>OX638120.1:14838000-17338000 GCA_951804975.1 Anthophora plumipes
CTATACGTTCTATTTGATAAAAAATATTGTCCGTTTATGCATACATAATTTTCACGATATCATCTGTAATACGATTAATCGAGGTAACTCTCAGGCCGTTCGATATTTAGCCACGACTCGGACCACGTTCCCCGGAGGGATTAAAGCATCAAATTGTTTCGACAGACTGTTAATCAACATTCACCGGAGCACTTTAATTAGAAACGCAGTTGCGAGCATCGTTTCATTTACGGGACTAAATCAGTATCTAGAATCATTTGTAAACAGAGACGTCGACAGCAATACGTTCAGGTTATTATTAATCCGCTGACCCATTAGGGTACAGAGACAGAAAGAGAGGGAGAAAGAGAGAGGAAATCTCTGCTGTGAAATCACACGTGTACCATACAATGACCATGCACCATTGCCTGATAACTCTTGACTCTGTAGGCTAGCAGCACAATACTCCAAACACGAAAACATAGTTATACTTGAAACATTCAATCCCACCTTTTCAACAGTGGCAATGTTCCTGATAAAAACAGCCTGGTTTCGAATCTCTACAGATAGTGACACTGGAATATTTAAACTGTGAGACACAAGAGAACGAGAGAGAGAGAGAGAGAGAGAGAGAGAAGGAATAGAGGCGAGAGAGATAGAGGGAGAGCTATAATTTTTCTTTCGACGCGAGATAAAAGAATCCAACGCTGAAATTTTATTGAGATATAGTTATCTCATTGTAGCATAAATACACAATTTATGTGGACTTGTTATACGAACATGGAATAAATCTATCTATAATTGACTTTCGAAAATTGAACCTGTCTTTCTTGGAACATCTATCAATCGAGAGAATTTAATTCACGTACATACAAAGTCTCTTTTCGTTCGTTACTCTTCCTTAACATGTCTTACGCGGAAAATTCGATAAGTCGAAACTTCCGTAATTCAAAAACGTCAACTCTTCCCTTGATATTCAAGTTCTCGAGGTACCGCAGCAGTGCTTGTATTTTAACATTCAATTATACGAATCACATTGAAACGTTTAAATTGATGGTTTAGTTAATTCAATTGCTATCGAAGTTCTGAATGGATGTCTGACAAGCGAATTGTCCAAGAATCAATCAGAGGCAAACTTATCGAGAGCAAAGTTTCCCCAGGAGTCGAATGACAATTTGGCGCGAAGCCAATCAGTCTGTAGACGTGTAAACTATATAAATCTAAACGGCGAGGGTTTATCGTTCATCTACGATATGCGAAATTTAATGGCGATATTCCAAGTCAAATTCTAGATCTAGCTAATAGCCACAGTCTAGGTTGTGTTACTTCGTTTCTGCGTTATCCAAAGGTGATTTAATATTCGCGTACGTGTGTATATTTCCCTGGGAAATCGATATAATCTCGGCTAATAACTTTGATATTGAATTCGTAAATGTTTTAATGACGACAGACGAACGGCGTTTGGTTAATTAAAACACACTCGTTATCGCGACGAAAATAAAACAATTATTCCGCGTGCCAGTATTTAAATTTTGTCGCGTGACGCATGCAAAAATTTCGCGACCAGCCATTGCCGCGAAATTCACGCTTCGTTTCACCAATGAAAATACGTACGTCGTCTATCGATAGTCACGTTATAAAAAGCATATTGTCAACTGATCGAAAGTTTATTATCTGAAATGTAGAATTTCGGTAGAAATGACATCGTAAAGCAACATTTTACTGTCATAATCTCCTTCACGCTGAGGATTTTAATTAGCGAGTGCAACGTGAAGAAAATCAATTCGATAATTAATATTCCAGAGTTGGAATTTGTTAATAATTGGAAATTTTGATCTTATCCGTTTTAACGTGATTTAACTAAGACTGAATCCATTAGATTAGATTACTCCTTTGAGTAACGATGTATGCACCGTCGAAAAATTTGATTCAATACTCTTCCCCTATCCGCTGATACGTTTCATTTATAAAATGAAATATCATATTTCAATTTTTTAATTCGCTCATCTTCGTAAAATGATTAACCACTTGTTGAAAATGAATTCTAATTTGCTAAATCATATTTTAATCAACGAAACGACCGTGGATTTATTCGAATTGCCCGACTGTTAAATTCATATTACTGCTTATGCTTTATTCGTTCGTTTGCCAGCAAATTAGCAATTAACCGTTCGCCTTGCAACAAGGAGCCATGCTCGTGTCATAGATTATCGCTATAAGCTACATTAGAAACAAAGATTAACGTTAATTTTAACTGTGGATTTAATTTATAAATTTGTAAAATATTTCGTACATTATAGAATATTATTGTACAATAATATTTGTGCAGTAACATTCTACAGAGTTTCAGTTTCTTTTTTTCGTTTGTTACATTATTTATCTCAATTGTAACATTAATTGTTACAATTCTTACTTTTCTCTACATTAATCCTTTGCACTCTGAACATTTTTCGATACAACTGACCAAATTTAAAATCATTTCATTCTCGAACTTTTGAAAACAATTTTTTAAATTTCGATTTAACTGCGATTTAACATTTATTTTTTGCCACGTGCGTTACGTACTGTGAGATTTGTCACAGCGACAATATTACTTTAATCTCATTTTCTTTTAATTTCATCTAATTTTTCTTTTCGTATAGATCAATATCCTCAGAAGTAAATGAATAAATAAATGTTTCCAAAACACGAAAACCACGAATAAAGACCATAATTTTCCATTCAAACTTTCACAAATCTTGTCTACTTTCAGGACCAGGATATGATCGCGACGGAAGGCAGGTGATGCGGCGGAACAACGGTTGGTTGGCCGTACTGGCCCTATCGGTGGTCCTGTCAATTCTACGGAACAGTTTGGCGGGTGAACGGTACCCGCTCGATTATGCTAACGCCGAGTTGCCGGTTAACCTCAACGAAACCGTTTACGAGGCTCGTATCCCTAATCGAGCAATTCTAAACTCGGAAAATCAATCGAATCCTACCTCGTGGAACTCTCCGAAATTATCATCAACCATAAAACCATCATCCGGATCGTCATCTCGCTTCACAGAAAAGGAAAACACAATTTCCACGAGAGATTCGTCGAAAGTAATTTCCTGGCGAGCTACCGAAGTCGCAGATACGAATCTCCTTGATAAAGACAGAAACGACGATCGATCCTTCTTCGAGAATGCTTTCTTCAACTCGATCCACGATGAATCGAAACACGAGGATCCTCTTACGGAGGACATTTTCACGGAACAATCTAATAAGCTTCGAACGAGCAAGTCGAAAGTGCAAGTTGTTAAAAGATCGAGCAGTTTCAACATGGGAATACCACGTTTATCCACATGGATCGGCGGTGATACGATAAAAGACATCTCAAAGCGAAGCAAACACGTGACACGTCGATTCACTGGATCGATTACCACCAGAAGAAAGGATCGTGAAACGCTCGGGGCGATTCAACGAAGAGGAGAGCTTGCGGAACGAGGATTTCCGTATTACGGTCACGTCAAGGTGAGCTCGCGCGATGACAACTCGTTGACGATTCCAACCGGTGAAAAAGGCGCGAAAAGTTTCACGAAAGATCCTCGAGGTAACGGAATAGAAAGATCCGATACGGTGAACGGCCAACAGACTACAAAGGATGTCAAGAAAGGAGATATTGAATCCTCGAGGAGTTCAAAGGGCACCGGTTTAAGTGAAAAAATCGTCGATAAACGATATTCAAGTGGAAGGAATTCTGTATTTCCAGCTCTCGTCGACGGTGAACTCGATGAAAAATACGAGGAGCGTAAGTTAACCAGGGAGAAATTGGATGGTAGATTGGTGTATAGTTTGATGAACGATAGACAGAGATCTAGAAGGTCCATTCAGAATTCGAGACAGATACCAGGTGAAAAGTCGGAGATATCTACTGCGGGGCGAGTGATAAATCTCGAGGCAAAGTATTTCTCGCGCGATTCGAGATCCTCCAATCGTGACTCAGGGAACGACAGGTTCGAGGCAGACGGGAGAGAATGGGCGAACCATCATTCTTCGAGGTTCGGAGGTTCCCCGTATGTCTTGGTGTCTCATAAATCAACGACGGAACGGCGTCGGCCGTGGAATACACGCCAGTCGAACGGAATATCGTCGAAACAGAGATCAACGATAGGGAACGATGATCCGAGAGACAGCGGAACCCAATATTCTTTTTCGATACGGGGAAAGAGAAATTCCGTTCGGTCTGGTGAAAAGCTTATATCCAATTCGTCTGGAAACGAGGAGACCTCGTCGAACGTTACTTTTCATGGAGCAACGAATGATTCATTGGACAATAATAAAGTTGACAACGAGAATGATGTTGAAGAAAGATTGGAATTCAAGTTAACTCGGGAGAATTTTGATAAAGATGTTGAGAGTAATTCGACGGATCGATCAGAAGACAACGCGATAGTGTTGAACAACGAATCTGAGTTGATAAATTTCGATGGAATAGAGTTGAAGAATTTTGTGTTAAATGCATCGAATGAAAGTGATTCACAGTTAGAGGATGTAGATAACCTGAAGAATTCAAGTACGTCGTTAGACGTTCAACAATTTACGTCAAGTACACTAAATAATTCTAAATTAGAGATCATTAACGAATTCGATTCCATCAATCACGATATTAATGGAACATCAACCAGTGGAAAAGAATTAGAGGAGAACATTGAGTCAAGTGTAACAAGTTCAGAGATTCAGAAATTCAACACAACAAATCCTAACACTTTCAACCATTCTTCGAATAATACGAAATTTACACCTAATACATCAACCAACACATTGTTGAACTATTTCATTAATCACAATGTTGATGAAACATCAACCAACGAAGGAAAAATAGAGGAAAAATTTGAATCAGATTTATCAGATTCAGAGATTCAAGTATTTAACTTAACCAGTCTCAACATCAATAAATATTCTTCAAATGATACGGAACTTACAGTTAATATATCAACTAGTTCATTGTTGAACTATTCCATTAATCACGATGTTGATGAAACTTCAACCAGTGGGACACAATTAGACGAAAAGCTTAATTTTAACTCAACAAACCTCAACATCAGCAAACATTTTTCGAATGATACGAAAGCTACATCAACCAAGAATAGCACTAAATTAGAAACAAGATCTTCAACATTTCGCAACGAAACTATCACGATAGTTCCACCAACAAAAGATTCAGTCAACGAAACAAAGTTCAATCGTTCGTTAAATAATACAGAACATACATCAACCGTATCGAACACGAATAATTCAATCTCGACTAATAAATCTGTCTCGACGAATCCCGACAAACGTACAGCTTTCACTGATAGAACAAAATTAGACACATCTGCGAGGGAGATAGACGTGCCAGCAGATGAGGCGAATAAAACAATGCCAGAGGGTGTGTCTACGCTAAGTAACGTGACAAAGCAGGCTGAGGACGTCTTCGTGAATTCTCTGCGTAGCTCAGTTGCGGCCCCGAGGAATGTGACGTATCTAAGACACGATATGAACAGTCTAGCCGTAGCAAGCTTCGCCTGGAAGAGCACTAGCCCCTCTCAATACGACGGAAGGAATGTTGACGATCCATTCAGAAACTCGTCGACGGTGAAGAGCTCGAGGATCGTCGAGAATTTCAAAATAATCGCGCATCCTGAACGATCCTTCATAAATCCCATGGAACAAACGAAATCGAAACCCTCGATGGAACGTACGAACGAATCGAGAAGTGTCATTTCGAAAATGTACCAATCGGAACAGCGGAGAATCAATGACGAAGCAGTTGGCTCGATCACATCGATGCAATCGTCCAGTTCGAACATTGATCGTAACGCGAACATGCACAAAGAAAAGTATAATGGGACTGTAATCGTTGGAAAAAACGAGGTCGTCGTTTCTTCGAAATCCACGGAGCCGTTGAATCAAAATACCCAGTTGGATATCAGTGAAATTACAGCTAATGAACCAACCATTGGAATTCTCTCGAAAAATGCCACTCGTCGGGCTCAGCCTCTTTCGGCAAGCTCATTGGATAATGGAACGGTGAACGAGGTTAATCCACGCGACGAGGACAAAGGGAACATCGACGATCTTTCGTATCGATCAACGTTTGCTCCTGTCTCTACTGTAACCGATCTAATCAACGATCATCCTATGAAGGAACGACGAAAGTCCAGGTCGTCGAAGGCAGGAAAGACAAGCTTGGGATACGACGATGCCGGTATGAAGATCGAGTACTCGCTGACTAGTGAAACTTCTACGTCGATGTGGAGCAACGATACGGTTCTTCGAGATACCGTCTCGTCTCGGGAAATCGATTCGCTCCCAGAGAAAGCTGACAACGACGTCTCTGAGACAATCACGTTGAACCGACCAACGGAATTCATCTCAAGAACTGCTAACAATTCTGAAGAAAATATACTTTCCATGGAGAACGTTACTTTCCCATCGACAGATGTCTATCAGTATTCGAACGAGGTCGAAGCATCGACTGTTGTAACAACGAACGAGGAAGACGAACAATTGTTACATTTCGATATGATAGTTAGCTCATCTTTAGAGCCAGACGACGAAGATTTTCACGTGACTGTGGACGATGTATCTTCACAGGGAATAGATAATTCGTCACACGAATCAGAATCACGGAATCAATGGCCAGTTAAACATAGCGCTGTGGTCGAAGGTGATTTAGTGTTGGGTGGACTGATGATGGTGCACGAAAGGGAGGATAGTGTCACTTGTGGACCAGTGATGCCACAGGGTGGTGTACAAGCGTTAGAAGCGATGTTGTACACTTTGGATAGGTTAAACGATCGCGAGATTGTGCCTGGTGTTAAGATCGGCGCTCATATTCTCGACGACTGCGATAAGGACACGTACGGATTGGAAATGGCTGTGGATTTCATCAAAGGTATGTACAATATGTGAATATATATATATATATATCTGTTAACTAGCTGATGGTTGGTAATTTACTGCTTTCTGATACTCGATGCCGCAAATTGATATTATGATTGATGGATGGCGCGAATTACAGAACGCGATGTGTGTTGATTCGAACGAATCCGTGAACTGGTTTTAGCAATGACGATGGGTGGATGATTAAAATTGACTTCTGTTTGTCGCTCGCAACGTGCATTATTGATCTGCCATTCGATAATTTGCGAGGTTTCGAATGGAATTTTTCGATGGAGTTTGAAAAGAGTTGAGGTTAAAGGGGAGAGTAGAGAAGTGATTTTTGGAGAAATAAAGCTGATAACTAGACTGATTAGGTTAGGTTAGGAGTCTTAGAAAAACAGAGTTAATAACTAGACTGCGAATTTTTCTGCTAATTTATATTTTTGAGAATATAGCGGAGAATAGTGGAACTTCGGTTGCAACTTAATTTGGATACTTTTTAGAAATAAAAAATATGAAAATTTGAAAGTGCGAAATATGAATATTTAACGAGAAAATTATGTTTCCACGTGATTCATCCTAAAATGTTTGTTATTTGAAGTACAAAAATGTCAAGACAAGTAGTACTCGGGTTTCCAAAGTGGACGATAATTATTATAATTCGAATTACAACTTCTACTACAATAGAAACAGTTGAAATATCATCCAGAACTCATTCTTGGCAACAGAAAAAGAAAAAAAAAGAAAGAAAAAGAAACTTGAAACAAGATATAACGAAGACTCTTATCTCGTCGTGTACCGAATGGGGAAAAGTGTCTGCAAATTGCTTGTCCAGAAACTTTTTTTCCGTATCTCTAATAATAATTCGTGAGATGAGATCAGGTAGGGTGAAACTTCGAATGAAAGAATCGTCTCTCTAAGACGAAACTTTCCACAACGGATGATCAAAATTGTCAATCTCTGAACGTCGTTCGTTTTCACAAACGCGACAAGTTCCACAGAAAATTAACAATATTGCCAATATTTCTGCTTGAAATCTTTTAATATACTACATAATGACATGCAATGTTTGTAATATATGTTGCAGTTATTGTATTCAATTTTTCACCTTCCATTTCTACCTTTTTCTATCTTTTATCAATGCATTTTTATTTCAAAATGTCATCTAGTTAATTGCGTTCTTCAAAATTGTTCAATCGACGATATTTCTTTTATTTTAATCATTCTGAACAATTATAAAACGCCAGTGAACGCGCTGAGGCGTACAAAATAACAAACGAAAATCTCAAACTGAAAAACAACTTTACTACGCGATCGTGGTATAAACAGTTACCAAGAAATTACAGTACGATTACTCGCAAAACAGCAATGCAACCAGACGATGTTACGTTTCGAAAAGGAAAGCCAGCAAAAATGGTAAAAGACGAAATGCAATTGTAAAAAATGTAGGTTACACGAGAAGAGTTCTGTTCGAAATTGTACAACCGCAAAGACCTCGTGAACCTCGAGGAATGCATTGTTACGAAAATGATAATTAGCAACTACCCACAGCCGGGGGGAAGAATAAACTTCGTAACAAATACGAAGGCTCTGATATCTAACAAACTCGTACCGTTGAAAGAGAGAGAGAGAGAGAAAGAAAAAAGGTGTAATTAAAGCGAGTAGCTAGCCGGCTTTTGCATCAGCAAATCCTGGTGCTCGTTTTTAATTTATTGCTCCTGTAAAACCGAGCACGGCATTTTTCATCGGTAGCGAAGCATCGCAGTGAAAAACCAAGTAATATTCTTGACTGCGCGGATTATTCGATGCCACCACCTAGCTAGTTTCTACGCTACCTTTTATCCAACACGTCTCATTGTGTGCAGGGGAGTGTGATAAACGGGAAAAAATTTGGGATTCAATTAGCTCCTTTGCCTCTTTGGGACCTTTTGTCGTTGAATTCGTTTCGAATATTGGTAGAATAAATTATTCGTTGTTCCATTGATCCGGCATGCAAAGCGAAACACGTCTATTGTTCAAAGTGAAGGCATCGTTGGCAGAGGAATGATTAAACTACGAATTTCTGCGCACTTTTAAGGAAATTCAAAGCTGAGAAGTTGTATGAAATTCAAATATCAAAATTATAGTGTTTTTTAACAAACCTGATAGATAAATCTAAACTGTAGATAAATAATTAAAAACTGTTAACTATAAATTTCTATCAAAATTTAATCTTGTTTCTTTTTTATTATAATTCTCGAAAGTATGAATTTGCATAACAGTTCGCAATTCGAAGGGTGAATCTACACTTTTAGTCGCAGAGTGAATTTTTCTTACGTTATAAGAAATGTAGTGATACGTATAAAAAGCTGTTGAAACACGTACATACACAGAAAACGTGCACGCAAATGTATTCGATAAATTCTACCTGTAGTTAACCTTAATCTCGTCCATTCCGGAAAAATGTGCAATGAATGTTCACGTTGAAAATGTATAACGCTCATTGGTACACATTCTACGAGTAGAGAAAGCTTCAGTTCAAACGAACAACTTCTGTTCCGTCGCTTCGTCACTGTCACAATCGTCCCATGAACTTCGGGTTCCGTGTTTTCAAAAGATTCTCAGAGAAACTTTAACGTTCGTTTCTAGCGTCGAAAGAAGTTCGCGCGTAACGCAAGCGATAGCTCGAAGAAACGGCGAGATATCCTGCTTGGTGATCTTTTATATGGAAAATTTCATCCACGAGAGGAAAACTCGGCATTGAACGGAGAACGGTGAAATTACGCCAACTTTTTTTACTACCCTTTTTCCACCGTCTGATCTATGTCAATTTATTATCCTCCATGAGACGTCTAGAACGTGTTTACTGAATGAATCACATCGTAAAAAGTTCCGTTCGAATTAGAAATCAACGAACGTCCCGGAAACAGGAAAAGGAAGTGGCTTAGAGCTGAACGCGAGTTATATGGAATTTCAATTTAAACGCCTATACATTTGCTTTCAATAAAATACAAACTATTTGGAATTCTTTCAAATTGTTTCCTTTCCTTGAAAGTATAATCTATTATAATTAAAGATGGAGTAGAATATCATTCAAATGTACACAATAGAGCTCGCAAAAACCTGATAAAATTTCAAAACCCGGTTTTTGGTTTTTCATGAAGTGAAAAACTGGTTAATCGGTTTTTAATCGAGTTTTTTTTAATAAAGGATGAAAATAGACTATTATTTTAATATATAATAAAACCTACTTAAAATATAGCAGAGCTATAAACCAAGGAAAATAAATAAAAATATACAACACAAAATTTAGCAATTAGAATTATTTTTTATTTAAGAATTATATAAAATAAGAAAAAAAATAATGTAACGTTATTATTAATATTTCATTATGTGAAAAGAATAGAAAAGTAACAAAATATAATTTATAAATCTTGTTTTTTAATAAAATAATTTTTAAGAGAAACTAATGCGTCCAACAGGTTATATTTCATGGACGAACGTAATTTGGTACAGAAATTACCGCCGAACGAAAAAAAGCTCTCTCACTGTCTGTTGACGTGGGTTGACTCGATTGCAGTGCATTTAATAAGTTTTTGACCGTTACGGATTTTTTTTTAGTAACACCGAACATTTTCAACTCTTTTTGGAAGGATGACTCAAAAAAATATAATAGACCTTCGATTTTTCGAGAAAACCCGGGTTTTATGGTTAGATAAATTTTAACAAAAATCCTGTTAACTGGTTTGCAAGTCCTAGTGCACAATGATTGCGTCTAAAATTTTCAATGAATTTTTGACGTATTTTACGAATTATTTCACGAATTGCAGCTCGAATGTTGTTCTTTAAATAATTAATTATTTCTAGCTTGTTAGCATAGAATAGACTTTTAAAAAAGAAACCATTAAAAAATTTAATAGTGCAAAATCGCATGATCTTGGAGACCAACTATTTTCTTCGTTTTTCTGTTTCTTTAAAGAAAATACTAAAAAGGTGTTCTGAGAGGATATTTTATCCGTTCGTTCGAAACACTCTCGACCCAAATGTTTCGTCAATGCCAAGGTCTTAATTTGCTCTTTCTACGCAACGATCGATCCGCGGCGTGGTTTGATAGATTCCACGAGCGTTTCGCTCGACACGTAAATGCCAGGCTCGATGGCGATGCGACAAATGCAAAATTGCAAGCCTGGAAACTGTGGCCAAGAGATAGGAATTGCACCAACTATGTACATATATCGTTGAATGAATAGAAAGTATCGGTTATGTTCTAGAAACACTAGAACCAACAACGGCTTCGCGAACAGTCTGTATCCAATCTGTACTCGCCACTGGTTTACGTGAATGAGTACATTTTTAATGTTGGACACATTCCGCTTTTCAAATTTTTATTAAGTGAGACAGTAAAATAGGTAGAAATATTGAAAACATGAACACGAAGAATTTCAAAATATTGAAATAATCTACTTCTATTGTTTCTGTTTACATATCTTCAGTGCAATATCGAACATTGTTTTATCTAACAAAGCACTCAACATGTTGATAACACATTTACATTCCTCATTACTACGCAATGTGTTAAGAGTTTGATATGCCAAAAAAAAAAAAAAAAAAAAAACGTGGACATAAAATCGTAGACACACTACCATCAATTCTTCACGGTAGAAATAAAGTGATACAAACGATTGTAGGCAAGCATATACGCGACAGGTTATGTGTGCACGAAGAACGTTCCTGGTTTTCTTATAAATTGTCTCGGGATTTGTCGAAACTGCCCTGAGAAGGTTAATGATTGGAAGAACCTTCAAGTAAAAGTTTTTCAGCTCAAGTAACATAGCATCCTCGAAGAGTTATACGTATTTGATGGTGTTTTTTTTATCAACCAAACATTTTTCACAAAATATAATCGAGAAAAAGAAAATCGAAGAAATTGAAATGTTTAATATCTTTCATCCGTGAATTAATGAAGTATTTTCTTGTTTGATGAAAGATATTTGCGTGACAGGAGTTTGATATAATACTTCATTTATTTAAACGATATATGTGTGCTCTTTTAAATAATTTTGGTCGCTGTGATAATTCAATTTATAATTCGTTGCGTGGCACGCTTCGGTGATTAATTCTCAGCAGAAATATTTATCACACGACCACGTCCCCGCACGATTTCGAATGCTGCATATTTAATCACATTTGTTCCTTCCCAGATAGCAACTGCACGCTCGTGAGCGTGCGCTTGTAATTCCAGCGAGCCCGAAGTAAACCATTTAATGAATTGTTAGCGCGCAACATTTTAATTAACGCGAGTGATAATTCTGTAACGGATGCGCTAGACTTTTGCGTTAGCTTTCAAGGTAATATTTTACACTGGGAACAAACTGAATGCTTCCGGCGAGAAGCTTTTCCGCGGGAAAATGTGAAATATGTCAAACGAGACCGGTTTTACTTTTCTCCATTATTCAATCTCACTTTAATTTAGTAATGGAACGAAATGTAACCGACAATTTATAAAAAGGTACAATTAGGAAACGAGAGAGTTTCATTTGTTACTCTTTTTGTTTTTTTGTTTTTTTTTAGAACCATTTGTCAATGTGTAATGTTTTCGCAGAAAAATCAACGATTGAAAAGATAGAATTTTATGAAAGAGAAAAGTTTGGAATTCAGTTCACGTTGATTTTCACAGAAGAAGCTCCTTCTTTCAATTTTTAACGTACTGTCAATGGGTTTCAGAACGCTTGTAACACGCGTAATGCAATCAAAGGCACTTTCATAGAACCTTACTTAGCTCGCGTCTCTTTGAATTCCCTTCCGCTAGATATTTCCAGAAAATTTTACTCTCGAGATCGTTAATCCATATTTACGAGGCTACTACAAATATTCACGGTGAATTTTAATGCACGCTGCATTTAAAGAGACTCAAGTCACATTCGAAATGTATCATTTCCAAGAAAGTACCTTTAACTCATTTCATCGATAATAATCAATTATCTAACGTTGAAAACTTCAAATTTCTATTATAGTCTGAATTTAAATATACTCTCCGATGTTAGTTATTACTTGATTGTCTATTTCCCTTCCATTTCACCAAAAATTATAGCAACACAGCGACGTACAGTATGGTCTCGAACGATAAGCTCCTTAGAATTCAATTTCCTCGAGAAGGATATTGTAATCGCGGAGCCATAGTAATTCCAAATTACTATGAGGGAGAGTGACATTCGCCGCAGATATGCATTATGCTAAAATCTTGTTTCGTACAGAAATAGGCAATTAAATCGAAATAATTAACGAGAAACGAAAAAGAGGGGAAAAAAATGGTATTCTCTTTTCTAAGTAACTCGAAATTCTATAATAAAATCTAATTCTGATATATTAGTACCATTATCATTCTCACATACGTATATGATTGTTAACAAGAAATATAAAATATTAGATCAGTGCAAAAGTTCAAATACAAGCAAATCTAGCATGTAAAATTTGTTTATTAGTAAATTATATAATCTCTGTTTCTTTGTATAATTTTATTCTGATCGATCTGTCGAAGTTAAACCTCTTTGCAACAGCTTCAGTTCAAATTGGTGATTATTTTGCAATAAATTAACAACAGCGTCAACGTTTATCGAAGAAACTCAGCTAGAAAGTGGCTCGTCGTTTAATTGAAAATCTCCAGATATAAATTTTCCAAACTGTTTATTTTACTGTACGAAAAGTTAATGTACGATCTTAGAAAACGTTTTAAATCTTTGTTTACAACAGTTCCTATCGTTGCAACTTTCCGGAATTCTCGAACGAATTTCTTTTTCGCTCATTTTCGTAGCACAATAATTGGCGAAACACAAAAATCTGCTGACGAGATAACAATTGAATATCGTTATGAAATTTGCACGTGCAATAATTGTCGCTTGCAAACAAACAATTTATCCTCGCCTATTGGAACAAACACGAGCTTTTTTGCACCAAGACAATGAAACGAAAAATTTCACGATAAATTCGCATTTTTCTTTATCACTGCTTAACAGCACTTGCGAAAAATGTACCAAATATTACGTACGAACAGATCTCACGCTCATGGCGTGTATTAGAATTATTCAAGGGATACGTTTCCATGGAGTAGTCAATATAAATGTATGTTGCCCGAAGGAAAGCGAAATCGAAAGAATTTCACCGTAAGAGGAGAGAAGGAGATCAAAGACGTTATCAGAATTTCATAAGAAAGATAGATGTGGATGGTTGTCAGGGTTATTTCAAAAGAATAATTCCGTTTCTCCCGTTCGAACGAATATCCTTCTAAAAACACGATAGCAGAAAAGAACAGCGTTAAAAAAAAGACGTATTTAAAATTTAAAAAAAAAGAAGATGAAATTCGATCTTCAGAAGGGAAGAATCTCAGGTATCGAACGGAACCCGTCGATACGCAAGCTTTCCACGGTATCCTGAAAGCTCGAATATCACCTGTCGGTAATGCTGCAGCATTCTGCAAGCTCGTGTCGATAAGTTTTCACTGTTGCATGAGAATAGGAGAGCTTCCACTGATAACTGTAGCTTGCATCGATAACTGTAGTCTCTCTATTATCAGATCTCAATAATTCGACGTAAAATAAAAGCACAGACGAAGTATAAGACAGATTTGTAATCAAGCATCGATCTATACTCGTTTTTTGATTATGGTTTCTTTTTATTTTATTATCTATCAAACGTTACTCTGTATCCCTATTTTTCTGTGTTTATGGGAAGAGAAATGACACTTGATTACGATTTTATATGTTGAAAAGCGAAAATTAATTAATGTAAAGAAATTGACTCGTAATAATACAATGATAGACTAGTATGGTAATAAATAAAGAAATACATATGTAATTTTTAGGTTACACGGTGCTATAGAGGATTAAATAATTTTTAATACGTATCAATGTTGGATTATTTCAATCTCATGGAATAATTTGTACCATACAGCTTCTTCTCTATCTACACTAAATTCGAAGCTTGTAACAATTAAAAATCAACTTAAACTGTGATCATCGACTAAAAATAAAGGATAAATAATCGACAAGACGAAGATTAATCTTTGAATTTTTTTTTAATACTAAATTCTCGAGTGCCTAACAAACCTTTTGATTTTTTTACATGATCCTTACTTCAGAACGTGAGACACAGAACACCATAAGATGTTTGGTCTATTCGATGCCTCACCTGTGATAAAAATTGCAATACCACAAATGTTCACTTAAAGATAAAAACATTTAGAGCAAAGTGTACTTCAGTGAAAGCTTGATAAAATATGAAACTTTGCCATAAAATAAAAAAGACATATACACGTACAGTATATAAACTAAAAGTAACGAATAACGAAACTACAACGGTACTCGTACATTTGAACGAATTACTAAAAGAAAAAAAGAAATAGAGAACAAAAAGTGAAGGCGTAAGAATAATCGCCTGTAATTAATTACTTTCAAGTGAACGAAAATCCAATTCGTACATGTACAAAATACATGTACGAATATATGCCCAATTAGTGGAAAATTCTATTATTCAGCGTACGCCCATTGTCGGATTAATATCATTTTTCACTACTGCCACGTAGAATTAACCATTCAAATCCCCTCGCGTTTAATCCTTCTGCCAAACAATAGCCGCGTTACAATTTTTTCTCTTTTCCTCTTTTTTTTAACGTTCAAACCATTCCCTGTTACTCTTGCTAACGCAATCTCGTTGGTATTCAAGACGAGAACAGTTTTTATTAATACTTCCACGGGCAGCACTTAAAACACGTGCACACAGATAGCCATGTACCAGCATGAAACTATTGCTATTCAAACTCTCGACTAGTGCCACTTTCGTTTCTCCTCTTTTTCCTCCTTTTATCCTCTACAGGTACTATGTTAATTCCTGTAAACTTAACCCTCGTCAAGCGGTCAAAACTCAACCCTCGGAGTGAAGACTGTGAGGACTGAACGCGTCGAAACAAAGATTGAAAGATCAGATCGTCAACCAATCGAATTCTAATTAGAGAAAGTTCGAAGCTACATCCGCTGGCTGCATGACTTCGTTTCTGCAAGTACGAAATTCAAAAAAGGGACGATGATTGTGAGAAGCAGCTACGACCGAACACAGCCAATCATGGCGACTGACAGATTGTAGTTTAAACTGATGAATTAATTGTGATTGTCTAATATCAATATTCGATACATGTACGTTAATTATAATTCTGTTTAGATTTATTTGGAAAAAGTATGTTTCGTTTTAATAATCAATTAGTTGTCTCGTTGATATATCTCGATGATATCGAAAGATGTTTACTGTGATCGTTGAACAACGATCTACCGTGATTAATCTGAACAAATTGGATACGTTTGCTTTCTTCTACTAACAATAAACACACGGGGAAAATTGCGTACCACGGGAATTCTCGTTACTTTTCACCTATGTATGTCCAATTGATATCGCTTATGTCGTTCCCGAATAACACGCGGACGACGTTATATTGATGTTAATTCACGTCACTGGTAAAAACAAAAAATTCTGGTCAGAAATACGCCAAGATATCGCGTTGTTGCGAGCAATGTACAATTTTTCGTGATTTACTTCTGAAAAAGCAGTGAAAAATCGTCAGTTTTTACGAAGCAAAAACACCAAACAGGTAACAACGGTAAAATCGAAGCAACGCTATTTATTGGTAAAATATCGTGGCTAAAATAGAGAAGAAGAACTTTTTTTCGCTGAAATATTCAATAGCTTGAAACTTGACCACGGTGCACATAAAGAGTGTGAAGTTTCTCTTTGTAGAAACGGAAGGAATTGAAAAAAGAAATTAAACGAACTTTCCATGTCCGTGGCACAGTTAGAATAAATATCCAGCAAGAGCCGACATTGAAGTATTTCTATGTTTCTGACAGGCTTGCTCCTTTTTCCTCTCGGAAAACTTTTGCGTTACTTAAAAGCGTATTGGTAACGATTCGCTAGGAATAAATTATTGATAATCCCGTTTCTATTTCCTTTCTTTCTCAAATATTCCCTTTCGCGCAGTATTTGAAACATTGATTCTGCAGCTCGAAGCTGGTAGCGCGCGAAGAGAAAAAAAGAAAAGCACGAATCGACAGCATTGATTTTGACGGGTGAAACGGAAGTTGAAGCGTACCTGTGCTTCAAGAGAAACGAACACTGAAACAACCCACACACAGGCTAGCATAACGAAATAATTATACAATTAACGGTGGGAAATGGAATTGCAGATTAAATTTAACCCTGTAACTTGTGGTCTGGCATAGTAATTCAATTCTCTCCCCTATGCAAACGAGCTTTCTCGATTTTTGTTTTTTCTAAAAGCACTACATCACTCTGAACTTCTTTTGAACAATCACGAAACCTAATTGATTCACTTAACACAAGCGTAGAATTTCTACCGTAGAAGAAACCACAGTAAGTAGTATAACTCTGCGTATAATCAGACGCAGCGAATATATCGATTATATAATTTCCTCTGTCAACGTAACGAAATTTTCTCACAGAGGCAAATAAGATTTCCATTGTGGTCGTTGCGTTCGTCTATAATCAAGGCAGAAAATTTCAATTGAACCCATGAAAATATCTCGAAAGGTTGCTTCGACGACGATCGATCGTTATTAAGATCAAGTGGAAGAGAATCAAAGAACAGATAAGAGAGAGAGATAGGTTGAGTAATTTTTCTGTTTACACTCATTAGATCGTGAATGATGCTTCAGATACTCCACAAACAGGTGGAAATTTCTCTGAGGTTCGTCCCTCAACGGACGATCTTTCGTCGAATCGTCGACACTTGACCCGACCCGAGTAGCCAGCCAGTCATGCAAGAGATATAAGAACCCATCGTATACTTTGTATTTATGAAGCGGACGGTGTGGAAAAATTGCGAGTTTATTCGATTTCCGGGAAGAATAAGAAAGGTGGGCGGTTTATATTCATAAGCAACGGCGAAGAAGTTTCGCTGGCGAAACTTCGCTTAACATAATGGTGCAACGCGAAGCACAGCTGGTGAAACGAACAGCCAGCGTTACAGGCAAAGACAATATTTGCTGTCAACACGTGGCTCAACGGCTGTTAAATAATACCGGGAAGGATGGAATTAGTTCGAGCGCAAGATTGGAGAAATCGCTGTGTGGAAAGGAAAATCGATATAAGATTTATGTTGTGAGAATAAGAAACAGAACGTGTCAAGTTAAAGTTGTATTATTCGATTAATGGATTGCTGTTGTGTTTGGTCTATAATGAAAATTCTAACGAGCTTAAATATATCTGAGTGTAAAAGATAAATCTCAGTATAAAAGATTCAGAAGAAGAATCCATTCTCAATCAAGAAGAGATTATTTTATTCCTGTTCGAACATTCAAAGCAATCATCTGCACGATCATTGTTAGCAATCATAAGGACTTATCAATGCTTATGAGCAATTATCAGCAATCATCGACAAATTCAAGCAATGTTTTTAGTTATTTTCTTTTTCATTTCTTCGTTTCTTTCTGTTTAATTAATCATAACAATTAAATTTCAATTAATCATAATTGTTTAATAAAAAAAAGAATGTCTGTATTTCTATTGGAGTGTACAAAACTAAGACTATGTTTAACAAAAAATTGTACGTATAAATATAACAATAAATAAATGTTTTATATAAATTGGTGTAACTTAAATGTCGAAAGTAATCGAATTTATAGCTTATTTTCTATTGCATCGATTTTTCCATCTGAGAGCCGATATTTTTACACTAAATGAAAAAGTATTTGGCAGTACGATACGAAAAATACGTGACACTGTACATTTTTATTATCACCGGTACATATTGCTTTTCCCATTGTTCTCTTCGATAATCGGGAAGCGTTTTCAATTTGTACAACTCCCAACGTGTAATAATCCCATGAAACTTTTCATTCTGTAAATTATATAAAAAACACAGAAGGGTGCGCAGAATATTGACAATTTCAACTCGATTTACACATATTAGCTATGGATTCGAAAATTGTATTGAAGAGAGATTCGACGAGTCTCTTTCAATGCCGGAATATTTTAAACGTGCCACCCGTGGTCAATATAGCAGAACATCAAACGCAAGCATTTTCCCCTTTGTGTCGGCGTTATTCACTGAAATCTCGACCATGTTTCACTAAACTCGTTTTACTGAGACCGAGGAAAGAGAAAGAGAGAGAGAAAACAAAGTAGAGAAAACGTAGAAAACAAAAAGGTCCGCTACTCTTGAAATTTGTACACCCTCGCGACACCTTTGGAGTTTAATTAAATCTGAAATTATTCCTGTGTACCTATCGATTTCCGATATTTATAAAGTACAGCTCTGATAATCAACGAGACCGCTACAGAACATATTAAAATGCACCTCTCAATCTGTTAACCGGTTAACCGTAATTTTTTTATCAGGACTCGCCTCCTTGGCTAGCATTACCTCTAGCAATAAGGCTTTTATCAAGCACGGTAACATGAAATTAACTAGAAGCAATTACCTCTCGAAAATCGAGGGTAGGATAGAGGAAGAAAAAAAGGACAGCATTGTGTGTAACGAAAGTAGATGGAGAAATAAGCTTAGCCTTACGTGAAATTACATTTTACATAACCGCGTGATGTAATTTACGATTTAATTTACGTTCTCGAGTCACCGTGTTTGATTAAAAATTGCTTATCGCGAACGGTTTCGTTAAACGAGGGAGAGGATAATGTAGGTACAAGTATCAACGTAGAAAAATCACGGCGAAAATTCGAAATACGATAATTCAATTAACAGGAACGATTTCATTCAACGATGAAATTAAAATCAATTAGAGAAGCGACAATATAGAAAGCGACAGATAAAATTAAAATTAGCGTTAATTTAGTATCATCAAGTTTCTATTTAACACAAATTCTCCTTTGGAACAGCAAGCTCGTGTTAGAAACCAGTCCGCGTATCTTATAAACTGATATAAATAATTCCATCTCTATCATCGGGTGATCATTTCCTCGAAAGTTTTCAAGCCCTCCAACTGAATGTCCACGAACGAGCTGTGGAAAACGTTCACCTCTTCAAATATTCATCTCTCGAAACATCGTCCCATGTTTCTTTTCTTCTTCCTTCTATCGAAACTCTGGTCAGTTTCATTCTGCAAAGAGCACAGTACGACGCTTCTCGAAACGCTATAGCGCAAGAAGAAACATGGAAAATGTCCGACGTAACAATTTCTGTCTTTTTGAATCCGATCGTGCAATAACAGAAACCTCGATCAGCTCTACGATCGAAAATCTAGATTCCAATTCGAGGAAATTGCATCACGCCTTATATTATAATACAAAACTCCTCTTCGAACCAATCTCCCCATTTTTCTCGCGTTTTGTATAGCAGATCTGTGGTGCAAAATTCTACGGATCCACGACAAAATAACTTTCTCAACGGTCAGCTAGCGTGGAAATTAATTTTCAACGGTGCACGATCGAATCGCCAGGCCTGTTTTTACTCTTCGCTAGAGAGCTCGCTTTAATTATGGTAATCGTAGATAAGAAAACGACATGGTTGTCCGTCGACGGTTAGATGACCGATTATAAAGTCGAACACGCAGAAAGAAACTTTCGAACGATTCGTTAGTGGAATATTTTTTCCCTCTGAACGATTCGACAGAGGACTGTTCGTTTCTACAGACATTCGAATTGAAATATTCGCGATAATATTCGCTAGCTATCAGAAAAATAGTAAAATGACATTGTTAATAATAGAAATAATACATTTCTTTTCACTCTTTTTAAATAAACCTTTGACTGTGCACAAAAAAACCTAAAGAATTCATAGTTACATCTCATATAAACAAATTCAGTGAAAAGTATTCCTAAATTCTGACAAACAGTAGTTCAAAGAGAAAATACAAAATATTAAAGAAAGATAAAAAGAGTGAAATATGAAAAAAATAAGTTTTGTTCGTATTTAAATTATAATTATTGTTATTCGAGATAATCCACACCTACTCTATAAAGCTGCATAGACAATTTACGTATAAATCCGTGAAATCTGATCAAAAGTGAAAAAATAAGAAATTAATGAAAACTCACTGAATTATAATCGTTTAGTCTACACTAAACAGATTGTCGTTGATGAAACTTTTCGTTTCATTTCAATTCAAAGTTCTATCCCTCTTATTGGAGGATCCTATAGTTACGAGGAGTAGGTGTGGACAACGTTTAATGTTTTTAAGTGTGTTTTATCGACGAATATCAAAGAGAAGAGTGAATGGTGAACAGATAAAGAAGGAAGGAGAGGTAAGGGTACAATTACTCGCCAGTTTGTGGCCTATTCGCGGAGGAAAATTACATCGTAAACTTACCTTATCGTGTAAATACACCATCCCTCTCTCCCTCTCTCGCTCTCTCTCTCTAGTTATTGCAAAGGATAATATTCACTTAGGATATCGTAGCCAAGAAAGCGAACGCTTTCGTTAATAAGCTACCTAGCAAGGAAGTCTGAGGACCCCTGCCTTGTTATTCTCGTTACTTACTGCAGAATATAAGGCTTGTTCCTTAGAACCGTTCCATACAGGCCCCTCTTTCCTCTACTCATTACGGCCAGTTAACTTTCCTCGGAATTTTTATCGCACCGCTGAGTGTACCGAAAGAAACGCTCTATCAAATGGCCATTACGAAGGCAACATAAAGTAGGCACGATACAATATTCTGAAACACGATTGAAGGGTTTGATACAGAAATAAGGCAGGTACAAATGTATTACACCTTGTGGAAAATTGATAAAAATTGTACTGACGAAATATATTCAAATATACACTCTGTTTCTTTTTTATATAGATTAACTGTGCATAAGTGGTTGGTTGCCTATTTATTTCTCTACATTCCAACTATTTCTTGATATTTTCTTTAAGTTCAAAATATTTTTAAGTATATACTAACTTTATAAGTATTTAAATGCCTATTTTTATTTATTCTGTACTGAGAAGTTGATCAATTCTTCGAAAGAATAGGGTGTATTCCTTTCCAAAGTCCAGTTTCAGAAAATTATGAAAGCCTCATTTCTGCATTTTCCAATTCCATAAAAGTAAGGTATCAGTACATCGAGTGAATTAGCAGATTATTTAAAATGTTTTTTTAAATGAACATATGCTTTTTATTTACGGAACTTCACAGAAATTATTTACATATTGAAATATTATTTTTAAAAAGAATGTATGAAAGTATCTATCAATGTTTGTACAATTTCGTATGACCAATTTTTCGTACATCTGAACTGTGCATTTTGCGCATAGATTTCAATAATTTTCCTTAACCTATCGGAAAATAGAGAGCAGAAAAGTACGCGTACATGGGATCGATAACAACTTTCACATGATGTAGCAGATCAACGGTAAGAAATCTGACAGGAAGCAATACAAGAGTTTCAGTCAAAAATCACGAAACTGATCTCCTCGAGCACCGAGTTCCACACTTAAATAACCGAACAACCTTTTCGAGAAACTTTTTACTTCGACCCAGCGTTTGGGTAGCTTTTATTCTCTCGGCTTCACGCATGCAAATACCCGGAAAAATCGAGGAATATTGGGAGGGATTACCAAGTAACACAGAAAAAGAGAGAAAGAGAGAGAGAGACCCGGACGAAATCTTCGCTACGATGAAATTAGGTTTTCAAATTTTAAAACGGAGATCCAGCCAGTTGGCCCGATTCCGTTGAATCCCACATGAACGTGATATCAGAGGAAAAAATCCTTTCGCTGAAACTAGCAGCGGATCCTGCTCTCGAAAATATCCGGAACTATCACCGGATATTGGAAGGGACAATGGATAGCTGTTCCCTCTCGAACGAGGTCAAACCTACGATCTTCGATACAGAAGCCTTTTACTTTTATTATCGCGTACGAATTTCGTTATACTTCTGACATTCGAGATGAGGAATACCAATGAATTACCAGATCGTCGATATAAAATCCACAGAGATTCGTCGTTGCGATAAGTGAATAAATAAATCTTGACGTTTAATAGACAAGTGGTATTCGTTGAATAGAAAAATTAATTCGTATCGTGTCATCCAACATTCTTTATGAAGTAAATCTTTAAAACTTCATAAACAATATTCGAAACAATATTCGACTAAACGTTAAACAGCGACTTCTATCTGAGCCAGTCGCAACAATTCAAATATTAATTAATCGATTAATTAAAGCGATTATAAAAATCGCTCGGGCGAATTAGCAACTCGAGGCGATAGAAATCAATAAGAAATATTGAAGAAATGCTTCGATGTAACGATGTATATATATTTATTAAGGAAGTTTATTTTTCAAAGCACGTAATCTTCAAATAGAGCCTTTCCTTCACAGTAAGATCTCTTATTCTTTTTAGTAACAATACATCAGCAATATTGCATAACGATATGGTCGTATCAATCAGTATCGCTATACCATAAGTTTGTTTACTCTTCGAATCAACAGTTCAAATAATCGACGTTCTGCTGAATTATAATTCAAATATTCGAGTAACTACATATCACAGCGCTTAAATAATGAAGAATTTTTAATTACAACAGGTTGAACAAAGAAATTTAATGCTCAGTTGGATATAACAGTGTAACATCCGAAAGCTGTGCAAAATCCTTTGATATGCGAATTTTCGAAAAGTCAGAACTTTTGATTAAGTTTTTACGAAAGCTCGTGAACATACGTGAACACGTGTGTAATAAAACCAGCAAGTAACAATGTGCAAGATGCAACTTTTGACTCGAAGTTTAAATGAGAGATCTACATTCGGTGTGTTATTTTCTAAATAAATTCCCTCGACAATTTTATCCTGTGGAAATATTGAGAAAAAGGAGGGAATATGTTGGAATTTGAACATGTTCAGATGAAAATCAATTGTAGACGAAACACTCACAGTGAGAAATTTGAGGGAAGCAGTCAATAAAGTGCAATTGAACGCTCCACCTACTTGTCCGACCAGAGACCCGCCTATACTACTTATCGGCCCATAAGATGTCCGACCAGGCGTACCGCTTGTACCGTACTTAACCTTTCACTGTTATTATCTTTACTGCTATTGTTATCTTTCCACTTATTTACGAGGTGTCCACGCGAACTCATACAGTTGTTCCAATGATTAAACTGTGAAATTACATTAATCGAAAGGTGATTTTATATTAATTTCTTGCACTGTGATTCAACTAACGATGACGCGTATTAAAATCCGCAAAAAAATCGCAAAAAAGAGGAAGGAGAAAAATACCGAGACAGCTGTCTGTTCGAGGAACCTTAGATTCGTGGTACGATTAAATGAGAAAAAGGATTCCAACAGAAAAAGCTCCGAGTTTTCCTTCACGAATCACGCACGATTACACGGTACCGTCCGGCCGGTTAACAACGCCCTTATCTCCGCCCTCTATTGCGAAAATTTATCGACAAAGCGCAGAGCTTCCGACACGAATTTCCGAAGGCAGCTCGCCTCATTCTCCGCGCATCATCTAAGTAACTACGTAAAAACACGCCTAATCTATTTTCCAGACCCGTGACTTCCTCTAGCGAGAATACACGCCGATTTCTAACGTGTCTGGAACAGATTTGGCTAATCTGACCGATGGGATTGCTTGTCGTGCCTCGACTTGCACGCCACGCGCACTTTTATTCGGACTTTATCGCGCATCGAACGTGGATCACACGTTATTTCGTATCTTCGAGGGTACAGAAGTTTTTCTTTTGTCACGATGTGTTTGGTATCGTGATCTTATTCGCTCGGTGTTTATTCACCCCAATAAGGGATGGAACGAAGGTGATAATAATTAATGTTTAGTCGAGGTTGCAGTTTTCATTGTTATGCAGCGGTTCGTTTCTGAGTAATTGTGTCTTGTACAACAGCAATTAACAATAAAACAGAAGAAAATATAAGTATTCTTTTATATAGTTGGAAAAAACTATAGTTGGATATAAGTATGTCAAAAATAGATGTGAATTAGTAAGCAAACATATTTTTCAAAGCAGTATTATCAGAAAATCCCTTATGGAATTAAACGATACTTTGAATGTTAAATTTAGAAGACATATACAATTAATAATATTTAAAAGAATTACAAGCTTTACTTTTTGCGAAACATTCATAACAATTCTTTACTTTTCCTATTATTGCATTAACGAAAAATAACGAATAATAGATAATAATACTTTATGTCTGATGTGTGATAATTAAAATTAGTGGACTATAATGAGGGATATAAAATCGTCGATGAAAAACCAAAAATATCTGTAATAATTAGTAAAAAAAATAACTATTCTTAAACAGATTGAAACATATTTCTACTTGCGGAAAAAAATTTACCTTTACCGTTCTTACAAAATCGTTCGAAAATAATATTAAAAAGAAACAAGAGAGAAATAGTGAATAAATGAAGACTCAACGTTGACCACAGATTCAATTCCAACTTCCACCTCGAAATCAAACTTCTTCCTTTCAACAACGTTAACTGCTCCGCTGTTTAACCCTCCCCCGTATCAATTTGCTTAAACACCTCTCTACAAATTGCCCTTAAGTCAACAAGAAGCACTATTAATTCCTCTCGGTGAACGTTAGAATCAAACACTTCGATCCTTTCAAGGTAAATCTCTACTAGACTTCGATTATCGATACAGTTCCGATTAATTTCCCCTTACACTCCCATCTTACTACCCTTACAAATTGTTGGATTTCTTGAAACTCTTTACAAAACGACTATGAAGAAAGAAAAAGAGAAATCTGTTTAGTTGGTAGTTGAAGCCAACTACCCGAAACCATTTCCAATATACTTTTAGTTATCATCCACTGTGATTCCCACAGAAAGCAAGTACGTTTCACCCTGAGGACAGAAAAGAGGACAGAGAGTAACGTCAGAAGGATCTTGAGATCTTTTGATACTTCGCGAGGCAGTCCTCTCCTCGCATGGAAAGTAATACGAGAGATCTTTCACGTTTCTACACCATTGCTAGTCTCACGATGGCCAACATTGTTACGCGGTATTTATTGCGTACGCTATTAGCCTGTAAATCGTGGCGGACCGCTACCGAGACTACAATTGCCTGTGGCTTCTTATTTATTAGACCTGCACCCACGTTTGTTGCGGCCTATGTGAAGTTAAACGAAGTAGTTGGGGAAATAACGCAGCAGTTGTTTGTCGAGTGATAATGACTTTATGTAATGTACATTCCGTGAGTAAGAAGAGAAAAGAAATGTTTTGCTGCAAGGAAATGAGATACTGATTACATATGGGATTTGTATGGTAATATGTACGGGAGATTATTTTAAAATTACTTTTAATACCTAGAGATACTGTACAGTAAAGCTCCTTGAATCCACAAGTAGAAAAATAGTGAATTAGAATTAGTTCTTTTGTAAAAAAATATTCTGGGAAAGTTATTTGTTGTTCTGTACATTTTAAAGCTTGATATTACGAAATTATCGCTGATATGTGTGGAAGAATAATTTACATATGGGAGAAAAAAGAATAATTCGTTATAAGGAAGTAAGATACTAATTACATATGGGACTTGTATGGTAATACACGCGGGAGATTTTTTTTACAGTATTTTTCACTCCTAGAACTCCTATTGGGAGAGGTTTCTTGAAACGCCAGTCAAAGAAACGTTGAATTAAAACTATTTGTTTACATACAAAATATTCTCAGAAAGTTATTTATTGATATGTAGTTATTTATAATTTATAGAGAGATATAGAGTTATATATTATTTATTAACATTCGAAAATCGTTGTATGTGAAGGAAGTATGTGTTTCAGGAATTACTGAACCTCAATTTTATGGTTCGAGGTTCAGAAGCAACAATATTAAGTTTCTATAGTTTTTGAAATGTTTAAAAGTTACAATGATTTCTAGAATTTATATTTTGCGAAAAATATGTTGTTATTAATTTGAGATAGTGTATCGATCGTAGAATGTATGTAACATACTTTCGAAATATTTTTAGGTTAGAATTTATGGAATTCAGACGACGATATTTGAAAATTTCAGGAAAGCAATTTGTTAGTTCAGAAACATTTGTGTATCAAAATTTGTGTTTTGCATGTAGCACACGACAGCATTATTATTTTAATACCTTAAACTCTAATTAATTAACGACATCAAATAAAAATTCAGCAACACTTGCTATCCTTTTTTTTATATTCAATGGTATCAAATATATTTTCCATTAAGAAAGATAAAAAATGTATGGCAGGATACATAACAAATAATTATCAAACAATTGTAAGTATTCCAAGCTTTTTAAAGCTCCGAAGTAGTAAACGATTGAAGAAAATTACGTCTTTCTTTTTTCCTTATCAAAAATATCTGATACAAAAGTGTACATTCGCTTTGCACCTTATTAAAATAGTTTTCCAAAATAATACATTCTTGGGGGGAAACATGCAGGAGTGTGGGGATGACAATGAGGAATGTGTGGTCAGTTTCCTAAATTTCGCAGAAACCTGATGTATGGGACTTGCAGGTATGCGCAGCGAGGATTTTGCATGCATCGTTAATTTTCGAAAGCTGACCAATAATTTCCCACTCCAGATACACACAGCTCTCGGATAAACTTAAATCACGCGAATTCTGCGGCAACGAATCGCTCTAAAATCAAAAATTCACCTAACCACGTCATAAAAATGAAACTGTTGTCGAAATTCATTCTGTTTTCACGCCATCGAAAGGGTAAACAACGTCGTTTTCTTAGCGAATGGTAGAACAAAGCAGCAAAAACAAAGGAAAGATGAAAAATCTGTCAGCGAAAAGCCTACGAGGAGGCGAATCGAACCGCCTCCGAAGCAATTTCCTTTCCACCTGGCAACAGGAGAATTTAATATACGGAAGTGCTGTTTTATGTCGTTGCAAATCGATACCATCGACGCGATATAATGCCCGAACGACACCGTTATTGTATTTTCTACGTTGTAGATCCCAAAGCCCTAGAAGCGTGTTTCCATCAAGAAACAACGAGGGAAAAAAGAGAAAAGAGAAACACTATTCAAAGGAGAGTGAAAAGAAACGAAGGGAGTGAGAGAGAGAGAGAGGGAACTACCAAAATACAAAGTAAAAAACACATCGAAGCAATTCATCGACTGAAGAGAAAATCCTCTGATGCTTCGTATAACTGTCACGCGGCCATCAAAAGGGAAATTCTCTTTCGAAAAGCGAATCGAGCCGGTGTTCAACCGCCAGTCACACGGGAACACATTTTCGCGGTCGAAGGCAAAAGGCCTGCAACGATTCCCGGTGCAATTAAATCAAGAGAGACAGAAAGAGAGAGAGAACGCGAGTGACTACCGCACAATGCTCATACAACGATCGCAATATACAGAGTATCTTTCAAATAAACGGTCACATTTCTCTCGATGAAAGTCACATGGGAGATAAAACGAAATGAGGTTTGTTCAAACGAGTTAACGTCGAGAGTGTATATTTAATCGTCTAAATTAGATTGAAATATTTTTAATTAATTCGTGTATCAATCAATAGTTGGAGTGCAGATGATCAGTGTAATTGATGGCTGGAAAAGCTATTTTTGAGGAAACTCTTTTAATCCCTTTAAGGTTTAGCAAATATAGCAGAGAATATTTTTCGTAGAAACCTTATATTATATTGGGTGTAGAAATAAGTTACTTTCAACTAGAGTCGTATTCAAGTATAGTCACTCGAATCGCGAATGTTTACAATTGCTTTCGCAAATTTTCAGGAAAATGCTAAAATGAAAAAACGATTATGGAAATTATTTCTGCGATTGATCCGTTTTCTGTCTTTTTAAATTAAACTTTGATTGCATCCAAATTAATTTCTACGCTATATATAATAGCAAAGTACCGCGTCTGAAAGTTTAAATTTTCATTTAACTAAAAATATCCGAAAGGTCCAGACAGTAAATAGTCTGATAGTGAATATCAGTATCATTTAATTTGTATCGATAAGAGATACTTGTATTATTCCTTTGCGAGAAAAAAGAATATTTGCGTTCTGAGTACGAAATTTTCAAAATATTTCTTCCATTTCTAACTTTGTGTCACTTGAAAGATCATTGTGTCTTTCAAACACTTGCTTTTGTGTAATATAAAAAAATACATTGTGTTCTACTTAAAAAATTCACCTTCATTAAAAAAACAAAAAATAGTACAAACGAAAAGAATTACTAATAAAAATCCTAATATTTACTATTCCTAGTACCAATATTTAATATTTACTATTTGCAAGAAAATCATTGGCTACTAATAGCGTGAACATTTTATAATTTTCTTAAGTAACTTGTTAAAAAAAAGGTGAAGACAGAACTCACGATAAATCATAGTAGCTTTGAAATTATTATAGAAAATTTTACCACATATGTTCACTGATCAAAGACTTATGGAACGTAATATTTCAAACAACGCAGCCTGATACATATTCGAGAAAATTACAACGATTTTCTTCAACGCATGCATGCAAATGATAACCATAAGTTATTCAGCACGCAAACTTCCTACGGCCGACGTAAATGAAACATAATTTCATCCGAAACAGATGCTGCGCATTCCTCAGAATCATCCCTCCAACCCCGTTGAATTAATTGTGAGATTGGCCTAATGCCAACCATGACTAAATAGCTCGCATTTAATCATTTCTCGTATTTTTACCGAATTCCCTCTCCCCTCATCGTGCTGCAATTCGAACGTGATACGATTACAGGAATCGTGTGTGCTAACTCTTTAGTGGAATTCTTTTTCACGAGGAAATCGATCGGAAATTTTCATTAGCAGTGGAAAGGTGTGATAGAACGTAAACGAACTGTTGAATTAAATTTCATCAATCGTACTTCTCCCAATTTTCTTTCCTCCCTCGAACAAACAGAACAAACTTATTTTTGAATCCTCACATTTTTATAGAACCTTTATAACTTGAAATATTAAATATAAACCACAACATTTCAATATTTTTTAATGGCTCTACTGCTTTAGAGAGTAAACGGTGTATTTTTAAACAAAAACAAATATTAAAAGAACACTTACTGTCTCGTTATTTTATTCATTTTTCGACTCGCTTGACACAGATAATTGAAAAATCAAAATGAAACCTCACTTTTTTCCAAAATGAACGCAAAATGGGTGTAATTGAATCATGAAAAAAGGTGGTAGTTTCGAATTAACACCGAGATTTAGGTATATGAAGCTTCTTAATAACAACTCGCGTTTAAAAATGTAAGAAAAATAAGAGGAAAAGAAAAAGGAAGAAGAGGTTCGAAGAATAAAAGTGCCATGGGTTCGTTCCTAATCCGAATGAACGGAGATTCGTTCGAAGGAAAGTTTCATTAGATCAACCGTGGAAGTTCCGTTGTTCTAGATCGACGACGGCTGAAAGGTGTAGCGTGCGTGTTGTTCTCTTTAGATTTCGAACTATCCCGACAATCGCGCGTCTCCTCTGACAGAGCTAAACGATCTGCCCAGCTATAATTGGATGCCTCGCGTCAGTTTTGCCCTCACGGTTCGTTCCTGTTTCGAGAACTTGTTCCACGGGACCCGGTACGCGATCCGGCTAACTTCAACGGCCCGAATTTAACGAGAATTCGATGCATTAAACTTTGAAACACCGAGGGTGAACTAGGTTGATACGACGGAAAGATCAATTCTAACGTGTGCAGCCGTGTACAGTGTCGAATTTCATTTCGACGACTGAACTTTGTGTTCTTCGTGAAAAGAACGATTGTGTTTCTTACTTTTTTTTTCTTTTTACTTAATCCATGTTTCCCCATCGTTGCGTACACGCAACTGTAAAACGATCCAATTGGAAAATTGTTGATTCATCGTAAATGTTCGAGAAAGTATATATGAATCGCGTAAATATCAAAATTTTTTGATTTCGTAAAACATTCCTCGTTCCTTTTCAACGTAAATTCGGTACAATGAAAATGATAGAATCGAGTAATATTCAGAAAATGATGAAAGTAAGAAGAATGAAGAAAAATTGTGTGTACAAGCGTGAATTTAACACGCAACTCCCGGACTGACAAGCCGCGACACTTCTCATCTTCATTTCCTTGCTATTATTGTATTTTTCGAGGACTATGTTAACAGAAAAAAATACTTATGTATAGTACAATAAATTCTCTAATAATGTTGTGAAAATAGTTTCTATTGGCGAAGAAATTTGGTTGAAAAAAAAATTTTTTCTTAAATGTTTCCACACATGTTTAACTAATCATCCAGTAAGTGTAATTTTTATCAGTTACTTTCTTTTACGTTATCATTTCTGTTATGGTGAGAACGTAGGTTACAATATTAAAATCTATTACTATACACCTAGATAAATTGAACAGAGAAACAGAATTATAAAAATGTGAGCGTTAAGGGGTTAAAATATACATGTAGAACATACATCCTTATATGACGAGAGTCATTTGAAAAGTTCGCAGCTTTAATATGAAAACATATTAACTCTGAGTTTTAAATTGCTTTTATTTTTCAACATAATTTCCCTCAACTTCAATGCACTGCGTTCAGCGACGCTCTGATGCTTTTGTGTCATTTCTGAAATTCATTTCCTGATGATTTTCAAAGTAATTATCACTTCACCATCTGACGAAAAATTATTTCAGCCTTTGGAATAGATAGAAATCTAAATCTGAAAGCAAGTCGAACTTCAAATCAGCGATTTTTACTATTTCTGTCATTTTAATCAATTTCAAGACTTTCTTTTATAATTAATTGATTCTCGTATTTGAAACAATTATGAATTACCATTATGATACAGTTAAATGAACATTTTTGCGACCACATTTAGCGATTTTACTGAGCACAGATGATTAAGGAAAGTGGCGAAGGATAAAGTGAAAAGATTGGAAGGGAGACAGTTAATACAGAGAGATGTATAATTCATATTAGAATTTAAAAGAATATTAAAGGTTTCAACGTTTTCATTCACTTTGAAAATTGTTTCATTCCCTTCTATCTTCCCACCGAGATTAGTTATTCAAATGAATCGCAATATCGCAAACTCCTAAAATCGAATAATACGACGACAAAAGTTCACCTAACACCGGGAACCAGAAAGAAACTCACTCTGCTCATCCTTTAACTTCTCCAATTTGTCCCTCGCCGTTCTCCTTCTCCTTATAAACCAACTTCTCTCGCGAACCAAAGAAAAAATGAACGAAAAGAAAGAGAGAAGGGAGAGAAAAAATCTAGAAATGAAGTAATAGCGAAAGCAACATAACCACTATGAAAAGCTCACTTCAGCTTCATGACCAACGTATCGGGAGTCCTCTGAGGATTGTTCGAGAAATAAATAAGAGAGACATTCTCGTTTTTATTACTTTCCTCTCTCATCCTCCTCTTCTCCCTTCTTATACTGTCCACACTCTCTAGCCATCACAAGATTACCTTTTAATGTACACCGACAATAATTTATCAAAGTACTTCCTGAAAGATTAAAGATGCCAGGGTCGACAATGTGTCTGTGAGCTTTCCAAGAATCATTGGCTAGAAACAATGAAGAAAATCTACAATATCTCTTTCTTTATTTCTTCTTTCACACATGTGAAGATCAATCTCGATCGACGATTTAACCGTTAAAAAAATATTAAAAGAGATTGGTTAAGTTCACAGACCATATGCTTTCTTTTTCAGAAATACAACAGTGAATGTGCAATCAACAATTAACTACTTTTTTTAAATTACAACGTATACTTCTTTTATACAGGCAGGTTCCTCTCGTCATTTTACATAAAAAAGTATAGTACAATTATGGAAATATGAATAGTTATTGAGCTATCTTGAAAAATTGTCTTTATTGTCAAATATCTCGTCAGTTATTTGCTGTATGAAAAAATGCTTCAAACAACAGTTGTGTGGCTTCCTGGGGAAATGCAGTACCCTAATCGATTTCTTATTTCTTTGTTTTTTTATTGAAATATGAAGGTCACTGTCGTTTTTCTTTTTTAATGGAATTGTCTAACATATAATTCGACAAAAGCTGCGAATCAACGTAAAATTTTAACGAGTGACTGTAGTCACCGATAGGATGCTATGATGGATGACTATAGTCACCAGGTAGTATCCAAAGGGTTAAATGTTTGTTCGTGAGAAAACGAAAGGGACAATACTCAAAGAACAGGAACAGCAAGCTTGAAAGAGTGACGAGACGAAGACAAGAGAGGGAGAGGGGAAGGAAAGGTAGGGTAGTAGGGAAAGAGGGAACGGCTGTGGAGGGTAGAAGAGGGTAGATACGTTTCACAGGAGGGTAGTTTTGATGCAGTCGCAGAGCCAGTCAGTAGCTGCTATGGCACGGAGCCGTGCGCGCGTGCTCCAATTCTCGAGCGGCTCTCTGTATCGCACTATGTCGGGGAATTGTGAAAACATGACAGAAAAGTATCAGCTATCACGTTGAAATTAAAATCACGACAACTAGAGACTATACTCTACATAACCGTGTGCATGCGCCTTGATTCCATTGTGATTTAACCTACGAAAAAAAAAAAAATTCACGAACATAAATACGGTGAAACGTATAGTTGTCCGATCGTGAAAGTTTCTTCTTAACAACGCCTCGAAGAACAGTTTCGTATTGAAAATATTACGAGATAGAAAGTAGCAGATTGTCGTATATCGAACACTTCGATCGTTCTTTCAATCGCAACTGTGACCGAAGAAATGTTTAAGAAGAATCAAACAGGTGGACGAAAAAGCGAGCAGCTCGTTTATCGCGGTTCTTATCGCGCCTCAAGAGTTTCGTGAGATTCTTCTTGCAACGGATGTACATCCCACGTAGACGTAACAATTGTAAGCATTCAAACGAATATTTTCCCTGTAATCGCTGGTGTAATCGTTCGATTCATCGAGGAAATGAAATATCTACGATAAATTCGTGCTAGATTTACTCGAAGAAAACGAGATGTGTCGTTCTGGTTGAAAAGAAAGAAAGAAACAGAAGGAGAAAAGCTAATTCGTCTACGATTAATGTCGACGAATGATACAACGTAAGAAGCACTTTAGGAGATTGCCTCTAGAATTCTCCGGTGCTAGAGGTTGACGAGAGAAGGCTGTTGAAAAATAACACGTTCGTTAAGCGGCAGCTGCTTCGTTTTATTGTAATTTACGCGAACCGGAGGTTGTCTCACACACAAGAATCCCATGGGGAAAACCAATTCCATCCGGAAACTCATAAATAATCCCCGATAAAAAAGAAAATACGAGAAGATCGCTTGGAAATATTGTACGGATTCGATGGTAATAATCCGGGAAATGTATCGGGAGAATTCGGAATTTTTCTATTTAAAGAGACAAACTAAACGAACACAAGAAAAGTAAAGGAATTACACTTTTCAACTAGGATTCGTAATGACTTGATCTCAAGTGGCAGCGCGTGAAATTCGTTAATTAGAAATTTAATTACCCAAAAGACGGATGAAAGTACTCGTTGCATCGATATTTCATCGTCTCATAATTAATGTTTCCTCGGTGCTATTAGGAAAAAGCAAGAAGGAAAGAGAAAGAAGTTTAAAAACCGTGGTAGTACGAGTCGAGCTCATTAACCGTATAGAAAGAGAGTAAGTTGACAGTGTACAAATCAGCTTAAAAATTGGTCCGCGACTCGTAGAAACAGATGTGCCCCATGAGCCAGTTATTTTTCCGTTCTGTTGCTTAACTGTACGAGCAAGTTCTCAAATAACTCGTTGAACGCCACTCGGCGGTAATCAGAAATTATTTCTTCTTTTTCGAGAACCCTCTCTCCACGCCGCGCAATTTTCGATGCTAAATTCGTTTGAAATATTCGAAAAGCAAAACATTCAATTTCTCATTAATGTTCGGGAAAGAATTGAGTTATGAAATGTTGTACAGAATTGAACTTTCTGTGGAAAAATTTTTCTGTGATTCGCAAATACGACCGCAGCGGAGTTTTCGTATTTTTCTTTTTTTATGGATCGTAACGAGGAAAAAATTCTTTCTGGACAGAATCGCTTTCCTCGTTCGTGTTCTTTAACCACGAAGTACAAAGAGAGAATGGAGAATTTTCGCTGTTTGAAAAATAAATACACGAAAGTCTAGTAATTTCACGAATTTTTGAAATGTTGAAAATTTGAATTTTCGAAAGGTTGCAAATATGAAATTTCCAAAGGAGAGAAGTGGAAATTTGAAGTATTTCTATAGAATATCAAATATTCTCACGGTTATTAGTGTTCAGTGACACGTATTCAGCGACGGAAACGAACTTTATAATTATTACAATTATAACGATATAACTTAGTTACTATCTTCGAATGATATCAACAAAATCCATATGAAATTATTTCACCCTGTTACACAAGCTTGAACAAAGAATATAACGGAGAAACGTAGGTAGGAAAAAATCAGTTCGTATTTATCGCGTAAAATGTAACTTCAGACGTAAACGCAGAATATTTCATAAAAATAAATCGTAAAAAAATATACATTTCCGAAAGAAACGTGTAAAAAACACAAACATCCTATAACGGATAAATTCAAGTTTATATAAATGGTAAATAATTACGCATACAATATAATCCACCAACAATTGCATTTATACGTATTCAATACCTTCCATTTCTACTTACGCGAACAATTCCAATAAATAAACCTCCCAATATCTTTCCATTTACAAACCGAGCAAAGCATCCATCAATTTCTTTTAGAACACACGTACAAGTATCACCTAACACACACAGATACCGTGAAAAAAGGAAAAACCAATGCACAAAGAACGATAAATCAAAATTTATGCAGTTCAAAATCGATCCCTCTTCAACCAACGAGATTCCTCTCGGAACTCGCCGTTAAATCCTAGTAATCTTCGTAATAATCGTTTCAATTATCCACATTGATCAGATCTCCGATAGGAAACACAGAGATACCCTGAATACCTTCTGTAACGCACACGAACTGGCAAAGTGGTTGGCAAATTGTCAGACGGTAGCACTTCATGGGACGAAGTGCGAGATGTGCCACCCTCGATATCGATTGTCGTCGAAGAACTTTCTAAACAATCGACGATCGTTCGAGAAACACAACCAGATCCACGGTAACCAGCTGTTTCTCCGTAGAAAAGCGCAACAGGTAACACGATCTGGCTGGCGGTTGGTTATGGTGGCGGGTCACGCTTGTCGCGTTTCGAAAACACGGGACGACGTTCGAAAACGCATGGCTAGCGAAAACAACGTCATAGAAGTGTGATAGAAAGACAGGCAAAGAGAAAAAGAGAAATAGAAAGAGAAAGAGAGGGATTTCGTTGAGGAGGGAACGAAATACAGTCAAGTTCGAACAGCAACAGGTATGCTTTTCTGATGGCGAATTATCGCGTTCGGGGGCGAGAAATCGTCGGGAAAAACGAATCGAAGTGGAAAGAGTCGAGTTTGCGAAAGACACGAACAAACAGCTGGAGACGGTATGTCGAAGTTTTTAATTAGTTCGCGAGCGAACAGGTCGTTATCGACGCGACCAACTCACTACTGAAAATCGCAGGCAATTTAAAGTTCCATCGCTCTCGTACCAGGTTGCCCGCGCGCGACGTAAAACTTCCCTGGAAGATTATCCAATCAAAGAATTCCGATAGTTTCGTGATCAATTCCGTGCCGCCTGTAATTCCTCCGGTGATCTGTAGGGACATATGACGCGAGTTATGGCTGACAAGCTTTCCTATCACTCGAATGATACTTCTTGTGGACGTGTGAGAAGTGATTCTTTTTTTTAGGACGTGTTAACGACTGTAGAAATCAATGTTGCAGTTATTTTCTTTGTTAATTGAACAAGTATTAGTTTTATAGCTTTATAATTACAGAGTTTCATAGTCTTATAGTTTTATAACTATGGAAACTATTTTTTTTTTTTTTTTTTTTTAAGTTACATGGAGGAACTTACAATGTTCATTTTTGTAAGACAAGTACAATGGGTAATTAAATTATGGTACTTGTGGGTAAGTAAGAAGTAATTTTTTAAAGGTTCTGTTAATAATTATAGAGATCAATGATTGAGTACCATAGTTATATTAAGTTAGTTTGAGAAACTTATGGTGTTTATTCTTATAAGATATACGTATCTTCAAAAAGTAAGATAAGTCAAAGGGTAAACAATTGTGCAAACAATTGTCTCTACCTAAGTGATGCATTATAAAAATGTAATTTAACAAATTTTCAATAATTTGTGCAAGATATAAAATTTTTTCTATATCTCATTAAAAACATAATAATACTTTTCACAATAAGAAATATTTCATTTTAAGTGTATGTTAAATTCTATTCTTGTTCAAACCTCTAATAGGTGACATATTAAAAGTTTATTGATTTTTAAGTAAACTTTTGAGAATCCTTTAGTTTGAGATATCTTGTAAGAGGATACGAGAAATTGGTTAGACGAAAAGATAATTGTTTTGATCACTCTAACAAATTCTCTAATGAAATAGCAATAAATACTTCTATGAATGAGAAATATTAATTTTAAGATACCAGAATTTATATTCAACACCCGTTTTATCTACGTCGCGTATTTATTTCATCAATTTCACCGTTTACTTTCCTCCGAATATAGAAAATTAAATAATGGAGTTTCAAGCAGAGTCCATAAATTCAACGGTAGATTTCAATAGCGAGGAGTTTAAAAGCACGATATTTCGCTAGTGGCATTTCATACGGCCTCTACTGATGAGAAATTCTCAGTTTTCGATTTCACGATAATGCGAAACTACGAGTATTCAATCTCCTCGACGACGATTCGCAATTTTATCTCGCGTATGAATAGCAACACACGTTTGACGCGAGCTCTTGATGACATTTTAATCGAGAAACAGTCAGCCGAAATAGCCATTCCCAACTAAACTTGCGCTTTTATCCCATTTAGAATATATAAATTGACTTTATTAGGTACTACGAGATAGAAATTTCTGAACATTTATGACTCTGGCAGAAGCTTTTAAAACATGTAAAATATGTGGTAATTGTATTCTTTATCATAAAATACTACAGTTCGAGAATCCGTAGAAAAGAACGAGAAAAATGAACGAGCTACAAAAAAATATGGATTATATACATAACTGAGACGTGTGTTCAATAGTTAAGAAATAATTAAGAGTGAATCTTCCTTAGAACGAACGATTACACCATCAGTTCAGTCACCATTTATCACTTCAAACTTCTTCAAACATCCTATCGATCTCCCTCTATAATTCTTTCTCTTTCTCTTTTTCTGAGCCCAATTACAGAACTCCTATAGCTACTTTCAACATTATAGTCATCGTTAATTACTTCAAACTTCTTCAAACATCCTATCAACCTCTTTCTATAATTCTTTCTCTCTCTCTCTCTTTCTAAGTCCAATCATAGAACTCCTGTAGCTACTTTCAACATTATAGTCATCATAAACCACTTCAAACTTCTTCAAACATGTTATCAACCCCTCCTTATGATTCGTTCCCTCTCTCTCCCTCTTTCTGAACCGAATCATAAAACTTCTGTAGCTATTTTCAACATTATAGTCATCGTTAATCACTTCAAACCTCTTCAAACATTCTATCAACCTCTTCCTATCATTCTTTCTCTGTCTTTCTCTTTTAAAACCTTCTAATTACCTTTAAACCGTGCAACAATCTGCAAAGTGAAACAAACTGAACTTTGTTCCCCGAAACAGCTTCGGTATGACAACATCAAGCACAACGATGCACGATCAAACCAACAATACAACGAAATTGGATATCGTGGCTGAAGAGCAGTCCATTGAACCTTACAACGTAATCAAACGTCAAGCATTAACTCTCTAGATTAATCGAAACGATCGAACAGGAGTGTAATCTGTAAAAACAACTATGAAGTCATGAAGCTTCTGTTATTCACACTGCTCAGCTACGTGTGCTCGGCTAACAGCGAGCCGAGCGAACGATGGACATCAAGATTGGAGAAAGTTCGTTTCGACGATGACGATTACACTAATTACGAGTTTATCGATCGCGAGAAATTCTCGAGTTTCGTTGAAACGTTCGATTTGGAGAAGTTGAACATCAAAGAGAGGGACGACGTTCACGATGATCGAAGGTATCATTATTCGCCAACGTATACGAGTCGGATACGCGTCGAAAATCCGGAAACTCATCATTTGATACGGCATGGCCGACGTCAGTTTCGATCCATGGATCTGAATACACACGTGCTGCAATCCACTTGGCCTGTGAAAAAGGAGGCGGTCGTCGAAGGTGATCTCGTGTTAGGTGGTTTAATGATGGTGCACGAGAGAGAGGACACGATCACGTGTGGACCAGTGATGCCACAGGGTGGCGTTCAAGCCCTCGAAGCGATGCTCTACACCCTAGATAAATTGAACGAAGGCGAGGGTATCGTGCCAGGTGTGAAAATTGGAGCTCACATCCTAGACGACTGCGACAAGGACACATACGGGCTGGAGATGGCGGTGGATTTCATAAAAGGTGAGTAATGCTGATTCCGCGAAGAAGAATATTGTATATTTTATGAAATGATGTGATCGTGCTGGGTAAGAGTAGAAATTTCAGATTGAAAAGGGTTTCAGAAGGGTGGAGAATAATTTGTTTGTGATATGACAGTAGATTGATTAGGAACAATTTTTGATCGGACGTAATTGCACAAAAATATTAATAATATTAACAATATATTGTATAGTACTCTTGTAAATTTAAAAAGTTTGCAATATATGTTAGAATATAAGATTAATAAAATTGAAAATATTAAATGTGGAAGTTAATTCTTTCAGATTGAAGCTATACTATATAATTATTACAGCCATACAAATCGATATATTTGCAATGATATTCACAAGTTGGCGGAAAAATGGCAAAATGTCGTCGACAATAGATGAAATCATTTCGACGGTCAATCTGCTTTCGTTCTTTTTAAATAAAACCTTGATTACACTCAAAAATCGGAAAGAACTTTTGAAATTTTGTATTTTATGGAAATTTGTGATGAATTTTTCGGAAGGACGATTTTTCTGACTACGACAAGCAAGTAAATTACGTGAAATCATTTCGAAATGTGAGGAAAAGTAGTTTAAGGGTGACTTCTGATCAAAAAATTTTGATGAAAATAATTGACAGCAATTATTTAGCTATTTTAATGAAATTTATGAAAAATTGTCTCGAAATGATTATAAAAATAAAAAAATATAAAAATTAGCGGCTTCTTTCATTGAATTAGCAATACACAATCTAAGAATCTAAGTAAAAAATTAGCGATTAAAAAATATTCGGTATATTCCGCCGTTATAAAATCCGCATAATATTCACCTCGACGAAAGTTGAATCCCGGAGAAGAAAAAATTAGAACGGCGTTCAAACACGGTCGGCTGCCACCGACTCTACAATTAAACGGGCGCATAATCAAGAACGTCACGACGTTCCTTGGTACCGTAATGGGAAAGGATGCGCAACGTCGTCGCGTTATTAAAACGACACAACGATTTTTCTGAATCGTTAACCCTGGCTGTTTCTTGCGGCCGCGACAATAAACCGCGAACAAGGCGTGAATGTAATCCACCCTTGTGAGATGGCTTTTATCTGCGAAACTGTCCGGATAATTATCGTAGCCATTAGCGTTTCGCTGCCTCGCGAATTGTAAACCTTGCCCTCTTGGAGAGAGAAAAAAAGAGAGAACAGAAACGCTGCCTTCTCTCGATAAATCGAAACACAGCGTGTCGAGAGGCGGAATAATTCTGGAATCTTTAATTTTTCACGCGTTCTCTGCTCGTCCATTTCTTTGTTCCCCCTTTCCTTTTTTAGCAAATGTAGCGAAAGATTCGTGATAAAACGAAATATTGACGAGGGAAAATAGCGAATGGAAGGAAAAAGCAATGTTGACGAAAATGAAAAACAATGTGTGTATTTACGCCTGCGCGTGTATCTCGAAAAAGAAAATGGAAAACTGTTCTGTAGTCCAAGGTACATTAAAACGCGGGAAAAAATTCTAGAGGACATGGTTGGTTTAATTTTCAAATTTTTAACTGGATGAACACTAAACCTGAAGTGTAATAAGAGATTACTGTATTTCTAATTCCCAAAATATAAATATTTAACAACTAAATTTTAAAGATTCCCCAAAATCTATTTATTATAGAAATAATTTTCATAAAAATTAAATTTCATATTTCTAATTCCCAAAATATAAATATTTAATAACTAAACTTTGAAAAGTCCCCAAAATCTAATTATCAAATAAATAATTTTTGTCGAAAATTAGATTTTATATTTCTAATTCCCAAAATGTAAATATTTAATTATTATTGCCCTATAAATAGGGCAATAAATCTTCAACACCGATTTACTCAAAAAACAAACAGAACCTTAAACGAAAAAATATGATTTTTCCTTTGTCCACTTATTTTTTCACGTAGATTTACCATCAGATCGATAAGATCCTGTACAGTTGTAAGAAGAGAAATCTCAAACAGTAGACAAAATAACAAGATGAACGTAAGTCTTAAAAACGGAATTTCATTAAGACTCAGAAACAACAATGTTACGCGACTGTGTCATAAACCTGACCAAAAAGGAAAATCCTTAACACCAGATGTGCACTGGATGCAACTAACTTCGAGGCTTTTACGATACAACTGAGGTGGTTAGGATGTTACTCTAATTAGCACAATTTCCTGTCGCGACTTAGAAATGACAGTCCCAGCCACTGTCTAGAAACTTCCGTGGCGAAACTGCCTTTCTGTAGAAATTTCATTTACAGCTTTTACTGTTACATCGTCTACCAAAAGAAAATTGAAATACTGTTCAACTGTTTCTTCAAACAATTTTTCGGTAAAGTTCCAAGATAAAGAAAACTTCTGATATTTCGTTAAATATTTCTGACATACGACACCATTTTCATTTCATTCTGTGCAAAAATAATAAAGAAAAGAAAGGAAGTAAAATTTTCACCAAAGCAAACGGTAATACTTTTAGATATTGTGTGCTCGAGCAAGGTAGAAATTTCACTGTCAATGAAATTAAAAAGAAACATTATAGCAAGCTCAGTAAAAATAACGAAATTCTCAGAAACACCGTTTTAATGTAAAAACATTTCTGCCCTGCGTATTGTTTTAACCAGTGAACGCAATTTGTTTCCACCATTTTCTAAGGATATTTGTACAATAAACAATTAACATTCGCTGACATCGAAGCTCTTTTAAGACAGTTTTTAATCTGAGTAATTAAAAAGTTGCAAATATTTCAGAATTCTGAATATCTAAAATGTGTAATTACTTTGAAGTATTACATACGATACATAATGTTATTATATATTACATAAGATACAGTAGGTGATTAAATTATGATCACATCGAAATTATGTATCCAAAACAATAAAATACTTCATTCATTCATCAGTTCGTAATAATTCGATCGCCCACTGTAGATCGCAAATGTAATATTTTAAAAAACGAGAATAAAAAGGTAAATCGAATTAAGAAAACAAGAACTCTACGAAACAACCAAAGACGTCTATGTTAGTGAACGCGTTAAGAATTCAGCACAACTAGCTCTTCCTTAATTAGACGTTTCAATATCAACTTGTTCCCTCGAACTTCAAATTCTGCCACGTAGCAAAGTAAGCATTAACCATGCTTCGTCAATATTTCTTCAATACCACGTCTGTGCATGGAATTCCTAATCAACCTTCGATCCAATCACAGTCGACTATTTCGCGAACTCACGAAAACCAGGAGTAATAAAAAAAAAAAAAGAAAGAAAAGTACTACTCGTCATTTATCAAACGCAAAAAGTTTTTGAGCACACAGAGATGGACAGCGAGAGAGAGAGAGGACAGAGAGAGAGAGAAAGAGGTCAGAGAGAGAGGACAGAGAGAGAGAGAAAGAGAGAGAGAGAGAAAGAGGTCAGAGAGAGAGAAAGAGGTCAGACAGAGAGGACAGAGAGAGAGGGAGAGAATGTGAGAGAGAGAATGAGAGAGAGAGAGAGAATGTGAGAGAGAGAGAGAATGAGAGAGAGAGAGAATTAGAGAGAGACAAAATGAGAGAAAGAGAGAGCAAGAGAGAGAGAATGAGAGACGTTGCAGTTTCTCGTTAATGGCCTAATGTCGTTAAACAGACCTGTAAAGCCAGTTCTCTTGGGAGAAAAGGAAAAAAGCGATCTCTTCCGTGACGAGGGAAATTCGAAGTATACGAGGAAAGAGTCGCGAAACAACCATTCGCCTGCAATTACAGAGGCCAACTAAAAGTGATTAAAAGCAAGACTGAACGGGCATCGGAAATTCGATTAATGCCGTACAAAAGGATGGAAGCGTAGACAGTGACGGGAAAATTGCATATACTAACGTAATCGGGGTTGCATGTCGACGCCACGTAGCATAAATTATTTGCAGACTTTCCTGGTGCCTCCGACCACCACCGTCATTCGCCTGACTATTATCTCGTGAACTGATGAGCAGTAATAACGATGTCAAACTGACCGGTGTACGACAATGGGTAATTATTTATAGGCCTGTCTGATGGGCCATCGATTCGTTTGTTAATACTATATACGTATATATGTACATACGTAATCGTTCACCGAAAATTTTTCTAAATATTAAGAACGTTAAGTGTGAAGAAAATTTCCTCGCTCGTTAGATGTTGTTTAAAGTATGCGAGTTTGTGATGAAAATTTCAAGATCAATTGTGTGTTACATGTTCACAGAGAAACATTCAGAGAAAGGATGATAATTTAGAGAATTTTGCAACAAGATTTCTCATCAGTCGAAATGATAAAGATGGAATAAGAAAGAAAAAACTTGTCAAGCATAGTTCTTTACAGAGGAATCACAATGACTCAATTTATACTATACAATTTTCACAAAACGAAACTATAACAGTACCGAAGAGTGGAAATTCACGATTACTATCGATGAGCAATTACCCCACATGAATGAAGAGTAAAGTTATGGGCACTTCAGTATGTATCAGTGCACGAACGCGATCTTCGTTGTTCAGTATCTCATAAACTCTTGAGTGTCCTGTAAAACGATCGAACATTGTTCGCATCCCTCTTCACTTCTCATCTGGTTACGAAACTCCATAGAAATTACTATCCTATTTATACGATCTATATCTTTACAATGTACAGAACGTTCGAAATGTACGAATGAAACCATCGATAAAACACTTGATAAAAGTGATCATTTTACAATTTCAATTTTCTTTCAATTTTACGATGGTATTCTTTATAAATAAGGAAACGTAATTTGAAACAAGAAAAAGACAGAATTATAGAGGCTACTCATATACAACGAAACGATGTAATAGTCACAAACAACTTAATTAACTTTCAAGCAGAAACTCCGATGACTAACGATATACTAACTTTCCACCTGTCAACTCTGATAGCTAACTATCAACCAAGTTTCCAACTAGCAGCTAACTCAACTTCGATTCGAACGCGGACTTACGTCATACTAATAAACACGTTGAATGTGTCCCCGAAACTTTACGTTTATTCGATTAATTAACATATGTAATCTTCTATTTGTAATTCAGAGCGAAATACACGTCGTACTTTCTCTGGTGAAGTAGTTTTCTGTGAATACCTAATTTTTCCTTAGAAAACGGATAGCCACTTAAGAAACCGAATTTTTTAGAGAAACGAAGAAGCACTTTTGACTTCACGTTAATACCTTCGCGAAGAGAAAATCTCTTGTGTATATCTTTAAATATTAATTATTTTAAATGTTATTTCTTAAATTTTGAATCAAATGTCTTTTGGAAAATAGAACGCGAAGAATTAGTGAATCTAAGTATAAAAATTACTCGTTGAAATATTATTTAAAGCTACTTGTTCCTAATTTTGCAGAAGGACGAAGAAACGCGTTTGACTTCGCGTTAAAATCTGTGTGAAAAAAGGAATTTCTCGAGTAAATTTTTAGATATTAATTTCTAAATCTTGGGTAAAATCACTTTCACTCAGATATTTTTTCCTAAAGAACCGCACAGTTTTAGTAAATCCAAATTTGAAAATTATTTATTAAAACGTATTAAAATGACGTTTCTCGTGAGTTTTATTAATTTATCGAAATAACGGCTAGAATTTTCAGCTACCCAGTAGGTCTCATTTACATTTAGCCAGCTATGTTCGCAGTCCCTTAAATGAAAGCTCGTTCGAAGTCGAATCACGCCCGGCGTCGTTCGATCAGATGCAGTCGTATCTTCTGATTGAAATAGGAATCTCCGACGAGCACAGACAATGGAATTACTCGGTTCCTTGGCTGGTGTGTCATAAAAACGAACGTGCTGCAACATATGAATATTCCGTTTTGACGTTGGTTTTGGCTGACCAGCCAAATTACTTCGCCGCAGATGTTGAATATTTAAACGGCACCTTTGTGTGCCAGCTGCTTGCGCAGTTACGTTAAAATCCCTTAAACGGCTTGGTTTCTGTAAAAATTCATCGTCGAGAACTGCCACTGCTAACTCCTTTCTGCTCTTTATTACAAAGAAACACCAGTTTCAATTTGCTAATGGTGTTAAACATTTCACATGGATGAAAATATACCATAGCAGTACCAATTGTTCGAAATTCCTTTCAGCCATATTCTAAAGCGTATCTCTTAACTAAATTGTATCTTATTTTTATTCAAACACTTCGAGAAATAACAAAATCAATTTTCTTTCTCAATAATTTCTTAATTCCTTCAGGAAATAATTGCTATTTTTTTAAATATATAAGATCGACCGAGGGAATTGAATCACTTTCGGTTTGATGATAAAGAAATTCAGACATTGAAAAATTAATTTTTTTTAGTATCAACCTTGCTCGAACACTAGTATTAAGAAAAAAAGGAAACTAAACACAGACTTTAAAATCTTTCTTCAAATCTTTTCCAAAAAACGAGGAAGTATCTATTACGATGTGACAAGCATCATGTAAATTTTTATTTTTATTCGATTCGCCTCGGTTTATGCTATTTACAATTGATTCGTAGAATATTATTTCCTAATTTCGTTATTGAGAATTTTTTCAACTGCAATTTAAGCGGTTGATAATTGTTTCAATACTTCTGGAATTGTTAAAAAGTTCGAAGAGTATAAAGTATGTACTACGATTGAAATTTTCGTTTATTCCGATCGAAATAAACATTCAGACCTCTTACGTGGAAATGTACATCTACACAATTACGAATTTCATTGAAAGAAACAGTAGAAAGACTTATTTTTAACGTCATCCTTATTGGAGGTTAATAGAAGTCAACGAGAAACAGCTTTTTCCTGCAAGCTCCTTATCGAAGCCGGTTATTGGAAAGAGCAAAACTCATACGACCATCGATTCATCGAATATGATGCTGTATTTCGATTCAAAACAACCCTGGTGTATTTCGATATTTCATTTCTCGCCTCGTCTTGATAAAACGAATCGAACCTCGCTATTATTCTAGTCACGTCGATTAAACTACGCTACCTAACTTTCCGTAAGCAAGCAATAATGGAATCATCGATTTAACGTTGCTGTTTTTAAAAATACCACGAATTCAGCAGAAATATTTTTTCTAGATCATACGATGAACTGTGAAGTGAATATCTATAATTTTTTTATCAAAATTCTGAATTTTATTAACTGTAGTTGACACTTTTTATTTTGTCAACTATAGTTAAAATTTCTAATTTTGTTAACTATAATTAAAATTTTATTTTAACCGCAGTTAAAATTCCATTATTAAAATTCTTAATTTTTCTAGCTACAGTTAAAATTTGTAAATTTTTTAACTAAGTTTTATCGTTCGAACTCTTCATTTTACTATTTATTTCTTTATTTTTGTAGTACAAGTTTTAATTTTACAAACTGCAGTTAAAACTTCTTATTTTATTAACTATGTATAGTTAAAATTTATTAGTGAAGTAACTTCGTCGTGCATGTGAGAAATGTTTCCAGGAAAAAGTGATACGAAAGAACGGAATAATTACTCGCAAGGGCGACAGACGCCGGAAACACGTATCATTCGTGAAATCCCGTAACGATAGATAACGATAAATCACAGTTTCATCATCTACGAGACCATTAAAATTCGAAATACAGTAACTCGTTTCGATATTCATCCTCTTTCCACAGCTTCGATACTCGCGACGATAGAAAAAACTTCACCGCGCTGATTACAGAACGATTTCATCGAACGCTATCTCTTCGAATAGTCTCCATTAAATTTCTCGATAATGCACCACTTGTGACAAGTGAAAAGGGGAATGCAATTTCAATCGCGATCCCTCGTGAAATTATCGACTATCCTCGTGATGAAAATTCTCCCCGATGCAACGAATCTTCGCTAATTATTCCTTCGTTAGCATAATTTCTCCGATGTACATACCTTCTACGAAATATTTCACGGCAGAATTTGTAGGAAAAGATCAAATATACTTTCAGTTACTTTCGTCATTTTGAATCACGCGGGGAAATGTTCCGAGGGGTCGGTTTCCGGTGAAAAATTCAACGACACTGGAGGAACATTCACACGGACCATGTGCGGAACACGTTTGTGATACACGTGTGTCGGATCATTCGCCGAGTTGCATCACTGCAAATCCTCGGAGACAAATAAGCGGAAGATGGAAAAATAGAAATGCTGGTAAAGATCGAGACGGGAGAAATTTCATCGCTGCTACTACCGGCTTTCTACACCAAAAATAAAGCATTCTTTACGCCCTGGAATATACTACATTCCCCGGATTCTTTCTTGTACTCCTCAGTGTCAAAATTAACTCTCTCTTATTTAACGTTGCAACAAAGATATAACAATGGTACCAGTGTCTTTATCACTGTTACTATTTTAATGCAATTATGCTATATTGGCAATCGACGGACTTATAAATTCAAAGCACTGTTACAATTAAAGTTGACATTTGTTATCGATATAGCTGAATAGAGAGAAATAATAGATTTTTAATTTTCGTAAGAATAGATTTTATTTAAACAGATTTTAGCCAGAATCTATATGACAAGCCTAACTGGTTATAGAAGAATGAGTTAAGCATATAAACGACTTTAATTTTTCTTTTCTTTTCCATCAAACATTAAGATTTCACTCGATCACACCCTGCAATCCCTTAATGGTGGAAAAAAGAAGAGAAATAAGTTCTGGTAGTGGCGTAATTAAGGAAGGCGACGGTATTGCGTTAGATCTCGAGAAGAAAGAAGTTCAGGAACGGGGTCCCATTATGGGGAGGAGAAATCGGATCGACGACGAAAAGAAAAGGCGAAATTGTATTTCTCTCGCCCAGGGAGCGGAAGATTAGCCGTAGATAAACTTCGTAAGAGGATCCACGAGAAACACGAGTACTAGGTCAGGCTGACGTTTGTCGTGGACAATGCTCTTGTGTCCCATGATGACGACAACCACTCCTAAGTTACGACGCCTTGGCCTTACTTCTCCGTCCACGGCGAACATTCAAACGAACCATTATCTCGCGCAGAGTGGAAAAACGAGCACATTCGTAGTTTGTAAAGAGGATGAATAATTTTTCACACGCGTGCTTTTCCTGCGGAGATTTCAACACAGCCTCTTCGAAGCAGCTGAATTGCCCAAGTGGAATGTGCAAATCGGATTATTGTACATTCCACGTTAAGTCTCGTAACAATCGCCAGAGTACAAAGAACTTGCTCGAGTCAATCGGGAAAAATGTTCAAAGAGAATGATACACGGAGAGGACACGTTTCTTTCCAGTAATTGAAATAATCTTGTAGAATTTCCTCGATTGGAAAATCTTCCTTTGCGAAATTACACGTCCTGATATTCGTACGAAAGAACAAAGCAGAAAAAAAGAAAACTGTGCACTAATTTAAATTACATTTCCCGGCAAAGTTACTACGTATCATTCAAAAGAAAAGAAAGAAAGGAATAATCTTGCAATTACTGCTTAATTTTATTTTCCACATTCTGGTAGTGTCGCGACACTTACGAGCAGGAATGTGTGTGAACTCAACATTCCAAATTATCCATAGCGAACACTCACCATGCGAGTGTTATAAAGCCCGATACAAATTACACCGGCGAAAAACACCGAAGCCATTAAACTTTTTCCACGGAGAGCTTTACCTCTCGCATGGCTCACGTTTGAAAATAAAACGTTCCGTACATTCTGCTTTATCGCGACGCGGCTAAGCGGCTTTGCAACCGCTTTACACACTGCCGCGCAAGATAAGAAAGGTCGGAGACAATGAAATATGAAAGAACAGTACGAGTATGCCGGCCGAATTTATCGCTCTTGGCTACTTATCGATGCCAGCTCGTAATTGCAACAAGGGTAATTCTACACCTGTTTCATTTCGCACGCGTTATTTCGAGCCTCGTAATCATTCCCCAACGGTATCCAGGTTACCTGATTATCATACAACGAAGCCAGGAAAACTTCCGTGTTTCGAGTTTACTTCTTCGTTCTCTGTATGCACGAAGAAGCGAGGAAAGGGAAGGGAAGACCATCAAACAGTCTTTTGCAAACGCGTGTACGCGGGATAGGTAATCGGATGCGAAACTTTCGGCGACAGTTTCGCGCTCGAGTTCCTCGCGCTGTCAGCTTCAATGAATTTGCGTCAGAGACCGCAAAACCCGCGAGTTTTCCAGCTTTATAGTCGAGCCAGTCGAATTGAACTGACGACTATAGCTTCCGATCCAGCTGGTAGAACGCAACCCCCTCCGAATACAGCCACGTACTTTTTGTCACGTTTTACGTACTACTACTTCGGGCTCGTTTGAACAGAAACATTGCTTAACGAATTGTACGGCCGACGAACGGATTATTGGGAATTCAGTGACAAATGTCGTCGTCCTCGGTACACGTTTCGAAAATCCTGAGGGAATACGGGTCGACGATTTATCGTACAGTGGTCAACTGATGCGAGGAGAGATGTTGAAGTTGAATTTGTTGAGAAAAAAATTGCACGCTGGAGAAATTGGTAAAATACACTCGAACGTTCTAAGTGTTAGTAAGTAGAATGTGGATTTTTAGCGCAAATTCATCATTTTTTAGAATGTAGTAGAAATAGTGGAACTTCGATAGAAAATTAGTGCAACTACCATACTAAAAAGTACTATAATTGGAATATTTTGTATGCTTTTTCATGTCGCATGTGTTCTATGCAATTTTCAATTATTAGGTTTCCTATAAATGTATGTAAATCTGCAATTTTTAAATAACTAACAGAAATCTGCTCGTAACAGATGTTTACTCAACAACTTAAGATGTTGACCGATGTGCAAGAATGTACAGTTTTCAACATGTTCAATCAATATACTCAATGTTTAATCTGAAGAAATTGTAAAATATTTATTTATTTCAATATTGTACAAATCACGTTCCCAAATGTACCAAGACACTTTTTTAAGAGAAAATTTATATTTTTTCTTAACTGTTAATATTAAATATTTTTGATGTCACATCTTTAATTTTTCCAATCTTTTATTTCATATTTTCAAGCTTTCCCTACTGTTCCCTATTAGTAATCCTCATTTTCATCATCTGCTTTTTAATAAAAATACACATTCTATTAATCCAACTGTTTATCGATCATAATGCTGTTCAGGGTAAAAATGTATCAGAGTAAATATTTCAGTATACCATTATAGGATTAATAAGTGAAGGAATAGGATAATTTCACGTGATTCGCTATATAGAGAACGAAGCAACCGGATACATTCTTTTCCCTCGCTTCACAATGAAATATTTCACATTCTATCCATATTTCAACGTGAATACGCGGATTTTTTAATGAATTTCATTTCAATTTCATTTCCCCGTTGTATTGAAACGAGCACAATACTCCGACGTATCCTAAATACGGGATATGCAAAGTACGATGACAGAAACCAAATTTATGCAGCTCCTTTTTCGTCCCAATGCTTGCGTTCTGAATATTTCATACCTTTAAATTCTCTGTTAAATTCTCCATTCAATGTTCATCTCGAAACGTTTAGCCTGCGGAAACTGTGTATCTCGTCTAATAAATAAGAGAATCTATAAAACTGAATAACTCAAAATAAAACTGTCCTCTTTAATAAAGAAAAGAAAAAGAAAGAAAAAATTGATAAAACAAAAATTTACACTTTGATCGTCGATATTCAAGGTATTCAATAGCTGTGGAAATTATCGACAGCGATAATTAGAGCGGCAAGTTTGTGGAAACATTTTCAAGCGTCATAACTGCTTGATATTCGCATTTAAATTGGAACTGTTCCTTTTTTTTTTTCGACAACGTTACATGCCGCGTATACATGAAAAATTAAACCTGATACTCGATGCTTAAGCACTCGCGAAAATCGTGTCGATGTCATGAATCGTTGATCCGACTGCATTCGTTTCCAGCTAGTGGAATAAAACCATGAAATACACGCAGAATAATAATATGAACGTGAATCTTTTGATATTTAATAGTGAAAATGAATGAAAGAGACGTTTCTGCATCAACCAAGATCATACGCTGAAAATAATGAAAACAACATAACCAACCAGCGATGCGTGTAAATCGTTGTTGAAAAGAATAACAGAAGCCTCGAACGTTTCTCCGTATCGTTGGACTGAATTTTACTGCATTTTTACTACCTGTGAGTGTCGCATCGGTTAAAGAGTCAAGAAACACGAAGAACATTTTTATTACCGATTTCGTGTGACAAACGAGCATTCTACTTTCTACTATAATCGTCATTATTGTCAGGTTAAAAGCGTACCAGGAGGTTGTGTAATTTCGTTAGTCGCTCGAAACGTTGCGTTCGAGATCCCTTGGTATGGATATTATGCGAGCACCGAGGGAAGAATCGTTCGATAACCCTAAGCGGTTCGTGGAAAGATAAAACGAGCCCCGTTAAGCTGGCCGAATACTTGAAAAATTTCTTGGCCAGCAAACGTCTCGACAGTTTTTCTCCCGTGAAGGAGGCGTGTAACCGTAAATTCTCGATGAAATTCGGCGTAACTTCACGTGAATTTATTCCGACGTGTTAATAGAAATAACTACTTTGCATTTGTACGATTTATGGAAGGAGCTCAGTCTGCGTGTGATCAATAAGTGTGAGAATGTGCAGACTTAATGACTCTAAGTCAATCGTAAGCGTAGTAGTTTAGAAGAATGCAAGAGAAAATTTTAGAGTAGCAAACAACACAACGTTGCATTGCTCTAAGTTTCTATTATATTATACTAATATACTAATTATATACTAATTTATATACTAATAATATACTATATTATATAATATACTAATAAATATTTTTAAATAATCTAACCATGGACTTCAGAAAGCAAAAATTCTTTCTAATAAAAGAACTGTGAAAAACAGCACCTTAGAGCAGAGCAAATCGAGTAATACAATTGATCATCGCATCCTGATTGATCCCGCTATTTCTAACACACTCACGTTCGATTTTTATCGAATTGTACGATACTACGTGACAACAAGATGGCAAAAAAAGGAAGAGAAACGAATTCTTCGGCCAGCAAAAACAGAAAAATTCGCCGGACAAATGAAAGGAGCCATTCGTGGCGAAGAGAGAGAGAAAGAGAGAAGACAGAAAAAGGGTGAAGCGTGATGTTTTCAGAATTCCAGTCACACGAAACCAACCCTTGGAAAAGAATGGCAAAGGAGAGCAGAAGTCGAGCGTTATCTTTCCTTTTAAAACGGACCAGAGAAAGGAGAATCGAGTCGTTCCGTTGAGATTTCGTTCACGACATATAACATGGTGAAAAGGATCGAGTTCCCTTGCGTAAATGTATTCCACGCGCGATCCATTATCACGTGACCGTTTGAATAAATCCCACGTGTCTGCGGATGCCATTTTTGCGATATTATCAGCGATGGGTGAAGAAGGTTGGAGGAGGGGAGGGGTTCATATCGGTCTGATCTGAAATCTGCTTTAAATATCAAATAATATTCCTTTCAATTGTACTTCACGAAGAAATGAGAAGCGTCCTTTCGTTCTTCCGAAGGATCCAATTATGAGAAGCGTTTAACCTCGAATTTCCAGTGAAAATTTATCTCTCGAGGTATATCCTCGTTCAAGAGACTACTGTCGCTCGTAGTTGAACTTACGATCTTTCCAGTTTGACTAATTTTGCACGTCCGTGCCGACTAATTATTGCCTCGAAAGACCACTTCCGTGTATCGGAAGATTAATTAACTATTAACCGAATTTCTATACCGTACAATGTTTAAGTTGAGCAAATGGATACACTAGCCGATTGAATTCTACCGTTTCTAAATTCTATACCGAATTATTGTAATGGTTCTCTTTCTGCAGCACAATGGATTCTGACTCTCGAGGTCTAGGAAAAAGTCCAAAAATCCTTGATCAGAATACATTAAGCAACACAAATTACAAATTCGACTTCGAAGAGCAAGATGGTTGACTATACCTGATTGGTAAATTAATAAACAGGAACCGAACTAAAAGTGACGGTCACTCTCAAGTGTCATCCGCACTTTTTGAGTGATAGCTTGCGACAACTCGCGTGTCTCGAACAATAAACGCAGCAGATAATAAGTCTGGACAACGCTTCATCATTAACAAAAACATACCGAAGAGGAAACGAAAAACTCGAGACGTTAAAATATCGTAAACAGATGTGGACGATAGTCACGGAAAGAAAAGCATCGAACTTCTAAATGAACGCTAAAATGCTCGATAGCCTGCCAAATTTATAACTACTACGAAAGATCGAACAATTTCTAGACACATGTCTGGAAGATGCAATAAACATAATAAGAACGACGAAACAAATACTTTTCGTATATTATCACAAAGAGAAGCTCTTTGGAAAATGGAAAACGTAAAGAAACATTCGATATTCATTTTATAAACGTAAGCAATTATTAAATATCAACTTCGTTTGTTTAACATTAATTTACTCGTACCGCGAAACTTCGTAACAATCTCCAAAGCAGGAGGTAACGTTGTAGCTAAAGGTGTACTTTCATCAAAATCCGCGGAAAGATTTATTCACAAAGGGAAACTTCCGATAGAATACAATTCTACTGGCACTAACAATTACTTCGTCGTTTAAACAAGACCCTGTTACATTTACCAAAGCTGAGGTAAGAGGGATTCTGAAACATCCTTTTACGAGAGAGGGAGGTTCTTTAATGAAGCACTCGAAACATATTTCAAAGAATGAACAACACTTCAAGACGATCCTACGAGCCCTGAAGCTTTCCAGCTATTTTATCAATCGAACCGACGAGGTTTGCCGTAGGGATACCTCTCCCTGTTCTCTCACATCGTTGACGTAGAAAAATGCGATTAAATCCTCGACAACCGCCTCCATATCTCATACGGACCCTAAATTTCTCGCACGTCAGTACCGAATACAGAACTATGCAACCGGTTGCTTATACCATTCCTCCATTTAGCTCAAAAAAATATATTCTCAAGCTGTACGAATTAATTCGTAGCCTTTCTTCTCGCAAATTTTTCGTTTATTTATAAAAAGGCAAAGTTCATTTTATTCTGGAAAATTGTGCTTTTGCACATTTGTCTCATTTGTATCAGATAATTTTCGAATTATCTAGGGCAAGATGGTGGTTTTACGTCAAACAATTCAACAACGGTGTTTAAATTAATTTGTAGAACTTTTTTCATTAATTTCTCGTTTATTTGTAATAAGCGAAAGTTCATTTTATTGTGGAAAATAATCGCCATCGTGTTTCTACATATTTATTTCACCCATTCCACAGTTTTCGAATCTTCTAATTTAAAAAAAAGATGGTGTTTTAAGTCAAAAAAAACTCGACAATGGTTTTTTTCAACCTCTTCAACTGTTTTGAAATGAGTGTCGGAGAAATAATGTTGCAGTGACCGGAACAAATGAAAATCAGAAACGGTTAAGTCCACGGAATATGCCACGGAAGAGAGAAATTCTCATCCAAGGGAATATAACAAATCTTTTGTGTCTTTTGTCTGTCCTGGATAATATTATAATCACCTGCCTAATTTCACTGCGGTTAAACGATCTCTTTCCCTCGATTTAGTCGCTTAGAATCATTAATTGTATCATCAAGCTTTTTAATTGTGTGATTTAAATATTACGAAAATATTTAAAGTGTATAAATAACATACTAATATAAAAAATATTTCACTAAAACAGTATAACAAATAGAAAACATATTAATCATATAATTTAAATCTTATAGAGACAAATTTAAATATTACAGAGATATCTAAATTATAAATATTTAAATTTATACCTAACATTTGCTTTCTATTTTCATAATAAAATTTTAAACACGCCAAGAAATGATCTTACAGTCGCAAGAATATCATAAACGAGAGATACAAATTCCTTGATAAATTTAAGAGAGAAAAACGCGGCAATGACTATCCGATATGTCAACGTTGCACGATGAATTCGTATGCATGACACATTTGTCTCGCATAATGGATCCCGTGCATACAGTGATGATTTAAAACGACAGAAAGTACATGAAGGAAGCAAAATCCCCTGCAAACGTAGAGAGAACAAAACGGGAGCATTCCAGATGATTGCTCAAACAAACATGAATCATTCCACTGGGAATGTACATTCCTCAACGGTTGATCATTTCTCATAGCCGAAACCCGATCAACCCGAACTGTTTATTCTACTTTTCCGAGACAATCGTTACCGGAAAGCTCTCTCGTTTCACATTGACATGAAAACTTCTGTATACTTATGGGAAATGATTCTTTTGTGTTCGCGTCGGGTTAACCAGTATTGTAGGATTACAATCGTGAAACGGAGTAGAATGGAAACAACAGAAACAATACAATTTCGCGATAGTATTTCTCCTTATTCTCTACCATTGTACAGCAAAGAGGACAAGTTTTCATGAACGTTTCAGTTCTTTAAATTCTTAACAGTTTATCCTGAATGAAACTCGCATCTGAACTATTTAATCTAACGTTGATATTTCAACTTACTCTTTCGTCTACATCATGAAGACAAAACTACGAGGTTCTCGAGGACTGGTGGAAAAAGAATTGTGAAGGAAACAAAATACTATTGCTCAAATTCTATTGTAAAATTATGTATTTTTGATTTTTCACTTATCATTCCCCGCATACTGGAAATTAGTGAATAGGAAACAACAACCCATGTAAAAGTAACATAAACGAGTAATAATCGATTGTTCGAATCGGTTTCAATCCTTTCAGTACTATTGACGCCTATAGACGCTATGAAGATTTTATTTAATCCTTAATTTGAACTTTTACGCATTTCCATTTTAATTACCGAAACAAACTTTAAATTTTGAAACTTTCGGAAATAATTTAACAAATTTTACGAATGAAAATTGAACATCTACCTACTGCTATGCATATTATGTACTAAATGCTGGCGTATAAGGATTAAAAACAAATAAGAAATAGAAATATCGATATCTATTCCCACCTGCGCAAAAAGTTAAATAATTTTAGCCATGAAAGTCTGGAAAACGAAAACTTAACGTTTTTCCTCCTGTTTTTTTCAATTTTCCGCGGATTGAATTGAACGAGTTAAGTGGAATGTACATTCTGTTCGAGAAGTTCTACGTAATCCCACGGTTACTTCCTATTCCGTGTTTCTACGTGTACAAATAAAACTAATACCCCCGAAGCAGCAAGATTCGACACGTTCCGCAACGCAACCCGAATTATCGACAAGGTTATGTCCGTGCACCGGTAACACGAGTTGAACTACGTGCTCCTGGCAACAATGCGATTCCGAAGGATCGTATGCATCTTCGTACTCCCATGGCGGCATTACAAATAGACGGTACGTGTTTTGTTAACCGAATTTATTCCGTAATAAACTCGTACGTTCCGCCGTCACCTCGTTTCGAAACCGTGAAATCCACGTGCAAACATCGCACGGCTTCGCCGTTACACTAACACGCCAAATAGAAAACACAAATACGTACAACATGATACAAATTCCTCGGTGTACGAACTTTCTCAACCGATGTCGTAAAGCTTCGTTAATAAAAACAAAGGAACACAAATTATTATTCGTTGAAATTGTTCCATGTGATAGTTGCAAAACTATGAGAACACTTTTCACACTTCTGATAACACTCTTTCGTAGGAAGCCTTGAGAATTACTTTTCAAATCAGCCAGCGAATTTTTCTTTGTCTCTGGAATCGTTTGAAAAAGTACGCTCCTTTGATGAAGAATTCCGTTTCAGAAGCGGGAAATAAGTCACGCGAAATCGTTGGCGAACGAAGGTTGAATACTTCTCGTTAAAAATTGAAACTCTACTTCATTTTGAATGTTGCGGAGATAAATGAAATGAAACTACGAGAACCTCTGTCAATCTCGAAATTACTTCTCAATGGAAAGTCAATACTGTAATTTTTAAGTGGTCGATGATAAGATTCACTATATTCTGTCATTTTTCCCACAACTCACGAGATGTTGAGTTACTCGCACATTCCAAGAATTATCTTTTCTTTCTATGGAACCTCGCATGTATAACACTTTGTCAGTATTTTGCAAATGATTTGATCATAGTTGACCAAAGATCAGATATACACGTTAAACTCTAAGCTTCGACAAAGAGCGTTCGTGATAGGTGATTTCGTTTTTATAATAGGAAAACTTACGGCTGCTTGCTGAAGCAAGAATAAAGAATGATCGAGAAAATATCGACAGGATGGATCGTTTATTATGGTGGCAGATGGTGATCTGTCAAACACGAGAAAACCGATCGTTTGATATTCTTCATAGAATATAAGCAAGTATCGATATAAGCAAGTAGTATAATTCGATTATGGTCGACCGATGGTATTGTAATTACGTTACAAAAGTATAACGTGTGTCTTTCGGTAATTCGATGTGAAAAGTTCTTCGATCTTGTTCGACTGTTATCGATGGAAGTTTGATTGAACAGCGAAGTAGAAAGTACTCGTGTAGGTCAGACGTCGACAAGAATACTTTATCCTCAGATCCCCACCTATTACTTCACAAGATCAACTTCTGTTACTTAAACAAAAACAAAAAAAAAGCAAACTGAATGCTACGTTTTACGAAAAATCTTCTACTTTTTAACAATCTTAAATTTTTATCTCACTATTAGAATAAAAAGTGTCTCAGTTTTGCTAGTTTTCCAGGCAAAACGAGTCTCTTTTTCACTGGTAACGCGTTCAAGTAGAATATTCCCGCGCGAGTCAGCCAAGCTACAAGAATCTTAATTTTACAAATTTCCACTTTCTTTAATAGAACGACCATCTACCACCATGCAACGCGATTATAATATTACACTTCTGAAGCCACGTACTGAAAATTGAACCTCTCGAACCACGTGTGTCCCCTAATTTCACCAAGTTCTTTCAAACGTTCCTCCCCGGTTAATTAGATCGGCGTATCTGAAGCTGTCGCACGAGAAGAGGAAGGTGACGTCTATAAATAAGGAGTGAATGGATATTTATCCTCGTGAATTGACAACGTAATTTCCATTCATCGAGTAGCTCGTCTCATGAGACGTGTTTAATAACACCTTTATGTTTAATTATTTCTTTAATGATTTTTTGGGGGGCTGGTCGCCGTTTTCTAACGAAAAGAACGAAGGTGACGTGCAACAAGTATCGAGAGGTCCGTGGAGAATTTTTTGCGTGACAAAGAGTTACGTTCGATAACGAGGAGGACAGGAGGGAGATACATTTAACAGAGGGCCATTTGGGAAATCAGCGTTGAATTTTTCACGTAAAGATCGGCAAAACGTTCCACTAGCCACTGTTGTTTCGGTTATCTTGACCATTCGAACATGGAAAAACGCTTTCTATCCCTTCCGGAAAGCAACACTGTGCAATATATACATGTATGTATGTATATATGTACACGAGGCAAACCGTGTCGCTGAAAAATGGTACAAGCGGCACCGAAAGAAGAACACTTTAGCAGAAAATTGTGCATCACACGGTCGCCACGTTTAACCAAACAATTTTCGTTGCACGTGAAAGTACGAAATAGCCCTCGCTATTCTCTCCAGTTCTGTGCAACTGGTTTTATTTGAACGTGCACTGTGTTGCACAGCAATTGTTTTGGGAATAATTTCTATCTCTGTGACACCATGTATCTGTTAGGTGTGCAAATTAATTTGGCGCCTTATTTCACTAACTTTAATTTTTATTAACAAACAGCAGAACACTATTTTAATTCGCCGGAAGAATCTCTATTAATTTCGATCACTGATTATCATATATAGTTGTACGATAAAATTGAGAAAACAGTACTAAAGCGTAGCAATATTCGAGAATTCTCGAAATACAGATTCGATTTCAGGGTGACAGCAAGCTTTCAATTATTTTGAACAAGTTCATCAGAAGGATGGTTCAATTAATTTCCAGCAGAAGAATGTTAATGAAAAATTTCGTCAACACTCGTTCCTTTCGCGATTAATCTTGTTCAATTTCATATTAGACTGGCGTAACGAATTCTCGAATGATTTCAATTTACACACGGCGAAACATTCTGTCGAAGAAGAAAAAAAATATTCCTCTACGTAGTATTTTCTCTACTGCAATTTCAATCCTCAAACATGCCCAATTCCAATAGAAATTCGTTTAATTGAAACGTGAAATTGTATTAGTTCCAATGAGAAATTCTTCGCAACGCTACTTTGCAAAAAAGGAGCAAAGAATAATTTCAACTCGTTTAACTTATGCTTGAATATTCTCCGCGAATTTCTCTGCACGCTTTGTAGCGTTCAATTCTACATTCCAAACGACGCGATACAAAATTACGGTTTCCTATTTTGTTCTGTTTCTTTTTTTTTTTCTTTTCATTTTCTCTTGTTCGTGCATGTACGTCGTGAAGCTGGTGTGAAACGAACGTGCCCGAAATGCAGAGAGCCCGTCGAAAAATATGTTTCACTATATTATTGCGAACTTCAATTGCGAGGGAGGCTTCATTGTTTAGGAAACAATGGCCCCGTGTGAGTGCCATTTTTCTTCCCGGATGACGTTGCGATCAGCCCGCAATAAAACGTTATTTGCCGAATTCTCTTCGCATATATCGATGAACCACCTCCTCGATTCACAATTCGCAATTCATGATTTTCAATCGACAAAAAAAGAAAAGAGAAACAAAAAGAATATTCAATTCCAGATACACCAATTAGCACGAAACAACAATGAAACAAGGAATGTGTCCTCTTTCAATAGGAACAACGGCTGAAGATGAATATGGTTAAACTAAAATTCGTCAAAATAACAAAGAGAGAAATAGAGAAAAAAAAGGGAAAGACACTCCAGAGGTTTACAATGAATTCTTCAACGGATGTGTTCTGTAATTCGTTCACGACTCACTCGTCCTTTCTTTCTTGTCGTCGTGTAGCAAACGCGTATTGTACAGGATCCTTCGTTAATAAAACATTTCAAGGCGTTCTCGTACAAAGCAACTTCGTATCATTCTTCCCACGAACGATATTTCGTAAGATATTCTTTGTGCATCTATTCTAGCAAACTTTTTCGTTCTTCCCTTTTTCGCTTTCCCTCTCTCTCTCTCTTTTCTACAATGAAATTCACGAGACGTGGAACGCGATAAAACGAATGCAACTTTATTCCTGACTGTAACCTGAGTCGTCTTGTTTATTTGCACGTAAAGTACGTCCACGGGACTATACCAGCTTACGTAGACGGTTTCTCCACTAAAGAAATGTAAACCGTGGTACGTGAACGTTACTCAATGACCACCATGTTGCAACCTACCACGGCGAATGGATCTTTTCATTAGTCTTGCCATTTCGCGGCCGCTGGCACTTTTCACGCCAACGGGAAATAGTCTTGGAAAAGATGCTCTCGGACTTTTCCACTTTGTCACGCGGACTTTGAGAAAGAACGGTGTAAATATCGCGTTGATCGCGTGTTCGAGGCGTGTGTTAGGTTAACTGTTTCTGGGACACGAGATTTTCCGAGGAGAAAACAGGAAAGAAAAAAGAGGACGATGATATAGTCGAGAAAGTGGGGTGAAAGTACTCCCAAATCGAATTTCTCTGGGTGCATATCCATTCTGAAAGAAAACCCTTTCTGTGAAGTATCAAGCTGCTACGTTTACTATCATACTAGGGTAGTTACAGGATCAAACTCAATTTACACTTTAAACTTCATATCTTCTGTTCTCTTTGATAGACAGTTGTGAAAAAAATTGGAAGTGTTATACCCGGTAATATAGATCACTGTGAATTTTTTCGGAATTTTCAACTGCAGAATTAATTTTGTCAAAAATTCCGAAAGTATAGAAACTGATAAGTTGATTTCTAGTGACCATTCGATATGTTTTTTTTATATTTTTACTAGTATTAGTATCTTTTCACGGTTATGAATGTGTACTTCTCCAAATTTTCGGAAAAATTAGATTTATATTAATAAAAAAGTAAAAATTAGCATAGCTAAAGAAATTAAATACCAATATTTGTTTATATTATTGTCTTAGTTTCTCGTGCAGCAAAGAAAATTGAAATTTAACACTTTCGCTACGACAATTTTCAGCAGAAAGACAGTTGTTCAATTTTCAACCGTTTGTCGAATTGTTTTCACAAGTTACAAAATTAAAAATTTACAAATTTGCAAAAATGTGAAATTCGCATCGTTACATGGAAATGGAAGCGCGTAAAGAATAGAATTCAGAGGAAAGGGCAGTAAAGAAGAGTACAAGCCAAATTTTCGTCAAAATTTGCAGGCGCCAAGAGTAATCAAAGGGTTAAGGACCATTTTAACGCGTAATTATGCAAGCAATATAACTTTCGGGTTTACTAGGTAGGTATAAAATATTTTCTACGTCCAAGCCTTGCTTGTTAAAGTTAGAACGATACCTAATACCTTCCTTCGCAAAAATAATTGCACCGTGTTTCGAATTAATTGATAAAACGAACGTTTCCTTTTCTCTCCTGCAACTATATCCCGCGCGAAAAAGAAATCAACGTGGAATATAACTCAGCAAAATAAATGAACAAAGGAACGCGTTCGAGACACGCGAGAACATTTATTTCTCTTGAATAAATTCGAAGTCCCGTTCGAAAAATTTCCATTGATATCACTGAAAATTTTGCCTATACATTACCTGTAGAAATAAATTCCTGCCGACTGGATTCGCCTAATTAGTAGAGCCATTCAAATCCAAGTATTAACATGCTGCCAGAAAAATAACAAAATGTCATAAAACATAATAGGAATTATTTCGATGATTCATCTATTCTAATTCTTTTGAAATAAAACTTTCATTGTACACAAAAGTTGGAAAGAATTCATTTCTGCACGAAATAATTTCACCTGATATGGAAGATTAATTATCTTGAACGTGTACGATAAAGGAGGAGTGTCTTAAAAGGAAGCAATTGAAGAAGCAAAGTGTATTGTGTCTGAATGGAAAAAGGCCAAGATAAGTCCTCTTCTTTCTCTCTTTTCTTTTCCTTTTTTTTTTTTTGCTCTCCAAGTATCTTTTGCTCACGATCTCCCGAGATTTCATTCTAGAACTTCGTGCTGGCCGCGTTGATAACGAGAAAACTACCAGCAGCTAGATGAAATAACAGACACACACCGGGCGGGGGAGAGTAAAATGCAGAGAGGTAATAAAGAACAGTGATCCTCTTCCTAGGTATTAAAAGCCGCACGCGAGCATTCGTGGATCACGAAACTATATTGTTCCGGCTTCGTGGAACTTCCTTTTCGCTAATATTACTCTGTTCTCGAGTCGCGTTCGACCGGGATCACGAGAAATAAGATGGAACCAACGTGGATGGAATTACTATAGCGTAGCTAAGAGGCTAATCACTCGAAATTCCGTGGAAATAAAAAAAATTATGCACCAGATTTTGCAACGAAACGACAATAACCAAGTATGATTTCAGAAAATTAGGAAAATTTTTTTGCAAATCTTCCTAATTTTAATATAATTAATGTTAAATTTGTTGAATTAATATAAGAGGCTTCTACATGCACTTTAAGTAATAAATTATATAAATTTTAACTAAAAAAGGTATTAGCAAATATAATAAAATACATAACGTTAAATTTAATTTTTTGATTTCTAAATATGGGAAAGACAAATTTTCAGGGATTCGATAGATATAATAAAAATTCAGACCGAAAGAAAACAAAAATTCAGATAAAATTCTTGCGAATAACTTTGAATAGTAAAAAATCATTCGTTCGGAAAAGAAAGAGTTCGAATTCGATAGATGGAGCCATTTTCTCGTTTAGTTAGGTCCCTTTGACAGGAATGATTCCTACTGATCGTATTTCTCCTCCGAAGTACCACTTGCCTTCTGATCGAAACGATTTCACGGAGATTAATAAATTGCATGAAAAGTGGCGTTTCAAGTCGAAGGAATTATTTTAAAGTGTAAGAACCTCCCGACGAAAATTTTCTCCACCACGTGCTTACTTCTCTTTACGCTTCGAAAATCGTTGCGTGGAAACGATGAAAGTTGAACTTTAACGTAGAATAGTTTTTTTTTACCTCGATTAACGTTTAAGAACATACTTACCAAGAATCAGAGTATTAAATATATTTATTCCCCATGGATATTTGGTACACCTGCGTGTGCCATAGTTCCTACCCCTCAATTATTTCGGATATCATATTTATTGCTCGCTTGGGATGTTGAATATACGAATGAGCGTGCTATAAAATCGAGACAATTACCATTCACATCGATAAAAAAAAGGAAAAGGGATTTCAAGGGATGAATCCCACCCTTCAAGTTTATTCGCTTGGAAAGTTTGAAGAATTCGAAAGTGCACTTGTTCGGAATGGTATTCAATATTCGTATCGATATTCGATTCACCTTGTTGAATTACCAAGAAAACTCATCTTCAAAAATAATACGAAGAACCAAAAGAAAAAAAGAATCGTGAAAAATAAATTACAGAAAAAAAAGAGAATAATCAATTTTTAATAAAATCTATCTTCGCTGAAGCTACAAAATTTTAAACTCTCGATCATCGAATCAAGAGTCTACCCTCAAATGTTATACTCTTTAATTTAAAGCAGGAAATAAAAGAAAAATGGAATAAAATATAAAACTCTTCAACCTACGATTGACAGCAATAAAAAATGACTTTTTTAAGAAAATCACTGTTTGTATTCTATTAAAACATAACCAAGTAATCACAAGAATCATAATAAATTACACATTTCTTCCCATAGTTACAACAATAAAACTATTTGACTGAAAAATAAGCTCTATTCGTTGGCTCTAATTTAGAGGTTAGGTTAGGTTAAAATGATGCGATTTCACGAAACACTCTTCACCTTGGTTTTTCAACGTACCATAAATTTACTGCACGATAAACGGTAGATTTAAATAATGTTTAGAAAATGATAGAAGAAATAGCAAACATAGAAGCAAGATTTGAAGCTCCAAGCAGAAATCAAACCCGTCAAACCTTCGAACTGACAAGCGAGGACTCTGAATCCCTTTATTTCCTCGCTGTTATTGCTTTTTCCGATGGATATGGTAATAAAATGTGATAAAAAATCTCGCCGTATAATATAATTCTCTAATAAAGAATAAAAAAAATATTTTCTTAAATGTTGCGTATTTATATGCAACTAACAAAAAAAAAGAATTCTCAAAAGTCTCACGGGGGATTGTCTACGCTATAAAATGGAGACAATTACGATCTCCATGGACGACGAGAAGAAAAAAGAAAAGAAGAAAGAAACCAGAGAGTAAGAAAGGGGGACATTTGAAAAAGGGGAAAAATACTTCGACCATTAGTTTTGTTCGACTATCGGTGACCGTCGAAAGTGGCTCTTTTAGCAAGTCGCCTTAGGAACGAGGTGTCTCGTATATCGCTTGAAAAAAGCCTCGGTCCCCCTTTTTCCTTCTTTCTTTCCTTCTTACCTCTGACATTGCCTTTCTTTTACGAGCACAAGGAATATCGAGGCACGAGGAACGAATTCTTACCCTAACTCCGGATGACCGAAAGGGAAATGTGTCCCCTCTCGAAAGCACACTCGATGAACCTTCATTTTGGTAACCATGAAATTTCCATCAAGGGTGACAGCGAACACACACGTACGACTTTTGAGAGAAGGGACATTTTTCTTACATAAATGATACCGACTTACCACGACAGCTTTCTACAATATTTCTTTCCTGAACAATCCTTCTATGACGTTACTGAAGATAATTTACACTTCGAACGACCTAACATACTCTTTTTGTGATATTTTGAAAGAAAGCATTTAAAGTATGCAAATGTCCATTTTGCATATTTGTATTTTCTATTGTTTATAGAACTGTTGGTTTGTTCAGTGAATACGTTGAATGATAATTATTTTTTTATTGGCTAAAAAGCATCGCTTCTTTTAAAAAAGTGTAGGCAATAACTTTTTTTTAAGGTTTTTCTTCGATCGGTACAATATATACATATAGTAATATATAGAACATATACAAAATATGCAATTGTAAATATCTAACGATTTTTTATTTATCATATTTTCATTTGTATCCTTGGATATCATTTTGTATTCTTAAAGAAACTTCAAATTATGAATTAAATTATTTGAGATTATGTCAATAATTGAATTCACGATTATTTATTCGTCAAATTTTCATTTGCATAATTGTGTATCATTTTCTCCCAACATTTTGTCACAAAATTTATAGTTTTCTAAATATAGTAGTTCACAAGTGAAATTATTTGAAATTACACCAACAACTGAATTCACGATTCATTAATAAATAAATAAAAAGAGAAAATAAAGAGGGAGACATTTTGTGAAACAGTGAAATGAACTTCACGTATAAACTGTATTGTAGTCCACCAACTATTTGAAATTGTCAGAAACCAGCTGATGGAATGGTAGCTGCAGATGAAAATAGACGTGCTAGGACCAGCTCGCTTATCTTATCAGCCGAACTAAATTCGTAGAACTTTGTTAACGGCTCCCGTACAAATGTATCGCATGAATGTATCCTGGCTAGGTAACCATAAGTTCGAGTATAGCAAAACTGGATAACTATAGCTATCGTACATGTGTATTTATCTACTCGTCAATAACACCCATTGCATTTGCATAGAAAACAATGGGAGAGAACAAAAAACAATATCGAAAGGAAGGTATCATCTAAAATATTGCAAATTGTTGCAAAATTTACAATTGAAGATCATTTGACAAAACACCATTGTAACATCAATGATATCTTAAAGTTACATGAATGAGAAAAAAAAAAGAAAGAAGTCTTTTAGTCGAAACAAGAAAGAAAAAAGGTAGAAGTTGAAACTTCGTAACAAGCACGCCAAGAATTATCGAACTTCCGTGAGACAATCTCGACTGCAAGTTCACCAAAAGACAGCTTCGAACTCACTGTCAGTGGCGTGTGCTCGCTACACTTGGAAATTGCAAAGTTACCAGAAGTATCGTTAACGAGATCGAAGAGAATTCAACTTTCCACCATAACGAAATCGTATTTCGTGCTTTTCCCTCGTATTTTTCTTCTTTTTCGCGTTTCGTTAATTCTTTTTACCTCGTATATACAAACACTTTTGAAATAGAAAGACGATCGATGATAAGATAAAACTTTCGCCTCGATCTTAACGCTTAATTTGAAGAAGTTGCTTAATTATGCCATTTATATTTATATTATTGCATTTTTCTCAGTTGGTAGATAAAAATCAATACAAAGATAATTTCACACTAATCGAAGAAATGATTTTCTTCTCCCTTAAAAGCTTAAATTTGGAATAACTATAAATTTACTATTTCAACGAATCAGAAGATTTCAGGAAAATACACAAAACTCAACAGCAACAGTAACGACAGACTGAATTCCCTCGTTACAACGAGAAACAACCATAACTGTGCATTTACACATGACTTGTGAAAGCAACTAATTTTCTAAGATACCTCAATGGCCGTTTGCTTCCAACGGGAATTGCTCGGTCAGCTTAACAACCCGATTGAATCTGTAACAACGTTGTTTCATCTTAGCCACGTTGTCTCCAGTTACGTTAGCCAGTGCAAACAGTTCGAAATAGATTATATGTGATCGTATAAGATACTGAAATGTAAGCTTGATCTTCGAAACTCGAACGGCTACTAGGAAATGTTCAACAGTGAAATCAACTGTATCATTTTCTTCGATAAATCAATGAAGACACGCCCGATCTGTGTTCACAGGCTAACTTCAGACATTCAATGGCTTCATGCTTCCAGATAATTAATCATCGAATGAGTTCTCCGCACGGCTTCAGTTACCACTCGGAAATTCTCACAAAAGGGAATGTCGACGATCATCGAGAACAGTGTGAGGGAATTGTATGGATCAATGAGACTGTAATGAGGTATAACGAGATAATGTAGCACTGTAATCCAGTTTAAGCTTTCAGAGAGAAGCGAGATTCGAAATGTTAAAGCTTATATCTTATTGTTACTTTCTAGAAAATACACGTGTAGAAGTTTCGTATTTATTCTGGTTTAATAGTTTGTTAGACGAAGTAAATTTATAGTTGGTAATTTTTGATTTCGAAAGTCGTATACTTAAAATGAAAATTCGATAATTGACACTTCGTTCCAAACTTCAGAAATGTAATTTCGATGAAAATTCATGTACCAAGAATATAACTCACTTTTAACTCTACCGTGAAAAAATTTTTATGAGATAAGAAAAAGTTGAAGAATGGAACGAAGTTATGGAAGAAAAATTCAATAGTTGACGCTTGGTTTCAGGTGTCAAAAGTAATTTTAAAATGAAAATTCAACAGTTGACTCTTAGTTTCAGCCGCCAAAAGTATAGTTAACACGAAAGTACATGTAAAAAGAATATAATTCATGTTTAACTATATTATTCATTTTAAACGAAATTATAGAAATCAAACACAACAGAAATTGTTCGATACAAATTATTCCCGTTAAATAAAAATTCACAAGTATGATAAAAAATCTGAAATTTATCCACATATCCGAATGGAAATTCCAAGATTCAACACTGTACTCATTTCCCCTCTTTTCCCATATTAATTATAAATAAATGACTACCATATTATACACAACTCCTGAAATAAATCCTCTCCAAGGAAAAAAGGGATTAATTCCTTAATTATTTTCTCGCGAAAAACTATCTCTGTTCAACGCGAAATTCTCGAACAGAGAAAATAGGACGATCTCGATCGAAATGCAAAGTGTAAGAGTACGGCACAGAACGGTGGTCATAAAAGCGTAGCCACGAAGTTTGCTAAACAAACGGCAAAATGCGATAACGAATGGATAAACCCTTGTAGCTAGCTCAATGCTCTCTTCAAACAGCGGTGTTGGCGTGAGTATCAGGAAAATTTGCATCCTCGTCGTTAGCAGCCGTTACATTTGCATGGCAAACTTAAATTACGCGAACCCGCGTGTGCATGTGGAGGTTCTCGCGTGTGCATTGACTGGGCCGATCTGTTAAATGTATCTACACCAAAGCGAATCTCAGATCGTCGAGCAACGACAGAACAATAATCCTAACTTCTATAGTAACTTCCATGTAATCTGTAACAGTTCTGCTTCTATTCACAGTCTGGTGGTAAACTCGAGGCTCTGGATCTTCGAACGTAAGGATTTCTCGCGACACCGTTCGAATTATCCACGACAACGATCCCTCGTCAACTGAGAGGAAAACGCTGCACATTCGATATCTAATTACGACGGTATGAAACTTGTGCGTCGTATTCTACGTTCATTAAAGATAGATTAATTCCTACTAATTGCTCGATCTTTCGATATTGCTCCGTGTCGATCATTTCCTTTCGAAGGAATTGTACAACGAATCTGAAGGAGTCATGAATTAGCGAATTAAGGAGGGATTCTCGTGTAGCAGGTTCAAAAAATCGGAAATCTTTTTGCGGGGATCAAAAATAATTTGGTAAATATGCTACTAAAATTTGAAAATGGGATTTCAAGAAATAAAGAAGTTACTACATGTTTAGCGAGATGCTTAGCGAGTGCTGAGTTGAAAAATGGTTAACAATGAGTAAATTCTTCAAGAAATACACGAATTATATCGACGATGATAACTCAAATACTTTCAAAGCATCGATAAATTTATAATTATAAAGCGAAAATATGAAATTAGAAAAAAGTGAATGTTGAAAATGTTAAAAAATAGGTATCAGAGTTGAAAACAGGTTAACAACGAGTATAATTTTTTTTAACCATTCTTTAATGAATTTTTTCAATTTTTTTTATTAGTTCATTATGTTATGATAAAAATCTATCACAACTATTTCATGTAATGATTTATATATTCGTTAAGAGCACTATAATTTGGACATTTTCTATATTTTCTCATATTATATGCATTCCGTATAATTCTGCATCTTTAAATTTCGTATAAATGCATAAACATCATGCTCATCGCTGAAAGAAAAAGATCAAATGATTTACCGCGTGGAATTAATGAAATGTACACATTTGGAAGGAAGATTCATTCGAGAGTTAGATCGACACAACTTATAATCGAGAAAGTTCCCTGATTTAGAATTTGCACCCAGTGGCCTCGATTCCGAGAAGTAAATCTGACGCTGCCTAGTTCCAAAGAACACTCGCGATCTCTCGAAATTCGAAGAAGATTAGATACCCTCAATTTCGACGACGAAGACTTAAGAGTCTTAATTTAAAGAACTATATATCCCCTTCAATCAGGATCAACCTCAAAGTAGATCTAATATTTCCAATTTCTTGAACCATCTTCTACTTCGCCATCTCGAAGAACAAATTAAAAAGAATTAGCCCATTAAGACTCGAACAGAAAATCAAAGAATGTTTTATGCAATTGCTTATTACTTATAAAACTGTAATTATAAGGAAAAAATATAATTGCTATCGAAACATTTGTCGAATCATTAATTTTTGTGCAACGAAATTTCAGCCTCCAAGGAATTGTCATTAAATTACCAAAAATAACGAAAAATATATTATAATACTAGACACTATATTAAACGAAAATTATGCATAAAAATGTTTTCACAATTTTTTAGAAAGGAAAGATAAGGCTTATCTTAGTGTTATAAATGTTTCAATTTCTTCCAATTTTGGAACGTTGCAGAACCTAAGTGAAGGAAAAAATAGTAAAAAAAATTATTAAACAATTTTTTTAAATATTACAGCATGAAAGAACAGTAATTATTAATAAAAATTGCGAGTGGAATGTCGTATTAGGTGTTGAAATCAGCAATCTTTAAATTTTACCACATTCAGTTGTTATACTTTCAAGTCAAATATTGGTTAGAATGCAATCAGATATCTTCCATGGTATAATGAATACCAGAATAGCAATTTCGTGAGAGAGAAAGAGAGAGAGAGAGAGAATTGTGCTAGAATTTCGATTCGCTGGCATCTATCCCGACAATGAAACTTCAAATCAAACTAAATCGTAGTGCATCTTGGAATTTTGGAAATGTGTACTGCCTCTCTGACTGTCGCCGCGCGATTTATCGAGAACGGTCGCGCAACTATTTGTCAACGACTGGACCGCGCAGAAAACGCCAGTTCACGCTTGATCGTTGAAGTTAAGCTGCGTTGCACACAGTTAACGCTCGGATGCCTGGCGTCCATTTGGAAACTCTGTGCATCGTTTACGTGGTTCTAGAGTTTGCCTAAAGCCGTAGATCCCCGACTAATGATTACATCCGTTAAACGCGGACAAAAAGTGAAATTTCACGGAGAAAGCTTTCGATCGAAGTGAGATGATTTTTTGGAAGCGTTGAATTTGCGACAAAAGTGTTAGAAAATGTACAAATGAAGTACTTTTTTTTCTTAAATACACTATAATTTCAAAGTGTAGTATTTATTATATTATAGTAAAAGTTTGCAAACTCAGATTGTATAATTATTCAATAAGTATTTGAGATTGTTTAACAGAGTAGCCATAATTAATATTCCACAAGTAGAATTTATAAAATCATTTGCACGCTTACAAATTAAATATGCAAACATTATTTTCTCTTTTACTGTCTTACATTCCACCATGATAAATGATTACAATAAACTCAGAGTCGTAATTATTGCAATCGAAGAAATGGTTAATTTTAAGTTTAAATCCTTAAAAAATTGCTATCTAATCCTTTCGTTAAATTTAACGAATTAGTCAGAGAATTTAGAACTCTTGTTTATCGTTTGCATTCTTCTAAACTCTCAAACCACTAAAATTTCATTCGTGAATTTGAGAATAAGGAAAATTCTAAACTGATGAATGTAAAATAAATCTCTTTGATTCGACGTGTCATTTTTTAATGAATAATAAAGGGAGAGTGAAAATTGAATTTGTTAAAATCCAGCAAACCGAAGCAAGGTTAATTGCACGCTATAAACCATGCTTTAGTACGAATTATTCGACGAATTTTAATGGGAGATAAATACCGTTTAGCAGGCGGCACCTTGATTCCCCGACGAATTATCGACTCCATGGATCAGCGTGGAATTTTACGAGCTATCCCCGACATCGGCAAACACCACGCACATTGTTCACCACGATTCATGGACGCGAATCGTTTAGACTAGGACAGACACGGTGAAATACACGTTCCTCGTAGTTTCGGTGAACACGCACGAGCAGAAGACAAAAGTGTTTTCGTAAATCTGCGTCTCTGGAATGCACCAGCCGAGGATGTAGCTCATAATTTTTCTGAAAATTGTGGTGTTTACGTGCTCGACAGAATTTCTGGAATCTCTGTTATGCAAATTCGCACAGAAATATGACGTACGCGATAAATCCCTCTCGACGAAATTTAAAATTCCTATTTCACTGTCGAATCTATCATTCTTAATTTATTCTTATTCGTGCGTTTCATCAATGATCATTCCTTGTGATTCAACTTAATTTCATACTTAATTCAATCCTTTCTTTCTTCTTATTCCTCTCTCTCTGTTATTTTATATACAAATGACACCATACCCGTAGAAATATCTAATTAAATAAATAATATAACAAAGTGGATAACAATAAAAATGCAACAACACATTTTTGTCAAAAAAGCAATGACACTGAAGAGATAGACTCAACAATATATAGTTATTTCTGCAAATCATCAACACTAGCAAAAGTTATAACCTAAGAAAAGAATCATTAAACACGTCGCAAACAAAAATATTCATAATAGTTAAAATATTATGAATATGAATAAATATGAACATAATATTGTCTAATATCAGGATCTCCATACCCATAAAAAAAAAAAACAGTAGCTAGGAAATTAAAGGGACACCTTAACCATGAAATTAAAGTCCTGGCATGTCAGTTCAAAAGTCGTGGATTCGATTCACACCTAATTCTTCAAATTTCTTTAAAAATATTCATTTCTACCAACAATAATTGTATAAATATTTAATATAACATATTAATTACACATAATTTCGATCAATTTGTATTATAGTATCCAAAATTAATAAGAAGTAATCCCAAAGTATAAATAAATAATGTTTCATAACGAAAATGCATCAAATTTTTATAATCCCTTCGATAATTAACGAAAATAAATTTCTAGGAAATCAAGCTTGTATAGTGTTCGAATATTTTTGGGAGTAACTGTCCTGTTGTAAATTACAGGACTGTCTGTACGTGATCGCATCGATCACCTGGACTGTTAACATTGTACAGGGTCTACTCTATAGAAGGTATACAACATTGCTATTCAACGTTGGACATGCAAATTCCGGGAATGCAGTTCGAGCAAAGATGGATTTTATTGTCCGCTGGTGTAATTACGTACATCGACACACGAATGTTGAAAATTCAACTCTTGTAACCTGCATAAACGTGAAATTATAAAAAAAAAAATGTGTTATATCAGTTACAAAAACCTTATGGAACTATTCGATAATTCGAACTTCATCTCTACGAAACTCGAACGCTTAATTAATGCCAGCAGTTAACAGACACGAATGTAAATTAAGAGCAATTAGCGCTTCAATACTATTAGCATTATCGTGGAAACTATGTGAATGTCGCACGCAGACGCGTAAATATTGAAATGTCTCAACAGCTGACAATGAATTACAGTCGTGGAAATTATAGTGCTCCGGAGATCTATAATTGAAAGAATCGAAAAGAGCTGAACACTATAGTCCTTTCCTTCGATAACTTTCAACATGCATATTCTTGCAAATTCGCTGTCTCAGCTGAATATTTACGTGTATAATTAAAGAATAGTCAAATTCTAAATTACAAAATTGTAAAATCCCGAATTAAAGAATAGTAAAATCTAGAATTAAAAGATAATAAAATTCTGAATTACAGATTAGTGAAATTCTGAATTAAAGAATAGTAAAATCCAGAATTAAAGAATAGTAAAATTCTGAATTAGAGAATAGTAAAATTCTAAATTAAAGAAAAGTAAAATTCTATTAAAGGATAATATAATCCAGAATTAAAAAATAGTAAAATGTTGAATTAGAGAATAGTAAAATTCTGAATTAGAAAATAGTAAAATTCTGAATTAAAGGGTACCGAAAAAAGATTCCCGAAATGCCAAAAATTTTACAAATGTTGAAGATTCACGACAGAATTTCAACTTTCTCTTCCACATAATCTGCATCTGGCCGTTCAAAATTAGATTCCACCAGATATACAATCTAACCCCCGTGAAAAGTAATAAACTCAGAAAACCAACCGGAAAACAAATCTTTCAATGGGACGATCAAAGCTTTCTAATATCCGTGGCTACAAAAGGCGAGCAGTAACAGGTGTCACGACAATTTTACCCTGCCACCTGTCGCCGTTTACAGACTTCCTGTGCTCGAAAGCACACTGCCGAATTACCGTCTCAAATAATTCAGATATCGCTAGATTTTATTACACGTAATATATTGAACTTATATTGATCGAACTGATGCGAACGATATCAATTTCTTCGATGATTTAGATTGATTGGTGACATCCAATTTCACATTCTTTTTTTTTTCAAGATTCCACGTTTCTCCACGCGAGTGAAATTATTCCAAGAACTTCTACAGTTCGTCAGACAGCGTTGCATTGTCGAATAGCAGAAATTTAATTCAGTTTCGAAACGTAGCTACGTGAAAATAAATGTGACCGCGTGTAGAAAAGAAGTTTTTCAATAAAAGTTCTCCAGGAACGCCTGGTTACAGTGCAACAGAGGAAAAGTAAGAAAGTTGAACAATTTTTGTTGGTTAAAAAAGTTAAGAGAACTCGTCCGAAAGTCGGCGTTAACCAAAATGGTAGAGATTTATTCTCGTAAACAGACCCTCTACTCTATTCTTGTTCATTTCAAGATTTTAAGTCTGTTATTTAATAGCAGTTACGTACAAAGCGTTTGGATAAGAAGTCTACCTTCTACTTGCGAGTCTTGTAAATTATTCCTGGTTAAAAAGAAACTCTAGTTTCATGTCCAACGATTCGAAGAAACTAAAGATTTCGTTTAACGTACATACTTCAGTGTCTACTAGATTACCTTGACAGATATTAAAGTCACGTTAGCCTAAACTTCTGTATATACAAAGAGCAATTTTGATCCGATTAATTTTACAGGTTCTAAGTGAAAAGAATTGATCGAAAAAATTAAGGCTTTCTTGACATATTAAGGTGATGAACGAAGATTATTAATATGCACTCAGAAATATTTCATTTCCACGATATAATCTATCGTAAAATGGTAAATTTAAAAATCATACGTGTCGGATACGAAAAACAAAGAAGTGGACACAGTTGTATCTCATTGCAAAAATCAGAGAAATCTGGCGATGTCTGCGAAACACAAAACTTAGTTAAACATCTCTTGGTCATTTGCCCAAGGTACAGTTCCAGAAGAATGTAACATGTCTTGCCAAATTCAGTGAACATGCTACAAGAAACAGACTCTGGTAGAAAGGTCCTAAACTTTCTGAAGAATGAGAACTTATATCATTTACTACAGTTACTATATCACTTACTATAGATACGTTTCGTTCCACTGGGAAATTCAACTGTACTCACAATTAATCTCAAAAGGTGCATGTGATGGTAAAAATTCAATAAAAAAATAAGGAAGATTCTTCAAATACAAAAATTATGATAATAATAAATATTCTAAAAGACGTATCTTTGGATACGAGGATAAATGATATAAACGATTTTAATTGATAAATAAATGATATAGATAATTAAAAATACTATAACAGTCCGAATTCTCCAATTTTACCACAAAATCCTTGATCTTTTCACACAGAAACATTCAATTTCTCACACAACATTTTCGATCTTTAAACAACAGCCTCGTAGTGTTAGAGTGATGTCTTTTTTTCTAATTTTTGAGAGTGTTATCCATATGCCCAATTAGGCTTGATAGTTCTAACTGTGGTGCAGAGGTTTATGGAACGTAAATAATAAAACATTTACAATTGAGAAATTTGATGGCTAATTTTAACGAAATTTTAAAAAACATGCGAAAATTATTTAACACGAATTTTTCTGTTAATCTTGAAAATAGTTAAAAAATCACATCTGCAGTATAAAACTGATGTCGATTTCTTCAAATCGATGTTGTATCCTGTATATTTGCTACTAATCTTCGAAAAAGGATAAAATGTCTATATATGAATTATCAACATCGATATAAATGAATGTAATACACTTTTGCACTGTTATTGCACGAGACGAGCGGGAAAATTTAATCAACCAAGCCGAACTATTCGTTCAGAATGCCTGTGCTGCGAGGTGAACGTGAAATTTTAATTTCACCGACAAACAAACATTCGAGGCTCACGAGCAGACCCGATTTTTGATCAGGTCTGTGAAAAGGATGCACGATTCGGAATACTCGTTGCGTGAGTAACAACTTCAAAGGGTGTAAACCCGGTAGAATTCAGTGTAATTCATTTCGACACGTATTCGTTACACATATTCGCCAAGTGGCAATTTCGAACCTTACAACCTGCACATCGCTTCTTTTTCATCGATGAAAAATAGAATTGAGAGATAAAAGGAACAAAAAAGGAAAGAAAACACTATACTTAAGATAATAAGATAAAATCTCCGATGGTTACTTCTGTAATATTATAGAATTTGTTGCTCTAAAACCTCGAACAAATCGACTGACAGAAATTCACTATACAATTTCCAATCTTCCGAATAGATATATTCAATTAAATAAATTGTTTGAAAATAAAAAAACAATGTTGTAAGAGTAATCTTGTATGGAATGTATAAAAATTGTAGAAATTGTAAAAATTGTAGATATTATAAAAATTATAAAAATTATAGAAATTGTAGAAATTGTAAAAATTGTAGAAATTAAATATAAAATTACTTCTTCGTGCAAACCTAAGGCTCTTTAAAAAAAAAGTCAGGTTAACATACTCGTTCGGTGCACGAGGTTGGATTTTAATGCATAAAACGATGAAACTAATTTCCAGTTGTGAAATAAAAGTACACAAAAATAAAAGACGCAAAAATTGATGAAAATATAGAACAATCTATCTTTAATTCATCAAAAATAAACACACTATAATAGAAACCTGTTGTACTCTTTTCAACTATATCAAGATATAGTTATCAGGAATCATTACGAAACAAATACGATCAAAGATAATGATGATTAATTAAATCCAATGAATCAAGTTACTAATTAAGCCCATTTACGAATAGTTGAAATTAATTATACTCGAAAACGAAATTTCGTATCTGCGAAGAAAAAGAGAGCAACAATTCCATATTTCCAATTTGTTTTTGCTACGTGATAAAAATTTCTGATCGCTAATGAGCGAAAATATTTGGTCGTTTTAATATGGAAATTAGAGTTGGAAAAAGGGAGAGGTATCAAATACGAAAAATAAATAGGATTCCTTTTTTTCATCACTGGGCCATTTTTAAAAGCTTAAAAGTAACGATTCGTTGGAATATCACGTGGAACGTACTAATTAGCTTCCTATTACCATTCATTCGAATATACTAATTGATCTCTTATTAACAAATGCTCGTTTTAACGCAGTGTATTAAGCTATCTCAGTTTTGTCTTCTGAACGAACCTTTGTTCTCTCTTTCCTATTTCTTTCTTTGTTCTCAATGAAACTCTTAAACTACAACTAGTGAAAAATGGAAATTTAAAAGTAGAGACACAGCTGGTTAGTTCATGTTGAATGAAAAGTGTTCCTTCTTTGATACATCGTTAGAAATAAAAGAAACAGAGGGAAACTCTCTGAGTGCCTCTGGTACTATAAAATAAATAAAGACGGAAGAAAAGTCTCTCTTAAATTGCCCCGTAACCTTTTGCTACCTCCACTTTTCAATCTCCCCTTAGGAAATTTGTTTTCTTTGACTTATTTCCCTCCGATTGATCATCAACCGTGAAACTTCTTAGACGGTAAACAGAGAAAGAGCTGTATTTTAATGCTGTAAAAAGAAAAACAAAATGTAATTTCATAGATACTAGCGGACGATATCCAATCGATCGAAGTTCGCCACTGTGTGTAATTGAAAATACTGTGATTCTAAGTTCTACGCGATAGGAAAGCAATTTATTCGAATCCTACACTTTTCTCGCGCGTATCTATTTTACAAAATATAAAATGTTTTCTATCTTCTATCTGGTATTTGACAATACTATTACACGCTCGTACAAATTTCATTTTTCTATACGATATCTGCTCGATTTGTCAACTCAAAATCAAAATATAACATATTCATCAGATCAAAATATAACAAAAAATTAAAGATAAAATATTCGATTGATCTAAATTAATCGATTATTAAATACGTTATATTATAATCAATTAAGAGGTTGACAACGTTCAATGTACTAAAGTCGATTTACCATCTGATGCTTTCTATCCAAGCTTTTGAAGTAAAATATAATAAAGTAAAATATCGTTTGACAAGATGAAACCTAGGTCTCATATTAGGCGACCAGTTTTTGAAGTCATGGTTTTGCATACTTGTCATTTTTATTTTATTATGATGGAACTCTATCTGCTTTGTTATCATTTCTAATATATTGCAAAAGTCTACACATCTTACATATGAGAACCGTATCGTCTTTTAATAAAAGTATTTTTAATCGAGAATTGTGCTTGCTTAAAGAAATAAGTCTCATATTCGGATACTTTACCCTATATACAATAAATATACACATTGATCATGCCAAGGATTGGGTGGCGGGAAAACCCTTTGAGGATTAAACAGTATTCAATTGTTAGAAGTAGATTTAAGTAAAAAACAATTACATATTGGAATTATATTCAAAACGAAAGGCGTAAGCAGTAAATTACTCGTCTTCCTTTGGCAAACACCTACAAGCGATCATCACTAATGATGCCTGCGTGTTCGTATTGGATTTCCAGATTGCTCGCCGCATGCCACGATCTTCCGTGCTACGTCGAATATTAACTTGACACGCGAACCCTTAACGCGACTACCGGCTGCAAGATATCGATTCAAATTTGTAGAACTAGCTGAGCATGTATCACAAATTTGCAACAACTTGATCGTACGAAACTTATTAAGGGGGGGTAAAGATTGTAGACTTCTGGTAATAGAATAAAGCAGAGATTAAAAAGTAGAGTTGAATTATACATACGTATGTGATACTTTCAACTTTGTGAACAGGTGAATAATTGAATAAATCAAACGTGAATAGAAAGAACTCATAAATAATTCCATTAAGTTGTTCTATATCAAAGATCGAAATTTTTAGGGTGGAATAGAAATCATTTCTTCTTTTAAATTCACACAGACAAATATTGTGTTTAGATTTCTCAAAAGTAGCTCATCGAGAATTTTGGGAACTTTATCATAGAAACACTCAGAACTTTTCAACACTTAAGTAATCACTGGTATTTCACATTCCACGAGATAATTATAAAAATTGGAGATAATTCCGAGATACTTCGCGATAAGTAAAATTATCAATTTCTTTGAAAACAAAAGAAGAATGTGTTCTCAAACTGTACAGTTAGAAGATAAACGAGTTTCGTAAATCTCGTTACATTATGATATGGAAAATTCAACGTGGCCAATTCAATTAGCTAAAGTGAACAATATCTCTTGTTCAAGGAAAAGAATACTTGGCAATTTACCATTTCATTGAAACGATGTATCAAAATTCTTTCCACTGAATTTCCCATTCGACGCGAAAACGAACGTTGAATATCTACTTTTGAATTATCACCAGAACCGTTTCTGCAATGTTGTAAGCTCTGCAACCTGGCTCACATCTGCCAACGTATGTTTGCAACTATTCCCGCAGGTAACATAATTATAAATGATGCATAAACTTGCACCAGTTCCTCCATTACTCACTCACAACACTCGCAACACTCGCAACACTCGCCTCACGATCTTTGCACCGGGTTACACATCGATCCGTGGCTTGGGCAATAATTAAACAGGAAATTAGCGGTGGGTTTGGAGATTCTGAGAAGTGTCACCTGTACCGCTAATTGCCCACAGTTTCAAGTATGGTAAATTTCTGAATTAGGAATGAGTTGTTTCGTATACGCTGCGTAATTGCTTTGTTCATGTATAATGCATGGTTTCATGTTTCTCATATAGAAGATGTTGAAAGATTATAGAGATGCACATGAAATAAAAAGTGTGATGAGGAAAGGAGTCAATAAGGAAAGGGACTTTGGCAATTTCGAATAGAAATATTGTTAATATTGGAATTCTGGAATTCTGATAATGGAAAATTTGTATTTTGAAATTCTGACGTTCGAAAAATCTTTGATCCTGATATTTGAAACTCTGATATTTCGAAATTTTTAATTCTGAAATTCTGATATGAAGGAATTGTAAATTCTGAAACTCGGGTTTCCCAAAAACTGTTAATCCTAAAATTCTTACATAGAGGAATTCTAAATTCCGAAACTCAAGTTCCCTAAAAAATCTTTTAATCCTGAAACTCTCATATCAGAGAATTCTCAATTTGGAAATTCAGCTTTGCCAAAAACTGGCAAATTTTTTAACCCAAAAAGTTCTGATACCGAAAAATTCCAAATTTCGAAAGTGCAACGTTTAAAAATGTTCAATTCTGAAAATTCTCAATATCCTCGAATCTTCCAATTTCCAAAATTTCATCTCAACACTCATCGTCATGTTACTCAGCACTTTAGAAAACAAATCCAACTGTACACGGCAATCTACCATTCGTTCGTTTAAAAAACAGACTCCTACTGCGAGATAGAGAACAGAATGCTACACTAACGATCAGAGATTACAAAACATCAATCGATACGCTACGAGTAGGCTACTTGATAGACGGGAGGAAAAGGCGGGAAACCAGAATAATCCATGCAAGAGCTACCACGCGTTATACACTCGCGAATAACGCCGAGTACAAAAGTTCGAAAGCCCGCGAGTTTGCCAAGCGCGAGTAAATTGGAGGCTGGAAAGTGCAATTTCAACGTTCGAGAGATACAGAGATAAAAGGATACCATCATCCTGCAGCAACCCAATTTTCGACTCCCGATATTGTCGACAGAATAAAAAAAAAAAGAAGAAAAAAAAGAGAGAAAGAGGAACAGAAACGAAGATATAAAGAGGATTTTCTCACAATTTGCACGAAACGATTCACCATACTAGTCGTTCGTTCAAACGAACCGTATTCTAGCAGATTTCATTTCTGAAACATTCAGATTCTGATCAGAAGGGAAGAACGATTAAATTCACTTTCTTCCGGCAGCTTTTGCATCCACTCTGTTGCTCATAAGTATTTGTACAGCTATTTGTTCACACTGCTCTTCGTTTCATCGCGCAATTTCATTTAATTAATATTTGCAAGAAAAATGTGAGAAATTTACCTGGTTTTCAAAACTCATATTTATGGAAATATAATTCTTTGGAAAATTTCATCGCATCTATGTGCAAAACAGAAAGAACAATATGTTGATAAAAAAAAAAAAATAGCAAAATGGAAGTGCAACTTTTTGCACGTTCTTTGATTTCTTTGCTGTCGATGATCTCTTTTCGTTGTTTTATATTCTTCAGGTTTGAGATGAAAGCAACTTCACGCCTAGCCTATTCGGTCAGAGAATCTCTTTGCAGCTGAATAGGACACGAAGCTGCAATTTATGATCCAACGACAGTTGCCTAGCCTAAGTGACAAATTACAGATTTGTATCTCTATTACGCACTCTTGACAACTACATGAATTTACAGCCCTTAAATTCCACGTTCCTCGATCTCGCGATATTCTATAGATAATTAAACATACTGTATATTTACAGAATACAAAGAACACATTTTACAAAGTATAAAATAGTTCATTTTTATCCTTCTGCAATGATTCTATCCGATGAGTCAGAAAAACTCCCAAGATCATGAGTGTAACAATATTTATTAAGAGTACAACATATAAAACGACAAAATAAACTTTTAGTGTATAATTAAGTAAAGGAAAACAAGTAAATTAGTATAAATTTCATTGTAATTTCCTTCGCAATTGCTTTCGTTTTTAAATAGAAACGCGATCGGGTCAAAAAAGACCCGAGGACCTAAGGATCAATCGATTAAACTATCCAGTTCGTTTGATCTATCTTCGCAAACGAAATATCCTATTTTCTTACTACGTCACACAGCTACGAGAAAATGCCTGTTTCTATTCAATTAATCCGGCAATATTAAAGTTTCATGAAACGCTCTCGTTTACCATATATGTACATACATTTCTTTCGATCTAGACTACGTGAACTCGGTATAATAGTTTTCCTCGACAAACAGGGACCCCCTGTTGTAGTTTGATCTTGCAGTCTATACATGCTAAACAACGCAATACCTAATCTGATCTCTGGTATACTCGATTCCACCATCATCTGATGTCTAATATCAATTCTGAGTTTGTACGAAGGTTACACAACACCGAGATTGAGTTTCGATCCGGATATGGTAATTTATATTCTCGATCGATATGTGATTAATTAAAATCGTCGCTAGCTATCTTAGCTGTTGATACAGTGAGCAAAGTATGAAAGAGGATTGGAAATTTCTCTGTTGGAAACTTAATTGTGTTAGATTTTCTAGTTACTCTTCAATTTATTTTTGAGAACGTTCTAAAGACACTTTTTGAAAATGAATTTCTATCGCGTTGAATTGAATGGAAAATATTAAATTGGAAGCATATTTGATATTCGTATAATTAGATAAAAATGGCTTCGACTGAAAAAAGAAATGATGGAATGTTTTTTTGAGTGAAATTTAAAATTAGCATTATTTCTGTAGAATATGGGTGTGTATATTTCACGTAAATGAAAATCTTTGCCCGCCACTTGGCGACAGAAGGACCTCTTTTGATACGGTTCGTATCCTCGAGCCGTTAGGAAAAAGAAAATCGAGTACCACCCTCGACGAACCAGCTGAAACGAACAACCTTCTTAAGGAAGAAAGGCTGTCTACGTTAAGTGTAGCATTTATATACAGCTGCAAAATTTTTCAGTAGTATGAGCATTTAATGTTGACACGTTGAGAAAAAGTTCGTGGAATTTTATCTGCTATTTCGCGAAGGAAAATTTCGTATCGAAAGTATGCAAGAACCTTTATAATACACTAATCTATAGAAAGTGCAATTACCATTTTTTTAGTGCCTTTATTACACTAATATCAACACTAAAAACACACATAAATGATGTACGATATGACAACCTTCCTTTTTGCAGGAAAAATGAATTCCTAGAGTTCCTACTTTGCTCAACATTTCAGCGATTTGTATTTTGGTGAAACTAATTTTTCTTTACAACAATCTTTAACGCCTTCGAATGTACATATCTTGAACTACTTTCTCCAAAAATTTGATATAAAAATATTAATCACTATAACCAACATGAGAGGTTTTCGAAAATTTCTGGAAAACAAGTGAACGAAAACAAGTGAAAAGAAAACTAATTTCCTATAATTTTCCACTGGAATTTTCGAAATGAAAAATCGCGCGATTTTATTGAACTGTTAAAGATATAGATATAATTACACCCACGGATTTTCAAAGTTAACTTGTACATTGGTACAAATTACACGGTAAAACAACTATACGCTGAATAAATCGTGTCAACAAGAACGAAAATTAATATGTACTCGTCGTCGTTTGAATTAACCGTTCAAATTGACGCGATCATGAATCGTTCGAAACATTCTCGCTTCTCGCAACAGAGTAATATGCTGCATGAAACGGTAATAGGATTCACGGGGTAAAAAAGATCGAGACAGAGAAACGGGAGAAGGCTGCTGTATAATCGGCTTTAGATTTTCCCAGAGGAGCGAGACACGAGTTAATCTGACCGAGAAACTAGCATCTTGTGCAGTCGATTCGCGTCCCTTTAGGAAAATGTAACAGGATATCGAGTCAGCCATTTCCAATACGGCACCTTCCCATTTTCACCGCAGAAGCTGCTTCGATCTCGCTCCACGTCGATTTACATCTGTTGCATTCGCGCATAGATGGATTCTTCTCGGAGCCATTTTGTTGCCAGCGTAACTATACCGTAAGCAGATTATCGTGTTGAGTTTTTCGTTACAATGGCGACTATGATTCACTAGAATGCGTTTGAGACGAATACCGCATTTCCCGGGCCATAAGACGCACTTCTTTTTACACCAAAACCATACAAAATGGTTCCCTTTTAACTATAATTTTTCAATATCTGTTTTACTGAGAAATATTCGAATCCGTCTAATTAATAAAAATTTCGAACTTCGATGTTCTGTGATGAAAATAAAATTATATGCAAACGTATGCTCCAGAAAATTCCGGTTTCGACGAATTTTGTAAAGTTATCCGTGTTTTAAACTGTGCAATTGCTAATGAATCGAATAAAATTAAGCCAGAATGTTGCAAAAAATGCGTACACGCGACTAGCAAATTAATTTTTCCAGTTAAAATGCAACAGCTTGCAGCTGAAAGCACGGGAAAAGATTGTAATTACGTATCGTAATGCAAATTACAATAATAAAATAATTCATGCATGTTGCATTTATTTTGCTCATATTTTGCGTACTTCGATCTGTCATAACTACGCAAAAAAAAATAAAACATTCTGCTGTCTACTTATCATCTCTCGGAAAATGTGAAAACTTCAAAGTTTTGAAAAAGCAACAGTATCAATTACGAAGAAAAATCGACAGAAGATGGAACACTCGATTTATCTTCCCCAAAAATTGAGGGTTCTTAAATTTCCCCAACGCGGAATATTGACTTTCCCATAAGGCAGAACACACTTCTATGCGAAACGCAGAATATTGAATAATGAAACATTCCTTCCGGAGACCATTATGTTCGATCCATCGCATTGTTACTTCACAGTTGAACGGTACAACAATTGGATCAATTCATCTCGTTCCGATCGCTCGGAGGTGAATGTTTTAAGTTTTCCCACGATTCCCCTCCAAAGGGAAAATTCATTTCGCAGGCTGTTCAAAGCGATCGGGCGATAATTAAACCACCACGATTATCGATTCTCACGTGTAACACGCACAGCACGGTAACGGAATAAGTGCTGATACGTGAAGAAGACACACGCAGAACGGCGAGGAGCAAACAACGTCGACGGGTTTCCATATTCAGGCACGAAGTAGCGTGCACAGAACCATGGAAGACAATTATGCAATCGATCGCTCACAGATCATTGATCAGGTGTAATTACCGTGAACAAACTCAAACGGCGAGATAATTAAACGTCGAAACTGTAAGAAAACGCTCGAAGCGTGTAATTATCACGTTTAAAGTGTATCCCAACTGATAGAAAGGATAATATTTGACTTTCGTAATACCAGGAGGAAAACCTCCTTGGAAAATTGTTCGATTCTAATTGAAACACAACGTATCACCTCGACAGTGAAGGAAAGTTGAAGATCCTACGGATTCTTCAGTTGTTCGGGGTAAAGTAACGAGAAACAACGTCGTGAAACAATCCACAAATACCATATTCAGCAACAAGAACATGTACCTTGAAACTCGTGGAACGATCCTTCAAAAGTTCCAGATAAACAAAAAGTATGTATAATTCACCGAGGGAAGCATTTGCGCCTAGCCCTCTGTTCGAACACTTTCTTCATACAACGACCAACCGGCTTAAACTCGTAAACTTTCGCCAAGCCACTTCAGCAGGAACCTATATAACGTTGGCTTCTCTATACTCCAGCGTCTTGGAAAGGCACATGATAGTCCTTTGGCTTCTCCCTGCATTAGCTAGACTGCCAACTAACAAAGCTCGCGTGTTCTTATCGTCACACACCTGACGCCTCGAAATGCACTCTCAAACGCGTAATTACCGAAGCTAGCTGCCTTTTTCAATAGGGACTGTGGCTAATAGATCTGTTAGAAAGCTCTGTTGTTTTATTCTTCTTTTCTTTTTTTTTTTTTATGAATGGTTATTCTGGATTTTCACGCTGTTTGAAATCGTTTCTTTGAATTCCCAATTGATATGAATGTGATGCGTTAATTTATCGTTGAAAGCTTCACAGCAAACGTGTCAGAAAGATACATTTGTAGTATCGAATCGTTCGCGAGTATGGGAGTTAAGTCAGTTTAGAATTAACGTTTATGGAGACAATATTTTAGTGTTAACACTGTGCAGAGATAGTCTGCGAAGTTGAAAATCGAACTCTGAGCTTCGAAGATTAATTTTACTCACATTGAAAATTATTTTAAAAGGAATGATTCAGTATGAACGCACGAAATAACAGCAACTATATTGCGAATTGAGAAAAGTTAGAGGGTTATAGTAAATCAAGTATAAACAACAGATTTAAGCTGTTCTAACAGCTCTTAGAAATTTAATGCTAAAAAATAGAAAATTGGTCAATTTACATTATTCCACAGTATTACTTTAAATATGTTTACTACACTCAACTTTGAGGATGATTTTCATTTCTTCATTATGGACGATTGTAAAAAGAAATGAAAAAAAATACCTGTCGAATATTTGTTTATTTATTTTTGAGAAATTTTATTTACACCAACGTTTCAACAATATCGATGATTATCATTTAGGACATTTAAGCATCCATCAAATGTGCAAGTAACTTCAAACAATAAACTAATAATTGTTTAATATTTCATACCATCTACACAAATTGAAAGTAATGTGTTTGATAAAATATGAAATATATTAAACATTCTAATTTTTTTGCCTCTTTTTTTTTAAGTACGCCAACGTTTAAAACGAATTTAATGCAATGGTGCACAACAAAATTCACAAATATATCAAGCATGTGTATGCTTATCGTGAAACGTAGAGATCGTTGGGCAAAGTGTTAATTATTCGAATGTTAACTTTTCTGTCTTAATTAATTTCTCTCTCCAACTCTGTCCAGTTGAAATTTTTCACCAGAATTCCCACATTAATCCGCAAAGAATTATACCGAATAAGCAATATTTAAAAAAAGAAGGAACTATTTCGCGAATATTGAATCTTTTCAGACGGTTTATCATTACCCGAGGGATTTAATAATATTTGTCTCCGTGAAATACGAACCGGTCGAGAATTTTTTCCGTGCCGTTGATGTTTTCTCGTATCCAGCCTGCGGCCAGAAGAAAGAGAGATAGATCGCGAACTAAAATCCACGCACAAGGAAATTTGATAGACGCGAACTTTTCAGTTTCTCTATGTTCGTAAGGGAAATCCGTTGGAATTTTATTGCGTGGATGGTATTAAAAAGAAATGAAATATCTTTCTGGCGGAGGAACAACTTCATACGGAGGAGTCCGTGAAATAGAATAAAGTTCCATCTGTACACTTTCGTGATTCAAGAAAATTCAGCTTCAAAGCACAATGGAGAGCAAAAGAAATAAAAGTGAAGAGAGAAGTTTCTCGGATAAATCATCGGAACTGAGAGAAATCAATTCTTGAGAGTAATCTCGCTGCTTGATAACCAACCAGGAAAGAATAATCTTGTGATTTCTGAGACACATTTCGTTTCTTTCTTTTCTTCTCCCTCTGTCTTTTTTTTTTATCGTCGTGTTATCGTTACCATTAATATTGACCGGTGTTATTTATCAACCGAGCATCAATGCTACTATAAAAACGTCTACGTTGAAAAATGACACAACCATCTGGACACTGGACACCGCCTTTTCGAGTGTAGACAGAATCTTTGATATTCTTATAAGCGTGCCGAGATTTATCGTGGAAATTCTGCCGACGAATAAATACCGATCAGCCGCGGCCAACTTTTCCATCTTCGTCCTTCGAAATTCGGAAAATGTATTTCTGACAGGGAGAAGGGCCAGTCGCTGGACGATTTACGACATCAGGATGCTGACTGAAGGGGAAAATAATCTGACATCAGCGATAGATAGATAAGACACACAAGAGAGGAAAAAATTTCACGTGGAACTCGTGAAAATTACTTTTCTTTGAAAAAAAAAGTGGCAGAAGAAAGAGGGGAGGTTGAATTTTATCGAGGAAAAGTGAGAAAGAGGGGAAATTTGGAAAGAAAACACAATTCCACGTGGAATTTGTGATAATATCGATCATTATTTTCAAGAAAAAAGAGAAAGTTCGAGTAAGTTGTGATTCGTGAGAGGGAAAAAATAGAAGAAAGTTAATTTTTATTGACACGTGTTAAAGAAAGAATACCGCAACCGGACAAAATGGCGAGAAAGGAAGTCTCGCGGGTAAAATAAATTCCCATTGTTATACCTGGCCGAAAGAGAACAAATTGCTGCACGAAAATTCGTAACACACCATGCTTCCAAAAAAAAAAAAAAAAAGAGGAAGAAAAAGAGAATATCCCAACATATCGGAAAAAAATGACAAAGAAGAGATAACTGGGGAAAAACCAATTTTCTACATAGCACGTTATTAAACGACAGAAAAATCCGATGTGTAGAATATGTGATAACACCGACATTGCTACCATTTAAAAATCAAATAAAAAAACTCGTATCCGGAGAAAAGAGTGGCTGAAAATTGGTAATTAAAAGGCAACAAGTTTCAATCCCGCGGTGTAATGCGAAATAAAACAGAAAATTACACTGTCTGCATTAAATTTCCAACTGGAAGTTACATTCTTTTTTTTCTCTACTAAGATCGCTAATTAATCCAGCTAACTTGTAACTATACCACCTGATTAGATGCCAGCAAACTGATAAACACTTCCGTTTCGCCTATAATTATACCAAAAGTTTTCAAGTTCCTTTCAAATGGTATAACGTCGTCAAAACAGCAGCCTCGATCTCTGCAGCGCGATTAAACATCACGAAACAGGTTGATTAATTAAAAATCGATACTAATGACTGTTAAACGTTAAAACACAGCCACATCGTTAACACTCCGCCTCGTTTAATCAATACACATGTACGCAGCAAGTAGAGGAAACTACGAATTCGACGCATTTGCAGTGGAAAAAGGAAGTTTCGAGGAAATCATGACCTACACGCCACTTTCAGGTTGAAACCAAGCAACTCGATGAAGAGCCTAACCTCTCCGGGAGAAGTCGCATCGAAACTTTTTCGAACTTCGTCTTGGGAATCGGAACTTCCCCTATTGAATTTCAATTTAGTAAATTACAATTTCGGTCGCAGGATATCGTCGTTCTCTTGATACGAACGCTTCGATGCATTTCGCGATTAATTCATTGGAATGTGTATAAACAACAATAAGGAATGATAATGAAAAATATTGAGTGATAAAATTAACTTTTCCAAAACACAGAGCATTCAATTTATAAGCGAACACTCACATGCGCTAGGTCCATATAAAGAGGACAAAAGGAACCCCATAAGTCACCATTATACTTAACCCATTTGCATCAGCGCATCAACTAGTGTTTTATCTTCAGTTTTGCTTAAAAATTACGTATAGTAATAAATTAAAGAAATATATCTTGTTGCTGATAATAAATTAAAAGCTCCGAATTTTATTACGTATTATTCACGAGAAGTTTACAAATTTGTTTTGACATTTAGCGATAAGTGACACTCTAACAAACCAGCGTACGAAGGACTTACAATTCCAAGAAATTCGAGTGAGTTACCATCGATCGAGATGAAGAGTTAAACACACGATGAAAATAATTGAAAAATTTCTCGTAAAATTTCGTAAAATGTTTGTACGAAAATTAGAAGAATTATTTTTCCAATATTCACTGAACAACAATACCGTATTATTTCTCTTAAAATTTTCAGCAAGGTGTTGTATACATTTCCTTTAAATTATCTTCATTGTTGCGTAAGTCCGCCACTGAAAAATGAAGATTTAAAAGGAGAAACGTAACCAGGGGGCAAGTTTACGTGAACCACAAGGGTCTCAAATGCTTGGTTGAATGAGAAAGAAGACGTCGCGTGCACGAGATGCAGATTGATTTCCTTGGACCGAGAAAATGGAAACGGCTCTCTGCCCGCAGCATCCACGGAAATGTTTATAAGGAAAATCGATTGGCTGCAACGCCTTGTGCATATTAAGATAAGGTCACAGGGCATTATGGAGCTATTTCCTTTGTACGTACCAACAAAATGCCCTCACTCTGTGATATTAATGCGAAGTTATCAACCCGGGAATTAGGAATAACTCAAATATTCCAACTTGCGAATTTTCTTCTATTTTTTCTATATTCCACGTGTGTTTCGTTATTCAGCAACCGAAAACTCTTTTTGTAGTCGATAGTGGTCCCAAAAAATTAAAATATTTAGTGTGTAATATAATAATATATAATATAATAAAAATATATATAGTGTGTAAAATAATAAATCCATGGAAAATTAAACTTTCCTTATAAAATGAAATAGAAATACAATTTTTTAAATTAGACAAGGAACGATTTGTGACGGACTTTGCGTCCTTGGGGTCACTCATGACCCAATTATATCAGTTAAGGATTAAGATTAATCGAGGCACTGAGTAAAACGCCCTCTTTTTACACTAACCTAACTCCTACAAGAATAAAGTACAAAATTACTTTGCATACCTAATAGATACGTAAATAAAAATATGCAAATAATTTCCAAGCTTCATGGTGTCATAAAGATTTAAAACGTCACTTAACGGCACTCGAGAAATCGTGAAAAGAACGATAAGTTTTTCTTCTTCCACTCTGAAATATTCCAAAGAAATGGATGCATTCGAAGAAATTGAAAGGAATCGGATGTTGTTCGAACGATAATTTCAAGCAAGCTAAATGAAACATCGACTTCTTGTACGAGAGAAAACGGTGACAATGCGAAATCGTACAAGTGTATATACCTATCGTTCGTTCAATTGTGCAATCGAAGTAAAAGATACTCGAACAATAGACGAGCGTTCTTAAAAATTGCACGGTCCAAGGTTTCTTTGGATATTTTCCTTCGTTTCACGCGACCTCGAGGAAATCTGACGGAAAAACGAGGCCATCGGATGCACGCACCGTCGCGCAATTGGAAAATTCACTTATACGAAACCTTGTTAAAACGCGGGGCGAACTATCGATGCGACAGAACCACGATGGAATATTCGGGGTAAAGTTATTCGAATCGAAGTAATAACGGTAAATTAATAACGGCAACGTGTCTCGAGCTCGATGGAAAAATGGATCTACAAGACGCGAGCAAGTAGAAAGAACGAAATAGGAAAGATCCTTTCTATCGTAATATCTACTGAAGTATTGCACACGAGATTGAAAGGAAGAAGTTGCTGAAAGAAGTTCACAGTTCGCGGGAACTCGAAAATGCAACAGAAAAATGTGAATAAATAGAAAAATCACTTCTAAATGATTTTGGTCGACTTTTCGTTCAACGGTTCACTTTCGAAAATTTTACGAAGAACATTAAAGTACTAATTTAGAAAAATTTAATCGAGAAATAAAGAAAAAGCTAAGAAAACAAGTTGTAAATTTTTCTAATTTTTCTGCAAAGGAAATCCTTGTCTTTTTTAACGATTTTTTCCATCGTTGCGTATGTTGGTCTCGCTTATTTAATTTTCCAAATAAAAAGAAATCAAGTTTTAAATGTATGATTATAATTACATAATTTTTGACCCATTTTTGAGAAAAATCGCCCAATGTGCAATGTGGCGTTTGAAACATTAGGCATAGGAAATTAGTTCGACAGAATTTTTTTGCACAAACTAACGAAATAATCTACGCAAGTGTATTCTACACTCTAACCATAAATCTCTACACTCTTCCTACGTTTTTATCAAGAAAACATTCGTAATACACGTAATAAACATTCGCTCGATTGTAAATACATCAACGTTCACAAAAATAAATTATAAAATCGAATAAAAAACAACACGAACATATTTAAATATTTTCTGCAACTACAGTACGTTGGCAATTTTGCAAAAAATAAGCACGCGAACCACAAACGCGAGTAATACGAGCAAATTTGTTGTCGGTCGAAAGAACGGTGTTTTCTAGCACACCGTTCGTCGAAGAAAGCGAGGAACACTCCGAAAGATTGATGTTAATGAACGTTCTTTCGCTGTGCACGACGTTTTTGCATACTGCCATAAGTGTGAAACGCCGTTCGACGATTTGCATCGTTAGAAAGCCGTAGGAAAGAGCTTCCGTTATAACTTAACGATTAGCGAATTAAGCTAAACCGTGTCCGAGTGTGAAGGAAAAGAAGAAAAAAAAGGGGTAAAACAAAAGAGAAAAGAAAAGTGCTGTAATGTCGGTGTTAAATGCGCCGTTAAAGATTTATCTTTATTCCAAGTTGAAAGAGTAAAACGAATCTCAGGCTTGCCTCGAGTGGATTAATTCCGATTCCTTTTACGAGTCATTAGAGCTTAAGGAGTGATAAATTGCGGCGGTTGCTATGAAATTCAATTAACCTGCAGATCGAATCATGGATAAAACTTCTCGAGAATAGGTACTGTTCAAGTGTAGAGTGAGAAGAACAAAGAAGAGAACAACGTGCAACAGCATCTCTCTCTCTCTCGTTAAAAAGTTGTATCTCGCGACAAAAAAAAAAAGGAAAGAAAAAGAAAATCTCATTAATTTCGCGGAGCAGCGTGTTTCACAAACGAACGGATGAAGTTCGTCGAATTATAACTTCCGGTACGTGCGAACAACGTGAAATTCGCGTCGCGTAAAAGTTGCCGCGGAAATTATTCTAGGTGACGAATTGAATACGAAGCATTTAGTGGGATATATAGGATAGTTTTGCGTGCCACGCGGAAAGAGGAATTTCACAGTTGTTCACCTAATTAAAATTAAACTACTGTCCGAGAATCTGCGAATAAATTCAAGCGTTTTCGCTGTCGTTTCGTTACTATTAGAACGACAGTTATTCTCGCACGGAAAGTATTATGAGATTTAAAATACACTTCCTTCGTTAGATTTTCTTTTTCCTGACGCTGCGTCAGAAAATTCTCTGCAGAATAATTTTTGTTTCATTTGTTAGATCTTAATTATAATTTGATAATGACCTACGCTCGCTTCACTCGCAAGAAGTGTCCTTACGGTTATCGACAAGAGCGTAGCTTAAAGTTCGATAATACAACAAAACGAGATTACGCGGTTTGTGTTATTGATAGCTCCGAGAGGGAATAAAATCAATAAATATCGTGGAATGGAACAAATGATATAGCGCTGGTTACGTTTGGTTTTAAGCGAGCCGATCAAATCAATTAAAAAATCTGTTGTTTAAATCGCGACTGAAATAGCTGGTTGATATACACCGTGGCGAGTGTACGCATTGATTAAATGATTTTATTCCACGCTGAATGGCTGCGTTGTTTCGTTCTGTCAACAAGAGATCCCACGGCTGCTGTGTTCAACGAAGCTTCGCGATCAGGGTCCATTAAAATAAATCGTCGCAATAAGTGAGGAAAATAATCGACGAAAGCTTAACGTATCGCCGAATAAATCGGTGAAACGCGTAAAAATCGAACTACGCTCGTTTAGTTTAACAACCTTTCACGCTGTTCCACCTTCTACATTTTTTTCCATTGTATTCCCCAAAAAAAAAAGAAAATAAGGAAAATGTTACAAAACGGGTGATGGAAGAGTTAAATTTATAGACAGTACGAATTGATTTCTCTCTCGTCGAGGGAATTTTGTATCGAGAAGCGTAAAACGACAGATATGCTCTTTAATTTTCGCAGCGTTTCGAAACGTCCACATTCCCCAGGAGGATATTTTATTAGCTCGATACGTACCGTTGAAAAATAACCTGCAAATTGGCGTACATTTCAAAAATCGTTAGGTTATATCATCGAAAATGTATTGATTTGATCAGAGTGAGGTCAACGGATATTGATCCGCCTGTTGCGAAACAGCCAACCTAATTATCACGCCACTAATTAGAGGATTACCGTTTACCTTCGGCCACATAATTAGAAACTTCTGCTTGGCATTAATTATAGGAGATAACTTGCGGTGGCTATATCATATACGAACGAGGCAATTCTACCGTAAGACATTGACCCTTTTACTTTTTTGGATAAATTAGTCGAATTGGACGAATAACGAATATTGTTCGGTCGTAAAGAAAATTTTTACCGAAAACACAGCTTATGTATTTCATTTCTTTCTACAAATATCTTACTTCAAGACCCACAATTAGCACATATTAAGGAATACTTATTACAATATATAGCTTAACAAGCTATTGTAATTTAAAACAGAAAAAAGAATGAGCTACAATAGCGATTGACAGACTTTCTTTTTCTTTTTAATTTTTTTTTTTTTAAGAAATGTCAAGAGCATCAATTTTTGTTTTTTAATGTATCGATAGTAATGTGGAGGTCAACATAATCCCGTAAAAAGATTAAGTAAAAATTTGTCCCTCGTTAGTTTCGCCATTATGCGAACTGATAAAAACTATACAAAAAGGAAAAAGGAACAAACGATATTTTGTTCCCTTTCGTGGAAATTACAGTGAAATTTGCACTAAACAGTACACTTTGTTTCCAATTTGATGGACATTTCGTAAAATTTCTAAGACTTGTCATCTAAAGCGATCGTTACCATGCTGACAAGCAAGCACTCTGATAATTACTCTTGAAACACAATAGCGTAATTGTTTCGTACAATACTGCCTCGTAGACAAGAGGATTCCCTACAGTCCACAAAATCCCTTAAAGGGATAAGTGGAACTCACCGTCTCGTGGCCTGTAATTCTGGATCGAAACTAACCGAACCCGTGACCACCGACCTCAAAACTTATTGTACGAGAGGATAGGCTCTGATAATAGCACGTCGAAACCAGCAATTCTCTCTCGATGCATCATAAGAAAATGATAATTCCCAGAACAACCAATTAAACGGAATAATTTTCTAAAGGTATTCAAGCTTCCTCCCGAAAATGGAAGAGAAATTATCCTTCCCAAATGGAAAAAAAGAAGACCAATATTTCAACTTTTCTCTTTAAAACTTCAAAACAAAAAAAAAGGGAAAAAAATATCCAATACTTCAACTTCTCTCGTGAGAACGTAGAAAAAGAGTTCGTTCCATACAGAAACAATTTCCTCAAACCAGATAGAAATTTCTTTATTTTCCCTTTAAAGGTGCAGTAAAGTTTCCTTCGTGAAAGATCAGTAAAACAGCATAAAATTCCAACTAGCGAAGAAGAGAAGTAACACAAGCTGAAAACTTATCTGATGAATAATAAAGTGGTTCATTGTATAAATCTTCCCTGACAAAAATACGACCCGTAGACCAGCTACTATTCTCGAAAGTATAGTTACGCGAGGACTCGAAAATTTTAAGCACCTGGTACTGTAAGGTTTTATTTAAAATAACTTCTCTGTCTTTCGCGACTTTACAACATTCTTTTCAATAATAATCTTTGGACCTACTTGCCCATCCCTTTATTTTGAGCTCCCCTCTCCTACATCCCGGAAAAACCTCACAGGATGTAGGCCTTTCTCGAGGTCCTTCTCGGACCCCAGTTACTTGGTCTTAACTACATCATGTGTGGGCGCCAAATTTTGGGACCGAACTTAGGTTTGTAGCAGGTCTGGACTTCTTCTACAAGATGTGCCATAAACCAGGCCCGTATCTTCATTCAATGCTCTAACAATACTATGCCATGACATTTCACCTCTGTGTTCAATCCTGTCGTAACTAGAAGCTTAAGGATCATCAGACATAGCTACGAGAATTCCAACTTTCTATATGCGCACAGGCAATTTAGAATGAAATTAGGTTTCGCTGATGTTTGTGGACGCGTAGTAACTTGTATGACGTGTACAATTGTACGATATCTTCTCGTGAGGGAAGAAGCTTTGTGGTGTCCAGAGATGTGAAAGGTGTACCACATGTCATGGATAGAAACAGAATTGCAAAGCCTTATATACTGGTTTCTCCCTCGATCTACAATAGCTCTATTGGAGAAGAGGCTTGCACGACGTGTGTCTATACAATTGTTCATTCTTTAAGGCTAGAAGCGACAGAGGAGATATTTCACAACGGATACAACAACTTCCACTCTATTCTCGAGCTGAAAGCTCAGCATCGTTTCTGACTTGGTTCATCCGGGGTGAACATTGTGTTCCACCTGCTACTGGACCGTCGAACAGATGGCAATCCATTTGTCTCAATAGCTCCGCCACTATCGCGAATTCTTCTTTTGTCAAAGGATTTCTCGATAATTGCTGGATTCTACGAGAACTACACAGGATGCTTTTCGTGGATATTTTATAAAATACTATGGATAAATATAGCGATTATATTGAGTAGAAATTTTGCAAAGTAGCTTTGGAAATTTTACAATGGTTGCGATTACTTTGATTCTTTATCTGATCAATTTTGTACAGTTTAGGAGAGCAGATTAATGGAAATATGTCAAATTGATAGAGTCACACTTATTAATATTCGAACAGGCTTTAAAACGGAATAACTTTTTCAAAACTGGACCAAACGACTGCAATTTAAAAATGAAATTTTCAACATACGTATAATCGATATAAATGCATAAAACATATTTTTTAAATTTTTCTGAAAAGACTTGTAAAGAATGACCCTTACTTTGTGACCAAGTGCAATTTTCTAAAACAATTTTCCGCACATTGTCTAGTAAACCTATCTTAACTTCTAAAAAATAAAGTTAGTCGTTTGATCCAGTTTGAGGAAAGTTATTCTGCTTTGGAAGGTGTCTGAATATTAATGAGAGCCTCTGTGGATAAATTTTCAACGAAATATTTTCTGGAAAAAATTCGCGTAAATTCTTCTCATCTCTTCCATCTCCTGAATGCAATATTGTAATTTTAATTTCAGTCTTCTGGTTTTGCAGGAACTGGTCAGTTCAGAAACTGACGCAAAAAAGAGGCTCGATAATTGTATTTGAAATTGAAACTACGATCATGAGATCAGGTTTGAAACATTCTAACGAAACCTTATGAAATTGTGAACTTTTATCATTTGGTTTTGCAAGGTAGGTGCTATCGAATCACAAACGAGCCTCGAAATATCCGCGTAGCCTCCACTCTCGATGACATTTGACTGACGTTGATGGCGACGTTGATGTTTGCACCAACTTCACCAGAACGACGTGAAACGAACAAGTGAAATTCAACGAGAAGCTTCGTTCGTTCTAACAACTCTGAATTTTAACGTTGTTCGACGATTAATACGCTCACTGCAACGGTGGTTATTCTTTTCCCAATTGTTTAGAATTATCAAAGTAAGATAAATATCGTGGACTAAAAAAATTTGAAACAACGTATACAACTGAATGATACTTTGAAATTGAATAATGCACAATTCAAACATTTCAAGCAGAGATGGGGCTAAGACTTGAAACTAAACACAAAAGCCATCGAAAAACGAAAATTATTCGACGTTCGATCAAATTTCAATTTCAATTAAATTTACATTAATTCGACGATCTTTCTCGAAAAGTTTACACCGTAAAGTCTTCGATTCTCCATGAAAGACACTCAAAATCCGATCCACGTTATTTTTTATAGCAACCAAGTCGATGGGGGATATTTCGAAGGAATTAGAGGAGAGAAATCGCTCGAATTTACCCGCGATATCTCTGAGTGTATATCTCACGATAAAAAGGAACTCTATTTCCACGAGAGAGGTTCATGCATGTCTATGATATGGTCGTACAAATGGATAAGAAATCTCTGAGACAGTGGAACGAATCAAAAGATTTAGATACCGGAAACATACGCGCGCCTTATCCTCTCTCGAATATTTCTACAGTTACAAGCTGTCCTTAAAATTTACGTTCTTTTGAGGATCTACGGTTAGTACCGAGCAAACGTACATTTTTCTGAAAAATTCTTAGCCGCAAAATCGAGAGATGCTGCTTTCTTTGACGACAAAAGCTTTGCGGAAGAATGTACGTGACTTCGACGTGTTCCTGTTCCCTGCTTTATCACGAAAGACGTGGATCCACGTATTCTATACTCCTTTATCACTCGATAAACACGTGATACGAACTAAAATACAACTATTATAGAACGTACATATAAATAAAGCAAATATTTGATCGAACTGAAACACCGTTCAGAATTGTTCTCCAAATGCTATATGGGTTTATGATTTTTTTCTTTTTTTCACTGACTATGGATTTAAACTCCAGCTATTTACTGTTTTAATACTATATTGGACAAGAGAAACTAATGTATCATAGATTAATTAGGCTTGATAATTCATAGTCTTACAAACTGAAAGAAAATTTTAGCTTTAATTTAAAAAATTGTATAATTAAGTAGAAAAAGGGAATAGATGATACACGTGATCGCTAAAAAGAAATCACAAAAATCAACAGTATATTATAGTAAAATTTTCGAACTCAAAAGTAACGAGAAATTTATATACGATAACTATATCACTATAATATAACAGTTCTCACTTTTAAAGCTTAAGCTTGGCGTAAGCTCTGTTCCTATGGAATTATTTTCCCCACATTCAGCCAGCATTAAAATTAGCTTAAAAAGGAAGTCTGCAGACACACTAATAATAGCGTGTACCTCGTATTACTCTGCTGATAGAGTGAAACTAACTCATATTGAGATTTAGCAAGCAGAAAATAAGGCAACTATATTTAATTTATGAACTGAACATTTAAAAATGTAAAAATAAAATAAAATATGATATAATAACTACGATGTAACAGAGATTGCATAAAATCTGATGAAAATTTCAACAGGGCTTTATGTTTCCGTAAATAAGCTTGAAAATACAATTCCAGGAAAAATCTCTAACTCTACTCTAAACAAAAAAACAAAAAAAAAAGGAAAAAAGAAGAAACAAAACAAAATAATCATACGAAATTCCACCGGGGTATTTAAATTAACCATTCGCCGAGGGAACTCTTGCACTTGTTTCTCTTGTGAGAAGAAACAGAGAACTGTACGAAGAGAAACATGTAAAAAATTCGCCTCGAATTTCGAGGAAACCCAACCGAGCGTACTATCAAAGTGACGAGCACTATCCGCGGAAAACCGCGTCCACAGTGTCCTTTGATCTCTCGCCGCTTATTTTTCAACGTCGAACCTCGACATTTCCATGGTAGAAGAGACGTTTCCCGATACCCGAGCCAGCAAACCATCAAACGGCAAACTATCCACTAAGATTCCCTTTCCCTACGAAAGAAAACAATGAATCCCCTCTACCAAGAAGAACGAACGAGAAATAACAGTTAACGAAAGGAAGAAAAAGAGAAAAAAATGCCTGGGTTCGTTCTATTCTCCTTGTTTCCTGCTAAAAATGAGAAACGACCACGATCGAGAAACCTGTTGTCAGCTCGAGGGAAAAATAGAGCTCGGCATGTTTCCATTGGAAATGTCAAAGAAAAAAGAATAGAAGGAATAACAACACGGATAATATATCGTGTGTTTCTTTCGAGGTGATGTTTCGTCACAGGAATAACGGAGAATCGTATCAGTGCGACACGCGGTACACGATTCAACGATGGAAACAAAGATTTCATCAATCTTCTACGGCATACAGAAATGGATTCCACCCGGTGAATATCGGGGAAAGTTCAACGAGAACCGATAGGCAACCGGCGAACTGAATTGAGGCTGAGCCGAGATGTGAACTTAGTTTATGACGTGACCAGCCAGAATCGATCCAGCATTATTTGTTGCAAGAAGCTACCGGCATCGTCTCTCGCTTCGTTACACATGAATCGAACGATCTCGCTTCTATTTCTCTAAAGGTTCCAACACGATTATATATCATTGGACGATGGTACTGTACATTTAACCCTTTCGTTACTTATAGGTAACGATTAACACTAGGTTCACACATCAATTTGACGTAATTGGGATTTCACGAGCGAAATTACAGAAACAATTGCTATTATTTTCCAGTAACATTTCCTCGTTCTTATTAATTGTATGATACGAAAATATATTCAAATTTGTAAGTTAACAATATGCAATTAAGTTGTCTCTAATAAATCGATTTCCTGAAAGAAAGATTTACGGATGAATGTACATTCTGTACTATTGCAGGATAATTCAAATTACTTAACACTACTTCAACTTATTTAATCTTGAAATATTTTTTTCATTGTTCTGCTGACCAATTAGAATCGTCTGATTGGTAACCAATAGACATATAAAAGTTAGTCAATTTGTACTGAGCGAATAGATCGAATAGTCATCGTAAATATTTTTTTCATTTTTTTTTCTGCGTTGCTCACATTTATCTTACATTGATTTCTTTTATTCGAAAAAGAGTATTATATCTGATAAAAAGATTTCCCTTTTGGAAAATCTTTGGATGATTCGTGGACTCAAGATTCTCAGACACAGTTCTGCAAATAGAAATGAAAGGGGACCTTCAAAAGGAGTAGAACGACGAATAGAGTAACATAAAGGTCAGTGCTATTTTCAACTAGAGTTCAAAGCTAATGAAGGTGTCAGAAGAAAAATAGCAATTAATCATATTCTTCGCATTTACCAAGCTACTGATGTAGTAGATTATATTATAATAATACAAAGATAAGTTCTATTTATGTCAGCGTTACGTGACAGAAAATTTTCATATACGTACGAACGATGAATACTTCAGGCTTTTCACGTCCACTCGCTGATGCACGTTTAATTATCGAAGTAAACGTGGCTGTACTGTCATTAACTTCCTTTTGCCCGGCGAACGTTTAACAACGTGTTATATATTTACATCAGAATGTCTCCTTTTGTACTCACCGTTGACTCACGTTGATGAGCATTCATTAAATTATCGACAATTAAACGAATTAAATTTCCTTTGCTACTTTTCGATATCTCCAACTATTAAAGCTGAGAAAATAAGAGAAGAAGAAGAAGAAAGAAATAACGAGAAGAAATTTTCGAATGATTTTCCGAAAGCTTTTCGAGAACTTCAGATTTAATCTTTACGCCTCTCTAAAGCCGAAAAATCTCTAAAGCGAAATCACACGGTTTCTAGGCAAAAGAAACAATTTACCGAGTCAACCAGCGAGCGAGTAATCACGAAAGAGGAGAGCTTTTTAGCGGCAACGAAGGGACGAAAATACAGAATCAGAAGGGAGAGAAAGAGAGGGGAAGAAAAGAGTCGGAAGGAACAAGAACCCTTGTTCGAAATCACGGACGGATATTTCATCCAATTAAAAAGGCAACGTTTCGCACGAAATTGTAATTTCCACGTGACAATTAAAAGTTTGAGTACTGTGAACGAGAAGGTAGGGAATGGAGGTAAAGGGAAATGTACACGTTTCCAGAAAACAATTTGCAACTCGAGCATGCGGCCGGAATATGTAACGAAACGAGAACCGCCAAGTCTTCTCTTGAAAAAGTACATGGCGAAATCAAGTCTTGCAAAATCTACTCGGAGTTTAAACCAAAGAGAAACGTAATCGAGAACTTCGTTAAACGTGTATTTGCAGTGTAATTTCGTTCGAAGATGAAATATTATTTACGATACAAACGTGATACTGTCAATCTTCGACTGCTATTAGATACACATTTGATTACGTTTCGTTGACTCAAAGGTAGAAAGTTCTCTGCTTTGTGTATGCGAGCTCTTTGTTAACCTACGAACACCCAAATTATCTCGTTGCTTATGTTTCATATTTGAACGAACGAGTTGAACTACTTTCCCTAATGAACCGTTCCCAATATAATTATAAATGAAGGAATGTGCATTCAGTTAATGTGCATGTCTCCGTATTCAACATTACCATTTTTATACTTCTCATATTTTATTTTGAATAAATTATTAATAGAATCATCTCCAGTTCAATTTGTTTATTCCTGATTTTCTCAAAAATTAGTCCCTTGTTCTTTACATCGTTAATTTAGATTAATGTTTGATACTTCCACGAATAAATTGAACTACTTTCCGTAATGAACCACTTCCGCTATGGTTACAAATGAGGGAACGGTTGCATTCCACGAATGGTTGAAGGAATGTGCATTCAGTCAGTGTGCATGTGAAGCATGAATGTAACATGAATGCATGACGGAAAAATAGTATTCTCTTACCCAAGCTTACTACTTCTATGCTTTTCAAATTTAATTTCTAATAAATCAAATGAAAATTATTTCCGACTCAACTCCTCGATGAATAAATAATTTGTTCTACAAAATAAGTCCTTCATTTTTTATATCGCTAATTCAGGTTATTCTTAATCGGTGGTAGTATTCACACACGCACATACACATTTAAGAGAAATATGTGTTACGTTTGATTTACGCGTACCACGCGTAACAGAGATGTGTGTATTTGTAATTTCTGTTGCGGTGGGATAGCTAACTGTTAAATTCGATGCATTCCGTGAATCGTCGGATACGTACACACACCATGTCGAATTAATTAAATTCTGCGTATCCTCGAGGTCTGGCGATCTGTCTGCGCAACGTATCAGAAATCTGATAACGATCATCAACATTAAAGGCACTGAATCTTCATTAAAGCGATTGTAATATCGTGGCCAGATATTGGCAAATTATTCGGACGTATCTGGTTTCTATCTTCCGGTAATAGGTGAAACGATGTCACGTTCGTGTGAGTGTATTAAACCGAACGTTTATTGGCCCCGGATAAACCAAAAGCGATTAAACGTTCGAAGGTTCCGGGATCGAGGCACGCGTGTGTTTGTTAGGATTACTCTGTAAAGTGTTATTGGCAGTTATCCAGTTGAATGTGAGTTAATCAATGTCCAATTCATCGTGAACAATTTTATGACGTTCTGTTGATATGTGAATAACGTTACCTCGAAGGATTTTTTAAACACAGAGCTCAACGTTCGAAAGGAAAGCGAAGGATTCGAAAGGATTCGAAATACAAACTCTTGGAATTAATTTCGTGCAAGTATTTTCTGTACTATCACTGCGATAATTCCTTGCAATGAAAATTATTCGAGTCAACGAACATTGAGAAGTTTCATATCAATGGAGAAAATTACTTTCCATAAAATTTGAACGAAATAGAAAGAAACCTAAATGAATTCGTTATACCCTATGAAATAGGTGACTTATTGTTGCAAATATTCAAGTATTTCTGTTTTTACTGATCATTTCATATCATTCACTGTTATTTACATATATAAGTATAATAAACAAGTTGCTATTATGAACGTTTGCAATGGATAGTACAAGTTTAGGTATGAACAAAAAGAGCTTGGTCAAAGTGCTTCAGATTAGGGTACTTGGAGTGAGCATACAACCGTGCAGGATTTCCAGTGAACATGAGCACGAGATTCCTCGAAATCCTTCTGCACAGTTAAACTTCAACCACCGAAAGAGAGAAAGAGAGAGAGAGAGAGAGAGTAATTCAGATTGTTAGAACATAAGCTAAGAGAAGACACGTGAATCATACAGCACGACAGTTTCATAGAATCTAAGTTATCGAGTTCTATTAATCAACCTAACACCTAAGTCAACAAGCCAAAACGACCAAAACTTTCTCCCTTTCGTTCCAAACAACTCTAACCCAATCTCTCGCGTACAATTTCCACAATCACCTACACAATTAATCTCCACGCCTTAATAATCGAAATAGATTTGCATACCGGTCCAATTATAAGCCAGTGTCAAGATAATTAACCTAACCCGCCACATCCCAAATGGCATTCACATACGGGATTTATTGATGATCCTTTCACAGGAATTCCCCGTTAATGAGCAAACCCGTGCAAGAATGATTCATGAGAGCAACAGCTAGATGTAAAAGCGTCTTTGACGCTGTTCAACGATGGATGCCTGTCCAATCCACAGCTTATATCGGATAATTCGGGATTGTCGTGCAGCAGATTAAGGAGAATGATGACGATGAGCCGGTTTATTGTTCCCCTGTCGACGCGACTGGAAGCGACACGCCGAGTGCTGATCACCTAACGAGACTTATCTCACGATCAGATTACGTCACCGGTTGTTGTATACAGAGGAAATCCACGTTGTTCTGCTCGTCGAGGGAGAAAGCTTCCTTCTTCCTTCTTTTCAAATAGGTTCTTCTTGTTCGCCTCTGCTTCAACGCGCCCGGGGATTAGAATTTCTACAGGCGCGGCGGATATATACGAGCGAAGCTGACCTCGTTGTCAGGGATAAATCGTTCAGGCGAATACAGTGTTCTTAATTTCGCCGGAGGCATTAAGAATCACGACGTGGATTGAATTTCAAGCAGGGACGTGAGCTCCTCGCGACGATCAGGATTAAAAATTACCTGTACGTTTGCAGTTAGAACGCGGAAGCCGATTGGAATTTGGATTATACTCTGTTAGACGTGCTATCTTTTGGTTGCGATCTGTACGGGGTAGAGGGACTTTGTGATTATTCCCGCGGTGTGATATCAGGTGAAATTAAATCTGAGGCGATCTGTGGGATCATTCTTCGTTCACCGGAAGGGAAATTACGGTTGATCTTTGAAATAGATTTGATATTTCGATGGGAGAAATGGGAATTTATTATTCTTAGAAGGAAACTGTCTAGCACTGATGCAATTGAAACAACAATACAGAACAACAGTGTTTGATGATGGTTTAATTAATACTATTATATGAAACAATAGTGTCTGGTACTAATACAATTAGTACAACTATGTAAAACAAGAGTATCTTATGCTGATGTAAATTAGTACAACTATATGGAATAATAGTGTTGAGTACTGATGTAATTAGTACAAGTATATACAAATCAAATGCAGATAAATGGTTATTTCTAAGTCACATGGCGTTATAGTAGAGGAACTACTGTTTCTGTCGCAATATAATCGAGCCAACAAATCCATAAGTTTGGTAAACTCACTGAACATGTTACAGGAAATAGACACGTGTAAAAAGGTCCTAAGCTTCCTAAAAAAAATAGTAACTTACACCACTACTATAGATATGCTTTGTCCCAGTGAGTAATTTAAGTACTGTCACTGATAATCTTGAAAAGTGCATGTAAACTTAAATACTCAATAAAAGAAGGAATTCATAATTTAATTTTAAATTAATTACTTCATTTTAAATCATTCTCGACCATAAATTTATAAAAATTTGTTTCTCTGTTGAACGAGCTATCGTTAAACAGCTAAAAAACTTTCTATCTATGTAGAAATTTCCTTGTCCTGAACAATTGCTATATATTCTCTAATTAAACATCGAACCAACCTATGTTTGAACGTGTAAGTCAAAATGATTGAACTTAAAGTTAAATTAAACTGAAAGAAAAAATTCTTCTAAATGAGACAATGTATGAGAAGAAGATTGTAGAAATTCTTCACTTTAACCATCTGCAGAAATTCAACGAATATCGAGCAATTCTTCAATGAGACAAAAGGAACACCAAGGTCCCCGATTTATCTTACTCAGCAGAACATCCTCACTCGACATCGTCCTCTCTCTTAATCACGAACAAAATGCTCAGAAGCGTTTAAATTACTTAAATGCTTCCCCTGATTCCATCATTTCGCGGGCGTTTCTTCTTCTTTTGATTCTTTTTTTCTCTTTTTTCTTTTTTTAGAGTATCTTCTTCTTGTTTCATATTTCCACTCGACCACGTTTCGAACAATCGAAACGAGAAACATAACGTGCAGAAATTCCACGTTCCCTCTACGCAGTTCCCGCAACTTTCTTCCCCATTCGTGGTGTACATTCGACCGCAATATTATCGCTCGCGAAAACCACCAAGCTTCAGGCACACCGCATACAAGCACGAATTAAGCCACGGCCTCCAACAACTGCTGGAATAATTACGATCACGCTTCGCTCCACTACGACAAAACCATCAAACAAACTTTGCCTGTACCACGTGAAAATAACGACTGACTAACTTTTCTGTTAATTCGCAGAAACAACTGACAAGTGGTGGTGAAAATGAAGAGAAGAAGTAAGGGAAAAAGTTATCCAATTGACAGAATTTTATTTAAAAAAGAGAGAGCGAGAGAGAGAGAGAGAGAAGATGAATGAAAAATGTGAAATAATCCTGTGACATACATTCACTCATTGAAATCAGTAAAATGATGACTTTGCATCAACTCATAAGCTGACTTTCTTTACTGTTGATGAAATTAAATCTTTACAATGTCGCATTACCATTGAAACAACGATATTCATCCTCATTCTTCAACTATACCACCGGAATGACGACATTAATTCACATTCTTCAATATATTTTCCTCCATAGAATCACTAGTTTCAAATACCATCAAGTCGTTGATAAGAAAATCGCCAGTTAGGTGAACAAAACACGCAACCATTATCACCATTAACTGCTCATTTGTCACTCCGTAATGGATTCCTTACGGTGTTCGAGGAAGCAATAGAACATAATGACCAACGAGAAACAGTAACCGAGTAAGATGTTCCATTTCTCCTTTGAACGCGTGTGTATCTACACAAGATACAGGTCTTTGGGCGTATAATTAATTACTGAGCGCTGCCCTAGTAGCACCAACTCGAGGGAATCGTTAACGAAGACTGCGTAATCTCGCGTAGACGTCAAGCGTTTTTATGCTAGGCGTTACGTTAAAAATCTGAAGCGTATTCATCGCTATGGAACGTGTGAAAGGTGTGAATTCCGCGTGGAGCTCGTTTAAAAAAAAAAAAAAAAGAAAACAAGAGAGAAGAAAAAAGGAGAAAAAGCTGGAACAGATCTGGCCGTGATGTTTCTATGGTAGAAAGAGGACTGAGGAGTGCTCGTGAGTTCACGCTAACGCATCTTGTCTCCATTTCGTCGAGAAAGAGAGAGAGAGAGAGAGAGAGAGAGAGAGAGAGAATCCTCTTTTCAACCCGTAAAGCGTTGAATTTGTATAACCGAGCGACGGCGTAAAAAAAAAAAAGAAAACGTGGAAGATCGTCGTGAATAGCGACGCCGAGGGGGAAATACGTCAAGCCCAAAGATCACGCAACGGGAAAATTACGGAAAATTCTACCGGTGAAAAATCCACGACGAATTTTCGGCCGAGATTTTAGCCGGAAACAATCGTTGAAACACGCGTCGGAGTGTCTCATGACGCACAGAATCTGTCGCAAATCTGAAAGATTGTTTCTAACACGGTGACAAGTTCTGTGTACAGAGTATCTCGGGAAGGAAAATATTCTACGGCTGAGTAGAACGCACTTGGAGTTTTCTAGCATTTTACTTCGCGTTTTGATGAACATATCGTAAGAAAAAAGTACACGGATGAGAATACACCGATCTTTACTACTACTTCACTGCTTAACGTCGAAACTACTATTTAATCTTCAACTGTAAGTTTACGTTTCATAGAATGGAAGATTTTTTTTTTAATAGAACAACTATAATGAAACTTAGAGAGAGAACTTACTGATGAAGATAAGTAAATTGTAAAATCTGGAGAACAAAACCTAGAGAATGTAAGTCAACTTTTGACGAAGATAAGTAGATTCCAAAATCGAGAAATAAAATCGAAAAAAGCTTGAACTGCGACGACGTTAAGCTTATATACCTTATTCACCAAACTTGCCACATATCTCGATCATTCACTTGCACTTATTATTGCAACAACTTTAACTTCGACTCGATACAGTTTTGTCTAAACGAGATCTTATCGGTGATTCAGAATGATCTTATTGCGAATAGTAGCAATATTTCATCTGAAAGCGTCGGTTAGTAGGCGGAGGCAAAAGTAATCGAGTTAGCCGATAGGATGAGATTAACATAATCTACTTTTCAGTAATCTTATGTGGTAACTACTTGGAAATCTCTTCTCTTGGGAATAGCCGCGAAAGTGAAGAAGACATTGTGATATATATGCAAGGGTACATAATATACTGGTAGACGGTTCGAGAGAAATTACATTATGCTCGTATCACGATGAGGCGAGACGAGATGGAATGCTTTCGATTTCCATAAAAATACGACCTTCTGTAGAATACGATCCATCTATTCGATGAACGTACGAGAAGGTTGAAAGGAGTGGTTGAAAACGAATTTAAAAACCAACTATAAACTTTTCCATTGAAATTCGACGAGATCGAGTTAAAGGAAATGTGGAATGTTTTAGCATTCCTAGCTACTATATTCACTATACAGTAAATTCATCAACTTTAATGAATCTTGTTCCGTTAAAGCAACGTCTATATTTAAAATTATTAATCATATGTACATAATTTATTTACTATAAAGAGTTTATGAGTTCTAAATTTCATTCTTGTAAAATTACTACATAAGTATATATAAAAAATTATTTAAACGTTGCTCGTGAAAAATGCGCGTAATCGACGATGTGTTAATTGAAAGTGAAGTATCGACTGTCAGAAAAAAATCGAAAAATAGCTAAACGGTTTGAGGAATAACATGCTAATCAGATCAGCTCTTCGGTGGAAAGGAATTTAAAGGCATTATGTGCTATCAGTCGGGGAAAAGCAATTTATGTGTCGACGTACGTGCTTCCACCCTCTGAATAGAGCGAGAGAAAAAGAGAGAAACAGAAAAAAAAGAAGAAACACTGGTTTCATTAAATTTTAGAATGCCACCCGCCACGTTTTAATAAGCCTTTATTAACGCTGACGGAAGCGTAGTTGCACCGCGATATAATAGCACTGTCACCATTACAAACCGAACATGGAAATGTTTCCCTATGTAATCGCGCTTGTTATCAACCCGTGAACGCGATTTCGATGTTGTTACGTTAACAAGACGTTGTTTGCTTACTCGTGTCGCTATCAAAATCGTACGAAAACGTTGTTTGAAACGACCAAATGAACGTACGATACACACTTCGATTGCCAACTTCGTAACAGTATTCAACAGTAACACCGTGGAGCGCACGTACAAAATTACCCTCGTAGGAAAGAATCGTACGAAACCAACGCCAGAATACACTCGAGGAATCTCAAGAATTGGTAAGTCGGTTAAGTAGCGTTATTTCAGTAGCGAGTTCAAGGTGTGCCACCACTTGTCTGTCAGTTGGCAACTTTCGTTCCCTAATGCACACCGGGGCTTTTTAAGCGCAACACAAACTTTCTTGGAGCACACGGAACCTTTCTAGAGGTACCGATAAAAAAACAACAGAGAAAAGGAAGAAAAGAAGAAGTTGTGATGATAAATATACACTCTGAGTGCGATATTGTTAATGCAAGCCTGTGATACATCAGTCGAAACACGAGTACTTGATAAAAGTAGAGTATCACTGTCATGTTTGACCACACGCCGACTTATTCCACTTATTAGCGCATACATTCTCTTATTATCACGTTTAATAATTTTAATAATTTTTATATCGTAATGATAGCAAAATATTAGTTTCTCCTTTATTTTACATGATGTTACTTTTATTAGGGACAAAATTTATGACAGTATTATGTATTTATTCGATTAGTTTCTACTTTTTTTTTAACTTCGTCCCAAATAAACGACTGCCACGATCAACCGATGGCCCAAATAACCGGAATTCACTATATTTTATTCGATTTCTTCCTTCTTTTCAACTAAACATTTTTTTCTACCGTTAAATCACACGATTCCATTGGTATTTCCAACATAATTCCACGGTCTAACGAGAATCACAGATGAAATAATTAATCATTGCAAGTTTAAACGATGTATCAGTGACAATGTTGGCAGATTGCAGCGTTTCGAGGATTCAAGCCTGCCTCATTTTCACCGTGTTTGATCAATTGATAAATGAGAGTTAATAACGCGTTAATACAAGTTGCGCCAATATTTATGAGCGTGGTCGCTTAATTAATTACACACTTAGTAATTGGTTGGGCAAATTCGAAGCAACCCACCACGCTGCCAACCAAAGATATACGAATTATCTGCTGGTGTTTGCTCATTGGCCAACCAATTACCGCGGCTGGGTGTGGCTTTCAGTTGAGGAGAGCTTGCAAACTTTCATCTCTCTCTTCCTATATGTCTTTCAGATGTATTTTCTATCGTAAATAATTATCTCGAAAATAATCCATTATCTGTTATTAATAAATCGTCCGCCATTCGTTATTCTAATATTTATTTCGGAAAATTCTTGGAAACAACGTGTATTCTTTCAATTTTCTCATTCTTTCTTTCCTATTCTTTTTTTTTCTTTGTTTTTGCATTTGTCAAAACCTCCGAACTGAAGGATTTCAGTTGTAAAGAAGCTTAGACTTTCTCAAAGATTCCAACAGAGTATCGTTGTCTCGGAATCGGTTGAAGTCAGAACTGTGAGTGCAATGGTATTTGACATACGACAAGAAGAAACTGTGCTGAATTTTTCAGCAGTTCTTCCGTCTCCCGTTTGATTATATTCTTTCTTTTCTTCTTTTTCCCTAACACAATTAATTACTTCAATTTCAAGATTCTTAATACCCGAGCGAATTCACGATTTCCCTTCCTTTATCGCGAGCTTCAATGTGAAAAGCTTCAAGAAGCACTCCCGAGTTTTAACCGTTGCATAAGTAATTCCTCGCTTCCGCTTCTCTTAATATTTCGCGTCTTTTCATTCTTTATTTCTTCTTTTTTTCTTTTTTTTTTTTTGGTACGTTCTCAAGGTTTAATTAAAACATTTGTCTTGCAATTTTAACGTGTTTCATCTTTCACTGAGAACAGACGCGGCACACCGGCTACTACTTTGTGAAAAGTAAGTTTTTCCCATAGATCCTAGCCCTCTTTTAATGCATTCGGAACTTCCTCAGGAAAATCACGTTACGACGTATAATGGGATGGAACTTCTTTGCACGCTAATTAGCGAGTCTTGATAACGAACTCCCCGAGCAACCTGTTCTTTCGAAAAACTTACGAGGACTCTAATATACTTTGTGTTCTCCGCTTAACTTAGATGGACACGAAAATCAATGAGACGTTTCCAAGTTCCTCTTTGCCTTATGGCCTCGAAATGATAATCAAGATTCAGCTGAGGCTGATTCGACTAATATTCGTGAAATATTATTAATCTCTCCCTTAATACCACAAATTTCGCAGTATACACAATGAATATGTATCAGAGAGAATAGCTTACGAAGATTCAACGAAAAGGGAATAAATAATTTACCCAGACGACGAAATAATTAACCTAGAACGATCACACGGACAATAACTGCGGTTGACAGTTCACCTAATCGTGACCTCAACCCTCCTCCCTTTTTAAGGCTCAAAATTCCGAATGAAACAAGATAGGACGGGGAAGCTCTCTCAAGAGAGAAGGTACGTTCTCATTTATCCACCCCCTATACGAAAAGGGTGGAATTCCGACGAACCACTTGAACTGCTGAGAATCGGAAATTAAATCCACACCGATACCAATAAAATCGAGAAGCAAGCTGAAGACCTCGTTGGAAATTCATCTCTCGCGACCTCTTCACGTTCGATCGATAATTTTCTTCCATCCTTTTCTCCTTGTTGCCCTTTACTTTCTCACCTCTCTTCTTTCTTTCTCCCTTCATTTTCATCATCCTTCTTATTTGTTCACTATAACCGTTGTCCTTTGTGGTTCCACTTTTACAATTTATCAACTTCTTTGAAGTATCCGTTTCTTTCATTTTCTCCATCCTCCACTGACTGTCGAAGCGTGTGAATGCTATTATCCTGCTCGAAGATCCGTGAAAATAAAGTCTCGTTTGCCGAGAAACAGGACACGTGAGATTGAGCTAGCTTGAAGATTGGGTGGATTCGAGTTTCCTTGATCGAATTCACGTCGATCTGTCTTGTGTCCTTCGAGTAGAAAACCACTGTGGTATTTCTATTGTTACCAAGCTTGCATAATGTTTCTTATATACCAAGTATTCCCTTTTCTGTATTCATCGTTCGTTCGTTCAAGTAAATAGAATATGTTAAAAAATACCCTGTATATATCCGAAGGCATTTTGTAAACGAACCGGGAAATATCGTTCTGCGAACGTACGGTGTGTACACATTTTTCCACCTAGCCCGCGGCAACAAACTCGATTGGTTTTTTTCAAGAATTTATCTTCGCGCTGAAACGCATCCCGTTTCTCCCCGATCAAATGAGATCGCGCAGATCGTAAATCCTATTAAATCAACGAGACTGACAGACAGCCTTCAACGGATTGGATCAGGGTTGCGCAAGGGCTAGTGGTTCGATTTGATCTTCATCGTGGTGAGGGAATATGAGATTTTAAGTAGAACGTGGCGCAAGTGATCAGACGTTTCCTTAGAAGTAGAATTATTATTATTTTTTTGTTCTTTTTTATGATTTAAAGGTTTACTTTCTCTTAGTTTGATATGGTTGTAATATGAATTGCTAATAATTGGCACAAGTTATCCATTTTCTTATCTTCTAAATCTACCATTTACAAACATTCAATTTTCAATCAGTTCAAATATTGAGTTTTCAACTTGCAGATTTTGTAAATCTTAAATTTTCAGGTTTTGGAATTTCCAAATATTCAACTTTCAGAAATTTTTAATTTTTCAACTTTCAGAATTTACAGGTCTTGAATTTTCAATTTTGTAACTTTCAGAATTACCAAGTCTTGAATTTTCAACTTTCAGAATTTCCAAACCTCAATTTTTCAAGTTTTCAACTTTCAAAACTTCGAAATTTTTAATTTTCAACTTTCAGAATTTCCAAATCTTCAAGTTCCTAATTTTCAACTTTCCGAATTTTTAAGTGTCCAACCTTTCAAATTTTCGAATACATCAACCTCCGAATTATCAAACCCCCTAATCTCCAACTTTTCAAACCTCAAGCTCCGAAAGTTCTAACTTCCAAGTCACGCAAACGTAAAAACATCCAACATCTCTTCTCTAATTATCAAAATCCCAAAGTATCCAATCACACACTACCAAATCCCCAATTCTGGAACCAGAAAATCTTCCCACCAGCGTCCTAAACGTTGAATCTCAAACCGGTCTCAATGTCTCTCACGTTTCCAGAATGAACAGGAAAAGCGAGAAGCTTTCGTTTACAAAGCTCCTTGCTCCGTGAACAACGCTTACTCGCGTCAAATTCCGTATTTCTCTTCAGTAGTCACTTTCATCTGTACCCTAGGAACAAGCGTGCTAACATTACAGGATGAAAAAAATGACCAGGATGAACTACACTTTTCGCTTGCAGGTGTGTAGGTGTGTGTCCAAGTATAAGAAAAAGGATAAGAAGTGGAACGTATATCAAGCATAGTGCAGAGACAAATTACACGATCTCTCATCGAGGGAAAGCAGTCCACCGGGAAATATCCTTGGTTTTTCTTCATGGTGCACGGCATCTCGTTTAGATTTCCAAGGAGGAAAAAGTAAGGTCTGCAAGCTAGGTAGAGGCAAGGACTGAATGTGAACTCCAACGAAGATTCATTGCCCAACGAAAACACTCTTACTACCTGCATTCGCCAAACATTTGCACTGTCTATGTAGAAAAGCAACAGCTAGTTTCTTGTACAAATATCACCTGTGTGTATACATGTTTGTATAGGAAGTATTAGGTGTACAGAAATGGAGAATCAAAATAATACAATATTTCTGGAGGATAGGAAAATTGTACAAGATCAGCAGATTTTTTTTTTTACTATGAAACCTAGATATGGTTTGAATTATAGAGTGAATGTTTGATAAGAATGAGCTGGATGAGTAACATGTTTCAAGATCGATTCTGTGCCCGATGATAAACTACCTTGCAACGGTCAAAGAAATATTTAACACAACCCTAGGGTTCGGGTTTTTATCACTGTTGATGTAAAATTGAAGAAGTAATATGTATTTATGGGATTCTGTTTGTGTAACGGAGAAGTTGCGTTGAATGAAATATCTGGGGAATTGTTGAAGCATTCTGATATTGATAAAATTTTACTGCAGTTACGTTTTCATAGTTTAATTATTCTAGAACCATTTGAAAATATTCTGAGAAGTATAAAGATCAAATACAAACAATTTTTCGGAAAATGATTCTAATATCGACTTATTTTTAATCGGATATTTTTCTGCAAATTTATAACTTAATTATTCCAGAACTGCGTGCGATATATAGTAACAAATATAAAGACCAAACTCAACGCGAGAAATCATGGGAAAAAATGTTACAAGAAGAATGCGAAAGAATATGAAGAATAAAAGAATAATGGAATGCACATTGTACTTGAAATTCCTCCGAAAGGAAAAATATCTCTGTACGAAATATTTAAGTACATAATAATGAAAGTCAAATTTGATGAATTAATTTCAAGTTCACCAGGAATTTCTAATAAGAAATTATTAGAAGGAATTTTTTAAAGTTTCTCTCGCAACTTTAATTCTTGCGCATAATTCCTTCATTTAGAAGCACACATCGAAATAACTCTGACATGGTTCGCCCAGAATGCAAAGAATTCGAGGAACGTGTGCATTGCGATTTTCTCAACTTCGTCGAAACTTTCGTCAGCTTATCGAAGGATCATCTTCGTACAGCGGTAGAAAATTAAGGGAAAGTTAAACTAAAGAAATCTTAATCGATGAAAGCTCATAGAAAGAGATTACTATCGACATAATTGCCACTAATCCCTCGGAGGGATCTCGAGATGTTCGAAATAATCTGGAAAACAGTTGGAGATTCTTGTTGGAAATGGTTCTGGCCTTTTTGTCAACATTCCCAGCGGTATTCTCGAAGGTCTGAGGACACGCATATCGGATAATTAGTTTCATCAGACGCCTGGGAACACACAGGTTCGAGCTGAGTAATTAGTTTCATTGGGAGACGAAAGATATCTCTCGATGCTGAGCTTCGTTCTCTGTGGAAACGTTGGAATTATTTTCCATAATTTCCAGAAGGGTAACTAGAAATACTTCAACCGAAGAACACACTGAATTCTAGAATTGTTGAATATCTCGAGACTCGAGGAACATAAGACACGAGAACGTTAGACAGAGGAACCATAGTTACGTAATGAATTAGTGGAACTGTATAGTGAACACTGATTGCGAGATTTAATCAAGAATTTCAATAATTTTAAAGTTTCTATCGTTGAAACCACATTTCTAGCATCGATTATCGCAGCTAATTAATTAATCTGCTTCGTGGAGAGCGTAGGAAATTGCCGTAATAAAATTTGTTAAATCAGTCGAGTTAGTGAACGCTAATGTATATTCGATTTTGCGTGGAAATAGCAGGAGTTCGTTTGTGATTTAATTTTCTTTGATTTTCTTTCACAAGGAAATACTTCGAAATTCTTTTGACGGTGATAATAATAGTAATGTATGATATAAATGTAATTATATGATACTATACTATATAATATTCCCAAAATACATCAAGTGAGTGCACAATCAGGTTGAAAAGCAAACGAAAGAAACACTAATCATGATAATGCTTCAGTTAAACATAATTAAAAATGATCAGAGAAGTAGTAAGTATGAAGTGAATTTTATTATTAATTTTTTATTAACCAGTCGGAAGCAATAAATGTATTTTACCAATTTTAACGTTGAAAAAATGTCCTTTTTTTACTTATAAGTAGAGAAACAGGTAAAAATTGAAAAATTTAGAGGTCCCTATTTTTCAAACAAATTCGAAACCAGCAAAATAATTATTTAAACTCCTCCTAATTTCACGTGAAATACGTTACATTTCATTTCGAACAAAATCTCTGACTTTTTTATCAGAAAAATGTCACTTTGAACATTTTAAATGAGGTGTAAAATAATCTTTGAAAGACTACAACAAAGTATATTTTATTGAAATCTTTGAAATTACTATCTGCAGAGTAACAGAGCATTCACAGCTCCACATTTCGCGACATTCTTCCATTACCAAAATTAATGGAATCCACTTGTGAAATTAAACGAAAAATGTTACAAAAGGCCAATTACAATCAACGAATTAAGCTTGTTACAGTTTCATTTAACGTGAATATCACGAACCGCGTCCACTTCGCCAATAAAATTCGATGAATTTCAGAATTCGCGAAACTTCAGAGAGGCCTAACATGATATGATGAATATTGCATGGAAATATACAACGGGTGTATGATTTTATCGCTCTGCTGAGCACTGTAAACGTGAATCTCATTGGGCAAATCAAGCAGTATCGTTAGCCAGCCACGAAACTTTAGCATAATGTCATAAATTACGAAACGACCAGCTTGAACAAGTTCTTCCTTTCCTACGATTTGCTTCTGGTATCGGTGTGCGAATAGTTAGGTCGCATATATAACGCGGTACGATTCAACAGGTGCTACTGTAACATGCGAAACTACACGAAGCAACGTGTCAGGTGTGCAAACGAATCGTGAATGATCGTTCTTTTTATTCAGAGATTACGGGAACGGCGGAAATATTAGAAATGAGAAAGAAACGATTCTTGTACGAGAGAATAAAAAATATAAAAGTTGTGGAATTAAAAGGAACGTCGAATTTCATATTTGAGAACTGTGCAAACAAATTGAAAAGCTCGAAAGATCAAAATTGAAAAGGTTCTGCTCTAACTTAATACAAATTTATTCTTAGTTACAAAAAAGGAAAAAAAGAAGAGAGGTTTAAAAAATAAGTTTGTCAGGAAATTAGATTACGAGAGTAATTCTGCACTTAAATATTCATAAGTACTTAAGTTTAATTATTTCAGATATTTAATGGTAGTGTTTCATAATCCTACAAAAAGGAAAAAAAGAAAACGTGTTTAAAAAGTAAGTTTAGCAAAAAATTAGATTACGAGAGTAATTTAGCAGTTAGATCTTTAAGAAAGAAATTAGTGTCATCAACATTATTGATTACTATTAAATCATCGTCGATCGATCCGTAAGAGTCATTTAATCTTTCACCCCTTAATCCAACGAGTTCATGAAAATTTCCAACTGAGTAAAAAGTTGAGAACAAATCTCCAACTCGATAAGAGAGTTGGAATGAAAGTGTACGAACTCCCTTAGCCATTCATCTCTCTCTCTCTCTCTCTCTACTTTTCTCCACGTGATATCATGATAATTTATTCGACGAAGTAACCACCTATTTACCGCTGAAGTGAACAGGTCGAGACTTCCTCAATTTATCTACGTGCATTTGGTTCTTTGTAGACTCGTTTCGAGGTACCCGTCATTATCATAAACTGATTAATCGATCCAAAATAACCGACGCAATAACGAAACAATTTGCAGCTCGGTTCATAAATCGGTCTCATTACCATATTAATTTGAAACACGCATCGAGACGTGCGATCGACAACGATCGAGCGATATGAAGCGAGATTCTCCCCTGGAATATCGAATAAAATCGGTCTTATTATCCCAACGGCTAACACTATGAATTGTTGAATAGCCTTAATTAATTAATTTCTGTTGCAAATCCTTTATGTGCTCACAGCTTTCGTACGTACACTACGGTTCAATGTTTCATGAACAGGAAAATAATGTAAATATTGTAAAGCTTTCTTATCGCTAGATCTTTGATTTATTCTGACGTAACGAGACATCGAGTGATAAAAACAAAAGAAAAAAAAAATTGAATATGAACAAAGAATGTAATTTCACTTCGCTATTGACTCGCTCAATTTATTTTTTCCAGTTCTCTCTGTCGAATCTTGATTTTTTTCAAACAATCAGTACATTCCTTCTTGACTATCAAATTGAGATAACTCAGAATTTCTGAAAGAAATTCTCGTCCTAATTTTCTCACTGAATTCCTTTCTGCCAAATAATACAATTTGGATAATAATCATAATACGTGTGCTTAATTCCTACAAATTATCTTGCAAATGAAGATAGAGACTTTTTTGGATATACATTTCACGGAGAAATAGTTTTATTGCATTTATCACAGGTATTATTGGTTTTATTATTTACGTCCAATTTAACACCATCTATGTTTATTCGAATTTTCTATCTAACGTTCGTTCTTCTTCTAATTTTCCAGCAAGCTCTTCAGCTAATTGAAACAAATCGCGACACAAATTGAAATATAAAATAATTAAATGATTATCAGTTATAAGCAGATTTGTGCACGCTTATTTAAAATCACGATTGACGTCAATGGTACTGCAAAATATCAGTCAAAATGACTGGTTGCGATAAATCCAGGCATAATATATACGTAACATTGAAAAGAGCGCGAGAGAAAGGACCTCAAATTGATCAATGTAATTATTTAATTCTTTGAATATTGTAATAAAAGTCATAAAGAAATTTCTGAAATACAGAATTATAATTTCGAGTAAATTTTAAATGAAAATTTAAAACGAGTAATTTTTACTGGTTTGGTAGTTCCTAGTGTTAAGTACATTATCTAGCACATCCTCTTGAACGACTTTTGATGAATAACATCGTAACAAATGATTGGATCGATCGATCAGTTGCCGATAACATCGTTCGTTTCGACACCTAGTAAGTATGTAAAGACAATGCGATTAATCTTCGTTACATAGTAATGAGATAGTTGAAAGATCGATCGATAGGTGTAATTACAGTATAGTTAAGGGAATCGTTATACGAAAGGTAGGGGATGTGATCCTTTTCGCTTGGTAATTAATTCGAGTGGCGTTAAACGGACGCCCTCGTTCAAGAACTCTCGGTTAATGAAAAGTAGCGGGGATTACTTAAATATTCATTGACTCTGAAGTTTTTAATCACTGTTCAAATTGATTCTGTGAAATTATGTAAAATATAACGTTTGATAGAAAGGAGAAGGAATGTCTCCGAATGAAAAATGATACTTTTCAAAGTCAAATTGTAACTGTTCAAGCTGTTATTTCAGAGATGGTGGAGAACTTCTGGTAGGTAACTGTCAACAACGAAGTAAGTGGTTGGCAAGAAATTACAAACTTCGTGCTACCGTGTTTGATGGCTTTCTCCCCGTTAATAGAAACAGTTCATGTTAGACAACTTTATACAATGTAGAAATGCCGCAACAACAGACAACAATTGAAGTGGATATGTTACATTTGCAAGATTCATGATCTTGTTGCGAGAAGTCGCTAGCTCATGCTTGCCGGTTAAGTTTAATGCAACGTATTTCCAAACTTCGAAAACAATAGCAACATGGTAGAATCGTTGCAATTTTCTCAAAGGAAATTTTCTTCAAATAACAATTGAAGAATTTTATCAAATTTTCGAATGTACATAATTTTCACATTCTCCGATTTGAAAATGTTTTAATTCTTCTAATTTTTTCTTCTCAATTTTTCTCGATCGTTTAGAAATTTAAAATATTCCGAATGGAAACACATTTTTGCTTTCGGAACTTCCAAATATTCAATATTTAATTTTCAAAATTTCTAAATCTTCCATTTTTAGATTTAGGAATTTCTAAATTTTAATTTCAAAGCAGAAATTCAGATTCTTTTAATTTTCTCTTTTCTAATTTTCCTCGATCGTTTCGAAATTTGAAATATTCGCGATGGAAGCACACTTTTCTTTTCCGAACTTACAAATCTTCAATTTTTAACTTTCAGAATTTCTAAATCTTCGATTTTTAACTTTCACAATTTCCAAATGTTAATTTCTCAACACTCGAAGTTTCGAAGCAGAAATTCAAATTTTTTCAAGTTATTTTTTTTTCATTTTCCTCAATCTGTTAGAAGTTCACGACAAAAGCACACTTTTCGCTTAACTTCCCTGAAAGTACACAGCAGCCAACGTACACAGTTGCCCTTTGAAAACAAGAAGACGATTAACTATCACCCCAGTTACTGATCCTTCACCGAAACTTTCTAATCTCCTAGAAAATCGTCTCGCCAAAAGTAGGTGGCTCTCGCGATATTTGAAACGCTCTTAAAAATTCTGCATGAATAATTCTACCGGCTGTTCGCGTTTTAATAATTCCTGAGGACGCAAAACGGCTGGTAGAGAACTGACGACTAACGTTTAACGTACCGTGAAACAAATCGGCAACGCTTTAATGCCAAGGAATAAAAGGAGCTGGAAATAATTCGCAATTGCTTTGAGCGTGAAATAATTCACGCTCGTTAGACAAAGAGAATGCACGTGAAATAAATTATTCACGCTCAACGATATCTACCGTACCGATTCAGAAATATACTACTATAAAATATCTTTAAATTGCTGCAAATTATTTAGAAAAACTAAGGAAAAAAAATAAAATAAATATTATCGAATCGATGAGACACTTTATGTTTGAGCAAACGTCAGACAAGCACGTACAATATAGAGTCACGTTTCCTTGAAAGCCCCATGAGATACAAACGAAGCGTAAAATTGTAATTCGGTTTATTGACGAAAATCGAGAACTGGAAGAAAATCATCCAGAAATTCCGTCACGCGATGCTAATCTACAACCTCCGAGTTCTCGTTTTCCGGCAACTTTCGTAAAGACACATACACACACACACCACACCCTAAAATTAGATCGAGCTGAAAACGCACGTTACAATCTCGAAGAATGGACAACTTAATCATCGACTCTCGTGTACCAAATGTTCCAACTTCTCGGAACTTTAACAGACACTCGAGCTTCGAACATGCACTCCGCTCGAATTAAAACATTCCAAACTATGAGAAATTTCATTCGTTGTCGTTGGCAAATGCAGAGAATACTCTTCCTTAATTGATTCGAGCATGACTACGAACGTGGCGATAATTCGACATCCAGCTGCTCTTGAAACAAACAAAATTATGTAAAATAATATTGTACGTGTTAAATGGAACCAGTGTAAACGATATTACTTCAAGATTCCGTTTATTTATCACGAATACCTTGGAAATTACCGAAAAAGCGTATTAATATTGTCAATAATTTGCACGTGTGTAACATCAAAATTGTTTACTATTGTTTCATATTATTTATATCATAAGAAGCGGTAGTTCCTCTTCTTTACGTGAGTTTTTATTTCACGTTGATCGGACATCTGGTTCGCGAGATATCGCCGTGTGAAGCGAAAAGTAATTTCTAACTCTTCGCTATCTCTGTCCTTTTCTCACACTCGGATCTCTCATTTTATCTACTATAGTCAACGATACGTGGGCTGGCCAGCTGCAGACGCTGACTCACCGCTTCTTTTTTTTACGTTTACTATTTACTACGTAAGTACTTACACATTCCCAGGGGGAAAAAAATTGGGTCAGAAAATTAGTCCATTCATAATTTCATGCATGAATGCACGTAAACTTTGGAGCTCTGTATCTCGTGAACTACTTGAGATATCGACTTGAAATAAAATGCATATTCAAGGGTGTACATCCCTTTACCAGCTGAATGTATTTCTCGCTAAAATTTTGCTACCCTTCCATGCGTATTTTATAAATAAATTTGACGTTACACTGATATATTGTAGGAAACGTAGGGGATAGCTTCGTTAATATTTATTATACTTATTTATTATCACCGAAAGTGTATAGGAACAATATACACGTGTAATATAATGTTATATTTGATAGGATAAACAATAGCAGAAAATTGTAGCTGTAATTAATGATTTAACATCGTTTCCTTGTACACGAGTAAATTTTGGCGGACAAATAAACAGATTTAATGGAGGTTTGAAGGATATTTATATGGTGTAACGTGAGAATTGAAATTTTCCATTTCAAGATAAACGTGCGAAGAGATATTACGCGCTCGATGAACTGAATACGCTTAATCCTGGACCCTGTTAAACCGTCGGTGACAACAGTAACTGGGTGAAATTCAAGATAAAAGTGGGACCTGAAACGTTCCGCTTTTGCTTCTTTCAAAATGCATGGGACGAGTACTACTCTGTAACGCGTTCTTTGACATGAAAAGTTGAAATGTTGCGAGCAGAATTAAAAGCTAACATCGCGACTGTTTCGTCGTTTAAAGAACATAAATTTTCCATGAATTGAAGTACACATTTTTCCATTCCACCATCAATGCTTTCTTCTGATGATTATTAACATACTGCGGATTTTTATTCATTTACGGGACATTTAAATATGCAACGTTGCTCACAATGCACGTAACATGAAGAAATATTCAAATTATAGCGCTTTTCGTAATATCTGGTGGGTGAAATAATTTTCTATCAGAGTTCTATCTTTTTTTACTATATTCTCGAATAATAAAAAATGCGAATATACATAGAAATTACTTGTCAAGCCATTGCATTTCAAATATTAGGAAAAAATAAAATTGAGGCTTCAACAGAAGTGGAAAATATTACGAAAAAATTAAATTGAACTTCAAGAGAAGTGGAAAACGAGATACTTCTTGAAATAGGAATTTCTTTTTTGTTTTATGAGTGTTTAAAAGATTGTTTACAGTAAAAATAAACTCGTTTCTCCTCGTAAATTAATTCTCACTACTCAATTTCTGAAAATATGCCAATTTCAACGTTGTTGCGCGGAATCCTTTAATTGTTAATAATCGAGTGAAGAATGTATGCGAAAACGGTTGCAGAAAAATGCGAATATCATATATTTTATCAATCCAGGTAACGATAATTAATGTTAGAACGGTGGAATTTGTGTTTCAGGATCGATAAGTAATATAGACGGCGCAGAGTATCACTGCAATAAAACTGCAGTGCGAAAAGTTATCAGCGGCGTCGTTGGAGCGGCGAGCTCGGTCACATCTATCCAAGTGGCAAACCTCCTTCGACTTTTCCGGATACCGCAGGTACGTGCCACGAATTACAATCCCGGTCTCTATAGATAAATAATCCCCCAAATTGACCCGGGGTGCTCCCAAAATTTCATATTCTTCACCTCTCTGAATAAAACAAACATTTCAATACGCCGCAGAACAACAAAGCGTTTTATTTGGTTCAATTTAAAAACCTCACTTCCCTTATATAATAATTAATCGATAAATCGTAATATTCCTCTTTGACGAAACGTAACGAAAAATTAAATAATTAAATTATTAAGCAAAAACAAACTCAATGATTTTTTCAAACTTGGTTGACAATTTAATCGAAAAAGTTTCGTATAAAAACCAGTATCGACCAGAAAAGTTGTAAGTACTCCTTGAGAATGAAAAATATGAAAATTGAAAGACGCGGTTGCAATTTCTAAGGTGCAAGAGAGCCACAAAGACTTCGTTCTCGCGGAAACTTCACGGAATTTCGTGAGAAAACCACGGCCTAAAATCGCTCTACCGTGAAATACAGCTAACGCGGGAACTTTTGCATGCTCGTGTCTTGATACAACGTGAACCGATAGAATTTTTAATTTCTCGAGAAAATTTGATTTAATAGAAAAATAAGGATTGTTACAATCGTTATGTTACATTTCTGGTGTTTGATGGTAAATAGTAAATGATTACCCAAATATGTCTGACACACTAATGGCAGTAAGTACTCCACGAGTTCGAAAATGGTAAAGTTCAGAGTCTAATACGTGACTTTGACTTGTATGCATGTTTAATGTGAATTTATGGTCGAAAGGGACACGTTATCTACGTGACCATATTGTTAGAATGTCCGGTAATTAAGGTCCTTTAATGGGAGGTTTGACTGAAATGAAAGCTTGTATTTTCCTCGAAATTATAAGGCGATGTGAACACTCTTAAAATATTTTATAGATAATATTATTATTATTCTAAATTTACTCGGTAAAATTTGTTGAATAGAGGATTGATATAAATTACAATAAAATGTGGAGAAAATTTTATAATTACAAATACCAAAATATTATCATTCAGAAAATTCAAATTATAGTTGTAAAAAATATTCCCGAACACTGAGTTCACTACTATACTATAGTAGAATGAAAGATAATAAAGAGAAGAGTACAATATCTTCATAGAATAGCACCTCCGTTGTACAATATCAAATATAAAAAATGTAAAATAAAAATCCACGAGAAATCCTGCACGTGTTAAACAAGCGAGGAAAGAAACTACGAAGAAAAACGAGGAAAAACCGCCCCTTATCATTTCCCGCATCCCACAACTTCCAACTCCACGTCTATTTCAAACAGATAACAATACTACATCACATCCTTGCACAAGTACCTACGATCTGTTCTCTCGCATGTTGAAGTAACGATATACTTCCTTTGTCTAACCACTTTTCTTCAATTCCACCATACAGAGAGAAAGAAAGGAAAGGAAGAAAGAAAAGAATATCGCATTGATCGAAATCCTAATGCACGTGTAATGTTAATCTTCACTTTCTTCTTCTTTCGCGTTCTGAAAGCGTGTAAAAGTTAAAACCGCTGAAAACACCGAGCGTATTCTCCTCAACGATAGAATCCAGAAGTAGAAGAAGAAGAAGAAAGTAGAAAAGACTGCTACCTTATCCTAGCTTCGTTTCTTTTTTCCTGCAAGAGACAAGCGAACTGGGGCGAATATTTATTCGCGATACAGACTGGCCGAATCAAAGAACGTTCGTGGCGCTTTGTAAAATGAAAATTCGCGGTGGCGTAAGAAGTCATCTTGGAATGTACCTGCCGAGTTTTCTTTGTTGTTTCATTCACGAGTCCGCCTCTCTCTGTGTACCCTGCCGTTTTCCTTTCCCTTTAACGTTGTGAATCAAACCAACACAGCGTTCTTTCGACGTTGAATTACCTGGTATCGTGCAATCTAACCGTGTATCCACTATTCACGAACATGTTGCCTACCGTAAAAAGAGGAAAAAATGTAAAAAAAAGAGGAGGAGAGACAAAATGAAAGGAGAAAAAGAATGAAATCTTGTCGGATGTGTTATAATTTAATGGTCACATGGCTAGTTCAGTGTTGGACGAATGGAAAATCAGCGGATAGAGGAAAATACCTGGACATTTTCCATGGAGAGAAAAAGAGAGCGGGAAAGAGAGAGACTAGAAATTTTGCATTTTTAACGACGTAGAGAGAGTGCAGTTCTGTGTCTTGAATTAAGCAGAGAGGTGCATGGGGACGATAACTACACATCGGTCTACGCAGCAGTATTTTTGCGTGGAGATTCTTCGATAACCAGCATGGAATTTCATTAACTGAACTTTCGCGAAATATCACGCACTGCAGGACATTTCTATTGAACGCGTTGGATAGTGCTCTTTTTAGGAAGCTTAGCGACTTCAAATTAAAATTCAGATGGGAAAAGTGTAATATGATAAATTGAACTTAATCTGGAGCTTTTTCGAAAACACGCTGAAACTTTTATTAAACGAATTCCGTCGAAAAGTCATCGGGTGATGGGAATTCCTTTCGAACGAAATGGACAATGTTATTTTTGAAACGATTGTAGTGACTTGAAGTGGAAATTCAGCTGAGAAATATAATATAATGAATCTAACTTAATCTGCGAATTCCATAAAAAATTACGAGCTGATGGGAATTTTTTGAACAAAGTGGACAACACTAGTTTTAGGATATTTATAGTGACTTCAAGTAGGAAAATGTTGTTAAAAATAACTTAAGTTAAAGTAGAACGTTTTTCGAAAACACGCTTGAAATTTCTTTAGATGAATTTCATCGAGAAATCAAATGTATCATTAGATTAGAAAAGTAATAAAATAACTGATAAAAAGTTCTCCGTTTCTCTCATCTATCTCAATTTCTCATTTCCCATTGTGCTCTATGATACAGTGAAACTTCGATCAATCAAACCAAGTAAATTCCATCTCGTAATCGAACTGTGAGGAGAAATGTATTTACAGTAAATCTTATCGCTCTGTTGGCTTTCACAGAGTTCGTGAAGTCACGTTATTTAGAACAGCAAACGTTTGTTAATCTACTAGCAGAAAATTACAATACGAATTAGAAATAAAAATAACGCTAGCTAAATATAAATCTATATCGTATTTAATCCCTGTTAAATTATGCAAAATGCAAGTGCAAATGATAGAAAATAATTTCCATGTATCTCAAAAAAATATATACTGAAAAAATTCTGAAAAAGTCCTTTGCAAAATTCCTCGTCTGTAAGAAGACGTAATTTAAGGTCTTCTAAAAATAAAATTACGATGCATCAATTGCTACTGAACAGGTGAAACCAAGCACTTAAAAATCAATTAAGCATTTGACGTTTCTCCTAATTGTAATTTAACAACGAGCTACGAAATAAAATATTCAAATCCTCAAAAATAGCAAATGTGTCTAAGGTAAACTTAGAATAATCCGTTACCCTAACACATATTTTATTTCGTTTTATTTAAGTCGTTGTACACTTAACAATACGACTTTGATCTCTGCTCTTCGCTTAATTATTCAGACTCGTGAAACACGATGTTCTTCGGTTTACCTTCGAACAGTGTAAACGTGGACAAACGAAATGCCACAAAAGGTACGCGCGTAGTTTCGAGAAGAACTGACGTATCGGAATGAGGTTTAATTTTCCGGAGGGAACGAAGGCAACATTTCATTGGTGTGGCAAACGTTTCATCGGGTCATTGTGTCCCAGGAATGGAAAACCACGGGAGGTTACTCACGGAATCAATTTGAAGATTCAGCGGACCATTCGATCAAGTGGATTTTGCAGTGCCTTTGGTGAGATGCGTAACCACTTTTCGCGTCACCAGCAGAATCTCCGTTAAAATCGATACTGCGGTCTCGTATCAACGTGACGAACGAACCATTGGAAAAACGAGATTGTTAACGCGGAAAAAGAAAGGAAGAAAAAACAAAACGGAAGCCGCGATAAATTTTGACGAGTACCGCGTGGAAAAGTAGAGTGACAGAAAGGAATTGTGAAACTCGTGTAATTTTATTTATAGATACTTCCAACAACAAGTTTTTCTCACTTCCTCTTTCGAAGAAATTATAAATGTGTAATTAAAGAGTTATAAAAATCAGGGAAAAATGAAAATTACATGAATAATAATCTGCGTTGTTACACGAGTATAAATTTTCGATGACGCGTCGTGCAGAGCTTCAATCGATTCGATCTTTGGTTTACATGGTATTATTATGAATATATTAACACTTCGCGGACGCATATTAATAAAAAAAGAAGATTGATGTCCTTGATATATTTGTAAATTTTGTGATATAATTTTATGAATTTGTATATTTCCATAGTTAACACAGTTTAAAAAACTTCCATATAATTTAGCATATTTTTACTTTATTTCCACATTTTATCAAACGATTTTAATAAATTTGTAATTTCTGTAAGTGATATTAAATGTTAAGTAATTTCCAGTTACTTGTAGGCTTTATGGATGATCGAATGTAGGAATGTTACTAAATATGGAACATTCCTAAGTGATAATCACTAATACTCACGAAACTTTGACATACAATAATCCTCACAAAAATATTTTACACGTCTTTCTTTTTTTTTTATCTGCAATTATCCATATTCAAGGTACAAAAATCACTTTCGAAGTTAAAACTAGTAAACATATTTGAGCAAACATCTCGAACACTATTAGAGACAGAAAAACCCGTGTAGATTGACGAATTTCCTATTTTTCAATGTAAAATTGATCGAAAAATCCAACGAAGTGTTAAATAAAAATTCGACTATATTTACGTAAACTTTATTGGAACAGCAAACAGTTTTATACTTTAATTACATATCTGAAAATATGGTGAACAGTTTCGAAACGAAACTACGGACACGCTCGATAAAAGTATCGAATAATTCAGTCACCGTACAAGGATAATTTATACACTGAAAAATTCAGAATAATTCTACGTTCACGGTAGCAAGTTGGGTGCATGAATTATGTTAACGACCTGGTTCCTCCTTTTCCTTGGTTGTACATCTCGTTTGGCATTTATAAAAAGCCCTCCTTTCAACCTCGTAAATCCAAAATCTGCCGCCTTTGGAAAAACGTATCGATTCATTGGAATTGGTAATACACACTGGTAACCCAACGAACCTACGTGTGAACTATATCACAGGACGAATAAGTACTACAGGATATCTTTATTACAGTAATTAAGGAAATAGAATACTTCCGTCAGTTCGATTCAGCGTGAAAACGAGGAATTACGGATAACATCACAAACGACAATGTTTATTGAATCAGAAAGTAATCGTTATAATTATTTAACATTCGAGAGTGATTAATAAGAAAATTTTTGACCCAGTATAACTCAACTTTTCTTCATTTTTAAAAGTTAGAATTAAATGTAATTTCTAATTATTGTACAATGAGTTAATTAAAAATTAAATATTATTATAAAAAATTGTATAATAATAAACAGATAAAATTGTAATCAAATTCTTATGAATTAAATCTATACTCTTTTTTGTTACATTACTATACAAAGTGCAAAACTTCGCACTTTCTTCCTTGTCTAACTAATAACTTTCGTAAAGATAACTACTTTCGATGAAAATCGTGCTGTGAAGAGTGTTATCCTTAGACAAATATTGAAATTGTATTCTTAATAAAGTCCACGCGGATTTTTCTATACGTTGAAAACCAATTAATATCAAATACAAAGACTGCAGGTTCTTACGCAACTGTAGGAAGTTTAAAGATGCAAAATTGCACCGAATGCACACATAACACAATTATAAAATGTAGAAAAAATATTCAAATCACAACGCTTCTCATAAAACCTGACAAATGAAATAATTTTCCATCAAAGTTCCATTTTTTCCACAACATTCTCAAAAATATGAATTTACACAAAAATCCGCAGTTTGCACATCACAAGTAGTGAATGATTTAATCTGAAACTTTCACAATGATACAAAAATAACGAAAATTGAAAATCAAGAATTCGAGGGAAATTGAAGTTAGCGAAAATCTAAAACATTCTGTGACTAGTTTCACGGGTGAAGCACGAAAAATGGGGAAAAAACCACGACACCCATAGTCTTACGGACGTATACAAAACAGTATGGAAATTCAGCAGAGGCAGCAAGCAACTTTGCCTCATCAATCACTGGCGTAAGGTGATGTCAGTGAATTTCGTGGCGCGGGCCATCGAGGCTGACAAGTCTTATATTACTCTTCATCATCTGTACGCGTCTTCGAGTTTCGCGCACGAACCATATTAATCAATCCAACGTGACTCTTGCTTTACGTGACCTCTCTCCTCTATGCTGCGTTTTCTTTTTTTTTTTTTTTTACATTCGTAGAAATGCGATTCGTTTCACGGAAGGAAAGGAAAATTACGTTTCTTTCTACAGACGAAACAGGTAACAAAGTGGCCCTGTTTCTCTCGTTCATCTAGATCGACCTTAATGTTGACGAGGTTTGCACTTAGGTGTATCGTGCTCCCTTTTCCACTGATCCCTATCTGATACGTAAACGAGCAGGCAAACGTGTGTAATTTTCATATACAAATTGTCTGAACTGTATTACGTTGATAAATTAACGAAGACTTTCTAATTTGTGTGTTAGGAAAAATTATACGATTCGTGGAATCCCAGAGTATACATAGCTTCGTTAAAATATTAGAAAGAAACTGTAATAGTACGATACTTGTTTTCAATTCAACGCAAAGTGAAAGAAAATTAACATGGAACGTAATAATTCTCTTAATTTTATTAATACAAGATTAACATAGATAAAAACTCGAATTCATTACAAAATAAACTTTCTAATTAACGCTAAGAATAATTCTAAAAATTGACGAACCTGTAAAACACTAATATTGTCACTGAAAAAGAGAAAGTCGTCCATTTATTTACTATCTGAAAAAATTGAGTACTCAAAGTTTACAGTAACTCATTACCACCTATTTTTATGGTTGCAATATTCTTTAATTGACGAAAAAATCAACTATAGTGAGTATTTAACATCAACATCGAAGATAAATTTCTCGATTAAAAATATCGAATGATTAAAATGAAAAACGTAAGTTTTAATATTTTCCACCGTGAGTTAGAGCGAAGGAATGACGTTACTTATAAGGTGACCTCATACTTCAGCGAATAAAGAAGCAATTTCTGAATCCGTTATCATTCTTCGTTACTTCCAACGCAGTTACCGTGTTTCTGTGTTCCAATTCTCTTCCGCTCAGCTAGTAGAAAATAGATATTCCTCGACAACGCGACATTTCTCCGGTTTCCTTTCCGATGCGTATCGAACAGCCTGATTTTCCAGCTCGTTGTTCGTAATGTTGAAATATTCTCCTACTATACTAACGGGCACGTTGCTCGACAGGAAAAGACGTATGCACCCGCGTGCAATGGAACGTTCACGCACGCACAATTGGGTCTCATCTTTCGCTCGTTCCGTAACATCGTACCTACCTTCCTGACAATAAAAGCTATTTACCACTGTACCTCGACTGTCGAGAATCGAATAGCGTAACCTTTAAACGTTACTCATTCAAGTAGCTTTCAATTATTCGTGTACGTTTAATTACGACATTTATACCAGCACACTGTTTCATTGAGATTCCTGAATGAGAATAACACTCGATTGATCGACAATCATTTCATTATGAAACAAAGGAACTATAATGTGGTGAAAAACCATTTCACTATAAAACAAAGGAACTATAATGGAATGTATAAACGTGGTGGAAAACCATTCTACTATAAATCGAAAGAGCAATAAAGGAATGTATGAATGTATTTATACTAATTACAATAATCCAGGGAAGAGATGGGAATTTCTCGAAGAAGTTTTCGTAAAATAATTTCGACGATGTGTAGGAAAATTTCACATTGAAAATTCAAAAACGACTACAACTTGTTGCAAAATATGATTCAAATATGCTGTTAATTGCAAAATAAATTTAGCATGTAAGTTACCTTCGTCCAATTTTACTTCATTCTCCCGATGAATTTCACAATTTCGAAACATTGTGCAGAAGTGAAATTTATTGGATATAAAAGTGTCAATAAGCCAGAAGAAAAGAAGGAAAAGTTTGTAGCTGTAAGGTAAGAGGTCCTGACATAATCTCCGAACAACAGCGGTGAACTTAAGGTTGAAAGTATCCTCACTAGTAAATCAAAACTCTGAAAGAGTAAGAGAATATACATGTACACGAAAGCTTCGGAACTTCTGTCCGGAAGCTCGACACTCGACAGATTCGGGTTGTGAAACCCCGAAAGCATGAAGTTTTAAAGAGATTTCGCGAGGATTTGCAAGAGAGGAAGCTGGATTAAAGGAAATATAAATCTGAAGTAAAAGCTGCCCGGATTTAATTTCAACTCGTAATTCCTGACTAGCTGGCGTCTCCGTTCGTTTCGAAAGAAGGCGTCAGCTCGTGAAACTAAAGGGTCGGTAAGGTTACAATATCGATGACGCTGAATGAAACTTCCAAAGGACGTACGTCGTCTATATTAAAAATAAGACGAACGATCTGCTTGCACAGTCAAATTCGACAACTTGAAACCGTCGCTGTAACTCGTACTTTCATAAATTTATCTTTACTCTCAACTTTAATACAAAAAATCATCTATAAAAGACGAAAAAATAGAAAACGATACGTCTGGAATATTTTTTTCAGAATTACTATAAAGCAAAGTTTCGTCAAAATCGATAATTAGCAGTTGAATTCTTATTAGGAAATTAGATACTATTTTCAATGATTAAATTAAGTATTCGTTCTTCGTTTTACGTACTTTTATTTATTTATCGCTGACAAGAAATTAACCAAGGCGAGATAACGACAATTTTACGGGAGATAATAGAATTTCACAATGAAAAATCTTTTATATTCCCATAAGATAACGCGAGCGTATGATAAGGGAGGCTAATAAGCATCGACTTTGACGGTGGCGTGATGGACTTAAGAAAATTTGTAACTCCCAAGAATTTATCGGCGCATCTACTTTCCCACCTCTTCGCGTTATACGAGAGGTCAGCGCGAAGATGACGCAAACTTAGCTCTTTGGTAAATTTAAGTTTGTTATTAAACTCGCACGTTTGACCTGACGCTAACAGGCAACTTCCTCTTAACAAACTTGGCCTACTATCTACGTTATACCTAACGGAAACCGCATTCATCGCGGCCGTTATGTTGTGGCACGAGGGTTTAAAAAGTTACCGCATAACTTATTTCTTGAACTTTGAATGAAATCGTTTTAATTAGCCTGACAGCCGGGTTTGTTTTTGTTCGACATGGGATAACTTTGGAATGCGAAACGAAACTCTGAAAGTAAGTAGTTGCACGTCAAAGTAGAACGTTCCTGTTTTAACCAGACACTGGTGAAACGGCCAGAACGTTAATCAGTGACGTAAAATCATAATTTCTCTCTGAATAATGGAAGAAAGAATACAATATTTCTTATCATAGCGATTTAAAGAGCTAACTGAAATTTGAATCGAAACTGTTAGTATTTTTGTATCAAAGTATATTAATAAATTATAACGAATGGCAGACAAGCCTAATAAAATAAGAAATCCTTGTCTGTAGACGGTGAAATAGAAAAGTTTAGTTGGTAAATTAAACACGAAAAAGGCTATAAGGTATCGACAATAAAAATTTCAAGAAAATAATTCTCTATTCAACTAAATCTTATTTATTAACGAAATACATAAGAACGTAGTTCACAAATACGTCACAAAACTGTATATGATTTTATTTCAATATTATAAAGGCTTATTAATTAATAAAAAAAATATTCTCCGTTACAAAATTCATAGTCTTGGCCACAGGAAGTTACCTTGAATTTTATAAATAAACGACAAAGATGGTATTCCCGTAGAAACTTGTTTATTTGCAAGTTTGAAGAGAAGAAATCGAATTGCTAAACTTTGTTCAGAAATTTCCCATAGATATACGAGGAAACAGTGGGTGTTAATCATGTTATTACGTGATAATTCGAATAGCATAGATTCCAAAGTTTCTCACGGGCAAACTGGTATTTGGAACATCATTTAATTCGTCTAATGAAATGTAATCATATAACCGAACCTATTCTGCGTTTCGCAACGGATAGAAGGTACAAACTTGTAGGAGAGATCCGCAAATCCTGCGAGGATAACAAGTCCCTCGAAGCGTAAACTACTAGCGTGCATTTCAGGATCAGCTAACGCTCCGGTATAATCAAACGCCAAACCGGTACGCACAGTGGATCTTGATGGCAGTAAATACGATTAACTATGATACAATTCTAACAGATATTCGCATTATATTCCATACTTATGCTACACGAAATTATACTGAAATTGTATCACATGAAAATGTGAAAATTATCGATCGTTTCAATGTTACCGTATTTCCTGGCCCATAAGATGCAGTTTTTTTTTTTTTTTTACTCCAAAGCCATAGAAAATAGTTTCTTTTATTACAAATGTCGATAATAATACTGTTTTCTTTGTGTAAAGTGTTATTATTGAAATAGGTACTTCGATCATTTTCTGTCTGATCCAAATATTTTTGCTAAATTCTAACCTGATAAATCGCAGGGCATCTTATAGGCCGGGGAATACAATAACTTCAACTATATCCAGTAACTGTACTTTACTATAAATTACACAATTATTTTACTAAAACTCGGTGAAATAATTATTCAAATTATTACACGTATTCTGTGCTGACATCGATACAACAGTTTATATGTAGGTCGAGTGTGCAAACACAGGGTTAGCTTAGCACCGCAACCCAAGTAATCCAACGTATCGACAACTCAAAAGCCAACGAACAAATATACACATCAGCATCGCCGAACCCCTGATCTAACATCTACAAACCGTTGTTTGTCCTGTCCACATATGACAGATTATCCTTGAAAAGTTTGACAGACGTTTGAAGAAAGAGAAGCAATGTTCGTCGTTAACAAAAGACAACTAACGAAATACTTTTATAAAGAGAAATTCTAATCTACGCTAATTTGCCATTTCATAGAAAATTTCGTTCCTATTTGAAAACTGCGAACGAGATTGTTTTTTATTGTATGCGAGGTTTAAGAGTGAATGGAATGATAAAGAAACAGTATGAGAGACAAAGAGAGTGAGAAGTTAAGAAAAGTCATTTGAATGAGCGAATGAAAAGGTGGGAAAAATAGCGATGTTTTAAAAAACAAGTGGACATTAATATTAACCCATGTTACAATTAAATAAATATTAATATACATTTTCGTGTGTAAATTATATATTTGTGAGAATTCAAGCCTGCAATCACTGGCAATCCCACAGAATCTACTATAAAATAATCCACGCTAAAATAGTCTACGCTAATTCGTTTGTTTCTTCAACGTACGTAAAATGAATAAGTTTGACATTGGTCTAACCATTGCAGGACTATTCTACTTAAACGCTTCGCTGACAATCGAAAAACAAAATTTTTGTCGTAACAGAAATATAATTCTTATCACTCATCAAAGTTGCACGGTTGATAGGTTGATTTAACTCATGAATGCTGAACGACAACACGACGAAGTTGTCAACCGAATTGTCGACGCATTGTTGATACGTGAGTTTATTCCAAAACATGAAAATACCTCGAAATAAAAATATCACACGGCTGTGTAAGACATCATACGTCAGAAGTTCAATCAAAAGACTTGATATATGTACATAGAGAGTATGAGTATTCATATATCGACCGATTATTTTCAACGAGGTCTCGAGGCGTGACAACATGCAGTCTACGTACTGGCAAGTCTCATCAAGCTGGCAATTCATCGAACAATAATAGCATTTCACGGACATTGTACTATCGATTTACTGTATCATGCCGACTAATTTCACGGCACGGTCTATATTGTAAATTCAACATTTTTAATTTTCTACAACGTCGAGTAATTAAAAGTTACCTGCGGTGTCGTAGAAGAATTAATTTTGATATTTTTCTAGACTATTTTTCTAAACTACACAGCGTTGCTTATGTTTTTTATATCTAGAATATTATTATGAAAATATAAAAATCGATAAAATATTGAAATTAATTCACAGTGATTAGAAATTAATTTTGCAATAATTAATTCGCTCTTTCAACGCAGCAAATGTTTTTTTAAATTAACTGAATGCCTTCGTTAATTATTACTAATGCTTACTTACGTATTTAATCAAAATATTCAGTTTATTTTGTGCATTTAATTTCTTACATTTTTTGCATAATTTCAATTCTAATAAATAACTCATAGGAATTTAATATTCGTGATTATTCAAAAGCTTGTGTGATCCTATGCTATTATCATTTTACCCTAATCTCAAACCCTCGATGTAAACACCGAAACTTTCTTCGTAAAGAAAGGAAAATTTGAACGGGATTACATAAAAAAATTCAACGACGAAAGCATTAAACTAGGAAATGACTATTACTTCTTCCTTCAGAGACACTCTCATTTATTTTTTTTTTTTATCACAACTTAAATAAAAAGGAATTTCTGTCTTCTTCGCTGAATAATAGCACAATTAAAGCCAAGCGGATCTTAATCCCAACTTTACTCGTAAACGTCTGCCGCATCGTAACTTCTGTCTCTCCTTTTCGAGCGTAGTTATATCAACCAGATTGAGGCGATGTAAACAAAAAAATACGACGACGATATTACGCTAGTGGGAAATTTATGAGTAAATAAACACCAGTCTCATTGAAGGAAAAAAAATTTAATAAAGTCCACGGTCTGGTATGAGCTGTTCCGCGTGCAAAAGGCTACCCCGAAAATTTATCGCAACCCGCTGTTGTCATAGAATGAAAATGAAAAAAAAAAGAAAGAAAAACCATTCGTCGAACGATCAGTTAACGGTGCGATTATTAAGCATAGCATCGTCGAATTAATCGACGTTATCGACATTAAACAATAACGCGGTATTTCCGTCTCCAGTTATAATACATTTGAATAAGCAATGACTTCGTAAACAGACCGCGTTCGTTTCCACAAACATAATGAAACTGCCCACCAAGGAAATTAGCAATTAATAATCAACGTTCTCTCGTTAACGAGTTCCAAACAAATTCGCGGAGGAAAATTGGGCAAACGGTTGACCAACCTATCGTTTGTTTTCTTTCAAAATAAAGAAGAAAAACGAAAAAAAAGAGCAACTTCACGAAGAGAACATTGTTAAACCAGTCCAGAAAGAGATAGAGAAAAGCCATTTCCATGAAAAAACTGTATGGAAATGTTTGCTTGGAATTTGCACAGGTCGAACAAAAAACAATGGAAAAAGTTGCAGAAAAAGAAAAAAGAAAAATAACAGTGAAGTTATTTTTCCATCGATTCCGTGCAACGTTGTCTCGTAGCTGATAGTTTACAAGGATAAAAGCCCCGAAGCGGTGGGAAAGTGGTAAGAGGATCGTTAGGAAGCGTTAAAGGAAAGCATAAAACCTAGATAAAGTAGAAGCTTAGATTAGACAGTTTCAATAGCAGCAAGTGGTTGCACCTCGTCGCGGCAGTTTACAGTTTCGCCTGGGAACTTTTGAACCGAAGAAGGAAAAGTTAAGCGGCAATTATCCTGAGTGACTACCCTGGCGAGCGTGGAAATACCGTAAGATCGTGGAAATTTTAGCGAAGCCGCGACGTTAACGCGATCATCACAGACCACGACCGATTCAACTCGCGAAGATTGAATTATAAACGAAAATATACATTTTCACACTAATCGAATTTTTAAAATCTACATTGTTAAATATTTTCTTCATATAATAGTTCGTAATGATAAGTTTGTGGCAATGGTAAGTTAAAATAATGACAATTTCAAGCAATTCTAATAAACAACTATAATATCTAACAACTATTGAACAACTCTAAGACAATTCTTGCTTACGTAAACAGTGCCAGCTACCCTAAAATGCAAATGTAAGTATGAAAGAGAGAACATAAACCATATTGCGTGGCAGTGAAAGCTTTACGAGGCTCAAAAGGCAGAGCTAGTGAAAAACTCGGATAAGAGAGGATAAGACTGCAACTTCCGCTAAATATGGAAATTCTAGTAGCCAAACCGAACATTGTAGCCTGCTTGTATGTCTTTTCTTTCTTAAAGAAACGTAATTTGCGAATTTTACTAACTAAAAGAGAAGTTAGATGAAGATTACAGCGAAATATAAGCTCCTACACACTTACACGTTCTCATATGAATATATAACACTCTATTACGGTTTTCTATAATGCAAAAGAGAAAAAGAAGACCTTGGAGGCAACTCTTAAACCATTCGTACAACACTATCTTTGACATTCCTACTCAATTGACGTCATTCCTACTATATTAACATCATTCCTACTCGATCAATATCATTCTTACTATATCAACAACCTTTTCTACTCGATCTATATTGTTCCTATTACATCTGCCACTTAAATTCTATCCATCGTTCTAACAAAGTCATTTTAATTGAATATTTGACCAAATATTCGTTATAAATCGACAATATTAACGGGATCGAAAACAACACGCGGTGGACGATCTTGTTCACGAGAACGAAGACAAACGAGGAGAATGAGAAATGAAAAAATTATTCTGAATCCACTGAAAGATACAAAGGAGTCGATTAAAGGCCACGGTTAATGTCTGCCTTTGTTCGCGGGATCGATGGAGGGCTAGCTTGAAACGACTTCACGCTGCTGCCCTCGAGTCTAAACGCTTTTTAAATTCTTTTTAATTAAAACCAAGTTCCACGACGTCGATCGTTGTACATTAACATCTTAGCATAACTCGAAGCACGAGCGGGAATACTTTGTGTAAGTTAGTTAACGGTGTTCTTCCCTGAGCGACCCTGAGGAAAGTATATTCAGAGGCTAATGAAAAATGAGAAAAGAAAGAAAAGAGGGAAGGAGGGAAAAAAGAAAGAAGAAGGAAGGATGACCTCGAAACGTGGTAATAAAGTTCGGAATAAAGTGGCGAAAGAATGTTTCTCGACATAGTTTCCGAAGATAGGCGAGAAAATTCTCCGAACTATACGTGAATCGAATATTTCTCCTCTTTTTCCTTTATTTTTTTTTTTGTTCCCTTTCTTTGCGCCTCGTTACTTTAACGAATTATATCGAGCTTTCCATTCACGTAGCTGACACAGAGGATCATTATGATTCTTCCTTTATCCTATTCACACCTCGACTTTCATTGATAGGACTTTCATCAGATCTAGATAACCTCAGGAAAGCATCGAATTGGATTCGAATTCACTTCTGACGGGAATAAGAATGTCGGAATGACGATTGTGGCCAAATTATGAATTACTGTTTTTCTAGATGGAATTGTAATTTAAAAACGAAAAGGAAGATACGAGAAATTAAGGATGAACACATCGACGAGTGCCGTGTTCTTTTCATTTTTTTGCGTTTGAATAGAAAGCACATCTGTCAGGGGAAGAATATTTTCACGGTGTGAAATTGCAGTGGATCGAAAAGCGATCGAAATACAAAGTGACGAGGGAACGAACCAATAACCAGGCCGCAAGCTAGCGATACGAATTGCAATTACACGACTAACTCAGCAACTGCAAGCAACCGACAAACAACCGTGGTACGATTGGCCTATCAGTGGGTTATATTGGATACTTGTGGATTATACGAGCGAGTTTTAGAGGTCTCGCACCTGCATCCGAAACAACGAGCCCCGACACATCGAGAATCGTGTAATTTCACCGGAAATCCGGCCAGCGTGAAATCACTGGTGTAACGACGCCCCGTTGAAAAACACATTATCTTTGCCGAAAATTCCATTAAATTCGGCGTAACTCAGCGAATAATCGAGCTGGAACGAAGTAATTTCATGTGAAGGAGAATAAAACGAAATATGTGTTCTTCTGTTAAAAAGGAAGAAAAACATAATTGCTAACAGGCTACCCTCAGACTCCACATTTTCCCGCTTAAAAGGAAAATGGAACAACGAAAGGAATTGTAAATAAAAAAATTACATCTTCAAGAGGATCACTTCGCCTCTGTTAAAAAGACACAGTCAGGTTGTATCAAGAATCACGATTGGACACACTAAATTAACCTCTTCCAAGGACTTTTCTTAAATGAAAAAATAATGATCTAACTTCTCGTGTTGTTACTTTTTATTCATTTTAAATCGATAGCAATTAAACTGCTTCTCTTGCTAAGAGTTTATACGATATAAAGTTGTATTTCTCTATATTTTCATATATTTTCTGATTACGAATATTGGGCTTCACGAAAAGACTGAAAAAACAGATATGTACCAGTGTTAAAGAGGTTGACACACTAATATTTACTCAACAAAGAAGACCGCTCATTCTGCGAAATGTGCAGGACATCTCTTACAACAGACAATATTCCGAAATGTGATATAACTCATCCTACAAAAAACACTTCTCATATAAAAGGTAATCTAAACAACAAGGAAACAATATTTGAATTATTAACGCACATCAAACTACATACCGAACTCTGAAATCCCTCTATCCTCTTTAATGTCGCTGATAACTCAGGCAAAAAATTTGGTGAATTTTTAAATAACCAAAATAAATAGAAAGAATGCTAGCAATTTGGATTTATATCGCAATATTTAATATTAACTATTAATAATTTTAAGTTAATGAAATCAATAATTGTAATACAAAAAAAAGAGGGAAAAAATTCCAGTGTGATTTTATTTTGAGGAAATTGAGAAAAAATGTTAATTTAAAGCTAAATTAATGATGAAAACTGAAGAGTTTCGTATGGTAAAATCACTCTTTGAAGCAACAATTTCAAAATAACAAAAATAGCGATGATTTAAAGATAATTTTAATAAATAGGCAATTATATCGGAAAATTTTCGTTGCGGGATACGAAGAAGGCTCGAAAACGATCGACTGCGTTCGTTTATTTCGCTTTTGTCAAGATCTCCGCAACGAGGCCTGCAATTTCGCATGGTTTGGGCGCAGCCGGTCCGTTTCAATTAACGATAACGTCATTTAACAGGTTCACAAAGAGATTTGCAATTTCGCTACGACCTCGAAACGAGACTATTGATAAAAATGCAAACGTTCCCGACGTAAGAACAACCGGATGAATTAAAATAATGAAAGTATAACAAAGAAATGCAAGCATCAAAGACATTTCCCCTTCTTGCTTCGCTTTTCTCCGAAACTGTGAAAGCGTTGAATTTTATTTCGTTTTAAATTAACAAACAATTGAAAATGAAAGAAAATATAAAACAATTGTCAAGAAATTTTAAACTTGAGTTATTTCTTTATAAAAAAATATTGTCAATTTTTTTGTTTCTATAAATCCTCTTTAAAATGCAGAGATCCTTTTCTCCAGCATCGAATTTTATTTTTGCGTCAATAGACGAGTTCATCAGTCTATTAGATCCATTGCTATTCACTATTTGCCATACCTTTCTGCTATCTACCTCGTTTCTAACCGCCAGACATCAATGGTAAAACCTCGAGAGCGAAGAGGGAGAAGAAAACGTGGCAATGTGGAAGGAAAGCCTACAAAAAGCGAAAGCAACCGTCAAAAGGATCGAGGAAACAGAAGAGGCTACCCACAAAGATAGAATCTAAAGGTCAGGCAAGAAATAGAAATGTGAGGAACAAAGTGTACGTGGCCTTATTGAAATGTCAAGAACTACCTAATAGAATACGTTAAATTAAGAAAGAAAAAAAAAAGAATAACGATCAAAAAGGTTAAACTTTTCTACTTGTAAAAAATTCTTATGAAAATTATTCAACCCTAAAATAAAGTGTCCCAAGAAATTTGTTTGATTGTACAATATAACAATATCACTATACTTAATGAATGTGTGAGTACTTACACTCAATGTGAATAGTTGGTGCAATTTGAACGTTGAATGTGTGATTAGAAGAACTTACGTGTATGATTAAAAGAATTAGAAAGTTTGTCATTGAAAAAGAGTAGAAAAATCATGTTTGTATGATTAACAGAAAATAAAAGTAAATCTTTCAAGATTGAGAAAACAATGATAAGAATATTCTGCAGGATTTACGAGGTTGTGAATGAATTCTGCGAGGAGTAAAAAAATAAAAATTCATCTCTGTCCAACCAGAAGAACGAAAGGGGCAACTATACGAAACAGTTAACACGTTTGAAAAGAAAGTTATGTCTGAGAGGAGTTGATAAATATATTTGACCCATCCTACACGGATTTACCAGATGGTAAAACGCGCGGTGGATAAAATAGCGTGCAGTGTCGTGGAGAGAAGCTGGCTCCCAGCGTGGCGAGAGATAACGCGGTCTCGTTTCTCGCTACATAAACTCATCTTCCACGGACGCAGCACCGAGGACCAACCATGGTTAACGAAAATCCTTCGTCTTCCACGAAGGAAAGCGGCTGGGACCTCGCTCGACCGTGTTTTCTTCGTTACTGCTCGCGAAAAATGTCGAGAGACCATCAGAAACTGTTCAACCGAGATAAATCGTCGTGCCACAGAAGCACAGTGACGTTACGAGTTAAAAAAAAAAAATAGAGCATCGTTGATCATTGGAATTCGTGGAACAACGATAAACACGGAGAGGAAGATTGGAAAATTTTTAAATAGAACTGAAATTCTGTTCAGTGTAGATCAGAAATAGAATATCTGTTGATAGGAGGAGTAATTTACTTCTGTCGTTGTTTTAATGCAATTCTTAAACAGTAAGTGGAATAAAGAAAATGAGAAATTCTCAAAAATGGTCGTTTATTTCTGTGTATTTCTTCTTCTTTTTATAATGAAACTCTTAAATAGTAATTGGAATGAGGAAAATGAGAAATTCTCAAAAATGGTGACTTACCTCTGTATGTTTCTTTTTCTGCTTTTTTATGGATTACTTAAATAGTAATTGGAATGCGGAAAATGAGAAATTCTCAAAAGCGGTGGTTTACTTCTGTATATTTTTCTTATGAAATTCTTAAGCTGCAATTGCAACGAGGAAAATGAAAAATTCTCAAAAACAGTGATTTATTGTATCAATGATTTATATCTTCTGTATATTTCTTTTTCCTTTTTTTATAAAATTCGTAAACAGTAATAAAAATAAGCAAAATTCTCTTTTGTCAGCGATATTCGTGAACTGATGAAATAATAATTGAACTCTAGCCATTTTCTCGTTTCTTTTGTAATCCGAAGAAAGTCAGCACAATTAGAGCTGCTTTATTATGAATTGCGAGACAACAAGGAGAGACGATTTATGAAAGATACTTGATATGAATGATACATAAATTAATACTACTTTCCTGACGATTGTTCTCTATCATTACTTAATCAATTCGTCATACAGATTGTTCAATAAAAAAAGCTACTTAAAATTCATACATTCGAAATCAAACTTACGAAATTTTCAAATAAAAACAATCTAAATATCACTTAAAATTATTCAGTGAATTTGTTCAAGAAAAGAGTCTTAATATTCGCGTTTAACCAGCAGACGGTTCAGCCAAAGATTAAGCTTTAATTCAAGCATACTTTCATTCGCGTATTTGCATTTTATGCAAATCCAAGGAAGGAGATAGAAAAAGGTTCATCCGCAATTTTTCTTCGCGACAGTTTCCAATTAAATACTCTCAAATAAATTCGAAACGTCATTTTGAATCGTGGTCAATTATAAATCTTACAATTAGTAAAACAAGAGAATTTTATTCGCTCTCTTTTTCTCTCATCTATGTTATCATTTCCAAAATTGTTTCGAAAGCTGAACGTAAACACGTCATTTCAATAATTTCCAACGAGAGTCATTTCAACTGTTGAATTAAATTCATCGAGCGTTACGATGATGGTACTGTTAGAATTATGCTGAGTGCAGCGTGGGAATAGCTCTGGTATTACGCATAGAAATGCACGCGCTGAGAGAGGGGAAAGAGAGAAAATTCATGTACAACCGTGTGGAAGCTTTCAAATTACTCGAGCGTTTAAGGAAGCCGTACAGTACACGGCACCTTGTTGCAATTATTTGGAAAGTAAAGAAGATACAGTTGTTTGTTTTTATCTTTGCCAATTAAGATGTATTTTTAGTACACGCTGATAATTAGGCTAATGTAATGGGAATTGTTCGCAGAAATTTTGAGAATTAGTTAAAGATACTTAAAACTGAATATAATTTCAACTATGTTACTTCATCATCCTATAACCATAATAAAAAAAAAAAGAGAAATGAAGATTCCTGGTTCTTAAATGTGGATAAACTTTCATCCAGAATACTATTGACTTAACAAATTTACGAGTAACATTCCATGGTTAACACCAAGAAATTTATTTAACATACCAAGAAATGTTGAAGATGAAAGGATGATAACTTCTGGCTCATTTCCAGGTCTCGTTCTTCTCGACTAGCCCGGAACTCTCCAACAAACAACGTTTCGAATATTTCACGCGCACTATACCGAGTGACCATTATCAAGTAAAAGCAATGGTGGACATCGTGTTGGAGATGGGATGGAGTTACGTGTCCATCATATACGAGGAGAGCAATTATGGGATAAAGGTAAGCTTCGATACGCGACACTGTCTCGATAAGAAACAAAAAAAAAAGAGTTCACACCTCGTCGAACGTTTTTTACAAATTATTAAAAACCATTCGCGATGATTAACAGAGAAATTTATCACACGATCGCGCGCCCACGAGTATTAAAGTAGAACTATTACCGCGAAAGAAATATTCGATATGATTAATTAAGAATTTAATGGTGAAAAACCATAACACACCGAAATCGATGATTCGTTCACCGAGATACACGACACTCCGGAAGGATATTTATTATTGAACTGAGGCATGGGTCCTACGAGACAAGGAAACGAAAATGGGTAGGGTGAGCTAGTTTCAGGAATTTCTATACAAGATGTCTCACAGATTTCTGTATAAAATGTCTCAGTATAGTGACTTCTATTGATATTCGAACGTACTTAAAGACAGAATAACTTTTTTAACATTCCACCAAACGACGTGAATTTCTTTTTTGAGAAGTTAGAAGGATCTCGATGAAATTTTCAGTCTATATACAATTGACATTGATCTGCAAAATATGTTTATTAAATTTTCATTACAGTCTTAGGTAAAAGAGTTGTGAAAAGCGATTATTATTTTCTTCGTAGTTTCGACCAATTTGAATTTTTTCAAAATTTCTTGTACTCGTCATCTAGCAAACTAATCCTAATTTCTCAAAAAATAAAATTCGTCGTTTGATACAATCTTAAAAAAGTTATTCTGTTTTGAATCTATAAATGCTTTGTTAATTCGGTATAAAATGTCTCGGTATATTCTACAGATTAAAAATTATACAGCTAAAACGGCTTGTATAAAGCAAAATCGATAAATATTTGATTAAAAAGTTATAACAAAAATATGAAACGTGAATAAAGCGTAATTTTCCGCATTTATATTTGTAATACGATGGAGAAAGGATTGGTTTTATACATCAGAATATGTTCATTTATTTTTATTTCGAAATTCCACCCTTTCCATGCAACGTTCGTTCCATTTTCGATATTTTATCAAGGGTTAAATCCATTTTATCGGTATGGAAAAGCAATATATCTGTCGTTTTAATGTAAATTGTTGACCGACTGATACGTCAATCACAACGTCGAGATAATTATTGGATTTACACGTAATTATCGGCGAAAAGAATGGCGCGAATTATCACGGATGCCATCGGACAGAAAGGGAATCGGTTGTGCCCGTAAAAAACGCGATCACGTTCGAGTGAAACTCGAAACAGACAGTTGATCGATTCGACCGCATAAGGGCTGCGAAACAATGCGTTTAACCGACAATGCTATCAACGGTGCGACTATCCACTCCAGAAAATTCGCATTCAACCCTCCTGTATTGCAGATTTTATCGAACGTTGTAATATTCCTTTCCTTTTAAACGAATCACCGACCCTGTGTACTCAGATTGCACGATGCACTTTCACAACAGCTACATATTTTCACATTTTTAGTAGGATGCTCGCATGTGCAAATAAATCCAACATTCTTATTACAACGTTATATTAATCTCGATTTAATCTGACAACTGTTTACAAAGCTATCATATGGAAAAAAAAGGAAATATTTATCGAATGTTATTCGATAAACTGTTCGAAAACACTGAGCAATGAATTTCCAAAGCTTTTCATATTTGTACCATTGTTGTCATTATAAAATGAATATTGTAACGTGCGAATTTATTAAATATCAACGATAGGTGATTAGAGAAGAGTGTTAACCTTTTGTACTCCACTATAACTTAATTCAAATTTTATCTATGTTGAAGTACAAAAAGAATTCATTAAGTAAATAAAAACGAATCAATTCGTGAACGTGTATAATATTTTTTCTTTCAGAAGGAAACTTTTTATTTTTGAAAGTTTCATTGCAAGAGTGTGCTGGAGTTAATAATTGGATCATGCAAAGGAATACTCGGAGCACAAAGGGTTAATTGTCAGTAAACTGTTGTTTTAATTATCTAAATTTATTCGTCAATATTGTTTCGATACTATACACGTATCAATATTGTTTTAATAACTTAAATAAATTCACTAATTAAGTAAGTGGTTGAATTTTGAAAAGTTCCGAGTTCTTTATCTGTTAACTTAAAGTTCATACAATTCTTAGTAAATTATGGTTGTTATTGGGTGTTAATTCAGAGGAATGTGACATTCCAATGAGACATTTTATATTACACGATTTAATAGTATTTGGTAATATAAGCGAGTGTATTTCTCACACGGAAGACTACCCAAATTACCATAAGTTTCAGAAATTTGATATTAGTGAAACTTAATCAGGAATATTACCCTTGAATAATAGCCCATATTATATTACGTTGGTGCACATAAAATTGCTCTTTCCCATTCAGGGAATCCTGAGTAAAAGCAGCTTTTACTTCTTAACTATTTTATTTAATCAAAATTCTTCGAGTCGTTTGACGATCAACAAATTCCACCAACTGTCGCAAAACTTCGAAGTCCGATAACCAATTTAACTAACGCCGCATTCTTCAATTTCGACATTTTCGTGCGCTAGAAACGAAATTTTTCAAAGGAATTCCATCAGAGACAATCCTTTCTTCTAATTGAATATTTATTTATCTTATTTTTCCAACTACACTAGCTATAAATATAATACAAATACACCTTTGTATTCGTAAAATATAGTTGCTGGAACTTGCTGAAATATACAAATTCAACATCATAGGTACTAACAAATTCTAATTTTTTTTCCTAAAGAATTTAGGTGTTTTCTCATAAAACCCAGCGTAATCAATGTGAAAATTGATTATTTACTGAATAATCAGTGTCTGTTCTCGTAAAACCCAGATTAATTACTGCGAAAATCAATTTTTTACTAAAAAATCAGTGTCTTTTCATAAAACCCAGATTAATCAATGCAAAAATCAATTCTTTACTAAAAAAAATCAGTGTCTTCTCATAAAACCCAGCGTAATCAATGTGAAAATCAATTCTTCACTGAAGATCCAGTGTCTTTCTTTTATAAAACTCAACATAATCAATGTGAAAATCAATTCTTTATCGAAGAATCACTCTTTCCTGATAAAACCTAGCATAATCAGTTATCATTGTACCACCATCATAAGTAAAGGAATTTTTACATCAACCATGAGAACTACTTTCATCCACACCACCAGAATATTCCCCTTTAAACTCGCCCTAGTAGAATTTCCATCTAATTCACCCTATAATACTCTCTCTGTCCTACTTTTCTAATAAAATAGAAAAAATCACAGCTGTTTGTCTACACTGGACTGGCCACACATTCATTTACATTAAAATACACGAAACTCTGTACCAGGTTCCGTTCGACTTGACAACATGACAGCCGCTCGGCCACAATTCACCGAGTATTTTGCACCACCCAGAAGCCACAATGTCTCTCATTTGCCTGGCATCTATGTAATCAAATAACTCTCTGGAAGCTGGTGTTAGTCATTGAGTTTCTTTCTCGTTCTACGTAACAGACATAGTTAGAACTGGGCACCAGCAGATTTTCTAGTGTATACGTACTCTCACTTCCGGCGCGACAGAGTACTCGACGCTTCCTCTCTCCTCTTGTAACTAACTACTCTCGCCAGTATGCTAATCGAGCGTAATTAAAACCACAGCGAAACGTCTGACGGGCCGAGTTATTTTCGAAAATTATTCCCACCCTGCGGTGGAACATCTTCTCTGAAGAAATTAACCGGAATTTCATAGTAATCTCGTGTTAATTCAAAACCGAAAACCATCGTGCCAGCCGTTTCGTTCGTTTAACGAAGATTTAAAGTCTACTTTGCTGTTGTAGACTCACTTTCCTCGTGCATATTTTAACTTAACACTAGAACTACCAAACCCGGCAAAATTCCAGGTTTCAGATATACCTTTTCCTTTGAAATGATTAACATCGTGCTGGTCTAATTGTAGGAATCTATAGTGAATTTTTCCTTATTTGCTTCCTTTGAAGTGTTTTACTAGTTTAAGTTATAGCAAAATGAGTTACAAAATGAATTTTAGACTAAACAAATATTATAGAGAAAGTTTAGCTTTACTCGTCGGAAAAATTGTGATTTCTATTTGTCATTGGAAAATTTCTACGCAGCAACAGAAGTGTAATTCAGAAGATTGCACTTTAAAAAATTCAAAAGCAACTTCCAATACACAATTGGATTTTTTTCATTCTCTTTTCTAATTAACTCAAGTGAATTTAGTATGTTATTATAAATATCTGACATAATGCTACACTTTGAATCACACGTACAATCAGTTACAATGTAAAAATAGAAGAATATCTGTTTAAAAGAGGAAAACAGTTATTATCGCCTCTCAATTGTCGTTCGAGTTGCGATATCAAACCAAGTGGCGACTGATAGTTGACTGTCGAGTGCAAAAGGTTAATACCTAACCCAACTTTCAACGAAATAAAATAAAATCTGTTTAAAGAGGAGAGATTGTGAAAGAATCGCGAATATTAATGACAAAGAAACAAGCGGAAAGAAGGTGATGAAAGGTAAATGAGCACGTGTATTAACTTCGTTTGTGTAATTACTGTGTTTGAACGACGAGAAGCGGAGAGAAAAATTCTCTCGAATCTCGGTAAAGATATACAGGCGAATGAATGTGTTCGGCGCACGCGGCGGTTAATGTCGCGAATTAATTCGCGAAAGGAACGAAAACAATGAAACAACGACGGCGGATGGTAGTATACAATGACTGTATCGCGTGCAGAAATCTTGAACAATCGCCTCTTAATGATATGATCGCGAAACGGCAAACAGCACGCGTGCATAAAGCAAGAGAGCCGGCTCTCTACATCTCATTACAACAGTGTCACGAGAACGAAATTAACCAGCTGGAGCACGGTGTAAATTACCAACGGTGCACGCGTGTCAATAAACGATTCTGCGGTTCGCTTCGTTAGAGAGCGAAACGTATTCACACCTCTCGTTATTATTCCGTTCTCAACGAGTTGATGAAACACATGCGTCGAACGTCGAATTCCGCGTCACATTAACCCTTTGATTGCGGAGTAGTACGCCAAATTTTAAGCGCTCTGTGTGCGTGAAATACTTGTTGAAAGATTAAAATTTGCCGAAGCGAGAGATTAGGCGACACGGCCTGCAAACCGGTTTGCAACACCAAAATTTGAAGACTCTAATATGGAAGGATCATTTTTTTACTTCGTGATATAACAAATAGTTTACACCACGATCACCTTACTCTCTCGGCAAGACAATCGTCCTCAGAACACTGAAAAAACATCAATCAACGCACTTCAAACACCTCCTACACACTTAGACAACAAAGTAGAAACACACACGAAGTTTATAAAGTAGTATTAGAGCAGACAGTTTAGAGAGACACGTTCGAAACAGTGTACATTCCATGTAGAAACATTCTAAACATTCGACACACACAGCGAGAACGAAATTAGTTTATTACTAAGCAAACCTATGGATCTTCCGGATCTCAAAAAATGAAATCTAGTTTTTAACAATAAACTTTGGAAAAGCCGATAGTTCACTCCCAAACTCGGACTCATCTCACACACAGCAAGCTAACCAATAGCAAAAGTAATCTAGCCTATAAAAGCTAAAACACGAGGTTTCTAAAAAGATTGTTACAAAAGATTTTACAAAGAGACGTTCATTAGAGCCACACACCATACTTTAGTCAAATATTTTAGTTTAATCACTGTTCGTTAGAAAATAAATTATTCTTGTACTACTTTTGACAAAGTTTCAATTTTGTTCGTTAAGTTTCATACCGAGTATATTTGGCAACTAAGTACGAGCATTGCACAACTCGAACAGGGGAGGAAGAAGAAATAGAACGAGAAGAAATCTGTAAACCCTCTTTGCCACTGACACCTTTGTGAAATCGTGAAAAGAAACAGGGCAATAACGAACAGGATCTTAGTGAGATATATGCTCGCGAGGGATTAGGACAAACAAGAAATAATAACGCTTTCAAGCCACCGAGTAACGGGATAATTAAGGAAAAAGTAAGAATAATAACAATGACAAACAGTGGTTCTGTACCGAGTCCCTGTTGGATTAATCGCCGCCCATGCAATCCCAAGGTAGAAAAGGCGAACGAGATTTCTGGAGGGAATAAAACACGTTTAGCTTAGAGATGGGGTTGAAAGAAGAAACGCACGGTGGTTCTCTTTTGAGATAGGAAAAGGCAACTGAAAATCCTTTTGCATATGCTAGAGGCTGTAAGATATGTCTACTATGTGAAATACGCAGATGTATTCACCGTGAAATTACGTCGGATATACAATACGTGATATCTGTAATATAGTAAATGGGATATTTCCATTGTTTTTAAAATACGCTACTTCCTAGTCGTAAATAAATGCTCGTCGATTCTTTTTATTCAACTTAATTCTGGAACGCTACTCAGAATTTTCTTGCAATAAGAACGGATCGAATGAAAATTCAAGCATAATTAAAAATTCGACAAATTCACGTTTCCTTTCTTTTGTTCGTTATGAAATGTTACGTGAAATTACATTTCACATTCTGTTACAATACGAAATTTAATATTGAACTAGTACGTTGCATACTTCTCTCAGGATTACGAAAATTTCAACACAGAAATTGTATTATTAATTGAAAAAGTAGAGAAAGAGAAAATTCACCGAAGGACAGTAATTCAGGATTGGATATTTTCTCCTAAAGAAAATACTTTCTTTGAAAAAAATGTTTATAAATATTTAATAAAGAGTGTATTGCCTTTGAAATATCAAAGTTTATAAAAGCTGACAATATTCGTGTATATCAGCGTATGAATGGAAACTGTGATAGTGAAATTAAATAGAAATGGATTTAATTACATCGACAGGTGGAATTCAATCATGTCTCTGGATTTTTCATGGATCAGGAAATTTTAATAAAGCTGATAGAATTGTTCGTCGCGGTTCTATTGACATAGATAGAACATTGAGATTATCAAGCTATGAATCTATCTATATGTGTAGGATCGTTATCAAACTGAATAACTATTATTACCTGCCAGAGATGATCGGACAACAATAATGAAAACAGGACTACTAATTTACCTTGAAAAGAAAAATCTATAACAACTACCCATAAATAATTCTCTGATACATACATACATTCCCATTCATAAGTATTAGGATAGTTGCAACTATATTCTAACTCAATTTTCCTCCATTGTATATGTAAAACACAATTCGTAAGTGTTAGGACACTTATCAACTATACTTTTTCTCTTTGTATGCAATTGAGAATGATACAAAATACATAACTAAATTTTCTTCCACTGTAAATGTGGTAAAACAAGTATGAGGAACACTCACTGAATGTGAAGAAAATATGAACGTTGATTAGAAAATTATTCAAATCCCTCCCTTTCAAAAAAGAAAAAAAGGAAACGAAAAAGGAAATTATTCTTTAAAATAGAATAACTTTTTTAAAATTGAATCGAACGACTTGAGTTGTCTTTCTTTTTGAAGTTAGAAAAATTAGTTTATTAAAAGATACGTAAACAAATTTTCGAAAAAAATTGCGATATGTCCAAATCACAAAAAAGAGAGTAAAGTTGGATTTTGCAACTTTTCTCTCTGAGCCTATAATCAAATATTTAAAGAATACATTTCACAAATTTACATACACTGAAAATTTCATCGAAAATTACCTATGCAGAAGCAAACGAGAAGCACTAAAAGCTGCAAAAATCTTTAGATCAAAAGTCGTGGAAAACTGAATTAAAATTTTCAGCTCTTAATGACTATATTTTCACTGAAATGAGTGTCCCAATAATCGTGGAATAGTTCTGAAATAAAAATGAATATTACAAAGATACAAATTCCATGCCTACATTTTCCCTTGAACAGAACAAATTTCATCTTGCATTCCGTGGTGCGATTAATCATTCAATTAATCGGCTCGACTCACTTAGGACCGAAATGAAATTCATATAGCCACCCGCTGAGAAATACCGTCGAATAAATTCTTCACGTTAACTGAATGAACGAACGCAATTAGAATGCTACCAGCTAGCTGAGGGTTCCGTTGAGGTCTGTTAAATACTTCATCCTAGGCACGTTAAATCGCGTGCACATAGTCAGTCCCAGCGACATTTTGCATCGCACGGCGTATAGGAAAAACGTGAAAGGGAACGGGATGGAGAAAACGGGCACACACCTAATTAGGTTCTTCTCGAAATACGCGGCTACATAACAACCGACCTTGCGTGGCCCACATTACCGTCACGCCAGCTGCAGGACGGATGCAGTTTTCTGTGCATGCAAGATTCTTCGTAATGGAGGATAGACTTTGCACCACTCGTTAATTTCATTGTCAATCCTGACATTACGCGGGATCCTTTCTAAACAATTTCAATGAAAGTGCACACACTTTCTTTTTTTTTTAATCTAGAATATTGCTAACTTACGAGAAAATTGAATCATTTAATTTTTTTTTAGTAGACGATAAAACTTTTTGTATGTATAAAAATTTAATTTGGAAATATATCGTATCAAGGAAATATATGTTTCGTTTAATTAAAAACATTGCTGACGTACAAGAAAATTGAATCATTTAATATTTTTCGATGGTTATACAGTTTTTTGTATTTGCAGAAATTTGATTTGAAAACAAATTGTATCGAAAAATGTGTACTGTTTTTTTAGTATATATTCAGTTGATTTATTTGAACAAATTTACATAGCAGAGAATGAAAATATTGATTGTATCAAGTGTTTGCGCACGAAATGGTGAAATTCATAAAAAAAAAAACTTTAAACCTCAAACCTAAGTTATTGATCAAAATACGCTTCGGTAAATTCAACAGATATCTACTAACGAATTACAAATGAATTTAGCCTACTATTATAAACATCAGCATTTTTGGATTTTCTCAAACGAATTAGCATATAATTAGCGAATTAGTATATAAAATAGCTAATATTTCGTGTTGTTTCTGTTGCGTTATGTTTCAATTTAAATTCATAAAAGGAAATCACTAGATTTTGATTAGAATCTATTTTTAAGTGAATTTATATTACCTTCACCTAACTTCTTCAACGAAACGAGTCTTGCATTTCAAAGAAATAAATTGCAGGCTTTACTTTATCATATGAAAATCGACATGATTGTAATTTACAAAAGCAAGACGGAATTTGCAAGCGCGTGAACATTTCTATTTGATGTGAAATAACCTAACATTAAGAAATTTAACAAATTTTAACATAAAATGCATATTTGTTAATCTGATTTATATTCAGTTGCAGTTTTATTTTTTTAATCGTATAATATTGATAACACGTGATAGAAGATTTCTCAGCAATGATATGGTAAACTTCAGGTACACAATGTTGTAGATTCTAATACATATTCAGCAAGCTTAAATTGTCGACGTAAGCCTCACTTCCGTTCCACATTCATCTACCTTCATCTTCCTCTAGCCTTTGCTACCGAAGACGATGTTCAACGTGAAAGGAGCTTTAATGTAGCAAAATTACTGCACAAGTACATTTTACTCGAAGAAATGGGACTATTTCAAAACTACCAACCAGAAGAAATACGTTCTTTCAATCCTTACTAACAATATATCGTCAATAGTAATCAATTCTGTGTTAAATTATTATACATAAGATAAAATTCTGAAAGACAATAAATTGTGAAAAAATTTTTCGATCAAAAGAAAGTCACGGTCGAAAGTTTCAAACGTTAGATCAATTTAATACGTCTCGGGTTTAGAAGTTCAAGGTAGAAATATTCTAATCTGTAAACTCAAGGCTGAAATACTCCAGCCTGAAAAAAGCTTCGATCTTGAGTAAGAAATTTAAGATAGAGGAATTTTACAAGCTCGCTGAAGATGAAAAACTTGAAACCTTGAAGGAGCCAAGAAAGCTTGGATCTTAAAAGTTAAACACCGAAATCTCGATATTGCTGATAAGTATTAACGAGTTTGGAAAAGATTGATTACTGTGTTATCTTGAACTTATCACTCTAATTTTCTTTTTACGTCGAAGAAAGGAAGTCATAAACTCCTCATCATATAGTGTTACGTGTAAAATTAACTGATGTAGTGCTAAATATCACATTCTTCTTGATTGGCATCTAATATGAACTATTGCATTCCTCAATGGTAAGTTAATAAGAATTGCACGAACATAAACACCGAAGAAAAATTCAGCACTTATCAACATTCAACTTGAGGATGATTAGAGATATCGACATTCAACTTGAGGATGATTAGAAGTATCGACATTCAACTTGAGGATGATTAGAAGTATCAATATTCAACTTGGGAATGTGTAAAGGTATCAACATTCCATATTATACAAAAGGAATGACATCCTCAACAATAAAATACTTTTTAAAAATTTTAGAATTGATAGAAACATTACGATTTCGAGTATTAAAATATTTTGAAAAAGTTCTAGAATCGACTACGATTTCAACTAATAAAGTACACCGTGAAAATTTTAGGATCGTTTGGAAAGTCTATGATTTCGAGTATTAAAATACTTTGAAAAAATTTTTAAATCAACTAAAAACACGATTTTGAATATCAGAATACTTTTGAAAAATTTTAGAATTGGTAAAAGCACTACAATTTCGAGTATTAAAACACTTTACGAAAATTTTAGAATCGATAGAAATACTACGATTTCAAGTATTAAAATACTTCAAAACAGTTTTAGAATCGATTAAAAGCACTACAATTTCGAGTATTAAGATGCTTTGCAGACATTTTAGGATCCACTAAAAACACAACGATACCGTAAGATCAAACGGCTGATAAATATTCAGCAAGACACAATTCAAGGGGTAACCTCCCCTTGTTTCAGTGGCCTTCTCTCATCTTCTCTCTCCTCCTTTCAAACGATATCCATAACAGCTGGTCGTCTGTAATGGTGCAAAATTGGCGTTTATGTATACGACCAAATTGAATTTTCGCACGATTCAAAGCGAAAGGGTGGTTACGTAGCGAGGCAGGTCGGTTGAAAACAACGGAAGAGGCACGAATATATAGGGTGATCATGTGATGATAACAGCTGCATATATCAACGGCTAATCTTGATAGATCTTGACAAATTATTCCACGTACGTATAATACGAATTTGAATTATTCGTCGGATAAAATCATATACCGTTTTGAGAAATTCTTTTTTTCTTTTTTTAACCCTCGATCATATTGTATTTTGCGCACATGTCGATATATTCAGCGTTAAAATGATCAGACGAAAGAAATAATAACTTTTTATCTAATTTCTTTTTAATTTCGCGTGCCTCGAAAATATGAAAATTTTTTCCAACAAACAGAATCGCCAGAGGAGTGTTTTCCACCCCACAAAAAAGAAAATTGTTGTTTATATTTTTATATTACATTTTTCAACGTCAACTTCTCAAACATCCGCTCGCAAAAAACGCTCGCGGTTGGCAATGTGTTAATTAGAATGATACAAAATGAAATTATTTAACCCTTTACGCTCCGAGTATCTTTTCTATAATTAATCTATCAACTTCAACAGAGTTTTGCAAGGAAGCTTTTGAAAGTCGAAAATTTCGTTTTGAAAAGAGAAAACTTGTGCACATTTACGAATTCATTTATTTTACTAATTTGCTTGATCTCAACATGAATTAAAATTTAAATGGAGTTATGGTTCGTATCATGAATGCAGAGAATTAATGAGAATCATCGATAAAGTATTCACTTGTTACTTTACATATCAAAAATACAGTCAGCTATTCTTACGAAACTCGAAACGAATTCGTTCAACGCGAAAAGACCGTGTAACTCACTTGTTGCGAAATTAAACCATCAACGCTGTGACGTAAAATAATTATCGTGTAACGAGTGATAGATCATTCATCTCCTTAACTCAGCGTATTCTCAAACTTTCTTTTTCTTTCTTCTACCACCCTATAGACACGTGTGCAAATCGAAGTGTACTTCGCGCCGTCGACTTCGCTTGTAATTTATCGCAACTCGTCACGTGCTCTGCCACTACGGAACAATGGACAGGTGTATGGCCAACGCCATTGACCTACATATTGATTCGGCATTGACTTATGCACGCCCTTTCTTCCATCCACATTTACATGCTACACGTCGTGGAATACATTTTCTTGTTGCGACTCGCGAATGAAATTCTTCGTTCTTATGCATTTTATGTAACAATGGAACACGAAATTGTTGCGCAATGGAAAAAACGTATGAAAAATTAAGCATCGTTCGGTAATCAATGTTATATACAGGGTGAGTCTCTTAACGCAACGATTTCAAATAACACGTAAGTTATTCGTTATACGAAAACATGTTTCAAGCAAAAGTTGCATGATATCTAGGGGGACATACAGTGTTCTAATCCATTTTTTATTACCTTACTTTTTTATTGAGATATTACATTCATCTTCAGTTTTCTTAAATGAAACGTCTATTTTTTCTCGAGTTCGAATAAATTTCGTCAAATTTAAAAAAAAATCGTCAAATTTTGAAGAAAAAAAGTATTATACAAAGTGGGACTTAAAATGAATTCGAGAAAAAATGTTAGACGTTCCATTTAAAAAAACTGAAGATGATCCTAATATCTCAATAAAAAAGTAATTTAATAAAAAATAGATTAGAATACTGTATGTCTCCGTAGATACCATGCAACTTTGTTTGAAATATTTCTTCGTACAATGAATAACTTTCGTGTTATTTGATGTGGTCATGTTAGGAGACTCACCCTGTATACACTTGTAGAATATCGTACACAGGTAAAATGGTTCTTTATAAAGGGTTCAATATTCATGAAAAAAAAAAAAAGAAAAAAAGGAAAAGATATATTCCTTCATCTTTAATGCATTTTTAATGAATAACGAGGAATGCATTACCACGTAATGATACTACGAAGTCGAAGATGGAAGTTCAGAAATGAATAACTTCCATCTGCGCGTTAAGTGCTCGAGCAATGCAGCGAAGACTAAAAGCTATTAGACGTGGCTCGTGACGAGAAAAGCACAGGCCTGAACATGTTGAAAATAAAAATTGGAACAGTTTAATACACGTGCTTTCGCTTCCTCGGCTTCGTACACTGTGAACCATAAATTTACAATTATTAATAATAATGTCGTTTAGGTCTCCACTGTGAAATTTCGAATCGATGAGGAAATTATCAGATAAATGATATTTTCGAGTTCCAAATAAGAAAATTAACAGAGATGACCGAACGAAAGAAAACTTTCGATAATTATAACCTTTCAGTATCTTAAATTTTAGATATTTCGCTATAAATAACACTGTCGATTTGATTAGAAAATTAACGGAGTTGATCGAGAAAACTTTCGACAATCATAGTTTTCATTATCCTAACTTTCAGATATTACGCTATAATTTCTATTCGATAATAAAAAGAAAATATTTAATCTCTTAAGTATCTCTTCTATGTATTCTTCAACAATGAATTCCTTTCAATTTTCCACACATTAAGCTTACCTAACTTAACTTCTCGAAATGATGAATTTTTTTTAGAACACCTTCTTTATATTTAAACAAGAATATTAATTTAATTATGCTCATAACAATTCGAACACAGACCATTTCCTGTATAAAAGAAAGCAACACCTATAAAAAGTATTAAAAGTCCATCACTTTTCAGCGTTCCGCGCTGTTAAGTTTCTCTCTCTCTCATTCTCCTTGACTACTGGTCAGAAAACAGCATAAAACTCGAAGCTTTTCACTATTCCACGTGCAACATTAAGACAGTTGGAGGCAACAGAAAAATCTTTTTTTCAAGTCACGTTTCTATAATAATGCTTTTCATTCATTTCTACGCGACTCGAGTGACGGTTTCCTCATAGCAATATCATTCCTTTTATTACACCGAGCTGAGAAGCGAAAGAGAAAGAGAAGAAAAAAAAAGGGCAGCAGAAAAGAGAGATGAACACACAGGAGGACTCATTGAAACCCTTTTTCTCTCGCCATGATTCACGAAAATGGCTAGCTCGTAAGAATAAAGAAAAAAGAAAAGGGGAGAGTAAAATGCTCTTATACTCGAGAAAAGGAAATGGTAGAACGAGTGGAAGAATGAAGGCAGCGTAGCAGCGTTAGTCTAATAATTCTCTTGAATCTTTAACGATACCCTCCGGTGATTTCTATCTTGTCGTTGCTCCCAGTGCCTGCCTCGAATCGCTCTCAGAGCATGACGCATGAAAATGTGCCATTTTTCTTGCTTTTCCCTTTTTCTCGCACGTGCAACCCGTTGCATACTTTATTTTAATATTATGCTTATCCTCGCACGGCTACAGTGTGCGTTTATCATCGTCATTAGAAGCTGATTCAACTGAAATAATGAGTTGAGAATCACATTTTTCACGCTGTTCCTACTCTTTTCATAGGTTAGACAATTTCTCTCTCTCTCTCTCTCTCTCTCTCTCTCTCTCTCTCACTCTCTGTTTGTAATTAGAGTTGCAAATTTCTCCGATACTTGTTACGCACAGTATAATGAGCATTAATACGCCATCTCTATTGCAAGTTTAATGAAACAACGTTAAGTTTAAATGATGATTGAGATGTGTAATACGATTGTGATTGAATTGTTTGTTTTCACCGTAACGTTGAAATAATAATCATAGGTACTATCGGTTATTTTGTTCCGCGAATGATTGATTCGCATTTCTATGTTTTGCTTCAATGTTAATTCATTCAACATTATTCGACCAAATTTGCGTGAGTATAATGAACGTACATGAATCAATATAATTAGCCAATGTACAATTAAATATACTCTAATGAATGTAATTTTAAGTATATATAAGCGAATGTAAATTAGCATTAGCTGTTCGAATGTATAGAGAAATTTCGAAAGTACAGATAGTAAATGATCAAATTATTCTGAACAGATGAATAAATTACATAATTTAATTTCGGTGGTATTGCAAATGCGGTAATGGCGAAATATTCTCTGTCCTGGTTGTTAACGTATAATTATAGATGAAAATATCTGTATGCTTTTGTTTCCGTATTACGTGAATTGCGTGCAATTTTGCACTTTTGAATTTCCTATCCGTTTACTTATGAAAATCGATAAATTTACCTACGATAACAGAAGAAAAGTCGAATTATAATTTTTCCATAAAACGATCATTGTATTTCATCGTTCAGATAAAAGCTTTTCCTCGCAAATTCTTATATTAGACCAACTATAAGGGAAACGTTCAACTATCGGCAACGTTCACGCCGATTTATAAACGAAACGACGCCGGAGAAATTAATCTCGCGATATAATCGGTACAGGCGGGTGTGTCTGACATCTAAGAGCTGATATTAACCGGGCCATGCTAGCGCGTAATTTATTTCCGTCGGAACGAATCATTGAATCGTGGCAATCTGTCGGTAGATGAAAATCAGACGGTTGTAACACCGTGTCGAGGGATACGGAAGTATCATAGAAAAGTTTAGCATAAACGGAAATCGATACGCCCGGCCACCGTTTCACCAACGCGAATTAAATTGTTCCTCTCTCGCGATTTGCGATTCAAAATCGACCTTACGAACGTGAACATTATTTTTTTTTATTTTTTTTTTTAAATAGAAAAGACCGATTCCCTTTTTCTTATTTTTTACTACGATGAAACGCGAAAAAAAATCGTTCGTGAGATGAATTCCAGCTAAAAGAACGACTCGACGACATACTACGATTTCCCTTTTTCTTTCTCTCTTTCGCTGTTCCGATTACAATACATCCCATAGAGACCAACTTACCCTTGACGTCGCGTTTAAGCACGTATTTTTCTATTAAAGATCTTTGATTCACCCAGTAGATTGTGTTCTTTGAAACGAGCTCTACTTCTCTTTGATCTCCTCCTCTCAAAAGATTCCTTCGAAATGCTCGCGATACACACCGATAGAAGGAAGAAAAAGGGAAGAAATAAGAGAGGAAATATCGACTGGCTTTCTGAAGATGTTGCTTTTTTTGTTTCTTTTCTGATTACAGGCGTTCGAGGAACTGGAGGAATTATTGGGGAAGTACGATATATGTATCGCTATCAAAGAGAAATTGGTGAAGGATTCTGGCGTGGCGGAGGAAACAGCTTACGACAACATTGTTCTAAAATTGCTAACGAAACCGAGAGCAAGAGGTGAGTCTGTTTCATGGAAATATCGAATGGAAGGTAAAACGGTGAAATAATCAAATAATTGAAAAAAATACAAAGAATGAAAAAGAAATGAGAGAAATGTGGAGTTATAAAGGAATCTCGTTCCATTTGTAACTTCCTACGTAATATCAGAAATATCTGGTAGAAAGGAAAAGATTTCTTTGGAACCTGATACGATCACGATGGGAATAATACCGGAGAAAATAAGATCGAGTAGAGGTGGACAGGTGGATAACGGAAAAAGAATCGCGAGAATGTTCTATCATTCGGTATATAATCTAAATCGCGGGAGATAAATTAAAGATACGGTGGCAAACAATTTCGAAACCGTGAGAGATCCACATGCAACGACCCAAAGGATTCGTGCAAGTCGATAGCAGCGTGTCGTAAATTGAAAATCTCACCGCTCTAGCGATATAGTTATCGATTTGTGCACGAGAACCGTGTGTTTACCGCACATAGTAAATCACATTCGAGAAAATTGAATATTATTCAAAATGTATCCCCTCGAAAATTAAAAGTTAAAATTAAAAAAGAAAGAAAGAGAAAATAAATCGCCGATTAAATTTATTCCAGTGAAATCCTCCTCGTTTCTATAGTAAAAAAATTGCGATACTCGTGAAATATAAAATTGAAGTAAGTTTGCCACGCTATTCAAGTACGTATTTTCTCGTATAAATATTTTAACAAATAGAGAAGACTAATTCATTATTTTCTAAACGTATGTAAAGTTTGAAAAAACTTTCTACGTGTAGAAAGTCTAAACTATTCCTCACGTTGTCTGATCATTAGAGGACTATTCTACTTAAACGTTTCACGCACGAATTAGTAGAGGAAATAGTTTAAATATAAGCTAGGACTTCAAGCATCACAAATTACTATAACAAAGTTGACTGAACTGAAATATGATATCGTGACACATTCACTATATTCATTTTTATCAACAGATTGTCATCTTTTCAACATTTACCTATTCCCAAGGAGTAAAGGATAAACGCTGATTTTTACAGAAATCTTTAAAGAAGTAGTGAATCATATTAGATACTTTATCCTATTGAAAATAAAATGAAATTATAATTGATAAACAGAAGAGAATTACAATTTACAGAATTTTTACAGAATTTACAGAAATTTCTAAACAGGATTACAATTTATAAACGTTCTACTGATTATGTGACTTCGTTTCTCCATTCAATAGAAGCAACGTTCATGTTAATATTATGCAAGTGGCTTAGAGCTTTCGCTTAGCAGTGATCGATAATAGTAAATCGAAAAATTTCAGACGATTTCACTCGAGATACAGGCGCATGAATTTGCAAATGGCACTGAAATATAGGACACCAAACAGTAGCTTCGGCAAACAGTTGCCAAGAACATGTGAAACGCATTGAACTTCGATTTCAAGTGCTTATTACACGTCGACAGAGAGGAGGCTGCCACGAGAATTCTCGACAAACTTTTCGATGATAATACATCTCTCCACAAAAGTAGACATTTTACAGAGAGATTTCGAAGTCGTCGACTTTTCCCCGTAAATTCCGCAAGCCAAGAGAACTTTTCTACGAATCGTCAAAGTGTTTCGATACGAGAGGCAAACTGTACCGGTAAAAATAGATACGCCCGATCGAAATGAAATTGAAAGGAAGCAAAATGTGATACAAGATAATAAAAGAAACGAGGAGAAGATCTTTTGAAAGTCGACCGAGAAGATTTCGATTTTCGCATTCTTACGTTATCAAAATAGGAGGAGACTGAGAGGATAGTTTCGGTAGATGTAACGCGAAACTCTAGAATTTCATCGACCTGTCCCGTAAGTACTTCACAATTTTTTTCAAGTACCATCAACAGAGAATCGAACCGGTGAATCTCTGTTTGCCGGTCTTGAGAAAGCTTAGCTCGTTTCCCTACGAAGTAGAAATAGGCGGTCTATGTCAGACAGCGTTGAAAAGTGAAACGGTAAGATTGCAGATTGAATTTGAATAAATAAGCAATACCACTTCAGCGTGTGTGTTTTGAAATATTCACACGTTCAGTGTACCATTGAATATCTCGATGTTCTATCAGTTACGTTAATTAAATTTTCTCTGCACTCGTAATTAAAAATACAGCTGAGTATTATTTATCTTTTTGAAATAAGAGAAAAATTTCATCTTCCCTAAGCGTTCTGTAATCAAGGTTTACGATGCAACTTTTAAACCCACTTCTGCATTTTATGACACCTTATGGGATGTTTTCTTGCACATTGCACCCTCCGGAAAAGGGAAGTTCGATGTATCGAAGAATCTATAAAGTTCCCAATGTTCATGCATACAAAGTTGAAATTACAGCGACGCGAAAGTAGGGTACTAGTTAGGATTCAGCTATGTATAAGCTATTTCAAAGAAATGGTGTTCGCCAGGGGACTCTTAGAGATCATTGGACTTTCCAGCAGGCTTTAACTGTGAGAATCCACGCTCTGCCATCCACATCGATGTGTCCATCGCTCCACCTCCTCCGTAATATTACTTTTCCTCGCTCGTTTCATTTAAGCTGCTCCCGGAACTACAGTAAACCATTGTGATTTCCATACACTTCCAGAAATTCAAGGAATCCACCGAAGACCACAACGATCGGGAGGATCGTAGTAAGGTATTTCTGCTTCCGGACACGCCGGCAGAATCTTAAATATGCGAAATTTTCTGAACTTCCACTCACAGCCTGGGAGTATTCATATTTCCTTTTCCTTTCTTCTTTTTTTCTTTTTTAGAAAATTGTCGCGTGAGAATAGTCGAGGTGCTGTGAATTTCCTTGGAACTGATAATGAACACTGAACTCTGTGACGAACGTAATTAAAAAAATTCGCGAACTGTTATTTCTATATAGGTATGTGGAATATGAGAGTATTTTTTTTTTTTATATTCACTCGCTGGGTGTGAATTGCAATGGAATTTGCAATATTTGAAAAATTGTAGCGCAAGAATAGAGAAAGTCCTCTGAGTTTTCTTCAAACTGATAATGTACACTGAACACTGTTGTGACACACACAATTAAAAAATTCCACAAAACAGTATTTCTGTCGCTAAAATAAAAAGTATAATTATCTTAGAAAGTTGCCGCTCGAAAGTCCGCAAGATCCCCTGAATTTTCCTTCAAACTAATAAGAAACACTGAACTCTTCGGTGAGTACATAATTAAAAAAGTTCATAAAGTATTTTTCTAAAGCAATGAAGTAAAAAAAGAACGACACGACGGAAGTGCAGCAATTAATTTAGTAGACAGTGCTACTCCGGTATTTCTGAATAAACATTTCTGTTAATCGGGCGAGCATCTTCAACAGAAATTGCAGCTTTTACGGGGAAAGGGAATCGTTTAGAGGTGTGTTAACACGCGGCAAGTTTGCTTTAAACGGAAGCTAACGAGAAACAAAATGACCGTGCTCGCTTAAGAAACGAGTTCCGGTGTTATCGTACGAAACAATGGTGGCAATTTTTTTCGACATTAAAAGACGCGTTTAATTTTCATACTGTCAAGGGTTTATTAACTTCACCCTCACCACTGGTGAGAAAAGAAACGTTTACCTATATTATCACTACCATATCTTGAGCAAATGTATGTATATTTACGGAGAGAATGTGATGGTGGTTTACATTTTGGTTACAAACTAGAAATTCCACTCGGAAAGTGTCGCTTCGCGCGAGATACCGTGGGTCGTAACTAATAACTCCACGTGGAACTTTATTTTCGCGATATGTGCAGCTTCAAAACGAGCCTGGATATCTCCTCCACGTACCCGAAAATTTGTATGCCGCACTATTTCAAACTTTTCTCCTCCCACCATTCTCTCGCGCGTCCCAGGAGATATTAAACACTTGCTCTGTCAATTATTTTAGAAGTAGTAAAAAAAAAACTACATAGAAATGATATGAACATATAAAAAATAAATTGAAAATAAAATTTGTGTCAGTAGACATTTGCTTTTCGAAGAAATTCGAGGAATTGTCGGGCACTGAGATAATAATATCGCAGAATTTTTAGTATCATTTGTACTACACGTTGTAACCATCTAGACAAAATGATTAAAAATCCAGATTTCTAAAAAAGAAGAATTTTACACGCATTTCTAAGAACTTTTCGGTAGAACTGTATCAAATTGTTGAATATTGAACTATGTGTTTTATCTAGCACTTCAATCTTCACATTTTCTCCCTCGATCGCTCTTGTTAGAAAGAAGATCTATGCTAGCGAGAAAAAAAAGGAAACTTATCTCCTCTTCTTCCCTGAGAAATCGATTTCACGAGCAGTATGAAAGTCTACACATTCTACAATTATAATAAAAAGCTGAGATGAAGGATAACCGTTCTCCAGAGGAAGATAACCTTTCTTGTTTTATGAAGGATTCTCAGATCGAACAGCTTCCTCTTACTTAAAGCTTCAGCTTCACGATACCAAGCTGTACTCTTTATCGGATCTGATCGACGTGCAGTTGCGGATCAATTCCAACGGATCCTCGCCATTCTCCATCTTAAGACTAAGGGTAAAGATCTCTTCGTCGAGGAGAAGAAGAAAGAAAGAGAAGAAAATGTGGCTATATAAAGCAGCTCGTTGTTCGTCATAGAGTTATTCTTATGGGAACCTAGATTACATTACGGGACTTCATCAAGAAGCAGTGCAACGTATAAAAGAAGACGTAGGGGTCGAGGATACGGAACCGGCCGGATGAAAAATGGTTGGATGAACGAAAATTGCGAGAGATATTTCGCGGACTAATTTGCATGGAAAGAAAGTCAGACTGGTGTCTGGGGGGTTACATTTTTCCTATGTTTTTCTTTCTTTCACCTGAAATGTTGTACGTAATATTGTGGGTCTACTTAAAGGACTACGGTATCGCGAAAATTTCGATTAAAAGAGGAAGGAAAGTACTTTTTGAAGTGCAATTTAAATGAGGTATCAAGCAATTTTCTTTTTACTTTTTAGTTCTTTGAAGTGAACTTTTAAAGATCATTTCTAACATTTCTCTATTATTCTAAGATGGATGTGATTCTTAAAATTAACAAAAATACTCTTTTTTCAGAGAATCTGAAATTAAATATCAGACAATTTTTCTTTTTTTCTGCACTTGTTAGTTTTTCAAAGTAAAAACACTTTTTATATATAATTCTAAGATAAACGTGGCACTTAAAATTAACAAAATACTGTTTCGTCAGATAAAATGGAACATATACACATGTCCCATGATTTATGCCAGCTTCTTTTTACGTGGTAATTACTGGTGATTACTCATTGTAAGAAACAATAGCCAAATAGAAAAAAATATATATTTAAGTAACGAAGATGGTGAATTTATGCCAGATAAAAGGAGAAGACTGATGATTTTAAATTACAGCTCAGACACCAACAACGAATAAAATTTACTGCGATTTTTATGAATTTTCGTTAGGATTTCTCCGAGAAAAAAATATGGAATATACCTTTTCATAACTTACATCGTGTTTCTTCCTTTTAATATATTTTTCGCGTTGGCAAACTCTTTTTATGCGGTTCTCTTTTACGTAAAAGAAAAAACCACGGGAAATGGATAATCCGCGTAAATCGAGGGACGAATGCATCTGTACTTCAAATGAAGTTGTGCATGCTTTTTGAACTGACAAGTAGATTAAAATTTTCTGAAATAAAGGTAGCAGTAGATGTTTCCTTCTTTAAACATTAATCTTTTCATTACACTTTTCTGAAGCATAAAAAACTTAACATTTAATATTCAATAACAAATATAGTAATATTAATCACAGAAATATTATATATTATGCATAAAAATGTTACAATTATTATATATTAATCTAATAATAAATAATTTAACCTGGTCAAAGCTCGTCGTCGTAATCTTAACAGTTTAAACGCCGTTTGTTCTACTTTAAAGTCTACGGCAATACGCTTGTTTTTCATAAGTCAACAGTAGAGTAACTCAACATAACACCAAAGAGAAACAAAATTAAAAAAATATTCCGCAAAGAAAACAAAGAGAGAGAAATTGAATGATATTTAGAAACAACGATACCTTAATTCCATTAAAATTACACGATCCTCTTCTATCGCAACGTCTCGATTCCACGGTGAATTTCATTTCCAAAGAAATTAATTAAGACTCGACAGGTTTCTCAAAGAAGGAAATCACAGATAGGGAAGAAGGACTGAACAATAGTATTACATTAAATTTCAATCCCATCGTAAAGTTTCCTCCTCGTTCTGTTTCAACTGATTTCGAGAAAACAGGAAAAAAGAAGGAAAATATTCCTTTCCCTCTACCTAACCGTAGAATTCTATTTGAAACGAATAAACCCGCGGTGTTTACGCAGACAGGTGAAGCGGAAAATTCTTTTCTGCACGATGTAAGTTTTTCCTTGTTTTTTTTTTTCGTCAGTTGTAAACGAGAATTCTTCAGTTCGAGATTACAGGGTTGACCTAGTTCCAACTGGATCGCGAATACTTCTCGTTTTATAGAGAACTAATAATAAGGTTATTTAGAAAATATGTAATTTATGTGGTTATTCCACGAACGAGAGTCGATAAGTAAGTGAAACCTCTCTTCTCACTTCCGTTTTGAAAGAGACGTCTAATTATCGCTGCTGTATGAGTTGAAATATTATATTATTGATTAATAGCACATTTGAACTCGCACGTTTCATACGTTCGACCGGACGAAAAGCAATATGGCTGGAATGCATTTCAACGTGGATGACAAAGTGAAGGAAGTAATCTTAAAACGATTAGGGGAAATTGGACACAAGTTTGTTCGAACAGCTATCACCAGATTGCAGATTTGTATGCTTCTATAGAAAATTCAAAGGTGCAAAATTGCAAAAAAGTTATCCATATTATAGTGCTTTTTATAACATCTGGTAGGTGAAATAATTTTCTACCGAAATTCTATTATTCTTACTATATTCTCAAAAATATAAATTTGCACAAAAATTCGCAATCTAGTTATTCTTTAACATTGGCATATGAAACGTTCAACTGTTTGCTTCATAAAAGAAAAAAATTCACATGATTTTGTCCAATTTTAAAAAAGTTATTCTATTTTAAACAATATCCGAATATTAATGAATGTCACTGTACACATACGCCTTCTGCAACGAAAGGGTTAACCCTTTGATTACTGTTCGTGTCTTTAGACGTTTTAGAAATTCAGCTCGTTCTCTTCTGTTACCGCCTTTTCGCCTGAATTTCATCCTTCGCGTACTTCCATTTTCATTTAACGAAACAAATTTGAAAATTATTCATTTCTAAACTTTCGAAGACAGTTTGGCAAATTTCGCGACTGAAATCTGCCGTAGCGAAGGGATTAAATTAAAATGAAAGTGTGGCAAAAAAGCGACGATAAAAAACAGAAGAAAATTATCAAATTTTCGCTCAATGATCCCAAAATAATTTCAAGAAATTCTGACAGCATTAATCTAATTTTCGTTTCACCGTTGTCTTATCTATTCAGGATGCATCATATTTGGCTCGGACCAAGAAGTTGCCGGAGTTATGAGAGCAGTTAGACGTTGCAACGCAACCGGTGCATTTTCGTGGATCGGCAGCGACGGATGGAGTGCCAGAGGTTTAGTTAGTAATGGTAACGAGCCGGAAGTGGAGGGTACTCTATCGGTTCAACCTCAAGCCAATCCTGTCAAGGGTTTCGAAGAGTACTTCCTGAATTTGACCGTTGAGAACAACCGAAGGAATCCGTGGTTCGTCGGTAAGCGAATGACTAGAACACGCGAGCCTCGTTAAACTTCCCTAATTCCAACTTCCGTGAAACTTACCTATAGCGTGCAAATCGATCTATCGTTAAATTCAACAGCAAGTTGATTGACAAGCTCATTTGAACGAAACAACGATAAAAAGATCAATTTCTAATTGGACAGACTGCCTGTTGCTAATCTTGCTGGTGCAATTCTGCAAGTTGGGCCAATTCTCACGACTGGATTCTATTGATACAGAAATATTTGAAGTATTCAATCAAAATTGAAGAGAAATTTGTAGAACTGTGGATTTATTTTTATAAAAAATATTACAGATGAAAAGGAAAACTGACGATGCTCACGAGTAAGATTGTTATATTTGTCTACAGACATTTTGAAACATATTGAAAACAGATCGATGAAGATTATACGTTTTTATGCGGAATTATAAAGATTATAGATAATAGATCAAAATATAATTTAATTCATAAATTCTTTTATAACAATTTCTTCTTTTCTTACAACGTCTCGTTCGTTCGATGAAAATTTTCATTATTTTCCTTGAAACATCCTTTCATAAAACCTGTAATTTATTATTTGTATTTCTGTAGGATTTTAGAAGTTATGGGATAATAAAATTCGATCATACTTATTCACCCACTCTGTGTATTATTTTCAAATATTTCTTTACATAAAGAGTACACCCTGATTTATTCCTCTGAAAACGATAAAATCAGAACACATGCATGCATCCTTGAAGAAAATTTATACCTGATATAATTTACTTTCAAAATAGATCGAAGTGTCTTAAATAAAACTATCAAGTAAATTTTCAAATTTGTGTTTTCTGTGAAATTTTAAAATTCGGTCATAATTATTCGCCCACTCTGTGTATTACTTTCAAATATTTATTTACATAAAAAGTATAGCCTGATTTATTCCTCTAAGAACGATCAAACCAAAACTCATGTACACATTCTTGAGGAAAATTTATTTTTTACATGATTTACTTCAAAACTAGATCAAAGTGATGTCAAGTAACTTTTCAAGATACGAACATTGTCGTGAATGATTTTAGAATTCTGGGAAGACCACTTTCAGTGTCGATATCCAAACGCATCTACAACCCCGTATAACCAACAATACACCAAGCCATGTACAACGAAAGAACGTTTAACGAAACAGGACACGGCGTTCGAGGATCAACTGCAATTCGTTTCCGACGCGGTCATGGCGTTCGCCTACGCTTTTCGGTAATAAAGATGTCAATCTGCCATATCGACCCTGACATTTTATAAATCCAACTTTTCCTCTCTCTCAAAAGAATTTGTCTCGATATATCTCTACAATAAATACATATTCTCGGATAAACACATCGATTTTTGTTTTATCCCTCAGAGATATGCACAGAGACCTTTGCCAAGGAAAACCAGGACTCTGCGAGGCTATGAAACCTACCAAGGGCACGGAGTTGTTGAAATATCTTAAAAAAGTGGACTTCGAAGGTGAGCAAACGTAATAAAATAGAAATGAAATTACAAATTCTCTTATTTTGTTATCAGCCGAAAATTTGGAACTGGTAAACTTTAGAAAATTCGAAGTACGACGAAAGAGATGTAAAATATTAACCCTTTCGTGATCGAAGTTTTCTTTCTTTTCTGTAACCCTTTTGTAATCCAATTCTCTCGAAAGAATTAAAATTTTACTTAACACACTCTCGAAAGAGTTTCTAAATCGATAAGAAAACTAGCAGAATGTTCCACGTGTAATCCAATTAGCCGAATGATCTCAAACTTTAGGCTGACAGTGTATCTGTGACAATGTTGTCTCTATGGAGTATGAATATTCAAGGTTTGAGCGGTGACAAATTCAAGTTTGACAAGAACGGAGATGGACCGGCCCGATACAATATCATACACTTCAAACAAATCGAACCTGGCAAATACAAGTGGGTCCGGGTTGGTAAATATCTGGAGGGTGAATTACGGTTGAATATGTCCGGTAAGCCACGATTTTCGTCCTTTTGCAATCCTTCATATTCTCTCTATTTTTTTTTTTCTTTCCTTTTCTTCGTAAAATTGCACCAGCGCTCCGCTACCTACTCGCATATTCCTTGCAGAAATCCAATTTAAACTTGGACATCCTCAGCCACCCGAAAGCGTGTGCTCTCTACCCTGTGAAGTCGGCCAGGCAAAGAAATACGTAGAGGGTGAGAGATGCTGTTGGCACTGTTTCAACTGCACTCAATATCAGGTTTGTGATCGTATTCGTGTGTGATCGTTCAAGTCTTCTACCATCGAAATATTCTTCCTCTCCGTTTGCCAAACTTTATGCAGAGTGATTTTATTTACTACGATCAACCGATTACATTCGTTCAACCTTGAGTTAATCTGTCGACGATTAGAACTAACTCAACGTTGTAATTTCAGTGACTTTTCACAGAAACGTGGAAAAATTTCTTTCGATTTATCTCTGCGGAAACAACGGTTATCCAAAGTTATCAACGTGTTGAAAAGAAACACTTCTTCGCAGATCCATCGATGAGATTTCTATGATTTCAAGCTTCGAAACAATGAAAACAAAAGATAAAAATTCCTAAGTTTCTTGATGTCGTAAAAATTTACCAGAATGGTGTCAATTTTAAAGTCTGATATATTAGGTTCAGAAGATTTTATTCGTTGCATGATTAATTGGAAAATACGAGCTTGGTATTTCTATCTTGAGAATGAAAAGTATATTTTTTTCTGTATTCCAGAAAAGATTTTTCCCTGCATAATAGATGCTGTATAAACAAACAGTTCCTTTTTATATTTTTTTGGTAAATCTTTGTACATTTGTAGGGAGGATGATTTTTTTACGAATTTCTCCAGAAATTCCCGCGTAACTTTCGAATTTCTTCGAGCGATCCACATCGAAGATAACAGCATAGGAAGTGCCTTTGTGGCGACATAAAAGGTTTCTTTTTGAATCTTTAAAACGACTCATCTCTTACTTTGAACATATTTCTTCTCAAAGAGCCACTAGAAGAGATATAACAGGTTGCTACCTCGGATGAATTTTTCAAGGAATTTAAACGTCTGTTAAACAGATACGACATCCGAAAGACGAGACTCAATGTATCCCATGTCGTCAAGGTACCGTACCAGACGAAACGCATTCTACTTGCCGTGACATCCCTGAGGAATTTCTGCGACCAGAAAGCGGATGGGCAATAGGAGCAATGGCTTTCTCAGCCGCAGGGATTTTTGTGAGTGTTCCTCGCGAAAGCAAAACGCAATTACAAACATAGTTGATTAATTTCAACGAGAAAAAGGTACAGAAAAATTAATTGACATGTGAACATTGAAAGACTTGCCAATATTAAGCTGTTTACAATTGTTATATCACATGTAACGATAAATTCTATATTAGTAAACAATTATACTAAAAAAATTTAGAGGACGTGTATGTACGTCTTTCGTAGTCAAATGATTATGAACAAATGACTTAGAATTCTCATTGAAAGACGAAGAATTTTTTAAAAATTTATTGTAGGGTTAAATATAGGCATCTTAATATCATATATACTGCGTTGATTATAGCGTGGAGCGTCTGCACATGCAGATGTGTTTTCGTATAAAACGATGTTAAAAAGTCATTCGTCGTTTCATTACTTTATTCATCTTCGTCACATTTATTCGACTGAGCGAATAATTTGATAACTTATTGTATACTAATTAAAAAAACAATATTTTGCGCACGATTAGATAACTATGTTCGTCTGCGGCGTGTTCCTGAAGCACAACGACACGCCTGTGGTCCGTGCTTCCGGTCGCGAGTTATCCTATGTCCTGCTCTCCGGAATTCTCCTCTGTTATCTCGTTACATTCGCCCTGGTACTCAGACCAACGGACATCGTTTGCGGTATTCAAAGGTAAAGGATTAAAAATACAAGAACGCAACATCCGCTATTCTTTCTTTGTCGAAAATGTGACTCGTGTACGATGAAGATGAAGAAAAAGAAAGAGTCCAATTCCCCGTGAAATGAGTGGATCGTTGGGCGCGGTTGAATCGATATTAACCGGTGAACGCGAGTACATGATCGATCGATGGAAAGCTGATAAAGCCGAGGGGCGAAATTTCATCGGGGCGAAGTGAATTACGGCTGATTCAATTAAGGTAAATGAAAAGAAGAATATAAAGCGGACCGGTGAATCCACTTAGAAGTCAAAGTTGCACCTGCTTCCAATCTCTTAAACGTCCTCGCGTTCTAACGACGTCCTTCTGTTTTCTGCGCGCAACGAGAAACTCTGCGCGTAAGACTCTGGTACACAGAGTGTCTCGTGTTTTAGTGGGAATTTCACTTTATGGAAGAAGGAAAAACAAAGAGAAAATCTTAAAAATTGAGAGTAATATTAAAGATTCAAACGCAAGATAAGCAGAGAAAAAGCTTTTTTTAGGAATAATTTTATGTAGATCTTAAAAAAAATGAAATACTAATTACCTATTATTTGGAAAACATATTTTGTACAAATCACGAATAATTATTTATCAAGAAAAACTTTTTAACGAGGTGTCCATACTTCCATGAGCAACGATATACTTCGTAATAAAGTTCATTTATGACACTTTCAAATTTTCTTTCATTCCAATAAGAAACAAAAAAGATACACCTTTTAAACAAAAGATTTCTACATTATTCTGACAAATTAACTCGCATATAAAAATATATATCTCACACAAAATGGTCAAAAATACACAAAAAATGTAGCAAAATAACCGATTCAATTTGGAACACTTTTGCACAATTTTCAAGTGTCGAAACGAATTCTCTGATATCAAGGGACACCCTGTATAAACCTGTAAATACTCAATGGACGAAATGGTTGTGTCACGTTGTTTGACAGATTCGCCGCAGGTTTCTGTTTCACCGTTGTCTACGCGGCACTCTTAACGAAGACAAATCGAATATCGAGGATCTTCAACGCGAGCAAACACAGCGCCAAGAGACCATCCTTCATATCACCACGATCGCAACTAATCATTTGTTCCGGGTTGGTGTTCGTGCAAATCTTAATTAATGGCGTATGGATGATAATCGACCCGGCGAAAGCGATGCATTATTATCCAACCAGAGAAGACAATTTACTTGTTTGCAACAGTTACATCGACGCCAGTTACATGATCGCCTTTGCCTATCCTATCATGCTCATCGTCGTTTGCACTGTATACGCGGTGCTTACCAGAAAGATCCCGGAAGCTTTCAACGAGAGCAAACATATCGGTAAGTGTGTACACATGCGTGTATTAAATTGAATTTATTCGCCTACATTTTTTTTTTTTTGTTTTTATCCATTTCCATCATTGGCGTATATAGAGGATCTTCCAATAAGAGCAATAGAACTTTGTATCGAAATGAAACGAAAAGTACGCAAGATAATCTAGTACTCGTTGCTTTGTTTCAAAGTACATTCGATGGCATTATACGTGAAATAATATCATACAAATGACCGTCATGTAACACATAAATTTTTGAAAGTTTGAAGAAGTTTAGTAACGTTTGGAAGGCTAAGAAAAGCGGAATTTCCAATAGAACGAAGACAAAGTTTCACCAGGTTCAAAGTTAATCTTTACGGTTTTCGATACTATATCGTGAATTTCAGATCTATGGTCTTTTATCCCGGTTACAGTAGAACTATGTTAGGCTCTTGTAGAACTTAGGTTGAAGCCTGACCCGTTCGCGATATATCCCCGGTGGAAAATTTTATTAGCAGGCGTACCATGCCGGTCGCAAAATTTAGATCTAGAAGGTTTAAAGACTCCAAGTTTGAGTATAACTCAAGAACAAGGTTCACGAGCAATAATTTTCAAGCTAAAGCTGAAGTTCTGTTAAGTCATAAACTTCGACTTCTCATTGTAGGATGCTCTTGAATGGAGGGTAGAATTGTGAGACATTAATAGAAGATAGTTCAGGGCAGATTTGTGTGATGCAAGATAATACACAAGGAAACCAGAGGATCGTGAAAAAATTACTGTAATATTTTTAACGAAGTTTTGTAGCGACTCAATCGAACTTCCTATTTGAAGATTGAAAACAATCTGCTTATTTTTTTATTGAAATTAACGTTACAGGAGATTAGGCTTTTTAGGGTTAATTTGAACATTTCTTAAATTATAGATATATAAAAATTCTGACGGTAAATACATTTTTCCTGTACAGGTTTCACAATGTACACCACCTGCGTCATATGGTTAGCCTTTGTCCCATTGTACTTCGGGACAGGGAACAATGTTGCATTGAGAATCACCTCTATGTCGGTGACTATAAGCCTATCAGCATCGGTGACTATAGCGTGTCTGTTTAGCCCAAAGGTAAAATTCACTATGACCAAATAATTGAATTCTTTTGTTCTCAAACATTCTACTTTCTTAATGACAGTTATACATCATTTTAATACGTCCCGAGAGAAACGTTCGTCAAAGTATGATGCCAGCTAGGTACAGTACAACGAAAAGTTCAGCAGTCACAGCTACGAATGCCTCTAGCATGATCGCCCCGGTCACGCTGACTGCTGCCACATGCGATCAGAATAAAGCTGTCAAGAAACACATTATCACTACCATCGATTGCTCGACTCAAAGTGAATGTGAGTATCCGCGAGTTGAAATACACAATCCGCTTCTTGTACCATGATTCAGTTTTAACCGAGCGTGCTTAATCTTACCGTAACTATCTACACGCAACGGTTAACGAAGAAAACGTGACATATCATTTTCTATTACATTTGAAGAAACGAAAGCTGTTCTTTACTTCTGAGAGGGGAGGGTGAATTTATGCTGTGGCGATGCTAGATAATAAAATGCTGGAACACGTTCCGGAAATTGAAGCTACGAACGCCGAAGCGGCGCAAGTTCATTGACATTTTCAGAAAAATATGTATTCTTTTTTATTTTGCTATGTTATGGATATAGATATTATAGTGATCATTGTTCTTTGTTTTTCTTTTGGATTTGTGAAACCATAGCTTCCTGCTATTTTGAATCGTATCATTACAGTATGACTAGATTGCGGATTTTATGCAAATTCATGTTTTCGCGAGTATAGTAAATTTATAGAAATTTAAAAGTTTTCAAAATTAAAAATTTAAATTAGCATGTGGAAAATTAAATTCCTAGAGATCCACAAAAATTTAATCGCGACAATTTTAACTATTTATAAAATGATAATTGCTAACAAGAAAGATGTTCGTTAAATTTATCCATTGAAAAGATCACATTCAGAGTAACAATTTGTAATTTCTTCGCAAAATCTCTTATTTCTGTGTCAATATTTTCCACAAAATACTTATTTACTAAAGAAAGATTCTATCCATTTTAAAATCATAAAATACTACAATTTTTCAAACGATACTATACACATTATTCCCATGAGTTTAATCTGCTTTAAAGCACACGTTCCGACCATGATATTTCCCTCCCCCATAAAAGAAAGCATCCAACTACTAAACAGAGACTTTTAATTAAACGCCGTGAACAAAAACAGACGATTCCATGTTCCTGATCCGCAGAGAAACACCGCAGGCGAAACATCCGTTTCAAACAGCTTCGAAACAAACTTCAGATCGTAAAGAATTATTTTATAGAATACCGTACACCGTTCCTTAAACTAAAATCACGATATCGCTAATTCTTTAACGCACACTGTTTCGTAATTTCAACCGTTCAATTGAAAAGATACGTTTTCTTTCGCCAGATTACGAGTTAGAAGTGAAGGATCAGAAAAATGGCAAACCACCGCCTACAGTCGCTTCACGATCGACCCAAACCTCTGGCAACAACGACAAAGACTCGAGTGCTGTTTTAACGAGCACCAACGACTCGAAGGAAAGTGACGCAACAACGAAACAGCTGAACAACAACTCGAGAATAGGAAATGGACCAGTGAGTCAAAGTGACGTTTCGTTATAGCAGCAGGTTTCCATAGAATCGGCCGTTTTGCCAGCGAATTTGAAACCGATCTCGAAGAAACCGGTAATCGTTTGAAGGGACGCAACCGTGGGAGGAAAGAATTGTAGAAGACGAGACAACGTCTGAATATTTTGTAAATACGACTGAATTGTAAGTTAAATACGCTTTCGGGGTGACGATAAGTTTCGTATCGTTAATTCTCCATATTAGCCTCGAAACGATGCCGAGGAAGACGAATGTACGATCGAAAATCGTGCAATACTTACTATCGTGTGTTCCGTATGAATTAAAATGATAACGAGCTAATTTATCTCCTGTGTACATGGTATTATTATTACAGAATAAATAAGAAAATTTAATTACTTGGGAAAAGTGTTAGAAAAAAAAAAAAAGAACGAACGATCTAAGGGACATTTTAAGAAATTGAAACAATCAATTATGCCGAGTGCTGTGAATACACGGGGATCGTGAAAAACCGCCTAAACTCATAATCATCGATCGTAACTAATTATTAAGTCACGTTTGAGAAAAAAGAAAAAAAAAACAAAGAAAAGGAAAAAAAAAAGTAAAACTGCTCTGGTTTCTTCTGTGATCATAGCGTAATGCATGTAATAACCACGTGTGGTTGCATAAAACCTGTTTTGTACATACACACACACACACACACATTACGTCATTCTTGTCATATCTGTGCACGTTAAGAATATATGCACGCGAGCGAATTATTCGAACGTTGTAAATATCGGTAGATGAACTCGTGAAAAGAAGCAGCGGAAAGCGTAAATTTTTGCGTGATAAAAGCTCGTCAAAGTGTTAAGCGGGGCGATCTTCTATTGATAATTTTTGAAATAAAAAAGAAGAAATGATCAGTGATTGTTCGATACGTCGAGAATATCATTCGTCGATTTCTCTGTAAATAAATTGCGCTCTTCTGTAAATATTAAACGAGGTGATATACCTTGGAAGCGAGTTACGAAAAATCGGACGAGTTTCAAGCTGATAATTCGAATTAAGAGTATTTCGAAGTGTGAATAATACGACACATCGTAGACCCTTAGATGATCCTTTCTTCCCTTCCTTTCGAATCTTCTCTGCAAACTATAGGAATTGCTACACGTAGAGATTAAAACAAGGATAAAAGAAGGAAAAGAAACTCAACGATTGCACGTCGATAACGAGATATATCGTAAAACGGTTTTCTCTGATGATCTTAGCCGCTCGAATTTTAATATAACGTTAACGCTTGTTAATGTACGTCTTTGTACGGAGAAAACGATTGTTCCGTAGTTTCTGATGTACATACGTACGCTAAGAATTGTAAATTCTTCTCGTAGAGTCGCAAACGTGCGATAAACATATCCACTCTTAACCCGTGTACACTGTAGCTGTTCTTTCTTTTTCTTTTCATAGCGATAGAAACTTGTACCGGAAGTTGCCGGTTACGTCGAAGAAGAATTCGTTCAGAGTTCGATTTTACACGACGTTAAAAATCCTCCTATCACTTGTACCAAGATAATTTCGAAGAATTATGAATTTTTCACGTAGAATCGAAATGGATCATTTTCGTCAAACTTATGGATACTGATGAGCCAAAGTATCCATAGTTTAACATGAATCCTATTTGTCTTTTCTTTATATAAGAATCACGTTCGACAACGATATTTAAGAAATTCGAACACTTTCTCAAGAATACCGAAGCATCGAATAGAATAGTTTCTTCGGGAACGATATTCTGGCCAAGCGAAAAGAATGTTCACGACACGAAATCGCGACAACGCATAAATGTATCTGACTGTTCTCGAGTGATCACCGTTTAACCGATAAATATGTAAATAATATATATGTTAAACATGTACGTGACTGTAAATACAGGCGATTAAATATAAATACTAAGGCATGAAACGAAAAAATGTTTAGTTCGTATGGAACCAATATAGTCATAATTAACGCCGGTTGAAGGTTAAGATCTCGAATTGATGGAAAAAATTTCGAACAGAGTCTATGGACAATGTCGAGGGAGAAAGGGAGAAGAACTCTTTTAAGTTGCTTCACGCGATCTTGTATGCTCTAAGGATATTTTAAATACGTACGAGCGCTATGATAGAAAGACGCGAGTTTCACGTGGTATTATGATGTTCGTTCGAGTGACCGAAAAACGGCCGAAAAGAAAAAGTCTTAAAAATAAAGTATTAAAAAAAAAATGGAAAAATCATGCTTTACGTTTGTTTTACCTCTACCTTGTTTATCCTTCAATCTGTCTTAACACGTTAACACGTTAAGTACCATGTTAAATTCAACGGTTCAGCTTCGAAAATTTTTCAGAAATTTATCTATTATTAATTACAATAAATTATATATTTATTAAAGTGGTAACTTTACAACGCCTTGTTTAAACTAGTTCAACGAGACCCATCAAAGAATGATAAGAAATTATTTTCTAAATTTGAAGCTGTTCATTTTTCGGGAATCAACGTCGCTTAAAGGAAAATATTAAACTCGGCATTTAATTTAAATTTGATCCCCGATGGTGTCAAATTTAAACAGATAAATTGTATAATTCGTACGAGATATGTCTGCACTTTTTCAACACGTTCGTTATCAATATCACATACGCGTGACTCCCATTAATATTCGTACACCTTTTAAAACAGAATAACTTTTTTTTAATTGAACCAAACAAATTGTGTTCTCGTATAGAAGGATTAGTTTAACAAACGACGCGCGCAAACAATTTTGAAAAAATTCCAATTGGTTTGGATTACGAAGAAAATAGTAACGGTCGCTTTCTACAATTTTTTAATCTGAATCCGTAATGAAAATTAATTCTTCTAACTTCTCGTGAGAACTCAGTTCACTTGGTTCAATTTGAAAAAAGTTATTTTATTTTAAAAGATGTTTGAATATTAATGAGAATCACTGTATGTGTGATGCGTAAATTTCCGCGATAGATTAGATTATCTACATGCAATGCATAGTTTGTGTATTTGATATATCCTACGTGTGCATAAGTGCAAGCACAAATGGTATTATGCAAAGTATAGATATCGAGTATTTAGACAAAAATAATCCAAAGGATGGGAAAAGATACATCGACAGAACTGTGGTAATAAACGTGTTGATACATTTTATTGAAAAATTTTAAACACAGAGAAAATTGCCTTCTCTGAACACTCATTGAACACTAAACACTCTAGACACTCGTCGCCTAAATATGGAAAAACGAAGCGAAATCGTTTCCGTGACGAGCGTGTTAACGAAAAGAAATAAATACACTATTGTTTGTGACATCCTCTTTCCTTTATTGTTCGCTTCTTTCACGAGTACCGGGAGTGATATCTTACAATAATAATTTCACACGTTTTAAGATCTGTTTTATTTCTCAAAAGTACAAAAAATGTTACAGAGAGAAGAAACGATGCGCCGTGTTCGTCAACGATGTAGACAGAGAGAGAGTCCCGATCGTGTTGGTGATTACGCCACGAGGAATTCACCTAAGCTTGAACATCTCTCACTTTGCATCATCGTTCAGTTCATGGTGCCTTACCGGATTAGTAGTCCCTGAAAATCCCGATTAGGCGTATCATTTGCGACTTGTCATCACCTCAGTACAGATTTGTTAGAATTTGTGAGAGAACACGAGACATTAACACACTACTGTTAAAAGAAAAACGCACAGGTTGGACGAGGATCGTAGAAAACTGAACGTGTTAACTTCCGGTTAGCCATTCTTGAAACTTATCTATCTATACATGTATGAATAATGAAAATAGAGACAACGAAATTTACAACGAATCGAATGAAAAAAGAAAAATGATAATTTATAAGAAACTCCTATTTATCGTATCCTACGCTAATTGATAAAACAATAAAATATGAGATGTAACGTAATGAGCCTGATTCGTTCGTTCAATGCCTTACGATGGCTCGTATTAATACAGACGTGAAGGAGAGGCGTTAAAGGGTGGCAGAGAAATAGAAAAGCCTCGCTAAAATAAATTATCTTTTTATTCGATTAGAAATTACAACGCTTTGTAATTCGACTGACATTCCTTGTTCACCAAGCCGTAACGTATATTATCATTTTACATTCTCCTATAACGCACAACCTTTCCTTTTTTTTTTTATCTTTCTTCAAATTAACAATAGTCAATCCGACTAGTTACGCTTCGTCACTTCGTCATTATTATTATTATATACCGTCTCTCGTCATTACGTTTAATCTTTGTCTTTACAAGGAGGAAAAGAAAGGACGATACGAGGTTGACGCAAGAAAGAAAAGAAAAAGAAAAGAAGAGAAAGAGAAAACGATTAATACTGTATGAGACACATTTAAGCAAACTCATCACGCTGGATTGTATCGTCATTCAACGATAATATATGCGTAGGCACGGATACAATAATAAATATGCAATTCATTGCAACAGTTATATATATATATATATATATATATATATATGTATGTATATCAGACTTGCCTCTAAAAAGTTGTCGAACCCTGCTTCGAATATCATTCACACTTTACAACGCAAAGTATAAAATCTTTGGTCTGACTAAGAAAACTCTCGTACACGCGTTACACCACGTTTACAAAAATTCGGAAGCTTATTCGTTATAAAAGTACTTCTATTTATCTCTCTCTCTCTCTCGCTCTCCCGTAAGAAAATCGTTCACTGTTTCTCTGTTTGTATTTTCATTTTTTTTTTTTGCTTTTTCGTGTTTTTTTTTTTTTTTTGTAGTTCTCTCTCGATGTAAAGACGATCACAATGTGCTTGCTATAGATTTGTGTGACATAGTTTCGTCCAGGGTTTACATGTGCCTGCATTTGAATCGCTGGACAATAAATATTAGCTCGGCATTCGGTTTAATTAATACGAGCTAGCGTTTACAACGATTTACTTAATAATTTTTCTTTTTTTTTTTCATATGTTCAGCAGTGTAATTAATAAAAAGAAAAAAGATCTATTTTTATGCTTGGATGTTCGTACGTTGTTTAACAATAACAAACGGGTAACTTCTCTTAATGTGAAGTTATTGAATAAAAATATATCTCAATTTACAAACGATAAAATATGAAATTTAATAATAACATCAAGTCGAAACATAAGGCCAAATAAAGTTGCATAAATGCATTTACATATAAATTACCTTCCCTTTGTCCAGGAGACGAAACGTCTAATCTAAACTACATTAACATTTCCATGCATCTGTTAATTAGTTATAATCTTACATAGAGTGAACATTGAGAAATTCGTTTATATATTACCCTTTCCCCAACTTTCTTCCCCTTTCACTCTAGCATACAACACAAATGTCAATTTGGAAACATTTATAAATTTACTGTAACAAAATTCCCACATAAATAAATGCTATAATCAAACAAACATAACAATAACTATGTATCTTTACTTATATTTACAAGATAACTCTCTATCAAACTTAATAAAAATTTAATCCCTGTGATATTTGTATAGTATGCCAAACCATGGCAAAATATGAACTTTTCCTTTGCTCACAATGATGCATCTTGATTTTTGTGTTAGTCATCATTTATCGCAGCTTACATAGGATTGCATGGATTTTGTGAATTACATACAACACACTACTATCCTCTCGTCGACGAGGTACACTTCACACGATAAAAGAGATTACTGAATTGACTTCCACAACTTACCACTGCATTTAGTACCTTTGACCTTCTGTTGCTTCTTCTTAGGATCCGATGGTAGACCCAATAATGTGTCTCTACTAGATTCATTCCCTCCTGTTCCTGTATTACCACCTGCCATATCTGCTTCTTGTACACCACCACCTCCAGCTTGTGCAGCAAGTGACTTTTTTATGTTAGCAATCTAATAAAATAGAATTAAAGAACTTATATACAGATCTAATCATACTTTACCACTTTCTTTGGAATATACATTTACTTACATCTCTCTGTACTCTTTCTTTGTGATAAGTAGCCTTCTGTTTTTCAACATTGGCTCTATTAACTTGTTCTTCGATACACGCTAACACTGTATCACAGGCTTGACCCCAAGCAGCCAATGTTTCTGCAACTACACCTGTGTCAGCAGGTCTAACATCACGTCCTAAACCTGTATAATCTACCTCTAACTGTGAATTTTTTTGATCCAGTTTGCCATGTATTATGTCAGCATAAATGGCTTCAATTATTAAATCTTCTAAGTCTCTGACATTTTTTATATCTAACTCTTCCAAGAGGACAGAATATGGTATACATCTAGACTTTGTGGCTAATGTGACAATTGTTAAATGTTGAAGTTTCTTCTTCTGAACAGGAGTCAATTCTAAAACCTTGTCTTTGTTTTCTAGATATTCTTTATAAGTACCGTATGCAAACAAATTCAGAGTATTCCAATATTCTACGTAAGGACCATTTTCTAGCTCTTTGATATTAGGCATATCTAACAATTCCCCAAATACATGTACACCTGGTGTTTCTACAGCTTGCCTGATTAGTTCTAATGCAGCTGCACCTTTGGCAGTTTTTGCAAGCAACACAAACTGCTCCAAAGGATTAGTAGCTGTCTTTTCTGTGGTTGTTCCACCAGTCATATTGGACCTGTTGGATAAATATTAATTGTTGAAGAAGAACATCCCTTTGCTACCTAACAAATTCCTATAAATACTGTCGATTGCGAAATATCTACTATAACAATAAAATGAACATAAACTGAAGTCATATGACTGTAAGAAAGGTTAGAAATCGTACGTCTGACGTATACCAAAAGTATTATTAATAAAAACAGAAAATCATCTAACAATCAAGAGTAGCAGTTGAAAAACGCAAATCCATTATGTAAGGAGAACTTACTTTATCCCGAGTTTACAAATATCGAATGGCTTTGTCTGAAAATGTCTTCGCATGTGATCAAGTATGCAAGCAAATACAACCGCGTAAATGTTATACGAGGGGAAAGGAAAAGGAACTTTCACCAGATGACAATCTATATTGTTTCTTGAAAAAAGACGAACGAAACGGAGTGGGAAAACGATGAAATAATCATACGAAAGAACGTTTAAAGGGAAACAGTTCGCGAAACATATTTTGCGAGAGAGAATCAATACACGTTCTTTGTGAAGTTCTCGTTCGTTTCAAGCGGAGGTTGTCGGCACTGGCAAACAGTGTACAGGGAGCCCGAGAATAACTTCAACGTGTTGTATCTGTTTGACAGAAGAGAGGGGAACGTGTGTTGTTCTCCACGAATGCGAACGGTTTATGTTAAATAGTCTTTCCAAATGATCGTGCCGTTTGATGGGAAATAGTGAACGGAAGAATTTCAAGATTGCAGTTCGTCGGACGATACTGCGCTTGAAAATTCCTGGTAACGGATAGTACAAAATGAAGCCTTTAATCGAGTTCGAGGAATGTTTAAGAGACACGCCAAAGTTTCGGTGAGAAAATTGGTTAAAAATCATTCTCGTTCTAGCACGCTACTTTTGTTTGCCTTTCCCGTGCTCCGCTCCGTCGCACGATGCACGCACTACTGTGTGAATAAGTTGTCGAATGTACCGCGTCGTTAATGCATAAATCAATGGGAAAAAAAACTTTCGTAAAAAAATGCTCGTTTCGTTTTTCTAGATCCTGCATCGAGGAGGTAGAGGCAAACGTCGATCTGCTCGAACAAAAATTAGACAAGGTATTTCTGCTTAATTGAGAAAAAAAAAAGAAAACGAATATGAAAGTTTTTAGATACATTATGCACATAGTCATGTGACAGTATTATTTATTACTATCTCCAAAGAAATCGTTAGTTTTCGAAACAACGGTGTATTGAAGGCATTTAAATAGAAAAATGTCGACTATCAAATATTTTCAGTCTTTTTCATAGTGCTGGTTCTATTGTAACAAACAAGTTACATAAGTAATTTCAGTATTATTATGATAATCTCTTTAAAACTGAATCCTTTGCAGGTGTTAAAAAACTGTAGCCAAATGATTGACACTGGGAAACTTTTTGTAGGACAGCAAAGGTATGTTACAATGCACATAATATTTATATGCAATTAATAAGAGAATAAAATTCTATATTGAAGAATTGAAACTATATTGCTATTGTAAAAAACTGTTTGAACTAAACTAAAAATGTTGGATTAATTATTATAAAATGTGTGATTGAAAGAACATTATTATTTTAAATGAGATGTGTTTAATAATAAAAAGGAAGAGGGAGATTCCAAGCAATAGAGAAGAGTCAGGAAATGTATATGAATTACAGCTCTGTTGGGAGTGACTCATACATATGGTAGCACTGCCTAACACAATGAAGAATGATACATATTTGAAACACTTGCTGTTGAGAGATTATTCATTTCCCATTGATTCCCTGTTACATTTAAATAAAGAACATTTTTTTAATAAACGAGCATTTTTATATTTATTATATTTTCTAATGTGTACAATAAAATTATCCTCAATTCTTGTGTATTGTTTAAATTGTATTTGTTCGTTATAATTATGTTCGTAAATGTTTACAATATTTTTAATATGTGTAATTTTAATCTATAAGTATATGTTTTTTGTTTTAAACGAAAAATATTTTTTTATAGCCAATTTGCCAATAGCCTCTGGGAGTTATCTCTGTACTTCAATGATGATTCAGAGATAATGGCCTTACTGAACAAACTAATCCATGCTTTACAAGAAATGAACAAGTTCCATACTATTTTGTTAGATCAGGCATCTAGGACTGTAATTAAAGATCTTAACTCGTTCATTAAAAGGTAAGATTAATTGTACTTGTTAAATGTGATGATGAGTGCATGTAATTATCTCATGTATTTCATTTGAAGGTTCTCATGTGTATATGTGTAACATTCGTAATATTTTAACAGTGATATCAAGAGGGTAAAAGAATCTCGTCATTATTTCGAAAAGATCTCCGCAGATTTGGATATAGCTTTAAACCGAAATTCGCAAGTTCCGAAATCCAGACCTGCGGAATACGAAGAAACTTCTAACATACTATCAGCTACCAGATCCTGCTTCCGACATACTGCTTTAGATTATATTCATTCCCTGACAATGATACAAGCACGCAAAAGACACGAAATACTGGGTACGCTACTTAATTATATGAACGCGTGTATTACTTATTATCACCAAGGTACCGATCTAGCGCAAGATTTAGATCCGTTTTTGAAAGATCTCGGGGAAAACTTGATTAAAATGCGAGCCGATTCTGTTAAGCTTGAGAAGGAAATGGAGAACCGACATATTTACGTTACAAATAGAGACTTAATACCATCTCCAATACCTGGTAATCCTAAGATGGAAGGTTACCTCTTTAAACGCACTAGCAACGCATTTAAGACTTGGAACAGAAGATGGTTCTGTTTAAGAGATCACCAGTTGGTCTATAAAAAGAGAACAGGCGATAACGATTACACTATTATGGAAGAAGATCTTCGTCTTTGCACTGTAAAACCAGTGGTTGACTGTGATAGAAGAAACTGCTTTGAAGTATTAAGTCCTACGAAGTAAGCCGAAAATAATAGAAATAATCGCAATAGACGTTTTAATACACGCGTTCTATTTCCAGGAGTCATATATTGCAAGCTGACAGCGAAGAAGCTTACTTAGCATGGGTAACTGCCATGCAACAAGCAATCGGTGCTGCCATTCAAGGAAGTATGGGTGCTGGTACTATAGTCAGTATACGAGAATCACATTTACAAAATGTTAGAGGAACAACTAGACAACCGTCGAAACCTAAATCAAGGTATAATGGAGAAGTGGCTTTAAATAATTCAAGTTACATTTCGATAAACATTATAATTCTCTTTTTTTTCTATTACAGGGTTTGGGAACAAATCTTAAAAATTGCGGGAAACGACACTTGCTGCGATTGCGGTGGTGCTAATCCAAGGTGGGCCAGTATCAACCTTGGAATTACACTTTGCATAGGTAAATTGTCTCTTTCGTTATCTTTCGAATTAGATATTTTTCGATATGTTTGATATACGTTCGTTCTTTAGAGTGCTCTGGAGTACACAGAAGCTTAGGCGTTCACTATAGCAAAGTTCGTTCCCTCACGTTGGACGACTGGGAGCCAGAAATATTAAAAGTAATGGCAGAGTTAGGAAACACTGTAGTAAATAACGTCTACGAGGCTTTGCCAATTCCTTCTAATATTATTAGAGCTACACCAAAATGCAACGGGTGTGTAACATAAATGTAAAAGATAATTTATAATTAATACAAAAATAATATGAAAAGTTTCTTTTAATTAACAGTAATATACGCGAAGTTTGGATAAGAGCGAAATACGTGGAGCGTAAATTCGTGAAACCTTTGAGCAATATGATTTCGTCCGGGCAGCATGCTAGTCGTGACAAAATGCACTTTCGCAAATGGAGCGTTCGCAAGTTGCGCCGTCGTCCACGTAGTTGCGACAAAATCGATAGTAGTAATCGTAACAAAACGAATACGCTATCATCCGTGAAAGAAGGTCATCATTCTACGAGCTCGGATGATAGCAAACACACGTCAATTGAAAGTTTAAGTTCCGTTGATAAGCCGAAGAAAACCACAGAAAGAAGTTCCTTAAGCTCTGATGACAGCGCGAACATAGATCTGAAGAATGATTCGACTCTGTATGGGAAAATCTTGGCACGACCGCGTAACGATTTGAATGAAAGTAACCCGAAGGCCATTGATAGTAATAAAGAGTCGAGTGATGACAGTGAGAATAAACTTCGTACATCTGAGAACAAAGACAATACAATCGCTGAGAACACCGATTCGGAGAATAATTTATCGATGAATATCGAAGTGTCCTTAAACACAGAGATTTCAGATATGAAGGAAGATACCTCGGAAAATAAAGACGCTGGGACAGAGAAACAATACACGGAGAAAGTTGAGTTCGACGTGTTGATGTTCGGATGCGATTTACCAAAGCCAACGATCGATAATAGCTTAGAGTTAAGTTCCGATCAAGACTCAACTGCCGGTGAAGACGAGGAGTTTACGGACGAGGAAGACATCGAGAATTTACATCCCGAGATGTTACTTTATAAAGCTGCCGCTGCGCACAATCTTCCGGTGATGTGTGCAGCTTTAGCAGCTGGTGCTGATAAATCATGGACGAATGTTAACGACAGAGGAAGAAATGCTCTGCATCAAGCGATTATTAGTGTAAGTATGAAATATTGAAACGTAATATTATTCATGAATTTTTTAAAAATTTTGTTTCTTTTTTTGTTTTTTAACACAGGGTTCTGTAATGTCTTGCGAATATCTCATTCTAAACGGAGCACGTATTAATTGCCAGGATTCCGATGGTAAAACACCATTGTACTTGGCTACAGAACTAGGTACACATTTTCTTTTATTCGTAATAAATTCTGTCCCTTCGAAGTTTAATCGAACTATTGAAAATCTCAGGTCATACTGCCCAAGTATGCTTACTGTTAAAACATCGTGCTGATCAGCATATCGAGGATGAAAGCGGTGTGAAACCTTTGTCGATAGCTGTGAAAGAAGCTAACGCGGATATTGTTACATTGTAAGTACAAAGTAAATGTATTTTATCAAATGATCTTTACTATGTTACGTTCATGTTTGTTTCAGATTACGTCTCGGTTTGTTGAACGAAGAAATGAAAGATTCGGAGATCGGGATCAGCGGCGACGAGACTTTTAACGACGTTGTTCGTGACTTTAGTCAGTTAGCCTGCTCCCATCCGGAACGATTGCAACGGCGAAACGAAAGCAACAACGCGTCACAGCCGCCGGAATGAGGTTTAAGAACGTGCAAAGTTTATTTGCAGAATCTGAAAACCAGGCTACAACGTAAAGAGAGGAAGGAGAATGGTACATCGAAAATATCATCTTTCAGTTCCTTGCAGGGTAAATAAAAATTGATTGTGAGTAAGTACGTGGACGATGCGGAGGTTCGAAGCTTTACGGTACGATAATTGAATCGATAACGAAGAGATATCGCGTAATATTGTGTCTTTTTACAACTTAAACCTTCTGTGCAACAGAGGGCGAATTGAAATTTGTTAAGTGTTCCGTATTTGTATCGAACAGAGAAATAAGCTGAAGAGAAAAGCATTCTCATGTTTCGCGAGAGAAGAAGAAAACGTTATATTTTGCTTACACGCGGAATTTACGCTGTCTAGGTGATAAAATGAATTCCGATTTTTTGTATACCTTCCCCTCCTAGTTTCTTCTTGAATTCACAGAAGAAAAGGTAATAAATAACTGTCACGCGTGCTTCGTATATTTTAAAGAGGATCTTACAAGAAGTAAACAACGTTCACGAACGACACATAGCATAAACGCAACTTGGAATTTGAAAACTTTTGCAAATAACCGTAACAAAGTGTACATTATTATACTAGTAGATATTTGTATATCGTTTATGTGATAACAGAAATGTGACGAAGTAGTTGTGAACTCTCTCTGTTGTATGAACCAAGTTTTACTAATAGCCAACGTCGTTTTCGATATATGGATCTAGCGAGGTGTCTTTTGAACAACAATTTTATACGTATATCTGTTTTTTATATACTTAACATTACCAGTAATGTATATACAACTGGCACTAAGAATCTTTTCGTTCTCTTCTATATTTTTTTTTTTACTCTTTTTTTTTGTTTTTAATTATACATAGCGATACGATACTATATAATTAGTGTCGATTTAATTACGATTACGACATTATAGATTATACATAGAATTATATAGTTCGTCTAGAAGTTACATTTGTGAATGTAAACTACAACTATTAGATTACCAAAATAGACTAACAAACGATTCACGTATAGTTCCGTATAATATATACCGAATTTGTTGCCAAAAATTAACCGTTTGTATATAAAACAAAAAAAAAAGGAAACATTTAGATCTGACAACTATCCGACGTTGATTCCTGGATGGGAATAGCTTTATTTCCAAGGATTTTCTTTAGAATTAATAATTTGCAAAGACATAATTTAACGATACATTTAAAATAAAGTGTATCCACGACTTTTTATATCATTTCCATGCTTCTATTGTTATTTTCTTTTTTTTTTTTCTTCGGCTGCGTTTTGCGCATTTACACGGACAACTTAGGTTTCTCTTTAACGTGACTTGTACAACGAATATAAGTTATGCTTCCTTTAGTGCATATTCTATAATACTATACTAACTACGTTGAACAGTATTTATGAGAAATTTATAGCGTAATGCATGATTTTTAGTCTACATTGTATGTAATAGAGGAAAGAACTTAGATGCGAGATAAACGGAAAAAGAAGGGAAAAAAAACACTACTAATCATTGTTAACGAATATTTTTCATTGTTTACGTGAAGAGAGGCTTTTATTGATAGTTACGATTGAATTAATTCGTTGTAAAATTTATTCCAATGAGATTCCAATGAAAGAAACAAAAACAAAAAACTATTGACACACATTCTTTTCAGATTTGTTATATTTTTTTATTTGATATATACATATATGTATATATATATATATATGTATTACTATAGCTTTGCCCGGTCGAATCTGGTATTCGATTCGATAAAAGGATTTGCGTTTAATTAAGTAACATGACCACAGTGACGTAAGCGTGTAATAACACTAACAAAACGAGATACTCATTGTTGCACAAGCGATTAGCAACGACAAACTCAAACTTTAATCTATTCTTAACGTACTCGGTAGTACCCTTTGTTTACTTTCGTTTGAAATTACTTAGAGATGTTTACTAAAATCGCGCGATCGTTTCTCAAACTTTGTTAGTAATTTTGTCTCTTTTTCGTACGTGTTAACATTATATTTACGGGCCTTTCTCGAATGAACAAGAAACCGAATTTTTCCTTCGAGAAATCGATTTGTTAGAGACAACAATATTGTTAACTTACAAATTCATATATATTTTCGTATCATTCCGTTAATAAAAGTAGATGGGAAATAATAACAATTGTTTCTGCAATTTCGCTAGTGAAATCGACGTATCCCGTAAACCTAATGTTAACAGCAATTCTGTTCGAATAAAAAATTCATCTTGTATCGTTATCTCTTCTCTGTACTTAGAAACTTTTTTTTTTATATATATATATGTTTTATACATATAATTGACAGAAGGAAAAACGATACATGAAAACGTGTAAAGAAAAAGAACACGACACGAATATATTCTCGATTATGTACGAACGAAAAGAAGAAAACCGTATGTCTTCCAAATGGTGAAAATCTTTTACGCTGACAAAACTACCATTATGATATTATTTGAAATTCTATGATTTCCCAATAGTACAAGCGACACGTCTTCTATACGTTGTAATGTTATCGATGAACTTATTAAATCGTCACCAAGTTACTGCCTAATTGTGAAAATGTTGTTATAATATTCCGATGTACGTCTATAAAGAAGTTGAACAAACTAATAATAATAATAATGATAATAATATCGTTTCTCTGTTACACGCCATTGCAATAAAATTGTAAACAGTCTAATTAATGTATCATACCGTACACAAAACTTTACGTCATAAAACAGTGATTATGCAAGCATGCCTTTTATTTTTTTTATTTTTTTATTTTTCTTTCTTTTTTTTTAATAAACATTTCCCTCTGTGACGATTATCCATGGTGAATTTTTATGCAAGTGAAAGGGGAAAAAAGTTTTGTTTTCAACGTGCTTGTTGGAGTTTTATATGTAATCTTACATGATTTTGTAAGATGTACGATAGATGGAAATGTTCGACAAGCAGTAAACGATGGAGAAGCTTGTGCAATGAATTGTTTATTGTGCAAACGATTGAAATTACGGCGCAATTCATGAACAGTATAGATCGATAAATCTCCCCCCACTCTCGAAAGAAACGCATATGGTGCATCGTTGTACGCACAATTTAATGATAAGTAAGTAAATTATTAATCGAAACGGGTCAATACCCTATCGATGATGTTCACTTATCGCTCTGTGTGTTCCACGCATACGTATCTTGCGCACGAATGTCCAAACTAATTTATCAGAATTTTTCTATCTTCCATATGAATGCTCCACTTTTCGTTACTAGCATTTGTTTACGCGCTCGATCATTCTGTGACGATAAACGATAAGAAACGCGTCACCGCGGTACGTCGTTTATTCAAATGCTTACAATTTTATGAAATCACACTGATCGAGAGATGTTAAGTAGAAAAAAAAGATTCTAAGTAAATTAATAATTTTTTTAACGTTTGATTGTGATAGAATTTCAAAAATTCTAACTTCTCACAAACGAAATTTCTTTTTCGGATAAAGATAAAGTTCCATGAAAATTCTGTTCCCCTTTAAATAATAAAATTTCAATAGTGAAAGAAAAGAAAATTCTCAATGCAAAAGAGCGAAATTTTTTTTTAATAAAGTTCAATGAAAATTCTATTTCCCTCTAAATGAAATGTCAATAAAGTTGAAAAAAAAGAACATTCTCAAAGTAAAAGAAGAACGAAATTTCTTCTTTGGATAACATTCGAGGAGAATTCTATTTCTCTCTAAACAATAAAATTTCAATAAAATTGAAAAAAGAACAAATTGTTCAGAATTCTATTTCCTTTGAAATAACTTTAAAAATTTTCAATAAATCCCTAATAAGCAAAACCGTAAAATTCCATTTGTGCAGTTGTTGAAACAATCGTGCACAGTTCGTCAAAGAAGAAGAAGAAGAAGAAGAAGAAGAAGAACAAAAGGGGAATTCGTTTCTTCAGAGTTGATAGCGCGATTATCTATCACTGGCTGAGAAATCAATTCAACACCGAAATTGGAAACTCTCCGGTCAGCCATCGCTGTTGCATAGTCATCTGATTGGTTTGAAAACGTGAAAACGGTCGGTGAATGTCGATCAGAAATCGTGCGGATTGGCTCGGTGAAGATAGTAGTGATAAGAAGAAACGCGGTCTCATTGGTCAAACGTGCCCTTCTCATTTCCCTGATAATAGCGTTGTTTGTCGTGGTATCAATCCTTTTCAACGTTCGAATCAATCGTGCATTAATCTCCGCAACTTATACACACGTGCGTTTCCTTTCATTCTTTCGCATTTTGTTTACTATCCACAGCGCAACACGATTGCGCGATCGAAAAGAATTCACTATCGAAAACAGAAAAATCATTCATTGGATTTTACATGAACTGTACGCATATATAAAAAGTATATATGTATATCACGAATAAATTTCGTAATCCATCTTCGATTCGCGATAAACAAGAAAAAAGCAAAAAACAAAAAAAAAGAGAAGAAAAGCAAAAATGGGAGAATTTCAACGAATTTCAACGTGAAGAAATAAAAGTACAAAGAGAAATGTGTTCGTAAGTGTATTCACGGTCCGGTTACGATATCTCAAAGAGCTCGAGCATAATATATGGATTCTATCTATCTACTAACTATGGCGGCAGGCAGTCTACGACGCCTAGAACAGTTCCTATTTCGAACGATTACGGCCTCGAGGTTGCATATGTCATTCCACGCGCTGCCAGCTGCGCTAATTCTACTGACAGATACGAACAAGCGACGGCCCGATCATTAATTCTACCACGGTCATTTTCACGATTCGTTCTTTGAAAAGGAAAGCCAGGACGGCGCGTCGCCAGAATTACAAATTGGTCTCCTGAACCAACATCAGCCGATCCTTAAATTCTGCACAGGCGAACCGCGAAATGACTTACTCCGATCGTTGACTCTCGCCAGAGAAAGACAGAGACCACGATTAAATTGATTGCACGATAAAAATGAACCCTACAGATCCTTTGAACGCGAATAACCTCGGTATGTTCGACTTGAACAATAGTTCTAAAGCGGTTGTTCAAGAGAGAAAAGAAAGATCCTGGTGTTTTCTATTTTCTTCTTTTTCGTACATTCGCCTCTACTTCTTTAACACGGCTAAATTGCAGAGAAGAGCAGAGCTAGAGGGATTTGCATCGATAACAGGGGTCTCCTCGAATGTTTTACAAGCGAGCCGATGATTGCACCCTCCCAGGTTCGTAAAAGTAACCGATGGGTGAACGCGGTGCAATTTAGCATTTTTTTACGACACCGAAAAGTAAGTATGAATTATAGCGCTGATAAGGCCTCAGGCCCTTCTCGACTTGACGCCGCGTCGTAAATCAGAGGCTTCTGAGGAAGAAAAAAACAAAACGTCTTAGCTGCGAGTAACAATGTAGATTGTCTGTGAGCCACGAACGAGAAGTTCCTTCTCATTTTTATTTTAACGTTGTTCCTTAGGTTGTGTACTAGGCCGATCGGAAAACAAGAAGAAGAGAAACGATGCCCTAATGTCTGACGTGGGAGCGACTGACTTTACTTAACTATTTCGTGTAATTTAGAAAAGAATAAAAATAACATTTATCCTTCTCGTACGAGTAAAATGAAATTTCTTTCACCAGATGAAATTAACATTGAAACATTTCATCTGACGAATGAGAAATTTCTGTACTTCGTTCGACGGCGCACAAGACTTTGCCCAGTCAGATCAAAAGGATCAACGATCAATCTCCGCGTGGTTCAAAGATCGTGCGTGGTAGCATATATATATATATATCGAAAATAAAAAAAAATACATACGTATATATATATATACATATACACACCCATATATATATATATATATGTATTTTTTTTTATTTTCGATCCCGTAAGTTTTTCGTTCCGCGAAAAAGCCGTAAAAGCGGGCGTCAAAATAAGCATACACACATGAGTAATATTACGCGTGTGTATACATATATATTTATAAACTATGTGGACAGTTGTTGCGTTCTCGATATAACGCCAAGTGCGTAGATTCGAATGAGAGACGTGGCTGCGTAGAAGATTAGAATGAACCGTGAAGTCCGACGTCTGGTCGATCGACGAAATTAGTATCGCTTACTCACCCTGCTAATCACACCACAGTCTGACTTTGGCTTACGAAATTCTGTGGTTCCTTGGGCTCACCGTGAAACAACAACGTTTTTGTTTTCCTAACGTCTGTGCCTTGTTTCGCGCTTCTGCTTCATACTTCGAGAAACGACACTTAAACAGAGATGAAGGGAGGATAATGAAAAAAAGAAGGAAAGAAAGAAGAAGAAGAAGAAGAAGAAGAAGAAAGTTCGATGTTTCGCCACCTATAAATTCGATTCTCGTTAGCGGCGGCCGCGAAAGAGAAAACCGCGAGGAGAAAGGGAAGAAGCGAACAGATTTATAACATCCAGAATCCCCAGACGCAACCGTCTTATGAAACTATTTTTAGGCGTTTTTAGGGCCTCTCGAATTTAGGCCAGGTTTCTCAGAAATCGGGGGAACGAACGTGCTTCGACAATGATAACACGATGCACTAAACGCCGGTTGACTTAACGCCGATGACCAGTGTTCGATCCACCTGTGATACAATCGATAATCATTTCCTGGTGATTTTATTCGAATTTTCGAACGATTCGAATATTGTTTTTTTTTTTTAATGTGGACATTTTTTTAATAGAACGTGTCAATTTTAATCTGTTCACAGCGCATGACGAGTTAACTCGTCATTAAGAACACCAGTAGCTTATTTATTGATGGATTATTCATTTTTTAATTACACTGTTATACTCGTATTAAATATAAAATACACCATATTCACATTTGCAAAAATCGAAATAATTCCTCGTGATTTTAGTTGAAATTTAATTATAAACTGCAACGATTTCGTTCTTGTTTAAGAGGCGAGTCCAGTTGAAAGATTAAGCGAGCATGGTTTATAGGAAACAAAATGTTACGAATAGATATTGAGATGTTGCTCGATATCCAGAAATTCAGAAGAATTCAACGAAATTACCGATAAAAGAAAAAAAAAATCGCTTTCAAAACAAACGATCCATTTGGCTGTTATTATGACAAAATTTGATTACCCCTGATACACATATAAAGCATCAAAGTATTTCTAATAATAAAAATAACGATAGAGAAGGAATTATGACAGTGAATACAATTCATAAATTATTATACTTAACGAATAATTTTTTTATATATCCTTTTTACTGAAAAATTTCACGCGAGTCGATTTTCTATCACGTAAGAAACAGCATTGAATCGCATCCATCGTATAAATCGAAGGATCTGTCGATCATTCGGATCGTTTGAAATGCTTTATGGAATGAACTTATTTGAATTTCAATTGCGTTATCTCGAAGAACGATGAACTGTTTATTTGGAAGGTTTCCGTGGCTAAAAAAATAAAGAAAAAAAAATAATGATTTGCGGTTACACGAGGAATCATTGTTGGAATTCAGCAGCTGACGGGTCACGATTCGCATCGCCGCCAGTGGAGGCAGATTCGATCTAGTAATTTTGCGCTCCCGAGCAAAATCGATTGATTTACTCCGATCAATAACAATCGATTGATCTCCACATAGCGAACATTCCACGTGTGAACATCTATTGCTAATCTGTTCGATGTCGGTTGGTAAGTACGTCACTCGTTTAATGTGAAACCACCCATCGTGACAATCAAGAATTGATTAAAAAGGAATTAGCCGATGAAACAACAGATGCAATTTCACTCTGTGCATCTACAAAAAATTTGTGAGAGATTCTAATGTGATAAAGATTGATGTAATAACAATAGAAAAGATTCTGATATAATAACAAGAACCAGATTCTAATATTTTGAAATTTTTCATTTTTCTTTGAAAATTCATTCATAGACTATCTTAAAATTTTTTTATTTTTCCCTGAAAAATCGTTTCCTCAATTTCTCAGCGACTTCAAATTTTCGACCAACAGTGTACTTCTTATTTTGTACCCGAGTACTTCACCGAACGATAAAATCTTCCTAAATTCATAAAAAATAAATTTCACAAGTGAATATCGCGAAAGTAACGTGAAATAATCGATTGAAAAGTACAACGAGGACCAAATATAATTCGACCTGAAATCACACACCCGTAAAATTGGCAAATAAAACGTAACAGAAATTCGACATAGTAAATTGCTCCCTTTTAACGGTAAAATACGTCTTTGATTCACATTCCGCCTCTCACGTGCGTAGGTACGTACACCTGTGGCATGGAACGAGTTACGTCATTTTCTTCTGGATATTGGAAATCGATCTGGCCAAGCATCAGATTGATGGATCATCGCACGCGCACCTGTATTGCGGTTCCGATCCAATTTCCAACGATCAATCGATACGTACTACATTGCTTTATTGCGCGTTTACAACCACAATTTGGTTGATCGGAAGCAACCATCGTGGGAAATCGTGGTAATGCTTTCTAGAACGATTTATTGCGCGGCATGCTACCGATTCTAACATCTCGATGATTACTGAAACAGTAGACTTCCACTGTGGCGTGTTTAACAAATGTTGAAATTTTATCATCAACCGCTAAATATACATATCGATGTCGAAAAATTAAACTACCTTTTCAAATTCTTTTCCGGACAAATATGGACCTTCTTTTTTTTTTAAAGTGGTGTAGGTCAATTTTTTTCTTTTTTCAAGATATTTAAGGGTTTGCATTTTAGTTGATTCAACAATATCGAAGAAGTGTATTAAGTTTGCCAATGCTTCGATAAGTTTAAATATACCTAAATTGATTGTATATGTGAATTTAACTAAATTATTATAATCTATCTGAAACGTAAATGAACTTACACCACTTTTATAATTATTTAACTGTAAAACTCATGAAATTTCAGCTATCTAAAATTTAATTTCACTTGAAATAGGTAATATTTTGTTTTGATTTTATTTACAAAGTAGAACAAGCAATAAAATAGCGCTGTTTAATCTTAATATTGACTATTTACTTATATGCTACTATAATTATACAACTTGACGTTACATGTTGATGCATACAATATCATAATCGATGTCGCAAGATTTGTTTCATTCCATCCATTTCCATTACATTGCACTTTTGTTTGTAAAATTTATAGTCTTGCTCTTCTCTTATATATGTAGTGCTTAATTTAACTACGAAAAATGGGCTCACGTCATTTTTATAATCAATGATCCTACAAAGCAATTTATCAGGTGTAGAAATACATTTTTTTCGACTGAAATCACATAATCAATACAGCCATTCATATCGAAATCTTCACAAACATAACGAAATGACATTGACAATAATGAAAATTTGTTGACAATTTGTTTTCGCTATTCTTTTTTTAAATAAAACTTTGATTATACTCGAAAAATTGGAAAGAACTTATTTCTAGAATTAATACTAACGAATTCTCAATGGATCAAAACATATCGATATTTTAAGATATTAAGTGTGAGTTGTTTATGATAGTTCACGCTAAATTATACGTAAATTACGTAACTTCTCAATTTTTCAAAAAGTGGACTTTCAAAATAAACGGTCCACATATCACACTTCCAATATCATAACGAAAACGAATCTTAATTTACAATCCATTGATGAAAATGATCATAATTATATAATTAACGAATTATAAAGAAAGAAATAATATTACAACGAAAAGATGTCAAAAAGAGTAATATCTAAGAAGAGTTTTCATTTCGAATTGGCAAATTCTTCGAAAGAAAAATTCGTAGGAAACGAAATAAGATCCAAAGTGATGTCTATTTGTGTAAGTTCACCGAACTTCCTATACGATAGCGAAATTCGTGAAATCATCGATTATAATTCCATCTATTGCTGGATCACAGCTGTGGTAAACACGATCTAGGTGTAAACAAATAGGTCAAATACACACGATTGAACTCGACGATTTCTGACCTAGACAATGTATTTAAGAATATTCTGCATCGTTGGCGCGAAATTAGATTACACACTTCCAGCGAAGTCAATAACAAACTGTGCATGACACAATTGTAGCCATTCATAATTACGGAGTGCAGCGGTGGCGTGTTGAGATGTCGTTGCAGCTTTGCAACGAATTCGTGGAAAAATGTTGACGAGGGCAGGCCTCAGTTACATACATATGTATACATGTAGTGTACATTAACCAAGCGAGAAAAATAAAACGATAATTCGATATTATTGATAGCCTATTGATGGGGAACAATTGATTGGGTCAGCATGACGTTTTCGGCTTCTTATGCGCAGCTACGTATCCGACGTATCATGTATCACCAGTGTGATAAACAAATTCCTCGCTCGTTCAGGCGATTGAAGTTTAATTGAAACCACGTAATGCTAAGCATAATCATTACATCGAAATACCGATCAGAGAGGATGAGAAAAAAAAAAAGAAAAGGAAAGATGACTGGCTACCGGTGTCGAATACAATGAACTATAAATAGAGCGATTCAACACGATGAAGAAATTATGAATGAAGTTCGAAGTCTCGATTTTAAACTCTGCGACACCTTGGAATAATATTTGAAGTTAATTTCGCGAGGTTTTATTTTAAAAATTGCTGTAAGAATTGATAATACAAATTTCTGAGCATCCAATTTTTTGGTTATCGAAATTCACTTTAAGAATACAGTGGGATCTCTTATAACGTTGGAGATATGTTCGAAAACTCTTAATTATTTTATCTGAAAAAGAAAAGTTCAAATATTTGATCACTTCTCTATTCTTAATAAAAACAACATTTTTATTTTAATATTCTGAAATCTTATTAATCAACAAAAAAGTTCTCGATTATTTTATCCTGAAAGGAAAAATTTGAATATTTTACTATTTCTATGTTCTTAATAAAAAAAAAACATCATACAACCACACATTATTCTTATTTTAATATTCTAAAGTTTTGATAATTAGCAAAAAAGAAGCTTCATCGCAAATTCTCAGTTATTTTATCCTAAAAGGAAAACTTCGAATATTTTACGTCTCTGTTCTCAACATAAAAAAGAAAAAAGAAGAAAAGACGAAGTTCAGAAGATATGTTCGCTCGATAAACTCCGCTAATTACGAAAATATTATTTGTTGCGTACACGCATTTACAGACGAAAAAAAAAAGAACAGAAAAAATCGAGGAGAACGATAATGCAAGTGCATCGTCTGTGAAAAAGAGCACACGATAAGAATAAGCTGAACACAGATTACATCAGCCACGCGACTTGCCTGATGTCCAACGCCAGCCGTTCACGCGAAGCCTAGATCTACCAAAAGTCTTGTCTAATTGTGCGATTCGGAAAGACCGGATACTATGTTGGCTAGAAAATTCGAATACCACGTTTCCAGGCCCGCAGCCAAGAGACTGGTTCATCGTTCTCCGTTTCACAGCTAATAATTTAGCTGCACCAGCCAGATGTACGAGCTTTCTCGATTCAACAAGACTTCTCCTAACATTCAAGTAATTCATAGTAATTGCGTTTCATTCATCGTTTACGGGGACGTAAACGATTTTTACTCGTTGTTCCTTCGATTCAAGAGAAACATGAATGAACAGTATATTTTTTTATTATTATTTTCTTCAGCTTATTTTAACGAAATTTTACCAAAGAATTTCCTTTGTAAAACTACGATAGAACGATCGAAATGTGCTATAATGTTCGAAAAGCTACGAGGGAAATTCGTTCCTCGATTATCGCGACGTGGCGCACCAAGAATTCCCATATATGTGATAAAGTCGTGATTAGATTACTCATTTGCGTAATTCGATCCACGAAAAATATTAACCGATGGATTTTGCATCATCTCATACTTTGACTTTCCTTTTTTTTCTCAGCGAAAAACTCGATTCACGTCATATGAAACGAAATTCGCTGAAGAAATCCAATTTTGCTATGAAAAATCGGAGAAATCGTTAGCATAAGCGTATCGAAAGTGTGAATTATTCCAAAAGCGACGAAGCGAAATAATATCAAATTTCATTTGCACGACGAAAACAAACGATTACAATGATAATTTCATCATCAATATTCATAGATAAATACCTTCGAACTGAACAAGTATATACATAAAAAATTACAGAAGAGGTACAAGGAATCGTACGTACCGGACGATTATGGCAGGTGGTGTTTGAAAACGATCAGCGTCCCACGGTGCAACTACCTTCGAACTTAGACCGATAATCTTTACTTGAATCCGTTTAAACGCGTGCGACAATCGTGAGAAACGATCGATACGATCGTTTAAACGATACCGTTATTTAATTATAACTTTTAAGAAAAGAATGGAATAAAAAAAAACCAAAAAGAGAAAGAAAGAAAGAAAAAGGACCGTGGATCTTTGTAACAATGTTCGTGGCGTCTAGCTGGCAGGCGATTTGTGCGTCTAGACGAGTCCCCGTGTATGCACGGGGCACGCTCTCTTCTCCTTTCGTGATTCAGTGTAACCGATTTAGCCTAACCCACGCGATGGACACAGTTATCCCGTCTTCTCGCCCCGCCGATAGGCATAAATTTTCTCAGAGAGACAAAACAACCCCGGGGAAGAGATGAGAACTCACATCGAAGCGTCGGAAAAGGACGCGGCGCATACGGGTCGGAGGATCGGTGAAACGCGACGCTAATATCTCTCACCAGGGATATAATCACGATAGTAACAACAATAGTAGTAACGTCTTTATGGCACCCACAGGCACAGGTAACAATGAGAGGTATAAAGTGGCAGGAAATGGCTGGCAATAGCCGAAGACGTTTGACGAGTTGTGTTGTAGGTGCATTGTAACGCAAGAGGAAAGGTTTTCATGTACAATTTGTAGGCATTTTTTTTTTTTATTTACTTACTTGAGATGGAATTGTGAGTGTGTGAATTTATTCTATGGATCGTAGCATGATTTTATTGTATGGATCATTTATACGATCATTTTGACGGAATTGTCAGTGTTACGTTAGAAAATTGCACGTCGTACTATTTTATTTTATGGATTTTATATTTATTATTGTTATGAATTATTATTATGAAAAAGCTACGAATCGTGCTCTTTTCTCAAATAACCATGACTTGATGTTTTTTCCTTGCACCTACATGCTCAATTACTAGCTAAGGTAGTCGCTTCTAAAAATAAGTTCTTATTTATCATCACTCGCGATTTTTGCTTCTTCAGGCTACCAGGAAGAGAACCGAAGATGTATCATCGTATCAGGTGAGCTTCACTTGAAAAAATACAAGCTCATGTACAAGCTCGAAATACAAAAAAAAAAATACAAGATTGAAAGAGACTCTTTAATTTATAATTAAAATAAAATAAATCCTATTCTCACTGTCTTTACTTAATATTCAAATTGTGAAGAAAAGATTACACGAAGGAAATGTATTATGCCATTTTCTTCTATCTTCGCTTAGAAAAAAGATTATACTTATCTAAGTGACAATATTTACCCGGTATGCACGTTCATGAAATGAAAATTTGCGAATCGTACACTATATTGGACCACATGGCACTCGAAGTGTTAATGACTTGCCAGAACCGCGTTTAGGGTTACATCTAAATGAGTAGAATTACACGTCACCTGATACTAGGTTAATTCAAATTTCCTCCAGCTCATGAGAATGTAGCAATCGAATTCTGACTGGATAACAGAATATTACCATCGAAATCTAAGAAAGAGGATGGTAAAAACTTCCGAATCTCGATCGAGTTGATTATCGAGTTTATTCGAGCCTTCAGATCGACGATAAAAGAACCCTAAAAGTGCTTTGAATGCAAAAATCTCGAGCAGGAGTTTTTTAACCCTTTGAGTACCATGAACTCATATACGCGTTTCTCAAGTTCAAATATTCAGATATTTTTACGATAAAGGATTCTTAAAACAATAATTTTCTTAAATAATAATACGCATCGTTAAATATCATCTAAATATATTCATTTTAATTTTTACTATTTATTCCCATAAACCATTTCTCTTTATTTTTCTTTCAACGATTTTTCTGTACTTACTCTCAATTACAATTTTGCATCTCGAAAACTGTTGAAAAACAATAATAGAATAATAAAACAATGCAGTAGTACAGCATAAAAAAACAAACAAATTGCGATGTATAAAATATAAATAAATAAATAAATAACTTTTAAATCACGTGGCGCTGTAGAGGATTAAATTAATCAAGAGCGAAATTTTTTTAGAGTTCCCTTTGCCATAAAGTTAAGGGATCTAAGGGCACGTGAAAACAACTCGACGATGATTTCGAGGTTCTTACTATCTCCCTGCAAAGGAAATCCGAAAGAAACACGAAAGGGAGAGGAAAGAAGCGCATCGAATCGAATCGAAAGAAGGCGGGCAAGCGTGAACGAGCGAGTGGAAAAAGAAAGGTGTTGCGGGTGTGAAATCAAAGTGGCGCCGCGTCGAGGGCGATGCGGTTCTTCGAAGAGAAAAAGTGCGCGAATAAGATTCGTATTATTTCTAGCGTGTGTTTATAAAAAAAGAAGCAATCCACAAGCGAAAAGAAAACGGAGAATCTTATGGCGCCACGACAACTCACGTCGACAGCTTTAGGATTGGCGGGTGGCGCACGGAAAGGTAATCGTCTCTGTTGCCGATATCTCTCGTCTCCCAGGAGAAACGGCGAGAAAGAGAAAAATTCGAGGGACAGAGAGAAACGTGTCGTCGTTGGTCGTCGTCGTCACTCAGTGAGGCGCCGGCGTCTTCGTCTGGCTAGGTAAATATGCGTAAATTCGGCCGGGTGATACGTGCACCGGATCCAGCCGCCATCAAACGTCTTTCGCCTTTTAATATGTCGCTGCTTTGGCGGTTACACACAAATATATCGGACGTCGTCGTAATTATTACATTTTCTCCGGGGGGCTATTTTCTTTTTTTCTTTTTTTTTCTTGTTTTCTTGTTTTTTTTTTTTATACTTCGAACGAAGACTGGCGCCGTACTGTGTAACAGTCTCGTTTCTGCGTGTTTCACGAATAACGAACACCGTGAACGTCGATCGCGAGAGGCAGACTTAACGATAATTGTTGCTTTGGCACGGTGTCGCGAGAACCGAGAAAGACAAACAGAGGCGAGCGAATAGGGGCTGACTGGTTTCGTGTGAAGATGCGAAAATAGCGTTGGCCCATACCTGGAAAACGAGATTCTTCCTCTCTCTCCTCTCTCTTTCTCTTTCCTCGTCAAGTTACACGTGAACAGCATCGCTGATCGTTCGACGCTTTAGTTAGTCGTCATTTTTACGAGAGACATCGGAATGAACAACATCGATCGTATAAAAAAATATACTCGAAGTGCAAAGGATTAATCTGAATGTTCGAACTTGAGAAACGCTCATATACGTTCATAACACTCAAAGAGTTAATTAGACATTCTAGAATTGTTGTTTGAGACATCAACAATTATGATAGTGAAAGATTTGTTGTATAAATATAAAGAAATTCCGTGATTTCCTTTTTTTAAATAATATCAGAAATTGTATCATGCTTTTCAGATTTCCACAACATAGACTGAAACCTCTTTAATTTTTTCTACGTCTATGTATGTATATGTATACGAGAAATTCAAATATAACGAGCGTGGAACGTTCCCAAACAGGCTATACCAGCTCCTCTCGTAAATTTATATTATCCGGAAGGACGAGCACGGCTTCGTCGGCAGACATGTTTCACGAGCGTCCGTCTGGGAAAACAATTGACAGATTAAGAGTCGCGTAGCATCGTTGACGATCCTTTCGACACCGACGGTTTAACGCGCCATAAAACTACAGTAAAACTGCATTCCCATTCGCAGCAGATGTGATCCCCCATTCGAAACTCGACGAGACCAGAAATAACAAACTTCAATAACAATGCACTCTCAGGAAGAATAATCCTACTCGAGAAACTTCCATTGAAAGAAACACCTGATTTTTAAATACTAGATCTACCAGGTCAAAATATCTTGTTTGATATTTTATTGCAATGATTGTTCATTTCTTAGTGTATCTTACTTTCTGAAATTTTTCGCAACTTTCGTTGCAGCACAAAAATTAATTGATTTTGTGAATTTCTTTTTTCTCATCTTTTCTTCCTTTCTTGCTTAACATTTTTTTTGCGGTAAATAAAATTTTGTTTTTATTGGGATTTGAAAAATTTCTCGTAAAATTCCGAAACGGCTTACACACATTTTTCTTTTTTTTTTTTTAAACTGAATATATTGGAAAATTTGTACGGTGTATAAACACTGTACAATGCTTAACAATATTTCTGATATATGTGATTACATGTACTGTTAAAAAGATTTCACAGAAGTGTGTCCATATATACACACATAATTTCCACAATAATATATTAGGTGTAGAAATGAATTACCTCTTTTCGATTTCTAGATGCAAAATTTCATTTAAAACGAATGAAAGCAATTTTCATGGGAATGATTTCCATTATTGTTATCGGCCTTTCGCCATTTCTCGAAGCGACAAAAACGAAGCAGAAAAAACATTAACCAAAAGATCAGTTCCTCTCCATCTTACACACAAATTTCTCTGTGTTTCGAGAGTGAACCGACGTTTCGAGAATCGAGCAACCATCAGCTACGTTACACAACGTGTGTCACACGCTTAGGTGAGCTTAGAAGAAACTCTGTCAAGCCTCAGGTTTGCCAGCTTCTCTGTTTCCACCGCGAATAGCCACGGGGCTGGACGTAGACACACCAGCCACGGTGTGTCCGACGGATCGGTGGCAAACATCACAAATAAGATGCTATGAAACGCCAAGAACCGTGAGACGCACCTGTGCGGCGACCCGACGTCCTATCATCACGGACGCAAATAAACGGCGTCGCGCCGTCTGCCGCTCAACCAAACATTTTGCTCAACCGAATGGCCAAAGGCGACCTGAGTAATTCCACTCCTCGTTACCACACTATACAACACACACCCTTTTCCTCGATCGGATATCCGAGATCTAGGAAATTTAGTCATCCAACAACTACGATAATTACACCAATTCGCTAAATGCCTGATTCACGATTACGCAACAGACGCCCAGACACCGTGGAATTGTTTTTGCACGGACGGTCACGTACACCACAGGCTCGATCTTCGAGCATCGCTTGTCTAAGCGAGCGTTAACCGGCTTGATTTCTAACCCTTGCCATTTTTAAGTCTTTTGATGAGGAATTAGGACGCTTGTTGATAAATATGTGTTAATAAATATACGATATGATTGTGCATATTTTATTTGATATAAGATAAAAAATAATCGTTTCAAATAACGAGTGGTTTCAAATGTGTTATTAGTTTTATTTTGAAAATAACAGAAAAATTAATTTTATTTCCTGCTTAGGCACAAATCAATTATTTTCAAATGTTTTATTTTATAATGATAATAAATTTTATTATATTAAAATAATTTTATCATCATTATAAAATAAAGCATCGTTAGAAAATAATTTGGTTTGTAATCGAACACAAAATAAAATCATATTACTATATTAAAATGAAATAATGAATTTTATTACGTTAAAATAATTTTATTAACATTATAGGATAAAATAAGAAATAATGTTTTGTTTTAATAATGTTTTACTTTATTTTATATTTGTTTAATGAATAATTCTTTATTTCAAGTGGTTCACTTAATCACAAATAGTAAATCATGAAATGTGAACTTAAATTCGAGATAGTTAATGTAAGACACTTAATGATAAATTTGAAATCATGAAATGTAAATCTAGATTCGAGAATGACGAGTTGCATGGTTATCGTACATAATCGACGCACGATCGTGATAATTAAACGACTTCAACGAATAAATCTACGATACGTGACGACGAGATCAGTGTATGAAAAACACCATGGAAATGATACTATCAAGAAGAATGTAGCAGAGTTGTCGTTCCTCTATTATCGTTTCATTTCTTGCATCACTTACGAGAAAGTGAGTTAACCATTATCTGAGCCGCGTAAGAATTTTCGAACGCGTTACAACTCTCAACGATGACCAACGAAAGAAGTAACTTGCGTCAGCCACCGTTTTAAATTGTCGTTACGAGAGAGGGTGTCTGTAAGTCGGTGTAACAACTAATTCATTGACACGGATCTTTGTTTCGACGTGTTAGAATGATACGCGTACGATCTTACATCTCTTGTTACCCGCGTGCCCCTTTATCGGCAATTTATCAAAGCTAAGCAGTGCACTTTTTCATTTAACACGCACTGTTTCAAACGTTCAATTAACCCCTTGCCTTGTGATTTCTTTTCATTGTGCTAGGATATATATGTAATCATTATTTTATTCGACGTTTTAACGCTGCTCCATTTACGGAAACTAAGAATATCGTATAAAGTCGTTCAACTTACACGTTTGTGTGTTTCTTTTTAATAAAACACGAAATATTTGAAAATTTTTCAAGTTTTTTCTTTTTACGGTAAGTACGATTCATTGCAATTATACGTGGAACAGAATATCCTTCAAATGTTCATGATCAATTCGATTATCGAAATTTTCAATGATCTTTTGTCACGCTGCTAGAGTTATTTCACGAATTGCAACTCGAATGTTGTTCTTTAGACGATTAATTGTTTCTGACTTTTTAGCATAGACTCGACTTTTCGAAAAAGCCCGCAAAAAATTATAATAGGTTATGATTATATAAAAAATGTATAAATAATAATAAAGAAACAATACTTTTCAATGTTCATTTGTTAATTCCCATAATTCGTGCGTCTAACATAAAAGGAACGATATATCGTTGTTCAATACTAAAAAAATTAAAATGGTACTACGTTCTGCTAAAACAAAATGGTTTGTATCATTCGAGAAGAAACGACGGGAAAACATTATGCAATCCTAACATTTAAGTGTCGCGTTTGGACGAACCTTTCATCGCGTTCGATAATTCTCGATTTAAAACAAATGAAAATTCACAGTAAAAAAAAAAAAAATTTTTCTCAACTGATACAACCTGCATTCGTCGTACCTTTCAGCGTAATCTCGTACGCCACGAGTATGACTCGTTGTTACAAGCGAAGGGGTTAATGCCCGCGTGTCGAAATTAATCACTTGTTATCTAACAGATACGTGCCGCTTTGTGCGTAGCTCCTCGGCCAGCTTCCACCCCCATACGCTTTTTTCGTGGAAGCTGTGTGCGTCACTGGGGCAAGTGTTACAAACCGATCGCTGGCCAAGAAATTTTCAAAGCCTGCGTTTACCTCTTACGTCCTCGGCAAAGAAACAAAAAAGAAAGAAAGAAAACAGAATGTTTCGATGATAACCTAAACGATTGCTCGGAAAGAAAACCCATAAATTACTGTGGGTCTTGTTGGAAATGATAAAAGAAGGAAAGAGGGGGAAAAAGACTCATTAAGCTGAGATTCTTCCTTTTTATATCTCTTTTTTTTTACGCGCGCTTCATTCACGAGGACACGTGATTTTCATTCAGAAAATTTCGATAAACCTCGCTCGAATGATCACCCAAGATTCTCGATGGACGTAACTGTGAGTTTTCCAGAAGTTAGACCGAGTTTCAAGCAGCGAGGATCAGAATTGAAGAAAAAACTTTGGAGAGTGTGAGCACGAGAGGAGCGTGGTCTTCTCGCGAGAGTTATCGCGAGCTAGGGAGTTTAATTATAGTTAATTGTGTGCATATAGTGGACAAGTACACATTCAACAAAGAAAGACACTTTTATATTTCGTATTTCCGCACATGTTCGTTGAATTTGGACTTTATTCTACGATCATGCCGACATTTACAGCTGAATAATCCTCGTGAATTCTATCGAACGACATATACCGACGTGTAATTAAAACCTCCCTTGAGCTTCTTCGATTTTCCTGAACGCCGCTCGCAAAAATCCGTCAGATTTAGAGAGCGGGAGATTTTTAATCCTCTTTACGCGCCGTTTCTCGGTGAAATATTACGCGTGCAATAATTCACGGAAACCAGTAATCTTTATAGTTCGATGCACAGGCATGCTGTATAATACGTATCAAGATTATAAATAGAGAGAACGTTGAATTAACCAATCTACCGATAACAAGTGATTTTTGATTCAACTCTTTCCTAATTGCTTTTCGAGCAATTTAATTCTTTGCGCGCCGAGTATTTTTTTTTTTCTTTGTATGATCCAGCATACTTTTGCAATGAAAATTGACAAAAATAAAAAAATCAATTTTAAAAGGAAAACACTGATTTTTGATTCAACACTGTCCTTATTGCTTTTCGAGCAATTCAACTCTTTGCGCTTCGAATATTTAATTTGTAGAATTGATCTATTAATTCCAGGACACTTTTGTAAACGAACTTTGGCAAAAATCAAAATTTTCGTTTTAAAAGAAAAGAAAAATGTCGCACGGTTCGCGAATTTATTCGTTTTTATATATTTTACGAATTTTCTTTGTTTCAACGTGGATAAAATTTGAATGAAGTTATAGTCTGTATCATCAATGTCATTGTAGCGGCACTAGTGGAGTGCAAAAGGGTTAAAAGCGATTACAAAGAGATTACATTTAGAGATTACGTTATCATTTGTACATTATGCCTAATTAAAACGTTCAGGAAGATCCTTTGTTAATTACTCATAGATCGTTACCAGTTTTTCGGGGAATTCTACGAATCTCTGTGGATGAGGTCATTGAATATTCACTATAGACAAGAAAAGTTACAATTCTTGATAAATAGGGGCCAGTACGTGATTCCTCTCGTGAGGTCACTTTTGGAGAACACGTCCCTTGCCGATTATCACATGAAAACGACCTTGATATCCCTCAAATGATTGTACCCGATGAATTGTATCACTACCAGTAAAAGATTTTACTTATTTAATTGATCACTGAAGTTTGAACTAGCATTATTTAACGTGAAAGAGTGTATTTCGTTTTTTACTAGAATGCACGACTAAATATTGCTTCTCTGACTTATCAAAAACAAAAAGAATGTCTAATGAACAATTTTACTATATTTCCCTTATATTCCAAATTTGTCTTCCTGAGACTTATCGCTTATTTTTATCAATATCAAACATTAATGCAAATAAACACTTTAAAATCCATATTAGATAACCGTAACAATTAATTTACTTTTGGCAGAGTAAAACTCAAGACTTTCATGCTATTGGAATGTATTAGCTCATAGAATGTTAGGTAAAAGTTATAGAATCAAACAATAGTTAGTTTGTTAAGTGAAATTATGGTTCAAGAAAGTTCAGATTACTTGAATTTTCAATTACAATTCCGCAAGAAATTTTTCCGGAAGATTTCCATAGTATTTTAGACGAAATGCATTGATAATTAATTTATTGCAAAGAGAAAAAAAATTATTCGTACACGAATTACCAGATAATTATAATAGAATCGTGATTAATAAGATCTTCCGCTATCGGCATTAGTAAATCACAATGGCGGTGCACGTTCGCAGCAACAGAAACAGGAAAACACCGGAACATTCAAGACCACACAAGTTTTAATGGGACGTACGCACGGCAATCATACGTAAACTCCTTCCGTACAATTATATCTAATTCAAGCCATAAAAATTCCAAAAGGAATCACACGGCCCGATTACGTGACTGCTCTTATGAGCTCGTCTGATTTGCTTCTTGGAATGCGCGACCTCTTGTGCATCGGCAAATGAGCAAACATCGAAATGTCACACGGGGAAATAACACCATTTACGATCGACAAACATGCACCTTTAGATTTGACAAATTGTTCGCTTTTTTAACTTTTAATTATCATATAATAGCGACGCAAAATTTCCAAAACTTGGACTTATCTCTCTTCTCAGTAGTCTGTAAAATTAACCTATTAATTTCCTAACATTAACAATTTCTTCTTAGTAAATTGTCATTAATCATTTTTGTTTTCCCATGTTGCAAATGTAAATGAAATGTTCGAAACGTTGCTTAATTTTTTTCTATCACTATTTCTCCTCTAAAAAATTTGAAATATTGAAGCATTTATAACACTAAGATAAATCTATTTTTTTTTTAATTATGGACATTTTTTTGTGCATCATTTACGTATAGTTAGCTTCTATGTAATGTTTAATACCAGAATGCATTTTTCTTATGCTTTTTGGCAACTTAATGGGAATTTCTTAAATTCCGTTTCGTTAGACAAAAACTAGCGATCCAAAAAATTTTTCGACAGCAATTATATATTTCTTTATACACTTTTATAAGTGGTAAATAATTATGTGTATCAAAATTGGTTGAGACTCAATGGATTAATAATTTCACGATAAAACCATCGAGACGCGAAAGGGTTTAACGAAGAAATTAAAAAGAAAAATAAGAAATACACGATATAAAGATAAATACAGACGTTGGAACATCCGAATGTGATTGAAAAAAACCCCGGTGAGCCGATGTTCCGTTTCTCGTATAATATAAATAGAGGATAACAACGCTTAGAGACACCAATATTCGCGAACACCGTGTAATTTATCACGTTACATTATGCATTTAGACGGCGGCCAGGCAGCCAGCCAAAAGAATATTATACCGCTTATTTTCAATGGAATATGTCCTCAGTACGGGTTACCGACCTCGGCTTAAGTTTCCATCGAAACTATAAATAAAAAAGTACAGGTTTGAAATATTATAAACATTCCCGTACACGTTCAAATTATTCTTTAAAATCTCTGTCCATTCTAAAGCGAAAGGAGTCATTTTCGATCATTCTAATTAACACATTGCCGACCGTGCAAATTTTTCGTGAACGACCCTTACAAATTTGAAAAATATATCAAATTTGTCGATATACACAGTTTTTCTGACTCTAATAATATTTGAGATAATATTTGACGCGATATTAAAAAGATTAAACAACATTTTTCTAAAGTGTGCTAACATTCAGAACAGACTGAATTATCCACCAAATTTTCATCATAAAATTCACAAAAATATATCCATTTGTTTTTCGTAATCGGCAAAGTGTTAACGACAAATCTAACGCGAGAGTTTCCGTAAATTGAAAACAATCTTGAGACATTCGACGAAATAAAATCCTCGTAAAAGTAGATTAAAGTGACAATTTAAAGAAATTATCGTCGTTGAAATTTTTCTAATTTTAATTAAACACGTCAATGCGAGTTTTGTGAATTTGATTTGAAAGTTCTATAAGAATTTATACTTTTCGCGCCATACGTAGCGTGTTGATCGGTAAGATGAGAAGATCGCGAGTTTCGGCGGTTCGAACCGGTGTACAGAGTGCAAAATTGCGAGGAAGTGGTGTTAATTAGCCTACGAGCATAAATTCTGATGACGCGGTGTTATTCGAGCCGCGAAAGCGTTTTGGCGTTTCGGCACGACCCTTCTCGTGTGTCTTGTTACGGTGTCCCGTGAAAGTTTGGCGAAGCAAAAAATCGGCCGGGCGAAAATAAGCAAGAATTAGTAGCTGGAACCGCTGTTAGCCGGTTATGTTACCAAGGTTGACGAAAATCGATTACGAATCAAATAAGCGTAAATCATTAGCAGGCGAATTGGCGGCCTTGCCAACGATGCTTCAATGTCGGTCCTCGATCGACACGGTGCCACCCATCGCGACGTTTCAAAATGGCGAAACGGGGATTGATTACGAACAACAAACGAGATCAAATTCGATCCAATTTTTTACAATTTTTGTACACTGTATGTTGAATCATAAATGATTCATGAGAGTTCGAAGTTGAAATACGTATATGCTTCTGTTTTGGTAGAGAAAAAAGTCTACGTTTGAATGGTTACGAAAATAATTCAATTAACAATATTTTCAGATTTTTAATACGAAGAAATCACAGTGTAAACGAATTTTAATCGTGTTTTCTGCAGCAACTTGTCTGTAAACCAATTATTCTTTTAACGCATCAATTTCACGACTAAGTAGATTACAATTTATATTGATCCTAGTTGGTTAAAGAATTTCTTTTCATATTTGAAGACGAGAGCATAAATTATGCACATATATTGGCTTAAACAAATTAAAATTGAGAGTTGCTGAAATCTTGTCTTTGAATTTGCAACTTTTACATAGACTGCAATGAGTTTAAGAAGAAACTGAGTATTCAATTATAACATAATCAATTCAATTACGAAGGTAATCTAAGATAATAAGATATTATTAATAATACGCATATTAAGATATTATTAAAAGCAATTTAATTAAGAAAACATGGATTTTCTTCTTCTCGTTCTCTCAAGTGTTGTTTCGAAAATTTTTTAAGCGTGATTCTCTTATGATCATACAAAAAGAAGACATTCTTTCATTTTCCACACCTTTAATTGGATGTGTATCTTAATGTGCATCTTTCCCGAGTTTTTCAATTCACAACAACATAATAGTAACCTTCGAAAAGCAAACACACCGCGAAGTATAATCAGCAAGTTTCGTTTCACACCTTTCCCCTCTTATACCAATGTGCTGAATTCCAAACTTTTATAATACAGAAAATTCGATATCCCTAGGTACTTGAAGCGCAGTTCTTTTGAATTGAAAAATGTGCTCTCGCCGAATTTCTTCCGTCTTACGTTACGCCAATGATGCAACGCGGCGGTGTTGACATAGAGAAACCACCGAAACATAGAAGAAATCATGTGGCGCAGTTGAATCGGATATCAGTCATGTTTTATCGCCAACCTCATGGTTTTCCGCGCGCACGTGGATGCAAATCCTCGAAAAACAACTCGAAGGACCTTCGATCGTGCAAAACACTGCATCATTCGTTCCGTGACTTCTTTATAGGTGTTCCATTGATACCGGAAACCAATGAACGAAGAGTGAAGTTGATATACTTCGTTTTATTCTTCGATCTCGATGGAAGATAGGAAATCTTTGAGAAGTGTACGAATTAGAACAACAAATCTCGATGAATCGTGTTATTTTGAGGATTTTTTATGAATTTATGGGAAATTTAAAAGTGCAAAATTGCAGAGAGTGCATGTAATATTGAAAAAATATAGAAAACATCCAAATTATAGTGGTTTTCACAGTATCTGGTAGATGAAAATAGGAATTTGCACATAAATTCGCAGTTTACTCGTTAGCCAAGATGGCGACAGGCCTGTAGCTCTTAAATTCGTTTATTTAATTTCAAACTAAAATACAGTATACCATAAATTGCTATTTTTGATTTTTCTGCATGTTTTAAGTCGATATTGATCGATAATCGAAAGTTCGTCGAAGGAGGTTTAGAACTGGAGTGAAGATTTGCAACGAGAAACAAAGGTTTCTAAAGTTCCAAAATTTTCACCTTCTCAACTGCTCGAATTATTAATACTCCAAAAGGAATACAAAAATAATTAAACATAAAACCTCAATAAAAGTTGATCTCAATTTAGTGACCATTGCAGAAGCGATAATCGCTAGATAAATAATTTAAAAATTGATCTCAATTTAGCGTCTATTACAGACGTGACAGTCGATAGATAAATGATAAGTTCTTAGAAAAAAGTAATTCAATCGTGAAAAGGTTAAGTAGCTATTGAAAAAAAAAGGTTTATATTTCTTCTGTGTATATTGATTAAAGCCATGATGAATCTTGAATGACGATGATACGAAACGTTACACGTAAATTTTCGATCGTAGAATTAGAGGGACTGAAGTGACTGAATATCCTTTCCTACAAATTCTGAACTTCTATTCTAGGAAATGCAATGAGTCCACTGAAAGACTCAGGATAAAATGAAGTTTCTTTTCCAGCTATCCTGTCCGTTCACTTCTCCTCGCAGTAATCAGCCAACCTATATAATTTGCAAAATAATTATACAGGACGTGCAGTCGAAAATGAAGGGAGCATGATGTTTACAAGAAAGTGCTGAAGATTATTTTGTAATTTTTGTCGATTCGATTTACGATGGATTTTATTTAAGATAAATCATCGAGCTGAGAATATTTGTGTCTCTCGAGAAATTATTTCGTGAGAATCTAATGATTTGAAACGTGTTCCCTATTTTTGTCGTTTGAAACCATTTCAAGAAATTATCAAGCATTCCTTGCCTAACATAATATAAACATTTTTTCTCTTTGTCGCTTGAGAAAATTTCAGTGAAAATAAAGAAAGCTTAGTTAACGCAATGGATAATACAAATTTTAACTTTTGAATAAAAGAATAAAATATTTAATAAAAAGAACGAATCTTTAGAAGAAAATTTTACGAATTTAGCTAGAACCTGTTTGTTACATTGATAATGAGAAACTAACGGAATAAGCTGAGGATATTTTTAGCATTTCCTAAAAACAGTTTAAAGAAACAGAATTTTTCTTGTACACCTTCCATAGGTCGAACATTGTTTCTATCAAACGAAGAAGAAAAAAGCAACACTCCTGTATTAACTGCGACACCAAACTGCTTTTAGTACGATAACCATAAACTTTAAAGTACAGTTAAGGTTACTAGTTCTGCAACAGCCTAGAATAATAATTTCAACAAGATCGTTTAAATCTTCCGTTTCTTTAAATTCGATTCCAAAAGGATAAGCTCTATGCTTAATGTTTCCTGGACGCTTTACGAACGTCATGATTCTTCAATCAGTGCAGCAAATGATTGATTGAAATATACATACGTCGGAAAATACGTTGGGAAAACCCTTAAAATGATATCGATAATTAACTTTGATCGATTAAAATAAAAGATAAATTAAACACTTGAGAAATGTCAAATTATTCCAAAATAAAGCGACGAAATTTATGATGATTTATTTTAAATTATTCCCGAATTAGCGGCAAACAAATTTTTCGTAGAAATATATTTATATTTGATATAAATGTGGAAAGAACATGTTAAGAGAGTGTAATTTGAGAAAGAAAACAGTTAGGAGAAATTGATATTGAAAATAAAAGATTGCCGAAGTGTTTGTTGTGATACGATTTAGTAAAACCGATGAGCAATCGTCCGTTTCAGGTAACAATAGAAGTCAAACGATACTCGAATAATCTGAAACTTTAACGAAATATAAGAAGAAAATATTTTTGCGGCATAACATTCAGCCACGTGACCAAAATCGTTACAACGTCCAATATTATAATATACGAGCCGATAATACTACAGACGTAACGATCGTTCGATTGTACAATACGAATTTTCACGAAAGTTTTGACGTAGAAAAGCTATTCACCCGATAACAGAAGTGTAAGAAAACAAATAGCGAAGCGTTTCGCAATTTTCGCGAACAACATCCGTTTGATTTATCAAACATGTCGAAGTATGGTTAACAAAGAGCGTTCTCTTTATAAATTCTTACCAGATAAACGCACAAATATTCGTGTTTTACAATTTTCTAAAAGGAACACATCGACTGGACACATGTAGATTATAAAACTAACTTAAAATTGTAGAAAAATTATATCTCTTCATTTTCGGCGTAAAGAAAATCGCAAACTTGCGAATTTTACGATTTAATGATTTTACGAATATTAAAAAAAAGAAAATAAATACGTTTCGACTTATCGAAGACGTTAAATACATTTATACAAATTGCAAAAGTTGCTCAGAATCATAGAAAAATTTTTCTCTTCTCAAATTCGCGTAAAAAAAATCGCAAAATTCGCAAGTTTGCGATTTAACATATCCACGAATATTAAAAAGGAGACAAATATTTTTCGACTAGCCAAACATATTAAATACGTTTATGCAAATTACAAAAACTCCTCAGATTCGTAAACTTGATTTGTCTTCCCTCAATTTCGCGCTACAAAAATCGCAAACTTTCGAATTTCACAGTTCGATATGTTCTCAAATATTAAAACAGGAGAAAAAAAAACACGCGTCGACTGATCAAACATATTAAACACATATATGTAGATTATAAAGCTCTTCAAAAACATAGGAAAATTGTATCCTCTCAATTTCCCATAACAAAATTTGCAAAATTTCAAATGTTACAATTCGACAAGATCTACTTGTAAAATATCTCTCCGCTATGATCAATATTAACAACAAAAACTCACATTCTGACCTATCAAAAACATAAAATACTCAAATGCAAATTACGAAAACTCCTCAGAATCGTAAAAAAATTGTATCCTCTCAGTTTCGAAATTGAAAAAAATAAGAAAATCGCACAATTAAAAGTTTCACCATTAAAAAGATCTATTGATAAAGTATCTGTTCCTCGTGATCGACGTTAACGAACGAGAAAAAACGCGAAAAAGTAAAAATATGAAAATTTTTCAATTCTCAAACTTCTGACTCCGAATAAGCCCCCTCCCATTAGCGTAACAATGAGAACGTAGATGTCCCCACCCGCGTCGGACCAGCTACTAGCTCAGCCTATATAAACTGCCGGCATCTCGAAAGTCTTCTCATTCTATACGAGGCGTCAGTCTATGTATAAAGTCGAAAGCATCACGGGATACACGTTTATACACAGTAGATATCACTAAACAGCAAAACGCGAGGGTACGCATGCATTCGTTTAAAAATTCCTTAGCGCTTAGATCGGCATAACCGAGGCTGAACACGTCGATTCGTCACAAACGTATCTCGAGCAACCAAAGCTGAAGAGGAGATCCTTGCTGTCTAACTTTCTCGTTAAATTCAGTGGAACGCAAAACCTGCATTTGAAATTATTCACACGATCCATTGTAATCCATCGATTACCACGTTCGAAACAAATTCGAAGACGAACGTTTAACAGAGAAAGTAACAGAGAATTCTATTAGAAGAAAGAAAAGAAGAAGATCGAGGAACATTTAAAGGAGAGAAAATTCATCGTACCTCCTGATTTCAACAGGATTCGACAGACAATCTTAGGCGGACAGTTCACGTGTTTTGATACTACTATGAAACAACTATTCTTAGTGAGTTTGTTGGCGGTGTGTTTCATCGTTAACTTATCAATCGGCGCAGTGGTCAAATCGGAGGTAAGATTATTATATGTATTATCGTATCATTATCGTAATAGTTATGTTTGTTGGGATGAGAATGAATGACTCGAGGAGGATATATCAAGTGGATTCTGAAGAGATTAGATCGCCGGTTTGCGTGTGCACGCCAGCTGGCTTTTTGTCTCTCGGTCTGCACGAAGTTTCTTATTCTACTGAAGAAATTACACTGCTACGCGATAAACGAACCCCTTTGCTTCACAGAGACTTTAGAATGATTTCACGTGTCTTCAGGCTAGGAATTAACGATTCGTAACGATATTGAGGATGTTCGAAAATATCTACAATTATTTTTTGAGGAAATTTTGACAATTTTCGAAGAAACTGTGTTCTTGTCGTGAATTTCAATCGAATTAAGATCTTTTTGCATGTAACAGTTTCTCATCTGTCTCTATACGAACGGATCTACTTCCAGTTCGAAGCGAGAAAAATATAAATTTTACAAATTTCACATTTCCGCAATTTTTTGTTCAACTTTGTGGAAAATATTTACTCGATTTCGATACGTGAAAATATTGATTCTCTATCGTCGCGATTTTGATTAATATTGCTGTTGATATTTTTTCGTTCTCCGAGAGATACCACTCGAAACGAATAATTCGCGACTCGACGATTCTTCGAACGCACGATAATACAACTCGCACGAGAAAAACAATTTCTTTCCGAAATACGAAATCGATAGCACTGACCCTAACGTTGCGTTAATGATTTCGTGCGTAATACGTGAAAGATAGTTACGAAAGAATTTCACTGCCTTTCGATGGAGAATCGCGACAAACGAAAGACAACTTAAAAAAAAAACAGACTGATTACAGATAAGAAAATTTGAATATTAGAAATTAACAATTCTTCGATATTCGAAGAATTGAAAAATGTTCCAAGAGGAATCAAATGGAATGGAAATCATTTGATGAGCAATATTTGTTTAGCGAACTTTTAAATAATAAATTTCATACTTTGAAATACAGTTTTTAAATACGAAAGTTTTAGTAAAATCTCGAATGTTATCTTGTTTTGCAGGAATTTGCGGAACAATTGCGTAGAATTGTTCACGAAATGCATCCTGACAGCCTGAGGACGCAGAGAGCTACCGAAAGCGGGAATTTCGACCAACCGAAACGTATCTGCTACGAGACACCTTGCGGATGGAACGAGTATGATCCTACGACCCGACGAGGCACAACTTTCATGCCGAATACGTAAGTTATTGCACATGTAACATTAATATACACGACGAATTTTTGCAAAAAAAAGATGATCTCTCTAATTTTCCAAATTATCAACGTCCCAATTATTCCTGGAATAATTATACACGATTTCCATTGTTTAAATGTATATTTCATTGTTTAATTGATTAACAACGTTTCAATTATTCATAAAATACTGTCAGCCGATTTGCGCGGAAGATCGGCTTCTTAGAATGATCGAAATTACTGGTTTTCGTATGAAAAACCGTGTAAATCAAAGAAAAAACCAAGATGCGTGTAATTTAGCCAATTATTTAATTCAATTCATTTACTTCAACGTGAAATAAAAGTAAAATGTTTGTAATGTGTTTATTTCTGATAAAAAATAGGTATAATTATACAAGATCCTAGTTATTTAAATATATATTTGATTCTTTAATAAATTAATAACGTTTCAATTATTCATAGAATAATTATGCATGATTTCTATTACTATATACATATGTTACATTGTATATTTGTGTATTTGATGAACACCCGGTGTATCGATTTGAAACACACATACGATTAATGCATAATGTCTATTATTTCTCGTGAGTCATCGAGAAAAAGAAAGAAAAAAAGAAAACCGAACCTTTATGAATGAATCGTGCTAATATGTAATAACCCTGGCAGATAAAAAGGAGCAACAAACATTCTTTATCATCTATAATGAATGCTTAATCTCGAATCGGTGTTTTCTTATTGCACGCGTGATCAACGCGTTACACACACCAAGGAACTGCTTTTTAATCTTCGTTCCTAAGTAATTTATTATTTTCCAACATTTCCTTCTATTATCATTAAAATATTATCACGCTGTCGCGTAGGATTGACTCTGAATTGCTTTAAATAGAAAATTTTCAAATCGATCGAATCGATTTACTCGGTTTAAAATAATATCGAAAACTCTCTTTTTACGTAAGCAAGAGATATGATTATTGAAATTTGGAACATCTTGTAAATACTATTTAAATGTTTTCGTACTGAAAGAAAAAGATCCAAGATATCAGAAGTTCTCACCGTGAGGAGTAGAGAAAAATATTTAGTTAAGAAAATAAATATAGATTCTAAAATCGATCTTGTCGATGTGAAACAAAATTTCAAACTTTCGTTTGGATACAAGATAATATCTATAACGTAGATATATTCCATAACATAGAGAAAATAATATAACGTTTCTGATGCAATTTGATTTTACTTTTTCCATAGATGCAAATGCCCTGACGAGACATACAAGTGTGTACGCACAGGTGAGAACGTGTCGATTAGCTCATACGTTTATCACTGCCTCCAAAACACGACGGCGGAGGATATCGACGAGTCTGCCGACGATTCGGACTATTTCAGTTAAGAAACGTGCGTAACATACCTCAGTGAAAAAACAGCTTCAACAACTGCGACCATGGTGTCACCACCGTCCTCGTCGCTGTACCGCCGTCGAACGAAGCGATCTTCCGTATTCCTGTTCATCCGAGAGCACACACTGACACGCTGTATTAAAAACAAAACGCAACACGGACAACACTCGCGTACGTAACCCATTGAACAGAACATCAGATCACGCGCGTTCGTAAATAATTCATTTTACCCGTCACAACTTTGAATATTTCGCGCTCCGATTTTCAACGAAACGGTCTATCGACACAACCAAGAGAAACTGTTTGAAACGCGATCGAATACCGGTTCGATATTCAAATATGGCCGCGATATTGCATCTCAATCGAGATTTTTTTTTTATTGATCAGAATGTTGAGAATTGTTATTATTATTTGAAAGTTTTACGCGGTACCTTCAACTATGAATCGGTATTTAATCTGTCTTATTGGAAGATTTTTAACGGAATAATATCGACAGGCAGAATGCAATGGCAATAGAACGAAGAATGTAGAGTAAAATGTACGACCTACAGACGCGAGAATTTCATTGGATTATTATTACACTTCCAAATGCGCTTGTTTAGAATGTACTTTTATATAAAACTTTACTTCAGTTTATCTATCGTTCTTCTATAGTTTTTGATACGAATGATTTATTCGAAACTTGTTAATTTTACCAAAATTTTCCGAAACGATACTTCACACGACGCAACACTTAAAGTTGAACGCGACAAACTGTTAGCGCGCGAATTTTGCGTTACCATGGAAACCGAAGTCTCGCTCGAGGGCGCCATTTTCAAATTCCTTTGACTCGCGGTATAAACTTCAATTTCGTTAAAAATCGACAATAGAAAACTGAAAATTCTTAGTGTCGAGAGATTGTGAACGTATAGCAGAGGACATAATCGGGAAATTGATTTGCTGTCGTTCGAAATAGATTAGACGCACGGAAAACAAAAACCGTAAGTCAGGGCTGACGAAATAACGGCCCGTGGACCGCACACCATACTTTCCCCTGCTTTGCTTCTGCGCACAAGCGTAGGAGAACAAACCCCTCCATGCTTATTGGACTACCATCTTTATCTTCGTTCTTATAACGAACCGACGATTCAATAACGTTTTATTTTCTATTCCGAGTGTAACACGATGTCGTATAGGGCTGTGTTATTCGATCTTCTCGGAAATAAGGTACATGGAGTGGTGGTTATGTGACTAACATAGCGAAGGGACTGATTGGTAACAATGGGACCGTGTGGCCCACAGGCAGAAACGTTCGTCGGGCCTAAAGTAAGTTATTGACGATAAATTTTAATTGTTTCGTAAGTTATTATATGATTTGTAAGAAACTATTTAAATCATTTGAAAAATATATATCTGGAGAACAAAGAATATCAGGTCTGAGAAAAGAAAGAAAATTTCAGTTTGTATCAAACTTTGATAAGATTCGAAATTCATATTCATAACTGTTTCTATGCTATGAAGCTTGGTGCATACGGGCGACGTGGTGTCGTTTACGATTTTACGTTGGTAACGCTGACGCGGTGTTGACGAACACTTACATTTAGAAGTTTTCTAACGGGACAAAATACACACGAGCGTATAAAACCAGCTACGATGCCTACAAATTCGATCAATAAATGAAATGTTCATTGGCGCAGTGTCGTCGCTATGGTATTGCAAACGACTTTATATCGTTCGTGTGTACCCGGCTTAATAACCTTGAAGAAATTAAACCGGAGGTAAGCGAACTGCCATCTGAAATTTGAAAATGTCTGAATATTCTTGTGTCTTTTTCTCGTTTTTCGTAAACGCACGATGATCTCGTGGTTATCAGGCAAAACATACTCTATATACATCATAATCACATCTATAAAAAGAAAAACATGTAACATTTTCTCAATAACCATGACACATTCGATATATATATATGTATATATATATATATATATATATATATATATATATATATATATATATACATATATATATATATATATATATATATCTTATCCAATTTTTCAAATATGAATCGGGGATCGATTTTCACAATCGATGATAAAGGGAACTTCCGACTACGCGGTTCGATGTATCAACTTTTATTTAAAACGATCGATTTATTAAAATATCCGTTACGATGTAAGGGCGAATTCACTTTTTGTCGAAGCTGACGATCGGCGATTAACAATTAATTATTCTTAAGTTAAGGTACACTCAAGGTGGTGTAAAAATAGCAAGAATAGGTTACAGTATTTCAATAAGGCACTATTCACAATTTTGTACTTAACGAGGGAAAAAAAAAAATTGTTTCGAATCACTTTCTCTATATCATAATCGACTATTTATAATACGCTAAAGGCAATAGTAACATATGTAACTGTATCGTGCATTCATTATGTAACATCGTATTCGATCTTTTTCTTGCTCAAAGACCAAAGAGGTTTTTACTTGAACAATTCAGCTTTTTTTCAATCGATCCTTCACGTTTCATAAGTTGTATTATCTTGCAAATTGCTTTTGCAACACAGTTTCGAATAATTATCGATTAAATATGTAACAATAAACTGGGAGGTGACGATACATCATCTTGTTTGTTTCCAATTACATTGCAGTAGAATTACAGGGAACTATAAAGTACAAAAATGTAATTGTATAGAACAATTTTTCTACACGTTTGCAACATTTGTTATACCATAGAAAGCGTGTCGTTCTGGAATACGTAATGTTCGATTGTTTCATTTGGACAAATTTTTTATTCTTCAGACTCTAATATCGAAATCTGTATTAACCTCGAATGATCTTAGTGTTTAAAGAAAAATAAAAAAAAAGCGTGTAGAAAATAGTACAGGCAATGTATTCGTATGCAGTATTTCATTTAATATTTAATAAACAGCAATGATAAATTATCTATAGTTATACAACGATTATCAATGTTATCATTTTTAATAAAAATAAGCAATGTTGCCGGAAATGTTATGTTATACTTTCTAACACCGTTCTCCCTTTTTTTCCTTTATCAACTTACATCCCCCCTCCCCCCCAATTCGTAAATTACGAAATTTTCTTGTTTTCCTTTATTCTTATATATAAATATGTAACGTAAACATATGTTTCTCTGTAAATTTAGAAATAAGGATGAATCGTTTCACGAGTTACAAATAAGAGTATGAATAAAAGTAAAACCACCAGCCGTAATATTAATGGTTTATTAATATTAATAATGATTTGTGCAAAATATATCAACATTAAATTATTATCTCGAGTAATAAAATTGCCTGTACATTCACTTTTTGATACATGGACATACACTTTTAAAATTAGCAATTTCTCGATAAAATACACTATATCATCATCATCATCAATAGTCACAAGTAGTGGAGCATCGGAAGACCGCGTCTCTCTTTTTCTTTGTTTCACCTTTGATAAGATACACAGTTTAATGTACAACTGCAGTATACTGCATTCACTGAGCAGCAGCACGGTGTGTGTGTGTGTGTGTGTGTGTGTATGTGTGTTTTGCATGAATATGTGTAAAATGGCATCTTTTCAAAATTACCGACAAAAAAACAGAGACACCAAGGTTTTTTTCTCAACGTAAATCTGTGTATAATAATTAGGATAAAAATGTATTCAATTATGTTTTTTCCACGCGTACATTATTATCCGTCGATGTATCTTTAAACATTATCTTTGCCTGAATATCTCGGAAAATCGCAAGGCAATACTTGTAACAAAACCAATTCACCTCTTTTTGAATAATTACATACAACCACAGTCTCAATGTTACAAATAAATAAGTTTCTTCTCATTTATAACCACGCACGAATTTCTCTATTCAGTTACTATTTTGTATATATGTTTTTTTCATTCGAAAATTTTAAGAACAGAAAATTTCACGTTGCGATCGATATAAAAAAACGATACTTATATCTTCATTAAATTCCCGCATATATATATATATGTGTATACTTTATACGTCGATGTACGAATAAAAAAGAATGGTTAAAAATGTATTATGTACTTAAAGAATCACATAAAATAATAACTATAGCCATGTATCTCTCGTGCGTGGTGAAACGATGCTACTTTTTTTTTATTCTTCCAATGAACACCACACTCTGATGTTGTCAACCTGTTTTGCACTGTACAGGAACACCGCCACACGTTTGCTTTTTTTTTTCTCTTCAATATTTTACAGTTTCTATCGAGTAGCCTAAAGATCAGGTAAAAAATAAGGCCTAGTTGTTTTTCTTTTCGTTTCGTATATACGTACATATGCACTCGATTATCGCACATTCATACATACATGCACATGCATATGTACAAGCATGTATTTATACATACAATCAATATGTATACCCGGATTCAAGAGAACGTGAGACCTCGATCGTGACATTCGTAAGAAAAATAAGAGGAGTAAGTTGTTAAAAGCTCAGAATGAAGGATATTTTACATACATGTATATAAAGTTACTATTCAAAAACAAAAAAGAAACAAAAACAAAGGGTGTACAGTTTTAGCCAATTTCTTTTCTTCAAATACTCTGTTACGTTTTATCGCCTATAAATAAAAAGGACATATTTCAATATCGGAACATACTTGTAAATCGAAATTTCATATCTCATCTTTAACCGCTAATAGTATTTTAAACGTGTTCAATGATAATCGTGTGAGTCTAAAAATAAAATGTTTAATAAAATAAAATTGGCTGAATCTGCGGATACACTTACATACAACAGTTACAATTACGATAGAATATTCTTTCTAAATCTTTTTAAGATATTACATAAAGTATCAAAAGTTTTATTTTTAACTTTACTCTCTTATGTAAAACCTTATCTTGGAAAATCTGTACCTAATTTTAATTGAAAATCAATCGATTTCTTTCTCTTTTTTTTTTCTTTTGGAAAGGAAACATTATATTTAAATATCTTATATTACCTGATCACAAGCTTATCTTTAATACAACTGGAAATACCGCTCGGTTACAACCATTCCTTCTATCTTAAACGCTCACGATATGGTAATTAATTTAGTTATTTTAAATTAAAAGTAGAAGAAGAAAAAAAAGAATTACATTAAATCCTCACATAAACAACAATTTCAACAAATCGGCGATATTTCCATTTGCATCAGATATTATTCATACCTGTACAGTTAAGAGAACCAAATCTTGTCAGAATTCAATGTAATACACAATATTTAGATGATTCGTTATAGTCCTCGATACTTTCTTTCTGTTTTTCTTTTTTTAACGATCACTTTTGCACCTTCTTTGTTCGCGATGAACCTCGTTCGGCAAAATAAGACATTTTCTTTTCGTTTTCGTGCGCGCAAGATAGCTCAAGAATCAGTCTTGATTTTGCCCTTAATCCTGATAACTCTCTTAACTACATATATATAATCTTTTTTCATTTTTTCTTTTATTTTTGTTAAAACAGAAAGTATCTATGAATGTGAGATTATCGAAACGAGCTCTCCAATATAATCAATTCGTATTCACGAAGAATGGTAAAGAAATTATAAGAGACGTAAGATTATACACATGGTTCCGTCAGAAGATCGGGTTGCAGCCGTTCCACGCGATAACGATTGTATTGTCGGTAAGGTGATCTCGTTTGATCGTTATCCGTGATCACCCGTGTCTTATGGGGAATTAGGTTTTCGTAACGTCCCATCAACCAATCTTGACATAATCGGTGTTGAACGTCCGCTACGTTCTTCGATGCCCAAGACGCGAGCCACTGATGGAACTTTGAATTCAGGTGTTTTGTCACGGCTGGATGACACTATTACAAAGAGAAAACAAAAAATTAGATTAATGATACCAACGTTTTAGAGTACATGAAAATTTATAATGAAGAAACATACCTCTCTGGCACGGCTGAACGAATTTTGTTTATACAGGAATGCTTCCTTACTAGCAACGTAGAACATTTGGTAACTGTTAGGATTAAATCTGCATTGCGTTTCGTCAGAGTTAATAATGTCAGATGTATCCCCAGAATCTGCTAATCTCAAACCAGGAGGCCGTTTCAGGAGTGCGTCTACAGACTCTAACGATTTCTCTTTGTCTGTCGACCTAGAAAATGATTTTAAAAAGTAGATTAAAATATCGTTTCGTATAAAAGGTAGAATTTTTTATGTTGGAACAAAGTATGAGAATTACTTACTCTGCACTTTTCTCAGGATGATTAGCGTTAGGCATGGATGCTGACATCATTCTCGCCGCCCTTTTCCTCCACTGTCTAACATTACGGTAAAGAAACACAGGCTTACTTCCTGCCAAGATTCTGCCTACAGAACTCCAACCATTTCCATCCATCTACAACAATCGTTTCACGTTCAGTTTTTTAACAGATTAAACCTTCAACACGAGGCTATAACAATTTTCGTTCATTAACAATAATAATTCTTGGGTAATTAGTGTTAGATTTAATTATACTTAAGTTAAGAGTGCTTATTTTTTTATAGCAATTTGCAAGATAACTTATTACAATAATATACACACGTCCTATTGAATTACAAACATTCTTCTTTCATGTTTCAATAGCTTTCCTTAAAATTGTTTTAATATAAAACAAATATTTAAAAAAAAAATATATATATATATATATATTAGAAAGTAAATACTGAAAAATGTCTTGGAGAAATAATGTTAATTTCTGTATCGAAGAAAACAAAATAATTTCCCTATCTTCACTTTTCTTCTTTTTTTCTTTTCTTTTTTGAACAAGTTACTTGCCATTATGTGATTGTCATTATACACTGACGCATACGTATCGAAAGATTGTACTCTATAAATAAAATTTGTTAATAATCAAAAGTTGGAGAAACTTTGGACAGGTGAAGGGACATATTTTTCCACAGAAGAACGCAACGAAAAATGTGAATATTCAACAGGGGATTTTGTGCGTGAAAAAAAGCAGTAAATGAAAATAAATCACGTTTGAAATGATGCAAATGATTTGCAATATTGTTTTACTATTTTCTTCTTCTTTTTTTTTAAGCACATTATCGGTACTATGCGAGTAACTACAATAATTGATAATGTGGTTCTTATACAGTATTTAATAACGAAGTAAAGCTTAATTGTAACTAATAGATACTTAGGTATTATCATTTCTAAATTTATCAGTATTTATACAAGAATACTTAACAGCAGCTTGCAGTACCAATAACACTTAGGAACAATAAAGCAAGTTTTCCCAATAAGTGAAAATTCCTGACGAAATGAAAAAAAAAACAAAACACAAGACGAAGTGAAAGAATATGTGAATTTTGAAATGTAACATTTCCAAGTACGATTCTCGATTTACGCACATTTTCATAGACGACGAGCGAGGACTTCTTAAATGGAAAAAGCACAACCGAGAAAAAGACTTGAGTTATCATAGTTACAATTCGAGTTGAAATCCTTTATAACAATTTCCAAGATATTAATATGCTCTCGGCTATTTCGTTAAATACAAATGTGTTAGAAAAGAGATATATTAACTCTTAATATATATACATATACATATTCATCAACGTTTCAACAGTGAACATAGTACGACAGTAATAATAATAATAATCGAAATAAAAAAACAAGAAAGTAAACCGAAGCTGAATTAAGTACAAAAAAGATTGTCTAAATTATAATGAAAAAATCAGATGAGGACGAACGAAAATTTTTCACATCTGAGTTAAAAGATTTTTACATGATTCAACTAATATCCGATAAAATACAATGTTCAAAAAATATTCATTCTTGCTTTTCTATTTCTTTTTTTCGTTCGTTTTGCGAAAGCACAGGCAAAGAACTTTTTTTTTCTTTCTTTTCTCTCTTTCTTTCCTTTTTTTCCATAAAAAATTAATATCATCGGAGAATCAAAGTAATAAAATTTAGTGGTACAAAATGATGTTAGACAATAATGTTTAAAAGCATTGTTCATGTATTTCAATATCTCTCTTCTATACAATATTATTGTTTATCTATTATTATATGTATATTCGTTTCATATACAGATTACAGTTACAAAATATATATATATATGTGTGTGTATATATATATATATATATATATATGTCTTATATATATATAGAGTTTAAAATTCACTGCATAAAGTGAAAACGGAGATATGAGCTTATAACAATCACATAAAATCTGTCTGCACAATATACGACCTCAATAGTCTCAATGAAACTATATTACAAATGTCACAGTAACGTTTAAATCAGATCATTTGTGGCAACAGTTACATATGTGTATGTGTATATGTGTGTATATATATATATATACATATATGTACATGTATATATATATGCATATTCGTTAAATTAATGAAATTTGTGCCACGTTATCTAATAAAAACGTATCTCGAACTGTTAAATAAACAGAAAAATATATAAATTACACGTACATAAGATACGTGTAGACTCTCTCTCTCTCTCTATATATATAATAGCGCTTAAAATTCCACGATGCAGAGCCTTGTAAGGAAATGCACTGTTTTACATTTTGTACAAAATACGAAGGTATTTTTATTTCAATGAGGAAACAACGTTTTTTTTTTGCGAACACCGCATCTGAAAATCCACTTGGCTTAATAAACATGTGTGTGTATATATATATATATACACACACATATATACCTGTATAAAAAAAAAAAACACTATGGCCAGAGAGAGAAAAAAAAAACACAACAACTAAGAAATAGTACCTGTTGCCCGTGAAAACGATACAGAACGTAATTACTTTTATGTTGACGTCAAACGATAAAACTATGCGAAGTGTCTATCGGTATCGTTTAATTTAAGAAAAGAAAAAAAAAGCTGAACGCGAGTGTCGAACGTGACGAAGAAACGAGTTAAAAGCGTAAGTTTTAATCAAAAGTGAAATCGATCCGTCGGAACCGAAAAGAAAAAAAAAAAAAAAGAGAAAGATCCCTTTCGACGTTAATAACGCGATTTACTTAACGCAAAACTTAAAGCGTGAAACGATTCTTTATTGTTTTGCACCGCGAAAATTTCAAACGACACCACCGAGACAAAATCGTACGCCATTTCCAAATGGTACAGAATTTGCAATTTAGTACGAATGAAAAAGATTCACTAGAAAACACGACGAAAAAAAAAGAAAACAAAAAGAAAGAAAAAGAAAGTAACGATAATAGTATGAAGACTTAATTTTTTCTTAATGCCAAGTTAGAGAAAATTTAGTCTTAATGCCAAGAGAGAGAAAATAATCATAAAAGCAACAACACAACAACCGAGAGAGCTAAAAAACTGTGAAACCTTTGGTAGTCATTCGAAATGTAATCGATGGGATATCAACGCTTCGTACTGTCACGTTTTCTTCCTTCGATCAGTGCTACGAATTTAATTAAAATGATACAAGTGTGACTTTTTCTATTTACATGCTACACCATATATAATCTTTGCTCTTTCCACTACTTAATATATTAATATATACACAGCAAAGAATTATCGTACACGTGGTATTTCACAGTGGCGCAACAGTTTTAAGCCAGGAACACACTTGATCCACGCCAATGATTAACGCTACTACCTCTCAAAGTTTATCAAGTTCAAGCTAGAACCAATGCATACTGTAATCTTACATATCACACTACACCATCTAAAATCAACGGAAATCTGATCGTCGAAGAGGATGCAATTTATAAACACGTCGAACCGACAGAATGGTTCTTTCGTGAATTTTTGGTTAAAGTCTTCTAAAATAGTCTCGTAAGTACCTAACACAGTAAAAACGTTCGTCGACGCGGTTCCCCCTTTTTTTTATTCTCTTTTTCCTTCTTTCTTTCTTTCTTTTTTCTTTTGTTTGGTGTTTCAACGAGTAATTTTTATATGCCTAAAATAATATACAATTTCGGTGCATCGGTAAACATACCCTAATTAGAAAGTAGGGACGAGAAATTGGCCAAGCTTCTTTCATTAATTTCCGGCATTAAGGAACCATGTAAACACACATTCTCTAGGAGTGTTTGCAAGAAACACCCAAGACACGTTAATATCGTGCCAGTTATTCCGGCGTTCTTCACTCAGCATTCGTATTATTCTCTCGATATTTACTCCGGTATATTAGAAGCTTTTTTTCTTTTTCGTTTTGGTTTTCTTTTTTTTTTTTTTTTTTGTAGTGACAAAAGTTCAAAGTTGGAGAGCTACAGAGGACAGAAGAAAGTCGACGATACTCGGGACGACGTGATGTGGCGTGGAAGTAATGTGTTCACAAGTCAATATCCATATTCCCTTTCCAAAGGCTTCACTAAACGTACGAATGTGTGTGTGATAGTGAATTATGATGTGGAATTTTACAAGTTAGTAGAATGCACACTACCATTATCGACCTACTACGTTGCGGTATCAAAAAACAATATGTACAAATTTATATCAAATATTTACATTTCTTTTTTTTTTGTTTGTTTGTTTAGATTCTATATCTCGTTAATAAATTCTAGAAATTATGATCTTATCTAGTTTTATAATAATAGTAAGATGAAAATGAACTAAACATTAAGAATTGACCGATATCAAATGTTATGTTCTCTTTCTTCACTTTTATGCTAAACATTTTTCTTTTTTTTTTTACATTCATTTATGGCACTGCTCGGATGACTTCATCTGTTTTTTTTGCTTTATATATATATATATATATGCCGTGTCCCCTTGCTGTCTTTCTCTTTATTTAGTTTTTTTTTCTTTGTACATTTGCAAAATGCATCGAGATTTTGCTCTAACTAGTTAACTTTTTTCTCTTTCTCTCTCTTCTTTCCTTTCTCGAAAGAAACGTCGAATAGGCAATTACGGAGACAGTACGGTAATACATAACACGCTAACTGTATATATGAAAATTTTTCCTTGTTCGTTTCGTTGACCCGATTCTGTTTTTTTTTCTACGTCAGGTTGATAGATTCACGGGAGGAGAAAATCATGTTCTCAACATGAAAGTAAGTTAACGAGTAGTTTTAGTACGTATTCCTATTTCTTTTTTCAAGCTTTCCAAGCTTTTGTAACATCGTACAGATCATCGCGTTGAACATTTTCCTTCCCTTTCGTTACCAGGTATAACCGAATATAAAAATAAAAGGAAAAAGGAAAATGACAAAAAAAAAGAATAAAACGTTATTGGATAACCGTTAGACGAATAAATATAACGTAAAATATAAAATATAACGTAAAACATAAAAAAAAAGAAAAAAACAAAATTAAAAACACAACCGAGAATTCGAATTTCTTTGTACGTGAGTTCAAACGTCGCGCACTTTTCTTCGAAGCGTGAAACGCGCTAAGCGCGGCACCTTCCTACTGTTTTTTTTATTTTCTCAATCCTGATATAAAACAATTCGAATAAAAAGAAAACACCATCGTTAAGATGTAAAAAAGCAAACACCCTTGTCGTATGGACGATTGCGTGGACAAAACGTTAACAACAAATGTTATTCACACCGTAAGAAACGAGGAAGCGGAAGTAACGGAATCGTTAAAGCGGCATGCTTCTTTTGTTTTTCTCTTTGGATACCTTCTATTAAAAAACTGCGTTTCGAAAGAATTGTTATTGCGATATCGTTGCTCTACTATAAATCGATATTTAAAATATAGAAATATAATTTGTAGTTTGTCGCATAAATATCATTAATAGTGTTGCAACACACCGGTAGTGCGAATATATATATATATATATATATATATATATATATATATATAGAATATATAGAATATATATATATCTATATATATATATATAGAATAAAGAATGGGGGATTCGTAGTGCACTTATATTCTTTCTCTCTTCCTCTTCGAATCGTCTTCTTCGTTTTCTCTTTTTTTTTCTCTTTACTTAATTTATACAGCACCACAATGGACGCACTGAGATGAAAATCATATCTATCTTATCTCTTTAAACGTTACGAAAATAAATATATGACTTTCCATATTTTTTTTCTCTCTCTTTTCTCGCTCTTTCACGCTCTCTCTTTCTGTCTCTCTTTTTTTCTTTAGCATTTAAAAGAATATTAGTTCATTCTGTGCTTATGTATACAAAGTTCTGCGACTTCTATATAATGACAAGCATGAACCAGTGCTCTGACCCCATTCGCATGATAAAAGCATTGGTGATAGCAGATCGTGTATATGGCTACGTATAGCTTCCTCGTATTAGCAAACAACCGATATTATTATGTTGCAAAGGTTCGTTCCTACATATATTCTCTACCTTTCTTTATTTTTTCTCTCTATTTTATTTTTTTACTTTTGGTGTCTTTCTTTAAGGAAGTCAACAAAGATTTTTCACTTCTTGAGGACCGATTTTTCGTTCAGTTTTGGAAAACTGCCCGACTGTGAAGAGATCAAACGTTTCACGCACGAATACCTCTGGCATATATTGTATAATACGATCACACGAAATAATTTTAGAAGAAAGTTTTGCTTTCTTTCTTTCTTTCATTTTTTTTTTTTAACTTTCGTTCTTTGGGACACTAGTTGTACACTGAATGGCAACAGTACAACCTTCCAATCACAGACATCAAATACGAATGAATGTAAACTTCAACGTTGGCAATGATTATGAAAAGGGATGTGGATCCTATACCTTCTTGCTAATGTCAGTGTTCTTGCGCTTTCTGCCCCTCCCCCCCCTTGCTGCCTGGTCGTTACTCACAGGATGATTGGTTGTTGGCTCATTGTCTGTTAAGGTAGGGGTGTCTTTCGGGCTAGTTTGACCAGCTGGAGCAGAAAACCTCTCAACATATGTAGACCATTTTTCAGATACCGTAACTCCTTCCCTTTCTCTTTCCCTACAACTGTTGTCCATCGCCTCATCACCTTCCGTATCCAACAATTCCATTGTCATTTTACAGTCCTTCTTATACTGTAACAACAAAAAATCGTACCTATAGAACATCCCATCTGGCGATCTACTAAAAAGTATCATTAGTTTTTTTTTTTATTTATATTTCTTTTCATATCCATAAAATAATGTTGTAGCTGTAATTGAAAGATGCAACATTAATGTATGATTAATATAAATTATGTATTATGTTATTTATTTTTCTTTTTATACCGAGCTATAAGAAAGTAATTATAAATATAAATGATTGGTTAGATGATTTCACTGAAAGAAAGAATTATTATCAAATACTTACAATGTATATTTTGAAACAGTTTTCATCCGCCATAGCTTTCTCAGCTTTCCGTTGATACGACATTTCTGCACCAAGTCTCATATACGCTGTAGCGCATAAACCACCCGCACCGTTACTCTCTTTTTGTTGACGTTGCTCTCGTTGGAACAGTTCCATACATTGCTGACATGTAGGATCCGAAACCAAATGCTGCAACTGAGAATTTCATATTTACGTTTGGAAATCCCGTTTCAGCTATAAAATTATGCTAAGCGTGTCCTGGATGTTTCGAAACATCGATATAAGTGTACTTACTTGTCTCACAGCGTATGTTACAACCTTATCTAACGTGAAGGCAATATACGCGTGGATACCGAACATTTCTCGTAAGGTATCCTCGTACGCGGTGCTTTCCATATTGCCGTCCAGGACGTTCTTAATCATATCCAGGAATGCAGGATAATAGTCTTCGATTTCAATTTCATCTATATCAAGTGTAATCATATATATTCAATTTTCACAAAGTATATTTTACTGGAATGAACAAAACAGTGATTCACACTTACTTTTGGGTTTTAATCTTAATGCAACCGCCGTACTCTCCTTGCGTTGCTGTTTATACCGCGATTCCTCTTCGGCGAGAGCGACGGCCCGATCGTACATTTTCGTTAATCTTTCACATAAGATATGGTGTAACCTCAAGAAAAGGTACCAGTTATTGCTCCCCATGAAGAGCGTGTACGCTTCTTCAGGATCATTCGACATCGCATGGATCGGTACTTTGATATCAGGTTCGGTTTTAATCGACGTGGAAGACGGAATCGGAGATACTGGCGCCTTATTCCTATTCGCTTGGAGACCACCGCCCATCGGAGAGGTATTCATCGTTACTGACTGAGAATTGCTACATGCTGCTACACTGAGATCTTCCTTTTCATCTGTAACCATAATATAAATCGTGTAGAAGAAATTAGTTATAAATAATATATATATATTTCACATGTGAAATTCGATAAAATACCATCTTCGTCTCTTTCGTCGTCGCTCAATTCCTGCCGTGGATGGAAGAAAAGATCAGGTATAAAATGCTTCAACAGAAGCTTTATTCGTTGCTTATCTTCCTTGTGGATGGCTGTTTGACGTTTCACGTGATGGATAAGGAGATTAGCTGCATCATCCAGAACAGACTTATCTTTATAAGGTAATACAAGGTGTGGGCCACTATTGTTCTGGCCATCTCCGTTACCATCGTCCACTTGCTCGTGCCTCTGTAAAAATGAGATACTCTTAAATAACGAGAAACAAGTACTTACCTAGGGGAAACAAAATATTATACACAAACCTCGTCGTATAACGTTTCGATCTCGTTAAATAGACTTTTAGATCTTAAAGCTTTCACGTCGTTTTGCTTAAAGTTGATACCCTGATGATCTAGGGATTTTAAATAGTACTTCTCGTTCTGCTCCCTCCAAATTTTATTAAAGCCCTTCTGTGCCTCCCGCCATTCTTCCTCTTTACTCTTTAATCGACGAAGAACGACCGGTACTGCCACCATAGGATTTTTCTTAAGGCCATCTATAATGTCAGCAGCCTTATCGCCGTATATCCTTTTTAGGGCTCTCTGATGAATCGTAGGAGAACAACCACCGAGACAATCGTCGAGCTTGAACTTCTGCAGTTCCTCTTGACTCATTCTGCTCATTTTTTTATGAACTCCCTCTAGAACTCTGATTGTTGACGCGTTAGTTTCTATCACGCCGTCCAACTCGAATCGTTCGTCCTCGCAGCGATAAATGAACTCCTCGTACTGAGTTTTCCTCGATGTTACGAATGTACTGTCCTCCGACCACGTCGGAAATGAAACCCATGTATCGTTAAGGACTTCTTTACACAACTGCGTCCTTCCTGTACACTTTGGTTGAATGTATGACTTTGGTAACGCACAATATGACGCCCCCAGGCGTTTACATGCCGTGTAGTCGATTTCCATTGCCAGGTCCCCTTGTGGTCGTTCTTGGTGACTTCGTACAACGTTATTCGGTAGCGCTTCAACATTCAAGTTGCTACTCGTGTTTGTTGTATTGGTGTTAGAAGATTCGGGCAGATGGCCCAGGAAATCTTTAAACCAACGTAAAAGTTCGGGAAATCGACCGAGAAATGGCGTTACTAACTGCACCAGCTCAGACTTCGATACTATCTCTTGATTAAAGAGAACCAAACATCTGAGGAAATTCTCGTAGACTTCTTGCGACCTTAACGCTTTACGGACCTAAGAACAGAGTCATTCATGTTTCTTATTGAGTACTTTAATTTTTTTCGGGATCATTGCAAGTATTAAAAATTGAAGGCACTAACCTTATCGAAGAAAGCATAATCGTTCAGACTGCCGTACTTTCCAGCTTCCGCTATTGTAACACATTCGCGCATAGATGACACTTTATGCTTTTTCAAGGGAGGTGGACCGTGTTGTATGTGATGAGAGTTCCCGGCTGTTACCGAAGGTGAGAACGAAGGACTTCTTTTCAATTGTCCCGTATTGTGACCACATTTCTGTACACTATTAATATCTCGTATACCAGATCTATCTCTTTCTCGTTCGCGATCTCTGTGGTCGCGGCTTTCTCGTTCTATTGCACCAGTGCCGCTAGACTCTCGAAGATCTCTCGATATATTCCCCGAATTATTGTAAGGTGCTTTAGGTCCCAATGGTTTCTTAACGATTGTTGTATGGTCGTTAACTGTAGCAGTCTTGTTACTCTAAAATATTACCGATAGAAATTTGATTCGAGATTACTCCAAACTTTTTTTTCTATATTAATTTGAATTATACAAATTTTACCAATGAACTTTGCTGATTAGTGGCGTCTGGCAAAAATTGTCCAAACTCGGCAAGCAAATCTTCTTGATTTTCGAACAACTTGGCAACTTGACTATAAACTTCTGCTTCTGTTAAATGTTTCGCACCACCAGACGCACCAGATCCGCTAGTACCACCCATGTGTCCAGATTCTTTTAAATTCCGTTGTTCTTTCTGGTAAGTATGCAGAATTTCTAGAAATCTTTTATACTTGTCCGGTTGCCCTTGGAACCGATTCTGCAATCACGAAAGTTACTGATAAGTTACATCGAATTGCATAACTTATCTAAGCAGTTTTAATCCGGTCACAAACACAAACCTTAATTTTGTTAACGTAATTAATCGCGTGGTTAAACTCAACCGGTTGGCTCTGTTGAGTTTGCCCACTGGTTGGTATACCATCTTGTGCCTGGCTCAGTGCTTGACTCACAGCCTGAGCTTGAGCTGCACTGACATGTGAATTATTGTACGCTTGTACCGGCGGTGGTGAAGGTGCGTGTACTGTTAAACTGTTATTCGAAATATTGTTTGCCAAAGAGTGATGTATATTCCCAGACCTGATTTTAAAATAAAATATAGAAAATAAATCGCCAATTCCCTCAACGAAAATACCGTAAAACATATATAATATTCATAATGCCATACCCTTGCATTATTTGTAAAACCGGGGGAGCTTTCGCCGGTTGCGTCGGTGGACTTGCGACAGGAGGTGAACCAACATTCACTGTACAATGATGCTGCGACAAGGTAGCAGTATGCGTTGCTGTCGGACTTGGTATACTGACTGACACTTGAAACGCATATCCCTGTTCATTTGCCTGTACTTCTATTTTATATCCAGGTGGAAGAAAGGTATTGAAACCAACAATTAATTCAGGGTGTCCCTTGAATAAATGGCTCACTCTTGTTATTACTCCTGGTGTATCTATGCTTTGTGATTTAAACTCTTTCATAATATCCAGAAAATCATTGTACACCTGAAATTAATCATGCAACATGATTATCGCAATGTTCTTTTATTGAAATCAACTCTGATCGTGTTGTATGTACCTGAGGCTGATCGCTGAATTTGTACTTCACTTGATCCAAATAAGACAATGCATCTTCTACCTTTAATCTCTGAAACTGTTGGGACCCACTACTACCACCCAGGTTTGTGCCTGGTGGGGTAGAAGCTAATGGTGTTACATTACCAGAATGGACCTACAAAGCGGAACACATTGACATTTTTATACTACACTCTTTGTAAATAATTAAACACACGATATCTCTAGAAGAATTCAATTGCCATTTTTCATTGTTTCAAACCAAAGTACACGCTTTACACCTGTACTTGTATGCAATCACAAGGGTATTGTACAACTTTCAGTAAATCTCAACATTTATAATTTATAATCGCGTATACACATTGTATAATATGAACCTTATGCCTTATTGTTGGTTGCTGCTGGGTATGAACTTGACTTTGCGTTCCTGGTGTAGGTTGTTGAGAACCCATACTATGGTTACTCCCACCACCTATTCCACTATGTAACCCTCCACCAGTATTTACATTGCTACTGCTACATGTAGAACTAAGTCCTGCAGATCCACTTCCCTGTAAAAAGATTGATAACAGTTGCACAATCTGCAAACCCTATTTATTGAAAGCTCAATTTGTGATTCCTATATGTACACATTTGGAATACAAGAACATTTTCTCAAACAAGTTTACATATACAAAATGTGGTTCTGTTATTATTGTCTGATTAATCCATCTTATTAACACATACAAAGCGTAACAATTATTCGGAAAAATTGTATTCAGAAGAATTCGATAAAACTTCTTAATTTTTCACTTGCATATCAAGTACACATGGCGGTATAAAAATTAGAATAATATTTAAAAACAATAACGGCAATAATGCGCGTTTATTTTACAAGGAGAAACATTCTATGACACCATACGTATTACATCATATGGGCGCAAATTTATTAACGCGGCAATTACAAAAACGTAATAGGTGAACGTTTAATTCGACGGGCCGTCTTTAAACGGATTAATTTTCATTCACTTTCGTATCGTGTATTTAAAAAAAAAAAGGAACAAAATTACACGAAAGGCAATTAAGAACGATAATTCTGCAAGAGAAAAAAAAATTAATACATACATCGTTATATTTAAACAGGGACGAAAAATCTGTCAATTAAGTGAAATAAAATAAAATAAAATAAAATACTGAATATTTAAAAAAAAAAGAGATTGTTTTCCTATTCGTTACTATTGTTATTATAATGTAGATATATCACGAACCTTAATGGGGGACGGAGCCGCGGTCGGGACTACAATTGCTCCAGTGTATTGCTGTTGGGCTTGGGCAGTTCCAAATTGTATGCTTCCCGGCATTTCTTTCGAGGCGACTGATCGAACTGCTTGGCCAGGTACAACAACGCCTATTCCACTGCTTGAATGGTACTCTAAACCACCTCCTCCGCCACCTAAGCCACTTCCTGCACTCACTGACGAGTGCTTTAATGTTGCTGCTGCTGGTGATGCTACCTCGTCCAGCCCGCGAACACGTTTCATTGCAGATCACATTGGAAACGCTACGGATCGAGAGACGTAGTCGTTCAGACACATTATTCACCTGCATACCGTTCTTGTGTTGTTCTACGACGAGTATACGCGAAACAGCCGTCGTCGTGCTCATGCTAAAGCTGTCACGGAACACAGTGCAGTAAGCAGTCATTCGTTCGCGGTATCGCGTTGCGCATTTAGCGCGCCACAAGCAGACGGAAAAGGTGTACTAGAGCTTCGAAAGTGTTCGGTGCTGGTATTGTTTCGTTTAAGGTGATAAAGTGACGCGATCGACGCGATGCATCCGCACTACGCTACCTAACGGTGTACATAAATACACATCGGTGCCGCGTAGAAAAAGCCACTCGCTAAATTCGACGCTTCTTCCCTCCTTAGATCGATTTCAATTTACACCGGCGGTGTTTGGAATTTTGAAAGCACCGCGCTCTCTTGAATCACCCGTGTGACAGAACTTACGAGGAATCTAAAGCAGCGCGAACACTTTTTTTCCTTTTCCGTAACTTCGAACAAGGCGGAACATTAACGTCGTAAAATATATAGGCGAACGTCACGAAATTCGACAGAGGACATGAACATTTCCCGGTATTTCTACGAAGGGAATAGTTTAGAATAATAAATCGTGAAAACTTCGTTTGTATTTCTGTCAGTTCTACAAACACGTTGCTTCGGTGTGACCGTATTCGAAATTATTTCTGTACTTGGATACACAATGACTCATTAAAAATATATTGTTCCGATGCTGTAATTGAATTTTGGATAATTCTAATGTTCCACCTAACAAAGTGAATCCCGTTTTCCTCTGTAGATATTAAAGTTATAAATAATTGAATTACTCATACTTGAAACTGTTATATATATTGCATAATATTAAATAATTAAAACGCACGTGGTTATATTTCAATTTATGCGTAATTGTGGAAATAATTGTTGGTAAATCATAAGTTAGATATAAGCATATTATGTAGGAAATAAACTTTTAATGGTATTTAGGTAATATAACCTAACACAAAAAGTGCTATAAATCATTCAGAGTAAGACCTGTAAAAGTTTGGGAGAAAAGAAAATTTCTCCTCAGTGACCACTGACACCCATTATTATTAATTATTACTCCTTTAAATCTGATATTTACCATATGAATAATTATTTATCACTGATTTTGTATCTTGAACTGCTACACTGTCATATGTATTCTTTTTAAATCTTGTACTTTTCAATCAGTTTCTGATTAAGTATGTGAAATTTAAATCAATAAAAGTATATGTAACAAGGAAAGGTAAAAATATTACAAGAATGTACCTTAAACAAAAAAAAAATGAAGGTTGAGTTTCAATGTATTATCTACGCAACATTTGATTTTGCTTATACAGACAATAAAAGAAATATTTCTGCATGATTACTCATAGTTATAAAGAAATATTTCTTGTTGCTGTTACATATTCCTTGAATCTACAAATGTACCATTTAGTTTTTCATATGTCATTCAATGTAATTGTGAAAGGTACACTGCCCATTTGCATTTACTTTTACACATGAACTTCTAATACCTCGACTGCAATTCTTCGTTGGATATTTAACAGTAGGTTATCAAAGCAACAAAATTTACCTGCATTTATTATTGTCATTTTGCTGAAATAAGAGTTAGGAAAGGAACATAACAACGAAGAAGCAAACAGAGAAACTTTAATATTTGTTGGCCAATGTAATAGTATGAAAAAAAAATGCATTACTGTACAAGATTTACGTATAATGAAAAGTAAAAGTACAATATCTTGTTTAATCTGGATGATATCAAATTACAAAATGGGATCTGTTATACGCATGATTTAAAGAAAGTTGCACTGAAACTCAAAAGTGTGTTATAAAAATAATTATAACCTAGTGCTTCTATAGGACACAGTCTACATCCACATTGTAAGTTTATAATGACCTTGCATGGGTATAGAAATGTCAGTGACTTAGAGGAAAGGGAAAAAAATCTAAACGAAAAATAATAGACGATGTTACGTACCAATTTCCATCTGAAAAGAAGTTGAACGTCCTTGCACCAGGGAATTTCGTGAGAAGTTATCCAGAAGCACAAGTGGTCGAGAGGTTGAAAACCGAAGCTGATCGCGACAAAAGTTGTGCTGTTCCACGAGGAGATACGAGCGTCGGTGGAGAGTTTCTTTCTTCGGAAAATTTCGATCGCGGTATCGGCCTCGCGAGGGGGAATTTCGCTGGGACACAGAGACGAAATAGAGCCGGTAAAGCCAGCTGCACGGACGCGTACAGGCCCGTGCTGCGAAGTCGTCGAAGCGAGGTTTGTCAGTGTTGCACGTTTCCAAACACTTCCCGGCCCTCGATGTTACGCAATATTCCACGTAAATACATAACACATTTTCCCGAGAGCTCCAGTGAAAATATTCGTCCTGCGGTGCTCCTTTTACAAAGGAGTCACCTCTAGTGTCGTACGCGCACTTAGTACACCGCTTTTCGTCGTATCGCTCTTCTTTTCCAGCCGTCCAACTGACTTTCCGCACAAAAGCTCTGGCTCCGTTGTTTTTTCACGACCAAAAAATCGACGAAGCCTTAACGGGCCGGTCGGTCTGCTCTCGGACAGGAATTCACTATGCTTTCTCTGATCTCCCTCTCAGAACCATCGAAATCTCGTCGTGTGAGTGAACAAACTCAGTAAAATGCACATTTTCGCGAGTACGACGATGAATTACCGCACTTTTTAAAAAAAAAGGCAAATGCAAAAGGCATACTCGCACTCTCTCGAGGTACAAGGCAAACTATTGGATTTTGTATGGCAAACAAGGAACTGACTGGTCGTATAGCGGGATGAGGAAGGTGGAGGGGATCGCGCAGGACCGTATTCATCCACTAAGCGTCTCTGTTACCAACCACTCGGGTACCTCCTGCAAAGCGTACGTGCCGCAGGTCTCACGAGACTCCTCTCTTCGAACTTTCATTAATTGTGCATCGATTATTCTTCGGGTACTTTTTTCCACTGCTTCTTTCCACGGCAGAGATGTTCTACGCACTTCTAACTACTTCGACACGTTCCGGAATCACATGGAATGTAATTGCTACGAAAAATTGTCTACGAATGTTATATTAACAATGACGAGAGAATTGTACAGTCACAAAATTTTTTTAAATTGTATTTTTTTTTCTTTTTTTTTTACGGTTATCGTTTGACCACGCTTTCTAGCCCGTTCACTGACAGTTCAAGTTTCATCGAATTTCAACCAATACAATATTTGTAATTTCAGCCTTTGTTTATGCCTTTTTATCTGTTACACATTATCGACATATTTTTAGGCGAATATTGCTGTAATAACCTGCGTGTGTTACGCGCAGTATATTAATATTTCCGATATAAAGTGTTTCTTACAAAACAACTAATATCTATAGATATAAATACATTGGAAAAAAAGAGCACACACGAATACTCTTGAATAACGTACCGCCAAAGTTTTCATTTGAGCACTTCTGCACGATACGAACTTTTCGCAAGTCACATTTCAGTTATCGAGACGTTAACAACAATAAAACTTCACACTTTGCTAGTCAAACACTATATGTAATCTTTACAGCATATGGAATTTTAATAACGCCATACAGGACGGCGATTTAACACATATCGACGGGATACGCATGATTTTTCTATAAACTAGAATAATAGCGCGAGGCATTTTATGCGAATGGTGTTTGTAGTATGCAGAAAAAAAAACATTGTAGCCAGATAGTATGATACATACAGAATCGTGTATAACACTATGTCTTAATAAAATATTTTCATAATAATTTCATTCCTTTGGTTTCCGGTTAAAATATATTCGATCGTGTTAAGTCCAACTATCATGATGAATTACACAAAAACGATCGAACGAGTGCTCCTCGGTAAAAGTTGCATCGCGTCCCGAAGAAATTGAAGAATCGCTAGGTGCCTAATGCGTCGTGGATAGGTACAGCCCTGAAAATTGTGGCGGCGAAGCCGCCAAGAGGCGCGCGCAGTCCACGAAATATCCAAGCGTTTCCCCGCGGCCGACATCTTCGCGCGGCCAACAGCTGTTCCGAAAGGCGAGCGAACTCCCCATCGTAATCTGGGTCATGGAAACTGCGCAAAATGGGTTGCACTTGCACCAAAATCGCGCATTTCGTCGAAAACCGGCGGATCGTCTCGGGAATTTCGTCTAATCCAATGGACTGAACTAGCACGCGATACGTTGCTATCCACACTATAAAATGCCATTCGAAATATGCAAGCTCTTGCGACCAGCCGTTGCATATCTGTCAACGTGCTTGACTGGTTCCCGACGAGAGAGCTGTGCGTCGATTGGCCGACGATTTTCGGACATCGACCTACGCGCGAGCCTCGAAATTGTGCTAATCACTGGAAGCAGGTAGACGAATATTTCGTCAAATATCCACCACGTGCACGTGAAAAATCACGCTCTATCTTTTATTCAAATACAACCCCGCAAAAGGTTCCTCTATCGACCCTCTCGATATTTTTCGACGCGTCAGATGCTCGCCACAACCGCCCATTCGTTGCGCACGTAAAACGTAATCGGAATATCTATTGAATACGTATATACGTGTGTACCACGTGATCGATTCAGCACTTCTTTAACCTTTAATATTTGTAAATTTTGTAAGTTCTTTTCGAAATCTCTACTATCATTGTTGTGCACGTGTGGCAATCGATACACACATGATTAAGGTTAAATCGATATTTGAGAAACAATAAATGTTACATTTACTTTTCTACGCAACCCTAATCTTGTAAATTCGTGTCTTTAGCATGACCGAATCGAATAAGAATTTTTCTATTTTATAGAGCTGTTAATGAGTAAAATTATCATTCGATAATTTGTGTACTAATAAAAAGAATTTTAAAATACATCTATCTTAAGTATTCTTTCGTATTTTTAATTCACCAAAATAGTAAGCAGCAATATAATTTTTTACTGTTGTTATTCCTTTAGAGTACGGAAGAATATATAAATTAGATTCCGGCGTTAACAGTTACACGTGTGTTTAATTAACTTTTGAAAGATTATTTTTCAAGATACCGTCATTTACATAACGTTTTGTATATTAATTCGATAGGTTTCTTGAAAATTGTGTTAGTTAATGATGACATGGTATAAAACTGGAGAAGAGGATAAACATTTTGAATGACAATTATTGGGAGTTGTTTATTAGGATAAAATAAATTCGAAATGTTTAAGAAAGTAGTTGTAGGTATATCTGGTGGAGTTGATAGTGCTGTGGCTGCACTTCTCCTAAAAAAGAAAGGTAATTCTGGAGTATTTAGAAAATAGTGTTAAATATCAGTTAATAAATTTAAAATATTAAATATAGAATTGTCAAAGGATTTAAGGTCACTGGAGTGTTTATGAAAAATTGGGATATTGCGGATGAGACAGGGATATGCCAAACTCAGGAGGATTATGAACATGCACAATGGGTGTGCAAGAAATTAGAAATCCCTTTTGTTGAAGTAAATTTTGTTAAAGAATATTGGAATAATGTTTTCAGGTATGTAAACCTCTATATTTCATTTTAAAATTAACAATTTATCTATATTAATTTTTATAGTTATTTGACAGAGGAGTATGAAAATGGATATACACCAAATCCTGATATTCTTTGTAACAAATACATTAAATTCGACGAATTTTTCAAGTTTGCTCGCAAAGAGCTTCAAGCAGATGCCATTGCAACTGGACATTATGTTAAAACTAGCTTTGGCCCATATCTTGAACATTTTAAACCAAATACTAGTAAGTATGATTTCTGTTTGAGTAATTCAACTGGTTATCTTCAATGTATAGAACTGAATTTAATTGTTTACACAATTTTTTTTCAGATGTTAGACTATTACAAGGAGATGACAAAGTAAAAGATCAAACATTTTTCTTGTCTCAAGTACCACAAGAGGCTCTACGGTATTCTATGTTCCCTGTTGGAGAATACTTGAAGACCAATGTTAAACAAATTGCTCATCAAGCTAAGCTGGATGTAATTGTTCACAAGAAAGAAAGCACGGGCATATGTTTTATAGGGAAACGAAACTTTCAAGATTTTATATCCCAGGTGAAATGTAATAATTCAAATGCATAGTGTTGCAATTGCATATTAATTTCTTTTATAATATTTACAGTATATACCTAGCAAACCTGGATACTTAATAGACCTGGACAATGGTAATGTAGTTGGAAAACATAAGGGTTTTCATCATTGGACTGTAGGTCAGAGAGTGAAACTTTCAAGCTTTTCAGCTGCATACTACATATACAAGAAAGATATTAAATCAAATAACATCATTGTAGTATGTAGAAATAATTATATACCGATTAATCATTTTATCGAAACGAAGTATTTACGTAAATTATTATTGACGTTAAAGGTACAAGGATGTAATCATCCGGCATTGTATACAGATTTTGTAGTAACAAATACTCCTCATTGGATATCGTCTGAGCCAAGTGAATTTAATAATTTCGGTAAAATATTTTGCTGTGATTTTCGCTTTCAACATGGAGATCCCTTAATACCTTGTACAGTTCATCTAAATTTGAAGAATCAATTGGTAATTCAGCTTAGTCAACCGTTAAGAGCACTCACGAACGGACAGGTATAATTTCTTTGTTTATGATGTTAAACTATTATATAATAACATTTGTTAATAAATAATATTTATGGCTATTTTAGTTTGTTATCCTGTACAAGGAAGGAGAGTGCCTAGGAAGCGCCGCGATAACATTTTGTGGTCCATCCTATTATTCTCTTAAACAAGATGTGAAGATTAAACAAGAACATGATCAAGGGTGTGATTTGAAAGAACAAATGGCGAGCACGAGTACGTAATACTTTAGGATATCGCCTAATAACATACTGTACAATGTTTTGTTAATAAAAAATAAATTATACTTGAAAATTTCAATACGTTTTTTATTGCTTAAAAATTCCCGTCTTTGCAACGTTGCACGCTGGTTTATTTAATTATACATACAGAAATGTACATCGTGTATAATATTTAATTTTAATCGATCGGTAATTCATCTCGGTTCTTATCTCGGAATCTTAAAATAAGAAATAACCAGATTCTATTTTACGCAGTATCGAACGAAACAGAGAGAGAAAGAGAGAAAAAAAAAAGAGAAAGAACATTTACGAAAGTAACTTGAAGTGAGAAGTAGAATCCCTTTTTACACTTTCAGAGAATCTTTGGTTAAATCGCTTGGTCGTTGCAAAAATGACGAAATAATATCATTCGAGTGATTCCACTCGCAGACTTTAACAATCGGAGACATCTCTTTGAAGCATTGTACGTTCGTTAAAGCCCCGGCGTGCGTAAACGGCAATGATGACCGCAGAAGAAAATGAAATTTACGGCTGTAACATACTATATTGGAATTTCTTATCGAACCACGATGATTCTCTTATCAGGAGGAAATCTCAAATGAACAACAGTGAGTCAATTCTCAAAACTAAACCGCGAAATTTACAAAACGATCGAAATCAACCACATAAATAACTTCCTCCTACGCGTTCAATATCTTCCTCATCGTAGATGACATTGAAATTACAGAACGAGAAGAAGAAGGCGTCAGATGAAACAATAACAACTTTAACAACTTTAAGGATCTCATGATATAGAATACAACACTTTTTTCTCTAATATTCTCGTAATACATTGAATTCATTAAACAAAAAAAAAAAAAGAACAAAAATTTCTTCACTTGCAGCTCATAATTTCTCGCATCATCCCCGAAAAGGATTCGTATATGGCAACAGCAATTGAAACGGTGTACGATGGAGGAGAAAAAAAAAAAATAGGAAAAGAATAGTCGGAAGTACCGCGGTGTGACGGATTCTCTCGTTTGGGCCTTTTGATGTTCCTACGTTCCGTCTTGGAACGGCAATCGGTGCTGGACCGTGATGAGAAAAGACTTAATAACGGGCTGGTCACGTGTAGAATGTAAAACAGCGCGACGCGTTATTGAACGATAACTGCAAGTTATTAGGGTCGATTGACGAGTAACTGGACGTAAGGAGCGCGTAAAATGGCTCTCGCGGTGTGCGTGCACGTATAGAGAGCTCCGCCTCGATTGTTGTTGCCATCACCATTGGCGTTGACCGCCGACGTTACATATGGAAATTACTCCCGTACAAATGTCTGCTGGGACTAATTTGACCGTACGCGCAATGTTACATTAACATTCGTGCCGAGATCGGAGATCGCTGCAATAGCTTCAGTCGTTTTCTCCTCTTCACGGGCGCGCGGTGTCGCACCATCCGGAAAGGCGGTGCTCTCGAGGTTCCGTTTGATTCTTTCTTCTTTTTCTTTTCTTCTTCGAAACATTTCGTTCATCTTGTTTCCTCCTTTTTGTCTCTTTCTTCATACGCGTGTGTCCACGTTATCCGCTCTCGTCAGGAACGCGTTAATCCTATCTATGCAACGCGACAGGAAGAGAGATGTAAAATCGTGGAAAACCAGGAGCACACCATCAGCAGTGAGTTAAGAGTAAAATAGATAACGTGATATACCGAAGACCAGATTCGGTGTAAACTTTGTGTCCCGCGTTGGTTGTGTTACGATGAAGTAGAATTAGTAAAGAAAGATCGGACTGAACAAAGGAAGGGATGTTTCGGCTTGCTTTTAGACAAGATGAGGAGCTCGAATAATCTGGATCGGTACAACGACGACGATTTCTTCAGCGGTGGTCCGTGCCCTTCTTGTCGATTGGCCATCAACAAGGAAACCGGTCGACTCAAGTTCGTAAGATGTTGATTGAATTATTCTAACGAGTAATCGAAGAAGGATTTCACTGAAATTTCAAAGGAAGTTTGTCGAATGATAACATTGACAATCGTAGGTGGTGCATGGGAGGAAATGATACTTGGCGTTTTCGTGTGAAACTGATGCTGTTGATCCCTGCTGTCTTGCTACCGATCACTATAATATTCATTGCGCTGTCACGATCACAGGTGATCGGGAAAGCTCCTTATCATCGCACGTATCTGGTCCACGCGACTAGAAGGCAGGACGAAAAGATTGAAGAGACCTTCCCGCGTAAGTTAAAGTATTCGTAGCGAGACACGATCGTAAAGTGAACTTGATATTAACGACGTCCGGTTCGTTCGTTGCTCGTGGAGATCTGAATGGCGGAGTAAAGTAGTACAAGTCGCGTGGTGTGATTTATTGCAGTCGAAAGGAAATAAAGATTCTCAGATTTAACTTTCAGCGAGTTCGGTTCGCGTTTGTTGAAGATCTCGTTTAATCTTTCCGCGTCTAATTCGTATTTTACCGAAAGAATGTTCGATTCTAAGTAAGAGATCGTTATTTCAAGGGAAATAACTCGAATTTATCCGTTTCACTGTCCCATCGTTCCGGATGTCTCGTTTGAATGTTCTAATTGTAAGATTTCCTAAGTAAGTTTGTCAGAGGAGGTAGTATTAAATATAGGTCAAGGCTGTTAGAAATGGGCCGAAACGATAGGTACAAAGAAGGAAATTTCATAGGTGTTTCGAGGAAAAATGAAAAGCACGATCGAAGACAGAGATTTTATCTCTGGGAATTGTTTCTTCATTTTTTTGTTTTACGAGACAGAGTGATTGGAAATAGTTGGAAAAGTCCAATTGGCTGAGGAGATCGTCAAATATATGATCGAAAGAATGTGTGAAAAAATGGGAAAGCGTGTAAATTAATTTCACGAATTTAGATCCTTATTTTATATTCAAATATTTCTCCGTCCTCTTCGAGAGATTTTTAATCGTCGATCTTAAAATTTTCGAAACGTCTTGTCGAAATAAAATACGCATTTTCGCAAAATCCTAGCGAATTTTCTTTGCGTTCCAACTGAAAATTCTGTAACGATATAAAAAAAGAAAAAGAAATCAGAGATTGGGGTACTAAACAAGCTATTTTACAGCACGATAACACTAGACCAGAAATCGCGAAAAGAACGAGAGACTTCATTCGTCCTTCGCGATTGAAAATTCATCGTTATTTCAAGTCTCGGCGATTTGATTTACTCAAAACCGCCATCTTTATTCGGAGAAGGAACTCGTCAATTATCCAATGAAATAAACGGGAAATAGCAATACAAAATAATAGACATAATTTTGAACACTAAAAATTGCATTTGACTTTTTCGCAAACAAAAATTGAAGTTTAAAAAAAAACAGTAATAAATAAAATACCTAATAAACTTGGCTCTGAGATAATTGCAATTAGCCGATACCACAGGTAGACGAAAATTTCGTCCTTCGTGTTAAAATTGTCTCTGGAAAAATTCTGTCCACAGCGACCAGCCACAGCGAGACAGAGCGGGCCGGTGAAGAAGAGGAAGAAGACAGAATCCTAGTACCTGGAATGAAAACAATCTACGTGCCGGTGGAAACGCTACTTCCGCCGCGACAGTTGCAACGACGCAAGAGAGATCTGGACGTGGTATTTTATCTAAAACAAGCAAATTCAAAGCGATTCTACGATCGTGCGCGATCTAGCTAACCAATACACACAACACCATCTCTTCTTACGTCTGCTTCTTACGTTCCTTCTGCGTTCCCTTTCTATTTCCATAGAAAACGAATTAAAAACGAATTAAAAAAAAAGAAAAAAAAAACAAAAAACACACATATACACACGGAAAAAACTACAAAAAATAAAAATAAATAAAAAGAACCACCTTCTTGAGTCTACGATCGTTAAATTTGAACGAGCATCACAGTGGCCTGGAAAAACAGTCCCGAAGAGAGAACGAACGATCGTTTTCAGGATAGTCGAGCGTCCTCATCGCCTGACGTACCTGACATCACGTCCTCCAGGATATTGTATCCGAATCAACGCGATACTAGGATCGGCAGCTGGCGTACGGAGAACGATCTACCCAAATCTGGTGTCAACGGGGAGAATCGCGAGGAATTGCCGCTGGACGAGCGTGAACAAACTCGTGTGAGCGATGATCTATATCTTATTAAGAAATAATTCGGGATTCTCGTCTTTTACAATTTCTGTGATTTTCAATACCTTCTGATCTTATAAATTTGTTTCTTTTTTTAATTGTACATTAATATTCCTATTGCTGCTGATACTTTTCTTGAAAAAGATCTCGCAGCTACCGAGAAAGACGAGTTAACTCGTCGTTGGTTCAGAAATATTTAAAGCGCAATAGTTTATTTATCGAACGATAATATATTCACATTTGCCAAATAAAAGAATGAAGCAACATTTACGATTTTTGCTCATTTTCAATTATAAGTTAGATTCAAGTTCTGCGCGATTGGTGAACCCAGTTAGCAGGTCAATAACGATAGCGATATATATATATATGAAAAATGAAAACTCGAAAGGGATTGATAGTTTTTTACCATAAAGCATCCCTAGGGTACAAGTTGAATACGCCAAACGAAAATTAATTGCCAGACAAAGAGCTTCTACACAGTTGCACAGAAAATGACGAGATTTTCGAAATTCTGTCAGACGATCGACGAAAGTGCCTTTACTGATAACACAGCAAATACGTTTGACAAGGTAACAAGGCACTAACGAGCGCCCGTGCGCAGCGTCGTTAATTAGAGTTAATCAACATTAAATTAGCGTTACTGGCGCACTGTATAAATATCGATCATCTCACTGACAATCGTCTCGTTTCATGCAAGGACAATTAAATTTGTCAGGTCTTTTTTTCTACGATCAGAAGGAACTCCCGTAACTCGTTCAACCAGCCAGTGCACGATTATCAATCTTCTTCTTCTAACTGAATTAAAAAAAAAATATATATATATATATATATAATTGAAAAATATCATGTATTCTCTTTCGAACGTTTAATACAGGAACAATCGATAGATTATAATACTGAGAAAGAGGACGAGCAAAATTCCGAGGATTTGAACAACTTCCTGGACGACTATTATCCCGAAGTGGACGCCGACGAGATTAAAAAGAATTCGGATATACAGAGCAACGACTATCGAGAGTTAGTATCTGTCTTTGTGAAACATTTCAATCTATCCAAATTTTCTTGCAACCTACAGCAAATTTTGCACTCCAAATTGATCCTTTTCAGATCGTATTCACTCTTTTTGCGCCCAAAAATATTTATACCTGTGTAACGAAAGTGTAATATGAGTTATAAATAATATAGTATATAGTAACTATAAATACGTTATATGTATTATGTATAAATATTTTTTATGTCAACACTTCGTTGACATAATTTGTCAAATAAGTTGTATTTAGCCACAAACTTTGCAACACTTAATAAAAATCTTTTGATATGATCTACTAGAATTTTTTCAGTGAATCCAACCGTCAAAGTGTTAAATAAGCATTTCATGTCAATTATGTCATTTCTTGCAATAAAATTTTTCATTCGGAATAGTAACTTTACATCAAATATTTTTTCGTTCAAGTATCTTAAACAAAACAGATTTGTGGAAAGACTTGAGCTGCAAAAGGGTGAATTTGATTTGCCAAAGAGGTAATTTTGATTGGAAGAAAGGTGAATACGATTAGCAAAAGGATTAATTTGCAGTGCAAAAGCTCGAACGTTTGATAAACCATCGAGTTCCAAGCAGATTCTTCAGAGAGCTTTCGTTTCTCAGATACGACACACGCAAGAACGAAGAGCTTCGTTCGAAATTGTTCAATGGAAAGTACGACAACATCGAGGAACGCTCGCAAGACGAATCAGACGAGGGTGAACAAGGTGGAAGACACTCGATTTCCATCGAAGATTCAGACTCCAGTTTGCCAATCTCCGACGAGCAACCAGAAGAAGCAAGCACGGACTTTCATACATTTTGGAAAGGCGAAGGGAACGCGTGGGCCATCAGGGAGGCTCAAGGTACACTTGTGACTCTGTCCCTTGATTTACTCTGCGTAATTGCTGCTCATACGCTTTTTAAGAAACAGATATTCGCCGCAGCAAAAATTATGCTGAAGTACATGGACAGGAGCGTTGATCCTTGCGAGGACTTCTACCAATACGCCTGCGGTAATTGGGCTAAGCACAATCCTATACCAAAAGACAAGGCTGCCTACGATACCTTTGAAATGATCAGAGAATCACTGGACTCTGTGTTGAAAGAGCTTCTCGAGGATCCTATACCGAAGGAATTGGAAATGAACACGGATGACGCTACGGTGAAGGCGAAATATTTATTTCAAAGTTGTATAAATTACGGTAAATTCTTCTTCGATTGAATAGGCAGCGGCGTCGTTAAGGGAGGGCGAGAAGAATGGTACCAAAATGGCTGACTGTACAATTTTCGTGTTGTGTTTCAGCAGATATTTATTATTTTTTATAAAATAAAATTGGGTTCCGTGAGATGAGGTGTCTTTTAATGAAATTTAATAAAAATATATTTTAGATTTTTGTTTCATTATTGTTTCGACAGATATTTATTATTTTTTATGGAATAAAATTGGGTTCTGTGGGATATGCTGTCTTTTAATGAAGTTTAATAATTTTTGTTTCACTTAATATCTTATCGTTTGTAAAATATATCTATAATTCTTTTTTTTTAACGAAACCATAAATGTCGTTAATTATAAAAATAAAATTAGTTTTTCTAAGCACAAATTATACGTATCAGTGTGTTTACAAGATTGAAAACTTCAAACCCTATGTTAATTCATTTTCTATTTTTCATATTTTGAGATGATACTAACCCTAATGACGTCGCTGTGCTTGTCTATTGAGATTTGTAAATTGTCGTAAGTTTTAACACGAGAAATGTGGCTAGAGATCTTGGAGCAACGCATGGAACGGCCGCTTATACAGCTCTTGGATGAGCTTGGTGGATGGCCTATCTTGAGGCCTAATTGGGATCCGGAGAAGTTCGACTGGCTCCTCTTAGTAGCGCAGTTGAGGCTATATAATAATGATATTCTTATTTCTGAATGGGTTGCACCGGATATCAAGAACAGCGATGAGTACGTTATACAGGTAGGAAATGTCAATTCGATTCGTATACAAGTCATAGTTGGATTTTAATTAACTCGTTACCTTATAATAACGAGTAAGAATCGTGGCACAGATTCTAATTAAAAAAAAAAATAAATAAAACAGTTATATTAATAACGAAAATGAATTTTAATTCTAACTTTTTTTTCATATTGTAAGACTGAGGATCACCAACTTTAATTAATCTTTAATACATTAGCTTTTCTTTCCTAATACAATACTAAAACAATCAATAGCTGACGCTTAGATATACAATCAACGAAAGAAATCATAAGTGAAAGGGTTAAGACTGAAATTAATTAAAAATGAAATTCATTTAATAAACAGAAAAAATAGCCTAACTCAAATTCGACAAAATTCTCGTTACACGAAGGTGAGATTTCGTTTAAGAAACTACTAAACACAACTTCCGTATCTCAGATTTTTATTGATCCTAAAAAATTCAAGGACACTTCGATAAAATCTCCAAATAAACTAATAACACGAGCGTCTGTCAAGTATCAACATTCAAAGCTATTAGAATGAAAAACAAGGGGAATCTCTTGTTAATCTCAGTCAAGGTTTCGCGTTATACAATGATCCCCGCAATTTTCAGACCGTATTATACATTGCCTGTACCCAAGCGAGGGCTGCCCACGTAATAATTGATAATTCATCGATGAACGTTAAAATTAGAAACAATGAAAATAATCCGCAACGTGTAAATAAAATACTGAATCTAACAACTTGATTAACAGTTCGATCAGACATCGTTGGGTCTGCCTACGAGAGATTATTTCCTCCAACCGTCGAACACGATCTACCTAAAAGCCTACAAGAATTATTTAATTAAAATCGCGACTCTCTTGGGCGCATCCTTGAAAAATGCCACCACGGATGCTGACGAATTGATAGAGTTTGAGACGAAGCTCGCCAAGGTGAAAAATTCTTCAATATTCGATCATTTCTTTTTTTTTTTTTAATTTATTTCTACTTTTACTGGTTTCGTAGATCACGTCTTCGCCCGACGAAAGAAGAAATTTCTCAGAATTGTATCAAAGAATGAGTCTCGGGGAATTGAGAACGCTGGTACCGCAGATTAATTGGCATCGATACTTGACGATTGTTCTAGCACGACCGACAAACGTATCCGAACCCGTTGTTGTCTACACGTTGCAATATATTCAAGATCTGGTGAATCTACTCTCGAAGACTAGCCCACGGTTAATTTTCTATTTCTTTCTTTTTTTTTTTTAGGATATTCTTGATATTTCTATCTCGAATATATTTTAAGCGTTTTTCTATTTACAGAACAATCGCAAATTATCTCCTATGGCGATTTGTCAGGCACAGAGTGAACAATCTGGACGATCGGTTCCAGGAAGCTAAACAGAAATTTTATTACATACTGTTCGGAAGGGAGCAAGCGCCATCCAGGTGGAAAAATTGCGTGGCGCAGGTGAACTCGAATATGGGGATGGCTGTTGGTTCGATGTTCGTGAAAAAGTATTTCGACGAGAAAAGTAAAAACGACGTAAGAATCGTTTCCTTCGTTTTCTTTTTCTCTATTTATCAATTTTATTTGTCAATCCTTCTTTTATCTTTTTTTTTGTACAGACGTTATCAATGACACGCGAGATTCAACGATCGTTCCGCGAGCTTCTGAATCAGACCACCTGGATCGACGACGAAACGAAAGAATTGGCCACCGAGAAAGTGAACGCGATGCTATTAAGAATCGGTTATCCTGATTTCATTCTACAGTCTGAACTGCTCAACGAGCGTTACAAGGATGTAAGAATCACGGATGTGGCTCCTTTCAGTGATTAGATAATACGATTAGACAAGTCTCGTTGTGCAAACATAGGTAATTTTCTGGCGAACTTTCAGGTCGTGATCCGTCCGGATAAATACTTCGAGAATACTTTGAACATCTTGCAACATTTGACAAGGGTCGAGCAGGATCGACTTGGTAGTCCTGTTAATAAAACTCTCTGGAATACTGCGCCCGCAGTGGTCAATGCTTATTATGGTCGCAGTAAAAATAGGATAAGTCAGTATAATTCTTTTTCTCCGTAATAAAGAGAAGAAAAAATTTATTTTTTTTTCCTTTCGTAGTGAAATAAATAAAAAAAAAAAGAGAAAATGGAAAAAAGAAAGAGAAACAAGAAAAGAAAACGTGTAAATTATTGAAAATTCTAATTAATTGTTAAAAATTACTTTTTTCACCCTCAGTATTTCCAGCCGGAATACTACAGCCGCCCTTTTATCACAGATACTTTCCACGGAGTTTAAATTACGGCGGAATCGGCGTTGTAATCGGCCACGAAATCACCCATGGTTTCGACGATAAAGGTCGACTGTTCGATAAGGATGGTAATCTACATAGATGGTGGAAAGACGAGGCTATTTATGGCTTTCACGAGCGAGCACGTTGTCTTATCGGTAATCGACGCGCCTTGCTTCAAGTTCCTTATAAACTTACACCCTTACATCTCCCGTCCTTTGAACTTTCTGCTCGCCAGTTTCAGAACTATTTAATCTTTTAGACCAGTACAGTCATTACACCGTGAGCGAAGTTGGAATGCAGATTGATGGGATCAACACGCAGGGTGAAAATATCGCTGACAATGGCGGTATTAAACAAGCATTTCGCGTAAGTAATTTCCTTCCGGTAATATGTACAGTCACTCTCATTAATATTCGCGCACTCTTTAACCATTTGAGCTTAGGGTTGTTGGAAAAATTGAAAATAAATTAAAAATAAAATTGACTAAAATGTAGATTGGAAATAAAATGTATTATTTATGGGGTTGATACGAGAAAAAGTAATCATTCGACAGAGAAGTATCAGTAAAGTTGAGCGACTTTGACAGAATTTAAGTATACCATCGATTGTCTATAGTGGTCGATTGAATATCGTTTTTTTTTTTACATTGGTAATTAAAGATTTGGAAAATACTTAATGGAAAATTGTATAATTATTTATTGCAGGCTTACGAAAGATGGTTACACGCGAACGGCGACGCCGATGAAACTTTGCCCGGTTTGAACGCGACCGGAAAGCAATTGTTCTTTCTGAACTTCGCCCAAGTGTGGTGCGGCTCAATGAGACCGGAAGCAACTAGGAACAAATTAAAAACTGCGGTGCATTCACCTGGCAAATTTCGCGTGATAGGTACCTTGTCGAATTCGGAGGACTTCGCTGAAGTATTCCATTGTCCTCTCGGTGCGCCCATGAACCCTGTTAACAAATGCTCCGTTTGGTGACGGATTGTGACTACTTGTCTTTTATTTTCTTTTCCTACAATTTGATCGTCGTGTCGATCATGGAATCGATCGAGATAATTCATCATCGATCGAAGAGCAACGTATGATTATAAAAGAACAAACGGAAATGAGAGAAAACAAAGGAACGAATGAATATTCGTTGCTCGATTTAAAGCGAAAATAAACGGGCGGCTATGGTGGAAGTGTCTAATCACGTTGAAAATAATTCTTCACGTTCCTAAGAAAATACTGTCGATGATTTTTGTTGCGAAACGAAACTCACAGCTTTGTGCTTTTCTTTTGTGTGTGTGTGTGTGTATGTTTTTTTTCCAACGATAGTTAATGCTGTAGAGCTGCATTGAGATTAGAGAGAAGGGAATTATAAAGAAGAAAAGGTGACGGCGAACCGTCCCGAAGAAACGGTGCAGATAATCGTTGTTGAATAATTCTATAAAGTTATTGTTTAACAAAACTAGCTGGCATGCAACGTGTAACCGACTAGAAAAACGGTACAATACGTACTAATAAAAAAAAAAGAGAAAAATCTTAAAAAAAAAAAAAAAAGATGTGTATAGGGATAAATAAATGAATTCTTTCGCGAGATACGTTGTGCATCACGCGAAAGGAACAATCGCCTCTTTGTTAAGATGTTGAAACAGCTGCGCTGGTTCGATCATGTTGGAATTAATAAAAATTGTAAGAGAAACGAATGATACCAAATGACAATAATAATTTTAGACAGTCATAAAAATCTTTACAATCTATTTCCCTGTATATCCACACACTACTACATGTATTTGAATTCTTTTCGTCGTTTCTATTTTAGCTTACGCTTCGGTGTCAAGATCTCTTTACCTGATCTCGCGGATTAATCTGAGCCTCGTGATCATCCGTTACATCCACGTAATACGTACAATACTATGGATATAAACTCGTTTCACGTTACATTTCGCTTTACTTTACTTTTTTTCTTTTTTTTTTTTACCTTTACTTTTATTCTGCGTTGTTTCCCTTTTTCTCGCAAAAAGAGAGTTTCGCGAAAGAAAAAGAGGATAGAAGAAGGATTATCTGAACATTCATCAACCCTAGCATACCCATTGCACTCACAAATATCTCTTGTGAGACAAACACACACGCGCACGCGAAGAAGTTAGAATGTTTTGTTGCTCTTTCTTTTTTTTTCACTTCTCTTCGAACGTATTTCGTGTTTTTTTTTCCTCCTCTTCTTTTTCTTTACAAATCTCTTGTTAGTCTCGCATAATACAATAAATAGTGTAATAAAAATCGTTGAATATCGCAAACAGGGTTCGCCGACGACACCGGTGCGTACATGAAAAAATCGTGCACCCATGGTGATCGGGATGGGAGAGGCTTGAATAAAAAAGTTTGCAAACATTCGTCTCGCAAGGAGTAAAAAATACAAGGAATGAACTATCTGTCTGTAAATGCGATATCGATTGACTATCTTGTCGCCTTGTACTATGGTACTCTAAAAATGACATTAAAATACTTCAGTCAAAACAGCACTCGAATGTGTCACAATGAATAAAACTTTCATTCGATACTTATTGACTCGTCGAGGTTTCGATTGGTTTGCTTTTCTCTCTCTCTCTCTCTCTCTTTCTCTCTTTCTCTTTTTTGTTTCTTTTATTTTCTTAATGAGTGAAGGAAAAAGACTTTTCATGTTTTACACACGACAATGCATAATCATCATCATCATCATCATCATCATCATCACACATGCTCGTATAAACTTGCACACAGAACCGGGGAAGAAAGTGTTTTACCAATTATACAATCCTATCTTTACAATTTATTTACGTATTGCCTTCTCGAGTAAACGAGTAATTGATTGATATTAGTATGGAAAAATAAAATCATACGTACATTGAGTTCGTCGATTATTTAGTATAAAGCGAATTCAACGAAGCATCGTACGGTGTCGTTTAAATCAGTGGAATAATCGTTGGGAATTATTGCCACTTGTACTATTTAAACAAAAACACCGTGTATTCATTTTGCTCGAATTAGCCACGAAATCTCGATGAGAATATCTTTGTAAAAAAGATCCATTGGAAATTTATTTTTTTCCATGTTGTCCCTAGTTGCGAAAGTTTCACACTTCTCTCGTTTCAGTTTCTTTTCTTTTCTTCTCTTTTTTGTTTAAAGCGTACAATTCAAGTGAAACAATAATACTTGCAACAATTGTACAGTATACTTCGTTCTAATTAATTTTTCATAGCATGGATTAACACTTGATTACAGATTTATTGGCAGTCATAAAATTGTACTAATAAATCAGGAATTTTGCAAATATCATCTCGTATTACCGACACTTTTTGCTCCTTTACCTTATTAATTCTTTTTTTTTTCTTTTCTTTACTAATACACGCAGAATCGTACGTTTCGATTTTGCATCTCGTAAATTTGATGTTCGTATACCCGTATAATTAAAAATACAGCCACACTGCAACGTGATAATTAAGTGTGTAAGAATGAAAGAAGAAAAAAAAAGGTTTTGTAAAATTTCACTAAACATATTTCACGTTAAAAAAAAAAAACAAAAAAAAGTAGATGAAGAAAAATGCCGCGCGATCGTTAAGATAAAGAAAAAAAAAGTAGAACGAGAGGTGTTATCGATAAAAACACATATATCAATCGAGTTAACGAGGATTCTTCTTCTTCTTCTTCTTCTCAATCTACATGCACCCTGCGTTAAAAAAAGCACGCATTTCTCGCCATCGTTATTTTGTTCTTCCTTTTCTTCTTTTCGTTTTTCTTCGTTCAAAATTTATATAGATCGCGTTATAGACATTCTCGAGTGATATTAAATACCACATGGAAATTCGACGGCCTTAAACCTATCCTTCTTATGTATAGCCATTACAAATTATACGATAGTTCAGATTCTTTATCCTCTATGACGCTTTATCAAAATTCGTCTATTAAATATATTTATATATTTATATATATATGTATATATGTATACGTCTCCATTCGCCTCCATTCAAGGTCAAACGGAAATATACCATAATTTCCTTCTGTCCTAACTCCAACTATTATTACCACCGTTACGTATACGTTTTGCATTAACAAATCTCTTCACTTGCGCAGAAACTGGTACTCCAAAATACCCTCTTCATCTGTAAAAGAAAAACAGAGACATGCGTCTTATGTTTCAATTGTCAAAAAAAATAGGGATAGCACTCTCTTAGCTGCACTAAAAGGACATACTATGGTATATGTGTATATGGTGTGTGTGTGTGTGTGTGTGTGACTGGGAATATCTCGAGCGATGATGTAATGAAAAATGATCGAGATTAAAGGGAAGATTTACGATGTTATATACGGGTATATAAAACGAAACTACGTGTTGTTCGCCTTGTGTATGATTTATGCAAAAGTAACTGCAAACTATCGACAAACACATACCGACGAGACAAGTGTGCTACTACTAGAGATCGTGTAAAACAAAAAAATGCATTCACAAGTTCCTCTTTCTCTTTTCATTTTTCTGTTATTTTTTTTTTAATATTTCTTCTTTCTTTTTTTTCTCTCTCTCTCTCTTGCAAATACTCGGATGCTCGTACGATGCCTAATATTTACTTCGAACAAGCATTTAGGAGTGCAAAGTAAGAATCTCAAGGCAAAATTCGAAGATGCGCTTTTTTTATCGTGTTAATTGTTTATCTTAGAACGTGGACGAATGGTATCGATTTGATGGAACCTAAGATAAGGGAGAGCTTTTACCAAAAAAAGCAACGTGAAGAAAAGAAAAAAAGAAAAAACAAAAAAAAATATGAAAGAAACAATAAAACAAAAAGTGTAAACGGTAAATAGCTGAAGTAAATTAAAGCTGCCGTGATACAACAATTGATCTAAATTTGATGATACGTATGTTTAATTAAACAATAATACAAATTACTCACTAATGTATCGAAAGACAAAGAAGGCAAAGATATATACGGAAAGAAAGGAATGAGCGGTGAGTCACTCTTGGTGACAAAATAAAATACACTCACAGATATTGTCTCTGCTATTGTTGTCCAAATCGCTAGTCTGTGTACGAGTTTCCTCGTGCTTACGCCGATCTGCATCAATCGCCAGCGCAGCACAAGGCACAAAAATGACTCGATCACGTCTTTGACATCGTGTTATCCACATGCGTACAACGTTTAGTTGCAAAGGGAATTTGAGTCGTTTTGTATGTTAGACACAAAAGCAGCAGGTCCTTTTAGAGCGGCACAATAAATAGAAAATAAAATAAACGGAATTCGTAGTATGTCTGTGAGTCGCAAAATTCACATTTCTCTTTGAGATTCTAAAAACTTTCGATATAATCTTCATCTATCGATACAACTTTCGTTACATCGTGCACACGTAAATTTTGCGTTTCTCAAACATACTGTACAACCTGTCTGCAACATAAAGTATGTATATATTTTACAGAATAATATATATATAATGGTTGGTATTCATAGTGATATCGATAAATCAGTTTCTGTAAAAACTACCGTCTTAAATATCGAATTACATAATTGTTTGCAGCGAGAAATCAAGAACAAGTTCATTGAATGTGAAATGATTATCAAGATGCCAGTGCGCAATTTTCCAATGGAAACGTTTGCTGTACAATCCTATACAATTATTGTGCTTTATCAAACCGGTAGAAAAAAAAAAAAAATTCTTTTTCTTTTCTCTCGCGATATATAATAATAGGTATCGTTATATTATTCTCTACGGGGGAGGGGGCAATATAAAATAGTGCCTATTCATTGATAATTATAAGATGCCGGAAGAAACAAAGGGTGGCGGGAAGAGTGAAGATTAAAAAACAAAAAAAAAAAAAACGTCGGAGTTCCTATTTTGGAAAATTGCACGACGAAACAACGAAATTTCTCAAACATGGTTGCATGTTACTTAAAAATCCATCGATATTATCCATTCGAATAATACGTTTTCTTTTAACATTAAGGAAGCAATGGAAATAGTTCGTTTAAGTATAAAAAGTAGTAGTCCTATGTATATATATATATGTATAGAAAAAGAAACAAACTAAATGTTAAATTGTGTTCTTTTGTCTCTCTCTCTCTCACGCACACACTCATTCTCTCTCTCTCTCTCTTTTTGTTGCTTAACGTGAAATGTTCTAAGGAAACATTACACCATATTTGAAGTAGTCTTATAGTGTTACAAACGCCAATGCATTTATGTGCATCGAATGCAAGTATTTTCTAGCGGCATTTTATAAAAAGAACGTTACTTTAGATACAATGTGATATGCTAAAATAAAAATTTATATAATAATAACGCAACGGCAAGACGCAATTAAATGTGATGAATGTTTGTTGAAATTAAATAAGCTTTCATCTGTGTGTACGTGTGTCTGTGTATGTGGTGCAGAAGATAATTCGTAATTGTAGGTAAAAGATGACATCAATGAACATAAACAATAAAAGAAATGCATACACCTGGGAAGCTTGTGTGTGTGTGTGTATATATATATATATATAAATTATATGTCGCAGTTTTTCTTTTCTTTTTTTCTGTTCCGTACTTTCTAACACTGATAAGATGGCACATTTAATATGAGCATAATTCGTTCTATTTACATATTGTCGAACCTGTGATGCAATACCACATAACATAATTGTGAACAATTTTCTTTGTTTACTTTTCTTTTTTTCGTTCATCACTGAATAACTCGAATTAGTAGGAATACAATCAAACAATTTTGTCCTTTACGCATGGACAACGTAATTTTTAAACAATTCACCAATAATTGCTCGATACGCAATAATATTGCATATCTTCTTTGTACATACATGTATATGTGTGTCTGCGTGTGCGTGTGTATGCATACACACATTTTTTTTTTCATTTTGTATTACTCGTAAGAAAAGTGTTCCGCAGGAGCAATGATTAGCGAATCGTTTAACATTTCGAAACAATATCCTCTCGATTTTAAAGAAATAGCTGCCCCATTGTCGTAGACAATCCTAGAACGCAAGCAATGGAAAAATATTAATAAAAATACGTACCTTTTTTTCGTTTTTTTTTCATTTTTTTTTTCAATTTTTTAATATATAAAATAGGTATAATTTACATGCATTACATAGCGGAATTATTGCGACGTTCATTACGTATATTCATCGACATAAACCGTGTTATTTACATGACCATGCTTGTGCTCTACTTCGTGTGCGATCGTGCTTTACATCAACAAGTACACCGTAATATATATATTTATAGTAAAGCGTGCAATATAGTGTATATATAATAATGAATTATCGATATTAAATACTGTGAGCTTCTCGTACATAATAGTTGTACCAGTCTCGTTTACTGCTAATACGTATGCTAAGAACTTCCAACACAGCAGGTTGCATTACATCTCATGCATGAAATTGCGAAAATTTACTTGTAATTTCATTTTTAGCAAAGTGCAACACAATACGACTTCGTTTCTTACATTATTCAAAACGTACTACTCTATGTATAAAGATTTATTTATATCTGACGTAGGTTCGATCGTGTACATAATTACTTCAGAATAAACGAACATAAACTTTCAAATTCGCACTGATCAAATAATAATTAAAAAGAAAACAAAACAAAAAAAATAGAAGAGGAAAAAGATGAAGAATAGTAAAAGCTACAGTAACTAGTATTAAATAAAACTCTAACAATGATTCGAAATTTGAAAATTTTTAAGAGATATCATTATTGTTATGGCATAAAAAATACCTGTTTTACTCTTTGTTGAATTTAAACCTTACATTCTGATGCAACTTGTCTGAACCACATTAGTATGTACATTTACATGTTACATGCAAATATTTTCACGAGTATAAAGTACATTTAACAGAGACGAACTTTCAGAATTATCATTACTGTCAAGTACATAGTTTTCAAAGTGGAATGCAAAGTTGAGACGACATATATGAACAGATTGCTAAAATCTCGAATTTGCGGATTATCATAAACCTGAAAAGTAAGTTGAAATAGGGCAGCGAATAAATACTTTGAAATAAATCGTACATGAACAACAGAGAAACATGCACTATCCGAGATATATCGTTTTTATTTATCAGCGTTGTCATAGAGGAATATTACGAGAGCAGTACTGAAAAAAAGAGAAAAAAAAGAGAAAAAAAAAAAGAGATAGATAAAGAAGATGCGTAATATTCATGAACTTACAATATCGTTTATTAAACTGGTAAATAAAATGTTTCAAAGTATTCATTCGAAACGTTCAAATATATGTTGCTCTTTTTCTCCGAATTTTACGACTCGTCTATTTACAACACCGACATCTACATAACATCAACAAAGAATTCACAAGGATTTCCCATCGCAATGCGAAATGACTGTCTACTACCAGATAAGTCTTGCTGGTTCTGTTGATTCCCTGAACCTGTTCCTGTCTGCACAGACTGTTCAGAACCGCTGGAACGACTGCGACTACCGTTAGACCTCTTTCCATTCGAACCATTTCCATTGCCAGAATTCTTAGTCGGCATAGTTGGCACTGATGGAATATGTAATTCAGATTCAGATGCTGAAGAACAGGACTTCAAATCGTGTATAGGTTCTTTACAAATGTGTTCACTACCTGCGCTACTGCCGCCTGATAAAATATTATACTTTGATATATATACTGAATTTCTATTAAACTAATCATGATATGATTGCAACCCTCACCTGAACCGCTATGAACACTTTCTTCTCGATGATAACCATATACAGTTGGCTCGTTAGTGAAGTTAAATGGCATTGGACTGTAACCAGTTGCGGAATGAGGCGCATATGTTCCTGAATAAGGCATATCCCAGGCATTCGGCGGAGGTAATGGTCCAACTGTATCGCAATCTAGTTTCATGCTACTCATGGCTGAACATAAGTCACCGAATATATAATAACATTGTTCGGAAAATCTGATTTTATTCACTGTATGCCTAATGAAACCAGCTTGTAACATAAGGGATGCGTATTTTCTTGCGTAACGGCGATCGATACATCCTTCTACGTGATTAATAAGCCAATCTACAACATCTGCTCCAATAAATGCGTTTGGTATTACTATTTTAAGCCACATGCGATCACGAATTTCCAACCCTGAATCAGGCCGAGCCATCGCCCGTACTATTGTCGGCATATCGGTATTCACCGTGAGGTGAAGTTCTTCTATTGGTCCTGATCAAAACGGTATACCTTATTTAATATTCTTTTTTTTTTCATTTAGATTTTATTCAAGCCTCCTTAGTAAGAGAAAAACTCACGTTCGGTATCTGGTAATGTACTCGCAAGACTGCTCGATGTTGATGTTAATGTTGTAGCACTTGGCGGGCGTGGAGGAAACCCTTCACCCCTTATAGCAGCTGTATGTGCTACCCAAGCACCAGGATCTATAGGCCGTACAGGTTCTGTACGCGGTATTGTGAAATACCCTTTCGGATTCGGATCCCAGCACTTTGCGACAACTAATTTGATTGGTCTACAAATTGTATCTTATTATTACTATGGAACATGTTACAACTTTTCTATGTATTTCATAATACTTCAAACATACCCTGGCTTCTGAACTACTTCGCGTAGTACTTTAACTGCCTCGTCATTAGACATATTTTCGAAGTTAATATCGTTCACTTGAAGAATCATGTCGCCAGGTTCTATTCGACCGTCTAAAGCAACTGCTCCCCTATACATGCAAAAATTGACTACATGAATGAACTGCTATTGTAAATGTAGTGAAATTACTTTCTTGAATATACTCTGTTCTAACAATATATTGTACAGAGCTCTTTGTACAATACAATTCGAAATTCATTCTAATTTAACACATACCCCTTCATTATTGAACCAACATAGATTCCTCCATCACCACCTTTGTTACTCTGACCAACAATACTGATCCCAAGAAAATTAACAGTGTCCATGTTCAATGAAACTGTTATAATGTTCAAAGACATTGTGCTGTCTGTGATACTGCTAAACGACGACGTTCTAGACATCGGTGGTAATCTATGACGCCTTCTTCTTTGCAGTTTACGACGATCTAACGTTTAAATATACAAACTTTACTATCTGTTCTAAATCTCGTCCTACTTCTAAAATATATTTACCTAAGGTTGCCCTGTCAACTGTACTACTCATGTTGGTGTGTCTACCTGTTGTAGATGTTATACGGCTGCTAGCATCATCATCTGACTCTAAACATGTTGTTGTCTCTAGATCTGAGCTTAAAATAGAAGCAGTCTCATAACCATGTCCTGATCTGTGCTTTGAATGACCATTTATACGAAATCCTAAGTCAATAAATAAATAAATAAAAATGATGTGTGAACAAACAGATTTTCTACCTTCTAATAAAGGCATTACTAAAAAAATTATGAGGCTAATTAGAGATTAATTTGCACAATTAGCAACATACCATTGTATTTATTGTATTTCTCATATTTATCTGCATGATGTCTTGAACCTTTGTGCAAATGGTGTCCCTGCCGGCTACTAGTAATACTTTCAGTTTCAGTTAAAGTGTCATCATGCGAAAGTGGAGGTGGTCCACGATTTGTGTGACCAGGTGTGACATGATCCACACGATCATGCTTCACCTCGCTGTGTGCCACTGAATCTGTGCATTGTGATGCACCATCTGACACATTGCTGCCTTCAGCAGATACCAACTATATTGGTAAATAAATTAATTTCTTTAGTAAGAACCTGATTGCTCCCACTTGACCTTAATTCTTATTTTACAAGAGATTTTTATGGGATCAAAATTATATAAATGTATGAAATATATAAATCCTATTTAAATAATTATGCAAGTGTTTTTTTACTTTCCTAATGTGACAAATGAATTAGAATACACATGCTTCAACATTAAATTTCTTTTCCAGTTTTGTGGATATACAAATAATCACAAAATTTGTATTGATAATTTTATAATAATCGATCAGTTTTTAAATTGATATCATTAACTGAAATGTACATTTCAATGCACATTGCACAAAATCAGTAATTTTTAATTTTTGAATGTAACCATGCTTATCATAAAGTAAACTTGGTCAAAGATTGAAACAGAAGTTCCATTAAGCTGTGCTAAAAATTATTCAACAGTCTTACCCAAGAAACAACCCGTCCATTAAAACAGGGAAGATGGGCATCATCATCTACAATTTCTTCCTTCACCACACTAACAAAAAAAAAAAATAAAAATGTTTTCAATATATCAATTATTTGATTTATTTAAAAAAAGAACATAATGACTAATTCAATTAGTTCTAACGATTTGTACAAAAGTATAAGCAATGCAAAAAATTAAGAAAAAAAATAAACTTTAAACGCGCATATAGTAAATAAAGAAATATACGTAATATAATTAAGTATTGTTTGCAATAAGGTGTTCTACATAAAAATACGATATCATTGTATCGATGTTAAAATTTGTTTAAAAACGATTGCAAGTAGGATGTGAAAAGTGGACGCAGAACAGGGGATAATTGTCAAAATGTAACTCTATCTCCAAAGCGGATACTGTTTAAATCGTAGGGCATTGACTCGAGTCGAAGATGAAAGATAATGTTTCAGCGGCGAGTGACAATCGTTAATCCGTACGTCGGAAGGAGTACGAGCGTAACATTTGAGGGACATGCGTATCGGTGTGACACTCACCCAAAATCATCGTCCATTGATTTGAAGAAATACTTATAATTCGGCCGATTCAAGACATTTTTGAAGTCGGCTAGAGTGACCCTTTCCGGTGAGATGGTGAGTTTCACCAGGTAAGGGGTTTCCTCGTCGTCAATGTGATATATGATTTTAGTCTCTTCCATCGTCGGCGATTCTATTATTCTACGTGCATTTGCAATAAAACTGATTCACCGAAAGCCCACTAACATGAACAATTCTCTTAAACCAATATGGCGCGTCACAGTTCGAGCCAAAGCCCTCGCGCGTACGACGATCGTTCGTTCATGAAGTCTACGGGTTTACGTGAACTCTGCGATGCGTAACATTATTACGACTGCGTGCAGCGAGTTACAAGGGAACCGTTGACATTATTCACGAGACTCGCACGGCGCGTATTCGTTGCCTCCGACGAGCTGAATTAAACGTCAACATTCTTGTCGAGATTACACACACTCGCGGCGGTCGGCCCAACACTCGACAGTACGCTCGAGAATTGGAAATGAACGAAGATAGAAAGACAATCTCGAGTCTCATTTTTACACCCTTTCAGCTATTCGCCAGCTCCATCGTCAGATGGCATTGCTGCACCATTGTCGAAGATGGCGAAGGGTTCCGAAATTCATTATGCTTGACGCTTCTATTTTTCAAAGTTAACAGACGTATACTTTACATAGTTACCAATTTTTCGTTAAATTCAGCATCGATTTTTATTGTTCCCTATTTCGTGGAAATATTCTGTCAAAGGTATGCTAACTTCTGAATTGTATCTTTGTGGAATTGTAATTCGCATGCGTAGTGCCTCTTTGTAGAGTCGAAGAAAAAAATACGATGGTCCAGCGTCACTATACTACTTTACACACATTATTTTAATCACTAAAGTTTCAAGCTTCGATTTTCTTTATGATTGAAATTTTGTTTTTTTCATTTATATCGATAACAATTTCTTCGCTACGTTTGCATATGCAGTTTCATATTAATACGTTTCGCTGTAAAAAATTTCAAAGCAAATAGTTCGATCGATTCGATTGAAACTCAATGAAATTTTCTCAAGGAGAAATTATCATATACAATTGACAAACAAATGGAGATGAGATAACGTGCTACAGGACAATTTCAGTTCAAGGAAAAATTATAATACACTTTGCATAATTCTCTGTTCTAATTGAATCAACTAGAACGTACAATTTCTACGTAACTAAACTATAGCTCGCATAAGTGTGCAACACACGTTCTGTTCGCTCGTAAATACGAGGTAAACGTACTACCGGTAAATTTCATCGTGTAACCAAGCGATTGTACCACCATTAATAATTCAAGCATCATTTCCATCGATCTTAACGCGGATTAATAACGCGAAAAGCTGCATTATTCACTGTTACGGCACCTTTGTGCCAATTTATTACGTTCACGCCAGCACACGCTCCCTCAATCCCCATTCAACTTCCGGTTCACAATTCGGAAGCGAAAGGTAATGTTTGCATTCGATAATCACACGCGCGTAACGATACAACGTGATCGTGTGTCTTTTCTCGAGTGCTGCTGGGTAATTTACACTGCGTGTTCACACCGCGTCATTAAGCGTAATTCTATTCATTATTTTTTTTTCCGTACAACAACGAAAAAAAGAGAAGGAAAAAGGAAAGAAGGAAAAGATACTGTGTTGCTCTGGCTTTCAATCCAGCAACGAGGAGAGCGCAGACTTAATTATACGGTTGCGCGAGCAGAAGAAAAGGGATTTTAAATGAAAGTAAATCACGCATCCGCGCAAGGGAACCAACAGGAACGACGTGTACAGTATTATATTGGGTTGTCAGGGATTATTCGTGCCCAGTTTTCAAGTAAATAATTAAACCGTATTTTCAGAGCAATTATTTCTTTTATTCCGTAAAATGCACATCCATTCGTTCCGCAAACTCTCCCCATACATATGTGCATAAAAAACGAAAGAATGCCAGCAAAATTAAAAAATTAGAAATTTCGATATTCAATAAAGAAAGAAAATAAAATATTTAGTGAAATTCAATTTCCAAATTATAAAAAACAATATATATATATATATATATATATATTATTTATACATACATATATTTTTTTATAATTCGAAAACTGCATTTTACCAAAAATTTAATTTTCTTGCTTCATTGATATCGAAATTTTAAATATTTAAAATTTTGCAAAATTATTTTACCGACATTCTTTCGTTTCTGATAAAACGATTATTTTTCTTGTCTTTCGTCTTCGAAACACACGTGAGAAAACAATCTTTCGTGCATTTTCATCGAGTTCTATTTATCCTAACGTATTCAAGCACTCTCTAGCGTGAACTTTCCGAACCCAATACATAAATCGCGTTGCTGTATCCTTGAGTAAAAGAAATTATACCGGGAACCAGTTTTACCGTCGATTCATTAATGCGAGTAAATAAGTAACACTCGAAACGATCGAGTATAAATTCTGAATATAACTCGCGATTGTAACACGTGGAAGTAATATATCGGAAATAGAATTGCGAATCATTTATATATCACATCTGCTTATAGGAACGTAGAAAATGATTCATATGTAAATTTCATCAAATAAAAAAACAACGTTTGCTTTTATTGAAATATTTTCTCAATAAGATTCTTGGAAACATCGGTAACAGGGTTTATCGAATGTTAAAAGTCATTCGACTAGACCATTTTTGATTATATTGAGCAATATAATAAGAAATGAGAATTTTGTCATTTCGTTGTCGATTTATGGTTCTAATAATTGTTTCTGACTACATCTTCCACAAACACATCCCATTTCGCTTGCCACAGCGCCAGAGCCTTCTCCTTCTCCGAGTTAGACAAGCTGCTGTAGTGAAGAGAGTTAAGAGCCACTTGTTTCAGACTTCTGAGATCGGCGTGTTTCGACATGAGCGCCATAAAAGCTTCGTAGAAGTCGTAGCTAAGGGCCCTGGAACCCCAGAAACCAGGGTCGTCGTTGGAAATCACCACTGGGTACCCTTCAGAGAACAATCGCCTCGCGGCGTGGTTCCTTAGATCGTCGACGAGCTTTAGAACTTGATTCGAGATTGGATTTATCTCGATCGCGATGTCTAATCGTTTGGTCAGCTCTAGGAGGAAGGGATGAGAGTCCAATGCGTATCTGTCCAAAAATTATTGCGAAAATTAACACTGAATCTATCGAGGAGGTCAAAATTAACTGTTCGATAATTTATTGTAATTACTCATTTTTAGCATGTTTTTATTTTCTGAAATTTTGCCGTGACTTTTGTTGTAATACGCAAATGAATCATTCTACAAATTTCCTCGTGGAACATTTCGACTAAATACACACAAAATTATATTATTTCTTTCTAATTGGGATTTTAAGGAATTTCTCATGAAATTTTGGAATGGCTTTAACGCTTTCCAGAAAATCGAATATATTTGAAAACTTTTAAACGATGTCAAACATAATATTGAAAGAATAATAGAACAAATAATATTTTTGGTTAATGTGATAAGTCTATTGCTGAAAAAATCTTGTAAAAGTGTGTTCAGATATACACCCGTAATTTTCATAATAAGAAGAAAATTTGACAAATGATTATTTTAGAAAATATTACATTTATTTTCAATTTTCCTTAAGTAAAATAAATATGTACAAATTCACGTCTCTCACTTAAAAAAAAAAAAAAATCATTTTATTTATGTAAATCACTGATAGATCCAGTGAAATATATCTAAAAATACTCTTCCTTCAGCAAAGAAAATTTTATACAGAATTATTTAAAAAAAAAATATACATTTTTAAAATTTTCGTTAATGTTTTTCTATTCTCTTTTCGAAAACGGGTAATTACAATCCTATACATGCAAATCGTCGATAGATCTAGCATTAAAGGAGAATTTTATCGTACAATAGAGGAATAAATATTTCGTCGTTGTGCTTTCGTTGAAATGTCTTCACTTTTCTAATCTACCTTTTCTCTCCTCTCTCTTTTCTCTCTGATGTTTGATGTAACGATAAGATAAAAGAATAAGAGTAGATTGTGATATCTTATGTATCTATCGATTGCAATATTTCAATACGAAAAGGGTTCTTTTCGAATTTTACGTATGCACTTTGAAACGTAGCTTTTTTCATTCATTCGCGATTTTTTTAGCTAATAGTTCCAAGCTAATTTTACATTTTCTACGTTTTCATGGTAGAACGTGCGTACTGTTACTTCTAATACAATTAATTTTTATTTTTTCTTGAATTGTGTTTTCTATTAACCAGCAAATGCTTGGAAATAAGTAATGCCTCGCAGCCTTGATAAGATAGTTCACGAGCATCGGTTAGTAACTATTTCGATCGGCTAATTAAACGTAAGCACGGGATAAAATTAAATTTAATGAGCAACAACATCGCTTACCCGTGGCCAATGCGTTTAGTATTGAGTAAAATAGCATCGACAAGGTTCTCGTCTGTAGAAGTGCCCAACCAATTCGTTTCTCCTGCGTGAAAGAAGAAGTTGATGTTTTCCTCCTCGTTCTTTGTCAATATGTCCGCGAAATATTTAAGCGTGTGCCCTTTGTCCTCTTGCCCGACAAGATCAAAACCAGCCATGAATTTAGGATACTTTCTCTTCAATAGTTTCATAGTCTTTATGTTCTCTTCTGTTCGTTGATGAGTACTCGATCGTACAGGTGCATAAATTATTTTCACACCGATGAAATCCGGATGTTCTTTCTTGAATCTGTGAAACGAACGAATTACCGATACAAAATGGCTTCGATCGATTATTCAGTCAGAATTTCTGATTAATTTGACGATTAAGGTATTAATTCGTGTGATTCATGTAAAGTCACGTGCGATCGAGAATAATTAGTTAAAGTAGATGAAAATTTTAATTCGTATCGAACGTTCCTACCAAAATGTTTACTTCTCGCGAGAAATCGTATTAACGATATTCTATTATAGATACGTCGAATGAATTAGAATCGAATTTTTATTTGATGAAAGCACAATGCCAGTTGTGCCGGTGGGTTATGGCCTATGTTGTATTTTACATATTTTCCATACAAGAAATACCTTTCAGTAAGCCTCTCGTAGATACCGATCACGTCCTCGGGCAAATAATGCGTTCCTTCGAAATCGTACAAAATCGGCAATGTGGATCGTACTTCAAGATACATCACATTATCTTGATACAACTGTTCAAGAGCCTCGATGAAATGGTCCTCGTAAACAGGTCTGTACGTCACCAAGGGATGGACGAACGCAAAGATGTCACTGAACTTGGTCCACGCTTTGTCCACGTTCGGATACGCAGCTGCGGTATTGTTCACCTCCATCGACAATCTCTTTTGGATCATTTTATTCACGATTTCACCCTGTTCCGGATCCTCCCGTACATTCTTCAACAGCGTCCAATTGCACGTTTGATCAAGCACTCTGAAGAAACGAAGCTTAACGACACTGTCGACGATACAAACGTATAGATCATCACGGAACGTGATGTTGTGATAGATATAATCGCTACTGACTAGCGATGTGTCGTGTGCGTGGAGGACGGCGCCTTTTGGCATGCTACGAAGCAATTTAAAGACCTTCGATTTTTCAATGTCTTCCCTTGCCTCGATAAAGTTCCGCGATGGTGCGAACAGCTGCGGATTTTTGAAGCCTGAAAGGATTCATTGGTACCAAAAACAAGAAAAATCAATCTTCGGTGAAAGATAAAGATCGTTACTAGCGATTCACACGTAACGTGCTCAATTTTCATGATAGATTAGTATTGTCTCGTACAATGCATCGTACGGAATTCATAATTTGCGTATTTCATACGTATTGCATAGGTAAAATTAATGAATAAATGATTTTCGTCGCTTCGTTCGAAACAAATTTGATAAAAAGAAAAAATTAACCTTTTGAGCGTGGAGTACTTCAAAATCAAGTACTCTAACGTTACTGATTATACACGTGATTAAGTTATCGCTTCGTTCAAAATGAATTTGATAGAAAAGGAGAGAGAATTCTAACTTTAACTTCGGAGTACTAATTCCCGCGAATTTGCCGGATGTCCATTAGAAACAGATACACAACGAAAGTTCGTAAATCTATCGTTAACAACGAAGAGCATGGAAGGAGAGATTCTATTTCCTTCGTGTAATCGGATGTTGGATTAACGGATAACGGAATTCCGATGGTTATTCATCACGGTCAATTTCATTCAGCCGTTTTAATCTAACAACACACGTAAGGGTGAACAAGAGCACGTGTGTACGTAATCAAACAGGTTTCCGACATTTATGTCATTCCATACTCCGTCGATTGTAAACCTGTTTTCAATTACATCCAGAATGTTTCAAACAACAAACTAACCAGCCTTTAATTCCTCGTTCCTCGCTTCTGTCAGGATCTCGTTGGCGATCCTTTCGACTTCGTTCAACATTAAATTCGCACCTACCATCAATCGTTGCTCGTACTCCAGTATCTCGTTTCGCAGGGCCGAGTAATTGTGATGCGGAAACGCGACATTTACGTTCACGTAAACGAGCAACGGTATCAATGAAGGAACAAATAGCCTTCTCATGATCGATGATCTATGATCTGACGATAGTCGTTCGATACTACTAGCGCGTAAATACCAAGGCTAGGTACACAGAGCGATCCAATCACCACGGCTGTTTGCACTCGACTGACTGATTGTTTCTGCCAAGACCATCGTAATACCTTTTTGCAGATGTGTCGAATATACAAGGCTGCGATGCTCGTTCAACTATCAGTGACGCGATCGTTACCGCGGCTACTTTTTACCTCCCGCTTTTTCTTTCATTCCAAATTTGGATTGATAGACTTCTTTTCTTTCTCGGTGTGTAAAGGAACGTGTTTTTCCTTTCATTTCGTAATTGACTGTTTCGAGGAGTTCGTAAAACACTTAGTGCATTGTTTACTGATGGACGGGGTGAGATGATTGAACAATTACACTCTTTCTTACTTTACTGTTCGAAAGGATTATCAACTGTTTCGTTATTTATTGTAAAATGTCGAAGTTTAAACTCTAAATAGAGGTGTTGAATTTTTCGAGTAAATTTTACAGGATTGAATGTTTAAACAAAACTTATACTGTAACAATGCGAATGAAGTGAAACATCATTTTTGAAACGATAATAATACATAGCAAATTTTGCCTAGTAACTTTTGAACTCTCATGGGGCGCGACACGTTAATGGTAACCCATAGAATCGTCTATCATAAACAATGTCGAAGTTAAAAAAAAAAATTTACGACTGTCTTTTATCGGTTGTTCGATAACATCGCGCGTTACGTATAGCCTTTGATTAAATTACACGAGGTCGATGACTTTCATCGCGTCAATGCTCGAGATACCTAATTAACTTTTTCATCGTAATTGGCGCGCGAAAACGATCCTTGTCTGTACAAATGTCGATTGAAATATCACAAACATAAAAATGGTAGAATGATCAAACTACAATTCAGTATCATAAGAACGACAAGTTTAGAAAGCAAGAAAAGAGTGAATGAAATTAAACTATGTACAAAATTGTATGGACGTATAGCCATCCGTGGAAAAGATTTATTTTCAGTGCAGACAACTTATTTCGTTACACACTACAATTCAGTTGGTTGGAAGTAACAAGTGTTCTGAGCTCGCTGGGCAAAATACAAAAAACACTCGCAATAGCCTCGCCTAAATCATATAAATTCAATCGCTTAAGGTCCCCTCTCATTTTTAATCGCCTAAATTTATCGACGAGTTACACGCTCGCCGTTTGCCTCAAAGGAAAACTACGCTTCGAGAGGGGTTTCTTCGCGTTGAAATTATTAAAACCTGTTTACCAAAGAGGAAACCTTACAAACTTGAACCTCTGGTGAATCATGATAGCAGAACTTAACGTAAGGCACTTTCTGCGATAAGCACCTCATTGTATACACAAATACACAGGCTTGTTAGTCACATTCTAGAAGTACATCGCAACCATAGAGACTTTCGATACTCAAACAATCCTTAATTGTTCACAGTCATTACGTGAATAAACTGTTCGATAATATGGTAATGATCAATGTATCACATTGCCTCGAAGCAATCTTATGCACGTCGATGAGGTTGTTGCAAAACAAAATATTGTAAGAAAATTGTCCTAAATTGTCGCGAAATTAATGTGCGCGTATATTGTTACAATTTTTTTTTCTCTCGCAGTCAATTTGCAAACAAATCGTTTATAAATTCTATTCAACCGTTTCGTCGTAGATTACAAATATCCGTAATACCACACATATAAATTTCCGCAGCATTATCGGCACTATCATGTACAATTGAATACACATATATGTATATATAATATATTATTATCGTTGCAAAATATATCGATGATAACAAAACGATTGTTGCATTAGAAACCTAACAACTATTAGCTCCACCTGTGTTGAATTTATTCTAGAAATAAATAACTTAAAATCGACAATCGTTAATCGAAGTGTTTAAGTAAATTGTAAACATAATTGCTCTCAGCACATACGTGCGCTTTTAACATTATTGTCTTGTATCGTTTTATGGAGGCGCATAATGGATGATATCGTGAGTAACATTCATAGAAAGTTAGAGTACGTTCAATTATCTCAGACTGATATTTCGATGATTCGTCTTAGCGCTAAACGTGTTAAGTTTGTGAATCTAAATGAAAATGATCTCCTTTTTTGCCTTAAAAGGATATCGTTAATTGGACCGTCATTTTTTTTTTCTTTTTCTATCTTCCCGTTTCCTGAACATTAAGAACGAAACTAAGTTTCTGTGACTCTTACTTCTGCGAACAGTGGTTTCATTTGTTTAAATAATAGATTTGTTTGATGGAAATTATATCATCAAATCGTGTATCATACAACTATGATATAATTCAACTTAACGCTACGTAAAGTAGTTCGAAAAGTTAAAATAAAATATAAATAGTTCATAAAATAATGCACCTTCCTCGATTTTAAAACGCGATCCACGACGTAGGAATTATTGTACATTATATTACATGGCGTAAGAAACTTCGTTAACAGGGAAATATACATAATGAAGTACAAGTATGTAATATTGCACTAATCGTTTAAATAATAAAAGAGAGAACGAAACGTAATGAACATCTTACGATAATAACCGAACGTTACTATACCCTAAGCAATAGATTATAGAAAAAATATACTCTTTAAACGTGTACATTCTATGTTAAGAAAGTTAATATGCTGTCCATGTAATAAATTAAGTGTAAAATCAACCTTTGTCCTACATCATTGAACACAGGATATGTAAACACAACACTTTCGGAGCGAACGATGGTCCCCGCTTTGTTCTTTTTATTATTCTTCTGTAAAATATTTTTCACGTGTTGTCTCGATCGTTCGAACTTCTTGTCCACCCCAATTGCACACGATTATAGTACCTTTAATCGTAACAGGACGTTTCACTTAATTTCCTCTTTTATCCGCAGCGTTTCCGTTACTATTAACGAAGTAAAAACATGTTTCAGAGGTAAGTTTCAATCTTTGCAACGAAACATTTGTTTTTGTATCATTAATAGATGTAGAAATTACGTCTCAGATATGCAAATTCATGAAACATCCTATAATTTATCAATACGAAAATTTCCTTTGTTAAAATGTCACGGTTTCCTTTATTCTGTATGTGTATATATGTGTGTATATATATATATTATATTTCAGCAGAGTCGAGTTCAATGTCTTTGATAAAATTGTTAGTTTCCAAAAATACATAAAAAACTGATCCACTACTTTTTTTTTCCTTTTTTTTTATTCAATTTCAAAAATTTGAACTGACGCTCCAAGCGGGGATTCCCCTAATTCTTTAATTCTAATTCTTGTAACTAGAATTTCTCTCGAGCACTTTCAACGCGATTCCACAGTGAACCGATGATTCTTCAGCATACGATTCTTCTTTTTTCTTTTTTTTTTAAATAATGTTTATTACTTCTCATCGGTAATAAATTCGGATATTTCTCATCGGTTCTTATCGAAAATCCCTGAGTAAAAAAGCATCGATAACCAGGACATCGAAGAAAGATAAATCGCCGTTTACTAAATGTTGTGCTATCGTTATTAGAAAGGTTTGCAAACGATTCCTTCTTTTGTTTCTCAATCGTGTTATTGAAGGTATAAATTTTTTCCCTCAGACAGTTTTAGTAATTATAAATACACCGTTTTAGCATAAGCCACTCACTCAAACTTGCAATTACAGTGGACACGTATCCGCGAGTAGGTCTCAATATCATTTTACTGACTTTCACGTTTCACATTTTTTTTTTCACGTGTAGTCAGTAACATGTCCCTTGGAGTTCGTACCAAGACCGCTTATGAGATCTTTAAACAAAGATCTTAAATATGAGCAGTGCCGTTAATTAACGGCAGAAATGCTTTTACTTACAATGTAATCATGACAATGATATTAAATTACGTTAAGAAGCTTTCAGTGATTTATCTGCGTGTGCTAATGTGAGAGATCCTACGAGAGACACCAGTGTACGATCCAGCCATGTTATAGGGTTCGGATATAAGAGACCACCTTCGTAGAATCCTAAATGTCCGCCATGAGCCAGTTCTATATATAACGTGTTTGGATGAGTTTCTGAAATAGGAAAATAGAAGAAAATGAATGTACAATTTCAGGAACGTATACGGTCTAGAAATATACTGGCGATACTTCTTATTACTTACTAGCATATTCTTTGATGGGTTCGAGCAATATTTCAGGTACAATAGGATCATCCAACGCGTTGATAAATACCATAGGCGTTGAGATGTTTTCGAGATAGAATAGAGAGCTACTCCATTTGTACAATTCTTTTACAGATCTAAAGTTATGCACCTGTGTGACGATAAATATTAATTATTAACACGTATTATAGTTAATTAGATACAGTAGACTCTCTTTTATCCGGCTAATGGTTTCAGTAGAAACAAATTTTGATTTTGCTTTAGCAAAAGAATCGGAATCGGAAAAGCAAACATAAATTATCGATTTCTTCGCGTAAACAAATCTTCAGTAAACATTATATTTAGATTTTATATGTGAATAATAAATACTGTGTGCATATGTATATGTGTTTTTTATTTTATTTACATCCAATAAGTGATATCGTCGGATTGACCGGTTATGTATCCGATACGCATTTTACGGCTATTTTTTCACTGCTAACTGATAATTGAAGTTCAAACTCATTACACGCACAGCGTGTAATCTGTCTCGAATGGGTTAAGAGAGAATCTACTGTATTTCGTAGAATTTCGTATCACGTCAAATATTTCTTACCCTTCTCGTGTATGCTTCATCAAGGTCTAGTAACGTCGCGGCGGAAATGATATCTCCTTCGTTTAAATTATACCTCTGTTTCACCTCCTCCGACAGCAGTATATTCTTATGCTTAAGTATAATACTTTTCACCGATTCAGACATTATGTACATGTAGAAACGTCGTAAGTTCTGCGAGCTAAGTAGGAACTTTGTACCTCTGCGGATAAGTTAGACGAAAAGAAAAAAGAAAATGTTAAAAGAAATTCTTCAACCAAGATAAATCTCGCCTCAGTTTAATTTAGAAGTTTATTATAAAATAATCTCGACTCACTCAATGGCGTTGTATCCTTGGCAGATAGATATGCCCCCGATTATATTGGATAATTTATTCGGTCCTCGTTCCCCTAAGTACTTAGTCACGATGTTGCCACCTAAGCTGAACCCGATGCAGATGATTTTTGTATTCGGATGCTTCTGCATCAAATTCTGCAGCATCACGTGATAATCGTCGGTGTGTCCTGGAAAATTTGTATGTCTTGCACAGAGTCAGTTGCAAATTCGATTAACCGCTCACATCGATTAAACAGTAACCAACAAGTGCATCCTTGCGACTTTCATGACTTAGCTTGTGTGCTAGTTAATATCGTTCAAGGCTTCTGTGCGCAAACAGTGTCCTTTTAGAAACTGCTCGAAACTACCGAGAATTTTTCAAGTAAAAACTAGAGAATGTTTCTTCGGTGTATAAATAATATTACTTAAAATAGTTCCTTTTTTTTTTTAAGAGTTTCATTAATTAATCCGTTAGTTATATTTTATACGACAATAACACAAGCGATAATACTAATTAACCTCTTGAGTCACGACTTCTTCTGCTAACTATATCACTAAGCTTTAGTTATTTACTGTTTTAGCATTGTATTAGATAAGAAAAGCTGACACATTATAGATTAGTAACATTCGATAATCCTCGAGTATTGTAAATTGAGAAGAGAGTTCGAAACAAAGTTAACTATCGTTACTGACATAACTGTTTTTCTCGTATGTTGATCAGAATCTATGTCATAAGTCTGGCACGTTGTTACGAGGTAAAGGTTTAAGCATATTTCAAAAGCGAATGTAATTCTAATAATTTAGTATGAGGAATTATTTTCTAATGGACAATTCAGAAGTATGAATTGGAACTAAATCACGAAAGTCTCGCAAGTTAATTTGCAAAAATGACTGGCATGCTGCTGTTGCAATTACACACATACCATATGTGAATATTCGTGGCGCAGTGACCTTTACACTTGACAATACTCCAACGTGATTAAGTACTGCACATCGATAGCCATGGCATTGGACAAAGTGTACGAATGTCCTGATGTAAATACTTTCAGAACTGTTGCAGATCCCAGGGCAAATGGCAATGGTTACATCATCTGTAGTCAGATTGAGAATGATAAACGTTACGTATCGAATTCACAGACGTGCAGAAATCCACTTTATCTCTTCTCCGGATCCGAATGTAACAATTCTGTAAGTTTGCCAATGAAACTATCCTATGTATTTTCGCTGTTACTTGTAGCGATAGGTAGTGTTCTATTGTACAAGTTCAGCATGCATGACAATGTTTAAATTATTCATTGCAATTGATTTTAGAAAATGTATGCGAGGTGAGGCACGTGGATCGTGAGAATTACATATTATTAAAAATATCGACGACGTAAAAACATTTTTTTAAGGAAAATTGAAGTGTTTTATCGAATACACGACTTTTCATAGTAATATTTTTTATTATATTTAACCCTTCGCGATCCAATGACGTCGCTACAGAGATATTCATAGTACAAAAACCATAACTCTGTTCAAATTTTATTTTAATAAATTTTATTTGAAGAAACTTTTGATTTTTATTGAGTTTCATTGCAAAGTTTCATTCAAAGTTTCAATTTTTAAGATTTTTATTACAACATAGAATAGTTTCTTGTTTCAAATTTTTTCATATTTTTAAATTAAATAAAAAAAAAAAGACAATGATAAGTAGACAAAACATTAGCTGGAATTACAAGCAATTTCTTTCTTAAGGAAACGACTTAAAAAAGTTTCTAAAAGAATATTATTTAACCCTTTGCACTCCGAGCATTCTTTTTTTATATAATCGATCATCGACTTCAGCAGACTTTTGCAAAGAATCGCTTGAAAACAAAATACTTGATTTTGAAAAAATGGTACATGCTTGTAAATTTATATATTTTTATTTATTTTGTCAATTTTCTTCATTTTAATATAAACGATACTTGTATGGAATAATGGTTCATATTATAAATGTCGCCATAAGTGTTAAAGGTTAATCGAGTATGTAATAAATAAACAAATAAATTTCACTCTTTTTCTACAACACACAATCATTTTTCCATTAACCTGTTAATTGCAGACGACGAGTTAACTCGTCATTGGTTCAATAATACTTCGAACGCCAGTAGCTTATTTATCAATGGATTACTCATTTTTTAACTGCACTGTGATACTTGTACTAAATATAAAATACGCTATATTCACATTTGCAAAAACGAAAATAACATAATTACTTATAATTTTTGCTGATTTTTAATTACGAACTGCAGAGGTTCAATTTTACTTTGAACCCAGTTAAAAGATCAAGATTTTCTTATAGTGATCTAACAAACTGATAAACTGCACAATACTGCTTTCAATCTACGATAAAAGACCGTCATTAAAACTGTAACAATCGCAAGTAACAATAGAGCCGAGATTGTAAAAATATTTGCAAGATATTATATAAAATAATTACAGAAAAATATATCGTTTAATCATCAACTTTATAATTCTTTTACATTGTTCCAACTTGAAATACACTTAAAAGCAACAGTTTAATTGCAGATCAAGTTTATCGCTTCTAACGTGTTTCTAACATCGCGGAAAAAAATGATCTTTATCTACGAACGTTACTAAACGCTGCTTGGAAAAGGCTTTCTCATAGTCTTCGATTGATAGGATAGGGTCAAAATGATTTAACACTGTTCGCTTCAGTGCTACAGTATTGATTCCTAAAGCTATCCGCTTCGCCAACGTTATGCACTTCTCAACCTTTAATCTTTATTAAACTTTAAGCAACATATATAGCGTAGAATCATCAACGAGGAAACTTTAAGTCGAATTTCCTAGCTATACCCATTATGTTGGTTTCGTAGTTTATCAATCCCTGCCGTGTGTCTTAAACACTAACAGTAGTAGTTGATCGTCGCACTAACAGACCTATTATCTCATTCTACTGATTCGTAATTCCTTTTCCAACCGGAAATACGTACAAAAAAATTGATATAACGCTTTCTTTTAATTATTGAATTAGTGCAAAAATTTGTGCTCGATTTTGCATTAAAATCAAGTAATTTAACATATAAAACGGTCGATTCGTCGACGTTAAGCTTCAGTTGAAATTCGGGGAGTCTTTTTTCGAGACAAATTAAGCACTATGTCGTCGTTTATCAGATAGGATTGACCAGAGCGTGACTCGTCGTTTAACCCTTATCGTAACGTCAAATTTGCAGACCTGAGTTGTCGCTAAATCGTCACTGTAACGTCGTTCTAATATTCACGAAACGAAGGGACATTTTATCACACGGAATTATATGTTTTAACACTTTTACGATGGCCGATAACTGGCAAAACGTTTAGCTGAATATTGCATACAATTTCGAAAAGTCTGTAGCAATAAATTAATTATGAATTAATTGTCTATTAAAATCAGGCCAGAACTTTTGCATTGACTTAATACAATCGACGGAACAATATTTTTGTGGAATTTTCTTCTAATTAAAATTTTATAAAATTAAAACAAACCTTCGTAATTATTAGTGAGTGGTTGATACAGATCGTAGGTGAGTGTAGTCTCATCTGCAAGTTTGATGGACACTCGTACCCCAATTGGCCAAGGGCAACGGACGCGCCCGATAACACTGTGAACGATGGTTTGTACGTGACCACTGAAACCCCATAATCTTGTCGGTTTGTACCTGAAATGAGTGAATAAACGTGATGGAATATTTTCCAATGTCACAAACGACGAAACTTGCAGTTTCAATGATCATTCCAGCAACGAAAGTATCATGCAACAAAATAATATTGTACGTTCAATTTCAATTATTTCTCACTTCGCGCATCTTCTCTCTCTTTTCACCATTTATCGACAATTGTTATGCAACCGCTATTATTCCTACATTCACAATTGTAACACACCACTTTATCGTGCACGATTTTCCAACGAGACTTCCTTGTAGTAACGTCTTAACTATGTAACGTACATTTATATAATGCTGTAGGAACTGAGGAAAATTTTGAGGAATCAGAGCAACCGGGAACGCGCGACGCCTCCAAACTGACATACCGGGACTCTTCGTTCATAGATAAAGCATACTTTTTTTTAGCAAATTTGTATTTATTTTTCGCTTAGATTACTATTACATGTTGTAGCTATATGGTAAAATATAATATTGTTGCTATTATTAATATAAAGATATCTGGAGCTTAATACTAGAGTTACCAAGAGACTGGCTATTTAGAATTATAGGATATTTTTCCTTAAAATGATCAAAATTATTAACTCTCGAATGTTTCAATTTTTAACCCTTTCGATACAGTTGAGTCTTCCACCTGTATGTTTCCGTTGTACGGATACTTGAATCGCGAATATCCGAAATACTACTTTACAGGCCTGTTTCGACACAAAGGTACAGATTACTGTGACAAAGAATAAAATAGTTATGAAACAGAAATATCCAACTAAAATTGCGAATCAACGTGAAATTTTAACAAGTGACTATAATCACCAGGGGGATAGAGCGAACGTACGATGATGGATGACTATAGTCGTCAGTAGTATCGAAAGGGTTAATTATCTACCTAAGGTATACCTAAATATACTTTCTGACGGGTCAATAAAACGGGTTTTAGACTAAAAAATGTACATTGATATCTTTCATTCATTTACATAAAGATTTAGTGTTATTTATTTCAGAAATTTTGATCTTTATTTGTTATTAAAAAATTTCTACATAGCAAGAGATGTAGCTCAACAGACTGCACTTCAAGAAATTCAACAGAAACTTCTGGTGCACGCGAATCCTGTCAAATTGGATTGTGCAACGAAAACAGAACGAATTGAACTTGTCTTGAATGCAACAAGTATGTTTGTGAAAAGTGTATATTCCAAGAAAATGTGCTGCATAGGCGGATTATAAAGAAAAATTGTTTCAATAATTAAAATATGTTTTTATATATTTCCGAGTTGAAAGTAAATTATTTAAGACATTAAATGTCCTTGATTATAAATTTTATTTAAAGAAAAACTACAAATAGAAGTACATTTTTCAAATATCCTTTGCAGTCTTATGTCAGGTGTGATTTGATATCACATTTCCTAAGCTAGTTATTAATAATAATATTTTTCGTTGTATTATAACTGCATAATAAAACAAAATAAAATATATACATTTTCTTCCTCTTATGTAGAAAATGAAATAAAATGTGTACATTTTATTTTACGTAAAAAATGAAATAAAATTGAGAATGTAGCGCGGACTAGCTGGAACGAAGTCGCGAAAATATGGCGGATCGCAGAGAGTTAAGAATGGGGTTGGTTCTTTTCAATGCAGACTGATTTTTGCATAATATTTAATAGATGGGTAAAGAAAATTTAACACTATACTAGATGTAGAAATTAATTCGTTCTGATTGAAATCGTACAATCGAAATATTCGCAATGGTATTTGCAAGCTAACAGAAAATTGACAAAATGTCAACGAAAATAATGAAAATTATCTCGACGATCAATCTGTCTTCGTTATTTTCGAATATAACCTCGATTTCACCCAAAAATCGGAACAAATTTATTTCTGCCCCTAATAAAAGTCTATCTACTCCCATAACCAAAACATCGTCTTTATTTCTTCGCTGTTATTGTTCCTTTTCATGGGCATAGAGGCCTCGATACTAAAGGCCTATTTATAATCCACAAAAACTTTGCTGCTGCTACGTTACAACGAGAAAAAGCAACAAAAGAAAAAAAAGAAAAGGAAAGGAAAACAGGTCAATGTGGTAATTGAAGAGGCATCGTAAAATTATTTTAAGGATAATCTAACCAACGACGAAACCATAAAATTTCTTCACCCTCCGACATTTCCTATATACCTTCGTCTTATTAACCCACGTTGGAAATTTCTTCTTTAAACTCGTTGAATTAGTTCCATGTCGTTTTGTGTCTATGGCATTTTCATTCATCCAGACATAGCCGTTGTTCACCTTCGCGAAAGTATGTTGTTTCTTCGTTCGCAGGAATTCCACGCGAGATTTTTCTGCCGCGAAGAAAAGCGAAGCCGAACATGGCAACAAACTATTAAAGCCCCCTTCATTGCGACGTTACAAAGAGTCACAGTGGATAAGTGGAGCATGTACGAAGCCGTATAAATCACCTAGTATTAAACGAGCAGTACTAGGTGGAAAAATATAATGTTGAATGTTAGTGGGACAACAGAAAGTGGATTGCACTGTTATTTCCGCGAGGGAAAGGTTTCTTTTTGGGGTTAGGCGTAAATTGTTCGAACCGAAAACGTTAAAGTTTTTTTCTATTTTTTTTTTTCTCTATGCTTCTTCGAGACATTAAACAAACTGTGCTACGAGACTATGTTAACGACAACGATGATTTTACAAGAAAAATATCGTTTGCCAATTCGATCGAGCGAAGTAAACCAGGTGCGAAATTTTATTACAATTTCTATCGACGTCGATCCATCACCGTTACGGGAATTTTCTCCATGCATTGTGTGCATTCCAGTTGTTCTATTAGCGAAAGAAATTCAACAAGTTGGACAGCTTTATTTCATCGCGCGACACGCTGGATTACGCCTATCTCTTAAACCTCTTCGCGATTAAAGATTCATGCTTGTGCAGCGGTTTCTTGGTCGCTTCGCTCCGCTTCAAGCTTCGCCGCGCAGAATATTTTCTCCCCTTTGGAAATAAACGGGGAATATTTAAATACTTCGAATTCCAGATTCATCGTTTTACATTGTTAATTTTGTTTTTGTTTTTGTTTCTTTTTTTATTGGAAATTATATGTTGCAACACTTTAACGTGTTTCTGTCGAGTAGTTCTCTGCGAGAAACTTTCTATTCAGGCTGCATTTATTAGAAGAGCACGAAAGGTATATTTTATAATAAATTTTAGATTGAGAAGTGTATTTATCATCGAGGGGAAAAGATGACGCACAGAATTCAGCACAGACTAAAATAAATTTATTTAAATGAGTTATAATTAATCGAACACACATACAAAATAGTGTAAAGCATAAGAGATACAATGTAATTCATAAATCGCTTTACTATTTACAAATTGAATAACTTTTCTCCAATATATATTTCACAATTTTTGTTTCGCTTATTTTAATGACTCATAATTAATGAAAACACACACAAAATACTGTACAACACAATAAGTAATACAGAGTGGTTCATAAGTCACTTTATTATTTACAAATTGAGTAACTTTTTTCCACTAAGTATTTCAAAATATTTGTTTCCGATTTTGAACAAATTTTATTCAATTTTCGAAAGGTAAAATTACTTATAGACCACTCTGAAGAACCAAAGGGTATAAAAGAAAAATACATTTATATTAAAAATGGATAATTAACACTCTACCGTATAATGGCGTTGCAAATAATGGTAAAGATGTGATAAAAGAAATATATGTCTGTCAAATTTGTATTTTTACTCTAACTTCAATTTGAATTTAAGATTCATAATTACTACATAAAAATCATATATATTTTCTTGACTTCTTTTCATTTAATGTTATATTGGAACAGTAGATATTCGAGACTAATTAAAAAATCGTAAGTCAAAGGGTTAAAGTGGTATACATTTGTTTTTTTTAAATTAAAACAAGGTATACATAAATCATGTTAATTATATCATTAATTTGAAATGTTCCTATTCGTTTAGTTCCACTTTCTATCAATTTAATTTTTATATACAATTATCTGCAACACTGTCTTTCCGCTGAAAATCGGCGAAAAGTTTCGTTGAATTTTCTATTGCCGTTTATAATCAGATAACTGAAACCTAATCGACAAGGCGACGCGATAACCATTCTATAGATAATTATGTATCAACTGAAAAGAATTTTCAAATCACGTAACTGGAAAGTTTGGCGTGTGTCACCATTGTTGCACACAACGAAACACCGGCGTGTGTTCAAATTGCAAATTGTACATTACAAATTCAATTTATCGTTTGCGTAATTCGTGGCAGAAAGTAATCGAGCAAATAAGAAACACATATCGGTCAGATAATCTGAAGTCATTGATAACTGAAGGAGGACACACAGCTCGAATATTACTCGACGACGAGGCTTATCGAGAATTCATGTCGCGTGTCGAGATAAAATAGAATTCATAAAGCTACGTAGAAGCGAGTGAAATTCGCCAATTGGTTCTGCGACGAACCTGAAGATGAGATTCTTTCCTCTAAATTTTCCTATTCTACGAAACGGGCAAAATTTCGTGCAACTAAAATATAGAGAAAATAATACAATACAAAGATAGATGGAGCAATTAACGAGCCATTTTCATTAATATTCTCTCACCCTTTAAAAGAGAATTATTTTTGTAAAATTGTACTAAACGACGTATAAACATATTTTTGAAAAAATTACGATTGGTCGGAATTGAGAAAAAAATAACAAAGATTTCTGCAATTTCTTTATTCGATTTCGTAATGAAAATTTAAAAAAATACTAAATCAATTATACACATGTTGAGAATTTCGTCGAAATCAATTAACGTTTCTATGAATGCAAAATGGTGAAAATCAAAGTGTCGTGACTTTCAGCCTACAACTGCGATAAATCTGATTCTTTACGTTTTCTACATCGACCGATTTCTAGGAAATTTTCACCATCTGTACAACTGACATAAATCTACCAAGTATCTTTTTTAAATTTTCGTTACAGGCTCCGATAGAAAAGTTATTAAAAGCGATTGCTACTTTCTTCGCGGCTTCGAGCAATTGTAATTCTTTCAAACTAATCTTAGCTTCTGAAAAAAAGAACTCACATCGTTTGATCCAATTTAAAAGAAGTGGTTTTGTTTCAAAAGGGTGTCCGAACATTAATGAGAGTGACTATCAAGTAGTTTCTGTGAGATTTCCTCGCGAAATGTTCTCAGTTACGATGACAGAGAAGACTTTTAATAGCACATGCAAATGTAATTAATAAAGCGGGTCATTAATTTTTAATTAGAAGCCAACACGGTCATTAACGTGAGCAATTCTATGCAATTCTTGTATACCGTTTCTCCTTTCGTGCTCGGCACGAACGTGAAGAAGTTATGTTCCTTACACGCTTTCATATCACTTATAACCAGTTGTAGTCATGGTCAGGATGTAATCGATCAAAAGCGGACGTTAAGCTTGTTTTTTTTTCTTCTTCTTCATTTTTTCGACGTGTTACGATAACGATTCAAGCATTGCAAATCAACATTGAACGATAAAAAATTGCGCCGCGTTCAAGAAAACAGATCCCAGACGACTGAAACGGAATTGATTTTCTGCGGGAAACTTTTCAAAAATTTCGGACAAATTACTACTTTGTCGCCTAAGAAGCAACAGTTTTGCTTGATGTGTTCTCAGATAACAGTCATTGGATGTACATTAAGCGCATACAGCGGAACATGGATTTCTCTGAACAAATCAGGAAAAAGAACACGATAGTTTAGGTGCTGCAAACACGATAATTGTCACCTTAAAAGGTAAGATTTTATTCCACTTGCCAAAATTCACGTTAAAGAGTTGAACTTTTAGCGACTTAATTGTTCGTTTATTTTTTTTTTTTTTTTTTTAAATAACTGACAACTAGGCATGGGAAAACGGTGTAAGTGTCGATGGTTGTTTGGTTTCTTCTTATCGATTAACGAAACTGTAAAACATTGTGAATAAAAATATTGCAAGATTATACGATCCAATGTAGAGCAATATACTGCAATAAATTTGATACATTTTGCTAAGTAAAAAAATTGTTCTCGTGAAATTTTCTTTGCACAGTCTTCAATTAAATTCTTTTACAACCATGTGGAAAATTCGTTTGATTAATTTCAAAATTTTGAGAAGTCTAGTGTCTTTAAGTATTTAGTACGCTTTTTAAATCAGTTTTATTTGACTTTAATTATACTCTAACTGATTTAACAGCTCTATTTTAAAAAGACACAGAAATGTGAGTTCTGGTGTCAGGAACTCGTTAGAAATTTAATAAATACAACATAGTATATTAAATGTACTATTATTGAAAGAAAAGAAAATTACATGTTCAGCTTATGCCAATATCTTTGCAGCAACAGGAAGGAACAGAAGATTGGAGTCACTATTAATTTCCCACCTAGCAGGAAGTAATACGTTCAATCGGAGTTCGATCACTGTGACGACTTTCTATTGTCGTGAAACGACAAGTATCGCGTGGAGGATGATACGAGGTAATATGTGCAATTACGAAAAGGGATTTCAAGCCTAGAGCGAAAGTTAAAAGGGAAAGCAACCAGATTACTAGGAAATACTAAGGTAAAGGAAGCCTTTCCATGGAAATGAAGAAGCCTATTAAAACTGCCACAAAACGTATTTCCATTCAACGCAAAAAAAAAGAAAAATCAAAGATAGAACTATGTAAAATAATGTACCTTCGATGAAAAACCAAAAAATTGTTTCAAGACTCGTTAAAATTTTTGATCGACAATTCGTTATTTAAAAACAGATTAGATCTATGGAAACAGAAAATAACGACATTAATAACAGAACAACGTAGATGAAACGTTCCGTCCGACTTTTTTTACCAAATTGAAGTTCGTAAAAGATATCTTTTATTCATGAAACCATCCATCCGTCTCTTCAGAGATAATCTTTCCTAAGGCATATTTGAATTTAAGATACATTTTAAAATAAACATTCCGCAGAACTTTTTCACAAATCGATTTCTGTTAAAACGCATTCGGAATCGATCTCGTTTACGTGGATGAAACGTATGCGATACGATATCACAATGAACGTTTCTTGACCTTTTTATTCAAATTTCTCGATCGATATTTTTTTGTTTTGTTTTGTTTTCCCTCGGAAAAACAATATTTTTCTCATGAAGTCATCGTTGCATATACGATTACTTTAATTTACACGTTCCTTTTATATTCAGATTCGAAAGGCTCGCGAGATCAAGAAAACAGGTTAACCTTTCCGAAAATATCGATACGATCTGCAAGGTATCAGAAGCGAGTATTTCCATTTCTTTTTTTCTTCATGGCGAAGGTTCGTTTACCTCGAAGATAGTGTATCGAAATTATTACGTTAATTTTACACAGTTGTATCCGAAAAGTTCGCATAAATAAAACAAACGTGATTCACGATAAATTTCGCGACGTTACAAGGTAATGTCGCGTTAGTCACCGTCTACCGATAAATATGATACAAACAGGCTGCAAGGCTTGCGTTCATATGAGATCATAGCCAATATCAGAACAAGTAATTATGCACTGTTGAAAATGGAAGAACAATGCTAATGATCAAATTGTATCATCTCTTCACGACAGTTTCCCGGTAATACGTTCGAGGATCTCAGTGTGTTTCATTGAAGATGAAACTACAAACTCCGCCGGTTCGAGGATAGTTGATACTTCGGACACGCGAACGTGAACGTAATTTTAAACCCTCGATTAACGTGGCACGAACGAGCATGACTAATTAATCGTTGCTTCTATACATTTCTCGCGAAGGCCTATTTTTATTTTGTTTCTTTAGAAAAAGAGAAGACAAATTTCAGTAAGCTCTCGTTTCTCCCATTCTCGTTTACATAAATGAAAATACGCTTCGTCGTTCAGTTTTCACATACGAACGTTTGAAAATTTATTCTGCAATACAATTCTATTGCAATGTGTATGAAATGATGGCCATTTTGTACGTACATGTTATACTTAAAATATAAAATAATTTATTTGAAAATTATCGCATCGATACGTGTTCGAATACATTTATCGATAATTAAAGTGTGTTTCATGTGTATAGTTATTTGTTGAAATGTAAATATTAGGAAGAGGAGAGCAATGGTGAGATCACAGAACAGCCGGTTGACATTAAATTTTCTACGGCACGTATATATCTCGTGACACAATTAGACAAGATTGATAGAGTCATTGTCTATTAGTGAAAAGTAGATCGTACCCATGCTAAAGCATTAACGTAACGCCTTTGGCTTCCAATCGTTTCTAGCGGCTTTCGCGAATTTTCGATCTTATCGATCGGCAATAATGTTTCCGGAACATTGTATTTCACCGTCGAAAATTTCCTAATCGTTACGATCACACGGACATCCTTATAAAATTCCGTCACGTGTAGCAGGTTTCCGTAGATATATATTATTCTGTACGTACGCGAACAATATCCGGCATCCGAGAGTAACATAACCTAACTTTTTTCGCTATGGTAAACCATGCAGCCGAGAGAAACGCGAAATTTTCTCTGTGTAAAATATGTAAAATAATACATCAGATAAGAAATTATTGAGAAACTTACGGTTCTGCGATAACAGGTGCGATTTTCAGAACTGTCGAAAGGAATGACTGATCTTGACACAGGACCAATGGCTTCCGCGGTGCACTATTTACGTTCAATATCCTGAACAAAATGCACAGGATCACGGCAAACAAGGCCAGCAGTGCCGTGGACATGTTTCCCCTTTTCTCTGCTGTGCTACAAAAATTCGGCTCCTTTTTTGGATTTCACGCCGATATCGTGTAATTGTATCGACGCTCGGAAAGAACCGTTCGTGTTAGTGTCAGTTCGCGTGGAACTGCACGCAGCTGTATGCACTTAAGAATTAACGAAGAACTCTACTGTCGCTTCTCAGATTGACAATACTCGAAAACGTAGTACTCGTGACAAGGATCGTACGCGACTGTATTACGCGTTTGTTTTACCGGCACTTCTTGACGGTCGATTTGCGCGTGCCTATCAATAGTTAAGTTCGCGGAACCTCCATCTATCCGTGTCGCTAGAAACTCCGATACGAATTAAGGCAGACCAAACCTGGCGGGCAGACAACCAAGCAGAGGTGAAATTTTTAGACAGCTCCCGTCTCTCAGGTATAAACGGTCGAAGAGCTGCGGCTCGAATGCAGGCCATGAAAATATAGCCGGTGCTGTTGGATTGCACTTACTGATATACAGCAAAATCCGCTAACATTTTATCGGACCACTTTTCTCTCTCTCTCTTTCTCTTTCTTTTGCAAGTCAATTGTTACAATAAGGTCGGATTTAAATGTATTTACATCTCGAATTATTTTCTTCGATTACCAGAATGCCGGATAGTAAAGAAAAAAATTAACCTTGACGTTATTCGCGAGATTATTTGCAACAGAGTTCAAAGCTGATTCGACTATGAATCGACTTGTGTTATTTTAACTAAGCCTCGTTTGTCGAGCAGGTTTTTTGAAGTTGAAGCTAACGTTTTTGGACGGTGAAGTTAATTTACGCAAGTTAAATATGTCCGTGAAATATTTCAATCATACGCCAATGTGCTTCGATAAATTATGTAATTTTTTCGTTTTTTAATAATGGCGTGTGCACGCTTAAGTACGTGGCAATATTACGTGCACGTCGTATACGCGTGTATTTACCTTATTTATAATATTTACATTAGAATATAGGCGTCACCGTAGTGAACAATTAAAGGAACAATCAAACGAATGGATTTTTACACTTATAAAAGTTGCATTTGAATGTTTTTCTCACGGTATCGTAATCTGCGCTAATGTACTTGGATAGGGGAGTAGATTGTTCTCTTATGGCGAAGTAATTATACCCACGTCCTCAAACCGGAGCACGGTTGAATATTTTCCGAGGCTACGTACATTTCGCGAAGGAATTAGTAAAATATTGTGTGTCACTGACCCGTGATTTCACTCGAGCACTATGGGAATACTTAAAACGTTGTTAAGGTCAAGGACATTCGATCTTCCTACTGGATCGATACTTCGATAATTAATCGACGATGGGAACGACTTCCGCTTTATGGGTCGATATTTAAAAATGCGATTGTTACGCAGTTTTAAAGATCGCATCGTGCGCGGTGATCGTTTCTCGTCTTTCTTTGCATTTTCTACGTAAAAAAAGCGCGAATATTTGTTACTTTGGTTGGTTTAAATATTCGTAAATGTACCGCGGAAAGATTACACGTGTATTTTTATTTCTAACGCGTCGAGTGTTTCGAATAAAGTTAACGAACATTGTCCCAACAATCAAGAGATTCGTGATTATTGAAAGTGAGTGTATGGCGTCCCATGATTGACAATTTTACGGATAAATCGGACATTGAATCTTTAACTCGATTCGAAGGAAAATACTACACTGTGACATCGTGGGAGAATAATTACTTGGTTCGCATTTACATAATAATTTCGAGATATTTATGATTCACATTCGTGAAATATTGAAATTATTGATGTAACCATTGCCATGGCAACCATTATTGAAATAACCGTGTACGTAGTAACGATTCGCGTATAAGTAGAGTGATACAATACCTCGATGATTTTCGACGTTATTGAAACGCTCATGAATTATTCACGGTCGTCTTCGCAATAATTAAAACCGCAAAGCAATTCATTTTAAATCTACAAAACCGATCGTATTGTTTACCTAAATTGAGAAGATAAAAGATGCGTGGAAAGGGTAAAAAGAAAGTGGTCCGAAATAATGGTAAAAATGGGAAAAGTAAAAACGGCAAGAATGGCAAAAGTAAGGGAGCGAAGAAGTCGAGGAAAAGCGGAGGAAGGGCGAAATTTACTATGGACATCTTCAATGAAGAAGTCATGGAAAATGCTTACTACACTTGTCACAATATTATGGATGTATTAAAGTGCAGAGGATTCCCATGGCCGGAAGCTCAAAAGAAGAAGAAAAAAAAGGGAAGGAAGTGAACAAGAACTACTTTCATAGCTACCATAGCCAAATAATACTTCTGTAACAAGGTATTGAAAAAAAATATATTTTTTTTTCATACAAGTACTTCTGCTTCAGATGAAAAAATATATGAACTATTATAAAAATATTATAAATATATAAACTATAATAATATATATATATTAATATATAAATATGGTGCTTTTTGCATAACGGTATCACGTTAACGTATGCATCCTGGCACTGTGTAATACTTTGTAGTAACAAAATACTTTAACAATTAATCATCTTCATTCTCCTTTTCCAATGTTTTAAGAACGGTTCTGCAATATTCTTCTGTATCAAATTCCGTATGATTTATCATGAATTGTCCATTAAATACACAATGCACCGTTACCGTTTCTGAGTATTGCAAGTTGGGTAACAGCTAGAGAAACGTAAATTAAAAATCATTGATCAATTAATGATCGTTATATTTTAACACTTTACCGTCAGCCTCATTCGATTCAATACTGGCTTGGTTTTTACTATCGCGCTTGTTCTTACAGCTCTAAAAATTTTCAATCAGAATTCGTGAAAGGGCTTACTATATCATTCACTTTCTTTTAGTATAGAGTAATTAATTAATTTGTTGCTCTGGCAACAAAAAACTGATTAATAGGCTCCCGGTTGATAAGCGTTGACAGCAAAAAGCTGATTAATATGCTTCTGGTTGGTAAAGTGTTAATTAAAGAAAATAAAAAAAAGGTAAATATAAGCTACCTTTGGCGTGAGTAAAAAATACTGAGAACTATTGGGCCTTCCTGTCATTTTTACAAGTAAATTAAACACCCTCCTTTCATTTACTGCATCCATACCCTACGATGGAAACGGGTTGTCAAAGAAACACAGATAATCGCGAAGTAGGATTTCGTTAGAATTACCTGATTGATTTCATCCACGCAACGAAATGGTACTCTTGATAGTTCTTGAAGAGAAATCATATAAATAGCAGTAGTAACGGCTCTTTCCCCGCCACTTTGATGATGCCTCGTTAGTTCTTGTAGCTGATCGGCATCTCTAAATTTCACTCTGATTTTTAGGCCATACTGATCAAAGTCCATCTATAAAAATTAAGACTTTCTATCAGCACCCAAATTATTATTGGATGCGATCTAATTTCGATTCGACGGTAACTTACACTATTCTCCGGTTGTGCCAATGTAACTTCACCCGCGCAACACATAGCCGAGAAGTACATACTGAAATTCGAATTAATTTGCTCGATGGTATTTGACAAAGGTGTTAACCATTCTTTCTTCAACGTTTCTATATTTTGTCCAATCGTTTCTATGTCGTGTGTCGTTTTCTGAATGAAATCCTTCAACTGATGAATATCTTTCTCTACTTCCTCGTACTCGCGCAATATCTGAAAATAAAATAATTAAGCAGTCGAATTAATATTTTGTCAGATAATTAATTATTCATCATATTTATAAACCTCACATTTTCACCGTCTATATTGTTTCCCATACAAAATACTTTTGCTTGCGCGATATTTAATTCATTGTTAATCTCTTCTATCGTTGGCGGTAATTTGTTGAATATTTTATTTATAGGTTGAAACGCATTCTCGGAAGGATTGATACCATTGGTAGTTTCTAACGCTTCCCTGTACATTTTCTGTACTTCATTCTTCATCATCTGTAACTCCTGGCTAAGTTGCTTCACCTTCTCCCCCGATTCTTTAAGCTTCTCTCTTAAATCCTGGGACTCGTTTATCTTTATTCTCAACAATCGTTTTTTCACCTTCAACGCCAGTTCGCTTTCTTCGTTAGCTGTGATGTAGGTAAAACTCTCTTCTAATTCTGTGTTATACACTTTATAAATCTTAAATTGTTTACTTAAAAGCACCTAGAAAATTTACACATAAATATTAAACTTATGTATGGTATAAAAAGTGATATACAGATTCGATTTTGAATAAAAACCTTTATATTATTTGTATTAGATTCTTTTATCTTATCAATACTGGTTCGTTCATTCTGTAAATTCGCAATTTTCTTCTCAATCATGGATATTCTAGATTTTAACGTTTGTATTTTTTGCAGATCTTGCTGATAATTGTTTCTATCAGCTCTGTATTTCTCTAACTCTGTATTCTGTTCCTGTATTTCCTTGTCAATTTGTTTTAATTTATTGATCGCGTTGCTCTTCCTCTCGTGTAATACTTTCAACCTATAAACACATTTTCATTATAATTTGTTCGTAATATTATTATTGCTTTGGTATGTAGAAATATTAACACGAGTATTAATAATATAAGAAATATTAACAAACGTTTCTTCGATGTCTTTCAGTTTTGTTTTATTAATTACAATGGATAACATTCCTGTGCTGAATATTGGTTGCATTCCTATAGATTTTTCCCCTGTATACTTTGATCTATTTACTACGTATACGCTATTTCCTAAAATATAAAGAAAAAAAAAGAAATAGTAATCGTTTATTTAATATATTATTTAAAAAATATAGTAAGTCATACTAATTTACTTACGACTAAAATATTGTCGTATATTGCCAGGTATATGATCAATGTTATCATCAACATGATTGGTTCCTATGGGTATGTTATTTAAACTATACATAGATACTAAATATTTCATAATTGTACTGGGTGCTTCGATTAATGATACTAAATAATGAGTGAAACCAAATTGTTGAATACGTTCCAATGGAATGTTTGGTTCCATAGAAACGTGTTTTTGAGGATCAGAATGTACGACGTTTACTTGTAATTTTTGTTCGTCCCTTAAGTGATACAATAACATATTCATATCCTTTTTATTCTCGCAAACGAATGCTATTAAATCACGGAACGCAATGATATTTTCTAAATATTTCGCATACGAGACGTCCTTTACATTTATGTTAAGCAATATCGGCTCGTGTACTATGCCAGAAAATTTATTACGATTTTCCCTTAGCCATTGTACCGCTTTGTATGTATCCTGACTTTTTTCTCTGAGCAACTGCAATCGTTTGGCTTCAGCATTGTGAAGTTGCAATTCTGTTTCTTGGGCTGTAAATATGATTGTATTATAAATAAACAATACAAAACGAAGTATGCAAGCAACGTGAAAAAAATTCACCTCTGATTTGAAGATTTACGCTTTCCTCTTCCTGTTTTATTCCTAAGCTTTTACTTGTCAGCATGTTAATGATATTCCTCTTGTTTTCTATGTTCGATAATATTTCTTGCCGTTGTTTCGTTAATGTTTCCTCTGTAAAACATGACGTATTCTAAAAACTTAGTAATACTTCATAATAATATTAACACAATCACAATAAAACAAACCAGATCCAATATCTTTCAACATTAGTAATAAATCGTTATCAAGTTTATTTTTTTGCTGCTGCGCAAGATCGATATCGTGATCTCGAGCTTCCTCTGTTTGAATCCTTTGCTTGCACGTATTTTCGCATTCTCTAATATTATCTTCACACTCTAGGATATCATCCATCATCTTTTTAAGCTTCGAAGTATTGACTTTAATTTTATAACTCTAAAATTATGCAATGTATAGAATGTATGTTATAATTTTACAATTTAAAATATACGATCTTACATGATCTGATATGGAGCTCTTGAGTAGGTTAATTTCTGACTTCATATTTTCCATTGCATCGTTTATAGGTTGTATTTCCGTTTCCAAAGATACCACATCTGCTGCTGCAGCTTCTTTTTTCTTTTTTAGCTGTAAGCATATGTAATTATAGAAACTGTAACATTAGGTTACAACAATATAAAGTTTCTCCTCCTTTACCTTAAGTAATTGTCTACGTTTTTGGTCATACAATATCCATGCTTTTTTCTGCTTCAAAGAAATAATCTTCTTCTTTATTAACTTCCTTTCTTTGATACTCTTAACACTTTCTTGCAAACCTTCATATATCTGAGTTTTTACAACCAATATCTTTTTCTTACTTTCAATCTGTTTCTCTAGATTTTTTTGCTCTGCTCTATATTCTATCAAATTTTTGTGGTGTTCCAATATTATAGGATCACCAACCGATCTTTCTGTATTTTCCAACAACTCCTGTGCATTCATTTTGGAAAAGTCTTGTACTTTATCTTGTGGAAGAAATTGACAAAGATTATCCACCTGAAGATAAACATTAGTTTAATATTCTTAATTAATTTAATGCATCTTATATTACATACCTGAATATTCAAACTGCTTGTCAGTTCTTGTATTTCTTTAATATTTGAATGTCTATCATCAAGAAACCATTGAGATTTCCCACGTATATTAAATTCTCTTCGAATAACAATATCATTTTTTCTCCCATTTGTCAGATGAATTTCAATTTTTGCTTCTTCACATCCTCTCTTCACGTAATCAGCAACATGGGTAGCACGTCCAATTGTAGTAGGTTTACCTCCCAAACCAAGAACAATGGCACACACAATTGTTGATTTACCAGTGCCATTAGGTCCAATAATAACATTTAAATTCCTGCCAGGCTTTATGGTAACTTTATTGTAAGTTCTGTAAACAGTATAGATACTTCTTGTATATTTAAATAACTGCATATCTCATAAAAATTAAAAAAAAAACTTAGAGTAATACTTACACGAAATTTTCCAAATAGATATGCGTGATAATTCCTTTCTCGATGTGACTATAATTCATGGTGTTATTTTATACAGTCCATTAAAATAAATAAAACTAGTTCATCATAAAAATAGAATGTTTTCTAACGGCATCGTGGAAAATAGTATAAAGTACTATCTGTAGAACAATTTTAATTCATAATGTTCTATTAATTGCACTTCAGTTTCCAGGGTAGCTTATTGGCGGCATGGGAATATAACCTATACGAACAAGTGCAATGTGTTGCAAGAAATACACGTATCTATAGATGCACCATACGATCATCTAAACTTGAATATTTAGTAACTGATTATCTACGTAAATTATTGAAAAAAAAATGCAGTTTATATAAAAAAATATAACTTATTTAGAAAGCTGTTTTAAATAAAAATGTCTTATTTAAAACTACATATGAATAATATCGATATGTATTAATACTCACGTAGCATATGGCAGATAGGATTGTGAAACAATCATTGTAACCAGATATGTTTAAAAATAAATTAACATATTTATTAAAATTGACATTTCGTGGCTTTATTATGCGAATGATATATTACGTCCCTTTTTGTACGATAGTGGATTATTTGCCACACTTTTCCCTTATGGTTTTATTTCTTCGTTAGGATGTTTGTACTGTTGTCACTATACTTCTCGAATTGCGCGCTTCCCTGAAGAATGAACAAAAAATTTCAATGACAAACTATGATATCCCCGACGAAAAAAAATGCTGTATCTATTAACAACAGCGAGCATAGGAAGTTGATAAAATAACGCGTAGAGTACTGACGTCAAATGATACGCTCTTAATTGAGAAAATAACGATAGCGTGTAGCACGAGCGGGAATTCTTTTTTTTCCACCGCTATAATTGTAGTAGATAAATTAAAGAAATTTTAATTTACAAAAGGGCTTTTAAACGTGTACCATACAAAGAATGTACATCTAATAATAGTTCATCGTTGTTGAAAACACGAGATAAAAACAGGTAGAGGATCGATAAAATAGTTCACGTCTAGATTAGTTTTATCGATTAATTTTAATCAAAATAATGTCGCCGTTATTGCATCGCCTGCACAAGTTCTTTCACGTTACGAAACTACCGTCTGTCCATTAGCAAATGATCTATCCCTTTTCGTTTTAGATATTCGAGCTAGATTCCCATAAAAATGATTAAACGTCATTCAACGAATATTCTATCCTCGATTCTTAATTTTTCTCGCACAGTCTGAAATGTTTGCCGTTCAGGGCAGTTCGTAACACGTTCCCCCTGAAAGAAACGCAATTTCCTTCCTTGAAATTAAGTTTCATTCGGTCGAAGAGTTCAACTCAACGTTCACGTTAAAAAAAAAAAAAATCCTCATTGTACTTCAAGTATACAACAATCAAAATGTTTCAAGACTCATGGAACCGTAGTATCGGACGAAATAAAAATCGTAAAGTATGGAAATCATATTTAATCACGAATTACATGTCGTTGATACGTCCTTACGCGTTCAGTATGTTTCTCATGGGTTTCTTACCTTACAAAATAGAATCGTCGAAGTTTGTGTTCTCGAAGTTCTACTTCATACTGTCCACGATCTTAATGATCGTCTATCTGCTATTCGTAATTGTCGCTATCTATGAACTTAACTTTCAAATAATCTACGATACATCTGGTTATATTCATTCCATCTTAATCATGGTACTGGGCCCGTGGATATTCTTCTGGGCTTATATCTCGAATCGATCGATGATAGAAGTGTTGCAAAGAATATCGGAAGTGTCGCGTATGGTGTCCCCAAAAATGTTCCACAATATGGCCAAAGGATTCTATACGAAAACCATCATACTGGCGATGCCGCTGTTAAGCTTTGTACTGAAGATCGAGAATATTTTTACCGTGACTTGCTGGTACATGTTCATCGGTGTTCTCGTACTGAACAATTTGTACGTGTACAACGTGTTCGTGCTGAGCACATGTTTCCAGCAGATAAACGATTCGCTGGTCGAAGTGAGGGAAACTTTAATCAACGATCGACCTCACGTTCTCCGAAGAGTGTATCACACGCAAGAGAATCCTGTGTTACTATCTAAATTAAGAACCCTTAAGAAACAACATTACGAGATTAGCAATATTGTTCACATGCTGAATGAATCGTTCGGCAGGCAAAATCTAATAATAATCACGTTGCTGTTTATCGACATCACGTTCAACATATACACCTGTCTGGTATATTATACGGAGAACGGGAGGATCAAGCAATGGTTCTCCTTTAGTATCATGTTCGCGTTTTACTATATTCTGAATCTGATTTTAACTGTTTGGGCAACCGAAGATGCTCGTAGCCAAGTGGTAAAGATTGGCTCGAACATTCATCGAATTATCATACGAACTTTCGACGAGAAAGTAACGGACGAGGTAAGGATCGATCGGAACTTTTGTTTGATAAACGAGTCGCGTGAATTTTCATCGAAACATTTCCTATTTATTCACGCGAACGCAGTTGGAGATGTTCTCGTTGCAAGTTCTGCAAACTGATAATACGTTCTCGGCGAAAGGACTCGCAATGGACGCAACCCTTCTGACGAAGGTAAATCGACGAAGATTTTATCGTTGAGCATTAGTAAAATTCTGTATCATTAATATCTTTTTTTTTTTTGTTTCTTTAACCTTCTGTTAGGTATTATCTACTACGACCACTTACCTGCTAATACTGATACAATTGCTAGTTTTGAAAGAGTGTTGAGAAAAATGAAATTCTCGCGTTAATAGAGGAAGGGTGTGTGTTAATGAAAAATTAATTCGCCAGGAGAATGTAATTTCTTTCTAATAAACGCAGCGTGCATATTCTCATCATGTTGAAAGCATTTTTATCGAGCTGCACTTTCCTCCATTTATGATAACCAAATATCATTATTCTCACTTTGAAACTAACCGGCTATCTTCTGTAAAATACATCTTTCTTCATTTTCACGAAAACTGTCAATCGATCAAAATGTCCTAGTGCAATCGGTCAAACGTTCTTCATTAGTTTTCAACGCTCATTCGCGATATGACAATGTTCGAAGACACAACGAGGATGAAGAAAGTAAAAAAGTATCGATCATGGAGACCGTTAAGCGCCACGGATTTAATTTCCCTGATGTATCCTTGTCTTTTCATCTACTGGATCCTCGGGTTCTTTCCTTACAAGCTCGAAGACTCGAGATTTGTGTTGTCCAAAGCACGTTTTACGTTCACCGCGTTTATGATGATCCTATATGTGATCTCGCTGCTAATGGTGATCTATTCGACGAATTTCGAAACCGTGATAAACAACGCGCAGCTAATTACATACGCTAATCTGTGCATATTTTTGGACGGAATAGTGATCATTGGGATGTATATCTATACCGGTAAACGTTTGATCGTGCTTCAAAGTTTGTGCGACGTGACGTCGATTCTAACACCGAGGGATTTCGACGAACTGGCGAGATTCATTCACGCGAAAGATATATTCGGCTTCTTCTATCTGATCGCTCATCTGCCGAATTGTTTCAAAGACAGTATGTGTCTAACGTTACAGAATTTCTCACGTTTGTACATTATCCTGGCGAATTTTTACACGGACATGTTCTACATGAACTGCGTGCTGACTTTGAAATTATGCTTCAAGAGGATCGACGTGTGTCTTCTTAAATTAAAAATTTTTCCAAGATGCGACGACTTACGGATGCAGAAGTCTGTTTATCATAGACAGAAGAATCCGTTGTTGTTGATGAAATTGAAGGAATTCGAGGGGAAACATTTGGATATAAGCGATGTCGTTGAATTGTTGAACAATACGTTTATTGTTCGTATTATAGCTATGACGGTTTCTACGTTTACCGTCGTCACTTTTAATCTGTACTTCCACATACTTTTTAGCAACGTCACAGATTACTACAACATGTATTTCTGGTACTGGCAGTACATCTCGCCGGCGTGTTTTTACATGATGAATTTCAGTTTGATCATATGGGCCTGTGAAACGGCGACACGACAAGCTCAGAAAATTAAAACCACTTTATATGATGTTTTCAGCGACACCACAGATCCAGCGACGAAACGCGAGGTAATAATAACGATTAAAACTCGGATCAATTAGTGTCCTTTCAGGTATAATTGTGATTAGGATTGTCAGAGAGATGTTGTGAATGTTTTAGGATAAAAAATATTTTTACGTGCTTTATACGTTACTCTTGAATTACAGGTACAACTATTTTCTTTACAAGTGTTGCACAGAAATAATATCTTTTCTGCGAAGACTATCGACGTAAACGCAGGGCTTCTGTTAAGGGTAAGACGAGTGATTTCACGAAAGGAGGATATTGACTCTTATAGTGTCGAGTAAAATTGATGTAGTTTGATAAGGTTTGAGAAAAAAATATTCAGTTTTAAATGATAATTACGAAATTTAAAGAGAAACACGTTAAGAAATAAAAGCATAAAGCATAAAGAGAACGATATATCGTTGCTAAAAGGATTAAGGTCGTTCAATAAATTCGTCCCCATTTTTATAGCGAAATTTAGATCAATATTTCAAATATATTTTCCTAATTTTATGAGAAAATTTTTCTTTTTTTTATAGTCACATATTTATTTTTTCACTTTTGATCACGAATTAAAAACGTATCTATGAACATTCTATTTCGTTTGGTATTGTTAGTTGTCGTTAGGATAGTTTCTAATGATATTTCTTTTCAGATCATAGGTGGTATCTTTATGTACATTATGATTCTGTTTCAACTTCTAATGGGCAGTAACGCGTGTAAGAAAACAACGTAAAAAAAGAAAAAAAAATAGAAACCTAGCGAGATTTCCAGAGATTCTGTGATTTCGTGTAGCGCATGTGTTTCTTATCGATCTTTTGGCAGTCTTGCGAGAGGCAACACAGACTGTCCATGCGCAGACACCTGTAACAGTTATTAAACGTATTCCGAGACGGCTATTTATAAATGGCAATGCGTGTGTACAAGTGTGATCAATAAACGGCGAGATTTAAACGAGCAATTACGTTGTTGCATGACAATCGGTACTCTGTTCGAAAAGATTTCAGGATACACTCGTTTACAAACAATGGTAAACACTCGAACAATCAATAGACAATGTTACTTCGGTATTACGAGGTGTTTGGATGGTTCAATCCACGAAGACAAAAGGAAGACGATCGAATTTGCAAGATAAGAAACTTATGGATTTGCGCATCGGCTCGTATTTCGATTTTCTGAAAAACTTGACAAACGCAAATACCTTTTCCCCGTTTTCCAGATTGAAATTTTCACTATGCGAACATTGTTTCGACTTAATCGAGATTATAAAATGAAATTTCGCAAATGAGCTAAAAACCTATCCTAAAAATCGAGTTCCAGCGATGGGATAAAAATGAAAACAAAACACAATTACCTAGTAAATGTAACGGGGGTCATTTCGAAGATGACTAAATAAATAAACAATTAGTATTTAATTGAATTTCTCCTGAAAACCCAGCGCTAAATCCTCTGTTACTCATCCCGAAACTTTATCTCGAGAATCGATCCTTACACAAACCCTCTGAATGCAAATTTAGCACTGTAATCAACGTGGAAGACGATAAAGAACATTTCGGGAATACAAAAATAACCAACGATACCAATTGGATTAGCAATAAATGTTACAAAGAAAATTGGTCTTAGACGACGTTGCTCCTGACAACGAGTCACTTCGACAGTGATATCATCGCGCTATATTCTTTTCTCCTTTTTTTTTTTGCTCTTTTTTGGACAAATAGGATCGTAATCACGGGACCATCGTTCGTTGCGACGCAATTTTTCGTCACTAAGCCGGCCCGTTATCGCTGCAACAGCATTACACACGGCAAACCGCCGCGATAAAGGATCACATGACCCCTGCAAACTACGGCCACGTCTCTGTTCGTTTTCTTGACTCGTCGTCGCGTGGAATAAATTACAGCTATGTACATCGGCGCGTTGTTTTTCGCCGTGCTGCGAGAACTCGCGCGTGCACGCGTCGTAAAATATGTATCTTGTTTTCGTGGCTGATGTTTCGCATATATACATGCACACACACACACACACACACACACACACACACACACACACACACACACACACACACACACATTGTATATATACGTACATATGAGAAGAAGAACGATTTGAACGTAATAGAAATTGTATTATAGAAACAGGAGAATCATTGTTCGATAAAACGAACGATACATAAATGTGATTCGCTCTTCGCGAATGAAAATGTCAATTCTCGTTGTATGGGGTGTGGAGCGGAGTCAATCTATTCTCTCCAAGGTTAATGTCGCGACCAAGAGAGATAATGCGCGGAGGTAGCGCGTACTTTCTGTTAAATACTATCACGTATCGCTGGCATTAATACCATAAAGTATACCCGATGATTCGTCACGGCAGTAACACGTTGTTATTCCACGCTAGGATAATAACACTTTATACGGAGTCTGTTTGTCAGACATGGTCCACCTAATGTGTGTGGTCTCACTCGGCAAATATATGTGAAAAAAATATTGGATTCATTGAATGGAGCCTTGAGAGCTTCTTAGCGTTAAATTGGAGATTTGTTTGTGATACACTCTGTTCGGCAACGTCTTCACTAGGAGTTTGTTTCAATGATAGATTTACTAACGGGGGTTAAAATGATCTGTTTCATACTTTATTGTAACGATTACTCATTTCTTAATGTATTTTATTTTCTGAAATTTCTCGTCACTTTGGTTGTAGCGTATAAATGATTAGTTTCGTAAATTTCTTTTCTCTTTTCTTTCATACCAACATGAATCGTTCTGATTGCTTACAGAATGTAAGATTTTGATTCCATTGGTGTTTTAAAAGGTTCTGATAAGATTTCGTAGTAGTTTTAACACTTTTTAGAGAAGTGGACATATTTGAAAATTTGTAGTTTGGACAAAAATTGTACAAACAAGCTGTTTTGTACATTCTTTTACAGTATGCACTCAGACAGATGTTGCACTTGGACGTGAAACAGTGTCAAATAAAAATATAAAAATAATAGAACGAAGAAAAACTGTTCTTAAAACTACACGCTCCGTTAACTATTATTCTTAAAAACTACGATACTACAATATATACATACACATAAAAATGCCCTTTTCTCGGTAAAGAAAATTTTACACATGATTATTTTAGAAAATATTACGCTCGTTTTATTTTAAAGTTTAAAATTGTATTAAAATTTAATTAAAAAGAAAATTATTTTCAATTTTCGTTAAATAAAATGAACAAATACGTTTCTGTTTATTTTCGTTAAGTATGATAAACGAATATGTTTAACAAACATATTATAAGAGACAAATTCACGTCTTTTTTTTTTCATTTCGAAACAAGTATACGTAAATCATCGGTAGATCTAGTGTTAATATGGAAATAATGTTAATTAGTATTTTGTTCCTTTTGTAAATCTTTTTTTGCGCTTCTTACGGTGTTGTCAAAACGCCAGGAAACGTATAAAAATGGTTTCCTATCTATAAATAAATACGTGGAAATTACGTAAAGGGTTAATGATATTCCAAAACTGTATTCATTTGTCAATCGATCCTTTCATTCGAGCTAACTCAGAAGGCAAACAAGTAATTCTTCGATGACTCTTCAAATTCACTATTCCATTCTACGTTTACTTGGACGACAAGTTAAAGTGAACAAAAGAGGTAAGAAACAGTCTTCCTCGATTCATCATCGATCGAAACGTGTTTCCGGCACGATCGATCGCCTTTCTATTATAATAGAGAGACGGCGAGATAATGCACGAAGCAAGTTAAACGCTTTCACCCATCAATATTATTTTTATCGAATTTCTAACAGACTTCTTTCGATCCTGTCCATTCTAAAACATGTTTCCAGAAGTAACACATCGGTTACATTACTCCGGATCGTTGTAATAAATTCTCGTGTTTTTCAGTTTAACTCTGTCGAGAGGCAAGACATTCTCGTATTTTTAACTTCAACTTCCGCGACTGAGTTCTTCAAAGTATGCTACCAGAAGTATCATATCAATTACACTACTTCGAACACAATAATACTTCGATACTTTATATACTTCAATAATAATGCTCTTACCGTGCTTCCAACTCATTTTATCCACTCTAACTATTTCAAAACAAGTTTATGCTACACTTCTGATCTTTTCTGATGTTTTGTACGATACTATTTGAAAATAAATGATTATATTTTCTATCAGAGATCGAATTAATTTTCTCCAATTTATTAATACGTTATTGACTGAATATACACTGAAGCAAGTCTTTAAAAAATATATTTATTATCTTATGTTTAACTTGTACATATTTGACAATATTTAAATAAAATGCATTAATATTTTGTAACATATTTCTCAGTCAGTAACAGCTTGGCATCTTCTCTGCTGATCAATTTAAATTTCGGTGTATTTCTGCAAATAAATTATCTAAGTTTGATTATATTTGACCTTCCACCAATCGTTCTATTATACTTCACCCCATTAAATTTCCTATGGAGTTAGGGTCTAGTGATTGCGCAGGGCAACCCAAGCCTTCATCCTTTTTTTGCAAGTTTTCAGATGAAAAAGTTGTAAAAAGTAATCTTGATTATTTTCTTCGTAATTCGGAGTAATTGCAATTTTCTCAAAAACTTATTTACACGTCATCTGGTAAACTAATCCTTCTAATTTCTCAAAAAGAAAAGAGCAAAAAAACAAAAATTGAAGTCATTTGGTTCAATTTGAAAAAAAGTTATCTGTTTTAAAGAGGTTCGAGTATTTTTATATTTCTTAGAAATTTGCAATGCTATAATTCTCGCAGATCATTCAATTCTCTATTGTTCTACTTAAATATACTTTCGCAAGAATTCTAAAAGAAAAACTTTTGTCTACAGCTGTACATCTTAATAAACTATCATTTTCGTATTCACTAATATGCATCTCAATGTCACTCGCATAAGCTGATGCGTATACAAAAACCGGTCAACAACTTTTGCGTACGAATACCTCAAGTTCACTTCTGATCGGTGAACGATGTGTTAATAACTGAGCGCACATCCGGAAAGGTTCGTGTCATTTAAAATACACTCCACCTGTGACAAAAGGTCGTGAAAATGTTTCGTTATCGAAAAGGGTGTCGTTTAACCCCGTATAATTGAATCCCTGTTAAGCCAATCAGCCATTTAAACGTCGGAGGTTGCTTCTTTTGTCTAATTCTGGCGGTAAACAGCCGGCCGATTTGTCGTGTAGGCGATCACGCGACTGCGCGACTCATCGCGCGCTTTGAGGCGCCGTTAGTTATGACCGATACGCAGTTGTTCAGTGTTGCGCCAACAGTCGCGCGGTAAGCTTGTTTGTGGGATTTTGTTCGTCCCGTTGACGACGTAAACGATCGTTCCTTCTTGTTATTCTTTTTTTTCTATTTATCAGTTAACCAGACGAAGAGAGTTTAGTTCTTTATCGACGATATTTAAAAATTCGTGACACTATCTGAAAGTTGTTCCGCGTTGAAAAAGAAACAAAAAGCACTTTCAACCCTTGTTATCGGTTTCACGAACGAGACCATTTCGTGTGAGAGAAAGAGACAAGAGAAAACGACGGTTGTTGAAGTTCACTTGAAAAGTTTTATATAATATGTGTGACCTAGAAAAAATACTGACCGGCTTGAAGCGCTGGAGAGATTAGATAAAACCCGGAGGCTTGAAAACGTCGAAACGCACGGTGCCACATGAAATTCCGTGAAACACCGCCACTATCGAGAAATCTGACGTTTCATTGATACGTACAACACGGTATCTTTATTGTGCGATGCCTTCTGTTTGCGGGACGCGGACAAAGCCATAGGTGTACTACCTATATATGTATAGAGATTTCGCGCAACGGTTATGCCGCACGAAGTGTTCTTAACTGTTTGATGGGTTTCCTCGGGCGAGAATAAGTCGTGGACGAGACGGGGGAACACCGTTGGCATTCTGTTTCCGTATGTGATGAAGTAAGTACCATAGTTTCATTCATCTGACTGACGAAAATCGACGAAAATCAATGATATTTAACATTCATCTCTTTAGATGCTTGATTTTTATCGTAAACGTCGTACGCGACAATAGACGTTCAAGTGAACGAGGATGATTCTATTTTTATAGAACCAGACACATTGGACCTGTCGCGTTTGACTCTAGGAGGAGTTAACGAGAATTTATGGCCGGTGAAGATTAGTCTATTAGAGACGCCGGTCCACAGTTATCAAACGAGCGGTTAGGTTAAGCTGAATCTGCCTAACGTCTTCGTTCCCTCGTTGCAAAATACGCTACGGAGGTAATTGCATCCGTCGATTCGCGTAAAACGGCTTGTTAAGGAACGCAGAGACAAAGCGTTATCGTGTCTTGTTTCGCAGATGATCGATAAGATTCCAGTGTTGTCGACGCCCGATGAACAATGCACGCGGGGCTTATTTGTCCCGCGACCGAGACAAAAGATGTTTTGAATATTAGCCTATGCTCACACGCTGTATCTTCATTCGCGAGAATAAATATTTTCGTTTGATGCTCGATTCTCTACGTTGTACATATAGTATCTCGTCTCTTATGGGATCGATCCATCGTAAGAACAACAACGGTATCACGACGCATATACCGTTTCGTGATTTTCTTTCATTTCCACGCGGGAAAGTTGAGCGCTGATGAGAAATTTCTCACGAAAGTAAAATGGGTAGAACAGAAGGGGAACGCGTGAGAACTGTTCGAATTGATTCGCGATTAGAATGAAAATGATATAGAAGGAGGGAGAGAAGAAGAAAGAGAGGCCGACCATGGGATTGTTTCACGGTTACACTTTCACGCGACGATTGCACCTCGTTCGTAAAAATAAGCCGGATTCGCGGCGTGTCCATTTCACGATTCTTTATACTGACGAGAATGCGGACTTCGACGTGCTGTGAATAAAATTCGTTCACACGAACATGCTCGTAGAATCGGTGACTTTTTCTTGTGGCTCTATCAGTCTCACGGCCTTGCTACTCTTGCCCCTTCTCTCTCTCCACGTGTTTCTCCACGTTTCAGCGTCTCGAATACGACCGACCTTGCCTACGAATAGTCATTGTCACGGTGCTCCGCTAGATTGCGAGTAAATTGCAATAGTGCGGTGAATGATTTGCAGAATGGAAGAAAAAAAGAAGCTTGTTTACTTCGCCGCGCGGTTTATTCGTTTCGTGATTTTCATGAAAATCTTCCGGGGGAACTGTCGTTGACATCGACGCTCACGCGATTACGTCTCAGCTCCGTTTACGAGCGTCAACGACGGCCACGCGAGCCTCTTTTTTCTTTCCCCTCCTCTTTTTTTTTTCTTGTTACTTCTAATCATCTTTCTTATCGCAAGTGACCGTGAGTTTCGTAGATTTCTTCTTCTTTTTTTCTTTCCCTCGTTTCATCGAGGGAAATTTTTGCAGCGTACCGTTTATTGTTCTCTCGTTTAGTCGACTGGTTCATCTAATATTGTTAAAGTAAGGCGCTGATGGTTCTTGTGTTTCGTGAAAAAAAACTCGACACCCTATGGATATTGAGAGGTAACGGCTATTTCGTGCCGCGTCGGCCGGTTAAACAATTGACGGCGACGAACGTTACGGCGCGAGGCGCGTGTGGAGGAATCCCACGCTTTTTCAGGAGAGTTCTAATCGTGCGCTCGTCTTGTACACTTCAACAAATATCGCGAGGACTGGTTAGGTAAGGTTTATTCTAACGATATATAACTCGCCGGTTATGTAACAGACTTCGTGTATTTACAAACAAACTGCGAATATAAGAGTTGTGTCACGAACACGTTCCACGTGTCTGCTGGATACGCGTGTTCTCCATGGCTCTTAAAGCTCCTTAGCTCGCTCGTAGACTCGTTTTATCCGTGTTACGAGATATGTGAACGTCCTCTCGAATACCTCGATCAGGATTCTTCGAGCTTGTGTTTTTTTCAATCAATCGCACAAATTAGAAGCAATGAAATTATTTCGTTCGTATTATAGTTTCGCTAATTCACGGTATCGGTGTGTTTCTCAACTGGATGAGAAGGTTTCTTTAATACAGAGAACTTTTATCGATTACCATATCAGCGTATTCTTAGATCCCCGATGAATCACTTTTCGAAGGAATCAAGCTCATGCATAGAACTAATGTTTCTAATCAGGGAAGCGACGATCTTTCCTGTTGCATGCTTACCGGGAAAATTCTCACCTCTCGAGTCTCTCCGGGAAAAGGAAAATTTTATGATCTATCCTGTGAAAAACAATTTGCACGTTCTATGCTAGCGGTATTCAAATGTTCAAGGATTCCAAGTTTCGATTTCTAATACAGAAGTTCGTCCGCAACGCGAATTGTCGATGTTTCTCTTCGAATAATAACGAGAGAACGCAATTCGGTTCGTGCTAGTTAGTTTTTCACGTTGAAGAAGCCAGGTCGTTTAGCAGCTGGATAGAGTAAACGCGTTGCATCGCGTAAGATAAAATCGAATCTGGGTTGTAAGATCGAGGTAAGCTGAGTCAAGTCTCTCCGCTGGGTTGGAAAAGACAAACAGAAGAATGTTCGCCGTTCCAGAAGCCCCGGTTTGCGCACGCAACGTTGAAATTCCGCTCGAAGAGGAAACTGGTCGCTTTATCTATCGCAATGTTCCGTCAGTCGAATGGGCAAGTTACGTCACAGCTGGATTTTCCAAAGAGTTCCTTATTTATAAGCGCATTTACATAGATCCCTCGACTCGCGACGCTTGTCATCTGCTATCCCGCCAGTTACGAGATCACGGTGACGTTTCACACAAGATCGTTTGAATTTTCTGCGGTTCCAGTCGAAAAAAGAACGAAAAAAGAAGAAAGCGGAGGACTTTTCCAACGTTCGAGCGATAATTTGCGAAAAAACACGACCTAGTAAGAAGTTTTTTTTTTTAATTTTCTTTTTTTTTTAAATCCTAATCTAATGTTTAATTATACATGTAAAATACGTCATACTAGTATTTATGAGAACTAAAATAAAGTAATTGATTACAATTTTTACTGTCTTTTAATCACGCACTGAAGAGATAAAATGCCAAACCTAACGTAAAAAGAAATGTTGAATTTATTATTATGAGTTGAGACAGCAGAACTTTCTAGTTTCCGATCTGCTTTGAAAAATCTTTCGTCGGAGATAGTTACGTAGATTTAATTAACCCCTTGCGCTATTACAACAACTTAGATTCGACAAAAACAGTTATATCAGTAACAAACGTTAATTTTAATTCTAATTTTCTTTTGCAATTAAACTATAATAGCAGATGCTTAGATGTATAGTCAAGAGAGGAAATCATAGCTTAAAGAGTTAGGCATACTGTAATTACATTGACATTAGGTATACGCACTTGTTTTGAGTGAATAAGAAAGCAGAATTAAATATTGTTAATTTACAAATTCGAATATATTTTCGTATCATTCCATTAATAAAAGCGTCGAAAAGTTGCTGGAAAATAATAGCAATCGTTTTTTGCAATTTCGCTCGTGAAATCCCAAATGCATGCAATTGACCCATAGATCTAGTGTCAAGCATTCAATGATCTTTGATTCAGTGATCAAATATTTGAAAATTCCCAGTGAAAATTCTTTAGACGAATTTTCTCGGTTTCTAGCTAAAATTGCAGTTCCATCTAAGTCTCAATATACAGATCCATCAGTTGATCGATCGATTTCTCGACTTCCCACCCTTGGAAGGATCGTTTCTATTCTCGTAATCGACTCCCGATGACGACTTCATCAATGCGTATTATACCCGCTGCGTCCTCTTTCGTAGCGTTCAATGACTCACCGTCCAATGACGATGACGCTAATAATGACGGTGCTATTTTTCGACGAAGGATCTGCCCACCGGGAAGCGGGAGACAGCCGGAAATGCATTGAACGTGTTGCACGCGTTTGTTTGCAGGCGCCAACGAAGGCAATGCACGTAGTATGAATAAATCTAGAACAGCTCGATATTCAAGTGGAAAAGTTGTATAGGATCTGTGTGGGTGAGGAAGATCGAAAGAGATAAATCTTTTTTCCTCTTTACACTTTTCGTTGGAAATATATTTATCAGCTCGAGCCGTAAAGAGTCGTTGAAAAATGACCCAGGTTCTTTTTTCGTAAATACGCCGATGGTTACGCAATCGGACGGATTTGTTCCACGCTTTCACTGGGTACGAAAATGTTTTCGAAGTCATTGAAATATCGAGGTTATGCGTTTTCGAACGACCCGCTAAAAGCGTTCCTAGCTAATCCTTTGCAATGGTTGCGCAATCCGTACAAGAAGAGGGGGAATTTATGGAGTAGCGTGTTATTTGCCAGTTCTCTCATGGCACGTTCCTTTTTGTACCATAGATAAATAGATCATCGTTCGTTGTGCGTCGTATCTACAACGGGGATTGGCAAATAGAACGGCAAGAAAGTGCTGAGTCGCTTTTTCCGAAGACTGCTTCCGGGGAGGAGTTCCTCGAATCGAAATATCAAAGTCAAAACTCTTGGTTACATAGACAACACACAGTCTGATGCAATCGGATGATAGCGATACGCGCAAAAGTAGATCATCGCCGGTGGCGAAGTTTGCTTTGGAGTTGTACAAGTAGAATGGGATGTGCCATGATCAGACAGAGTACGCTGACGCCTGTAGGGGAACGACCCTACCTCGTTTTAACTCTGGTCTATTTTTGCTGCCCGCCATCGTACGAAAGTTAAAAGAGGCGTATCAAAATCGACAAGAGATAGAGTTTTAGACTTATTTTTTTTTTTTCTTTTCTCGTTTAACATCTGCCACGACAGTTTTCGAGAATGGAACTTTCATTCCTCGAGTCAATGCTCGTACATTAGGGTGATAGGAATTCAACCTACATTGATATTTTAACCTGACTTCGTAATTTTATTCTTGAATGATTATTAGGCATTCGATCTTTATCCTCTAATTTGTCTCATGTGAAATATATGTTTTACTATATCGTGAAATATAAGAGTAGTAGAAAGATTTATAAAATGTTCTTCAAGCGATATTGTATATTGTGGCCCAAAAATTTAGGGTCACTGTGCATTGCGAGACATACAAACATTTTCACAGAAAAGTTAGAAATTTAATTTTTATAAGTTTCTTTATTATCCAAACCTATCAAAACGAAGTAAAATTCTTTTAATCCCTGGAAAATTACAAAAACAAGAAAAAATTGATGGTAAATTCACTATCAGTGTACATTGATGAATGATTCCAAGGTTTTGGTTCGATAGTGTACTTCAATTCTGTATAAATATCAGTGTTAATTTGCAATCTAGCAGACTCACTAGGGTTCCATTAAGAACGTCTTTCAGAACATAAAAAAAACACATTACGCAAAACTAACGATAACTGAACGTTCTGCACGGATGAACCTTAAAGTGACCGTGTCTCTGATTAGATTACAACGTAACAGAGCTACGAATCTTGCAACGATCGACTAGTAGTTTCATCATGATTGAGGTTCACGATCGTGAATGACGCCTCATTTCGTTCAACCCCTAATCTACTAAAGCAGCATCGTGACCAACGATGATGCAGCAAAAGATCAGTTGCTATACATGCTATTTCGTGACGACGAAAGTGCAAGCTGCATCTGGATGGTGCAACTAGTCACGCGTGTGCAGGTCGTAGCACCGGTTTGCATATATGTATTTATATATACATAGAATGTTTCATCAATTAAGTAGAAAACTATCTTAAAAATTGTAAGAAATAAAACAAACTTTGAAAAAATAAAATTAAACGATGTGTTCTATATTTCTGCATTTTTCTGCATTACTGCCTTTTTACTTATTTATTTATATATTTTTTTTAATAGAGCTATACAATCTTCTCTCGTATAAATCGATCTCTCGAGTTACTTCGCGTATAATAATATCAGAGTTCGTAAATTTTCTCGCTAAAGTTATTTACGATTTGAAACAGGTTTGGACACTTTCGTAACTGAATTCATTTCCTAAAGAATTTGTTATTTATCTATCGATCATCGGGTCAGTAATGGACGCTAAATTGAGATCAACTTTTGCTCGTGCAATCGTTTGAGTATTGAGCGTAAAAGGGTTAAGACGGTTTTCATTATATTCTGAACATTTCTTTATTCGAGTCTTCCGATATTAGAAGACCTTTTTTTTTTATAATTTAATTAGTGAATCATGTACGGAGAAGAAGACTCGCGTGTCAGGGACATCGCGCACGTTTTCGCTGGGTGATTACGACGCCGAAGAAGCGCAACTTTTTATAGCCACGCGTCGTTACTATAGTTGGCACGGACGCACGATGGAATTGTTCATTAACGTGACGGCGGCCGGGCGCAAAATGATGATCGTTAAATTGGTACCGACAACCGCAATTATTGTCCCGCCTGACGCTTGGCGGTTTTGCGATTGATTACAAAGTGGACCTTGCGAAACGCTTCTTCACTCGTGCGTAACTGAATGAGACGGGGTAACGTAAATTGTCACGATGAGTTCTAACGTAATTCAGGAATGTAGAATGAAATGTCGAATGACGTTATCCGTCGTGAAATTTCTCGTTTTTTCTTTTCTTGCGAAATTTTAGAAATTTGATAATGCAAGGAACTTTTTTAATTATGTTCCTGTTATTTGTTACACGTGGACCTTGCTCCGCTATCTTACGATTTTTCTAACCACGAAATTATTTAGTGTCATACTAACAATAAGTTAAAATCGTCTGGTTAAATAGATTAATTTATGAGACATTCCATCGTGTCCAGATAAAACGAACGCCTTGTATATTTGACGAATGTCGAAAATAGTCCAATTTTAATATTCGCTGCACGTCCATTCATAACCATTTGCTTATTCATTTACACTATCGCTCAAAAAGCACAAACAAAGTTTTTCTTGAGTAAATAAATGTGAGTAAATTTTCTAGGTAAATTTGCGCGAAAATATTGATCTTTCTGCAAAATTTATCCCTTCGCCTTACACCCGGGCACATTCGTCACTTTTAACACCCGCGTAAAATAACAACAAGTTAAAATACATAATCAATGTATAATCTTTGATTAATAAGTTTCAAGTATAAATTAAAATTGAAATAAAAATGTAACCCTTCGTGACTCAACGTCACATCTCGAAAACGGTGCTAGTTATTCCAAGAATATTTCTTGATATTTACGAAACTTGAAAATCTATAATAAAAATTACTTTATGTACATAAAATAGAATGAAATAAAATTGCGAGAACGGAATTGCGAAGATATCTCAGGCCGCAAGTACAATGACAATGATCTGCGTCACGAATATGATTCATTGTCGTAGTATAAGGTATTAAAGCGCATTTCACTCGCTTGTGGTCAAATTAGGAAAGGAATTACTTAGCTCTTCGCAAATTTTCTGTTTCGTCGCGTGAATCGCAAAGAGATGCGAACAGTCTACGGCCTTCGTGATCATTTCGACGCAAATAATGCTCGTCTGCGCGTGTACCAGCGTGGCAGGGCGTCGTTCTGCGCGTATCTTATTCATCTATTTATCCCGTTACCTCCGACCATCGGTACCGCGCCGCCGAGGTTTCCGCGTCGCGTGCCAAATATTTTATCCCGATGGTTACGTCACCGTGGCTTTCGAAGAGTGCACAGCCATAATCGAACACGTTGTGTTAGCGTCGCAACGGACGTTTACCTCGCTCTCTCTGTGTGTCGTTCGATTGAAATCGTCTTTCCTTTTCTCTGTTGCACGCGTGTGACCCGATACAAGAAGTATGCACGCGAGCACACGCCATCGCAATCGACGCTCTATAGACGCATGCACAAACCGGGTCGATGACTTCCACCCACCTGCCCCGCGATAACTATACAGTCCCTGGCTGGCCTTGACATCACGCGATCGGTCAGCTAGACGCTGGCACGCATATCCGCGCGCTGATCAATCCTGAACCATGTTCTACCCCTCCTCTGCAAGCTTTTCGCAATCTCCACCGATTTCCAGTGGAATTTCATTCAGTTCCGCTTGTGAACGTCATTTATAAGGAATGGAGAATTTTCAGAACGGAATTATGATAGTCAGTCTGGTATTTTTGGGGATTTTTCGCAATCCCCATCGATTTTCAATGGAATTGCGTTGAGTTTTGTTTTGGGCACGATTTCTGAGGGAATTCGGAATTTTTTGTATGGAATTGTAATAGTTAATTTCGCAATCTCAATCACTTTTCAGTTCAAATTTCATTCAATTTCATTTGGACACAATTTTTGAAAGAGTTCACAATTTCTTAAAAGTGACTACATAAACAGTTATTCAATTTTCAAATGTTGAAACAATTCACGAAGTCACTCTGTATATTACATGTTGGGAGAAGCTTTTTGGACTCGTTTTTCTTGAACTCGGCACATCGTATGATTCATGATATATCGCGTTCCATTTTGAAAACATTTGGTCTCACAGTGCTGTGCTCAGATTTAGCTTTATGGATTGCAAATACGACGGAGTTTTTTTTTTCAATTACGAGTGACACAGTTTCGGAGCAATAAAGTTATCGACGAATTTGCATACGTCGTCGTAAATCAACTGCTGCGAATTGCGCATCCTTTAAGGACATTAAGGATTGACCTGAATAAATAGTAGTCACTTGTGGTGCCAACTCTGGCAAATAAGCCGTGCGGAGGTATAACTTCGCAGCCCACGTTTATGATGCTTTCCTTCCTCGATTTTGCAATGTATATACTCTCAAACATTATCACGCAAGAGTGTGACTTTTCGTTGTGTACTATTAATTGTGCATTATACTGCGCCGAATTTTATTGACATTGGATTCTTCCTTTGCCGATGATATTGTTCATTTGCATACAATGTGTCATATACAAATTGAAACAAAAAATTATCATAAACGAGTCCATACCATAAAATTATAAAAATGTTAAAAATCGAGAAGGAATATTTAACTGTACTTTCTTCCCTTCATACTTAATTATTACGAATTATTTCACTACAATCAATTATGATAGTACGTTTAACACTTGAAATTAGAGACGTTATAAAATACTTTATTGTTAATTAACTCTGTATAGCGCCATGTGATTTAAAAGTTCATTCATTTATCGATTTGGTATTTATGTAGAATATTCTCATACACTTGATACGTCTGACAAATCAAGGCTGAATCTACTTAAGAAACGTTCATCTTCAACGGAGAAACTAAGCTCTAATTTTACTCGAATATTCACGAATCGTTCCTATTTCACCGTTTACGCGGACAGAAAAGAATAGATCAGCTTCTTAGAGGCGTATACGGATGTGCTACCATTTCGCAGTAATGTTTCTAATTATATTTAACGCGGTTCAAATTAGCAGGCCGGTGAGTTGGCCGGAATCGAAAGGTACTTTTCGTAAACGATCGGAAATATCTCTACTACGCGTTACGATACGCTCGATATATGGGTTCTGTGTAAGCAGTGACGTATGGCATCAGCGACTTGAAGATTCGCCACTACGCTAGATTGCGATTTCACGCGAGGTCGTGCGTCAAACTGCGTCTTCGCGATCAAACGATCCGTGTTTTCACCATTTCCTGGCAACTATGTAGGAAATCAAACGTCGTACACGAGGTGGATATAGCTGTCGTCGCACAAGGGACCACGTGATTCTAGCATGAATATGAAACTTGTTTACAGGACAGAGCAGCTCACCGCGCTGCGATTCCGTGGGACAAGTTGCAGTTATTCAGAGAGCCTTGATTTCATTGCCGTAGACATTGTACGTTAATACGTCTATGGTCGAGGGTCGTGATTGCACACGGCAAACACGAGGATTAATTAGCAAGCATTTGTGCCGAAGACAATTTTCTCGCGCACCGGAAGCGGATTTTCACCGGTGATGCGACACACGTGAAATATTAACTCACGAGGTGCTCGAGAGATTTTATATTCTCTATTTTTCCTCTCAGTTTGCGCGGGAATTTTTTTCTGTCGAATTTCACGGAGTTTTCAGGGAGTTTTGTTCATTTTTATTTTTTTTTTCATTCTTTTTTTCTCTTATTGCTTTATACAGGAATTCTTTTCCGTGGAATTTTATGAAGTGGTAATTTGCGGTTTCACGTAGCGAACGGTGATTTGTTGCATTCCTCGTGGCTCAATACGTGGAAACAGTAATGTGATTGGAATTTGTTATTGTTCAGGCTGTTTGTACTTCCCTTTTCGTCAACGTGTCGTTAATGATCGCTGGAGCTCGTTGGAATGCAATAACATCACGACTAAAACGCTCATTGTTTCCACTTCTTTGCTTTTCCATTTCTGTCGAAATTCTTCGACGTTAACGTGTAACGTGTTTATATTTTCTTTCTCTGTACCTTGAATAAAAGATAATTTACAAATGATACCATGTGATTAAACACTACTTCGAGGGTTGAGGGACTCTTCCAAGCGTACTTAAAGTTCCCCGGTATAATTTATGCGTAACAAATCAACTGCCACAGATATGATTTATCTGGTGGTCGAAAATGTATGCAACGATAATAAAGATAATGAAGTAATGTTTTGCATTTGATTCGGTATGTAGAAACGTGATGTTTCTCGTTCGATCGTGTTCTTTCACGCAAAGGGGTTCAATTTTCCACGTAAACTCGTCGAAGAACTCGAACATGTCAATTGCAATCCATGGTATTCTTCTACGAAGAGAAAAAAAAAAACAAAAGTACTCGCGAATGCAAAGACTTCGTCGTTTGAAATATCTGAACGACATCGTGATTTCTCGTCAATGAGCAAAATAATTTTTTCGCTGGATCACTATCCGAGTTTCAATGTCTCCCGGTACGATGGCATTCCCGATTCGTTAAAAGGTTGTTTATTACGATCCGACATTCCAAAATGTCCGTCGTATTGTAAATCACATTCACGAACACCCACGAACAACCATGAACAAACGTGACAGCCGGAGCTGGTGCGTCACGAGGAAAAGAACGCTCGGCGAAAGGGTTAATCATAATGTCACAGTAACACATTACGCGGCCAGGATATTTACGATTTATACGAAGAGTGACGAGATAAGGCCGATGGTAAACGGGCTAAAACAATGAATCCATCGCATCTTTATCCGTCTTATCTGCTCGCGTGGGTGGCCTAGATCAATAAATCGGAACGCGAACTTATTTTACAATCCGCTCCCCCTTGCGGAAAGTTATCTGGGAGCATGGGACGCGTAATCATGGTTCAAACTTTTGAAAACAACGTTGAAATAAACAGTTAAGTGTTAAACGCGACGTAGGATAAAATATAGTAAAGTATAATATTTTAAATGCTATGAATAATGCGAATATTTGAAGTATTAATTTTTAACTCTTTACATTCGATTGGCGACTGAATTATGTGGGAACATGAGATACGTAACCGTGGTTCAGACATTTGAAAATAACGTTGAAAGAAATAGATAATCGTTAAACGCGATGTAGAGTAAAATATAATATTTTAAATACTATGAATAATGTGAATATTTTAAGTATTCATTTTTAACTCTTTGCACTCGAATGGCGACTCAGAGCGTGAGACCCAGTTATGTGGAAAAAAGATAGCTAATCGTTTTACACGGTTAAAGATAGAAAAATATATTGTGAATATTTAAAATATTAATGTTTAACGCTTTGCACTCGAGTGTTTATTAAGAAGAGACATTATTATGTATCATTTGGTAAATCGAGGCCATCATAAAGCTGATCTGTGAGCGTCGCATAAATGTCTAATCAGTGAAACAGTTTTGAAAGAATCAACCTCTAATGAAATGTCATAAAATCTTGTATGATATAACAATACGTTAGATATTAAAATAAAATAGTTGCATGTATTAATAAATGGTTTATTTTTATATTAATTTTACAAAAATTTCAAAATTTTTTTGAGTAATCTACGATTTATCGAACTTCCACAGTAAAAAGACTTTTTAGTGCAGGAAATTAATAATTTTATTTTTCAAACATAATAATTATATATTCAATACTTTCTTTTTTTTAATATGTGTAAATGCTTTTCTTTTATAAGTGTTCGAATGTGTTTGTGTCATAGTAATTGGACCTAATTTCGTTTGATTCCCATTACGATGTCGTATAACGACGTACGTAATACATACGATAAATGACGTTTCATAACAAAGGGGCAAGTCGATCCTTCTATAATTAACCGAGGTACAAACTTAGCGTCCGAATATTTTCGGGAGTAACTGTTCAACGTGCTTCTCATTTACTCGTTGACAATTCGGGAACGTAGTTACCGTTTTACGTAACATTAAACTGTTTGGAATTGCGAACGTATCGAGTTCCAATAAGAAATGCAAATTAGGGGATTTAAATTACAATATGTTGGAATCGATGTGCTTATTATCCGGAAAAATATGTCAGCGTAAAGATAAGGGGCACGTGTCAGTCCTGTAATCAGGGTATAATTAGGGTTCAAGGACTTGGTTGATAAGTTAATTTGCAGGAGTGAAATCGTTCTAACAATTATTAGCTTTTAAAGTGCACTATAAGGAAAGAAAATTATACAAATATCGTATTTTGAATGTTATGAATTTGCAATGAAATGCAAAATAAATTATAATGAGGCTCGCACTTCTGGACAACGGTGTGAATTTTCTGGTACAGTCGTCGCAAGAAATTTTTTACCCTTTTCGTAATACCATACACAACTTGTAATTCATATATCTATTTGTACCATCGTTCTGACATCGTCGACGTGTTTTTCACATGTATTTCCAGAGTGAAAAACTTTGTTCGTCCAACGTTTAGCTCTATTATCGAGTCGTCGTTAAAGTGAACTTGATAAAAAGATTGGGTAATTGAACTCGGAATTTCAAGGAACACTTCTTTGACTGATTCTACAAACAGATCGCCGAGAAAAATAAAACTCGTTTCAGAGAAAAAAAAAAAGAACACACTCGTTCGGATTCTCTTTTAATCTCAGTAATCGTATTTTTAACTCCTTTCACTTTTTCTTTTTTTTGTTTTTGTTAATGTGTGACGTCAGAAACTACCAAGAATTCGTGCTTACAAACAGCTTGTATATACCTTTGTACGTTAACGACGTATCACAAACTTTTCAGTGAAAAAGTCGCGAAGCGACGTCTAGACTCGTGGCGAAGGCTTGTTTCTTTCGTTGGTAAAAGCGAGCTATCGCAAACACTGCGCTTCGTTCGCGTTAAAAAGCGTTAAGTTGTATTCAAACATCGTACGATTTCGATTGCGGGAACAGAAACTCGTTTATCGACGCCGCGAAGTAAAAACAGTTCAGAAACGATTACGTCGATCCGTGAAGACGTTCATTGCCATTCGCTCGACGAGCGAGAGAATTGTACATACAACAACTGGACAGACAACACAGAGAACCCAAGGATCTTCAACTGGTTTTCACGATCACTGATTGAGATTTTCAAGCGATTCCGTTATATTCACGCGATTCACAATTTTTCATTGAGCTTGAAAAACGATCCACGTTTAATTTCTATGCCGTATTCATTTCGTTTATTCGTTGCTATTTTCGTGGAATTTCGTGAGTTTGTAGAATACGATATTTCGCTTGAATTAACGAAACATTGACTACCTAATTTTCTATCCTTCTATCCTCCCCGAAAACGTTTCATTAATCAGAGCGGCACTGTTACTCCGACAACGTTCGATCGCGCGGATTCTACAAGTTCCAGTAGCACGCCCCTTTTTATTATCACAAGTACGAGGAGTCGAATCGATTTATCACTCTTAACCTTGGCCGCTCGGTGTCGCATATCCACGTAAAACGGATAGGAAAGCACCGGCAACATATTCGGCAACGTTTTCTTTCCGTTTAGTCGAGGAAAAACTGACTGAACTCGAATATTGCGCGTGCGTCTCGTAACAGTTCGAGCTCTAACCATCCTATCGATTGACGTAAATTCTGTTGGTATTTAATTGTTGGTGAAGTTAACGTTTCAATTAGCAGAGAATAGCCCATAAAGAATGAATTGAGTTAGGATAGACAATGTTGAAATAGGGAATGAAGGGATACTTAAATATCCACCGATTGTTCTGTATTCTCGTTTACCATAGATCATCGATCAAACGTGTGTGTCCACCTTCTTTCTTCATTGATAAATCGCCAGGGTTATTTTCAGGCCTGTCTCGCGGCTGTTTATCGTTATCGATTAGCGTACACACACACAGACACACACATATATATACATACACGTACGCTACTCTGTTCGAGCAAACAAGTGTCATCGTGACGTCAATCCACGGCAAATGACAACGACGAGTGGCGTTTCGTGCGTACTTTTATCGACGCGATTAAGAATGCATCTACACACATTAACACATACACACGTGATACATATACAGCCGAATACGAGCATTTTGGTGTAATTACGTCACGGGGCACGATGCATTTTAACGCAAGTGCATCGCTGTTATCTAGTCAAAGCATTGTTACTCGATCGCGGCGAATTGCATTCGGTTCGTTGATCGCAAGTAGATAATAAAGGACGCTTGTTCTGCTCGATAGTGCGCCGATCGTTTTCTTCTTTCTTTATTTTTTGTGATTTTCATTCTGGATTACGCGTAAGTGTTTCGCAAACCTTTCGTTCGTGAGTAAGATAAAGTGAGTTACTTTCCTCAGTGATTACGACGAAGATATACATACAACCGTCCCTCAATTTACGTGGAGTATCCGTTCCACGTGGATTCATTTTACGCGAATGAAAATCGCGCAAATAAAGTTTGTCAGTACAAAAGGAAAAATATCGGAAATAGTTTAATTTAAGCTATTTGCATTTTTAAGCAAATAACTTAACAACAATAAAAAAAAAAATGAGGTTTCAGAAGAAAATTTCATTGATTGTCACTATCGCTACTGTAATTCAAAACAATCAACCTTTTCCTTTTAATTGGCTTTAAAAGTTACTGTGTACAATTGTTACTTTTAAAACTTCTAGGAAAATATATTTTCTGGCCGCGTAAATTAAGATCGCGCCTAAAAACTACTGCGTAAATTGTGTTGTAACTAACCGTTTAAAAAAGAGACTCGCGTAAAAAAAAAGTGCCGCGTAAATTGAGGGAAGGGTGTACTTGATAGTAGAAGTGTATCGTTCTAAGCTCGAAAGTGTGTTAATAGATCGATTCATTATGAAACTAGTAGTGGTGATTGATTAAACAGATTAGATAATCAATAATGTTTTCTGCTTATTACTAGAACACGTAACACTGTTGGCTTTTCATAATTGGCAATCGCTTTTTAATCAGCTCGATTCTTTTCTTTCTTTCTTTTTCTCTGGTGCCTCTTTCTTCTTCTGTTTCTTCTTCGTTACATTATCGGTTATAATTCGCTGTTACGTCCCAGTTGCATCTGTGTTTGAGTTTCGTGAATTTTTTTCAACGAGCTCAATGAATCTATCGACGTAACAGCAATTCCATTCAGATTGCTCGCGTGAAAGAATGTGCTGCATCATTTGAAATCTACCGTTTTCATTATTCTAATATCCAAGTTCTTTTTTCAGCAAAATAGTCAAACTCAATTCTAGTAAACTAATCGAGAAACGAGCTTGATTAATTATCAAATCTCTCTTCACCCTCTCTCACGCTTTTTCACTCCCCTTTGTCTTCCCCACGAGCTTTCTCTTATTTCTTCTCTATCTTATTCACTTCTCACATTACTATTTTCTTTTTGTAGGAAAGTTTGGAGGATTTCTAGTGGAATTATATTGCATTGATAATTTATAAAAATAACTGGACTTCCCTAGAATACAAAGTTATTTTAGAATCTCTCACGAGCGTCTCAAAGTTTCTAGAATTTTCTAGGAAAGTTAACCCAGTTACTAGAATTCCTGGGAAAAAAGATTCCAAAATCACTAGAATTATCGAAAAATTGTTCTAGAAATTGATGGAATTATCTAGGAATTTTTCTTAAAATCTGTCTCTCCTTTTTTTCCGTTTCTTTTACATTTTCCTCCCATTTTCTCTCCATACTTCATTCTTTCTTATCTCTCATTCTGACAAAATTTCCTTCTTACTTGTTCTTTCTCATTCGAATTGTAAAATAATAATTTTTTTTTTTTTTAAGTTGAGTAAATTCTTTTTGAGTGAATGCTTAGGTGAGTCAAAAGTGATTTCCCACTTTGTACCGCCTTATTAAGTATTTTATTCGTGTAACGTTGTTCATTCATTGGATTAATGAAAAGGTGAATAATGGACGTGAAAGAGAATGATCGTTGTTTTCAGTTCGAATTTTTATGAGTTCAAGGGGAGAAAATTGGTGGTATAATTTGATTCATACATTTTCATTCCTACATTAATCGTAGAAAATACTATCACGTACGTGTTCTTCTTTAATTACCTCACGAAACTTTCCATTGTTTCTCTCTCGTGACGTTGTTTTTCAACTTTAGATATCTCAACAGGAAGAAATCTGCTGTTGTCAGATTTCGCGATGGTGAAGGCTAATTGCTCTCTGAATTTCTCGGCTAACTTCTTAATGAAAAGTTTTGTTAAATTTCTTTTACATTTTCAAACGATTTTCACTGTTTCAATAATTACCATTGAATGGAGATTAAATAATCTCCAAACAGAGACAAATCGAGAACTTTTAAAAATAAATTTTCTTTTCGCCGAGATGTTAAATAAAACAAACCAAAAAAATAAAAATCCCAAGCAAATACACAGCGAAGAAAAAACTTCTACAAACAACTTTACGTAGATCTTAAGAAAAATAAAATATTAATAAAATGTCAATATAAACACATTTTTCATAAATCACGTATAATTATTTAGCAAGACGAACTTTTCAATGAAATGTGTCATACTTTCACGAGCGGCAGTGTAAACATAAATAAATTCACCTAAGTACGTCGACATCTATCGAAAATGAATTTCATCTCCCTTATAGAATATTCACAAATCAGAAGCCAATGAACGACGACGATGCGTCTGAAAGCATCGCTCGGTCGTTTATTGGCCTAGTAACATGCAACCCCTGACCGTGACGCAAGCTAGAACGCTTGGATGGTTTGTGATTCGATTAGTGATTCAATCAAAACGTACCCGTTCCCATGGAAGAGATTGACATTATCGCGTCATTGTGTTCGAGTTGATATCGACAGTGTGAAACGGGGCGGTTCTCTAAACGCTTTCGACACACTGTTGTGTCCCCTGATAAAAAAAAATAAAAGAAAAAAAAAGAGAAAAAAGAAAATCAAACGACAAGCCACAGATATAGTCAGAAATATCGCCCTCTCTGTGAAAATCGCTTCGTTGACGATGACGACGTTACAAACGATGCACGAAAATAATTTCGTCATACGTCGTATCGCTGATACATCGGTTTATCAGCTGCAACAAACACGAGCAAAGGCGTTGCATTTCCGTGCCGCTGGGAAAAACAATTGATAAGGAGGATGTTTCGCGCGTTAACATTCCTCCCCCTGTCTCTTCTCACTTTCAACTCGCATTATCAGCCTGCCGCTTCGCTGATTTTGCTCGATGTTTGAGAAATGACGTAGTTCCCGTGTGAACGATTAGTCTCGTCTGAAACTTTCGAAACTCTTGTTTTCCACCGACTGGTGGAACGAACGATTGGCAATCGAGGAGATAAAAAGATGAAAGAAAAGGGTGAAAATAATGCGGTACTCTTTTCTTTTCCTTCTCTTCGATCTTTTATCGCACCGAGTGTAGATAATGTACGATTATTTTCTATTCTTCTTTTTCTTTTCGCGTGAATAATTGACAGAATGCATCGATTGTGAGAATTTTCTAAGAAGCAACGTTACAGTTTTCATTAATGGATAGATTTGTAAATATTTCGAAGCGTAGTTTGATTGATAAGTTGAGATGCTGTTTACGTAATTGATAGGGTCAGTTCGATCTTGGTTGGAAGGAGAAAAAAAAAGAACTAGGTGCAATGTACACTTTATCTAACTAAATATGTAACTATGCTTACGTCAACGCGGAAGTTGCTTATTATGAATCCATAAAATTATAAGAGCGTAACGAGTTGTCAATGGACATAACGTGCTCCGAACTTGCCCAGCCAGATAATTTTCATTTTGAAAATTCTCCAATACGTTCTATCTGTTTATTATAAACAATCTGATTTCATCAAATCGAGCAAAAAAAAATCTTTCAACAAATGTTATTTTCATCTTTGCTAATTCACAATCGTAATTTGCAAATATATTTTCTACTCGATCAAAACAAGTAGAAACATTCTCTGCCTAGTGTGTGCACTCGAATTTTAAATTAGCCTATCGTAGATCTTCGAGTGTTTTGCATAACTTGCCAAACAATTCACGTTCCGCAAAGTAACCCTTGCCAAACTGGAGGTTTTGATTTACCTCGAAATTTCAGCTACGACCAAACATCCAACCGTACCTCTCCCTACTCGTTTCTCCATCGAGGCTGAAACTTTTTCGAGACAATGAAATCATAGTCTGTCCAAGGCACGTGCTGCTCGTGTGTAAATTCATTCGCATGCACTCGACCGTGTGTTTTTGCTCAGATGTGTTTTTCCACGCTATCAGACTGCGCAACAAGGCCGGCTGTGAATGCTTCTCGCTCGTCGGTCGGCGCCATCGAAAAATAGAAGGCCAATGGCACCGAATACACACGCCGTGCGATTCTTTCTCGCTCATGCGGCTCTCCCGAAGCCTTTCCGTGAAATTTCTCGCTTCCAATGTAAACTTTAACCGTGATTTATTGCGCAGTAACAGTTTTTCAAAGCCCGATGATTCTCGGTACTCTCGTAAGGGCGGCTTTGCATTCACGTTTCTTAGAATACTTGGCGCGTAAACGGCTGTGAAACCGCGTGATGACGCGAGCGCGTTGTTGAAAGTCTTCAGCATTTTTTCCCGGAGTTGTTTTGCGCGCTCGGGGAATCCAGTGAAAACAATTCCCACTTTGCTGCGTTTCTTCTCCTTTCTTTTTCTTTCTATTTGTTTTTATCTTTCCATCATTTCCCTCGTCTTTGTCACCTTATCTCTCATGTGTTTCGAACGAGGTACGTGGAAACACCGAAAACGTCTCTCGCTGTCCTTTTTCTTCCACGTTTCTTTGGTTTCGCTCGTTCAATTAACTCTACATATTGCGCAGTTGTGCACTAATCTTAATGAACGCGTTTATCTATTCGTTTGCGTGTACATGCGCGCGCGCGTGTCTTCGACGCTGGCCAGTGGCGTCGGTCCGTTTTTTTCTCCTTTCTCCCTAAGATCTCTTTCTTGCTCTGGAAATAGACCGAACGTGATCTAGAGCTTCGTGATCGAATTATACGACTCGTTTTTTACTCTTTCCTCCTTTCTCATTCTTTGTTAATAAAATTTCTATGATCTTCTCGATGAAATTTCGACGACGCTTCCTCGTGGGAGAATTTGACGAAAAATTGGAGAACTTTATAATATTTAATAATAAAAAAAAGAAGAAGAAATAGTGTGAAATTTTGCACTTTTCCAGAGAAAGGAGGATATTTCAAAGCGTTCCATTCGAGAGGGAGAGAAATCTATCTATTTTCCATTCATTATCACATACATATTCTCGATTCTCATTTCAGTATCAATTGCCGTAATCAATCTTAGTCCCCTTATTTACTCCGCGTTTGTACGCGTTCGTCTTAATGGAAAATCTAGAGCAAATATGTTTACGTTCGATGGTAGATAAGCATGCGATACTGTGCATTCAGTATTGAGTAGGAACACTTTCGATCGTGAAACTTTTTAAGATTGCCCAGGAAGACGTAGAATTCTGCGAGCGAATGGGAAAGACGTCGACGAAGGCGTTTCTTCGTTGACGATATGAAAGAAAAAAAATAAAATAAAATAAAAAAAAAGGTCAATCGAATTATTTCTACCGTTCTTCCCATAATGTTTTATTCATTGACGATAAATTCGGGTCGTAGGTCGGGTCCCGTTTAATTTTCTCCGAAGGCGAGTAAATTACAGGCGAACCTCGCTTACGTTGCGTATACTTCTTCTTCTACGTCACTTGTCGCCCACCACGAAATGCTGAGTCGATACACTGGTATTCTCTACTCGTTCATACCTTCATAATGTGCTAAGTCTGACGCAACATCGATGAAAATATCTGCGCTAGTTCCGATAAATTGCTGTATTGCTGTCAAGTACACTGTTTCAGCCTGGTTATCGAGGGACGAAGAATTTCAAGGAAAGAATGATCAATTCTGATTCTGCAGTCAAAGATTTGGACCGAAGATACTGTGTTTCCTCGAAATTCTTCCAGGTTTCGGAACAAGTGTTCTCGGAGCTTTGTTACTTAATCGTAACTCTCTTATAATTAAGTTGATATGACGTTTCATTCGTTTATAGTTGGTATTCATAATTATACATTTAATCATTTATCTCTTCACTTGTTCTTCCACACATTATTTCGGCTACGTATCTGGCGATCTCGTTAAGCTTTAATTATCATGCAACCCTTCTCGTTCAATCTGTTATCACTGTGAGTAGAATTTAATTCACTCTTCACACTAAATTTACCGCTACTAAAATATTTATTTTTCTATTTTTATCAATTGTTAGATATTTTCACTAAAAATTCGACTATTTCCTACTTTTTCTCAATTTGATACTACATCTTAATCAATTTGTCACGTAAGATAAGTAAATAAAACAAGTTAAAATAAATTAAACGCAATTTCGCCTGTTCGTTTCCACGAAATTTTCGGTGCAACATCTTTTCATGCATTCCTTTGCAAATTTCGATTGTTTGTTAGCCGTGTTAGCGTCACCGCGGAAGGAATCCTAAGATGTACGTCTCGATTTCTTTGAACGTGGCAAAATTACACCGCGTCATGCTCATTCTCAGGGCCTTGTTCACTAATAATAACTAAAAATCAATAAACGTACGCGGTTAAAACTAGGATAGAATGGACAGAAATAGCCGATGTGTTTCAGCTTGATTTATTGTCGCAGATGTATGTAATTAGTATTTGTACGTGACGCGAATACCGACGAGATCACTTTCAACAATGTTACGCGCGCCCTTGTTTACTAGCTGAAAACGAGAAAAACAGCGATTAACCCATAGAATTAACTAGTAATATCGTCGATGTTGATTTATAGATCTCCTCGTTCTTGTAACAAACATCCATGAGGGTTATATTTATTTTTACGATCACGCGCGTAAACTTAATCTCGAGTACTAATTACGGTGTTATTTAAATTCATCGACGTCAATCTTCTAATGTCTGGCATCTCCATGTCAATCGAATGTCTTGAAATAACCGATATCGTACTGTTGGTATAGAAACTTCCTGGTACTTGCTCGAATTAACTCAGGAAAATATAAATTCAACGCTAACTGATGGGAAAATGTATGAAATTAATTTGGAAAAGTGTAAATTTGAAAATAATATATTTATTTTAGCGTATTTCGTATTATGAGAAAGTTTCATTCTTGCTTGATATTAATTTAGAAACTTTTAAATTCGACATTAACACATTTATTTTCATGTAAATGTCTGGATGAACTTCCGTTCAATTTCTCTTACATTTCGAAATAGTTTGAACTGTTCATTTTCTAAAGAAACGAATAAATAAGTATCTAAGAATAAGCGAAATACAGTTTTCAGATGACAAACAAAATGTTGGTTTGAAATAGTTTCGAACGTTCCTTTTAACACGTGACTGTCGAGTTTTCGGAAGAAAGGAACGAATATAACTGCTTACACGAGCCACGAGTATTCGAGCTATCCACGATCTTGTCTACTTCAACGAATACGCATCCAATTACTCGTAACACGTAAACGATTCGATTATCTGAATGATACCGCAGCTGGATGACGCACAAAGTGGAAGAACCAGCGTCATCCTTGTTCTCGAGTTGACCGTACTATGATAGCATGCTAAATACCTAAAACAGCTGCGACTAGTTTACTCGTCTAACCGTGCGACCAAGACTGGGGCCCGCTCGTGTGTCACTTGATAATTTCGCATTCCATCCTGTTTCCACCATCGGAATCGTTGATTCAAACTGCACCAAATCAATTTTCTCTTCGTCGATGTATAATAACGAGAATCAGTCATAAATCGGTACATTCCAAGAATCAGAAGATCATGCATGTTTCAATAAACTAGTGACACAAACGCGTTCGTTGAAGGAAATTAGTCACGGAACAGGTTTTCATGGAAAAATATACAGGATCTTTTAATAAACACTCTTGTTCTTAAGTATTGAAACACTTTGGGGGGCAGATAATTGGAAATGTTATTTGGAAAGTAATTTAGAAATTTAATTACTGAAACGACTTTCAAAAATTTCGTAATATTTTCTAAATATTGTTATTTGATTGTCATCGTTGAGTAAAGCTAACGATTTCGAAATGTACAGTTAGCTCTATCATTTAGAGTTGATCTTTAAAAGCTAATATGATTACTCATTGTTTTTTATTCTTCTTTGCACTGATTTCATCCATCAACAATGCAACACAACATTGTACGCTTGCGCAACTTTGCCGCATTATAGTCGATGATAAATAAACGTATTTACTAAATAGTAACCGATTGAGATATCAACGTGGTGTCATAGCGTGGGAATAACAGAAAATTGTAGGAAAGATATCGAAACTATTTCGAGATATCTGTACATGCTAGGAGCGACATAACAAAATTGTGTAGTTCGAAGAATTATCAAATAATTCATAGAAATCACCAAATCCCTGTTATAACTTATTTAAAATGTAACGATACATTTCGTAACTAAAAAGGATTTCGTTCGAAGTGTATTCTCAATTTCATATTTGCTAAGTCTTCGAATAAATGATAAATAATTGAAGTGCATGGGGAAAAAAAGGTTAATTCATTCTGAGTAAAACGAACTTTAAACATTGAAGACCTGTATTAATTTTCCAGACATTATCGATTTAATTAACACTTGCTTTACATCTCGTAGCAAAAAAACACAGTACAACGTACATTCTCATCCTTGTTCCATGCAAATATCAATACCCTAACCTTCCATCTCGCCACTAATACTGTTATTATTTAAATAGCAGTAACTTTTGTCTCTTTTCTCATTTCTAAATACTAAGTTAAATTGTACAATAAAAACATCCATATCTATTCGAATGTCATATAAAAAAAAAAGGATTCTTCAATCTCTTTTTTCTTAAGTTCTTCAACTTCCGAGTGATCGTGATAGTTTGATCATTCAGTGTGCTCATAAGAAAATTTGACAAAAAATAAATATGAGAAGCGAAGGAACGAGGATGAGCTAGAAGCATAAAAGATGATCAGAAACGGCGTAGTTCATTCGCCCACGAGTTGAAAAGTCAAAGCGCCTGAGTAATGATGCCCGCCGCCCATGGCTAAGAATAGCACGTGGTGATCATTGCTTCTCGTCACCTTCGTCGTCGTCGTCGTCGTGGTTGTGGTCGTCGTGCTAGCAGCGACTAGTTGCACGTTGTTGTAAACAAACGCGCTATAACACCTTAGCAGATATTCACGTTCCCTTCTGTCGACGAGTGTCGTGTCCCACCTGTGCGAACCTGCCAGGGAGGAAGTGCGTTCTGTCTTTCACCACAGAGAGAGGGAGTCGCGTTTCTTCGTTTAAATTTACCATTCGTCGTTCAGCATGGATCAACCGTGTGGCACATTGTCGCTATTTATACAAACACAGAGAAGAAAAAGAAAACACACTGACTAGCGTTAAATGTAAATTTTAATAAAAAAAACATTATTCTGAATTAAAATGGTTTCCTTTAAAATATTACTTCTTTCTATTCAAAATAGTTAAAATTTTCGTAATATATTAGCAGACTGCATGAATTATTAGCTGCGAAAAACAAAATGATAATGAACGTGTTAAAGTGTCAAATATTCTATTTCAGAGAAGAACGGAAATCGTGTTTCCTAATTCTTTATAATTCGATTTTTCTTCGTTTATGAGAAGAAATATTTGCATAAAATTATGGAGGGTTAAATTTAAATCTGATTGTACAGTCCTTCGCTATATTAATTCCTCTCTCGAAGAAGAAATTTTCAACATTTAATCGATAACTCGAACGATCAATTTGCGAATGATTAGAAATTTCTGTTATCACGTTACATGGCCCAATAGTTCCGATTCAAAGTTGAAAGCTGAGAGCTTCTTCGAAGTTGTTTCATTGTATATTTTGCTATGGAATACCTGTAAGGTCGTGTATCTCGAGACAGGTCTCGACCAAACTGATCTTTGGAACCTGGCAACGTGGGCGCCAAAGAGTCTGCAATGCCTCTGGTTATATGCATACACGTTTCTGTTGTTTCTTTCTGTTAGCGACTAATTTGGGCCGTGATAGGATGTTATTAATGTAGCCTGGTAGGTTGATAATTTGCTCTGAATATTCGTGTAAGAGTTTTTACTATTTTCTTCTGTTTAGTTCAGATGATAAGTAGACGTTTCTGTTTTCTTTCTGTTCGTAGGAGAAGAAAGTCACGATGCTAAGAATTGGATCTGTAGCGGGCTTGTTGGTCCTGTTGACAATCGCGAAAATCGTGGCCTCGAATCGTTGTTTAACAATGTTCGAAGGTAAACTCATGTCTGATTAGGAAATAATTCTTTCCAATAGATCTGTCAGCAATTAATCAGAGAATTAACATTTCGAACAGAGGCTAATCCAAAAAGGGTGGTTCACCTGGATGGACAATCATGGAACATCAATCTGGAGATCTCTCGTAGGGTAACTCAGAGGCTTGCCACCATAGTTATGAAGATTTTCTTAACAGAGGTGTTAGGATATTCTGGAGTGACTACCATTGAAGTCGAGGATGAGTTTAGAACAAATGAAACATTCATGAGGTTGTCGGAAGATGTCTCTTACAATGGGTAAGCGATGCAACACTTTAAAATTAAATTTGAAAAAATATATTATTACAAAATGGGACAAGGTCCCGTTGCTATACAAAGAAGATACAATTTTTGTATCTTCAAACGCACAATTGTGGTATTCATGAAAGTTTCTCTAGAGAATCTTTCAAAAATGTTGTAGATTTTACAACGAAATCTAATAAGACGTAAAATAAACTTGCTACGTGACACAAAAGAAAAACGAACCTTCGAATTATAACGATTGTATCAAACAATAATTTTTTCTAAAAGTTAGCGAATCATTTTCTCCTCGTATCGTACGATTTAATATAGTTTTCAACCCAGTGCAACGACTCTAATTAAATCATTTAAGAAATTCACAAAAAAAAAAAGAAAAAAACGAAAAAAGAGAGAGAATACGATCCAATTCATCTTGTCCAATTTGCTCCAGCAGACCACCGATATCGATGGTGAATATGGAGGTCTGGATCCCGCCGCAGATGGACACGATGCCGTTGCTAGACACACACGACGTGAAGGAATGTGGATCTATTGCTCCACCAGGTCATTTCGGTTGGTTCGTGCCTGCAGCGTTATCGAAGCTTGGCGACAGTTGGATAACCTTCGCTAGGCGTGAAACAGCGGCTCGTTTCGACATGGATGAGTTCACGCTGAACATCGTGAAGAATTTCACCGTGGACCCTATTACCAAGACCTACTACTGCCAGGAATCGTTCTGCCAGCAGGGAATGTACATTCCTGAACGTTGTAAGGAGGGATCGTGCGCTCTTCTGTTAACCGGTGATCCGAATGTGACCGATTTCGTGAAGGATCACATAGACAAGATGAATTTGTACGTGAAGGTGGCCTGGGTTGGATCGAATCTGAAGTATCTGACAGAGACTCTGAGCAAAGAGCTGTTGATTGGTCTGAACTCGACGAAACCAGCCGTTGACAGGTATTACTTGGCACATTTCTTAATACACGAACGACACGGTCAGTATAAGTCGATATTTTTATGCAGATACACCGAGAGAAATATGTTTGCATAATTTTTTTCTCGATAACCGGCGCTCGTGTTTTTATTTAATCTTGCACCACGCGAAAAAATACAGCGGTGTAATTGTTGGCATAAAAAATTGGATATTTTGTTCTAGGAAATTTTTATGTTCCTTCTTTCTCTCTTTTTTTTTTTTAACGTGGACTGTTTCCACTTCTGCATTATGTTGGTCTCGTTTTTATGGAGTATAATTTCTATTTCACTTTATCGATTTACACTATTAGCCGAAAGTTTAAGACCACCTGCGAACTTACAGAAATATTGATTCTGCTATTACAATCTTGTCGAGATCGCTAGCAATTCGCTTCGTCTCGTTCGACTTTAAACGATTCCTGAAATCGCTAACTCTTTTCCGGAAATTTTCTGGTCCCCAAACTTTCAGCCGGTTGGTGTATAATTAAAAACATCTTAACATCTTTTTCTACTTAGAGGTACAAAGTACGAGATATCCTCGCAATGTTTTTTAACCTCAAAAAAAAAAAGAAAGAAAGAAAAAAAGAAAAGGAGGAACGTGTACGCATATTGACTTTGTTTCATGGACACGTGGAGTAGTTAGATATAAAAAGAGAAGAAAGAAAAAAAAAAAGGAGCCGGTGAAATTCCTTCAATTCGAGGTCAATATTATTCCGCTGATGATCGTGTCGCGCAATAAACGTCTCCCAGAAATAGAATCAAATCGAAAACATCCTGCACCCGCAAACATTTCGCCGACCAGTGCGTTTCTTTTATTACCGACGATCCGCTGCAGACATCGCTGTCCTGTTTTTCTCCTCGCGAGCTCGCGAAAAAAACACGCGCGTCACTTTTCTTTACATCTTATTATTGCATACGTAGAACACTTTCGTTGTTTCCTCCAGGTCCCTGGTGATCATGCACTGGACACCGAGCACCGTCGTTCCGAACGAGAGAGACTTCGCCATTATCGAGTTCCCTCGTTGCGGTACGATGGGCACAGAAATCGGTTGCAAATACGAGTCGAATAGACTGATCAAACTAGTCTGGGCGAGGTTAGAGTACATCGCTAATTTAGCTTACGAGGCGATCAATCACGCGAAATTCACACGTGAAATGTACGAGGATCTGATCAATCGTCACAACAGACTATCTGGAAGCGTAAGCGAAGAAGAGATCGCTTGTAGCTGGTTGAGAGAGAATCTGAACTATACTCTCGATTTATGGATGCCTAATAACGTAGACAAGAACATTTTATACGTAGGCGGAATATTTCCTATGAGCGAAGCTTTCTACTCTGGAAAATCTATCCTGATTGCTTCAAAAATGGCGAAGGAGGCTATCAACGTGAATAACACTCTCCTGAAAAATTATAATCTAACGTTGTTGGTAAACGATGGACAATGTAAATCTGACATGGTGATGAGATCATTCATTGATTACATTGTGCACAATCAGTACGAGAAGTTGGTCGGTGTTCTTGGCCCAGCATGCTCGGAGACTGTAGAACCTCTTGTTGGTGTTTCGAAGCATTATAGAACGGTGATCATCAGTTACAGCGCTGAAGGATCTAGCTTCAACGATCGTACGAAGTATCCTTATTTCTTTCGAACGATCGGTGAGAACAAACAGTACAAGCACGTTTATCTGCAACTGTTGAAGAAACTAGGATGGAAAAGGGTGGCTTCTTTAACGGAGGATGGACAGAAGTATACGGAGTATATATCGTACATGCAAGATATACTAAGGGACAATGGTATCGTGTTTGTGGCGAATGCAAAGTTTCCAAGGGAACGTGAAGCCGATGTGATGACTAAGGTAATGATCATTGTACGAAATGAAATATCTCGTTCGTTCGTGAAAGGTGCTGTTGCTCGGAGCATGAAATCGACTGTTGAAGCGGTTAGGCTAAGATCGTTAGAGCGTAACGCGATGATTGTCGTGACAGGGAATTATTCATTTTCGATGAATAAATCATGGTTGAAATGTTTTGTATTATAGGTATATTAGACATGCAGAGATTACGGGAAATAACGGCGTGCGCATATTTATACGTTATTACGATAAACGCTGGGTAACGTTATCTATTGGCTTAGCCTTGGGGGGCCTTGGGCAACGCTTCTACGTTTATCGAAGAGATAGTTTTCTTCTTCTGTTTTTTTTCCTCGTATTTCTGCATGTACATTATCAATGAGTCTTGAAATGACAATGTAAATGGAGAAGATTGAATGAAGTTTAATGTAATTAATTTTAATTGCATGCATTTGTAGAATATCAATTGTGGTTATCGTGACCGTTTCATTCTAGAAACTCGGAATATTGCAGGAAAATTTATTTGTAAAATTTGACAATAATATATAACATTTGATGTTTAGTTTTTTCAAGTAAATTTTGCACACATTGTAGTTATATTTGTTTAGTTTGTGAAAGGAAATGTTGAAATATTAACTGAATGATAAATGATAAAAAAAATACGTTGCTTCGTGTGCTTCGAAGAAGTTCAAGATGTCACAAACTTTCTATGTGCAGATTCTTTGCGTTTCAGTATTTGCAAGATTTCAAGCAGAAGAAAGCGAAGATCATCATCGCTGATGTGTATGATCAAGTAGCTCGGCAAGTGATGTGCGAAGCGTACAGATTGGAAATGACTGCAGTCCAGGTAAACACGCGAAAAATAGTACTTTGCAATTTTGCTCGCATAAATCACAAATTTTCCATAAATAGATCTTTATTAATATTCGGACACTCTTTAAAATAGAATAACTTTTTTAAAAGTGGACCAAACGATTTGAGTTTCTCTCTCTCTCTTTTTTTTTTTGAGAAATTAGAAGGAATAATCTACAAAATTTATTTTCTAAATTTTCATTGCAAGCTTACACAAAACTCGCAAAAACGACTTTCATTAATTTCTTCACGATTCTGATTAATAGTTATATTTAGTTATCAGTACAAGATATCATCAAACATTGATTTTTTGTCAATTTCATTTGTACAAGAGATAAAGCTTTTTCCAAACTGGAGCAGTTCTCCAGCAAAAATAAATCTCAATTTCCATCTATTTATAGATCGTTAAATAAATAATAAATTTACAAAAAAAATTCATTCACGAAAGGATTGATGGACGTAGTAGACGCAAAATGAATTTGCTACGTTGCAAATGCGATTTGTAAAGGTTACAGGAACCAGGATCGTAGTTTAATGAATTGACTTGTTGCTGTTAAAAGGGTTACGTGTGGTTTTTGCCTCTTTGGCTACGACCAGAATGGTACGACACCGATCGATACAATAAGATGGGAGAACAGGTGCCTTGTACCACGGCAGAAATGAGTAAAGCGATAAACGGCTACCTCGGCTTATCTCACGCGTATTTCGCCCCCGACGACGATATCATGCAGGAGGGAATAACGGTGCGTCAGTGGCGCGATCGTTACGAGCTTTATTGCCAGGAAAAAAATCAACCACCCTCGAACTACGCAGGTTTTGCTTACGACGCAATGTGGACGTACGCTTACGCGATGGATCGACTTTTACGTGAAAATCAGAGTTACGTTTTCGATTTGCACAGTGAGCACACTGTCAACCGGTTGACCGACATCATCGGCGAAACAGATTTCTATGGAGTATGTTATAAATATTACTATTATTACAACGAAAAATTTGCTATCACTATTGAACAGTTTCTACTAAAAGGATTTGACAATTTATATTTATACAAGGTGTTTCATTTAAGTTGCATATTTAAATTACTTCCGCTGCTATTGAAGATAAGAGAACATGACTAACAATGAGAGGAATTTATATAATTTCAGGACTTACATTTGACGATAATGAAAGAAATTCTTCTCGATGTCATTTTGAAAGTCATTTCCTGGTGATCGTTATTATGTTAGACATTAATATCTGTTTTTTTGTAATGCAATCTTGTAACTAACATTAAGACAAATCCAACGACCTATGGTATCATGTTTTTTTTAACCCTCAACTGACGGTACCTGGGTTCATTCAGACTCGAGCGTCAATAAGAGTATTTTTTTTATATTATTGTTATTTAAAACGATTATCCGGATCCAGGTATTTCGATACAATTTGTCGAACTGTCCGTCATCTAAGTGTTAAATGATCTCAAATGATAGAAAGAAATATCGATGCAATGACCTTCATTCAAGATGACTTTTGAAAGACAACTTTTATTCTTAATTGACACACGTCTTTAAGCCGTGTAAACTGATTTAGTCATTTTTTCTTGCTTTCACATGATTTCTCCTTGAAATCTCTCGTAATCTCCTCAACACACCGTGGATATTATTTTTTTCTTTGCACACGGGAAAATGACTGGTTGGTTTCAGGTATCAGGAAGGATCAAGTTTTATGGCGGTCCTTCGAGACACTCTGTCATTAATATCGTTCAGCATATTAATAACGAGACTCGACTGGTCGGTAATTTCTATCCGAATGTCTCAGAAACGAAGCACGAAGTTGTTGGCGGTAAATTAGACTTGAACGTGTCAGCCATTGTCTGGTTATCGCATACCATGCCAGATGATGGCTCTGAACCACCTGAACGATGCGTTATCGCTGGTTTCGCTGATGTCCTGAACGTATCGTGCGAAGTCGCGTTCGTAATCGTCAACATTCTTGGCTTCGGTCTGTTTGGAATGATACTGATCATCGGTTTCATCATCGTCAAGAGAAAGTGAGCAATCGGCGTATTATCATAAAGATTTCGAAATTATTTCATGAATTGATCTGACGTTTTTTTTCTCCTATCTCTGTTTAATAGATACGACGAGAAAGTACGTCAACACGAAAAGTACATCAAGAGTTTAGGTTTAGATTTTGCACACGCTGACACGTCTGACTTGGACAAATGGGAGATACCAAGAGACAGAGTAGTTATTAATCGAAGATTAGGCGAGGGTGCTTTTGGAACAGTATACGGTGGTGAAGCGCAGTTCCCTGACAAAGGATGGCTCGCTGTAGCTGTGAAAACGTTGAAAGTTGGAAGCTCTACCGAAGAGAAGTTGGATTTCTTAAGTGAGGTAGAGGTGATGAAGAGGTTCGAGCATAAGAACATCATCAAGCTGTTAGGCGTGTGCATTAAGAACGAACCTGTGTTAACTGTAATGGAGTTTATGCTTTACGGAGATTTGAAGACTTATCTGCTTGCAAGAAGACATCTCGTGAACGATCGCAATTACGAGGACTCGGACGAGATATCTAACAAAAAGTTAACTGCTATGGCGCTGGATGTGGCCAGGGCGCTCAGCTACTTGGCTCAAATGAAGTATGTTCATAGGTGAGTTGAAAAATATCGACCGGTAAAGCTCATTAAAAAATTGATACAACTATTTATTTATTGAAATTATTTAAAAATTATTTATTATTTATCGAATAAAATGATCGAATTGTTAAAAATTTCTTCGTTTCAATCATTAGTTTAACTGGAAATCAGCCTTCTCGGATTTTCAAAAGTATTTTTGACGTTTAATTAATTGGAATTCCCCTTTTTATTTTTCAGAGACATTGCCTCTCGAAACTGCCTGGTGAACGCTCAACGCGTAGTAAAACTGGGTGATTTCGGTATGACCAGGCCGATGTACGAAAACGACTACTATAAATTCAATCGAAGAGGTATAACTCTCAGAAATCAGCAACGAGAATCATTGCTCTTGGTCGTAATGAATTTTAAAGAAAATAATATCTTCCTCCAGGCATGTTGCCAGTGAGATGGATGGCTCCAGAATCCTTGGGCCTAGGAATCTTCACTCCAGCCTCTGACGTCTGGTCTTATGGCGTTCTACTCTATGAAATTGTCACCTTCGGTAGCTTTCCTTTCCAAGGAATGAGCAACAACGAGGTGCTAACTCATGTGAAGGCTGGAAACTCGCTTAGTGTTCCTAAAGGAGTGAAGTTGCAATTGTAAGTTCTTTTTTTTACGTTATACGAGTGCAAATATTATTTTTTCTGGCGAGTGAATTATCGCGAATAGAAAGGTACAATAGTTTTATACAATAACTTCAACTTAATTGTTACATCGCTGTATTATTACATTACTATGAGTCAAATTTCTTTACATTAATTACTACTTCTTGTTTTTCAACATTTTTTAAAATGTAACTAAAATTGTAATCAACTGTAATTTTCTTTTTGAATTATTTATTGTATTCTAATTAAACAAGCATCAAACAATAATAAAAATTACAGAAATTGTAGAAGTTTATCATACAATCGTACTAGAAAAACTTCGTTCATTTAGAATGCTATTTAAACTCGATTCAGAAATTCACAAAAATATTAAAGATTATTATATACAAAATATTATTAGTCCCTAACATTCACCTAAAAGTTTCGCCGTATAAACACGCGATATACATTCGAATTTACAGAGAGAACTTGATGTATTCTTGCTGGAGGACGGACCGCACGAAGAGACCAACTGCCCCAGAGATCGTCGACTTCTTAGCCACGAATCCTCGAATCTTATCTCCATGCTTAGACGTTCCTTTGGCCAGCGTACAAATCGAGCACACTGGACAATTCGACATGCATCTGACAGAGCATATACGAAAATTCTCCCTCTCGTGGCCACCACAGAATCCTGTCAATAATCAATCACCCACATCGACTCCCAGTCCATTAGGAATACCTAGCCCTCCTCTGTTAGACATTAACTGTTCGGATGACAAACAAAACCAGGACTCTCTGTTAGGCGACGTAGCCTGCGATTTAGAGAGTTCTAGGCCTCTGTTGATGAACTCTGGCGAATCCTCGTCAGGGCCAACGATCAGCTTACAGAGTTTCAAACGGAAAGATGAGCCAGCGCATAGGTACATGAATATCCAGCCTGGTTTGTCAACGAGTTCGGTGAATTATTCCGCTCAGAACGACAGGACGATTCAAATGGAGGAGAGGCGCGCCATGCTGCCGGAGAACAGGAATTCACAGGATGTGTCGATTCTCTGACAGCAACGTAAGCACGCGATTTCACGACAGAAATCGATGGTGCATTTCTACAGACGCGCCGAGGGCATATTTGGAAAATATGCGAGAAGGTCGTATAGAAAGACGAGCGTTTAAAGATCAGTCCGATAACTGGAAGAAAACATTGTTGACTACGGAAGATAGAAGAGGTTTTTATAGGATGTTACTTCTGATTGAAAGGTATGATCTTGGTATGATTAAAAGTATGATTTATCCTTGTTGGATAAACAAGGAACAAGTGTGTGTGAGCATGTGTGTATATGTGAAAGAGAGAGAGAGAGAGAGAGAGAGAGAGAGAGAGAGAGAGAGAGAGAGAGAGAGAGAGAGAGAGAGAGAGAGAGAGTAGATCGTTTGATCCTCGTGGAGATTAAAATCCTGCCGATTTAGAGATGTTAGCGAATGTTAAACTATAAGTAGAAAGGATGGAAACGAGGGGATTAGAGATCAGTTTGCAATAAGCGAAAATAACTGGTGCGTTACGTAGAGTTCAGAGAAGCGAGCCTGAGTTCCGTTGAATTTTCGCTCAATGATCCACTTTTGAGACTGATAACACGTAGAGAAATTATAGGTAACCAGATCGATCGACGCGACAGTACTGGAAGTTTGTTAAAAAAAAAAAAAAATAATAATAAATAAAAAAAGAAAATAGCGATTCGAACGGATTTTCTTCGGGGAATTACATTTTTCTTTTAATCCGGGTTAACAAGCTCGAACCGTGCGATATCGTCGCAGAGGTGTTTTATTTCTTCGAATAAAAATTTCCATTGTTTTCGCGCCAAGCGGAAAAAACAGAAAGAAACGAAAGGCTGCTTTTCGGTGTTAAGATAAGTCGTATTTCACGATAATCGAAAGGAGAATGACTGATAATAATGGACACAGCGTTGTTTCTGCGCGTGAAAAGAAAAAAAAAAGAAGATATTTCGCATGCAGCATTTCACTGTCTAAATAAAAAAAAAAGAAAAAAAAGAAAAAAATACCGCTTTCTCGCGATGTCCGAAAACGAGACTTCGTCTTAAGGGCTTCTATCAAGTTCTCCCTTTTTTTTTGTTCTTTTTTTTTCTGTTTCCAGACAATCGTATCGACGTTAAACACTTCGTGATGAAGTTTGAGCATTTTTATGGACGAAAGAATAAAAAAAAAAAAAGAAAAATGCAAAAAAACCACGAACAGAAACAGAGCAATATTTTACACGGCGGAATGATCGATTTGTACGTCGACATTCGCATGTGTATAGCCATGACATTTATATAGAAGTGATATGTATATGTTTTATTCGAATACACGTGAAACATTAAGGCGAAATCAAAAAAGAAAAAAAAAGAAAAAAAGTTAAACGAAGAGGGAAAAGAAAAAGAAAGCAAAGGGTCCGAAACGTCCCTCTCAGTTCCAAGTAGTATATATATATATATATTTTTTGACCCGTCTTTTACGCAATATACTTAGCGATTTAATAGGATACAATGACTGCGGTCTAGTTACTCGCTATTTTTCCGATAAACACTCGATCCTCGCTGGAAACTCTTAAATGAAATAACGCAACAAAGGAAAACAAGGGAAAGAAGAAGAAGAAACGAAAAATACAAAGAAAACGGTTACTATTATTATTATTATTATTATACACGATGTCACGTCCTAGCTATTATTTATTAATTTAAAACTAGAGAAACTCTAAATCGAGACTTCCTTTTTTTTTCTTTTTTTTTCTAAGATGTATATTTAATATGTAAGTGTTCTTCGTCGCGTGCTATCGTTCTTCGAAGCAATTTATTTTTATTCACAGGCGAAAATGTGTACGGCACGCGACGAGAGAAATTTGCCGTTATTTAGGTGCAATAACATTCTACGTCTTGTACAAACAAGTTATTAAAACCAATATATATATACATAATATATATTAATGGGTATATATTGGGGTGATCGATAAATATCATTTAATTTAAGGATATTAAAAAAGTTATTATTAATAATAACGAGAAACCTAGTTAGTAAAACAATCACTGTAAAATAATTCACACAGAAATCACGCAAATATTTATTGAAATTTCTAAATGATTTTCCATTCTAATTCCTGTCGATAGTACACATATATTGATCACTTTAATATATACAGACTGTATACAGGTTGCCTGAATTTTAATGATACCGACCAAAAATGATATATATTTTTCTTTTCTTTTTTTTTCTTTTGTTTTTAGCGTGCGTTCCATTAAGGTAGCACGATTCTTCGTTAACGAAACGCTCCATTTACTTTCGCGTTTCTAACGAAGAAACTTTTATCATTTCGTTCGTTTATCGAACGCGGTTCACGTTTTATTTTCGTACGAAACTTCTTAACGAGGCATTTCTTTTCCGTTTTTTTTTTTTTTTGCTACTTATCCAAAGAACATGTTCCTAATGTTTGGTCTAGATTAAAATCCAGACACCCTGTGGTACGTAATATACGAACGTTGAGAAACTATCATCGTTACCGAGCAACATAGAATTCTGTTAAACGCGAGATTGATGACTGACGTGGAAACGAGACAGAAAGTATTTTTAATTCTCACGCTAATTCCAATTTGTAGATCGAATCCACGTATATAGTATATCGATCAGACGCGCGCGAGAAAAGAAGAAAATTCTTCGATCGTACACAATAATTATACTTTTAACACGTTAAACGCCACATTGATTTGGACCGACTTTTCATTCAATCGTTCAGTGTTGAAAATATCGTAGTGTTACGAGAAATTTAACCAAAAAGGTTGCAACTTCATTAAACTTCCTTCCTGCAGAGGAAAGACGTATCTGTGGTAAAATTGTCTCAATGCAACCCATTGATAAGTAATTATTTTCTATAAATGACGGTGTTAGCCTTCGAGAACCAAGCTGGCTTAAACTAAAAATTTTAGCATCGGTCTGTAGGAAGATGCACGTGGCACTCAAACCTTCCGCAACCACAGATTTCAATTTTCAATTTTCAACGTTCAATTTATAGCCGCAAAATTTTTCGAACTGTTTTCGAAAGCGTGGAAATGAATAATTTTCAAATTCGTGAACGTACGAAATTTGTTTCGTTCAATTAAAATAGAAGCGCGTAAGGAATAAGGTGAAAAGTCGGTGGAAGAAGAAGTGCGAGCCAAATGACCAAAACGCCTACAAACGGCAACCATAATGGAAGGTTTAACGTGTTAATATCGTGGAAATTGTGCACATCACGTCCATCACGCTTATCGTAGTACTTAGTGATAGAAAAATGATTTTTTTCCTTCTCTCTTTTTTTTTTCTCTTCTTTTCTACGTCGGGTATAGATTAAACGATAACAATCGAAACTTCTTCTTTTCTACGCGAGCGCGTAGGCGAATCGAGCAGAAAGTGCAAATCTTTTTTATCCGTAACGCGGCGGAAAAGCTGCACAGTACAATCCTTCCTAGATAGCTTTACACAGAGAGAGAAAATGTTACTGTAATACAGATATCGCGATGTTATTTATTCTCGAATTGTACAGATGTAATTTTATATACGTTGCAGATGATACGAGATATGGATGAGAATGTTACGTACTGTTCTGTACAGATACTGTTATTCCTTGAGAAGATATTTATCATGCTTTCTCGAATTAAATTATATAGAAAACGTCCTCTGAGTTTTTATTATTTTTCTTTTTTTTTCATCGTCCTTGCGAATTTTTGCACAGGGTGAGTCGTGTAACGTGATCACCTTCAATTATTCTGGCTATTATAGAATGATTGAAACGTCTTTATGTCCCATAAAATGATCCGAAAGAAGATCTTAAAATGCTCGTAGTATGCTTTTTATGTTTCTCTGTTTTTTTCTTTTAAATTGTCAAGGTTAGCGTTAGCTTTTTATAGGTAATTTTATGGCGAATCGCCGAGACGAGTTTCACAAATATCGTCAAGTATTTTCTTTCTTCAGCTGAATTGAAAAATTCTTTCGTATACTATCCCTTAAAAGTGGAACCAGAAGTTACAGATTTTCGTATAAGAGGTACGAAAGATGTACTAATAAAACATATATGCGACATAAAAAAGTAATTTTGATCGGGGTTCCCTAGCAACAGAATAATTTAAGGTAATAGCGTTACACGGTTCACTTTGTAGAAATATTTACAGCCAAGTTGTCAAATTTCATTGACTAAACTATTTCAAATAATATCGTTGAAATTCTCCTGAGTGACTTGCGCCATCTAGCGGAAAGGTGCTATTACTAAACTCAAAATTCAACTTTCGATTTAGCTCCTTCAGTAGTTCCAAAGATTGCCGCAAGAGGGTGAATTTTGTGTTTAGTAATATCACCTTTTCGCTAGATGGCGCCACATATTCTGCCCAGTAGGTGGATCCCACTTGCGGCAGTCTTTGGAACTGCCGATGGGGCTAAATCCAGAGTTGATTTTTGAGTTTAGTAATAGCACCTTTTCGCTAGATGGCACCACATACACGGCGGGATTTTCCGCTTTATTTTAGTACCGCTATTCGTCGCTAGATAGCACCGTAATGTACTTAGGAGGGAATTTTGAAAAATCGCTTTTAAATAGCGTACGACATCGGAAATTCACTCAGTAATTATTGGAAATTATTATAAATGTTCGAAACTGTTAAATATACCGCAGAAAGCCGCCGGATTGTTTCTAAATCGTAGAAATTTTAATTTTTGAGGTAGAACAGGTGCTGAATAATTTACGTTCATGTTGTAGGAACGATCCTATGCAAAAAGTAATTGAATTTGCAGCTATTATAGGAATGATATGACGAATAGGTACGATTCCTGTTACTCAGGAATACGTTTTAACCGCTAATTACTTATTGTTATTGAAATGTACATCATTATATGTACTAAACTGTTACAATAGCAACAAAAAAATTTGGAATAATAATAGAAAGTGATATATATGTAGTTTTTTAATAATTATGTCACAAATATGGTAAAATTTTGTAGCAATTGTCTGTACTTTTAGATAAGGCAATTAGCAGCAGTCGCTACTTTAATTCAGAGAAGAAAGCAATACTATTTTACGCAGCTTCTATTCATAATTCTGATTTGAAGAATGACGAGCTTCTGCAATTTGAAAGAAAAAAAAAAGTGTTTCGTTCAATTCTCACATTTTTTTCAGAACCTTTCTCATGTATTAAACATCCTCAACTTAATAACAAATAACTAAACATATCATAAAATGTAGAAATTCACTTATTCCAGTTATCAAATAAATTCACCTCACTAATAATCACAAAATACATTCTGAATTCAGTAATTCTTTCATGCAGAAAACTAAACTCTCAAAAAATTAAATTATACACATACGTTTAACGCAACTATAAAAGAACCTTCAAGTGTACCATGTTGTTTTAATCATAGCTAAATAAAGGTTCTCCATCTAAATCCATCAGAAGAATACTCTTCTTCATCAAGAACAAAGAAAAAAAAAATTATAAAGGTACCGTAAACTGCAAAGAGTTACAAGGATTCCAGAGTGTCCAAGAGACACAAAAGTAAGAAAGAAAAAAGGAAAAAGATATCCAGCATCGGTGGGGGCCATTAATTCCTCCAAAAAACGTTGGATACAACGCACATGCGGGCTTCCTTTGGACGCGCGCGGCTCTTCCAAGATGTCCGCGATAAGTGAACGCGAGATATTTTCGCGCAGCCGCGAGCCAAACAGGAGGAGATGAAAAGTTGATCTAGCGGCTAGCTTCTCTACGCCTGGATAGATGAAGATAACATCTGACGTCGGTGAACGCAGGCTACGGGGGGTCCCCGTTCTCTCGCAACAGGTCTCGCGGTATGTTCCTACCTGTTACGAGTGTTCTCTCGGGGGCCTCGTCATTATAATGTTAAACGATTCGGGAGAGGATCAAGATCGATGCTTGCATCAGCTGCCAGATACAGTTCTATCTAGAAGTGGAGCAGAAATTCCTTCACCTTCGGACCCTGCTCTTGTTTGTCCAGCGTGGACACTTCATTCTTTTTTTTTCTTTTTTCTCTTTCGACTTTCATTGCACAATGATCCAAATGGCTCGGCTATCGATTCGTTTCGTAAGCTTTTCGACTTGTGTTTCGTGGCTTGTTGTTTCACCAACATTCAAAACGTAATAGCTCATTCACCGAGAGATTGCACAGCTTTAATTGCACAGCTATGGGTGGCCTAAACTTGTAGAGTTTGTTCTTTATATATAACTAATGAAGTTATTAACTTTTTAAAATAGTGTTTTCATTTTTTTTTTTTTTTTGAGATATATACGTATAGCTTGTTATATGAAAATTGTGTGCTTAGGTTATTATAGAATTGAAGTTCTATTTACGAGTAAAAGTAAATTGAGCCAAAATTGTGGGTTGCGTGAGGTATAATATACAGGTACTTAAGAGAACTGTAATAAAGCAGCTGATTAAAATTTTTACCCAATCTCAATTTGCATGCTGAAAAGATTCAGTGTCTTTCTAAAGTAGAAAGAAATACCAACTGAATCTAACAAAATAAAATAGAACTTTTTATTCTAAAGATAGAAAATACTATTTCTGACCTATTTGACAAAAAAAAAAGCATCGTCGAACCTTATTGCACAGGCTTAATTGAGAGTAATTACGTTTCAGAGATTGGAAATGCTATTTCGTAAAAGTCCAAGCTAATTTTTCCCATCTGTCCCAACGACACACAATAGCATTTCATATCTCCAAGCTATAATTACTTTTAATCAGTACCGGTACTCTACAGCGTTACTCGAAATGTCAAATAAGTATTTATACTAAAACACTGAATGATACTTTCGTGTATAGACCGATGGAATCGAAGTTATCAGCTGAAGGTGTATATATGTACACTGTGATTCATCCAGAAACGAAATAATCTTTCCACCAGGTGGATTATTCGGCAAGATATTATCACGTTCGTTGCAAGAGTTGCACTTTCCCTATCGCTGAAGGTTTACATTGCTCGAATAATTACATATCAAGGGGCGTGTTCACCGATCGATTAAGCAGGTTCTCCAAGTTCCGTGCGACACGCCGAAATTAATTCCAAGCCGTGTGTTTACCCGATTCCGCGGAGCCGACATTTATTTCTTTCATGCCGGTGGATATCATTAATTATTCAGCATGCGTGCGTGACGCAAGCTGATCGCGACACACGTTGTCGTCCAGTGTCTAGCAAGCCTTAGCATGCCATTATCGTGCATGATCATTGTGTCACGAGCAAGCGGCAATTACCCCTGCGTTCCTGATTGTCAGCCTGTGATAATCTCTTAATCCGGTGACATTTTGTCACTACGAAATTCACCGGGTTTTACGCTGTACCGGATTCATTTTCGAATCTCGTTCACCTTAGGCGTTTCTCCGATACACTTCGTACCCAATTTTAACGTTCATTCGCTTTCTGATTGTTCAATCGTTTAAAGATTTAGTATTTAACATTTTTTCACTTATTTCTTCTATCTTATCTGTCAAGTTAAAACTGCAGAATGCAATTAACCGCTTAACCTATGATTTCTTTCCCTTTCTCTTGATTCAAACGAATCAAGTTCTTTTCGAAGTTATTCTGTTTCAAAGGCTGTTCGAATATTAATAGGAATCGTTGTAGATTTCTTCGAAATTTATTTCTTTTTCTTTTTTGTTTGTGGAATTGTAAGACACGGAAGGATTAATTCGATTTCCACTCCGAATATTTCTTTCACCTCGGAACTATCAAGATTCACTCTAGCTCCTTTTATTGCTCCTCACATTCTGCGTTCACTTAAAAAACACACAGGCCCTCCTCCTATCACGATCCCGAGGAGGCACCAAAGAGAAACTTAAAACTACCAAGAATCTGGCCAACAGAATCAAAAGAACCCGGCACGATCACATTCGTGGCGAGTCACACGCACGTCGCAACGCGTGCACGGTTACATAAGATCGCGCGGGTGTTCGCTGTTATCTGATTGTCTCCGTTGGACCTGGTCAGAAGTCGTTTCACGAGAGTTATGCGAGCGTCATTACGACGTGGCATGGAAGGGAATGAAACGAAACGAGAGAAAAAGAGAGAGAGAGAGAGAGAGAGAGAGAGAGAGAGAGAGAGAAGGAGATAGAGAAAAAAAGAATCGCTGTAATTGCGCAAAAGGGGCGCCTCGAAACCTTTCGTTTCTTTTCTACCCTTTTTTTTCCTCTTACCCTCTCTCTTGTCCTTCGTTTCCTCGTTCGAAATGAAGATTGAACATTCCGCCTTTCCTTACTGAGCTAACACGTTCCGTGTCGTTTTGAAAGAAGTTTCAAACGAAATTATCAGGTGTATGCAAAAGTTTCAGTCCCCTTTCTTTCTCAATTTTCTCTTGAATTCAGTTATTGTCACTAACCAAATAATTGCACAAAAATATGGGAAATTATATAGATTGCAATTGTATATACATAAACGTTTGAAGAAATGACTAAAATTTTTGCATACATCTAATAAAAAGTTATATTGTGATTATAGGAAAATTACAACGCTGAAAAAGTTCATGCTTCTTTCGCGTATTTTGTTTGAGCCTTAAATCTAAGAGTATCATTATCCTCTTAATGGAAGTTCTACTTCCAAAAACTATCGTGCACACACCATCGATGGTGCACATGGCACGGAACGTGTTAATTATCATCGCGTCTGAAAGTCAAGCTATTTAGCATTGTCACGCAACCGCGACGCCACTATAGTTGAACGGGAGTGCTCTTCGCAATTGCGCAACGTATAAAATTAATAACAGAAAGTCACGGCGTTTCGCACTTGCGCCACGTTATAAATCCTCTCGCACAGCTCGACAGTCTCGAGGTGCCAGCTCGGATTTGGCATTTGTTTCGAGTCGATCTACGACGAACAAATGAAATTCCTCGTTGCTTTTTGTTTGTACATTTATGCAGGTTGTTACGAGTGGAATTTAACAAGCTTCTTCTGTGTACTTGGCAAGTTGGAAGCAGAAATATTAATATACAGATTGTTTAACCCATTTGCAAGTGGAATAATCCGCACACGACGATTGTCACCTATTATTCAGTGCGTAACGATTCACTCGCGTAATAGTCTTTTGCTTCGATTATTGCATGTAATTTCTAAGCAAAACTGAAAGTAAGAAAAATTAATCGACGCGCCATTTATTAATTCCTGATTAGTTCCTGATTTGTGAAGTTAGTCTCGTATTTAGAGTTGCGATGCAAATGGGTTAAAAGTGATACAGGAAAAGAACCGGGTTTGTTTGTTAATGATGGAGAAACAGAGAATCAGCAATACTAATCAGCTTAAAAATTATTAGTCGTCCATTTTTGGTATGGTTATTGTGATAAGAATCCTTTGATCTCGGAATTACTTTAAAATAATTAACCATTTTAAAGGTTGAATAGTTTTCTGCTTACAAATTAGCTATTTCTCCGTTTTTTTTTTTGGGTACGTTATTGATTATATGTACAGCTCTTTCGTTCACCGTAATTATTCGTCAACAGTTGCAATTAGAAATATTTGTATATAAATTTTATTTAAATTAACAGAATTAAAATAAGCGTATTCGTAGCTGGGATCGTTTGAATTATTAAGTAAGGTGTAAAAGTTTCAAGATTCATTTGACAATCTTTCAAAGTTTATAAGCACTTTGCAGAGATCTACTAGCTTTAATGTAGATTTCAATTTAGTCTTGATTATATACACATTTATAAAAATTACCTATAGAATTGACACAATATTCAGGAAATGTAAAATGGCTTATTTGTATTATAACATTTGTAGTACACGACGATAGACATGTTTATTCTGTTTGGCTCAGAACGACTTGCCAACTATTTCAGCGAAATTTGTCAATTCTCTCGTTTAACATCTCGTACGCGGAAACTTCGTCAAAGTCAACGCTACAAAGGTAGAAATTTTAAGAGACGATTCTCTACGACGAATCGGTATAAAACGAAAGAATAATCCTCTCCACTCGTAAAATGATAAATCAGAAGCGTATCACAAATGTTGTTCACGTAATCTCCCTTTGATCTGCAGGAAAACAATTTTCGTGACACTCCCAGCTGCACAGCTCGTAGATCTGTCACATTTATGAACAGCAAATTTCCGTCGAGTGTCTAGTCAAGACGGCGACCATTAGCCGAAAATGTCTTTTAGAAACGTGACTTGGCACGCGTTGTTTCACGAAAACGTTACATTCGTACTGACAACGCGAGCCTCGTAATTTCACTTAAATGAAAATCCATTCAGCGTAGCGTAAACTGCTCGAATCGTGTAAATTACGTTTATGAAGCAATTAAGGGGGTTGGGAAAACGGCACGATTGTGTAGAATATATCGGTGGAAGTATCCGTCAACAGTTCAAGATTTCCCAATGCAGGCTTACCTAGAATTTGTAAATCAACAAGAAGTGGCCGGTGCGTGTGATGCAAACGCGTCGCCTCGACCTATTCACGCCCACCGTTGTGGCCATAGCTGCCAACTATAATTGACTCTGTATTGAGATTTATTCGGTTCGTGGCGATCCCCTAACAAAGATTTCCCCGGGCTTTATTGGCTCGCGTTGCGACAGAAACGCTCACGGGTGACCACGACGCTGTGTAATTAAACCGGCGTCGTAGTTTACGACCTTGCGCGGATCGTTCGCTAGGATCATGCCAGGAACTCGTTGTCTTCGGGATAAAACCTTTGGATAAGCTTTGAAATATCTTCACGTAACTTTCTGTACACTGAATAATATTTTCCTAACCAGAGATGTCTTCGAAAATACCCTCACACTTTTTCAAAAGGCTATACTCTTCGAACGAATGAACGTTTCTTCTTACGGACTCGTTTCAATCTACTTCATGTCGATTTACTCGCGTCAAAATGGCCTGTAAGTAATTTCTGCTGTTAGAAATGTTTGATGGGACCGGAATCTCTTTTACGTTCTCGTGCAAGTTCATAAGAAAGGGTGAGAAAGAGAGATGGAGGCAAGAGAATAGGAGAGAAAGGTATGGTTTATTAGAGGATGAAATTAGTTCTGCGCGTAAGGTAAAGGTAAGGCAGCATAAGGAGACCAGATGAAGGAAGAGTAGGACAAGTGAATGCTGGTCGTAGGTCGCGGATTTATGACTGGTTGGATTTTATGCCCTGTTTGTAGAAGAAGCTCGCAGAAGACCCCTTGATTATTTCCTAGTCTGCTTTTACGTTTCAATTTAGCTTCTTTAATTGCAGTTTCGTTCGAGTATCTCTGACGAGCATCGTAATTGAGGAGTTCGTTCAGTTCATTACTATCTAACGTGCATTCTTCGAATAATTTTTGACGAGAAGAGAATAACTTAGATTTTACTGTGAAATGATTAAAATTTTGTCGAGTAATTTTTCAATTTTTAACGAAATCTTATATGATATCCTCGACGAAATTTTAAGGGGCGACACTGGAAATCCAAATAAGACGAAAATCAAGAATAAAAAAAAAAAGTTGCCTTTACGTTTTAGTTTTTAATTTTATAACAATTTGCCCCCAGTGCACCGCTACAACAACAGTTTGAAATAATTTCACATCCCCAATTCCTTCATTTATTGTAAATGAAACTTTTTCACATACAAAATACACGTTTCTCGTTTCAACGACACGCCTGAGGTGTGCAAAACTCGTGTGAGTAGTTACACAAAGGATAACTTTCCGTTAGAACTCGTGTTGCAGTTAAAGGGTTAACACGAAAGCGAGAGAGAGAGAGAGAGAGCAAGAGAGACAAAACTACGAGGTTTCTCGTGATCCATCCACACGAGAGAACAGCGAGCGTAAAAGCTTCTCCCCGTCTCTTTACTCTCGTCCCGGTGATTTTTCCAAATTTTTCAACGTGTCCATGTCGACGCGTGGGCGTCGATGCTTTCTCTTCCGTTTGTAGAACGCGCGGCAGAAGAGTGTGTCTTACGGGTGTGCTCGTTCGCTGGCGACCGATATAAACGGGAGACAAAACTAATTAGCCAGGATTATTAGAGACAATATGGCAAATTGCGCTTACTCACGGCCCCGCAGCACGATCGTGCGCCGCGATAGACAACACTCGGAGCGTCAGCACGATTCAGTTCATTAATTATACCCGGCTTACGATTACAAGATCGCTTTAATTGCAATTACGCAATCGGCGTCCCGATCGATATATATTGCTCCACGTCGAGGCTTGTATCGCTGCAGGCTCCTTTTGTGCCACGTCTAACACACAAACACACACACACACACACATACACATATAATCGTGCAAATCAATTCTTTTCTTTTTGTTTTTCCTTCTTTCTTTTCTTATTTCTATCTCTTTCACCTTACCACGTGGGGGCCCTCCGCGCGATGTTTATTAAAACGAACGGGTAAAAGGTTTTATCGTTGAATTCGATGAATGCCGTTAAATGATTCATTAAATATATACGGGAAACGTGTTCGGGGAGCGCTGGCCCGTTTCGTTTAGCGGACCTTTCTGGTTTCAATGGTTACACTCGTAAATCACACGCGCCGAGGCATTCCTATTGTGACGTTTAGTTTGTTAGCGGACAGCCAGTCGATTTCGCGTGAAATGTCGTAAAATGTGTAATGAGTATTGACAACGGTGGTGAATATTATTTATCGAGTATCGTGTGAATTCTTATGACCGTGGAAAGGGTAAAACAGTCTTCGTGTTAGCATTTGGTAATACTACTCGGTGTATCCTATGGGTAGCTTACCAGGACTGCTTTTCAAGGGTTCGAAATCACAACGAACTCTAAACTTCTCATTTCTACCAAACGCAATCGTGGCGGTCATTGATATTGTATTTCACGTATATGCCATCGAAATAAAGTGACAAGTACTGGATTATCTTCCGTACCTTTTGTTTCATTTCAATTCGAAATTCTATCGCTTTTATTAGAAGACCCTACATTAGTTGAGCGTCCCTGATTTATTTATTTTTTTTTATGCATCGATGTCATCTCGATGCACGTTTACATAAGCCTAAGCGTAGCATGAACATCGTCGCGAAATAATACTTCATGTCGGTGGCTCAAATGAGTCAGAATGACCTCTCACCGGTGTCGAGATCGAGCACTGTGGATCGAATGTCCGCCACCCACGGCCGTCGATCGCCGATAGATCACACCTGATCGTAAATAGATCACTCGCGCCTGTTCCTGAGCCCGTAGGCGTATATACCTTCCGACCCGTGCGTTTGGTCAAAGTGATTTTCAACTTTGTCTCGAATCAATGCCACCGATCTCATTATAGATATCCTGTGAAAACGTTGTCTTGTCGACTATTTTTTCTCTTTTTCTTTTGCTTCCTGTTTCTTTTTTTCTTTCTTTTGTTGCGTTTCAACTGAATGAAACGATCTCAATAGCACACGCGCCGACGAGTTATTACTCGTCGTGAAAGATTTGCCAATAAAGCAGGCTAATTAACTTATTCGTCGCTCGTCCGCTCGATAGCTTTCAATAGGTCGAGCTTGACGTTATCCTTGACGTATCGAAACGCGCGCAAACTGCTCCAATTAAATCGCAACGAGCATTGATACGATTCGATTGATATTATTGTCCGTGACTGTGGAACCGATCGATAGGAGTATGAATTATTAATTTGATACGAGATACGTGTAAGTGGTTCTTTGGAACGTTGCAATTTTTTTTACTGAAAGATCGCAGGGGGTTGTAGAAAAAGTTTTTTAAATTTAAAGTAGATTTTCACAGGTAGAAGGGAAGACTATGCTTTTGAAAAATAAAAAAAAAATAAAGATATCTACTTCAGAGAAATTTTATGCTTAATTCTCTAACGTCTGTGAATAATTTTGGAAAAAATACTGATTTACTTTCACGTATCTTTGTCTAGTTTCAAAACGTCTGTTTAGAGAAATAAAGTATCATTATAATTAACTCTCAGAAAATTCAAAACTTGTGAAAATCAACAATTAATCACTACAATTTAAAGAAGCACATTTCTTCCATTTTAAATAGAAATTAAAATTTGTCTGAACCACCCAAAAAGTGGGCTACCTTTCCACATAAAATTCCTGCAAAGATTAACAGAAACCCTGGTCATGAATCAAATTTTTATCCCTGATATAAGAAACACCATTTCGATCCCTTATGTCACGCGAGAATGGCTTTCGCGAGAAACGCCTTTAAAGGCGACTACAATGCAATCGAACTAGATGAGTAGGTTCTAACGAGCGTCGAATGTCAGATACCGATCGCCGTTGCTCCCGATCGATCCCTCGGGAAATAATGTCCGTGGCAGGCAACCACGGTGGGGGTTGGTGAAAATTATTATGCAGCGTTAACGACCTGCGGATAAGGGGATTGTTTACGATCGTCGTAAGTTAGCCATTGTTTGCACAGGAGAGAATATTGTCTCTCTATCGTTTGCTTTATGGCCGTTCTTCTGGTTACCCTGTGTGTGCATTGTGGCACGCCACAAACTGGCCGGGGAAAGAAAGAGTCGAAAGGGAAAAGGGAAGGAGAGAGGTGAAATCGTGGAGGCAAGATCGAACTCCGTGCTTCTTCGAGATATCGAGAAATCTCGTATCCAGGAACGTCGAATAATTCTCTGTCTTTCTCTCTCTTTCTCTCTATTCTCTCTTTTTTCCTTTCCTCCTTTCTCTCTTTCTCTGTGCGTGTGTTGCATCGCTGGCTCGATCGACAGAAACGTACGCGCGAATTTTTTATTACAAGGCTGCGCCCCGCGGAATTTTATTGCTCCTTCGCGTCAGAATCAGTATCTTTCTCTCTCCACTTTAAATTACGGTACACCACATTTCGTTTTATTGTGTGTAAATGTCTATTAACCCCTCCCCTAGCGACAAGTTTACAGCAGGCCAAGTAGCTCGTTAACCTACCTAATTATGCGACACAATTAAGGAAGTGCTCCTCCTGCACACGGAATCGCGATACTTTTTCGAAGGATGAACGAGAGTAAGGAGAGAGATCTTGTTGTACCGGTCTAGAAACTCAGGTTCGCCGTCGTCTTCGTTTGAATCTCGGTCTCACCGGTACGGTATCAATGAAAAATCTCGTCACAAACAGAGGGGAGGCATTAACGACGCATTGTCTTAACGCGCGGAGCATTGTTCGACGTTTGTTCAGCGGGCGCAAGTGTGTGACGCATTGTCTGGACCAACTGAGGCGCCAGGAAGCAGTAAAACCGGACTTTTCTATCTTTCGCTTCTTGATTTACGAATTCCTCGCGCGAACGATTGAATTCCCCCGTGATAGCCTCCTCGTCGTTTTCACCGGGGAACATTAATCGTCCCTCGACAAACACTTTCTGCCAGATGAAAAATTCATTCTGACATTGTTAACCGTGACGTTTCGATCTTTAATTGCGCTTCGATGATCCTTAGAGTTTGAAATTTATGTCTCTGCGTGTTTTACGTGTAGGTGTTGCTCCCGTAGTTGGGTACTTTTTTATTAGGGGGTACCGGGAAGTAATGTTTTATTTTATATAGCCTCTAAGAATAGGGTTGTATTATTATTACGTACTTCAATTACACGGAAAATTTCTTAACCTTTTTTTTTAATTTCTCGATTGCCTAAACTTTCCTTGTCGGATGTAATTACTTTTCGATGTTCCTAATGTACTGAAGTATGAACCTAAGCTTTCAACAACACTTATCTTCGAATCATAAAGTAGATTAATACTTCGAAAGAAATTTAATTCGAAGACCTTGGTAGAAAAGAGAGTCTCAAGGAGGAACATATTTTTCACACTGAATTATGCATACTGACACAGTGGAATCGTGTTGCGAAAAATGTTAATCAACGATTCAAACGTCACGATAATGGCGTGCCACAAAATTCACGACACTGTGTCGTATCTCGTTTGATCGATTAATCCTGCTTTTCCTCTGCAATCAGCTCGTTCTTTTCTCGCTAACGGTCCTCGCGATGGCAAAATGCGCGAGTACGCGCGCGAGTGCTTGCGACTTGCTTACAATATTGCAAGGCGTGACTCATTCGACGTCTCTTGCTCGACCACGCGTGATTATTTCACGTTTGAAACCACCTCCGCGGTGGTAGGCATACGCCACACTGTCGACATTGCCACCTCTCCTTCTACACCGGCATTCTACATGCTAACACTGATCACGTTCACTGGGATCGCTAAAAATTTGCTCTATAGTACGAAGACTCTATCCTCGATCATGCTCTCTGACATGTCTTTTATTTTATTCGACTTATTTGAATTGAGGTCACGTATGATTTTCTCAGAAATACAGATTTTTCTCAACGATTTTTCAGAAATTTTATCGAGTAATATGTTCCACATAAAATTAGGTCACCTGTTCTTTCATGCGTAAGATCTTCGTGCCTCTTGCAGAAAAACGAATTAGATCATCAGAGGTTTCCCCATAAAAAAAATACACACTGTCTACAAACGAATTCAATAAAACCAGCCAAGCGAAAAGAAGAAAAAGAGGAGGAAACAAATATACAAGGGAGCTGAAAGGATAGCCATGAAGTACCGTATCAGCGGACGAATAAAGCACAGCTTACAGACGATAACGCGTCACTCTTTGTCAACGGATTTCGCGGAAGCAGTCATAAATCTGCAATTAGCGGATCCGATCGTACCGTGTCGAATCGATTTGCCACACATTCTGGATTTCCTCTACGAGCTCAAGATCTTCGAAGCCACCAGTTTATACGTGGGTGTTCCCATTAAGATTGTTGATCTTCATGACCATCGATCGCGACAAGTGTCCCGTGGAACGATTCGCGAAACGATCGATCCACCCTCTTTCTCTAAGAGATTAGATTGCTAAGGAACCGATTCAAGGCGGTTCACGATCGTGAAATACCTTTATTTCAACGCGGGAGATCCACTGACTTTTGCCTCGATCCTATAAGCTCGATCGGTGATCCTGTCCGGGAGTCGCTCATAAACGAGATCGTTATCGTTCCCGAGTTATCGTAATCGTCTATTCGCTGTACACGTATAGCTACCGATCGTGATACCGCAGATAGACCCCGATGACATCCTCGAACGGTGGATAACAATAGTGATAAGTATATGTCTAGTATCGAATCACGATCCGCAATTGTGTTCGAACGGTCTGGCCATAACTCGTTATTAATATATACGATCCAACCACGGGGAACCTAATGTTGATGAGTAACATTGACGTTTGACATTTCCCACGTGTGCCACGACGACACGCTCGTAATTCGATGATCTTTACGACGATAATCCCGAAATGTCACTCTCATTAAGCAGTACCCGATCGTAGAAATTGGATTTTTTGGTGTTTTTACTGCATCTAAAGAGAGGTTTCAAACGTGACCCTTTCAGGGGTTCAATAGGTTGCGGACTTTTAGCATGGTGGATTTATGTATCAGGTAGAAGTGGTTGAATTAAAAAATTCAAAGCAACATTGAATTTATCGGAGATAACGTACAACCATTTTTGTAAGATTTAATTAAAACAATTTTTAATTGAGGGGATAATAAGGAAATAAAGGAATTACACTTTTTCGTGAAGAAAAAGATCTAAGTATCTCGAAAGGAGAAATATACGATTAGAACTTGATCGGATTCGAACTTTCTACACGTATTTTAGAAAATAAAAATAATACTTACTCACGAAAAATTCGAATTATTTCCAAAGTTGTTTCGGAATTTTGATTTCCACAATTCTAAGACTATTTATGCGAATAATGGTTCTCACTATAATTAAACGAGTACAATTATCTTCGAAGATACAACCCTATTATTTCAACCAACGAAAACATCAATTTCATGTGATAGAACCTAATGTAACTGCAATAAAAATGTGAATTTCGTAATGAGGATAAACATTTATTTGCCGTTTAAATGTTACTTGGTTGAATGAAGACATAAATTTCTGTCCTTTGTCTTGCAAGTGTTAATTACATTGGAATAAAATCGCCTCATCTATCATTGAACCATGATGAATGGAATATGAAAGTTTAATTCGAGAGGAAAATTCGCGCGAGAACCATTGGAACCTTGATTTTGTAGCCGTACTGTATGCTGAAGTATGTACGGTAAGGTGTTCGTGCGGGACTACCACTCTTTGACTTCGGACCACGCCGTCATTTTCATAATGACAATGGCCCGACGGCCTACACGGGGTAACCATGATGAGTAGTTTACGGTGTACAGTTTACGGTGTGACTCCCGCCACCTTCGCAAATCTCGAGCCGGTCGAGTCATGGATCTCCACCGATCCCCGTCGACCGACATTATACTTGTGCTGCACCACGATCTGCCTTAACGATTATATTAACAATTTCAGAATTGATTTCCGCGATTATTACGCCAGATATTATTGCACAACGTTATCTTTGTTTCCTTTGCCCACTGTGTAATTCACGGTAACAAAGCTGTTTGTCGGCGTTAAAGAATGCTCGTTTGGATCGTTAATTCAAGGTGTCATAAAATAAGTGAGATATCTTGAGATTTGTCGAATCACTTTTACGATTATACTTCCGTCCGAGTTTCGCAGAATAATTTCTGAATATTTGTCACTGTTTACTTTTAAATTTGAATGAATTATCGCGAGATTCATCGTATCATTTTTAGAAATTCGTTAAATACGTCTTGAAGAGTTTGAGCGATCCAAAGGATTACTTTCGAACTCTCAAACTTTGCTTTAAGGATCTAAATGAAGCACTTGAAAAAATTATCAATATAAATTCTCGTCAAACTATTTAAAAAAAATTTTAATTAACTCCAAGATTCACTTTTACTCTCATACTAATCCTTCTCTTTAAAACACACGTACATAAATCATCTGAAAATCTACTCATATGCACAAAATCCTCTCCAAGGCGAGGAACAAATCATTTCCGAACAAAGCGTCGCGTCCCACATGGAGCATGTTATCGAGTACAACGATTTCGAGGTCGATCAGGCCAAAGTGGAGGAGCTCAAGAACGAGAAAGAGAAAGAGACGGGTCTCGAGGCTTTCTCGATTTGCATTCTGCGTTCGAGGAGGCACGTGGGCCTCGGTGAGGCCGCAGTAATGAGTCGCGCTTATGCATACAAGCAGTGACACCTTCCCCAGCAGGAGAAGTGTGAATCATCGAGAGTTTCTCTCCTCTATTCCGTCTTTCTCCTGGGCTCTACCTACCTGGCCACGCTGCACTCTCCCCTCTGTCATGGTGTACAATGCACGTGCATCACGCGGCGCCCCGGCAACTAGTTATTATAACGCTAAATTATAGGTATCCACGTAGGTGACACGCAATGCCATCGGTGCGTGAGCTGGCCGCGATTTATTCGACGCGTTTTGTCTCACGGCGCCGAACGCAACAAGTGGGCTGGGAAGATTCACGCTCGTTTGAACATCGCGGTAATTAATTAATGAGCGTTCACGTTCGACGACGCCGCGTGAGAAACGACTGAGTAGGTGGGTCTCTAAATTGAACTGCGATTTTTAGTTTTAATCCTTTCTTGGGTTCGTTTTATTTTTTACGGTGGTCGAGTAAAATTGTGGAGGAGATAAGTGTCTTAAATGTTCGAGGATGTTATGGTTAGTTGCAAGATTTAAGTGTTCAAAACATTACTGGTGGAACTTGCAGTAGTAGTCACACAAAAATGGGCTTAAACTTTGTCAATTACCGCAATATGTTGCCTAATCGCTAAACAAAATCTCAGTTCGCGAGGAAGCAACCAATTTACTGAAAAACCTGCATTCCGCTAACTAATCGAGGAAGATCTCGTCCACGGTTCGTGGTCCAATTCGTTAGAGGGAACCTGCCCCTGGGGCTCATTGTACCGCGGAATATTGCTATCACCGCGGTACCATCCGGTGAACAAAGCACCTGCGTTCAAATAATAAGGATCTCGAAAGGAAAGGTCGTCGATAGCCGTTAGTGTCCGGGTGCGCGAGGTTATCCGTACCATGGATCGGGCACTGGTGTTCTGAATTCCCCTGCGAGCACTGATCCAATAGAAAAGGAGGATAAAACAGCGAGGAAAACAGGGATATGTCACCGTGTGGAAAATGGGGAGGAAAGAGATGGAAAAGGAGACAGAGAAAGGGAGATACATAGTAACACCCACTTGCGTTTTATGCGACCGTGGCCCGGGTAAACGTGTAATAATGTACTGGTAACCGGATCGTCGCGGTGAGGTGCGACGGGACGCAAGGATGCATATAAATCGAGGTGACATAATTTGCTTAATTCGCTCGGGGAAAGGGAACAGAACGGGTAACGCGTTTCAGGCGTCAGTGTGATAAGGAATTAGACTGGTCATACCTGAAGCATTTCAAGCATTATGCGAGCTCACTCCGCACGGTTAATTGATAATGCCAGCCGGATAAGGCTATTGAAATAGCCTCTAAGCTTGATGTACGAGTTCCCTGGGCCTGGGGAGTTTAATGGAATTATACTAAGGGCTTCTGAAGTCGAATAGTAAGACTGGCTGGGGATCGTATGTATTTTTTTCTTTTAGAATCTCATCAAAGAAACATTGTGATTCAGAAAAGTCTTCAACTGAGGAGAAATTTTTATGTCATTTGTCTACATATGAATAACAGTACGTTTAACATTAAAAAATTTCATTTTTTTTATGTATAAATTCTATAAAATTTGTTTAGCAGTTATTCCAAATATTTGTCCATAGAAATTTTCAACTTATTATCTAAATGTAGTTATTCAGAAAATTGGTTAGCTTTGTGTAACGATTTAAAGTAACTCGCGAGGGTGTATTATAATTGTCTATTAACAGATTACGCTGCTAAACGCTCCTACAGCTAGATTATTAAGCGATACTATTCATAAAATTAAATACCAGAACACAGAGCGTTAACAAGGCGCTGAATCGTGGCAAGTCACACGGCGGCCACGCAATCGTCTATCAGAGACAAGAATAAAGCCCGCAATTCCGGTAGCGATCGTGACACACAGTTCACATAGACGCACTCACACACGTCCCTAGGCGACGATCATTACGTCGACGACGTAATGTCGTGGCCAGTTCGTCGAACGATATCCGCGGTTGCGCTCTAGCCATGAATGAATGTGGCGCCAAGTGAATGGAGTGCGTCTGTTCCAACGTGCCTACGCACTCACAACGAGGTCCTGAGTCCTAGCTAGTCGCGTGCACACTTACCAACGTGTAGCAAACATTTCTTCCGAGGATCGTTGACTAATTTACACGCACTTTACCCGTACACCGTCGCTGTTGATCGTTTGTCTCACCTCGATGGACCTACGTCGAAGCTTGTCGATAATTCTCCCCATAAATTTCGTCGAAGCCAAAGATTTGTCACGAGTGGACGTTCTTTTTGAGCATGATTCAATTCCAGGCTCTTTTTCTTTAGCCAGTTCCAGGAATACTACTTTGTTCAAAAAGTTTCAGGAGAATTATTATTTCAAATACAAGTTCGGATTGATAAACTGTACAAATGTATCACGAGATTCTCATAATCACAAAATAAGAATATCGATAATTATGAAAGCAACATCGAGTGTTTCCAACAGTGGGAAATATTGACAAGATTGGAAAGTGGCATAAGTGTAGCCCAAGCAATTGAATGAAACGGAATAGATGAATAATTCGTACTTTATTTGATTTATTCTGGAAGTTTTTATACAAAGTAGTAAATTCGGCGTTGACGTGTTCGTTTGGATTCGACGACTTATCGATGCGATTATCGGTTATTAAATCTACTCGATTCCCTGGTAAACGCGTTCAGCGACTCCTTAATCACGATAGTCGATATTCGATCGCTGCAAGCGACAGCACGAGCTATATCGTGGCTGCGAAATGCCAACCGGTCGATATCTAGAGCCCAAGCGGTCGAGCAACTTTGATGTGACGTGACCAAATTGATTCATGGCTCATTGTCACGCACGGCCACGAACGATTGCGAGCTAATTATCTGCGACGCTGTTTCTAGACGACTCTCTTTCTCTCTTTCTTTCTCTCTATTTCTCTGTTCCTTCCTCTCTTTCTTGGCCCTGTTATACTATATGGGGGTGTGTATCTTTCGTTTGGTTCGCGATTCCACCGTTTATCCAACCACCAGACAGTCTCTCTCCTGCCTCGCCTGTTTCTCAGATAGCTGTTACTTGTAAATCGCTACGATTAGAGCGTTATCGAGTGTCCGTATATTAGCGGCGATAGTAATGACAGCGTTAGGTGTGCTATGTTGCCGCTGCTATTAGCGGGAATACTAATGATAGCGTTATTGCTGCGGTTCGGGGATTATCAGGTGTGCTCGATGACTGATCAGGTATTGACATGATCGAATGGTAGTTGATACTTTGCTACAAGATGAAAAGAAACGATATTCGGGGGAAATCGTACCAATAGCTTGCAATATAATTTACTTTGAAGTGTTTCGTTTTAATGACGCCTCGTTTGTGTGTACTAGAAACGTTTCTTTAAATTTTAAACCTTTCTGTATGTTTAACATCATTCAACAGAGTTTTCAACTTCTGGAAATATCATGCTTCTTTCTTATACTGTTTCTTATTCTACTATAATAAATTATGAAAATTAGAGATCATACAGAGGAAACAGTTTGGTTTAATTTCCTCAAAATTTCTCAGAAATAGTAATTAATCTATATAAAATCTATAATTTTTTCGAATACTACGATCCGAAGAGTTCACGGAGGTGAGACTTGTCATTAGAACTCTAAGAGTTGAATATTTCTTTAGTTGTACAAATTCCTATAATCAAAGGCTTCCAGCCGATTCGTTCGTGTTGAATAACCTGCTCGGGTCATCACGCCACGATGGATGTTACGCCACGAGGAATGGCCGCATAGCTGCACGAATCTTCCTTGATGTCAGGAATTAGTCTCGTCCACTAATGAATGTCGCAACAGATAAACGGACCATATAACATCATCAAGGGGAACGAAGCAGATTTATCAAGTGGAAGAACGTAGCAAACGAACATCGCAAAAATATCTATAAAATTAAAGAACACTGCAGGTGTACAAAATGTTAATTTCCTACAAATTGATCGAATCATTAATCCTTGGACGAAATTTTTAAACAAGCCATTGCTAGGTGTCTAGTCAAAATGACCTAAACATAGTTTGATACTTTAATATTAATTTAACAATATTAACTTTTGGGTAAAAATTAGAATTATATTCAATACATCTCATCGGTGTTTTACCAAACGCTACCCCAAAGAATAACTGCATGCTAACATCATATTATCAATATACAAAAAACAAATACCCCTTGAAACAAAAAAGGCTCGTTTCTAAACGAATCGACGGACCATCCCCAGTCGGTGAGACTTGAAAAAAAAAAGCAGCGGCTCCCTGCTACCTGCTGAACGGATAAAGGCCCACGAAGGGGGCCCAGAGAAATCGACCAAGCCAGATATACATATACACATTTAACGATTGCCCGAAGGAGGTTGGCCGGCGATCTTATCGACGACGGGCCCGTGGTTGGATGACGGGCAGGAATTAGGCAATTACGCGCCGCTTAATTGCTAATTACTCAAGGGCGCGACGGGGCCGGACACTAATTACTCCCGCTGACAATTTATATCGCGCTCAGTCTGTTGGACGCGCGATAATTGTCACTGCGGTTAGTCAGACGGTGCCGACGCATGTTCCTTCAAAAGGGTTGTACCATCCTCATAAAGGATTCCCTTCTTCATCTCCACGTACAGTGGAGCAGAAAGCAAGAAAAAAAAAAAAAGAAAAACAAATAGGAGATAACAAAAATTGTAAAAATTAAGTTGCTCCCTTAAATGTAGCTTCAGATTCATTTCATTTCTACAGAAATAAATATTTTTAGTGGAAATATTTCCCATAAGGATGTATAAATTTTTCTCAACAATTAATTAGGTTTATTATTTCAAATTTACGAAAGCAGCACTGAAAGAATTTTTGAATTCAAGAACTTTCTTTTGAAATAAGTTATTCATTAAAGAAATTGTAGTTTATCGATGTCAGTGATGTGGTGTAATCTCATAGTTATTATTTTTCCTCAGTTTCGTTCTTTATGGTTTTCTGCCCCACTGTGCGACGGAGCAGCCACACTCGAGTTAAAATACCGAAAGGGTGATGCGCGGTGGACGCGCGCGGATTACCAGGAATCATCGAAAATCGTAATTCATCGATCACGATCACGGGAGGAACGTGAGAGCCCCTATAATCTCTGTGATTACCGGTTTTTTGGAAGGCGAGCGCGCAACGAACGAGGGTCAACGAACCCCGTCGAAACGGGCCCGCGGGGCAACGCGGATGGAATCCAGCCGCAACGAGACTTCCTACTCTTGTGAGAGAGCACACCAATTGCTCCTTTCGGACGCTGTTTATCTTGAAATTGTTTTAACAGCGACTGCTGAACGTTACGAGCATTGGACTGAGTCAGAAGCGAGGTTATGGGGGGTACTGTTTCATTTGGATGGTACATTGTAGTTATACAGGATTGCAAGGCAATTCGACGTGTAATGTTTATGGGATATTTGATTATCGAGGGCATGTAAATTTGACAAATTCTTTTAGTTATCGATGGTAAATACGTCCCTTCTTTCTGGATGATTTCGTTAATGGGACATTTGGAAGTTTGTTCTTGTTTCTTCCTTCTTGAGAATAAATGGTTTCTTAAAATTTTGTCTGTAAGTCGAACACGTAAATTGACATGTATAATTTTCTTGTGCACCTTTGGAAAATTGAACTTTTGTTTAATAACAAGTTACAATCATAAGGTACATGATAATCCTACTGCAAACAATTTGCTCTCGTTTTATAAAAGAAATTCTACTTCAAGGAAACAGCATCACCAATTCACATTGTACATATCATAAAAATACTCTTATTTTATTTATATCACTGACTACTATTGTCACCATATTTTATTCAAATTAATTTCTTATTTAATTTAACTTTTTTGTTTTGTTTTTTTACCCACGCCATTTACTTTAGAAATAGGTCCACACCCATGAAAATAAATAAGTAAACGAAGAAGTAAAGCCAAGGTCTATTTATAGTAAAAAGGAAATCTTAAAGCAAGGGATTAATTCACCCTCCCATGAACACTTTCGTTCTTCTTCTTCCTTCCTTTTCTCTTCGTCACTGTCTTATCTCAAGTGTGGTAATCAAGTAACGGAAGTACAGGACAATTACGACAGGTCACTGTCATTGTCGGCGCGATTGAAAAAGCGACCGGTGGTAGGAAATGGAAACACCCACGCGATATTAACACGGTCGCCCCGTGAATTGAACCCCGTAAACGCGTGCTACATCGCGAATTCGTATATACACATACACATACACACACGTACTACACACTATACGCCTGTATTCCATTAACGTGATCCATTGCGTCACGTGAAAGGGTACACGCATCTTCGTTGGCCTCTCTTGTGGCTCTGTTGCACCGCGTTATTTATGTGACGTGCCATTATAAACTCTTAATTGTTTGACTAATGTGCAGCTAAGTGTGCCGCCTGGTTCGAACCGGCTACCGGAGTCTCCTTTTTTTTTATTTCCTTCTTTTCTTTTTTATCAATTTTTGCCAATACGATTTCTGGTTACAAGCGGCTCGCTTTTGTTGACCAATTGAAGCAGCCGATCCTTTGGGTACGTAATATCACGTTGGACGAAATTACTATCGACTGACAGAAGAATTTATAAACTTTGTTTAATGAACGATTAACATATGTATAGGACGTGATTTCTAATTATGCGTTACTGCCTAACGACATAGCTCGTTTCGCTGAATGCATTGAAGACAAGGGAAATGACAAATCTTAGGAAAGAATTGAAACTGGAGTGGAAATGACACTGACTCGTTTTCAGTTCCTTCTTGTAGCTAAACTATTAGTTAACTGTTAGTCACATTCAAAGATTAAACTACATTGCCTTGCAAAAGAAATTAAGGCTACACCAATATTAATTTATCTTACTTCTATCTCAGATAAAAAACACAAACAAAATACAAATTTATTGAAGAAAAAATGCATAATTTATTCTTGATAGATTTCTTACAAGACAAATCGTTGAAGATAAATAACGACTGGTCTGCAAAAAGAGGAAAAAGACCACGATAACCTTCCTCACAAAAATTCCATTAACTTCGTATTAAGGATCCAGGCGGGGCTTCTTCAGGGTGCGAAAAATGGGAGGCGCCACAATTTCAAGAAGTCAACGTGGCTTAGATCGTCAGAAGATAGACGGCCAATTATCCGCTTCCTCGTTATTTCCAAACGATAGTTATCGACTCGATCAGCGAAACATTCAATGAAAAAAGAAAAAAGAAAAAAAAGTGGACCAAAGGAAAGAGTCCCAATCAGGATTCCCCGCGGCGATGAGGATCCTTATATATCTACCGTTTAAAACAATGCTTCGATGGTTTTCGCACCTGGCTGACAGCTACGAAACTGGTTGGAAGCCCGATTAAATATTGATTTTAGCTAGAAGAACAGAATCCACGAGGATAGGGGAGGAGGGAGCGTGAAAGGGAAGAGGGAACAGCGGGATTCCGAAGAGAGAAGATGCTTGGAGGCACCTGCCAATTTCGGAAGATGACTTTGCGACCGGTTTTCAGAGCTATTGTTTTTGCAAGCTGACCGGCTCCGGCGCCCCGTGGTCTCTGCAGGTTATATGCTTATCGATACATCGATAATGGAGTGTGGGTGCCCCGTCTTCTTTGGCCTCTATACTCGAACCGTGACCTCCGTTCGTCTGTCTTTCGCGCGGGGCTAATAGACCATTGAATATGTTGATGGAACGTGTGCTCGCCACGATAGACCGTGGCCAATGTATGTATGTATACGTGTATACAGGGTGAATCACATAACGTGATCACTTGCATTATATTCGTCGTTAGTTGCCTGATCAAAAATTTTCTTTTTATTATAGATGCTAATGTAGGTTTCGACAGATCTGTCAGATGATGTTAGATTTCTTCTAAGTCTTTTTTAACATGTCGATATTGCTTCACTTTCTGTTTCGGTGATGAGTAACGTTCAACAGATGCTTGGGCATACAGGGAAAAAGGCAAATTTCATCTCTGTTTAATATGTTTCGATAAAATATATTAAATAAATATAAACATATCTTTTTGTATTATCATTTTCTATACAAGTGTACAGAAACGCAGAAAACATTTTTCACCTGAACGCTTTTATCGTCACATGTTTTCACTATTCGCTAGATAAAAAAAAGAAAAGGTGGATCAACGGTGAGCGTAACAGAGGTGATCATGTCCTACGGTTCACCCTGTACGTATGTGAGCGCATATTTATATACATGAAATGGAGAAGGAGAGAAAGAGAGATAGAGAGAATTCGAATTAAATTGCAAAACGTTGCTCCTCGGTGGAAGTGGGCAGCGAAAATAATTGAAAGACTAATGGGCTTCTTGGAGGCACGGCCAGGCAAAAATTAGATGGTCCATTAGAATTTCAAGAACCTAGCTGGCCCGTGGACTTCTCTAGTCGTGCACAGGAAAAGTCATGCACTCAGGAGGTGTAGAGCTTCTCGATGCAGGGCGCGCGAGCGAACGAGCACGTTACGAGGTCAGAATGATTGATGATCGGTCCTGAGCACCGCCTGATTCTCTTATTGTTCGAATTGTCTCCGTGAAAGGGACCGTCGATTTCTGTGTCTTGTACGAAGTATTAATAACACGATACGAAACGACAAAGGGTATATTGAATTATTTTTTAATTATTCGCTAGGGAGATATGGAAAATTTAAAAACATTAAGTCAAGTCAGATTGAGCAAGTACTTAATCCTCTTTTTATGCAAATTCGATATGAAGGTTTTTATTGTTTATGCATTATTTAACTTTTTGTACAATTGAATAATACTCTAGTGGTAATTTTCAAATATGCTTTGAATACTATATAATCTCAAAAATTTTGTTATTCTTGTGTCGAGAAAGATTCCCTGGATTTCCAATAGGTCACTTAATAATCCCTTCAATTATCCTCACGATAAAAAAAATCCACATTTCAATTTTGTAAATGAATCGCGAATAATTTCGAAGGAAATATCTGTCATAATATACGGCCCTTAATATATTCCATTTGAAATTAAAGCAAGCAGTAAAAGACATAATAAAACGACCTGGAAATCTCATAAATAATCGACTTATAGAACGGTGATAGAATTATCAGGTATCGAAGTAAATTAAATTAACGATCTCGTTGACTTTTTACTCTCGCCACTTACACAGTGCAAGATTGAGAAGTTCAAAAAGAGAAAAAAGACGTGCTCAATGTAAATGATTCAGATGCAACGAAGAAACCTTAGAACATTACGAGCTGGTGTTCGTAGAAGAAAGCCTTGCCTCGCTCGCCTTTCGTTTTCAATTTTTGCCAGGCTTCAGGGCCGGCTATTTTGCAACTGATCTTCGATCGCCCTCGGCACTGGGTCTCCTCGACAGGTGGGGACGTGTAGGACGATCATGGTTTATGGCAATAGCGCGCGAGCCTCGCCCATTATGCGCCATGATGCATTCATTCGTCGAATACAACACCGATTTTACATATATACAAGGAGACCAGCGGCTGTCTGGTCGCTCTTCGGCTACCGGAAAGGCCTGTGCTCGATGTTGATGATGATGATGATGATGTCAATGCATGTTTGCTTACAATTTTTATTCACCTAATATATATATATATTTTTTTTAGAAATCTCGCAGTCAAATTAGCTAGACTTTCTTTCTACTTTAATTTATGTATTGTATGCAATATGCTTTGTAAAGATTCACGAAACGTCATAGAGTAATTAAGTTGAGAAATTTTTTTAATATCCTTTCTGAAACTTTCAATTTAAATAGTTTTCTCTAATGATAATTTCAAGATAGTCGAGATTATATTGGAGATGAGAAAATTCTTATAAGAAATCTTGATGTATCAACGGTATAATAAAGTAGAACCTTATTACAAGTATAGTAATCGGATAAAGAAGCTCGTTAAACTCTTAATGTTTTTTCTTGAAGAAAATTCCGAGAAAGTAAAGAAACTGACGAAGAATACATTGACGAGTAAGAAAACATCGTAGATTGAACGATGTAACATTCTTCTTGCTCGATGGTTCGAGTAAGTTTTTCCAAGGGTGAACATAGAAGCTGGAAATTGATAATTTCCACGAGTCATGCGTGAACTGCAGTTTCACTTCCTTCCTGTTTTAAAATCCCGAAGAAGCGTTAGCCATCGATCACGGAGATCCTTTAACAGGATCGACGAGACACCCGTGAAATCGTTCTGTCAAGGACCGATCTTCCCATCCTGTTGCAAAGGATAACTGATTTCATAGTTCGTTTTTACGTAAAATTCGAGTTCCTTCGTAGGATGATAGAGCAGCCTTCGATCCTCGACATGGAAACTTGTTTCACGATCGCTAGTCAGTTTTGTTCGAACGCAACAATCGCAAGATAATAATAACAGAGTTGCAGCGTTGCATTCGAGTCTGTTCAAGGCTTTCAAGCTCCGATCCTTGATGGAGGAATACGAACGTTCTTCTTTACCATAAATCCATAACCAAATGTGGACTGAATCATCAGTTGTCTCCAAGTACAACTAATTCATAAAATTTCTTGGAATACACTCTACCATTTGTTCCAAAACAATATAAAGAAAAGAAGGAAATTAAAATAAATTTTCTACATAAAAAAATTCTAAAGATCTAAAGAAACGCGAATACATCGAAGCGTAAAATGTCAAGTTACTCATCATTCGCAAATTGATCGCTTTAGTGATTAATGCAGTGTTGAAAAGTTCCAAATTTTGTTCAAGATTACTTTCTACTTTGACTTTTCCATTTTGTATATTTTCTCAGACGGAAGAAAATTCAGTTGTACAACCGAAAAGGTGATCTCTTAAGAAAAGGGAAACTGAGAAACGTAAAATACAGTTTTTCCCCAAAAAACTGATTTTGAAAGATTTTAACATCTGGTGTATTTTTCATATTTTGAACGGTTGTAATTGCATAAACATTCACAGCCTACACATGACATAATATTTTCGAGACACGCATATGCTCAAGCAATGACCGTCGCGCCGAATAATATGACCACTTGCGATATCTTGTCGATCGTATACGGTTCGAGTTCGGGTTTCCGGGTAGCGTGTCAGCCTTGACTTCAGTCTGATAAGGCACGAAAACAGGAAGGGATCGAGGCACCGTTGACCCAGACCTGATTCCACCATGCTTTTAAAGGAAGCAGACGTTTGTAAATGCTCTGAATGCATACGACTGTTTTGTCTTTCGATGAGACGATAATAAATAAAACAACGAAGCGATCGATCATAATTTTCCACATGGCATGCAGTTAGTTTACAACGGCGAAAAGAATGCGAAGGATACGGTCGAACGGTCCTGACAATATGGCTGTTATTACATCGTTTTGTTATCTATCGATCGTTGCATAGAAATCAGCAGCGTAGTGTGGTTCCAGAAGCTATATAAACGCGCCTTAAACGTGCGCCCGTGCACGGCTGATCGTTTTACACGATCAGCCAATTCAACCACGATGGAATTGAATTTCTAATAAACTAAGCGCAATGAAGAGTGCGATTTATGCACGGCGCTGCTCTTATCCTTAGCGCGGTGGCGGCGATTTAAATGGCGTCGCGCCTAACCCGGTCACCCGGCTTGCCACTTTCGAAATTGTTCTTTTCACCGGTGTCGTAAATTCTTCCATAAAAAGAGCCGGTAAACGAGCAACGATCAATGTTGCTCAGGCTGATTTCTATTATGATTTTATCGTAATTCGTTTGCGCCGAATCGTTGTGCTGCGTGGTTTCGTAAGAGTTAGTTTTGATTGGTTTTCCAGCTTTCGATTCGAGAGATTATTCAGGTGTGTAGTTTGAAAAATTCGAGAGCAAAAAATATCTTGGAATTTTCTGATTAACTTCTTCCGCATTATTGCGTCTCATTTAATTTAAAACGGTAACATTTTACAATTTGAAGATTTTCGTGCAGAAAGTATCTTTCAATTTTTCTAAAACAGGATTGTTCACGTGTTAAATGCCTTCTAGATCATGTCAGTGGCGGATTCGTTTAATTTGCATGAATCGTTTGTATAGAGAAATAAATTGTAAGTGTGTAGCTGTATCGAGTGTGTACGAGTTATCAGAGGGTGGATTAATCGGCACAGGTGAATGACGAAAGATATCGCTTGGTTGCTAGTAAGCAAACGTTTATCAGAGCATTAGTCAGAGACGGGGAACGTAACTGGAACGATCCCCTGAAAGTGATGTCCAGCAACGTCGAAGATTCGCGAGGAATTTAATCTGCTGATACGCGTACGTGCTCGAGCGATCCCTTCTCGATTTCACGATGTCCTCGACGTCATCGTCGCCGTCTCAACGGTATGCAAATGTGCAAACTGCATACAGGGCTGGTCACATGTTTTTGTATTTCGTAAATAGAGGATAATAATTAAGAGAACAAGTAAAGGCAGAAAAGAAAGATTGATAAATTTTAAATACACGGAATACATAGTATTATATCTACTCTTTTGACATTTTTATGCTTCACTCAAACTTCTTTAAACTTTAAACTTGACTTGAACTTTATCGTGCAATAGTATATCCAAATGAAACTTTTACTCAAGTTTCTCCTACATTCTCCAACGAGCTGATACGCAAATTAACCATCACCAAGCACGCAATGATCCAATCTAAATATCCCATCTAACTGTATCGGAGATACTCTGACATCTAACGATCCAGTTTCAAAATCTTCCACTGAACACACCAACGTCTAACGTGGAACATGCAACTCCCACGTCTATTACCGTTTCCCTTCGCGAGATAATTGAACAAAGTCCCCAGGTAGGGAACACGCATCGAACGAATCGCGATGCATGTTCTCGAACGGTGTACATTGTAATTGATCCGATATAACGATCTAGACCTGTCAGAGAGGCGGTGGATCGAGCGACGCGGTGCATGCGCGCATAAATGCATCTGAAATGCACCGGTCCAGCCCTGACTGCAGGTAGAAAGAGCTCCAGATAAGAGGAGCGGGGAATCGCGCGTACCGAGAATGCTTCGTCGAGGACATTCGATCCAATCTTCAATGCCTCGTCGGATACGTTCCCGCAGGGGAAAACGGTGCCAAGAAGGTGGCGATAATCTGCACGTGTCGCGAATATTTCGCGGGCTGGAGCACGCGCGAACGAAACCCGAGACGATGCACCAAGGCGCGAACCAGAGGTGTCGTCGCCGTTGTAAACATACCACCAAAGCTTTGTAGAGTGAAGAAGAGAGAAGAGGATAGATAGAAAAAGCTGGAGAGGTAAAAGAAGAGGAGATGGTCTCGCGGACACCGACGAATACCGGCTCGAATGACACCTGGACCCGTGGCCATCGCGCATTTAACACGTATGCAACGCGCTTATCTCTACCGTGTATCGGTGGAAGTGCGCATTATCATTCGTATTTATGCTGATCTATGCGTTGATCAGTCTGAGTGTTGTTTATTCGTTTGCTGGCGCGAGGAGCTGCGTAAAATTCGGATAAACCCATGTTCCAGTCGATACCACGGTTTTTCACGATCTACGCGTTCCTTGGATCTTCTCTTGTCTTTTTTCGAAGGTTGAGCAGACTTTCAAATCCCTAATAGTTTGTATTTTCTATTGCATTGTTACAAAATTTCTTTCTATTAGTGGAACGTTGTCTCTTCCCAAGTGTCGTTCATCGATTTTAATAAAATTTACGTATGATATAATTCTCAAAAAAATATTTGACACGTATTATTTTAAAGAGGAGCAGCTCTCAAAGTGTAAGCGTTGAAACATATTTAGTCAGATATCTCATTCTCTTATGAATTTCTTTAAAAATAGGAATAAGTAGAGGTTTCAATTTTTTACATTATAATCAAAAACTATTACATTCGTAATTTATTTACTCTGATACAGCTTTGGATTACTCACATTCGTGAAAATTATGGACTTTTATAACGTTTCAAGCGAGGAATTTTTTACATTATCAGTTTCACGTTCACCAGTAGAATATTTTATCAATTTCCAAAAGAATTTTTTTTTTTGACCTGGCGAACTTTCGACATGCGCTCCATTTTCGTTTTCGACCGCGTGCAATCGATCGATCGATCCATCGAACTGAAAAGTGGAGAGAGCATCGTGGTCGATTCGTAGCGTTCAGATTAGATTACCGTCGCTGGAAACACCGACGTTGTTAGTCACTCGTCGCGTATCTCTCTTCTCTCCTCTGCCTACCAACGCGATTCGCTAATGTATGCGCGCTTACTGCTTACCTGCATTCAGATGCGAGCACGCGGTGCGTGCAGAATATCTCGCGTGGCTGGTTCCGTCGCATGCGAATCCTACACTTCAGTATGTAAACGCTTGGATATCGCGGATTCCATACTCATAAGTAAGCGCTGTTAACACCTGACCGAACGACAATAAGCATGGTTATCGAGTTTACTGCGACGCGTGTTCCGTTACTCGTTATCGGGAATCTTCAATTAATTTCGCGAAAAAATTGCAGAAATATTTCTGGATAAGATACTGGTAGAGTATTTCCATATCGTTTGGAAATTTTATACAGTATGCAGCAACACTTCTGGGACACTGGGATTAACACTTTGTACTGTCATTCATAAATAAAACAAATTAACAAAGTACAAATAAAGATAAATAAATTCTTAAACATTTGCAATTTTGTTTTCTTTTTAAAACAGATCTTTTAGTTTTCGAAAAATACTCCACGTGTAAAGGGTTAATAAATTACTGCGATGGAGTGAAAGAGAGTGAAAAGAAAAGCACGCCAACTTCGTAAATTCGAAGGTTCATGAGTAATTTTTGGAATTAAAAGCAAAGTGTAAGGTTTTGTCATTTGAGATGAGGAACTGTTGTTGCATACTGTATTATCGCGGATAGCTTAATCGGGGACAGATTGATTCATAATGATCATTCTTTGTTGAGTTTGAATTATTCAGGTGAGTCATGGATACTTGGTATGCAAAAATGAGAAGTACAATATCTTTGTGTTTCGAGTAGGAAGAAGAAGACTAACAGTATTAAATCACAGATTAAAACCGAATTAAAAATCCTCTTTTCATGATTGAGATTTATTAGCTACACTAAACAATTATAAATAGCGTTGAAGAATAGATTGCATATAATATTCGAAAATTTTTATGAGGTTTATCATCTTGGTTTTGTGAATTGTAAACTGTTAACGATTTTACGATTTTCACTATCATAAAAAAACTCAGTGACACGCATATCTCTCAGTCGCTGCAATCCATCAGAACATAAACAGTAGCTCGTTAATAATCGCAGCGAATTTCCTCGTAATTCAATACCCAGCTTGTAACAAGTAATTCAAAGCTCAAACAACGCATTAATATCTCCATATCTCGCAAGGGACGAACAAGAGGGGACGCTGATAATCGTCAGAAATTGATTTCCAGCATGGAAACGTCAGCCGGGCAATTACAGCTCTCGGTGCGGCGTTATTTTCTCCCGATAAGCCATTAGCTCGCGTGTTTCTCTAAAACCGTGTAAAACTTGCCAAGCACCGGTCGAAGGGGAGCTCGTTTTACAACCATTCGAGCACAGCGAATGAAGCAATTTCCTTCAACGCCGGAAGCTCGAACCCGTCGATAAATAATGAAATTATTGATCAATTAATTAAACCGAGAATCTTTCATGGACAGGATCGAAAGGGTTAGGCGGAGAAGTAGGAGGAGTGTATACAGGTTTTACGATCCCGTAGAGAAGCTGTTTCCAATCTTGGTGTGCTTTTAATATTGTCCACGAAGGTTCTCTCTCACAAATTACCTCTCGTACTATCCAGCTTTTTTTTCTTGTCGCCGTTAACAGTACGGACAGGGCACATTCTCCGCGGCTGGTATCGTTTTCCAACGGCGCTGGATTTACCGTTACGAAAGCACGTGTGACTGCATTAAATCTCGTGAGCGCGACCACGATCACCAGGAGGGAGACTCAGGAGAAGGAAGACGTAAGGAAGGATCGTAAGGTGCAGCCATACTGCTCAGCACGCTTGCCCACGCCTCGTGATCCTTCACTGTTCTTCAACGTCGATATTCAAATCAGCGCCTCCTCCACCCTGTCCTTTCCTTCCCGCCACTTATACGTCCTCTTTTTACCACCTTTTCGTGGCGGTAATTTACCGTTACAAAAGCCCTCGCCCACATATGTCCCTCCTTCCCTCCCTCTTTGGTTTCTCTTCGTTTCTCCATCTTCTGCACCTTCTTTATTTCCCCCCTCCTCCCTCAACCCTCTCCCTGTCTTCCTTTTCAGACACAATCGAGGATCGATCCGTCGATTCACCGTTGCCATTGTGCTCATCGACGATCATCCTCCTTCAATCCTTGATCGCGTGCAACCACGATCATCCGCGAGCTACGTGGCAGGTGCCAGTGACCAGGATGCGCATAGGTGAAAAATGTCCTCGTCATGATCGTTGAATACCACGGCAGCAGGTATATAATCCTTTGGCTGGTGAAGGGACACTGATTAGCACCGGTTCGAGCACATTTCAACGGAACGATTGGCCGGCCATGCCACTTTTCATCTTCGCCGCTGGTCCCGCGAAGAATGAAGCCGCGCGACGCGTTAAGAGCCTCCATGGGGCTACCTGTTCCTGCGGGCATATTTTGACTGGTGCTCGTCTCCTTAACGTCGGATTAATTCTTCTTGGTGAGACAAGTTTGGGGGAAAGGTGGACCAAAGTGATTTTTTGAGAATCGTTTGGGATTATTAACTTACTGTTTGTAAGTGTTAGGACAGTTACGGAGTTAGCTAAGCTGAACAGATAGTACAGCTCCTCTTATAATCCTCCTTAGAAAGAGATATAATGTTTTAACGCAGCATGCATAACACGATTTGCCTAATTCTTTCTTCAGACATCGAAGAAAGAATCTCATAATTTTCTCATTGCTTCAAAATTAATTTACCAAAACATTGACGGCAACTTGTATTTGGACATTTTATCAGACATCAGAATCATTTAATCTTCTCAAAAATTACTTTAAACCTAAGATTAACTTTTCTGCTTAAAATTCATCAGCGTTCTGACCCGTTCACCCGAGAATAGAGTAGATCGTCAATCCAGAAATTGCTTTGGTCGATTCAATTTCACCGACACGGTCGTAAAGGTTTGCACGGTTAATAAGAAACACGAGTCGCAGTCCTACCGGGTTCAGCGAGCATTTTCACCACAACACGTTGCAGCCGCCCTCGTCCGTCACTTAACGACCGACAGCCACACCTGTACACGCGGATAGACGGAAGACTTCCGGTAGTGGCGGCAAACGATACAAGCAAAACTCGTCGCGGTCGTTAAACGCCACGCAAATCCATTCACTCCGCGTGGCGCAAGGGTTCATTCAAGCTCGTACGCCAACCGCCCACGTGTCGTTATTTGCATAGATCCGCGCCATATGAACGCTCTCGTACGCTAGCTCGCGCACACGTTCAGGCGAGTTTACGTGTAGCCTAACATTTACCATTCGGCTGGCCGATCGGACGACACGAGCGGGCGAAAAGCCGAGCCTCGCGGTTATTTACATACTAGATTCGCTATCGCGAACAGGCACATGAAACAGGGCCGGCCCTCTAACCTTCCTTTGGGCGCTATGAAGCTTTTTGAGGATCGTCCTGACATCAATCTGCTGGATATTTATCGTTTCATTTCATGGTTTCACGCAAGGGTGCTTTTGAGATGTAACATGTGGCATGTTTCTGAGGCTGTCGAATTAATTATATCAATTGTGAGGGATGTTTAGGTTGATTTTAAGTTGGCGAATCTTAGACTCTGAGGAATATATTTTTTGAAACAATTTATATTTGATTAAAATTAGAATAGAAATTCTCGAGTACTTAATTTGCAAAATCTATGAATTTTTATTTTTTTAATACCATTGTAATTAAAAAGAATGACTTGTGTCACGATTAATTTAAAGATTAAGAGAAAGGAGTATATTGAAGGTGAGAAAGTCGACGAAGCCGGCCCTGAACATCGAGAATTCTCCCTCGTAATCTCGTCCCGAGAGCACAAAACCGATTCCTCCGTCGCGAGAATCTCGAAGTTCGCTCGTGTGAATAGCTCGTTTAGATGTTAATAGAAAAGTACAGGTTATGTCATAGCTGGCGACGTCTCAGGCATAAGCCGGTGACTCGAAATTCCTATTGTGACATTAAACCATCGACGTTCCTTGTCCGCGGTGAGATAGGGCTCTGGTGCATTATAATGCTCCTCTGCTTAACAGGAGAATCGACTTAATTTCGCTGTCGAAAATAAACGTTTAGCAAGAAACGTCCACGCTTTTTATTGTCGTTTTGCTCAATTGCGGATAAGAATTTATGTCCTTCGCGATGCCTCTATTGAGATAATGCGATGCGATTTACGTAAGAGGATTTTCAAATTCTGAAAAATATCTCCTTATTCAGCTGGAATGTTAGACGCTCCTACGCGATTCAGATATCCCTTCAAATTTATGAAAAATGTTCTCAGAAACCAATTAAAAATTTCAGAGATCCCCGAAAGATAATATTCCAAATTAATTCTAAATTAGAACGATTTCAAACCTAATTACCCCAGAGTTTCATTCAAAATTCTGCACACTTATCTTTATCACTTTCAAACTCCCTAAAACCCTCGAAAACGTTTACATTTCTCAAAGAAAAGATCTTCCCAATTCTCTATCAATTCAAATAAACAATCTTTCAATCCTCCACAACTTTCGAATTCACCTGCAGAATGAACGCGACACGCCTGACGTGCGTGCCAGCCCAAGATCCGCGGGGATCTCGATCGCGGATCGATTAATCGTCTCGAATCGCTTAATCCCGTTGCAAGGCGGGATCGATACATCAGCGAGGCGATCGAGCAGCACGGGGGCGAGCGGATTTACGGGGTCGTTGAGGTGTCGCAATCGCGACGAGTCTTCGTTGGTGCACATTCTTGTCGGTCGGTTCTCTGGTGACCCGCGACAGCTGGGAGGAGCATATGTACCGGTGCTGGAAGCTGATTGGTCGGCCAGGGTGCACCAGAGCCGGTAGACAGCGAGATAATTATCCAGGTGCGATAAATTAGCCTGGTGTGTCACCCATCGCGTGAAACCTGTCCCCGGACGGCTGTCCGGTCTGCGGGATTTCGCGCCGACCAATCGAGGCGCTCCAATGGCTCGAACCGGTCGAGATACGTCGTACCGATCTGAACTTTATCGATTTATAACGTCGCCAGGACCTGGCGCAGCGAGTGGCCGCACGGCTACCGAGAAACCGTACGCCCGAGGAATCTCAACGAAGGGAAACGAAATGCCTCGCTCGATAGATCATTGCCTGGTTAGAATGGAGTCTATGGGGCAGCTTGGAGAGATAAGTAGTATTCGGAGTAATTGGCCAGCTTTACGTTGTTGCTCTGATAAGTCGCTCGCAAATATTATTTTACTTTACAACAAAACTTGACGAAAAAAAAAAATGGCGTTCGGATAGTTTGGTTCTAAAGTACAGACACATAACGTGGCCCACACATGATCAATAATACCGATCAATCTGGTTTGGTAATAATTTTGAGGCTGGAACTTTGATATGTATGGACATTCATCAATTTTGAATCTTAATAACAATTTTCAATATCAACCGCATAAGATCAAGAATATTATAAATATTTGTTGGTACTTAGGGATGAGATACAATCACACTCTGTTATAATTTATTTCACTTATATTAACAAACAAAAAAAAATACAAACGATATAGGCAAATAGGTGTCGTAGGGAAGTTGCAAATTTTTGTGAAATTTATTAAGGAAATATTCAATTGAAAAATAAACTTCGAGCGAAAACTTAAGAGTCGCTAATAATATGTCATTAGAAAAATTGATGGAATGATTGGAACGCTGTTAAAAAAATCTAACACCTGTGTACTATTATCAAAACTAGAACATTATCATCTTATTTCAACCTTTCAAATTTAACTTTCACAAACATACTTTCACTGTCTTTTTCTCCTTGCAACCCCAGAATTATTTTCCATTGGCAACAAACTATCCAAAGATCGAGAATTCTCTTCGAGTTTCAAGGATACAAAGAAACCAGCAAAATTCCATTTTTGTGTCATAAGATACGGAATAAACTGTCCGTGGCAATTTATTCAGACAATTATCGAAGCTTGTCCGAACTTCTCTGCGAGCGTTCGTTAAAAAAATGTACGCGACTTCTCTCGAAGTTTATGCACTTCGTTGCGATGTAACGCGAGAAGAGTAAGCGAAACGAGAAATTTCAGCTGGCAAGTTGCCGTTTTTTTTTTCTTCGTTTGATTCACGCGACGATTCTAGAAAGATCTTTTGAACCGTTATCATCCTGCCACGTGTCAACGTCGAGCGCCATTGCACAAGGTGCATAACGCGCCATGGTTGTATTATATCGCGTATAATAATCCGCGATGTATTCAACGAGCAACGCAGTAACAACGGGATCGTAATCTTCCAGCGTCGTTTCTACATTCGGTGGATTGTACATTCAAATTGTCCCCGCTCGAAATTCCTCCGTGGCCGATGATAAACGCTTGTGCGTGCATTAATGTCACGGTAATAAAATGCCCAGACGATGTTTCCACCGTCGTTTCGTTTCACAGTAAGCACGACTGTGATAAAATGACACTCGTAATATCGGTATTTATAGGTGCGTATTTGAAATCACGAATCAAGCTACTCGTAGGTGGACTTACGACGTGAGTTATCATGTTGGGGTTTCAAATAAAAAAGAATCTTTTACTCACTATTCTATCGTAATACGTTTAAGCTCCTCTAAGATCGTTTTAACATACTTTCTATTATACAAAGTTAAGATATTTTTTATTTAAAGATAATTTCTGTGATATTCACAATATGTACAATATAGAAAATATTCTTTCCAACTGTTCAACGTATCGAACCGGAAGCGAGACGATGGATCTGCTGTATATTGAAAGAAATAAGGCCACCCTTTTGTGGGTGCACATAAAGCCATAAAGAACCATCAAATCTTGAATGTCAATTATCGACATCGATGGTTAACGGTTCACTCCACCCATAACTGTCGGTATCCCGTATTCGAGGACCCAGGAAGTTCCACCCACATCAGCTTTATTAATATTTCTCCCCCTTGCCTGGTGTACCTTGAATATGACCGAGTTTCAAGGAACACTATGGTATATTATACGGTATTAAAAAGTAGGATCTTTTTGCGAAACGGATGTGATCCTTAGCGGGACTTCTTACGGGGGTAACGAGAAAGCTTCCGGTCGCGGAAGGAAATGGTAAAAAGTAGGTCAGGATGAACCCGCTATAAATTTCCATAAAGAAGATCTCTCAGCCGAGAGAATAATAGAAAATCAGGACAACGAATTTTGAAATGGAACGGAACGGGTTATTTAAAACCTGTGTTGAACTTCTCACGTATAATATGGCAATGTACAAAAGTGGTTACTTTAACCTTATTACCTTTTACCGACAAGTATAATTCCATGGGCCGTGTTGAATCGACAACAGTCATAAGACAGTTTCTGCATAAGCAGCAATGCTTATTCGCCAGTCTCTCTTTCGAACCAGTCCGGATGCAAAGAGAGAAAGAGAGACAAAACGAAAAAAGAAAAAAGGGAAACGTCGTTGTAACATAAAAGGAAAATGCTTCGCGAAGTTGTACAACTTCTCTACTCGTGTACGGGAACTGAAACAGCACCACCCTGATCTGGGTCGAAAAAAAAGTCCGGGAATTGCAAATGAACCCATCAACGAGTGCCCGGTGAAACAGCACTCGGACAAACTACAAACATCACACGCGCGAAACACGAGTCAACTCGTCTCAGCCGGTTAAACGTGTCTTATTTATCTGAATACAAGGCCCGTGTACAGCCGCGACAAGCGCGCAATATATCATACACATATTCGACTATCTTTTTCTATATCTGAGCGTATCAATTCAACGTCGTCTGACGCCGAAGCGTTTCTGTGAGTCGCGTGTGTTCCACGGTGCACCGTGAACACGGCCCACGATCTGTCTCGTATCGCGGGCAAACGACACGGTAGAAATATCGTCATGTCGGTGACGTTGTCCCATTGGATTCTGCGAGATCAATTCACACCGCGACTTTATGATAAGCGAGGCGAGAAATTGATATCCATTTTCACGAAAGTTTACCGTAGCATCGAACTTACAGTTCTCGATTATCTTGCATATCAAGCGCGCAATTTTTGAACTATTCTACAAATCAAAGAGAGGAACAAGTATATGCAAATTTCGTATTTTGAACTGTTTCACGAATTCTCGGTTTCTGCTGTCAAAGAAAATGCATCATCGGAAAACTAACTCACAAGAAAATTAGATAAAATCTCGCAATGAATTTGTAACTCGGAAAATATATTTTTATTATCCCATAGGAGAATTGGGTTGTTCGTATTCGAGGGTAATTTTGTTTGACGTAGAAAGGGCTGTAACGTTCCGTTTAACGATGACCGGTAAGAAATAGAAACGGTATCAGATACAGTATTGCAGTATAAATAGTGTTCAGCTAAAATCGGCCGCTGTCACCGGGTCATTGTGTCGTGTCGTGGCGATAAGCCGGCTTTTCTTTGTGCGCCAGAAACAGGTACGGCGCCACGGAATTGATCGATCATTCGACATCTCGCGCACGAGTTCGCCTAGTCGCCGAGCCGAGAGAGGCAGCTCGCTGAACGCTCCATTTAGCCCGGATCTATTGGTGACTATGCGCGAGCACGCGTGCCAATTTTTGCCCAGCTTTCTCGGAGGCTATAGCTGTTACATAGCCCGTATAGATATTGAAATCGGGGTTGTACATTTTTTTTTTACGATCTACAATAAACTGTCTAATTCAAATAATACGTTCCCTTATTAGAATTTTTGATTACCATCGTTGAATTAAAATTATAACGAAGGAACTTCTTTGAAAAATTACTTACTGAATGCAAATGAAACATAAACGGTCAGTACAAATCGTTAAAAGACACTCTGGAATCTCATAGTACAATTACATACGATAAAACTTTTAAATACCTATTTTCATTTGTGAAGATTTATAAAAATAAGATCTTAATAGTTTGTTATTTGATTATATAACACTAGACGATGTTATAGGTCTTTCAATTTATCTGGGCAATCGCTTTTATATAATACAAAAAAAGAAAATTGTAGTTATCAATTTACGAAACTTTACGGTATCGTAATTACAGGAAAATCATTGAAAATGTTGAAAAGCCTATACGAGCCATCGTATTGTGCATAAAAAATTATGAAATTTTGTCCTTATTCATTTTTCTCGCGCATCTACCATCTACGACAAAAATGCTGCGAACTAATCGCTCTAACACGTTGCATACTTTTACCGACATAATACTTTCCTAACATTATCCTAGTACTTATGTATGGGAGTGTACGTTATTATTGAACCAATTGAAACTTCTTTTAATCAACAAGATTTCGAATTTTTCAAGAAACCTTTCTTCGTCATTAAGTTTGTGAATTGTTATGCATGGGTAAGAATAATTAATACCTGACTAAATACGAGATTATTAGCAGCGACGCTAATGAAACATTCTAGGCACTTTCTAACCCAACTTGCCCGCGATAAATCGCGGAGGGCTAATCGATTCTAGCGTCGATTCAGCGTCGAGACGCGTGGTGTTGATCCGTCTGTGTATGTGTGCTTATATGTTTGCATATGTGGTATGAATTTTCAATCGCCGCTGGTGAAGTTGATCGATCGCGGTCTCACTGGGTATCGATCGCCAGTGGATCTACCAAACGATCGAGAGCACGATTGAAACGCACAGCGAAGTAACGCGCGTGTCTCGCGGCAATTGTTGCCACGCTGAACGGTCCACTTAACCCGAGCGTATTGGCATTGGAGATACCGGTGCCCGATACCGTCTCGCACATTGGTGTACGCGATTTAATTATCCAGCCTCGCTTGTCGACGTGCCACCAAAAAGGTCACCGTTGTTCCCCGTTGCTTTTCTTTTCCGTGGGTTTTATGGAAAGTCGCCAGCAGCTCGATCGTTAACACGTTGCGAAATTCGATCGAACGTGATCGTAGTAGGGGTTACACGGATTACGCCATAAGAATATTAAATTTTTTGAAAAGTTTGGAATTGTAGAAGTTCTTATTGAAATGATATAGCACGAAATAAACGAAAAGTTGAAAGAGGCGGTAGGAGCAATTTCAATGGTCGGAATTGCAGTTCGTTTACCCCTCCTAGCCGCGACTAGAGGTGTGTCTGAAGGAAGTTATGGTGCCGGCCGGTGTTTCGCGGTAACTGGGAGGTGGAATTTTCAAGGGAAGTCGGCGAAGTGATTGACTGCTCGAAGGTGCAAGCGGGCCGAAACCACAAGGCGCTGGAATCAATTTACGCGGTTATAAACAGCCCTCGACCGTCATTAGGATAATTTCTGTCCCAAGGCGTGTGGGTGGCAGATGTACGGGGCACCGTTACGAAAGCGGATTGCGTAAATCGTGAATTAACGGCCGAGGGTTTCGCATCGACCGATGACCCCGTAGGATAAGGGGAGAACCGATTGATTCCAAGTGAAATCGTCCTCGGGAGATCTCTGGTTGGGATAAAAATTGTCTCGATGGTATGCATGTGTGATCTCAGTTGAAAGAATAAAATGATCTTACGGTACTTCTGGCTGTTCGATCGCTTGAAAACATTTTACAACTGTGGGGAATTATTTTCGAGGGGTGAATGTTAGGAAAATATTATAATCTTGGTAGGCAGGTTAAACTTTGCAACAGTACAATTAATAAAAATTGTATGAAGTTTGAATTAACACGAAAGAACTTGAAATTTGTCAACATTCAACTGATCAATCAAACATTTAAATGATTACTTTGTAACCAACTTGGGAACAAGTTGAGTTCAATTCAACTTAGTTATTAATTTTCTTAAATTTCTATATTTTTTCTGAAGATTTTTCCGTAACTTGCAAAGCCCAGTGGTCTCAAATATTAAAATAAATTTACAAATTAACACATCAAGCAAATAAAAACATTTTTATTTCCTCAATTAAATATTTCAATATAATTTTGAAGTCCTACTAAAATATGCACTTTTTTTCTTAGAACAAAAGAGATATTGGCATAAGAAGTAATTTTTTTCGTCCGATTCGTTATTTGATAACACTTCACGTTAGTTGGCCACACTAATTCGACGATAATTCGAAAGTTTAGCGACTCCAGTGCGCTAGTAACGAGTTAATTACGAGCACGTGCACGCGTGCTATTTAATGGAACGACGTAGGGTCGGTGGTTCGCCGTAATGAGAGGCATTTCTTACGTGTCGGCCGCGAGGCCTCTTTGTTCGTGCCGCTCACGACATCACCGTGCTCGACACAGGTTGTAATTATTACAAAGTTGAAGAAAACGCGGAGGATCGGTCAGAGAAAAAGGGGAAGGAACGCCAAGACGACTGGTCGGACTGATTGAGACATCTCTTTGCTGTCGACCTATCTTCCTAAACGATTTAAATTACATTTCCTAAATAACAGTAAATTCATGAAGCTGATATGTCATAAAATGCAACCCAAAGTGACACAACTCTTAGCAGATTTGCTTAAGAATGAAAATACAAAAGACAAAATTGAAAGAGCAGTTGAATACATCTAAGAACTTAAAATTCTTCTCCATAAAAACATTAGACAGCATATTAAAATTAGATAAGATATTAAAGCTTAGCAGAAAATTTTGATTTTTCGTACTACAAAAATATTTGAAAGTCGAACAATTTTATATTACAATGAAATTGCAAAATTTCGAATGTTATATTAAAATGTCATTTCATTAAATAAGTAATAAAAGTATGTTTTTATACTCCAGACAAATTACGTTCGCGTGCATTTATATTTATAACAAATTCGAGTGAACCATATTCGCCCATACGTGAAATATTTTCAGATTCAATCATGCCAATTTAATCCACTATTTAATGCAGTCAAAGTAATAATACAGAGTCCTTAATCTCCAAGAAAGCATGAAGGATCGTCTCGCTATTACAGGCCTCGGCTCTGCTCAAAGACATGAACCGCGCCAGGTGATTTGTCCAATGAGTAAGCTACTATTAATTTCACGAAACAAGCTGACTCTACCGGCCCCTTTTAGCTGGCTCATACGAGTCAGACAGATCTACATCTATCGGATCTATCATACTCTTTCCTCTCACTGGAGATTACGCGATGATCCAGTGGAAAGGAACATCGATTACGCTCGATTATTCGCACGCTCGAGTGGACTTCCGTGGCGGTTTGATTGTCGACCGATTAGCGTCTCTAAGCTGGTTGGATTCTTGCGTTTGATCCTCTTCAAGGTGTCCATTATATGCTCGTGCTTGCGCGACCAGATAGAAACGGTCCACCTGTCTGGCGCCTCGATAATAAATCACACGGTTTTTAAAGCAGACGACCAAGTAAAAGGAATAAAAAAGAAAAGAAGAAAGAAAAGACGAAGAGAAAAAACTGGAGAACCGTAGGAGGCCTGGAGAACATGGACAAAGAAGAAACACCGTGATCATGGTGCGTGAAACGAAGAGGAGAGAGTTGATGTGTAATAAAGAAGAAAGGAGTGAAATCAGTCTTTCTCCCTCTCTCTTATTCTCTCTTTCTTTCTCTCTTTCACGACGAGACGATGATCACACGCCGATTCACGGCGTGTGTATTCAACGATGATCATTAACCGACTATTATACGCTCTGCTCGAGAGAGCAACGACTACTTTTTCTCTTTTCGAACAGTCACTGTGTGGCTAGAAGGGCCGGGAGAGTAAGAAGGACAGACTGACAGACCTTACAGGGTATTCAGAAGACGCGTTACACTTGTTGGCCTCGCTTTGTCCAGGATCGCACGCCGCGTTACGACGGCCATTATTCATCCTAAGGGGTTGTCTACCCGGATACAAGATCGTCGATTTTCTCGTTTCTATTCCGAATGGAGAAATAATTAAGCAGGAGCTTGTGAAATAGAGCGTGGATGTGAGCGTGTAACGTACTGGTAGTTGTGGGAAATTGTGCTCAAATGGTTTTCTTTACTTTTACTCGAATTGATTGGTTTTTAATATTTCCATTGAGGGGAAATCTATTATTTTCGTTCGATAGCGTTGAGTGTATTTCAAGATATTGAAAACTAGACAAAGGACGGTATATTATAATCAGTATTGCAAAATTAATTTTCACGTTGTGGCGGTAAAGGATTGATATTCATTGTTCCTGAGAACAATGACTACTACGTCTTTCACTGGAAAACGATGGAACATTATCTTATGCTTTTATTCATTCGTTCAATCAATCGCATGTATACACTGTACAGTGTGTGATAAAAAGAATTATATTATACGTATATTCGTCCATTCATGCTATTTTACGTATTATTCTTAGACTTTTGATCAATTCATATATTATTATGCTTAGAACTCCGTAGATACGTTTAGAATCTATTCAAAACCATTCATATCTAACGTTGCGGAAATTACACGTATACAGAATCACTGTTATTTCGAAACCAAAGTTTTGCAGCTTTCTTATCGAATAGAAAGAAAAATCTATGATCACCAGGTTAGGTGATTCACCTTGTATACATCTAATTTTATTCTTTTCTCGCTGATATCTTCACAAGATCCGAAGAGGCGCGCGTCAGAGTAGATTCACGAAAACGAGCGCGTGCTCCTCGGCAGCCTTTAAGCATGCGTAGGTAATGACAGGGTGTGGAGAGCTGCCAAGGCCGTACATATAAATATCCTGGCCCGAGTCGAGGTAATGATTTCGGGCGCGTGTAGGCCTGGCCATAAATTCTGGGCCCATTTACGGGACAGATGCGCCGATAACTCGAACGCGGCCTCGCGCCGCCAACCCCTTTCGAATTTCGATCCTCGAGAAGGCCACGTTGCATTCAACACCGATAATTATTAACGACGCTTAAGAGAACTATGGTTAAGATGCGTCTGTTGAACAGAACGAGCGCGTGGTTTACGCGTGTTTTCGAGGAGAAGAGCAGAGGCTCGAACGTTTTTATTATGGAGCAGTGGAACTTTTTATTCCCTTTGTTCCGAGAATTTCTTGCTGATACTGAAACAGTAATGGGAAAAATATTTTCCAAAACAAGGGACGTTCGTGTAAGGGTTTGAAGCACTTGAAAATTTAATTCTTTGGATTTGCACAGTTATAAATTAAAGACTTTGTAATAAGGAGGTGGTAAATTCTTGAAAACGTAATAAAATACTAAGTAAAAAGATATTCTTCCCCTATATGTTTTCAAAATACACCCAACCAGACTCATTGGTAAATAATTACACTAAATTAAAGAAACTTATTCTTACTAATTTAATGAAATAAAGAGTTGAAAACAGATTTCTTTATCCAATAAATCAGGTGCACAATTCTCTCTCCAATCTGTGTAACCATGAAACATTCGCTTATTCATATATTCCCAAACGAAACCTTCCATTCAAGATTCCAAAGTAGAAATCAGCAAGCCGTATGCTTCCTCTCTCTCTCTATGGTCGTTCATAACTTCCCTTGTTCCCGGCCTCGTGCAGCATAAAATCTCCGCGAGGAAAAAGGAGAGCCGGCGTCATTAATAAGCGCAACACCTTCGTCCGTTCGACCCACGTCTTCATTAGCCGCGCGTCGAGCTGAGTCCATTAGTTTTCCGGGGCCGCGACACGTGCATCATTAGGAATGATATTTAATTAAGCGACGGAATAATTGGAAATATTCCGGGATGGTTCGTGTCGAACCACAGGGGCGCGTCCTGGGCCACGTTGGCGTAATTAAAACTGTGGGATCGTTACGCCTGCGTTCTACCTTTCGCTGGTGCTTAACACCACGTGCACACGTGTGCACACGCGGCAGGAGGATTTTTCCGCGATGACTCGCTCGATGCTGCGTGGGACTCGCGCAGGTGCATCTTCGATCGGTCGGTTCTTTGTTGGACTTTTTCTATTTTTTCTTTCTTTTTACCGACGACACCGTCGGGGAAATCGTCGTTCCCCCGCGATTTTTCGCAGCTTACGCCGTGGCGATGATTTGCATGTTAATTCATCGTTGATCACCGTGTCGTTAGACGAATGATTAATATCGTCTTTGGAGAAGGGCTGTCGTCGTGGGTTTCTTCTGCGCAGGGTGATCGTGAAGGAGGCTATTTTCTTGGTGAACACGGAGGAAATTAATAGACGAGGAGGTGGAATGAATTATTGGATTCTGTAAGGTGGATTGTTCCTTTTTGTTCGATATGAAACGTTTCATATCGTTGCGTTTAGCAATGACTTTTAGTGACGTGATATTTTACCCTTTGAGATCGTGGATATTTAATCTCCTGTTCTGTGATTCTTTAAAACATTCACTATAATTTCCAAGAATCTTTAATTTCCAAAAGTTCTTTAATCTTAATAACTTTGAAAACATCCTAAGCCTACAATACCTATAGTTGTTTCAATGTTAAAGTTACGAAGCTGCAAAAATTTAATTATTCAGGATAAAGGGAATTTATTTTGAATCACGGGAAAAATTTACTTTTCTTCAGTTTTGCGACATTTTCATTGAAACGAGGAATATCTAAATGAAATTTCGCCATTTTTACCAGCGAATGAGCCTAATTCGATCTGTGAAACACCACAGCATCGACTCGAACGGTTCATCGTCGAAGACCCGTTCGGTCCGTACGAAATCGATAAAAAGTCGAAGAGCCGTTACACCTACCGGTAAGCGGATTGGTATCTCGGCTCCCTGTCAGCTCCACCTTCCCTTCGTTTCCTTATTGTTCCACGGGAGGATCTTCCTGCACGGCCTCTGCAAAGAACCGGAGGATTGCGTGCGCCGCGAAGGTGAAACTAATAACAGCGGCATGCCGCTCGCCTCTCGGCAAACACGCAATTACGCCTGGACGGTGCGCCATGAATCCAGCTACCGCATTACGGGATCCACCGAACGAAATCTCGTCCCACCATCGCACGCATTGAGAAAAAGCGATCGTCAGTCTCTTCCGCCATCGTGCTCAGCAAGATTGAACCTTTAACCCTTTAAAGATGAAGCACTATGCAACCTGTCGTGATACTAGTTACTTGTACGATACATAACTAGGTTACTACTTTATTTTCTATTATTTTTTTTTAAACTAAATCGAATAAAGTTATATTTTCTTTAAGAATAATAAAATATATATGGTAAATATATATGCTTAATAATATTTAATCGTACGAATCCTCATCTTGTCATCGTTATACTTTTCCTCCGTTGAATTAACTGCAGACACCGTGAATCACGAATGTGGGTGATTTCCTCTTACGAAATGAACGTCCCACGTACAGTTATTCCCGGCATGCATTTAACAGAGCGACATTTAATCCAGCCCCCGATCGGGTCAACCGTCGTCGTTATTGCATAATGCACAGGTGACATCGCGGTGCCCTCACAGCGTGCCTGCGTTTAATATGTACGCGTTTTCTTCACGTCGCGTGCGTGTATGTCACGTCATTACCATGCTCGCGAGGGGACCTCACACTCGCTGCTATGTCGCGCGATCTCCGCGTGGGCTAAAACTATCTGCAATGTGATGTCGCATAATACGGGACTCGCCGCTCGCGCGGCATCACGTGACTCTCGTTTCGAAACAACCGCCTTCCTTCCGGTTCACCTCTCCTTCGATAACGGTCCCTCTCGACGATCGAACTGCTTGCGATCTTCGCTATCGATAGCTGTTGTGAATATTGCATGAACCTTAAGCAGAGCTGGAATGCTGTTCAGATAAAAAAAAAATCGCATCTTGTAAGGTAAAAGAAATACTGCTGCGTGGATAAGATCATTTGTAAAAAAATATATCTACTCCATTTGTTCTATAAAAAAAAAGAAGGAAAAATCGTTGAAAAATCTAAATAAGGACATCAGTGATGTTTCAATCAATTTTTTATTAAAAATTTCCTCAGATTTTAAAGAAAAAGGGTTTCCAAAGAAGTACATTAAGTCGACAAAAATCGTTTGGTGAAATAAATGTTTTTAAGCCCTATTGAAGAGTGGTTTTTTATGTACATGAATTTTTGTAGGATAAATGAGAGAATTTTTTAAATAGTGCAATATTCAGAACTTTCCTTAAAGTTAACTGATTTGTAATGGATTTTTGCAAGTTTTGGGGATCGAGAATTTCCTCTTTGCTAAATTTTAGAAAAGGAGAAGATTTCAATTTTTATTTAAAAAGTTCAAAAATGTGAAAAAAATTATATAAAAGTTTCTATTTACTTTTCAGATTTCTTTAAGGCATAAGAAATGATATCTTTATTAAATTTTTATTTCTGTGGTAATTAAAATAAACGAACTTGTGAACTAGAAATCTGTATAATTCCGTGAACTTTCAATCGGGATTATCGCGTATATTTCTTCGAATTCAGGATTGATCATCTATCTGGAGCAAGGTAAATCGCAGGCATCGTCTGATGCGTTTCCAGGGCCAAGCGCTTATCTGTCGTGGTTCGATAAATCGAGGCAGAAAGCGAGTCTGAATAAACGAGACAGCCTCGTAATACACGTTCCACCGTCGTGCTTGTGGATACGCGAAATAAACGATCCGCGGGTTAGGCATCGCCAACATCGGTGTGTAGGCGACTTACGTGGATTAAGTTATGGTGGACCTTGCTGCGTGCATGGTGCAACACCCGTGATCTTTTGCACCGTGTTGCTAGTCGATACCTCGGATGCTCGTAGATCGATCGTTCGCGATAGCTCGCTTGCTCTCTTTCTCTCTCTCTCTCTCACTCTCTCTCTCTCGCTCTCTTTCTCGTCCCTTCTTGAAGGTAGAAAAGCAAGAATGAAATTTCACTGAATGGACGAATGTCTGAATGCAAAGCTGCTCGTAGAAATCTCCCTTTGAATGAGATTAGATCGAGCTTTCATGGTACCTAGATTATCGTGTTTTAATATCGTAGTGGTTTGACAATAGGAAGAGCGTCAAATTTTGCAAATTGAACAAGAAAAGATAAATATTTGAAAATTTGAATATTTGCAAATTTGAGTATTTAAAAATTTGAAAATTCAGATTCGGAATACAATTTTTCAGGTAGCCTTTGCCTCATAGTTATTACACTCATATCGCTACTAATTAAAATAGTTTCCATTCAGTTCCACAATAAATATCCAACCTGTCTTTCGAACGAAAGTATTTATATTTCAAGTTCCAATGCTTATTGCAAATGTTTCAAGTGAAATCAGGTGCGGCACGATCACGGTAACAACGATATTCGACGATTTTCCATAAATCATTCTCCCACAATTTCCCATAAACGTTTCAACTGTAACCGTAATAAGCGGAAACGATATCTAGCCGACACGTTTCGCAATCTATCGGTAACCTGTCCAGATGGAACGGTATTACGATCCTTTGGCAGTAAGTTTGAACGAAAAGAAGTAAAAGAAAAAAAAAAGAAAAGAAGGAAAGAAAAATAAACAGGTATGATTGCTTTCTTTAATAAGCGAATGTCCAGTTCGTTCCGCCACAAGGGATCGCCTATCGAACGAAACGAAGATTCCTGAGACACTGCTGATATTTCGCTTTGTTCCACACTGCTGGAACACCGTTGAACGTTTTGAAAGCTTCACCTTTTGCACCGGCGAATAAATTACCGACAAATCGTTGGCTAGAGTTTGCCGCGAAGCCGAGGAAAAGCGTTTCGTACACCGTTCACCTCTGTAACGCCTCTATCTGTTCGTTCTGCCTCGTAAAGTCTGCGATGGAAGTCAATAGTGTGTTGTCAATTATTTCACCTCGTCGACGATAATTAAAATAAATAAAAGGAGAGGAGGGATAAACAGACAGAGGGTCACATATCATATTAGACCATTCTCTGCACGTAGGTGTCATTTTAAAGAACAACCGATTCAACAGACGTCGTACAAATACGATCTTTATTAATTAAAGAGGCTTTCGTGCACGATTGTATCGAATTATTCTGACTTCGATCGATACTTCGAACGATGATCGTGCATGTAACGCGTGTAGAATTTCCTATTAATTATCATATTATCCAATCATCGGGATTGTTGGCAGGTCAAAACGGCGATCGTTTCGCAGATTTATTTGCACCGCATTCCCAAGCTTCGCTCGGGTCGCAGGTGTGATCGAGAAAGTCATCGATCGGATCGATAGGCATCTCGTGGAAAAGTTCAATTCTCTGGCGCCACGTACACACACCGTGAACAGAAGTGGGAGTAAAACGGTGAACACGCACGTTTTCACGCATGTAATCTACCTCGGACATATGAGCTTGTATATATATGTATATATGAATAATATAAGACACCTGGGTCACGAAGCTGTGGCGCTTTGGAAAGGTAACTCGCGAACGATGATATATGCCGACACAAAAGTTGACCGCCCAGACGCTAGGAGACGCCTTTTGAAACAATACCACCGCAGTCGCTTCGTCGTCGGTGCTCTCTCTATTTCTCTAATCGTAGGCATATCGTCTCGTGAATGAGGGACCCGCGAGAGATGGAGAAAGCGTGGGTTGTTCCTTGGCTCTGCCCAGTCGTTTACGGCTAACGTTGACTTAATTTCGTTGCTTCGTCGTTGGAGAATATAGCGAAGAGTTTGCAAAGTGTAAAGGTGAAGAGTGGAAGATTTAAAAATTTGAAATTGCATACTTTGAGATATGAAAGTTGTAAAAATTTGAATATTCGAAAATTTCAAAAGTTCGACAGCTATAATAGCTTCAATCACATTTCTTATTTCTCTCGTATCCCAATACAAATGCTCGTGTTAACATTCAAGCGTTCTTTCGAAGATAAACCATACGTCAAGTATCATCCCTTGTCATAGATAAAGATCTAATTAAATACATTTTTACTCGTGTGAATGCGTGGCGAAACAGGGCATGGATTCAACGGAGACATATTGTGTGAAAGGTAATATGTTATCTATCGCGGTCGTGTATCTCTACAATACCGCAATGCCCTAGAGTCCTTAACCTTGGCGCGTTATGGGCTCGCGATTACCAGCGTGAGTGGTAATGAGAGCATCGTGCTGGTAAGATACATAGGCGGCACTAAAAAATTATTTTATCGTTCAATTTAAATCTACAGCAAGAACTTCAAACCTAAAGAAAACTTCAAATGTAGTAATCTCTAAAATTGTATGATTATATTTTGCATTCAATTTTGAATTTCCGTAATTATCAAATTATACTTTCATAATGTTGCCATAAAGGGTGCAATATTTTATATACTGAATTTTTATTGCCTAACGTAATTCTGGTGATTATTTATACGACATTGATGTATAATGCCATCGAATTTGCTTTAAAATAAAGTAGCAAGTACTAGATTATCTTTTATACTTTTCGTTTTATTTCAATTCAAAGTTCTATCGCTCTTATTGGAAGAACCTATATCATGCTAAACAGAAAAACCGTTTACACTAGCTGATTGAAGTGAATTATACAAACAGCGTTAGAGATCTGTGTATTGTTTATCATTAGAATAACGAAGCTAAATTTTATTAAAATAACGAAGGATGATACAGAGTCCCCAGGAGTCGGCGCCGTTGGCAAATGTTCTAGCTTTACACAGGCTCGCTAGAGGCCGGTTATCGGCGCTATCGGGCATGATAGATGGCGGGCGGTGGCGCGATAAATCATTGGATCGCACCGTGAGGAGGATCTACGGACGATCCATTCCGCGGCAGGGCTGTCGATCAGCGGCTGGAACGCGCGCCGCGCCGATAACCATCGACGACGAAAGTATTAATTATTATTTGCTGGCCGTGCCTTTCAATTTGTTTTGCCCGGGACGCGGCCGGTACCGTTTCACTTTGCGCCGCGAAAGTGACGAAACCCCGCTGGAGCGATTTCACTCGGCGCAGATAAATCACCGCTTCGGGATTCCGCTTTTACCGTGCTGGACCTCTTGGTGGACCTTCGCCGATGATGAACGACGCCGCGCAGGTGTCGAAAGTGAAAGAAGAGTGTTCAGACATGGAAGCACAAAGGGTTTACCGTGTGTCATTTTACAGTGATGATAAGAATGGTTCTTTGAAACGTGAAAATATGGAATTTGCTTCGAATGAAAATTTAGAGAAATTTAATAACTATTGAGAAACTAAAGAAATTCATGGGAATGGTATTCTAATTCCTGTAAAGTATTTTTTAATTTGTCATTTAGGGTCTATTTTGATGCACTCTGTTTTTTAAATTTGTGCCGTGAAACACTAATCATTTCCGGAAATTAAATCTTGTTAAATACGGCGTTGGAGCACATAAGGAATGTAGAGTACTCTTTTTTCAATTTTTGCAGAATATTTTTTATATCGTCATCCACAAGACCACTTCAAAGCTTCATTTGTTGACAGCAGTTCCTTGATCGCTACTCCTTTACTTCGTAGAGCGTGAACAAGTACTCCAGAAATAACACTCGACGCCTGCAGCGACATATGAACACCTTGTAATTTTGCAACAGCCGATTTTTGAACCTACATTTAATGGGACCTTGTTTCGACCAACGCTGCATTTACGAGTTTAATTTAAACATCATAAAGAACTAGGCAAGATTGTATGAAATTGAGAAAAGAACGATATATCATTGGTTAACAAATTGACGCTAATTATGAATTCAAACACACCGAAGAAGGGACTTAGAAGCCTCGAGGGTGCACGTGACTTACTAATTGCTCGCTAAAGTGTAGTCGCTTTTTCGCCACCTGGCGTCAGTTCACGCGAACGTTTCTGCACCTTATAATTTCGTTTCCATTGTTATAACTCAATTCCCTCGTCGAAAGAAACAAGGGATTTCGTGGAGAACTTCATTTCACGATTCTCGTTCTGGAACTTTACAACCCTCTAATTAAAACGAAAGAAACAATACTTATATCGACCACGAATCAACTTTCTCACAAAATGTTGTGAAGTACAGCATTATTGATATTCACAAGTCAGCAGGATATTAAGTGAAATAACAATTTTTCATAAAATATATAACAGCAGGAATTCAGGTTTCGAGCAGATGTTCCCTCGATAATTATGTACCCCTTCGACGGAACGTTTTAACAACGACACTTTTATTACTGTCCTCGAAGTTGCCTGTGTAAAGGCGTCGAGGTGATTTTCGCTAATTGCACGTTTAAAATCCTCCGAGGCCTAACGACATAATCGTCCGTGTAATGACGGGTTGAGCGTGCCTTATACATGCAACGCTGTCACTGTTACGGTGTTTATTGAATTAGTTAATTACATAGAGGCACTGGCTACGTTCGAGCAAGTGGTATTTTGGTACGGTCCAATTTAGTTTCTTTTCCGACTGATTATTGCTATGTCTCAATTTATACACTAGATAAATTTTAGCCTATATATCGTATATTAAAAACTGCATACTATTTTTATTTTAAATTAACTTCAACACAATTTTCATAAATTATTTATCGTAATCGATGATCGACGATCGATGGTCTTTGAATTCCAAGCTGAGTTTCCGACTAAGGCGTGCCTTTTCGAACAGGATACGCTAAAACATTCCTGAGGTATCGTCAAGCTCTAATCTCTACCCGTTATTACAACGTACTGGCGCGGAGTGCTTATCAAGTCATTAGGTCGCCATTATGTTCCGAGCAACGTTTGCTTAACCCGCTTCTGAGACTTTCGAACCGTAGACAGAAGTTCTCTTCGAAAGGAAAACAACTGTATCGCGAGAAAAAGGAACGATCGTGGGTCATTTTCTACTGACGTGGAGCGAACGAATCTCCCACGCAATAATTAAAGGGTCAGAGGGTAATTATTAGATAGTGTGCATTGGAAAAGCAAAGGTCGATGCCGGTGTTACTAACAAGCATAAAGAAGTACCTGTCCAGTCATACTTTTCGTGATTTATAATTCCAACGAGATCGATATTTCGCGATGAATTACAGTTTACTTAGAATACGCAATATTTGGTACCATTTTGTAACATTCACTCGAAACACCATAAAAAAGTTTTCAAAAAATTTCGTTATTTTTCTATGTTTTGCACTTTATTCGTAACAAATTAATTATCATTACGGAGTCTAAATCATTTCTTCCCTTTTAACACATTCCTTCAAGATTAATAAATAGAAAGAACACATTTCAATCAAAAAGTCCAACGATCCACCAAAGAAATCTCTTTCTCAAACATTACACAATAGCCTCAACTAATCTGTTGATTCAAACCCTTATAAAAAAGGATCTTTTAGCATAAAAATTGTCTTCCATTCCTTTAACTTCCTATCAAAAGCCAGAGAACAGCAGAACCGTGAAGCGCCACACAATAGCCATTTCAAAATCGTATCTACCGTTGTTCAAGCTTCCAGCCACGAAATCCACGCTTCTCTGTTCGAGAAGAGGAGAAAAGAAAAGTGTTCTGAAGCGTCTCAGCGTCGCGGTGGCTGCACGGATAACGAGATATCAATACATCATCGATTCTACACGGTGTACCGGGCGATCCACCAGGTTTCTAATTCCCCTGTAGCGGCGACAACGGTGGATCGAGCGTTGTTCGGAACTCCTACGTTCGTAATCCCGTGTTCCCCGGTGGTGTTTCACCGTCGTTCCGCACGAGCGACCTGTACACGATCCTGTTGTGCTTGAAAAAAGGTGGCCAGTGCGAGCACGTAGGAAGTAAACACGCTGCACTTCAACCGGACCACGGAAATCGACGACAGTCCGCCGTTAGACTGGCAAAATGCTCGACTAACGATCATGGATGCAACCAGATGCGCCGCTACGATAAACCGGCAATCGGATGGACGAGTTCGCGCAAACCGATTCGTTGCTGCGATAACGTGAATGTACGACCATATTCGAGGGAATCTTCGATGTTATTGTCAATCGTGATTCGATTATTTTCGTAGAGAAATTGTGGGAACACCAGCGATACGATGATATAGGGTATTACGGGACATTTTAACAATATGGAAGTGTTTTTTAGTTTGTTAATTAACTCAAACTTACGTTATTAACTAACAAGTTTGAAACTCGGTAAGAATGTGGTATCAATTTGTTACAAATTGAAGATTAATGGTTGAAAAATTCTACAGCAAGGAATTTGCTTCGTTGATTTTGTTATACTTATAATTCCAATGCATAGTTCGATACTTTATTAGCAGTGATTGACAATATCACTGATTGGTATCGATAGTGACACAATTCAGAAAATGTCAATTTCTATTTTTTGACAAAAACAGACTCCATAAGCACCTAGTATTTTTATCATAGAAAATGGCACAATTCTAACTTCATTAGTTTCACATCAAAGAGCAAGCCAGATTGTACGATCAGTATTCAACTGCATTAGCGAAATGTAAATTTCAAACTGCGTTTCATGTGAAATTTATTTTTCGAGTTATGCCGTTATCAAGCGGCAAGTAACGATATACGGCATAAACCATATCGTCAGTCAGAAATGAATTAACAGGAACATAAACTTTTGTTACTTTATTCAAACGTGGATTATAGGTTTCCTTCGTAAAATAAAAATCCGCTAAACGTGTATAGAAATAATCTACCTATTATCACGAACTTTCCATCGCTTTGCTTTCCAACGTTCCACACACAACGAACTTACGCAACTAGAGAGAACACTGCTTATACAGTTCTGCAGGCGTTGAAGTCTCCATTACTGTGGCGCTTCGTTCACCCTGAAAACCTCTTTTCTCTCGTTTAATCACAGTTATCTCTATGCACAAAAGCTGCGTGTGATCATTCTAAAAAAATGCCCTAGACGACTCTTTCGTCGATTTTATTTGCTCGTGCTCGTCCCTGCACGCGAGAAAACGCGGCGGATACAATACCGAGCAGCGGTCGCACACGCTCGAACGCGTACGGCGTGGAAAGACGCCCGGAGGTCCCCATTGTGCTCGTAATCTAGATCGAGGATTACTTTTATCATTGGCGGCCAGTCAGGCCGTTCGTTAGGCACGCGGCGCGCGTGTAACGATCGCTTTTATGCGGCGTGAAAAGCGCGCGCGTAACGGTGCGTGCTACGATCGACGATCGCCCCACAATAATATTAGGTTTGCCCGTTTTTCTGCACTTTATTGAACTTACGTTAAAGCGTGTTTACTTTTATTACAAGTCCAGAAGTAAAGGTAATCATTTCGTATAATCGTGCTTCGTCTATGGTGAAATCATTTATCGTTGAAAGAGACATAAGGCTAGCTTTTCAGCAAATATGTCTTGTCCCTCTAAAATCTCTCAATTCATCTGTGAATTAATTTGAAAGTAATATTTAAATATATATGAAATTAGTTTCATAAAATCCTACAATAATAATGCTTTAAAAACTTTCTGATCGAAACTTATTTTCGAGGGGTTAAATCGTTCGTTTATATTTTATTAAGAGTGACAGCATTGCAGTTGTGCCTCTTATAAGATTTACAAAGAACATTTTACCATTAACTTACAGTCATTTCTGTCAAGAAAATGAAAATCAGACTGCGAACTATTCTAAAAAGCGAGAAAAAAAATGACAAATCTGTCGGACGAATATAATGATAGACATATTTCTTTCGCAATCTTTTTTCTCGCGGTTTTTAGGCCAGCCGGAAAAGAGGCAACGCTACTATATAATGCCGGATCAGGCACGGCGAGCTTGTATCGCGGCTCGATGATCGACAGTTACAATTCGTGCGATTTCGCGGCCGAGAAATTCCACCACCCTTCCGAACGATACGATCTCGACCGCTAAGTGGATCTAATGCCCGGCCAATTGGCTTATTTGCAATCCAATGATAATAGGCAACGATGGAATCTGAAATAGATACACACGTTGTACGGTTATCGTGGCCACGTTAATTTGATCGACGGTTGTATCATGGGAACTTAAAAATCAAATACCGGCACGTATTGTCTTTCGAGTGGGGAGGGAAATGACGATGGAATGCAGTCTCGTCTGTGAAACAGGTGAATTGTCCGTTTTTGTCGAAACGCATTTATTGTTCTTAAGCAATTTTCTCGAGGTATTTCCAGTGTTCCGTAGCCATTGACAAATGAGTCATTTTGCGTAGGAATAGGTGTAACAGGAGATATATCGTGCGATTGGAATCGGATTTCTTTATCCACTAAGAAACCTTACCGTTCCCTTTTCTTTTCTTTTTTTCCATTGACGAAATCGTGTTTTTTTTAATTCTACTTCCTCCTTTTACCGGTAATATTATACAATCTCAAGCAAATAAAAAAAAAGAAAAAAAGTGTAGCAAATTTTCGAATTAACGAGATCATTTACAAGGTTTCACTTTTCCCAATCTGAAACGTGATTTTAACATAAACTCTAATAAGAATAGAAAAATAGATACGTGATCTATAGAACCGTTCATGGGACAATTAAGGGTTAATTTGCCGTTTAATCGCTACCATTGATCTCTCTACCCTCTCTGTTTAATAATCACCTATCTGTCCTGTAATTTTCATACGAAATTTCACCGCCGCCGTTTCAACCAGTCGAAAAATCTCTCGTTTATGGGCCATGCAAATAACAGAACACGTGACCGACCCATGTGTGTTACAGATTTGCAGAATGTTGATCGATTATCGGCGTACTGGAGAACGGTTGATTATATCCAGCGGGGTTTAATTAATTTTCTGGAATCGCGATCGGTTTTCCACGTGGGGACAGGTCGTGAATACGTATACACTCTTGCCGGCTAGAAAAGCGAACAGAGACAGAAAGAGACAGAGAGGGAGGCGCCATGCGGAGGCGGAAAATATCGCCTTCTGGCGAAACGGGTTCCTCAGATTAACCTACACACTTAAGCACGCACGCAGATCGATCTTTTGCGAAACACGAGCAATAATAACGTTCAACGGTGCACTGGACTCTTGGCTCTGTTTTACACATCCGTTGCGTGTACTTACTTTCATGGCGTCGTTTCGAAAATGATCACCGTGCAGCGCGGCTCTTTTCATCGTCGATTAACTTTAACCAATAGACGAGCGACCCGTGACAAATCAATTATAACGTTGGCACCGATAGAAAGTGGGCTCCGTTCGATGCAGCCTGCTCAAATGTCATTGCTGCTTAACGTTTGTTCAGCTGTCGCTGGATTTCGAAGCCGGATTGTCGAAATGAGTTGCTGCCTTGCTCTACGCGTATACACGCGGAATTTTCTGGCTAAACCTGATCTACCCGTAGAGGTGTTACTGATGAAGACATTTAAGGTGTTGCCTAGGAGGGACAAAGTTCCAGGAATCCGAGTATTTATGTATTTTCTGCTTCTTGCTCTTGGTAACCTTTCAAATAACTTGTTTAATCCTTTCACGGTGTAATGGAATGATAATGGGAAGTCGGAGAGGAATGGATTAAATTATGTACCCCTTTGTTATCATAATTTTAACTGTGTATGATGGAGTTTGAGGTAGGAAATGCAGTGAGCATAATACTTGGTGACACGGTTGGGTCTTTCTTAGAGATTTAGATAAAGTTAGGTGTTCTGTGTCATTGGTATTGCGTGGCATTTGTTGCAATTGAAAATGAGTATCTTTTCCATGTGAACTTTTCATTTTTTCTCTTCGAAATTTTCACTTGCAGCTTTACAAATACATGAACCACGTCACTCAAATTATTACTGTCTACCTAATTTTTATTTTATAATTCATTGCTGCCCTCCTTTATTTGTATCATACATTAGATATCAAGAGGTTTAAATATTATATTGTAGATATACTACTAAAATACTAAGCCAAAAAGTTCTCATGTCCATATTAAAATGAAAATACATGTAGAAATTAACTCTTTGCATACTGACAATGCGTAATCAACCACGATACGATAAATAAAAGATTTTTCTTCTGAATTAAATCCTTTATTCTAGATCCATATCGTGCATCAGAAATTTTAAATTCAATTTCTATAATTGACTTAGAGTCTTTTACCAGTGAACCAACAACATATCGTACGCTATCTTTATTAAAAAAAAAAAAAAAGAAAAAGAAAAAAAGTATAGCACTCCAATATCACTTCTTCGTGTGCAAATAACAGCTAAGCAAACACAATAATTAACATTGAGACACTTCAATATCAACGTCTGGCATAATTTCCTGATGACGAAGATAACGCGACGGATTATAATGATTATCGCATCACCGGCGTTTCGTCACGCGACTCGACTTCAGGCCCGAGGCCGATCGTGGGCGGTTTTCGATATCGATCGAAATCACGATCAGATTAATTATCGGCCTCTAATCGTATTATCGGCCGATTTGTCGAGCGGGGCGTTTCAATGCTCGCGTTACAACGCCGACGCGTGCACGCTGCGTGTGCCGCGGGTTGTGCTTTCTTGCGTAAACGCATTGCGTCGCGCGCACAACGATTTATGGGACTCGCGGCTCGGTCCCGGCTAATCGACGCCCGATATTCCAGGAATCGCGAGACGTACGCGTGGTCGTGCCGTGAGAGACCTTTTCAGAGCGGAGAAAGACTGAAAAACTCGGTTGAAATGCCAGTCAGTCGAATAAACGCCCTCGAATAGGCAACATGTTGGAAAATCGACGAAAGTCGCAACGTTAATCGATCACGAGCCTAATTAGAATATACATGCTGTCCTAATTTCAGGAATTTCCTTGAACTTATAGTTAGCAAATATTATTATTTAAATTTTGCAACGTCGTGTTTGAGAAAAATCTGAATCGTGTAAATATTAACTCCACGAGTTGAATTTTACAGCTCTTTCTCTACTTTGTTGCTGTCTATAACCGATACCTATTAAAATACTGTTTAGTGCACATTTTCCAGCAATAAACACGGTGTCATTAATTTCACGAAAACGCCTACATACTGTCAACGAAATAAAATATGATACTGACCTCTCTTATTAGACCAGGCTAAAATTTTTCCAATTAATATGACTCATAATGAATAGCACCGTTTCCAGTCCGTGTCTAACGTGCACTAAAATCATGGTCGAAATCCAATAGTCTGGTCTCCATATTACGATCGTTATTATTCATCTCTTACGACACCCTGTGCGTGCCAGATATCATTGAAAGATACCCTGGGTGGATTGTTGCAACCGGTAAAAAATAGTTCAGCTGGGTAGCAACGGTTTTCGCATTGTAATCTACCTAATGTCTCTATCGACGCGAGTTTATCGTCACAACATAGCGAAACTGAGAGGAATTCCCTGGCTATGAACGTGTTACCAGTGATTTTCTGACCGCGTTAAAATACAAATCTTGGCCTGCTCGATGATAATGCTACACGCCCGCTCACCACTTATATGCTAAACAGGTGTTGATAAAAATTCAAAGTTAAAAAGTTTAATCTCTGTCTCTTTAAAGAGGGAGAGAGAAAGAGAGTGAGAAAGAGACACAAAGTTGATGCGAAGGCGGTTTCCAAGCGCCGCTAGTGGAAAACCCGTCACGGTATCCGGTGTACGATATCTCTGGGTGATCTTAGACTCTGACACTATGTGGTGAATGCACCTGCAGCTCCGATCTCTACTCGAGTTTCCTATTTTATACATAATACACTGGTTCAATGGAAAATTTCATTTTCCCAGCATTGACCAGATATAAATTATTCTGAAATTTTTAACTTGGTAATGTTTCCAAACGCTTAATCGAAGGATTTATTAAAATCATTGAGTTAACTGTACAAGTTTCATCAATTACATAACCTAGACAGTAATTGATGTTAGTAATCATGCAATCTTCCTCTACATCTGACATTAATTCCATCAACAAGTTCAATCAGCAAATAAACTCAGCGTAAAACGTGAACTCATCAGTTCATCCCTAAGAAATGAATTCTTCTTCTTGTTTCTAGCGGTCTTTTCTTCTAGATCCTCTTAGCCGGGGCAAACGTATCAGAAGCAATGGTTTCGCCACGTAATCCGCGTGTCGTGTCGTAACGGATAGAGAATAATGGCCACTATCTGCCGGCAGCGAGTGTACTTTAATATGACGAGAAAATATAAGGTTGCCGGTCTCGATATGATACCGCACGCTGAGTAAGACTAGTGCTTTTTTCACTGCCCCGCCATTGCACACCGCCAGTGCACCCATACGTCTCGTTTCCCGTCCGTGGTACGCGTTATTGTGGCCCGACAAAAATCCCTGATTACCCTCTTTGTAGTCCAGGCGAAATTAACAGAGATAAGCGCGCAGGGTTTATTTATCGTTATTGTATCACTATTTTACTTTCACACTTCGATGGCGAGCCGCTGTTAGGCCGCGGCCAACGGAAACCGATTAACCCAGATACCCACATAAGAAAATGTCCGTTTCTTTTTATCCAATTCCTTTATTCTATCTCGACATCCGCCGTTGTTGTTAATTCGGTATTATAGTATCGTAAAAATGTTCGCTTCCTCTTACGTAGTTCCAAGAGGTAAAGAACGAGGGTTGTAAAAGAGAAAGCGGATATAAGCCAGGTTCATCGCAAAAACCTTCGATGACGCACGAAGCTCGTCGATGTGTTGACCATTTCTAATGGAAAAACCCAGAAATACCATGAACCAATGTTAGATAAAGAGGGTGTTATAAGGGTCATTAGAGTGTTAGAGTCAGAGTATCGTAATTAGGGAAGTCAGATTCACAGTTTCCGAATTAAAGTGCCGGAGTGTAGAAGATGATAATAATATGAGAAGACAATAATTAATAATAATTCCATGCATTCTTTAAACTAACAAAGCATAATTATAAATTATTAAATCAAAAACACTTGACAATACAGATATTATTGTACAAATTATTAACAATTCCTTGAAAGATATTCTGACCGAGATTGTCGGACTCTGAACCACTGTCCAATAGATTGAAAGGTAGCCAAGGGACAACCAGAGAGTTCTGTCGGAGGGAAAGTCGAAAGGGAAGAACGGGGAGAAAGGGAAGAGTAGAGCAAAAGGAGTCGCAAGATCGTCCAGTCAGATCTGGCCCTTTATTAAATTTCATTTCGAGAGAAATATTGCCCGGGGGAGGACGAATGAAAGAAGCAATCCGCGATTGTCCCGCAATATCTTACTTCGATCGGTATCCGGTAATACGTTCTTTCGCTACAACGAGAGGACCGTTCTCTGGGGGCAAAAAAGGGGCGGGTTGAGGAGGGAATACGAAAAAGAGAAGGATTAAAAAAGAATTGTGACGGCGCTCAGTGTGTGGTATCTGGCCCGCGACCTTATATTTTTTTTTATTATGCTACAACGCCGGTGCACTGCTGCCGCAGATAGCGCCCATTATTCTGCCTCTTACGAACGACATGCGGACAATGAGAAACATGGGCCCACCCGTGGCTTAAGTATCCCTCCCCCTTACAATTGAAACGTGCAAATTCTGTTGCGTTACGTTTTGCAATCATAGACGATCCAATTATTCCGTTTAACAATGTAACCTTACTAATCTATGCAAACAGTTCCAGATTAATTGAAATAAGATAGAAATTATTTGTTTATATAAATCATTTTATATTTTATTTAATTTATATTATATATATAAACAAGAATTTTATGAGATTGATAATTTTAAGATCATTTTTAATATTTAGTAATTAGGAAATTTTTTATTCCAATAGTACATTCCTTAAAATTATTCAATTAGAAAATACTTAAACACTTCCAAGTTAAGTCAGTTAATAAAACTTTTAAATTTTCAGTGGCGTAGAATTTCTAAATCTTCCACAATTCTTTTGTATTCACTGGCCTACAAATTCTGAGAAATCCCATGCAAATATTCAATCACACACTTCTAATGTTTTTCTTTTTTATTTTGTGTCTTGTAAAAGATTCACGAAATGCATTTGCAATACAACGAATGTTAAACCGCGAACATAATTCTTAACGTGCCGGCAAATGATGCGATCAATAGCAGACGCATAAACGATTTTATTACGACGACGTGGGACATTTGTTTAGCGGAATACGCCGAAAGGCAGGCATTCGATTCGTTGAACGGCCTCATTATGTAGCATCTATGCACCCTGATGAGAATACTATGCAAGAACACAGTACTCTTTGATACTCAAAAGTCCCTTGCAGTATCGCCGGCCCAGAATGCCCCTTGAATGGACCCATTTCACTCCACAGGGGTTCACCGGTAATACGCGATCATCTTAACGGACGCACGAGCCGCAGACGCGTACAATCACCACGAGATATTACGTCCGTTATGTTATTCCGTGTCTCGGAACACGGGACGAACGAGTTTCGTCGGTCCACACCGGTTGGCTCAGAAAAAAAGAATATTAGCCCGCCTCGTAATTTCCGATTATACCGGTTCCATTTGCATAATTCTTTCATTTAAACCATACTATCGTTGGTTAATTTTATTAATATATTATTGGACGATTATTTTAAAGAACCGAGTAGAGTGATAATTAATTCCACCCTTTCGTAATCGAATTATATTTTTGGAGAATTTTTTGTTCCTCTACCGATCATCCTGTATGTAATCTTTCTTAAATTGAGATCAATTTTTATTTGAATACTTAGATGAAATATGAAAGAATTAATCGTGTAATTAGAGGAAACTGCATTTACTCAAATTCTATATTCTTCCTTTGTTTTCTCTGATGTAATTGGTATTCGAAATAATTTTCAACAGGTCTCGAAATAGAATAAACATAACACTTCCGACGCACAATAAAGAGAAATCTAGTGGTTGCGACTTCCAAGAGCCACGGGTATGAATCATTATTACACATTCGTTACGTTGCTGAAATAGCCGCCACGGGATCGCGTTCGTGGCCATGTTAACCAACTGGTTCTACGAGAAGAATCGATAATCTAGGATGCCCGTGGCCGGAGAAGGACGAAACGATATCATTGCTCACGGTCTCGTAAATCACGAACGCCTGGTTGACAGTCGCAATTAACCAATGAGATAGCGCTAAGCCAAGAATCTCCTGTGTATACCTTACGTGCGCCTTATGTCGCCAGGAAAATCCAGGAAGAGCGTATGTCTCGCTGAGTATCTGCCTGTAAATTCAAATTCAAGCGGGAGAAACTCGCCCCGAGCTAAGAGGAAAAACGTGAAAAATTTAACATCGAGATTATTCTTTTTTCCTTTCTTTCTTTACCTTTCCTTTCTTTTTCTTTTTTTATCTATTCACGAGGAATGTGCGTCCCACGGTCGTGGGTGTTTATCGAGCTCGAATGCGTTCGATTCGAGTGAGCCATGTGTAAAATTAAGTGCCGGGTATAATGATCGAGCCGCAATTAATTAGTATGCCAACGGATACCGGTAATCTTCGGCCCGTGCGAGGATTATCAATTTACCGCGTGAAATACTACCACTATACTACCCTGTAAATCATTGTAAGGTATCGGTTGGACGATCCTTAATGAGCTGACGATATTCGTGTATCGGGTTCAATATTATTGCGAACGAAATTCAAGAGAATCTTTTCTTTCTTTTTTCTTGTAGTGGTATTGCTCGTTTCAGCGACTCATTAGCTGATATTGGATAACAGTTTCGTTCGATTCTGTCGTTCTGTACTATATGTAACGAAAGTTCTTGCACTCAAATTTTTACCATTAAATTTATTGTAATTATCTTAGCAAAGCAGCGAATAATGTCGCTTAATTTAAAGTTACAGTCCATAGATTATTTGAAAATTCTCGTAACCTAAAATTCTATGCCAAGGTTCACGGTAATTATCTCACGCTATATAAGCATACACGTAACCAATACCACGTCTAAATCCAATTTACCACACGGATACGGGGTACTAGTCTCGCGAAATTCCCGCGTGCAATCGTAGAAATGATTTCTTCCGTTGCAGACACGTTCGCGGGGCAACCACCATGTTATCCTTGACTCCGTGGCCAGTTCGTGTAATTAATATAATAATAGAAATAGTCGCGACACGTGAGCACGTAATGGCGGATATACGAGCGGCAGAATGGCGTGTACGATTGAGTGCCATGAAATTGCATCGTCTGGAATTTGGAGCAGGTGAAAGAGACACCTGAGACTGAGAAGATGATTGTTCGATCCTTATAATGGGCACGCGTGCACGTTGGATCACTACAGATTGAATAAAGAGAGAAACAGAGAGAGAGACACGTAAGTGTACGTGCACACATGCCAATCGGAATACCGCCTACCGTCCGCTTCCTTCGTCTTGGAATTATTTTCATACTTTCACGTAAAGTGATTGTTTGGCTCGGGCCACCGGGGTCTGCTCCCTCGAGCATGAACGGGTCCGGTAATTAAATTTATATCGATGCCGGAGTACGGACAATCGACCGTATGCTCTCGCTTCCTACGTCCGCGATTTTTCAGCAACGTACCGCCTTTGACGAATCGCGAGCATGAAGAGCGAGTATATATCAAGTGCATTCAACTTTGGTGAACTTGGATTTTTAAGCTGAAGTATCGTGGTTTGTACTCTCGTTGCTTCATATCTTCAGAGAAAATTTCGGGAAAATTATTTTTCTTCGGAAGTATACAGATTGAAATTTTAGCGTTTCATTTTCTTATTGTTTGCATTGTTTGCACTGTCCTTATTATAATAAGCGTTTTCTCCTTTCAACTGTAATTCTCCGAGGAAAGGAGAGTTACTCCCTTTTTTTTTAATTTAATAAAATTTAAATCATTTTTTGTTTAATTTAAAGGGTAAGGCAACCCATAAAAATATTTAGATTTTTAAACTCAGCGATCAGAACTTCTCTAAGATAAAATAACCCTTTCTTCTTTGATTTTCCATTTTTCCAAAACTTTGATTTCTCTACTTTTCTGTTAAATCCTTTTCCTAACCTTTCGAACTTCTCCTTCGGTTACCATATTCGTCACTGATCGATCCAACGATCACAATACTTCCTCATCTCGATCATTTCTTACCTAAAACAATTTCCACTCATGATGAATAGCCTCGTGGCAGCTCGTAGGCGTGGATGTTTCCTATGAACGCATCGTTGCATCTCTTATCGCGGCAATACAGATAAAGGCGACCGTTCCTGAATGGAATCGATCGATTCAGTCTGTTCGATCATCGATCCTCCGGGATCCGGTCGGCTTCCGCGAAAGGCTTCGGATAACGCAGATGTAAACAAAGATAACTCCTGACGATTTATCGACGATCACCACGATACCACCAGCGTAAGCCTTAATGGACTCGCGAGGAGCAACTGTGTGGAATAAATTAATTTCACGATCGAAGAACAGAGGGGTGGGGGTGGTATAGGGATGGAAAATTGTAACGGAACAATGTATTTTATTCCTGTTCGTCTACACGTGTTCCGTTGCTCCGTTAGAACAGAGCAGAGGTGTCCTCGATGAAAAATATTATGAAACAATCAAGCGGCGTGCGATAGTTACGGAGGGAATTGCGACTGATTTATCTTCGCCAGGGGAGAACACCGGTAATACGTTCCGCGCAGCGAGGCCCGTGAGCGGAACACTAATGCCGTGTTTCACGGTAAGTGAATACGAAAAATGATCGAGCCCCTCGGTACCGAACCTTGATCGTTCGAATTAAAAAAGCATCGCTCGGCCTGAACTAGCGTACAATGCACGCGCCACGGGCGTTCCTTCGATATTTTTCCAAACGTTGCTTACGTGCTGTTAGAAATATATACTATCTTACGTGCCCCGTGGACGACGATCGTTGGATAATATCGTGCGATGCGTGAAGCATACCACGAGTCCCGATCTATGTTCTTAGATCGAGCGGATTCAAGCTTGGGTTCAAGCTTCGAGAATTATTGAAGTGTACTTAAAAGAAAAAGAAACGTTTCATAAACTCTTGAAAGATCTCGCGTGTAACACAATACCTGGGAATCTCGCGGAAAGGATCTTTACGGCGATGACAAATGTTAGTGAAATCTAGGGCACCCATTTATGGCGTTCCTTTATCTCTACCGACTGGGAGAGTACCTTGCAAATAATTAAAATATCCACGTAAGAAACATAAGTTGAAGTCAGTTTGCCCTTTCCCCAAGGCGAAGCATTTTCACCGAGTAAAGTGCTTATTGAGCAACTCAAGCTGTTCGTAAATCATAAAACCGTGTGTCTCTGTTTCCCATAATCTTTGGTTCTATGTTAGAAAATTCCACCGTAAATAATTGCTCGGTTGGACGTCGTGGTTAAGACTCCGAAATAAATAGTACGCTGGATTAACTTTCTGCTCGCGTAACCGTTAAACAACGGCGGAGTAGCAAATCACAATGCTTTAGAGCGCCGCTTAACAGATTGTGTCAAATTGATCCAGGGTGGTTGTGTACGTGTGTGGGTGCGAGGGAACGATCTTATTTCTATCACGTGTAAATCACGTTCTGCTCGGTGGTATCGACTATCTGAAAAGTCGATCGGCTATCGAATAAATTGCCACGCTCGCGGATACGGCTAATGATATCCAGCGTTATGAGGAAATCTTTCCTGTTTACACGCGGTCCTTTACCCATTGTTACGCCATTAGAGCTGTTAGCTCGTTTCTGTATCATTTCTGTGGCTATGCTCCTTTCAAATTCGACAAACGTGTATTGTGACATATGTACGTGCATTAATAGAAAAGACAGAAAGTTGTGTTTTTCATTTAATTCGAGAAGATAACAACAAAGTCGAATCAAACTTCTTCTCCCTTTTCGTTTAATCGCTAGTATTAAGTGACCGAGATAATTATTTAGAAGATGCAATTGCATGTGCAATTATGTATGTGTGAAATAGGTACATTAAACTTCAAAGTTCTCTGGTTTCGCACGATGCTGTGACATTTTAAACGATATTTGTTCGAGGGTGTAGAAACTTTCGTCTTTTGGCCCCATTTAAATGTAAATTTCCTTCGATTCCATTGTACGAACGAAGTATTATTTTATGTTAGGTTGCTTATACATTTCCGCTGCGGAATGTATCTGAGATCTGTTGTTTTTATCAAGCCATGCTTTTAAAATATTCATGTTACTTGAAGATTGTTGAACTTGATAACAGAGCAACTATCTTAGTGTATCCTTTTCAAAGTTTTATTACATTTCTTTACTACACAAGTGTCTCCTTTTTATTTCTAGATAGTGTATTCATATACCTCCCACAATTTAAATAAATAAATAAATTCAATGTAAAGTGATAGATTTTTTTAGTATGATTGATATCGATACTTAAATTATTTTTAGAACTTCAGTAAATGGTGACTCGATAAAATTTCGTCATTTTAAATCGTGATTGTTATTGAATCATCCCCTTGATCGGTCATTTGACACAGGATAACAAGCTAATTGAGAGATCGAGGATCTTTTTCGTCGTAAAATCGCGGCAGAGGAGAGGAAGTGTCTCGGTTGTAACGCGGTTAAGATCGAACTGAAACAGGTTGAGTTTAATGTCCGCCGGCGGCGGTAGGAATCGAATGAAATGCCGTTTGGGCTTGGCGCGTTCGTCCGGCACTGAATCTTCTCGACGCCCACCACGTGTCGTCGATGCACTCGTGGCACCGCTTCTTCTCCATCCCCCTTCTCTCTGTGCAACGTTAGGCGCGCGCGTTGTCTATTCCACGAACATCTTATAAGTCATTTTGACTCGTTCGAAGCGAGCCGCTAATTTCCTTCTCATTCACCTCGAGAAACACCCCATGAAACTTGCCCATTAACTTATTACCTCTTCTATCCTACTCTCAGCCATTCATGAACCAGCAGTTTGACGCTGATGTACCTCGAAGCGATGAGTTAATCGATAGTCTAGCTTGCTTTGACTTGCTTTAGACTTTAAACGTAATGAGTTTCCTCGAAGTGAGTAAATTTCATAGTTCATTTTGATAGATTGGTCAGCGGAGATTTATTATAGTAAATACTTCTTAAATATTATTATATTCTTGTTCTTATTCCTCACGTCCGGTTTGGTATAAAATTTGAAATGCATTTTTATTTTTTTGTGAGTTTACGTTTAGAGGTGAACTCTTTATTAAAAAAACTTAAATAATCAATTGTATCCGAAGACCACAAAAACTGGATCTCAATACAATCTTTTCGAAAATTATATAAATATTTCCAAAATGTCCAGCTTCATTTAAATATCTGTATTACAAAGAATACTAATAACTAATATAATACACTACACAAACGAGAAGAGTAACTATTGCGTTACAATATCTTATCAACGAAAATAAAGTCTTATGTAAAATAATTAAAATATAAATTTTGAAAATAAGATGAAGATTTTTGTTAAAGCAGTGAAACCAAATAAGAATTAAACATGATATAAGATTGCCCTGAATTTCCAAGATCTCGATGAATAACCTAACTCTCTCAGAACCTTCCTCCACTTAAATTCCCCTCAAAGAAACCGTTCTTCAGCGCTGCAGACGAGCTACACCCCCGCACGAGAGGACTTCACAAGAAACGCGACTTTCTAGCGCAAAGATCGCACGATCCACCCACGTGAGCGGCGAGAGCGTGCCATGAGACGGTCGATTTCAAAGTGTAACTCTAGTACTCCTTGTGTAACCGACCCTTAACCATGGCGCCATTTACACATCGCCGATTGGAGACCACGAGTGCGACAAAGGATGACCAACGATCGTTTAGAAAGGGACAAGGATCGAGACAACCTGCGTGTGTCGGCGAGATACCGATTCGCGACACAGCGAAAGAGAGAGGGAAGGGAGAAGGATAAGACACGCATTGCTCGCTTATCGAGCTCTAGTCGCGATCTGACACTCCTCCGGGAAAATAATGAGCGTCGATAGAGTGCACTTAGCCGGTACTCCTTATACGTTACACGCCTCTATATTTATGCGCATACTTCCAGCCGAGGACTCCTCTCGAAAACGTACGGATTTCCGGGATCGGAAATTAGAGTACAAGTTCCTCATTCTTTGGAAATTTATCACTCTTTCGAACTTTTATCTCTGCAGCAATTATTTTGTGATAATTAATGGAGTTTCTCAAATGACCGAGCATAGGTTTGTGCAGAAAACGAAACGATTCTAAAAATTATCATTGGTAATTGTTATATCTTGTTTTAAAATATTCTAAAGAATCAAGCTAATGTTATACTACTAGTTTTTCGAACGAATTTTTATTTTTCATTCAATATCGGTTCTAAATCGGTACTTAAATTGATTCCCTTACTGCTGTACTTATATGGACAGCAATTTTTTGCGAAACTATTACTGGGAATAATGTTGTAACAAATTGTACGTTTTTTTGGAAACAGTTAAGGGTAATCGAAATTCATTTTTATTATAAACTGTTCACTATCAATATTTCGCTGTTTATTATCTTGAAATTAAATTAACAACGGTTACTCGCGTAAATGAAAATTTAATGTTATTGCGATTTCAAGGGAAAAAGTCAACGATTAAGCCAACATTCCAGAAATATTTTCATTTAAAGAGGTACAGAAGTGTATATTTCATTTTTAGCGTTTCAAAGACTATTTTCTTTCTTCTGCAAAATGTTTGTTAAGGTTTGCACTTTTCAATTGTGAAAAATTGCAAAGATTTTATCGAACATTTTCACAGAGGGTTAAGTTTGCACGGTTGATCGTGAAGTTTTCGCGGGCGTTTGCTCTGCATACGAGTGGCGCCTATCGTTGTTAAGGGATTCCGGTCATGAGAGGAGCAAGACAAATTGTCGGCGCACGATCCCGTCGGTCGAGAGATCGAGATCGTGATCGTGACGGCGCCGACGACGTTTGTAAATCAATTAAGCCGCGCAGCCGATTACCACGGCGTTAATTAAGTACCACCGTCGGCAGGCCTGTCGAACTGTCCTCTAATTTCGTGCCTGCCTCTCCAACAGGGCCGATAATAAAGATCGCTGCCTGCTAAATGCCGGCCACTTATCTCGACCGGATAGCGACCATACAAAGCGATTTCGCGTGAGAAGAATAATGATTGTGCTCGATCGCTACCTTGCCAAGCTATTATGACGCATCAAATTTGGTAACTTTGTGACTGGGAGCGAAAACGCATGCGAAAGATCTACTTTTACTAGACGGGCTAATCAGGATTTGCAATCTTTGATTTTACTCAAAAGCTCTAATTTGTTTATTATCGCGATGGATTTAAAAATGCATTTCTTCTATTTTTATCTTGGTACTTAGACAATAAAATTTTCGAAGATTGTTGAGGATACTGTGCTATTCTAAATGTTCCAAAGATACCAACATAAAAATGATTTCATTTGCAAATTTGTTATTTCTTATATCTTCTAATTTTCCTCTTCTTTGCAATTATGAAAAGTTTAAAAATTTTTGTAATTTTCATCCCTTCGGATACAGAAAGTTTTACAAAGCTCACAGAGATTCTAGTAATTTTCTCACTACTTCTGTATTCTCTTAATTGCAAAAAAATTCCCAAGTCCCATAGAAAATTCTCACCACTTCCATTACCGTAGTAAATTCTGCCAATGTCTGGCTACTATATCCATTCTACTGATCACCATTCACAACGAACCTTATTACCGCTTAAAATTTTTATTTCACAAGAATCCCGCTACAAACTCTCGCGATTATCGATTGTCTGTCATTAATCCATCTCCATACCTCAGTCGACAAACGTTGAAAGCTCTGTTTGACGGAACCACAGCGCATGAGTTATGGAATTGCAACAGAAGCGGCGTTAAGCCTGACTTTTCCAATCGTTAATTTTGACGCTCAGTCCCCTCGGAACGAATAGCCATCGTATATCTTCTGAACGTTACATACGGCGGACTCGTTTATGGGGAGCCGACAAGTGACACCGTGAGTACCGTTAATCCTATTAAAGGAGGACTAGCTCGGACACAGCTCGGTAGTCGTCTGAAATCGATACCAAGGGGTAATCGCATTGGACCTAGAGAACGCGCCTGTTACTCCTCTAATCCACCTGCAGCCGCGCTGTATCTGATAGAAAATCGAGTACCGTTGATCCTCTGTTTCACACCTTCGATTTTCTACCTATAGACATCGTGTATATACTTACAGTCTGTGAGAATCGATTGGAATCGCGTTTGAATTATATCCTTGGGAAAAACGAACGAACTGGTGGTCATTCTGCTACCGTTAGGATGTCGTTTCTGTTTCTAGGATTAATCTACTTGTCATTGTGGTAAAAAGTGGAGCAAGCTGATTATTAATTGCGTTCGTAGTTATGTACGAAGTCTATGGAGAGGAAGCTTGATCTACAGATAGTCGATGACTTACGTGATGGACTTAGATCATTTCAATGAGGTGCTTGATTAATCGCCCGAGGATCGAATAAGAAATTCCACAGGCTTGGTTTTATTTCAATAAACATTACGTAGCCGAGTTGCAACTAAAGTTCCACTTGCAACAAGTTTGAAGGGAATCGGAAAGGTTTATGTTAAATTCTCTTACTTTGTGTGCCTTTTCCTTATGATCCATAATAGATACTTTCTACAAATTTATTTCATATTGGAACGGAAATAATAGTTATTCCTTTTATTTCGTTTCTGAATATGAATTCTTTTTTATTAAGAAATCATTTTTTCAAAGATTTTTAAGAATCTTACGACTATTTAGGTTTGCTTTTTATTCAGTAAGTGTCCTAATGCTTAATAAATTAACGTACATATGATGCTGGTAGAGAACGTGTATTGAAATTAATACAAATCCTGCTTCGATTCTATCGATCATCGACTAACTTACGAAATCGTGCCCGAAGCACAGACAATTCTTTCTACCTTTGTAAAATTCGAACAATCGAACTTATTATTCCCATACACTGAAACGTGTACACATAAAATTCCTCTCACATTCAATCGTCTCTTCATACATCAAATTACCGATCGGGAAACAATCGACCCCTTATACATCTCACAATCACTATCAAAGAAAAAGACCACGATGAAGACACACGGTTGCACGCAACTCTTCGTGCATACTGGTCCCTTCATTAAAAAATAATTACAGGTCGTGATTGATACCACCATGCCGCCCTTTCATGCGCAATAATAAAGACAATATCGTCTTTAATATTAGCCAGGTCCTGGTACCGTTACCCGCGTAATCGTTAAATCGACGACAAAAGGATTTCACCGTTAATAATACACGTCCCTCTCGACGTCTCCCCTCAGGTGATATATTTTTTCCCCCTCATCCTCCTTCTCTGTTACTGTCGTGGACACCATCGTGCACACAACGTTGCACCGGCCGATAATTATCGTTGCAATTAAGTATTTCAGGTGAACCGACGGACGTACGTGCTTTACCGCTGCTTCCAACGATATTTTTCTTCCGATATTACCGTGCACGCCGCCGTGGTCGTATATCAACCGGCTATAGGCCGGTGTTGAAACACGTAATTAAGAACTCGCGCGAATATGGTGGCCTGCCAGTCGCATAGCCTGCACCGCCAACTTATTAGGCTGCTTCTTGGGACGCTATTGTGCATCGTATGTAATACAATGGGAAACGCGTTGCTCGTGCATCGACGTTGTTCTTTATGCGGGTCACTAGCGTTAATAACGTTAATATTACGACAGAAAAATCACGATTCGGTATTTTATGGACTCGGTTTTCTTCGGTGGACTGTTGAAACAAGTGTCGCTACTGTTACTTGCTAGTTGGTTCGTGTGTGTAAGAAAAATTAGATACATACAGGATCTTTCAATAAGAACGATAGAAGTTTGAATTGAAATGAAACGAAAAATATGAAAGATAATCTAATATTCGCTGCTTCGTTTTAAAGTACGTTCGATAGCATTATATGTGAAATACAATCTCGTGTAAGTGGTATGACAACTGTCCTATGGCAACGTCCCATAAAATTTTTCTATTCTATGGAATTTTAGAAACTATTTATCGATTCAGTAAACTAGTTCCTGTTTGATAATCGTCCATCACGTGAGTTTAACATAAAGTTGAATGAACCGTTTCCAAAGTGAATTGGTCTCGGAGTCGTCGCATTTAGGAGAAGCTTCGCGAGTGGGGAACGATGTGAAACGCTCGTCTGCAATCGACAATGATGAATCGAACGCACCCTGCGCTCGAGATGCACGCTTCTCGTGCGTGGGAGTGTTACATTAGAAAATGTTACGCGCAACGTTGGATGTTATGGTTCTTTAACATCATGGAATACGCGAGTCATCATCACGGCACCGTCAGGTGGAAAATTCCACGGTTAATACGGAGGGATGTTACTTACGTCTATCGATGAAATTCTCTTTGAATTAAAATGAATTACTGCCGCAATAAATTATCGTGCCCGTAGTTCTGTGGAAATTTACCCGGGAATGTTACGATCCACTAAATTATCCGTCTGTAACAATCGAGCGTACAGCTGCGTTAAACGCGGCCGCTATTAATTGCTGTTAATTTTTGTTCAATTGCACGTTTATTTTCTAAAGGGGGAGAGCTTAACGAAAGTCAAAAGGTGTCGTGATGAATGGTATAAATCGTTCCTCGTTACCGCGAATTCTTTTTCTTCTACGATCGTTCGGTTTCTTTAACGTCGGCCCGACTGTTTAATCGAATTTAAAAGAGCTTATTCGCATTAGCAGCCGCTGACGCAAGATCAAAGAGGAGTCGGGTGATGCTAGTATATTCATAATGGCTGTCACTTTCGAATGTTAAACGGGGAAGAGGAATAGATCTATTAATCTTTATTTAATTCTTTTTCTTTTTAGCGCAGGTATTTCTAAGGTGGTTTATGCGTGGGTGGTATTCATTTTCCAATATTACTAAATTTGTTTTGTGTTAAGAAACTGAGAACAATTTTTTTTCCATACACGAGATCTCAAGATATTGAGAAAATGAGTAAATAGAAAAATTTATAGAGCAGACAAAAGTAAAAAGAAACAAATAAAAAGACTGAAAAGAGAAAGAGGAGTTGTCTAAACAGCTGATAACGATTAATCAAAGTCTCTCAGATCGATTTCTTTCCTTTAGAAAAGTAATCTTTGATTACTCTTCGTATCATGTCAGTGGTCGAGCGTTTAACCTCAGAACGACGAAAGAGATGATCGCGAAATCATTCCGCTTAAATAATTCACTCGATTACCTTGTTACATAGCGCTCCTCTCCGCGGTGAAGGAAGTGATGAAACGCCAGGATATAAAGTATACTGTTTCGCAGATGGGATTCTTTCGCAAACTCCCCGAGCCACGATTTCCGCATCGTGGACTATCAATCATCGGGCATCGCGGATGCGATTCTGAACTACTGATTGGCCCGAATCATTCACGCGTCATTAGTGCACCGCGGCTGTTCGTTCTAATTAATTGTCGTACGTCAAGATACCATCGTGCGCATTTCTACTCCCGTCAACCGGGTTCATTACACAAAGAACTCTTTTCCTTGTTACATGAATCGCCGTTTCGAATGGCCTTAAGTCGTACTCTAATGAATTCTACGAGAATGAAATTAAAAAAAACGATCGTTATTCCGATACTGTTTCATTTGTACTATGTCTAACGCATTAGTACGTATTCTTTTAATGCAATTAACGAGGCGAATACTTTGGTAAATGTAAAAAAAAAGTGTACGCATAGAAATGTATTTTTCTGAAAAGTAATTTTCACTACTAGCACTTTTGATTAACAGATGGATTAAAATAAACGATCCTTTGATCGTTGTGATCAACGCATTTCCTTTTTATCCCGTGCTTTTTTTATCGATTCCTCAAGATCTTGAAACGAGACATTTTAATGGGACAAAAACGTGGCTGGTTCTTAAATTCCATGAAATCCAAACGTCGGTCTGTCACAAAAAACTTGAAATTCCTCGATTGGCCATTAATATCAATTGCAGCTAGTTACGTTCCACGAAGCTACCTTATCTCCCACATAATTGCGTGCTCATTTCATTCACCTTTATTAGAGGATCGTTTCGGTCAATTTCGTTCAATCAAACGATACGGGTTTACCTCGATCGTTATCTCGTAATCTGTCGTTCGGATTCGACCGCGTCTATGGACCACACCTGGACATATGCGGGCCAATTTCATTCAGACGATCTTCAGAACGAATTAATTCGTTTATCGTGGCTAGCCTATAGGTAAATATGCAGGTAGGCTTGTATGATAATTTTCCTATTACCCATTCACATCTATTCAGATGCAAACGTAATGGCTACTCAAGAAATATTAATATTTAATGAATCTTCCACTACTCTAATCCATCAAAACGAAACAAATTGCTGTTACATTCTGTAAAATTACATTTCAAATTTATAAAAAAAGATTGTTGGCAGACTTGCAAGGGATTCCAAACTTTTGATCACTAGTAGGAACATGTTTCTCTAACAATACACATTGTATCCTTCCAAACCACTCAACAATCACGTCACACGAAGATGAACGAGTGTTTTCGAAAGATATTCACAAGTATCTGATCCCTCCTGATCTTTCCCATGTGAATACTGGTAAAACGCGACTCGATAATACTTGTGGACCGGTTTTGGTGAAAACCTACCACCCTCTCCGTTACCATCAGGGTGGAAACATCACAGGGGGGAAAGGAAAAGGGGGACATGTGCAATATGCCTCGTGCCAATATTATCGGTCGCCTCCCTCCCACAGTGAACCTTAACGACTAAGCACGATGGTGCACTAGTCCCACGCTCGTGAGGTCACGTGCCACTTTCAGGGACCTGCATGGTGCACCAGTCCGTGTGATTTTACGAAAAACCGTTTCCACCAGCTCCAGCATCCCCTTGTGCACCACCAGTCACCCCTTCGTTCAGCGAAATTTATTGCACCCCTATTTGCGACCGGTCCTAATACCTCTTTGTTCAACTGATGACATAATAGAACACTGTCGTTTAGCCCTTTCGATTGTTCGCCATTATGCTGAGTTGTTTCTCTGACTAGCGAAAATGTTTTCGATTAAGGGTTTCGGAAGATTTTGGTGGTTAATGGAAGTAGGCTATTTTAGCGATTTTTTTTATTAGTTTCTTTGGGAAGTTAGACTTCATTTTGTGAACTTTGAAGTAAAGGTTTAAGTAAGGCAGATCAGATATGTTAATTAATCAATTCTAATGTATTATAAAAAGTGTAACAATATGGCAATTGTCATTAATCCTTCGCAGACTTTTAGTTGATAATTGATACTAAGTCATAACACAAGAAATGAATGATTTTTTTACTAAATTAAGTCATTTTATCCTAGATCTATATCATGTAGAACGTATGAAAATTATCTTGAAATTCTGTTTCTAAAAAATCATAGATTGCTTTGGTAAACCATAATGCTTGTATCAAAATGTGGTAAAATATAAAAATACAGTTATTGATAAAGACAGTATTTCTGAATTAGTTTATTGCATATTTAGCAATTAAAATGGATGACCAAACGAGTAAAGAGTTAATAGTGTTTCCTAACCACCTGACTCACAGTAACTCTTAAACCAATTCTTTAAATACCATCAAAATCTCGTCACATTTTCCTTCCAATTTCCCCACCGATGTTTCTCTTCTCTATCCACCGTAAAAGAATCGTATCTCAGCGCAATAATTTATAAACGTGGATGGCACTCGCGGCCGTGTATCGTACAAAAGGTATGCAACAAAACGTTTATTAAGCAGCCCAGTGGGTGGCTACCGGGAAAGGTCCATCGCATCAAAGGAATTGAATGAAACGACCTCACCAATATCGACTTCCGGCGTGTGATCGCGAGCCGTAAGCTCGTACATATGTACGTGCGAGCTGCAAAGTGAATCGCAGTTAATCTATCAGCCACCCCGCAGTCCAGACGTACCAAGGGAAACGGAGAGCCGGGGTGAGGCGCAGAACAACCAGCTTCCGATTGGTACGAGTGGCTGACTCTCTTCTTCTTTTCTCTTTCCCCCTTCCCCCCCTGTTTTCTGATTCTCTGTCACCCTCGAATACAGTAAAAGAGAGAGGAACTAACGTAGATTCGTACGAGAGGCAAGCGGCAAGCAGTGATCTGATTCACCGGCGGATGTGCGTCATAGAGGATTTCTAGACGATTGAACTAAGTGCCCGTTCCACGACGAACAGCCTCGCCCTTTTCCTACGAGAATTTATCCCGCCTCATTTGCCGGGCTCGATTTCTCTGCCAGGGAAATGTTCCCGTCGATGAACCAATCAATTTCAATTGGTACTTTCTATTAAGCTGTGTATGAATTGAACTGGCAGGATTTAAGGTCAACTGTGTTTCAAGTTCAGCTTTCGGAACTTACGCTTCGTGTATGTTAAGTGGGAAAATTTAATCATTTGATCACACGTCACAGACTTGGATCAATGAGTTAGTTTATAGCTTACTTTGGTAGTAGTTTATAAAATTTTTTACGAATACAAGTAACTTCAGAGAAGTACTGAAGAGTGCATTAAGTTCGTACAGTTATTGATTATATTTCAGTTGAGTGATTATTTAATTCACTTGAGCTGAGTAATTTTGTTGGAAATGTTATTTAAGCTTAAGCAATTTAAATGTAGTAATTTAACCTATACCAGTTAATATTTCTCTTTGTTCTAAATTTCTAACAATTTTCATTGTTCAAATTCAATTTTTGAAATTCTGTTTCTGTTAGCTCTTTTTCAAAAGTGCTCGCTATTTCATGTAAAGTAACACGAATCTATGTACAGATTTAAGTTTCACCCAGAGATCTCCGAATTCCAAATTGATCCCATCGCGGCCATCAATCTCCAAAATCCTCCATCCTCCTTCCATCTCTCCCACTCATGAAGATTATCAAACATTATATCAAATATCAAATTACCTTCCATACGGCAGGGGAACGTTCAATTGGACCACAATTTTTTTACACCGAGAACATCAGTCGTTATCGTCACAACTGCGGCCCCAAAAATTAAGAGAACGTTCCCCAAGGGCCCGGTTTAGATTCGATTTCAGGGGCAGTTTGCACAGAGGCATATGCAGCCTGTCGCGCGCATTGTGAGCCCGCCTTAAAAGCAATAATGAGTACGGAATCCGTGGTCGCGTGTGGGAAAAGTATACACCTCGTTCCCGTGGGGCATCGGGTGGCGGTTTGACTGACTGTCAAACTTTATTAGCTAGCGGATAGCTCGTGTTACGAGGGAAGATCGGCGTTGTCTTCCTCAAATAGCTCACGGCCAAAGTGCTGGGGATAACATCGTAGTGTATCGTACGGAGATGAGTCAAGCGAACCTGTTTTCTACCCCGTTTTGCTCAGAGGGAGAATCGAAACTCTAATTTCATGACTACGCGAAGGTTCTTCTGTGTACACGACGTGGAGAAAGAGTGAACACACTGGGGTAATTCATTCTGGGTGTGAACGCATGGAGAGGAGTCAAGAAACTGGTTCAGACTGGAGTCTGTTTATTATTGTAATAAGATGAATATCGGGGCTTGACTTCGCTACAGTTTGGACTGTGGTAATCCGTTGATTCAGGGAGAGAATAGGGAAAGGTTCTTAATATTCAGTAGGTTGACTTGCTCTTAAAAAAACTTTGAGTGCAGAGTTGAGAACAGACTATTGCTAGCCTAATATTGTTCTATTACAACTTCAATATACTGAGCTCTAGGGCGTATCGATATTCATTTAAAAAAGAAATTATGAGACACTCAATTTAATAATATGAAGAATAATAATATTTCTTCGTATCATTGAATTCCTGATTAGTTCTAGTATATAATTCACACAGTTCACATTCTATAAAAACATTTCTATTCACCTTTAACTTTCTTACAACTAAATTTCCTCATGGCACGAACATTGAACTAGCAAGAAGCGATAGGGAACATCACCTATAAATCTCTGTGAATCACACGATCGTCGCTGGAGAACGATGATGTTCGCAAAAATGGCCGGATGCATCTCACGGATGCACGTGCATCATGGTCGCGTGTCTACGGATAGCGGATGTACGGATCGTTTCCGTGATTTTTCTCTATGCCAGCCACGTTCCGGCGCGATAAAGGCAGACAATACCATCGAAATATGGTTCTCAGAGGGAACTGCGATTTCGCTATTCTCATTTGCCACGACTGTTCTCTCTCTCTCTCTCTCTCTCTCTCTCTCACATTCTCCCTCTCTCTACTTTCACGTGATGCGCCGTCGGAATTGAATTATAGCGAATCCAGCCACTTCTTGCCACGTGCCGTGATGCACGTTGTTCCTGCCAACCTACGGTCTATCAGCAAACAATGGAACGAAGATAAGGCGAGGAGCACCCTTGCCGAAACGAGGAAGCTGAACGAAACGGAACACGCGTGCAACACCCTCAATGCTTCGTGCGCACTTCATTTTCCACGCTTGTATGCTGTTGGTTATGTATTCGATCTGCTAGAGAAATAGTCGAAAATTGATAGAAATTCACCAGACTAACGGAGAATTAAATATTCTCTACATTGAGCTGCTTTGGAAAGTTGTTTATACATCTCAGCCCTTTTTGGTCACGTTCCAAATAGTTTTTCGTTATTTAAAATTCCACCCAAAGAAACTTGTCTTACTCTTACAGTTACTCCACAAAAACTTAATCAAGATTTAATCATCTCGACACAAACCTACCCCAAATTTCACACTATTTGAAAAGATCCTCCCAAAACACAAACTGTAATATTTCATGAGTCATCAAACGACCCCCCAAAAAATCATCGTCCATTAACTCCCGTAAGAATGCTCTAAAATTGCGTTTCAATCGGGTACAACGAGCCTAACGCACCTCATTACCGCACTTCTTTTTTCTTTTCCCTCGTATCCCAATTACCAAGCCCCATGAAATAAGAGACCAGCGAAAATCGTTCACACGCGAGATCACGAGCTGCAGTCTTTCTTCATTGGTCACCAGGCAACGCCAGGCCACGTCACAATTACATAATTCGATGCACCCCTAGAGCACCATCGAGGACCTGTGGCACACGCAACCCCATGTTTGCACGCGTACTCATGGGAACCGGTAATGAGATGGTGGTCACGGTTTCCCAGCTAGCGAAGGTGGAAGAGACCGGGGATGCACCCAATGATGCTGTTGGTGGGTGATTGCTCTTTAGCATGGGGATGATACGGGCCCAGTAGACCCCCTATGGGCTTTGTCAACAGCGACAATATGTTAGGCGTTCTATCTACGCGGCGATTTATGCGAACGGACCTGTGGGAACCGAAGTGTCCCCGATGGACTCGATACTAGGGCCTCGATCCTTGACACGAATCGAATTGACACGTGTTTTTATTAAGTGCCGCCGTGAGTGGGAAAGTGGAATTCGTAGCTTCCTTTCTGAGAGGGATAAAAATATTAAGAATCGGATGGACCATTGTCCGAATGCAGTTGTGAATGTTTTGTGGATCGTGGAAAAATAATTCTTCAGGAGGATAGTATAGAATATCTTTCGAGTTATTTTATTTGTCATTTTCAAGTTATTACTTTTTTTTTTCAAGAACATATATTGGATTTTATAGTCACTTAAAAGTTAAAGATTCATTCTGTGTGATTATTGTGTACGAAACAGGTTCGCTAACTGAGTTAATAGTACGTATGCCATAATTTCTACTTTCCATTTGTAAAATAAATCGATCACTTCCATCAAGCGCTTATAATCACTAAAAGTAGTCGAAGGGTTGGCTTACTTAAATGTTAAATTGTTGCGTATGTCAATATAAAGATACATTGTAATGATTTTCTTTTTTCCACTAATTTAATGCGTTTTTTTTAATATTCCCCGTCACTTGATTGCCACCTGTCCGCCAGAACTAACGAGGAACGATAAGTAATCGGCAATTACCAGACACCGCCGCGAGCCCTCGATATTATCGAATTTTTTTCCTATATAAATCACTCGTTCCGTTTCGCTGTGAACCAACCAGGTTTCACGAGGAATCCTCTGCGGAAGAAATCTGGCGTGGAACGTTCGAGCGTATCTCTGTTTCTCCACCCGCGAAATCGCGTACAGAAGAAAAAGAAAGAAGATGGGGGAAAAAGGGAAGAGAGAAAGACGAGGCAGGTACTAAATAATCGAAATGCCCCGCGGTGCTCTTATTATGACTTCTCGAAAAGCGGTTCTGCCAGAACAGAATTCAATGAGCATAAATTAATTCAGCTCGTTAGTGGCTGTCCGGCACCGCTGCTGGTTTCTATGTGCGCGTTACCACCATCGATGGACCTCTACGAAACGAGCTGTTCTCTCGATGCACGCGTTAGGTCTTGTATACACTTGCTAAAAAGTTTCATTAAGTTACCTCAATTTGATCGTATAGCATTTAATCGTGATGCAGGTATTGCATATATCAATTTCGTAACAGAAGGTTTTCTCTTGAATACATTAAGTAATTAGCAAGTTAAAAGTCTCAGAATGAATTGCTCGCAATTACACGTGTACAGACTTATTTTAGCAACAGAAAAGTAACGTTGGGATATGTTGCCATCTTACTGTGAATTTTATTAATATCTCTTTGAAAATAATGAAGTCAGTTCCGTAATGAATTGCTGATTTCTTATCTTCTTCCACATGATCGATAGACTAAGTCTTTATCGTACTGTTTTCAAGATTTTTCCAGAATAATAAGATGCATAAAACGTTGAAAAATAATGTTGAACAAAAAATAAATTTTTAACAGTAAAGAATAAGTATTTCTTATTGCAAATTGTATTTATCTTAGAGTAAATTGGAGATATCTTTTCAAGAATAACCAAATTAATCTTCTGATCAATTAGCAATTCCTCTATTTTCACACACACATGATTAAAGGAATTTAATTTTCTTTGAATTTTTGGATTTTTTTATGATTCTCACGCGTGACAAAGCTTATAAATCTACGAACCAAGTGAAAAATAATGAAGATCCATATGGCGATTAGTGATTTAACGAAGTTCTAGTACTACGTGTAAATTTATTCGCAAAATCTCAAGCGTATACGAGGCCTTAGAGTCGAGAGTGAACGCGTTGGCCGAGGCGCCGCATAACACGTTGGAAAAGGGCCAGCCACTAACTGGGTCATTTTATCGGGTTAATTAGCCTGGGTTACGTGTGTGTTACGATCGATCTTGGAACGATTGCCGCGCAACGTGTATCGATACGCGATCGGAAAGTCCAGGGGAGACGAAGTCGACCGTGGAACGTATTATACGATGGTGGGTACTTGTGTGTCGATCATGTCACGCTAATTAGAAAACCAGAATGTGGAAAAATTGTAACATTGTAGCAGAAATGTCTTGACCACGTCAAAATCACTGGCAAGAGTTAAATAAGATTGCGGTGATACTTGAAACGAGAGTTACAACCTTCGAACTCGCCTCGTTACAGCATGTTCCCACAAATGATACTAATCTTTCAGGATTTTAGAAGCAAGTAGAACAACATTTTTACGGAGAGGCATATTCTTTTCATTTTATTAGTTCTACAAATACTTTCTTGATTTTTCAGTTTTCAGGGTGTTCTGAAATGTCTAGAATTCTACGAGTAAATGTTAGAAGGTAGTGCTCTAGAAACAGTTCTGACAAAATTATGAAACGTCATGTTTCTTGGGCGTTCGAAAATTAGTTTAAGGAAGACAGAATGACTGTTTTCGTAAACAACGAATTACCATAACAACTCCATGGAAAAATATACTTTCCATTTGAGATAAAACATTCCTCACGATTTTTTCGACGATAACCTCTTATAAATAAATAAGTAAATTACCACAATTATAATTGATGGATTGCAAACGACAATATTTCAAGTACCAAAGAGTTAAATTCAAAGAGACATATTTTACTTAAGAAAAATGATCTAGCTACACTTAAAATCCTAAATGAAACTTAGAAACGAGTATTTCGAGCATCTATTGCTACAAAATTATTTTGAAAGATAAATATCAAAATGTTATCTTTAATTACTGTTTTAGCATCAATTCCATGCAATGTTATTTACAAAGTTGTCATATTCTTCTCTCAGTTTTTTCAAGTTTAACGCAACATTGTAGTACGAAACCGCTCAATTATCTGGCTTAACTGTTTAAATAAATTCACCGTATAAACACCCTGTAATCTCCGCGAGAACACCGGTCGTTCAGACTGATTGTGCTGGCACAGGAACTGGGTCATATCTCGGGATTAATTAAAGCCGGTTACGCGAACGATCTCATAACGTCCAGCTAATGGGGTATCGATACTCCATCGAGAAATCTCGCAGAGATACCATTAACCGGTGCAACGCGTTGTAAGACAACCGTGCGGCGCTACTGTCACCGGTATATCGTCGGGGCGCTAATGAAGCCGTATTAATTAAAAACAGCAGCCAGTGTGTTGGTACGATGTCGGGGACACGTTGTTAAACGACGTCCTAACGACGACACGAGCCGTGTTCCTCTTTCGTACGACGATTCGTCGCGATAAGATACGAACAGCGGCGGTTTTTCATTCAGAAGGATCAATCGACGCGGCGTAAGATCCTTTCCATCGGAAACGAAACCGTTATGGAGCCGCGCGTTTGCCCCTCGATAATTTATAGTAACGATCCCGTGGATCTTTATGGTGCTGTAAATCAAATTAGACTATTTACGGGAAAATTCGAAAGTCACGCTCGTTGCCCGCGATAGATACAATCTCTGCGCCCATGTGAAGTGCACACGTTGCTGGAACACCGGCCAGGACGTCGAAGAATAAATTTGGAGAGATTTGCGATAGGATGAGAGAAACGTCTTTTGCTTTGGGATACATATTACGTCCGTTATATGTGAATGAGATAAAGCTCTGTGGGTTTTACTGTTCAAGGAATAAAATGATGATAGGAGAACCAGTCAACCCTTTGAAACGTTATACAATGTGAAAATAATCTTGTTTCAAATATTAAATACCGTGAACAAAGAAAAGTTTTCGGTTACTACGCCAAAAATATACTCCATAGCATTTTTAATGAATATTTAATTATTGTTTACTTGTTACATTTCTTTAAGTTTACACTTCTTTAATAAAAAATGATAATTCTTTTTGCCTAAAATGCTTGGAGATTTGAGAGTCAGTACTGTCCCTCACGTGAACTAGATCAGTAAATTGTGCAATTCATTTTTGACCCACAAACTCAGCGAATCTTGGATTATGAGGCCATGTAAAATTTACGATTTTAATGCTTTCTTATTATACCTCTGTAATCCAATGTTTAGATAGTTAACCTAATTTTTCTTGCAAATAAATCACACACAGTGACAGCTATGTCACCTTACACCGTCCTGCTATAATTTTCACCCTCCGTCCACAAAGTTCTCACCATTTAGTCAGCCTCTAACTTTGAGGTTGCGTAAATCTCGACCAGAAATTTCTATCTTGCAATACGTGCAAACGATACGTTCTCGTAAGCATCACTGTTCCTGACGTTTCCGCTGATATAATTTGCGTTCGAGAAACCTTCGCGTGGCTCGAACCTCGTTTGTCCTGTCACGTGTCACGTGGAGTCAACTGTCATCCACAGCACGCGATAGTCACGTGTCCATTGTCGCGGCACGAGACCGGCCATACCCTTTTTCACAACTATTGTCTGCAAATCAGCGCCGATCGGCCGTCATGAAGCTGGCGAGAGCTCTTCCAACGATTGTCTGTCCGAGCGTCGCTCATGACTAGAGATTCTTCTCGTTAGCTGGTGTAACTACATATTTAAATGAGCAGAATGGTAGGTCTAATGGAACTGCGTGCAAATTTACGAAGAAGATGTGTGAGATCGTAAGCACAGTGTAAGGGATTTATCAGAACTCGAAGTTCGCGGTTGAGATTGATGTAGTTGCAATTGAAAAGGATAAAGTGTGAAATAAAATGTGTATTTCGGTATTTTAATATTTGAGATAATTTAGATATAAGGGATTTAATCATGTAATACCTAATTATAAAATAATAATAAAGATAAAAATTAAAAAGTCCTGGTTGCACGTTTTTTTTTTGAAGTGCTTAAGCTCAATTCCCAATTACAGTAATTACAATTATTATAATTATTAAAAAAATTAAGGTATATAATTAAATGGCCAACTTGATACCAGGACATAATAGAACCCTCGAATACTAACGCCCAACAATATTGCAAGAGAAACTTATTGAATCTGAAATTACAAGGATCGAGAACAAAAGTACATAAAAGTTCGTGCTGCAATGTTTCAGAACATCTCAATCCTGCGCAAACATATTCACAGACCGTGTAGCAGATTGCATTCATCGTTAACCCACATTCAATTATTCCTCATCGAGGCGAACCTGCAGAGACAATGTACTCGCGCGTTCGTCTCGCGGATATATTTCGCAAGCGTACCTTAAAACCCGCTAAACATACGTTCTATCTCGCGCAATACGTAACCGAGCTGCGTAATTATATTGTTCTGAATTCAATAAAATGCGCGTTATTTATTACAGCGTGCGTCGTAATAAAATGTAATGACACGGTATCGCGCAAAAGATTCGTATCTATCCCCGGCGTTATGAGCACACTACCTGTGCGCGCAAATTGCTCCATCACGCGGCTTAGAGCCACAGGGAAAATTACACGTGCTCCATTACATCGAGAAAAATTGCACCTGGTAATAGTGCGTATATCTATCAGAAAACAAAAGCACCGTAACGTCGATGAATGAAAACGATGAAAACTCGATTTTCTATTTATACCGGTAACACCAAAGGGGGATGAAGTGTAGAAGAGTAGTTTCTAGGGGGGGTAGCATATGTTTCTAGATCCATGAGGGAGCCACGATGGGGACGATTCACACAGACTCACCTGTGGGAAACAAGCTGTCGCCCTGATTCGTGGGTACATTGTGGGAAAGGTCATCTCGTCGATTTTCGCGACGTTCTTGTTGAACAATGGTGTCAATAGCTGACAGAATATACCTCCCCCCAAAATTGTGAAGGATAAATCGTGAAAATTGTCGAGTTGCTGAACTCCCACGACGATTGTTTCGATTGTTCAAGAAAGCACACCTGCTTTACGTACACGTGGATATTGTGAATCTTTTGTGGCGTACGATGACGTATTAAGTCTCGAGGCGTGAAAAATTCTGGTGAACGATCAACGTTACCGTAATTACCTCTCTCTATGCTCATTTCGCCAGCATCGTTTGCATAAATAACAGACGGAAGGGGGAAGAAAAATGAACAGACGGAGTGGCTCCTCGTGATGGATGTCATTGCGAAGAGAGACTTATAACGCGTTACCGTGTTTGCAGCTCCGTGATGAATCGCACCCACTCGTCTGATACTCGAGCTGCCCACTCTTGCCCACCTCTGTCCACAACTTTGCGCTACCCACTTGGTTAAGTTTACGGTTTCCACGTTTCTTTTCCGTCCAGTTTAGAAAAGCGTTTTTGATTAGATGAGATTTTAGGAAATTTTCTTAGAGGGGATGTTAATTCTTTGATAGCTAAAACGATATCATTCGGTGAACTTCTCTGAGCAATTTTTCCAGCTTTAATATGTAGTTTAATTTCAACTGTCATCAAAATTGATAGCATTTCAGTTTTTTCTTTAATGCATAATATGTGTTGACGATTATGAAAGTGGAAAGCTTATATGATAGTCGAATTCAAAATTTCGTAATAATTTAAATAAGTTCAGTTTATAGGATTTTGCTTACATGCAGTATTATTTTGAATTTGATGCTGTAATTCTAATAAATTCTAAAAATAAACTTTGTTATTCTTTGTTTATTAATCGAGAGTGTGAAAAGTTTTTTTGGGCAAAAGTTTCTAGCATTCGTGTTAATTCTAATTTTCTGCTTAATCATTTCTTTATTTAAACTGTTGCCGTTTTAGAAATAATAAAGGATTAAAGGGTTACATCACTTTACGTATAATTAGTGGATCGCCATCGCTGTTCGTTGAAAGTAGGATTATTAACGAGACGATCTGTTATTTTTTCGTCGCTTGTCTCCGTCTGGACGTTAGGAACGATTCAGCTCCGGGACCGTTGAATTATACGTCGCATCGTCCAGACGCACAAATCTCGAGTGGCTTGGAAACCTTCCGCTTACAGGGCGAGTAATTTTAACCAACTAACCGGTAATTACCGTGAAATTAATCATTTCTGTGCCTCGTTACATGAGCCACACGACGACGTCACTAAATCATACCTCCCGCCTTGTATTTCTTCCCTCGTTTGCCTCTGCTTTCCTCAAGAAACACAGAAATTACCCGAGGAACAAACACGGATGTGAATCATGTATTTATCCTAAATTCGATCAAAATTATCCACAGAAATTGAATGTTTCAATAAAATTTATGAACGTGTCTGTATTATATTCTTTCATAAAAATATCAAGTGTAAGAAAGAGTTAGCTCTTTTCGATTATACAGTCCACAAAATCATTTCAAATTCTGATATTCTCCCACTTTTTAATGTGACGAATTTCAAGTCATTTAAAAAAATGAAAGTAGAAAATATATCATTTTTTTTTTAAATAAATATAGAATTGCGTACATTCCTGCATATAATTGTATCGATCACGAGTACGTAGAGTGAAAGATATCGAGAATCTACTTTCAACACCTTCACGTTTCCAAACAACAACTCCCAACTGTTCAAAGCACCATTCAGAGTGAGAGCAACCGATACCCATAATCGACAGTTGACAGTCAATGGTCGGTAGTAGACAATAGAGGCTTCGATAAGCGATAGTCACCGATCAATAAACGCCAGGCGAGATAACGACGGAACGTAAAACCCACCCTTGGATCGATTGAAAAATCATAAGTCACCAAAATCATTTCACTAAATCAACGAAAGAACACCACAAAGCTTTGTGTAGGAACAGTAAAGCAAGATTTACCCACGAACTTGCTATCAAACTCTGACAAATATCGGCCATTCTAGAACAGCTTTACCGTCATTTTGCCTACGTGAGATCGCGAACAGAAGCTTTTCAGTCTCGCTGCGTTGTTCCAGCTGACGTACCAGTTGATAAATCAGTATAAAGCCGCTTTCCACGCTTGCTACCAGGCGTCACGACGCGTTTCTCTGCTGACATCGAGCGTCGTGCGACGTTTATCGATAACGCCGTTGGGTTGAGAGAAACAACGTTTACCACGGTCCTGACAATGGACCCATGACGATATACGGACATTACTAAGCGATATTATTGTCTATATTACCATTTGCACGCAATAGTAAATTATTGGTTTCGCGGTCGATCGATGGTAAACGTGGCGCCAACACTCTGACCCACACGTGGCTGCGTAAACGCACAGGCGCCATTTCCCTGCGCCTGCTTTCAACCGTGATAACTTACAAAATACTGCCTTTTATTCGAGCACGATCCACTCGACCGTTTAAAGCAAGATTGTTCGCGATTCTAGAAAGTTCGTATTGAGAATTCTTGGCATATCTCCGGAGCAAGAGATTATTTATGTGGTTTAAGGAATCTCGCGTGTTCCGTGAAATTTACGTGATGGGAAATTTTTGCCGATAAGTGTTTTTTTATTTTCTTCAATGTGGGAATAATATTGAGTACGCTGTGTTCTAGAATTTTCCACCTGAACTTAGTTAATGTATTAAGCAAGCGAGAGTGAGAAACACGTTTCATAATACGACAACGATTTTATAATTCTTCGAGGATGATAAATATTGAGTTTAATTCTCGAATAAGTTTTAAAAAGATTTCAAAATAAGGCATTGAATGATGCTTTTCATTATTCAATTATCAACCCAGTAATCAGATAGTCACACTTTAAATTTCCCTAGTGAAATCACTTGAACACCAAGATACTTAACAGTTTTCCCAGAAGAAAACGCAATTACCATTCAATTATACTGCGCGAAGTTAAACTACCGTAATAATTCACGATGCATAAACTATTTAAATTTAAATCGGTAAAAGAATTCTAATAAGCGGTATGCAATTCTCCACAAATCAAGTTGACTGACCCGCAACGACGAGAAACTAAAATCGTAGGACTTACGACACACGTCAATAGTCGATTAGAAATTATTCGTTGCAACTATAGTGTCGGTGAATCAACGTGAACAGTCACCGGTGACAAAGTTGCAGATCAAGAATGGGCAAACGATCGAAGAAGTATGCGAAAGCGTTGGAATGGTGTATGCTTTATGGCGTGGAGGGGTCGCGTGCATACCAGAAGGATCGATAATCGATAGCCACGCGACGGATTTCGTCGAGCTTTTGCCATCGATAACAGCCTCTCCGGTTTCCCGCTTCTTGTGCATTCGTGAAGCCACGGATAAAAGACGAAGAGGAGAGAATAGTTGAATTATGAGAGAGGAATAGAGAGGGAAGAAAGGTTTTACGGGGTTCAGGGTCTTCCATCGACGGCCAGAGACCGTTCTTCTGACTGTAATAACTCGCTACACCCATCCAGATACTATCTCGACAAATAGCAATGCCTACCGATCGTCTACCGTCTCTCTTCCATACACATACAATCCTGCTGAGGGGATTTCGCATGCTGCTTGACAGTCACGTGTGTCTGCCTTATTCCTCTCTCATCGACGTATCTTGGATGTACGTGTTTAACGTTCGATGCTTACGTAAAACCTGTGTGTCGATCAGTACAGGGAGAGGAACTAAGCTTTGATGTGGATTCTTGGTGAAGAAGATTGCAACGATCGACTGTGGAATAATGGTTATTGATGGATTGAGGTTCAAAGTGTTGTTGGAATGTTTCAAAGGTGGAAAGACTTGAGTAAATAAAAGATATTCTAACTCGAAAACAATTGAATTCAGTTTGCAGTTGAAAGACTCGGTTAATAATTGATAGAAAGATGTCTGTCAACGATGTGATTGACTTAATCACTTGAAATAGGGTAAATGGAACTACTAGTGATTGATTTGAAATTCTTACGTATGGGCTTTTTCTGTGAGATTTTTATTCTTTCTTGGTATCTTTCAAATGGGAGAATCATAAATTTTCATTGGGGAGAATTATAAATTCATACATATCGCTCTTTCTTATACAAAAAAAAAACATTTGCGTGTTTAACCAATTTGCACCTACAAGCGATGATCGTCAATTCACAATCCTCTAATTCGAAGCAAAGCCGAAAGTAAAAAAAAAAAATTATCGATACGCGGTTAGGTTAAATTCTCGAATTCCTGATTAGTTCCTGACTTATGTAATTAGTAATTGTTAAGTTTTCCATATACAATAAATTAATACACGTAACTAAAAACATTTCACATAAACATTTATCTTAATTTTCTCAAAAAAAAAGAAAACGAAAATGAGAGAAATCCCTTCTCCCCCAATTAGAACAGTCTCTTGAAACCACATCTCCGCAGTTCAGTAAACCAAAACGACTTGCACAAGAGTGTACCCAAAGGCGGAGTAGGATAATTTATAGAAATCTCGTTAATTACCCAATTCCCAGCGACCAGAAGCTAACACCGTCAATCCCGTTGCAACGTGTGTATCGCTAAATCATTCCTTGCTCTAATTCATCCGTCAGAGGAACGTTTCATTTAACGGGGAACCGCTGCGCCGTCGCGGCATTTCCGCGTGTACGTGAATTCGAATATACGTTGTACGATTTATTTCCATAGAATGGTGGAGTTTCAGCAGGCTGATTGGCGCGAAATCACGGCCAGCACAGAGAACGCTGCGGCGCGCACACGTGGACATGGGAAGAAAACCGCGAGGCACCGTACACTATGGGGGAGGGAGAGGGAGAGAAGCAGGCCGCGTATGGGGTTTTGTGCGGGCCGCCGATTACCGATACCGCGTAATTTATTGCTCCTTATTCGCGAAACGTGACGCCGGGCTCTCCGTCTCGTAAAGTGCTTCCAGTTCTGAGTCACGGGGCCCGGCTTGGGATTTTTGTCCAATCGGGAATGTCGATAGCTCTGTGGCGCGCGCTCGGCCGCCGCGCGGCACCGTTCGACTCGAACGAGCCTCGTACACTGTCGTGCTACGTGTGTGAGCACGGATACGGACACGCGTACAAACCTAACACGGCCGATCGTCAAAGATAAAGACACAATAACTTTCTAATATTCGCCTAGGAACGCTCTGATTCTGCCGCGATCTACACTGCTTCGTTGGATCGAAGAGTGAGTTAGGTAAAGTAGTTAAAAAAAAAAAAGAAAGAAAGAGACAATTGTACTGTGTCAATGTAGACGAACAGTACGAGATTTGAAGTTTCGCAATAAAGGGAGATTTTGGTTAGTTCGTTAAAGGGGGGAAAATAATATTTTTGGTGCCTCGATGATTCATAAGTTGTTAAAAAAGAAATGTGCATATTTATGTGAAAGTAACATTTTTAGAATACTGTCAACTCATTCTCGAAATCTTTCACTGTAAAGGAATACAGTTCTCTCTGAAAAAGTACATGAACAAATATTTATATGGAAAATTTGCACATATACATGTATTCTTTTCTTTTCAAAAGGAGTGTTAGAAAACACTTTACGCTTCAATTTCGACCATCCTTTCTAAATGCAGGCATCGAAGTCTCCAAGCGTACAGTGGTAGCCTCCATTTTTCCTCGCCCTTTCTATTACGTTATATTTTAATTCCATCTTATTTTAAAGCTGAATAATACTCATCTAACCAAATGCATCGTTAATTTCACGTCGATCCACCCGTGGTATAAATAGAAGCATAGCCACCGACACGTTCGAGATCGACCGGAAAAAAATTCCCTCAGTCACGGATAAAAATCCCGTACACGCTTCGAAAGGGGATACAGTGTCGGGTGTTGATCTAATTAAAATTACAGGCAGCCTATTAGCTCCGCGAGTCTTGGAGCAGCTTCGATACCGGTAACAACGCAACAGAAAACGCGTTGCGCGGCCGGCCACGAGAGGCGGCGGTTAACTTATGGTGGCGTGCAACAGAGAAACGCCAGGCAACCGGAGAGTCGGACCAGCGGTGGCTAACGAAGCGGATTTAGTAATTGTTTTGTTGCATATCGCCCGCAGTGCAGAGCCCTGCTCGACGCACCATTACTGGTTCTACATTGTAAAACACTTCTCATTGATAGCACGAGCCTCTTTGAGCCTGCCTGCCTGCCTGATGACGCTCGATGCTACCTTCTCTACCACGCTATACACCCTTGTATATACGTTGATAGAACGACGAGTTTTTCGTGCTGGATAAGCGATTCTGTCGATGTTCTAATGGACCTTGTTAGATTGACGCTTCGATTTTAATGGATGCAAGTGAATGGTGTGTAGGAGTTAATGCAGCTTTGCAAGGGGGGAAAAAGTGATTATGATGGTTGGTTGAAAAAGTTGGAAATATAAGTAGAGGTGTTCGTTCATGTAATGCGGATTTTATATGTCATACAGTTATCTATTTTCGAGTATTGCAGTAATCACTTGTGCCTTAATTGTTTTGTTCCATTTGATGTTTCGTTTCCATTGACGTGTGTTTGATAAAGTGTTTTAAGAAATGCTTCACATTCCTACGGTTTGTAAATGAAACTCGAATAACGTAATTAACTCAATATCGTCTTATCTCATTTATCTCCCTTCACTTGAAACAAACTGTGAACCCGACTTAACTTAGACGTTCAGACTTAATTCATTGTTCTCTAGATCAGGGTTCGATTCATAATACTATTAATTGCTCACGTTTCCGCCCTTATATTTCACACGCACGATACCTATCGATCGATCGGTATCCAGGCCACGAATACCACCTAGCCACGTTCGATATACCGCGTTTCCATCGTGAATTGTGGCGCGTGCAGGTACTCTCGTGTCTTCGACTTAGCTCGACCGTGCACCGTTCGACGTTTATATGCGCGAGAGAGTTTAATATGGGTACCTGTGCGATTATGAGACTTCTCCGTTCGCGAAACCAGTCGATCTTTCGATTTATCGCGCTATTAATTGAACCACTCTATTCGCTAAGAACCGTTCGCCGCGACGTTACGTGCTCCGCGACTGATCGGACATTAAGATCGCCAATTTATCGAGACTGTTAACTCGCCAATCGTTCATTATCGCGGAAGGTGTTTCCAGAAAGTTACATGAAAAACTGTTTTTACTAGGCGTAACTTTATAATATAGAAAAATATATTATCCTGAATTTATTGTTTTACAAGTAGGGTTTTTGTCAATTTACGAAATAGTCACACAAATCTATGAAAAACATAAATGTCTATATATTTCCTTATACTTCCTGAATCCTCTAACAGATATGGAATAAATATTACATAGTTGCATTTTAGGATCATGAATAGATTCCCTCCATTTTATTTCATCTTCTTCATATTTTTTGATAATTTAAGTTGCAATCTTAAATGCAAAATTTATGAAAAAAAAAAAGAAGTATTCGATCCTAGGAATACTCGGTTATATTTTTTAACATACATGAGTAGTATTTTCATTTCTTTCAACAACACATTCACACCTTACTCCCCTCAACTAGCATCGTGTACATAAAAGTCATGACTCCGTCGTAAATTCATAGTTCGAGCAGGGACGATGTAACGTCAATTACAAAATGACAGATAAATCAGCGATTTAATTAGCCAGCCTCGGTGGTTCGATACAATCTTGATTTCATCCTGCTCCATGTCCTCCGCGTTCTAATCACCGATATTTTATGCAGCTGATAATTTCCTTAGAAGGTTTTTTTCCCTCGATGGAACCTAATAATCCTTCGAGCAAGTTTCGCCGCCACGAAGAAATCGAAAAACGAAATTGACCGCGTCTAATCGATCTCGAACAAGATTGATTTCAGTTCTAACGTTGTAATAAGCCTCGAACTCATTGGACAGTAATTAAATATGGCTGGTATTGGTCGATCTAAGAAAACGAGGCGTTCGATAATGTACGAAGATCTCGATAAGAATCGGCGTGAACTCGTTCCCTTCATATCTATCTGAAACGCACGTATCACTGTGGATAATTGCTTGACGATAATTGCAGGTGTCAATGAAGGTTTCTTTTCTACACCTTGGTCAATTGGAAATAGACCCAGGTACGCTCCATGTCGCGAATGTTTAATTTAACCGGTAATATAATGTATCGTATAAGAAAAAAGTAACATATCGATTTCATTACATCACACGTGTGCAATGGCGTTGTTGATGTGTTAAGTAACATTTGAAAAAGGGAGATGATTGAGAGTAGGCGTGGTTTACAATTAATCGACGCTAGAAAAGCTAACGACTGATGGGAAAAATGTTTCGTTTTAGAATAAATTGAACATATTGGGTAAATCTAGGGTTCGTTTTTCTATCATAAATAAAACGGATATTAAAAACGTTGCTGGTATTCTTTATGATACCAAAAAGGTGGCAAATGTTTCCTTGTGGACGATGCTAAATGTAAATTGGATTGAAAAATGCAGTGAAAATATTTAATTGAAGATAATGTTTAAACGAAAAGAAAAGCAATAACGAGAGAAATTGTAATAATTATTTATGAGTTCGTATTACAACTGGAGATTTAATAAGACTCAATTATGCTTCAAACGAAATTGCTATTGTATCAGATATTAACATTGTAAGTCACTAAGAATAAGACAAACAAAGAACTTGAGTCAGGTGGAAAGGAAATAACACCTGGTGCGTGATAAAACTATTGAACTCGTCAGTTGCTCAACGATTAGAGAATAAGATTCGTGTATGACATTTACGCGGATCGAACGAGGAAAAAGAAGAAACGTGGCTATTAGCATTTTACGACCCGGTGTGCTAATATCTTGCTCGCGTGCAGAAAACACAGACCGCTGAATATTTCACGGACAAGCAGGGAAAATGTGATATTTATTGCCGGTTATCTCGTAAATCGTTCAGCGTTGAACGCGTGTCAAACATGAATCAAATATTTCTCAATTCTCTACGCACCTACAGAGCTTCATTGTGTTTCGATGCGTAACACCTGATATTCAATTATAAATGTTCCACCGCGAGCAACACTTTCAAACAAGACGTCAATTTTTTTTTTCGAAGGGAAAATAATAATCGTGCCCGAGCACGTGGCAGCTTGGTAAATTAACATGTCCTAAGCGTGTTCACGGGAGTGGCGAGATTTTTTCTTAGCGCGATTCAATAGCGCCTGACCAACCACGTAATTGGAATGTAATCGATGTAATTACCGAACGTAAACGACCGATCGCAGCAGATCCTGAACGAGGAGGCCGGAGAAATACATATCAAGAGACCTGCTCCATGATTTATTGGATGATCGATATTCACGTGGCCGGAGGATGAGTTTTAGACTACTAAAAGCAGAATTTTGCAGTCGAATTGAAAGCAAATGAAGTTCGAAGAACACGGAAGAGTAAAAAATCTTCATGAGTACTTTAGAAATTTAGAAGAAATTGGCACACACGGTTTTTAGCTCGCGCACTTATCGCAGCACTTATTCCAGGAGTCCAGCACTTACCACAGAACTCAGGTTTTGGGTATAGCATATCGGTAAGCAATTGGGATTCAACACTTATCATATCGCATGGTTTTTGAGATCAACACTTATCACAACACTCGGGAATCAGAGCTAGCGCTGACCACATCCGGATTTCGGGTCTAGCATTTATCACAGCGCCTTCCGAGTCCAGTACTTACCTCATTTGTCAGCTATTGGATTCCAGCACCTATCACAGCACATGGCTTTCGGGTCCAGCACTTATCACAGCACATTTCCTTTGAGCCCAGCACTTATCACAGCACATTTTCTTTGAGTCCAGCACTTAACGCAGCAACCATCTTTCGAATTCAGCACTTACCACAGCACATTTCCTTTGAGTTCAGCACTTATCGCAGTATCCATCTTTTGAATTCAGCACTTATCACAGCACATTTCCTTTGAGTTCAGCACTTATCACAGCACATTTCCTTTGAGTTCAACACTTATCACAGCACATTTCCTTTGAGTCCAACACTTATCGCAGCATCCATCTTTCGAATTCAGCACTTATCACTTCTGTCAGCCATCAGAGTCCAGCACTTAACACGACACATTTTTTTCGACTCCAGTAATTCTCACAACACTCGGGAATCAGAGCTAGCGCTGACCACATCCGGATTTCGGGTCTAGCATTTATCACAGCGCCTTCCGAGTCCAGTACTTACCTCATTTGTCAGCTATTGGATTCCAGCACCTACCACAGCACATGGCTTTCGGGTCCAGCACTTATCACAGCACATTTCCTTTGAGTTCAACACTTATCACAGCACATTTCCTTTGAGTCCAACACTTATCGCAGCATCCATCTTTCGAATTCAGCACTTATCACTTCTGTCAGCCATCAGAGTCCAGCACTTAACACGACACATTTTTTTCGACTCCAGTAATTCTCACAACACTCGGGAATCAGAGCTAGCGCTGACCACATCCGGATTTCGGGTCTAGCATTTATCACAGCGCCTTCCGAGTCCAGTACTTACCTCATTTGTCAGCTATTGGATTCCAGCACCTACCACAGCACATGGCTTTCGGGTCCAGCACTTATCACAGCACATTTCCTTTGAGCCCAGCACTTATCACAGCACATTTTCTTTGAGTCCAGCACTTAACGCAGCAACCATCTTTCGAATTCAGCACTTATCACAGCACATTTCCTTTGAGTTCAGCACTTATCGCAGTATCCATCTTTTGAATTCAGCACTTATCACAGCATATTTCCTTTGAGTTCAGCACTTATCACAGCACATTTCCTTTGAGTCCAGCACTTATCGCAGCATTCATCTTTCGAATTCAGCACTTATCACAACACGCACCTATCACACCACTCAATTTTTGATTCTAGCACTTATCACAGCATCCGACTTTCTGTGTGAGCAAGTATGAACAACATTTAGTCCACGAGTCAGCTGTAAATATTTATTCACAGATAATATTATAATTTTCGTTATCCTCGGAGCAACTTGCCTGCCTCTCGATCAGGATCTCGTGCTGCATCTTTCGCCCGCGATACTATATTTAGAAATCATTACTTTGGAATTGTGGAATTATGAGTTCTCCGGAATGAGATTAATAGATACTCATTGGTTGCAATTATAGACTCTATTTCAAATTGGAATAGCAAACAATACAGGAAAAACTGCGGCACAATCATCGGGGTAACATATTCGATGGAATAAAAAGGGGAGCTGGGAAAAATAAAGGGCAAAAATAGAAGAAAAGTAAAAGAGACACGAAGGATATTCTCGCGACGAGACGAAGGACAGCTAGCGAGCAGAGAGTATGGTGAAAACGAGATGGAAACTTGGATATCGAGCTGTAGTGAAAGGAAGACGAAATGATCACGTAGAGAAGCGGGGGGATGGTGCTCGAAGAACATGAGGTCCGCTATCTCGCGGGGGAGTAGTCGAGTAGTACTTACTCAAAGAGCAAGTCAACAGCGGCAGCTCGTTGCTAACTTATGAGCGCTAGCAGATCCTCAGACCTACTACTAATGGGACTAGTACTACCAGTATAAACTCACCACCGAGGGAGAGACAAGACAGTGTTAGAATAAACCGGACGTTCCTCCATCCTCATCCCTCCTATTCACCCTACTCTCCCGTTCCTCTTTTTCGTTTCAATCCCATCGTTTTCTATCTCTCTGTCCAGTTTTCTATGTGGTCTTTGTTGTTCTACCATCCACGCTTCTACCTGCGTCTACCTGCTATTTTAATAAATACGCGCAACGACGCGGCACAACGCTCTACAGGCACTTTTAGAAACGTAACAAATGGTTACACGTCAGGCACAAGGTACTTAAGAAAGGCCCGAGCTGCCGTACTAAATCATAGAAATCGTACGGTATAAATTACGCGCTCGCGCGAGCATTGTGAGCGCGCGACCGCTTACCGCCACCCGGGGAAGCGGCCCCAGAAAGCTTCGCGCTCCGATAATCCCCGACGACGAGCTGGCTGGTCTCGAGCAGCGTTCAGCGGTTACATTAGCGACAGAAAGCTGTACTTTCCTTATAAGACTATGAACTCTTGGACCAGATGGTTTTTCAACGCTACGCAGGACAGCCTCTTTTGGTACAATGTAAAAATGTGCACCGTGAGGAAATTCTATTCTATCTTCTACTTTTTTTTTTTTTAATTATTCTTTAAATGTATAAGAATTGTCCATATTTGTGGAGAAATAATAAAAAGGTTTCTGCTTGATTTTAATTCGTTTCAGTTAATGTTTTCGTGGAATCTTTCAAGAAGAGATAAGGTTTTTCATTTTATTGAATTTATTTGATATACACATGAGCCAAAAGAGCTTAATGTTAAGGGATCTATACGAATTTTTTTCCACGCTACAGTTTGTATTATACTTTGCATCGTGTTTCGAAATGCGCCTAGGTCAGCAACCACCTGATCTTTTCCGGCGGAACCCAGCAGCGACCATACGGTTTCCTCGATTCTTGTCGTGCAGCAGATTGCGTGTGCATAGAGCGCGCGTGCCTCAGGCGCGGGTGTGCCCTCTCGGCGTGTTAACGCTCACGCAGTCTTGTGGCGAGTCGAGCGTGTGCGTGGCGAGTTTGTGTCTGCTCCGGTCACCCACACGCAACACAGAAGAATCGTGGCGTATTGCCACGTATCGTCCATGTCGAGATACTATGGCCGTGGTGCTATAATAATTTCAGCACAACACGCTGCCTTTAGTACTCTCTAAACCTAGCCTTCCCCATACACACGCACCGTTCATAATTTCGTGAGCCGATGTATCGGCCATTAACTTGCTCGATTATGGTGAAATTTCTGTTATTTCAATCGATAGAAATACACCGTTTCATATTTTATGAGTCGATTGCAGAATGATCCTTTTGGCAGCTGTATTAGATAGCTCCTTCAATATTCTGATAATGATCTGATTTCCTGATTGGCTCGTAATGTAATTCTAGAATTTAGAGTGTACACTCCTTCTCATAAGTATTAAGACACTTATTGAATGCGAGCTAAATTTAGATACTCATTAAAATATTATTAAGATCCAATAAAAAAAAAATTATTCAGCTTGGAATCTTATAATATGAACATGCACATTTTCGCTGATATATCGTCATCTTAATACTGTAAATAGACATTTCGTACTGCATTCATAATTCCATTTGTAGTTTTAAAAAGTTGCAGTTTTTATTGCAATTTTTTGATTTTTGTAAATTATAATTTTTTTAATAAATGTCTCAGAGGTCGTTTCTTTTCTGCAACTGTGGTATGAAGAAAGTAAGTAACTTTTAAAATATAAAAATTGAATAAATTTAAAATCAACACCATGATCAATACTTAAACTTGATAATTTACTCTGTTGTTCTACTAATAAGTTTAATATCAAAATGACACTATAACACTAACTTTAACGAAGAAACGTAATTTAAATCGTACAAACATAATAGATGTCTTAATAATTATGGATAACAGTGTATATTAAATAATATTTTGACTGCACTACAGTCAGTTTTATGATACCATAGAATCAGAGTGTACCATTTTTCTCACGTTAGAATATGAAATAAAAAATAATAAAAATTCTCTAACAATGTACTGTTTGAATAATGGTATGTTTAAATATTTCTAAGCTTATCTCATGTGTTAACCCATTGCCTGAAGTCATGTAGAATTTAGCTCGCCTTGAACATGTTTCTTCGTGAAAGTGACAATCGTTGCAGTTCAATGAAAGAACTTCTCGACGAATGTAGAGATACCACGAATTCGTAGAATTTTGTCATTTTTCCAAACAACTCGGTCAACAAACTGAAATACCATCGTGCATAAAATTAACGCGGTGCTATCTATGTTAACGAGACGTTCGATCTCTGGATAAATTTGTCATATACGAACGTTATCTCTCGAATTCGAGGTAAAGAAAAAAAAATAAATAAAAATAAAAAACGCGGTAAATTTTAATGCTTCGTTTCCGTGGTGCGTGAGGGGCTGGAAATGTGTGAAATAATTTACATAATCCGAAAGTCTCGATATCAAGAGAGCGTGGCAGGTTCATATACCACCTTCGAACACGGCCTCTATCAGATCTTGTGTTAAACGACCGATACATTATTCGTTTTCGCTAGTCCTTGAAATTGATCATTCTCCTTTCCTCAATTTCTCTCTCTCTCTTTCCCTCTTTGTCTATTCGATTTCGTTTGTCCGTGTTAAGATCTTGACTGGCCGCGAGAACAAGCGTGTAACGCAGAAATGAACTCGTCACATGGCTCTTATTAGATCCGCGAGAGAAAGTCGCAAAGTTTTGAACGAGAACGTTTGAACCAACGGGTCAAATTGATACTTTCTAACCTGACAGAAGGTACGTGGAAATCTACGCGAACCAGTGAATTCATTTTATGTCCATCATCTTCCGTATGAGCGTAACTAACAGCCTGTTATTATCATCGAGGTACAGGTTGCTTTGGGATACTTTATGGCGATTGTGAAAACGTGAAATCGATAGCGACTAAGTGCTCCGCATATTCGGGACACCGGGCATTCCTATAAAATCGCTTTCTCTTTACACTATTGGGAACCCTGTCTATTTCGTACATGTCGGTATGAAAGAAAAACAGAGTTGAAAAATTATTCCGCTGCTTGGTGACCTTTTCAAGACCGATAGATATTTCTTCTGATGTTAAAAATATTTCAGTTATCAGATTGGTCACGGGCAGTTCCACCGTAGAAAATTCTTTCGTGAGACACTCCTTGGAATCTTATTCAATTCCACTTGAAATTAGTAAGAAAATGTAATACCAATGATTTCACTTTATCCGTTCCATTGAAAGGACTCATTGACGGATCTTTAATAACCGATAGCAATTTAGAAAAACGATAAGAAAATAGCTCACAAATTTTACACTTGCTTGATATACCAATTCAAGTTTGCTTTATGCAAGAAACTAATGAATAAATCACCGCAACAACTCGAAGCAATGTACCTGCTACATTCTCAGTTTTCTATTTCACACCAAAAAGAACAGTGAAACCCCCCGAAAAATAGTCTCGTAGCGAAAGCAAAAGGTCTACATTAATTATCCCTGGTATACTCTATCAGTGGATACATTTAACCCTTCCGTTTCGCATTTTCCTCGATCGATCTTGCAGAAGGAAGGCTCAGCTAACAGAACATCGGGAGGAAGTCGTCCGCGGGCAGGCCCATAGATTTAATCGTGGCGCGTTATTCGTTTCTCTGGTGGATGTCGAGGCACGGACATAGATCGCACATACTTACGTCTGATCGTCGATATCCGCTCGTCGCTCAACATCCAACGTATGCAACTACCTGAAGGACGAATGACGCGGCTTGGTCGAGTTTCAAAGTGATTTTTATCGAAAAAATTCTGCTCGATATCGTAGGAAAAATTGTAATTAACAATATGGAGTGTATGAAGGGTTTTAAAAGTTAGATTTTTGTTTGCTAACACATTATTAAACACGTTGTCGGTCCCTAGGGATAGACACTGAACTTGAAAAGTAACATACAAGATTTTTCGAAAATGGTAAAATATAAAGGCTAATTTGGAGTTCTCAAACATCGTCAAACAGCGTCTTGTCATTGGTCTTTAACTTCTGAATCGTGACCCTTAAGATAGTTTAATCAATATTCTTTCAACTGGTCAGAAAAGAAGGTGACGATTAATCATGAAAAAAATCGTGGTAATTGATAAATTGCTGGAATCAAAAGCGGAGACACACGGATATGAACAGTATGCGACGTTCTTCGTGGCTATGCTAGCTTCTGGCTAGCCGGATTATGAGCTCCTTGTATGGAAGGTATCGTGTTCGTCGATCTTTAACGCTGCTGTCGAAGCACCGGAGGCGACCGATCGGCCAGCAGCGATACACACCAGGCCGCGATGAAATAGAATCTGCCGCGATAGGAACCGTTACACGGTGTGATCCTAGAGCGAACGAGGAAATCGGGATGCATCGACCAGGCTATTGTTCTTGCCTAGTTTATGGGAGAAGAACACTGGTTGTGCTGTTTTGTTGCTTGGGGTAATTAGCGAGGTGGTTTTGGGAGGGAGTGGAATATTTTTTTAAATTCGAAGGAGAGATTAATGTGTTCGGTTTAACACGTTCACTGTCCACTGAACCATATATGATTTAGAATAGTTTGAACCGGTATATCTCTTTGATGCAGAAAGAATTCTACGTGTGAATTGTCCTGAAGACAATTAAATTAAATTCTTTCTCTGTTGAGAAGAAAACAAAAATTACACATTTATCATAACTATGACTTATGAAACTTCTCATAACATAATAACAAACTTTAATCGAACCAAGAAAAGTGAAACGAAAAATTGCTCTAATCTAATTAATGCAAATCTATTGCATCAATTTAAAAATATTTAAATCTCCTTCACTCAGAGTGGAATCTCAAATATTTTCCGTAGATAAAAAAGTAGAAAAGGTTTTATTGAAATGCTGTTTGAGAATACTTGAAACGCAAATGGTTAGATTCAATTAACAAGTTGGCGATTTCCACGGTTCTCGATGCGATTCGATTTGGAATATCGAATAGAGTCGAGCTGGTGACCAGCGACACCAACTCGCCATTAATTTCGTGCGATACGAAATAATTGTTACGAGTGATTGTACGGTTCTTAAGGCGTGTTGACACGAGGGGGTGGGGCTGGATTTATCGTGATTTTAAAGCGGATTACGCCACCGCCGCTTAATTACCATGCACGTCGCGCACCGTTTAACGAAGCCGCGCGCCGATTATAAGCCGAACGAGCCGGCCACGGTGTCGATTATCCTGATCCTTTTTACTTCTCTGTGCACGAGTCTCTCTACCGGTATCCGTGGCTAGGAGCCTTGAAAATCATTTAAATTCAACTTTCTAATTCGTCTGAATCGTATATTTACACATTAGCCACATCCTTCTTCGCCATTTCTTTTCTAAGATTTAAAAATTACGCAAATACCAAAAATACAAGTCTTATATTTTCATAACAAGTGAAAATAGGAATCTAAAAATAACTGCAAGTGCCATTGTACTTTCGTCTGCTCTTGCAACGTGAAACTTTATCTTGTTAATTAACAAAACTTGAAAATATCGCAATAATAATATTGTTAGATGATTCAAAACTATTCTGTGACTAAATCGTATTTTCTTGAATATTACAACTTTTTTTTATGTCCACTCTTCGATTGTATATTAAGAAAAAAAAAATTATACAGCTTTGAGTGATAATAAAATTTTCATTGTACTTCTGACGGGAAGACAGAAAAATAGAATATTGCAATTAACTCTCGGCCGTGAGTCAAAGGTACCCATTTGTCTTGTAAAGTTTCAATCTCAAACGTTGAAGCCTAGCGAAATAGATTGATTTCTGAAAAACCTAGATATATTAAGAATGTACGATCTTTTTAACTGTGGATGTAAATTTTAAAATTTCTGTTCCCCGTGTTAAACGATCGAAAGTGTTTCTATCGCATTTCTCACACACGAGAGCAGAGAAAGAGAGAGGGAGAGAGAGAGAAAAAATCGAAATGCTTCAATTAGCTCTCGCACACAACTTACAAGTATCTAATTTCTGCCTCCATTTATCTCTTAGGCTTTCAATCACATAGCCACTCAATCTCGACGTTCCAGCGTGGCAAAGTAGACCGATAGAAAAATCTGTGGCAATTATGTTCAACCCCCCACAACTAGTCTTGTTCTCACTTCGTAGTCACACTCTTTCCCACCATCTACTTTGCAACAGTTCATAATCGAACCAAGCACATAAAATTTATCACGCGTTTCAACGTAACGTGTACGCTTATCCTCGTAAGAAACTCTGTACCACAATTTCACTTCATTTCCAGTTGAAAAAAACCAAGACAGGGATTAGAGAATTCGATTAGGAAAGGATCAGAAGATAATTCTCGTAGCAACAGATAGAGCATCTTTTTATATAATCGATTGCAACGATAAAAAAAGGAAAAAACCAAGTTTAGATAAAAATATTGAGGTTTCATGGATTACTTGAACTGTTGATCGAGATTTTCAAATCTGAACTGTGCCTAATTGTTCCTGACTTTCAACCAGACTCATCAGGGTTCAGAAAGTACGCTAATAATGTGACAATCACAATAGCAGAGGTTGGAATTTAGGAACAATTAGATACATCTCGAGTTTAGAAACCTGGATTAATAATTCAACCAAGTTTAGAGTAATCTTGTTTATGTTCCATCTATGTACTAACTGTCTAAGTACACTCGTTTCAACCCAGCGACTCTTGGTCGCGAATCACAAGCTTCCAGTTGTTCAGGCAAACGCTTTGGACTTTCGATTGCGCAGGTGAGCCGGTTGTCGGCGTGTTACATTGTTGTTATCGGCGATAATAAATGCCCGACAGCCAGGTATAATGGTCAGACGGGACGGACCCGGTTGGTTTGGACGCGGGAGAATCGCGAAATTTATCGGACGGATCATCGGCGTGGCAAGAAGGTCGGGATTAACGGTGGTCGCGTCCAGCACGAAAATAAAACGCTCCTTAAAAAGCCACTTCTCGCTGACCCGTTCATGTGTAAGCCGCCACGTTGAAAAATGCTGCGAGTACCAAGCGAGGCCTTTACGGGCGTGTTGTTATCGTCCTGTTCCTCCCGCTTTCGTGTTCCATCATGTAATTAAAAATCGAATTACCACAGGGGCACAGATCTGATCTCGCGATCGCGCGATAACCAGGGGACTCGATGTTCGAAAACGTTCGATTCGCATTTTTCCCCCCCTTCCTTTCTTTCCTTTCTTTCTTTCTTTCTTTCTTTTTCCGTCCTTTCGACGGCCAACGAGATTTCGTTGTAGAACGCGAGATATTATCGATCGAGCGTAATTAAATTAAAAGACACGTGGAAACGCCGTTGATTCCGGGAGATTAAGATTATGTCGGACTGATTTGTATTTTATGGAGATATGAAGGTACGTGCGGCGTGGAAGTGCTGTTCCGTTAGTAAATTAGGATTAGCCGCTCGTTGCTGTACCGGGGAGATAACTTTATTGGATCCCGGTAGCGGACGTTTACGAGGGTGATTTGATTTGCATGCGTGTTCATACTATTTACGTAGGCTTGGAATATGTAATAGAGAATTTTTCGATGTTTTGAAGGAACCCCTAGTATTTTCTTCGAAGTGTCTGTATAAATCATCTTATTATTATAGTTGCTTGAAGTCTGAACACTTTTCGATAGCACACTTGGGTGGGTTCAGTTCGAAAAAATCTTACATGTAGACTTGACCTAACTTTGGTATTCAGGAAGGAACAATACCTATGTTTCAATTCATAATTCTTTCATTTTCACAAAATAACGAAATCCATTAGTATAATTACATTGTCTACTTTCTCCTGGCCTCAAGATTCGTTTGCTACTTTCATTATTGTGAGTCTATATCTGCTGCCTTAACAAATGTTATTACGATCTACATTCTTGAAGACCTCAACCTTTCTCACTTCACACAACTTCCTTTCACCTATCAAACGGGTGCATCCTCTACAGGTCTAGTCTATCTGAAGCTCCTGCTGTCTCGTTACTTCAACTTACTATTAGTGTTCATAACTTCATAACACTATCTGTAAAGTGTTCCTTTCCATTTTGTTTACTTTTAACTTTCTTTTTTCTTTAATAATCTGCTAATCACATATAAAATTACATTCCTCGAATAATAAACATCTCTTATTAATTTTCTCCGGAAACATAAAAATCACTTTTCAAGATTCATCATCAACTCCCTTCATATCCCCCAAGATCCCCTTCAAATTTTTAAAATTATTCTACCACAAATATCGAGGATGCTTCCTCTGCGAATGCACCAAAATAGCATCGGTGTATCAGTTGGACAACAGAGAGAGATCTCCTTTTCCTCCTCTAAGGTAGACTCAGGCAAACCGAGTTCGCGGTCTATCGCTCGGTGGCCGTCTCGAACGCATTGTTCGATAATGCAGTGCCGCTTAAATCGCGCCGCGGAGGCCCGATTTCATGGGGGACACATTCCCAGACGGTCGGTGGTCTTGGCGCCCGCCTATCACCGGCCAGCAAACCGTGGCGAATAACTTATCGGGCGCGAAACCGCGCCGCCAGCAGCCAGGACACTCGCGCCGCGTATCGAGATCCGAGATTCGAGCAATCGTTGCGGAACGAGGGGGGGAATCAGGGGCACCCTTAGTCACCCGAACGCCTCGATAGCGTTTCCGTCTTCTATCTCGCCACTTCCATTCTACCTGAACCACCGCCGCTGCATGGCAGCTCCTTCTCCGCAAGATTTGCGATACGAGCTCTCCTCAGATACGAGATTCGTATAGTACGCACCGTCGCGCGTGCAAGGCGTGTCCAGGGGGAGAGGGGGAACGTATCGAACGGCAGTTTCGAGAGGGAACCGGATCGATACGAACGTTGGTTTATTAATTGGCCGATCGGACTGGAGATGGCCGACGTGATTTTAGAAAATTAAGTCGCAAAGTGGAGGATATTATGTTCGACTGTAGAACAGAAGTGTGAAACGTTCGATTAGGCTCTGTTTTACTCTTATGTGTATTGTAGAGCTGTTGGGTAGTTGTTGAATTTGATATTGTCACGGAGATTGCGGTATCTTGAAGAACATTATTGGTAGTTGTATTGTACAGTTATTTTACATTCGCTCTTGTTTATCTATATGGTTATTAATTTGTAGTAGTACTCCTAAGCTCGAATTTACTTCAGCAATTGTGCTGGTCATTTATGATATTGTATTTCATGCATAACGACATCGAATGTACTTTAAAACAAAACAATGAGTACTACATTATTTTCCGTACTTCTCGTTGCATTTCAATTCAAAGTTCTATCGCTCTTCTTGGAAGAACCTATATATTACTACCGCCACATAGCTTGTATAGAAAAATCCTATGTAACTAAATTTAGTAGGATTGTTTCTCGAACTTAACTGAAACGAAAGTCAAGGAAATATTGCTCAGGCATAAAAGAGTTTGGAAGATCATTATACAAGTGTCGAAAAAATCGAGAGGGATAACTCTCTTCGACAGATTCGTCAAAAATACGAAGCAATACTTCCTCCTCTCGTTGGCCGATCGCGGGACGCGCTCGAAGCCGGTTCTCGTGCACAATGGACGCGTTACGACACGCGCGCGATTATACACGCGGCCGTCGCGCGGATACGTTTAACTGCCACGTTAATTTATTCCCGTTGCTGCCTATCGAGGGCGGCCACGCGAGTCCGCCACGGGATCGGCGAAAAATTCGCGCCGATCGGACGACACAATGGGCCATTGAGAACGAGCCGCGCGTCGCCGGGCGCCGATAGCGCTTGTGCAGGCGTTCAAGTCGCCTGGAAACCGCTCCCGGCTGCTCTCGCCGCCTTTTTTCTATCGATACGCCACCATCGAGACGCGTGAAACACGCAATAAGGTATTAACTGGATCTCCTTGGGCTAATATGACCGTCTTCAATTTACTCAGATAATTCCAGGAATAAAGTTGAAAATTAAATGCTCTTTCGCTACGCTTCAAGCAATAATAGCTATTATTATTCAACGGTAGCGTAACAATAAAAATAATCTTGATTGAAAACAAGCTGTTTCTTGATAGACATATGTGGACAACGATATTTATTCGCGAAGTGTGAAAATAAATTTTATAAATTGTACACACTAGATAAGCATTTCGTAAACGAGTAACCACTTTTACGGAGCTTATATACAGAGTGTTCGGTTTATTCTGAGACAAAATTCAGGGGATGATTTTAAATATAAGATGAAAATGAAGAATAAAAGAGTTGCTGTTGAAGCTTCGTTTGTGTGACCAATCTTACAGAGTGCTTTTCGTATAAGTAAACCGCGAATTTCTTAAAATAATTTTGGCGTTCATCGAAGCGGGTCAAAAGATTCCTATATATGTGGATACACACACGCGTGTGTGTACGTGCACGCGTCGAAGCTCGTTGGCCCCGCTAATAAAATACCGTGTTTATACGTCGAACGTACACTATAATTGGCGATATAAGGGGCCCGCGGACACGCAGTAGGCGATGCCTACAAGTGTAATCCATTAAGATGCGCCCACTTTGTTTCCTGTCTGCTGAACGGCCCCGTGCTGCTGACAGCGTTACCGGTAACGTTGCTTCGTGTAGATGTGTTAGAGCCATGAGTTCGTGCACCGATGTTCTAGCGAGTATAAGAGGTGGTAGTCGAGTCGGTGATTTGAGGGCAAACGAAAGGATGCGAAGTTTCTCGTGGAATTACATAACGAGTGAAATACGTTTCTTGTATAAAATGTGAAAAAAAAAAAGGAAATAGTTTGTTATCCGTAACAATTTATTGATATCGCGGTATTACCGTTAAAGAACAACGTTAGATGTTATTTACTTCGTGATTGGCAGTTTTTCTGAACATTTTATTCGTATTTTCAAGCGCCTTGTTTCGGCTTGTTCGAACGAGTTTGCTCAGGAACCGAGAAGAGAGGGTATTGTAAAGCATAGAGAACGTCGGCTCGCGAGTGGGCAACAATGTGCGCTACCCGTACATTGCATCTATGCACTCGCTCGTGCATAGGCGTGAGCAGGTCGCAGACGGTGAAGTCGTGTGTCAACGTGCATTGCGTTTCGCAAGTTTCTACTAGACTGTGTCTAGCACGGATCCCTCGTAATCGAATGCCCGTGGTCGTTAGTCATCCGGCGAACAGAGCGTTCCATTCATTAAACTCTGCGTAACTATTCCACGGACAAGCCCTGCTTCGATCCAAGTTTTTTACATTATTCAAATTTCATCAATCACGAGCTTTTTATTATGCACATGTTATTCGAACGATTTCTTGCTAATTCATGATTATCTAAAATGAGTTATCACGTCGATAGAATTTGTGGTTAAACCTATGATAGATTAATACGAAATTAATGGACTAAATCTCTGAAAATGGAAAATTAGGTACTTCCGATATATCAAAGGTTTAAATTAATTAAAAAAAGAAATGAAATATCATTTGAAATAGTTTCACGATGATCCTCTAACTTAAATCTTACAAATTAAAACATGACTCACGAACCCAAAATCAAACACACTTTGCCGTCATCAAAGAAACGAAATTCCTACATTTTTAGAAAATCTAGAATATTCTAGTAAAACACATTGAATAAAAAAATATTTATTTCTACTTTACGATGAACGAACCACATCTATATCATATTAATACTACACAGTAAGAATTTATCCTGAATCCAGGTACGCTGGGATACTTCGATCCAAGCATTTCGTACACTAACAAAAACTCTCTACCTTGAAATGATACTACCAGTAATTAGGTGTGCTTTTTCTCGAGATTCTCGTTGACAAACTTTCGCGACAAGGTTTGCAATGCTTTTACAAGTTAGCCAATGTTCAGGGCTCGATGAATAGTGGACCCGTGCACGAGGCGTGTAAGAGCGCACGAGCGGTTCGAAGCACGTATTACAGGCTGGTCTGCGCGGTCTCAGGCAAAGCGGCACGGTTCACGATAAAGAGTATACCGTGTCGTGGAACGACGAGACGGCCACAGTGGCCCATTTTCGTGGCTGTTACAACTCAGTTATTACCATTATTACCATGCTCCATTACCATAACGGAGATGTTATTTAAATAAGTCGCGCGAGCCACCCCGCGAGCGATGTCCTTGCGGAATAGAGTCGGTTACAGGCGGCTCCTGAACGCGTGCGCGCGCGCACACACGAGCCTGAGGCTCGAGCAGTGAAAAAGAGAGAGAGAGAAAGAGAGGGCAGAGGATTTATGTGCACCTCGCACCAGGAAGGTAGGGAGGTTTTAATGAGGCTGGCTACAGCCTGGACCAGAGAAAAAATGATTGTAAGAGGAGAGAGATTCTTGTTAATTGATATCGCATTGTGGCATTCGAGACCCCGTGGATATGCTTTTACACGCGTTTACGATGATGTAGCTTGATCTTCTCGAAAGGAAAGACGGGAGAATTCGACGATTGAAATTGTTAAATTTCGAGTCACAGTGATTGCATGGATTTATAACCAAAGTATACGAAAATTAACCATATACCTATAATAATATTTTATATAACTTTTAATTTACTAATTTCAACTATTAAATATAGGTTCCGTAGAGATATTCATAAAGTAACAAGGAAACTATTTATTTAAATATTTAGAATAATTCGTGGATTCAATTTAATTGTAAACGAGAGATTTCAATGCCTGCACTCAATATGAATTTTCTTAGAAGTTCGTTTCTTTTTCTTTTGTTGAACGTGAGAGCTGGCAACTATTCTTCCTCGCCAGTTCGAAGCTCCCTTCTATGTCTATCGAATAGAAAATCTTCGGGGCGTTTTCGTTGAAAGTGAAACGGCTTGGAGGACGCCACGAAGGCGTCTCGCAACGCTGCACAAGATGCGTATCGTGCGTACACGCGCTCTCGCGGTTGCGTCGCACACGCCCCCGCAAACTCGAGATGCCAGATTGCAGGCCGACTTTGCGCTCGTGCAACCGAAAGATTTCGTCTTATTGCAGCTAGCTCGAGCCTGGCGACTCGATTACGCTCGTTCGTTAGCAGAAGCGGTCGTTAATAAAATTTATGTGCCGCGTGATCGCTTATTTGGATAGGTGTAAAGCAAACTATAACAACGATTTTGTAAATCCGCTGGGAGGAAGTTCAAAGAATAAATTTGATAATGAAAACAAATATTATTTAACTATTATAAAGAGTATCGTTGAAAATATGTAACATTCTACGTGAGATAATAAGGCGAAAATATGAAGTATTGATGAATTTCGTTTTGTTGTGAACTGATATTGAAGATTTATGCAACATGCGTTCAATTTGTACTACTCGTAACGTTCATCACTCAAAATAGTGAATTATAAGCTTTCTCTATTTAATAATAACACCAAACGACAGATTTTCCATCATCTCTACTAAGTTTGCACCTGAATAAATTTTCAAAATTCCTCACTTATCTTCTCATCGCGTATAAATTCCAAAAAAAAAAATTCTACACTAATCCAAGATCAATTGAAAAACAGATAATTCCCTTGTCACCTACACAGATAATCGTCAAAAGAACAAAGGATAACGCACACAGGTTTACAGGGTCTCATCTCTACGGAAGACAGCACCCATAGGGGCAAGGTTCGAGTGGAATGCATCGGAGATAAGAAGGAACCATGCTCTCGCTATTCCATTCGTCTTGGTCAGGTTAAGCGTCGAGAACTGTTGCTTTCTTTTCCCTCAGCTCTTTCGAGATCGCGGCGATGCATAAAGCGATTTATTTGAATTAATGAGCTCACCTCAATGGTAGTAAGCGAACCATCGGACCCGAAAGTCGTCGATCCGATCTACTTGTACTTTAGAACAGGGGAGACGGTTACCTCGTGACCATGGGGACCTTAATAAAAGGTTCGTGCACACGCCCTCACCTGGTCCTCTCATGGTCGTCGTTAGCGTACACGGTTTCCACGGTTAGAAAATCTCATTACCAGCCACCTATCCGCTCCCTTTTCACCAGTTACGAACGGTTCAGGTCGTGAGATCATATCCAGCAATAATTTTTTTCTCTCCCGTGCCGCCAATTAGCTACTCGGTTTTCTCTGTTATCGCCGGTTAGAAAGTCAATTTAGCTGGCGCGAACGGAACGGCGAAAAGCTGCGATTATTATTTGAACGAAATCGCGAGATCCCATCGTCGTGATCGCCCTAGAACCTGCTCCATATCCAGAGCGAATGAGAAACAGCTAGCTTGCGACACGCGTCGCGCGCGCCCGCCCGATGTAAACCGTTGATACAGGATTTATGTTTCCCTAGCGGTGCCTCGGGTAAATTACCGATAAATCAGCGACGGAGGCGGCCGCCTTGCAGCCAACGTTCCCCTCGATAGAAATCCGCCAAATTTGGACGACAGCAGACGCTTGGCCAATAGTGCCGCCGCTGTACTTATTGCGCCTGGGAAGCCTTGGCTAAGCTCTTTCACCCGCGTTTCCTTTAATAAAGCTGTAGAGTAATGCGTTCGAAATAAAATCGTCTTCCGTTTTGGGAATGGTTTGATGTATTGTGTTCGCGCTCATATAAATTCCGCGGCTTGGAAATTGCTGCATCATGGTGAGATAGAAGGAAGAAGTTCTATCACTCTTATTGGAAGACCGTATATCTTTCATCTTATCTAGAAACAAACTAGTCCTGGGTACACATAGATTTTAAAATAAGTCTGAGCTATTAAAATGAATTTATTGGGGAACAATTGAAACTGCGAGGATTCACGGACGCTGCATTTCACTTTCGACGCATGGTTCGTGCGTGCAATACGAGTCGCAACGAGTTTCCGGGAGAACGTCGAAGAAAGAGCAGGTTCTGTTTTGTTTTGGTGGATTCGGCTTACCGGCACGGCCAAGCAGGTTTACGGTTTATGCGGCAACATATATTTAAAGCTTCCCTTGCGATATGGCTGTACTGAACTTTCGGTACGCCCACGCGGAGAACCAGCGCTGTGAAAGACGACGTCGTCGACCGTCTCGGTTTCCGGAAGTGTCATGTTCCTTAGCAAAATCCCCGAAACTTCGCGCGGAACTGCTCCTCCTTGCTTCCGGTCACTTGACATTGTATTTCTGTCTTCAGTTTTCAATGGATTTCACTATATTCTCTCGGTTAACAGAGCTTATTCGTTATTTTCTTATTCAAGCATTTGAAAATTTGAAAATTCAGGTATACGGAATTTAAAAATGAAAAAAATTGAATCTCGTTCAGATTTCAACTGTAAATCCTGTGAGATCATATCTCATTCAGAAATATTGTTCTATGCTTTTTAACATATACATCAATAACCGACGCAATAAAACAATGCTAGAAAGATAAAAGCAAAAAAAAAAAAAATGATCACGAAGGAAAAGTGATTTTTTCACCGGCTATAATTGACGCATTGTTATACAACAATTCGAGTAATGAGGATTTACACGAAATGATCCGTGTAAAGGATCTACTCGATCCTTTAAACTAAGCATTGTACTCGTTCGATTCGTGAAGAAAAATACCCACTGATCCTCTTTTTTATTTCGAACTTGTTCTTTCTTTCTCTCGTTGTGATTATTCGCGGACGTCATCGTGCGCGCCTCTCGATTATTCGATTACAATATATGAGTTCCATAGATCAACGGGTCGAATCGACGGGATCATCGGGCGCTACACAGGCCGTAATTGGATCGATCGGACGATTGAGCAATGACGAATGATCCGTCGATCCTGAGGTGTCCGTAATGGGGTCTCCCGGAGTTATTAAGAGTCCATAAGTCCATCCGCGCACACCTTACATTCATTAATTTCGTTTACCGTCTCCGTTATTCCTCCCTGCCTCGAGTTACGATTTTCTAAACTGGGCACACAATGTTCATATTACATCACTAGCAGAACCGTAACAAAAAGATAAGAATAGTATTTCTAAGAAATGAACAAATTTTTAATAAAATTTCCTAGCCCAAATTTAGACCTAAATTTCTGAAACTCCCTCAACAGAATTATTGAGTTTCCTATTTGTTAATCTCTAGGTCTTTCATTTATCTAATAATTATACTATCAATCAAACGAATGAAGGGCTTAAAAAATGATGGGTCTCTTAGAACTTCAAGAGTATCGTGACCTCTGTCAATCTTTATAGACACTTATGGAATAGTCAGTCGATCCGCTATGGATCTCTTCGAAAATGTTCACTTTCCATGTCGGATCCATGCGGGTAGAAGTGACTCGAGGAACATGCCGGCATGGCGGACACGTCGGGCAATGTGTCGTACGTGGGGGAGTCAATGGCGGTCAATGGCACGAGCGAGCTCGATCAGGTCCACCAGGAGCAACATCTCACCGGCTGGCATAGCAGGCGGCACCTGGACCGGACTTAACCCGACTCGGCGAATGCTGAGCACCGTTAACCCGTCTTCACACCGAAAACCGTCCATGGATGATCGTTTAAATAAATGGTTCGATCGCTGCTTCGCCAACTCCTCGATTGAATTTAACTATCCCTCAGCCAGAGCAGAATACCTACTAGAATTGCTACGTAATAACACACTCTGCTTCTGAAACATGCGTTCAGATGGAGAAAGTTAAAAAGGAGCTAGCAAGATTGTGTAAAATTGCAGAAGAAAATATATGAATTATTGCAGATGGTAATTTAAAACACAGGGAAACTGTAGATAATTTTTATTAGCTTTCGATCTGAATTTCTGTAATCTTTTGTTGAACGAAGAACAGAAAAATATGCACTGTTTTTTCTTTTTCTTTTTTACAAGAGTATAAAAAATTTATTTGAGATTTCTATCTCTCATCTGTAAAGAACGAAGTCCTTCACATTCTTTCCCTTGAGACAGATCTGAAATCGTCAATAAATCCTCGCTGTGCCATCAGTTACTCGTGACACTTCACCTTTTAATCAATGATCGCTCAATTACTACCTCGTCGGCCAGTTCTAGTCCGATACCGGGTTCAAGAGACGAAAAAAGAATATTTTTTTCCATCGACTTGTCCAGGCGTGATTAATCGACTGTCACGCTGGAAGTCTGTGGATACTGGCGACGATGTTAACAAATCCTCCTTCGTTTCGAGACGCAAAAATCATTAGGCTTGTGTGAGGGCCGCCTAAGGCGACACTGAACGGGCCCAGAAGCATCGCCGCTTCATGCTTCCGAGAACATTACCGGCCGTGATAATCGGCGCATTCATCTCCACTCACGGGAGATCCTGGCCCTGGTGTTTTCGTCGATGCTCATCTCCTACTCCTCTTATTATTTTTCACACTGTGCCAAGCTATTTTCACGCGTCTCGACCGACCATCTTCCTATTCGAAACCAGTAAAAAATTCCAAGCATTCCTCTGGATCGATCGAGAAAAACGAAATATTTGCTCGAGTTGTAAGTAATTACCGATGCAGATAGTGTGTTACAAGATCTAATGGGAATTCCAAACGTTCTGCAGCTCATTATGATATTTTCGCTTACGTGTATGAAAAATCGGAGGTTGTTACATAAATCTGAACATCGAATGGTGTATTTGAATATCTGAACATTATTGCAGTATCCAAATATCACTCGAGAATCATTCAACCGTTCAAATATTAAGAATACTTGAATATTCGTATTATTCGAACAAAAGTTAGTATTCTAAGTTTTATAGTCTTGGTATCATGGTCTAAAGAAAGTTGTCAGTACAATAAGTTAAATGTTAAACGAGGAAATGAGGGAAAGTTTATCTGATCGTGTCGACGATGAAATTTATCAGTCGTCGGTTAACGGAATTTTAATTCCTCTCTAATGATCTATTTTCGCTGCGTTTATGAACACCGTCCGAAGGAGCCGCCTGAAAATAAGCGGTTAATTGAAAGTGACGCTCGCGATTCTATCTGCTGAAGAGAATTCAAGGTGTTCCGCATAAATTATGATAAATGAGCGAGCTTCTTCGTCGATGATTGCGATCGAGGGAGACGATTAACCCCTCGACACCTATTTCCGGTATTTCCGGTCAATTATAAGCTATTACGTATGCAAGCAACCTTTTTGCCCTTCGATAAAGCTACTTGGAATGTTTAATCTCAGATTTTAATAAGATTTCATATAAATTCAATTTAAGAAAAAGAAAAGAGAGAAACTGAACACTATAATTAAATACATTACTTTATAAAGCTAAAAACTTTGTTGAAATATGTTCACCCTTCTTCGAGGCTTCCAAGATTTTGAACTGCTTCTGAAACAATAGTCCTCCATCAATTTTCACAAGAATTCCAAACACTCAAGCGACTACCGCTAGACCAGCCAAACCCCATAGAAGATTCTCAACGATTTATCTGAACATAATCGATTCGTCGTTTCAAGGTAGCCCGTTGGCTTGATGTCTATTCCGGGCCACCGAATCCCGCTGAAGGGAGCGTCGAAAGTTAAAGAGGAAGGAGGAGCCCATTTGGTGGCGCGGATTACAGATCTTATCGGTGGTTACAGGGCACTGTAAGCGCCCTACGTGGCCAAAGAACAGTCCGATTTCCAGCTGAGACCCAGCCTCGTTCACCAGGGTCAATTATTTTCCCGTGCTCTCAGCGGAACGGTATTAATGGAGGCTACCGAGGTGCCGGGGGCCTCGCGCGTGCTGCTGTTCTTGCCTTCGAATTATTCTAATGCCACGATACCGGCGCTGACATGCTCCCGGCTTCGGATCGCCGCGATTTATAGACGCTTCTAATACGTCCACGTCCGCACTTCTCGCGGGGAATGCGGCGTGACGCGTCTATGCGTTCGCGCGGAAGGATACTCGATCGTGCCTCCTCCACGCTGGGGGAAATTAATCGAGGAGAATTTTTGAAAAATGATTCGCCCATGTTGTAAATAGGAGAAGCGTAGTGGAATATTCTTCTTCCCTGAGATGTTTAAAGTGGATCTAGGTAACACTTCGTAGCTTTTGAATCTGCTTTCTGTGACGATTCTTAGAGAAAAGTAATTTCTTCCTTTAATTTGGGAAACATATATCATTACGCATACAAGGTGTATTATAATGAACACTGAAACCATCCCTACTAATATAGAAAGCAAGAAAACAAGATTAAAGTATATTATAGTTAAAAAAGTTAATTTTTTTTTTATCTCTAATAGAAACGGAAACAATCGCTTTGTTTATAAGAAGTGAGACATTCTGTATTCAAAATGAGAGTTTCTATTGAAATTTTGAATGATGATTTTCACGATTTTTGAGGAATTTTGTATGCTTTCTCTCAGGAAGATATTAAAAAAAAGAGAAATTTAAGTTAATAACGTTGCATCCTATTTTTTAAACACCCAGTACATTGAAGAAAGGAGACTGAGTGGCAGGTTTAATTTTTAAGGTAGCTAGAGCGAGTAATCCGTACCCGAGTGCGAGAAATATTAATACAAAATTTTACGATCCTCCTCGGAATGCGTGACGAGGAGACGCGAGCGACAATGGCGTCGCGCGAGATACAAAATGCAACACAATGTTTTCGTCCGTTGCTTTCGTATTCGGTGGAACGGGTCTGCACCACGCGGTTGAAATAGGTCGCTCGTAAAAGTCCCGCTATAAATTCACCCCAATGTCTCTGCGATGTCTCTGATGGAGCTCTTGCATAGGGGAGCGCGATCGTAAAAAGAATCGCAGAGATTCTACGCGTTTCGAGCTCACTGCTCTCACCTGTGCCAACCGTCTTGCCTACAGGAACGATTTCTCTTCTATCACTTTTATGCCTGAGTTTCTTAAATTAAATGGTAATAACTTTAGAATAATGTTTATATGATTAGAGTAAAATAGTGTTTTTTGTCCGTGAAGGGGATGATATAGTGTTGGCGTAGCCATTTTAAATATTCTGATGCCTCCACACCTCAAACAGAAATCTAATTCCATTTGAATATTTTAAAGTTGATTGAAAGTCTTGCAAATACGAACATTTAAAGCTCTAAAATCTTGAATATTTAAAAATTTGCATGTTTCAAAATTAAATAGTTAAAAAATTTGAGCGACGATATAAAAATTCTCCGAAGCGTTAAATTTAATTTTTCGATTTTTATTCATTTTTCAAGGAACAATTGCACGCTCAAACGTTAAATTAAATCCTAATACGGACGAAAGAGTAGTAATTAATTTTAAGGTACTCTTAATTCGTCTCTAAATGAAAATCGATACGCAACGAGCATTAAAACGTATGTACAGCAAACGATCTTGACTCCCGACTCCGGAACATTCATTTGGCATTCGATACGTCGATATACCTGGTTCCGGGAACGTTGTTTTCAACGTATCCCGTGGCTGGAGGGTAGCAGCTGACAGGGAATGGCACGCTTCCCGGAGCAGCCAAGGCCCTTCGGGGTTGGAAGGGAGGTCTTTATATGTTAAAGCCATTGTGTCGCGATCCTACGGGGTAGGATAAACGTAACGCGACATGTGATTCCTGCACCTGAATCGGGATTCGCTCGTGACCGTGCAAGGGCGCAGAATCAAAGATTTTTCCTACCCTGCAGGACCATACAGCTTCAATCAACTACATTCATTTATAAAAAATTCAAACTAATACAGAATACTTTTATTTTCCTTGAAAGAATTAATCTTCCTCAATGTTTCTCAAATTTTCTTTACCAATTTTGAACATTTTAAACATTTTACCTCATTAATTATTAAACTCGAAGTGCACGAACTTTTATTACTGACTGTACAAAGATAAGTTAGGTAGGAAGTTTTAAGAATGGATTTTTTCACGTAGAAAGCAAATATTTTCCCAGATATATTTCTTTGAAAACTCAACACATTTAACAAATACAGCATTTAAAAAAAAAAAACTGTATCATCCACACGATTATTATCAAGCTCAATCAAGAAGCATCAAAATTTTGCGCTGCCACAACAAACTATTATCAATATAGAATAACAATCGATAATAAGACCAGGAAACCACATCTCTTTAGGTCTGAAAATATATTTCGAGGAACAGATGACGAAAATGCGTCGCGTCTTCACGGAACACGAACCGAGGCTCAGGTACGAAGTCTTAGAAGAAGCTGAGGAAAACAATCTCGGGCCATGCGACGAAAACGGTTGTCCCGTTCCTTTTAAACTTTAAAAGCGGCCAGTAAGCACACGTATGGGTCCCTGTATTCCTTCAGGGTAACTCGGTGTGCAGCAGAGCTTGGCCTCGTCAAAGACGCAACCTCCGTGGGCCTTAACTCGATCCATTCAAGATCGCTCCTCGTGCAGGCACTTTGTGAGCCGCGAGTACAATGAAGCCAGCCGAGCCGAAAGGTACCTGCCGTCCGTGTATATACCTTTCAACCCGTGGACACCTGCGCAAGGAGACTTTTGATTTTTCTCCTTGCCCGTGCACCTTGGCGAATTTGTCATTCATCCGCCTCTGACACGGTCCCGAATGATTTCTCCGCGATCTCGCAGGTATCCGGTTTTCTTGCTGTCTCCACAAAAATCGGATGAACGCGAAGGCTTTGTAAGATTTACAAGCTGTTAATTGTTCGCTAATATTTGATTTGTGTGTAGAAAAAAAAAATAGATACAAGAAGACATCGCCAATTTTGCTGAAACTTTGGTCTACAGTAAATCTCGAAAGAATATTCAACACTATTAGAGAACAATATTGGAGCTACATAAATCAAAATTCACCGCACGTGAAACGCACCTCCATCGTCCGTTTAAAAAGTGTCGAGCTGAGAACAGATGAAAGAAGAACGGTACTCGCGCCATGGCTATACGTAACCGCCTAATCCCTTTGGGTTCCGGCCAGAGTCAATGGCGCGGGGCACGCGATAGAAAAAAGGGGTGAAGGATCGACCTAGCCGGAAGCTCGTATGTACACGTGAGGCCCAGGCCATAATAAGTCTCGCTGCCAAGTCCCCAGTGACGAAGGTAGAACGTCGTATGTGCCGACATTAACCAAATCTGAACAAACACTGGATCTCGTTTCTATCTATCTCTTTCTCCCATACTTTTCTGCCCTCCTTTTTTTCCCTACTACGAACAGCTGGTTTCAGCTACGAAACAGGGGCTTCATCCTCCATCCCCCAAAGGTCGACCCTCGAGGCATGGAATAAAAATGAGGACCCAAAAACGGTACATCAGGCCCCTTTTTCAATGAAACTCGTGCCCTGATAGCGTACCTAGCCGGAAAACCTGATCGAACGTGAACCTGATGCGACGTGGAAGGTATACCTGGGTACTGTTAGCTCAAAGTATTTTAGGGATGTGTATCTATCTTAGAGGCAGTACACTTCGAAATAAATATTGTTCAAGAGTTTGCGAGGCTTTCCATAGGTAGTACTATTGATAAATTTACTAAGAATTTTTAAAAATCTTCTGTATTTCATTTATCACTATATGCGAATTTGGTCAGCAATAATTTTGATTTCTTCTACTTATACGTTTCTTACGCATATTACACACTCGATCAAAGATTGTTTTCCTTGTGTGTAATAGTAAATAATATTTAATTGGAATAATTTTTAATCGAGGATCAAACTCATGTTACTTTGTTTCCGTTACCATTCAATTAATTTCTGAGATCTGACTAAATACTGTCTGCATTTTCATTAAAAATGATTCGAGAAACTTCAAATTGATCCTGGAGATCGACGATAATGGGCCATGCTGAACCGATGCCACAAGATACGAGCAAGAAGAGGAGAATTTGCTCGCTAGTGTACAGAGGAAGCCCGTTAAATCCTAAGGTTTGCAGGGAAGGCGGCGAGGTCATGCAGTACGTCGTGCAGGAAGAATCGTAATTACCCGACACGTGTACCTGTACACGAACGACGACGGCTGATATCGGCGCGAGGTCGCGATCTCCGCATAATGGGAGTAACCAACGCGAAGAATGCAGGTCGACCCTGAACCTCCTCCCTTCCCGTCCTGCGACAAAGATCAAGGTGGTCCGGAAAACAACGTGTCTTACATGCGGATTGCTAACGCATTTTCACAGTTATACAATTGGAGCAATAGCAATTAGATTGACGGATGGCGTATGTAAACGAGCACCTTTTTTCCACGAAGGTGTTCGTTGCAACCTTTTTATAATGTAACTATATGTGAAAATAACATCTTCGTTAAATAAAGTATAATCGAAAACATCAGAAGGGATGTTAAATTTTGTGTGTAACTTCATTTACAAAAACATGTTAATCAAAGGATTACCACTGAGATAATTTTTTCATATTACTTTTGTTCATATGTTGAAACATTGGAACACTTAACCTAACCAAGTGAAATTTTGAAGAATTAATTAGAGAATTCGAAAGAAACAAAATTGTGAGCACGATGATATATATCTCAAAGATGTCAATAGCATTTTGGATCATACCTAACACCATAATTTATCTCCAATAATTTCTGTAACTAACTAAATGCTCGAATATCCTAACACGCCAACCCTCGACTAATAACCACTTGTCAGAAGCTCACAGTAGATCATTTCCTCTCAGAATGAAATTGTACGAAGCTGCCCAATCATTTTTCCCCATCGAAACATCGATCCTGCAATTAACCTACCGCATCTGTTTCCCTGGAAAAAGATCTTCCAATCTATCATGTGTAAAAAAAAAAGTTTGAAATTCGAACTAATCGATTGAAGTAATAACGAACGTGCCATCGACAGTTACATACAAACTCAAGTTTACACTGTGCTACAAATTAATTTGCATGCCGCAGGGACGCGCATTCTTCTTGGAAACAGGACTAGATTTATCGCGGCTGTTCTCCACTCGCGTTTATCGTCCAGACAACGCACAATGACTCGGAGCGATCGACAGCAACGGGGAAAGGATCGCTCGCGTCGATTTTCTTCCACGTTTGCACACCCCTTTCCCCTCGACAGACTTTGCGTCCGGTGTATCTCTTCGTCTTCGTTGCCACGGATTGATAATCCAGATGGACGTCACGATAGTATTAGCGTCATGGCGCTCGCCGCTCCTGTCGCGAGCTGACGTTCATGCAAAGAGCAAAAGAGGAAGGAGACGACCGAGAAGAAGAGGAGGCCGCCCGTGTGTCGGCCTCGGGAACCTGATACTGGCGCGGTTTTATGAACAACCATCGAGAACATCCAGAGATCCATCGACGTTCATTTCTGTCTACTTGAAGTCTCATCGAGGATAGTCTAGCCGAATGAAATTGAATCATGTCACAACGGGAAGATTTTATCTTTATTAAAATGTTCATAGACCTATTAATATTTTTAAAATGGTGCTTTAACAATCATAGAAATATCTAAAGTTGCTTAATAAAAGAATGATCCGAAAACTATATTAAAATTCCTACCAATATAATATTACAAATCTACAACTGTGAATATACGAAACCCATCCTACATTCCCAAACTGTTCCTCATCGTCGAACGAGGAATCCCAAAATTTACGATGGATTCTTCTATGTAAACTCCATGAAAAATGATCATATACCCAGAAATCGATGGAGGAATGCATAGGAATCGGCAAAAATCGTCATCCCTGGTTGCTTAGTATCCCGACGAGAAGAACCAGGTGTTAGAGCGGGGCGCGTGTCCAGATTGGGGTAGGGGGCAGGTGGGCCCCCTGCATTGTCAATCTCTGCCTTTCTGTACCTCATGGCTGCTTGCCTGGCTGCATGTGTGATCGTGTTTCCGTGTCCCGACGATGGGTTCTCTTGTCGACGCGAAAATGTGTGGAATTGTGTGCGTGACACGCACACAGGGGCTTCAGAGGGTGCAGCTAACACATAATGAGGATGTATGTGGCAGAAGAGGGGTGCTGGCCTCTCGGGATGGCAATGGGGATGCCGTACCTCGACTCACCTAGTCGAACGAGTGTACTCTCGCTCTATTGTACGCGAAAAAGGCAGGTGATGAGAACGGTCGGCACCACGCGACTCTGCACCGCGGTTCTCATCACGAGGATCATGCTTGCGGAAGTTTGGAGCCAAAGGAAGTTGAGGGAAATCAGATTTACGTGTTTTCCAGAACACTTAGATTGAATAGTATAGATAAGAAATTTAATTTATGCATATTCGGGAAGATTTGAAAGTTTGTAGTGTTCTTCGGAGAAATTGGAACTTTTTATTTATTTAATTTTCTTTCGAAGAATTAAGTGCGTGCTTTGTAGATTGTTTTATTCTTCCACGAATTGTGAAAAAATAATTTCACGAGCAAAGAGCGTCTGAAGATTAAAAATTTATTCATAGAGATATCCTATGTGCTCAGTAATTTTCTCATAGAATGAACGGAAAGCAAGCTTTGATTAGTCTTCAAAGTTTCTATAATAAAATTCACCAGTGTACAATTTTCACAAAATTCACCAGTAGCAATATCTTCATTGGATTGTAATCAGCGTTTAGAACACTAGAATCGCAGGAAGAATTGAGAACCGCCATAGTGTCGCAGCGTATCCCAGTATTGCACCATTGCACCACGGGCTGCAGTGTGCAAAAGCACTTCCCCCACCTGGTATCGATACTCGAGCAGAGCACGTGCCATCAGCTGTCTCCGCTGGACCACAGCTGAAGCGGAGGAGGCGCGCGGACACAATGAGACTGCGTACACTGATTCCGGTCAGCGACCACTGTCTTCCAAAAATTCACAGCTGAACCACGAACAAACCACAGAAAAACCCGTAAAACTCTAAACCGAAAAAAACCATCTCTCAACAAATACCTCTCAAACTAACGGGAATCACAAATTTTATAATCGAACAGGCATCTTTGTGTCTGCTCCTTCCGAGACCATGAATATTCAATTGTTCCATGTGACCCTATTTCAAAGCTTGTCGCTCGGTCTGCCTACTATAAATACAAGTTTCTCGTATCCGGAGCGGAACAAGGAGTAACACGGTGCGACGAAAGCGCGAGAGAAGTTTGAATATGAAAAAAGGAGCAAAGGGAACGACACACGGGGGTGGCAGACCAAGACGAGTTACGATCCGTGCGCGGGACGAAAATCGTAAATCCGAAAAAACGCAGTAAATCTGCGGCAGCGGACAATACAGTTCGAGTCGGAAGCGCAACGATCAACGCGCGGATCACTGAGACCGCCGTCCTGGCGTGGCCAATGAGATTACGTTCCTCTCGCGCGAGCTTACACTCACCCAACGTTCGACTGGTCCACGCCACCGGTTCCGGTTCTTGCGGTTGTTCGAGTCTCGAAAGTCCTACCTGTGTAGCTTTCATCCGCTTCTTTAGATGATGCTGGCGATATCATACTTTCCATGCTACAGGAAGCCTTTCACCCTCTACGAGGTGCACTTCCCCTTGTTTCGTAATCGATTGTACTGGAGAGAAGAGGATCGAGAAGATGTAGATGGAACCTTTATTTGTTGCTTATACATATTCTGACTAATGATAATTGTTCGTTGTATGTAAGATGACTTGTCCAGTGAATAAACGTTTGCTTATGTTATATGAAAGATTAACACTTATCATGCTTTTTTTCACATTAAATTTGGCAGAATAGTTCCGGTGGAAATCCACAGATGTCCTGTAAAAGTGATCTTTAAAAAATCTCTTTTTGTTCTTATAATTCGTATGGCACTACATTCCCTTTATTCAACCTACTATCTCTAGTTCTTGGAAATTCTTAAATAATGAATGTGCTAAATCGAACTGTGCTCTCTTTTATTTCACTTATTCTTATATCTAATATTTTTTTCCAAATTAGAGTATTGATACCAATATCCATGAGCACAACTCACGAATTTTCGCTAAAAATCCTAGATCTAACTATCTTCGTCATTTGCATCTCAATTTGGCTGAACCATTCACGTAACGGCACCGAACATCGCGATTTCCGGTGATGCTGGAGGAATCCTCGAGTTAGCCGGCCCCTCATTAGCGTGCGCTGCTGTCTTTCTCCTTCCCGCTGCGCTCGTAACTCACTATATTCTTGCACCGCCCGTGGTGTCCCGTTCTCTCGGTTACTCTCTTTGCATCGCCTCTATCTATCCACCTTTCTCCCCAGCGACTTCATGTCTCCAGCTCTATCACGCACTCCTCCAACTCCCCTCCTCCTTATTCACTTTCCTCCTCTCCAACTCTACCCCGTTTCTCGTCCGCGAGAAACATAATAGCGCGGTCTTAAACACCTAGACAACACCAGGTAAGACAATCCTCCTATCAGCGCCGGCGTAATAGCCAGACAGGCAGTCAGCCAGCCGCTAAGGACAATTGCTTCGCGGCTCGACGTTGCGGCGTGGGCTCGAGCTCGTTCCTCACCGACCTAGCAGCCTGTGCCACGATCGCATACCTACGTCTAGCCGACAAACCGCCTTAAGGTTCGCCCATAAATGGAAGCGCGGAACCGAACACAGTGCATCTTCCTTCTAGACATGTTTCTGCGCAGCTGCTTGCACGCTCAGCGGCGTTTACGCGATCAGAGTCAGCCTCCTCTTCAGGGTGTTCGATACCCGCTCATGGCGAGAAGTATTCGCCGAGTGATTGAGAAAATTTTGACTCGAGCTACGGTACTAGGAGATTGATGATCTGCGAGCTTCAATATTGGGCGGAGTGATGAAAAGATTGATTCTTTTCTTTGGTGTATATTTTGATAGGTTGAGGACATGATATTCGTTCATATTGAATTTTTAATTAAGATATAAATTAGCTATTCTACTCGAGGCTTTACAGAAAATTAACTGTGGTATTTACTATTAAAAGAATTGTTTCTTTTAAATGAAACAAGGGTACCGTACATACTGTAATTTTATCAATTTTTCATACACAGTATCTATGCTACATATTTAAGCAAACTAACCCCTCCAATAGACTCGAACAGAATCCCTACAAGCATTAGAACCGTTGTATCACCTCCCACAACCAGTTCACCTCGCCGCGTGTCAACAGCCGGCAAACAAATTGCCATGGACCACGAGATTCAACAACGAGCTCACCATACTTCGTACGAACTTCCCAATCCAGCAGCGATCAAAACATTCTATCTACGATCTAAACACCAGGACGTTATAAATTCTGCTATACCTGATAAGTGTTGGTGAAAAGTTCGAAGGAACAGATATCCAGCCAGTGGCAGTGGTTACACAGGTTAGGTACGCGTGTACCAACGCCAACGACATCGTCGTTGCTTTCTTCCTAGTCAGTGACAACTACCGACCAGCGTCTAATAGACCGATCAATCGGCCACGTGTGCATGGTGCTTAACGTCGAACAAAGTGACCAGATTCGCGGGCATTTGCTTTCTCTGTGGTTCTCTCAGGCTGTCCGTTCACGAAAGGGCTACCATAGTAGCTCACGTTGACCTAATACGCTTCCCGGCTATCAATCATATGCGCTAGAACACCGACGACCACGGTTCTACCTATTGCATAACGTCGACAAAGCTTGGTTACACACATTCGGTTGTTAGATCTGGATAAGAGGAACAATTCAATCGAGACGACGGGCCAGGGAACGAGTTAAGCAGCGTGTACGCATGATAACAACCTGTAAAAATGATTATCCCAATGCTGATACTTAATTATATCTGGCATCGAGAGGGGAGGAGCGACGTTTTCACTGAACTCGTGCAATATTCTGGGAAGAAAGTTTCTGGACGCCGCGACACGTAGGCTGACCTAATACGCTTGGTGGCTATCAATCATGCACACGCACACCTACGAAACGGGAGCGTGCTTGCGGTAAATGATTGCATAACGCGAAATCGAGAATTTCTGCGTAGATTAAGAAGTGATGGGGGAAATGATTTGGATGAATTGGAGATTTCTGTGTTTTGAGGTGAATTTAGAGTATTAAAGGATATGGATTGAAAATTATCATAGGTACACCATCCTGAGAAATTTAGTGTCATTGGTGATATGATGCATTTTCATACTCGATACTTTTCGAAAAGAATTTCACAAATCACTGTGTACCAAAATCCGAAAATACTCTTGCGCATTAAGAACATAAAGCATCAATATTAATTTTCTATATCTGAGAACCGGTCTATTACTTGTGAAGCTGAAGTACTCGGTAGTGAAAAAAAAAATTTAGAATATAACTTCTGAAAAAATATTCAGGTCACGAAACTAAAATCCCTTGGAACAGGAAATAACCCCTTCGCCGTCAATTAAAATACCAACGTCACCAGTAAAGAACGAGATAGCCAAACGGGAAACAGGCTTGTTAAGCATTTGAAACGGAATATTCAACGATCCGCCGCCTCTGGCTGGTTTAAGAAGAAACGGTCAGGAACAGCATGCAGACAGCTTCCACATCCGTTCTTCCGTCAGTCAGGTGAAACAATGCTCAAGGGATCGGAAGATTAGCGGGCCCGCAACGGAAATCTCGATTCCTTTGCACGGGCTGACCCCGTAGGAGAAGGGTGGTCACAAAAGGTAGCACCGGTGTAAACGGAGGTGATTGCAAATCTTTATGGTGCTCCCGAGTGCCCAGGTGCACGATGAATAATAGCGAGTCCACGTACTACCGGCGACGATCTAGATACTTTAGAGTTCCGGCGCGATTTATATACACATACGGGCCGCGTGTGTATTACTTTTTTTCTCTTCTCAGCACGCCACGAGGAACAGTGCAAATTATTTCAATTCCACGACGATGACGACGACGACAACGACGAAGAAGAAGAGGTGGAGGCCTCCTTTCTGCCAGAAGAATCGTTTCTCGAGTGCTCACTCACGCCAATCATCTCGTCTAATATCGAACGAGAAGAGTCCTTTCTTCTTCTTGTTAGCCTCGTCCATTACGTTACCTGTCGTTACACCATTCGGAAAGGGATGAAAGAGTTTCACGAGGAAGGCTACTTCAGCTTCTTTCAGGCGGCCGTGAGAATCGAATCGTAGAATTGAATTACACAATTCGAACGTTGCGCTCTCGCCACAGGGGTAGCTCATTATTCGATAGTTCAGATCTTATAACCGCTTTTTCTCATCGTCCTTTCTTACACCACTTGGCAAGTTTGATATACCACGTATAATGTATGGTACTTGAATTACGGTTTGGATTAATTGCGGGGTAATGAAGCTGGGAATTAAGTTCACTGCAAACTTCAGATTAAGCAGGAAGTCTTTCGGAACAACAACGTACTGTAGAACTTTCAGATATCCATCAGAAATATCTCTTACATATGTATAATCGTTTAGTAACTTGGAAAATAAACCAATCTTTAACCTTTAACCAGCCACGTGGGGTGTTCTCAGCACCCTTGTTATTTGTGGGATATTTCGTTACATTTTTTTCGCTAAGTAACCCAGCTGGCATGCCCCTTCTTTGTAAGTGTATCTTTCCAACTTGTTATGAAAATAATAAAAATGATAATTTCTCCAGCGACAATTTATTAAAAATTTGAAGAATGCTAGTATTATGCACGTTAAAAGGGCGATTGAAAATTACTTATAATTTTTTATTATAATATTAATTATTTACTTATATATTATATTTATTTTTTACTTATAATTCAAGTCTAGTCTGTAAAATTACACTGCAAATAATTAACCTTAGCAATACGAAAGAATGATAGAAATTTTTAGATCCTTTTGTACCACATATCTAATTAAGGATTTAAAAAAAGGACACGAAAGATACATTGATAGATTATAGCTCCCACCTAACCCCTCATTAACCTAAGAAAACACACTTCCACGAAATTCACACCTCCTAACCCTCCAACAAAACTGACGAAAAAAAGGAATTGAAAAGATTTTCCGATTTGTCACCGTATACCATTCCACAAAAAAAAAAAATCTTCCTCCCCGTGCTTTTAACCTAACCCAAACATCCCTCTAAAGCTGTAGAACCGTTAAAAGCCGATACACGATGCATCGGCGAGCACCCGTGCGGAGAGAGGGTGGCTTTTAGACACCGTGAAGGGGGCGGTGAGGAGAGGAGGTTCGCTGGGTGCCGATGCACGCAAAATGCGGACAGATGCATGTGCACCTTTTAGTCTCTTGGTCCATCGGCAGGCTGTGACACATGTGCCTCCAGGTACACGCATGTATACGTTCACGTTTGTATGCGTCTCAACGTGTGTACACGCAAAGTACGTACACGTATGGTACACAATACCAATAATAACCTATCGCCCTCGTCGCATCCCTCGTCGCAGATTCCAGCAGATGCTGGATGGCTGGCTTGCAGCCCCTACACGGGGGTCTAGTTTTGTCTAGGAGGGGTTGGCTGCCAGCTTTTCTGCCGCACAATGAGCTGCAAGGGCAGGTGTGGACTCCCCTCAAGTTCGTGGCGGGCGCGTGCCCCACACGAGCGGGGGCGGGGTACTTCTTTCTCTCTTCCTCGACTCGAAACCATCCTACCCTCGCGTTTAACCATTATTTCCACCAAGAGAACGTCTTGAGACGCCGTTCAAGACTAGAGAACCTCCTTCCAATGTTCTTCCTTCGACACCGGAAAACCTACCAATGGAGGTCACGTGCGGAACTTGCATCCGATTACTTGGTTATGAATGAACTAGGAGACTTCTTGCTTCTCAGGGGTTGAACGTCGAAGAACGAAGAGATTGCTCGTGATATTCTTTAGTGAGATATTCGATGGGGGAGTTTCTAGATTGAGTTAGGTTGGGCTTTCTTACGTTTGGTGATGCTTAGGCGTTGTTTCTTAGGGGAGGATAGCTGGAATCAAAGGTGTCAAAGATGTAGATGGAACCATTGCAAAGAGTTTTCGGTTCTGAGGGTGGGGTTGAAGATCGAGATTGCGAATCGAGGAGATATTATTTGATATCTATTGACGTTTCGTTGCGAGGGAGGATAGGGGAGATTGAGTTTCTTTTATAATACGATACGGGGTGTTGTTTCTGGGATATGGAACTGTGGATCAAAGGTGCAAAAGCTGCAGCTTCAAGACCGTTGGAAAATTGGTTTACTCTTAGAGATGGAGTTGAAGATCGAAGATAAAGTCATTTGAAAGGTGTTCAAGTCGAATAAAAGTTCGTTGAAATGCACGAGACACAGGGACACCGTTTATCCCTAAATAACGAACACACACAATTGCAATAAATATCGATTTTCCCTGTCATACGTCGCGAATCGGAGAAGCCTAACGGTCACCGTGCACTATGAGAGAGGTGGGAGCATATGCGCGACAATAATAAGGGCAAAGGACGCGTGTGCGTTTCCGCGGGGCGTGTGCGCTCGCCCCCTTTCAGCCAAGGATTTCAGAACGTGCGCGTGCCATCGGTGAAAGTCGGTCTGGACCGAGCGTAACACCGAGGGGCAACGATATGCACAAGGGTTGAATTCAAACGAAAATAGTCTGGCCGTGAAAGGTTTCGCTTTTTCGAACGGCCAGCTTGCGTCGGAGTTCAAAGGGTTCATTGTTATCTATGCTTCTGGCTCCTTTTCACATTTATTCAGCTTCCCTCGATGCTCCAATTGTAGACTTACAACGTCAGATTGATTCATATTTCGAACAGTCTTTAGGTATCATATTTTAATTATGAAAATATGGGGCTACAAATTTGGAACCGCTTAAAAATTTTCGTTAACGTTAAATTTGTTATCAGTTGAATTGGATATTTGTGACATTTCACAGTTTTTGAGAAAAGTGATAAAATCAGTTTTTGATCCTAATAAGATTATGTTCCGAAAAGAGACGCTTTTAAAGAAGATCTGATTTTTTCAGTCTCCGTTGCTTTTAAGGTTTCTTCGTCAATCAGGATCGCAGACGGTGAAGACTTGTTTGTCCAGCGAAGAAAAACAAAAGATGGCCGCTTCCTGCGGTCAAGTGCAGCCGCCCTCGAGCACTTTGCTAATAAGCGTTCGCCGAAAGCGAGACGAACGCAGGCCCGGGATCGTGTTACATCGCCGTTGAAAAGTTCAAGAGTGGCACTCTCGCCTTTTTAAACAACCTTGTTTCTTCCTTTCTGTGTTTCCACGAGATTCGTTCAGGTTGCGTGTGGTTTGCCACACTGCATTTCCCTCTTGACCCTAATTTCCCTCGTACAAGTGTACGAAACATTTCTACAGTCCTCCAAATTTCTTAAATTGAATCAATTGCAATTCTCCGTTTTTTGCAAAAATATTTCAAATCATCTTCCGAAGAATTAATCCAATATATTGTTAAAGTTTCTTGTTTTAAATACTTTAAAATTTATTAATACCAGCAAAGAACAGATGTTGTGTTATCAAGAGGTATATCTAGCATTTAGCAACCCTTTTTCACCAAGATGCGAGAGTCTTGTTTAAAAAGGAGATCAGCATAATCCATGAAAGAACAAAGCTGGCTGAAGGCGTACTCGATTGGACGGAACAAGAAGGACCGTTTCAGATGTCTGCATCCGGTTGGTCACTTCCGGCACGCGCTGAGACACGTGGCCCTCGCTTGCCCCTTACATTTCCAGCCCCTTCTCCGCGCAATGGAAGACACAGGGAGGGAGTATTTTCTTTTAAGGGCCCACTGGAAATTAGGACCCATCTAGGCCAAGGGTTCGTCTCTAAACATCGAGTAGGAAGTATCTTTCGTGCTTGTCAGATGGGTGCTTCAAATGTAAATGCCTCTTAAACCTTTCGTCCGCGTCTCTCTGCATTATTGTCCCTCTCCCGTGTCAGAAATAAGAGCTGTAGCTGAATGTGGTGACAGATTAATAAGAGAAGCTATTGAGTAATTAAGAAAAATTTGAAAAGAATACAGAATGGAAAATGACATCCTGTATAACAATAATAAATAGACTTAGTTTCCTTTCATGAAGTATTAAAGAACCACATCAATTTCTTTGAATTCTTAAATTAAGTTAGTACGCAGGATAAAAATAACCACTGACAGACAAATTTTTCTTTCACTTTGCAGAGATATTTGTAGTGATAATTCTTATTGCATTGCTATATATAAATTAACTAGAACACGGAAGTTGTTTCGTGAAATTCTTTCTATTAATTCTACTGCATAAAACTATTATCCATAAAATAATAAGCACAGCTGAGTTTAAAGTCCAACGAGCACGGTGGTAGGACTTTTAAAAGTCCCTTTTCCCCAGAAGCTGGTCCTTTCTGTACACTTGTGCACCGTTTACGCAAGCCAATACGCACTTGCCGCGTTTCGTTCTTAGACGGCGCGCGTATATGCCATGAATGGTCCATGGCCTTGAATAGAGGAGAATTCACAAAGAACCGGGCAAAAGGAACCGACAAAGGAGTTCGGGACTTCTTTTGTCAGAGGGTCTAGCAGTCGAGGTGACACAGACACGGATTCGAGCCTCAAGGAACCGTATAACCTTCGAGTTCTACCCTGGATCATACTACACCGTCGGTCGAGCTTCTTGAACCTGCAGAATGCGGTCCTGAGCTTCTCTTTTCGTAGATGGCAAGAACGTAAAAGCAGAAGAAGAAGAAGAAGAAGTGTGTGGACAGGTGAGGCAGCAACGCATTGATTTCACTATGAATTTTTGCATCTGTCGGTAGGTTGATCTTAGGACCTAGTTTCCAAGAAGCGTGCCCGAGAGGAAGCCTCCTTTTCACGCTCCTTCAAGTTTCCTCCTCTCTTTGCCAGGGTGTCTGGCTGGAACACCACAATGAAAGGAAAACCGCAATGTCGTGTGTCTCGTGGACTGGAAAAATCTCGTCTCCTGACGATCTCGTAGATCACGTGTACTCTTAGCAGATAGGTTTCTTTAGATTTATTATGAGCTACTGGTCTACCGTGAATTTAAAGCAAAAGCATTTCTAAGATGTACGAGAAGTTCTCTGTGACTTGTTTCCTTTCAAATTAAACGTTCCTTATTGCACAATATTAATATGCAAGCGATTTGAAAAGGGCTCGAAAGAGAGGGAGTCCATAAATTCCTCTGATTCTTTACTTGTTGCTTCCGTCCACGGGGCCAGCCACTTCCGGAGGGAGTGAGGTCTTCGACCGTCACCCCTGACTCGTTCAACAACGGAGGCATGAATGAAGTTTCGCGACAATGCGAATTCACCCTTTGGGGGAAGGGTTGCAATTAGACCGCACGCGCATTGCCCGAGCTCGTTGATCGCGAGCTCACGCGCGTGCATCTGCTCCGCATCTGCGGACAGATGCGTGGTGGCTGGTCGTCTCTCGTGCATACGTGGAGACGTCGCTCGCCTCGAATGCCCGGAAATGAAATTCTAAACACCCCCTCCTCCCGCCAGTCTGCCCACCCTTCATCGTCTTCTACAGTCTCGACGAACAATCACGCGACGACGATCACTGCGCACACGATGAAACGTGTGGCAGGAATCATGGGCGGCGCGAATAACGCTCATTCGCCATGGATGAAGTTACAAGCGTCTTTTCTTCGAGCTTCTCTTTTAAATCGTGTTTTTTTTTTCACTCGCAGAATGCAGTCGTTGGATAGCCTCATGATTCAGCTGGAGAGAAGTGACGTTTGAGAATGAGGCCACTTCCTGTTGGCAACTGATCTTGAGGTCTTGAGGGGTCAGGTTGAATTTAGAGCAGAAATTTAAACTGAACGGAGAAACAGTTTTTTTTTCTGGTTTAGTATGCAGCGCAAAGTATAATCTGATTCATTAATGTATTGATTAAAGGTGAAAGTTTGCTATAGACATAGTGGAAATTATAAATTTGTACGTTTAATCTTTGATTCTTTCTTTAAATTGAGACTTTTATGTAAATGTCTTACAAAAAATCCAGTTTTTAATAATCGTGTGGTCATTAATCAAGAACGTGTTTTCTAACGTCCCAACTTCCTGGTATTATTTTTAGAAAGCTATTGAAACCCCTTTTAGAATGATCTCACGAGAGCGTCACCATACTCCCTCAACATTCACCGAGGAGGAATCGGGAAATTTTGACAAAACATCAACACGCGTTGTTTGCCTTTGGCGACGCTTTAAGGCGCCGCCGTTTGTCGAGCACGTAATTCAACGAAGTTCAGAAATAGAAGAACGAAAGGCACGAGCCCTCTGTGCTTCCTGTTTTCCGGAAAACTTTACCTCTCTGTTCTATTTTACACCCAAAAGTGTCCCCATGGATTACCAAAGTAACCTTCACGCTTCTAACTTCCGTGTCGTTCAATTAAAAAAATTAAAACCATTGCATATTCCTCTAACTAATTTTTAGAGTTTAAGGAACTGAAACACTCGTTCTAATTTTTATCTAAAATATGTCAAGTTATAAAGTTATAAAAAATCTCCTAGAAATCTTCAGGATTCCATCATTTTAGGGTACTCTGAAACCTGATCTCATTGTTCTCTTATCGTTTCCTATTAATTTCTCTTTATAACAGTTCTCTATGATCATCCACTTTCTCCCCCCTCCTCTCCCCATCAGAAATGAAAGTATTTATCAAACACGCACCGCACCTATCGGTCCAAAAGCTTCTGAAGCAGATGGCAGAAAAGTAGCTACTCACTCAAAAAACACATGCTCTTCGGCCACGTGGTCTTTCGGTTACACCCATGGTCACGGTTCTACCCCATCTTACGTATGCTTATATGACGTGGATAAACACACTCGTCCCTTCCTCGTTCTTACTGGCCCGTTCTCTCTCTCTCTCTCTTCCTCACCGTCGTCGTTCGCTCCGCACGAGGCGAACCGATTCAATCTCCCTAATGGCATCGTGTTCCTTTTGCCACGAGCTAATACGATGTATCATGCACTCTAATGGGCCAATAGACTCGTACCTGATTATTTCGACCGCGGCGATGCGTGGGTCGGCAGGTGGTACTTTCCTCGATGGACTATTTTAAGGAGGGTCACGATACGATTCCACTCACGACATGTTTGTCAGTGATCGCTTATCGCTTGGCGTTTCAGAAGTCACTTGCGGAAAAAAGTGATGCTTTATCGATTAGTAAATGAATCGGGGAAAGTTTCTTTCATAATTTAAACGAGTAGATTCGAGTTAAAAATAAATCATTTTTATTTATTTATTCATTTCTTTATACAGGTTTCATTTATGTTCAAAATAATATCGATAAAATATAGATAGTTACAAAAAAAGAGAAAAATTAATAAACTCATTCATTAAATTATTGATAAAACGTATGAATAATCTGTCGATTTTTACGAATATTTAAGAGCTCTCGAAGAATTTTCATTGAAAAACGTAATCATGTATTTTTAAGTACATTTTCATATTTTTCTATGTTCATTGCAATATTATAAGTTTACGTCGATTTAAAAATATCTCTATTCGAATTAGCAGAGTGAAATGTTGAAGGATTTAAAAAGAATTTAAGAGGTGAGAGCTACAGGCGGACGATGCTAGTAACGGTGCGGCCCATAGAACAAAGAATTCGTTTTACGAGAACAAAAAAAAAAAATAAAGAAGGAGGCAAGCAGAAGATTTAGGAGGAAACAAGAGAAGAATAAATTCTAGATGAGGGATTCATTTTGACAGAATTTCTCTTTCCAGCAGCGGTTCTCGCCTAGGGGTGAAAGGAACCGAAGAAAGGAGATGTGGAATCAATAAGATTTGATTTACAAGATCCAACAAAGTGACCGCAGGCATTTTTCACGGTCGATCACGCCTCCGAGCACGAGGCCTAATTGACACCGACGTAACCGACACCTTGACTACCCTGAAGAACTTCACGGCTCTTCGCTTCGTGAATCCAAGAGACCAAAGACTGTCTGAGACTAAAGACCGGTTTGGTAATGGTCTTAAAGGCGATTTCGACCCTCCCCTACGCAAACCGTTTTCGTGCTTCGTACGAAAAGTGGGCCTGTTTTAGAGAGCCACTTCAACATCCTCTGAAATAGATCGATAAATATCTCTCTTCTTTACCTGTTGCCTTTTCTGCAATTTTTTACGATATTTCGAAGTGATAAATTTGAATAACCTGCAGATACTAATTTACGATGTTTTTTTTTCGAACTTTAAACTCTTAGAATTGACAAGACACAAAAAAAAAATTATCCACAGAAATAGAGAAATAAAATTTTATGAATATTTTTTGGAAGTATCAGACACCAAGTTATATCTTTAGACATTGCAAAACACCAATTTTTGGAAAATCTACAAAAAACTCATTTACTTTTTATTTTTCACAAAACGTTCACAGAATGTTTAATATAATAATATTATCATCGATTAATCCATTGTCCTTTATAACCAGAAAATCGTAAGCAACCTCTGTCATCACCATCAAACACGATCTAACGCAGTCAAACGTGATTTCCTCGCTCCAGTTCCATAAGTTTCCAAGCTCGCAGGTCTGCGGATCCATCATTCACCGGGACAGATGTGTGAAAAGCGGCTGGAAAACGTACGCATCGTCTGGCGAAACACGTGAAACGAAGATAAAAAAAGACGCAGCCCCTCAAAGGAAAGTTGAGGCTGTCGTAGGAAAAGGGGATGTGACCGACCTGCGGTTACGAATCATCCTTACGGAATCCTACGGGGTTTCGTATCGCTTTTAAACACCGGTTAATCCGAAGGCACGACAAACGATGCGATAAAACATATCCTGCCGGCTTGACGGTTCAGTGGAATGCGGCAGGAATCGTCCTTTGCCACACGCTGAAAACACTGGAATGATAACAGGCTAAGGAAAACCGAGTCGCGATAAACCAGGTCGCGACAGGTCGGTGGAATCCTCGGTAAATGAGAGGACACAGTTCTTCCGGTCTCGTGAGAAGAATCCACGGTCTGATAAGAACCCATGATTAAAGGGGACTCCAGTTTGACAACCCCAAAAATAAGCGGTTTTATACTTCTTTATTGGCTGAACTGATAAAGACATCGCGATACTTCTTCTTTTAATAGAAAAAAAGCATCTTTAGACTATACAAACAAATTTCTTCAGTGTATATTTTCAATACTATTATTTCTAGTTTGATAGTTTGAGTTAGCACAATACTATTGCTTCTTGATATTTTATTTTTATTGTATGAAGTTTGGAATGTTCGAAGTTCTAATTTATAAAGGAATGGTTGAAGGACTGTTTTATCAGTTATGAGAAATTTTCGATATGAAGTTAACCACTATGAATACTTTAATTTCTCGGGAATAAAAGAGTGTCTCTGTCAGCATATCTCATAGAGATTGCGTCTGAACTGCGTCGCAATTCCCAGGTGTGACCAGTGAAACTGGTGGAATTTTCTGGTGCTGATAATAAGAAAAAGACGGGTCGAGTATCAAAGCGTCATGTCCATGAAGAGTGACACTTTCCCTGTCGGCACTCGATAAGACTGTTTGCCAATTTGGCAGGTGACAAACCGTGACACGTTTGTGACAATCGCGTACGGTGACGACGCACCTTGTGGCAAACGCAAATATAGAGCGGATCCCATGGAATCACCATAGATAGAAAAGGAAACTTTCTGTGCACACACTTGACCGTGCGTGTACGTGCTCGTCCGCGATCTTTACCTTCGTGAGATATCGACGGTGGATCGGTTGGATATTGGAAAGGTGACAGATAAGAGGAAAGATAGGTCGTTCGGTAATACGGCGAACGTTTTTACGCGAGGGAAAATTTGGCTTTGAAATTTCTACGAAACATTCACACACCTTGGAAAAAAGAAACACGTATTAGGTGTTTGCAAAAGTTTCCGTCGCTTTTCTTTTTTTTCTTTCTTTTTTTCTTAAATCAAGTTTACTTATTTTGTAACAAAGTTGGTTCAGAAAACAACGCGATTCGATTTGAAAAGGGTAGATGGAAACTTTTCATATCAAATGGTATCCAGAATTTTAATATTTTAATATAATCAGTTTCAATATTTCACACTACTCATTTGTTATATTTTCAATCTATTCCGAATTTAACTTGTCAATAATTGTCAATAACAATTCTATTAACTAAAGGGGAAAATATTCAAATTTATTCTACAGTCGTAAAAGTATCGACAGAATTACATGGCAACGTCTCAAACAGATCACTCTTGCAGTCATGCTAATGCATTATTAATGGAAGCTGTTAAACACAATTTCGCGAAACAACGATTAACACGATATAAACGTCTAAAATTGTCGCTGTCCTCGAAACCGGGGCGCCATAATGCAATTATTATGCGTAGTTCGCCATGTATATTAAGTGTTTCGTTGGAAAAAGCCTAATAATCCTCGAGCAACTCTAGACACCAGTTGTAAGATATGCCAGCACGTATAATGGCTAAATGTTGCTAATAACCGGTTTTGAGCATTTAACTAATGCGAGTATTAGACGATCGAGCTTTCGATAACGCTGGCTCACTCGCGAGAGAGGCACTTGCGGTTATGCGATCGGTAAATGGAACCGTTTCGTTGAATCTAACATCCATTTTATCCAGTACCACTTCCGTCTTATCCTAGCTATACGGAGGACAATAAGGCCGTTTCGTAAGCTTCATTAGGACCGTTTCTACTGATTTATCGCGAGGCTTCGAATTTTTATAGAGATTCGTACGATACAGCCTTTAATCTCTATGTAACTCACTCCATTGTGCTTTGTTTAATAAAGACCGAGCTATCCCGGGGTTAACGATAAGTCAATTACCGGTAACACTTATTCTAACTCTACTCACAGTTAATGTAATTAAATTATCTAATCCAATTAAAAGTGTACGTTTCAAATATAATATTACGAAGACTGAACGTTTATTTAATCTTCCCTTTTTATTTTACACCCTCTAACGAATTAAATATAGTTGGTTAAAACAGAAAATTCGAATCATATTTTTTTTCCTTTATTGAAATTCCGCGAACCTTTCATTATTGAGTCAGATAATTACACGTAATGTACCAAAAAGGCGAAAGCGACAAAACCACAAATTTTACTGCCACGAAGACTGAATGTTTATTTAATCTTTTCCTTTTATTTCATATTCTCTAACGAATTAAATATAGTTGGTTAAAAAAAAAATTCGAATCATATTTTTGTTCCTTTATTGAAATTCCGCGGGTCTTTCATTATCGAACCAGATAATTACACGTAATCTACCAAAAAGGCGAAAGCAACAAAACCACAAATTTTACTGCCATGAAGCCTTGTGATTTCAACCGCAACCGGCTTACCCGTCTTCTCATCATCTATCTTGCACCTTCTTCGCGCTATTTGCTCTCTAACCGCAACATTAAACACGTTAATCCCTGGCCACCTTTCGTGTTCTATCGTAGCTCGTTCGTCGAGCAACGACGATAAAACGTGCATTAGGAAGGAGAAAGAGACGAAGACAAGGTACGCTGCCTGTTAGCCTCCCAAATGCTAATCCTAATCCCACGAGTGTACAGGTACGAGATAGAAACGGTGAAAACAAGCTCGTTTGTCCGCAAAACCGCAGGCTTAATATTTACCTTGGCCGTTTTTACGACCGGCTATCATCACGGCCACCGTATATTTAATTCGTGAAAACGTAATCTTCCGCCAGGGATTCACGGAATATCAGCGTGTTGTATTTGAACGGTGATTCTATCATTAGAAATATTCCGCGTGAAGTATTTCGAAATTAGATAGGATCACGTTTGAAGGATTAGAATTAGAGGAACGTTTGAATTTGTTACCATTGCGAAATTAGAGGCTGGCGAAGGTTCACGATGTGCAAATTAAAGGGGAACAATTGTCTGAAAAGTGGAACTGCGAGTTCTCCATCCTTCATAAATAAGCGTAACACATTCGCAGATATATAAAAACTCAATCTGCTGAAAAAATCTATAATTCGATCGTTAGAAATATGTCTAACAATTTTACAAACCCAACCCTACCAAATTAGATATTTTCGAAACACGAAATAAGGGAGTACAGTGTGTGATAAAAGTTCTTGGACTCAGATTGCAAATTAGTTCGATTTCGATACTGACACTTTTTTTTTTTAACACTTTCAATTGAAAAATTAATCTCTAGATAATCGAGAGTTAAATGAAAATTTCTTAAAAAAGAATTCACTTACAATAGATTAATTAATTTCTTTTATTTGCCACTTAACAGATCACAAACAAAATTCAACCGCAATAAATTATTAAAGTGAATGCTTGCAAACTTTTGTTACACACTAGACTAAAATTCCTGCCTAGTTTCAGTAATTTAATGTTGTATACCGTCGATTTGGAGAAACGCCACGAGGCCACAAAATATGGAAATTAAAGGTGCGATCATCGTTGAAAGGTGGACGTGTGTGAAGAGGTCGTTGTTCCAAAAGGGTACAAAGTACCATTCACCCTTTCAGCCTGATGGCAATAAAAAGTCAGGCTTCTCCCTTTATCAGCCACACCGTCCCAATATGTTTCCCATGGTTCATTGTGTCGGCATTTATCGATCACTCGATAACGCCCGTGGTTCGCGTGAATCTGAATAACGTGCTTTTTTTATCGTGCTGACATGTGGTTAACCGGGCACAAAAATACTACTGTTCTGCTGCCACCGTCGCAGGGGGCATAAAAGCGCCTCTGTTGGATCACGTTCGGCGTCATTCGGTTACGATGTTCGAACCCTTGTTTGCATCATGCTTATATTGCTTTTACGATGCTCCAATTCTTTGGGGAGACTCTCTGGTCCCACTGGATGTCAGATTAGGCTTGTACACTTTGCTGAGTACAAAGGATCCAATTTTTTTCGCTCTACTATCACTAACCACCCCTTTTTAAACGTTTCTTCACAGATAATTCTTGATTTTTCAAACGATTTTCCTATTTTCATTGAACGTTTAATAGATAATTCTTTACACTGTGATAAAAGTGTAATTGTACTCTTAAATTTCTTTTTATTATTCAATTTCTGAAGTATAACAATTGACAAATGACTTTAGGAAACAGACGTAGCTTACAAAATTCCAGTGCAGTATCTAATACTCTCTGAGTATTTATATTTCCCACACATACACGTTGAAAAAAGAAAAGAAAAAGAAAAAATGGGAAATGCAAGTGCCATATTGCACAATGCAATGGTCACGCTCCATTTTCAGAAGGAACGCGACGGCTAGAATGAATCAAGGATCGTCCGGCCGAAAACAGAGAGATCGCCGGATTAATTAGGGCTCGTTTGTTCGTGGTCACGGCGCGAGCGAGCAACAGACAGCGCGAACAACCACGGAGAAAACGGCATTATGTTATTCAGAACGTCTCGAGTTGCCCGAGGTCGGTACGAACAGCCCCGCCAAAGGAGGATGATGGATCGCCGGCATTAGATAGGATGTTGGGCTTTCATGAGAACGCCGGTCCACGAGAGAGGCTGGTACACGAAGCGCGACTTAATAACGCCATTGAGGCTCCTGTACGCTCGTACGATACACGCCGTCATCTTTGGATAATCCAGGAAATCGGCTACTTCCGGAGAATATCGATACAGGCTGCTCTTCTTTTATTAAAGTACGGAGTTAACGTACAGAGTGCTTCGAAACTAATGGTACTGAATGCAGAGTAACATTCTCTCACTTCTGAATAAATCCATACTGCTTTATTCAATTGTTTCCACATTTGTTAAATGTATTTTACGAAATCACCACAACGAAGAATTTGCATGGAGTATTTCGAAGTTTGTAAGCAATTAATTCCTCGAATAAGTCCTTTAAAGAAGAAACGAAGGGGGTAAGTTCAATTTCTTGCAAGGGACAGCACAATGAGTCTTTCAGAAACTTCCAGAAGCTAATCACAAGCATTGAAATATCTGAAAGCTAGATCCCCCCTTCTAACTGTGCCACAATTTCAAAGACTCCAGGAGTTAATCCATTAACCAATGTAACGCTCGGCTAACAACAGACAAAATACTCGAAACGTTAAAATTACGACATCCCATAGAAATCTTCCCTACCCTTAGACATTCCCCTCTCTTTCTCTCGTCTTCAACAATCATCCACACCGCGCCGACCGCTAAAAGAGTGGCCCCCGGTGAACAGGGGACTATTTCTCGAGCGAGCAAAAGAAGAAGACCAATCTCTCAAGACCTGCGGCATGCGTATAAATCAGTCGATATGCTAACACGTAGCAGTCCGTTGAGTAAACAACAATTTCACAGAGAGAGTGTGAGGAAGAGAGAGATGAAGGAAGATGGAGATCAGACGCGTAGATTTTTACGCCTGGAATCTTACAAGCGTAAACGTATCAGAGGGAGAAAGAAGAGAACTGGTCGACGCCAACCGTCCACGGGGCTTGACGTTTCTTTTACTCTTCTCCTCTCTTCGTCGAGATGAATGACGAAATTAAGACTGTCCCGTAACTCACTAGGCCCCATATTCCTCTCTTACCCCGTTCGTACCTTCCTCTACTCCTCGTTCCTCTCTTTATTTCACTCTCATCTTACCACGACGCGGTCCCTGCTGAAGCAGATTAGCATTTCAAGCTCGGTCGCGACCGCGATCCCTTTGTCTCGAACGGGCAAGGTGTCGTCGCGAGAAGAAATCAGCGAGACAGAGACAAGACCGAGAGATAGAGGACGAGTGAACCGGTAGAGTCGAGGGATAACGCGCATTAGGGATCGTTACAATGGGCATGCGAGTGTCTTCGACGAGGCACAGGTGACTGTGGGAATGACCGTTGAGAGCCGGACAGGTTGAGCCCGGTCTTAAGCAACAAGACCGTTGGACGTGTGAAAAACTGCCGACTGCCTGTCGCAGAAAAACCTTTTCTACCACAGTGGAAGAGCTTTCTTCCGTACCCCGGAACGAGGAAGCGAGATGTTAGCTCCTTTTGGTAATAAAATAGGGTGCTTTCCAAGGATTCTAAGAGACACGGTGGAACTCTGACGGCTTTTATGCTACTTCAACTATATTCTGTGCAACGGAAGAAAGAAATTTTATTGGAACGTTGAATCGAGATTGAAATGTTGCATTAAAAAGTTTAATTAACGACAAGTGTCGGAAAAATACATCTGTCTTGCTTTAAATAATAAAAATATTACTGGCATCATTTATTAAACCAAAGCAAAATTTATGTATTTCGAATGTTTAAGTCGGGTAAAAATAGTAACGGAAGTATTAAAATTATGAGTTCATATTATAACTACAGGTTCTTTAAAATTGTTAAGAACATTAAGTTGAACAGAGCGATGAAAATTATTCCAAGTGAAACATGTACGAGAAGTATTATTAAACTAAATTATGCTACATAAATATCAGTATGTGGTACGTGAAAGATTTTCTGAAAGATACTCTTCCAGAAATAACATAAGAAGTAAAAAAAAAATATTCTCGCACAAGAACCGATTGTAATACGGTTCTAGGAAGAGCATGAAAAATCACGGAGGCGCACGATCGATCGATCGAAGAATCGAACCGCATCTGCTCGTGCCACGGGGGTCTGGCCAGGTGGCAGGAACTTTTCCAAGGCATCGTCATCGTGCACAGCCTTATGCGGCACGACTAAGATCAATAGCCCGCTAATTGATCGGTCGCGCCGGCGATCGAACGTTAAAAAGGGTCTGGCGCCTTGGGTAGCGTGGCAACTCGATCGATCGGCTGACTCGTCGCGGGTGGAATTCGTTCGACCTCGTTAAAATGCTATCAACAGCAATACTGCCTTTTTATTGTAGTTTAATTTTATTTCAAATATTCTCGTTAATTCGAGCAGTGAAGAATATGAATAGGGGTGAAGTTAAACGAATACGTGCTTTGGTTAATCAAAGAAGATATACCTACTTTTGTTTCATATTTAATATTCACGTCACTGAATAATTTTTTTAAAAGGATTACTTTTTTATCTGTCGATCATCGAGTCTTAAATTAATGCTAAATTCAGATCAATGTTTGTTTAAATTCTGAAATGGAACATATGTATTACACTGGTCATGAAAGGGTTAAAGCAGACAATTAGAGATATTTTAAAACAGTGTAATTATGACTCGATATTGTAATACTTGACCCTCTAATACCTGATTTTTCTTCGCACGTAAAAAGAAATTAAAATTATTCCAAAGTTTAAATATTATGAAAATTTAGATTCCATTTCAATCTTTCTTTATTTACTATATTTTTACTTTTATATATAAATAAATAAGTAGTACAAGAACGTTGAACGTACTCAAATGCTACATGAAGGCACCAGAAGAACCTGACAGAAACAATAATCGAAGAATGAAACAGAAAGTTTCCAAGAAATCGAAAGAACATGACCTAATAAATATAACTTGCGCGATGCAAAAACGTGTATCTCGACGTTCTGCCAATTGCGTTTAAACGTTTCTGAATGTTGCAAGAATGCACATCACGACAAACTTTGCGAGCTTTTTAATCCACGACATCGTGATCAGCTTTTAATACACGATCGAACGTAATTAAGGGCACCACGATGTTGCAGGATTCAGAGGAATTGCACTGCCCTCAGGCTGCGATGCTGTGGCAAGATCGATAAGGCGGCGATTAGAGGTTTAGCGGCTCGTGCTTCAATGAGCTGGAACCGGGCGTATTGTCGCCCGTAAATTACGTGATTTTCTTGCAATCATGCTTCAGGGCACGCAGCGAGGCGCCGGGTCGTCCGGGCCCTTGTACACGGCGCCACCTAACGATCGTTCCGCCAGGTAAATTTCTATGGCGCGGGTATCAAAAAGGAGAATTAATTGAATAGGTGAAAATAAAAAGAAAAATGTTTCTCTGAATTTTATTTTCGTAATATCGGAAAAATTAAGTTGTAAAATGACAAACTCTCCATTATGAAGTTATCCTTCAAAATAATACTTATCATAGTAATAACAATATTCGTAGCAATAAATTTTGTTATGCTATTAAACTAACTTAGATTTACTCAAAAAGCGAAATATTTGACTATTGGTAGATGTACAAATTTGGAGAACTGAAAGAATATAGAATTACCAGATTTAATGAGACGTGAACAATTGAAACAACTTCGATGCTGAATGAAAGGGTATTGATAAAAGCTTGTGCGTGCAAAGTGGATGTAACAAAAAAAAAAAAAATGATAGCAGAAGAAGTGTTTGTTTAGGGCTAAAGAAAATCGGGCGAGAATTTCCTCTGCTATCCTGCAGTAACGATGAATAATCGAGGACTGGCAAACGTGATACGTTCATCAATATGTCAGCCTACCATTGTGTACACGAACTGTTGACAAGTGGCAGACACGTTGGGTTCATTAAGAACGCATTCCGCCAAGTGTCTTCGAGAGGGCTTGTGATGAGAGACACACCCCCGTCAAAGAACTGACGTTCACGCACGTAATGGACATTTTTACTATCGGGAAGCAACGTATCCTGCAAAGATTGCTCAGCTGATTCTCGTGAGCTAGTTGGTCTTTCAATAGCGAAAGTCACTTTCGCTAGCTGCTTACGTTGCACAGAATCAGGACGAAGCTTCAGATCTCAATTAATAGATAACCACGTAAACGATGATAGAATTAAAACGTTAACGCATTTCCTATCTCATAGTTCAGGTTCGGTTAAATTCGTTCACTTCTAACAACTCATCCCTTCGGTACTTACGGAAACTTCAAACTAGAAAAAATTTCTAGTAACTTCTTTTACTAACAATAATTGTTTAACAAAAACATAGAGAGATTTAAAATACATTTCTAATTACTAATTTAAAATATTTTCCTTTCTAATTGAGAAAGAGTTTCAGAAAGTATACGATCAAATAGAGAAAAATAAGATCTGATTTCTCTACAGAGAACAAGTTGAAGTGAGAATTTAATTCGCAATGGTATCAACAATTTCACCACTCGTATTTACGAAGGAGAAAAATTGAAAGGAGAAAAAGAAGCAAGAAAGAAGAAAAGCACTGACTATAAGGTACACGTTCGCGGTTTTAGAGAAAGGAGCCGGTCTGCCGTGTTTATACGAGTGGGTGCGACGGCGCGTGCTGATTGGAGCGCCACGATTCCTCTAATCATTCCCTCAGCTATTAGGGTCACACTTTCTCCGAGCAGCAGAGACAATGGCTCCGGCTCGATCATGCGAGTGCGCGCGAGTTGCGTGTACGCCGCGTGCTTACGCGCGTGCGTCGACGGGTGAAATTGTCGGTTGCGAAAATCTGGCCAGAGAAAAAGTGGCGTGAAGGGGAGGCAGTGACTAACGATCGAAGCTGAATCGCAGATTCGAATCTGGAATCTCGAGTGGCTTGCCACGAAGGGAATCTACGTTGTGAGAAACGGATCTCACAGTTTGCGTCATCCTCTAGTGAGCAACGTCGTCGAAACTTCGTCAAGTACACCCTTGTCCCTAAAAACTTGTCTTCGGCGATGAGAAATCTTTACAAACATTGTGACACTGATTTTCGTATCTCACAGACGCACGTGTGTTTATTATAGTATAGATTAATGTCGAGAGTTTTATTTATAACAAGCCAATTGATAGGGCAAAGTGGAGATAATTAAATCTGTGATTATAAAGGGGTGAGAGTTGTGACGAAGATTTGATGGGAATGATATATTTGATGATTATATAAATAAGACAAAAATAATGTATATAAATAAGATTTGATGAGATAAAATAATACACTTCGATGTTGTTCAATGAAATACCTAACAAATAAACCGAACATATTTTAAACATATTCTCAGACTATTTAAATTTATAAAATTCGAACTTACTACTTGCTCCTTGTTCAAACAAACTTACACGATTTCCAACAGACATAAAAAAGAAAGCTACAATCTGAAGCTTACAGCTGCAAAACAACAATAATCAAGATTTAACATCAACTTTCCTCCTTCCTTCTTAAGACGTCACCTACAACAACTCCCTACGCAATAACATAACATCGAAAGCCTTCTAAATGCAAAGTCGCCATGCAGACCGGTGTCTTTCGTTCGTTTAAAAATCGAAAGCCTGTGTCGGTGGCTCGGTGGTGACGCTCACTTGCCACGATAAACGACTGCTCCTCATAAAATCTACGAACTGGCCAACGAGCCTGAATTACTAATAAGTTTTCTAGGACGTGAAGCACGCACGGTACACGCGGATGAATAACGCTCGGTGGTCGCGCACCGTTGCTCGCCGCGGCGAGTCGTTTTGAATAATCTAGCTGTGGTAAGGTAAGAAACACAGAGAAAAAGAGAGAAAGACAGAGAGAAACGCGACGAGAGGAATGAGATACAGCAGAAGGAGAGAAGGAAAAGATGATGAGACTCGTCTTTTATACCGCGATGCTAATTAATTGAAACGACCGGCCGACAGTTGCGCAAGAAGGAGGTACCGGCAGTAGCTTCTCGCCGGTGTGTTCTAAGCGGTCACGTTATATCGGACCTGGGATCGAGATTATTTATTTAATGTATGCCTGGCATGGACCACCGACTGGCAAAAGCAGTGGGGAGTACGGCTACCCACCCGCGTGCTCGCGCACTAATTTCATTTTCGGACGCGTATCAGCCGAGGAATACACGTAGCCGGGGGGATTAATTGGACGGAAACGGAGCAGTTTTCACTTCGCGATATTTCTTCCACACGTCCACCGCCCGGTTTCGATCCAACGGGGAATCGGTTTCCTCCTTCGATAGTCGTAAAGGCGCCTCTCTTACGGGGGATGACTTATGGAAACGAAGGCGGTGGTTGAACAGCGGTATGTTGCAAATGGTGTTCTCGATTTGGGTTTCGTCTTACTACGTTTCGTTATCTCTGTTATATCTTTCGAAGCCTACCGGTGATTTTAATAAAATCAGTTAGATGATATATTGCAACGCAGTATGTAGGATTTTTCGAAGCTGTAATTAAATTGAGGATGTTCGTGCGGATGAATATTCTCAGAGAGAATTTGATAATAAAGTGTGAGATATTTTATTTATATAAGAATATATGTCAAAGCATATTGGAATTCTACTCTACACAAATTTTCTCTAATTTTCTAAACTCCATGCGTAAGTTACATCTCGAAACACCATCAAATTCCTATATATGACCACTCCGCAGAAAAATCGCAAGGTTCCAACAACATGATCAAACACTCCAGTCTCCAGTAAAAGTCGTAAGAGCTACCTGTTGCCTTGGCAAAGGTCGATCTTCGACTCGAATGCCCGCTCGTAAGGCGATATCTCACCAGGGGCGAAACGCTATCTCGTAGCAGGAAGGAAGAGCGCTCCAGTGGACGAGGGCGGACAGGAAGAAGAAGAGAGAGACCACGTTAGGCCATAAACGGCATGGAACGACGACGGGTCGATCCATGGAGGATGGGTAGCACGGTAGTTGGCGGGCCGCGTTGACGGCAGCATTTTTTAAAGCAGATGATATCGGCCCCCGGGGGACCAAAGACTAATGCGTCGAGATAGCGGCAGTAAATCAAACGGGAATTCCAGGTCGTACACGTACGGATGTTTATGCTCGCGAGGCGACCTCGCGTCCAGCATCTCTCCTTCAGCGAGATTTACTTTCTACGAGGGGCCTCCTCGAATCGAACAGATAAGTGTTCGCCCGGGCTACGCGCGATAAAATATTAACGGCGGCCAGTTCGCGCGGATATGCTCCACTTCGTCGCAACTACCAGATACACTGGTTTACCATGGTATATACACGCTGGAGATTGATCGTTCGATCGTCTGATTAACCCTTTGCAAACGATGGACTCGTACATGCGTTCAGAAAAAACTACTAACGCAATGAACGATACATTTATTGTTCGTTCAAACCGTTATATTCGAGGGTAATATAATTTAAATGTGATTTAATTTAAGAAAAAAATGATTAAAAAAATTATAATTAAGAATCAAATTATTTTTAATACAACTAGTGTACTCAAATATTTTGGCATATCAGACAAAATGTTTCTCTTATTCCAAACTTTTCCTAAGTATTGAATATATAATCCCTTTCATACGAAGAGATCAGAATCATTTGATTCTGAGAAATCAGAAAGAATTTTTCGTAACACATGATGAATTTAAATTTAGAATTAACCTTACAATTTTAAAAGAACCAGAACTAAGGGTTGAAAACTATGTCCTCACCTCTTAGACTTGATTTAAATATCAATCTCGAGGATCAAACGCTCCCCCAACATCCCTATTTATTTAACGTCATCTACACGCGGCTCGAAAGGAGCAAAAGCTACCGCCAAGCGTTAATAGTTTTACAAAAACCATACTGTATTTTCCTTACAAACAAACTTGACAATGACCGGACGTTTTCGTCCTCGTCTGTCTTTGTATCGCCGCCTCACGTATGCTACAACTCGATACACGGAGAACGGGTCGAAAATGAAACGAAAAGGGGATCACTGCCACCCTCACCCTTCCGTTCTTATTTCTGAAACTTCTCCACCTCTTGGTTACCAGAACGTGCTCGTCTACGCGACGATCGTCTTAAACTCGCGACTATGTGAGAAAACTCCAATAGCCTCTTTCTATTCCTCTCCTTTTTTTCACACGAATCCATAGGGAAGATTTCCAGTCTTTCTTTCATATTTTTCTTTTCTCTCTCTCTCTCCCTTTTCTCTCGGTGGCGAGCCATCAACTGAGATTCCTAACTGGCTCGAGAACGTTCCTGAATCGGGAACAGGTCCGGTTTCCTTCTCCTCTCCCTCTGAATCCTGCGGTCGATCCTCACGATCCTGAATATCCTCCTCCACCTTCGTCGCCACGCTTTTCTGCTCTCTTCTTTAACCAGCTCTTCCTCCTTCTTCCTTTTCTTCGCCCCCGCTGTTGCGTCTTCACCGAGGAAAGGGCTCATTGTACCATTGACGAGATGCGTGTACGCCTTGTCGACGCTGATTATGAACGCACCCGTAAGCTTCGCTGACTGCGTGCTAACACGACGGAGGAGACGTCGTCGTCTAGGGTCGTTCAACCCTAAGCGGGTTCCACCACTTCTTTTTTTCCTTTCTTTTTATTTTTTCTTGCTCTCTCTCTCTCCCTCTCTCTCTCTCTCTCTCTCTCTCGAGTGCTTTCTTCGATGGGGTACACTATACGGGTACCTTGCGAATGGACGAGAGAACGTCCGGAGAACTTAAGAACAATTTGAAATTTGAAGTTTGTGAGTCAGCTAGGAAATATCTCAATGCAAAGACAAAGCGTATCGTTGAAAATGTTCGAACGATAATTGCATTACCTAGCAACGAATCAGCCATGATTTATGCTACGATATCCGGTACGGGGGGAGGACCAGGAGACTGTGATCGGTCGTGTTCCAGTTCGTGTCGATAAATCGTTGAAATTTCGAAGCGCGAAGCGTAACAGCCGAACCGTGGCCAGTGATACACAGTGATTCAAAATTATGGAAACCATTTCATATGCTTATTACAAATGCAATATAAATCAAGAAATAAAATACTGCGAATCATTTGTTAGAAAAATTTGTGAAGTTCTAAATTTTAAGAATCAGAGCTAATTCTATACTTCTTTTTCGAAAAATCCTTAATAATTAAGGTAAAGGATTTCCTTCTGGCGTGTACAATTTCAGAAACGTATTCTTAGGTTTATAATTTGGTTGGTGAACGTTTAACGTTCGTTAAATGACTCGAGAAATCTCGTAAAATTTCGAAGTTTGTGGATTAATTTTCCTCAAATAAAATATTTAAAATACCAATAAATTTCCGAATGTTAGATGGAACTTTTACGTGCATCAATTTAATGGTCACTTTATATTAAGCATATGAAAGTGTTTCCATTATTTTGTATCGCGGTGTATAATGTAATACAGGTTCGCGTGGACGCACGTGTACGCACACACCGTGGTGCACCCACAATCGCCTGGGGCATCCAGATATTGTTATCAACAGACGCCGTACCTGTATCAGATTGAGATAGCCGATCCAGGGCGGCGGCACTGTCGCAACACTGGTGAAAGTGTATCGGGGCCCCCGATACAAGAGCCCAATTGAAATTAATTTAATTAAGCAAGCCCCGTGGAGACGTCGGGCAAAACCACGCTGGACCTGTACCGTACTGGGCACTACACGCCGATTCGATCATAATCGAGATCGGTACGCCGCGCAGTCGGTGGTCGGTGAAAAATCGTTCGCTTGGCCGTTGCGTGTCACGTGGACCGATGATTTTTGTTTCAGTCCTAGTCGGGAAATAATGGCCTCCCTTTCAGTGGAGTCATGACGAAACTTTTGGTACGAACTCGAATTTTGTCGTGGTTAATCGTCTTATATTTTCGATATTTTTGTAGATATAATAAGTAATTTGTGGGGAATTCTAAATACTTCGTTTGGATGATTAGAGAAAATTTTTGGGTAATTCAAAGATTAATTTTGTCGTTGAATATCTACTTTTTGAAATACTAAAATTTGGCGACTGTAACTGAGAGAATATTGTTCAGTCTAATTGTGAATTGAAGTTCTAATGTAAAAGTAATTTGCGTGACACAGCTTCTTGTCTTATATTTTCGATCAGAAAACATTATATCGATATCTTCGAGTCTTAAATATAGTGATAACTCTATTAAGTGTTGCATGGAAATTTCAATTTTTATTGATGAATAGGAATGGATTAGCAGAGTAAGAGAAGTAGCAGAAAAAGGAATGTTGAATACTATATAGGTTAATCCTCTCGTTATACGATAAAGGAAGACGAGTAACGAAGAACGCGATTAAATCGAGATCGCGTTTAATATTTACGAGCCGATGAACGCCAGCGGAGATGGTCCGATTTAATTTGCTTTTTTAACCGCGAGAAAGACATGCGTTAACGGCTGCGTTAGGCTGTCAAGATGGGTTTCAAGATCGGCTGCAGCCCAGTAATTATCGGTATATACTCATCGATTGAATTGATCGATATGAAATGACTGTATCGATGATCAAATAAGAATTAGAAAACTTTATAAGATCTGATTACTTTAATATTCTTTATAGTCTGCATCTGCTTACTAATTTTTAAATTAGTAAAAAAAAAAGGTATTAAATACTAATTTTATTATTTCAGTAAAAAATAATTTTATATCTCGCTAAATTCAACGTCCAATTTTTCTCTTTTCAAGTAAATTTCTCGCGTTCGAAGTAAAATATTTCCAAGTGACAGATAGTTCAATATGTTCAAACCTAACTAATCAACAAGCAAATCTGAAAACAGAAAACAATTTTCTACATCTCCATTCAGTCGTCCAAACCGTCGATTCTAAACAATAGCTCTGTTATAGAAGAAGTTCCGTAGAATCAGATAAAGGACTCTAACGCGTGAGGTCCTGTCAAAAGAGGACGAGAACTAGTTCATCGACGAATAGGGACAATAATGACCAACGCGTCACGCGGATGAAGGGAAACAAGGGCGCGGACGAAAAATATAAAAGTCAAGCAGTTTGTGATGCATCGTTCGTGGCCTGTGTCTCACCCTAATGGCCGATCAGATAAGGGCTCCTTGTCCGGTGGTCCTGAAGAGATCATATCGCGTTCGCACGCTCTCACACCCCTGGGACGTGTCCTGTGATGTCATTATAGGGTCCGGGCAATTTGGTAAACGTTCTGCCTGAAAGAGTGCTCGACGCCAAAGTGTTTGGAACCGAGAACAGAGAGAGTCTGGTTTGGACGCGTCTTAATTGACGACTCACGTGGCCTACTGGGCTCATCGTGGTCGTGTGACGTTGGTTTGTGTATCTTTCAATCGTACAGTACAGCAAGGGAATCATAAAGGGAAATGAAGTAATGCAATGAACGAATTTAATCTCCGGAAATATTGGAACCAAATAAGAGAGGAAAATTTAACTAGAGATCTTATTTTCTTGCTTCACATTTTCTACGAAAGCAGGGAATAATTTTCGGGAAGATTTAGAGTGCTCTAAAAATTTGCTAAAGATTAATGATCCGCCGCTCGAGATAACTAGATTCCACGGAGGATGGTCATTTCTAGGGCAGTTTTACGAGACCGAAATTTGACAGAACTTTGGTCATCTGGTCCATTCCGTCACCTGCCCGCCCCTAAAATGAACCCCTGATGGGCACGCGTCCTAGTGCCAAAAGAAAATCGCCGGGCAAACTGGCCATATGGTCGTGTTCTCGGAAAAACGATCTACTTCAGTCTTATCGGTACAGATTAACAAAATTCTCGTTTTCTAGGTCAGATACCTGCACATTTCTCGATTTTACTAATTTATATGAATATTAACAGTATAACTATTAAATGTTAAAATGTTGACGTGTGTCAGAAAGTACGAGCTTCCATAAAGAAAAGAATATCTGACGTTACAAAGGAAAATTCTACAAATTTGTGCAGTAGCCATTAGAGTGTCTATCTTAATACCTCGACGATGATAAGTCTCTAACCAACGTGCTAAACAAACCTTAAATACCTCAATTAACAATAATCCAGGATAGGAAAACCGTCGAGGAAGAAGATAAATAACACGCGTGGCCCCATAGCATACGGATAGCGAAACGTTTTATTTAAGGCGCTAATAATAGACCAAACGCAATGAAACGTCCGGTCGGAAGATCGTTTAGCTTCCAGGGGGATCCCCATACGTTTCTGGAAAACGGAAAGTTGCCACGCGCCCAGCAAGGATCAGCTGTCCTGGATCCAGGACAGATGTTGTCCGCGCTGCTACATTCGCGTTCGTTGCTCCGGGGATTCGCACCCTGGTCGGATCCTTTCAAGCGTCGATTTTTCCTCGTCCGTGCACGCAGGTGAACGTCTTGAACGCGGGCAGGTTCGAACGTGCAAGGGGACCGCGGAAAATCGATATCATCCCGAGAAGAACGGTTCTCGATTCGGAAACGAAATCGTGAAATAATGAAATAAACTGCAGCGCTACCTGACGTTTTGTTCCTTGGATTTGAAAGCTCGCGCTAATTCAAATGTTTAAAAGATAGCAAGTTGCTATGTGACTTGAAACTTGCATGTTCATTTATTTATATTTCATTTCTTCATTGCTATACTGTTGCATCGTTATATTATTACATTACTACCAATAATTGTTAATTCTTGTTTTTCAACATTTTCTAGGATGCAAGTAAAATTGTAATCAACTGTGATTTTCTTCTTACATAGAGGATTTAAATTTCTAAGAAAGGAAAGGAAAGAAGAGAATTCTCGACCGATTCTTCAATCATCCTTCGCAGAAAATACAACTACCATTTTCTTCGACGTTTGAAATAAAATAAAATCAACTGTACGTTCCAATTCGTGTTCTGAAAATATTCGAAACACGATACAAGCAATAAAGACACGTAACTTAACCAGCAAAGCTTCGTGTCCTTCGTTTAATCCGTAATCACGATCAACTTGGAACACGATAGAACGGTTGAACACGAGTCTACTGGTAAGATGATGATCGAGATCAGAGGGATTAGCGGTTCATAAACGTCGCTTCTACCGTGAACACGTTCTCGTACCGCCGATAGAATCAGACATAGTCCTGACGAGATCTTCGTATATACTCAGAGTGGATACGAGGAGACGGTACTTTCGAAAAAATTACTGCAGCAGGTCCCTTGGTCTGAGCACGCACAAAGAACAAGTACTGAGCTTTGCGTCCCTGACCGAGCGAGCGGACTTAAGGAGAACCAGTGATTCTTTGAGATTTCGGGGCACAATGGAGGGGCCTTACGCACCGCGACGGCTATTCATGCCGAGAGAGAAAAGAGGAAAGAGAAAATAAGAGGAAAAACTCTGCCGCGCTATTCCCCATTCACGATCAACCGAATAGGGGAGAGTTGCCTATATCGTACTGGTCTACTAAATCGTACGTCGATGATTTATTTTTGTTATTAACGGATATAAGCAATATTCAACGACGAAAGCATGAAATATATAAAAAATTTTCGGTAAATAATGTAAAACGATTTTGGAATATTTTATATTCATTTTATTGCGAAAATGTATTAAGAAAAATAAACATTTCTTACGGAATAAAACAACGTGAAGTATTTTAAACGAGTTGAACAACTCTTTCATATATCCATCGTTTCTGAGTGGCAGAGGTTCTTTGAAATTCACAGAATAATTCAGCAACGTTACTTCAAATGAATGAGAAACGCTGATCAAGGGATTAGAGACACTTGTGTGTCCGTTTTGAAACGGACATAAGTGGATTTTTTCGGAATTACTCGTGTGGATGGGAGATCTGGTTAGGTTGGAAAATAACCGGGTAAAATGTAACGCAGTCGATTAAACTTCAGAATTTCCGAATGAATTTCGAAGTTTGAATAGAAAGGATAAAAGGAAATGCTTGTGATCGTTTGCTAGGAGAATCGGTTAGGTTTTGTAAATTTTACGTTTAACCAAGTTTTCTTGAAGCTCTATGGTGCTTTGAGAAATCTGCACCTGTACCATAGAGCTATCCGTTTTCACGATGAATGGTCCAGGTTCGCGAAGAAAGGAATGAAACTGTGCTCTAAAGACACTTTAAGGACTTGCTGGAATGGGACCCCTGCGAAGAAGTTCGTTCGCCATTCGTCATGGACACTTTTCTCGCGCCTTGTAATGGTTCACCTTCAATGAAACGTTTCATTCTTCTACAACCTGCCATTTTTGGCGATTCTACGATCTATGGAAGCCATTTTTGTGCTACACAAGAAGGTGTCGTTCAAGAAACCAGTGTAAATGAAATGGAGGGAAGAGTCATTCAATTTTCGAAATCATCTTGGTGTTTTGGGAATTCTTACTAAAAAGGACTGTTTCTCGAAAATATTCTGATTTATGAAAACTCCAAGAATTTAACTAACTTAGAAATTTAGAGATTCCGCAAATTTTGGAAACAGAATTCAAACAGGAAAATAATTATTATAGAATTCAACTCGAACGAAAAAAAAACATTTCTAGCATCTTAATTCCTAAAAATTTATTTTCTTTCGCTGTTTTTAGTATCATAAAATTAAAGTTTCAATTATTTGAATGTCAAAAAAATTTGTATACTTTATAGTAGAGATACTATCACTGTTCTTCGAATTATCACCGTAACATTAATCTTCCTCTTCAATTCTGATGTGCTGGTGAAATTGTCGCGTGAACGTCAGACTCATCGCCATGCGTCAGTTGTGAGAAAAGAGAAAAACGACGAGAAGCAGGAATAAAAAAAAGTAAACGATACGAAGAGCTCTCGAAACAGTTGGACGAAGGCTCGCAGGACAAAAGGATTCACGAGACCAGGTACGCAATGTGGGACAATAGACCAGCGGGATCCCAGAGGACCAAGGAGCTGAGTCTTTGCTTGCGGGTTACTCAGGTACATTGTTTGCAACCTGATTATCTCAGTTGTTAATAACCTTGTAAACAAGCCCGGGAAAACAAAACTGAGTAGTATGCTGGAAGTGAGGCGCTTCGTTGAAATAAAAAAAAAGAACGGAGACGTTTTCATGTCAATGTTTGCAGAAACTGAAGTCATCTGATGTTCTTACGCGAACCAGACGCTCGTTCAATTTTCACCGAATATACAAAAAATGAAATATTTTCGAAGGCTATTAACGCTTTGCCAATCGATCGAAGAGATTTCTCCGTGTTATGAAAAAAATTGATATGCTTCGTGTATTTGTGAATTTCGTAGTGTACCATTCTTAAAAATATCGACAACTCCTGTTTATGATAAAGTTCAAATTTAAAAAGAAACGTGTTATACAATATTGAATCAGGTAAAAGGATGTGTTTTAAAATTATTTTTAACCTTTTTCCTCTTTGTAAATGTTCAGTATTTTTTAGTAATAAATATAATATATAATACTGCTTAAATAAATCAAAAAACAATTCAGGAAACCAATTCTCCTGTATTACCGGAAGTAATGAAAAAATTGTTTCCAAAAAATTTGCTATAATTTCAGCTGGAAAGGGTTAAACGAGTAAATTCTATTTCTTTCTGTACGACGTAGATGGTTCTCAGAAATATTATTTAAGTACTATCAGATCGATATGAAATATACATAAAAAGTAACTTTTATAAAAGATTCAACGATAAGGTTTAGGTTAGATAATCTTCCTCCCTTCACAGTGTACTTCTCTAAACACACATTCGACGCCCGTTGAAACACAATAAACGCACTCATCGCTGGAAAATTTGAAAGTTTCTGCCTGTAAACAGAGCCACGGAATGACGCATCGCAGGGAATGCACCAGCCGTAACGGTATGCAGATAAGCGATAGGTAGAATAACAAATCCATAACGCGTCATAGAGATAAGTTGAACTGGCGATTTGCCGATACATTTTGAAGCAGAAACGACAAAACAAACTCCGTCCCTTCGGCTTTGTACCATAGTCAATAAGAGTTACTCATCAGAAAATATCTAAGCAATCATTATCATTAACGGACGATAAGAAAGGATGATATAACGAATACTTCTATTATCGAAAGTTTAAATAATGAAAACACATGTAGAGTTCTTTTAATTAGTGTATTGCGATTCTGAAAAATATTTACAAGATCTTCTCTATGATATCATCGTTTCTATCCGATGAATCAACGTGAATGACTAAACGTCCCATTCATATCGGCAGTACCTGCATGATTGTTCCTAATTAGCAAACAGCTCGAGAGCCTTGAGGCAGGGCCAGAAACGCAGGTGTTACCTATTGTTACTTTGCCAATTTCCCGCTGCTTAAGTTGTTGGCCAAAAGAGGAACCCTCCACTTTCGAGGTAAATGACTGGTGTCACAGAACCAGTGCTCCCTGGCAACGTCTAGTTCTTTTCCATTCACGCCTCTCGCAGCCTCTCTTTGAAACATACAGAGAGAAAACGCGAAAAAAAAGGAGACAGAAGAAACGAAGAGTGGAAGAAGGAACTGAACACTTTAAACGGTTATCGACGATGCAGCAACTTCGGTAAATGGCAAATACTTGAAGCGTTATCGTTAATAAACGAGACGACAAAGGTCAGTTCGTGCAATTTTCCGTTTTCTGAGTCACGCTGAGAGTGAATCTGCTGGCGACACTGTCATCGAAAGCTAGCCGCGAGCAAAGTCAATATTGATACGTTTGTATAACTACAGATTAGGTGGTTTAGATTAAGATAAAGGGACCTTGAGTCCCGTGAGATTCGTGCACGGCTTTCAGCTCGTTTCGCCGGACAGTCTCAGCGTAAACAAGTTTAATGATTCGGCTAGAGGGTAAGTGTATTATCGACGTATGAAATCATAGACGTTGAGTAGGGAGTTATGGCACTATGCCTCTCACAGTTCTCCACCTACTTCTTATTCTCATTACTTCATTACTGTTCAAACACTTCGTTATTATTACTTCGCTTACAAAATTCATAGAAAGAGAACGACAATTCCCTAAAGCAAGAGTATAATTCACGAATTGTTCACGATACAAAAAGTGATTATTTCACTCCTGTTATAACTTTCAAGTTCAAGTCCTATTGACTACAAATTCAACCGCTACGAGTCACTATTTTCATTATTCCTCGGAAAATTCAAGATCCTTCTTTAGAAACCGATTGGATGCCATGAGAGAGAAGAGGAAACAGGGCCTTTCCCTTCCCCCGGTCGAGGATATACCTTGCACATGTCTAGGGATCCACGAGGTCCCAAAAATGGGTCCGCTAGTCTCGGTGGGGCCAGTCGCATACGGTGGCATACACACGTATATAACATACATATACATACATGTATAAAACATCCAGCGGTAATAGCCAGGTGTTTCAAAGGTGAGGCTTATGGGGCACCCCTCGCTCCTCGAGGCGGCACAACAAAAAAATAAACCAGCTTCCTTCCGATGGGGCTACCTTCCATGGTGGAATAGGTGGGGAGAGGCCACCCGTTATATACACACACGTACGAGCTGTAATAATTATACAGATTTATTCGGTCGGACGAAATCACGACCGGTAGAAATGCGTGTACGTAAAGCACGAGGACTAGTTAAAAGTTTCGAATTGAACGCGTTCCATGGCGTTTTATATCGTAGGGTTCGACCGGTCACACCTTTCGTTACCTTCGGCTCACCGTGTAATTTAATGTTTCGGTCTGTCGGGGCTGGAATTCGACGAAATTGACGGCGCGAGGTAGATTTCGTTGCAATTTTATCGATTTACTGATTACACGATTTTTTTTCCACAGTCTACAGATGTGACGGAAGAATTTACTTTTTATTTCCTGTCATTCGACGTTAATAAAATTCGCGTGTTATTCTTGGATATGCACGATCGGAGTGCGTACGATAGAATTTTTGAACGAATTTTAATGTAAAATGTATACTTGGTCGAAAAGATTGTTATTGTCGTTTTTTCTTCTAGTATAATTTTGTAATATACGGTTGTATATAAATGCTATTAATGTTAGAGTGACATCTATCACTTTAGAAGAAAAACATTATTTTAAATAAAAACTATAATAATTATTTTAGAAATTATTTCATACGAATGAATGCTCAGAATACTCGTTTCATTTGCTGTTGCTTGTTCACGAGGAGAATAAATTTAAAAAGTAAGAATTATAATAATTTGAAAAATTATTTTGAGCCAATAAATGCTCAAAATACTCACTTTATAAATATACGTATACGATCTTCCTGAACAATACAATTCGATTCTCCTGAAAATCTCACTTTTGGTACTCGAAACAAATGAAACAAATTGTTACAAATATATCCTATTATTTAATCATAGAAATACATACTAATCATATTTTTATGGAAGATTATGAATAAAATAAATATTAATTTTACAGAAAAATAAGCGAGTATATTTCTATCGAATGACAAAATCACATGTAACAGAAACGGTTCTTCAACCCCCTCTTCCCTACCTCGAAGTCCACAAAAATTTCCCCTTAATCCTCCGCTCTGCCATCGCCCATTCTCAAGCCTATTTCCCACAAAAGGGAAAGACTTACGCTCCATCCGAGCAATCTGAAAAATCTGCTCGTTTCAGAAGAACAGAAAGCAGCTCGTAACGAAAACTCGTATCGAGGATCCCGTCTGCGAGACCTGCTTCCACCATGAGTGGCCTATAAAAAGTGCGATTTTTCGAGCAACCTGCGAGCATACTCGAAATACAGGAACGAGGCAAGAAAGGGAATCTAGTAGTTCCCCTACGTTTCGCACGTATACAGAGTATAGCCAAACAAAAGGCAAGGCGAGTTAACGCGGCCAGTATTTGATATAATTTAGCAGTACTTTTCGTGAACTCGCTGTCGTAGCAACGACGTCGAGAAGAAACGACATACCATGACGGAACCAGTGTCAGCTACCGGAATAACCGGAACCCATGGCAATATACAGGTCTTCCTAACATGATTCTTTCTCTCTGTCTTGCTTTTTTCCTTGCGAAATCGAACCCAAGTGAAAAAAGGGTTACGAGAGACAGATAGCCCTATAGGACTAACGTAGCGTTTAAAAGTACAATTTGGCAGCGGATAGAAAGCCGCAGGTAGATGATTCGACGAGGCAACCGGTGCACCGATTCATCGTTTCAATATGAACGTGTTGTGCTTGTGGACCACGGTAAAAAGAGATCGTGTAACCGAAGGCTCGTTGTCGGCTGGTGGATTACGGGGAATATAGTGGCGCGTTGCTCTGATCGATGCACCCTTCCTTCTTTTTTTTTTTTTTTCTTTCACTGGGCGCATATTTAGAAGGACTGGAATAGGATTGCGGCTTTAATAAAATATGGGCCAACCCTGGGTAGCAGGTATACCAGCGAGCTATTTCTTTACCGTTCGCGAAGGGATGAACACTGCGGTCTTAGGGAGAGAGAAGATTGTTGGGAGCTTGAGTTGATTAGTCGGATGTGTAATCGGGAGTACAGGTATTGGTATTTGTCGGGTTTAGGTTGTTTGGCAACGTACATGGATAAGTGTGAAATTCGAAGGGAGAATGAATGCTCCTTTTTGTTTTGGAGATTGAAGGTTTATCTTGGGAATTTTTCACCGGAGCGAATGTTACTGTATTTAAACAAATTAAATATACATATTTTTACCAAAGAATAAAATAAAACAAAAGTATATAGTTTTTTATACTGATAAATATTTCAAAGAAATATTAGTATTTTTTAAATAAAATAAAATTACTCTTTCCCTGCTGCTTGAAAAATCGTGGTTCGTCGATAAATTCAGTTTCATTCTTTATTTTAATAATATTACTTCGAAATTCTACGTTACTCCTTGTAACTTTTTCAATGATTTTTTGTTTTTGTTTCCATAAAGAACGCTTTAAAATAGGAAATCGGTGGGAATGGCATAGAAAAAGAAATCGAACTTCAGATCGAACATAGTACGACAGTAATCACCATGTAAATTCCATGGGAACATGATCGAGTCTTACCCGTGTCGATCGAGTTACGTGTTGCACGAGACAGAAATTGTTATTGGTTTGATGACTCGTGGTGCGCGTGCTGAGTCAACGCAGCATATCCGCTGCGTCGGCTCGGCTCAAACTCGATGACCACTGCTCTTGTTGGTCGCCCCTTTGATCGTCGGTCGTGTTGTCCGCGCGTCGAGTGTCAGGACACTTTTACACCGCTTGTATTCCCGCTCGTGGGTGTCGATGAGATAAGCGACAAGCCAACGGAACAATCGAGCCGTGAGGAAGCGCGCGATTTCTACATCGAAAATAGGATAATAGACGATTTCTCGACCTGTTTGCCCGTACATATATTACAACATTATAAATATCTGCTTTTTATCCCGTTCATGAAAATAACACAGAATTTTTAGAATAGAAAGTTACATTCCTCGATTTTTTTTTCAATTCCACGTTTGGCCAGGCTGAAGGCAGAAAAAAATGAAATTCAACGAGATAGTCAAGTATAAATCACAAACAGTTTATAAACGAATTCTAACATACGAATGAAAACTTGAAAAAAAAGATTCAAAATTCTAAGATAATTATCTATATCTTAAAAAAAATTAATTTATCAAACTTGAATTAAATATCTGTTAGTTTGAAATGATTCTCTGAACGTTCTATTATTTTTTTCCACAAAAGGTATACCTTCGACCGTGGAACTGGGATTTTCCAAATCAGCTAAATTCTTTCCACATGTCGACCATTGTCCCGAATATTTCTAGAAATAATCTAATATTCTACGATATTTCCTTCTTCAACAACGTATCAAACATAAAGCACAATAATTTCTCAACTCCAGAAGCTGTTCCTATCAGTATCGCCAGTTCGAAACAATTACGTGTCGTTATTCATACACCATGGATCGGCACCGATTTCTCGAATCGAACCCACCCTTCGAACGCATTGTCCGTGGCCGTTGTGTAAGGACACGTTTCGCGTGTACAAACAGCGCTGTACTCTGGTTCGTGGGTGTCGATGAGATAAGCGAGAGAGGCGAGAAAATGGAGCAACGTGGTTTCGGTCGGTAGGAACAAGAGGCTACGGAACGAGCCGGCGATTCGAATCGTCCCGTGGCCAACAGTTCCACGAGGAGTCGCCTCGTTTATCGCCACGCGAATCGACCTCTCTGTCGCGCTTAACGATCGGATAAATTTATAACGCGAGGGGGCGAACACGGAGGCGATTTCGACTAATACGTCCTGTATAAACGTCGCGCGGGACGTTCGTCGATAATGAACGGCGAAACTTTCGAGACGAACGACGACACGATAAATAAATAACAGGAAGTGATTGGACCGTTTCTTTTTTCTTTTTTTTTTTTAGGACTGTTAGTTGGTTTATGAATTGGTGTTTAGATTAGGTTGGTTGTACTGAAGTGGCAAAGGAACGTTTTAGAGATCGCGTGGGAGTTAATTGTTGATTTCTGTTTAGAAATTTGTACTTAGAACGGGTGGAATTTGTGGATGCTTAAAAGAAATATTATAAATGACGTATTATATTAAAAAATGTAATTTTGTTCTACAATAGATTCTTGTTGAAATTGTTGCAATTACATTTGCAGTTTTCTGTTGAAGTTCCTCCGTGAAAATGTTAACATTTTTTTTTTAAACATTCTGTTCATGCATAGATAGTTTCGTTTGTGAATAATCAATATGTACTTTAACTCTATGAGTGCTCAGAAAAATAATGAAATACGGTAAAAAGTTGTTCAATTTCTTTCTCTTTACTCACATTACCTCTAACTGATTAAAAGTTTGTGAAGTTTCAAGAACGGAAAAAGTATCCGACGACAAATTAAACCATTCAAGAAACGAAATATCGTTGCATCTATTTTGATAATATCGTCTGAATAGAAATTACTGTAACCATTCCAAAAACCACACCCTCGCTTCATGAAAAGAAGAAAAAGAAGCCGAGTATACGTTCGTATGTAATTTATTTCTCACTCTTCTCAGATTCCCTTGAATCATCAACTCAACGCTTGATGCTTCAGCTGTCCGTCTCGTTCCGCTGAATCCGCACCGTGGAAAGATTTCGAGGCAACCGCTCGAAGAGCAAATTTCAATCTCTTCTCGTCGCCCATCCTCTCTAAGTTTTATAACAAAAATTCTGCTCGCAAACCACGGCTGTCCCCGTGTCTCGTTTATTACGAAATAATCCGAAGGAACGATCGGTGGAACCAGCTCGAGGAATAAAGTGTTCCGCGAACGAGCTGTTTACGAGGACAAGTACACGGGTCCTTAATCAAAAATCGCGCCCCTCCCGGTTTCCTATACCGGTCTCAGGCCACCGTTTTATCGTTTCTCAATCGAATCGACTGATCCCGTAGAACGGTGATAACCTGATTTAAACGTCGGTGACACATCAACGAACGAAACGGAAAATCGATCGACCGGAATGCTCGGTTGCTCTTTTGTCTCGTAAATTCACTGACAAATCCCAGTTGAACACCATATCGAAGTTCAGAATCTTTCGATCTGTCGCGAACATGATCTCTAAAAGAATATGTTTCTTCAGTTTTTACGATTGGTTCTACTGCTTTGGATAATAAAGGGGAAAATAATCAGGTGTCGCGGTCAGCTCAGGTATACTGAGAAAATTAACGTTGTTAAACGAACCAATTTCACATATCGATTTTATACATAGCTAGACGAAATTTCGTGATTACTGCGGGGAGCTGAATGCCTGGTCGTCACGTATTTCTTAGACAAAGAAGATAAACGGCAATTGTGCCGTGGTTTTCTGAAAAGCTAGGTGAAAACTTTCTAATGAGCTATTAAGCAGCGTAAAAGCTGTTCCCAAGGTCGCGCGATATACTTATATTAACAAGCATACGTATTTTTTCTATTGAAATTCACGATTATTATCCGTTTCGCTTAACTATTTCTTAATGTATGCAAATAACCATATGTACCTTATGGGAAACTAATTACAATAATGAAAAACTCTACGAACAGTAATAAAGCACTCATTTCATGAAGATATATGACATAAAATCGTATTCTACGTTTTAGAAGTTTTCCACATCCAAATAGTTTTCTATCGATTATTACTCATCTCACCGAGGTGATTTCTCTTTCATAAACAAACTAATACTTTGCTTAAAAGTTTTCGAATTAAAAAGATACCTAATGTGACCAATGGTGAAACATTATTCCATTCAGAAAGTCATCTTTCCTATCACACAAATTCTGCTGAAATCGAACCGAATCGACGCGAAGCGGTATCCATTGGGCGACGTTTAATTGCCGCCACCCTTCATCGAAATTGGCCAGAAATAAGCCCGTAAATCGAGAAAGGCTACGCCTGCATCGTACGTCTATCCATTTACTCAAAATCACAAAACCGCTATCGGCTGGATGATCTCGACAGCGGTCACGTGGCGGGATCATTAATGGAGCAGGCAAAGCATCTACACCCCCTCTCGAGGCGCAAAAATGCCAGCCGACGTTCGTGAATCCTGGCTCTAGGGGGGGAGGGGAGGGATGGGAGCACACAATCGTAGCGGATCCCTTAGTACACGCACGTGCGTGTGTGGGTTCCAGCACGCGTGGGCGATGCTGTGGCACGCGACACGACCGTTACGTTCGAAACTGGCGGCGGTGGCGGGGAGTTGAGAAAGGGAACGAGGGGTGAAATTCAGAAAGGGGAACCGGGCGGATTGCAGCGTATACACTAACACCACGTCCGTGTACACGTTACTCGAACGGTGCACACGTAAAAAGGCGGCTGACGTGTAAGAAAAAAAAAAAAGCGGCGCAGCAGCCAATGCGACACTCGAGAACGTGCACTCTTACACACGTGCAGAAGAAGAGAGGCGCGCACGCACATACACGCATGTACACGGTGTGCAAGTTAACCACGGGAGGAAGGACGGTAGAACGAGAGGGAAGAATTCAGGTAGACTGAACGGAAATTCGAATAGAAAAATGTGAAACCAACGTGAAGGGACGAAGGGGATGCAAAACCGTACCCTTAAACGTATAAACGTATGTATGTGTATAGCAAATATGAGAGAGAGAGAGAGAGAGAGAGAGAGAGAGAGAGAGAAGTACGTTCGTGTTGAATCGGTGGTGCATGTGCACCGACGACAGCGTAGAGGTGACGGGTCGTTGGGCCAGGTCTCGAAGCGGTGAGGGGTGGCAACTTCGGCGGAGAGGAGGGGTGAGTGGTACGGTGGGGCCCCAGCATCTGCTCCGTACAACAAACGCGACGTAACAGTACGAATACAGGACGAAAGAGAGAGAGAAAGAAGGGGGACACGTACACACGGTGGTAGCCCCCAATGGAGGGAAAAGAGACAGTGTTCGAAAAAGGGGGAAAAAGGGAAGAGAAAAAGAGGGAGAAAATGAGAGAGAGAGAAGGTATTACAGGGAGAGGAGCGTAGCAGGATAATCGCGTCGCACTCATGAACATCCTGCACCTCCTGTTGTTGCATAGAACAGAGGGGGGATACGCGAGCCGGCGGAACAGATGCCCAGCTTCTTATTGGACGATGGCCCGCGACCGGGCGTCCCCTATTGGCGGGCAGCGCGGGGCCCGCGGGCCTGCATTGGTCGGGCAGCACGTGCGGGCCACCTGCACCTAACCGGTGGGGTGACCTGTTATAAAAGGCCCTGACGCACCCCCCTGCCAGTCAGAGACCGGCTTGCAGCCGAACCGTTTTCAGACCTACCAGATCTTACGTTCCTTCAAATATACACATTCGAGTTCACCCGCCAGTTGTCTCCGTTCCTTTTTCTCTTTCTTTCTTTCCTCTTTTTTTATCTTTTTTCCTACATTATCTACTTCTTCCTCGTTTTCCGCAACACGTTCATCTGTTGGATATACGTACGTTTAACCCCGGTGCCAGTCGAACAGTTAGTTCAGTTCAGTCCCGACGAGCGTACTGTGAGGATCGATTTGTCGTCGAAGGAGCATCGAGTGCAAAGCTTACGAAAAAAGTGTATTTTCACGGAGAAGAAAAAAATACGAACGAACTTGGGTGAACATTCTTTGTTTTGCATACATGTGTGAAGCAGTGCAGTGATCACGAGGATTACCTTGACAGTTACTTTTTTTTTCTGATACCTCTGACAAAGAGGAAGAAATACATTGTGATCAGTGCGAGCAATTGGGAACAATTGGATTAACGCTACGGTGTAACGGCTTCGCGGTGTTGAGTACCTGCGAACAGCCGATATTAATCTTGTAAAAGTGAAGAAACCAGATAAAAATACGTCAATATGCTGGTCGAAGAGATGCCCAGGAGTTCCGCCAAGAGGAACAACAGTTACAGTCACTGTCCGCTTAAGAAACGGCCAGTGTATCTTTTTCTCAACGAAGAAGTTCCGGAAGTGATCAAAGGTGAGTCTCGATAATTGTATTATAACCCTAATCAATTCATTTCACCATTAAAAACTAAAAAACCAAAAAAACTAAACAATCCTATTGATCCTTTATTATCCAAATAATTCCAACCAAACATCAATAAGATCATACGTCTAAAACGAACTTTTCTTTTTTTTTTTCTTCAGAGGAAATAATCGACGTAGTCGTGGACGATATTCCTGAGCCAGAGAATCTCAGTACAAAACCCGAAGATCTGAGCAGAGCTGCTGAACGTTGTCAGCAACCCGAGGAATCAGAGGAACGTGCCTCCTGGTTTCCTACGCCTGTCGTCAAAGTTTCACCGTCTCCTCCATTGGCGACAAGGCCAACATCACCAACAGTACACCATCACGTCCATTCAATGCATCACATCCATCAACATGATCCAACGAAAGCGATCACGCCGCCGGTAGGCATCGCGCCAATTCACCCAGTGGCAAAAAAGGCGCGAGTGGAAGTGATTCAGCACGATAATTCGTCGTCGACCGCCGCAGTGACGGCCACATCAACGCCTTTGCACTTTATGGCAAGCAAAACACCACTGGAACCATTGAATTTAAACACACCAGTGGAACCATTGGCACATTACGCGACACCAGCGTGGGCTCGGACAGCTCCGCTATATCCGCCACACTACTTGCCCTATCCGGCGGCTTATCATCGCTATCACCACGCTGGAGCAGAATTGTATCCGTCCTATCCGATGCCAGCGTATCCTCACTCATCGCCAGAGCATCATCCGTCAACTTCACCGCCACCACACGGTGCATTGACCTGTCCAACAATTCAGCGACCTATCGCCAGGAGTTACGGTCACTGGACGAGCCCTGATTACTGTGGACTATCACCAACCAGTTCTTTAGGCTCTGGATCACTCAGGTCACCACCACCAGTCACTCCAGAAGATCTCTCATACCCTGCAAGCGATAGTGGAAGATCATCTGCTGGGAGTACGTCAGCAGGTTCGACAATAGCGAATACGAAAACCGAGAAAACGGAAGCGTCCAGTGGTTCAACGACATCTTTATCATCGTTGTCTTCTATCTCATCAACGTCACCAAGGTACCAATGCCCTGATTGTGGAAAATCCTACTCGACATATTCTGGTTTATCGAAACATCAACAGTTTCACTGTGTCGCGGCCGAAGGACAAGCGAAGAAATCGTTCTCGTGCAAATACTGCGAGAAAGTGTACTTCAGCCTTGGCGCGTTGAAAATGCACATCAGGACGCACACTCTACCTTGCAAGTGTCATCTTTGTGGAAAAGCATTCTCGAGGCCGTGGCTGCTACAGGGACATATCAGGACGCACACGGGGGAGAAACCTTTCAGCTGTCAACATTGCAATCGTGCATTCGCCGATAGGAGTAATTTGAGAGCGCATCTTCAGACGCACAGTGACGTGAAGAAGTATTCGTGCACGTCGTGCAGTAAAACGTTTAGCAGGATGTCGTTGCTTACGAAACACCAGGAGGGTGGTTGTCCTGGTGTCACCGTCCCGATGAGCTACGGATGCTGAAGAGACGTTTAAAAGAAGAAGAATCGGTGTGATTATCCCGATGGAGGAATCTTACAGGTTCCTTTAGACACGTTCCTTTTTTTTTTTCTTTCTTTACCTAGTACTTTGTTAACGGTTCGATGATGAAGTGCCTTACGCGTTGATCGGAGTACAAACGAATAATTAAGTAAGAGAGACATACACACATACACACAGGACGATGGAGAAATTTCAAATCACCGGACGGGGGGTTTCAGTTTCTCGGTGAATCGTATAATTTTTTTTTGTTTTAAATACAAGAGGAATCGTTCGATTTCAGAGTACCTGGCTTTCGATTGAAATTCATGCCTGTAACAACTCGTGAATTTTAAACGAGATCGTTGATAGGAACACGTGTGAATCGAGGAACTGAAACCTGAATATTATAGTTCTCGAAGGGTCAACAAAGAGAGAGTGAGAGAGAGAGAGAGAGAGAGAGAGAGAATCGTGAATTGAAATTCATCGATGATGGTTGTGCATATTTTCTTTTCTTTCGTATTTCTTGATTCCCTTCTCGTCGTCGTCCAAGTTGTACATATTTCGGTGTGTACGTGTGAAAAATCAGCAAGAATGAGCGCGTTACGACTGTACTTAGAGGACGATTTAATTAGAGACGATGTATGTGTGTATGAGTGCGTGTGCGTGCATGTATGTGCCCTTCGAGAAATTGAAATCTTTTTTTGGAGGAGCAGAAAACGAATAGAAGATGAGTCGATGCAACCGCTTGACGCGGTCCCGTGAAGCTGCCGTGCCATTTTCGTTTTTTTTCCTTCTTTTTTTTCTTACTTGTTTTTTTTTCCTTTCCTCTTAATCGTATTTCCGTCTTCGATCGATTCGAGCGGATGGACGTACACACGCGAAACAATCGATCGTTCGGTTTGTCCTATTTTTTCCAAATTTTTCTTGAAGAATGAAAAAATCGGATAGAGAAAAGAAAATCGTGCGAACTTGTTTCGAATGTGTCGCGTGTACCGTGCACCAAAGTGCCATTTTCCGATGATCGTGTGCCACGTGCAAAGCGTCGATTGTAAATAATTGAACGGTGTTAGCTAGTTAAGGCACGCACGAAACGAAGTATTATTAATTCGCCATAACAACGTTAAACAGAACGAGACAGAGAAAAAGTATTTAAATGATTGTCCGGTGCCTGAGTGTTCTTCTTGTTTCTTCTTTCTTCTTTCGATTTAAACAAAAAAAAAGCAAACAAACAGATAACGACAACGATAAAGAAAAAAAAAACTCGGGATTGATTCGAGAGATAAGACAGGGGATGAGAGCGAGCGGATTAAAGGAGAGCTTAATTATTTCATATTTCATTTGCCTTTTCGTTTTTTTTTGTACTTTTTTCCTTGCGTTTTCCTCTTTTTTTTTTTATTTGTAAATCACTGTAAGTTACTCGAAGAAACTAGTCATTGTACAATATATTATATATATCTATATAAATTGTGCGAGGAGGAACGAGAGGCTCGCTGCGAGGGGATTAACTCCGACTGGTCTTTTGGTGTTCCTCGCGGAGAAGTCACTCGAAAAAGATTTATATTAACTAAACTAAATCGAGCCGTCGTCCAGTGGTTTTTTTCTTTTTTGTTTTAAATATAACCGTGTAAAAGAAGAGAGCAAAGAATAGCGGCGCACGGCTCAGGGCGAGTACCACTCTTTCTAGTTTTTGTAAAGAAAAAGTAAACTACTATTTGAGATACAGATATCACCTATATATAGAGATATTTTATACGAAATAAATTACTTGGATTTTAAACTCTACACCAGTCTATTTTCTTCATAAAACACCCGAAATATCCCTGAATCAAATCCCTAAGAGAATATAATTATACAGAAAATATTTATTCGAGAATTCAATTCCTTAAAAGTTCCAAACTGAGCGCATTCAAGTATTCCATACATCACTCATCTCTCTAATTCTTCGAAATCGTCAAATTGAAAATTTCCATAAAACTTCACAAGGTCAAGTGTAAGCAAAGTCAAGAACAGACCTCATTCACTTCATTCCAAGAAAAGAAAAAAAGAAATTTCGGTCTTTATTGGCGCGCGATTTAATGAAGACTCGGTCATGTGCGTCCGATAAGAAATCAATCGCTTCGAAATATATATTATATCCGAGGCGGTAGAAAGAAATGCAAGAAGGCAGCGAGATGCAATCTCGTTGGACACCTTGAATATCGCAACGAGCTCGTTATCGCGTTCGGCCGCGGAACAACGCATAACTTTCGTCGACGTGCATAATAACGCGCTTTGTCTTTCGACAAACAACGAACGCGCGCGCTCGCGTTCGCCGGTTTTATCTCTCCATCCGAGGCGATCGGCTATTGCTGCTCGTCGACGAGCCTCGGGGGTCCTGGACCTCGATAAAAGTAATTGTTGCTGGCTAACCCCGGGTTCGAGACGAATCGATTCGATTCGTGGCAAGATCCGACGGACAGGCACAGTTAAATATCCAGTGTGCCGCCACGCCGACCGTTTCAGAGTAATTACATTCCGCCAGGCGACAGATTTGCCACGTTAACGATAGATAAATCTATCCAGTTAGCCTGGTCACAGGTTTTTCTCGCCGTGGCTGCCTAGCGAGACGTGATATGTACATACTTTACTTTCTTTCGCGAGTTTGCCTCGTTTCCTGTAGAAATATCGAGTTTAGGAAAGAACAACCATTCGTTCTGCGTGCTTTTGCGATTGAATTAATCCAGGGTGAATATCCGAGGAGTTCAAACACCTGAAATTTTATAGGTGAAAGAAAATTATTTCTTTTGCACGTTTCTTAGCGAGAATATTTTTGAAATATTGTTTTAATAACCGATTATTTCTCCTGAAATTATAATTACATTAAGTTTTAGTTTAATCGCGCGAATAATTGTTTAATTAAGCAATCGTTTGACTGTGTGTCTCGGCTCCTTAAATTTTATAACATCGAGTTATATTAGTGACGCAGATCATGCTCGAGATGTGACAGAAAAGAATTGTATTTCCAATAAATTTATATTTTAAAAACACAATACAAATATTTCAACTTCTTTTTATTTGATACGATATTCATTTAACACAAATATATATATTTACAAATTTCACACAAAAATTAAAGATGATTTACATTAAAATAGAATGACATTTCCTTTTACCTAGAGTCTCACACGTAAAAACTATGAAATGTAACTATTTTTAAAATCGATAGTACACGAAATGAAAGGGAATAACGCTTATAAGTAGAACGCAATCGATTCAACAATAGGATCGTCAAACACCAGGCTACTATATTCCATCACGATATAGTAGAAGCTCGTTCACCACTCTTTTACACGGAGAAACGTTTTCATTCTGGGCACGAGCTATCAGCCTCTTCCTCCCGCTTCATTCACACGTTCATTCATACGCGTTAGCAGAGCGCACAAAGGTCTTTTAGCGAAGCAAACAACATATGGCGAGCAAACGCGTGTTCGAAACGCGTTCAATTCATTGGCCAGCAACGGGCTACCTGCGGCCGCGTATTAAATCCCACGCGCTTTTGCCACGTACCACCGATTCAATCGGTGTTGCCTGCCTTCGATCGAGCTTTTTGTTCGTCAGCCTTGTCCATATGGGTGTCCCGAATCACAGAACGATCTTCTGACTCTCCCCCTCGTCACACTGTGTCGCTTTGTTAAATATTTGGATACGGCTTCTCTCGTTAAATTACACGTTTAACACGTTTCACGCCGCAAGAGAATTACGTACACGTTGTATCAGATCGTTGATGTGAAGATTAAAAGTCGCATAAAAATATTTTATTGTAGAAAAAAAAAAAAAAAAATACAAATATTTCTCTTTCGTTTAATACAAGTTTTAGAAAATTGTTTCAATTTTTATGAGATTTGTTCGAAAGTATATCAAATTAATGAAATCTCATTGCGGATAAGAGGAATTCGAAGTTGATATGATGTGATAAATTGAGTCTTTTTGATTTTTGCAAATGTTAAGAATAAATCTATTTAAGATAGGATAAGACTAACCCAGAGTTAAACTGGTTTCTTTACCATTTTCTCGATACAATGGATCTGTGGAATTTATCCGATTTTTAGCGTTGGAGTGACTTGTTTCTAATCTCGAGGCGAAACTTGACGTTTGGAAGGCGCCAAAATCGTCGGTGAAAGTCAAAGGTGGGCGGAAGAGGCTTGTCGCGAGCTTGTCTCGCAGCCAACCGAACATTTGGATACATGGTAGTTCGTTTAGGAAACGAATGAATTTTGCGGCTTTTTTGATCTCTGCTTTATTAGGAATCGCATGACAGATCGTCGAGAATTATGTTTAGTGTTTTCTTTAATTAGCACGTTCAACTATGGTCAACGTGAGCGACATTTTTATTTGATCCTCAGATATTAAGTTTCCGTGACAATCTGTTACATGAAAGGATTTATGTAAATTCATCATTTTTAGAACCGTCCAGTTTTTTGTATTTTTTTTCTTTTAAATTTGCCTTCAAATTTCAATCTTCTAAGACATAATCAATCTTCAACAGAGATTTAAGAAGATAAAGATTCGAAAGAAAAACATTGCATTCGATTTGATGCTTTAATTTTCCACTTTACTATATTTCTTTCATCTACTATACCGTGGAGTATAATTGATAGAACTTCAAGCGTACCATCGAATTATTCGAAAGTTCTTTTTCCGTAGAAATCTGGTTGCAGCGAAGATCCGCTGAATGACAGGGTTCGATTCGACAGGAAATTTCTCGTTCAGTCGAACAGGTGGTCGTTACTTTCAAGTACGGCCCTTCGTAAGACTGTTCCGTACGCACGCGTGTATACGTAGCCATGCAAGAAAGTGTGGAAGCAAAAGCTACCTTGGCCCCTGGGCTTTTATGGCGACTGGTCCGATCGAACAGGTGCGCCGCCGCTTGGTGTATATACTCGGGTAAGAGGTTCCATTATTCCATGCCGCTGTGTATAGCCGAGGAATATGGCGTGCAAAGGTTGAAGAAAAGCGAACGTGAAGCTGATGCCCGTCACGACAAAAGGTCGTAACGTCGCAACGTTAGTCGGAAGAACGACGAGAGCTTTTTCGTCACAAAGGGAACGAGGTCGGTTTCGACCGATCTTCGAGAAAATTCTCCCTTTTTGACAGTCCTCCAGGTCAACGACTTGCCTTTCAAAAGTGTTTTCGAAAGTGCTGTACTTTCACTGGATTCGTATCAATTACGTTTCCGACATGCAACCGGGGAAGATTTAAGATAGAAAAGTAGAGGAAGGAAATGAAATAGGATTGATACAAAAAGTAGAGAAAAGCCTGGGTGACAATTCATTCAGTGTTTTATTCTAGAATTTGAATTCAAAAAGAGGCGAAGAAAAATGTGAATTAGCATTAAGAAAGTGTTACAAGTCCAACTTTATCGAACATTTTATCTCAAAGCACTCCAGTTTCATTACATCTCTAATTACCGCGCTTATCCTTATCGCGAGCCTGAAACTGAATGGCGGTCGTACAAAGGCCGGGCAAAAAAGCCATAGGCCACGTCGACCCGGGGTATAAAACTGGTCCCTCGTGTTCAGGGAGGCCAGCACACCTGACCATCGAGGATCTCAGCTCTTTCATCGCTTCCCGGAAGACTCTCGTCTTCTTGCAACCCTTTACTCCGTGGTGCTACGTGTCCCATTGTGCCAACGTCCACGAGATCCACGATCTTTCATCCGTACCAGCTGCACACAAACTGCTATCTGCACCTTTCCACAAACCATGATCCTTTTAATGATAACTCGATGATCGTACACCGGAATTACTCGCTCTCCCATCGAGGTGACGAATCCAGTTCAGGATCAAACAAACGCCTGTCGATGCACGATTCGACAAAATCGACGAGTCATTCAAGTGTCTGAACATGATAAAAGAAGAAAAAAAAATAAAGAGCAGACACCGCGATTGAGCTTTGAATCAGGGTGAAGAGAGAATGAAAAGAACACAAGAGACCGCTGGTTCGTTCCAATATCCCGGGAGAATGGCTCATTAAGCCGTGGACGATCTTTAAGCGGCCTGGACAAAACAATCTCAGCCGCGAAAGAGAACCAAGAGCAACCTGTTACCCAGCCCATCGTCCACTCTTTAAGGTGGCGTGTACAACAGATGGTCCATGGGCCGACCCTGCAGAATTCACCTGCTGTAGGCATTTGGCGAGATTCGCTAGATTCCTTCGTCGAGTACAGCTGAAAGTATCTTCTGAGTGGGCTTGTAACAACGTCGTTGAAAATTGGCTTAACTATAGGAAATAATGGTGGGATCCTTTTCTTTTCCGTATTATCTCGATGACCTCTTGATGGGTGTTGGGAATGCTTAAGAAATTGAGATGTTTTTTTTTCTTTTTTGAAGATTTACTAGAGTACATCTGCTGATACTTAGTTCTTTTCACAAAAAAAAAGATATGGAAACGTAAAAAAATTGTTGATGTCAGAAATTAATTTCTTTGTAATTTTTTTATAAATTTTCTATCATTCGGATAAGTTACTAATTAATTTCTAATTCATTAAAACGTGCAGAATTATGCCGTGACAGAATTTTTCAATCTCAATGAATTTTATTCGAAATTGTTAAAAATTTGTAAATACAAATCACTTAAGTTTCAATGATATATATCGTAAGAAATGGGAAAATTTCACACAATTTTTCAGTGTGGGAAAACTGCCTGAACCAAGAGCGACACGTGCACAGCATTTTCTTAATAAATGTTCATGCATTTATCATCTTAAAACAAGCCGGGTTTCAAGCTAAGGAGAGTAATTAATTCAGACTCTGATTGATCTGTGGAAATTGCCGGCTCCTTGGCCGATGAACTTGGCCGACTAACACCCGCTTTGTTAGTCACTTTTTCTAATGACAGGTAACCGCCTCATCCTTTCGAGACCTGTCCTTTTCGTATCAGTAACGCTTGTCCTATCTTCTCCAACGCGTCAGATGGCTACCGTTCGAATGCTTCGGACGCTTTTGACCTATCCGACAGGCTAATTTCGTATTTCCCTTGAAACGTGTAATTTGGCGCGATTTCTTTCTATCCTGGAACGAATGCATTTCTCATAATCAAGCAGCCTGTCTTATTTAACAAATTTTCTGAATTTAACAATTTAAATTGATACAATGAAAAATAGAATATTTCACATTTTGCAACAGAGAGATTGGAATTTGGTTTGCCTAATTTCTCGGGTTCTGTGGAGTTTTCAGTTTAATGAAAGGGTTGGCGGATTCGTCAACGAAACCGTGATTCACACGCGGTGGTTTGTAATCAGAGGACCACCCAGCCATGAGGCTGGACGTCGCCACACCTTGGATAATGACGCGCGGCGAATTACTCGAATTCGCTGACTCCATTTGATGACTGGTTAGCATAATAACGACTGGGAACCATTGGACGCTCACGCACTACCCTTCTTTTCTCAAACAAACCCAACTTCAGTCCCTTTACATTTTTTTTCCTTGCCATTCGTAAAAAAGAAAATTGAAAAATCCACATACCATCAAAAAATCTAAAGATATCGTCGAAAAATATTTCACTAAAAACTTTAGACTCGTATTTCTATGGACATACAATTTTTTTAATTGTACTAAATTAAGATCGATCTTTGTTCAAGTGCTCACGAAAGGTTTAAATAGTTCAAGCAAGCCCGAACATATATACACAAGATATTTTTTCCTTCTAGAGTTCATTCCCCCCTACTTTGGTCCACTTTCGTCCAGAAATAGTGTCCACGTTTGAAAGCTACTTTCCAGTAGCAACTCGACCATCTACCTCGTTATTGTCCTCTCTCTTAGAAGAACATAAACGTCGAGAATTCGTGGTCCGTTATCAGAGAACACGGAAGAGTAGCAATTAAAGCGAGCACTCTAGTCAAAGGCAACCTGGAGAATGTTTCTTTCACGCCCTTCGTCACCGACACGAGTATTTCGTGCAGCACATGGCTCCGGACAAGTGTTGCACTATACCATCCATTTCCCGTGCATTCCACGCATTCTGTTAAACCCTTGACATCCGTTTCGTGTGGCTCGAACAGAAATTCCACGGAGGAGAATTTACATCGTAGATATCGATATCCACGTAACCAAAAAGAAAAAAAAAAGAAGAAAAAAGAACATTTCTAGTATCTCGAATTAATTAAGCATTCGCCCTTTCTCTGGACCGATTTTCACTGAAGATTTAGACGTAGACTGAAGTAACAAGCCACTAACGACCTTACCATTCGATAGACATCGATTAAGAGTGTCACAATGCTACGGGACATCGGTGCCACGACACTCAGCCGCGTGTAGGTGTCACGAACATTAATTTCTCGCGCGACGGGCTCTCGAACTTTCTTCCTCTTCCGACTACACATCGAACGATTAACCTTTGATTTATCCACGCGCCTAAGTTCCTTGTTCAGGTTCCTCCGATCAGACTGTAGAAGACGTAATTTTAATCAAAAGAACATCCAATTCACTTTGAGCAAAGTTTCAAGTAGAAAGAAATCTTTTATCAAATTTTTATAATTCCCACTTTATTATACTTCAATCTAAATTTTTCTACTTTTATAATAAAATATCAGAGACGAATGCATTAACCTCCCGAAATACTTCCATTAATTATAACACGATCTAACAGTTTCACATATTTACCCAAATAAATAGTGCAGTTCTTGTATCTCTTCGATCAAAGTCAAACAGAATTCACCCTCCAGTGGCATAGCGGCCATTCCACCCTAAAATTCGAGGGTTATCGTATCTTTTTCGTACACGCAATACCAAACAATTTCCCCAAACAATCATTCTCATTCCACGATCGTCTCAAGCAAACACACTAAAAACTCTCCTATCAAATCTTCCCTTACTATCCTCGCCCAAAATTGTGTCTCTTTATCCTCGATGTTTGACAGCGTAGTAAGTAAACTAAGAGCTCTCAATGAATTGAACTATTTTCCAAGAAAGCAACACATCCGAACTATCCACACATGCTTTACAATATGCATTGAATTATTTACAAGCACCACAAAAAGTTAAAACGAACTGACCGACACTGAACTTTCTGTTTAGGCGGTGTCGATTCCTAGGAATCGACAGTATCAAATTTAAAAAATTAATTTTAATTCAATATAAAATTTTGCATAATATGAAAAGATACGTCTACACTTCTTTAAGGTATCTTATTGAAACTAAGCTTTGCTAAACGAAAAATGAAGCAAAATCGCGTCTGCGTCGAACGCGTTAATCGTCAGTTTAACAAAAACCCCCGTCGAATCTGCGTTTGTCGAAATAGTATACATGTGACACCTTACGAAATTACGTAACGAGCGTGTGCTATGGCGATCAGAATCGACCAAATTGATTTTAATTATCGGGAACGCCGTTTCGATCGTGTCGACCGTAAGACGTTTCGTCTCTTAACGAGCCGTCGTCACCGTCCCTCTGCATCGCATAGTTCGAATGGAGGCATAGTTGGCATACTGTCAGGCCGGTGGTCTGCACTGTTGGCCACGTCGTCTCTCTATGGGAGACCATGGATGGGCCATGGCACGTCGGTAATTAAAGCGAGTCACGGTGATTGTTCGTGGCTGATCTTGTCATCGATCGAATCGCGCTGGACGTTCGATCTATCGGCTCGATCCTTTACTTCCTCTCCTCTCCTTCACCCCTGGAGTTGCTTCGCGCCCTCTTCACCTTCGGAGTTGCAGCTTCCTGGCCGGCAATTAAGATAATGCTTTCGTAATCTCGTACGATATCTCGTTCGATCACAGCCAGAGGGGCTCCTGTTGTCTCGTCGATGCAGCTTCTTGTTTGACCTTCGGTGCAATGCCACCGCGAAGGATTTTGCACCTGCGACAAGCACAGCTGTGCGTATAAAGTTATGGTGATTGTACGGTACACAGCCCTATGGATTCACTGCTCATTGGGTGTAATTAATCGATGAGTGCTTTAATCCAACGTGCCTTCTTCTTCTGTTAAGCGATACGAAATATGAACTGAATTACAGCTGACGTAGAATATGATTCTCATGTCGATCAAGGTGGTTTGAATTTGTGGAATGATTGCCCTTTATATATAATTAATCGACGAATGATTAATTCGTGAATTCTTTCCCCTTTGTTGCTTCGTACGGGAAATGTGGAATGAAATCGGATGATCAAAACGTGGGTGTAAGCTCTATGGAAACGCCGTTGATTAATTAACTGATAAAAGGTTAATCCGTGAATCATCCTCTCTGCTATACACTACAGGAAATGTGAGCTGAATTAACCTTGAAATAGAGTATGACTTTCGTATAGTAATCGAGGTGCTTTCGGCTTATGAAACCGCTGTCCATTCGGTGTAATTAATTGACCAGTGATTAATTCGTGAATCGTCTTCCTTAGTATTCAGGGTAGGAAATATGAATGAAAGTAAATTTATAGTAGAGTAGTATTTTTACAGCGATAGAAGCCTGTTGCTTTATACAGTTAAATTGGCGAGTATATTAAACATAAACTGTATACAATTTTCCTCGTCAATTCTCATTTTCTACGAATCTGTTTCTTCCTTTCATTAGTTAGGGCGGAACTTAGGATCCTCTTTCTACAGACAGATCGAGAAACGCCTCGTCTTTTCGGGCCATTGTAATGTGATTAATTACCGCCGCCCGCGAAGAAGGCTCCGGCGAACGTGAGAAGAATCGAGGTAATGAGAATTCTCAGGGTTACAGTCATCGATCAACGCGTGCCCGCTAATTGCCGATCGAATAACGATTCTCCGCTCGTGTGACTGCCGCGGAACAGGGTGCAGCCCTCATAATTTATCGCGATCCATCGATAGCTTATTCCTGCTTCGACAGATTTTTCCGTGGCGCCGATCGCGTTTTCCAACGAGGTTGACACGAGTTTCACGTTGTTTGTCGGTTAGACCGCCACGGAATCTATCGATCGGATCGATCGATTTGATCGATAAACTAATGATAGAATAGCGAAACGATTGAAAAGTTTCCAAGAACAACGGCCTGTGCCACCCTGCGTGTCGTAATCATGGATTGGTCGTGGGGAACACCTGTTACTTGGGTTGCGTGACGCGAATGCAGACCATCGCGATAAGTACAGACACCGTAGTGAATTTTTCGCCGCTGTACCGCTCGTAGATCGTTGCTCGATCGATCCAGTGTGATTTACTCGATCGCTGGGACGCTCACCAGCCCGTGAAACGGTAATCGATCGTCGATCGGAACGCTGGATGAGATTTTTGACGTGGACCAGGTTCCTGTTTGATGATAGGCTCGTGGATATTTTCCGCTTGGCATGCGTTTAATTAACACGCAGGTGCGCCAGGTAAATATATACGAAGCGAGGGAAATTGAGATATTTTGAAGCGTGACAGACACCGTTTCAGCTTCGACGTGTCTGCTTAATATTCATAAAGAACGAGTCTATTTTTCGACTTCCATTTTAGTTCCACGACTCGGTCTATTATTGTCTCGCTGGCTAACTCTATGAACACTTTGTAGAATTCTTGATTCTTTTTTTTGCTCGTGTAAGATATGTATTTCTAGACTCTATCAATCTCCTTTCAACATTCAGTTATCTAAATATTGTAATATTAATCGACGATAAAGTACACGAAGTCTTTGTAGAATTCTAGATTCCTTTTCAGTGAAATATGTATGTATTTAGACATCGTTAATCTCTTTACAACTTGTAGTTATTTAAAATATTGTAATATTAATCGATAACAAGCTATGAATAAACAGCATTGCTACGTTTATCAAAGAACAGACACAGAATTACCTTCAACATTCCATTAATTAATAATTTTTATAGTTTTTATGCTGTTCATTAAATCAAGTATAATTTATTAAAATCAGGCTTAAATAACAGGAAATTAGTTATATTTTTAGCATTCTTAGGAAATGTTTAATACTTTTAAACGAAGAAAAAGTGTCTTTTTTATCTTAACAAATTGTAAAAGATATAAAAAGCATATTCTAACAACATATTCCTTGTGAATAGATAAAAAAATTGATACGTAAATTTTACCATCTCCGGTTTTTTTCATTACTAGCAATATTCCCATATTAAAGAATTAAAAAACATATAAATACTCTTTGAGAATTATATTTTCAATTATAATCAATGCTTTCAAATTCTAAAATATAAATACGCATAAAAAAAGACAAAAGAACGCATAGAAAAGATTGTATACGGGATTCATAATAGTCCCGCAGAAAATGGGAAATTTAATTGTAAAATAGATCTTTCCCATTCAAATAAGGGATATTATTCGTAAATTCCCATAAAAGGCTATTCTCACTTCAGTATTGTATCGAAAGTAACAAATATCCTATTTCTTCGCAGAATGAGTCATTCCTGACTAACTCTAGTGATCCAATTCATCGAAAGAGGCCGTTAAACGTGGAATTCACTGTAAAAAGCGAGGAATTTTTACGGGGCAGGCTAGTGCACGTGGTCTCCGGAGTCTGTTGGTCTCCAACGAACGACGTTCACCATTCCCCTCTCCGGGATATTCGCGGTTACCGTAGGACGAAAGGACGGCACACGATTGGTTCGTACCACCACTGGTCCCCTTGTGTGGACGCGGTAACATGCGTGTGTCGCGCGCGCGCGCACTCGATGCGCGTGCGGAGACGCCCAAGTGGGTTAACACCGACAATTACGCGGCTTATGCGTCCGCCCATACGCGTGAATTCCTCTTAATTCCGTTAGCCGTGCCTCGACTCTTCCGTACGCCATGTTGTTCGACGATTTCGAGAATTTTCGACAATCCGGAGACATTTTATATGAAAAAAGGGAAGGTAGATTACATTGGAGATGATTATAAGATTGTTCCTTTTTATCTATGGATAATTTAGCCATTTTAATTATATTGGATTAATTTGGGACAATTTAATTCATGCGAGAAAAATTTACAGAGAATTCCGACCTAATTCGAATATTACCACTAAATAACTAAAAACTTTTGGGCAATAGATATTCTTTTTTTTTAGAGGAGGTGTTAAAGATTGCCTTCGAATATTGCGACAATAAAGTAAGTGTGCAAAAACATAAAAATACTCTTTTTTGGGCGGGCGGTGGAGAAGTTTGAACGTTGTGGTTGCGGTTGCAGAGTAATTTATTATAGGATGGAGGAAACGGTTATTAATTTACGGTGTACAAGTACTGGTGACATAATGGTGGTTTAGGCAATGACTGACGTGCAATACGATAATTAAATTCTACTTTAATTGGGGTATTCGTGAGTCATTCGGTTTTACGTTTGTTCTATAGAACAGCGGTGACATCAATGCGTGGTGGATCACGCTGTTGCAGTAACCGCAAATTTTATTGCTCGGGTAGCAGGTATACAGTAGCCAACTGGCGTATACAATAAGGCTGAGTCAACCACGAAACATTTCCTAAGAAATAAATGTTCCATTCTAACCCACTGTTTCTTTAATCATTAAGGTAGATCTAAGAAACGAGTCTGAATGTTTAAATCTTAATCATCTAAATATCTTCAATTAACCTCAGGTGACATACTATTCCCATAAAAAAAGTTTTTAATTTTTTATGCTTCTTTTTTTACAATTTATTTACCAAATAAAAGTGTCAAGTACTTTGACAAACTGCAAGCCTACGGTAACGTCTCAAAGACAAACGTCTACAGTGAAGGATTAAATCAAATTCAATCACTCTTCCGCCCCCAAGCCACCCCCATCGAAATCCGCCCATCATTCGATATCATTTGTTCCTCCCACGAATCAACAATTACTTGTCACCTTCGATTCGATATCTCCAACAGAACGAACCGACGTTTCCGGCTGCTAAATCACCGATAACGGTGCAACCATCATAAAACTGATACAGAACCAACCAATACAGAAGGTTGTAACCTACGTCTGCCTCCTGGTTTGACTAATCGCGAGTTAATACTAGTCGAATTCTCTAACGTGACGAATCGCTGCAATCCAGATCCAGGAAACGATCACGATTTCTCGTAAAAGAAAAAGAAAAAGAAATCGTCAGAATCGCTACAATCACGGTTACCAAGTCGCAACAATTGAACCCACGAGTCTCGAAATTTTTTCCAGAAGCTCGGACACTTGTGTCATAGTAGGGTCGTGATCATTGATTTATACGATCTAGCTTTATTGTACATGGGGACGTGCCACTTATTCGCGTCACAGGGGACGTCGTGAAAAGTGTCTTGAATCGAGGCGCCCGGTCGCAAGGGCGACACATAGTGATTGGACAGGCCCCGCGTATACATACGGCTGCAAGACGGAGAATTATGGCGGTCAACATTTATTCACGTCGTCGATAGGCGCCTTGGCGACCTGTCCGTGCCTCTAATGATTCATTGACCTGACAGGGCCGCTAATGCTGCACCCACGTAGCCACGCTACCGTTTCTTACGGAGGACGCGACTCTAGTCGCTTCTGGACAATATAACGAATATGGATTAGCTTCTGTAACTTGGTAGAAAGTGGACAACAAGCTCACCTAATCATACAGATTTGCATAAGCAGACAGTAGCTGTGACTATACTAGGAATTAAAAGAGAATTTCTTTAACGCGGATAAAACCACTTCCGGCGAGTTCACGTGGCGGTGATTGTGCGGTTCGAAGGCGATACCGTTGCGGTACAGTTGGTCGCTGCCCGCTGATAAATCGTGCGCGGGAGCTGTACTGATTTATGAGATTGAATGGGAAACAATGTATCTAGCCGGAACACAGGTAGGATTAGAGGCAATAAATTCCGCGGGAAGATTTAGAATGATTCTGCGAGCTGTGTTATGGCGGATGTTTAAGGTATTAGGTGAAGGATAGTTGGTATTTTTCATGTGGAATGGTAAACGAGATTAGATCAGAGTTAAATTGATAGTGGAACATTTTGTATCTCTGTTGAACAGTATTTTCTGCAAAACGTAATGCAAATTTTTTGTTATTCATAAACTGACGTTGAAAGTAATTTGTCATGTTTTTTGTATATCATATTTTTTTCTCGACTTGCCAAAATCGTTCAACTTTTTTCCTCAACTCGTAACACGCAGAAATGTTCTTTCGAAAAGCTTCACAGTGGCCCAACAAAATAAAATCAAGTGTAATCACTAACAAAATCATCTTCTCAGCGAACACCATCGTCCGTCGAGTTCAACACCCTATAAATCCTGTTCCATCCGGCCAAAACAAGAAACTTTGACCAGGATGCAATCAATAGCTCGTGTACATTGGATCGCATCCTTCGGCCGATCGAAAAAAAAAGTCGTCTCCATCGTCGGACAAGGCACAGAGCACGGAAGTGTCTAACGATCAGTGATCTTGGAGCGCGAAATATGGCACGGTCGGCGAAGATCGGCTAAGACCTCGGTAGATCGGACAGGTTGGGTCACGAGCAGGCCTCACGGCACGGTGGGGCCTTGCCAGGTTAACAGTCGACTCTGATAGGTCCACTTAAACGCCCCCGGTTATGCAACCGTGGCGTCTAATAAGCTTCCTTCAGCGTAAGTACCTGTCGAGCTGCGACGTGTCTTCCAGGTCGGTCTAGATCGCTTGAGAAATCTTCGGTGGGATTGTTTCGTCGATCACGATCGATCATGTCCGCCTGCTCTCGAAGAATTATCGACACGGTGTCTAGAAATCGTTGATTTTGCAAGTTGAAACATTGAATTCAGATTAAAGAGACCTACTGCCTTTACTCCTCTAATTATTATTATTATAAATAGGATAAGGTTCCGTTACGATTTTTATATTATGTGTAAAAAGATTGTATTCCTTTGAACGATTTATTCGAGATATAAAATGGAAATTTTTCGAAAAATTGCGAGCAGCAGACAATTTATATTAATCAATTGAAGATAAAAAGCAGATTGCAAGTAATCTTATGAGTTCCAAGTGAACTTAATCTTTCCTTAAAATACTACCGTAGATTTGTTAATTTTCGTATTTCATATCAAAAGATAAATTATCGGTGTGCTCGTGTAGTTCATTTTTCGAAGGTTCGTAAGGTTAAGCCTCAATCACCGGTGCAACGGAACTGAATGTTGACGGACTGAATTTTCAGAACACAAGTTTATCAGTTCCCCCGCTGAGAGGGCCGTGTCTCGGTGTCCATGTCTGCGACCGCTCTCGTCCTCGACTCGAACTCGACTTCGAGTGTGTTTGAACAGTCTGAAGAGTCGGGCGTCTCGAGGTTTCACTTGCAAAAGGTCTCTGAATTTTTACCGCTTATCTCCTCTGTTCGAAAGACACTGCCCATTCATCAGCAATGAAACACGCTAATAATAATGATCATAGATCTATTTCTCCTAATCTTTACATCCCCTTTTCTAACCTTTTCGCATGGAAAGATATCTCGCGAACTGGTTTCTCTTCTTTTTATTCATTCTGTTCTCTTGAACTTGCTTATTTTACATCTTAAACGAGACATCTCAAGCAATTTTTCATTGTACTCGAACACAAATTGATTTCAGACACTTAGAACACTCTAATATATTTACTATATTTACTATATTAGTAGGAAGTAGTTGGTTAAACCTTTAACAAATGTTTAATTATGAACCAGAGGAAAAGTAAGCTCAGTGGACAGATTAAAAAGACGCAAAACTTTAATTCGAAGGTACCAAGAGTACCCGCGACGCGACAGAATGGTTTTCTAAAAAAGAATTCCTCGCGAGAGAAGGTAACGTGAACGGGGCAAAAAACGAGTGGCGTTGTTTCTATATTAAGCAACTCGATTGTAATCCCAACAATGCTTTTTTCGCCGTCTGGCCCTCGCCACGAAACGAGTCGTTCCACCGGTACTTGAATTCTTTCGTTCCTTTTTTGCGGAGGAGGAGTACCAGTCGGAATTGGACGAGGAACAGGAGGAGGTTGAAGGCGGCTGGTACGACCGACAGCGGGACGATATTAAAAATCACAATGCGGCATATTAACTTGACCTACTATCAGCGCAACCAGGAAGAGCACGATCGTTTAAAAGTCCCGTCCGCGGGTCCTCTGAAACGTACGTGTCCTCGACGCATGAAATAATGTGCACGTGGGTGCGCGTCGACGTGTACGCGAGGCGCGCGTGAATGCTCCCCCGTGTGCATAAACAACAGTGCCGAATAATGAAGTAGACGTCGTGAAATTAAATCGAGAGAGAAATTCCTGTCTCGACGTTGCCTCCTTCCTGATACGAAATTGGTATCGTGATTACACCAGACGGTTTTATTTCACGCTTTTATACCGGTGCGATAAGAGCTTCGTAGTTGTATAAATACGAATCGATGGGCTGAGCGATACGAAATTTCTCTCGCTTGTGGACTTCGCCTTGTTTCATCTCGATTCTTGTACGTGTTTTTACTAACTTTCGAAGAAGAATGAGAAACAATCACCTTGTTGAGAAAAAGTTGTCTATATCTTCTAAATCTATCGTACTCCGTGGAACACAGATTCGTTGAAATTAGAAATTATTGTATGCAGAATTAAATTTTATAAAAGGATAGATCAGATTTTCTAATCAATATTCAGAAAGGGTGTATCAATTATAAGGGGACAGGGTTCCAAGGGCTCGTGTTCCATCAGTGACAAGCGCGCGTAATCACGTGCATTCGTGTCAGCGCGAGGAGAGTCGCCCTCGCTTTTACGACGGACGAACTTTACTGCGGTCGAGAGCAACCGCAACGGGGGAATTAGCAATTGTAATGTTATAAGGCACCACTGGATGAACAGGATCGAGAGAAAGAGAAAGAGAGAAAAAGGAGACAACGGGGTGGAGAATACGACGAAGTTGAAGGTGGGTGGAGGTCGAAGAAGAGAGGAGAAGAAGTCTGAACGAAGGATAAAGAATGCAGAAGCCAAAGGGTCACGAGGATTTCATTTGACGGAATAACGTGGCGTTTAAGAGTCGGTACCGTTATCACGCTCGTTGTATATAGGTAAGAAGCAGCAGGATCTGGCGACCTCCCACCTTCCTTGGTGCATTATATTTCGAGGAATCGAACATACGTGGCGTGCAGCCATTTTTCGTAACCATCGGCAGCCGCCTCTGCTCGAGAGGACTGGTCGCGTGATTTATTTCAAGTAATTATCGCGCTTCTTCGACGATAATTAACTTCTGTCTCGAAGTTCATTGTTGCACCTTCTGTCTTCGATATGTCGTTCCACAATGGACACTTCCGTTGTTGTGGTAGATTATTTAGAAAAGAGAACACGTTGAATCTTCAATTGCTCGTTTCGGTGATTTCAATACCTGATTGGTACTCACTGCTTATTATTACCATTTACTTTGCAATTATTTTTACCATAATTTTTACTCTAAAAAATACTTTTAGTCAGCAAAAGAATTTCACGAGTCGTCAGTGATCTCACAATTTCCTAATAAATCGATCGAACGAAGCAAAATTCAATACTCGAAGTGTTTCTCATTGTAATCGCGTTCTTTTCGTCTCTAACACTCGACTGCCACGTCCAAGAGAAGGGGACGTCCCCCATAGGATCATCAAAGTGTACCATAATGAGCGGCTCGCGCTCTCGGGTCGAAGATCACGCGGTAATGAATTGTTTTGCACCTCGCGGGCAAACTCGCCTCGTCCAACCTTCCGTAAGACTGGCCCTCGAGTGGCATACGATGCACATGCACAATTTACATGTGACGGGGGAGGACTAATGTCTGCAGAAGACACTCGAGGCGGCCTTCTCGTATCGAGTGGGCAGCGTCGCATACAGAATCCCAATGGGCAACTTTGTGGAACGTTCAAGTCGCGATGAAAAAACTTCGAAACGTTCGGTGATTCATGGTTTTCGATTAGTCAGATGGATTTCTGTTCTTTCTAATTGATTCATTAGAATTTGTGTAGCCAAATACCCAACCATTCTCCCTTTTCTTTTAAATGAAAGCAGTTCACAAACTTTGATGTGAGTTTAATAATTTATTATGACGGATGACAGCAACGACAGCAAAAACGAAATTAGGGAACTTTTGTTACAAATTGTATTATTTTTATAATTTATTCTTTTTTAAGAACCGATATTGTGGTCTACATTTTTTACTCCTCTCAATTATTATAAGCCCCTAAATCTTTGAACCCTATTTTTTCATTTGACTATCGAAGTGTTTAAGTAAATAATTCACGCAACAGCATATAAAATTCGCCATATTTTCAACGACCAATATAAAATTAAGACTAAATCACGTTCATAAAAAAAATTCAGTTATAATTTCACATTCGTCAGTTCATTATTTACCGCTTAAAACACTGTCAATGATATATGATCAAGCGGAAGGCGTTGTGTATAAAGCTTCCGTGTGCCAGCGCATATCACTCCATTAAATTCGAGCGGCGTTAAAAAAAAGGCAGGCTGTCTGGAGTCGACAGGCTGGCACGGGTCGACAGACGAATTCGTCGAGGCGTGGGCACGAGCCAGGATCGAGCGACGTTTGATTATCCATGGAGAGGCATTCACGACGAAAGAGATTACCACCTCATAGCTTGATTCCTCCATGCCGCTATGGTGGTCTCGTAGGAATTAATGCTGCGTTACCGACACTTTAATGGGGCTCCCATTGAATAGAGGTAATAAGAAAGTAAAAAAAAAAAAAATAAAAAAATGGAGATAGGTAAAAAAGTACGATTCTCGTGCACCAGACTGAGATTAGTGTCATACACACGTTTGGTAAGAAAAAAGGAAAGATAGAAAGAAAGATGAGATGGAGGGAAGAACGCGAAGAATGCGACTATTCAAGGGCAGACAAGTAATTTTCTAGCGTTGCTCTCGAGACTCCTTTTTGGCCTCCTGGGTATTGTGAGTGGACCACGGGACACGTCTCGAAGATTCTACTTTAAAATGACATAGTGTTATTTTATACACTCGCTTCTGGAAACGGCTGTTCCCTCTCTATCTGCTTTCTGTCGCTGTGTTTACGACGCTAGGTGTCATCTTTCTTCCAGACACCGTGCTTGTACCGGACAACTGTTTCTATGATGCTTCTGCTGTTTTTAAGGAACACTCCACTGATTAATGGAACATCTTCAAACAAGTGTAAAAAAAAAAAACAGGCACAAGGAAATCTCGACATTTTTTTTTTAAGTGCCATCGACCACTCGAAATGATCGTAAAAGTCACTGTGATAATAATGAGGGAATTTAATCAACCGAACGTTGAAGGTGAAAGTATCGTACATCTTCCATGACAGAAGGGTAAAAAATCACCGTGCAAAAACAAATGGCCGACACCTGGCGATGCCAATTACTCAGCCACGGGGCCATCAACGGGGGACTAAATCAATTCGTCGCGTCTGCTTAGAAACTGGGTCGCAAATGGGCCTCGTTTCAGCCTGGTCAAGATAGTCGTCCTTGGATCTACACGTTTTCTCGTTAGCGCGACGTCTCGATAGCATCCCCGGCCATTTGTTTCAAACAAGCACACGCTGATTCGTGGATGGGTCGAGTAGTATATACGTTCCCCCATGAAACGAACGATCCTCCGTGGTCCGCCAGTGAGCATACTAATTCCTTATTGATGAGTGTCATTTGTTACCATCGGCCGTTTCTTCTTCGTTTTTTCCACTCTTCCACCCGGTTCTCTCATCACCTCAACTTCCTCCTCAGTGAAGAAGACGCTTGTAGCCACCGACGTTGCGCCACGGAAAAGCTCATGGCCATGGTCGCGGTTAATTGTCCCCCGAGGGGGCTCATTTTTCGGTATCCCCCTGTAGTCACGATGGCGCCACTTCTCTGGGCGATTTGTTAAACGTCAACGAAGAGACGGGGAACGCCGCGATCGATCGATCGATTGGGTCGTTAAGTCACTGCGAAGCGTCGGGTAGCCTTGAAGGGACTAGGATGAAGATTGCCAGTCGGAAGAGGCAGCCTAACTGTGTTCTATTATAGGGTGAATTTTGTGAAAAATAATGCTGATTTATTTATTCATATCTTTGCTTGCTTTCACGGGTATGCAATACAGTTCTATTGAAAATAATATAGGTTGAGAGCAAAGAAAGCATGGATAATTATATACAAGAAGAAAAATTAAATATAATTAGTTGTGTCAGCATTTCGATTATGCATAGTGTGTCTCATTTGTAATTAACATCTACATTATTATTTTGGCTCTGTGGACAATAAAAAAAAAAAGATTTAAGAATTTATATGAGTTAATAAAAAAAAATGTCCCCCCAAAGACATCGATATTTTTTTGTATATCAATACAGTTTCATTTTTTTTTTTATAATTCTGATTTATAATCAACATCAATAAGAAAGGAATGATAAATCTTATTTCCATTTTCTACCGGATCAAACCTAATCAAACTCATCAACAACGCTCATTTACAAAATTCACTCCACAATTTCTCTTCACAATCCGACGATTCTATACCACACATATAACACCAATTACCCTCACACATGCATCAAAAGTTCCTAATCATAGTAATCCTCGTAGAAAATCACATTGCTTAACATCCGATCATCCCTAAACCGTCTCTATATGAAAGCAACCAACTCTAATCCATCTGAGGCAGAATAGCAAAGCGAGGCAATACATATCCACTGCGAAAAAGCAATCGTCCGGTGGCAACGATCTCGTTCAACCCCGATCGGTCGAGCTCGATTCTGTGGGAATATGGATCGTGGATCTCCTTTGGTTTCCATCCGCGGAATAGACGGACTGTGGTACACGGAGAAAACGGTATATCCTGGCCGTGGAACGAGCACTGGCCACGGCCATTCCGGACGATTGCACTTCTGATGCCCAAAGGCTGATCACGATTCGCGCGCGAGTTATACACAAGATCGGTAGATCACTACCGATGTAGATCAACGGTGCCTGCGGCGGCAGGATCGTCGGGTCGTACATACATCTCACCCTGGTGCACGTTCGTTTTAATGCGATCGCAACGGTAACTTCGATGCGGTCCCGCGACGACCAACAGGAGATTCCCGCCTATTCCCATCCTCGTTCTACTGCAACGAAGTCCGTTCTTGCTCGATTAGTTGATAAGATACTGCACATTGTATACGTAATACGTATATATTATCCAGCCGATCCCGAAGAGTCGGTTCGGTTGCCACGGTACACTTTGCTGGGCGCTCTTTGATGAGCCACGGCTCCGTAGTTACAGGGATCTAGCTCGTTACATTGCTTTTCAATGGGTCTCCATAACAAGTCGGATTTTCAGGGGTATCTTTCTCGCTTTGATTTACAAGGTCTTATTCACTTCATATAATGTGGTTAATTAGATGGAAAAGAGGTGTTTATGGTGTTATAAAAGAACAGTTTGTTCGAAGATTGTTGAAAAGTTTCTAAAAAAGTAGTCCATAATAGTCATCTTCTTATAAAGAATTTAGAAATTAGCATCTCTTTTCGAGTAAAAAATTATTCGACCCAGATTGTACGTGACGTTAAGTACAAATAGCTAATAAGACAGACATTGATACCGTTATCAGCGAAAACTCGTTAAGGGTAGCTAAACCTAAACGTCGACAATGTACTAAACCCTGAATTCTAATGATTATAAGAATTGAATTGAACTTTCTGCAAATTTCCATATTCTAAAATCCAACGGAGTGTTCTTACTTGAAGAAATACCATCTATCCGCCAAATAAATCAACCTTATCTCCCAGTGGCGTATCAACGGCCAAAGTAATTCTCCATACTGGCAGTCAGAATCGTCCATTAAAGGCCCATAATCGTGGTCCTACCGGAAAAGTAGCCCGTAGAAACAGGTACCCTTACGAGGCACTCTAGCAACAGGAGAACGGTGATTATCCACCGCTCTGTTGAAGAAAACAAGGAAAGCCGCTCGCTCGGGAGAATTATTCGGTGGCCTGGAAGGCAGTCAAGTTAGCCGAGCGACATTTTTGCCCGTCTGGTCATATTCCCGTCTTTATTGGCTCATCAGGCCAGCCATTGGGTACGAAGATAAAATGATGAAATGGCAGGATAATGGCACACCGCGTACTAACCAACGAGAGAACGTTTTTGCTATTACGCGGTTTAAGTCGCGGGAATTCATCTTTCTCTCTCTCTCTTTCTTTATTTCCTTCTTTCTTCCTCTTTCGTCCTCTCGAAAACACGAAAGGGAAGAACATGCGCGGTTGTCGTTGCTCGAAAGTACGAAACGACAAGCTTCGTTCCGCTTACAAGGCCCGACGCGAACGTCGGTTGTAACGATACGTATTTTATGAGCCTCTGCTAAGACCTCTCTCTACTCTCGCTGAACGCTGTTCTTTTCACCATGGACCTCCTCCTTCTCCTCCTCCTCTTTCTTTACCCCGTTTTCTCTGTCTTTTACGTCCAAAAAGTGCCAAGCCGATACGGCCGAGTCACGAGACGCTTATCTTAATTCCGTGCGTCTTTCCTAACAGTTATGTACTTTGTATAGTTTACGGCCCGTTTAGATTTTCCATTCGGACAGTGGGACCAGGCGACATGGAACAAAGGGCACGATAGCGAACGTTTTCATTGCCGATTAACCCTGCAGCTGTCAGTTTCACTAATAAAATCCGCTTTACGATCCGGGACCGGCTTTCGCGGAAACATCTGACAACGGTGCGGTAGGTGTAACGTAGCTGGTGTACGTTAAGCGCCATTTTGCACAATTTTGCTTAGTGCAGATCACTTTTTCCGGGTGGCCTAGTTTTGTGGTTTGTTGGATAGGGTTCGAGGGTTACTTAAGTGGATATTTCTCTATTTCTTCTTTGTATTACTCTTTCAATTTCGACGATTAATTCTGGGGAAATGTTTAGATGTTGTATTTGCTAAGGGTGTTTGTTTTTTCGAGTGTTTGGAATATCGAGTGTACCAATGGAACTAATCTAAATGTGTCATGTGATAATGTATTGAACGATTTTTTTCGATCCCACGGTGGCCTGTAAATCTGAGACCCTTTAGTATATACAAAGTATTGAAATATGGTATATACAAAATGACAGTATGTAATAGCTTCTCAGTGAGTGACTTTTATTAGGTTGTCGCATAAGTTTAAGAAATTTAAATGAATATTTAAACTTTTTACAAAGTTTTCTCACATATTTCATTAAATATTTTTCTTTTATGGGGTAACTAGATGCTATCTGAATCCATGAAAAATAATTTCGAACTAATACCTAACTCATTCTTTCTTCAAAAATAAACCAGAAGAAGAAGAACATCAACCAGCGAATGCAACGCTGTTTTCTATAGGCAGAGCATTTTCATTTTAGAGTAATTTCTGAATTTTAATGCGTTTCTCGAGAAGTCGTAATTTCGTCGAGGATCATATCGATGTTCACAGAAGGGGAATAAAGAGGGGCCAGCTGCCGTGCAGAGATTACAACGTGCGAACGATTTTTTTCATGTTTAGCACCCTCGAAAAAGGAGGACGCGGTTTTATGCGGCCCTCGAAGCGTCTCGTAGACACCTATGGTCGTTCGCGACGCCGTTACCGTTTCGAAGGGATGATAATGCTCGCAATTAAGGCTGGCCCGTAAAGTCTCGAATGCGGAGAGGCAACGAAGCTCGTTGTCTCTTTGACGTCACCGCGGCGAGATGTTCACGGCGCCTTGTTTGTCGTGTTTCACGGCAGCGCGAATCGTGGCTGTAAAATGCACGCATAAATCAGGTCGTTTAACCGTGTAATTTGGCAGACGGGGACGCGTCGACTCCCAGAAAAGTCGTTTCAACTGTTTATGCGATGCTCGCGAACACCATCCGGTAAAGGGTGGTTCTGGAACTGAGAAGAGTTGGTCGAAGGAGATCTGTAGAAATTTCTGAACATATCCAATTGTAAAATTAAAAAAAATGCCAAGATTCGAGGGATTTTTTCTTTCACCCCTTACAACTAGCCAACATTCATTTACCTATGAGATTAATTTCACCATAATCTCATTCTACATTTCTCAGATTGCATTCATCTTTCTTTTGCACCCCTTTAAATGCCTCAGAGGGTTTCTTAGCGTTCGAATTACTCGAAAAGCTCGGTTAGCTCTCGCCGTGAACGCAGGCATAGTATCACGAAGAGCATAAATATCCACGGCAAGTATCTCGTGGCATTATTACACGCGTATCCACGCACACGTGACAACGTGAGGCAAACGAACGAACGAATCGTCGTCGTATGTATGTTACCGATGTACTCCGGGCCGAGCGTACGAAAGAGACACGCTCGTCGGTCCTGCTTCGAACCCGGTGGGGGTTATACTGCTGCCAAATTACAGTGCCCGGCCACCCATAATGCGGCCACAGAGCTGGCCACGGTAATAATGTTGGTATTAACGGCGCGGTTACGTTCCCGCCGCTAAAATTATAGGTGTTAGGGGCGTGTTAATTTTTATGTTTATTGATTTTCATATTTTACCACCTACCATACCGTCACGCGGCTAGAAAACGCCGCAGGGGTGGGTACACAGGGATGCTGTATTTTTTCGCTGACGGGGATTCGAAATAAGATTCACGAGTGTTTTGTTGTTTTATGAGGTTGGAGGCAGTTTGGAGGAACGAGAGGTGGTGGATTTTAAAAATAAATTTTTGTTAATATTAGAAGAATAGTTTTTTTGGATTCGTACACGATTCTTTGTAGTTTAAAATTTTCAAGAATAGCCATGCATGTTCACCTTTACTACGAGCTTCTTTTCTGTACAAAAAGATCTATTGTCTAATCTGTTGAAGTTCTAAATATTCATTGTTTTACACCTAGCTTTCCTTAATTTGGATATAAAGTTTTAAAAATAAAATTTCGAAGTCAGACACGAAAAGGAAACGACGATTTCGATACTTTACTGCTAACAGACTACGGTTTCTAATTACTTCTAACCAAAAAGTCATAAAACAGAAAAGAATCTCTCATTTCTGGTTAACGAACATCAATAAGCATCCAACCATCGCTTTTCAATTAACCCCTCGTGCAAAAGGTACCGCTGGATCGCAAAAGTTGCTCGATTCCGCCGTAATTGCATCTTCTCCATAAAAAAAATGACGTGTTACGACTTAATTATCCTGAACTCTGGTCACTGGCTCTTCAGGCCTCCGTGCAACCAAGCTTTTTCATCTCTTTCCAAGACACTAACCCCCCTTTGAAGGGTCAGAGGTGACGAATCGACTCTTTCAGGTCAAAGGTGAATTCCACGCGAATTCCACGCGATATTCCAAGAATCGAACGATGTTTAATATACCGTGGAGATATAAGGAGGTTAGTGGTCACCGTAGCGCGCGCCAGACAGAAGCTTAAAGAAGAAGGGAGGCTCTGAGAAAAGGGGAAGAGAAAGAAGAAACTATTGGGACACTGAAAGAACGAGAAAGGTACCAAAAACGAAAGACAGAGAAAGGAAGAGAAGAGTGAAAAGAGGGGGGAAGGGACATTCTCGAGAGTTACGGGCCATCCACGTCACGTTCAAATATTTTGGCAAATTTATGTCCAATAAAAATTAACCAGACCCCTTCTCGTTTTGCGGTTTCGGGCCCCGCGTAACCATCGCGCCACCACCAACCATCACCCTTTGGTCCTCTTCGTCGTCGTCTTCAAGCTGAACGTTTAACGACAAGCTGGATCTCTGCTACGTTTCGTTCGTCCGTTATACGTCCACGTTAAGACCGTCTGTCCGTCTCTCTGTGCAAAGCGGTCAGGTAAAAGCGGGGTGATTTACCGCGAGAATTCCTTTTTTTCTTGCTCCCTCTCTCTTTCTCTCTCTATCTCTCTATCTTTCTTTATGTACTTTCCACTGTGCACGGGAGAAGTTTCTTCGTTCTTTAACATTTCGCACCACGCCTATGCTTCGAGTTGCTTCAACGTTGCTCCACAGGGACGAACGACTGTCCCTTTTCTTTCTTTTTTTTTTTTTCTTACACGTGAACACAGAGGTGTATTCGACGAGGCACGAAGGGTGCAAGTAAACATTTTTTTCATTCCTCTGCACCGTGCATGCTACGGGAATGTGTCGCCGGCGTAAATCAGTCAACGTCCCTGGGGATTAAAGTTTACGGTACTCTCTAGACGTTTCTTCGCAGTTTCAGGGATGCAGCAACGTGACTGCCTCGCGGGAATTGAATTAGCTCGAAGAAGAGACAGCGATGACGTTCGTATTTCGTGGAATGCTCGGTAGGTTTGTTACTTTGACTCTGAAGGAGTTGTTAAATACTAAATTTGTGTATTTGATAGGAAGTAGAACATTTTTTTTTTCTTAACGAAAAAATCACTAGGAATTTAAAGGGTTGCTTTGAGAATTTTTCAAGTGAATTTCAATTATTCAAAAAGGGGAAGAGTTATGTCGCGTTTCTGATTTAATTGGACTAAGAATTGTTAAATGTGGAAGTACTGTACTTCATGGGAAGTAAAATGGTTCTTTCAATCAGCGAGTTAGACGAAATTCTTTAACAAATGACGCGAGGAGGGGTGAGGTGGAGGAATCGGTGAAATCGTCCCTGGTCTCGGCGGTTAAGGTGGTTAAAGACTAACAACTGTGACGCGCCGCGACCACAGTCGCTCACATAGGGGAGTCAAGATCGACCACATCGGCTCTGGCTGATTTCACGGACGTTAATTAGCCCATGCACGCTCTGTCGCACGTTCGATCGCAAAAAGGATCGCAAAAATTATTCCAACGAGAAACTTTGTGGATATGTAAAAATAAATGTTTAATTCATAAGCTTTCCAAACCATAAATTTGTTTTCTTCAAGTATACAACGTGTTAATCTTCCGAGTCTGCTGTCCTAATTTCATGGTACTGAATGTAACAGAAGTGGAAGAAAAACGAAGGAAACTCTGTTCGTTGTACGTAGAGAAATTTGTATGATAATTACACATATTTGACCAGAACAAGCTTGGCAAGTTGTAACAAATTACTATGGAGACTGATGTGACACCTGCTGACAAAAGTACCATCGACTGTGCTCACGCAACAGTATGTCCCGAAAAATCGATTCGAATCACCTGCCCTAAATGCTCAACACTGTTTCCCATACCATAGTCTGCGAAGCAATAATATCGTGATGGTATTGTATGGGAATATCGATGTTGAATCATAGAAACACGCTTCCTGTGCAGTGTGAAATTCAATCATTTTCACATGCTGCACATGTGATAATACTCCCATCAATTTCCCTTAAAACAACAGCCGATTTCAAGTTTCAAATTAAAACACACATTCGAACATTTATTTTTCCGTAGTTTATTACAAATTCACATTTCATCCCTTACGTTTATGGTAAAACTGGGGGTTGAATTTTGAAAGTTTATTCTTTAAAATCTACGAAATATCAGATACTGTATCATAAAGAAGGAGACTCTTCGAAACACGTATGAACACAATGAATCTTTACACCACCCACAGCTTTTAAGGTCTCATCCCACGAGTTTATCAACTCGCTCGCTATCAACAAGAGCTGGGCATCTTTGAGGGCGCGGTGCGCTGAAAGAAATCACCGGGACATGTTTTGCGTTATCGACAGGCAGGATCTTCAGGCGCATTAATTCACCGGGGAAGTTTGCGGGGGGATTCTTGTGAGGCCCCTTGGAACGTCTTGATTCCGCGGCAGATCGTAAAGTTAATCGGTCCGCTCCATTAAATCGCGGCTGGTAATCGAGGCGATCCACACTTGGACGCGGTTAGCAGTCGACGCCAGGGCCTATTTTCGTCAAATCGTTGACCAACGAGAAAAAGACGCGACACGGCGAAGATCGGCGGCTTTTATCGATACACGGATGAAGGAGAGAGTGAATGGAAGACGCAAGTGGCCATAAAACTCGCGCGTTATTTACTATGTTAATTGGCGCCCACGTCAAACACAAATTTATGCTAAAAGCCGAGATGGTTATCGAACGATGGCGCACTGCTGACAGCTTCTGCCTTCCAGTGGCAGATCACGAGGATTCATGGTGGCACCCTCCATGATACGATAACGTCAATATCGCGTTTTTTATCTTATTATCGATAATTTCTTGGATCAAAGTAGCAGATAGCCGCTTCGAGTTCTTTTCCTCTGCGAATTTTCGAGGTCGAGGGTATTCTCAGGGTGAACTACAAGATAAATCATTTCTTGAAAGGAAGGCTCTTGAAGGATACATGAAAAGAAGTTTGTTGAATAGGAACTGTGTTGTTAGATGTGTACCTTTAAAGAGAATACTTCATAATTTAAAAAAATGCACTTTGACCTAACAACTTCATAATGTTTATTAAGGAATATTCGAAAATAAAGACGATATAGATATTCTTCTAATGCATGTCCTCTTATCATTTTAATTTTAATGTAAAAATTCGTCAGAATATTTTCGAAAGATTACACTTCAAAATACAAAAATTCTTTTCGAGAAATCGATTCTTTAATCTAAGTGTGCGAAGCGTCTTTCAAGAGACGGTTTCAATTTAGACAGTCGAAAATTCAAGAAACTTTCCTCTCGTCACACAAAATTCATAAAGTGTCCTTTATACGAGAAATTCGTAAAATTCCCTGAAAGTGGTTCCACGCTTTTCAAATATGCAAATTATCGAATTACTTCAAGGTAAATTCACCGGTGCAACCGGTATGGCCAAAGATCGAAGTGTTTACCGAATACAGAACAGAAGTCTGGCCTTAGGCACGTAGAATATACCGGGGTTGAGGGTTTTATGGTCTAAGACAGCGACAGCGGGACCATGTGTTCTCCAGATACGTAGCAGAATAATGGGATTTACGTGTAATTCCAAAGCTCGGTGGGAAAGCTGTCCGTTTTTCGAGGAGGTGTGCACGTTTGCCAGGTCCACGAGTGTTCGCCATACGGACCCTCTGCACAAGGTGCGATTTTTGCCTTGCAGAAACTTTCGAAACGTGTGTCCTCATCCCTGAGCACGTTGCTCGACTCGTCATGCACCTACGATTTCACCAGCTTCATCCTCCAGCCAGCCAACCACATTTTTTCCCTTCTTTCTTTTTTTCTTTCTTTCTTTCTTTCTTTACCACTTCGTCTCCCTCTTAACGTCCGACAGGTGATTTACACGCGAGGATTTACTGCTCGCAAGATTTTACAAAAGGCTATGACCCGCGAAACACCGAAACGCGCGTCGCAAGAAAACGACGACGTGTACTTCTTCGAACGAAAAGCCATTTTTTATGGCTCCTCCAACCAACTCAGGATATTTTCTTCGGATTCAGGTGAACTCTCGTTCGAAAGAGTAATTACCTGTTACGTAAAGGTTTCTTTAGCGTGAAAGGGAGCTGTGAATGGGTGTCGACGGGTAGATTGATTGATTCGCGGCGAATGACTTCATTGTTCTCACGGCTAATAACCCTCGCTACCTGTCTTCGCGATTGCGTAACGAACAATACGGTTTTTGTGAGTCGATCGATCGTGGCTATAAATCACGATCTGTAGTATTTATGCCGTGTAAAGTATAGTAGGTTATTCTGTGAATATTTATGATTTTGAAGTTACGAAAATGAAGGTAGTATTTATGCTTGATTACTAGGCGCTACTGAAGACTCCTTTAATTTGTGTAATTTAAGCAGATATATATCACAAAGTGGCCATTAATGTAACTTTCAAAGTATATATCGCTGCTTGGTATAACTTAAAAAATGTTTACTTTCTTTTTCATAAATTTGGGTGCTGCATCTTTGTAGTCTGAGGTGGTAAAATTTTAATTTCATTATTTTCTGGTTATATCGTCTTCCTTATGTGAAAACCATCACTTTTTACGTACGCATTTGGGCTAAATATTTATTTGTTTCTAACTTTATATCAAAACAATAGATACATACGTATCATAAAAAGGTTCATTATACTCTGAATTTGTTTCGTGAAAAAATTGTCGTCTTCAGAACTATCTGATTATATTTTGTAAACAGTTTCTTGGAAAAACTGTATTTCTTATAAAAATGTACCTTTCTTGAGTCATAGTATTTCTACGAAGTAACAAAAATAATATAGCTTCAACACAGTTTCAAAATGGCAATCAAGGAGTATTCTACATCTATTTTTTTGGAATTTTCTGGAATACACATTTCAGACAAAACGAAAATACAAAAAAAAAAATACATATTCCCCCTATAATGATTGACGAAAGGAAGCAAATTAAGGAGAATCTCTCTAGTGTTCTCGTTAGAAACGATTCTTCTTTAATTCTCCAGAAAAATCGCATGTGTCGCAGACGTGTAGCGTTTTCAACGTTGGAAATCCCCGTAATTCGAGGCTTCCCTCGAAAATCCTCGTGATGGTCGTGTCTGATGGAAAAGAGACTTCGTCTGGCATGGGCGTGGGTGTGTTTATACCGCTTTGCTTTTATTGCCCTCGATGGGCGCCGTTCGACGAAACGAACGACGATCTTCTCTCGCCTCTACAAGGCGAGATCATTCTCCTTTATGGTTGAATTTCAATCTGGTCGGAGCATGGAATTCTGGAAACGGCGTGATCTCCTTCATTCGGGGAGAGGGGAAAGGATCGAGGGAACGATCGTGATCCAAAGAATCACGGGGGAGGAACGACACGGCGATATCTCCTTCGAGATTAAGTTGTTCCTTTCAGGCTGACATTAAAGAGCGTACCGCGTGATATGTCCGATTGTTTAGTGGCTCGCATAATTTCCGCGTTTTCACGAGTCTGGCTGATCGAAGCTTACGTTTACACGCGTGCAATGCTTCCTTTGTCGAGTGAGTGCATTACGATAGGCCTCTGGTGAGATTATAAAATCTTGTTGGTTTTATTTATCGGTTGAGAGGAAACGTTAATTGCGTAGTTTCAAAATTGATGCTCGTTGTTTCGAGACAACTTTGTTTTCCTATTTTGTACACACAACAATTTTATGGAACTTTTTGGAATGTACTCAGAAATTTTTTCTATTAGAATTGCAAAAAGAGTATTGAAAAAAAAATAAGACTTAGTGATTCAAGGATTTTAATATTAAAAAGTTTTATTCGTAGTGTTGATTCTTAGGATTTATAAGTATTTAAAGGAAGTTGAATATGTGAGAAAAAAAAAGGAAATGATTCCACAGTTCATTCTACGTTACAACTGCTTGCTTATTAAATTTACATTAAAATTGTTCCTAAAGAATTTGTACTATAATGAAGGATAACATTATAATAAAAATCTTTCTAAACTACTGAAATCTTACTGATAGATCTAAGGAGAATTTAAAATTGTCAAAATGAAACGAATTGAGCACGTTTAAATTTGTATAAAATTTGTATTAACACGAAAATTTTTATTTACTTAGGAAATAAATAAAAGATACAGAGAACAAATTCTTCTTGTTACTTCGATCTTTTTACCATTTACAGACCCGAGGTATCCTTCCTCAAACATTTTCGTACTACAGTATCCTCTGACAATAAACACTTTCCCGCACTTTCTTACAACAATAAACATATCGAACAGGGGAAAAAGGGGAAAGAATCGTCGGTGTACAGGGGGTTACGAGTGGCGTCTAATAGCGAGTGCTCGGAGGGGACTGAACAAGAAGTCGTACGCCCAATAAAACGCGAAACCGAGAGCTGGCAGCGTATCGAGTTCCCTCGAGGTTTTTCCGGCGTAATTTATGCCCGATAATGAATCTACACTCCGTAGATAGCGTAAGGTCAGGTGTTAATGCCGGTGCGTGTGTGGTGCGAGAACGCGGACCCGCGTGGGACTCGTGGCCCATTGGGCCCACCCGCGTGCACAGTCTCACTCGATTCAGCGCGGAATCAGAGGTGCTCACGCTGCTTTCCCCTCCAAATGATACAGTAGAAAATGTGAGATTAACTCAAATCACTTGGCAACGAGGAATTGAATAAAAATTAATAAATTACTAATGTTCCGAGAACAGATTCTACTTCTATAATCGGTCTTTGAAGGATTTAGTTTAAAGCACGAGGATTGTAGTATATAAACTGTAAAATATACGAGGTACCAGGGACATTATTTAGGAATTCGAAGGTTTACAGTTAAACTGTTAATTTTAACGGCGTTACATCTTATTAGGTCTCCCACAGGCAACACGACGAAGTGAAAACAATCCGGCGACGTTACGAAACCGGTGAATCGATGAATTGTGGCTTACGTATCCAAGATGCGCATACACCACACGTGGGAGAGACAGAACACCAAGGGAAGTCGTCCTGCATACTTTCTCTCCGTTTCGTTTCCATTCCACCCGAATACGAACCGAGTTCTGCCTAATCCCCGATAAAACGTACCATTTTCACCAAAACTCTGAAATATATTCACCTTAAAAATTATTATATCTTTCATAATACCATGCAACGTAAGCTCCAATTTTGGAATTGAAAAATTAGAAATCGGGAACATTTCAAAAGCAACAAGTGTCAATTTTAAATTCCCCATTAATCGATTATTCGGAATAATAAAATTTTTATTATAATCCACAAATGTTCTTCAACACTTTCGTGACTAATGGGACGCATACGTCTCACTTGAGTAATTGCGGAAAGATTGATCTCAATTTAGTATTCATTAGATCGATAGACGAAGGAAAGGGCTAAAGATTCCCTGAAAGTATCAGCAAGTTGAGCACCCTCGGTTGCAACGCGAAGCACGAGTCTCAAACAATGTCTACATTAAGCGCGGTTTCTAGAAACAGGACTCTCTCAGAGCGAGTCCTTAACGGCGCCCAAGAACGCATCTCCCGAACGCAACTTCGATTCCTGGCACTTGTAGTTTATATAAACCGCATACTTGCGATCGAATTGAGCCGAAACAGAGAGCAGATTGTATTCGACTATCCGTGGACACTGACTATTAAGATATTCGAATAATATTAACATCGGGGATAAGTTCGATAAGAGGTTGTGGTAAAGGGAGGTCTAAACCCTTTCGTGACCAGTGGTATCCATTTATGTACTCGGATAAAAGTAGATCTGTATTTAGTATCTATTATAGGATCGATAAATAAATAATAAATTCTTCAGAAAACTAAATTGATCAAGAAAAAATTAATCTTATTTACATTTTTATTTATTTTGATTTTAGAGTAAGGTGATATGGGGATGAAATTTTAGTGAATCGAAGAGCGATAAAACAGTCTGGTTTGTGTGACGAACATCGATACATTCGTACCGTGGGATATCTCGCGGCGAGATATCGATCTGTTGGGCACAGAGAGGCCTGATAGATCGAATAGAGACGCGCGCGGTTGAATTATGATGGGACTGATTTTATTATTCTCGTAAAGGCCGATTCGCGCGGTCGTAAATCGTCCCTGGATGCCGCGTAATTGCCGTGCACGCGAGTTCTCTGATGAGAAGTGAATAAGACGCGTTCCGGAGTGTTTGACGTGCACGGTTTTCAACTGTGTGGATCGATGTTCATGGCGGAGGATGTAAATGTTCCTCCGTGGATCATGCTACTGTTAGGTTTACTTCAAATCCTAACGATCTTACAAATTTGTATTAGCTGCAAATTATTATCGAATTTGATCTTGTAATCGTTTATAAATTATTCTGAAAAATTGTATAATTTTAAGATCAGGTATTTTAACTGGCGGAGGCGTTACATCGATGATTGGACTATAAACCTAAAGATACTGGACGGCGCACATAAAACCGAACTCAAATAAGAAACAATTTCGAAGTTATATTTCTTACAAAGATAAACGTACAGATAAACGAATAAAATAAATACCTTTCAGTTAAAAAAATATCGTTTTCTTGCCATACCGAATAAAACTGTAAAACTGTATTTTGGGAAAAATATCTCAGAAATCAATACAAGTAAAAAAAAAAAAAACGAAAATGAAAAAGTTAATTTAAAAAAGATGTCCAATAAAAAACAATTGTTTCATTTGCTTTTCATCACTTTTGTCTTGAAATTCATACAGACTACTGAGTAACTCGAAACATTTTTATCGTTCGATACAATTGCAGAAACAATACGCAGAACTTTATATCAGAAAAAAACACGGATAAATTCAAAACATCGTGTTATGTACACGATATGAATGAAATAGAAATAACAAACGGTTAGCTTTGGATTGATCAGGCAATTCGATTCAATCAGTCGCTATCTATAACATTCTACCCACAACATGCTAATTGGTTTCACAGAAGAGTCCTTGCTCGACGGCAAAATACACTTGCTGCAACCCAATACTAGCACGTCGCTGTCGCTGACACGTGCTACAATGTATCAACGTTCGACGGAGCGTACGCGGAATTTAAACGCGTTTGCCAGCCGTGGCTCACGTCCTCATCCGCTATCAGCGACCGATGCACCATCACGACACAATGAAATCACACGCGATGACCTCATTTCCTGAGTCAATACCATTTAACCGATGTGTTCGGAATCGACGGGCTTCCTCGAACCGCAGACGCCGCGATTTCGTTGCAAAGAACGTGTCTACGAGCGTAAACTTTGTACCGGTTTCACTGTACGTGTCCTTCGTGGTTGTCCGCGAGTTTCGTGGAGTATGCACACAGGTGCAGCTTGTCGGACACGCACACGATTCGATTTCATTTGCATGAGTGAAACTTTCGATCGATCTCGTTTTATTTCTTTGGGGATTTTATTTTTTTTTTATTTTCATCGCTCGAGTAAAACGATCGAGGAGGAGAAGAAATACGGTGTTGATTGATAATTGCTACGATCGATGAGTAATAAGTCAGCGATTCAGGTGGCAAACGTGTGTGATTCACCGATCGGTAAGTCCTTACAGCGAAAATACATGTCGATGTTATACGTAGAAAGTTTCGCGATAGGTGAAATGAATCGTAAATGATGGAGGTATCGAAGGCGCTCGCGGACACTTCGGTTATTCTGAAATACATTTATGGACGAGCGATATCGGCGCGGCTCTAACGAGATCGAGGACTCTCGCTGGTTTTTTTCTCGTTCTTTAGAAAGCACTTTCACGGAAGCTCGTTAGTTAAGAAACGTAGAAATCGTTCGAAGAGATGTGTATTTTTTTGTGGGGGTTTTTAGAAGGTGAATTTTTTCATACTTTTCGTACACAAGAAAAAAAATTTTTTTATTTCTTTCGGATAATGATATCCTTTGTTTTAAGATTCATTTCTAAAAACTTGTCAATGATTCTTGTAACCAAGTGAAGGCTTTGTTGAAATTCACAGATAACTTTACTCGCCCCAAAATACAACTAGATTATAAAATTAATAATTTAAACATTCCTTTTTCTAAAATTCCCACCATATTGATTTTTAAATTTCCCCTTTCATCCGCCGATAACTTTGAAGCTTTAAAAGTAAATTATTCGAACACCTCTCCTCTTAAAATTCTTTTCCACCCCCGCATAAAAATACCGTCATTAACCATAAATCTCCGTCAAAGCCCACGAGAAAAGGAAAAATGTCTGGCAAAGTTACAGTGTCGTAAGTGCCAGTTGGTCTCGTTCGAGCCTGTGTTGCAAAGCAAATCGCCGCGGTGGTGCATATGCGATCCACGTGCGAGCCTGCACTTTATTAATGCTCGTCTGGTTCATTAATGCAGGTGCAGGAACGTAACGTGTACTCACGCTTCGAGGTTTCGACAGTGTGCGCGCCATGTGTGTCGCAGGTATTACAGGCAAACAGGTAAGGGCCCGAAAACATGTGACGGCCAGCCTCCGGGACCTGGTGGAGGATTTGTGTTCGGGCACGTACCACCAAGGACGCGTAGAAGGTGATCGTGCTGCACATGTCGAGAGCTACAAACTCTCGTTGGAAAAGAGAGGAGAACAAAAATAAAAAAGAGGAAATGTAGGAAGACGAAGAAGAAGACAAGAAGCAATGAAAAAGAAATCAAGGAGGTGGATAACGGCGTGGTTATAAGCGGCCTCGTGGGACTACACGTCCACCTTGTTTCGATATCAGCCGAGGGTAGCGGCTGTTTTTATCTCGTCGAGGTTGTTGCGTCTTTTCACGAGATTTTTAATTAATTGCAGGAAAAATTGGTAATTACTGTTCATGTAGCAGATATTCCGGATTCTTTGAATCTTGAACACCTTCGGTATCGTGTCGGTTAACAATGATTCATGATAATTACTGTAACTCAAATTTACATCCTTGTATCCCTTTTACATGAACGTTTTTTCAAGAGAACTACAGTTGAAAGTAGTAAAAATTCGAAATTATTAGCATGTTTGGTATCTAGTTTTATATCTGTTCTAGAGTTCGTGAATTTCTCAAGGGGATCATCAATCGTCATTCATTGTTCGTTTTTCTTTATTAAACAATTCTTCTCTTTTATTTAATCATCGTTATAACACTATCTTTCACTCTTTCATGTATATCTAACGTAGTTTAACAATCCCAACGTCATAATTTTCATTCTGTTGATAAAGTTCAACATAAAAATTTTCAATTTTTATACCTTATTACTTTTCAAGATATATATATTTATAAATTGAAATGCAAAAACTAAACTACCAGAGTAATGGTTGGAAAAACAATTGACCAAACTAACGTAGAGTCAAAGTTACTTTGCATCACGTTAATTTAAGAAAAATGAAAGCATCAGAGGAGAAAATCGGCTCTCCAGAGCCGCCCCTGTAGAAGGGCAGTTAAAAGACGGTTCCTCATAAAAACGCTACGCGTGCGTGCATACAATATTACTATTAAGACAGAGACTTCTCGCTTCATGGCTATAAATCGACGGTTCGATCGAGAGGCTCGCGGTTCGAGGTTCGCCGCTCGAATCGGCGATAATTAACGTCGACTGGAGGCGTGGCCCCCGGGGGCTCCGCAGCCTCTCCGGGACGATTCGTCTTCGTCCCACGGTGCGTGCATTCGCACGTCTCACGTTCGCTCATCATCAATTTATGCAGAACAATTCAACGACAACGGTGCATTACGGGGCCAACGGCGTAGGTTCAAAGACCTCCGCGAGCACGAGCAGTACAAGCTACACCTCGATCGCGAGCGTCCTCCACGCAAAACCGGCGCGAAGAGCCGTTCTTCCTGCTCCAAGTCGCGCGAGCCCGTCTTTTGGATGGCAATTAGCATACGATTGACCCTGTAAGCTGACCCTGCCGCGACTCGCGGCCGAACGATTGAATTAAAATGCGTTTAAAGCCACCCGACTCGCGCGCGCTCTCGACCGATTTCGAGGCCTACAGCTCGTCCCAGACGTTGTCGTTGATTTTTTGTGAAAGTTAAGAGAGAGAGAGAGAGAGAGGGTTTCCCTTTGTCGCGTGCAAAGCTTGTGAAGTACACCGCGTGACAACGAAGTTCGCGAGCTGACGCACGAAATATAATATAAAGTATATTAGTGGATAATTCACAGACTTTTTAATTTTTTTTAGGGACAGAAATAGTATCATTTCTGTATTTAAACACCGCAGATATTAATAAAGAAATAATTGTACTTTTTTTTTTCTACTCCACACTGTAGGCAGTCTTTCTACCCATACACATAATAAAGATGTTGAAGATATAAATATTCCAAATCTCCTGCTACTATTAATTGCCGTTTGTCAATATCATAAAAATACAGTTTTAAAGAAGGCAACATCGAAGATCGAGGTGTGAAAATCTAACCTAAACGGTACCAACACATTTCTCTAAGCTTGTTCGGGGAAAATCCAGCGACTTAGAATGCTTGACGCTTCATGTTCGTAGCACGTTTATAATTTGGGTTTCCCCGTGATTACGGGTGTAAATGCGGGATTAACGGACAGTACGGCCACCAGTAACGAACAATCCGAATAAAATACACCACCAGCTATATCCTGTAAACGCATTTGAATGCGCCACCAGCAAAGTCGGCCCACGTGTTGCAACCAGAACGTGCTCCTAAGACAAGTTTGCACCTTATGTTTCGATCATGACCTGCTTGGGTGTTTTCCCCGACGATTGTTTCGACTGACGGCCGAAGCTGAACGGTCGTCGACCGTTTCCTGGGTTTTTTTCACGACCCCATGCTGCCAAATACGATCCCTGAGGTCCTTGAAACTCGAGCAGCAGGTCCTTCAAAATTTGGCAACAAGTGTCGATTAGGCACGCCCTCTTCTTTTGTCGCAGCCTTTTAAGAACTTTGTTTGACGTTCTAACTCCACGTTCGTTCCATGAGAAAACATATATTCGAGAGCCTAGTGTTTGGAGAAAGAAATGTTTCTTTCGTGGGAACTTTCGTGTTTATTTTCCTTTCTCGTTCCTTTAAACAACAAATTGAATATTATCAATTTGTTATGGAATACATACTTCGAAGCAACGGTAAATTCTAAAGGGAAAGGTTACGGTAAAAGAAAATACACAACGGTGAGCGCAGAAATGCTCTCTAGTCGTCATAATCGATTGATGGTGTCGTAAAAAGTCGAAATCGTTCGAGCCGGTAAGGTTCAACGTGTTTCGGCTTGCACTGTGTGGAACATAGGGAAAGTCACGTATACGAGGGTTGCGAATCACATCTACGTTTCTCTCGTTCATTGTTCATTTCTGCTATTTACAATACTTATAATTCCGGACTCCAATAAAAATCGTTCCGACGAAATAACGCCTGAATCTGTCGCTAATTTTACGGACAATAAGTTGAAAGAAGATAATATGATCAAAGTTCAAGCTATGCTAATTAACAAAGGTAGAAGGTATGTCCAAGCCTTTGAATGGCCCTGAATGACCAGTGAAAACGTTTCACCGGTTGTCCATATGCGTAACACACCTCAGCAGCCACTTCCTTACCATAAACGCTCGGCTATAGGACAATGGCCGCTGGAAATCGTCGATCCACATGTTTGGCAAACACTCGTGAACAAAACGACGCTTGGAAACACCCCCATGAGAGCCTTTTGCTTGGGAAAGCTGGGATTGGCAGTGAGCATATGGTGACAGAACGAACGCTAAACCGGTAGCAGGTGAGTTTTGTGCGAGCCACGATGGGAATGTTACGGCTACCTGTCAGCCTACCTTCACCCACGAGACCCCATGATGCCCCTCTTCTTTCTCTATCTCTCTCTCTTATTCTGGCCATTGTTCCTCGTCGAACGAGCACCATTATCCGTGCAGGTAGGAAGTGCTGCGACTCGCTTATCAGACTGATAATAAATTGCCCCTTATCGCGAATTCCTATCGAAGTGCCATTATCGGGACGTCGATGGATCGTTCGCTTAGCTCGTTTGCGACTGAGAAGGACTCTTTGATGATTCAGGGTCAGGGGTGCAAATGTGATCATTTTTTTTTTCTTTTACTTCATTTTATTCGTTGCTTTGGGTTTCAAATAGTTGAAATTCTATAAGATTCCTTCCGTCGATTTTGTATTTTATTTGTGACGATAAATTTTTTAGTTCACGTTCATGTTTGTGTTGTACAGATAAACATATGGAACTTAGTTTTTCGACATATTGAGGAGCTGTAAAATAACACTCTACCGAATATAAAATGATCCACTTCCGGTGGTAATTAATCGACGTGCACGCATGGAAAACCCATTCAAAGCAATTTGCAGCGATCTGATATTTTAAATCATCTTTTTATAAAGTTTTAGATACAGTGTTCGTAATTTTATTAATAAAATTAATAATTTATTAATGTTAATGGTACAATTGTTTTATTGTATTTTGTACTGATTCGGTTATTATTCAATGCAAATTGTTATTAATGCGGTCACGCATTTATACCACATTTTTAAGTTTAAATTATTCTAAAAAACAAATCTCTGTTTACATCGAACCGAGGAAAGTGAGATTCTGCTCGATAGTGGGGAACGACTTTCTCGTATTCGCGGCGTGATTCTTCCGTCGCAGGTTTTCCGTAAAAGCCGAGTCTCGCGTATGCGAGTTCTCTTTCCTTGAAATCCAGGACGTACATCGATCTCGTGCGTCCGTTTCACCAAAATCGTACAGAGGTACCCGACGACACGGCCTCGCTGCTGCTCCTTCGCTCCATAAATCTGCCGAGGTGATCGTGGCGCCACTTGGCGTCACGCAGATCGCGCGACGGATTCTCAGTAAGGTAATCCGAACACATCGGCTCAAACCACTCCACAGTCAAAATGCATAAATTAAAAAAGAAAAAAACGTATAGTTCTCAAATTTCCAGAATCTGATACTGATCTCTCATAGAATATAATTATCAGAAAATAAATGAAAGAAAAGTAAAATTTTTTCAGTTATAAAATTAATAAAAATCATTTCGCTCAAAAGCACATGTAAAATCCAAATTCCTATACACCCTTTATGAACGAACATTAAAAGGAATACCACCACTAACTGGAATACAGGCTGCTCCATTTTTTCGTTTTAATTTAGTCGGTATATATACCAAATAAATTTTTAATAAAGTTTTAATCTATGTGTATATGAACTTTCTTTCATATTTGCATCAAATTTAATAAAAAAAGATGTTAAAGCAGTCTGTGTACTTAAATTCGAGTTGAAAGGAACGTTCTGAAAGAATTCAACGCGCTCGATCGCGGCGTTATCAGCACTTTTACTATTCCTTTCTTCACGGCGGCGACCTTCGCGATGGATTTCGGTCGCGTAGCGGTACCGGTCCCAGTGACACAAGTAATATCGATACTCCTCCATCCGCGTCGATCTCTCCGAATTATCCAAGCGTCTTCCACCTCCTCTCACTCTATACACACGAAAGATGTGACACTCGTGCATGTATTATGTACACATAAACGTGTAAAGAAACGGCGCCTACGCCTGGCGCCAGCAGCGAAAGAAAGTGTGACCGGGGTCGAGAAGAGATCTCTTTTTCTCTCTTTTCTCTCTATATCTTTCCTCTCCCCCTTCTCTCTCTCTCTCTCTCTCTCTCTCTCTCTAAATGATCACTGTGCTCGTTTTTACGCCGGCTGAGGACAAGATGCGGGTGAGATTCGGGGCGAGGACGCGAGGTCCCCTGTCACCTCCCGGAAACGAAGGGGCCACGAAAGGACAACCATATCGTATCCTCGATACGTCCGAGGACACCGCGGACGATGTTCCACGCCGATGTAATTTGTCGTCAGCTCGCTGCTACGCGCCGATGAAAGATGTTGGAAAGTTCCGCCTCGCGACCTCTACGTAACTGGGAAATTACGACGCCAGGCAGTCGAGAAGGGTGGGTGGAGTGAGACACTTTCTTTGTCGAGACAACGCTACAGGGTGTTCCAAAGATTTATCGATTGAAATGTTGAACTTCAATAGTTTATGATTTTGTATTTGTATTATACGAAAACAATCGGTAACAATATTTGGTGTTGATATAATCAAATGATACTCTATTAGTATTTTATTTTTATTTTTTTTTAAATAGGCATTTTGAAATTTGATCGTATGTACTTGTACTACAAGATTTCAGACTGTCTCTTAATAATTTAACTGTGGTAACTGTGTAGGTTTTGGTTTACATTCGATAAGTGTCCTAATACTTATGAACAAGAGTGTACATTTCTAAACGTTGATATAACCATTCGTGCACCACCCTGTAGCATAGTGTCGCGAGGGCGTTTACGGAAGTCCGCAGCAGTCCGCATATCCTCGTCCTGTTCTCTAGAGCTGATTTATGCTGCGATAAAACGTATCCAGGGATTTCATATTTAACCAACAACACTGTCCGCGAATCGTCTCGTCGTAACTCAGGAAATTCGTCCTCGTTACCGTGGCCGTGGATACCTCGTTAAATTTAATTACCATCGACGGGGGCGTGTCCAGTCCACTCACCAACCGATACCCTTTTTAATTATTAATAAACGAGCCGCGAGCAACGTCGAGCATAAACTCGATGAGAAACGCACGTCGCGCGGCTGTTTTTCCTGGAAACGATCGGTCTGCACACCGCGTGGACCAACGCCAGTGCCTCCGTGTTGATTTACCGCCGACCGCGAATAAAACGGTCGTTAATAAGAACGATCTTCGTTTCGGCAACTCGTAAAGTACCATCTTAACGTCCCCTATATCGTGGCTAATATTCGGGACAGGTAACGCGCGTACCTACTCCCCTTTTGTACATTGAAGATGTACTCGCTGAAATAAGCGCGTAAGTTACGATCGTTCGCTTCCACCGCGTGCCAGTTCGACGATTCCTCGCCTTCGCTTCTGTACCTTCTAAAGCAAAACGAGCCTCTGGCCTCGCGTTTCGTGTCCGACGTCCTTTTAATTGAGCGGTTTAACGCGTCGTCGTAAACATTCCACCGCTAGCGGCAGCTGCGTCCATCCGATCGCTCCTCTTTTCGCGTCCTCCACTTTTTTTTTCCTATCTTATCTTTGCGCCTCGTGTAAAGGAGGGATCACGTAGAATCAAACGTCGCGCGATTTTTTTTTTTTTAGCAGAAATAAAATGAACATACAGGAGAATTTTTCTTTGAATGATCCTTCAGTTATGGAAAAAAATCAGCTATGGTTTTACCATGATTTCATCGGTATTATTAAAATTATTCTAATGATGCTATTTGCGTGTGTCGTGTCACAAATTATCAATCTCGATATTCTCCGAAACGGACGCTCGAAAGTATAATTTTATTACAGATTTTTTCCTCATTTTTGTACAAGCTGTCATCCTGTGTCCGGTCGTATCATCTTGTACACGCTCCCCTCAGGCCGTTTTCCTTTCCTTGCCTCTTTCTTTTGGTTTCAGTTCGTTTTTCTGGGAGGTGGGATAGCAGAGTGTCAGAGGAAGCAGAGCCCAAGGCTAAAAACCAGATCCATGAAACCCGAGCGGTACACGGTGTCCCGGCTTCCGTACACCGTGAGCTTCTCCGCGCTGCTGCATGTGGCAGGTGCATGGCCCACATATTCGGCATAAAAACTGGTAACCTAAGGTAACCGCAACCTGCCACGGTTCGAGGCAAACGCGTCATCTGATAAAACGACCGGGCTGACGCGATATTTCATGCCGATTCGCGGCGGATTACCTCGCGGCTACTGCGATTTTTGGACCGGAGAAACGAGCCTCGTCAGCATTCCAACGTGTTTTAATGTAGATTTTATGGATCTTCTTAATGGTCGAATATGTATATATATTGTTGCTTTTGTTGGCGGTGTTAAGTTACGCTTTGTGCGGCTGCGTTTCTCTCTTTCCCTTTTTTCTCTCTTTTTTTTTTGGACATGCCTGGAGGTTTCGAGATATTCGTATAAATTTATTGTAGTGTAAGAAGAATTTGTGGAAGGTTATCGACGAGAATATTTAAAGACAAGGCTTGAGGAAGCGATTCAAAAATATGGTGACCCCGATTTTTCTTCGCGTTGACGTAAATGTATATGCGATTACGTGTAGGAAGTATTGATACATTACGAATGCCGAATTACAAGTAGCTTTTAATGACGATGTTTCTTTCATAGACGTTTCAGTACTAAAAGAGATTGAATTGAAAATATGGCAAATTATATCTCCAAAGAAAATGTCACTTTTCACTGTGTTTCTCTTTTTAATTGGCCGGAATTATATGTACGAAATATCTTACAACCACAATACCAGTATAAACACGAGATTCTTATCTTAAACGTAAATCTTAAAATTCACAAAACAAGCAAATATGAAGCACATACTTTGTTTTCGAAAAGAGGATTTCGAAGCTTACCGGTATTTAAGTATAATTCGAAAACAAACGGAACGATAAAAATTTACGAAAAAGGTTTATTAAGATTAGCTGGAGAGATAGTGTGAAAGGAAAAGTCAAGAATAGATATTACAATAGGATAGTAACGAAAAACACTAAAGCTGTCTTTGTACACAATGGAAAGCAGCAAATGGTATCCAGGTATTCCACTAGCTTTCATAATTACCTGGTGCAACCTTTACGGAAAGTGTAAGGGTATATATGAACTTAAAGTGTCAAGTAAAGAAAGTATATTTTTAAAATGTTACACTTTCAATTTATGCAAAAAAAAAAAATTTGTCGACACTTTTCGAACAAAATAAATTTTTCGAATTCCTCGCGAATTTTAACAGCTTGTTAAAGAGAATCTTTTCATTCCCCATTGACTTAAACAGAATATTTCAAGCCGTTGAAATGACACTCGTTTCCAAACCACGAAGCCCAGTTACGTAGGCTGTCCACGCATCCGTTTCCGCCGCGGCGAAAACCACGACGTCACCTGTTCTGGAAGTGGTGCAAACCGCCGAGGTGTGACGTGGCCTGTGGGGGCAACCAGATAAGAAGTATACACGATCACGAGGGTATATACCTAGGTGAACTCAGCCAGTCCCTGGAAAAAAGGGCTGCAAGGAAGTTGTGCCAGGCGATTCGCAGGTGACGGCCACTTAATCGACGCTGAAACGAAGTGACTTGGGGGCCTAGGTGAGTAGGAAGGAAGTGAGGTCACCGGACCTTGGCCCACCTTGGTCACTGAGTGCTAGCAGGTGCAGAGTAGATGCGTGGGGAGCCACCGATACCGCTAATATCCATGCACGTCACCGCCGCGCACCGTACCACGCCGCAAACCGCACTGATTGCCCTAAGCGACCGTTTTGCAATTCCAATAAAACGATGAACAACGTGGAACTTCTTCTATTCCTATTGCAATTCTGTTTTTGTAAATAGATGCTCTTTTTTTACCGTTTCCGTAATACGCAGATTTTATTTTATTTTTGACCCGATCCTTTTGACGAGAGAGTGGGGATATCTTTTAATATATAATAAAAGATTGTTTTATGTGGTATAATTTTATTGGATGAACTTTTCGAGGATTATGAACTTGCTCCTCAAGGCCTCGAATGTTTTTTATTATACAAAAGAGAATGTATCTATGTTACGTATTCGCTGGATTCGAAGCTATTTTTAGACGAAAAATTAATCACCTAATTGTACCAATTGTACCATCTATCATAAGACAAGTTGTATATTTCCAAAAAGGAAGGATTCCTAGTATCTCGAAAATCTCTCCATTTCCAGGTGGAGTACCTCTAAACCTAAACGAATCCAGTAATTCACCGTAATTCTACATAGTTTCCGCGTATCACGATAGAAGAGACAGCCTCAAAATTACACGGAGCACGTATCCTGGCCAGGACTAGACGGACACCCGTCGTTCTCTGAACAAGAAACTCCCATCGCGACTAGGGGGATCGAAAGATCGTGGCGCCGTGAAAGAAACTGATCGCCAGTCACCGGGATGGACAGACCAGTGGAACACTAAGTGTATGAGTGTATTCGTGTGTATACACGCGGTGTGTCTGTCGGAACGTTGTCGCCGTGCGGGACATTAGCGAGTTTCTTCTGCAGCTCTTGAGCCCCGGGGGCAAAGAGGCGTAATGCAGTAACGACATTGATGATATAATCTTCCTTACTCGCTCTGCCGTGTACGCGCCAAGAGGGCCACACACGCGTGGAACGGAACGCGAGCGTTGCGTGGTGTGCGTGGCTGGAGGAGCGCGTGCCCTGGCTCACGGATGAGCTACCGGGGCCTGTACTCCATTTATCCCTCTCCCTTTCCTCTTAGAAGGGAAGGCCCAAGGGAATCGCGGTATGAAACGAGAAACTAATCTTCTCCGCGGTCCCTTATGAACTGGCTGGCTTGATTGTTTTATTCCGCCTGCTTTTCTTACCGGTGCCGACGCAGCACGTCTTCGACTTGATTCGCTACTGTTCTACGACCGATGGAATTGTGCTTTGACGTTTTTCTGATGGCTCGGAACGGTGTTTCGTTTTTTGCCGTGCTGGGTTTTTGGTGTTTTGCTTGTAAGAGGGATTATGGTTGTTGTTAAAGGATCGCTTTGTGTTAAAATGTAAGGGTAGGCGAATGAGTAGAATTCCAATGACGGTAATAACATTAAAAGAAAGGTATCGTTGAATGCTACGCTTAATTGGAATAACGTTTGAAATGGCGAAAATATTTAGCAATTCGTCCTAGGAAAAATCATGCTGAATTATAAATTATCTGATATTTTATCGTACCTTTCCACTAATGACAATAAAAACTATTTACCCAATTAAGATTAATCGTTTGTTTAAGAGAAATCTTATTAAACACTGCAAATTTATGAAATGATGTTACAAAAAGTAAGAAAGAAAATCAAAATTATTCGATACATTACTGTCACTTGTAATTTAATCAACTCTACGCGACAAGCTGTACAAACCAGTGACTGTCGTACAGACAAACAGCAAGCACTAAACGTCACGATACTAACTTGCACAAAGCTAACTATAAAAAGCCTCACGACTGTTTCATCACCCACACAGGAAGCACTAAACCCCTTGATCCTTTAGATTTCCCTAGAAACAGGAAATGGTTGCAGATCAACGAGACAAAACTGCAACAGGCGTCTGGACATCGCGCCCACATCTCAGACAAGTCTCGTTGCAAATCAGACGAGATAATAGTGTCCACGGATGTCTAACATCGGAGGAGGAGCCTTTGTCTTTATACAAGCGGCAATAATTATTTCGTAATAGCGGGTAATGGTACAATCATGGCGAGAATTTATCGCACGCGAGTAGTCCGCCAGAATCTTCGAGATTATAATCCTTTGGTTCAGGGAGGAGAGACACGAACGTTTAACGAATGGTTTCCTTGTTACTTTTCACCGGAGTCCGTATAAATTACGACGGAATAGCTTCATCTACGAGAGTTCAACCCACTGGACAATTTCCGCTGAGAGATCGATGTAAAGGGAAGCCGCGGATTTCTTTTTTTTTTTTTTTTAAGCCTGCGGAATTATCTTTGATAGTAATTTTATTTACGAGCCTGTTTGAACGATTTGCGTTCGTCAACGGGCCCGGCTTGCTCACGCTGACCAATTATCGTTTCTCATTCCAAGATTGTCCCGTTGTGTCGAGGATACTTTTACCGGTTGGATCGTTTTGCCATGTGAATTTGCAACGCGTGGTCGTGTTTGACGAGATTTCACGCGTACGAATTAGAGTCGAGAGCGCTGGAACGAATTGTTCGTTCGTTTTCGAGATTGAATGAATACGTTAGTGTAGTTAATATAATTAAGTGATCGTCCAATTTAATTTGATTGTGCAATTTCTAGGTTGATTTCATTGAGCAGTTTGTCCTTCGATGGATCTCTTGTCAATGAAACGTCGAGCTTTATATGGCGAGAATAAATGAAGTAAATAATTCTTTAATTAAGTATTCTTAATTAAATGAAATAAAGTGGAAATGGAATTTCTCCTTCGAACTTCCTATAACGAGCGAATATAAGGGAATATCAATATTCAATAACATTTATTTTCTGATTTTTAACAATAAATATGTATCATTATAGGATCAATTTAAGGTCTAATTGAAAAGTGAGAAGGCAAAAATATGGAAATGTATGATCGTTCACTATCTGTATGTGAAAAGGACGTTTCATAATTCCGTGTATTTATTACGTTCAGTCATGTTAAGTATAAGAGAGATCCGTCTCAAAAAATTGTTAATTAAAACAGGTTAATCGGCGGCTAACCGTTGAGCGATAAATGTCAGAAATTTGATATCGTGGTTGCTGCATAATCGCCACGAGAAACCGGACTTTCTCCGGTGTCGTGGAATTTACGAGGGATCGTTCCGGACCAGCCGAGAAGAATCGTTTACGGAGCAATAGGTAATACGACAATCTGGCTGATAAGCAGCATTATCGATACCTAGAACACAGACTTCGAGTTCTGTAATTGGAAAAACACGGTGAAACCTCTCAGCGATAGCAAGTCTCGCTTACGAAACGACTTCGAACAGAAAGAGAAACACATTCGCGATAAATGTATTTGTTGCACAGAGTTTCACGAAACTCCAGACTTTAGGGGTGGCTCCGAGATGATGCAAAGGGAAACAAATGCTTTTATTTAGGCAAATTTTATTTTATATAAAGGCAAATAAATTTTCCTGTCAAATCTTAATGCCTTGAAATATCTCAAAATCTGTAGAAAATTTCTTCCAAACGAATACGAAAAATTTCTTCCGAATCTCAAAAAACCTGAGGACACATACAATTTTCCCAGGCGATCGAACTTCGGTAGATCGAGATAACATGACGCGAATTTCGATTCTGCAAATACTGGCAACAACTACCGGTTGGAACGAGACGGAGAGCGTGAATTACATCCAGGCCCGAATAAGGAGACCTTTAGAGGCGAGTACGCCGATTCACGGATACCTTCTCTACGCTGCCTTCGAAATAGCTCTATCGAGGAGTGATCGAAGGTCGTGCGGGTCGTAACCCCTCACGGAGGACCGGATTGAACCCGGTGGCTACCAGGTGATCGACCACGCCTCATCACTTTGCTCGCTACCGAGGCAAACGAGGGACCAACGTTCAAGATGAAGGAAGAAGTGAGTGCGAGAGCTAGTGCCTGGTTATGATCGTCATTATCATCATCATCATCATCAACATCATCATCATCATCATCATCATTGTGCTTCGAACTCAAGGCGGTCACTCAAGGTCAGTACTCTAGCTCTCATACGATGCTGATCCCTCCTTTCTCTCGATGCGATTCTCTCTTTCTTTGTTTTGCAACAAAGTACAGATCTTCGAGTAGGAATTTTTCGAAGAGGGTTCGATGATGATGCGAGCGGAGAAGGGATGCAGAGTTGCTCAGGGTATATAGTCGAGGCTGGTGAGCATAGTGCAAAGTATAAGGTGTTGGTTGTGGTTTATACTAATCTTCACGCGTTGGATCAGTGGGGCTTCGATGAGGGTGTTATGTTCATACTCGGTATTGTTTTATCGGTGAAGTAAATAATAAAAAAATGAGAAGAATGGTAATCAGTGGGCTCGAACCTAGGTTATTGATGAGGGTGAAGGTGTTCTCTTTGTACTCTGTACTGTTTCATCAGTGAAATAAATAATAAAAATGTAACAAAAATAGGAATAAATACTTTGCAACACTGAGCCAGTATACAGAACAGTATAAAATTATAGGTAGAAATGTTAGACTAGTGACATTTATCGAAGAGACAGAGGAATATTCATTGATGTATAAGTAACGAATAACATTTTTAAGGATATTGCAAACATTTAGAGAATTTCTTATAAAAGGAAAGAGCACGGTATTCCGTATTATACGATTCATTCGTTCACTCACGTTCACGGAAACTATTTCACCTTTCAAACACCTTTGAACACTCTCTGTAGAATGCAATCTCTGCATCAAAGCACCTTGCTAACCCCGATTATACAAAACAAATTCAAATACAACGTTGAAAAATACGATTACCCAGAAAGGAAACAGGTAGAAGAGTTGTCTAAGAAAACAGACGATCACCGTATGCAAGCGGAAATTGTCGAGTGTTCGGTCAAACGAGAATGCAGCTAGGATCGTCGAATCATCGTGGAGCCACCCACCAGCTCGAGAAAGAAAAAAAAAGGTGTTCGAGATATCGTCTCGCGACGAGTGCACTCGAAACGTATCCTACCAGTCGGAAGCGAGATCATTAGTCCTGCGGGATCTGGACAAAAGAGAACGAAATCGATCCTGTTTGGAGGCAATCAAGTGGCGGATTCAAACGACAGCAGGCGCCCGTTCGATGTCGCACACCTTATGGCCTTATAATCGAATAGGTGTCGAGTCACGGCTCACAATGTGCACGCGCCTTAATTAAGCTTATTTAATTACCTTTGCACCGTGACCGTGAAGTTGCCGCCACCTATTTAACGATGCAAACGGTGAAACAGTCCTTGTTTCATAAGTCTGTCTGCACGTTTGTCAACGAGGTGTGAATATTCACACAACGTTTGCATAATCACGATTCACTTGAGAATTGATCCTATGAACGTGACAGTGTCCAATTCTTATTTCATTCAGAAGCACTTTATTAAGGTTTCTGAATAGATTAATTAATTCAGGAAATATTCGTTGTAAAATAATACAACACAATTCGATGCACAAGTTTAGTCAAGAATAAAATAGTACATGTACAAACATTTTTCGTTCGAGTAGAGAAATTTGTTCACTCTATTAACATTCTGAAATCTGCTATTTTGCATACAAAGAAACGACGATACATTATAAACATGAATGGAAAGATTTTTATAAAGTGTCAAGGATTTATGGAATATTGTTGTAAAAAGAATATAAATATAGGTGTAAGAAGAAAGTAATTTGGATGAATGTTTCTAACGAAATAGTTTCGATGCAAGCCTCGACTTTAGAGAATATTTTGCAAGGGATCGTTTACCGGGTTCAAGAAACGCGATCGAGCCACGTGGCTAATTAAAAGTCAAACGCTTTCGCGATCGATGGGACGAATCAATTTCGAAAACGCTCGTCTTGCGTCAACGAGGACTCGTGACCGACCCCACCCGCGATATTACCGAACGAAACGACCGCAACGTTTGGAAATTATCCGTCGACTGAAGTAGCAGTTTACGCCCATTTTAAATTACAGCTACAGCAGCGGCTCGATTACGCAGTCGACTGGAAACAACGAAATGCAGATTCGTGATTTTTTTTTTTGTCCTAACGATAGATATTGCCACAGGCTGGCCCGGACTTGCGACATTTTACTTGAGAAATCAATAGGATCGAAGCTATCGAAAATCCAGTTTCTTGTATTAAAGCTGTATACGAAATTGTCACGTAGAACTTTAAGCAGCGACTAACACATAAAAAAAAAAGAGAATAGTGGAACTAGTAAAACCTTACAATTATAAGGAACTGCAAAATTAAAGTCTCAGAATCGTAGAATCCTAGAAAATTGCGGAATTAGAAACCCTAGAAACCTGTGGAATTCAACAATCTAGGAACTGTAGAACCCTAACAAATTACAAATCTGATATCCTAAAGTTTCCAGACCCATACAATCATAGAATGACAAAATATGAAACCCACAGAAATCTTCTCACTGTAAACTTCCATTCTAAAACTGTCTAAATCAGTCATCCTGGGTCATACCAGTTGCTGACGTCGAACAAGAAACGGCACCATTGAACTCACATACCAGAACCTCCTCCTCGTTCCTGTCAGTCAGATAGTTTTCAGCCTAAAGCAAACCTAGTGCAACGAACTCCCCCTCTCGAAACAACGAACCAGCGAAATCGAAGATCCAAGGAATAGTACGCCACGCGATCGTCCCTGCGTTCTGATCATGCTTGCAAATACCAAGCATAGAGAGAACCGGTGCTTCATCTATTGCATGCCACGAAATATTATCAACAATTTCCAAGTAATCAGCGCGGAAGTCGAACGTAGCCTCAGTTCGAACGGTCCACGTCGCCGCTCGTAGCGAGCAATCACGAAGCAAAGGTGGAGGAGGAAGAACGAGATGAGGAGACGAGGAACAAGAAGAGGAACGAACGAGATGCTTACGTCAGTTTTCTGATCGTGACTGGCTCCACCCTACGTTACCGACCGCGAACACAGAGAGAGAGAGGCCAGACCGTGCCATTATTACCCTATTATATCTTGCATAACAGTAACAGTGAACGAAGTGAGCTATTACGCTGCTCGTCGTGGGGGTGGATGAAAGAAAAGAGGAGAAAGGAGGCCGTCTAGGCGGCTGAACAGTGCTTGAAGAGGGAAGAAGAAGGAAGAGCCGCTGTGGGTCGATGCGCCTACAGAAGGTGTCGGTGGAAAAATCATCGAAGAACGATTCACGTCGCTTCTAATCGATCTGAACTTGCACCTTGCTGGAATTAGGAGAAAATTAGATCGCTAGACTTTATTAGACAGATACGACTCTCTTCCTGGTCGAGCTGGCGTCGTTCTTCCCTGTTCTGATGTTCACGGTTTCAATTAGAGGGAAGATTATCAGGTTCTTCCTGGTCTCTTTCACTTTTCAAAGATAAGGCAAGGGAACCTGTGGATTGGAATATTACTCGAATCGATATTTCGATGGCGTAAGATGAATAAAGGAAGAATTAGTAAATGAAGAATGCTTGACTATCCATTAATCTTTGGGCTTTCTGTTAAATTAAATCACAGAAAAGTCTTTGAGTAGTAATGAATAATAATGATTTTAACAATAATAATGATGACCATAATTTGTACCAGGACTATGACTATGTATTATAAGTCAAAGCGTAAAAAGAGAATTAGGGAGAATCAATGAGCCATTAGTAGAAACGACGAGATGTTAATTAATCAATGTAAATGACAAAAAAGATATTTATTGTCAGTTATTAATTGCCTCGAGTGGAGGATCCTAACGGTCCAAGGAGGCAGACCCCGTGGCTTTTTCTTGTTTCACCTGTGGTATTCCTGTCGGGGGTCGTGTATCTCTTGCGTGTCAATGAAACAACGAAACTTACCAGGTCGTTTCAACGTTTCACATTGTCGTATACACGGTCGACCGGATTCATGGCGTTCCATATCGAATCGGAGATCTGTTCCCGATCTGTCATGGGCGACTTTTCGTCCATCCACCTTTACTTCCCTTCTCTGTCTTATTCTACATGTTTGTGCACACTTAACATCACGAATGTACGATTGAGACAGTGTGAGCGTAGATATCACCGAGACAAGAAGAGGAATTCGAAATCGGTCCTCCCACCTGTCACAAACTGAACACCGTCACGATATATCACGAGTATCTATGGATAATCGATTTATATCGACGCCTCGAATTCCTTTCGCAAACGGAGCCACCATTTTTGCAGACATCACGCCTCCAAAATGCCGGAAGATCTCTTTAAAAGATTTTTATTTCTCTTTCCTCTATTCTTTTCGATCCTTTCTTTTCAGCACTATTTCTACCCCTTTTTCTACTTTAAGTATAGTATTTTATAAACCCTTTCGAGCAATTTTATCTAAAACACGGTGGAATAATGCCTCTGCTAAAGCACAATGAAACCTGTCGTTTAGCCAAGTATGTTCTAGAGGAATTTAGGCGAAGTCATATATGACTGAGTCGTAAAAAACAAAAAAGAAAAGCTGGATCTTCTGGATGAATGACCTCTTTTATAGAACGTTGTTGAGATTATGTGAAAAAGACCAGATTATTATAATTTAAGATCGAAGTATTACTGGAAAGTTTCATGATAGATGATTATCGTGAATTATGTATCTCCTTGGAATATCTGAATCATTGTCCCAGGAGATTGTAAATTTCAGATAGTTTCGTTGATCGCATCCTGTACCACCCAGGCATCCATAGGGATTAAGATCAGCGACACCTGACCCTGTCGTCGAACACCGGAAGAGGAAGCCGACCCATCGGCAACGAAAAAGAGGAGCCCTTGTCATTCATTCGTGAACACGTGTGCGTGAACTATTAAAGCATGTAACACGTGCGGCAATCTCGTAAATCTGAGAACTCTGGAACTGGAGATCCTTCATTGATCGATCATTGAAACTTTCGGTTATTTTAAGAAGATTCAGAATGCTCATAACTCTTATAGATTTTAGAATTTTTAGAATTAAGAGAATATTAAAAAAATTTGCAATTTGTTCAATTTTCCATAATTATTTAATTCCTGAAATATTTCAGACATCATATTTATTTCAGCAGATACTATATTTTGACAAATCATCGTATAATTTATATTATATTTAATCATCGAAGTTAGTATTATACACCAATCCAAATATGCGTACATATTTCATTCTTGTTCGATTTTTAATTGAAACGTTCTTGGAAATACAAGTATTTATGCAGTGTACGCCCAGCACTTGCATGTGGCGATCGAAAGCAAGAAAAAGGAACAAGTAAGAAAAAGACAGGGAACGTACGATCAACAATATCGAGTATGTAAATCCATCGAGGATCTTCTTCGAGCACGATCTCTACTTTCGTTCGAATAGTACTTGACGATGTTCGTGAATCGATCGCGCGATCATCGTGTATGTGAATAAGAGGCGCATAGGTAAAGATCTGCGCTCGATGAATTCGTAGAATAGAACGGATGTTGGGCAATTCTTCGAATAGTTGGCAGGTGCCGCGGGTGGTGGGCGTCGCTTTACGCCAAATTCGATACGAAAACGAGAAATCCTGTTTCCTTTCTCACGACAGAAATTCCTTTAACCTCTTCATCCAGTTTCTCTAGATTTTTACGGGCCTCTTCCTACGCCGCAACAATGGAGCCAGATTTCTATTTTTACCGAGGAATTCCTGTTTAAAATCGGCCTTAAAACGAGACTTTATACACTTTCTACAACATTGCAACTGTAGATGTTTGATTTACGATTCTCTGTTCGATCTTGATGGAATATTGGAATACTGGAACGGCAGAATTCTAGGGGACTATAATACTGTTATAGAATATCACTGTACGGAAGTTCAATCAATGTTAAACATTACACTTTTACTCAATAAAACACTTGAAAAAATGATTCAAATTCTGTTTTCATTGCTTCCAAATGTTAATAGATATAAATAGATAAATAGATAATTAAACATTGATAAATATATTCTTTTATGTACGAATTTTTCAGTCTTCACAAAAGCTAATCCAGGGATAATTAATCATTTCATCTAAGTTCTCCCTTTGTGTTTGTAATTATTAATATTTTTCCTGCTCTTTGTGTTAGTTGGTATGCTAATAAGTTTAGCACCCGTAGAAATAGTCAAGTAAATAAATAAAAATTATTGATACTAAAAAATAGCAAAAAAAAAACCTTCATACAGAGTACATGAACGAATCTGGTTCCCAGGTTTCTATTTCATCCAAATCAATACTCTGTCAGTTAATCCAAAAATCTCTACCCAAATACAGCCATCGTTTCGACGTCCACATTTGGACTTCTATCGTTCAACTGCGTGAACCAGCAAAAAAGTAGGTTCCTACGGGGACGTCGCAGGTCCGAAGATCACGAATAAGCGCATATGGAGAGACCGTGAAGCGGATGAGGGGTCAGAGTACTTCCTACACGCGGTGCCTATGGGCTATACCCATACGCACGCGATTACGTGGGCACCGACGTGTGGGACATCATAGAACGAACACGAGGCAAAGCACCACCTGTTGAAACCCCACGAAGGGTCGCAAAGAGAACGCGTTCGACAGGGACAGGTGAGAGGAAAGGAACGAGAAGGTGAAGAGGAGAAAGAGGATGAAGCAGTTTCGTGAGTAGGAGAATTCGTTTGTTCACGCGTTTCACATCTTCGTCTCTTCTTATCCCTGTCTGCTTGATTCTCTCGGTTCCTTTTGCGTTAGTCATCGCTGCCTTTCGCAATACTTATTATATTCTTAAATGAACCACAGCCAATCCTGGAAGCCAGAGGCTACGGTAATTGGCCAAGATGCGTTCACGGACAAGCAAAAAAAGCACAAATGTAAATCTTACGACATGGTAGAAGTATCACGCGAATAATCATTGTAATTAAACCGAATTATAAACTGTTTGATGATGATGTGACGAGACAGAGAGGTTCTTGAAACTTTCGAGAAGTGTGAATCGCGAATGAATGATGTGTTTGCACGATGATGGAGCCGTGATTATGTGTAAGAAGGATTCATTAGAAATTTCAACATCTCACTTTAACAGACATGGGAAGAATTAGCTAGCTCTTAAATTTTTATCGAATGAAAGACACCGTTTTTTCGACAATATTTTGAGTATTGAATTTTCGTTGAAATTTCTTATTCTCTTGCTACGCGAAGTGACGAAAAGTATGAGTAACGAAGAGGAAAATTTCACGGCCAACCCAATCCCGTCGACATTCAAAGTTTATCGACTCCACGAGCCACCTCGACCCTGATCGAACGAAGACGTCTCACAGAGGACAGAAAATTTCCACGGTGACGAGAGGAAGAGTTTTCCCATCGTGTCAAGATCCAGAACATGGAGGTGGACCCAACATTTGTCTTATTAGAGGAGATATATTAATGTCAAAATGCATTACGACGTACGTCTGCATCAACCTGTCGTGTCGAGAGCTGACGCACACGAGCGTACGTTCACTTCCCTCGTGCCTCTCTCTCTCTCTCTCTCTCTCTCTCTCTCTTTCTCTTCGATGGAACGTTTCATAGTGGACGTGGGCACGTAAGGTTCACGATTACGCATCGCGACGGCTCGTCTCCCTTTAACGAGCGTTATTCAATAATATTTAAATTTAATGAGCGCCTCGTAAACAACATTAATGAACTAGGAATCGGGCGGTACCGGCGGTATTAATTAAAATATAATGAGACGAGTAATTATTGAGGATCGTAAAAGTATTCGTCGAGTAATCGATGGAAACGTCCGTATTTCTTTACCTTTTTTTTTTTCCGTATTCGAACTGATCGATATCTAAAAAGCTGATCAATCTTGACTCTTCCGACGTGGAGCAAAAGATCATTTGTGGAATCATCGACAGACGGGTTTCTCGTTGAATAAATGACTCGAATAATTTACGAAATCCATCGTCGGATGTCCATCTTCATGGGACAGGATGAATGATTCATCACCGTGAGGATTAGTTAGGCTCGCGCGAAAATATGGACTGTTTGCGGAGGATTAGTCAACCTACACTAAACCTACTATTAGTCTTCTTCGGGAACAATAGTGGAGATAGTGTTGCTAAGTATGTAATTGACAGAGTATCTCCTTTTACGAAAGAAGAGATATTGCAATGTAATTTAGGCATCTCTATTATTTCGTAACTTTCTATTTTTTGTATACCTCAAGCAACTTATACAACAGAAATACAAGCTTCCACATAACACAAAAGTTAGATTTAAAATTTTTGCCTTTATATTAACCCCCTCTCTATATTCAATTCAACTACCTAAGAACGTACATTAAAAATTTCCACCCTTTTTCTTTAGGCAGTAGAGGAAAGAACAAACGATAATCAGAAATGGACATAAATATTTCTGCTCATCTAATATGATATCTATCATTGAAAGTTTACATTCAAAATGTCTAAAAATCCCAGCTGAACAGAAGCCATCGATCAGACTCAACAATTTCACATATATACACACAGAAACACGCGCGCATACACACAAAGAAACGATCATCCTTTGCATCGAGCGCGTCGAGATGACAGGATATCGCGTTGAAACAATGAAGCTCGGGCTGTCGGAGTAAAATCGCGGCGAAGACGGAGGCTGGGCCGAAGAAGAGAGGTACCTGATTCCCTCTCGAGGGTACCTGCACAATACCTGCACGGCGTGGGCGCATGAACCGCCTGGCCGCGTCTCAACCTGCTGAAACTCGTTCCACGATGGGGCCTGACGAGGCTCTACGGTGCACCAGCACGTACGTCGGCTTCCGAGGACGACGGGCTTCCCTTCTCGTAGCTGTCGAGCCTACCGCCACGAATCCGCTCCGCGTTCACGGAGGAGAAGATGTAAAAGCAACGAAGAGGCCACAGAATCGCCGCGACCGAGGCATATAAACCAGGATTACCGGAGACACGCGGCGCCGTAATTCTCACCAGCCCACCGATCGCCTCTACTCAGGCTTAAAAATCGTCCCTCGCACACGCTTGACTTTCGATCGTTCCTTTCGCACCCTTTGCTTCCGCTCGTTTCTTGCTGCTCTTACTTTCCTATTTCAAGAAGATTGATGAATTTCGGGGATTTCTTTGTTACATGTAAAGGACATTTTGCAATTCTGCAAGATATTCGCGAGATTGTACCCTCTCGAATTGTTCCAAAACATAATGTTTCAAGTATGCCGGAAAGAACAATTATCAAGTTGAGTGGAACAGAGGAGATTGATAGTACTTAAAAGGAAAATGAGAAATGAGTGCTTATTGATACAAAATTATTTTTAAACTAATATTATTAATCTTCGTTTCTTCTTATGGAGTTGTACCTTTCTGAAAATTGAGTACTTAAAACGTTGTAGTATGGAACCTTTCAATTTTCTTGTTTTAAACGAAGAATCGTGTGGTGAATACACGGTTAGTTAAATGTACGTAGTATATAGAGGAATATTAAAAAGTTTGAGTAGTTTTATTTAGTTCTGCATCTTGGATAAGGATTTTGCGATTGCACGAAGAACACAGTAATATGGGATAGTATTTTTTCTTAAATAGAAATTAATAATGCAAATACAAGAGTGATAAGAATACAATCCTATTGATTTCTTTCTATAGTTAAATGTATTAATGTTACTGCTCAACCTTTTAAGAACAAAGCACTTGCTCCCTCCCTTCAATTACCCACTACCATAAATCTCTTACTCTCTAAATCAAACATGACATTCAAATTAATTGATTAAAAATCAATATCTCAAGATACTATATGTCCCAGCTCTACGTATCAATTACTCATACCTAAACCAGCGAAACGCTAAGTCTGAATAATTTCACGACACGTGGGAACACATAAGCTGCATAGAACACTTAAAATTGGACACAATGCGCGTCAATGGATCCAGGATGACGAGCAGAAAGAAGGGAGAGGGATCGTTCGGGGCGCCTGCACACAATGCCACTCGAGTGGTAATTTGTCCGAGATGGGTCATTACTGACTTAAGGCCTTCGCCTTTCCCTCGAAGGGGCCCTCATCCTCCACGGGACACAGGTCTCTCGCGAGAAAGCGAGACCCGCTGACCTCATCGTGAACCGCGGCCGTCAAAACACGCGCGCGAGCCCTCTTCAGATCTGGTAATTTCGGTGTCGAGCAAAAAAAGGAAGCGGGCGTAAAACGCATCGGCCAGAAGAGTGGCACGGTAGACAGATATACGTGGCGTCGACCAGCTTCCATGATGGCCAGTCTCCGTTCCATTTCGGTGAAATGGACCTCGTGCCTCTGACACGCTGTTTTGCCAGAGTACATTCTCGTCTGATGGAATTTTCGGACGATTCGGGAAGCTTAATTTGCGCGCCGAAGATTGGAGGAACTGGTGTACGTCATTCGTCATTTTTTTAATTACTGAGAAACGTTGAACGATGTAAAAATTAAGGTTTGTTGGAGAAGTTCAGGGCGGATACAAATAGAATTTGATGAAAATATAAGGAGTTTGTGTATATCTTAAGAATTTCTTTTTTTTTTTATAATTTAGTACATTCCTGACACTCGATTTTTTACTTTACTGAAACGGGAAAAATGCTAGTGAAATAAAAAATGGGGTATTTAACGTCATGGTTTTTCAGATGAGGTTGTTCGAAGGTTTCAACCTTAAAGGAAAGAAAGAAATTAAGTTTTTGACAAAATGAAACATTTAGATTGCCGGAAAGTGTAATACAATAAAAAATGATTGCCTAAAAATATGTGTTTCGCTTATTTATTTAAAAATCAACAGACATTTTTCAGGTAATCCTGCATCCACAATTCTTATTTCCTAATTTTTGTTAAACATTACTTAGACTTCTATCAACACGAGAAATTATTATAACCGATCGTAATTTTATCTGTCGTAAAGAAAGAAAGATTTGACAGTAATATTCATGTCGCAAGCAACATTATTCTTTCACTTTATCATTTCAATTAACGGGTTACGCAAAGGAGAAGAAGAATCGAGTTCATCCCAAATTGATTCCTTTTATGCATTGCTCGACTCGCAAATTTTCTCCACGATTACAGAGGAACGTTGCTTTAAATACGTTCTCTCATCATCGTTCGCAAAGTAAAGCCAGAGGAATCTTTAAAATACTCGCGGGCGAAGATTGCGGCAAATGGAGGTTGGACGGTGTTAATTGAGAAATACAGATTCGCGTGAACAACATGAAAAACACGAACGAAAAAAAGAAAAAGAGTGAGAGAGAAAGAAGTGAGGGCAGCCGCGATAAATTCGATCGCCCGGGACAAATTGCCAATAAAATTGGCGTTCACTGCATCGGCCGACACGCACGTAGCTGGCCTTAAGTCACATAATTCCGTCCGTAACTCACCTGTTTTCGCGTGTATCGGCCGAAATTTTAACTTACGCCGACCATTATCCCGTCCAGCGTGCCCGTTTGGTGAAAAATTATTGCTACTCGCGTCGCACGGTAGAGAATCGTCACGATAGGACAAGATATTTGCAACCAGGACATTCTCCAACCAGAGGAATTTTCGACTGTCTCGTCTTAATCGACGCGCCTCTCCATTGGTCAATTACAGATCCGTGAAAATCTTCCAGAGAATCGAAATGAGTGACTTCGAATTGGTACAACTGAGTCGAAGTCCTTGTTTTATATCCTTTTTATGTATTTTTGCACAACATCCTCCACTTCACCAAAAAGAAAAATTATCGTTATATTATGATATATTGAATAAGAAAAATACATTTCGTGTATTTAAAACGTCATCGCTATTTTTCGAGAAAGTAAAATATTCTGTTGGAAATTTATGCGATATCAAGGAGCATCTATGGATACTAATTCCAGAGAAAATTGTACGATAGAATTTCGTCGATATATGGTTAAAAGTAACAAAGAATATTTCGTAAAATATACTCGACAAAGTTGCTTTTTCACTCTGTATAAAACACATTAACGAGAGTCAATTTTTACGATACTAAACGCTCATTACTGTCATCGTTATTTGGAGCGATTTATAATACAGTCCAAGGCTTTAGCATCCATAAGAATCAAAGATCTTTCTCTATCGCCGTGTCTCTGGGGAATATCGAGATGCACGGGTTAAAGATGCTGAAGAATGCAACGATTGTACGCACACACAGGTTGCGAGAACGGAGAAACGCGGCTGAATCATCGTTGATCGCTTGCGAAAGCGTGCTTTTCGCGGCTCGTTCTTCCGATAAATGAACGCGTGTCCTTAATCGGCCGAGGTACGACTGGCAGCTACGGATTTATGTGGATTAGTAGAACCGTAACCAGTATAATCTTCCTCAATTTATTCGTTTCTTTTTCTCTCCACTTTGCTTCCTCTCCTCCATTTTTGGAAGGAACATTCGTCGCGTGTTGCCGTGGAACAGTGATCGTGGAACATTATGAAAGTTATAAGCTGAAATTGACAATTTCACGTCAGCTTCTCGATGTCTGGCCGTGGTCTCTGACGCCCACGCCAGAATGGAGTTTACAGGTGCGGCTGGCAACCTGTATCTTCGTTCGACCGCGTGGATGCGTGCGCGTGTCGCACGCACACGCGTTCCAAAGCGTGCGACGCGTGATATACTCGACCCTCTCTCGTCCGCCTCGTTACGCTCAGCCAGAGGCTGGCCAGCTCGTTTCGGCCGCATCATCTGGAGGAATTTCTTTATGTCTTCTTTCTTTTTTCTCCTCCTTCGACTTTTTCTTCTTTCTCTCTTGGAGAACATTTTTACGACGCGATAAAAGCATTGTCGGGGAAAATCGAATTTCTTTCGGGGAATTTTGGAAAACTTTCGGCGTCCCGATTACGAAATGAAGTTACTCTTCTGGGAATGTTTCTTAGCGAGAATTGGATGATTTTTCAGGAGTGATTTTGATGAGTTCAGATTTAAGAAAAAGGAACTAACAATATTAAAATAGAAAAATTCTTCATCCTTCGTTCTAATCAAGAAACTTTGATCACTCGAGTATCATCACTTACATTTTATCTCTGCGACGGTGCACAATTTGTTAAAATAGCCTTTCACATTCTCAGCAAAAAGAAGAAAAAGAAAAAAGGAAATGAAGTAAAAGGAAATGATTTGATTCATAAATTACATTACACAACCATTTCAATTTAACACGAACATTCTACAACAGCATCTTGAAAATCGTCACATTCTATTACCTTACTCGTTACATGCAATCTGTGAAAAAGAATATTTTCTTTGAAAGAGGTGCATGTAAGGTGTGCGTTCGTCGGTGCCTAACGTGATTAAGTAACTACCAGTCGTAAAGCCACGGCGAGATAATCCGTGTAAACGCATAAATTGCTGGATATTTAAGATAGCGCGGCGTTATTCGGATAGGTCTGGTGATGGCCGCGCGTAAGTTACTGCCGGGCCACCTAGGCGGATCACGAGCCACGCCTCGTCCCACCAAAACGGTCCTTTATGCTCGGAAAGCTGGGCACAAAACGTGCGTTTTATAGGGACACCATAGCGTTGGAAACGACAAGGCGACGCGTGCGAGCTATCACGCGGCTGGCCCCTTCGGATTAAAAGGGAAATCGACGTTCTATTTCCTGCTGCCACGGTCGGACAGCCTCTTTATGGGGACACGAAGGTGGTCCAGGATCGTTCGTTTCACCGGCCAAGGCTGTTTATCTTACGGGGAACCATTCGTTCGTAACCGGGCCCGTACTGTTTCTATGCGTTCATTGTTTCTATGGTTCTCGTGGGGGGCGACCGTGAAATACGTTTGATCGTCGTGATCGTCGATCCTCCAGCTTGAGATCTTAAGCTCGTGTGGCTATTGTTGGTCGTCGAGTACGGGAAATTTTAATGGCCCTCCTTCCATGCTGAACGTGACGCGTGAATTTAAGTGGTATGAATTTATGAATAGGTATGGATTTCTTGATATTATTCTATCGTAGACTGCATTGTTTATCTTATACTATGAGCTTAGATCCTTTCTTTTTTCTGAATTCTTTGAACAATTTTATTTTGCAATACGCGATCAATTGAAGTGACGTGAATTTATCACTGACTATCAGTTTCAGCGATATTAGATTATGTCTTGTGTAATTTCTAAGTACACGCAATGTCAATTTTTAAATTTTCAATATTCGTTTCGTCTGTTTATTGTACAATAAATTTATGAAAGTACACGATTGAATATCAATCTCCCTAATTGATCAAGGGAGGGTAAAAGTATCTTTCCCATCGCATATCGCTCTTCATCCCTCAAAATTATCCACCCACATAATTCCCCAATTACTTCCATCAATATATTTAATCACCATATCTCAGATCCATCCCACAATTCACAACTAAATCACGTAGCCCGGTCACGGTCAGAATATCAAAAAAGAAGAAACTCCATGGCTGCTAGAAACGAACAATATCTTCGTTACGAGGAGACATCATTATTTGATCCAACATCGAGACGATCTCACGGTGCATTCTCGAGGACGAGGAGAGCTCGAAGAAGGCGTCGTGAAGGTTTCTCCAATCGTGTACGGAGATTGAATTCACCGTGGTTCCCCGGGTTAGTTAGAGCTGTGAGGAGGAGTGGTGAAGCGAGGGAGAGAAAGAGAAAGAGAGGGAGGAGAGACCGCGTAGAGACAGTAATTTACATGACAACGAAATTCTGGTTCGTAACCCGCTTCTGACCCTCCTTATCGTGATCTCCCCCGATTCTTCCATATTTAAAGGAGCTCTCCGGCCAGTGACCCGTAGATCCTTCTTCGGCGTGAGCTCGCATACTGTGGCTAAGGTGGCAGCAAACGACACGTAGGGCACAGGTGCTACTCTCGATCGTATCGAGGCCACCGATCATTGTATCGAGACGAGACCGCCGAACGGATTTCCATAAAACGGCCGCGAGAGATATACGGTATTGTCCCGCATCGGTCGCCGTACCATCCCTCAACCCTGCCTTTGAATCAAGATCGAGGTTCTCTGTGTATAGGTAAATTCGTATCGACCAAGTAAATAATGGATCCTGTATGGAAAAGTATAGGGAAATCCGATGGTGACATGTAAATCCTTTAGAGGTACATGATACTTTAAACTGTGATTGAATCAAGAATACCGAATGTGATTGGTTTTTGATTAATGATCATTTTTTTTAATCTCTAAACTGAATACACTCTAACATCCTCACGAAAATATACTTCTTTCACAAGAAATCTTCATCGAATTCGAGGACTAAAGTCTCGTGGACGTGGAAATTTTCCTAACATCGTTGAAAAAAGTATTCCACGTTGACAAGCATAGATGACGGGATGCAATATCATGCTTCATCATCGTCATACCAGCATTCTTCGTTCTAACGAAAGCAAGGTGGGCAGCAGCCGTTTCTCTTAAGCCACAATTCCCTGGCTAGGTGATGTAGTGCGGCTGAGTGATTTCACAAAGGACCAGAGAGTTAAAGTCCCGACTCGTTATGCCTAAATAATTTTTTTCGTCGTTTATACCGTCGTGGAACACGCTCTTCTCCCCATTCGACGTAGGGCAGGGGGGTTCGGAGGGAGAGTGGGGCGAGATTTAAGGGAAACGAGAGGAAGAAAGAACGAAGTGGAGGGAAAGAAGAAACACAACCTGTCCCATGTATCTTGTGGGCAGGGGCGCTTCCGTCAGCATCTACGGATTCATTAGAGAACAATAGGATGATGAGTGCAGTCCGTGAGTTGTAACAGACTCAAGACGTTGCAACGTGGATAAGAATGGGACGGAGAAAGAAGCAGAAAAATAAAGGAACAAGAGAAAGAGAGAGATAGAGATTCAACAAAGGCGCGCGTATGGTAAGAAGCAGCTCGTAAGGATTTTCTTATATGGATTTTCTTCGCTGGGCTCAACCGGAATGTTCAATTTCAAACGATACTCTTACGTTGCCATAAGAGGATCATCCAGTGTGACGTTTGCGGAAGAGGAGATGGTAAAGGATGGTAATTCGAGGGTAACTTTACGAAATTCTGCATCAATGAATACTCTGTGACAGATAACAGAGATTTTTAAGAGTTTCGATATTTTCCAAATAAATTATCGAAGTCGTTCACGATAAAAGTACACGCGTGCAGGTAGCCCATCTTTCTTCTCCTGTTCTTCTCTCCCTACGCCAGCTCGGTGTCTTCGTTTTTTCGCGGCCACGACGAAGTGCACACCGGGGAAAGGGTACGTAGAGGAGTATGTAGATTCAGGACAATGCGGTCCTATTAACGAGATCAAACGATACACGGAGACGACCGCCGTGGTCCGGTACTGTGCTCCCGCCAACCAGGGATGCATCCTTGCTCTGTTCTTTCTTTACACTTCTTTCAACTGTACTCATTCTTATGTGACACTCGTCGAATCACACCTGAACACTTATCAAATTGAAAATTAAAATTTCAACGAGAATCTTGTATATTTATTTTCATTTTTCAAAACTTAGAAGAAACAAACATTGTTTTTTTAACGAGTCATTTAGAGATCCCCTAAAACTCATCTAAAAGTAACAGATTATTTCTTCCTACAAAATTTACTCAATATCTAGTGAATGATTATCAGTTTTTATATGTTGTTCTACCGTTAGAGATGAAAATTCATTGATATTCCTATTCTTATTCTAATTTTTCATTCAACATCCACATTCGAAAAGCATATCGATGGGATTCCGTGGAAAAATCACGTTTCCTTCAACGTGGAGGTGTATGCAAAGGTAAACGAAGATGCATCAGAAACGTTATGTTAATATTAAGCAGAACTGCGTGCAGGACCGTAGGTGCTTTCCAGGAATCTCTGGCTAGTCCTGCGGCCCTGACGATGATAAGGCCGCAGCACGACGGTGGCGGCGTTACCGGGCACCAAGGATTTACAGAGGCGACAGACCGATATACCACATCCCTATCCCCATGGGTTCCTCGTTCGCTTTACCTCGGTTCGCTCTACTTTGCCTCGCCTCGACTTTTTCCACCCAAGGAGATCCCTCGCTTCTGTTACGGTGGCCGCTCTGTACGTATGTACCACCAGTATGTAAATGCACCTTGGTAAACCGGCTATTCATCCTCACGCCGATATATAATTTATCCGCATAATTCGCGTTTTAACGTGTAAAAACGACCGGGTCGTCAAACACTATGTTTCCTCTTCCTGAATTTTCGAACGGATCGATTGAAATTTCGATAGACTCTACTTAAAATTTCGAGACGGTTGCGTTTAAAGAAATTCAATTTCTTAAAGAGAAAGGACAATTCTCTTGTTTCAAAATTTCTGAGCTACCTACTACAGGTTTCTATTTTTACTTAAAGCTTCGAAATTCTCATTCAGATCGAAGAATTTGTAAATTAAACCTATGATTAGAATCAAAGTTCTATAATTTCCTCCGATGTGACACGATTTAGATCTAAAGGACCTGTTTGTGTCCCTCAATTATGCCTCGGTAATTTTCCGATTTCGTCTTTCGATTATGTGCTTAGTATTCGAAACATTTCTCCTCCTTCTCTAACTTCACCATTCCTCCAGGCATCCTCTGCTAATCGTTTCCAAGTACCTTTCGTAATTACAATTCCACACCACCTGTCTACTAATCATCATCAATCCCACCGTCTTCACGGTAATCTTTCCAAGAAAATCCCGTTTACGAAGCTCGTTCGAAGAAACAACAGGTACAAGTATATTCGTAAACCATCTAGCAAAAATTCAATGGCTGGCTGTGAGGGAGCTCGCTGTGGTAAGCAGGAGCACGTAACGCGGTTTCTCCTCGTCGTGTATCAAGAGCACGACGAGGGTGGAACAGAGCGGGTACGGTTAAATCGTATGCAAAAGAAGAACGCGATGCCCTGAACGAAAGAAGAGAAAGAGGAAGAGACACACACACACACACACATACACAAAAAAAAGGAAGAAGAAGAAAAGAAAAAAAAAAGGAGGCAGGAGAGAAAAGAGTAAAGAGAAAGAACAAACGACAGTCAGGCAGTCGAGAGAGCAAGAGACGAGGGACACGAGCGAACCAGATTGCTTTAATTTGTTGCGCGTCCAGCAAAAATGTTAATGCCCGTCGGCCGCTCGTAATTCAGCCCAGCCGCGCGGCCTTCTCTCTTTCTTTCCTTCTATCCACGCTCGCTTTTCCATCTCCCTTCGATACACTCTACCTCACAGTTTAGTCTCTTTCACGCGTTACACACGGTGGCTCTTATCTGCGGTTTTATGTTCGGCTTTGCGTTTCAGCCACGCCGATCCTTCGCGCCCAGAACACGCCGACGAACGGGGAGGAAAAAGGGGTTGGCAAACGAGCAGAATGTCCTGTGTCTTCTGTTCGTAAATGCATCCGTACTGTTTCATCGAATCCTGTATAATTGTAATTCGTAGAATTTCTTTCTAATACATGAATATTTTAAATCGTTTTAGAAATCGTTTAATTTAACTATCTTGAGTTATTCAATATATTGCAATTCTTTCGAGTTTCTTTCTATGGAATTTTGACAGGGTGTTGGTATCATATCTCGTCCGGTTTTTCAAGTGTATTAAGTAACAAAATAAACGACAATATGTTGTGTTGTCTCTTATTCGGAATATATCGATAAAAAGGTTCGAAATTAAGTTGAATGTTATATTTGCAACTACTAATGTTACCAACTTCGATTGGAATAAATCTGCTAGAAAAATTCAGTGTGCGTATTTTCACGAAATTTTTTAACAAACTCCAACACAGATACGATGACAGTTCAATTGCATACTCTATCCAATTAAAAATTCTAAACTATCCCATATAATCCAATCAAGTTTCCTTCAACAGAATCCACACAGAATGTACATTGACATTGTAACAGAGGACATAACGAAACCTTCCGATACTAATAATGATATCCTTGGTAAATAGGTACTTCGATACCCCTTTTCTATAGTTCTATAAAACTACCATACCTCTGTCCACGCACATTCGAGAAATCCCAAACAAGTTCCAAGCAGTTGCAGCTTATTAGAGACCGAATCCGCTGGATAAAGTAATCACCGGTTAGCCAGAATCATTCTGACGAACCGGTAACATTAAATACCCAGGAAACAGAGGAAGAAGCACCTAAACGATAATAAACGAAACAACACGAACGCTGACGATTTCACGCGTATTCTCCCTTTTAAATTACAATTAATCGCTGGATGAATTATTCATGAAACGGCGGTCCCGTAACGCCTGTAAATATCTGCCCAATAACCGATATCGATAATGTAATGCCTAATAATCCGAGACGCTGTCCAGGTGTAAGGCTGAATGTCCATAATTTTCCTCTTAGTGGCTATACGGGGACCTATACACGGAAAGCCACGAGACGCTACACGCTACAGACCTCTATTACAGAATTTACTGCGTGGACAGGGCTAAGTATGATAGCCGGTCCCGGTCTAGCCGCGCTATATTCACGACGAGCCGCCTCGTGAAGTGCATCGAAACGATTCAGATAAAACAGCGTATACACCATGTGGATGGAAACGAGGCAGCTTGCGTAATCGCGCTGAAACAGACCGTTTCTCGTGGTCTTTACTATGGTTGTCGTCTATCGGTGAAATATTTCACGTTTTCTGTATAACCATCTCTTCGATTAGTAGAAGAAAAAAGAAAAAACAACAAGAACGTCATTTTTCGTATAGACGATGTGCACTTCCGATAGATCCTGTAGAGGCGGCTGTTGCACTTGTCGCGTCCACTTTCCCGGCCGTTTTCACACGAACGATGCTGTGGGAACCGCTCTCGCTTGCTGCACCCAGTGCAGCCTATGTCGACCACTTGGAAACGACACCCCACAAAAAAGCGACCCCCTTCCGCAAACACTCTTCACTGTGTGCGCCAAGGTGGCCCGTTATAAGCATATGGGAGAGTATCGATAAGTCGAGAATTCGCCGTGGCTATCGTTTCTCTCGTTAAACTACGGGGAACGAGATCGTGTATGGTCGGTTGTATCGTTACCTGATTTTGATTTGATCGCGATTTCTTGTACCCGGGAATATTTTATTTTACGAAACTTGTGTGTGTGTGTGTGTCTGTGTGTAAGACGAACAGGATTATAATTTAGAAATTGACGTTTCTTGAGGGGAGAGTGTATTAGAAATCATATATCTTTTGCAACCTAAATAAGTACGCGACAAATAGGTCGTAAACAAGATGTTGATAACGAACAAAAACGTATCATTGATTAAAATAATAAAACCTGTTTTATTTATGCTACTTCGAAGTTGATTGATTCGATATTTTTATTGGAACAATACCCGTTGAAAGTTTTATTAATACTTAATAAAGATTTACAGCTCTAGCAAGGGGTTTTAGAGTTGTACTTGAAAATGTCAAAAAATCAACTACAGTTGAAACTGAGTTGGTCAATTTATTCACTTGTTACAGATTTTAGACGTTAAGTATCTAATAATATTAAGATGGAAATATAGTACAGAGAGGAACAGTAAAAGTTGTCGGGAATTGTAATTGAAGTAGACAGTTCCCCAAAGAAGTCTCGGTCGTACAGGAAAGATAAATCAAATTAATGGACTCGACGATTTCCCACAAAAGGGTCAATGGAAAAAAGTGGTTCGACTAAAAAATGTAACCAGACGTCATCGAGCAAAGATCAAACGGTTGAATTTTCCCCGTGATGTTTGTCTTAAATATTATTTCACGACTCGAAGGGCCAAGAGCTTCTGAATCCCATTCATAGAGTCGGTCAAATATTGTCCAATCCCAATCGTTTTACTGCCTCCTCTTCATTCACCGGTAAACTTATCTCGCGTGTTTTCCTTCTTTTTCATCTTCTCTACCTCTCCTTTCTTGCCTTTTTTTTATCTCCTTTAATCCTCCCAAACCCTGTCGCGCGACATCATCCATCGTAATTTTTTACCGTCGTTTCCGTGTGTTCGATCAACAGTAATTTCTTACTGTTGACAGTGGTACCCTTTTTAAAAAGGGGCAGAGTATAAGCAGTAGGCAGAGATCTAGCCGTGGACCAAGTGCGAGATTGCATCTGTCGCTGCGGAAACGGCTGCACCCGCGACTTCCGTTCCACCGTGGCGCGTTCCCACCCTTGAGAGAGAGAGGTTAATAGACTGCCTGGTCGTTCCTTCACAGGAAACTTCGTCGATCCAGCAAGTGCACGTGGAATTACAGATGAGTTACGTCAGTCTGCTTTTCACAATTTCAAGATCCACAAAATAGCGACGTTACTTTTTCAAATACAATTCCCCGTAACCTATCGAATCCCATTATTTTTATTTAAAATTGAAATTTTGATATCAATTCAATACCAATATTTATGCAAGAAATATTCAATAACGAAGAACATTTATTGTTAGAGAAAGTTATCAACGTCTATACAGTTGCGAAAATACCAGGAACCATTAAAAATCGAAAGGAAGAGAAAGTACAACCAGGAAATCTATGCAGTCAATATTTTAAACAAAACAAAAAGGCTATTAAACATTCTCGAACATTTATTTCGATAGAAAAATAACAAACATTCGACTGAAGTAGCTTCGAACTCAGCAATTTCCTTTTATTTCTTATTATAATTAAAACAAAAAGAAGAAGCACTTCTCAATTCATAATCATACTTCAGAATGACCCAAACCAATAAGAATTTTTCATTTCCACACGATTGCGCAATGACACCAAAGGTTCGTTTCACCAGGTCAGAGGTATTGAATTTCGTGGCCCGTAATTAATCACCTGGCCCATTGACAAATGAACCCATGGCCCGTAGATGATCTGCGTACATCGTTTAAAGACGCTTAAAATCATGGTCTGACGGTGGTTACGTGAGACCAGATGTGTAGCGCAACGAGGGTCGAAGCGGTATAATCGAAAGACAGGACGTCAAGGCGAGGAGGTCGCGGGGTCGGTACTCGGCAAAACTCGCGCTTCTCTCGCGGCTGGTGGTCCCAATCCATTGATTTTCAGCGCGGCGCCGCTCTCGCTAAAACCATCACGGTTCATAGGCACACGATCGCCCGTCACTTTCTAAGAACGATCGACAAGCGTAAACTTGCACCAGCTAGCCGGAACAGATGTTTCGTTATCCACGATACGCTTTCTAACATTCATCCTCCTCCAAGTACTTCTCTCGCCGAAATCCCTACACTGTACCTCATTACATCGCAATTACTATCATATAGAGCCTTCCTATAAGAACGATAGAACTTTGAATTGAAATGAAACGAAAAGTAAGGAAGATAATCTAGTACTTATTGCTTTATTTTAAAGCACATTCGATGGCATTATACATGAAGTGAAATATCGGGTAGGATTTCGTTTGAAGATTCGAACTTTATTCAAAAGGACATTTGAAGGGACTGTTGCGATATCGATTATTTTATTTGAACAATTTTACTCGCGGAGCGGCGCCTCCTATCGTATCTTCGTCCTTTATCGCGATTTCCATAAATATTTCCGACGCATGACGCATCGGAAAGTATGTTAATTCGTTTGGCTGAGCCGGAGGGGGCTCAATGACCGCGTTCGAATCCTCTCGCCTCCCGGGATCATACGCGTTGCGTGAAAGACATTTACCCGGTGGAAAGATCGAAATTCATCGGCGCCGATAACGAGCGCCGAACGTTGACAAAGGACCCTATCTGGAATCTGTTCGGAACGCAGCAGCGCATACCGAGCAGCCTGCATAAATGCATTCTCTCACCGTCCATGCTTCTCGCGAGCGCGTTTCTTCTTCTTCTTCTTCTTCTCTTCACTCTACCTCCACCTCCACCTCCTTTTATACCTGTGTTGTCTCTCTGTTCCTCTTTTCCTCCAACTGCTTCCGTTCTCTCTGACAGAAGATCTCGAAGAGAAAGAGGAGGGTGAAAGAGAGACGATAAAACGCGGTTTTTCAATCGTTTCGTTCAACGTTTATTTATGCTAATTCCACTTGGTCTGTCACGTGTACGTGTCCATCGTAGGAATTTACCCGAATTTATCATAAATTTAAATTCGAAGGAGCATAGTTGTTCATGGAAAACGATGCTCTCCCTGGCCGATAAACTATTGCGACTAGGAGGTCACTATCGTAATGATTAATCAGGGTATACGAAATGAATCACTTGGAATTATCACTGTCTTACGTTTGTGTTATTCCTTGTTAGGATAAATGCTGTGCCCTATAAATCAGCCCTTCTTTTCACAATATTAACGAACTCTCTGAAGTTCACCAATAATAATCACCACGAGGCTTGAGAAAGAGTAGAGGATCGAGCACAGAAGTGGCTTCAGTTTGACCAGGCTGTTTCACGCACAGTGAACCATTGTTATCGAACGGCGGTAAAGCGTTCATTGGCGTCCTCATCCGCTTCGGGAACCAGTTCTATCTTCTCTCTGATACAAGCACAGCTAACCCGGGACAGCTCGAGAGAGAGCTTAAAAGACGCATTCTACGTTGGAACGCGACGCACTTGGAATCGTAAATGCGTGCTCCACTTGTCATCTCTGCGCGGCAGGTTCATCGTCCAGCGCGCGTTGGAACGCGGTATAGAACGACAGAGAACGTCGTTCTACCGGGAAAAGGCATCGTTCGTTATCGTACCGTGGAATTTTCACGGTCGTCACCGACGAACCACCTCCTCCTCTATGGATCTCGCGTGCCGGAATGCACGCACGTTTTGTGGAATTTATTATCGACCTACATGTGAATCGTTTTAACCTCCACGTATCGTGTGTGATTCCAGGGATTAGGTCGATTCTAGGTACGTGGTCCTTACGGATGCTGGAGGAGTACAGATTCTATTCTTCTGATCGGTAATAGTAGGTGGGTTTCGTTGAACGTTCGTGTGACACAAGTTCAACTCTTGTACCGATTGTTCTATGATTTACTCATTTCTTCTATGACTTTTGTGAGAGGAATATTAAATCCTTTATAGTCTAACACGAGAGAGAGAGAGAGAGAGATTCGAACAAAGAGAATTATTAAAAAAGATGTTGACAATGCTTGTAAATACCATTAACCGAAGAAAATTTAATTATACATCATCGTAAGCACACATATGAAGAAATAAATCATATTAAATTATAAATTATTATATACTATTTGTTCATTTATAAATTAATCAGTATTCAAAAATTTTGAGTAGATTCATGTGAACATAAAGTTCACCCAATTTCTAATAAGCTACTGTTAGAGAACTCAAGGGCTCACATTCGAATTCATGTTACATTTACCAAAATCTGACCTAAAAATCTTCCAAATCCATCTTCGTTCATCAGAATCCTACCTAAACCTCATTCCACTAACCTGGAAATTCAACGAACCTGCTGCCAAACAACCCCCTGAACGAATTCTACCGTTCACCTAAACGCCAGGGCCACCTATCACGGGCTAAAATCCTCGTTGAAAACCCAAAGAATTTCAGTGGAACATGCTTTAGATCAGAGATCTGTTTGATAAGCGGAATGCAGCCGATTTCTCCACCCCGTTGAACCGGTCCGGGCTACCAGGTATTACCGCGATCGTTGTCGATGAGCGGCCATTACGAACGCGCATAGATCATCGTTGCGATGGTTGATTCGAGGCCAAGAGGCGAGGAGGGATGCATTAAAAGGCAGCGCGCCAGGTTCGGTGACAATCAGGATGAATGGCGAATCGCACCGCGGCCATTCCTCTTCCTTGACCATGGACAGGTATTCCCTTCGGTTGTAAGGTCCTCCGGTTTCGTTCTGCACGGACCGGCCGCGCGTTGTCCGGACTTTTGTAAATATTTCCAGCATGGATGATGAACGCCGAATTAAATGAGCATTAATTATCGAGCGGGCGCGCGTCGCGTGGGCGTGATTCATGGGCCGGAAAGAGGCCCTTGGCTCCGTCTCTTCTTGCTCTTCTCGCTATTCTTGCCTCTGCTCGTCCTTCTTGTGCCTCTACTTTCCTCTGTCTAGCATTCTGTTGCATTTTACTAAAGAACACGCCACGTAGAGAGAGTCGACGATGGAAAGGCGAGAGATTCGACGCGAGAGGATTTATCGATCCTAGGACTCGAGGCTACTTCGACGACTAGCGTTACGGGAAGTGTCAATTTTTGGACCTTTCACTAAGATACGTGGCTTTTCTTGAACGTTGTGGAGGTGGCCATGGGCAGTTACGTGAGCTTTTCTTAGGAGGAAGACTATTGTATTCGTTTCGGTTTAATTAGCACTAGGTTTACGGGCTTTTCTTGTACAAGACACTTGTCGAATTGACGAGAGAACGAAAATATGAATTTTTCTTAAAAAAATCGATTTATTCAATTTAGAAACAAATTACTTATAAGTTTGGATGTATTATTGTATCGTTTTATTAATAAAAGTCGGCAAAAAATAAGCTCTGTGGTTCTATTAAATCTCCTCTTGTTCATAAAAATGCAAGAATAGAATCTCTATTTCATTATCGCCTTGTAATTTACGTCCCCCGGATAAAAGTTTGTTTGATCATTTTTAATTCCACATTTTTTTCACTCGATCGATCATCTTCCTAGTTAGTGAAGTCGCGTATCCACTTCTCAGTTATACTTCGAAGACGCAGTTCCCTAGCCCGTCAAGTTACTAGGATAACGCAAATGCGTTACGACGTCTGATGTCTGGCCGCGGCGTAGCACCAACGTGATTTTTCGCCGTGGTTCTCTGTCCTACCAGCAGACCTGATATCCGCGGCCGTGCAGCCGGTGAGCTGGTTCTCTCCGCTGGATTGTCCCCACGTCAGCACCGTTCTGCCTCCTCGTGGTCTCTGCTCGCCTAACGCGAAGCTACGTCGCTACACGTGACTGCGGCCCATCCCACATCCAAGAGACGAAGTCTTGGCTTACCTAACCAGCGGGGCACCTGAATGATTTGCGTCCTAATCGGCCAGCGAACTCTCTCTCCGCGAATATCGACGCGCCTTCTGCTCGCCTCCCTTTGAAAGCTCGCCCCTTTCGAGCTGGCTCCCTCGCGTCCTGTATGGATTACGTAACGCGTGGGACCACGTGGGTGGAGAACACGAAGGAAACGTCTGCTCGATGGAAAACGTACGACTCGAACGACGGTGAAGGAGAACCTTCTGTTTTCTGTTACTGAACATCGTGTTTGCGAGCCTTAGATCAATCGTTCTTAAGAGATACACTCTTGTGCAGGAAGTTTCGACGAGTATGGAATATGATGGTCCTAGGAAGTTTTTTATATTACGATTTGCAACCGATTGAATACTGATGGCAAACATCTTTCATTCAGGAAATACATATAATCATATTGCACTGTGGTGGTGCATTTTTTTTCATCTTAAAATTCATACATTTTCTCTTGGGAGTCGATATATAGAGACTCGATGGAGTATGATGCGTACAAGTTCACTAACGAGAGCATCGTGGTACCGCAACGTGATCAGGGATGCGGCAGATAAAAATCCTGTGACACGTTTACGTCTATGCCTATGAGTTGTTCAGGTTGGCTAGACGATCGCCGCGAATATTTAACGAAGATGACACGTGACGCAAGTAGATCAACGAGCGGCGTCCTCACTACGTCTAATCTAAATTCATTGATCTCGATTCCTTCGAAACATTCCGTCCCTGGTGTAGAATTACAAGAAACTAACTAAAGATAATTTCCTCTTAAAGATAAAAGTAAGAAATTGAATTTTTCATTACAGAAACCTACCAAAACAAAGTAAATTACTATTGATCCTTGTAATATTAATCGTGAAATCATGAAAAAATTGATGTAAAAAGATAAATTATCCCAAACAATTAATAGATAGTGTAAAACTTCTCAGTAACAAATAGATTAACCTCTCATTATTAAATTTGAAAGCTTTTTTAGAAGTAAGGTTTAATATTGACGATTTCCTGGAGACTTCATCAATATTCCTGATCGCCGTTGAAGATCTGCCTTCAGTCTCGACACCTCGACGTTTGTTTTACGCTGTACACAACATGCTGACGTAACCCCGAGCACTAGCCGCTCATTTGCATCGAATAATCGTTGCATTTCCCAGAGTACGAGACTGGGATGTCCAGACTATGCTCAGCCGTTGTTTAACGGAACGCTGATTGGCGCGATGCATGACGGTTTCCTCTTCGAAAGGTCGACAGAGGAGTTGGTTACTCATTATGCACCCGGTTTCAATCGTCGATACGTGAAATTGCAAGTTGTTTGGCATTCTGCCGCCGTGATGTTCGCGGGTGTGGTCCAAGTCTCTAGATTCTTTGCAACATTTAAATCGTAGAAAAATACGACTCTGTATAAAAGTAGCATTGAAATCATCTTGACTCTTTTTATCAATCGATTCTTTTTCTACATCTATAGTTTATTAATTTACATAATTCTAATGTACACAAGATTGCAAAGGAATGAATCAGAAAGCAATCTGAACTTCCTTAAAGGGGAATAAACATCTGGAACAACTCGAATGAGAGAAAATTTTTTAAGAAAAAAAAAAAGTAAAACATATTTTTCGTTCTTATTTCTTGCGAAAGCAGATTCATTATGTAAAATATCCTGCAGATGTCAAAACGCGATACCTCAAGAATACATAAAAATCGAAATATCGAAGATTTTGAAATATCTTGGTGAATGTCCTCCTTTAGATAGTACTCACTCGCACTTCGAACCAATTTCTCAATCTTCCTGATTATCTTAACCAAAACATTTGCTACTCGTTTAACCAATTCGAATAATAAATCATTACTATCCAATTACTCGTGACATAGGGTGACAGATCAGAGAAACAAAGCAACGATATCCATTTCCATCCAAGCAACCAAAGCCTAACCGCTTCTTAGCGTGCAACTACCAGCAAAAGCTCCCAGACACTTCGAGGTGTCGCATTAATCGTGGCTCGTTACGGTTTAGAAAGGGAGGCAATTCCGCGAGATAAAGGGTCGGCGCTTTAAACGAGCAGGTGTGCGATCAAAGGCCAAAATCACGCGACCATTGTTGGCTGATGGTAGCGCAAACCGACGATTGACCTTTTTGGCTGTGGCGGTTTTAACGTAACACCGTGGCTAAGTGGTGTAAATGGCTTGCACCAGCGATCTACTCGCGCGAGTGGCTATGTTTTACGGTGAAAGGAGGGAATACCATTGTACCTTTTACGTCTCGTCCCATACGACTCTGGAAAGCCCAACGCCGACGAAGGAAGCTGCGAATTTAAGAGCGCAAGAAGACCGAGAGGTAACTAGACGTCCAAAGAAATTGTTTCGCGGCGAATCGATTCCAGGAGCGGCGGCAGAAGGCCGGAAAAATATATCAGCCGGCCAGGTGAAGTAGTCGCTGCGTAAGAAACTCGCGGCAGAACGCTCAGGTTGAATATTGCGCAAGCGATCACGCTGCACGCATGCCACCGCATTATCGTCACACGGCGAAAAAGGCGCATCTACACCGAGCAACCGTGTCACGATTCATTTTATCGTCATGGAACGCGTGTATCATAGTGCTCGTAAAATATCGATCGCGGATCCTCGCGTGAAAAATTCAACTGGAGACCTGTTTTACTACACTGTACACTAGCTTCCAATCAGGGGGAAAGGATCGATCTCCCCTTTTGATTTTATTACACATGAGAGAATAGCGAAACCTCAAGGATATCTAACAACGAGGTTGGTTGGCGAGCGAGCTATCGATATTTCGAAATTGAAACGTCGACATACGTTTTCCAGAAGCGGTCGCCTTCTTCATTATGTCGTAGAGGTAACCGCGAGACCTTATCGCGAAAAGAAAGAGCGCCGCGAAGGGCGAAGCTTCGTCTTTCGACATGCTGATAAATGGTTTAGGACATGCGATTCCTCGTGATCCCTTTGAGACCAGTGAACACACGATAGATCTCTTGTCCCTCTTTGGGAACGACGCACACTAGGCCAAGCCGAGTTGCTTCTCGCATAGAACGGTACGACAAGTCTAAGGGGGCTGAAGGGGAATATCAACGAAAGGCGAAACAACGAAAGGGGACGATGGAGAATGGTTCGATGCACAGGTGGTTAAGGTTGCCAAGCTGGACGTATAAAGAGGAGGACTGGGATCGCGTGAGTACCGACCAAGCGGTCGTACACATGTAGACATCAGATACCACGCGTGGCACTGGTCACGACAGGACTCAGGATCTTCGTCGCCGACTACAAGGGGCTACGGGAAAAATCATCGACGGACACGGGTCTAACACTGACTGCAGTTCTTGGATCTTCGTGGTACGGTGGTAGAGAGTTGGATTGTTGGATAGGTTCTAAAAGATTCTTTGGGGGATGAAGGGATGTTCTGTGAGGATGTGCAAGATAAATACACTGAGTACTGCTTGGTTAGATTACTTGAAGCTACTTTACACTTGGGTTGTAATAATTCTAGAACACTTTGAGTGCTCTAACTTCGGTTATTAATATAATAATAATATAAAAATAATTTTTCGAGAATAGAGGCATGTTTTCGAATATCTTGAATATTGCATGGATTGTTTTTTAATATTATTCTTCTGCATCTTTTATTTTGTATTTTAATATTATCTTTAATAGGATTAGAATAATTCTTTGAAGACATAATGATCTTTTTTAACGATTAGGACGTTCATAGAATAGATCATTATTTAATTCGTTTCTATTTAAACGACTCCTCAAAAGGATCGAATGAAACGTTCATAAAAGTTCACCAAGATTAGTAAATTTTCATTCGATGTATATACTCTCGTGAATAGTAAAACAATTTTTTAAACAGGTCATGCTTTATTTTCTATTCGTGCAGTTTAGATTAGTGTATTTGGTAAGAATCTCACTTTGCTGGCAAATAAACGTTCAGCACAGTGGATGTCTCGAACAGAGATGGTCGATCGTATGTTGTAGCTTGTAATGTGCTAGACGATTCGTAAAACCGTTCATGATACCTGTGGCTTTAATGGAAATACCAGTATCTGAATGTACTTGTTTCAGCACTTTGTGGACAGCGTAGATAGCGCAGTTTACCCTTCCCCTGTGTCTCTTCCCCGTTCTTACTAGCTTCGCTAATATTCCTGAGAACCTTGTTGCGTTTCTTATTCATTTCCCTGCATTAAAGTCGTCATAGGATAATATCTCTTAAATTGCAAGAGGCATGGCAAATTAAATTGCTCGTTCATCTTCGAGATACCAAGCTGGACAGCCTTAATTTCATATCTCGCGCATCCTGAACTTATTCGAGGAATCTTTGTACAGATTCGAAGTCCATTTGATATCTTCATCGTCAAATAATATTTTACACTTCACGAATGTTCCTCTATTAACTAAATATTAACATTATCCCTTAAAGTTACCCTGCAAACTCAAAGAACTCTATAAAATCCTCCGCGGGAGAAGTAATCCTACCGAAGTAAAGTATCCAAGGGGTGTCCGAAAGGTGGCTAGAGAAATATTCGATTTTAATGCAAGCAAGATAATAGTTGGTAAGTAATCATGCATTGTGTACGGTGTGCCCATTGATTTTCAGATCGCACGGCGGCACAGAACGTTTGCACACGGCGTGAATAATAAGACGATTTTTCAACGGGCATTATCGCGGTTAAGTCGGCCTTTTAGTGAGTTCGCGGCAAAAGAAACGGGGCCCAGTGACCCGGCGTTTTCGGGGACGATCCATTTGTATCTTCAGCGGACTTGTCCCCGGCGGTGTAAGGACCCCTGCAGTTTCGCCACACTTGTATTTGCATTCGGTGCCCGAAGCTCGCGCTGGGACCATCCGTAAATTAACCCGCGCCGTTCCATCGCGTTTCGAATGAGATATCGAGCAACCGCCCTCTCGCGAGCTGCCCTTCGATAAACTATCTCTCGTCCCGCCGTGAAAGCCCGTTCTTGTCATTCTTCTCGGACCGGTTCGCGTTTCAGCCATGTCGTTCCTTCTCTAGCCACTTCTCCCGGTAGCTTTCTCAAAATAACTTCAAGTATATTTTTAACTGCGTCACTTTTTACGAATACAAATAATCCCCGTATAACATGGTCGTTAGATTTCTTAAAAATGACGTGTATTAATATTAAATAATACGTGTTATTCTTTTCTTTTTTTTTGGTTATCGTAACTGCTAAGCATCCTCATTCGTGTCTGAGCTTTCTTTCGAAGCATTTCGATTTCTCTGCTTTTTCGACGATGATTATCTCGCAATCGCGATCTTCTCAAAAAAAGAAACACCAAACAGAACTTTCAATTTATACAACTCCGATGCAAACCCCGAATTACAGTCGCAGAGAATGTCGCGTAAATCCATTCGTTCTCTTTCATCCAATCAACGAAACGTCGCTCGGCCAATCCACCACACGTCTTCGTGTTGCCCAGAGAAAAGAACCGATTTTTTCCAGCAACAAGCGCGCGCGACATTAACGAAGCGATTGTTCTCCAGCCATAAAAGGCGAACCATGGAGAAACGTTATCGTTCGCGGGGGGAATTCGTATAAACGCAGCGCGATCGTCACGGGGGTTGGGACAAGAATCCATGAGACGTTACTGACACGTCGTTCGAGTTCGACAAGCTTCTCGGAACAGCACTAATTCCCGATGATGGCTGCTGCTGACTGTTCTCCACCCATCGTGACGTCCCGCTGCGACCGGCCCCGTAACTTCTCTCCTGGCTATATCATAACCGAACATTAGGAATTCGAGTGGCCAGAGAAGAGGCTGGACCAACAAGCCTAACCGGGGTTCAATAACCCGGAGCAACGAGTGAACGTGGACATATTTCAACCTGTGAAAGACGTCGGTTCGATAAGCAACTAGCATCAGTCAGGCAAGAGGTGTCCGCTTAAATGTAGCTTCTAACAACGACTAGGCAATCGCAACCGCGTACAAGTGATTCTTATGAGCTTAGAAAATCTCCTGGTGTCACTGCGAGAACGGATTTCTCGCGAAGAGTATGATTCTAACATCAGAACGCAATTTTTGAAAATTATCATGAGATTTTCTTGTACAATACTCCTTCGTTCAAATTCTAATATTGTTCTACCGCTAAATCGAGAAATTATATATAGTTTCAAGAGTGGTTTAATGAAAACAAATTTAGATTCCACGATTTATCGGGTCATTTCCTTAAAAATCATTTTTCGATGTAATTAAAATGTGCCTGTTGAAAACAAAAATAGCTAAAATTTTGCAAGGAAGGAATTTGCATTTCTGATGCAAACTTTAGCGTTTAAAGAGGATCGCCATACAGAAATAACGAATCTCCAGTTGATATTAAGCAAATTATTCCGCCCAAAGAGCTCTGCTGACCTATAATGAAAATTTCTGACAGGTGAGGAGTTGCGCAAGTGTGACAGTTGACGCAAACGGATCATAAATCGTATCGAAACGTTTCGAATCACGGGCTGCATCGTGTACTGTACAAGGGAATGCCGCGAGACACGTGAATGGGCGCTATAGGTGTGTTAAATATGATCGCACGAAATCAAACCGATCTTTCCCCATGGGCGAGGCGCAGGTTAGACTCAATCAACCATCGAGAGCAAAACGAGGGACATCTATCACGCGGCAATGAATCGTAATGGGCCCGACGACCATGGGGGGGCCTTATAGAAGGGATCTTATAAGCGACAGCTATCCGTCATCGTGCCGCCGCCTTCCTTCGAAACTTCCATCGAATGGAAGAAAAAGGAATTCGAAAGGGGTGAGTGGAACGCCGAAAGCAATTTTTATTCGGCTTACACGGTGTCTCGCGGTTGGTTAGGAGAAATTCAACCGCACGATTGACTCGTTCTTCGTATGATCCTGGATCCACTTTGATCAATTCACCGTTGTACGAGTGAACCGAGATGACAGATGTTATTTTCGATCATTTTTCTTCAACAGTGATTTCGATCATTTTTCGTCTTATCAGATCGAGTGTTTACTCTTCCTTTTTTTTAATTTAAATAACGATGACGAGTGTCATTCTTTAATATTATTTAAGATTAATATTCCAGCTAATAGTTTTAGGAAATTCTGTTTATTTTATCTATTATATCGTTAGAATGATTGTATCGGTTGTTTGTACAAGATTGATATTAAATTTAGCACAGTCTTAGATTCTTTCTGCAATAAAAATGTTTCTTTTTGGAAAATGAAGTTTTACTCTATTGCCTAATAACTCTGCTCTATATTACCCTCCTATCTATTATGTATTTTGTATATTTTATTAAAGGGTGTATATTCGTGTAATGTAATAATAATTAAATTTATATAAATTTTTGACTCAGTGAGGAATTTTACTCTTTGTCAAAGAAGTTGCGAGGTTTCATGAATTCAGGCAATGTAATTGATACACATGCGATTTAGCATATTTAAATATCACTAGTTTTGGACTTATGTTTTCACGAGTAACAAATAAAGTACTCGTTCGAGTTCAATAGAATCAACATTTACGAGATATTCTGGTCTAGAAATTTGAGAAAATCGATTTTCTTTTTATTTTCTTCACGTATATGCTGTAACGTCAGCATATTTATTTAATTTTGTTATTTTTATTTAAAAAATAATAATTTGTATATTTTAAATTTTAGCAAATATATATTCTAAAGTTTGTGTAAAAAATACATACAATTCCTTAAAAAAAATTCCAAAAATAACCGACTAATTGCATTTTAGACCAGAATATTCTTTGGAACATATGGTACTGGACAAAATTATTATTATTTTCCGTATATTTAATAGAAGAAAATGCACTTACTCTTACATGCTTCATAACATCTTCAAAGTGAACACACACACAGTTTTAATTGGAAGAAAAAACAACAATACAAGAATTAGCATTTATTTTATGGAAATACATTATAAAATATCGCAATAACACTTGCACGGCAGATACAGGATCATTTTGACTCAGGTATAAAAATTGTTGTAACGTTAGAAAGTCATTTTTTTTTTTTTAAATGACAAAACAAAATGACAGAGTCCGCCTTGCAAGGATTAACATTTAATGAGAACTCCTTTGAGTTGTATTACATTTAATAACATACATTCTCGGTTTGTCAGGGCATGTTTCGCAAGAATACATTGTTTCATGCCTTTCGCCAGGTTTATTTCGATAAATAATATGGCAATCCTATAATGGCAATCCTACCAACCCAACAAATATTTGGATCGATTATTATAACGACTTTTAGAATGATATTAGAAATATTTTCTGTTCGCTTACAGAACGACTACGTGCAAATATATACCTACAATCTATCATCCTCTTCTTCGGTCTTCTTTTTTCTCGGCTAACATTACGAAATAAAACGAAATTCTTTTTATTCGAATACAGAGTAATGACTATTTACTTGCACGTGCCTACTTACAAACTATCGTTTTTTTTCCCGCCTTACAACTTCTCGGTTCATATTACAAAACAAAATGAAATTCTTTTTCTCCGGATAAAGAACGACTACTTACAAACTGTCATTTTTTTTTTGCCGGGCTTATTGCTTCTCGGCTTACATTACAAAACAGAACGATATTTGTCTGATCGTTGCGGGTGTTCATTTCATATTTCGGAGATGGTTATTTTGAAATTTCCAAAATTAACGAAATAGAAGCTCATTTTGTGTGTTGATGTTTCTACTTTTCGATGGTTATAAATCAATTTTATCTAAATGGATATTTAGGGGATAAATTCTGACGCACCGTGTACAAATATCACGGTTTCATTTTGGTTGCCATTTTAGTTGCTACATAAAACCCAGTAGCGAGTAAAAATTATCTTTTGAGTACAAAAGATTAGAAAATAAAAGGTTGACTTCGTTTCTGAAGTTAAATATATGCGTTTCTGTATTTTCGCATATCAAGGAAAAGTTAGTGTCTCTGGTATTTAGTGCAGCCAACATTGCCTGCACTAAATTTCTCTTAAATACAGAAATACAGAAGATTTTCACTTTTGTATCTATTGGAGATGGGTTATTAAATAAAAGTAAAAGACTGAGATTTTTTTATCTAAACTTTATTATGGCAGCGTGGAATGTTATTAGTAACAATCTAACAGTATCTCTTCACAATTTAGTAACTCCTAAAAGAAATCACAAATAACAATTGAAAATACGTCAAGTGTCATAATTTTGTCCAGTATTGTATCTAAATACAGTATCTAACAACACTTCCCAGATTCTGAGTTGAATAATTTATCTCAGTAGAACATAAGACAACAACAACCATGCTAAGTGACGATACAACATTATTTGATCACCTAATCAAAAAAAGAGAGAAAGACCAGTTACGTAAATGAATCATTTTTGCAATCCAATTCGAGGAAATTTTGTTACACACTATAATTAAGCAAATGTCTACTCAAGAATGCAAAAATCTACGATATTGATCTATTGAACAAACCAGTCCAAACATAATTTACATCGACACGAAAGTTACCGGTCCCCTTGGACGTCTCTGCCAAAGAAACTAACAGAAAATCAATCCAGATACGTCCATTAGGGAACCTGTCCTACCTTACAATGTAGAAAACAGGCCCAGTCTAACGATCACGAAGTCAGGTGAGGTAGATGGTGCGGAACTTGAATCAGAATCGATTATACTCACGTTTCGCCGCGTTTCTGCATCTGTAACAGAAAGAGACAGACATAGTATTAGAGAATGAGAAAGTAAGAAAGAGAGAAAGAGAGAGAGAGAGTGTGATAGAGAACGAAGTTGTAACGAGATTGAAAAGAGGGGAAAGAAAATATGATGAAGGAGGAGTAAGCTGGTCAGTGGAAAAGGTACACGATGTATCTGTTGGCGCGTCTTCCAACGAGAGGCATCTGCCCGATCGTTGCTCGATAAAGGCCCCCGGAATCGATTCCTTGCTCGGTTTACTTTAATGGCGCTCGTATTGGCTCGGTAAGTACGTTATGATTTCTCTAACTAGTATCACGCACACGTCCAGCAAACCTAGCCTCCTGCCGCGTTTCAAAAGCTATCGCGTCTCGAGGGCGTCTTTTCTTTCCCCTCCACCTCCTCCACCTCTTCCTCTTCTTCTTCTTCTTCTTCTTCTTTATCCAGCAATCTCAGGATCGTATTAACGGTAATGGCAAGGAAATCTTTATTCGAACGACTTGAAATCAGGCCCCGGCGTGGAAGCCACCAATGGAGGAACCGGTAAACGATCAACACGCGATCCACTGAACCTGGTTATCATTTGGAATCGGTCCGGAGTATCGTTTATTAAAACATGAATTCGATCGTGACCGCGAAATGGGTAAACTGTCTTTGGTGGTATTGGAACAGGTCACGTTAGTGAAAATGGCAAAGAAGTAGAATTTCTAGATTTATTGGTTAATAGGAAAGTTTCTTTTCAAAGGGGGAAAGACATGTACATACATAAATTCATTATATTTCAATTTATTTCGTTAGTTCGTTTTATTCTGAATGTCACTGTAGCGACATCAACATTCAAAGGATCAAATACAGAGATTATTATTGAACATTATATTACTCATTCGCAAAATAGAACTTTGCCTAGAAAACATTACACCAAAGGAGAGTGTAGCGTACAACTAGTGCGCACCAATAGGGTGCAAGCACAATTAATATTAGTACCTGATACATATATTGAAAGGGCACTCTTCGCGGTCCGCGCCCCGAAAAAAGGGCGTATATAAGGACGCCCGAAAAAAGGTAAAATCAGGTAGTTCAGAACAGCGACTGAGGAAACTCAGTACTCGAGTTAAACTAAGCATATACCAGAACTCTGTAAAAACGAATAAATCTTGTTCTACACAATATTACACGCTTACGATTGGTGTGTGGTTCGAGAAGCGACGAACCCACACATTGGTGACCCCGACGTGATCTTGTGGACGAGCAAGTAAAAGGATCTACGAAGACCAGGAAAGCAACATGGCCACGACCAGGGAAACGACCAGCACAGCTTCGGAGATCGCAAGAGTCGGTATCCGGGTGCCTCCTTTCTTTCCTTCGAACCCGAACCTGTGGTTCGCACAACTGGAGGCGCAGTTCAATCTGAACGGCATAACAGCGGATAACACCAGATACTGGTATGTCATGTCCAGCCTGGAAAGCAGGTATGCGGAAGAGGTGATGGACATCATCACAAACCCACCAGCGGACAACAAATACGGGACGCTAAAAAAGGAATTGACAACACGGCTATCGGTATCACAGGAGCAGAAAACCCGGCAGCTCCTGGAACATGAGGAAATGGGAGACCGAACACCATCGCAATTTCTGCGACACCTCCGAGGGCTGGCCGGTGAAGCTATCCCGGACAGCCTACTGAAGACGCTGTGGACAGGAAGACTACCGAGGAGCCTGCACCCAATCCTTGCAACGCAGGCAGACGACGTCCCGCTCGATAAACTGGCCATCCTGGCGGATCGAGTGCACGAGGCGACCGCAGCTCCGCGGATCGCAAGGGTCGACTCAACGTCAGAGCTAGAGCAGTTGCGACAAGAACTGGCCGCAATGCGCCTGGAATTGAGCCGTGCACGCTCTCGTGAAAAACCACGAGAAAGAAGAAGGAGAAGCCGATCCCGCAGCCCGCGTTTCGATCAGAACGCCGGAATTTGCTGGTACCACTGGCGGTTCCAACAACGATCAACGCGTTGTACTCCACCCTGCAACTGGCAACAGCAGCAGGGAAACGAACGAGCCAGTCACTAAATACGGCGGTTGGTGACGGGCTAGTGACGCGCCGATTGTTTGTAACGGACGCTACGTCGAAAACATCTTTTCTCGTGGACACTGGTGCAGACGTGTGTGTTTTTCCACGTTCGCGAGTGCGTGAAAAACGCGAAAAATGCACGTACAAACTATACGCCGCGAACGGATCCGTAATCTCGACATACGGAACGATTCTGCTAACGTTGGACCTGAGGCTACGCCGGGCATTTACGTGGCGTTTCGTAGTGGCCGATGTCGAGCACGCGATAATCGGAGTGGATTTCTTGGTGCACTATGGATTATTGGTGGACGCGCGGAACCAGCGCCTGGTGGACAATACCACGACGATGACCTTCCCAGGCCGCGCAGCAAACGACGCCGGACCTTCAATAAGGACGATCATCGAAACTACGCCGTATCACCAGCTCCTGGCCAAGTATCCGGACCTCTGCCGACCAACGGGGATCAGCCGAGAGGTCAAACATTCGACCCGCCACCACATCCAAACCACACCCGGCCCACCGGTCTTTTGCCGTCCGCGACGCCTCGCGTCGGACCGCTTCAAAGCAGCACGGGCCGAATTCCAAGAAATGCTCCACCAAAACATCATCCGTCCGTCGAAAAGTCCATGGGCCTCGGCGCTCCATATTGTACCAAAAAAGGATGAAGGCTCTCGACCGTGTGGTGATTACCGTGCACTAAACGCACGAACAGTGCCGGACAGGTATCCTATCCCACACATCGAGGACTTCACGCAGACACTGGCAGGGAAAACAATTTTTTCTACAATTGATTTGGTAAGAGCTTACTACCAAATCCCAGTGGCCGAGGAGGACATCGAAAAAACCGCGATAACCACCCCGTTCGGGTTGTACGAATTTCCGCGGATGCCCTTTGGACTACGTAACGCTGCCCAAACCTTTCAGCGATTTATCGACGAGGTCATAAGGGGCCTGGATTACGCGTACGCGTACCTAGACGACATCTTGGTAGCATCAGCCAACGAAAAAGAACACCGGGAGCACCTAGACACACTTTTCGCGCGACTCAACGAATACGGGATTGTGGTGAATTCCGCGAAGTGCGTGTTCGGGCAAAAAGAAGTGCGTTTTCTAGGGTACACAGTGAACCAACATGGAACGCGACCATTGAAGGACCGCGTCCAGGCTATATCGGAGTTTCCGCAACCTAAGAGCATCAGGGAACTTCGCCGTTTCCTCGGTATGATCAATTTCTATCGACGTTTCATACCGAGGGCGGCGACGCTGCAGAAGCCCCTGAACAAGCTCTTGGAAGGACCCAAGAGGAAGGGAGACTCCCCAATAGAGTGGACGGAGGCGGCAGAAACAGCCTTCAAACAGACCAAGACGGAACTAGCGGACGCGGTAATGTTGGTGCACCCCAGGGACAACGCAACACTGGCGATCACGATGGACGCGTCGGAAGTTGCGATAGGCGCAACTCTCCAACAATACGTCGAGAACGAGTGGCAGCCGCTCGGTTTTTTCACTAAAAGCCTTTCCCCGCCACAGCGTAAGTACAGCACATACGACAGGGAACTGTACGCTGCTTACGCTGCGACGAAACGATTCAGGCACGCCGTGGAAGGACGAAGCCTCGTCCTCTTCACGGATCACAAGCCGCTTGCATTCGCCTTCCAACAGAAGCCCGACAAATGTTCGCCGCGACAGTTCCGCTACCTAGACCTGATCGGCCAGTTTTCAACCGACATAAGGCACATTAGCGGAAAAGAAAACATCGCGGCGGACGCTTTGTCAAGGGTGGAAGCAGTGTCAGCGGCACTCCAATACGAGGAGATTATGGCAGCCCAGAAGAGCGACGAAGAACTGAAGATCCTCCTACGTTCGCAAGACCACTCGCTGCAAATGCAGAGAATAACATGGCCGGACAAGGAGGAAGGGATTTTCTGTGACGTCGCGCATGGAAGGGCTCGCCCATATATTCCTAGCGGCCTGAGGAAGAAAGCATTCGACAGCCTCCACGGTTTATCGCACCCCGGAGTCCGGGCAACGAAGAAGCTCGTCACTGGAAAGTTCGTTTGGCCGACGGTTACGAAAGACTGCGTAACCTGGGCAAGATCGTGCGTGCCATGCCAACGGGCAAAAGTGACGAGACATGTGATATTACCACCGGGAAAGTTCGACATACCAAGCGAACGCTTCGAACACATCCACGTGGATATAGTCGGACCGTTACCCATCTCACAGGGGTTCCGCTACTGGCTTTCGTGCGTGGATCGGTATACACGGTGGCCAGAGGCGATCCCGATGGAAGAGGCAACGGCGGAAAGCGTGGCACGAGCTTTGGTGAGCGGCTGGATGGCGAGATACGGTGTGCCGAAGAAAATCACAACAGACCAGGGGAGGCAATTCGAGTCGCAGCTGTTCAAGGAGCTAACGCATCTAACAGGTACGACTCACCTCACAACAACGGCATACCATCCCGCAGCAAACGGCATGGTAGAAAGAATACACCGGCAAATTAAGGCAGCCATAAAATGCCACGAAACAAACTCATGGGCAGAAATTTTGCCTATCGTCCTTCTTGGAATTAGGACGGCCTGGAAGGAAGACCTAGGCACAACCCCGTCACAGATGCTGTATGGAGCGAACATCCGACTGCCAGGGGAGTTCTTTAAACCCAACACGGCAGCAACGACTTCGTCCAGCTTCGTGACGCAGCTGAGACGGGAAATGAAACGTCTCCAGCCAACGCCAGGAAGTCGCCACGGTACACGAAACACCTTCGTGTACAAAGAACTCAACACCAGCCCGTACGTGTTCTTACGACACGACGCAACGCGAACGCCATTGCAACCCACGTACGATGGACCATACGAAGTCCTCGAACGTGGAAGCAGGACGTTCATCATTAAGGTGAAGGACAAGGCAACAAGGGTCACGGTCGAGCGTCTCAAACCAGCTCACATTCTGAATGAAGACAGGGTGGAGGAGACGGACAGATCAGAGTCAACCGAGGACATCATCGGCATCCCGAGTCCAGCGGCCGATCTTCCCATAGGGCCAGGAGCGACGGAAGAACCGCCGGTAATACAGGCACCAGCACCAAACGAAAGCCGGCAAAATAGAGACACTTCTCATAGTGCGCGTCCGCGCAGACAAGTGCGTTTTCCGGATAGATACCAGGCCGGATATAATTAGCATGTAATATAAAATATTCAGAACTTAACTTCCTCGCTACAAGAATGTACATATCGTTAGCACTGGCGAGGGAGTGATGTAGCGTACAACTAGTGCGCACCAATAGGGTGCAAGCACAATTAATATTAGTACCTGATACATATATTGAAAGGGCACTCTTCGCGGTCCGCGCCCCGAAAAAAGGGCGTATATAAGGACGCCCGAAAAAAGGTAAAATCAGGTAGTTCAGAACAGCGACTGAGGAAACTCAGTACTCGAGTTAAACTAAGCATATACCAGAACTCTGTAAAAACGAATAAATCTTGTTCTACACAATATTACACGCTTACGATTGGTGTGTGGTTCGAGAAGCGACGAACCCACAAGAGAATAAAAGAATCGAACAAAGCAAACAGGTTTCAATCACTTTCACCCCCTACTAGCATAAAGGGGTTGCGCAACGACATCGATTTTTCTCGAACAGCACGATCACCGTCGCGCGAAATAATAGCTATACCCATCGTCGAAAGCTTACAAAAGGTCCACTCCACTGCCGCATTCCATCCAGATCGGGCCTTAATATAAATAGAGAACGTACAATACGTGTATATAAGGCCGGAGCAATCATCGTCCAAGTCTCCAGGCTTGGATTCGCGTTCGTCGATGGAAGTTAAGCCCGTGTCAAGTCCGTGACTTTACACAGCCGGCGGTATGTGTACGAGTGGCCCGTGATCTTGAGCAGCGCATCCGAGAGAGGGGCCGCGTTATCTGAAATATTGCGGCCGTATCTCGCTTGGCGCGCCGCGCCGTACGCTCGGCATCGCGAGTGACCCTTATCGAGCATGAGCGCGACCTTTCACCGCCGCTGAAAGAACCGACGTAATAACTCGCGGCGATAATCGGCCCGGGAATAAGAGGGGAAAAAACGCGGCCTGGCTCGCCCGATACCAGCCGTTCGCGCGCCACAATAAATAAGACTTCAACGTGGCACCGTGGAATCCGCGCTGGCTTAACACGTGAGGACGCCCTGGGTGGTAATAGGTTGATTCTGTGCGCTTTGCACGCGGCCAGGTCCAACCGCGACTATTCCCCGCTCAATTTATTTCATACAGATGTAGAGTGCTCTAGACTTTCTGGGTGGGGTTGCTGATGGGTAATGACGCGTCGTTTCAATCTCAATTTGCAAAACGCATCGAAGTTTTTCGATACCGTGGAACATCGAATAATTCGACACTTAACACTCTTAAAAGTCTCGACGTGTCTTGAATCTTGGGTCTTTGAAGGTTTGATAGGTATTGAAAGTCTTCGAGATACTCTGTATTGAATATCTTACACGTGAGTATTCGATATCTTTCATATTTTATGTGAATGATATCGAATACTCGTCAAGGCTTATTTTCCAAGTGCTATCGAAACTTAAGACTGAAATAATAAAAACATTAAAATGGTGTGAAATTAACGAAACATCCTATATATTCATTCTTAAGAAAGAGGAAGTACTATTTTCTTGACAGATAATGAGCTCCTTAAAGTGTTTTCACACGTTTCCAAAGAAATATTCCTCGATGTATCTGAATGCAGAGCACGCAGAGGTTCACGTCGTCCGAGGTAATTCCGCTATTTATCTAGCATTAACCGTCCGCGCTAACGAGCGAATCCGCGACGATTGCTAGGGGACGTTCCCGAGGAATATTTCGATTCGACTCGCGTCGTGAGACGTCGTGAAGGTGGCGGGTCTGTGACACGGTCGGCGTAAAGGGACGACCGGGATCAGGCGTCTGGTCGTATTATGCAAAACGGCACTGGCCTGCCGACCGCTGCGCCTACATGCGCGAGATCGTTCGATATATCGAAGCGGTAGACCACCACGGGGCAGATCGAGAGTGGCACGGTGCCCCTGTCAATTTATTACGTCGCTTTGTTGCCACTCGCCATCGAATCTATCGTAATAACTCAGCGTTGACGTTCGTTCGACGGTTTAGTGCACCTTGCGCATTGATCGGTGAAAAATTGTTACGCTTTCCGATCGTTACTCTAACGTACGATACGAAGACTTGTAGCGACAGTAATGATGGAATTAGAGGAATGTTAACTTTGAAAAAATTCACTGAAATTGCACGAAAAATTCCTTTTTCCAAAATTTTTTGTGACTTAGAAGATACTTAGAATCTTAACTGATAGATAGAAAAATAAAAAGTTGTTTGATCACGAAAGGGTTAAATATATAACACTTTCCTTGTTAAAGAGATTTAATAGTTTAGAAAAAATAAGTGATATTACTATGAAGTTTTGATTCGTGAGTGTCACACTATAATACAGTCGAGATTTGTTTGGATAGCTAAATGGTTAACAAGTCAGAACAACTCGGTTATGTAAACTTGATTGCTACTTCGCAAAAAGAAACGAATAAATCTCTCCGATCCTTGAAAAATTGGAATAGGTGTAGGGTATATTACAATATCCTGTCAATTTATCATAGTGCTCGTTACGCCTCGATATCGAATCGATCATAATAACTCAACGTTACCGTTGTTTCAATATCTCTTCTCCTATGATTATTGAAAAAAACCCTGATCGTTTCGAATGCTATAGCGTTACACGGTGATTCAGTGAAGTTCTCGTTTCGATTTCGCGGATACACAGGCATAAATCCTCCGGCCTGTTGAGTGATACTATTGCAATCACCGGTGTGCCGGTGTATCGTTACCTCCGAGAAATGAAATCGCAATTAGCGGTCAAGATTTATGGCGATCGCCTCGATAATGCAAATCTGCAAATAAATTCGATTCGTAGGCGCGGGCGTACGATTAATATTTCAATGTCTCCTCTACTGTTAATAATCGTGAAAAAATAAGGGCTAATAGGTATCTAAGATTTGTACGTGACGATTCATTCGTGTTGAAATTATACGCAAACGCTTCTGGATAAAGGATTCACTGTATAACAGTAGATACTTCAAACATCAATTTCTACAATATCCAAAATTACCTTCAGGACAAATTACTATCAGAAATGAAACATAAATCTGAAGTATCTGAAATCGTACGATTTCGATAACTTTCTCCTATCTATATAAATGTATCCTAAGTTGCATTCAAATGTACACCCATCGAAACACAACGTCGCCTGTGCAAATGGCTGATCTGTTCGTTTTTCGCGAACGCCTGTCGGCGATACGAAACGATGGGATCTTCAAGTTGGCCAAGCTCGCGCCAAGACTTCTCCTCGCTTCTCAGATACGATCCGAGGATATCCTCCCGAGGAATAAATATCCCGAACAGTCTTTCGAGGCTGGCCAGTTCCCTCTGTCGAGATCCACTCTGTCGACAGACGGACGGACGAGAGATAATTGTCGAGCGCGTCGATCGTGCCAACAGATTGTCTGTCTGAGAGAGCAACGTATAGAAGGTGCCGATGATTTCTTCGTCCTCGCTTAGGTGACGCAATCGAGGGCGGCTTGGATGGTGGATCGATCGAACGAGGGTCAGATCGATCGATCGATCGATCGAATCGATCGATCCAACCAACCGATACGATGTTACGCTGCCCTCGAATGAAGAAATGACGCAATCGAATTTGTATCAACGATTGACATGCTCACCTGATGGTGACTTTTAATTACTTGTCCGCCAGGTGTCATCGTTTCAACCGAAAATTATTCCGCTTTTTATCGCCTGTCTGTTCAATAGAGATTGTTATTGTTAGAATCGTGACAGAACTTGTTATAGTAGACAGGGAACATGATGCAGAGTATCGTTGGAATGCTTTGCAATGTATCCTTGGAATCTTTGAGATTCACAAGAGTGAAGGTTTCCAAGGAATCATTGGTATTGTTGGTAATTGGATCATTAGTCTTGAGGATGTACGATTTAATGTTAAGGAGAAGCAAAGTGGATGTATCGAGGATAATCGTTCGGATGATTGGAACATGACGAGAAAGGTATTTAGAAAAAAAAAAACGACAAAAATGTGATTTATGCAAAATGGGGATCTTCTTTTGCGATACAACGTGGGATGTATAAGATTGTACAGCGGGGGGAAAGATGAAAAATACAAGGAAGAGAATAAACGTCGGTGAATGCACGAGCGCGATACGCATCGCGTGGGTGCGTTCGAGTGTGTCGATCTTGGAAGACGTACACGATATGGGACGACTTCGATCCGATCTGTCACTCCCCGATCGCGGTGAGCAACGGTCGAAACTATTTTCGCGTTGACTTTCACGTTGCGTTTCACTTCCTAGAAATTGTACTTGCTCGTAAAATTGCACGCTTTATTTGTCGTACTGCGAATAGAATCCAAAATTAGAATTCTGAAATACCAATCGAATACTACAATTCAATACTACCCCTGGCAGAAAGCTTCAAACGAATATATTGAAACAAATGTTCCCAGTCGATCAGTCAAACAAGAAACTTCACAAGATTTGTAAATTTTATACCATTTTTGAGATGACTGGTAACAGCTAACCAGCTATCGTCAAAAAAATTCCAACAACTAATCACAATCCCCAAAAAACTGATCTCCCAGCTACTGGTTTTGACCAGCTGAACAAAAGAACCAAGCGGTCGCTCCAGAGAAGGTCGCATGTCGCGGGATTACCCCGCGAAAAAGAAGCAATCGTTGATTTACACCTCTGCCGCTCACTCGCAAATCCTTCGTCGCTAAAGAAGAAGAAAAAAAAAATAAAGAAAAAACGAAGCAGCCGCTTTACAGCACCTAATCCGCCGACAAATGTCAAGGAAACGTTCCCTGACCAGTGGTCGAAAGGGGAATTTGCGTAGAAGAAATCTCGTTTCTCCCCAAGGTGTCAAGGTGTTTGTATCTCACGAGTCGAACGAATATATCGCTTAGGATTCGTAAACGATCTCGAAGCGATCTCTACGATCAGTTCATGGAGGCAGTCGGTAGCCATGGGTCCCGTAACTCCCACAACACCGTATAAGCATCGAATATCCCCCCTGTTTCGGTAGCTTGGACGAACCCACGAGGCCTCACGAGGATAAATTTCTAAGTGAGCGGCGTGCTGCATCACCATATAGGAGAATAATGTGACATTTTTTCCCACGTGGGGCCAACCACTCTCCCAACGAGGAAGAACGTAACCGGCGGCCATACAGATATTCCGTAAATGGCGGCGTAGCCGCCTCTTTTAGACGCTCGCCACTATCCGCTCCGCGAAACCGTGCAACTTCGCTCGTAACTTATCTAACGTTACGTTTACACGCGCTGGCTACCAGCGCAACCCCTTTCGACTCTCTACTCTGGATTTGTCGATGTGATAATAGAGAGTGTCGAGGCGAGAGGTGTGTGCCTCTACAGATGCACGATTACGACGGTCATTAGTTCCTCTAGCTTGCTGCTTTTGGAAGGAACGTGTTACCCGCCAAAAGGGGCCTGTTGCTGATCCTCGCGTCCACTATTGCTGTAACTCGCGTTACGGAATGGCGGAGGGTATATGAGGTTGCCTATTGGCGCAAACTCGCATTTGTTCTGCAATTTGATCGTGCGATTGTTGTATAATGGAATATTTAATAAAATGCAAAATTTGTGAGTCATTCACTTTATTACAAAATAATGGAATGCAAAAAAATGCTTGTTTTTAACGATTTGATAAGTACAATAAAATAATATATACAGAAATTCTACTCGAGGATTTTTTTATAATATTTTAATGCTGAGAATGAATGAAGTATTTATAAGAGCTTTCAGATTTCTCTTTATCTCTAAAGAAGCTATCATAATTATAGTATGTCCTCACAAATACTATCATCCTTTATTAAAAATTGACACTATAATTAAAACAAAGATTGAATTTGCTCGATCGATAAGAAATTTTGTAATACTTGAATCTGAATTAAAAATTTTCTTTGGGACGTTTGTAAAAATGTCAGAAGGCTCTGTTAGCTGTGAGCAAATTGGCCAGAGGGTTGATTTCAAGGTTGATCCTAAAGTCGAAGGGCTGAACGGTGAGGTGGGTGGTTAGAAAAATTCGGCGGATAACAGGTAGAGGGAATCTCGCGGGAGGTGCAAGTTTCCTTGTTGGTAACGATAAGTGCACGTCTTTGTTCGCGCGATACACCGCGAAATTACACGGTTTATCAAAACTTGATCGACCTCCGCCGGCGTTTTTGCGGCTGATGGGGCCTCGTTTCTCTTAATAATTGGACAACGCCATTGTTCCCACCTTGGCGAGCATCGGTAGATCGAGAAAAGGTTCTCGATAGCCGCTTATTGTGCCGACACGTGTGCATCGATAAGCGGCGTGATTAACGATCACCGTGATTTCGACGGAGTTCCCTCGGTAACTCGTTTCGTTTCCCTTCCTTTTTTCAGTTCTCTCTCCCTCTCTCTCTCCTTCTCTTTTTCATAAAACGATTCCCACCTTTTCCTCCTTCTCTTCCTCCTCCTCCTTCTCCTCTTCCTCCTCGCTCATCCCGTTTCTCTGTTGATCGCGAGAAGAGAAGAAACTCGCGTTAGGAGCCGAGTTTCTTGCTATTTCATCCTCGTATCAATTATCTTGTAAATTCGTCGTGTACACGGAAAGTGGATTTAATAACATTAACATTTTCCCCTATTATTAAAGTAACATTGTCTTTTATTCCGCGGAGAGGAGGTTCATTAAATTGTAAGTTACACCGGGGGAGGTGGTGGGGAAGAATAAAGTCTCATATTTCTTCGGTCTTTTTCACCTTCGCCGGGGCAAAAAGCTTGCGGTGGGCGTTGAACCGTGCCATTAACTGCAATTTCGCTGATGCGGTCCTTCTTCCGGATCGTTAGCGTGGCCACTTTGGCTGACTTATGTAAACTCCGTGGATGATGCAGATGTGATTTAATGAGAGGAGTGAAAGACCACGATCGGCACCGTTCTGACTACGATTCAGACGTTTTAATACGGCAACACGCAGCTAACGCGTACATTTGTAAATTCAACATGCTTGGTAGTAGACCGTTGGATTATTATGCAATTGGTAGTTCTGTAGAATGCACGTGTTGCAACGGATGAACGGATTAATTGCTCTGTTGTGGGACTACATGGCTAATGCTGCTCGGAATTTTCGTGATTGATATTTCTCTATGTTCGTCTAACTATCTCACTATTGGGATCAAGTTACGGATATTCCTTTTTTACTTCTATTTTCTTTTTATTATTATTAATGCAATTTCAATCGTTAAATTTGAATAAAATGTATTTTTTAATCGAATACATAATATGTCTTAATAGCTACTTGAACACAGACAGTAAGAATAAATTCTAAGCATTCCAGAGTAACTTCAACAGTGCTTATGCAAAGTGGTTTAGTGTGTGACAAGAAGGCTTGAACAGATGGAAATCGACTGTTCACGCCAGCATACCCGCTATCGGGACCTCCGACGTAGCCGTGGCGAAGAATTTGCCAAGGACTGTATCCCTAACGATACGCGATTGTCGCCCCATTAGATGCACCTCTCACAGCTCGCTATATGGATATCTTTGCTCCTCTCTCCAATATAGTAGCAGAGAGCCCTCATAGTGCTGTTTATCTCTCGACTACGGCAGCATTGCACTCATATAACGAGACGAATGAAACGTCACTGCTAGGATTGGTCACTACTACTGAAGAGTATCGATCGCTATATGTCACCGATGCTCAGTATTGGTCACTATCGACCACTACTGGACAGTATTAATCATTACTAATCAAAAAATGTATTTATTGGTCAGTAATGAATACGATTACTGAACAGTATTGGTCACTATTGGTGAATATCAGTCAATGGTAGTTAGCGTTGATCATTATTGGCGACTACTGCAGGTCAGTATTTGCCGTTGAGCCTGAAAAACGTTGGACAGAAGAAGAATAAGAAGAGAAGGCGAGCAGTTTGCTCCTCGTTGACCCTCACACCTTCCTTTCTCTTGCTAAATGGCTCAAAAAATCCCTCTTGATTTATGTATCTACACCAGGATGCTGGGTGAATTAAATAAAGGTAGATCTTCTTTGTACGATTGGGTCACAATTTAACCTTAGCATTGTGTATGCATGACTGCAGTTGGTTCAAGTATCTGGACCAGGATGTAGGATGGATTAAGTGTAGGAGAATCTTTTTTATATCACTGGGTCATAGTTTCATCTTGCTGCTTTGTGTTAGATGTTAATCGTTCCTTGTATCTGGTTTACAATACTGAATAAAAGATTTTCTTTATATCATCGGAAGACAGTTCTCGGTACTGTGATGTTAGACACTCTTTAGTTCATTCATCTTGATCAGAGAGTATTAGACGAACACGTGGGAAAAAAATTCTCCGTACAACAAGCTCTTCTAGTTCGTTCTTACGGATCTGGTATTGGATTTCAATTACTACAATAATAACTATCATTGTGTATCGACTTCGATAAATTCGGTTGCAGTACAATTGTATCGTTAAACATTTTTCCAAGAAAGCATACAATACCTAGCCAGGAGAAAGGACTACGCCTCTCTTAGCACTAAACTCAACTTCTAATTACACTACCTATAATAATACCATATTTATGAACAAAAGCCTTGCTTTCTCTATCGAAGAAACTCTGAAAAATCACGTAAAGAAAAGGACAGCACTGTTTACAAGTTCCTTACTAAGTTGCAACCACAACCGGCAACTCTAAGCTATTAAACTACCACGATCAATTGAACTACTCCATTCATCCATAGATTTTATCTAGCTAATTTTAATATCTGAACAACTACCTCCCGCAGCAGGGGCCATAGTGACCCAGGAAGCGTTCTAAACTCGTAATAACCGGAGATACTAAAATCCTAATGTGCATACATACATATGAAGGTGTACAGGTTCGCGTAGGAAAATGAACCGATACGTCATGCAAAAATAGGCCGTTCCATGTACCGGATAATTGGAGGTAGAAGTAAGTAAGTTATCCCGCGGCTAACTAACAGCGTCGCGATGGTTCTGCCGCCTGGCGGCTCCTTATCTGCCGCAAGGATCGCGCGATAAAACGATTGGGAATGCGGCTAGGCGATATTGTTGATAGGAAGTCGAACCAGTATAACGTACACCTGAACGCGCGGTAAAGAGAGCAGGTCCACCGACGATCCTCTAATCCCTGCTTAATGATTCGTGTACCAATAAAGAAGCACAACCAGTGGAATAGATGAATCTAGCTGAATCCTTGGGAACTGCCTGAGGGCATATTGATGCCCTTAAACCTGCACGTTGCATGGGAAATACTTGCAATTAAAAGTGTGAAACGTAGGAAGAAAAACTTGTGAAATATCCTTTATGAGAAACTTGTTGCATTTCCTTGTAATAGATTGGCTAGCTCGAATAGCCAATCTCACATCTTGCAACTTTAACACTTACTCTTCCTACCCCCTTTTTTTTCATTCCTCTAAACGATAGAGGAGCTGTCTAAGTTCGAATGTTTAGCACCGATATCATCGTACGAAGAATTTCCATCGTGGCAATTACACCAACGGCTCCCATGATACGCGACGACACACTGGCCCCGCGGTTTTATTGATAAAGTCATTAGTAGCATCGAACGGCAGTCGCTGATCGAGCGTGCACGCTAATTATCCGACGTGTACGAGGTAATTCGAGCCCCATCGTCGGCCGTGACGTATAATAATCCAGGCACGCACGGTATGCCCGATAAAGCGGAGAGTGGCTGCCCACTCTATTACGCAGCTCTCGGACATAGTTATGCCCAGAATTGCCTCGTTGCTGCTTCACTGATGCACTTCTACGATCCGGCTGCAATTACTCGACCGGCCTCCACACTCTACGGACACGGGATCGTCCCGTGAAGCAGCGTGAGAAACCACTTCGCCAGACCTAACGTCGACCGAATATTCCGTGATACTACTCTGTTCAAAAAGCTCCAGGATAAACCAAATGGAATAGAAATTATTCGTTCGTTTAGCAATATCTATTTCGTCCCCTTCGAAATAATCCTCACTGCTTTATAATACACTTGCGCCAACGGTTCTTAACGTAGATCGAATCACATGAACGTCTTTTGACACTCATTTAGTGTTGTTTATTAATCGTTTGATCAATCGATAAGAATTCTTTATGTGTCACAGAAACTTAGAATATTTTAAGCAAGAGTAGCGAGGCTTCGATTTCCGTGAAGTAAGAACGAATTCCATCACGAAGACGCTCCATGACTGTGACACTATGGTCGTTAACATCAGCCTCACGTTACTTCTGGCCAATGATTTATCGTACTGTCGTGGCCACCTATAAAACGGTCATAATGTTTTATCATCCCGAGCCGAAACAGGGAAACGACTCACGACTCGCGCCACGCCGAGCATAACGAATAATGAAATCTTACTTTCTTACTGAAAGTCCTGACCAGTGCTTTACTGGACCTGTTCGATTGTATATCGTCGGGCGTTAATTAGCTGGCCTCGCTCGAACCACTGGCTTGCTTCGACGATGTCGCGAAACGAGTATTCGAGAGTTGCTTTCGCGACGTATGCAATTTTGGTGTTGTCTGTTTTTAACCCTTTGAGCATTGAGCTTCGAAATCAGCCTGAAGACTGTGTTTTTTACTCGTTTTAAGACACATGGTAATATTTTATTTAAAGAAAAGTGGATTGGGAAATTTTTTATTCTCTTGTACATTTTTTCCAGTCATCCATATTGAATCGACTGGAAAATTTCCCTGACTATTTCATTCGAAACAACGAAATCATAACAGTTAGATAGTTAATCCTTTGGTGCTTAAATACATTTCGTATATTATATAAGGCTTTCTGAATGGTACAGACATATTCTCCAGTTTTTAAGATATTATTTCCAAATGAAAGTCAAGAAAAAATTGGTCAGAATTTAAAAGATCAAAGCATGTGTACAATGTCTATGAGACATTGAAGGATACCTGATGCTTTTACCTACGTGCTGCGAGCAAATATCTTAAATGATGTTCCCTTCAACGGGACGTCCTTCGATGCCGAAAATTCCGTTCCACTTGTCCCCGATAGCGGCCGCATTTATATTTGCTGGCCGGTATACGAGCGTGCCACGCGGTTTGTGCACCGGCCAGCCGAGCTGCAACAACTTTCGCCCTTGGGCGACTCGCGTTGCTCTTATTTAAACAACATACCTAACTCGCTCGCCTCTCTTACTCGCGACTCCCCCGCCCCCCACCACCGCGATCCAGGAGTACCAGGCATCCTTTTTCAGGGGCGTACCAACCCTGCTACTCTCATCAAAAACTATTTGATTGTTGATACTTTCTCATCATTTTCATTTTACTATACTTTTAAATGTAATTATTTCCATCGAGTACTATTTTTAAGAAATTTTCATGCAAATTTATCATAATATCCTTTGTACCATGTTCAAGTTTCAGATACTTGAAAAATTGAATTATTATACAGTGATATTTCACGACTCGTACGTAAAACTACATTTCTGCAGTATTTAAAAATTTTAATAAACAGTTCTCAAGAATATGATTTAAAATTTTCTCAATTAAAACTACGTTTAGCTCACAGAAACAGTACACGGTGTCTGCGAAATATTTACTACGACCAAAGTATCCATTCCAAAGTTGCGATCCTAAAAAATGGCAGTGTCCAACGTCCTCATGGTCAAGGCATCGACAAACAAAAAAAAAAAAATCGCGCATTCTCGAAACACCGAGGCTCGTCCACGATCGATCAAAGAGTTGGCCACGACGCATTCGAAAATCCGTCGTGCACGCGAAGACCAGCGAGAGTTCCAGGATCCGTCCGATGGACGGACAGCACGGTCGATCAAAGTCTACGCGCGACAAACGAGATACGTCATCTTGTGGGGGCTCCGTGGGGTCTAAACACGTCGCTGGTATCGCGGGTCGTGGTATCCCGGCTGGAAAGAGCCGTAGCCGGGCTTCTTAGCCCGGTCCAGCAGGTACCTCCGTGGCCGTGGCACTGATCGTCCAGCGATACCGGCGTAATTTAAAATCATCGGGGCACGAGACAAAACAGGCAGCCAGGGAACAAGTGTGTGCTTTGCCCCGCGGAATCTTGATTATACATTCCACGGATGACGGCCACGGGGACCCGTGTTTCGCATCTTTCTCTCTCTTTCTCTCTTCCCATGTCCCGCCAGCGGATGGTCGCGCGCGACCTACGAAGATAATCGATCGCCGCGGATGTCCTTTAAGCTGTCCCTTTGATCTACGACGCAGGATGTTCGCACCTAAAGGACCTTCGCGAGGAGAACATGTGAGAAGAGATGCAGCGGAGGACGAGATGGGGATATTTCTTTTTTTTTCCTTTTCTTTCATATAAAATATTACTTCTGTTTTTGAGGAATTCATCGGTCTTTTAGATACTTCGGTTGAATACGAAAGAACGGAGATAAACAAAATGAATAGTAGAGATAAATAAAAATAGAAATGAGAAGGTGGTTTGTTGTACTTACGATGAAAACTAGGAGAATACTAATCTAGATTATAATGTATGATAATCTAAAAAGACTCATAATGTTGTTAAAGCTAAGAAAAGTGTCATTCCATAGTTACAAACATTTAAAAAAGTATCTAAATTGTTACAAAATTTAAGTTGAAGTATTATTCTTTGCAATACCAACATGAAATCTCGGAAACAAACATGGAGTTGATTGTTTAACCCACAGAAGAACGAGTTTTATGGAATTAACTAAACAGCGAGAAGTGGTAAAAAAAAAATAAAATAAGAGAACACTGTGTTCATTCGTGAAGTAAGATGCGAACAGCGACTCAAAGACCACCGAATATTTTTCAACCGCAGTGAAAGTCTTTCGCGCGAAGAATTTGCCGAAAGAAGCCAATGGAACGTCCGCCAGGCGAGAAGAGGAATGTTCGAACGAAGGAATGCGTTTAGCATGGCCTCGCCTCGCGAAACGTGTAAAATACACTTATCCTTTTCGTACAACGCCCGACGAAAAAGCGAACAAGTACGTGTACGCGTTCTTCCGCAAAAGATATATTTGCCGAATGAATTCGTACAAGGTGGCGAGCCTTTTAGCAGAGTTTTTAGCGTCGTTCCACCTCCGCCACCTCTTTCGCGACTCTTTAAACCGCGTACGTGTCTCGTCGTTTAAATCACTATGTGCATATGTAGGGCTCTAGATTAAACGGAGAACAGTACACCAATGAGAATCTATGCAACGGTGCACCATGGAGACGATTAACGACTGGTACGTGGCTCGTGGACATCCCTCACCATTCTAATTACCTGCCAACGTGCAGCAGCCTAGGATTATTCGTATTAGCATGTGCTGATTGCCGTCGCTGAGGAACTACGTACAGTGGCCCCTCTCTTCGCGGTCGATGGGATTCGAGGTGGAGAGAAACGTTTGATTTATCGCCGTGTACAGCTGCTGGACCTCTTTGCGGGGAACCGCGGTAAGCTCTAGCTCAGGCAGAGACGCAAAACGGCTAATTAGGATCCGAATGTGGGATTAAATCGAGCGAGGACGATTTGTCTGCGACGCGGGGAAAGTGGTAGCAGGTGGAAAATATTAATGAATAGAATTTTACGGCGAAGAATTCGTTTTTGTTATTCTTTCTTTTTTTAAGATAGGAAATTTTTCGAACTTAGATGACATTTGAATCCTGCAAGAAGGTTATACTTCGGAGAAGTGTATTTTAATGGGAAGGTTGTGTATCGTGAAAGTGTACAATGAAGTTGTCGATTTGAGAAGGATTCAGAATGGATTAGAGAAACGATTGTTCTAAGGGAAAACGCAAAAGGTGTTCCTAGTTTCTGCTTTGAGAACAGCCGCTCTACCGTTAGTTCGATTTATACACTCGACTCGCGTTAACCGCTGGATTATACGCGACTGTTGGCAACTGTGGCTTGGTATCGAGACACACGCGAGACTAATGCACCGGTTAGCTACCGCGGGATTCGGGAAGAGATCGCGAATCGGTAACCGCCCCCACTTTTATCTTGATCGAGGAATCGCCCGCTGTCGAATCAACCGAACTTGTTCGATTCTGCAGGTGCACCTCAACTAAAACCACTTTTTCTCTGAACACTTGTTACTGTGTTATCTGAATGAAATGCAGTTGAAATTCAGAATGGTTACATCTGCAGACTTCAAGTTTCCATTCTTTTCCATTCATTTCAATTTTTCGCCTTGATTATTTGTTACGATGTATTATATTATCGATTTTAAAAATTTAGAAATTATTCTACTCTCACTGTTCCACTAACAAAACTCTACTTCGATCTTAAGACGTTAATTTCTGAACTAATACCTTCCATTGTACTCTGTTCGTTGTTTCTACTTTGAAATATACTATTGGAACAATCAGAAACAATAGAAGGTATCAAATAGCGAGTCAGTCGCAACGATCGGCGCAAAGATCGCGGCGAGTCCACGCGAACACGGTCACGCCGATTCGGTGTAACATTAACGCAGACCTCACATAAATAATGACGACTATTAGGCGATCTCGTTGGAACGCAAAGACTGATACATCTTCAGTATTGTGCTCGGTGCTCGAGCTGCTGAAAGGAGTCGTCGGTGATTTGTCTTTCGAATCTTCGATTCACGCTCGGCCACGGGGCAAGGTCGTAAGCACGATTTTTCAATCGTTGCGAATTCCAGGTGAATCGACTACACAACGATACTCAAGTCGTGATCGTGCCACGTGAATCGACTATGAACACGTATGAAACGTATTCGACGGGTCACGTGGCAACAACCCTTTTCCTTGCTCGTTGATGGGACCACGGGGTCCCAGAGGTTGCGACGATGCCCGGGGCCCAACAGTCGAGAAAGGTACGCACGATCAAAGAGCCCATCGCCGAATCGCCGGAACTCGACGATCGACGATGGCCACCCGCCGCAGGCTAATGAGAAAACATCGATATTTTGCTAAGCAATAAACGGCCATTACCGCAGTGAATTTCGGACATGGGACTCCCAACAGCACGATTTTATTGTAATTAATAGCAGAAATAATCTCGATTGGGTGATACGACGATTGCAAAAGCTTATAATAAAAAGAGACACGTAATAAAGTAGAGGATATGATAAATAAATAATAACTAAAGAACTTCGAGGTCCATTTAATTAAACTAAGGATAACTCAGTAAATAAACTTCACAATGAAAGAAAGAAGTCAAAATTGATTAAAGTGTATTATACAAAAGTTCCTAGACTTTGAATATAACAATTCATTGCCAATCGATATTTTCGTAAGTTTTCAACCCCACTTTGAGTAATACTTAAAATTAAGAAAACACCATCGATACGTGAATGAAAAATTGATAGAAGCTCAGTACGCATCAACTTTTCTTACATAGTGTAATACTCAAAAGTAAATACATAAAATCCTACTGAAAAAGACGATCATTTCCACCTGCTCCCTCGACCAAACCATTCATCCCACAAACGGTTCACCAATAAATCCCGCAGCGACCTTATCGATCACTCAACGAGAGCCACCCCGCACGACCCTTTGCCACGACCGCTCGAAAAAACCACGCTTATTAATCTCCCTAGCGGGCAACACAAAAACACACCCCTAACACGAAACTCGTGTCCACTTAATGGGCTCAGGGTCCACGCGAATGCTTGCTAAGATTAATACCATCCACCGGTTGTTTCGGATCGGCCTTCCAAACGAAGCGAACGAACGAATGAAACGAGGAACGCCGCGGCTCGTCTCTCTATTGAGGTCCCGCATGACAGATAAGCTTAACCTCCGGCCCATTAACATTATTAACATCTGAACACAAGGGACGAGGCCCTCAAGTCGTCGTATGCCCGCCACGTCCGGCCCACGCGCGCACACGCCAGCCAGCTCGAATACTCTTGTACTTTACACACGCTTTGTGTGCCCACGAAACGTGCATTAAGGGGCCGCGTGCGACCGAGCCGCACAGATAATTAGGGGTACGCCGGTCAAACGCCGCTCGCGGCCCTCTTTTCTGCTTATTAATTCACCCCCTTGGCCGATCCTCCCTCCCTTACCCTACCTTGGGAACGCGATTATGAATATCTGCGCCCCGGTGTAATCATACGCTCGCGTTCTATCCGCGGCTTCGAGGTTCCATGGACCAGGAGGAACAGCTTCGCGTGCAAGACCTCTACGACTCATGGATATCAAGCAACGAGAGATGAGATTCGGGTTGAAAGGAAGAAGAGAGGATTCTACGCGATATTTCGATAACGATCATCGAGGCGTTGGAGATCGTGAGGCCACGTGAACGCGAACGTTCCACGGGAAAGGAGGAGGGAAGAGAATCGTGTTGCCTGAAGCGGGGTCAGCCCGTCTCGCGAGGCGTGTCAACCTGCCAAATATTATGGAAATTTATTCCCGCGGGATTCAGCGGCGTAATGGATTCCCGCGTGCGTGCAGCCGCCTCGGCGCAGACTACTTTGCAACTCGTTAGCAACGCTCGCGCCTCGATTCCGTTGTTCTTTCTCCGTCCCCCCATTTGGTTACCTTCTTTGTGCTGGATGGTAGAGACGAGGGTCTTGAGTATTTTAAATTAAATAACGTTAAGGTGTGCACGATGCTTAAAGCACGTTTATAATAAAATTACAGCAAGAAGATTCGAGGAAGAGATTATGTGACCTCATTGCTGCACAAGAGGATACGTGATGTTAGGGTGCAACTGAAATTCTATCATATTCTAAGCATGAAAAATACTATCCTTTATCTAAACGTTTGATATCAAAGTTCGTTCATCTATTACACTCTGTGTAGAGAGGAGAAAAGGGAAGTGACAGTGTTGAGATATTAAATAAACTGAGAAGAGAATTAATTCGAGAAATTTTTGTCGGTTTTCTCTTTCCTCGGTTTCGCTGAGCTTCTCGAGACGCTCGAGAGAGCACACCGGCCATCACGGATCTCGTCGAACCCTCTTCTCTTTCTCCTTGTACTCGTAGCCATTCTTCTTTGTTCCGCTAAATACATTTCCCCTATTCTCTTCTCTTTCACTCGCCTCTAGAACTCCTCTCGTCCAGGCATGACAGTGTCACGTCCCCCGGAGCAAAAATCCTTATAAAACGAGACACGCCGTGGAGAAGCGCAAGGAGATGAGGAGGAACAGCCCGTGAGAAGCGGCTAAGTGGATAAGGTGCTAAGTGTGGCCCGAAGGTAGAGTTTGGTACGGCGTGCCGTGGCAACAACACACGGCCACCACGAACCGTCGTGGCTCGAGCCCAATTACCAGCTCCACGCCGGGGAAAGCGAACGACCACGCGATTTTCGAGGTTATTCCGACTTGTCTGCTACCGTTTTTATGCCTGCTCTTTTACCGCCACCTCGTTCGCTCGCAGTTTCGGCCGCTTGCATAATGCGTGCCCGCCGATCCCTGTTTTCGACTTCTTTTTTAACGATGCTGTTCGTAATACTCTTCTTCTCCTTCGACTTAACTTATCCTGCTGCACACGAGGTGTATCTAACCTTTTGCTTTATAATAACAAGACATATTCGTGGTGTAGATTCAATTTGTGACGAATTTAGATTTTATCTTTAAGTTTGGATCGAATTTAACACGAATTTGCTGTTGAGATGGTATAAATTTGATATTTCAATTTTAACGAAGTTCGACGTAAAGTTATGTCGCTACTTTTGCGTCGTAAAACAGATAAGAATAAATTCTGACGATAAACATCTGGTTTATAACAGACTCCATCGCGCACACTCCTTCCAGTGAAATGAAAGGTGACAAAATGGTAATTTAATTCTTAATGCTCGAAACCTTCCGCTCATACCCATCAATTTCACCGTTCCACACGGACAACTTCGAAGAAGACGACCTAACCAATTGAAACAAAAGCCCACGCCCAGCGTCGCAGATCCCACACGCTCCCATGAATGAAATATGCACCACCCTGTCACCTGTACGTCCATCACCTGTACGTAATGTCTCCTGTACAATCTCGTTGATGATCGCGTTACTCGAGTATAGGGGTAGCAGATGTTCTCGATTTTCGAAACCAGTCAGATAAACGATTCCTACCGAAACGAGACACACTGTCTTGATCGTAAATCTCTCGGTTGGTAACATCTTCCTTTATCGTTTACTTTTAACAGTCTCATACACGTTGACACGTGTATCAATGGAGATCACGTGTCTGAGATTTGTGTCAACCATGAAACGTCCAAAACTTCCCATTATTTATAGTTAATAATCACCTTAATTTAGATGTTTCATGAGAATGATATCAGCTAAAATAAGGTCTTCCAATAAGAGCGATAGAACTTTGAATTGAAGTGAAATGAGAAATATGAAAGATAATCTAGTACTTGCTACTTTATTTTAAAGTACATTCGATGACATTATGCAAGAAATATAATATCATATAAATGATTGCCAAAATTGTATTTGGTGGAGTGAATGCGATAAACCCAATTTTCGATGACTGGTATATAAATCAGGTCGTATCTCAGCGATAACACGAATAATGTATACTTTGAATCAATCGAGTCAAATACACATTGAGATTTAAGATTCAAACGTGTGAGAATGCAAATTTAAACGTTATTTGTGATGAAGAAAATGTTTATGTCGTTGATATCCATCAGTTTCTTTTGGTCAAGTATGGACAGAAGAAAAGGGGTTCAAGGCTAGCACCAAATTAGATCGACGTACAGGTGAAACCTTGCGGTCGATTATCCTTCAGACAGGTCCAACGTGGGATCTCCCATGGACGTGGGCGTTTTGCACAACTTCGCCACGGCACCAACGGGACCGTTTCTTCAGATTTTTATGGCTGGCCAGCCGAATTGTTTCTGGCGGATCGGTTCGAGGGCGGTATCAAGGCGCGTGGCCAATCGATAATCGCCCACAGCGCGTATTAAACCATGCATCATCGGCATTATCGTTACCAAGGAATAACCAAAACGATCCCGACAACCAGTCTCTCTCGCTTTCTTCTCCTCTCCTCTCTATCTTTTTCTTCAGCGACGTGGACGGTCACGAAAACGCCGCGTAAACGATACACGATGATTTTAAATCCGCTCATTACACCGGTCGGAATGTAATCTGCCGTGTGTATCTTCCTCTCTCTGAGCCGCGTCCGATTCAGCGGAAGAACTCGACCGTGGAAACGTTGAATAAATTCGTCGATCTTATCAGACGCGGGCGGCCCTCTACGAAGTACCCACGGAGATCTAGGAAATCGTCCGTGCCACGATTTTTCGATGCTATCGGACGAGGATAGATTTTTGTCATCGGTCCTTCTGAAAGGATTGAGGAGAACCGGATTGAATGGTACCTTTCAGTGTGTAATTTGTGATAGTAGAGGACTTCTGAGGTTGGATGAACTTTTTCGTAAGGTCGCGTGATTACTTTGAATTACAAATTTTTGTACGTTTCGAACAGATAAGAGTAGAAGGAAGCAATGTGTTTTTAATGTGAGTTATAGCGGTGACAGGTTTCATTTGTCGTCGTTTTTAAATTTTTTAGTGAATTTTTATTAGCTTTTCAAGTTATCCTTCGAAAGCACCAAAATGAGAGACACACACTCGCGAATAATTTTCAAATACCAACCCTGGAAGGTGTCCGTGTTATTAACCTATCTAGGTAGCATTAAGTCAAATTCCATCCGTTTCCAGCAGAATAAAAATCGCGTCTCAAGTTTCCTCCACGTGTAATGAGCTTAACGCGCGACGCGCGCCTCACCTTTACGCGTTTTGCATATGAAAGTGACGCCCCTTGGCGTCGCGTCGGTGCAAAACCCACGAGGCCGTGGTCGCGCGGGCTCGCGCGCTCATTATGATTCATTATTAGGTCCCTTTGTGGGCAGAGTCCGGTTCTCCGCTTCTATTTCGCCGTTTTTTCAACCTCCCTCACGTCCAACGTCCCCCAGCGTCGCCCTAGTGTCGATCTTTCGTTCCCTTTTACCTTCTCTTTCTCCCTTCCTCTCTCCTTCTTTTCTCTCCGTCTTTTCTTAGCTGACTAGTAGGCGCGGCAGACACCTGTAGAGTTCGCGGTGACCGAAAGAGGTAGAGTAGGTAGAGGGAGCAGAGAAAAAAGGAAGAATTAAACGTGGATGAAAAGCGAGCAAACGGAGCACCGTGTCTGAAACCGCGGCCGAGAAAAAGAAATAGGAACAAGGTGAGGGCTGCAGAAAGAACCTCTGGCCAACACGGTCCAATATATCGGAGAAAGAAAGAGGGAACAGAGACGAAGAATCAGAAGAGGAGAGGAAGAAGCAGGAGAAGAAGAAGAAGAAAACGTCGACACGAGGCCTGGGGCACCGTCGGTGTGGGTGAACACACCGGGGTCAAGCGAGTTCAACTCTGCTCGGGCATCACAGTTCTGCTCCCTCTCTCTTCTCGTTCTTTTCTATCATAGACGATGTTCCTGTCCCCTCTGTGTATAAACACTTTTATAACCAAGATAACGATCTCTCTCTCTCTCTCTTTCTCTTTTTTTTCATCTCGTAAAACGTGAAATCACCGGTTCAAGGAAGAATCGCAGACGTAATTGTTCTACCTGACAAGATTTTCTCCGGGCAATTACGTAAACCGTGAATCCTGTCAGCACGGGCACGAGGCTCGAAACGTTGCACCTGCTGCAGCAAACCACGGTAACCTGCAATCTGGCTGGTGCTCCAATTTAATTCGCCCTATATACACGGCTGCGTTCGACCTTCGCATTCACCTGCGATTCGCTCACGAGGAATTCCTTTTTCACCTGGTAATATTCAGCTGCGCGTCTCCACGGGTATGGAAGAGGAAATCGTGGAGATTTTGTGACAACTTTCAGACATTCTCGATTCAAGTTCCTCCTCTCAGTTCTCATCTCTTTCTCTCTTTCACCATTTCTTCTATCTGTTCTTCTCCTGACGATCGTTCAGCTGCGAGTTCCACGCCGACAACTTCATAAACTCTTTTCCCTGGGTTCTTGATATCTGCATATAATGATGACAGGCTACAGACGAAGGAGGAGAACTTGCGAACGGTGGCCGTTCTCTGTTCGTCGAACGACGTAAATCGCTGGGCCATCGCGCGGCGCGTATACGCGCCAAGACGAAACAGGTGGGGCACCTGCAGCCAGACCACGGACTGGCTATGAGTACGAGCGCGATAAACAGACATGGAGAACGATCGTGAGGAAGAGAGAAAGACAGAGCGGAGGCACACAAGAAGCAGGTGTATTCCGCGATGTAGCCTGCGCTGTGTATGCTAATTGGGCCAGAGTTAACGCTCGCCTCTCGGGATGCCCGGGACGGGATTTAACGAGCCCCCGAACAGGAAGCTCCTTTTACCTCCGCCTCCTCCGCCTCTGCCTCCCCCGCCCACCTTATAGCCTCCTTTTTGCCTTGACTTTTTCTTAATCCTTCTTTCTCCTCGTTTTCTTCTTTCATTGCTTCTCCTTGTTACCTGTACGCTCTCTTCCCTTCTTCTTCTTCTTCTTCTTCTTCTTCTTCTTCTGCTTTTTCTTCTTTTTCTTCTTCTTCTTCTTCTTCTTCTTCGGTTAGTGCTGTTGCTTGGGTTTCTCGAGTCGTCGATACCGTTGTTGTCGATGCTACCAAACCCTGTCTGTTTCTCTCTTTGTTCCATGCATCTCCGTTCGCGAGATTCGTTAAGGTGGAATTACGCGGTCGCTCGTGGCCCGGGAATACGAAATTAGGCGATCCAGCCACGCACGACGCGCGTATAACGAGGGCACAAATCAAAAGCGAGAGACGGGGCCTCTCCGTGCAGCCAACGCAAACTCTCGTGCGACGAGACCAAACAAATTGGCATAAATTCCCGCGGCGGATGCTTCGTCTTTCTCGATTCTATATTGTACCCCCTTTAGAATTTTTCTTCGTTTCTCATGATCCGTTCAATGGTAAAAGTTGTTTTCGCGATGCACCTATATTGTACTTTGCACAAAGTGAAATTAATGGCAAGGTGAATTTGTTGTTTCATCGCCGCGCCAGAGTAATCACTGTTGAAGGATAAGATCTCGCGTCGCGGCTTCTTGCGGGTAATTATATATTCCACGGTCATTAAGAGTCTCGGGGCGCCAGCTGTCATCGTCGATCTCGCTTCAGCTCAGCCTCGAGAGGAACTCGAAGGGTGTATCGATGGAAGCAGAGCGAGGCGGGTATTTTTGGCCACGTAATAATATACCGTGGCCCGTGACCGTCCACGATACGGTCCGATAAGAGTTTTTCAGACGGGTGTATACAGTTTTTAAAGTCGGGAAAAGAAACTGGCCCGCGGGTGGGCCAGACGAATGGATAATTCATACCTGCTCGCTCTGTTTTGCTAGAACCTGATCCATATATTATCGGACTGAAATCGAGTTCGTGGTATATACGTGTCGGGAGGATGTTTTGATACCTGGTCGAAAAGAAGTGATCCCTTTTCTTTTTTTTCTTGTATCATCTGGAGGATGCACCCTTCGATTTGTTGCGTTCCAAAGAATCGTGGAAAGATGAATCATTGTCGTTAAAATAATTTTGTTCTTATGATATTACTAACTGAATCAATTCTGTTAACACTTTCGCGGCGAACGATAATTGGTAAAATGTTCAGCTGACTACCGGGCATAATTTCCAAAAGGCTGTAGCTGAGGTTAGTCGATAGCTTAAAATTTTAAAATTTACAGTTTTTTCTGGCAACAATGTGCTGTATATTTTAGTTAATATTTGGTATAATAAGCAAACGATATTATTCATTCAAAAGGACGAAGAAACGTAACTTTAAAATTGTGCTTTGCCATTTTTGGTGCCGTTTTTAAGTATCATTCATTATATCTCATCAGTTGGCAATGTGTTAACATCTTCCTAAGCATTGAGATACTTCAACAGAGATCTTGATCACTTCTACTCGTTCAGGAAAATCCCAAAGCTGTTATATATCAAAATCATGCTTCCATTGAACAGTTATACGCCTTAACGACATCTTAGCTCAACGAGACACGATCGTGATGCAATTACAAGCAACCGTAGGGAATTTATTTAGAATTCCCGAAGGCTCTCATGTCTCACATGTAAACAGGTGTATAAATAAGACGGATCGCGAAGAGAACAGGGCCACCAAATCTGGCATGACGCCATCGAGCTACTGTCGCTCGTACAAATGACCTTATACGGTGGACTGGTGGACCTTCGTTGGTCCGGCAAAATCGTCTTGGATAAGAATCTGGATATTCGACAAAACCGTCTCGTCGATCTGAAACTCGAGCGCTTCGTGATCGTGGCCGATCTTATCGTTCGGTGGTGGTTCTCGTCGAAAGGATTCTGAGAGACGATGAGCCAAGAGTTCGGTGCCACGGAACCAGAAACGAGAAAGGGAAAAACCGTGGGCGTTGCTTTACGCTGGCTATTAATTAGCAGTTAATTATCGGTCCGTTGCTCGACGACTGTCGATAACCCAGCGTATCTCGATTCCATCGTAGAAACGGACACACGAAACGTTCTTTTGATACGAGACTAGAACTTTTGATCTATGTGGAATGTTGCTATAATAAAGGGCTACAAAGGTGTGAATGGAAAAAGGACATTTGCTGGTGTAACTTAAATACATAAAAATTGTTCTAACAGACGATTGTTAATACTAGATTCGTCAATCAATCAGAGTGACTAGTTTCGGTATATGTGTTAAGATATATTACAAAATGAAACAGGAGGAAGAAAGGAATTTATAAAGTTGATCATATGCGCACAATAGAAAAAAAAAAATATATAACGCTCTGGGAAAAAGCTGAAATTTTCATAAAAATTTGGTAATTGAGGTAGATATATTCAAACGCACTACTATTCTTCCTAAACAAAGCCCAACTTACGATACCGATAATTGTAATTGATCCGAAGAATAGTATCAACGATTTCAAACGACACACAACACAGCTCGTTTCGAAATCGAGCGATTATAAAACGTAGTCGGCGCGTTTGGTAGCGATCGCGAGTGGCGATCGAATAAAACTTTATCTCCGGGTGCAGGCTCTTTAAGGGAAAAAACCACGGGTTTTACCGGATCGCGCAATCCGCACGGGCGGCGTTCGCTTAATTTCGCGTTATCTAGTCCGCCGGCACGATTAATCACCTCGTGCGCGCGTTCGATAAAAACATACACACGTAGACACATATATACGAAAAAGAAAAAGAAAAAGAAAGAAAAGGAGAAAAAGTTTTACGATTACACGCGGCTGTCCGCGGGAACCAGGTCACCAAGTAAGAGAGCCTATTGATCGCGATCGTTTACGATTTCCATTCGGAACGAAACGTTGACGACGACGTGGCGGAATAACGAGACTGTTCACGTTCGACTGGTTCAACAACATTTTTTTCCAAATACAAATTCGAGCATTAAATTAAAAGCATAGTGGACCACAATACCGCGCTAGAAAGCCGACTACCTCTCTATTTCTCTTTCTCTCTTTCTGCCACGAGTTAGGTGCACTTTAAGAGGCAAACGACTTGCGTGTACGCGTGCACACGCGCGGGTGACAATAACTATAAGTCTATTGTCTCGTGGACCGTGTATTTATCGGCCTATTCAACGCAAATATGGCGAGTACGATCATAAAGTGTTGGACCACTCTGGTTCGGGTGAAATAGCGCGTACAATTTGCAGTTACGCTGTATCATAAACGTGGTAGGTCCAGCTACGTCATTCGTTCACTGGCCACGTGAATCTGTGCACATGTTCCTTCGACGAATTCACGTTCATTTCAGCTAACCCTTTGACTACGAAAGACGTACATACACGCCCTTTAAATTTGTCTTACTACCAAACATTTACCATCTTCTTAACTGTTTTCTAACATAGAACAGCAATTACAAATAGATGAATATTGGCTATTGTTTCAACGTTCGCATATTTTTATTCAATACTGTTTAATCTCGATTTCGCTGTTTTCATAAAATTGCATAAACTTATTCCTTTGCTATACACGTATGTGTTTATTTCAATTTGTGATCAGTTTTGTAATTTTATTCATTCGTTACTTTTCTAAATAATATAGTGTATCCTAAAATTGTTCGATCGGAAGAAAATAAAACGAGTAAATATGATAAGTAGTAGTAACAGTCGAAGGGTTAATAAATTCTCCCTTTGGTTGTCCATGCCGAAGAGGGAGCAATCGTTGAATGAATCATCGATGAAATTTCTCCTTATTCCGTCTATGTCTTTTTCTGTTCTCTTATCATTTTGTTTAATTTTTATTTTGCCCTAGTTTTCGCTTCGTTTTCTCCCCCTTCTGCTTTTATTTGTTCCTTTCCCTTTGGTTCTCCACTTTATCAGAGCAGCACGCGGCTTCTTGGAATTCCAGACGACGTTCCAGCACACGCCACTGGATCACAGGCCACTCTCGATTTCGTGCTCTGGAACCCAAACACGCTCGTGTGGTCCGCCGCTCGACAGAACAGAGTGCAACCGGGAATCCGTGGACCGCGGCTACCCCGCATCTTCCCGCTTCAAACCGGGTATGTAAAACATTGTTCGAACGAGCTCAAGAGGAACGGATCTTGGGGAAATCTGCGACGGTAATAACAATGACTAAAACTGGAACGAGCATCGGTGAGAAACTGTATCGTACGAAAATGGAATTTTCCTTTTTATAAATGGAAGAGAAGAAAACCAGTTTGTCGATTAACTTTTCGATTCACCAATTTTTTAAAGTGCTAATTATTTTTTTGAGGTAGAAAGGGTAACGAACTGTAGATTAATTACAGTTTTATGAATGAAAGCGAAAGCTGGAATTAAAATTAATTTCTGTTACTAATACAACTGTTTTTGTCACATTTTGAGCATCACGGGTCTAACTCTTCTTTAGAAGTGCATTGATTTTATCCATAAATTAACAAAAATAAATAATACATACATGATGCATCATCTTTGATGTTTCATCATCACGTTTTAAATATTTCCAACGGTGATGAAAGTAAGAAAAAATTGTCGGAACGACGTAAGGTCGTTCGAAGATCATCGAAATTCTTTTTTCCGCAGTTAAATAATTACAGATCCGATTGAATTAATAATTGTGAGTTTATCAGATAAGGATTGATACAGGAACTTTTGGGTTATCTAGATAGAGTTGATGCTATTGCTTATACATTTATTTAAATCAGTTCGAAACGAGTAATTTAAATTCATTAGCTAAGAATAATTCGAACATTTTCGGATACGTTTGGAATCGAGTTGATCATACTACGTTTGGATGTATTTAAATTAGTAAGGGTCGATTTGAATACACTTGGCTGCTGCTATTTTCTCCTTTATTAAAAAGAATGCGAATGGAGGCAAATAGAAATCAGGTCAGAGAGAATTTTCGTGCCGAACTTTAGCGTCGTTTCACGAGGCGGTCCAACGTCATTTGACGTATCGTCGTATAAAAGCAGCGTGAAGTTAAAGAACCATTCGAGGCCGGGCTGTAACTTTCGTCCATTCGCTTGTAAAAGTCAAGCAATTCTCGGAAGCGCATGCTTTTTTAAAAGTATCAAGCTCGAGAGAAAGGCGATTACAAAGTGAAAAAGAAGAAAAAGAAATACACATATATGTGTATTTATCGAGAAAGTTTCACTGTGGCAATCATACAACAGAACTGTGACAACGAGAGAAAAATAACGATTGCAAAAATTGAACGAATAATTGCAATTCAAAATTACACGACTGAAAGTTCTATTTACAATAAAATTAATTTAACAAAGCAAGATGAATCGTCTGGAATTATTTTCACTTTTCTTCTCGAACAATTGCTTCGATTTCTAGCTCCCATGATGTATTTCCGCGACAATTGTTCAATAAGGTGTCCCACTTTTACCGACGAAACTCCTTAAACAGTCGCGAACCGGAAGCAAACGTGGATCTTCGTGCAGCGAATTGAAAAAGAAGAAAAAGCAAAACGAAGCAAAGGAAGAACAGACGAAGGATCGTCCTCGAAGAGTATAATTTAATACTTTCCAATTAACGTTCGTCGTGCTTCACGAGTGATTTATCCAGCGTATTTGGCGTCACGAAACACGTTTTTAGCGTCGTTTTAGTGTCGTGAATCGGCTGGACGCGACTGTAAATTAATTACAATTAAAGCCCTCTTACGCCTAACGCCCGTGTCGTCGAATTCCTCTCGTAAATTCGATAATGTCGTTACAAGGCGGCACGCAGCGCAGCTGCACAAAGTGCAAGGAACACCTTGGCGCTTGCAGCAGTTTGGCCCAGAGAAAGGCAACGTCCCAGAGAGATTGCCCGCGTGGATGGGTGGGGAAAAACGGGCCTAAGAGGATTCGTCGCGCTCCGAAATCACATTTTTAATGGTCCCCCTTCTTTTAATTGTTTTTACACGATTACCGAGGACGACAAGCGGCCACGCAGAAGAACGAAAGGTGTCGATGCGAAGAAAGCGGTGGGAGGACGTACGTAATTGACCACCCCGAGATATGGAACGTATTTTAACCCTTTTTAATATAAACTGCTCGGTACTTAATCGTCGAGATTTCAGTATCATTCCTCGCAGTTGGGTTTCTTTAGTTTGTGAAGCAAAGCTTCTTAAGTCTTAATTAATTACAAAAATATTTTCGGATACTTTATTTACGAGTATAAATTTGCGAAAATATAGAGGTCATCCCATTGTTACAGTGAAAATTTCGGTCGATATTTTTATAGTTATTATCAAATTGGATTGATCAATGTCATTAATCGTTAGTAGGTCATTTTATTGAAGCTTACATAAAGATAGATTAAATAAATGATAAAGAATGATAAAATTCGTACAAATTTGACATAAAAAATCATATAAAATCTTCGTCTCATTTTCAATTTCATGAAACAATTCTCTTATAGAAGTCTATTCCCTTATAAATAAAAAAATCAAGTATTCCCTCGAAAACCCTCGGTCTACTTTGTCCATCTTAAACTTCATTCATGAAAGTACTTGCCGGCACTACACCGCACAATCTTCTTACATCGCAAAATTCTAATTTCACTAAATTATAATACACCCGTTCAACAATTCAGCACCCAATACTAAAGAACAGCACAGGAGGTGAATGAACGGTTTCTACATTCAGCAGAGAGTCCAAGCCCGCAGGAGCGTCGATCCCGTGAATAAGATTCGATTTTATCAAGAGAAATGTCCCGACGAGGCACGTTGTTCATTCTTCCCTTTCGACCTCGTCGCTTTCCAACCGTTTCTCCCCTTACCTGCGTCGACCTCAACGTCTTATCACTAGAAAAGGAGCAAACCACGGAGTCCAGGAGGCTTGGACGTGGTATTATCACGAACATTCGTTCTCTGGACGAGATGTCGCGAGTTCTCCCCTCTCTCCTCTTTTCTTCTCGCCGTTCCCTCTTTCAACCGGAACAGAAAGCAACAGACAGATAGTCAGAGCGACCACGAGTTGCCACAGGGCACTAGCTCGCAACTGATACGACACTGGAGACTCCTCTCGTCCTGTGCTCTCCGTTTCGTCCTGGCTAATCTTGAATTGTGACGTGCTCACCGGCTCTCGCGAAATTTACCGTCCTCGTGCGTTTTCTTGCGCGAGCCACGGCTACGAAGCAGATACGCTGAATCTTAAAGAGACCACTGGTACTCGCGTACAACTTCTCCAACTGTTTCTTTTCCTCTCATACACACACACTCTCTCTCTCCCTCTTCCTCTCTTTTTCTTTTTTTTTCTTTTTTGTTGGTTGAAACTCCCCTTTCGTCCCTCATCGCCGAGTGAAAAGGGACGAAAACGACGGCGTTGAAAAATGTACACGGTAATGCGCCCGCGAGAGATTTATCGCTGGTCACTGCCACGGGGAAATTCATCGTGCGATTACAAGTACTTGTTATTCCGTGAATCGGGACCGAGATTATTGAATCTCCTTTTGATGCGCCGAAAAAAAGCACCGCGCTGAGGGACACGTGCGCGGTGAATCCGTAATCGAGGACGAATTTGATAGAGTCGCGAAATGCAATTGATGGTAGCTCTTTATGAGAATCTAGGATAGGTTGTTTTGGTGTATTTGCAATGGAAATTGGAATCGAGGCTGGATTTATGCTCGGTTGAAAGTACGTCAAGGTAACTCGAGCTCTAAAAAAAATGATAAATCGTGATACACATTTATAATTTCCTTTTATGAAAGTTAATTTTACTAAGCTTCACAAAGACGTGCGTCCGTTTAACAAGTATATATAATCTATTTTATAAATTACGTCTCTAATTTTCGATTTTGCGAAGGTGGAAATGAATGCAAAGGAAACTTGACTTTTGCACTAAACAGACAAATCTAGACTATTTCAACATAAATACTTCAGAATATTTCTGCCAAATTGTTTTCTTAAAATTTCAAAAGTGTGAACATTTAAAAATATTAATTGGAAAATTAAAAAAAAAAGAATGCGCGCTTCAGAATGTTTTTACCAAATAGGATAATAAAGAAGGAAAAGAAATTTGAATTTTATGAAAGTGCACGCATCATTTTAAAGGAAGTGTAAAATACCAGGAAGTTCCTCTCGCTCAGGCAAACCTATTTTAAGGATCTATTTAAAAGTTTTAATAATAGTATCGATTTTTCTCATGGTTCAATCGCGGGTGGTAGTTGCCACGTTTCCCAAGAGGGTAGATTTTTCTAGCACGAATCTCACAGAGAAACACGGTCCTCTTTTCCTTCTCTCGCTCTCCTCCGATCATCCATCTTTGAATCCATTAGAGGAGCAGGCCGGCGCGCACTGTATCGCTCGCATCAGAAAGTACTTGCACGTGTGTATCAGAACCTCCGGCCTTTGAGGCATCGTCCGTGTCGTAGACGATGTTCGACCGGCTGTTCTGTGCCACCAGGAATCCTTCGTGTTCAGATCGAACGTGACAGTTACCTTGACTTTGATTCGCGAGCCACCGCATTGAAAATTCCCCAACGGAGACACGCTCTCTGTCTCTCACGATGCATATCGTACTTCGTTTCTCACCGTGACACGTGTCGTTCGTAAATTACCCTTATCAGCGTTTTCGGGTACGAAACGGAACGGTGAATCGCTGATGTAATACATTGCGAACTATGAAAGCTCTGAACGTACCGTGAGATATTATTTACTAAGGGAAAAATAGAAATTCTAAAAAGTTTCGGCTTATTTTGTCGAGAAAACTTATTTATTTTCTCTGTGCATGCGTGAAAAAGTTGAAGAAAGATGATCGCATAAAAAGTGCTTAAGATTAAAAAAAAAAGTAAGTTGTTTGATATAGAAGGGAATATCCTCTACAACTTCTCTCCATATCATATTTATAGTCACCCTTCAGATAATTGAAAACGTCATTATCACCATACTTCCACATTTGGTAAAACATATTTTAAAATATCGGTTACTGGAATAAATGTTGCAAGCGTTAAAACGACGAAGCAATCGATTTCTCTAAAAGCAAACATCACGAAGACGCAGAATAGGATCTCCAGAATATACACGGCGTCGAGTTTAACACGATTCCCGCGCAAACTTAATGTCTCGACGATAGTTCCCATCGGCGCGCGCGATTGAGTTATCTATCAGCTGGCTAATCTTAACAACGTTGACACTCGAGCGTGGCGACCGAATGCCACACACCTCGTGACGGTTCACGTTAACGACCCCCAAGCGATTGTCTGGCACGATATCCCGCGCGATCCAGAAAACGGCAATTATCGAGTGAGAGAGAAGGAAAGAGGAGAGTAGAAGAGAGGGCGGAGGCAAGGCGCCAAGTCGTGAGCTAGTTGTTAAGTGATTCCGATAACCTCTCAATCGTCCAGCAAAAGGGGCTCAAGAAGAAGAGAAGGCCTGTTTCATCGAAGGTGGGTCTGAAAGAAAAATCGAGAGCCGCCTTGGTCGCGAGCAACCGTGGAATAATTAACGGTGGACCCGTGGAGCGCGACCTGGATCGCGAGAACGTATCGCTTCCTTGTCCACGTTCCTGGCTTCTTCCTCTTCTCCCTTGTCCAGCGACATCGTTCGACACGACGCTAACGGTCGTCGACACTGACTGTCGGCTGGTCAGAAACTTTAGTAGTCAGAAAATCTGTTTGGGAATCGTTTTACCAGGAGGATTGAGTATTATGGGTGTCGAGGTTCGCTACGTACAAGTTAATTCGGCGTTTGATAGTTTGAACGGGAATTTGTAAGATTTGTTTGGGGATCTCTGAGAGTAATTTAAAGGCCTGATGGTATCGAGGATCCTAAGGAATTGGAAATTTAGAGAGTTGGAAACTCGGGGAAGCGGAAGCTTTGAAAATCTAATGTTAGGAATTTGGAAGTTTCGAGAATCAGAAATCTTGGAAATTAGAAAATTGGAGAATTGGGGATTTGAAGAACTGAGAACTTGGGAAATCGAAAATTTAGGAAATTAGGGGACTGTGAGAATTTTTAAACCGTCAGAAATTGGAAATAGATACTTGGAGACTTGAAAAATCGCGAAATTCAGAAATCTAAAGCTTGGGAAATGAGAAATTCAAGGATTTGAGACTTAGAAGTCTAGGAAATTCAAAGCTCTGAAACATTTGGAAGAGTGACAAAGTTAGAATAAATTGTAAAATTGAAAACTTAAGAAACTCAGGAAATCAGAAATGTTAAAAGCTGTAAACTGAGAGAATCCATCATGAAATAACGTGTTCCAGCAGAAACATAGAACGCCTGGAAGTACTTCGAAGCTAGTATACTAAAGGAATAATCGGGTCGTTGAAATGTGTCCCAGAGGCGGTTCGTTTTCGAGGTGTGAGAGGAGACAGTAGTCGGCTCCCTGTAGATTTGTGGTTGTCTGATTGAAACGAACAGCCGTCTGATGCACCCAACTCGCGATCATCTGCCTGCATCGGTCCATAGTCAGTGGAACTTCCTTATGGTAGGATATAACCTATCCTGTCAGTGGGGATTGGAAGAAAATGTGTGCAACAGCCATTCTATGAAGGAACGATGTTCACGGTGTTAGCGAGGGGTGACAAATATGAAACTACGGTTAGGGTACGTGTAGGTAGTTTTAAATTACCACGGGAAAATATTCAGTTATATAATTTCCTTTATAGTACTCGATAATGAATAATCTCGTAACTCCGCGTTAAACATTTTTCCCACGTTGTTTTAACGCACTGTGCCTATTCAACTCTAACAAACTTCTAATTGACCACCCTATAAATCGAGGAGATTTACGATCGCTATTCCCGAGCAATGAAATTCTAAGCGAAACTGAAATTGCTTAACGTTAACCGTGAAACTGCTCGTTATCAGAACTGTGGATTTATTACGTTTCGTTCAATGGAACATTTATTATTTTTTCCCCAAGATCCTCGTCTGTCTCCTGTCTTATTAAGTTTCAAGGAAAAATTAAGGTGACGCTTAATGAAATCTAAGCCGATCGTTCGATTGACTTCAGACCTTCAGATTCGGCGGACAAAACGGCAGACAATGCACTCGCATGTGCATAGGAAACGACACCACCTACGATCCGTACACCCACGCGATGCGATGAGGTGAACGTGAGCGGCTTGATTTTTCTGACAGTGGTTGACAGCCATTGACACCGAAGGTGAAATAAAAAATTCGTCAAAAATAACAGATAATATATGAGTTACTTTAAAACAATGAAAGAAGAAAATTTGAACTCCTCAACATGTTTGATAATCTTGAAACACCTTAATTTAACAGGAAACTTGATCTTATTCTGTTTGTATCGGAAATTTCAATGAGAATTTCATCTAAATATCTCGAAAAATATGGCGTTTAGAAATTTTTTAATAAAACTTCATGTTTTTCACTATTTCCTGAGGTATAATATTCTTAACAATAGTCTGGTTTGAATTTAAAAAATTCTCCGACAGACCAGATACAACATATTTGAAAATAATCAGTGTTTGTATATTTGCTAAGTTCCAGCAATAAAAAAGTGACGAAAGAAGGCAAGATGATACGACACACGAGTAGATTTCACGGAAATCTTCAGGGTCATTCCCTCAGGAATCGTATCGCTTACCAAACGCATGGAATTTCGCGGCTCGACGACACGAGAACGAGCGCCTTGTGGAAGTTCGACTCTGTCAACGCGTGCAGTCGGCGACGAAAACGAGAAGAATGACTAAAAAAAAAAAAAGAAAAGAAAAGAAAGCCGAGGGAGAGCAACGGAGGGGCGAGGGTGTTGGGTGGAGGTTGCGTGCCATAAAAAATCACCCGCAGCTCATAAAGTAACGCTAGATTTTATCTGGCGAATGCCGAACGGCTCGTGTCCGTTTCGCAGATTCCGAGCGTATTTCTTCGGCGTCGCGCACGAATCTACATATGCAGGATGCTCGCCTCTTCTTTTATCTGATTCAATGTTAATCAAATCGCGGACACGAGGTAACGAAGCGCCCCGTCTTAACGCCTTTCCGCAGTGAAAAAAACACGTGCCGGAAAAAACAAACTGGGAAAAAACGAGCACGTTGGGTGAACGTACGAATAAAACAAATCTAATTTATGTAGTTTCGAAGCGGAATTATTGAAATGCACATTTTTAACGCGGGTGAAAGGTCTAACGTTGCGCCGCAGCAAGATTCATCAATAAAATGGGAGGACTTACACTCATATTTTACAGTTCTCCAAGAAAAAAGATTAAGAATCAGTGAATTTTTGAATTCAAAATTAAAGAACACATGTATAATTTATTACTCAAATATTACTCAATTTTTGTCACGAAGTATTGACTAAAGAAGACATCGTCAAGCTTCCCTTTTGCACGGATTCGATAATAGATACCGTTCATTAGAGACATTCCAACCATTCCAATTATTATATCTCAGGGACCTCCCATAAGAAGGCTGCAACAAGGGGCTAACAAAGTCTCAAGAATTCTAGAACAAGCGAACGACACACAGGTGCGTGTACACCGACTCGAACCACGGTCCTCAGCACGCGCTTCGTCGTCGCAATAAAGCGCGCGAGCTTAGCGATAAAAAGGCGAACAGGCTGGTCGCGAGCGCAGCGGGACGATGGAAAAAGAGAGAGAGAAAGTAACGTCGTGGAGCGTCGCGATATTCCACGGGGACTTACCACGGGGGCCATGGCACCGTGCACGACTGCGTAATGAATTTCGGAACGAAATTTCCGCCGGGGCCCGTTTTAATGCGGGAATAAAGTAGCGTCCGGGTCGATGGGGTCGCGGACCGCGGTGCAGCGACCACGCTCGTGGAAGACAATGGGGCCCTGTGTACGCGTATGGCCCATATGGGAGGCCCCTTCGCCAACAGAAACGGCCGGCGAGAACATTGTCTCGAAAAACCATAAAATAAAGCAGCGGCCGGTTTCGGCTCCGACGCTCCGACGACCACGTTTTGCTGCTGCTGCTGCTGTTGCTCTTGCTCCTGATGTTTTCGAGATACAAGCGTGGAGAGAGCGTTAGACTATACTCTTTTGCGGGAAAACTCTGCCGCGCTTCGTTCAATTTACCCTCTAAGGGAGATACTTAAGTAGCGGTGAACCGTCGATGCTTTTGGAGAACCGTGTTATGAGGAAATTGTACGTAGTTGGTGTTTCTTGGTCTTTTTGGCTGGAGGATGTCTCTAATTTGACATGTTTTGAATAATTTATCTTCAAAGTTTATTTGATATAAAGAATTAGTTATTCGATGAAATGATCAAGTTTCAGAGAGATTTAAGAATCAATTTTTAGGCGCATTGGGCGTTCTTATCAGGTGCTGAGGAAAGAGTTAACGAAGGTGCTTGAAGTTTGTACTTGAACCTTTACTTAATACAGATAATTAGCAAGTGTACGGTATCCGTATGTTAAGTTACACGCAGGTGATTTCGGAACGATTGAAATTGCCCTATAATATAGTCATACCAGTCATGATTCATTGGAATCCCACAAAGGCTAAGTTATCTTCAAGAATTTAAAGAAGCACCGAGCCATTAAATTAAACCGCCGTTATCCTGACCAATAATTCAAACAAACCCCTGTGCCCCCTCTCAAACCTACCCTTTTATATAACACAGCCACGTAACGTTGAAAAATTTCTCGACTCGATTCAGAGCGGAACACCAATCATTCGATGATACTTCAATCCACCATAACTCCTGGCTGTCCAGTAAATCCCTCTCTATCACTTAAAATCCAATTACGATTAAATCGAAAGGCAACGCGGCCGCGCAATATTTCAGCGAAGCATCAAGAAAAAGAAATTCAAAGTTGCAAGTCACGGAGTGAACGTGAGGAGGAAAGGGGTGGGGAGGGGAGGGAGGGAGGAAGCTTGAGACGTGGAGAAAAGGAAGAACAACGGCGTCTCGCGGCCACCCAGCAGCCGCAGTGGTCGCAGAATTCGGGCCCCGGTCGGTCGCCCGCTCGTAAATTCTTTCAGCGTAATCATAATAAATCGTGCCGCCTCCGATCGGTCTCCCGTCGCCATTTTTCCGCTGCCCATTTGCAACCGATCATCCGGGCGTCGTTTCAATTGCCACGGGGATAAAGTACTTCGCGTCGCATAAAGCGTTCACAGGCCGCGTGCTCACACGCACGTCGTCGCGCTGCTACACGCGCGAGTAACGTTACGCCTCGCTTCGCCTCGCTCACTCGCTCGCTCGCTCGCGTAGATATCCATCTCGTGGGCGCCCGCGCGAACTTGATTTATCGGGTTCTCGCGATAACCCAAGCGAACCACGATGCAGTGTGTGCAGTACCGTGTGGCGCGAGTGAAGCAAAGAAAAAGAAGGGAAAGAAGAGAAAAGAAACGAGCGAGAACAGAGGCGAAAGAAGAACGTCCAAAGATGTTTTTCTCTTTCTCCTACCCTTCTTTCTCTCGCAGTTCTTTCTTCTCTCGTTTCCTTTCGGGGCTCGATTCCAGGAATCGACATAAATCCCGGCGCTTTATAATCTGCGGTGGAAGAAGGCACTGGTGAAGATACGATCGGGTTGGAGAACTTGTTGGTCCCGGCGGGTAAGAGAGTGGCTAGCAACGAGAGAGGAGAGAGAGAACTGTGTAGCAGGTGCTGGCAGGGGCGGATTCAACCACGCTCGCTGATTCCATTCGCGATTTTTTTTTTCAAGGGTTTTCAAGGGTTGATAAACGGATTTAAGAATGTTTCTACGTTTGTCTGTGAGGAATATCACAAGTGATTGAGCTTCTGTTTAGAGTCTCCGTTGTACTGCATTTCCTTTTAGTATTTATTAATTTTCTATAGCCCGAATAGTTTTCGTAGCTAGGAAAAATTGATGTAGCGTGAAATCAAGAAATACCAACTTCTAAATGAAAATTGACAATGAAAAAAGTTCTATTCTTCGCACTGAATTCCAACTGTTTCTCTTTACAGTTATTTATTACCTTACCTACGTTCTAAATATCACGGGAATATTAATTTGCAAATACCACACATACTTTTCCCACTTTTCTAGCAAATCTCCGCCTCCCGATATTCCGATCTTTCCGCTCGAACAAGTGGCTCGCATTTTTATCACGATCCTTCCGAGGCAGTTCTAGACACGGAGAACTGGCCGCTTCAGGGCATCAGCCCCATAATTCCACGTTACTCCTGCATTAACTCGACGAATCATCTGCTTTGAGCTGTTCACCTGCGTAACGCGTTCCTACGGATGGTAAATCTTCCGTGCAACTCGAAGATAAGATCCGATCTTCGATTTCGTCGTATTATTACGTTAATTGCTCCACGCACCTCTCGAATCTTTACGTATACGATCTATCGCCTAACCTTTTCCATTCATCCTACCTATTATTAACAACCAAATTAAAATTCTCTCTGTAAGAAAAAAAGAAAAAAACAAAAAGGGAAAAAGAATAACATACAGGTAGACGAATATTACTTTCGAATCGACGGATAACTATCGAAAAATGGGTCGATTTTCTTTTTTGAAATACGATACACGGTAGAAACCCTGGCAAACTACACCCTGGCCGGAACTCCCGAATCCTTCCACATAATCCTATAGGCTCTCACGAGGAGCGCGGTAGAATCAGCAGCCGAGGAAATCTTCCCACAAAAAGTAACAGGTAGGTATCCTGTTTCCATTGAGCGACAGGTAGGAGTCCTTCGACGGTGTTCGAAGCGTCAATACCCATCGAAAGATTCGTGAAAGGGACTCCGTTCTGCACGGAAGGAAAGGATGTCCCCTTGAAATAGATTAATATATGCAAAAGTCTCTGACAGAAGAACGATTTTTTCCCACCGGAACAAGTGATCCAGGGTCACAGAAAATCGTCGCTTCACCTGTGTGATACCTTTCTACCTTTCCTCTCGATCGTTCTCATCGATCCTGGGAGATTCGAGCGGGAAACAGATTTTTCTCAGGGGCCTGTGACAGAAAATTCTGCTTTCTTGCTCAACCACCTTTCATCTATGAGATTTACTATTATTTCCACCTTCTCAACTCTCATAGAAAACCATCCTTTCAAATCACTCATAATAAATTTTAACTTTAAACAATCCATGGTGTATTTTATTTCAATCATAGGGAACTTTCATTTTATTTCGTAAAAAATTACAGACTTATTTTAATCTCTTATATAAGCTACCTAAAGGATTATCTATCGTAACATCAACATCATCAAGATATCGATCCGTTTAAGTTCAGTTGATGTTCAGAAAGCAGATGATTAGGAATTCATCGTTAACCGTTCGCATCTCTAATAAATCGAAGAAATCGCTTATAGAAAAATCACAGGGGGGTTCGATAGGAAGTGGATCCGATATTCGAAGCAGCATCGTTTCTATAATGGGTCCACGGGGTTACATTTCCCATGAAGTGACCGCAAGGTGGTCCATCGAATTTCTCAGTCCCCCCTTTGGTCGGGACCTCCGTTTAAACGAGGCTCCCATGGGGTCCCGTGAACGCAACCAGCACCTGCCTCACGGTCACCGCCCCATTGGAAACTTCTCCTTCATTCAAGAAGGAACAAAGTTTAAATTGCTACCGTCTTAGAACGTCACCAGTAAAAGGAGCTATAATAAAAAAGGCGTGGAGATTTCAGAGGCGTGTGAGCTACTTGGGTAACGTCGATCGATAACAGCCAGCTAATTAATTCGTGTTCCTCCTACGATAATTGGAGTAGCTATCCGTCGATCGATCCTTTTCCATGGTTCCCACGTGAAGCGTTGCGGCATCGTCTTGTGCTACCACTTGCCATGGTGGTTCACCGCCACCACGTTGATCAGACAGACTCAGAAACGTTCATCCGTTCCGCCTATAATTGCCATGGGCGCCGCGACGTTTCGATCTCCTTTCTCACGTGTCACCGACGCAGCACGTTTCGTTAGACAGCTCTCAGTGGGCGCATGTGAAACTACGCCATTAACACGAGTTCTTGGGGAATCGGCTTTGGTCATGTGTATTTAAGAAAATCCTGAATGAACCTTTTTTAAGGTCATCGTTCTTTTTTTTTTCTTTGTTGCTTTCTACATTGCGTGATTTGGTTGAGCTTTTTGATACTCTACCAGAAAAGTAGAAGCAAAATTTTTATGCAATTGCAAAATATATGACTTAAACTACATTTTGCGACTATAATGAAAGTAGGGTAAAACAGAGAATGTAGGAAAACATTGAAAACAGATCGATATGCGAGATATCGACTATGAAGTGTGCAGATTAACGAATTCTGCGGGTTAGTTATAAATGGTTTGAATATAGATTAAATAAAAAGAAAATGAAAGTTACCAATTATATTGGAGACATCAGAGTGACAAGAAGAATAAAATAAAGAAGCATTTTTCTTACAAATTAAGGTTGTTAATATGTTTGTTACGTTCTATAATACAAGACAGAGGACTTATCTTGAGGAAAGGATCTTAGCAATGAGCATTACGTTCATTCAAAACTGAAACACGATTTAATGTTTGAGAGTATCGTATGTTAAAAGTGACATTAGGAATAATATTAAAAAAGAGAACGATAATGTAATCTTATTCGTTCCAATATTCATGAAAGGAAGTATACGTGAACGGAGACAAAATTGACCAATAGTACAGTGTGAATTTCTCCTTTAAAAATTACGTTCTTGATCTTGGTACGAGTATTTGATCGTGGACGAAAGTTCACTAGGCGTTCGTTCTATAAGCCATGTCTACGAACGATCGTCAGGCCGGGAAAGAGCGCGGAAGAAGACGAATCAGGGCGGAGGAAAGAAAGCTGCACGAGGAGAAAGAGAAAGAGAGAGGGAAACGCTTTCTCGTAACCCCGTGAGAACTAGAGACAGCGGCGGCACGGCCTCCTGTTGCCATTGCCGCTTGCCAAGCCGCTGTTCTGTCGTGTCGTGGCCCTGTCGGACGGATCTCTACAGCTCTGTACCTCCGCTCGCTCAATACGCTCCAATTTACCCACACACCTCCGACGACACTGATTAATTTCACTTGCAATCGTAATCTCTGATAAAATGTACAGTACTAGCTCTATTACTCTGCCATTTCTAAAAACAACTTCCTCTGTTTATTTCTGTTTTCTATTCCCTTGGGAATTCGATGGATTATTTTGTTGGATGAACCATTATCAATTGTTCATAACAATACCATTCAAGATTTATACTATTAAACGAGACTTTTTAACGAATTTTAACTGTACTCAATTCCAAAAACCAATTTGAATTATAACAAAAGGGTTAAGCTCAATGCTGCCTTATGTCTGATTCTTCAACCTTATTTCTTATTTTAGCAGCAACAAATAAAATTCAATATATTATTAATATTATATCGAAAGTTTAATTTGAATCATGTAAAAGTTGACGAAAATATAAATTTGCCAATTTGTAAATGTCTGCCGGTGCACAAAGGGTTAAGAGGAGGTGGCAAGCATTGTCAATTATAATTACCGATTTCACGGCCCTTTAATGACACGGCTGTATGGAAATCGTCGACGGCTACAGCCACGTCGAAATCACTTTCGCACGACCCAGAGGAATAATCGGTGTTCACCTGCACACGCGGGAACGAAGGCATATACCTTCGACGCGGCCGTGTACGAAAGGTGAAATCTCGCGAGGGGGAAACCTTGGCCCAGGTCGTGCAAGACCTGTCGCCCGGCCAAGCTGCATCTATTCGACCCTGTTCGCTCTTTTGCTCCCTTGTTCGACGAGGAAATACAACCTGCACTTCCCACGGAAGCGGAAAAGCTGATACACGAGCGAGGGAAAGCTTATTCTTAATCGATCACGAATTGGTTACCATTTTTCCACGAGCATTTCTGTATTCGTTGCATTCGATGACTTCTCTGACAGATGTAAATGTTTGCAGTAGAAAAATCCGTAACTTATTTTCTTAACTCAATTCACTGATAAGAGATCTCCCGTAATTCTCTTCTTTAAATTATCTGTCGTATTAATTTAACAATCAAATTTTTATACATTAGCAACCGAGAACTACTGTTTCTTCATACGTAAAGATGTCTAAATTAAAATTTCAAATTTCTATCTGCCTGTTAATCGACATTCTTTCCTTAATGAATATCAGCTGCACCACGTCCACGAGATTCGTCAAATTTCCCTTCAATACATTTAATCGATAATAACTTCGCCTCGACTATCTTACAAAACCGTCGTCTCCCCAAATGCATTCCCGGCATTCCACGCGGAGTATAAAAACCGAATAAATACCAAGGGGATTAAGACGCGTATTCAGTGAGAGGCACACTTATCACTTTCAACGTCGTCCGGCTGAAATAATACCGTCATTGTTGTGAAAATCGTCGAAGACTCGTCCCTGGTGAACGGTCTCTCTCGTCGCATTTTATTCGGACTCGTCCGCCTAATAAAATCTGAATACTCGGCGAGAGGCTACCTTCTTGATAGCATTTGACACGAAGACAATCGTCGATGATTACCGTCACGGATGGATAATAGATTTCCCTCTCTCGATCTTTTCCAATTCACCGTTCTTATGTTCACTTCTGCAAAGACCAAGTCTGGTACTTCTCTTCCCACCTACGCGCACCTAGTACGCGACGAGGAACGCGCAATTTCATTCTAATTGATAGTACTCCGCCGGTCGTCGGTGTCTCTTGTACCGGTTAGCCGTGCTTGGCCGGCCAGTATCCGCGCGCAACAAGTCGTAAACGGATTTTTTTAATGGGCCGAGATTCGTGAGAAAGCCCATTACGATAGGTGATATGGAAGGTTGAAACGGGCCGGAATGCTGCCGCGGCTAGACAGAAGCGCCTCGGCTTATTTATTCCGCCGGCTTCCACGCGATCCGTGCTCTCATCGTTTCTACTCGCCGATCCTAATGGCTGAACGCTTCGTGGAAAACGGCGATGGATAAATTGTCGCTTTGAACTTTCTGGTATATACATTAAAGGAATCCGTTTTCTTGCAAGCTCTTCTTTTTTCCCGTTTCACTATTGCCTAGTTAGTTGCATGAAATATTCATACTTGGCAATATTTACAAAACAGAGTGTTAGATATAATGAACTAGGAGTTTCGAATTTGAAGAAACTAATTGCTGAATTTTTCACACATAGTCATGCTTCGTAAAGTGTAGAGAAATTCTGTCTCGTAACGTCCTGAATAAAATACCATGTACATAGATCCAGGTCGACCAAGAAGCAATATAAAAAGAAGGTTATCGACCCTCGAACACCCTCGCACGATATCTCACCGCTGACGGAGCGGCTACTTTTTATCCAGCTTCCGGCTCGGGATCCCTTCGCGTGGCACCGGAAGCGTTTAGGCCTCGTCACGCTTGTTTTAATTACGTGAGCAGGCCACCATGCTCGGTCCTTCTTTCTCGTCCACACACACGCCTAGTAGCTGTATCCTTGGCAGGAGCTTCGACACCTGGCACTCCAGAAGGGAATTAATTTTTTGGATTAGCTTATCGCCTCTAGGCTAGCCGCCTATTTCGCCGGGAACGGGGTTAAGACAGGCTAAGCAGCTTTGTGTTAATGAGGTTCCGGCCGAAGACACTGCTACACCTCTTCTTCTTCTTCCTTTACGCATGATTATTATTCCTCGTGCGATAGCATCGATTGTTCTCCAACGTATTTGCCCCTTGATACAAACGTTAATTTCAACCAAGTTTTTTAAGGTGCTTTTCTTTTCGCCTTAATCTTTAAAGCTTCGAGTATTTTCTCATTTACACGATTCCTAACGTATTTAAGGATTTTTGGAATTTTCCAGTTTGAGAAATTCGTTTCTTTTACTTTTCTTAATTCATTATATTTTTCGAGAGTTTAAAAAACTTGTTCAATTTTTTTATAACACAAAGGGAGGCTAATTCTTTGGGAATTAGTCGTATAATACGATACAAGAGGAGTAGAATTCGATCATTAGATTTAATCTCTCTGCTTGTCGGAAGTATGTACAATAACGACAAAGATAACGAAGTGATGTTTTGTTTTTTTCCCATATTTGACAGTAGTCGTTCGCGAGAGGGTTAAATCAACGAGCGAATCGCGAAAAAAAAAGAAACCTCACGAAAATAAGATCACCGGAGAATAAAGGGTACCGTAAATAAATGCTTACAAGCAGCAGTGTACACGGTTAACGAGTAAGAAACGCTTACAGATCACCATCAACGAAATTCGGGCTTCCGTTTTCAATGAACACGGTCACGCGATGATATTTGGAGGCCTGCACAGGCAAAACTTGTTCCTCTACACGAAGCCCCCACGACGATGGAACGAAGTGTGGGATAATAACACTAAATTCCAACTCGCACGAGAAGGAATATCGTAAAATGACGTCGTTTAACGTCCGTACGATTGATTGACGTGCCACGCACGTTCGAATAATGATCCCTGCAGGTGAAGTCGCGAGTGGTTTCGGTGCTCAGGTGTCGCATCGCTGCGTACGAAACAGGTTAATCTCCGGGATTCTGGCAATCAAACCGCGTATCGTCGTTCACGGCTATCGCCGTCAGATTTACCGACGATGCTCGTCGTAACGTAGATTATACGTGGCCACGGGTTTCATCCGTACGCCACACGAACGACCGATTAATCCAAAAATACTGTCCTGACCAAGAGAAGTGTGATACCCCATTCCGCCATCGATTCTGTGTCTCGTTTCACCCTTTTATTCCACCACGTTTCTCTTCCCTTTTCAAAACTGACCGATGATGACTGGTCACATGCTACATACACGTACACACACATACACATACACTGCTTCTGCCCTTGCTAAACGTCGTTCTGAGAATAATTAAACGAGAGTTTACAGCTTGTGCTGTTTGACTGTTTATTCCATCGATAAACCAGTCGTCGTGGCTGTGGTTCGAGAGGAAAAAAGAAACAAGAAAGAGAAAAGGAGAAAGAAAACTCAACGTTAATTGTAATGTCCACGCTAATGCGAGTTAAAGATGAGCTTGTGCATGCACGTTTATGGTATTCGATGGTGTACGATGACGAAAAAGAGAAGGAGGAGGAGAAGAGCTACCCTGTGGAGGCGATGGTCGTTCACACGAACAGATTCGTGACTACCCGAAGGTCCTAAACGCCTCGCGAGAGGAATAAATTGCGACGAATCGCATGCTGAGAGGCCATGTACTTTACATGTATATGCAACGGTTACAAAGTATATGAACTTTTGTCAGAGCGCGCCGCTCGATGGCTTGTGCGCACAGGTAGATAATGCCGCCGCCAGGATTTTAACATCCCGCGTTTTGACGAGGGTGAACGTAATGAAACGTTGATAGCAGGGGAACGTTACAATTACCGTGGATTTTTAACGCGGTTATACGAGACGAGGTCAACGCTGGAAATTGTGTACTGTGTACAAAGGGGTAATTACAGAGACCTCTTTAGTATGACGAAGAATTTTCGAGTCGTTCATCGATGAGAACTGCTGTTTACTTAATGATTATAATACGGTCGAAGGGAGATCGTGGGCGTAATTTGTCCTGCGGACGTGATATTTCAATTTCTGCAATTTCACGTCCTTTTCTCTTTTTTTTCTGCGCGAAATTTTTTTCTCTGAAACGTTCTATCTTCGCGGAGAACGTAATTGCAGTTTTCATCTTGGCTTGTGTGTATTTTAACCTTTGCGATATTACACTTTCGTGTAAATTTCATCTCGATCGGAATTCCACCTTGCATCCTGTATCAATAATCTCTCGTCTCTCTTTGAAACAAACTTTCCCGAAATTCCTCTTCTCCCAAGTATCACGAAATGGTGTAGCTACACCAGCAGAATAATCCCTTACAAAGGAAGAAAAAAAGTCTAGCTACAAGACGATGATAATTCTTCCCCCGGTAGAAAATCTGGCGGTTGGTTTCGTTTGAAAAGCGAGTGAAAATAGGCGAAAAACCGAATTCGTTTGGATCGTAGTGGCCGAATGAAACGAACCGCGAACAAGGAGGATATAGTAAGCTCTGGTGCACTCCGCTTGCGCGAGTTGTGGCTCGTCTTTCTTCTATCAAGACGATCCAGGACGATCCTTTGCGGTACTATCCGTTTCAGTTTCCCATTGTCTTCCCGTGCCTCCTTGTCTATTTACACGTGGACCCTTTGAAGAAGCCGCTGCCAGTTTTTCGTTGCTACCGCTGTTAAACTAAGCGAAAGGCATTCTTCGTAGCAGCAGCAGCAGCAGCAGCAGCAGCAACTAGGCTTGGTTCCCGTGGTAGGTACACGCTGGTACACTAGACACACCGCGTGCATGAGGAGAGACCCTGTTTTAGGTCGGTATACGAGGTCAGCACGCGCTTTGTACTATGCGGGTTAAGTTACTCGAGCACCAAATCGAGCCTTTGTACCTTGTTAAGTTAAAACCTCGCTCTACCGCGGGGGATTACTTGTCTTCCGAACATGGTGCTCGAGAGCACTGCTCGCGCGCTCTGGACCGTTCTTATAGGAAATACTGCACGATACTGAAACATACGAACACTAGGGACGTTGACTAATCTCCGTGTTTCATTCTCTCCCGGTGTTTCTGTACCACGGTTTTCGCGCCTAACCGTGGCTCACGAATCACCGATATCGATGAACTATCGATAAGTTCAATGGTAATTTGTAGACTATCGTTCTGTGTTTACTTATTGTTGGGAATGAATGAAACTTTCCTTCGTTTACGATTTACGTTTTAGAATGTTGAATAGCTTCTTTTTTAATGCCTTTTTTTTACCGTTTCTTCAGTTCTTCTTCGATACTTTTATTTCTTCGGCGTAGCAGGACACGAACGACACACAAAAATGATCCCACGGTCCTTTCAGATCGCAGCATCCTTTATTACGAGACGTTTGATTCAGTATCACGCCTCGCTCGCGAGACTCTTCACGACTCCCCTTTCACAGGCCACAAGACACTTTAACATATGAAAAAGTCTGCTAAGGGGATGAATGGAAGCAGAGACGCTTTTGTCGAAATCGCTTCTTCCTCTTCTTCTTCTTCTTCTTTGGCTGCTGCTGTTGCTTCCTTCTTGTCTACGGTCGCACCTCCAACGACAGGTTCGCGCGCTATCATGTGGGTGAGGGTGAGGTCAAGCCCGGATACACCTTCGCATACATGAATGTTTATTGGGCTTCTCTTCGTGTTCTGCTTTGTCCATTCAGGCTACTCGCGTCTACTTCGTTCTTTTCATTCGTCAAAATCACTGCCACGGTGATACACGATGCATGAAAAGGTTACTTTATGGCGGAGTTTGTTCTCTTAAGTTGATCTGATTATGTTCTGGGGCTTTGTAATATTCTACAATAATTGAAGAATAATTGTTTCAAAAATTTTATTTCTTTGTTAGAATAGACACTACAGTTATAGTTTTTCATCTTACTAGAAAGAATGGGAATTAATATAAAATTCATAATTTTTAAATCTACATATATGAAAAGTTGAAGAATTTTTAACTTTCTGCCTAACCAAATGAAGGAGAATAGTCGATCATAAATGATTATATGATGGGTCACTTTTTTTAAAGATAAAATTTCGCCTTAATTAATTGAAAAAAGAGCAGAGAGTTTCGCTTACGATGTAGTATATTAAGTGAACTTTTCTCAAACATAATCATTTAAGATATAACTGTGATATTCAGCTACCCCTGAGAAAGAAGTTACCCAAACAACTTCAACCCCGCTGCAAGTCATTAAACATCATTCTCAAAGAAACTTTCGGCAACCCCACAGTACTTTAATGCTCCTTCCAGCCGTCATTTCTCCATTTAACAACACGTCGAACCGTCAAAGATCCCGTCTGACGTTTCGAGACGCTCGTACGACGAGAAAGTCCACGCCAGTTACCTTTTTCTCCTTTCTAGAGCCGCGCCACTTGACTCCCCGTTTCACAATGCAAAAAGACCACGAGGTCTCCGCGTCTTCTAGCCCTTCTCTTTACCACCCCTCCACCTCTCCGTTAGTCCCAGATTCGATTCTTTTATACCGCGATCCACGAGCTACGCAACCCCCTAATGCGGGTTCATTATATTCCGGTTCCGGACGTGCGCGCAAAGATCGCGATCAGCTCGAGGACCTTTTGGGGTGGTCGGTTATGGGACGGTGTGTTGCCTGAGCCACATTACGCAGCAACATGCACCGTGGATCAAAGGAAGCTGAGGGAGCGGAAAGTAAGTACATTGCCGGACAAGTGGCTCGCATCCCCCTGCTGTGTACCACTCTATGGAAAAGCCCGTAGCAAGCAGAAACGTCAACGGCCATCTAATTGCCACTTGGAGACGCATCTTGATTCAACTTCGCCGCGACTCCAACCACCTGGCAAAATCGACCATGATGCGGTTGTCGTACGAGTTGATGGATCGCAGACCTCGTTGAGAGAATGTTGATTAAAATTATATTGAATAGAGTTGCTCTATGAGAATTTTGTTACTCAGGCTTAATATATTCCGAAGAAATTTTTCTATTTTATAAAAAAAGAAAAAATATGAGGCAGATTGTTGGGAAGTACATTTGCGAAAAAATGTATTTTTCAAGTGATCAGAAAAATTTGTAATTTAAGTTCTGAAAATAATCTGAAAAAGATTCTTCACAAAGTCACCTCGGAAAAGAAACTTGGAATTTTGCAAATCAGAAGATGTTTATCTTATTATAATATCTGTTTAATAAAGTAGTCCAACATATTATCCTACATTCCAGATTTATCCCCTCCGCAACTGTACAACTGACTACCAGTCACCCCGTGCAAATAGATGAAACTCCAATTTGTACAAACGTCAATGAAAAAAAGTTTCAACAAGGCCAAATTTCATCCAAGATGCTGGCAGACAAAACAGGAGAGGAGAGAGAGCACATCTCTCGCTCTGCTGGTTGAATACCATGAAATATTCAAGGGGGACGGTGCTCTTTGTTCGAGCATGTTCCAACGACGCGACAAAGACATCCGTTGAACGACAGAAACATATATTTCATGCGAGGCCTCGTGCGACACGGGCCATTATAATGCCACCGATTAAATCGTAGCTGAGATTCAAGACTCGCCAACAGTCAAGACGAACAAGCAGTAATGAGTCTATTTCGAAGCAACCCCCCATCTTTTTTCCTTTCTCTCTCTCTCTTTTTCCTTTTTCTTTTTTTTTCTTTTCTCTCTGACCTTATTCCGTGAACTTACCCCTGCCGTGTATAATGTCGATGGAAATCGTACGAGACACGATAACATCTCAACGGTCGTAGGATAAAAGTGCTCCTGGCTATGGTGTACACCCCGTAGGATGTTTTAAGGAGGACAAGGAGAGGGAGAAAAGGAGCGGCGGTAGTAAAAAGGTAGGGCCAACAATAGTCAAGTGTCGTGATTTGTGCTGAACCAGAGGGGTATATGCTTTCTATCCAGTCTTAATTAAGCCCCGTTTCCCACGTGACTTCTTACCCCCATACGTACAGGGATAGTTTTACAAGCTAACGTACTTTTCCGTGCTCCGTTAACCAAAATGCTTAGCAAACGAGATCCCCGACGTCGTTGAATCACTTGCTATCGTATCACCTGCATCTATACCAACTCTTGGATTACATGGTTGAAACTCGTGGTGTTCGGTTAGAGGTGAATCGAAAGAGGAATTGAAAGTAGCGTAACTCACGATCAAGAAGTACGAGAAGTTAATTTAATCTCCAAAAAGAGAAAGAAAAGTGACAAATTATTTCATCCTTTCTTGTTCCTGTTTTTCGCAGACACTTAATTCTATTACCATCAATTGTAATAACATAGTAATCCATCAATTAGGAATTAACGAAGAATTGAATTCACGTGAATTAATCTTAGGAATCCTTCTTATTCCCTGCTTTTTTTTTTTAAGGAGTAGCAAAGAAGGAAGGTTAATTCTTTCATAAATCACGCTTCCCCTAATTCCCACCAAAAGCGTCCACGTTTTATCCTAATCACCCAGTCGCAGCGTGGCGTTAAGACGGTCTGAAAACGACGATCCACGAAGATGCTTCGTCGAAGAGTGTACATTTGCCTCTTGTGGCTCTCACGATTGATTCGATGCAGTTATTCAATGTTGATCATCATCCAACCGGCAACGAAATTCAATCTCTCCACGGCCAGGGCACTTTGTAGCCCGTCATGAAGGCCGAATTCCGTTAACGGGCGCAAAACGCGGCAACCGCTTATTACCGATAATATGCAATACACATGCAATCTGGCCCCTAACCGCTCAGTATGTTGTCTATTCATTATACCGACGGCGTTCTACGCGGCGCGTATATATATATGGCGGCTTAATGGCTCAATACTCCATCGCGAGGGGGCCTGGTCCATAGATCACGGCTAACGTTCAGCCACAAGAGAGATGCTGCGTCCCTCTTCGCGTTCACGTAATACCAATATTGTTTCCACGAATGGTGAGAAATGTGCCGGTGGCTTTATAACGCCTCCTGCCCTCACGGGGTTAACCGTCCGTCCGGCAGGCGTCAGAATAATGGCGACTATTAGGTAAGTACCGTCTCTCTTGCCTCGAGCTCAATGCATCGTTCACCTCTTCCTGACCATCCTTCTTGTGTTCGATATATATGTATACGTTGAACATATAGAGGCGTGGTTTGATACGATATACATTTGATCAGGCTTGATAAAACGCTCTCGGGGGTTATATTAGGCGAGAGAAAGAAATTCTGTTGGTCTTTGTATTACCAGCTAATGCGAGATTAAGTCGATAATTTATAAAAATATATTATAATATATTATAAAAATAGTTTCTGCATTATTTTTTAAGACAGTTCATTTGACCTTTAATATACTTTGTTAATCAATGCAAATGCATCGCCATGCTTCGTAAATAGAATGTTTTTAATTGAAAGATAAAGCAAGCATGCACTGTTCGAAACACCATGGGGTGTTTATTCAATGGAAATTTAAATATCCACTTCCTGAAATTCTTATTTGACGAAGAATCGTCGCAAGGGTTAACGAGCCTTACGTATCCTAATCGTCCGTGGAACTTTCGTAATCCTCCTGCTGATTGTTGCTTCATTTACCCTGTCCCGTAACGGTACGCTGATGATTACCGTGTAGATTTCGTAGATGAGTGGCGCCACTCGGATAACTAGCTCGCGGAGCTAATATTGCGGCTAATGCGCAAACGATAGGCTAGCTAGGCTTACATTCGTGCAAACGCAGAAAGGGGAGGCAGGGTTACGCGTTGCACCATGAGGAAAATGCGTTTCCGGCCAGGTACGGGACTTATGACCCTGGCCAGATGAGGTGCTGTCCCGGCCTGTAATCTCGCCTAACAGGGGCCACCGACAATCTTAACTCTGCTTTCGAGGAAGCAGCCCTTTTACCATAGCCCGCGGAGCCATAGAATGGAAACCCTATGTTAGCATACTGCATGTTCGACTTCTGCTCGTTTCCAACCCTATGAGAATATTCTATAAAATCGACGAAGTAGATGCTCGTTTTCATCAACCATTGTAAGGCTGTCAGCAGTGTTGAAAGTATCTGGAAAAATTCTGCCAGTGGAAAAATACTATTTAACATCGCCAGTTTCATCCTGGCCGCTGCAAGGGACGAAGAAAAATTTACGTGGTTCGAATAGGCGAGATCGATGAAATTTAGACTTTCGATATTTTAGAACATAGACTTTAAGAGATCATTCATTCTTTAATTTACGCTATGGCTACCTGGTGATAAGATAAGCAGAATCGAAGTTGTTTCAATGCTTCGAACAGCCTCGATTCTCATGGTAAATTCGTCAGATAGGATCGAGAAACGGAAACTGATGGAATCGTATAGAGGAGGCTAGGTTATTTCGTCGTTTCTACTTGTATGAAACTGGGTATCCGTCGTGATTCGTGTTCAATCTCAAGGAACAATTACAAGAGGCAGTAGTCGTTAGCCTATGCCCCCCCGTTAGTATGCGCTCCGTCACACCTGACTGGCCGCACACACGCGCTCCCTTCTCACAGGCGATTTCGAACAGAGAAATATCCACGGCGATCCGCCGCGTTTCGTAACGTCTCTCTCGGTTAATGGGGAAGAAACGCAGCGAATTCCGACCTGATTACCAACGAGCCTGAGCATCTGGGTCCTTTCATCGTGACTTTCAATCGCACATGCTAGATCGACTCGCTTTCACTAGGACCCGTTTTTTCAATGATTTTGCGCTTTTCGTCTTCACGTTCAAAACATTTCAAGGTGTATAATACATCTTTTTCCATGTTAAATTTCATTGAAAAAGAAGAATGGACAACAAATAATTGGAAAGAAATTTTTCATTGAACTTAGCACCAACTACTTTTTCAACTTCACTTGATTGATTCCTCCGACTATACCTAATAGAATTACCTATTCCTGTATTCCCAAATTTCAACAACTGCAGCAAAAAGAGTGCAACAACGTCTACGTATGATATGTTAAGCAACAACAAGAAATATCTTTTCATCCAGTTGGCCGCGAGCGTGGCAAGAAATTGAGAAGGGAAAAGAGCATCGTCGTCCATGAAAGTATAGACCGTTCAAAGGTCGACGAAGGGAGGCAGACGTAGCAGGGTCGACGTAGCAGGCCCAGGGGCTCCTTAGATTCCGATGCCTCTCGCGTAGGTAAACGAGAGAAGCGGGGAACGAATAAACTGTGAACTGTTGCCGCGTGCAGACCAGGTTCCCAGGCAATTCTATGAATACGAAATACGAGGTCGGCCGAACCGAGGCGCACCGTACACTGGCCGTTTCGTTCAATCATCTTAGACACGCCCGCCATGTTGGTTTTGCATAAGTTAGCCCGCGAGCTTCGTGTATCTCGCTCGCGAGGACGACGATGACGACGATGTTGGTTCACGGGTGACGTACGGGAACTATGAACACGCAAAGGTCGGTTTTCTTAGAGGAAAATCATGGGGTACGTCGCTACCGTCGTTGATAATTATTTAACCGCTAAACGCCGCTGAACTGGCTATTACTGTCTTTCATGATCTCGCGGGCTGCGTGTCTGTAATTCTTCGTGTCTTACATTGCTTGGAAATTAAATAAATTTGATTAAAATGTGAGATAAGATCGTGGAATTTTGGGTCGCCTGTAATTCTTAAGATAAACGAAGTTGTTAGATATTTCTGAGTGTTCTGACGATAGGTTTCAGACAAGTGAAACCCTCATTTGGTTAATATATTCTATGCTGCGTGTACCCATAGGTGGTACACGAAGAATGCATTTAAACTAAAGGCTCAAATAAAATATTCGAACTGAAGTAGATTAAAGCGACAAAAAAATTTAACAAAGGAAAAAAGCGTAGATAGGCAAACATTTAGAAACAGTGGTGTATAAATATAATGCTCGAAACAATATCTCACTCTCGAAGGGTGAGCAAACGTGGTAAAACTAAAGTCTTTCCGCAATCTTAACAGGATTCAGAAATTGGCTTGAAAATTTGTCTCTGAAACAACCAGATCCTCCAGTTCTACGCGAGTCTTAGTACGAAGCGGTCGCATTAATAATCGAAACAATATTATTAGTCAGCCAGGGGGCCGTACAGGCTGTATCGACGGGGCTGATATACGATCAAGTAGTCGCGCGTGCACCATCTGAACAGGGCACGGTGTAATGTTCCAACGCGAAAATTCTTTCCTCTGCAAAAGGCTCGTCGCGGACTTTTTGCCGACAGCCTCGTGTGCCCCGGCCGATTGTTTAAGAACGTTCGATCCCCGATACCGATGCAGGGGCTGGTTATTGATGAGCCGGCGGTGTCTCGCGCGCTCGCGCACACACCGAGCTGCTTTTGGCTTAGGTTACCTGCGATTTGTATGACATTCGATCCTTCGCCCACGCGAGTACCAGACCTCTCTTCTGTTCACTCTCTTTACTCTCTTTCTCTTTCTCTCTCTTCCTGCTCTGCCACCAATCTTCTTCTTCATCTTTTCTCTTCTTCCTCTTCTTCTTCTTCCTCTTCTTCCTCTTCTTCTTCTCTATCCCCCTTTTGCACGCGTGTCTTTCTTTACCGCCACTGTTTCTTCACGGCTCCAGTCGAACCCGCGCCCGGTTCGACGGCTCTATTTATTTCTGTAATTCGCGTTATTTATTCACCGCTACCCGATGAGCTGCTCTAGCCCGTGTTCCTCGCCTTGTAGCCCTGTCACCGTTGATAATTCGCATTAAGTCTCCATCGGTGGGTTCCACGGATGCCTCCGGGCTCTCAGACACTAGGAGAGTGGACTAGAGAGACTGAAGGAAATGAAAAAAAAGAAAGAAAGGAAAGAGGGAACGAGAGCACGCGTGAACGTCGCCATTGCAGCTGCACGATCAGTTCGCAGCTGCATCTGCCGCGATATCGCCGATGTGACCGATCACGAGGCGGCTGCGTGGGTCTTCCGCTAAGGCCAGTGCATCAGTCTTGCAGTTTAGCGAAAATTACTCTTCGCGTGTACAAGCGACGTGAATCTAGTAGCTGATCGCAGCGATACGTCACCGCCGACCTCGCGATTTATGTCCGACATTATTTTCCCGCGTTTTCGTCTATTTGCCGCCCTGGTACTTGGTCCAATTTCACGGTTCGATGTCGTGATAGAGCTGGATACTTCAGGCTGCCGACTACGAGTTATATTCGCGGGACACTCAAAGGCGGAATCGTTAGGGTTTGGTCCTTTTATGTTGAACTTTTTTTTGGGGTGAAATCTCGGTGGAGATGGTTTCACAAACGATTCCTCCGTGTCTTTCCATCATGTTTTGAACCAGTTTGCAGATTAAGCTGAGTTACACTGGCGATAGTGGTTTTTGCTAGTTTTATTAGCTAACGAGTCGGTCTGAGCTTAGTTTTTTAAACTCCATTCAAAGACGTAACACAATTTTCAAGTAAAGTACTTTTCTTTATATTACAAAATGGCATCAAACTAGTTCAATTTATAACACATTTCTCAAACATTCTCAAAGTGAGATTCGTCGAGAATAAAAAAACACTTGAAAATAATAAACCAACAGATACTCATGACTAATTACCAAAAATTTACAAATTCTCGCTAAAATTTAGTATATCTCTGTTTCGTACAAACATCCAACGATAGAAACAAACATCTCCAAGATACACACCATATACTTAGTCCAATTTATCTTCGAATCGACCGTTCGAATTTACAGAAATTCTCCTGTTTCAAACTCTTGTTACATGCCGTTCGAACAGCTCGTTCCACGACCGCTCAATTTACGGGACTCGAGCGACAATGCGTGGGCATCCGGATCCAATGACGACATCAAAGCGAACGAGACGTTCTTACGGCCAGATAAAAATCGTTCTCGGATCTAGCACGCGCCGTTAGCCGGCGATACATCTTTTTCGAGTTGCGGCCACACGGGGCCTCACGAGAGTCTCGCGTTTATGGTCCAAGTGGAAGCCTTTCACAGTTTGTAATGTCTGCATCGGCCGGGCCCTAAATTACGCTGATCACCGGCGGTCTCTTAACGATCGTTGCGCCAGCAGTGTCATTCCGCATTGTTCGACGTCTAACAAACACGTCGTGCGCCGCCAGGCAGCCGTGCCAGGAAATTCGATATTTCCTGCATCATGTTGTGCGTTACCTCTCTCTGCCAGAGTGTACGCCCGACTTTCCTCTCTTTTCGTCGTCGTATGATCGATCATGGTGGTTCCACGAGGAGTCACGAGTGACGATGGGTGTTCTAATCTCGATTTCGAAGCGATTCGACATTTTTCACCGTTGTAACAATTCAGTGAATCATTTCGTACTTAATTCAATACTTAAAACTGTCTACGATCTTGATAAATCTTGAATCTTGAGTATTGAAACGTTTGAAACTCAAGGCTTATCAGCTGTTTTAAGTATCGTAACATGTTTGAAGCGATTCAAAGTGTTTCATAGGCTATCACGAGGTCTTACGAGAATCGTGGATCCCTCGTTACTTCCTCGGAAACAAGAAGTTCGCGATTGTGAAAAGGGCGCGAACTCAGCACACGACACAACAAGAGGAAACCGTAAGAGAAGAAGAAGATGGACGAACGAAACGAGTCCTTTTGGCTACGTAACGAAGCCAGCTGTAAATAACGTGGACGGACAATGTTGTGAGTTACGGTGGTACCAATCCCATAAATGGCATGGTTTTATGTTGGCAGCGAGAAGAGACGCGGCCAGCCACACAGGGCGACCATTCGCTTCTTCGTGGTTCGTGTAATGTCGGTTCACCAACGGCCACGTTGTCACGCAACAGACGTGGCTTCGCTTATTGTTGCATCGTTACTTTCTCCTCGGTGCTGCTCGGTTTTCAGTTTTTCGAATGGAGTCCACTGTTCTCTGTATAATATTCGACAGAAAATTTACGACCAGACCTAACTGTGGAACACTCTGTGTAACAATTATACAGTCTGACGAATACTTGGTACTATTATCCCATCCTCTGTTTCGTTACTTTGTTCAGAAAGTTTCAGGATAATCTCGTTTATTGATAATTATAGTGTAATATAATATTACTTGAGAGTTACGAAGCATTTACGTGATTCGATCTTCAAAAAATGGCCGAATTTATAGGAAACAATTAATGGATGATTTACCAATACACACTTTGATACTTCTTCGCAAAATTTTGACCGAAAGCTCGAGTAATATAATCTACCAACACCGCAATTGAAGCGCTCAAACAAAATTCGTTAAAAGCAACCCTAGAAATTGAGTTCCAACCGTGCTATGAAGACTCGAAGAACCGTTGGCATAAGTTTATCACAACTAATGGGGATTAATTTAGATATCGTTGAATAAATGAACAATTTGTATTCTATTTGATTTGTCCTGGAACATTTCGAAGAGGGTAGAAAAATAATAGCAGAACCCTCAATCTACGAGCGATAGCATGATCCAGGTACCTTTATTGCCCGGCGGGAGTTACGTATCAAGCTCAGGCCGCGTGTCGGTTCTGAAACGGATAAGTCCATGGACCACTGAGAATAATGGAAGGACTTTCTACTATCAAATAGATTTATGGATATCCAGCCGCGTACCTACTACCGAGGTTTATACGGCCGACGTTGTGCTTTATCCGCTGTTAACCGTACACGTCTCACCGATATACAAGAGAGGCGAATATGTTTATCCCTCTGGTAAGCGTGAACCCTCGAGGAGGTGGGGGGATTATTGGACGCGCGAGAAAGCGGAATTTCGTATTGTTTGGGGATACTATTTCATGGAAGTTCGCGTTCTTACGGCCAGATCTTGGCGATACAGTGGCGCATTTTGAATTATGGCGCGGATATGGATAGAAGTACTTGGCGAGACGGATTACTCGAATGGAACAATGGCGCTGGGAATATTGGAGTTTCCCGGAGGGGTCATCGAGATAACGTGACTCGTTGCCACTCTAGCCTTGACTTCACGATGATCGATACTTTTTTTTTTGTTTCTTTTTTTTTACGAACTGTGTCGCATCCACATTTCGAGACCACAATTGTTGATCAATTATTCACTGGGATGACTCGACGGAATTGGTAGCTGGTCTCTGAGCAGGATTGGGGAACAACGATACCTATCGTCTAATTCTCTGACCTACGATTCATGGCGGAGTGACTCGAGCCTGATCCCCGGCGAAATTCTTTGCCTCTTTCATCAGGAGACTGTTTAGAGTGGGTTTAAACTGTCGATCAATATAGGGGAAATTGACTGAGAAGGAAGTTGCTTTGGGTAACTGGAAAGGGGTGATTCCTTTGTGTTATAGTGATCTAAAGATACCGTCTGCGATATGTTCCCTGGATTTTCTGTATACCGATCACTATCTTTTCGAGGAACAAAAATAATTTTAACGTGCAGAGACATGAGAAATGCGGTGCTTGAGTCAATATATAAGTCCAGCACATTTATTCCCAGCCGGAAGAATTGAAAATAAGATAGACGATAAATTCTCAAAAGTATGATTCTACCACGAAAGGGTTAAATATTCCACGAAACATAACCCCAAGTGTTAAAGCAACTGTAGTCGTTATCAGTTCCAACGCGACGACTTTTCACCGGGTGTGAAATCGCGATCACCTCGAAAGGAAAAAAGTCGAAAAGGAAAAAAGGAAAAAGGAAAAGAAAAGAGGAAAGGAACGAAACGAAAGCCCGTTACTTCTTTAGAAAGCGATATCGCGTTACCGTGCACGACGCGAAACGCACTTAATGCCACAATTCATCAATCGCACACAGAGGCTGGCCAGGCCTGGTCCGAGGCATATTTCGAATACGAAAGATAAGTCACCTGTCCAATGGGGCCGGCGTATCGGTCGATTATCTGCGATCCGGATAAACCGGCCGCGGCTTCGAACTGCTATCGAGAACCGATATAGAGCGTCGCGCGTTATCGAGCTCGATCTTGATACTTCCGTTTGCTTGAGGGCGTAATCCCGCCCTCGATCACGCCACGATTCGCTCGTCTACGATTACACGATAAAAGTATGTAAACCTGTTCGTGAATTACTGTAAACTGCCTACTCTTTCTCTCTTTCTCCTCTTCCTTCTTCTTCTTCTTCTTCTTCTTCTTCCTCCTCCTTTCGTCTGTATCTGAGCGTAAGTCTCCCGAGGAGTTCTTCCTCGAACGAAAACGTATAGAAGAAAGTTGCAACCACCATGGCTAGGCTTCTAGTTATAATTATTTTATGTGTTAATGGTGAGCGTGTTTCAACGCGATTTTACGGCGAGGAAAACGCCGCTATCATAATCGTACGGTTAAAGTTTTATGATCGAACCAAGAGCGGTAATAATGCAACGTGCCGAGGGTACGCCGTGAGGAGACGTTTTGTAAAATAGTCATCGGCATCCCGCGTACAATTTACCGTCCGAACATTTCCGGTCACGTGACCCTCTGCTGAACGAGCAAATTAAGAATCGTGGCAACGAAAAAAGGTGAATTCTGATGAACAGAAGTGAAAGAGAAAGAAAGAAACGTCAAGGGGTAAGTGGCTCGCCAATGTTTGCCCATTTTCCACAACTGTTCGTGTGTACACGCGTTGAAACGAGGCACGCGTGGCCGGCGCGTGTCACCTGTCCGCCACGGTTTCGTGAGTGCACGCTAGTTTTCCTGAACACCCTCCACGAGGAGGAGACATGGCCGACTGGCCGCCAAGACCTGCTGCTGGAGAACGAAACTGTACGCCCCCCATCGTGGAAATGGTAATTCGTAGAACGTTTCCAATTTATATTTGTCACTGGACTGGGAGACGACTGGTAATTAGGTGAAATTCGTTGGGACAGAAACGCCTTGCAATTTTGGACGCTTGAATACTTTGTTGGGATGCAATATTCGCTGGAGAAAATTCGAATGTCACATTTGCACTTAATGCCATTTTCTATTTAATGACTTTTTTCATCTATTTAAACACGATTTTCTTTTGATAAAAATGATTAATTCTTTATAACGGCATGCGATTTAAAAGTTACGTATCCATTTATCTATATTTTACAAGAGTGCAACTTTTCTCGGCAATCGATGCAAATAAATAAAATTGAAAATACTGTCCTGAGAATAGAATTTCCACTTTTACAACTGTACAGCTAGAAAAATTAGTGCAATTTCAATGCTGAACGTTTGACCTAAATTCATCTGGTTAGGTGCTTCCCAGGTGTATTAAGGATGAAGAATTAAAGTGGCTGCTTAGAGTGGCGGAATGCAAGGCGTCATGTGCCAAGGAATCACGCACGGCTGCTCCCTGGTTAGAAGCACCCTGTCTTGGGGGTTGCAGGTGCCTCCTTTGGCGGATTCATGGTTGCGTGATTCCAGGTCTTGGCAAGGAGTGGGTCCTCGTGGCACGCGGCTCTCAGCCGCTGGTGTTCCACCAGCGAAGGTGGAACATATGCGAAGGAATCATGCTCGGATGGGTTGGCTTGCCACCCCGCAGGTACCACGAAGACATTCGGCCGCAGGTGGTGGTGCACCTTAAACTACCACCTTGTTCGCAGCAGGTTTTTGGAAACCGTTTTCTTACCACCATGGTGAACGTAAACCATGCAGCCTCGTATAAAACTTGTCTAACAGGATGAAATACTACATTCTTATTTTAATATCTTTGAAAGTGGAGTTCGAAATGTTCACCTTTGTTATTAAAATTCTGACAGGACATTAGAAGTGACAATTTTAACCATTTTACAGTGTCATAAAATGAAGAAGCATAGGTTGTAAAGGTATGTAGCGTTTTTCTGTTTAGGTGCAATGAATTTTATTGATTGAGGAGTTCTAAGGCTCAAAGCTTCGTGTATTTTAATGTGACATTTTTCTGGAAAAGTGTAAAATGTAAGAATTTGTTAACTTAACACTTTCTGAGTGTATTTATGGTTACAGTTGTTGTTCAACGAACAAAGCCGAACTAATAGAATGTCTGTTAGAAATCAACGTGGATTTTTAACCGGCAAAGCAACGTTTCCTTGAACCCTAGCGGAAGTACTCTCTAACGTATTCAAGAAGGAAAGATAATGGCTACCCGTATCTGCAGGATGTCAAAAAAGGAGGAAAGGATGGAAAAAAAAGTAGAGAAAGAAATGAAAACGTAACGCGACACGTCGATGGCACCGGTGGCTAACAGGAAGAAGCTCAAACAGACAAAACCCGTGGGATAGGCACACAAAAGTGAACGGGGTCGGTTTGGGTCAAACAGTAAAATTAATTCGTGGCTCGCGCATCCGCTCGTTTAGATCAAAGGGGAGGCGATTCGGTCCCACAGGTGGGGATATTAATTTCGTGATCGTTACTTACGTGACACAATATGTTTAATTGCAAGCAGACCCCATGCACGAGAGCTACAACTGTTAGGATTAATTAAAAAATAATAGCCCTCCCTTCTTCTTTATTTACAATTCAATAACTTCCAAATTAGAAGGGCAGAATTTCATTGTGAATTAATTACGAAAGGAACAGAGGTATCTATATGTATATCTCTATTCTTAATTTTTAATAAGCAACTTTTACGCATGTTTCATTGTTTCAAATTTGCACGTATCAAAAAGTACAAAATTCTTAGAAATTCAGCACTTACACTCAAGGATTTCATACCAAAAATACTCTGAACTCTCCAAATTGAAAATTACCATAAATTCAAAGTTTTATTCCTGTAGATTCAAATTTTTTATTGAGAATTCCCGATATTTCTTTTTCACGTTACGAAAGATACAAAATTGCTCAAATTTAAGTTTCTTTCCAAACATCTCTGGTTGAAAAATCCCAGAGAGTTCCTTAAGTATTTTTTCCTCGAAGAAACCATAGTGGGGTCGATCGAAATCAGGTGTTACGGTGGTGACGCGCACCCCTTTCGATCCACCTCTCGCCATGGCAACTGTCCGTTTTAAAACAACGAACTGAACGCGGCGAAACGACGTTACACAAGCTCGCGTGCAGCTCACGGTTGTCACGGCAATCGGTCGTGGCCTGTACGCGTGCATGCGTCGGCACGCGCGGCCTGCAGGTGCCTCTCCTAGCTGCATCGTTGCGCCGCAACCCACTACCCGCACGATTTCTAAGATAACGGGTGACTTTCGTAATTATCCTGCCCTAAGCAGATACGAATTTTTATGTGCGGTCTGCCGCGCGATATATACGAACGGGGTTACGCCCACCAGTTTTCGGTTATTTTTAGTTGTGGTTATACGCTGTGTTATAAATCATCGGCTGCTGCTGCGTTGCTCTCGGATCTACGATCTGAAGATGTTATTTACACCTTGCTTCGGAGTACTCGTCTCTTTGCTTTATCGAGAGGTGAGATTGATGATCGAAGATCGAGGCGTTCGTTTCTGAATGGCCACTCATGAGGGAAATTTGGTGAAATGAAAGTTGTAATTTCTAAATTGTAAATTAAATTGTGTTTAACTGTTTGCTCATACGAATAAATAAAAATTATAGTTGTAATATGTACTTTAACTTAGAGTAGTATTGAAAAATCTAAATTAACTCTTCTAAATTATCATTTCCCAAAGAAATCGTGTTAAATTTCATCACGAATGACACCTTATTTTTACTATTATTTCATGTTAGTTAAAACGTATAAAAATGGTAGATTGCAGTAAACAGATCGAAACTCAGCGATCAGAAAAATGAAAAATTCGCTTAACCCTTTGACTGCCATGCCGAAAGCACATGTTTCGCTCATGACGCCACGGTAGTATTTTTACTATTCAAAGCATATAATGGCTTTTAAATTTTTTATTGATGTTCTAATAAAAATTTTTAATTGTTCAATGGGGCACTTTTTATTTCAAAGTATCTTATATTTATCGCTTATATTCAAAATACATTAACTGTTAATTTTCATTCAATTTTTACAATTGTAAAAAGTTCAAGCGTTCCGGTCACCAATGACCACCATGGCGTCACAGGAGAAACCATGGCCGGTCATATATGACCAACGTGGCAGTCAAAGTGTTAATGGGTGAAATTCGAGTCACTACAGTTTTTAGGGGTTAAAATTGCTCAGTGACTCTTCATAACTGTGCTATGAAGAATGAATAAATTTATTCATAGAAATAATCAGAATAAGTAGCTAATTTTAAAAAGCTATAATTATCGTATAAAGAAAAGCAACAAATTTTGAAAAATTATAGGATTCTGATATTTCGTATTATTTTTTAATAACACGTTCTACGATTGTTGTCCGGCTTGCAAGAACGGAGGACAATTTTATCGATGACTAGCCGATGTATATACAATTTTATTCGTCATCGACCTAGTTAAACGACGACTATTGTTATCCAAAGGCGTTGGCATTGATCGTAGAATTACGTGGTGTGACTCGATCCTCTCATTAACGTCAATTGTCACCGGTGACGAGTGCTCTTTGACTGGAAATACAGCTAGGAAGTCGGTCGCGTGGCCGGCACGCGCCAGCCAATGACAATTTCCGCCCCTTGTACCGGAAGTCGCGCTACGCGTGGAACGAACAACTGCAGCCTGCATTCTAGATGCACCCGCTTTTACGCGTGTACGTTAAGTACGAAGTAAATATCGACTTTTATTGTGGACTATCGTCATTTATATGTACATACATTGCTTTCTCGCGCGTAACCGTCGGCAACCTATAATTTCATGCGTATTAACAGTATATAAAGCGCCTTTTTAAGACGGAGAGGAAATCGCTTATCTCGAAAAAAGGAAATGAAGGAATTAAACGCTTCTATTGAAAATCAAATCTTCAAAGAGAAAGATAAGAGCAGAATCATCTGGAAATTTTTGTTTTCACTAAAGTTAAATTAAATTTCCAATAACTTTACCGTGCTAAAATTAAAAAGACATAAATTACTCGCCCAGGAATCCTCAAATAAAGATTTCTCGATAAAAACATTCGAAATCTGTTTCCTATCGTTTTTACTTTCTTTTTCTTCGCAAAATAAAAATCTATATTTTTTGTGTGATGAGAGTACTTTTAGCTTTTCACACTTCGCCACTCCGTCTGCCCATTTTTCGTTCAAAACGTCCACAGGTCACACGTTTCACTGGATCGTATTTTACCACGAGATTTACAGCGTCCCCGTAGATATTCATCTGCGAATAAGCATCTCTCTCTCTGTTTTGACACGATAATAGTAACAATCGTTCGGCGTGCCTTCCCCAGACCGGACACGCTCGCTCGCGGATCCATTAAGATCAAGATAGCGTTTATTTACGTATTCCAAGATGGCGGCAGGTGGGTCAGCGTAAAAGTTAACTCGTTAGATGATATAGTGCGGTGTCGATGCTCCGGCGATGCGGGAACAGTGCCATAATGATCGTCGTTTTACCGTCGCGACCACCGATCGGTTGCCCTTTCCCGTCTGCATGGCGAATTAACGGGAAATTCGACGCCTTGCGTCATCAAACTATCGCACATTATGTGTTATCAATTTACTAGGTCAATTAAGGAGTATTTTACGAGATCTGTGGGTGGAATTATGAAACGGTAGTGGAATAAAAACGATAATGAATATCTAATTCGTAATGATACGATTATTACGCGATTTTGTAATCTGCTTCGCGGAATACTGCGAATATATTCTGTGCAGCTAAACGGTGAACAAGAATCCTCTTTGATTTATCGATAGTATAATTAAGAGTTAGCAGTATCGTATGTGTCGCAATGCAAGATTTCTAATCAGCTATAAAATAGACGACAAATTTTCCTACTCTCAGTATTCGCATAACAAAAAGTCTTCGATCACCAGAAAAAATATCAGTAGAAAAAAAAATAGATAGAATAAATAAATTCCAAAAGAATCATCGTGAACTATTAAAAAGCTTCGCAAACAAGTCAGCAAGAAATTTGCACGAGGAAGGTTCGCAGGAATCCCCCGGTGTAGCAGGCCGATACAATATGGCCCCTCTTGCAACGGCCCGGACGTATTTACGAGGAAAGATTCGTCCTCGATCAGCGCGGTGTAAAACGCTCGCGAAGCGGTAAGAGGTACCCCGGCGTGGCTGCATTACGAAAAAGGTTCGATGACCTATGACGCAGCCACCCCAAGCGTACTTTGCGATGGTCGTACGTTTCAAGGACAAAAGTCGACCTCCTTCGGGGTCTTTTCCTGGTTCCTGCTGCTGAGCGACCCATCTCTCCCGTACTGCTGGCTTAATTTAAAGCCACTCGAACCACCGGCCCCTGGCACCACGAACCACGAACCACGGCGACCTTCTTTTCTTTCACAGGAAACCCAGCCATCTCTTCCACCTCGTTCGCTTTTTGCTTCACGAACCCCTCCTCTCCTCCTCCCATCCCTCCCACCCCTCCACCCCTCGAAATCCTCCAGGGATCGTTGCCCACCTTGAAAAAGTGCCTGACGCGAAGCTGTATATCGCGGTTGGCTAATCTAAAAATACTAAAGTCGACCTTTCCCGCGGCAAGAGTGATGGCCCCGGACGACTGCTAAATCAACGGCGAGATTGAGATGCAAATGCACCACCACCTCTCTTTCTCGCGCACCTCTTCGTCTTCCACTACCAGAATGCGTGTACGTATATATATGTAAGGTAGAAACTGGGCAAGAAGGGGGATAGGAGGAGCGGGAGAGAAAGTTTACGAGAGAAAGAGACCAGCAAAGTTGGTTGCCCGTTGAAATTACGCCGCTGTTGGAAGTTGTTGTGATTCGAACGACACCGTAGGAATACCGAAAGCGGGTAGTAGAATCAATGTGGAATGGTCAAGGGTGTAGAGATGAGGTGAAGGTGAAACTCGCGATAACCGTGCAATTCGTGCAATTAACATTTATAATGTCTCCATCGGGCTGCGCTGACAAGGATAGCCGCTTGTACGCGCGTAAAACGCGGAATTTAACGCCGATAATTCAATCCTACCGCGATCGCGCCACCAGCCGCCGCCCCCGACTCGCACAAGCCTTATTCCACCGTGGAATAACTTTATTGAATTTTGCGCGGTTCGCCGATCTTGCAATAATTCATGCGCGATGCGCACGCGGAGAGTCGCGAGCGCGGGCCCGCCTCGTATCACGGGACACGATCTGCCTTGGGTGAGCCACGACGAAGCGTGCCGCAGCGTGGTGCTCGCTTACACACGGCCGCCTCAGCGCGCGCCTACTTCGACTCCCTCCGCGGAAATAAGTATAAATCATGCGGCCGTATCTGCGGCTGTGTTCGCGTCGGTGTCATCGGCGTCATGGCCCCTCTCCTCGCTGCTCGTCGCGACGCGCCCATAACCCTAGAACTTCGAAGGGAGAGAGGTACCTCGAACCCACAAGTCGAAGAACGTTAAATCAGAACTACTATTTCCTTCGCGTGAAAAAGATTTCTAAAAAATTATCTATCCCCGTATACTTTCTTAACACATTCGCTACTAAATATGTGTGCATGAACACTGTGCATGAGAAAAAGTAGCGATAGAAAATGGGTATTCGAGTAAGAACCCTATACTCTATCTTTACGCCCTTATTTTCAAAAAATGGAAACGACCGTATCTTCTTATGTATCTAACATAAGAAGACCATTAAACATGGAGTGTAATGTGAAAAACCTGTAGAAATCAGAATAAAAGGAAGACCTGAGGGAAAAAAAAAAATTACGAAAGGTGGTAGATGAATCTATTACACGTAAGAACGTATTGAGTCGTGTTCAGCATGTAATTCACGCTCGCCCTCGAGCAACAACGAACCGTTTGAATCATCAAGAAAGCATTAAGAGTCTCGCGGGAGGGGGGAAAGGAAGAAAAAATTCTGATAACACCTCCATACGTTTCTCCGTGATTTTTATAATGGTGCCGTGATGGCGAATAAATAAACTCCCCGTGTAAGAAGTGGTATATCACAAGTACGTTTATCGGATGAAATTTATTCAGGACTTGATTTTTGTCGACTGACTTACGAATTCGGTGAGGGGTAACGTGTTCATGTCCCTTTCTTCCACCGGTAGCCATTTGCACTCCATTTCCTCCGTGGACTGAATTGAAAGAACCGTAAATTTCATCAACGTTGGCAAGCGTGCTACGCGATTTAACAAAACTAACGGTTTCGAATACGGTTCCCTTGTGGTTCATCCTGCAGATCTCGTATTTAAAAAGGATCGTGTGCGGTTTTTCACCGATGTAGAACATTCTTTCGTTCTTACTTCTCGTCACGATAACGTCAGAAGCATCCGCGATAACTACCCCGGTAATCAAGCCGAACCATTCCGCTCTTGACAGGTCTGAAACGGGAGAAAACGTGCATCTAAATGCCGGATGAAAAAATTTCAATGCCCTTTAATGGTCTCTTTTGTCCTGTTCGTGAACGAGTGACGAGCGGATCGGAGGAACGGCTATTATCTATAATTTCGTTGATTCGGAGAAAGTCTGACCCGAGTTTATTTTATTCGTACGATGGTACTGTTATTCATACCTTCGTGGGACGAACGATCTATGGTCACATTTCCAGCATCCACCATCATATTTGCCGGCTTCTCCAGGTAGTAACAATTGAACGCTCTGAATTTTACTTTATTCCTACCACTCTGGATTAACACCTTTAATAATATAATTCAATGATTTTTTTAATTTTCTTCTTGTTCTTTCACTAGTTTTCTTTTTTCTATGCATGTAGTAAAATTTGATTACACGAAAATTTGTTTCATCCGGTGTAGTCTTTATCGCGGGAAAATCTTTATTTAGCCATCTGGGACTGCTCTTACTAGGCACGAGGAAGTCGCAAATAGGGCCGAGAACTTTTAATTGTGGCTCGGCGCAGAAACACTGTATCTGTATAACACATATCGAAAGTTAAATTAGGAAAAAAGAAATTTGAATTAATTCTATAAATTTTGATGAAATTCTCTTTGATAAACGTCACATCAGAGGCTTCTTGAATAAAGATATGTCCTATTTGATATGCCTTCGTATCGATCAGATGAGGAATATGTACATAATCTGATCCAGTAATGTGTTCAGCAATGTAAGGTCCAAGAAGATACCAACTCTTGGGTAAATTCAACGATTTCGATATGTGCACTCTTAGCTTTTTCGTTAGAGATACTAATTCTATTTCTCGAGCCATTTAGACGTCTGCGTACAGAAATTTCAGAAAGAGACACATTTGGTTAAAATTTGTTCTTATAAAATTATTTAAATTGCAACTATATCATTATTTAATGTTGTATCGTACGTTTTATGAGATTTCTTATGAAATAAATTCTAATATTATGGAATTTTCTTACTTCGAATATCACAGGTTAGGTTCTAAGATATCGATACGAAAGGTTTCTTTGATCGAAAGTTGCCCAAGAATTCGGCCGCGCGACGAATGAGTCCTAAATCGAATCAAGCGATATTGGGGGAAGCGATCGATCACTTGACTTGTCTTTTTGGTCGGCCACAAATACATCGGCCCAGCCATTTGTAATCATTAGCGCCATGGTGCCGTTGGCACAAGCGTCTTATTATGTCATTTCATTTCGTTCGTTTGCTTTCTGTCTTCCCACCCTCCCCTTTCTTCCTTTCTTCTTTCTTCTTCTTTTTTTTTTTTCATGGGAACACGTCACAGTGCGTGCAGGCACTCGCATATTTCGCCATTGTCGCCATCGTCGATGATGAATCAAAGCAAGAAGGTCCGTCGAAGGGTCAGAATTATCTTGATCTCCACAACCATCTTATTACTCAACTTTAATTAACCTCTTAATTTTTAAAGAGACTTTCATATGACAGCAAAATTCATTCAATTTCTTTTTCTAGACGTATCAGATTGTAAATAACAGTCCCAAATTTATGAATTAAAAAAGAAAAGGGGGGGAAGGAATAAGTATCGAATGGATAGGGAAACAAAAATTTAACGAAAGGTTATTTAATTACTGTGGGAGATAATGCTCGATACGAATCTACTTGTATCTCGTTTCCTTATTTCCTTCGAACACCGAAGAATGGAGAACATTCATAAATTCCTTGGCATACTTCTCGTTTCACACAGAAAGTGCGTTAAACAGAACGAAGATTAACCCAGTTTAAACGAAATTGCTTTCTGAGAGGCACGATCAGCCACGCAATTATCGTGTTCGTGGATAAACACACGAAAACACCGATCATCTTGTAATATTGCGAGCCGAGTTAGCGGTAATCCCGAGGATGCCGCAACAGCATTGGTTCGCGTGTTAGGTGCACAGGCAGCACGGTAGTAAAGTGGTCTACAGTATTGTATCTACATGGGGATATTTAATTCTTGGAATGCGATAAACACGCTAATATGTGAATCCACGAGCCATGGGCGCGAGGCTGAAATTAGCGTTCTGGCACCCCTGAGATTTCTCCAATTTACGTGTTCCATATAGCTAGGCCATGGTGCAATTAAAAGAGTCGCCCGTGCACCGACCTTGCTCGTGAAATAAAACGAGATTTGTGAGGGGACAAAAGCGCAAAGAAACCAACGAGTTCACCGATGCTTTCTTCCACCAGGAGGATTTTCTCGTGGGATTCACGAGAACTTTCCAATTATTAAGTTTAGAAGATCGTTCCTGTCAGATACTTGGAATTTAATCGTTGGTAATTGTGAGTGGGTATTAAGATGCATGCAAAATAGCCAGTTTCTGATTTTATTTTAACACTTTCGTGATATCAGTAGGATATATACGTTCCACTTTAGCACTCGAATGAAATTTGATCTCAATCGGTAGATAAATTACATATTTTTCAAAAAATAATTCGCTCATATTATTCTTCGAATTAGCTACTCTCTAAGTATAAGATACTTTAGATAATTTGTGACAATATCACCTAAACTAAGCTTCTAATTTTTTTTATTGCATAAAATGAAAAAAAAAAAAATCCAGTCTCAAACTCTTCTCCGCCCCTAAAATCATATCGAATGTCATACGGAAACGTGAGACAAAAATACACAAAACGACTAATCTTACAATTTCAACTTCACTTCTTAATTATGACCTCGTTCCTCGAGTTCGTTGGATAGAACAAAATTACAAGATATCGCGAATTTGTGACGCAGTAGCATCGGTAAGACGGGTGCACCAGCTACGGCCTGGCCTTAAATTCCCAGGCTGGCAAATTGAAACGGGCCTGGGTTGCATCGTGATATTGCTTATGGTACAAATTTAATAAGGCGCCTGCTGTGGCCCCCAGTTACCATGCTAATATCATCCACCATCGAGTGTGCAGCGCAGCTTCTCCACCTGACTTCAGTGGACCCTTGTATCCACGGAGAAAAAGGAGACGCGAGAAGGTTGGAAAAGGGGGCCAGGTAAGCGGGAAGGAAAAGAGAAAAAAGGGGAAGAAACGACGACGACGACGACGACGAAGACGACGACGAAGAGGAAGATGACCACGGTGAACGAGAAAGTCACTGGTAAGAGAGAGACTCGTAACCTGTAATGTTATGGCACTGCCCACCGCGAGGAGGGACTTTAAAGGGCCCTCGTGCCGGGGTCTTTAGTGCCAAATTGGTTATGCGAACGCTTTACGACACGGTTCAACCATATTAACCGAATGAATTACATAAATTATCCTTAGTGTTACGACGACGACGACGACGACGACGACGATTGCGACAAAAAAATCGGCGAGAAAAAGGGACACGGTCGCGTGGAGTGGCCATATGAGATTTTTCAAATTATTGAACACGAGAAGGACGTTAGAGTAATTTAATTCATGGCTGTTGACAGTAAAGTGAAATTCGTGGAATAATGTACAGTTTGTAAGGAAAGTCTAAGTACAGTACTGGTTAAAAGTTCCAGGATATTTGTCAATTTACACTGATATTTTATGGGTTTCGAACGAATGCTGCGGGAATTAACAGTAATTTACCGCGCTTCGGTGGAAAAGATTCTTAAAGTCGCTAACTTTTCACTGAAAATTTTTGAATAACTCGCAATGCACTGTACATTTTTGGAAATGCGCTAATGACCTAAATAAACTTCAGGGATCTCTCACTTCTCGATACAGGAAGTATATTTTTTCTAACTGCGAAACCAATTAATTCGAAACTGCGTGTATTTCTTATTTTCACTAAAGTACTCTCACAGTTAAAATTACAAAAATTCTGCTGCATATAAATAAAGAAACACTTTCTTTATTGTAACTTACAATAAAATAGACTCAGAGAAAACAGAAAATTAAAAAGGAACCCCATTGAAACGAGAACACTTCGAAATCCTGTAAAGCGAAACATTTTGAAATTCTACGAAATCAACGATTCACGAACGACAGAACAGTGTCTACGCGTCGCATGAGGTCCGATCTCATCCCCTTCTATCCGTTTTATCATCCCGCGGAGTCTTGCGGGGCACCTACCGCATGGCTCCGCTCGGCTCGTCTCGTCTCGTCTCGACAGGCGCGTCTCAACGGGCAGCGCTGCGGTAATCTCGCATGTCCTTCGTTCATTCCAAATAAGACGAGGATAAAGACGGACAGGGAAACACAAGAGCAGAGGAACAGAGAAGATGGAAGGATCGAGTACGAACATTTTTATCAGTCGTCGCTCGACTCCTCTGCGGGAGGTCCTATGTACGCATTTATATGTGTGTAAGTGCATGTGAACGTGTACCTGGTTACCACGAAAACCCACGACTAGGTGAATTTTGAAAAATTGATAGAATTTTTCACAACTATAAAAATTCAATAAAAGACGTTTCGCGTTCAAAGATCACGATTAAAGTATTCATTGGACAAATATATCTAGAATTATTTTTATTCCTCTAGACAATGTTTTTGATAAACAGTTGAAGATATTTTATAAATTGTCTAATTCTTTAATTTTTTATATTTATAAGAATATAATTTATTTTACTATCTTTTTGCTATTTATATAATCAACGTCCCTCCGAATGACAATTCTCACAGAGACTGAAATTAGCAACCTGTTAATTATCCTTTCACGTGACAATCAAGTTTGATCGTCAAATACTTCTATTAAAGACACAGTTCAACGATGCGGGTTACTTAAAGTGCAGGTGAAAAACAGAGAGGGGTAGTCACCCTTTGAGCAAGGTGTTCGAATTTGAATCAATTGGAACAGAATTCTCCAACGTATAAGTCCAGAAGACCGCGTATCTGTTCGACTCTTTTGGAAGCTGTACACAGCGATTTCAATCGTGGAAAAAACGTAACGCAAGAAGATTTAACGTTGTGCCTCGTCGAGGACGTGTCCTCGAGGGCCTCCTCCTATTTCCGTACGGGACGCCGCGAGCTCGCCTGCTTCAGAAGGAAATTAGCATATGGCTGGAATCGAACGAGGTACCCCCGATGTCTCCATCGCTCGTGAAATGGATACCCCGTTGCATCGCGTTCTCCTTTCAGGATTGCTTTATGCCCGTGCAAGACTTACGGCCGGGCCGTGGCTCAATCGCTGCGCGGACGAGCCCCATACGGGCCGCCAAGGCGTGTGGGTGTTTACGCGGATATTATTGACTGTGCCTCGCTCTTTGTCGTTCGAATACGTTTCCTCGATACGTCCGGAAAAGCTGCTCGTACCGTTCGGCGTTATGTACTTTGCTCGATTCACTGCATAAGATGCCTGAAAGTTACGACTTCTTTATGAATAATACGACGCTGGGTGTGTGTCTTCTGTAGGAATTAATAAATTCAACGGACGTCGTGGTAAAACCTTGATTGTTATACATTTCGTTGAGTCGAGAATCTTATTTTATGCTGTTCATGAACGTGTGATTCAATAAATTATGGAAAGTCATTGTTGGGTATAAGATGTAATCAAATAATCCTGCAGATCGAGATTTTTCGAATTTCTTTTTGGTGATATCAGGATTTACTTCAGGTTTTAATTTAATTGAAGTAGATTTTTTATCGTCACCACGTAGTTTTGATATTAAATTAGGAGAGAATTGTTCAAAGTATGTCTCATTTTTTAAGGTATATAAGGGGGATGTTAAGTAATAATTATTGGGAACAGTAATGAAATAGTAATAGTAGTCTGAAACCGTTTCCTCCTCTTTTTATTGTTTTTAAATAAATCTTCCTACCTTTTCTTCTTCTATACCACAATTTTCATGCATTATTTATGATAAAAACACTTTTTTGTTCGAAAGGAAAGATTTCAAAATCCCATCGTTAATCATTGCAAAATTCTAACGATATCAAAGAAACTATAATATAGGAAGGGATTTATCAATCACCATAAAGCCCACGTCACCTCAACTACACCTACAAAAATTACAAATCCACCGTCGTTACTACTGAAAACTTAATATTACTATCACAATAAATGTCTACCGTGAATAAAACGTAAGAAATTTCACGTTCCAAGGATATGACGCATCCACGCAAGTGTTCAATATTTACATACATGTATAAAAGAAAACCCATTCCATTTTCCACGTGATACTCGATTCAGTCGATTGAAACATCAGAAATGGCTGGATCACGGAAACGCGAGACGTCGGTCGTTAAAGAATTTAATGTTCGCCAAGGAAGTTCAGACACGTGTGAGAAATTACAGAACGCGAGGAGGAGGCTGACGGTAGTATAGCGTCTGTATTAAAGACCGTAAAGCGGGAATCGATGTGATCGTTCTATTATAGCAATCGGTGGCAGAGGTGTGTAACAAAAGCGATACGATCGTCGTAACCGTACGTGAACACTTCGTAACAACTTGAACTTCTGCCACACCAACGAAGAAATTGCCTTGCTGGATTTAATAGAGCAAATCGTTTCTACTGCCTTTCGACCACAATTATCTGGCACATCCATGGATGTAGTAGCAGAGACGAGTTGTTTCAAACGATTCTTTCTCATTCCTTTTTCATTTTAGTTCAAGTAACTTGCATCTCTGATCCCACCCACTAGCGTAAAGTCCAATTAGAGTCGACTAGTCGTTCGAGATAATTGGCAAACACTCTCGCGACCACGTAACTCACTGGTCGGTAGCGTTTCCTTCTTCGTCTCTCCTTGGTTCACGGTCCTGTTTCACGTTCACCTGGGGTCATCCTGCTTTCGCTCGTTCCTCCAGACCTTGCACCGGTCCCTGATTGCGTTTGACGAAGATAACGCGTCCCACCGGTAGCTCTCGACACGTTGTTCGACTCTCGGATGGCCGGTTGAACGAGGACGTTGGCGTGGCCGAGGATGGAAAGTGAGGAATCGATGGTGGATGGATGTGGGATTATTCGTGCGGTGTTTCGCATTACTGATACTAATTTTTATTACATCTTTGTAAGTGAAGTGTAGAAAAATTGTCTCGCAACTTGACACTTTGATAGCCGCTGTCACGACCACGCGATTCCGTTCAACCAGTATTTTTCGGCAGATATCACATATTTGTAATTTCGTTCATACAACTGTATAAGCAAAAGACAACCGAATTTTCTGATTTTTACATAAATAGACAGTAATAAAATGGAAATTTAAAAATCAAGAACGATCGTAAATAAAATTTATTGTATACATTTTTTAAATTCGTTCGATTTTTTGCGTTCAATGACCATTTAGTTTATACAAGATTGCAAATTCGTGCAAAATACTGAAAAGTGCAAAGTTTATGCGTGATAGTAGCGGGCGTTAATATTAAGTATTCATGTATTACGCCAATGAAGTTGAAGATACGAATGTAATTTCTTTTTTTAAACATTACATTCGTCAATGATATGAAAATTACATTTTTTCGTATTTGAATCCTTCTATTTCGAAGCTCTTTGATTGTAGTAACCATGACTCGATTCCAGCAATTGCAGTGCAGCAGGATGTGAAATATTCACTCGGCAAGTCCATAGATACATCGAAGATCCTCGAGACCGATCAAGCTAATACGACAACGCGCATTCACTCCCTCGTGTTTTCTCCATCCCGTAGAAGTCTCCAATTTTACGGTTCGAGGGAGGTGCATAAAGTTGAGCGGCGGGCATGATAGAAAGGAGAGTGGTCCCCTTGGCGGTTTCTCTTCCTTTTCTCTTACGATCCACGCTGTGTACGCGCGCGTGCAACGAGATCGCGACGGCGTGCCGAACGGGAGACGTATGGGAAGGCAGGTAACTGGGTGTACCGCGGCAACGGAGCAGAGTCGAACCGATCCTTCGCTTGTTTTTGTTCCGACTGACTTATCGATATTGGCACGTTGTGTTACGAACGTGTACGTAACTACTCGGAGAGAAGAGGGAGGACGGGGACAAGAAAGAAGAGAAAAGAGAGACGGCCTGGCAAAAAGGGGAAAAGAAGAGCAACGGAAGAATTGTGGAGAACGGAGCCGCACAGAGGCAGAGGACTCGCGGAGCCAGGGTAAATCGAGCTCGACTGAATTATTGCTAAGCGAGGGTAGAACTTTGACCGGCGTGCTGCGCGTGCCTTGTGCGAGCGTTGAAGTCTCCGGCTTACGAGCCATCCCACGTCAAATCGTGCAATTTTTGCCACTGGGTTACCGATTTCTTTTTTTTTTTCAAACTCTTCTCATTTTTAGACTTTTAGTTTATTGGTGAATATAAGAAATTCATTTGTATAAAAGTTTTTGAGATAATAAACGTTATATTGTTGAAAAATTACACATCACAATTTTCTTTTCAATATTCCTGGATGGCTAAGAAATATCAATCAGAATTTGAAATCATTTTACAGAGGAAAGTGTTCTTTTTATAAATATGTATGATCATATTTCATATAAAAAATTCAATACTTGTTTTAATCTTGCACTTGTTTGAAAAATATGGATTTTACGTGAAACACTTATTCGCGAAGATTATTTATTTAGCATCCCACTGTTAAAGTGTGAAGTTAGAAGCTTGCGTTTTCACGAAGTCTACGAAACAACTGAAATTTCCATTCACTAGAAATTTCAACTCCGTTATTTTCGTTACAGCGAAGAAACGCGTAGATGATGTACCTGTGTACCTGTGCAACGGAAGAGATGAAGGCATAAATCATCGTCGGTCGCAATTTTTCACTCGGAAAACAACCTGCACCGTTGGAAAAAAAAAACTCACACGTCCAAGGATAACCACGACGATGCACACGCTAATATGGAAGCGCGTACAAAGTTGAGACGTGTTTGCCTCTATCAAGAGTATATTATTACCGTCCACCGAGCGATTGTAATGGCCGGCACGAGCGAAAGAATGGCTACATGACAGCCAAGAGAAGCTACTCCCTCGTCTTTAGAGAAGGCCGATTCGCCACTTCCGCCGGCGATGGAGAAAGGAGTAGTATCGAGCAGCGTTCAAGAAAACCGTTCCGAACAGTCCTTTCATGAGGCTCGAGTTAAGCGAGAGTTATTACCAAGCAGACGCGTTGTAATAGAGACAAGTGAGTAATAGTTAATTCCTGGTCAGACTACTAGCGCCTCCTCTGGTAGTCGTTAATTATGCAATTTCACCTAATTACACCTGGCGAATAATTGTTTCTTCTTTCTCATCGTGTTCCTCGCTTTATATGAAAGGCCTCGACGACCTCGTATAAGAGTGTTTCAAGAAAAAGGAGGAGCGTGTGTGTTTGATCAGCGAAGAAGACGTGATCCAGGGAACTGGTTTCGAGATAAACGCAACTATGTAAATTTCGACGGCAGGACACGTGTATTAACGCTACATTTGCCAGCGGGGAGCAATAAATCCTTTTGTTCCCTCCAGCCAGGGATGGCGAAAGAGGACGAACCGTGGTCCACCTCCGTGTGTCCTCTCGTCTCATTTTATTCGTTCGATTTCTTTTCACGGGGGGCTGCGTTAACGGTGTATCGACCTACTCGCGGTCAGAAGTGCAAATTGAACAAGAGTCAACGACTTGCTGTTGTGAGAAAAGGTATGTACCAATTCTCTTTCATTTCTTCGCAATTTTTCGAAGAGTACTACTCTATACGAAAAGTTTCAAAGGAAACTCGTTCTTCGATTATCACGATACGATGCACGAACACTCACTGACTCACAACATTTAAAAAATCAGAAATCCTGGCGAAAACTTTTAGGTAACCAGTTAGAAAATAAAAGTCCTTTTATTTTCAAAAAATTTAGTCAGAGAAAAATAAATTTGTACTTTTATCGCTTTTTTTAATAACATTCAGAGTGAAATACATAAAATACATTTTATATTTATATTTTATTTTGTTTTATTTTAAGTATTATTTGTGAACCATGAGAGATTTGTGGTATTTTGCAGATTAGACCACCCAATTATTTCACGAGTCTTAAAGGAGATTGAACGACGTTCGTTGTAAAGCTTGGAAGCGAGCAGAGGAAAAAGAAGGGCCGCTTAGATAGAATCGCGCGCGAGTAGATCGTATTGCGCAAGAAAACGGTAACCGCGATGCCATGTGAACGCTTTAATTATTTAAGTCCCGGATCCCGTGGCTCGGTTCCACCTTCCTCGTTTTCTTGCCGCGGCCTTGGTAACGCTGTAACCTCTCCTCTTCTAATTATTACCGGTGGCACGATGCTCGTTACACGCCGCCCGGTAAATACAGACCTCCGCCACTACCTGCTGACCGCGGGATTATTTATTTCTCTTAATTGCCCCGTCGCGTTGCCTCGTTCGCCGGGAAACGAATTATCGTGGGTCGCGGTGATAACGCGCGAAACCACCTACACGCGAACTTCCTTTGATCAAGTGAGGAAAATCGAATAACATTCCAGTGGAAACTTGAAGTAATGAAAAAAAAAGGATATTGTGAAAACGCTTGAAACCACTGAACACGCGAGTTTTCTTTCGGCGAATATGAAAATTGGCAAATTTTTCAGTAAAAATTTGAAATAACAGACGTTAAAAATTACAAAAAAAAAATATATACATATATATAGTGGAAACGTTTGAAACCATTGTTACGCAAGTCTTTTCTCAGCGAAAATGAAAATTAGCGAGTTGTCCAATGAAAACCGAAAATAATAAACGCTGAGAATTGCAAATCAAGCGAATATTTCCTTTGTTATTTTTACATCGCAAAGCTACACTGCAGAAAAAGGAAAAGAAGAATCACTGACAAAGGTGTGGCATAATATTAGACGAAATTTCCATCGGGAAATTGAAAGGAAGAGGAGTTGAAAAAATATCGCGAAGTTTCAGCCAGTGAAACAGGTTCCACATTCGCTTTTCGTCAGCGGCAAAGTCAATACGCGCAAGGCCGTCTAGCCAGTAGATGACCCAGGATGATCTCGCAGTCTCTCTTCTTCTTTTTCCCTTCTCGCCGTTCCTTCGCCGTTTCACCTGACGCGAAAATAGAGTAAAACACATCGTCTATACCAAACGAGCGTAGAGAAACGATCGTTCCATGGCTGTTTTCACGTACGTTGGATCAATAACGAATTAGCGGCACGCTAAATGGCGAACGAATTAGAAACGCACGCCTCGGTCTGGGTCGCGAGAACAAACAGGTTCGACGTTTTCCAGCCGGCACAAGGACACATCTGAAGCCAGGACACCACCAGGTTCTCTCACTTTCACTGAATTTTTCCAATTGCTTGGGCCACGTTAAATTAACGACTGACGCGCGTTAGAAGTTCAAGCGAGAAGCATTTAACGCCTTGTTTAGAATCGTTATGCGATAATTTAATCGCGAACGGTTCATGCGAATGTCTGTATTTCCTCTTTTAACGAGCTTAAATTGCACGTTTGAAATGTAACGTCGACTCTCTCAGTTCGACTAAATCGTATAGGTAATTCAACTCGTATAAATCGTTTCGATTCAAGTTATCCAACGTTAAAACGCTCAAGGATACAGGATGTTGTTTTAAGGTGTTTCTAATGATCAATAAACTACGACCGTTAGATCTGAAAAATTGATAGGAATCGTTGTACATTTACATTACACTATCACTACCCAGTTCATACGCTCTACGTTCTTTTTCTATTCTAAAGTGAATCTAAGTCGATGCTCTCTCACAGGGGGGACTGAATCGAAGATAAGAATGTCGAGCATTTAGTTCACCGTTTATTGCCAAGCGAACACGGTCGGCAGGGTGGACGAGACACGCAGAGAGAGAGACTCTAGAAAGGGACTCCAGAATGCGGGGGAGGAGAGAAGGAGTCAGATATGAAGAAGAAGAAGAAGAAGAAGAAGAAGAAGAAGAAGAAGAAGCAGAAGAAGCAGAAGAAGAAGAGAAATAAAATGGGAAGGAACGGTGGAGGCGGATGAAAGAAAGAAAAAGAGTGAAACCAAGAAGGAAAAGGAGACGAAGAGGAACGAACAGAGAGAGAAAGGGAGACGCTGATGGGATTATAAGTAATGCGCCGCAGCACGTGGCCCCGGTGAGCCCACCTCCAGGTTGTCAAACCTGTTTCTTCCTATGTGCCATCGTCTCGAAGGCGAAGGTGCAGCGTGAGCGCGGGTGCCGCACGTACCACGAAATCCTATCGACCAATTTCACCGTTCCTCCCAGAAATAGACAACGGTACACACTATACCTTTCGTAATTTTCAATTGATGATTCGTTAAATTAGAAAAGAAAAAAAAGAAATTCGTATAACACGAAATTATAACATTCAAAAGATTCGAGAAAGGGAACATTTATACGATGATCGTTTGGCAAATGTGGAGGAGGCGTTGCCTTGTCAGGAGTGAGATCCACTGTCGAAATACCCGGAGGAGCAAGTAGCAACCATTAGGCGACCAACCTGTGCCTTAATGGAAAAATTGAAGATAACCACCGGCCTGCCACTCGACCACTCAACCGATTCGCCTGCCTCGCTATGGGAGGCGTTTTCGTCGATTACGTCAACAAACTGGCCCCGATCGTTTCGTCTCTGTGGGCCTAAATCCTTCCTCAGGCAACCTGCCACGCTCTCTTGTATTCTCTATGTTTCCTTCGTTTCTGACGTTCATTGTGCTTTGTACAGGGAGAAAGAGATAGAGGAGGAGCGAGAACGAGGCTGTGATTTTTCGCTTTCGTTAACGCGAACGAAGGCGAGAGATCGTAACCTTAATCATAATTCTTGTTGTTGTAAGCGTTTCTCGCATCGAATATTTCTAGCAATTAGCCCGCAATTTCTGCCAACGTGCTCGTTATTATATGCATCGACCGGCCCCCTTTAGCGAGATAATTATAGATCAGCATTCGAAACGCGCGAAAGATTCGTGTACCGCCGCGCTAGCCGCCTTATCCACCATTGATTATTCGTTCCTGTGTCAAATATGCGGCCCGGTTCGCGACCTGCCTTTCAGTCCGTTATAATTGAATCAGTTTAACGCGGCCGCGCGAGACCAACGTACCATTTCTACCTGCAATGGACACACCGCTCGTTAACTTTGTTCAACGGGTATGTTAATTTCCCAGAGTTAAATGAATTTAAATTGTCCTCCCCGGGAGATATCTGAGAATCAATCAAAATTATTCTGCCAATTCTGGGTAAGGCTTTACGAAAGCCTGAATTCATTCAGTTCGCTTGGAATTTATGTTAAGCGAAGTTTAATTTTACAAATCGCGCATGCACGCGTCGTAATAAATATTATCAACAAAATTAAGGAATTCTTGTATGATTTGTATGTAATTTGTGTCGTGCTTGTTTCATTTTTTGTTCGGTTTCTTCCTCTTCTTCTTATTATTTGTAATAAATAAATCATTTGCAGCTTGCACTATATACATTCTCTTTTTTTTTATATATATATATTAGAAGAATTTTTTTGTGAATATGTATGTGAATGAAAATTGTCGTGAAGGCTTCACTGCTTTAAACAGAATCATCGACAAAGGTGTACTTTGAAATTCATAAAGTTCATCGATAAATTTGCACGATTCCTCTGTTCAAAAAGGACCTGTGACATCTTAATTTTAATTTCGACGCCAGAGAACGGTTTTATTCGATGGAACTCAATCCAATAGATGCAAGAAATCGCTGCCGATCGTTCGATCGATCGTCCTGCCGCCGGTCGTCGGCGCCGATTTCTCCGCAGGTGTTCCAATCCGCAGCCGATCGTTGATATTCTTTTTCAGGAAGATCGATGGATCGCGGCTTATATCATGGCTACACCTCGATCCGGTACATTGTTGTTCGCATTAAAACCTCTTCATCGTGTCTTCGTTTTTTTCATGTTTCCGTTCAGAGTGGCAATATTAATGCCCAATTTCATTAATTCTCCACGTTACTCGTGGACTGCTGTGATCCCACTGTTGGCTAATTTCTTCATCGAGAGTCGATCTTTAGAGCTGTTGCCTAGAATTTTCACGTTGGAAAGAGAATCGAGACTGAAGTCGATCAAAATGTGATTCTAATAAACGTCAGGAAGATCAATGAGTTAATTCCGATCTATTTTCTTAAGATATTAAAACAAACTGTACTCATGATATTGGAGATTTTGTTTGTTATTGCCTATTACTTTTTATTTTGGTGAATATATCGTCAGTAATCTTGAACTTTTGAAACCAAGCTAAAAAATTTCACCTCAAGAATTTTCCACGAAACTTTCGAGGAATAAAAGTACATCTGTTTAATAAATTAACTCGTTTCAATTCGAATAACGTTACAAGACCGTACGTTGGGAGAAAAAATAAACAAATTACAAAATTATAATATTACTGCCTTATTTTTTAACGAGGAAAAGCAAGGACCTTAGTACTTCGTGTAAGACACTGAAAAACGTCCCGTGTTAAAAGTGTTAAGGGAAACTGCTAGTAGGAGAGTCAGACAAACACCTAAGTACAAGGTTTCACAAAGATTACCCCGGAAGAAGGCCGTAGTTCAACGATAAAATGTCATTACGGAAAGCAGGGTCGACGAGTCGGCAAAGATTAACGCCATTTGCAAACGTGCGTGAAAGCGGCTGTTCGAAGCACACAGGTGGCGAAACGATCGCTTTTACGTCGGTCCATTAAAATCAGACTCGATCGTGCCGCATAATGGGATCGATTTGTACCAGCCAACCAGTAAGCAGGAATCCACTTACGCGAGGGCCGACTTTTCGTCGGAAACCTGTCGTACGCGTCTCTCAGAATAAACCGGCGATAAACGACCTGTAGAATCGTTCGCCGTCACGGTTTCTAATCGTGGATTCGCGTCTGATATTCCGCCATTACGATCCTTCATTTCCTCAACCTTTTACTCACTCCTCTCTTACTTTAAATCCTTCTTCCTTGAGGAAAAACTCTAAATACCTTTGTTTCTTTTTTTCTTCTTCTAATAAATATTCATTATTAACGAATACATTTTTCTACGTATGCAAAGTGAATGCAAAATTATTCCGCAATGTCGACCTCGACACTGAATACCAAATTCTTCATAGGATATTCCACTCGCGGTAAGCCATATGAAAAAGAAAAAGAGAGAGAGAGAGAGAGAAAAAGCAACGAGGTAAGCCTAGATTTTATAGCCAACAACAGACAAGTTAATTGTAATTCAATTCCATATGAAAATTGGAATTTCGAAAGTTAGAATTTTTCACTCGTGTAGGATGTAAGACTCTTTCACACCTGAATACTATCCAAATGGTGTTAATTAAAACACTCTGTGCAACAAGAGATCTCGAAAGGCACGCAAGGTATCCACGACAAGGATTCGCGAGATCGTGCTGAATATATTTCACGTGAAACGAGAATGAGGAGGAAGGGGCTGTGGAAGGTTAAAGGGGGTTGGGTCAGATGGAGGCTGCATGGGTGTATCATTACCAGGCTGACCCCTCCCGCGACTGATCTTTCAGAATCTGGAGCAGACCGTTTCACATGTGAAAGGATACCGGTTGTGTCAACGTGTAATTATTGTCTGTGTTCACGAGTCGAGTCACAGCTCGTGATACGGACAATAGTTTCACTGTAAACGCGTACTGGTGCTCGAGTGAAACGTCTTGTAGGACACCGAAGCCGGTCACGAAACGAAGTTTAGAACAGAAACCGCGCCGCTGCCTGCGGCTTCCTCCAGACCTTGCTCTGGTACACGGAGGAACGGGCGACGTCGATTGGAATTCCATTGGAAATCACCGTTTCCCACACCCTCTCCGGAGGATACTTGCGATAGGTGAAAAAGGAACACACAGTACTATTTCAAGATAGTAAATTCATCGCAACTATAGTGAAGATCCCTCTTTGCTACATTCATGAATTCGTACAGTTTTTCGAAACTTCAGATTGAGTCGAAAAAGAGGAAGATCTTTGTGAGTTTGAAAATGTTCAAGGATGATAGAGGAATATCGAAGATTTTTCAACTAATGATAATGATAATGATAGCTAAACGATGCAGTCAAAATCTGTTAGATCAATCGAAATAGGGTGGGATGAAAAGTTTAATTTAAAATAAATTTCAAGCGCTCAGTATGTAAGCTTGAGCAATGGAATTCTTATTGATAATTTCTTTCCTAGATGCAAGGAATAACCAACTTGCCCAACTGGTTGTTCCTAGTTTCAGAATACAAAGATTACCTTCTTCGTCACACATTTTTATAATATGAAGATTAACACACTATGTAAGTTCTTCGATCAAGTGAATTCCTTATCAAGAAAACAGCATCGAAATGAACAAAAGGATCGTAAAATGGACAGGAGAAGGTGACGACGTCAGACGAGTGACGTTTATCCAAGCAGAGGGAACGCTCATGCCATAAAGATTTTTTTTACTGGCCGGCCATGATTCGTGGCACGAAGGGGAGCACGGTTGTCGACAGTCGCTGGCCGGATAATGCCAACAGAAATTACTGCTATTAGCGATTGTAACGTTGCAAACTGGCAGCAGCGAAAAGGCCGAATATCGATCGGCTCCGCGGTTTAACGATACGTTCTCGCCAGATATAAAAACAAATCTATAATTTCCGGCGACGAAAAAGCGTTTCGCGTGCCGGCCCGGAGACAATAACACGGCCACGACGGGTCCAGGCAATTTTACATAAACGCAATTATCCTTTTACTGCCCTAATTACTTTCGAAATGCACGTTCAGCAACCGTCCAGTTGTACTCGAAGGTCTTACGAAGAAGCGATACGTAGCAAGATCTATAAGTTTCCACTTTATTCCCGATTTAAATCTTCTTAATGTTTCAACATGACCCTTCTGTATTTTAGTACACTCTATTCTCTATTAACTTCAACTATTCAAGTTTGCTTTGGCTATATTATACCTGGAATATCAATTTTTATGGAAATGTGAATATTAAATAGTAAAATATTAAAATTAATTGATTGTGATAAATAATTTGCAAATGTGTAACAATAAAGTGTTCAGAGAATGAAATTAGTGCAAAGGAGTGGGTTAGCTTAGGTTTTACGATATTGCAATAGTCACCATTAATATAATCGATAAGTTGTTTAATTTCTGTTGAACTTTTCTCAAAGTAACAAAGCTAGACACTCAAATCAACGACAGCCGTTTGATCGATAGATAACCGGATATATTTCGAATCTTATCGATGCAAACGATGACACATCGATAGAGTAATCGATCTATTGCATAGCTCTATCGCGACCGTCTGCACGCGTCCCGATTACATTCGCCGTAGGCCATGGTTCATGCTTGAATTTTAATTCGCCACCGAGGAGGGTGTAATTAGAGAGTAACGGCGGCGATTCAACGAGACTTGGGCAAGCTCTAAATTAAATCGCTCGGCTCGATTGCCGGCCGATCCCCTTGTAGCTCGTGATCCCTGTACACCGTGGTTCCGTGAGAGAAAATACGCGCCAGAATACACAGAGAGAATCGGCTTATCGATCGTGGTACACCTTGTGTGGGAACGTGTCATAATTAAGTATAACTTGAAAAGTAAAAAGAAAAAGGAAAACAAAAAAGATGGAAAGAAAAAAGAAATGACTCGAGTTATGAGAAGACAACTAGTGTATAATAGATTCGTGTCAGAAGATTGAAAATTCCCGCCTTTTTGTCTGCACCATTACAAAAGGTTGAAGTTCTATTAAAACACACGCACATGTATCAAGGAAATATACGCGGTGAAACTGCCACGCGGGTTCAGGCAGGTCAACGCGCGGCGGTTCAGACTGCGCCTTCTACAGACTCGAGTCAAGCTTTGATGTCGACTTAACGATTTGACCGGTTCCAGTCGTTAATCAGCTAGGATATCCCGGTGGTGGGTATCTAATTGACGGCTAATTGAAGCGGACTGTTAAATGAGAAACACGATAACGAACAGTACCAGGGATTATTACAAAACGTTCTTGCAACAGCGAAGCACAAACGCGAGATACGAACGAAAGGTAACAAATGGCCATGGTGATTATGATTTCCTGCAACGCCACGATGACGATCTGTCGATGGAATTTTCGACGCATTTTTTAACGCGTCCCATAGTGACAGATGAAAAATCGACACTCCGTCCGGTCGATTTTACACGTCTTTGATAGATCGAAAGTGAAGTCAGGTGTTTCACCCTACATTTCTCTTTTTTCTCCTCTTTCTTTCTTTCTTTTTTTTCTTTGAGGGAGGGTTGAGAGAACGATGGTTCAGAGAGGAAAGCACCATGACACCAGAAGCGGAAAGAACAGAAGGGATCGAGACACTTTTCGACTTATCTTTGCATCTGTTCTACTGACAGATTGTTTCCCGAACCACGAAAGCGTGCCGAGCACACGCGTCAGACTATTTCTGTGCGTCATTCCGGAACGGCCGTCTGACGCGCGGAGACAACTACAGGGTGCCACAAGTTAAGTCATCAAGGATTCCTGGTATTCGAGCTGGTGGAAGCGGGAAGTGTTCAGTTTTGAGTGATTTATAGTCTCGTGGTGGTGGAATAGAATAAGGAAGAGCTTTGTGGAATTGAAAACGAAATTCAGCATTCCGGAATTTGATTATTTAAAAATTCAAATGCCACAAAATATTTGAAAATTAAAAAATTTGAAAATATGAATATCTGAAAGTTTGAAAATTTAAAGAAAAATTTGGAACAATTAAGTAAACCTGCACAGCCGAATCTTCATCATGTTACACAAGCATGATAAAGTGGAATTTCTCGAATCCTGTTGACAGTACATTTGCCAGCTTCACTCTCTCATTTAGAAGCCGCAAAACCGCGATATCTCATCGTGTATTATTCAAAGGCAAAGCAGAGAAAGAAAAAAGAAAAAGAAAAAATTAAAAAAACACCGTAGGCGCGGGCCGAACCGGGAGAAATCCTCGTTTTCGATAAGTCGTCGGCGTCGTTCCGCGGTGAATTGGGACCCGTAGAGTGATTTATACAGCCTCAGGATGAATCATCCTCGTCGGCAAAAGGAGCCGGATAAGTATATAACCGTGTGTCGATGCTGGGAGATTACCAAGATCTGTGCTTGATACGCGCGTCGACGTGCAGCTGTGTGTGGGTGCGACGACCAGGCGAAGGAGGATCGACTGCGCATTTTTCCTCCGAAACCCTCGTCGTTCTCTCCTCCCGTCTCGCGCCACGGAGAAAGTTAGCGTATACACGTGAAAGCAGCTCGTATAATCTCGCAAGGACTCGCCTCGCTCCCGTCTCAAACGATCGCGTCAAGAATCGAGAACCGAGTATCCGATATCTACGTTGTTATCAGCACACTAATGCATCTACAACGAGATTATCGTTGAATTCCTGACATGTGCACACGTAACATCAGCTAGCTATTCAGTTAACGTGAAATATATCGACGAATTATAGAACATTTCCTACCAAGCATCAAAGATAATATTTACTTCTTATTTTTTCTCATAGAGAACAAATTTTGCTACTTGGGTCGAATTTTGAGACCCTTCGGTATTCAACGGGATTAAAAAATCTGTATTCTTAAACGTTTCGACTATGAATAACCAATATAGAGGATTTAAATTACGTTTAATCCGCTATAACATTTTAGTATTAAAATTACAATAGTTACGGCCTCTGATTTTCATCTCTTTCGAAGAGCTTAAGAATCCACTCGTAATATATTATTATATTACAAACTTTTATCGCATCACAATTGGAATGATGAATACATAAAGCTCAACGTCAGCGCTGCTCCTAAACCCAACTTCGACATAAAATTTATCTCGTGTTCTTCAAGATTAACGTCTCATTTCGCGAACGAAGTCGATTCATCCAAATTCGATCTTCATTGAATCGATCGATAAATCAAGCCAACCTCAGCGATAGCAATTAAGAGACCTTTCCTAAACTCTAAAGGCGTTTCCATGCTATTGAACGGCCGTAGCTATTGGCGATTCAAAGGCGCCGACTCGAGACGAGGAGCGGAAAATCGAAGGGATCCGGCAGGCTCCTTCAGGATCATAGATGAAGCGAGGAATAAGGACCTGCTCAAGGCACATGTTTCGCTTTAAGTTCCCTCCAGCGGCACCTGGCGTCGAGTCCTTGAACCTTCCGGGCCGCGCCTTCCGGGTACGACCAGGGACCCACACCCACACACACCTTGGTGCACACTCGCGCCGTGCACACATGTGTTTTCTCCCCCGCATTGGAGCCACGACGAGCAGTGGCGTAGCCAGTATGTAAATCAGTTCGTTCCTTCGGCTTCGCTACGGACTAGCCGAAGAGACGAAGCGGCGCTGCGAGGGAGGAAGGAAAGTTCGAACGAGGATTCGCCTCTCCTTCGATTTCGACGAGCCACGAAGAACGGAAGAGGGATCGAGCGTGAACTGCTAACTGACCAGCGGAAATTCGAGGAGGCATAGAATCACGATCCCGGATGGATGAACTTATTTTATCTATTTTCTGAGAGATTTCTTTGCAAAAATTCGTGGCTCTATACATGAAGTATTATTGCTGAATCACTCTGCTTGACACCGGATGATTAAGAAATAATAGAATTTCAATTTGGAATTTTTCATACGGATAGTAGAGACGCCAATGGGAAGTACCCTATGGCACGCGCTATCGCAGGGAAACACCCTCTTGAGCAGGATTTAGATGTTAAATATATACGGAGCACTGCCGTTTCCTGGCATTCACTTCCCGATACGACACGTGTCCCGCCAGCCACAGTAGCCGTAATGTATCCGAAAAGCACGGAGAAGGAACACACGATTTATTAGGACGTCGGGAGACGAATCTGCATCTAATGGTTCGGACAAGACCGAACTGCATTAATATTTTTAGCTACGTCAACTTAATACGAAAGCCTGTGACACGTTACTTAAAATAAAGTGATCTATTTCCTTTGCTGTATCACTTGTTTTTTAACCCCTCGTCCGTCTCTCACTTTCGCATCTTAATGTGCCCCCCCCCCCCCCCCTGTCAATTTGACACAACACTGCTAACAAAGAAAAGTGATTTTGCTTTCCTTGTTACATCTCGAATCACCGAAAGAGTCAGCTGAAGATTCAAATTGAATTCGAAACGAAATAGCAAAACAAAGGACGAAATGACAAGAGGCGCGTCCGTAGGACGAAGACAGGACGAAGTAAATGATAATGTCAAGCGGGTTACCCTTTCTCTCGTTCGCTTTCGGTGGTGCCGCCGCTTTCAGAGAGAACACGCAGGCATCGTGCGAGCACAAATGAGCGCGATGTTCCATCTGGTCGACGTGAATCCTGGTGCATGTCGTGGGCCCACGCCCAGAATTCCCGATCCTCTCCATCACCCTGTGGCCCGCCAAATGATATTGTTGCCCCGAAATCTCACCGCGTTGGAACGGCAGAATCGGCCACAGAACGAGAATTCCACCGCTCGTCCCGTAAAACACGACATAAGGTTCCGAACTACACGAAAGGGAACAGCCCGAACGATCCTGCGCACTCGTTTCACCATTTCGATGCAACTGTACCCGTTTCCTGCCAGAAAATTGATTCGTGCAATCGGCTACAGATCGAGGAATAAATAAAAGTTCTCAGCTATACAATATCTTTTGCTTAGGTCAAATCCTCATTCTTATACCTTTTGCTAGAACTTCTGCTATAAGGAAGTCCCATTTGTTTAATAGTTTCAAACAAAACCAACGCTGGATACACGTTAATGTTGATTCAAGTAGGCAAGAAAATACTTGAATTGCAAAATTTAAAAGAAAACAGTAGTTGCAAATGAATATCAGTGGGAGTTAAAATAGCTCGAAGAAGTTACGAGATTACTTATGACCAGTGATTGATGTACAAATACACGTTGAATACTTCCTAGTATGTTAATTACAATTTCTTCCCTCCTGTATTTCAAAACCCGTTAACTGAACCTAAATAATCTCCACGACGATCAATATTCTTCTTCCCATATAAAACTTTCATGCGACACCCGTAAGAGGCCATTACGCGTTCATTACCCAACCAAATGGCACGGAAGTGGATCCCACAATCGTAGTACCCACAAACGGACGACATAAACTTGTTGGAGACGATGTCCGTGAAGCATCTACCGATGTATAAAATAGAGTGATCTCCTGGGAGCATCGAGTGGATTTCACTCGACTCTCTCTCTACTCGCCTCATTGTTTCTAAGTCTGGCTGCCGTTTGGGCGTGGAGATCGTATCGTGTCTCGATTCACGTGTCGCGCCTTCCACGTCCTCTCCATTGATTCGACAATGTCTGGAGCGCGGAAGCTGGAAAGGTCACGGAAGACACCTAAGTGGAAATGCAAATAAATTACGGTTGACGACCGTGGACCCACGATTATTGCGCCACGTTGCACATAACCGTCGATTTGTAATTATAATGCAGCAATTAGAAGGCTGTCGTGATCCTGAGAGATCTACAGAGGCCCGATCGCAAGGACGATTACGATCGGGGCCGCTCGTGTATGGCCGATCCTAAAGTTAATCTTAAATGTAAAGTCTCCTCCCTCGTTTGACCCGTTCCACGCGGCAGGGTCTTGGGAAACTAGGAAGAGATATCGCCACTGTCATTTTTTCAATTGCCCTCCCCTTTCGTCGTAAGAAGCGACGACTGATTGATGAAAGGCCGCCTAACGACTTGCTTAGGAATCTACGGCAGCTCGCGGGAGCCTGCTGATTGGTCGTAAACCAAATCTTCGAGCATGGTCTATAAACCACCGGGGAACTTAACGTAGAAACGTGGCTTGGCAAATATTTTTACTTCCGCGGATGAGAATTTGTAGACGAACGTGTGTTGGTGAAGGGAACAACTGCGTTATTAGGAAGCAACGTTTGTTGATTACTGTTCTTTCAAGTTGCACATGTCTTATATATATATATACATTGTACGATTGGACTATAATATAATTCCTTTCCTTCAAGTATGATAATGTTCCTATAAACCAGAATGAAAGCACTAGAGTGTGAAATGAAAGTACATTATCAGCCAAAAGTTTAAGACAGGTTGAATAGTGAATTACTTGGGAATAAACTAAAGTTGATTATACGCAACACGAAGTCATGAATTATTATCTATGAGAATCAGCAATTTACGAACTTCCAGCAGAATGTTCAAACGATCAACATCAAAGAGCAATCATCTCGCTAATTCGACGATTCCACCCGAAGGAGAAATGATTTCAACCTCCCACCGAGATTTCCAACTATTCCCCGGGGTTGTTCGATGTTGCCTAAGAGTGGCTCTGCCTGCGCTCATGGTGTCGGCGGGCACTTGGAGACTTAACGCGCTGCACTTACGAGCACGTGCCTTTGGAGCGTAGGTGATTCGATAAAGGTTCTCGTACATGTACGTCTCAATGGTGGTCGAAGGATGAGAGCAGCAGCAAGTTGAAGGAAGCGGAGAATCGAACGTGCAGGCGGAGAGAGGAAGAAGAGTAGAGCAGAAGGCGCGAAGAACGCAACAGTATAGGGGGGTTTATGTAAAACGGCATTCCACGTAGTGGTGTCTACTCAATCCTTATCTAAAGCAGTTATATAGAGTCGTTGGGAGTCGCGCCTTCTTCAGAAGGTAATGCACGCCTGGATCCCTCCCTTCCTTCTCTTCATCTCTCTTTCCCACAGACAGTCTATCGCCCTTTACCGTCTGTTGGATCCCTCACTTACACGAGTGCGTGCAATACACGTAACCTATCCATACCACGTTGCACGCAGGTGAGTATTTGCCTAGAGTGCTCCACCCGGGTATTCCATCGGTTAAAGCCACACACAAGAGCTTCAATTCACCTCCTTTTCACCTCCTCTATCTTTTGCTCCTGCTGTTCGTACCTCGTGCAAACGTTAGACCTTAGAACGCGCCTGCAGGGTTATCGAAACGTAGCGAAACGTGGCCGAAGAGCGAGGCTACGATCAAGCCGTAACGCGGCTACGCGGATGCCTCGTCCCGATAAAGATATCTTTGGTTAAGGTACGACTCTAACGTGGGCAACCTCGGGGCTGGCTGGCTTGTTCCGCCGTTTCCAGGTACCTGTAGTACCTGTAACGCTGCACCGGTGCATCGTGCACGCGGAACTCGAGCCAGGCCAGATAATTCTTGAGAAAAATTACGAGAACACTTTTCGCCTGGCTTGTACGGCGAACCACGAGCGGATCTGTAGCATCGATTTCGAATCAATTAACTTTCGAGCGGTCCAAGTAACATCCAGGTGAATCAGAAAGGGAAAGAAGGAGAGAGAGAGAGAGAGAGAAGAGTGGTATTCCTTGCACGCATGGAAGATACAGAAAGCTGGATTCGATTCCACATCGAGATGGAACTACTACTTAAACCAGCTTGGCTGTCCTCGTAGATCGTAAATATCGCGACGGTCGGTAGTTGTAAAGCTGCGGCAGGTGATTAAATAAGAAGAAAGACATCATTTGTCGTCGTGTATCTGAGCCTTGATCGGCCCGTTTTACGACGTTCACAGCCTTCGTGGAGGAGTACCGGACAGGGGAGGGGTTACGGTGAGGGGAAACCGTTGATACGAAGGAAAGGAGAAAAGTTGCGCGTTGCCCTCGATTCGATTGGACCCCAGAGCATCGTCTGGCCGGTCGACCCCTTGGACGCAGAAAGGCGTGTCGGTAAAAAAGACAGCAGATTACGCGGCGAGTGCAACTTTAGTGGCATCGTAAACCGGTATCTTTACCACCGCGACGCCCACGCGTCCACGCACTATCCTAGAGCGATCTGCCTATCAACTCGGCGTGAAAACTCGGTTTAACACTCTCGAGCACTTACTGTGCCTTTCATGACAAGCACCAAGAGCGGTGGCCTCGGCCTTACCTGCTCTCCCGACTACCATTGCACAGCCATACGTCTCTCACAGAGAGAGAGAGAGAGAGAGAGATCGTCAGGATTGAAGCCTTCAAGAGAGTCACTTCGGGCCTAGAGGCCAGTTAGACGAACAATCGAAACGATCGATTACGGTTCAATTCAATTGCACCATTGCAATGTGTTGTTGTATGAGAAGGGAATAGGAATGTTAATAGAAACGTTCGTAGCGAGCTTCCAGGAATGTCGAACGGTAGCGACGTATTTGGCGAAAATTAGCGCTCTCCGAAAGCAGCAGGCAGGAAAGGAAGGAACGCGCAATAGCTCGAGTAGGGCCACCTGTGCAAGCGAACCGGATGTTCCATTGACCATTGTCCAATCCAGTGGGCGGGTACCGTCCTAGGAACGTAGCTGAACGAGACTTTAAATAGAATTTAGTTGCACCTAGTCAGGAGGCAAGATCGACGACTCATTGTCGGAGTTTTGTGAATCTCTGAAGGTTTGCAAGTCAGTGAATAAGGAAACGGTGAGCAAATGGGATTTTTACCGTGAAATTTTCGTCGTACAAATATTACCTTTCGAATAAACCATTTATTTCTCGTCTCGGTTCGAAAGTGTACTTTCTTATTGGGAAATAAACTGACTCCTTTCTGCGGTTGGATTCTTCGGAGAATTTACCTGCTATATTCTCGTCGCAAGTTGTATTTTAGATGCACTGGTTCGATGCACACCATGATGATCGATTTTGAATTTCAACGAAAGGAAGAAGAACATTGGGTAAACGTTCGACACGGTGTTAATGGATTGGTTCTACGCTCGCGTTGCGGCGCGTGGACCGTCTGTCGGGGATCGATTGCACCTCCCATAAGGAAAGAGAGGCGCGTGGTCTGTATTTCACGGTTTACCAAAAAATTAGCCATTAATTTACGCCCGGTCCCTAGAGGGCTATTTCTCTCTCCTAATAAATAGCTTGACCTGGTAATCGTAGCCCACATGGTGTTTCCTCGAGGATTACCAGAATTTTCCAAGAGAGGTAAACACAATAGATGATCTATAGCCACGCGTACAAGACGAATATTTGAACGTGTGATTATCGAGATCCTTCTGTACATTGTCTTGAAGACACCCGTGTTATGAGGAAATATTTGCGGATTAGGGATCTTCTGAAAGACCAAAGAACACATGTTCTACGTCTACCTTTCATCGTAATTCTCTCTTCCTTGATATAGGTGTTACTTTACTGTATTTATCTTTCGAACGTGCCAAAATTTAATATTGTAATTGTATATTAAAATAGGTCCATTATGTATCTTGTTTCTTATGCATTAATAATTCAACAAACAACGGAAATTTCAATTGGCGAGGTAAAAATCGCAACGCACTCACAAATTAAATTTAGAAAACCACACTTAACGTAAGGTTGAAGAAAGTATTTGTAATAAAATAAAATTCTACGATGTTCAAAAAGAAGTGGAAAAGATTCCTCTAAGATCCCAAATTTTTGAAAAGTGTTAACAGATACCGATGGACCATGCTGACAAGGCGTGAACAGTGGTCGCCTAATTCCTCCTACGGTATCCACGCGAGTTGGATCATCATCGGCCGCCTCGTAACTTTCCTCGTAATTACGCATTTTTTACGAGGCGGCTAGAAGCAGCGGCCTTTCGCTGCCGCGCGCGCGGCTCCGATAGAGATCTCTTTCCAGCGAGACCACCGGCGCACGTATACGTTCCTGTAACCACCTGAACCGGTGCCTTCATGGGGCTCGTTCCATTAGCCATCGGCGTGCGCCGTAAGACCTCGCCTCACCGGCGAGATAACCCCTTCTGTCGGCGCGTCGAAATATTTTAATTCCCCGTGGATGGAAACGCCTCGTTCTCTCGCCTGGTCTCGCTCGCGTTAACTCATCCGGCGTGTCGGTGGAACCTGGCCAACCGGCCAGACCAAATTACGATCTTCCGCGGCTCGAACGAGGCGTGGTTCTCTCGTAAATTCCAACGCTGATAAAAGAGACGCGGCAAACGGCCGTGGTGCAACCGTGTGTCGCGATACACCTCGATTATCGAGGTCGAAAGACTGTACTTTTCTTCCGACCTCGTGTTACACACGCGGCTTCTCAACACACGAAGGTTACCTAGAACGAGTACAATCCCCGTCGCGTATCCATTTTTCCACATTGCTGAATACAAGCTATGTGTATGCCCACCTATCAACTAATTCTGATCTAGGTGAACCGATTTCCCGACGTGGACACCTTGCTGATTACGCATTTATGCGTCGTTACTATGCGGGCAATAAAACGGTGGTTCTTTTTTTTTTTTTTATTCATCGATCCAGGGTGAACTACACTGATAACAAGTATATAGAAAGCAGGTTGTTCAGGTTATTTTTTCATTGTGATCAAAGATCTGACGAATTGAACAGGAACTGTTCTTTTTCGCGATTAGAGAAATACAGAGATTTCGGAATGATTTCGAGTGACCAATTTACCATAAACTAAAATCAAAACTTTACATTACACGATCGAATACACTATTGAAAGAATCTGCACGGTATGCGACATATATTCTTGTTCAATTCATGTCACACGCTGTCAGATAACGAAACGGACGATTTCGTTGGTATCTAACCGACGACCAAAGATTCCTCCTATCGTTTAAAGTTTCCCTGGTTGTACGTGAAACCTACCTGCGCCCATAGATACCCTTGGTAACGTTCGGAAGAAGCATGCGCATCGACGATCACAGGACCTTACAGCCAACATAAAACGACGATGTTAGGATCGGGCGCGATGCTGCGAGACGTTATTGCGCAACACTTAAAACGGCTCTGCTCGTATCATCCCGTGTGCCTCCCGCGCACCTTCCACCTTCGTCCCTGCTCCTCCCCGTGAACGAAGATAAACAATGCGCCAGGGATTCTCGGACTTCTCGAACAGGATATGGAACTTGAGAAGTCGACTTGGTCGACGGTCAGTTAAACGGTCGGTACGCGAGGCGTAGAGGATGAGTACCGACTCATAACGCTCCGCGCGTATCTCCTCCTCGCGTTGGCCAGCAGAGAGATCCCGGATAAGATGGCGCCGTGGGTGGCCTACTCGCCCGGTAAGTAGTAAACGCCGAAGCGGACACGTAACCGCGGCCACGAGCTGCACTTACACTCGCCTTTTTCTCGCCTAAGTGCCGTCCACGCTCAACCGTTTCGCCGCATTCACGGGAGAAACAGATCGAGAGCAATACGCGATCAACTCGCGACTTACACGACAAGACTACGTTTCGCTCGACCTAGAGAATCATGAGCCCGGAGGGGTATGAGTTCTGGACGATTTCGAGGATTTAGGGGAATTTCTGAAAGATTCACAGCAAAAATTCGAAAGGGTTAAAACGATATCACGTTGGAAAGAGATGAAAATTTTAACACAACAATTCGTGATAATTCAAGGATTCTAAATACGAAACTTCACCTTTAAAAACTATCATAAATCATTTTCCATCACCTCTCAAACTCTCCCTTTACACAGAACATCTTCTCCTCTCATCTAACCACTAAAAGTGTTCAAAGGGTTTCCAAGTCTCCATCGAACTTCTAAAAATTCACCTCGTAAACCTTCCATCCTATGCGAGACACCGCCACACCAGAGGCATCTCCCTCTTCAACGAGTATCGCTCTACAAACACTCGCTGCATCGGTTAGGTATCCGAGATTGGTACAGGTAGATGGAACCTGTCAGTGCATGGCATATAATTACAGGATATTTAGTGGGCATTCGGGTGCACCTGTGAGGAGGTACCTTCTCAAGGTGATCCGTATGGAAGGCGAGAGGGGTTTAGGTACACGAGGCGAGGAATAAAATAGCCAGGCGTAGGCGAGTGTCCGGTTCCCTTTGTGTCCGCTACCTGTCTTAAGACATCGTCTGCTCCCTTCCTCTCTCCCCCTTCCGGATCCCCTCTGCTACCCCCTAGCTCTTCCTTCTTTTTCCATGCACACGCGTATTTACGAAGAGGAAGGAGGGAGGGAGGGAGGGAGGGAGGCCAGATCCTTTGATAGCACGGCATTCTTGCCCATTCGTCAGACATTTGATAGCTTCACGTGGGAGCCGCGGAATTCTTCGTGGTGGCTACCTTTATCCTCCCTCAGAAACCTCTTCGACCGCGTTCGAGTGTCAGGTACGTGTGGTTCCCCGCGTCGATAGTTATTCTTGATATTCCGCCACCTCAATTCCTTTTTTTTTTCTCATTTTTCTACATCCACATCTAACGCTAAACTAACCGAAACCACAAAGATCCCTTCCAAAATGAAATTCTACGTAACACTTCCGCCACTGGATTCACACGAATTATTGCCATACAGTACCACGATACCCGCTGTGTTACACAGCTCTTGGAGAATTTTCCACGCGGGAAACGCAGGTGAGCATTAACGATGCACAAAGGCGAGTATGGAACAACGGCGTTCCACTCTACTCCGTCTGCTTCCTAGCTAGTGTTATCGTCTGATAAATAATCGGGCATGCCAAAGTAAGCAGGCGGCTGTTTCCATGCATGTGGATCTAACTGATTCACCGAGGCGAAATAATTAATTACGCGTACCATCGGAGATGGTATATATTAGCGGTACCAGCAGCCTTCGAGATTTCGATGTATAGTCGGTGGAAGAAATACAGGGAGTTCGCGAAATTTGTTGAAATCTGAGAAGGTAAGAGGATAAAACTTCAATTCTTTCATCACTATTAGCACCTATAGGCGTTTTCCTCATAACTTTTGTATTACCGCCTTTTTACCTCAATTTAATCAGGAATTTTATCTTTTGCCTACTTCTATTGTAATTCAAGGAGACAAATTTGAAATTTTCAAATTTTTAAAAACAATTTGACAAATCTCGCGATCAAGTAAACGACTATAAATAACATTTGTAACATAATTAACATAATCTAAAACTACAATAAAAAAAAAACTATATATGTAAAATGAAATAAAACGAAATTGCATAAATATCGCGAACCACAAAGAGTTAACTATGATATGATCCTAATCACAAAGTATAAAATGCCACATATCGATCCTATAGATGTTATTGCAACAATCAGTGCCGCTACGTAATGCTTTAATTTACGACCTCGCTATATTTCTTCCATCGGCTGTAAGCCACACGGAAAGTTGCGCTTGGACGTTCGTCAGAACACACGAGGCTGCTCGATGCTGGTGGATGCTGCACGAAGGAATTTGCATAGCGGTTATCGTGCCGCGCGACATATGCTAGCGACTACCTAGAACCAGCCAGGGACTACCACGTTTGCGCCAGTGGACATGGCCACGGAACGCATAAATAGAAGCGTACGCATAATGCACGTAATATATTTGTAGATCGCCGTGATACTGGCGGTGGCGTACCGTACGGTGAAGCGACGCGATCACCGGTGCCTGCGCCACGCCATGCCACACCATGCGCCACGGTACGCCGCGCCATACCTTCAGGGGGAGCATCGCCATCTCTGTTTCGCTCGTGGTCGCCACAGTACAACGACGAACACCGTCATGTGGTGGGAGACGGCATATGGGCACGCGCCCAAGATCTGATAAGGTCGGCCTCTTCAATTGACTACAATCATGGGGGTTAGATATTAACTCGCGGGGATTCTTGAGCAAACATCGCCCCATTGGTGAACAAGCCAGGGAATTTTCGCGTAACGAGAACCTTCAATTTACAGAGGGTTATCGTGATTTTTGATGGAAAATCGTGTAAACGATGGGGTGGAGATTGTTAGTGAAAGGGTTATCGATACTCGTTATGTGTGTTTGTTAGGGAAACATGTGGTTGGTTTAGTAATGCGCAACTTTTTCTGAAGTGTGATGAAGTGATAGGTGTAAGAATTTATTGTTGGATACTTTGGTTAAATATAGACAGCATAAATGGTTTTTCAGAAATCGAATTTAAAGTTTATGTTTGACTGTATTTTATATGATAATTTTTACATAACAATTACATACAATATCGGGATGATATAACAAGGGAATCGTGAAAAGATAAAGGATTCTTGAATGCGTGCAATTCAGAGACTAAGATTGAACAAGTTAACGTGTACCAGCTATATCTTCATTAATTGAGAGAAGGAACTTTTTTCCATCAAACGAGACACAAGAAGAACCGGTTGATGGATCGATTGGCCTGGCCAGGCACCATCATCGACGAACGACATCCAACATCGGTAGGAAAGGGACCGATTCATTAGAATCAATTTCATGCCCAATATGGTAGGCTCGCCTGACCGGCTGCTTCTTGTTTTTGTCAAATTAATTGACCAGCAATTACCGCATTAGACAGGACAAGCACGACATACGAGCGTTCCTCGTGTCAGTTGGCTAGTCTGGCACGCAACATGCTGCAACTGAAACCGCGATGTAACGCGTCGCGACGACAGTGAGCTTCTGTTAGTTAAAAACGGGGCGAGCACGCGTGTAACGTAACAAAGTGGGAAACGATATGCTGATGATTCTACTGTCGGTGAAATTATCACTTAAAATAGGGTTGGAAAAAAGAGGGTTCAACCGACTCTGTATAATATTAAGTCGACGAATCTACTGGAATAAATTCTGAAATAATAGCAGGCGGCTAATTTGAATTTTCAAACGGCAACATAGTATGGTTTGGCCCCGAGTATTTCGCGAGTGGAGGAACAACCGAGTGCATCGTTGGGCAAGTTCTACTCACTCTTCACGAGTAGAGCCTCGCCTCGAGGTGCAATTCACAGAAATCAATCGCGATCTGCCTTTCTACGAAGGACTCTTTTCTTTCGTGATTGAGTCCTCCATTAGAATTTCGCCCCGCAGCGGATTCAGCATTAAGCGGGATCTCACGGCGAGCTAGGTGAAACGAACGGAAGAATAGACGAGCCTCTGGGAAGCTTCTCTTCTGTGGTGTGTTGATCTGATGAAAGAAAAAGAAGAAAAAAAGGAAGGAAAAAGTTCCCCGTGGAAAGCCTGCGAGACATCTCCATATTTTCTCCAAACAAGCCGCCGAAAAACACTTTGAAACGAGCGACCCGTTTCAAGAATAGTGCGGTTGCATCACGGAGAAAGGAGAGTTCCTCATCGCGTTTGCTTGCCCTCCGGGACGCAACGAAAAATCCCACAGTTCGAGATGCACGAGAGACATTATGCCTCTGATTGGTATTGGTCCGCGCGACCGTTCTGGACAAAGCACCTTGCATTGTATTCCTGTCAAAGCCCGAGGGCCACGCTAGCCCCCCTGATTCCAATCGTAACGAGATTATTGTAGGCGTTGAGCCATAGAGAATGCCCATAGAGTTCACAATACCTGAAGAATGAATCCTAGCTTTGCCTCCCTTTAAACGCTGTTGCCAAACGCCTCTATGTTTTCCTCTCGTTTCTTTCATTCTGTAGCATATACACACAGCTTCTACTTCGTCCCCTCTTTACCCTGAATTCCGACGTTCTGTCAAAGCACCGGAAGGCGAGAAACACCGACAGGTACGAGACTACTGGAATATACTCTCTCTCTCTCTCTCTCTCTCTCTCTCTCTCTCTCTCTCTCTATCTTTCTCTCTCCCTGGTAAACTACCAGATGCAGCGGTGATGGTGTACGAGAGTTAACGATAACACCGGTGTGTAACAGAGAGGAGAAAGGGAGAAAGGTGAGAAAAAAGAAAGACAGAAAAAAAGAAGAAGAAGAAGAAAGAGTAGGGAATATTTGCACGGTGATGCAATTTCGACCTGGGTCACCATGAATCCGGCTTACAGCGCGTAAAATATCGGACGAGCGACTTCGCTGGAGACTTTTTTATTACCCTACGGCCGGATTAACGGTTCCCCATCTCTCGATCCTTACGCTTATCTTCCTCGTCCTCGTATCCTGGATCACTCGAAAAATATGGAACGGCCTCGCGGAACAAGCTCGAGGTCGTCCCTCGAGCGTGCCGTCCTGGCACTGATTTTATGTACTCGTAAAACGAGCCGTATTTACGCGTTTATGAGATACACTGACGCCGATGCGTTTTTACATTCGGCTAGTTTGTAAGTCCCGATTTAACGTCTCCTTTCGTGCTTGCTTGAACGAATCGCTCTAAATATAGATTATCGTCGTTAATACCGTTCAATTAACGTCTCGTACACCATGACCACCCACTTTTCGTCACGCGGAAGCGGACGTGCACACGCGATGATGATACGAGAAACGGTGTGTTTCGTGCGACGTGCGATTAGCGTGTAGCAGAATCTCATCAGAGAACTTAGCTAGCTAGCTAGCTAAGAACCATCGTGTCTACCTGCCCGATCGTCCACGACAGGGGGTCCTGACCACCATAATTCCACCTTTACCATCCTCCGGCGTCATTAAGGGACGCGTGTTTTGCGTTAGACACCGGCTACCAGCTCGTAGGATGTGATCGTGACGAGTTCACCTTATCTACTTCGCCATCGTAGTCTACCTGACTTCTTCTCCCTATGAACAGATGACACCTTTCGCTTCAACGTGTTGTCCCTAGCTATTACCTTCACCGGTGGATTCTAACCCTGAGCAGAAATAGATATCGAAACGGTCTGTCCACTTTAGCTACTGGTCGGCGTCATTCGTAGCAAAACGAGACAGATAGATGAGTCACCTAACGAGAACCAGTCGACGTGAATTAACGAAACGAGGCTGGGGAGGAGGAAGGTACACAGGAAGAGCTGCTACTATTCAACGGGGCTTATCTCGATCTTAGCTAGCAAGGGCGTCATCTATTGCTGATTGCGATTAATTAGCCTCTCACGACGATCTCGGCGACGCATTGGCGACATTAACGATCGCCGTTGGTATCGAACGTTTCATCGTGGATTCACGAATCCGCTAGTAGAGATTTCGATGTGAAAGATAATTAAAAACAATGAAGAATATTTTAATTTTTCCTTTCTGTCTTCTTTTATTTTTTTAATAAAAATCGAATTTTATCGAGAAAAATAAAATTTGTTTTCTACATCTAGTATTTTTGAGCGTTGATAGAAGTAGAAGAAATTTGTTCAACGAGGTGTATAATTAACAATATAGGAACCGTAGAAACCTGACGCTCAGTGTGTTCCAGTGGAACGAGCCCCTGGCCGTGCATGTCCAATTAATTCAATGAGTGAATCAGCCCCCCACCCTGCCGTCTGACTCGCCATGTAACGTTTTAATGATGCGCCACGTCTAGGCCAGATGACTCTCGATGCTTATCTACCCTCTTGCCACCAGCAGGCACACCCCTGCAGCCGATCCCCTAGACATCGAGCACGTGCCGCCGAGGAAAAAAAGGCACATGTGACGGAATACGCGATTGCTCATTACCTTGGTGTCAACGAATACCCCATCCGGAAGCGGGGTTAACGTTTAATTGTCGCGATCAACCGTTCGTTAAGAGGACACTGGTCGGATACCTGTTGTTCTCGTTACTTTGCGATACATACACGAAAAGTACCACAGTCGTCGAAAATTGGGTTTGTCGTATTCACTCCACCAAACGCAATCGTAGCGGTTATTTATACGATATTGTATTTCATATAAAATGCCATTAAACATACTTTAAAATAAAGTAGGGAATACTAGATTATCTTTCGTACTTCTCGTTTTATTTAAATTCCAAGTTCTATCCCACTTATTGGAAAACTTTATATATAGTCTAAATCTACAAATTTTGTTTTATAATAAGGATCAGACTTCGAAATATTTCCAATACTTTGCAAAGTATAATCCCGATATTAAACATGATATCTCAAGAAAAGGCTTCTGTGTCGTTATACAAAGAGTACGAAGAGACAACAAAGTTGCGCCGAGAACAGGATCGACGCGATACTATGTAGACCGAGACGATTTTGTCTACGGCGATAATTGAGAATGACTTACGTCCCCGCGATGGCGGCGGCCTTTAAGATCCGCACGAGACGCCGAGGGTGGGCGTACTAGAAACGTCGTTGCGCGAGATTATATGCACGCCCGTTATATAGCGCGAGAAAGGCGGGGAACACGATTGAAAGGAGAAATAAAGAGCTTGCGAAGTAATGTAAAAGAAAGAGAGAATAAAAGGTGGGGAGAAGAAAAGGGAGAAGAAGAGGTTGGCAAGACACGCACGTGGTGCGGTTCGCCTCGTGGAATACGTATTACCTCGGGGTGTCGGAATTATTGCCCCGTGGGCCGTGGCTGAGCCGCAAATGGGACAGGTTGTTTCGCGTTGGTGGAAACGGCCGATAAATCGCGGAAATTAAATCGACGCCATCGGCTGTCGATAGGCGTCCCGGGAGGACGACGTATGAGACACGTCGGCCACAAAGAAAAGCGGGCACCGGTGGATTTCACCTTCCTACCTGATACACAACCGTATCTCGATACATAATGATCCTGCCGCGCCGATTCCGAAAGAGATCGCGTACGTCAGCTTTAGGGGGGCATCGATATTTTCAACGATTCGACGATACAAGAAAGCTAAATTATCAGACGGTATAAATTCTGTCTATTGAAACGTTCTGATTCCACGATTCGGTGGTTACACGCCGAGCTCTCAATTCTGTACATCGAGGATCGTAGAATTTACAAATACATCAGAAAATTCCATTTTCTATAAATGAACTCCCCGGTATAATACTACGAGAGCGTATCAATGAATTAGTAAAGCCTGGCAAACGAGAACGTAGAGTAACCAAGATTTTCCCGAAGCGTCACATGATGTATCCATCAGGAACGCGTTGCGTTTGAGCTTGAGCCTATGGCCTCGACACCCAAGCGGTGGCCTCAACGGCGTCGCTCTCGAAGATCCCATCGTGTATAAAGGTACACCGGGCATAGCGTGCGGAGTAAATGTTCCAATCGTCGTCGTGGCCTGTCCACAAATTATTCCTCGTGTTCAGCACGATGCGCAGCACGAGCTGGTCACAGACACATATACACACCTTACACTACACCGAGTGCATAGAAGGTGCACGAGAGAGGAGAGTTCAGCGGCGCCGGTTGCAACGGGTGCAGCGACTCTTCCACTCATTCCGAGAACCGAGGATATCACGTCTTGGACTCGTAGAGTCCGCATCTTGTCCCGTATGCCACGATCGACCTAGCTGGACTCGATCCAGGGTCCACGGGGTGGCCCGTGGATTCCGAATAGGGAAGAGCAAAGGAAAAGAATGAAGACGAAGGAAGAAGAAGAAGAAGAAGAAGAAGAAGAAGAAGAAGAAGGAGAGGAGGAGAAGAAAAGAAAGGATGGAACCAGAGCACACTGGCGGCGGCAACGCGAAGAGAACACGAAGACAGAAGAGAGAAGAGAGAAGAAAAGGGGATGGCCTGCACCACGTGTGTCCAAGTTGCCTCGTTTCGTTTCGCTTCGCTTCGGGAGAGCAGTCAAGGTGCTCTCGTTTGTTCCTCGTTTCGAGTCGTGTCGTCGTTCGCGTCGTCAGGAGCTCGTGTGCAGCCTGGCCACGCTCTCCTATCTCTCATCTACCGTCCACCTGTATTCCCCGTATTGTCAGCACGTGGAATTCCGTAGAAATTAACGATTGACCCCCGCGAGAGCCTCGCTTCTTATCTGACTCGTTCGATCATCCTATAGAACGCGGCTGTGAGGCCTACGTTCGCTAACAGAAGAGGGCCTCTCCTCTTCTTGTGCTCGCCTGCTATTCACGGCTTCGCGATCGTAGATATTATACACGACGCCGTGGCTGAACGTGACGGTAGAATAGGATTTGAATAAGTATATCGTTGCTTGACGCGCTCCGAGCCTGAAGACATAATGGCGATGCCGTGGTGTCGTTTAATCTCGACGATTAATTACGTCTCCTTTCATTTCGTCGTACGTACGTTCGATCTGTTGATAAATTTTAGCGAACGACGGACAGTTTGGATTATGCAGATTGAAATTGTTGCAACATGTAAATGACACGCGTCCTTTCTTTCTTGTCCATTTAAAATGGAAATAAGCATACCGATTGCAAGTTGCAACAGTGTGCAAACGATGACTAGCGAATACGATTTCCGTTTTCATAATTAAATTTCCTGTTACACGATTATACGAAACGAGCGGCGTATTCGCACGATTGAAGAGGAAGAAAACGACCGTGTCATTCTCGTGGCACTCGAGCCAAGGCCTGGCAATGACAACGTACTCGTTGCATCTCGTTCTAAAATGTAACAGGGCCCGCGATTCTTGTGTTTTTGTTGCATTATCAACCAGCTGTATCTTGGGAAAGAGATACCACGTGGGGTGAAGCACTGATCCCCTGGGTGGAAACCACTTGCACGTACCAGAATGACGACGTGAAAGTCGAAATAGTATCGTTTCGGTAGCCCTAGGACAATGCAAAGGTCGTAGAATGCGTTACGACCTCATCCATTCTTCATGAAATTATTTTCATTTAGACGTACTGGATGTTTCAAGCAAATGTGGTAACGGTAACAAATGTACTGCGTTTTCAGAGAGTTTCTACTTGTTCACCATCGTTGGAATACATTCTTGGAACCTTCTTTATGTATTCTCTTCCATATAAGTGTTAATATTCTCTTAAAACACCCTGTATGAATCTACAAAACTACAAAACTGCCTTACAAAATTATGAAAAAATGGATACATCAACGAAATAAAATTGAACAAAGTATTCAAAAGATAATTATTTAGGAAATCGGAAGTTTAATACATAACCAAGGGAAATTAGAATGAAATGTAGCAAAATTTCTATGAAAAATAGAACGGGCCTAGTCTAAGTGGAGCGTGTAACCTGTCCAAGTTCAGATTCGCCAGAAAGCAGCGAGGTGTTCGAAAAAAGCACCTGTTTGTCGTACGTGGGCAGAGGCAAGGAAGAGCACGATTTGTAGCGGCGAGGACGACGAAGTCGTAACCCCGAAGAGGCGACCGCGCCCATATCGAGCGACAGCCCGTTAAGCCCACTCTGGACTCCATCCAGATATCATCGCGAATGCTAAACAGAAGGGCGACTTCCCTCGTTCGTTCTCATCCCGATACCCCTCCGACTTTCATGCATCGAGATAACTTTCGCAGCAGTGTTGCAACGACCTTTATACCATAGCGAACTTGCACACAGAATTATCCATAATTTTCATACAAAACCATCATCGTGCATTCCATCTTGTTCGCCAAACCTGTTCTCGTCACGTGTGACATATGAAATTCTACACGAAGAGAAGAGATCAAGCCTGTGTCGAATGGTGTAGTATGAAACGAAGGAGAGAGAAAAAAAGAAGGAAGTCAAGCTGATTCGAAGAGGATCGTCGATACGATTCACGATAAGGGATTACCGCCCTTAATCGAAGAAGCTCGCTGGCCAATTTGAATTTACAAGCAGCACCGTGTGGCCTTGTATCGTTTCATAAATCGCGCCAACGGTACCTCAGAATAAATGTTACATCTTGCAGTAGTGTAATACTTGAAGGAATCTTCAAGTTCAAGTTGAACAGCAAATAATTCGACAGATACTTCTCGAAACTGTCCGTACTTTTATAATGTAAGAGCGTTTAGGGGTGAGAAAAACTTGCGTATCTTGTGAATAATATCTAGAGAGCGACGATTTTCAAGAATGAAAGCGAAATCTGGTGAAATCCGCAGAAACGGCAGTTCGGCTCGCTACCACCTGCGCGAGTATTTTTATGCCACGACGTGGGTGGACGAGGAAAGAAACGCGCGTCTCTTTGTTACGAAGCAAAACGTAGGCGTTCGTATAGGTCGCGCCAGGTTCGCTATAGCGACGGCGTATCATCGTCATCTTCTTCGTCGTTCCCTTGGACCAAAACGCGCAAGTAACGCGACATTATAATATATCGCGCGCATAAAATGATTTCCAGTGGCCCGAGAAGGGGAAGAGGATTTTTCGAGGAGGACGCGTTATCGATGTCGACCTTCAAAAAAGAAAGAAAAAAAAGAAAAAAATAAGAGATCCCTCCTTCTTGTAGCCGGTTCGCTTGAGCCTCGTTTTACGGTCTAATAAAAACCCCGGACAAATTACTGCGTTCGAGTTTTATCGATTATCAAACGGATACGGTTCGGCGCGTGACGGTTTCTTTCGCTCGAAGTAAACCTGCCGCGCGAAAGTGTGTATACACATAGAGGGACAAGGATGAGACGCTTAAGAAAAATCTCGTTTCCTGGCGAAACGAAAACGAAGATACACACGCGGTTAAAATAATGCCTGCACGAACTGTTTACTGCATTACGTGGGCGTGATTAAGGCTCGTGGCAAACGAACCGTTCATTTTCACCGTGACTTTTTTTCTTTCAACATCTCCGCACCTTTCCGGTGTATGTACTTACACGCAGGAAGGAGGCCGCAGGAAGAGACGAGTGATCATCGTCAACGCTTCGACGAGGATATTGCAAGTAGGTGTCTCGTGTGTACGTACTTACGGTACGTGGGCAAGTCAGGAAACGAGGGCACTCGAGGATATCACAGAGATATCCCCTTCCTCCCTCTCTTCTCTTTTATATTAATAGGGACAATCGAGCGTCTGTCACGGGACAATGGCCAAGACTACGCCCAGGAATCAGTTTCGTCGGTTCTCTGCCGTAACGTGAACACTAAACTGTACACATATATATACATGTGTGTATATGTAATATTTGTATGTAGTGTCTTCAGGTTGTAAGTTCGTATGAACAGTTTGGTACGTGCTTCATGGTGGCGTACACGTGTTCCATGTCTCTACGACCTCCATACACCTATGCAGAACGTCACAGAAAGGGCATCCGGTGCACCTACCGTGCTAACTTCACCGCTACTTCTCGCGCTCGTGCCACAAGTCCATGACATCGGGGCACACCTACGAAGGAAGTAAGCGGCTTCCTTTTCTCGCACGGCCACTGCCTGCATATTCAGCGAGCTTCCTTCATGGAACTCGACTGACCACGGGGTCACGCGGCGAACCACGGGGAGCTTGATCAAGCTGTTCGTTTCTGGCGCTCCTGTCAGGAGGCCTCTGTCGTTCATTCGCTGGTAAAAGATAACGGCGTTCCTGTCGGAGAATTTACGATTCACTCTGTTTAATATTCTACCGATACTTTATTCGTCCCGTTACGGTTTCGGGGTAATTGGGAATTCGCGCAGGAGAGATGCGTAATAATATCGAAGTGGCTTTCAATTTTTAAACGATTTGCCGGAGGCTTTAATTGGAAAGAATGATTATTTTAATTGCGGAGAAAGTTATAGGAAATTTTTATGTCAGTTCTGTATTAACTTCGGAATAATTGACTAAGACAGTGTTTCTCGATCTCTTAAACGTGCATGCACCTGGCACACCCCTTTATATATAGACAAAGAATTATAAATTAAGCCACTTTTCAAATTTCCTTGCGTACCCAACGTTCAGAACAGTTAGATTAAGTAAAGTAACTTCATTTCGTGGTATTTTTTTCGCGGAAGCACACTTCTCGTGGACCCTTTTTACCACACATGTGACACACCTACTCAGCTCAGTCAGAGCACTCCATCAGGATTCGAGGAGGTATCTCGAAAGGCCGGTGAAGCGGTGCGCGCAACGAGAGCGCATAGCTCATGTCGCGGCATCTTTGTCGGCAGGGCCGGTTCTTCATCATCGTTTTGCCGATACCAGAGGGCCGTACGAGGAAAAGAGGAGGGCAGAGGGACGAGTACGAGGACTGAACAGAGACGAGAGAAGGTACGAAAGATGAAAGAAGAAGAGGGAGGCGGTAAGCGAGTCTTTAAGGATCGTTCCGTGAGACGAACCTGCTCGCCTCTTGCCGACCAATGCTGCTCATATATTAATTAGTACGAGGAGTCCGAGTTATTATTGGCTCGAAATTAATAGACCCTTCCGCGGATAAATAACCAAGGCCCCCTGCCTCTCCTCTGAGGTAGCTCTGAACCGTTCCACCTTGCGTCACTGTGAGCTGAACAAGGAACACGAACAGAGCCGGGGGAACAAGAAGAAGGGAATAAGGGACGTGTTTATTGGCACGGGCCCGACGAGTTTCCTTTTGTCGAACAGGTACAAGCAATTAGTTTCGTTCAGGATTCGTATTTTATGGCGGCGCATCCACCGCCGCGATCCATCGGTACGATCGCTGATATAACGAGGATCTTCGCTCGTGTCCTGTGTATACCAGGCGTAATAAAATCGTTCTTACAATGTACAAGTTCAATGATCCTCCAACGTGTACACTACCGCGCATAAGTATTTGAACACTCGATGGGATTGGGTGGAAAAATGTTTGTATCTTTATTATATTGTAATACATTTACTTATAATTAACAACAATGAATGTAATTTATAATGAGTAAGATCTAAGATGTATTATATTGTTAAATACTTACCAGAAAATGGATTAGAATTATTAAATATTGCGTTTGTTCATGTGACAGCCTCTTGGACACTTTGCTTTTACTTTACGATTTTGCACTTTCAAGCAACATCTCAAAAACTAAAAGATTCTTTCACCCTCTAGCATGATCTTCTAACTATATCGATAATGAGATAACGAATGCAACATTCTTTTCTAATTGTCCCCCAAAATATTCGAATTGTTTTCATGTGCGGCATTTACGTTGAAAAAGATTGTTAAAAACAGATTCAATTAATTTGAAATTATAAAAAAGATACGAGAAATTTACATTCAGTTTAATATTAATATAAATATAAAATAAGCATAATTCTAAAAATCTCGTATTTTTTATTTAGATATTTTTTGAACTAGAACTTGTTTCTTTACTTATCGAACGATTCTCGTAGTTTTTCTGTATAGAGAAAATTACCTTAGGACAAATATATCTTTCATGTGAATTGGCAGATTGAATATCCTGATTGGCAGGGGTATCTAATGATCTTTAATTAACATGTATCAGGTCGAGAGACAGGTTATAAGACGCGTCCTGATAATATTCGTCGTTGCAACACGGAGACGCGCGTGTGCACGAATATATGGGGGCTGAAATTTTCTCGGCGACTCGCGGGATCATTAATCGCCATCACGTCGACGATGCACGAGGGAATATCGAATTTCCTGGCGCGCCCTCGATTGACTGATACCCTGCCATTGTGCCGGCATCGAGATCTACGAGGCGCGAACTCGTCGGTATCATTTATAAAACCATTGTCCTGCTTGACAAATGTTCTATGGTTGAATACAAATGCGTCCATGCTACGGAAATTTATGTAACTTTTCCTTAAAACGCGTTCTCTCTACCCTTCTGATGAATCGTTCTGATTAGCGGAGCCCACGGTAGGAATGGAACGATCTTCGATCTTGTAGGATCGTTTAGCTGTCAGAAAGTGATCCGTAAAACGTCTCGCAGATCTCGGTACCGTTATACTATGATTGTTTGCTTTGGTGTTTTATTTTAATGGGATCTGTTGCCGTGACTCACCGAAGAAGGCTGCGGATTGCGAAAGGTGTTGCCCCGTGATGATAATGCTCGAAGTCCTGATGGATGATCCTGTAATAAGTAGGTTTGGTAAATTAGTTATTTCTTTAGAAAATAAAAGTTCACTGTGAAGACGATAAATCTACATGATTTTAATAAAAATTACGAGTACAGTTTAACAGTTTGTGTCTAGAGACACAATTGAAAAGGGGGTGGTTTTTTTTAAACATCCAAAAAAAAAAACGTGACATCAAGGAAAACATTGCTCAAGTTTCAAAGGGTTAAGGACACCCTCGAACTACATTTCCTAGAACATCTCATTCAAACGAACAAATTCATGCGTAGCGTCTCGATCGATCAGTAAATCACATTAGAAATGAAAAAAAAGAAAGAAAGAAAGAAAGAAAGAAACATGGTGGTTTCGCGCAGGTTGCCCAGTATCCATCGAGAGCGTGCTGCCGACTTACAGGGTGGTCCCGATGGTTGAGAGCAGAGGACAAACGGGCGACACGGGCAACGTGCTTCCATACCCCTTCCACGCACCCCGTGTGTCGTTTCTCTTGGAGTGCACGGTATCCACCCTCACCGGTGGACGTCATAACCGTCTAACAAATGGCCGACAGATTAGAACTAGAAACTGGGTACGCGGTTTGTGGTCTCTCTTTCTCTCTCTTTCTCTCTTTGTGAGAGTCGGTGGTCGGTGCCTTTCATGAAACTGGATCTGAAGGGGGCCGTCGCCCCTCCCACGCTGTGCAACCAGCCAAGATAACAGGGCAATAATTCAAGAACTTCACGATACTGGGACACGCGCGGGACTCCTCACCGTGAAAGATTAGTCACGGTTACATACGTTTGTGCCGCGCTTCTCTTTCCGCTGGAACCTTCTTCTTCTTCTTCTTCTTCGTCGTCGTCGTCGTCGACTGGCGTGCCTCGCCTCCACTGTCGTTTTTCTTCGGCAAGCCGCACGAAAAGCTTACACACGGGCCGGAAAGGGCGAGATCCGGCCGACCTGGCGTTGCTGCTTCTTGCCATCTGAAAGCCAACGTGCATGCGACCACGAGCGTGGAAACGATCCACCGGACACGCTTCGCGTACTATAACCGTGGCATTGTTTCGAGTACTGTTATGCGCGATGGAATATGTTGGCAAGAATAATGGGGTTTATGACGGTTATTAATCCTCTATGGCTCCCTTTGCGCGACTTTTGTGTCACGGGTTCTCCTTTCAGCGAACGATGTGTGGAAGAACGATTCGAAAAGGGGTAGAGTGTGGTACGAAGGCCTATTGACATACATCCAGATGATGTTCGTTTTTGGTAGGATTCATGGTATAACAGAGACACGTGTAGGCTGTAAATCCAGGCGACGAAGAGGAAGATTACCGGGGATCTTAATTGCACAGCGTGGACGCACACGAGCTCTCTCCCAAGTGTTACAGCTTTACGACGTCGCTGTTAGGTTCGCGAACGTGATAGTACACGGAGGGCACGCGACACACATCTTCGCGGGCAATCTGTTCCTGTCAGGTCGTTTCGACGGCGATGCTTCCAAAATGACTGCAGAATTCGTCGACTGTGTGAGTTCTACCGCGTAGTTTCAACGGATCGCTACGTTAAAATTACTGAACAGATGAAAAATTAAAAATCCAAGACGCAAAATAAGTGAAAAATCAACAGGGAATCCAATTTGAAATTAACAGGAGATAAAGGAAGGTTTGCAAAAATTATAAAAAAAAAGAAGGGTGTACAAGTGTCTTGATTAACCCTTTAATGGTAAAGTTCGGGTCTGATCTGAAAGGGTCTGAGCCAAAGTACAATTCTTGGGAATCTTTTCATATATACTTATTTACTATTCGCACGATCTTCTAATCTTTCATATTCTCTACTTATCTTGATGTACACATCACTTATTTAAGATGGGTTTTAAGCGTTTGTTAGATTGTCATATAATTCTAGAGAAACAAAATCTAGACTTTCGAATCATGCGTTATCAAAAGTACAAATGTAAGAACAGGATCACATTCACCTGCTCCAAATCTGTTGGCGACCTAAGTAGCAATAGAATTCTTGTGAGATAAAAATCCAAGGAATAGTATTATTCCGTGGTTCCGTCAGGGAGTCGTTGATGGTTAAAGGTTGATTTAATCGATCAGCCGGCAGATATCACGCAGCGAGATCAATATAATCAAGAGACGGATCGAATGATCGGTATCCATGCCACAAGATCGTGGACCACCCTGACTTCATCGGCCGGGGGTAATTAAGTACTGAAGAGTGATAGGCTGGCGTGACCGGCGGTCATACATCGCGCCTCTGCGTTCGTGATCCGGGCCACGGGTCCCTGCTGATCGTTTCAATTCACGAATCGCTTAACTCGATCGATTTGTCGAATCGATCCTATACAATTGTCCGAGTACCCTCTGATCACGTTGAATTTTAATCACATCCCGTATTAGCGGAAGAGAATGTTTGATAATCTTTTAGAAAAAGTGGGAAGATCACTTTAAGTATGCACTTCAGTTCCAGCTTATATAAGGATGCTTACGAGTCACACGAGGATATAAAAGAAACTCTTTTAAATGAAACTCCCCGTTAACTCGGACTCATCCGGTCGAAATCTTTTTACTTACGAGCCATCTGAACAAAAATAAGACGCACCTAATTGGGAATCGAGGGGGAAGGGACGTCGGATGCGCAAAAACCTTCACTTAGCATTTAAATTTCCTTTTGGAGGACTCCTTTAGAATGCTCATTTGCAGGCGTGCACACAAGAAATTTCTTATTCCGCAGCGAGAAATGGCCGCGCGAGACACGTTCACGCACCTCCTTGTGCGTGCGTGCGTGTACGCACGGATCGCCCATCGCGAGCAGGTTGCTTATATTCGCAGTTTTATGTACTCAGCCGCGCCTTCGCGAGATGCACTCTCATCTGCTTACCACAGCCACCTCCGCGTTCCTCTACTCTTGTAATAAGATTGTTTTCTCTTTATGCAACGTTGCTCACTTGTTAGAATGCCGGTGGAATTAATGGTAATTTTGCGTTACGCTTTAGCAGGTTCAATTAGACGCGGAGATTTTCCTGTCAGATTTATGATCGTTTTGGTAGACTACATAGATTCCTCAACCTTACATTAACACTTTGACAGCAAAAATTTACACACGCCGTCGATATTTCTGACGAGTTTGCAATCTTACATAGGCTAAACAGTGCGCTCAAACACAAAAAATCGAGCGAATTTAAAAATAAAAATCTTTGATTTTTAAATTTGCATTTTATTATTCGTTATATACATGGGAACCTATTTGTCATTTGTTCATCTGGTTGTGTGAAATCACGAGAACGCGAGAGCGGCCGCCAAAGGGTTAAAAAATTTATCGCCAGGTCTAGTAAAGTAGTAGTTGAAACGTATGAACACCGGGAGTATCTCCTTAATGAGACGTTTAAGCAACTTAATTAATTCCAACATTTTTATTAACGAAAACAGTTTGTTTTATTGGTCAATGTATACCGAGTATCATCTATCAAAGCCACCTATAATCTTGGTGGCTTATTTCTAACGACACCCAACGTTACGATTAAAAGAGATGATAAAAAAAAGAGAGAGAATTCAAATGATAGGGATGAAAGAATCAAACGACCATTTGAATCAATTATAGATTCCGTCGTCTAGCAGTCAGTAACCTAAGTTAACCGATAAGCAATCTTCACTCGTACCATATAACGTCACAGAATAATGGATAGAAAGTCTCCGACTTGATTCATAGCTTTAGATCTAAACACCAAAATTTCACAGGCATACGATTTTATGAATCAAGCGGTTATAAATAGGAGCCACTTCTACAATCAGCCAAACCGATCTAACGTTAGTAACAGTCATTAAAATCTAATTTTCCGTATTCGTCGGACGAACACGAAGCTGCAAACGGCGGGGAACGATTTCACGGCAATTGGCGGCGAGTTTCGAACGATCGGGCACCGTTCTGGCGCCGGTTTTACGCGATCGTTCGCCGATACCACGCGCGTTATCAATGGCTCTCGATTATAGAGACGCGCGATAGCAGCTACTGCGTTATAAATCAGCGGCATTCGGTGCGAGTCGTCCACGTGGAAACCACAGGAGATTCCAAACCACGATTCATCCGACGAGTTCTCGATTAGCCGGTCCCGATTATGTCGTACGCGCGTTACGGAAACCGCCTTGGATCTCGAAAAGGGTTCAGAACCGCGAAAGATAAACGGAGGACTAATCGACGCGATATTTATACGGTCAAAGACGTATCCTTATAATTAGCTGACAGAGAAAAGTGCTCCGTGCTTGATTTACGGGCCATTTCTACGCGTCGCTGATGCACTTTACGATCTGAGCGTGATAGGAAATCCAATCTCAAGGTTCGATACACATTTTTCGCGAAATGTGAAACGTTGCAAGTGTTGTTACGGTAATTAGATAACACTGTCGAAATAAAATGAATGCATACTAAGTTGAGAGCATGGAAGCAGTCCAAATTGAATGATGATTTAGTTAACAGTAAACATTAAACAAAATCAACTAAAATAAAAGTTTCCTCCGTTTAAACTCCACAAAAACCTGTACTACACAGTGAAAAACAAACTCAGTTAAAAGTCGACAAAATCAGCATCGACATGGAACCTCACTGCTATTCCTGATACATCGCATTCCTACCGAACCCATCCTGAAATGGCATCGCTCGTATCTTTCACTCGTCTCTATCAGCGTTTGTACAATCTGCTGTCTCCTTAATTCTACTTGAACAACATCAAAACACATTTCCATCGATGCGTCTGTGTAACACAGAGGACGACAGATCAATGGAATCTCTCATCTTCTCTCTGTTTCATCCTGCCCGAATACACTCCTCCCGTTTCTCTCGTTCTATCGAATACGAAGCACATGGTGCAGGCTCATGAATATTCAGCGGACAAGTTGTCCGCGAGACGCTCGCGGCTCTAACGGGTGACGTATACCCTTGTTGATCATAAGTGGGTTTGTTTCGCTGATTGTTGTCGCATCGTGGCCGGCTGGCCCAGGGGGTCCGTTGAATATGCATCGGCGGGGGCCAGTTTGCTTACGCGATATGGCGCTCCGGCTTATAGCTTCTATAATTTGCACCGTGCCGATAAGAGTGCGGTCCAGAGAGCAGTCAGGATCAGGTTAGGTATCGTTAAGGTATCGCGAGCCGAGAGTTCTTGCGCCAGGGATCGCGATTCTCGAAACCGAAGTGGCGGCAATGGAACAACACGTGGAACCGGTACATAAAGTACCAGCTGACCTGTGTTATATCAAACGGGAGTACGAACTAATTTGCAAGATAATAGTCTTGGCTACCTGGTCGATTTGAAAGGTCACAGAAGTTATCTCGTTGTTCGTATATTTCAATCGAGAATAATACACGAACGTACGACGTTTTCTTTTTCACTTATCTTTTTCTTTCTTTCTTTTTTCCTTCTTTTTCTCTTCGTTTCGTATATTAATTATATTCCCGCGGAATTCTTTGGGGAAAGAAGAAAAACTCCCGAGCGACCCAATGATATATAACTCAGACGTCGCCGAGGCAATGATCCTTGCAGGCCGGATCAATGGTGCATATCGGCGAAAACCTGCTTTAGCCGGAGCTTCAAAACGCAGTTCTGCCAGCCTGCACTCGAAACCGTTCGAACCGTGTTCTCTGTAGCTGTGGCTGTAAATTAATTTACCAAAGGGTACAAGGGGAACAAGTTGTCCTACGGTCGAGCGCAGCCGGTAATCTTCTTGATCGCGATGAATTCATCTTTTGCCAACCGTTCGTCCCCCTGTGTGCTCGTGCACGCGCGAACACAGATTCCGATCGTTAACGCCTTTCGCTCCCGGGGAACTCGATACTTAGGACTTCTTTTCCACGCTATGACGACCGACACATAATACCTTGCAGCTGTGTACAAACCGAGAAACTTCAATACATAAGACTCGCGAAAAAGGTTGGTGGTCGTGAGAAGTCTACTAGGACTGAATGCAGAAAGCAAGGTAATGAGAAGGTGGAACGATGCAGGGACACGAACGAGGAACGTGGAATCGAAGAGATATGCCATTCGATGGATCGTTGTATCGCGAGGATATCCCGCGGTGATTATAGCATCGAGCGTGCTTCTCAGACTACCGACAAAATGCTCGAACTGGCGGACTCCCGGTGCCACTTATCGGCTCCTCAATCGAGCGTGTACACGACAACGGTAGTCTTGCGCAACCTGTTCGAACCACCTTCGCGACCTCGCGCTCGATTGCATCCATCGGAGCACGAATTATCGTCGGCACCTAACACGCATGATTGAGCGATCACTAGGCTCCCGTTGGCTAAGACGGGGGTAGAACGTGAGCCACCCGATCATCGTCTTCGATCCCATTCCTTTGAACGTGTGTGGTCGATAGCTTCCTTGATTCCCTGGTTATAGTTCGGTTTGATTCGTGAAACGGTAGCTCTGACTGATTGCTCCTCTAACGGTGGTTATTGATCGAAACCATTCGTAGATACTCTACACGTGTACAGGGAGAGTACATTTGTTTCAAGTGGTTCTCCTTTGTCTGTTTCTGATGCTCGATGAACCTTGGCTGTGTGTTACAGGGAAATTCGATCGAACGATGAGGGAGGTAAGTACGTGCAGATGTTCGAGGCTGTGATTATTGGTTGTGTTAAACTGGATCTACACGTTCGTGCAATGTGCAAAATTGCGCAAATGGGAACGAATCGTGTTATCCTAAATATTTATGCGATCGGATTAGATTTGGTATGATTTGTAGTGTTTGTGGGGGGTACAAAGATGAAGTAACTAATATTATTGTTACTGCACGCTCGTAAGGATACTTTGCTAACAGATACATTATAAGTAAAAAATGTTAGGATGTATGAAAAATGTACATAAAAAGAAAAAATTGTAAAGAATTATTGCAACTTGAATGTGTATTGCAAAAGAAGTTTCAACAGTACAATTACTATGATTAATTTTAATTTTCTAACTGAAGGAGCTAAATGATATAAAGCAATTGAATGTGAGGAAGAGAGTAAGCTCATTGAAAGTTTCTCGTTCTAATTACTCAAAAATAAGATCTAGTAGAATCTGCTCTTATCATTTAACTGTACATAAATGTACAAAACCCAATAGGAAAATAAAATAACTGCACGTTGTCCCACTTTATCCACGACTGATAACGTCTCTCTCAATACCAAATATGAATGACACGACAATCAAACTGTTGAAAGATAGACTTTCCTTCCGTATATCTCTATTGTATCGAACTTTTACAAAGACCCGCCACCTGAGTGGGGCAAATTTCCCCTGTAACCCGGTGCCAGTGAATTAAACCGCGCTATCACCCGATGTCTCAATATATTATTCCGTCAGGGGTATATTTCACGCGCGTATCCATCGTCACCGGCGATTGGTGGCGGCTAGTCCATAAAATCTAGAATTTCACGTCGCTTACCAGAGAAACGGGTCTGCCGTCTCGATATCTGACGCGTGGGTGGGGCTTTGTTCCTAACATCTTTATAGCATAAGGGAGACGAAAGGCTTGGTGTGGCTCGTGGTCCGGAAGTGTCCATACGTCTGTGACGCCCATGAACACGACAGAACGGCGGTCGCTTATCGATATTAAATTGCCCGTAAATGGCCAGTTATCTGCAACAATGAGCAGCCATCGGTCTTCCGGGTCATCCTATTAGATCACGAAGCGAGGATACCGTCGATGTATGTTTTACCCTCCCTCTTCCACTGCCTCTTCTTCCTCTGTTCGCCTAGCTGACAGCCAGGGAACTACCTTCTCTCTTTACTTGTGTGAGATACACAACGATCATAGTGAGTGTGTGCACGCGGTAAACGCGCGAGGGCCGCTGATCGTGTCTCGCACGTCCGCGAGGAGGATTGATTTATCACACGCCAAGAGACAGATTGCCGTACGACGCTCGTTCGGCTCCAGAGGAGTTGTAGCCGAGCTTGGTATAAGAAGCGAGAGAGAAAAACGACAGGATGGGGAAAAGAGGCTTAACAAGTGGGAAAGAGAGAAGGATAGAAAGGGAGGAACGAGGGAATTCCCTCGCAGAAGCAAATACACACCGTACAGCTCGAACTTGCTTATCTTACTGTTTTCGTCTAGCTAGGGGAGTCTCACGTAAATGGAACGAAGGAGGACTCCGTGCATAGTACACGAACGATAAAGGGTTGGCGGCTTGCAGATTTGCCCTTTCGCAAACGATCCTCCTTTTCCATTGGGAGAATTGATCCCCGGGAATGGTCGCTTCGAAAGATCTTAATTCGAGCGAAGATCGATGTTTGCCGGAATGGAACTGAAAGGTGGAAGGTTTCCTTTAGCGGCGAGCTCGGAGTTTGGGTTCGCTTCTTCCTGTACGATAAAGGGGGACTAATTGCAAGCGGGAGTAGTGGAATTTGTATACACGAGTGTTGAAAATTTTTTTATTATAAGCAGGAATTAATTGAAAATTTCATATTAATTTTGAATATGTATTTGAAGATAGAAATTCATTAATTCTGGAAGTATAGGGCCTTTCAATAAGAGCGATAGAACTTTCAATTGAAATGAAACGAAATCTACAGAGTTACAGTCATAAAATCAATTGTACCATCTTTCTAATTAATTTCTTAATGTAACTCATTTGAAAAGAATTAACTTTACTAATGTTCGATCATGCAAAGCATCCAGAAGGGGAAGAATTTTCATGTGATAAGTACACAGAAGCCGTTCCACGTCGGAGAGGAGTAATTTTCGGGACAGGTTGCCGGCTACATCCTAGAGAATCAGGTGACTGTGTTGGCTGAGGCTGGAAGATAAGCAGGTTCAAGGACCAGTGTCCAGCAACCATCGTTTATGGCACGTTTCTCTAAGCCGTGGTGGAACGCAAGGTAGAAAACGATGAGACGGAGGTGGACTGTGGTGTCCAGAACTTTTCGTAGGGAGATAACAACTTGATAATGACCATAGTGACCCAAGGTCTTGAAAGATAACCGAACGACGCTGAACATCTCGACTCTTGGAGCCCCGCGGCGGTATTTGGATCCTTGTCGGGAGTGCGCGCGGGGATCATTATAGTGATTAATGCTGATGGAAGGACCCGATAGCGCTGATTTATCGATGTCACAGGCAACGGATCCAAGACGGTGACGAGATAAATGGTGGACGCGTCCTCTTACGCCTTTCTTCCCGCTTGCGATGTAATGCCCGCGAAATAGTCCCGATCAACAGTGAAAACCGCCGGCCATCGGCACGGATAAGTCGATTAAAGACCCACAACCAGCCATGGATTTCTCCCATTAAAATGCCCCTGCCACAAGGAAGATGAACCTCCGTGTTGCTGTTAAGATTTACCTTGGAACTATATTGGTTCCCGCGGAATGTAGCGGCTAAGGCTCGAGTATAATTCAGGTATAACAGTTATACTCATTACGGCTACTGTGGGATGCCGTTTATTTCAATGGAATCTCTGAACTTGTATTCGAGAGGAAGGAAACAGAATTTCCTATAAAATACATCTTTTTTAACTTTCAACCTCTTAAAGTGACCATTTCTTTTTTTCTTCCAACTTCACGTGCCGAAAATGATCAATTTTCCTTTTTTTAGAGAAGCTATAAAGTAATTTCCTATCATTTCTAACATGGTATTTTACTCTTTTGTCATAATACAAAAAATAACGCAATATAGAAAGTAAAAAAAAATTATTTTCTTTATTGTCACCTATAGTGAATATTAAATTGAGATAAATCTTTGCTTAAGTATTCAAGTGTGATCTACATGTTTCTCAGTTTTCATCCTTTTATATTTAGAACCTTTACTGTACAAAAATACAATTTCCAATTTTCACTACTTTTCTTAAAATCCTACGAAATTCTAATTAAAAATTCTCCGTCTACAAAAAAAAAAAAAAAAAAAAAAAAGAAAGGAACGACTATCCTTGATCCAATTTCTACAGACGTCAACTCTCATTACCCAAACAAGAACCTTTTGTCTCCCGATCTCTTCCCACGAACAGTGCTCTATTATAACAAAAGCCTCAACAATAACGCGACTCACGCTGTTCCAAAATTGCACCGATCGAACTTAACATTGTTATTAACGAATCACTGTCACGCGGAGACATACAAGCTGCGTCATTTCGGTTAGTCCGCTCTGAAACAACGATGAAATCGAACGTACGAATCGGCGGAGAGCAAGAAAGGACCGGACAGATTTCGAAAGAGCTACTTTTCGAGACAACTTTATTCCCTGCCCTCTTTCCCAGCTGTCTGTTACTACCTTGCGGACAATACGCTTTCCTTGTTCGTGTCGTACGCGTTCTCCACCGTGTTTTCTCCGCGGAGCGCCTTTCGTGGCGTGGGCTAATGTATTCTATTCGATTAAACAAACACGGTATCTCGTAGGGAAGCTTGTACGTACGCAACGTTGCGATGTCGAGGCCCTGAGAGCCCAGGGCAAGCGATATCCGCGCGGATATTCAAAGCTTGACCTCCCACTTCGCTTAGCTAGATTGAATACTCCGCGATACGATTACCATTTTCTATGTTTCCTTTTTCTTCGGGTTTTTTTTTTTTTGTACAATTTTTCCTTGCAATTCCTATCGATCGATGGAAACGGTAGAAGGTGGGTTTTATCAACGGTGGAACGTGGTTTCAACTAGTAGGGTGGAAGTTGGTGTTCTGGTCGACTAGCAATTGGAAAAAGAGACATCTCGTAAAATTCGGTCGAGCTCACTGGTAGAAACCCACGCCTCGCGGCGATCTCGGCCACGTGGGCGAAACGAGAGTTATACAGTGCATTGTCTACGATCCATTTTTCCTTCTTTCGTTCGTCTCGGTGAAATATTCGAAGAGCCTACGGGCGTTAGCTGACCGAAATACGAAATTTTCTGGCGTTTCGGTGTAGATATGATGAAATTATTGTAAGTTATTAATTTATGTTCACTTCTGTATTTAAACACTAAATTTCAAAGATTTCGAGATACACAAAATATCACAGTGAATTTCATAAATTTATGTACGCTTATCGATAAGTGGGCCTCTCTGATTCGAAAACATAGGCCCGTTAAGTGACAGTAAGACGAAGGTATTCAAGATGAGATTCATAATGCCTTAATGTACGTGAGATAAGAAGATTTCTAGAGTACTTCTAGGTACAAATTCACATTGAAAGGACGTGGCGATGGGATTGGCCAAGTCGAGATCGCGAATAAGTTTGCCGGGCCATTCTTAACGCGAACGAGGCTTTTCAGCTTTCCAGCGTGCACACTGAGAGATGGGAAGCGCAGCGTCGTTTGTAAGCTCCGCCATTCAAATACCATGCCGCGTATGATAATTCGCCGTGAACCAACCGGCCACGAAGAGATCTCGAGAATCGCAGCTCGAGGAGCAGTTGGTAACACCACAGCAGCCAAGGCTTAGGCCACGATAAGCCTGGACCACCTCTGAGAAACTATTGGCACGGTCAGGAAAAAAGGTCTCGAAGAATATTATCGAGTAAAGTGCAAAGAATATCATTTTCATACGGAATCATAAAAGACAAAGTACCTTCTCGGTTCGTGAATAGATAACGAACGTATCCTTGAAAAGAACTCAAGAATGGCGACTCGAAAAAGAAGGAAACAGAAAGAAAAAGGGAGAAGATCTCACAAGGAGATCTCCTTAAGTGCACAGCTCACATATTAACGAAAACTTGTCAGCTTGTAGAATTTATCAGATTGAGTGTGTCTAAATATACCTCATTTTTAAGACAGATGGTTAATTATTTATGAGATAGTAACAATTGAAGTTGATTAATTTTTATTACTTTTATTTCTCCGATGCTATTAATCCTTTGCACTCGAGAGGTGACTCTCAGTTCCCATTTAGTTTGATACAGCAACTCGAACGACAATTAAGTGGGCGATTAATATTCGATTAGGTTAGGTTAGGTAATAATTAATTAATAGAGTTCACTGTATCCTTCTAAAAATGTGAAATCAGGACAAGTGATATTCCGTTTGACGAGTATCACGTGCTAGCAAAGTTTCGTTTATAAGCGAAGGGAGTTCTCTCCTTTAGTGCACACACCCAGGTCCAAATATCTTCCACACTTTCTCCCCTTAACGCTCCGTATAAAATCGAGTGCTGTTTAATTACACGTCGGACAAATTATCATTTAACGGTCGTAAAAACGTTAAGCGGAAAGAAAGGGAGAAAGAAAAAGGGGGGAAAGAGGCGCGACGCGGTTTGTCAAGCGACCACAGCGAAATATACGATACGCTCCAAAATTAAATTAACACTTATTACCCAACATGCAAATGAGAGGAGGGCCAGTGTGTCGTTGAGCAAGAAAACGCCGCGATAAAAAATTTATTTCGACTTTGCCGACCCGCTGGACCCGCCGCGTCGACTTACTTGTATATACACACACACACACACACACACACACGCACCTCCCCCTCTTCGTCCCTCTCTTTGACATACAAATTTACCTCGTTATCCGCCGCCTGCGTGTGCGTACCGAATACAACGTTCCGCGGGCGCGGATACCGCTCGCTATGGAATTTTCGAATCGATCGTAGAAGCGCACGTGGGGTCCGTTGGTTAACTTCGCTCCTGCCACAGACAGTCGCCACGTTTCCGTCGATACAACACTGCTAAACAAATCCGCCGGGCTCGGAAACGCAATAAATGTCGGCGTGGCGACGCCGTACGAGCTCGTTCGGGTGACAGTTAGGTGGCCACTTTCCCCACGTGGTGGACACACACCAGCCGCATACGAAGCGCCGGAAAGAAATGTGGCGCTTAAATAAGAGGGACCTCGAGATTACCGGTGCGAGAGCTCGCGCGCGTATAAGTAAGATCTCGGGATTTTATGTCGTTACCTCACACGAAGCTGCCGCTTTAGCCTTGCCTGTTAAGCGAGGACTTGTCCTCTTCCCTTTTTTACCCTCTTCCGAGGGTATATCTGTCTTTATTCTTTCCCTTTTCATCGATCTGTCTGTCTCTGACTACTTCTTCGTTTTTTTTTCTCTATCTCTCTCTTTCTCTTGTTTCTCTGTATATCATTCTTTCTTTTCGTTCAATTTTTACACCTTTGTCGGACTCACTATAAGGAGAAATCGTCTGTGTGATCGTGGGTGGTTTCGAAGGTTTGCCGTGTAAACAGGTGTAATGGGAGCTGGCATTCGTACTTCGCGGGCAAGATGATTCATGTTTGAACCCGTGTACGACGTCTAATCGCTTCGACGAGACCGCGCGACAAGTAACTGGAATTTCCCTTGGGGTATGCGCGTGGAAACTGCCGTGGAATTTCTAGTTGCCATAAAATCGATAAACGGATTCTGATTTCTTTATACTTATGTACGCGAGTGAGTTACGCGGGTTGTTTTAGTAGTGTAAAATAAAGAGGAGTACACGGTTTTTCTCGCCGTATGGCGGGGCTCGCGTTACGCTTAATTTATCTTTACGACGCGTCTCCGAGTAGCTATAAAGCGGATAGATTTTAACGCGGAACGATTAAGAGAGAAGTCGGGTGTTCAAGGAAATTTTACGTCTGGCGTCGTGGTGATAGGTAACACGATAGGTAATAAACGTGTAGGGATTATGGAAGAAATATGTCACGTTTCTTCGACACGGCTTGGATTTTAACAGGTGCCAATTCGAATTTACGAGCGTTAGGTGTGGTTAGCCCTGGTACACTTTCTACGTAGGCCAAAAAAAATTCTTTTTTTGCCCGGGGCCCCCGGGACACTTGGCATAGTCCTGACCTAGGCACCCCAGGCCCGTAGCTAGCATCCCCGGGGCCCTGCGCTAAAAAAATTTTTTTTTGCCCGGGGGCCCCGGGCAAAAGAAATTTTCGGAGCCTAGCCTAGGTACCCCGGGGCCCTGGGGATTCAGCCCCGTCCACTGGAGACTTGCCCCCCCCCCCCCCCCTCCCAGGATACTTATCTGGAACTTATACCGCAGGATCTCCTCTAAGACCCCCTACTCTTAGTTCTTCTCGGAACAATACCAATGTTTCATACAAATCTGCCAACCAATTAACATCAAAACCACCATTCGGAAGATTGAAATCTCAAATTCTATGGACAAACTAACAATTTGCGTACCGAACTTATTCATAACTTGTTTTACATCCTTCGCCATCTCTTTACATCGAACGAAACATTTTTAGTTCGAGATTTTTATCTTGGAGTTTATGATCCCGAGATTTTAAGGCCTCGAAAGATCCACGATTTTAGTCTGGAATTTCGAGATTTCCAAAATTCCATAGTTACCATGATTTCACTCTGATAATTCCAACACTCTAAGATTTTATTCCGATATTCTGAAGTTCGAAAGTTCTAAGGTTTTATTCTGCGGTTCCGCAGTGCTAAAACTTTAATATTCTCGAAGGTTTCACGTTCCAAAAATTTCATTCGAAAATTTCAAAATCTATATTTCGTACTAAACCTGTCAGATTCTCAGATTTTTACTCTTCCGAAGATTCTGCCCGCATCGAATACAAATTTGCCTCGTCGTAATCACATAAACTGAGCTTACATAAAAGAAATTTTCGCAGCACTTAAAAGCCGTGGCCCGTGAAAGATCGTGTATCGATCCGCGCGAATTTAACCGTTTGTGTAGCACGAGCCACTTTCGCGCTCTTCAGATTTTGGGTCGAAAAAAGCTAGCACATTTGGCCGATACAGTCAACTGACGGCCCACCCAAAATTTGTCGAAACGCGCTCAGCCTTTCAGACGCATGTACGTCGCGCGTCGCATCGCTATCAGTAACCCAATTTGTATTTTGTTGTTACCTATTCTAAATTAATAGTATATATATATTTTCATTCATAACTTTTTATTTTATGTATTGCATATATATGTACAGTAATCAATATATATGTAATTTTTCGACACGTAATCAAAGGAGCGCGATCGCGCTTTTCGGCTTTTTTCGATACGTAATCGAAGGAGCGCGATCGCGCTCCTTGGCGTTTTTCGATCATGTTTTGTCAAAACCCTCTGGTACGCAAACGGTTAAATCCGCGCGGATAAATACAGGTCTGAATAGAGCGATTCGAAGAACTCCGCGGAATAAATACATTCTTTTAAGGATTACTCGTCACTCTCGCGCGGCTGTAACATTGTGCATTCTGGCGCCAGTCTGCCTACTTACACGCGCGAAAGCACCGCGCGCAAGGGGAAAGTGGTTGCCTGGAAGAGTAAACCGCGAAGCGACGGCTTTCCTCTCTTTCTCTCACTTTCAGGACCGTTTTATCGTCCACCGATGGTAAAATGTATGAAATACGATAAAATGTACCGGTATTTTCTCGCCGGGACGGATCTTTAACACGGTCCATGGGACAAGGTGGAAGGGTTCTACGAGATCGTAAAGTAAAGCCCTATTGGATCGTCACGGTGTCCATGAGGAATCGTACGAGGCAGATTGCGCGCGGCTGCGTACTCGCGCGAACGAACTCGTCGTCCGTCGCCCGTGGACGTGGGCTAGTAAAGGTTTATGGCCAGGTAATTGAACACCCATGTCTTTCGAGATTCCTTCGAGCTGATTTAAGCCTCCATAATACCGAGAGAGCACGCTGCTGCCCAGCTATACCCATCTATGGTGTATTCAAGCCGGTTGTGTCATGGGTGTCACCACCCCCCACAATGCAGCCGATCCTATCATCATTATTCTCGGTGACAGATAAGTAAAAACCATGGGACAACGTTGGATATTTCTCTACACGAGCAAGTACACGATGGATATTGGCCGAAGGGAGGTTCGCCATCAAAGGAAAGGAAAGGAAACAACATTATTACTTCCTTTCGTGCGTTCGCCATGTTTCTCGATACTCGGGGCAAGATGAGCATACCTTCTTCTATTTCTCTTCCTTTTCTATTAAGCGCAGCGTGCAGCAAATTTCTTTTCCTTTTTTCTCGTCAGATTGTGCAAGAATATTTGGTAAAACGTGTTTTGTAACCGTAAAGTCAGGTCTATTAGACAGTATTTTCTTCTCCATTTTTCTATATGCAACTATAGGATCTTCCAATAAGAGCCATAGAACTTTGATTCCTAATTTACCCCATTTCCTAATCCGCATTTTGAAAAATAGAATTCTAACAAATGACTTTTATTCGCGAAACAAGCTAACATCTGAGACAACCGATACATAATAACGAAACATATAGACCTGGCTGGAAGATACGCGTCCACGATAGAAATACCTCGAGGAACGTTGAAAAATGTGAAAAATCGTGCAGCGCAGCGTACCGTTTAATTTACAACGATTAATCAGCCTAGCCGATAGAAGATTGCATCTGAATGTTGTAAAACGCGGCGTAATAAGGTATAGAAGTCGCCATGGCCTCGTGCAATATAGAACGTTGATTTTAATCGATGGACCAAGATATCTGCAACTGTAAATCAATAAACGATACCTCGCCTCCTCGTCGTGGAACCACCTCCTCACCATTTGCCACTGGCACCATAGAATACAGAGAGTGGTAGAACGTCGAGACTGTTCGAAAACATTTCGATAGCCACGAGTAATACAGCAAGAAAGGATTCGTATTTTTTTCTTCTTCTTCTTTCTTCCTTCTCGATTCTTTTCTCTTTTCCCTCCCTCTTTCACGTCTCTTTCTCTTCTTCCAACGCGTAGACGCGACCGACCGGTCGTTACTTAGTAGCTTATTTATTTTTGCATAGATAATCCGCCAGAGATACGGAACGAGATGTGGGTGGAGCGCATATGCTTGAGTCACGTGTGATTAAGCGATGTTATCCGCGGTTCTCGGTGCCGTCGCACCTGTATGCTCGGAACGCCTACGACTTCTTTGCTTTTCTTCGACTTTTTTCCCCCTCTCCCTCGTCTCGTTTCATCCCTGAAGCTCACGTTGGATGACGATTGACGTTCCTAACGATTGTCCTTCGCGTAGAGAAAACAGAGAGGAAAGAATAGAGAGAGAGAGAGAGAGAGAGAGAGAGAGAAATACACAGAGGAGAAGAAAAAGAGGTGCAGATACGGCGGTTCTCCTTGACTATTAAAGGAGAACACGAACCGCGCGAGTCGCGATAGAGAAACGAATTAGATACGATGATAAATTACACGATAAGGGGATCACGAAAAATTTAATGATAGATATTATTGCCCCGGTTGTTCACGTGCGCACACCTGCTATACACGTATATATATATATATATATATGTATCTCTCTCTCTACGTGTCGTTGGAAAACGCGTGCATACACGGGTGAATTTATATACAGGAACGGTTTTAGCGTATATGCGTGTCAGGGTCTCGCGTGTTACTACGACTCGAGAAGGGAAAAGAAAAGCGAAAACGCGCGTCTACGAATATCGCCGCTCCGTATTTATAATTGCACTTTCTGTCCCGCAGCGGTTGATAGCGGTTCCATACGGAGAAAACAAGTGCAACGGGGAACGTGGGGAGCCGCCGCGGCTACGTGGGTGCGCAGTCCGTTTCGTTCGACCATTATCCTGTTTGCTCGCTCCGAGATGGCGGAATGAGAGAAAAGAAAGGTGATAGAGTGCATGGCGAAAATGGAAGAAAAAGAATATTAAGCTAGTAAGCTACTATTACTGCTGAACGAAAAACGTATTTGTAAACGAATGGGAAAGTATGACAGTTCCTATTTTTTAAATTTTCATTACAGACACAGATAGAAAAATTGTAAAAAGCCACCTTCGTTAGTTCCTTCGTAATTCCGACTAATTGTGATTTCTCAAAAATGTTTCTACACGTCATTTAGAAAACTAATCCTTCGAATTTCTCACGAGAACTCAATTGGTTTCGTCTAATTTTCGTAAAAATTATTCTGTTTCAATGAATGTATCATTAAAAATCGATATGCTATCAAAAGCCCATTAAAATCGAAATCGTATTGTGCGCCAATCAAGAACGTCACATTTCGTATTACCAGCTTTTACATCAACTTAATACGGAACCTACAATCTTCCTCTCGCTCTTAAGATTCCTCTTTGATGGATCAATGATCGGTTTAATCCACGGATGCACAACACGCATCTCCTTCGACATCGCGAGATTTCAAGGCAGCCCGACCTGCTCCAGACTAGCCAGATATCGTCCGGTTAAATTAAGAGGGGGCCACGGTCGATTAGTCGCGATCGGCCGTGAAGCGCGTTCGTTCTCGTTAGTTATCGGCGTACACGTACAGCAGATACGGGCGGAATCAGCCGTCACCGCGACGAGGCGAAATGAAAGGAACCGTGGGGGCAAGCGTATCTCGTGATTCAGTAGCTTCTTACCGAACCGAGTAATGCAGTACTCGTGTACCGACGTCGATACACACCAGCCCGTCCCCAAACGGTCGTTTTGCTCGCCTATAAAACGCCGCTCAATAAGAAAACCGCTATCTACTTTCCATGTTGATATCAGCTGGTGAGCAACATTGGCAAGATCGGTCCAGTAACCGTGGATACCGGCCACCATTTGACCAAAGTCGAATTGAAAGAAAGCACTGACCAATACGCGGAGATTATTCCAAGAGAGGTTTGGTGCTTAACGTTCCTGTTTCCATCGACGTTGCTTAACAAACCCACGTGGCGGAAACCGAACAGAACGCGTGTAACTGTATCGGGGAACGAGCATTGTACTTTCACGATGTCAGATCAAAATCTACCGACCGGCCGGTTAGGCTAACAATTAATTTTTTCCCCCTGTGTCTAGGAGCAATGATAATCGACCAGGTTAGTTCCATGGTGACTAACGTGGTCGACTAATTGTGAATTTCTTACCACATGAAGTGGGGAATGGAATCATTCGAATCGACATTTCTTCTTTTTTCTTTTTTCTTTTTTCTTTCTTATTTAATTTTTCCGTGTAGCTTTGTCGGTGTTACTTCAACTAGAGTTTGAGAGGTTTATCGAAAGACAGTCAGATAGGTGAATTTGTCGAGGAAAGAGTACCTGTTCCGATAAACTGCTATTACCTTTGGATATTTGCGCAACCACGCCTGATAACATTAGCATACTTATCAACTTATCATCGATACGTTGGTATACGCTACGAGCAGCTATACAAATGCATCGAGAACTCAATCTGATCTACTTGGCTATTGAAAAAGGAACTCATTTATTCCGCCCTAATTCCCTCCTCTCTGTCCGATTGCTTCTAGAAAACTTCATATTTACTGTTATCGCGCGAGCGACAAATCCCATGGAAGACCATTTATAAAACCAGCTTTTGCAAGCCGATGTGCCTCGATCGAGGGCAACCGGTGTCACGCGGCTTTTATCTCCAACCGATTTCACGATCGCACCTGCACGGGATCGGAATTCGACTTGGAATCGGTCAGGTTGAGGAAGAGAACAGTGTGCTCGGTCAGAAAGAGAGAGAAAGAAGTATAAAAGGGGGCAGTTTGCATTCTCCGGTTAAGTGAATTCCACGCGAGGAGCGCGGGTGTCGAAAACAAACAGGCCAGAAGCGCATACGCGTGTGCAGAGTGCGCCGCTCGCGTTAAGTGCATCGTGTGCACAGGTTGCGTGAGCGCATTTATGCGACGCTCAGGGGCGGATCCTTTGTGTTCCATATATAAAACGAATCATCGGACGGTTAAAAGGGAACCGCTGGAATTACGACCACGTGAAGATCCCCAAGACAGCGCATGAGAGTTGGTTAGAAACTTCGTGGATAATCTCCCCACTTCCTGCAAACACTTCCTGTGTATACCTTTCGAACTGGCATGAAAGAAATTACGTTTTCTTTTTTTTAAATCCCATATTTATTTGCATCTATTATACATAATAATTACAAATACTAGGTGCACAAATAAGCAATCCAAATTTGTCTGTGAAACTCACAGTTTATTTAAAAAAAAAAAAGAATGCAGCTAGTTGTTCGATAACTTTCAGCCATCTATCCGGAACCCGAATTCCATTGTAGGAAAATTGAATGTCTTTAGACACGTCTCTATCACCTGAATTTATTCACGATTTTCTACGTCTTGGATTGTCACAGTATATCTATTCACTATTGTCAGTAATGATTTCCCATAAGAAAGATTTTCTACGCTGAATATTAACTAGAGAAGTATAAGCCAGTGTAATGATTTTTCAGCTACTTCGATAAGTTGAATTTTTCTACTCGATACGTTGATTCCAAGTGAGTTTGTTGCCCAGGTGTAGTTCCAGATATTTAACCGAGCTGGTTAGTGGAATAATGCTATTGTGTAGCTTTAAATTACGTAATGAAATTTATAGAGGCAAACCATAGGCAGCTTGTACAAAGACCAGAGAGTATATCACGGTTTTTGTCACTTAAAACTAAAACCGATCGTATAGCCTTCGTTCACCCCTGGAGACCATTGCTCGAGGGAGCAATTGACGCGCGACACAAGTTTGCATCGAGCCAGCCGGTGGCTGGTACATAGAACCACACTTAGGGGATATATATCCGGTGGAGACGCGCGAGAATACGGAACGCAAGACCGATGTCCGCGATGGTGGTCGTCTTCACTCGCGCGGAAGGTTAAGGTTCCTCCCGACACGCAGCCGCGGTAGCCACCTATAACCTCTCGCTTTGCCAGGGACGCACTAATGCTCGTGGTTTCTCGTAAACTTGGCAGATTTATGTACTACCATGCCACACGGTAGATCCGTTTAAATAAAGTCACGACAGGGGGCTATAAAATTATTATCGACGCGCCTCTTATTGGCAGACGTGAATCGTTGTGGGAGGAAGATGAGAATCGGGGAATGGATAGGGAAGCGAAGTTTCGTGCGAATATTTCAAGGGAAAAGTTGATCTACAGGGTGAATCGTTTCATTAGGATATCTCTGTAACTGCTAAATGATGCATTGATTGAGAAATTGTTGCACGATTTGTGGAGAGACTAATAAAATTGTTCAGTGTCTTTGAATTGATTTTTGTAAAACTCGTTTAAAAAAAAATAATTGAAAAATAAGGAATAGATGAAAAAATAGTGAATGATGCTTTTTTTTTATTATAGGTCAACTTCTTTTGTTCTTTTTTAAATAGAAGGTTGTATTTTTTATGATAGATTTTGGTAGGACGTGAAATACTGAATAAAAATGATTTTAAATAAAATGGTTTACGAGATATTTCACCTAATTTAAATGAAGAAGCCTCACGAGTTACTGTGCAAAAGAATTTTAACAGGGAAGAGTACAGATTAGATAAAAATGTCTGCGTAAAAGACCGAGAGAGCAAAGCAGTGTAACCTGAAGAAAGAGATCGAACGTTTATCGCGGCCCTGCTGGAATTTGCCTTTCTGCTTAATATTCACGGTGCCGTGGCGGCGTGTTAATTAATTCTACTTAACGTATACCATAGCCGCGCACGATTACGACAATGTACGCACGAGCGCGTGCTCTCGCCAACGGAATTGTGTCGTACTTCTTAACCCCTGACTGGTAAAGTGGGGTTAAAACAAGTTACACGTTCTCTCGGTGAACATGCAGAAAATTCAGACGGTAAAAAACACGAATTCACCATTTACGGGAAGGTTCAATTCTTACGATCCACAAATTCATAGTAATTTAATCGAATGTTAATGCCCACGTGTACGGTTAAACAGGAAGTGATTCACCGTGCAGGTTGACGGTTAATGTAATCGGTAACACGTTTCTATCGTGCCTGTCTTTGGAAATTCTTTTCAGATTTACAAAAAAAAAAAAAAAGAAAAAAAATGAAAAAAATACAAAAAATCGCCGTCCCCTGGCAATCGTAGAAATTATGCGATGCTACGTAGCGCGTTTCACGTGGGCGCACTGAGTTTCCGGAGAAGTTACGATACACGCTTGATCTACGGACAACAATTAAGCATGCCATTATAAATACCACAGCGCACGCTTGCCAACATAACTTCTCGGCCCCTTTGCTTGCCCGGGGGCACCGTAATGGCGCCTGGAAAGATGCGTGTGTGCGCTTTAAACCTCGCGTCTCTTCACCTACGCACCCCATGAAAATCTCATCTTCGTCCTAGCTTCGTCCTCGTTCGTTGGCACAAACTACCGTCGTATAACGCAAGAGGGATTAGCCGAAGGTGTTGAGAAGCACACGTGAAACGTTTCCACGACGATCTACTGCATCGTTTCGCCAAGAGGATTTTACACCCTCGGCCAGAAACGGAGATTAAATCTTCCGTAGTCTCTAAAACATCATCGATGGCGATAGCCGAAGTAAAGATAAAGAGAGGAGAAAAGAACACTCTGTTCGCTCGTTAAATCCTCTGTTGCACAGTTTACGAGCAATACCGGTTGAATATGTTTAAATTATCGTTATTTATATCTAGGCGTTAATGGTGCACGCGTGTAATCGATAATCGAGTCTTCACGAAAGAATTCAAACGCACACAACACACACGTCTGTTTCAAAGACGCATAGGCGCATAGAAGAAGCGACGTTATAAATGCCCGTGTGTCACGGTCATCTTGCGTGCTCGATCTCGAGCGTTGGAGACCTCGATAGTTTATAGTGGCCCCTCTGTCTTCCCCTCCTCCCCTACCATTCCCCTTATATTCCCCTTTACGCTAGAAATTCCCCCCTCGGAAGACGATAATGCACGCTTTTCTCTTCTAGTGTCACCGACACGAGAAGGCATAGCATTAACTGGTCGTTGGCTCGCTTGCGCGCGACTATAGCCATAGTAAGCGCGTTCAGAGAAGAAACGATGGCACACAGCGCCAAGTCAACTATATATACCGTAGAATCTTCGGTCTGTCAAGGGAACGGTAGTGCCGTACGGTAGCCGTCAGCGTGTCAACCGCTGACTAATGGATCCACGGTGATGAGAAGACGCGATCGCGTCCCCCTTCGGACGTAAAGTAGCTGAGCCCGGTAGCTGGTGGCGGCGGCGATCGGTAGCGTCGCAGCATCGCCTTATTATAAATAGATTCCTAGGTGGATCGAGCCAGTATATACCTTATGGTCAGGCCCATAAGCATACGAGATTCATCTTATCGGTGGTTGGAGAAGAAATAAATAATGGTCGCCTGTTTCAGACGGTGCGATTAGAACCATCGGAATGGACTTCCTCGCTGGATCCACCTTGTTTCGTTTCTTTTCTATTTTTTTTTTCTCTTTCTCTCTCTCTCTTTTCGATCGACCTCGTTTCATAGGTGACACGCCTCGTGAAAATTGCGCAACGACGAACCGTTGAATTCGAACCACAGATGAATTACCGGTGATTTATTCTGATATATTAATGAATTTATCAGTCGACGACATAATGTAGACTGTCGTCAATTACGAGACGTCGATGATAGTGTGTAGCGGTGAGATTCGTAATTAATGCGTCGCTGTCGGCAATTGTAGCTAAGTAATGCGACTACTAGATCAACATGTAGTTACTCCGCAGAGTTCTGTACCTAGAATCGAACCAGTATCGCATACTTTCCATGCTTATCTACCAATCAGAGAAGCCAGTCTCGTGTGAAAGCTTCCAATGATACCCTACAGCGTGGATGTCTACATCGGTGGTCTATTCTTCCGCGAAACGGAATCTCATGTCTCGGTGATCGAGAGAGGTAAAAGTAGGAATGCATCTTGAGGAAATGCAACGAGAGGAAGAAATGCCGAAGGGTGAATAGCTACGGAAAGGAAAGGAAAAAAAGGAAAAAAGAAACAGGCTTAAGGTCACAATCAGCGATGATTTAGTCTCACGAGTTCTCTCTTATTTTCTTCCACCATTTTCCTTCGAGTTTCCCTCTTGCTGATCCCTTCAACCCTCGAGTGATGTTCACAAGATGATTTATCATCCGTCTAGGCTTCTTCGTTTTCCTTTATTCCTTCAATACGTTGATTCTACCCCTACAGTGTCTTTTATCTTTCTCTGGTTGCTAGTTTATTGAGAACGAATGTGCATGAAGCAGGTGACAGGGTCTCATCTAATACAATTACCGATGATCACCGTTATTTATGGCTCATGGAAAACGTCATTGATATCTTGGATGAGTATCAGGAAAAAGGGGGAAAGAAGCTATGTTTTGCTCTAGGCTACAGAAAGACTACCCTGAACACGTATCATGATTGAGAGTGCATAATGCAAGGTGTTGAGGCAGAGCTGGCCGCGGTGCTAATGATCGGGCGTGGGTGCGAATTAAACGACCAAAAGGAAATGGGGCACGGTAACGATGTTTAATAACGCGGAACGCTGTGGAAACAGTGAATATTATATCGTATTGATTGGGCATCGTAATAAATTACGCTGCGATTTTTTCACAAAAGTTTCTTTCACGTGTCCGAAAATCTCTGCTAATAAGATATCGAGTTGGTTCTCTCGAACTTCTTGAATAGACCGTGTACAACGTAATTTCAACACCGAGGGAATTCTTTGGATTAAGGTTGATTGAAAAATCTGACCGTCGATTATCGAATTCGACGAGCATCGAGCGTATAATAACAGTCGCTGTACGAGCATCGTCCACGGTTCGTACATGCAGAGTTGCAACGGTGCAATCTGAGATAATAATTCGAAATTTATGCACGATAGTTGCAACAAAGTATCCTTTCATCTTCGACCGCCTACGAGTGGGGCGTAGCTCAGGGTCAACAAAGTATTCGCGGAAAAGAGTGACGATGCTCGAGTCCGAGGTGGCTGGGCATCGATGTTAATTCTCGCGTCGTATGCAAATGCGCACCGTGCAAATTTACAGGTGACTTTGGGTATCGAGAAAACCGTCCGCAAGGAGAGAAGGAGCAACCGATGCATTCTTTTCGGGAATTTATTCAACGATACCGATTACGATGGAACGCAAAGGAAAAAGAAGAAGAAGTAACAAGAAAAAAAGATAAGAAAAGAAGGAGGAAGGAAGCGATACTGTATGTACATTGGTCGTTCGTGCTGCTCGAAAACGCTGGTTATCTCGTCGATTCAACGACATGCTCGAGCCATCGACGAAAAAAAATTCCACCCACCGACGATTTTAACACTTGGTTCATTTACCGGCGCTATTGGTCCGCGCGCGTCTGATTCGCGCTCGCTTTTAATTGGTATCGAATCTCAATTACTGGAGATTACGAGGCTTTTTTCACCTGCTACCGGTACTGGCGATCAGAAAGAGAAAGAGAAAGAAAGAGAGAGAGCCTACCCACGACTGCCTGCTACGATAAGGTGCTTATGACTGGCGGGTTTGTATAGGGAGTTGACCACCTACTCTCTCGCTTACTTCCACCGATCGTAACCACCGTGTGTCTCTCTATGCCTCTTTCTCGGGTTCCGCTCGCGCGGTTTCAATTTATCGGGTCTTAAGATATGCGGCCAGCACCGAGGCGTGCAGGAATATCATTTCTTCGTGGCAGTAGCGGCGACTGCGGCTACTTACAGGAGGCGTCGTCTCTTCCGCCTCCGTAAAGGCATCGCTAGTCTCGAGTCTTCCGCGCGTGAAGCTTGACTTGAGTTAAAAGAATAACGCAGCACGTGTGTACGTGTACGTGTACGCACAAGTATCAGTGCAGGTCATAACTCATGCGACATTAACAGAATTAGCATAGCAATCTGGCTGCGCAGCTATACGTATGTCCAGCCTTCACTCGAGCACGCGGTTCGAGGCTTAAACTCCGGATGACGCATCCAACACGAGGCGGTTTGCTTTCGTTTCTTCCTCCAAAGTATCGGTGGCCGGATCGGCTAATCGCGCTTGCACGGTAAACGTGGCCGGCACGGCGGCCCTCTCTGTGGCTGGCTACGCGCCGTAACTCATGCGTGACTCCATAATTTTGCCACGCTGGACCACGGGTGTATTTTCAATTGTGTTAAACAAAAATCCAGGTAGACGTCTGTTTATTACTTCTCATTAGGGACGACGAGATTTCGCCGAGCGCGGTGGGGTAGGGTTTTATACGATAAGGACAGCTGTTTCGATTATCGATTCACGATCGAACACCGATTTCACGTCTAGCCTCACTCTCTCTCTTTCTCTAACGTTCAACTTGCCCTCCCCCCTATGCTTCCGCGTTTCGACGATAATTTACGAGTCGATGCGATAATTTTCCACCGTTTCGATTTATTATATCTGGAAATAGGCACTGGGTATATGAGTTTCAACGGTTGCAGCAGTCATGAACCAAGGAGACACCTTCGTGTCGGGTAATAAGTTTCGAAAGTAGGTTGAAAAAAAAAAGTGTGCAGGTCGTACAGCGTTTCGAACGTATCAACACCTTTTGCCACCACATGGCGGCGGGCGATATTCTTTAAACGCGGTTTCAAAAGGTCGATGTAAACGTTAGAGAGCGTTTGGGAAAGGGGAGACGTCGAGAGCAGAAAGAGGTTAGGTGGAGTTGGAGAGAAAGACACGGAGAGGTGTTCTCTACGCATAGGCTGAGAAGAGGGGGGAAAAAAATAGCGTGAGCTGTGATTAGAGCTCGCCGCCCGGTGATTTGTGACCGAGCGGGTCTGTTAATTGTCACCAGGACGCCCCCTCAGTTTTATACGCGCCCTGCACCAGCTTTTATGCGCCGCTTGTAATGCACTATCAGTTGCAAAGTTTATTCCGTTCGTACCTCGTCGTCATGGAAAAGGAACACGTAATGGCCCCGAATGAGCTGCGAGCAAAGGCAGAGAACAGACCACTTTATAGTCCCTATCTACAAGCATGAAGACTTAGGCCGCTTCTAAACATTCGGATGACATCGTGGCTAGCGCACGGCCGATAACTCACTCTTTTGCCTTGTACTTTGGCCTGATGTCTTCACTAGGGTTCTCTCTTCGCGTGAAATATATCGGAGTTGTCCGTAAATTATGCGCTTTCCTAGGTGCACATAAAATCCTAATAAAGTGTCTAACGATACGCTGCCCCGTGAGATAGTCGATCAGATTTTTGTGTATACGAAGTATTTCGGCGTGTACAACTAGGTTCATTTCTCAGTTAGAGCCTGTTGAGCGTGTAATTAAAGGACTGTAAAACTTTTACGATGTGATTACGACTAAGAGAGTCTCGAATAAGTAAATTATTCCATTCTGACACGGTGAATGTTGGGAATCGTTTAAACATTATTCCCTCTTTCAACTTAGGTGTCGTTATTCAATAAATACCGCTGCTTAGATTTTGATTACTTCTACATAAATAAACTCCAACTGTCAATGCAAGAGAGCACCGTTCTCCCGGAAGAGCATCTAACCACAAACAATTTCGCTCAACGTATAGAAACATTCTTGCTACCACGCTCGCAGTAATTTATCCAACATTTTTCAAAGATCCTCGCGAGTACCAAGCGTAAAATGCCACGCTACTATTCCGACAACCTTCGTAGCGCGCCTATTAGATGCAACGACCTTTGAAAAATTTTTTAATGCAAATCAAAAGACAAACAATTCTCGAGGAAGCCTCGGCTCACCGGGGGAGGGTAGATGGAACTAGCAACGATAAAGAGAACTACAAGATGCCCTCCATAAATGGCGCACGACAAGGACGAAGGGCGACGGTGTCTCGACGACGTGTACGTATGTGGATACGTTTAGGAACGCATCACGCGGCGGTAAACGGCGAAGGAGGGTGGAACAAGCAAGAGGAGGGGAAAGGGTGGATAGCTGCGCGTGCACAATGGCCACGTCCGTCAAGGTTGGATCCTCTTAATTAACTCGACTGGTTACATCGTTCCTTCTCTCGTGGACATTCCGTGGCACGGACTTCCTCCGCATCCCCTTCGTAACCATTCCTGAAGATGCTCTTCTCCGCTCTCTTCTACTCTACCCGTTCCCTCGACCTTCCCATTCTCTTCTTTCATGCCCAGAGAGAGCAGAGCGGTATCCTTTTGTCGGGATGAGTTGTGTCGCCGGGTACCAGCCGCTGGTGTCCGTCGTTATTATATCACTCTCATTATGCGCGCTTGCGCCAAAGGCGGTACCGGTCCCCGATCTCTCATACGTCCCGTTTCGCTCTAGCTAAAGGAGGAGAGTAAACGTAGCGCACGTAGAGAGGAGAAAGGGCACAATGAAGCACAAACGAGAACAAGGAACAGGGGAAAACGAGCGTGAGACGATTACCAGTGCTCTCGATTCCACCTCGCAGGTGCTGCTAGATCGCCGATAACCAGAGAAGAATCGACTTCCGGGGTGGTTGGTACACACACGATACAAAACCAGATACGATAACGACATGGAGCAGGAAGAAACTAGGTAGAAAATGTTTCTCTCCCCCCCCCCCCCCCCCTCTCCGCCGTTCATTTTGTTCGCGGTTGTTGTTCTGCTTTTTTCCTGCCGCGGGTCGAACAACCTGTTTTCTGGAATTCGATGATAATCCAAACAACAACGCGGTCACAGGTGTAAATTCTCGAGGAGAATTTCTAAACAGTGATTTCTTCCTTCCTTCCTTTCTTCCTTCGAGATAGAAGAAGGTGTGTCACGTGCGTGCTTGTAACTATAGGGTTAGGGGAGTGTGTAAAGCAAGCCATGTTACAAAGAAGGCAGGTTAGATCGATCTTCCTACCAAGGAGGCCAGTGTATTCCGCGTGACGCGAGAGGTCATTAGGCTCCCAAGCTGCGTCGGATCTCGGATGTCGTCGACGCAGGACGATAAATTTCCAAGGAGGTCCACCCTGGGATAACGAGGATTTAGAGATACAGCAGAAGGATTCAGAGGTTAAAGGGAGAGGGGGAAAAACTGTGAAGTGGTGGGGCCTTGTTTCTTAACCCTGCACGCGGAACATCGTTGATCCCGGTGTCAGTGGAGGAGGATGCTGCAGAGTTGTCGCAGAAAGGCCGCGAGGGGCATCCGTAACGACCGTAAACGTAAGGGCGCAAAGGAACGTAAACGCGAGCGTAAAGAGCTTAAAACGTGCCTCGTAAACTCAAGTTAACAATGTATGTACTGTAAACGGAGCGAGAAGTCTTTAGACGAGACTCTTTCAGGAGAAAGAGAGACAGATTTCTTTACCCTTGGTGTCTTCAAACTTTTTTTTTTTTAACCATACCATCGCATCCCTTTCTTACACTCTTTCATTCTCTCTTTCTTTCTTCTTTTACCCCGGAACTCGCGAGATATACGAGCGAATGCAACCTGCCCGGTAATGAATGCAGGCCGTAAAACAAGGATGCCTTGATTTACTCGCCGGGCTAATACTGAACGTACAGTATTAATAAATTATCGGTTATTAAGTGCGCGCGACCATCCTTTTCCATCCTATGGTCGTTTCGTTACACTGCTTCCTTTTTTCACGCTCAGCTTGCCATAGAAACGATTCACCGTTGGCGTTATTCGTATGCCTGTTACACGTCTCACCATCGGAACGACTCTACGGTGACTCTCCGTGATTTAATTACCTTTCAAATTGCCATTCTAATTTTAGTCTTCGTTCGAAAGGTCTGGAACACGAGCACAGTTCTATGGAAGACAAAACTGTCGACGTGTTCACAAGACGAGACATAAGAGGCAGTGTCGTGCAGAGAAAACGTACGAGGACTATGTTCTAGGATAGTGATAGGTAGTAATCCTCTATCGAACGTGTATAAGAGGTAAATAAAATGGCGTAGGGTGCCGTATACTCCGTTGCAGCGATGCTATACCTGTGTGTATAAATGGTCCGTAATCTCGGGACGGGCAGGACCACCATGACCGCTCCGTGGTCTCTCCCGTGTAATACGACAGACTCGTAACTCATATCAGGGCGCCCACGCCCTCAGGTAGCGGCGACAACGCCGGACAACATCGGACACCCAGGGCGAGGACACTCAATTAGGTTCTTCTCCTTCCATCGCGTTCTACCGATAAAACCTCCCTACTCGCGTTTATGGACGGGAAAAGGACGGAGGATTATCAACCTGACGTCGGACACCTTGCGCTCTTTCGCCACCTTCTCTTCACGCCGCGTCACCCTTCGTACGACTCGCGTTGAAAAGAAATTTCAACGTCAGAAGGTTCAACGCAACTTTGTAGACTTTTTAATCAAGTTTCACAATTGATTGAAAAATTTAAGGGAAAATCATAGCTACTTCTTTAACAGACTGATACATTTTTAACCCTTAATAAGATATGTGTCAGCCTGTGTATGTTTTTATGTCTTTTGCATGATGCTTACTATTCCTCGATAAAACTAGTATTAACACGTTCGACGCGGAGCCGATTTGGCTTCACTTTCAGATGCTTAGGCATACAGAAAAAAGAGCAAATGTCATCTCTGTTTAAAATGTTCCAATAAAATATGGTAGAGAAGTGCGATATTATAAAGAAATTTTATATTAAATAAAATTTATTGAAAAAAGTTACGCAATTTCATCATGAGAGAACCCACGAATTGCTCATGTGGAGGTTTGGTGAACGCAGAAATTCGAGGTTCGTTACGAAGACGAAGGAGGAGTTTACAGGGTGCCGGAAGGACCAGGCTCGAAGTGGGCTCAGCCGGTGGTCACACACCCACGACGACGTGGAGGACGACAAGGGCTATTACGACGACTACCACGGCGACGGTGGTGCAGGTACGATCGGCAAGAGATCGGTATAATGAGCAGAACCAATATTAGTCGGTGTGGCCACCGTCCGGCAAAGGAGTTGGCGAACGAGCATCGAGCCAGGGGGATCAGCCGGGTAATTGCCATTACGATATCATCTAAATGCTCTCACGGCTGTCCGTAATGAAGACACACACGGACAGCATCGTTCTCGAACACCTACGTGTGTAACCAAGCTGGATATCGACGTACGTATTCGCGGCGCGGTGATCTTTCGCGCGCGTACTTACTCTATCTTTCTCTCTCTTTCTTTCTTTCGACTCTTTGGATCTACATTGATCCACAAAGACTTCTACTTGCTTTGAAACGTCCCTCGTCCTCGTCTCCGTAACACCGTGACTGCCCAATGCCATCGACGAGATATGAGGCGTGTCTAATTACGCGATCGGTGCACGTCCAATCAAACTGCCTTCCTGTCGACGATCACCGTCACCATTATCGCGATCGTCCCTTCGAGGTTTGTCTCACCCTTTTCCGTTCGCGCCTCCCTATGACTGGTCAAGCTGAGTTCACGAAGTGTGTCGGTGGTTGACCCCGTGAAATCGCCTCTCGAAATAACGGAATTTCAATCGAGACATTGTCTGTCGATAGTATAGAATCTTCCAATAAAAGCGATAGAACTTTGAATTGAAATTAAACGAAAAATACGGAAGATAATCTAGTACTCGCTACTTTATTTTAAAGTACATTCGATGGTATGATACACGAAATGTAATATTACATAAATGACTATCACGATCTCAAGGAGGGATGTATTATTCTTTGGTATCGAGAGAAAAGATAAGAAACCAAGATCGATAAGACTGAAACGAAAGGTAGAATGTTTTGAGGTAATTTACCAAGCGACTCGATGGAATAATTTTAGTTTAAAATTGTAAATGTTACACGCAGCGGTATCGCATAATTACGGGTGGTTCGGGACGAAATCTCGTTAAGTCAACACGAGACACGTTCGAGTGTACGCGTTAGTCCGCGACTAACCTTTCGACGTGACTTTCCTACGATCAAACTCGTTCCTTGATAAGATCATCGGATGGCGTTACGTTCGAGCAGGTATGCGCGCGTAATCTCCCGATGCTGTTGCACCACAACGCGGGAGAGGTGATTTTTTGGTCGGCTTTAAGGACTGTCCACAACACACTGAGAAGAAAGAGGCGGAGCTGAGCTTGAAGATGCTGGGAAAATAGGCATAAAGGGGTGTAATTCAAACGTGTTATCTTCACGCATCGTAACCAGAGGTAATTGCAGATTTTATTCGCAATCAGAGCATGAATTTATCGGCGGCTATACTCTTCATTACTCTGGAGGGAACTTATTCGACCACGTTATTCGATTCGTCGCTAATTAGAGTAGTTGTAATATTCGCGAGGCGATCAATGAGTAAGAATCCTGTACCAATTTGTCATCAGGCAGCCAGTTCGTAATTTCCCTCGTAAAATTTTAAAGATCACACTAAAGCTTCGTCTGGTTATTTATGCCTGTTAGCCTAAGGGGAGCGGGAACACGCGGATATGTTAATGTCCAATAAGCTATTCGCGACTGGGGAATATTATAAGAATTAATGTACCCGGACGATCTAAAATAATTACTTAAGAGAAACGCCGCTCGTGTACTATAGCAAAAAGGTCGTATAAATTATTAATGTTTACATGCTCGGTACCGAGTGAAGCTGCACCTTCTCGATACACCGTTTCTCTCTCCATTGGTGAGATTCATTTCGCGTTTCAACCCTTTAAATACTTACACATCAATCTAAATTTTCAATCAATCGAAACTATATGGAGAATTTCAGTGACTCTAGCGTCATATATTTCATTAACGAAAACAAAAAAAAATTCTAGTTTTTTATATGAAAATATAAAATTAAATTAATTGCTGCAATACAGACGACTTCATAAATAAAGTTGCAAAGTAGTCGGGGAATATTTTAATCACTAGTCTAATTAAATTAGGACTTCTAATAAAAAAATGTGTAATTTTTTTACTTTGTAAAATAATTTTATATGTGATAAAAGTGTAAAAAATATATTTTCCAAAAATTTGTAAACAATTTCGAGAGTAGTATTTTATTTTTTTCCCAATTCCTTTTCTGTCAATCCGTTTCAAGCAACACATTGCACACTGTCTTGTGCGTCGCCCGAATCTCTCTCGGGATAAACTGTTAAGGAGTAAAAGACATCTGTGCCTATAGTTGAGGATTAAAGGGTTAAAGATCTCAACTCGATCGAATGTAAAATATCCACCATGTTCGTACGATCAGTTTCTTTTTCATTTTTTTTTTCTCTCTCTCTCCGTTGTTGCTGTTTCTTTGTGAAAGTCTGCGGTTATACCTGTTATTTTTCACCAGCGAGACAGGGTTACACGGTTTTCTATTTACACGTATGCAGATTAGCAGTATTCACCGCTTCCTGATCGACGTCTCATTGGCGAACACGATACACGCATATACGGCTGGAATATATATCCGGCGAGGTCTAACGCACCGCGGCGCGCATGTTTGCAGTGCAAACTTGTCAAAAGGCGTGTTCGTCGAATATGGGGGCACCGTGCTCCGACAACCTGGGTGGCAGACACGTTTCGAATCTCATCACCCTAGTGATGCCGGGTGTTGAACTCGTTTCGCTCAACCGATCAGAAAAGATGAACCGACAGGCTCGTTGCGCGAGTGCCAGCCTTTTACGAGTCGTATTTAACAAAACGTCGTTTAATGAACTACAACCACTTGACTGGTATCATACTTGTCGCGCGTGCGCGAGATATTTCATTAAAAGAAAGTTTACACTTCGTTCGTAATCTCGAAGGTGGATCCTTTGCAGCACAACATTGCCTTACAGGAACCGTATCTGTATCTCATTATAAATGAAAGTAAAATTTCCAAAGAAGGGAAAAAAGATTTTTGTCAAAATTATTCGCAGATATTAGTGAATTGTAAATCTACGAATATCTGAATTTAACATATTTCTCTAAGAAGAATGTATGAAATGTGAAACTATCTTTAACTTGATTAAATTTTGCAGCGATCTTCCAATAATTTTTCAACAGAGAAATTCTAGTGTTCCGAGAATGTTGCCTATTAGTACAATATTTCTTAGTAAAATTTTCAATGGAAAATTTAGTTCGTTTGAAAAAAAAAAAATTAGCGAAGCGCATGGTTAAGGACATATACATGGCTAACAAAGTGGGGAAATTTCAATGAAGGTAGATCAACATTCACGACAGTCGTAAACGTCAGGGAAACAGCGAGAATTCGTTTGATTGGTTACAGCTTGTCATTCGCACCGATCCACTGCACCAATATGCAACAGTGTATGCCTGAAAATCCGTCTCAGCTTACAGATCAATTAACTTAACGACTGGCAGGTACTATGGCGGCGAGTTAACGCGTGGTTTCGCCGGAGAACGCCCTTAGAAACGCCTCGTGGCCTGTTCATAAAGGCGCATAAACACGAGCGTGTCGACGTCGCGAGTTTATTAACGCCGACAATTATACCGCCGCCGGCTAGGCGTGATTTACAAGGGGAGTTCGTGAAACTTTGCAATGCCTCGCTCGTCCCTTTTTGGTCGACTTTGCTGTGTGCTGCTACGCTGCACAACCGTCGTTCTCGTAACGTCAAAGTGTTTCCTGGAAATGTTTCTTTCGGACCCGAAAAAGCAAGGAAATTTAGGGTAGGGCTCAAGTTCGCTCGTACACTTAAAAGACCGGCTGTCGTCGCGAGAAACATTATCGTAAACACGCGAGAGACACGTTTGATACAACGTGTTACGATAGTCGAGACAGGTGATAATTCGCAATCAGTACGCGATCGTGATGACGGTGATTTCTTTTTTGTTTTTTCCTCAGACAGCGAACCAGGCGCTGGTTGCTCGAACACGCGGTGAAATTACAGCGAAAGGGAAAGAGAGTTGGAGAGATGAAGAGTTTAAAGAGAGGATAAACGAGTCCGCGGTACCTGTAACCAGCCGCGTAACTCTTTCTATAGCGAGCAACCGGCCCAAGAATGTGGCTACCTTCTGTTCCAAGAAGAAAGCCAAGTGGACTTGAACCCTGGAAAGCCGCGGTCTCTACCCCGGGCTCCAGGATTCCCCTAATTTGTTTGAGTGAAACAATATCGAGTTACGACCGATGTTATCGCTGAAACACGCACGTGCTACGGCACACGGAAGGTTCATCGCGGCCCTCTGACGAGCTACCGTGCCGAGCTATCTTCACGAATCTCCTCCTCGCTCCGAAAAGAAGGCGGTGGAAGGAAGAAACGGAGAAGAAGGAGAGTAGAGGACGGGCACGGAATGAGCACACAAGACGACTCCCTTCCTCTGACGCACTTGAACCATGCAGGACTTATACAGCGTATATACTTATATACACGAACAACTTGTAACAATTAAATTAATAGAAATATCAATTTCTGTTTTTTCATTTTTGTTTTTTTTTTTGAGTAATGTTTGTTCAGTTGGTGCTTCGATGAATAGACTCATAGACAAAGATCTTACTGAACGTTGTGTCACGAAGAAAGTTCATTCTTACGTGTAGATCGATTGGCGTTGAGTTCGAGGACACGACCCGCGGTTCAATGTAATAGCACGAGCTCGTGCACGGTGTTCCGGTCACTCTTTGTGAAAGGGACCGTGCGTAGAACGTTCTCTACTACCGTGGAAACTCTTTGACAAGCCGACACGCCACCCAACGCGCGAAATTAGGGCCGTATCGAGCAAAAAAGATCCGATATCCTTGCCACGACAAGATGTTCGCTGCTTAAAATTCCACCCATGGCCCGTACGACGTGGCATCAATGATGGATCCACCTCCTCTTCTTCTTCTTCTTCTTCTCCTTCTTCTTCTTCGTCTTCTTCTTGTTCCCTTTTTCATGGTCCTCCTCCGACCAGGAAACCGAGAGGAAGAGTGACAGGAAAGGGACGGTCTGTGGAACGTCAAGAACGAGATCCCAGATGCGAGACAGCAAGGGACACGGAGAAACTGTCACGCGACATTTGTGAACGTCACTCAATGAAGTGTCAAAACAACAATATCCTCCTTCAACTATGATTGTTCCTCTTTCTCTTTAATACGTGTTTCTCGTTTTAAGCTTAATCCCTTCCCCCCTTCTTGGTAGTTTTTCTTCGTTCGTTTTTCGCAGTGGAAGGAAGAGAAGCTCTCCGTCGAACACGTCGTACGCGCGTGCGGACCAATCGCATTTATTAAGGCGCAGTGTCACCGAACACGTTACCTCCGTCCACCTTGTACGCGTACCTACAGCCTCGAGGTGTCAGCCACATCGATCGAGAACAGGTCGCGACGCGTGTCCCCCCATCGTGTATCCTAACGAGACAAAACGAAGCAATCGAACCGGCCGATCCCGACGCATCCACCGTGCGGCGTGAAGCGATCCTTGCCTACAGACCTTCCCAATTTCAAACTTCCAGGAACTACTTGCTAATTGGCATTTTACTATCGCGTAGGAAAATTGCTTACACAGTCGAATTTCGCTTTTCCAAACATTTTTTTTTTTTTTAATGACGTCTTCATTTTGAGATTCTCTGATTTTTGGATACTTGTGATTGATAGGAAGGTATTTGTAATTTTCATTCTTAAAAATCGGACCAAAGAGTTTATTGATTGATTTATGGGAAGCTGTATTCGGAGTTGAAAATTTTGTAAACATATCTACGTTAAAGAATAACTACATATTTTAAGCTAGTATGCATTGTATAATTGGGAAATAAACCTTACAAGATTGAGTTTTGTATTCCTTTCAAAATGAAGTTAATGTTACGTAACACAGTAGCACGTTTTCGTTATCAATTTACAGTGTCAGTTATTACTTATTTTGTAATTAATTGTACTTTTAATTACCATTAAATAAAGTCCGCGAAAGACTAAGCAGAATTACCAAAGATCCTAACGAAACATACAGTAGATTTGATCGAGATCTTACTTCTGTTAAGAAACAAGAAGGCCAACTTGCTCTATCAATCAATTAACGATTCACCAGAATAGAAACACGATTTACAAAAACGTATCGCACGGTTATCACCAATATCGTCAACTCTAACAACAAAATTTCTCAAACTTAATGGCGTTAGCGAACGTGCTAACCCTTGAACACAAATTCAAAGAATCCCATCAATTCGAAGGCATGCAGTCTCGCGAGAAAATACGATCGAGGAGCGAAATTACACGCGGCCTAACGATACCGATGATAGCGCGTCATCCCGGTGAACGCGGTGTTTTACCTGAACATTCGAAACGTGAGAGGAATGCCGGCTTGAAATCGGCCATGTCGGAGCCCGCGGGACGGGACAAAGGGGATCGTGATTCCCGTCCGTCAGTCTCCGTATCCTGTCTCCGCGAAAGAAACAAGATCGTGTGAGGAGGATGCAGAAGTAGAAGGAGGCGGAGGAGAAGAAACGAGACAGAGGAAGGAGGTGAGGAGAGAAGCGAGATGTAGAATAGAGAAGGACAGAACGATTGTGGGATAGAAGAGTTCGTCGAGGAAGGGAGGAAAAGGGCGAAGAGAGTCGTTTTGAATGCCCTGTCTCCTTTCGGAGAGCCGGATGCTCTCTCGTCTCGGGCGGACGCTTCGCAGCGTAATCCAGTTTATGAAACCCTGGACGCAACCTGCATGGATATACGTGCATACTATAAACTACATCCTGGTGTGTGTACAGTATGAATGTACACCGTCTATTTTGTCGGTACGGCGCGAATGGACAGGAAACGGTTCGGTCTGAATACTTCTGGAATTGGATTAAGACCATTCTAGACTTGGGGGCCAGGCGGTATACCCCCGTAGTAGTTTCGTCATGGTTTCGCCAATGAACGATACTACTACCACACTGCCTTTTTCTCTCTACCTGTGCTTGCTCTTGCTACGATTTCCTGTGAAAACCGACAGATTATCCGAGAATACATTTTTTTCCTTTTTTTACGGAATACAGGATCATCCAGGAAAGTCGTCCGGCTTTCGAAGGATTATTCCAAAGCTTGTGATACTTTATATATAACATCACTCTTAGAGATACAATTGCATCGAATTTTCACGTGTGTGAAAAGAGTGAAAAGTTACGAACGAGGAAGAAATTGACGATAGAATGAATATTCTTCATAGAGTACCGAAGTTTTTGCAGAAACACTTCACAATGTAAACGATTCCTAATTTACGAACGATAATATACCCTTTTTGAACGTGTCGGGGGAAAGGGAAGGAAAAACGAGAAAAAAAAGACACTGCTTTCATAATTCTCCGTCGCGAGCAACGAACCAAGGTTCATCGAATATTCCGTGAGCCTAACGAGTTACCAGCCGCTGCTAATTGCGCAATTAGTTTGAATTTGGGCGGAACCGTTCGCGTCCCATCTCAGAGGTGCGGCGAGTAAGGCGTACGACCGTGGTTAACTTCATATAAACCGACGGAGATACGTGAAAAAAAGGCATGTGGAGAAAGGAGAAGGGGCAACGGTGGTGTAGAGAAGAAAAGAAGGGAGACGAAAGGGAGACGAGAACCGCTAATTAGGCGCCGCGCGCGAATACCGTGTCGGTATATATCGGGCGCCGTGATTATGGCTAAGCGAAGTCTCGTAGAAGGTAGAACAGGCGAAAGGGTGACGGAAGGGGCGCAACGAAGAGCGAGAACGACTAGGTACGTGCGCGGCTCATACGTGGGCTTCATTAACGGGCCGTGTTAATTAGTCGCAGATAGCCGATCGGCCGTGGTTGGCATACAGTACCGGGCAACCTCGTCGATGCCCTTCGTCCTGAAGCGAGCGAATGTGCACACACAAGCACACCCGTAGCTGGCTACTGCCTCTCGCCGAGTTGAAAAAAATGTACGTGATCCTTGATTTTCATCGAGTCCACGTGGACCCGGGTCAAGAAAAGTCATTCGTTTAACAAGCTTCCAGGATAAACCGTAACCAATTATAACGGGACGTTTTCGGACCACCCGTATGCTCTATTTGTATATACAGCAAGGATTACTTGTTTTCCTTATCCTTTGACTTATTCCACGTGAACCTTGTCCGCATCAAATTCTTGTATCACAAGGTAGGTTTCGCTTAGGCTCTAATTAGCAACGGTTCGAGCAAGCTTATCGATTCTCTCCCTTCATCAGCGTGGCTTTTATCGCTTTAACCCTTCGTAACACGATTCTCTTTTATTTTTTTCGTTCGTTGGAAGAAAAATCGCGGTTGATTATCATTTTACATTTTGATGGGAGAAGTAAGGATTAATAATTATTACAATGAAATTGAGTGGCAGTAATGTACATCTAGGAGTATGCTAGAGAGAACGTAATTATAAAAGTAAATAAAATCTCATGTCTTCTAATCCATACGTAAATTTATCGTAGCTACTCTCTTGCTGTCTGCACCTTTTGTAATTGCCTAAACATCCTATATTAAAAATATAGACACAGGATAATTTCCAAGTCACACAGCATTGTGTAATGTCAATACAGATTTTCTGCTTGATAATTCACGAGTGATTTGCAGTGATCGATCCAACAGGCACAGAGATCCATCCTATCAACCGAGAGTTTACATTTGAGATTGCGTTATTCCATATCCCCGTATGCAATAGGAAGCATAAATCGGTTCTGAGTGTAATGCTCGGAAATTGTTAGCTAGAAATTGATTGGACACGGAACGCGTCAAGTAATCAGGAAATATGGTGTACGAGGCAAAAAGGCCTCGTTGAGATCTAGAATAAAGCGTGCAACGGGTATACGGAACGAGACATTAACGACACGTGGTGGAGGCACGCCTACCGACAAGGCGGCGCAGGTTGGCCAACCGCTTGGCGCAATTAACATTAGCCGATCGGAGGCTCGGCTCAACGTTAATTAACGAAACGAAACGTTGTTCGAAACGTTGACTGTTCGTTCGTTCGTTCCATCGTTCGTAGACAGAGATAGAGGGGGTGTAGCAACTGTTGGAAGCGCAAAGAGACGGCGGCACCTTTCGTCTCTAGCAGAAACTATCCACGGTCGAGCTATTTAACAGTTTTCAGGCTGTCTCCGCGCGTCAGGTACAAGACAGGAGACGAGGACAGCGTCCAACCTTCGTCCGCAATGCTATGCATCGTTGCACCGGCTACCACCGCCGCAAATCGACTGCAAAGATCCTTTGCGGTAAGGCGGCTGTTGCACTTGTTCATTAAAACGGGGAAGATTGTTTATACATGGTTGGTTGCGGAATTTTTTTTTCACTTTATCGAAGCTAGACCTATTGTTCACCGATGAAACCAAAATAGTGCATTTTCTCTGTTAGTTGATCTGGTTTGTTTGAACGACTAGGTATAGTCGGTGGAACTGATATGGTAAAGTTTGTAAAATTTGTTGAATATCGATGTATATACACATAACAGTTCGAAAGAGATAATTTGGTCATAATAATACTTAATTTTTCATCTTATTATCTTTTATATAAAGAAATTAAGGAACCAGATAAGAAACTCGAAATTTAATTCTTTCTGTATTTAAACTGTATTTATTCTGTATTTAAAAAAATTGGTCAACATCTGAATCTTTAACTGCACGTAAACACTTTTGCTTCTTAATTTTCTAACCTCACGGTATCGATTCAATCAACTGTACATACACGCGAGGCTTGAACAGTGGGTACAAAAGGACATTGGATAGAGAGAAATGTAGAAAGTCAAGCCAACTGGCGGAAGACAGGAAACAAAGGACCGTTTTCTCGATGCATTATAATAATAAAGGCCGAAGTCACTCGTTACTCGACAAGTCACTAGCTGGTCATGCACCTACACCTCAAGCTTAGCGGTCGAAACGTGGAGTGGGCACACACAGCCGGGGTCGTTTCTTCAATGGAATGGTGGGCGATCTACCATGAATGGAGGTCATTTATTCGCATTCAGCATCGTCCGACTGCATCGTGGACCTGCCATTGTGTGCAGGAGGACCAAGACTATACGAGGGCAAAGTCTATGATCTGACAAAAAAGTCGGACACCTCCGACATGACACCGGCCGGAGGTGACGTCTATCTCACCTCCTTCTTTTCGTTCGTTTTCCCTTGAATCATTTTTAAAGGGTATCTCACTCTCATCCTCCTGTCTTCGAGTATACGTTGAATGATCACTTAGCCACGGTTCCTTTTACCAGGCACTTTAACCTTGCTTTTGACAGTCGCAGAACGACTATATTACAATGATGATGGAATGACGAGCTGTTAAAGGAATCACATTCTCTAGCTAGTCAACAGGTCAATGACCTTTCGAAGAATAATTTCGAATCGAATATATGAAATTCTGAAAAGACACTTCTAATACACCGAAATTCTGTCGAATTGGATTGTGTAACAGAAACAGAACGAATTTAACTCGCTTTAAAGTATGTTCGGGAAAAGAGTTTAGTCAAAATAAAATTCATCTGCAAAACATGTGCTCCGTAGGCAGATTATACGGAAAAATTGTTTTAATAATAAATGCTTCAATTAGAACATACGTTTTTATATATTTTTTAGTTAAAAATAAATTATTTAATTGACGAGTGTAGTAGAATTATGATAGTTTTAATATTACTTCATTCTTATTGACCCCAAACCCCGTAAGAAATACAGCTGAAAATATGCTATCGAAATAAGTAGGAACGTTTCTCATAGAATCTACAATGTATCACAGAATGTTCAGAAGCGTATCTTCTCAACCCCGATCGCTGCATGAAATTCAAAACAGACTCGTGTGAAACTTGGTGGTGCCTCAATAGCTCAATGCTCATGGAGGAGCACGGTATATGCAACAATGTCCGGGTTAGGTTCATATCGCGTAATCAAAGGCGAACTGCTGAGACATTGGTTCTCCCTACACGTCCACAATGCGAAACAAGTGGTAAGCGTTGGCTGGTCGCGCAACACGTGCTATTGTGCGTAGCCATGGGCTAACGCATAGAAGAGTCCCTGAAGAAAAGGCTGTAAATCCCCGAGTTCTCTCATGCGCGTTTCATTGTCCACAGTGCTTACAATCTCGCTCGTTTCATGGCAAATCCTTCGTCAGGATAACCTGCAGCCACGACGTGTGTGGCCTGCGTGAACGTGTCGCCGCTGCCGCTCCACGAAATTCATCGTATTCGCAATCCCACGCAGCCCATCACAACGAGAACAACACCGTCGAGGCAAATCAAGATCCTGGAAGACAACGTTGCTGAATTCGGAACATGATGGTGTTGTTAGGCGTGGCTTGGGGTATACTCGTGACTTCTGTCGCGCGGGAAAGTGGATCAAGATCATTGTCTTGCTATTATTGAATCAGCGGGACACTGGCGACCGTACTCACTTACGTAAAGTACTTTCGAGAGGTACGATTGTTTGAAAAGGTTTTGAGAATAATAGAGGATCGTCTGAAAGATGTTCCTGGATGACCAACTTTATCATCCACCGCTGGGGTCGGACAGATTTCTCTGTTAGTCACTTGATGTGCAATTATTCTGGCGCCGTACTGTCTGGGTATACAGAATCTAACGTTTTTATCCTTTAACGCTATGTTCGTAATTTGATCTGATTTTATTTTCTATTAAAAAAAGAAAATATATATTTTATATACTTTTTCTCTTTACAATCTCTGATCGTATTAGTATTCGAATATTTTTAATTATAAAGTAGGGAGATTCAATTTCTATTTGGGAAGTGAACGCAGTTAAAAGGTACAATTTCAGAATTGACAAAGCTCCTCATCCAACACCGCCATAGAAAACAAAGACATTTCCCGAAGCGTGTCTAACCTGATATTATCCCGTTCATTAGGATCGGTCCGATATTTTCCAGCTATTACGAAAACATTGGACCTATACTTCGCAACAGGTGGGCCACGCTGACCAGACGAAAGATCCACCCCCATGGACCTTCGTCATTGATCGAGGAGACCCACGTACGAGCAAGGTGGTCGAATCCATGGGGGTGGATAAGCTCGGTCATTTTTCCCGACACGAGGATCGATTTATTATTAGCAAGGTGGCGGATAGCTCGTTCTACGGTCCCTAGAGGGATCTTATATAGCACCAGACACGCGCCATGTGGAAGCAGAACTTGCTATGATATATTGCGGGGGTGCTTTGAAATTTCACGTGAGAAATCGTGCACAATTCATCGTGGGCGTCACCGGTAGAATTAGGAAAACAAAAATAGATGAGATATTGTGGCTGCTGGAACGAGAGGGCTATTAGAATTCCTTGGAATTTCCACTGACAAAATTCTCAGAATTCTATCCCGAATTTTCTTTTTTTCTTTTTTATCAAACACGAATTCTTAAACGAGAACAAGAGAGGAAGTGTTCACAAAAAAAAAAAAAAAAAAAAAAAATAGAGAAAAACCTGTAGATCCGAGATTCAATGAACGCATGCAACATCATCGTGACATCGCAAACGTGGAAACAGCACCAGCTGACATTTACCTGAAGTATTAGCTAGGTAACCGTGTCGTCGGTAAAAATCAAATAGAGAATACGGCTAGAGGCACAGAGCTGACAGTTGCGGCTACAAATGAGCCTGTGCCTTCATGCTCGTCGAGCTTTCTCGGGTGGCCACATGGTGCAATTAAACACGGCGCCGACTCTCTTTGTGCCACGCGTCCCGAAGGTGCCATATGGCCCTTCGGCACCCTCTTTGGTCCTCTTCCCTTCTCAAGGGTCGTGCTAGATAACTAAGTGGTTAAGAACACAGCCTCGAGTGTATCCTCGAGAACGTCTTCTTTCTCTCGTGAACCGAAGAAAGCCACTGCAGACGTCCGAAGAGTTGAGAGAAGCGTACCGTTTGTTCGGCAAATACGATAATATACCAAAGATACCGTTTTGAAAAAAAGAAGGAAAAGAAATAAAAGAAAAATTGGTAATCTCGTTAATTCAGGCTGGAAAGGAAAGGATTGACCTTTCGTGGAACGAAGGGAGCTACTTAAACTCATTTCCGCGTGTAAAGACCGTTAACTCTGAGCGTATTGCCTGTAGGCATGGCGGTTAGAATAATTTCTGCGTTTCTGTGCCAACGACTCGAGGACCCCGCCTTTCGTCCTTTATCCTCCTACCGTTAACTCCGATTTCGTGGCGATTCGAGTGGACGGTACAAACAACTCGGAATAATCGGCCAGGTGAACCGTCTTTCAGCTCTTTTAGAGCAATCGGTGCATCAAATAGCAGGTTACTTGAACTGTATGTACTTATTGTTAGCCATACTTGAGGAAACTCGATCGATTTCGGGAAAGAAGGAATAATATCCTGCCAGAAAATTTCTGGTTCCGTGATAATCTTCGATTATCACAAAGAATTCCTACTGGGAAATATTCACAGATTGCTGAAGATCTCAAAGCAAACATTATTCGTGTTATCGGTGAGACACGATCTGATTTATGTGCCAGAATCATCGAAAATTCGGTTTGCCGTGTTCACTCCACTAAAATGCAATCTTGGCGGTCATTTATATAATGTTGCATTTCCTGTACAATGCCAACAAATGTACTTTAGAATAAAGCAGTGAATACTAGATTATCTGTTTGTTTTTTTCGTTTCATTTTAAGTTGTATTGCTCTTATTGGAAGACCCTATATTTCAAGAATAGCACGTTGATGATTTTTCGGGGGATGAATTCCTCCCACGGAAGCGAAACGCAAGGACAGAAGATTAACGTGGTAAAAAAAAAAACATAGAAATCCGTTTGATCAGATCCAAAGGGTGGTACAGTCGGACGGAATAGCTGAAGTGTGAAGAAAAGGCGTGGAATCTTACGTGAAAATTTGAAAGGATTGCGAAAGACGTTGTCCAGGCATCAAAGATGATCTCTAAGAGAGTTTGTACGAATAAAGAAGGTATATATACGGGAAAAACATTCTTTCTGGTCCGCTCAATGCTCCATTCCCATGCAAGAGAGTTCTGTACAGGAAGGGGAAGGATGGAAAAAACATGGAGAATAGAGGATGGTTTCCAAGATTCGGGCAACTCTGTGGGAAAGGAATGAATGAACGACGTACCGGTGTCCTGCGGTGCTCTAGTATTATTCGCCAGGACAATGGAGTCTCAAGGACAGGCTGTTTCCAACGAAGGGGAGACGCAAGGTACCACGAGAAAGGGACTAATCGAACAAATTAAAAAAGAGAGCTCCTCCCTGCCATTCACCCTTTCCTTTCCTCCATTTTTCGAAGGATAAACCTTTCACTTGACTTGAGATTTATCAGTGAAAATTACCTAGTCCCATCGAGAATAAACTCTCGAATAAACCGAGACTTTCTTATGTACGATATTAAAGAAGTAGTAAAGTTTGAAAATATCAGAAAATTAATTTTTTTTCTTTGCATAAATTAAAATTACATCTCGAAAATATGATCATACAATATCAAGAACGAATTCATAAAAATAACAGTTTGATTCGTTCATTTTTAACTAAAGCTACATATACTGCAATGCTAATTTGAAGTATAAAATTAAAAATAAACATGTTAAAAATTACATTGAGTAAAATTTTCTTAACGTTATCTAACGAAGCTGCTTTCACTTAAAGAAAGAATTATTACAATATCTTTATTAATGTAGACAAACAAAATTTCTGAAAATCGCTCATTTTTCGTACGGTGAAATTGGGCCTTACTCCTCGAGGAGGCGGAGTTTCGCCTAACCTGGCCTGACGAGCGCGCAATTTCGAATTCCTGTGGGCTTAAGGAGGCCCTTGGAATCAGGTGTGGTCGGCTCCTTTGCGTTTTCTGCATAGGTGTCGCCACGACGTCGCGACAAAGGAGCCGAATCCGCGTAAAGGCGAGCCGGATAGACAACGCGGCGGCGAAACATCACAGGGCAGCCTAACATGGGGCCCCAGAAACGGGGCCAACCCAAGAGGCGCAGGCAGAAAGGGGGAGGGGCGAACAGGGGGATGAGGTGAAACGTTCGTCGCTCACGGTGCGTATTTCGCGACCACGGCTGAGAAAAAAACTTGTCAACAGCGAGACTCGCGGGGAAAAAGCGCTGCGTACTGAAGAACCAAAGGGGGCAGAAGAGAAACAAGCGGATGCCGGGGACTCGGAGACGAGAGATTAGCAGCGAAGCTTGGCTGGTAAAAAAGGCGAGTCCACCGACTGAATAATGCCCAGTTCCAGGGGAACTCGTTGCCAGGAATGCGAGACGTTTCAGAGGCCCAGCCTCTTTTCGCTGGGTACCTCGTACAAATTTGCTCTAATACGATAAAAACGTGGACACGAACGGTATTTACTTCACAAATTTAGCCGCGAAACTGGCTAAAGAATCTGTAAACGCGCGTTCGCCTGTTATGCGAAGTATTCTTAAAAATTTGTTCAAGAACATCGGTAGGGAGGAATGGAAAGATCGTATCAGGTGCAGCAGCATTGCGATAAGCCTTCGAAAAATAGAGAACCAACTCCATTTTTCTTCCCTTTTTACACGATTGTTCGTGCAGGTTCATCGAAGAGAAAAGGTCCAAAAGAGAGTCCTATTATTCGATTCGTCTGACAAAATGTGGAGAAGAAAGAGGTCCGTAGTACATCGGTGCACAGTGTGAGGGCGTTCTTTCGTAAGAATAGAAGTAAGAAATAAATCCGTATGGAAGCGAAGAAAGACAGAATAGACAGGTCTAGTATCGTTGAGAAAAAGACGTTCTACGAAATGTAAACACGATAAAATCAACAAGAAAACCTGGAGACCACGGAACAGAGGCGTAAAGAGAGCCACAGATAATTCTCGATACCGTGACGACACGATCGAGAGGAACCATAAAGAAAAAGAAAGAGAGTACAAAATAGGGAAGAGAGAAAGAGACTCTTTTCTATTCATCTTCGTTTTTACGTTTGAATGGAACGTTCGACCTGTGTGTACAGACCTATGTATACCTATGTATGGGGTACATCCAGGCTCTATGGAAACGTAAGGTGCAAGGTATTGTCGCGCGAGCATGAATGGACGAAAGAATGGAGGCTGGAACAAGTGTACCGACCCACAATGCCAGGAATGCGAGGAATCCAGAGTGATTTATGGAGTCACTCTTCGCGGAGCTCATCGACGTTGGGTGGAAAAGGGAACCACGAAGGACGAACTCGACGACGCTGGACGAAGTCGACGACGCCCACACAGCCCGGAGCGTCTCTATACCCGCTGCCAATTACCGATACCGTGAACATTCATAAATCGTAATTCGTTAATTCGCGGTGTTCGTGAGAGGGCACGAGGAGAGGTGAAGTGTGCGTACCGGAGAGCTAGCGGGATTCAAAATACGAACGTCCAAGCTCGCCTGCGGGCGGAATGCTATTCATTCAGTTCGAGAGATTCGCGTGGCCATTGTTCATGAGTTATGTTCTCGTAACGAGAAACGAGGCTCGAAGAGACGGTGTACGATGCTAACAGTGGACGATTCGAACGTCCTCTCGGTTCTGTACTCGCTCGGATACGTAATATAACAGTATGCCAATGGGGGTGAAAAAAATCGAGTTTCTAATTCTTATACGCTTGAGAAGGTTTTAATCTCGAATATTCTCGGCAAAGTTGTTTTATCGTTTTATTCAAAAAATCAGGTTAAACTTTTAAATATACCATCCAGCCACAAGACACAGTTAATCGTAACTTTAAAAAAAATTCCCAAATTTCTAATGTAGTTTTTATTTCTCTACGATAAATTTAACCCCTTAAGTTTGATAGTGTTTGAAGGAATCTGCTTTAAACCGACAGAGAAATTTTGTCGATAATAAGAAGATTAACAGAGAAAGGAATGCAGTTTCTCTGAAACTATTATTAAGATCGATACAATACTTCCACAGACGTCGACCTATCAGGAACGACACTGGCTCCTTCAGAGAGGTTTTCGTTACTTGGATGAATGAGACCATTATTCGCTTCTTACGAACGCAGGTTGTGAACGCGCGGTGTATGAGACCCTCAGCCGAAGTCGGATTACATTATGGAGTTTCTGGAGTACCTTAAACCTAACCCGTGTTACCTGGATGCCCCCTCTCTCCTTCCACTTTCCTCCACGTTCACGACTTCTTCTTCCTCGCATTCTTTCACCGTTCGAGCACGTAATACACCGTGCAAAGATGCGCTATACCTTCGAGGATCCATTAATTTTTAATGGTACATTTTTGGGTACCGAATCGGGACAACCATAATCGACTCGGCGAGCGACGAAGCTACGTTTTTAAAATGTATGAGTAAAGCATTCGTTCGACGTCGTCTGGTTAAAAAGCTTAAATATCCACCGAAGATTTCTCGGGTTAGAGACGCGAAGAGAGGAAACGTTTCGTAGGTTAAATAATGTGAATCAGGGAAAAAGATCACGCGCGTAGATTTTATTATACGCGCGAGAGATCGTGTCCTCGAGAGTTCCTCCCTATAAATCTCGGATCCAGGCCCTGTTTTCGTGATCTCGAGCACTCAAGCGTGCCGGCTAAATCTCCGCTCGCACAAAGGATTTCATAAAGTGGGTGGAACTTGTAAAGTGACCTTTTATGATCTCAATGAATGAGCGTCACGTGAACCGCCGCTACAATACGCCTGGGGATTTTCCAATTTTCTGTGTCACCGTCGTCGTAGAGATCGTATGGCCTCAGTGGTTCGTGTGAACGGGCCAAACGGCCCTTAAAACGGGAACAATTTTCACTAAGTTTGCAGAGAATGGTGATCGTTTCTCTCTCTCTCTCTCTCTCTCTCTCTCTCTCTGTGCTCCACCGTGCTCTTTTGAGTGATGTGAACACGACAAAGCGGTAATGGACTCTCTCGCCTGCGCCCGATGTCAGAAGTGAAAGTCGTTGTTTCGTCGTATTATTCCATTTCAAGCGTATTTATTCCACGAAATCAGTTCAACTGTTGTCAACGATCGAGGGCTGCCTTATCGAAAGCACGTGGACAACATTAAGTGCCAAGAGACACTGAGAGAAAAAGAGTACGGGAAGAAAAGAATAAAAAAAGAAACGAAAGAAAGAAAGAAGAAACAACGGTGCAGGTCTCGGGTGAAACGAGTTATTTGCCTCGTTCGCGCTACCGAATATCATTAGACAGGCCCCATTAACATTTAAAGCACCGTGTCCACGACCACCGAGATTCCACTTTCGATCAGGATCCCATTGATCTGTAGTGGACCCAAGAAACGAGAATCCACCTAATGATGTTGATCAGTCAATAGAGTTGACAGCGAGACCGTGATCGAACCGGTTGTAACGCGTCCACTTATGTGTCCCATTAGAAATGAAATTCTTAGTTACTAGATATCTTATCTAAGGAACCTGCCTCAATTTTCTTCGGACAAATATAGATTGAAAGGAGGTGAACGCATTAGGCAATATATTTCTCTCCTATGATACCTAACCCACTAGACAATTATAATCGTGCAAAAACGGAAAGGTTAACAGTCGAAGATCGGCGAGATATACTTGTTTCCTACAGGTGGTGTGTATCAATCGTGAGGAACAATTCTCAGTGTATCTCGAGAGTAACGGTCCAACAGCCAATGACATCTTCTCGATCTTCACGGAATGACGTGACCTCTGATCGGTCATCGAACGATCAGACTTAACCTCCATAGGATCCTTTCGATCGATTGGTCATTGTTCTCACGTTCATGACACTCGAGAAATCGAGAATCGTTTGGATTCACATGCAGACGATATAAGATGACTTGTCCAGTGAATGAACACTTTCAAAGCCACAGATCTGTTAATATTACGACGCTGTAATTCGTATACAGCGTCATCGAGTGACTCTATTACTTGTACTTTTCTCCATTGGATAGCGCTACTAATTTTATATCTCCTATTTTAACACCAATTGCTCACCGATGCAACTCTCCGAATTCTAAGCAAAAAACACCTCTTCTTACTAAGCACGACTGAATATACTTTGGTTTCGAACGAAGGCGCGCATTCGAAGAGACGCAAAATCGTGTGAGGGCGTGACTGGGAACACTTGGACGTTCTACATCTAGGATTCGCTTCGTGCCCCAGTGGCCGTAGAGAACATACGGTACTCGTCGTTTTCTGAGCGGCGTATCCCGCTTCGAGTAGAGACATCCCTGGAAGCATATCGAGCGAAGGAACAGGCAATGGTAATGACACCTGATACTCGAGAGCGTCCCGACAGAACGCGTGACCCGGAAACCGACCCGAGGCCATTTTTCGAGTCTTCGTCTAAAGAGACGCGATCTAGATGCTCGCTCAACTTGGTCTCCCTGTTTTCTTCCTCACCTTCTCTCCAACCATTCTTTTCTGTCTCTCTTTCACTACTTCCACGTCGAAGTTCTAACAGTCGAACTTCGTACAACCAACAGAGACGCGAAGAAAGAAGGAGAGAGAAAGAGAGAATCCGTGTAATACCATACATATACAAGAACGAGCGAGATTAGAGGGACGATGGTCTCAGCTCCGACCGTCCTGGACCTACGGACTCTACGGTCTCTCGAGGTCAACCCGCTTTGGGGCATCGTGCTAACCGCACCGGTGGATCCTTCTCTACCCGGAAACGGGTTTCTATCGGCCTCTCTAGCGAGCTCGATCCTAGGGTAAGCTGCCTTCTCCTTGACTATCCTCTTCGTTTTCCGGTTACGATCGCTCATAGGGGTTTTATGGTTTCTTTGCTTGAAGGCGGAATGCAGTTTACTCGTATCGACGAGTTAGGTTATGAGAAAGGTGCAGTTCGAAGGGGTTATTGAATTTTGGAGATTGTTCCTCTGGTATAGGAACCTTGCTGATTGATATTTCGGTAGTGATTTACACTCTGAGTGATTTGTGTTAGGAGGAGCAAACAGTTCGCTGAGTTTCTTTTCACAGTTTGTAGAATTATTTCAAATCTTTTCTATCTTGACGATAAAACAACCTGCGTATTTCTGTACCTTACAAAGGAATAATTGTAGCTAGAGGAATACGTTCGAATTATATTTCTATTATTAAATGCAAATCTGTCTTAACGTGTCTAATCTGGATTTCACCACTGCATCAGTGCATTTTCCCGTGAGAGTTAAAACGTTTTCGATATCTTCGATATCGTGGTGTGATCATTTCACATAGAAAGCTAATTAGAGTAGCCGGTAGATAACGTAAGCTTTAGTTATGACGTCAATAGACATGCCGGTAGAATAAAGTGCTAACGTCATTACAATATCACAATTCGTCGAAATACACATCGTGAGTTAGGCATTACCGGCATGAAATCTTAATCCCCCTGACAGATATCGAGCACAATGTCGACTAAAGGTAACCAGAGAGCACCTATCAGAGTATTATATTGACATAGGAGCAAGAGAAGACTGGTCATGGAACAGTGGAGTCAGAAATATAACACAATAGGCAACGAATCGAATTAAGCAATATCCTTCGTCGATCGATCGGCCACGTACACACGGCTTCCTACCCGAGGTTGTTACGAAGATGAACCTTGTACGAGCAGAGTAGCCGCACCTCCGTGCCCAGATGATTATCCGTTCTCGGAGGATCGTCAGGCTAGAGGCACACGACTTCCTTCCTCAATTCCCGTGGCAATCAGACCGCGATTTCTACCCTCCCATAGACACAACGGGCAATTAGTTCGTCGAGCGTGTATCGGAGTGTATCGACCGATCGGCACGGCGGCTGGCGTCCTGCTGCCGTTCGTGATTTATGCCGCATTGTCTTCTGCCCCACAGCAGCGGTCGTATAGCGTCGACCGTTCAAATCCATCCGTCCTTTTATACATATATATATACACACATCCTTACCTCTTTCTCTCGTGGCTTCTTCTACCTCTGTTTCGAATCACTCGATATCGTGATTCGATATCGTTGTTTCAGTCTTGCCTCGAATCTGTCTCTACGCGTGACCGAGTACTCTTCTTTCTCTGTTCGTCTTTCTTCAAAGTGTTCCTGCCTCGTTCGTCGTTACATGCCAAGATGTTAGGCGAGGAGGAGTGCTCGTCGCGGCGTAACCTCATTAGTCGCCTGATGTCTCTCTTAATTGCCCCACCTGCCTCCCCTCGCGTTTATTTATTGACGCTGATCGTGATCGCCCATAGCCTCGGTACCATAACATTTTCTCCTATCGTGTATAGAAGGCAGTTGATCCTCTTTGCGATTCGTTTTATTCAAGCTTTCGAGTAACGACGGAGAAAAAAAAAATTTCACGATTCTCTAGTTCATAACGTTAGAGACATCCATCGATCGGCACGTTTCATCGTGCACAGATGAAAAATCGAGACGCGGACACGTCTCTTGTGTTTCGCTCGTGTCACTGAACCACGTGGCCATATATTTTCCAACAACGAACGTCGACTCTCCCTTCTTACATCCCCGGTACCCGTCCACCGTGTATCGATCTCTTCTCACGAGTGATCGATGCGGAGATCCGAGGCTACGGTCTCGTCGATCGTCACCGTCGTCGATACCGTCGTTGTTACCCGATGATTTAAGTTCCTAACCCGAGACTCCTGCTGTCAGCCACAACACACAACGCCGTTCCCACTTCTACGCGGTGCTGCACCCTTCCAGCCTCTCTTCACCCGCTTTATCCACTCGCGTTTCTTATTTTTCTTCCCCTTTCTTTTTTCGCGTTGCTTATTTTCATGAGTTACGATTATTTCGAAACATCTCCGCTGACACGCGAGTCACGTACACTGCCGTTCATAAGTATTAGGACACCCGTTACGATCGAACAAATAATATTATCTGATTTAACCCTTTGCGGCTCGCGATATTTTATATTATTTATTTTATTTTATTTTATTTTATATATAAAATATTATAAATATAGATGTAAAATTTTTAGTAGATTTTGGTAGAGTTCAGCAGAATTCAGTAGACTTCAGTTTCAGCTTGTCCTAATACACATAAACGTGAGTGTACGTGTGCCCCACGATATGCCATAATTTATATTAGTTTAATGGTCTACATACGAACCGCTGAGATATCGGTTATTGTTCTTAACAATACAACACGAAAACCACGATATTTAATATAAATACCAGCCGAAAATCCTCTTTGATTTCTACGTTCGTTTAACTTGATCTCGAATTTATTCAGTCGTGACGGAGGCACGCGTTCGAGACCGATAATATTGTTCTACAAATCAGACAGCACGCACGCGTAGAACGTGTTCAGGTGCGGCAGCGTGAGCTTCGAAATACATATGAGGGAAAAGATAGATGGAAAAGGAACAAAAGAGAGAAAGAGAGAAAGAGAGAAAAGGGTTAAGAGCACGTGCGTCTTATACGTAAGGATTGCGAGAGGATCGAAGAGGTAGATCCAGAGGGTCGGTGCAGAGACCCGCTGAGTTATGGACACATTCGGGATTTCTTCAGGTTGTACTTGCTGGCACTGGTTAGAGGGAAAGGGCATAGTGCTTTATTGAATTGGGTTACATGATTTACGATACCGCCTCCCGATCTCGCTCGATCAGCACTCTCCTGTCGAGGTTGACTCGTAACGCTTAACCCTTTCGTGAAGTACTCGGTCTTTGCGTGGACTTTTTGTCGAGAACGCGGCGTTGTTGGCCCTTAGAGAAAACAAATCTCCGGCAGGTGCCGATAATCGACGAATTCGCGGAACAAGGTGAAAGGGATGAACGAGAAACGTTTGATTCCTTGTTGGACGACTCAATTTTAAGCTTGTCTGCCTTTCGAGACTATTCAGGATTTTCTGTACAACCAGTTAGACTTAGAAATTTATCTTTTCAAGAGTATTTACCTTTTCTAAAAAAAATAATTCTTTCAGAGTATTCTTATAGATTTTAAACTTAAGAAAGTTCCTACTGTATTTAAAAAAGATAATAAAAAGTTTGAAAAAATTACAAAAATAAGAGTGTTTTAATTTTTTTCTATGTGTAAAAAATACATTGACTTAACCCAATTACTCGAGTGAACGTGCAAAACACTATTGCAAAATAATAAAATATACCCGCCGGAGCAAATCGAGAAAGCAAACCCATCAATGTCGGCTTTGCCTGTGGAACTCGTGCAATCGAGACCCGTCATTTCGATCGAAAGGGTTAAATCTCGCGTGCAACGCGAACTGCTCGTGATATCGGTGGTTCCGTCTTATCTCAGCCGGGTCGAAGACAAATTTCCGACAAGCTGGGACGTTAAATAGTTCCCTCTCGCGGAGCGTGGAATGTACACGCGATATCAAGGCGGTCGAATGAGAAATGTAAATTCTCCCGTGGCGGCGTAGACCGATGTAATTTAGCGATGCTCGAGAAACCTACCGATCGTCGGAGAGAGGATTGTACGTGCGCACAGCCACGGAGAGATATTAGCGATAAGGTGTATCTGCTTCAACCTGCTGCACGAGAGCAATATTACCACGGATTGATATAGTGCCGCGTCCTGGTGAATATGTTGCTTCGTGTACTGTTCAGCATAATGACGTTGTACAGTAATGGCATGGTAATCACTGCAACTATTAATACACCGACGCGATATTTGTTCTCGAGCACGATCCGTTCTTAAAGAAAGAGAGAGAAAGAGAAAGCGTGGCCGAGATACTAAACGGTGATTATTAACCACGTATCTAGCCGAATTATAAAGATATTCCCGTTTGGGTTTTCGCACGTTTTCGATGTCTCGTAAATATCGATGAACCTCGCAAAGATCCATTATGCTCGTTTCTTAATCGTTCACACGGTAGATAGAATCGTTTCGAACGGTGAATTACGATCGTTACGCTACAGAAATTAAGCAACGAACCAGGCAATATCTACGGTTCATATATACGTGGAACGTTATTTTCACAACACGCCAGACGCAATGGATTGAACTTGAACGGTGCACGTGGCACGTGGGTTGGGGGTATATTCGAGGAGAAGTGCATAACGATAAAACAGAGGTGAAAAATCTTTTCCTCTGCAAGGTAAAACGATTTCAGCTGGGATGCGGAGCACGCGCCGTACCCTGGCTCGTACGTCAATAAAATCAGCGGGTGTGGCTTGGCTCATTGGCAGGCTCGTTCAGGGCCGCCTCGATCTCGCGATGCAGGAAGAGTATGATCGTAAAACTAGAGAGAACGTTCGTTTGCTCATCGATCGAGAGAAGGTGAAAATGTTTTTCTTTTTTTCCGAACGTTAATCAGACTCTGTGAAGTCATTTTATCGAATAAATAGAGATACAGAATATTGAATTCTCTCGTAAATTCTCGCTCAATCTGACGAGTTATGTTACGATTGTATCATATGGAGAAAAACAGAAACCTGTTGAATACGGTACAAAGTTCTGTTATAATCCGTATGTATGAATTTGTGTAGCAGTCTTAAGGGAAGCTGATATCACGCGTGTTGTAACCCCTGTAACGAGTGTAACGGTGTTCAGAATGCTCCTCGATCAAAGTTAATCGAGAGCAACGCTGTCGCGGCAACGGTTGACGAGCGATTGCATAAAGAATTGAGTAATCCGACAGGACCGGTATGTAGGAACGACGGATGCAAACGTTTCTCCAATTTGATACGACCACAAAATCACGATACATCCAATCTGAGCTTGTTCGTAAGATGTTGCCGTATGCTAACGCCTGACCGGTGGATTCAGGCTTAGAGCTTGTACCATAAAAACGTTTCACTATATCAATCTCCTTGCTTCTTTCTTACACGCGGTTGTAACCACGCGGTGAAAGAAAGAACGAGAACGAGAAAGAGAAAGAGAAAAAATGAAGTAGAGAAGAGAACAGACGCGGCAAAAGCCGACTAGCTGTCGACATAATTCTTATCCTCGCGTTGCGTACATTAAAAAACAAAGAGAGAGAGGAGAGAGAGAGAAAAAAAAATAGGCGTGCTTTCGCGAGGAAGAAATAATCGGGGTCAAACGGAATATAAGTTATAACCAACTGAATCGATACTCTGAATTATTGCCAGCAAGCAAAGGGCGAGACTGTACGTGAAAAAAATGTACGACTGTTATACGTTACAGATCGCCCGAAGATGTTGAAGAAAAATGTCGTTTCAAACCGTGGCTCGCGTGCAACGAGAAAATTGGCGAGCTTACAACTCCAAACGAAACGACTTTCGTCCATTGACCAAGACCATCGATGGATTTTATAACCAGAGGAACAATTTCACCGATGAATTACAAGCGAGCCTCCGTTGTTCTCTAGGATCCTCGAACGTGAACCGACAGCCGAAGAATCACAACTATAACCCACTCGTAATTACCATCTTGCAACGACAGAATGTTACGTTCGCTAGTAATTTATATCCAAGTGATATAATCAGCGAAATTTTTATAGTTCCACGAAATATTTCTTCGTAATATCTTCAATTCAGTCAATTAATTCAGCTTAAACGGTTACAGAACTCACCGATGTAACCGGGTGTGTTAGATAGTCTCTATTCGTAAAAATTTCGTGGCTAGTGAAAGACAGTAACACGGTAGAACAAGGTTGGCTTGCGAACGGACGAGCCGTAATACGATTTAACAGTGATTTAATAAGTGGATTGGTATGGTGGTGCATGGCAAAAGAGAATGTCTCCAATATCGCAGCTCTCTGTTCCGCCTGTCCCTATGGAACGTAATCTCTCCACCTTTCTTCCCGAGTTCCTCTTTCTCTCTTGTTACGATCTTTCTCGGTGGAACTCCGCTGGACGCCGCCACAGTGGCGCCACGCACTCCCACCCACACTCTGTTACACCGGTTAAAAGAGGTTGTGCACGTATACAGAGAGAGAGAGAAGGTATAACCGTATACACGACGGGTAACCACTGGTTGGTCTGTGCAAGTGCAACGCGTGCATCACGTACATCGACGATGATGTCAGAAGAATTTGCACCTGGCGGTTACGCGTATGTGTATATAGAAGGATTGTACGGCTAACATCGGCCCATAGGAGACGAATAAGGAGAGGCGAAATTCCTCGTGTCGTTAGAAAGTACGTTGTCGTATATACGGGAGAGAAGCTCTATGGGAGGATTTTAACATGGGAGATTTCCTTCAAGGCGGATGAAAAGTCCTGGCTACATCTCATTCTCTACCAGTATACATACACTTAGCCGAATACGAATAATTATCACGGTTAGTTTACGATTCGCCGTTCGCGGTATAGTTTGCTACCGCGGGAATGATAAGAACATGGATTGGCGAACGTGAGCATCCTACATGCGTGCAGCATGCGAGAGAACGGACACGTTGTTGCTGGTAATAGCGATAAATTATCAGGCAGACGATGCTACTACGAATAATTTCACCTCGTTGTCCCTTTAATAAATCCCCTAATTATTACATGAAAAATTACTCGCTGATACGACGAAAGGACGAGAGGCAAAGAATAAAAAGGGGGGAAAGAAGGAGGAAGAAAGAGGAACAAAAAATGAAAAAAGAAGAAGAAAAAGAAGCAAAACGTTCGAATGATGATTAATATACGTTCGGAAGCACGTTCAGTCTCGTGGAGCAGGTAGAACGGGCAGGAACGCGATCGCGAAAGGCAGAGAAGGTGGAAAGGAGAGGGTAAGTGAACGAGATACAGGTTGATCGATTTGGTAGACAGGTTACCGGTTCCTCAGGGGCGGCATCAGTGGATCTTCAGAGGTCCCTGGTGAGGCTACTGAATTACTGACAGCCAAATAACAGGCCGATCCCTGGCGCGATGTTCCACGCGTTGTCGGCGCCCTTTCTCTTCCTCCATTCCTCTTGCTCACCCGACATCTCGCTGCCTCTGAACCTGCGGTGCTTCGCTTGTCCCAATATGGGCCAACATATTATGCATATCGGCCATCGTGCTTCTTATCTAAACGACGTAAGTACAGGCGCTTCTCTTTGGAGTAGCCGACTGCGAATGTTCATCGTTGTCCCCGGTGCTTATCCAACCCGCTGCCATTCGTCGGATCAAGTTGATTAGACCGGAACCCCCCTTCACAGACAGCCCCGTAAATGAAAACGTACCTATCTCGAATACTAGTAAGACAATTCCATACTGGCTACCAACCGCTAGGAAATAATTGAGGCAATAATTCGAGGCTCTTAGTCCTCCAGGTCGCGATACTACAAGAGTGTGACTCACCTATGCAACGTTTCATTTCTCTTTCGTCTTTTAGGTCGTTGCCACCGAGCCAGTATTCGGAGGAAGTAGTTTTACACGCGAATAGTGCAAATGCGTGCATCGAACCTTACGATTCGCTTGATCTCGCGCGACTGTTACACGGTCTAAGACTATATACGTGCACCGATGTAATTATAGATTGTGTCTCCGCGCGACCCCTGTTACCTCTACGATCTTATCGAGCAAATCGTGGAAAAGTATCACGATGGATCGTAATTATTGCGGCAATCCTTAAGGTACAACGAACGAACGTTACTACCTTTAAAAGGCTGCGACCTGGGACACGGCAACAGCTTCGCAAGATCGACGTGTCGATCGATATTCTTGGTACGCGTAGGAGAGCAAGAGGACCAATTCGGGTGCGGCTGTCCCGGAGAAAGGAACAAATGACAGCGATTATGCGTACATACATTAAAGTTGGATGAAACAAATCACGAACGATTAATCGTTTCGCTCGATTTCATTGGTACATAGTATATACGCCTTGCGTAATTCTCATTCGAAACATTCCGAACCATCTGTAGATTAATAGCTACCGATGTGGTCCTGCCAGATTTAATATCAGAATACAAATTGAATATTTCAGTGTCGCTGGATGCCACAGATTCTCTTCATCGAGAGAAGGTTGTTCAACCATGGAACATGCCACGGAGTCACCACTCGACGCTCGAAGGTGTTGACTTCACCTGCCGTCACCTGAATGGCAGCATCCTCTCCGATCAGGCAGGCCTCGTGTATCGAATAACCCGACGCGTCTTCATGCAGCGTATTTCGATACGTTTCATCGCCTTGTCATCGATAAGTTCGTGTAGATACTATAAGCACGAGCTGTGATTCGGTTATTTCGGTGCATCAGGGTCCACGGAATGGCCCCAGGACGACCCAGATGTGGCGAGCAAACATTAATTTGTTCCCCGTCGAATGCAATCGAGCCAAGCCAGAGTTTAACCGGGTATGGCAGCTTGTCGTGTCGCAGTTAGTCAACGGTGAAGCGGAGACCACCCTGGTTTGCTCGGGTTGCTCCGTGCTATCTTTCCTTTACTTTCCTCCATGGTGCACCGACCTCTTCTGCTGTCTCCCTGTCTCCCTTCCACCCGCACGCGTTTCCTGCTTACCCCTTTTGTACTCTACCTCTCCCTTTCTTGCTCCTATGTGATTCATAGACTGGCCAGAAAGGATCTTACACGCGGGTGTAGATCCTGCGCAAGGTTCAGTACAAAGATCTACCTGCTTTTCTTTCTCTCTCTCTCTCTCTTTCTCTCTTTTTCTCTCTTTTTATCTGCGGATCACGCTGAGATTGAAGGGAAAAATATCGGTCTCCGCCGATGTACGAAACATTTGTTCGCGTTCATCGTTAGCGTACTATCGATCATCTCTATTCTGTTGGTATTCACGGATTTCTTGATGTTCGAGGGAAATGAATGATTGTCTCGTTTTGATTGGTCGGTTTCGCGATGGACTGAGTAAGTATTGGATCGTTAAGGAGAAAAGGGCGGTGATTATGCGATAAATAAGTGGTCTAAACGAGACATCAGCGTGGAATTCAACATTCAGATTGGGTGTAGTCAGTGATAAAGACTTTTGGTATTCAACGTTAATTGGTATTGCTATTTCGTTTCGTTCCAATCACTCCGAGTGACGGGAGAATTCGCACGTTCGAAATTTGTCACGGCGCTCCCAATGCATAGATAAAGAGAGAGAGAGAGATATAGTGGAACGCGGGCGTGCACGAGGTGACGTGAAAATCGGCTTGGTCATCCTGGAGCATCGACAGAAATATCAAGGCTGTGAAAGAACGTGCAACGTGCTAACAAGACACAATGACAATGTCCTGTTCGCACTTTCTCGACGTGATTACGCAATTATAGTATCTACACAGTGAGAGAAAAGAAGAGACTTGTTTCCGAACATGTTAGATGCATTTATTTAACCCCCTCAAACGGTCAAGATTTATTCTTCTTCATTCTTTAGAAACAGAAGTGTAAGGAGAAACGTAATTGCATAGCAAAATGATGAACGATACCAGCAATTTATTTCCGAAAAATGTAATAAAATATGTACTATGTTCATTGTATTAAAATCCACCTGTGACGATAAATAAAACTGAATACCTAAATTTTCTACGAGAGATTTTTCCAAAATTAAGTCAGCAGCCAAAGGGTTAAGCAGGTCGTTGCTCCAAAAATCGGAGAGAGTATTTATAATAGACTCTTGACGTATGAGTTAGTACTAATGGCTGTTTAATAGCATGAACGAAAAGTACGAGCACGACCTGCTTGGAAGTGAGTATAAGTAGCTAACTAACCAACAGTCGGCGTGAGATAACGCGGGACAGTGGCTCCGTGGTTTAAAACATCCGATAAGGAGCACACGCATAGGACACTTAACGATTTCATAAACGAGATAGCGACGCAGGGTAGGAGCTAATTAAGCGATATAATCCCTACGTTCTGATGGCCGTTAAAGGCATCATCAAATGTACGCTTATCCACCAGTGGTAGATACTTAAGATACCAATGCTGGAACATCATTCTGCCTAATTATCGGTGACACTCGTATACCAAATAAGATCGTAATGCTATTCGGTGTCCATTTTGCTATGTTTTAACACGTAATAAACGAGCTATATCCCTGACAGATACACACGGCCCCTGTATAACTGCGCCCGCTTCAATTTACCTAAGCAATAGTGCCCGTCGAAAAACGTGATCGCCTCACGAAACAGCAATTACGGGACGTGTATTTGCGAGGTTCGTCGCGACTAGTAATTCTCGTTCAACCAGTTCCCTTCTGGAAGAGTAATGCTTCCTCGTTTGAAAATTCTTCGGAACGATGGATTTAACCCTCTCGCTACGGCAGATTTCAGTACGCAACGTGTACGGCGAAAGATAGATGTTCAATTCTTAGTCGCGAAATTTGTCAAATTGTTCTCAAAAGTTTGAGAATTTCAAGTTCGTTTCGTTGAATTGAAATGGAAGTGCGCAAAGGATGAAATTAGGGATTAAATTGTGGTGAAAAGGCTTAAAACAGGTTAAATATCCCTTGAAACCTCGTTAATTATCATTTCGATGGTAAAAAAGAACAAAATATCTCAGTAGTCCTTATTCGTTTCTTTTTTCCTTTTCGTACATTGAAAGGAATCGAAAGTCGAAGATCAAACATCGAGTATTACTCTAAGAGAACTGTATAAGGGTATACAATACAGGATAAATAGGTGGAGTCGGTGTTGCGGAGTGTTCGTACCTGTACAGGACAGGTTCGTAGCCAGAAGTTGATCCACGATTATGGCCGTGGCTGTCCTTGTTCTTTCGATCTGGCCCGATAACCGGGGCACTTGATGTAGGGATTCGTGGAGCAGTTTTCGGCCAGAATCGTTTTCGATGTCGAGCCAATCTGCCTCGACCCGGAATGTGGCGCGTACTGCCGTGGACAACCCGCTGGGCCACCGATTTTTCGACTCTTAACCCCGTGATCCGTACGACAAACGACTTTCCAGCGAGGAATAAATTCTCGATACCCGGTACTCGAGCAACCGGAACGATTCGAATGTTAAAAACAAAAACAAAAAAAACAGAAGACAGAAAAAAAAAGTATATCCCCTTTGATCTGAATTATGCGCAACGCGATGAATAAAAGAACCGTCCGGGTAATAATTGAACTGCAACAAACAGGCTTACATGGTTGATAGGTTACATCACTCCGCGTGAATCAACGGCGAAAAAGGAATACGATTATCGAAGGATAACAGTCCCGGTGACATTTTCTATCGCGAAACACTTATACTCTGACAAACAGAACAAGGTGCAGGTGTGTCTTTCCGTAATCATTTTTTGCCTACTCTCACCACCTCGAACACTCTTTTGCTCTCTCATGTAGACCACACCGGTCCAAGAATGCACGGAGCACTTTCTTCGTCTCTTTATGGAAACGCGAGAAGTGTGCGAATCGGTTCCTCGCGTTCCGTGGTCCCCGTTGGTAACGAACAGAGAAAGGCGAACGATGATAGAGCGAGAGGGAAAAGAGGGAACGCGAATTCTCGTACGGTTCGCAAGTCAGACCGCACCTGCACGATTCCTATTCCTTACATGCGATATCACCGTTTGTGATTACGCTCCTTTACGCTCGTATAGGTAGAAACACCACTCCACGTGCATCGGCGGGAAACCGTGAACACCTGATTACGTTCAGGTGAACACCGCCACGACGGCGAAACGAATCGCAATGTAGAAAGCTCGCGTGCTTATCAGATGATAAACGTTCAATTCATCTCCATTTACTTTCAATTTAAAAACCATAAAGCGTCTTAAACGGGTTCCCCTAATGATTTCGGTGCGCTTTTGCAGCCATTCGTCCGCTGCTGCGCCTGCCGTACCGCAACTGCGTTCACCCAAGCGATACTGTTAACCATCGACTGCAGGGGGCTTCGAGATTATTTTCCCTAAGAGTGAAGGGGTCTCTCCGCGAAGTCGTGATGATGATTAGAATAATTTGTTTATATTGTAAATCATAGCGAATGGTCACGAACGCGAGCTATATAAACTTAACATGCGAGGTCGATACCGTGGCTGGGATTATGGGAGTACGTAAGTAGTGTTAGGTGCGCGTAAAGATGGCCGTAAAGAAATCGAACAGGACTATGTCTTGACGCATTGCACGCAGTGGGCGTCGAAGAATGAGCATAAAATAAACTCCTGAAGTCATCGTCTAAGCAGCGTGTTTCTTCCAGCTAACTATGTATCGAGAACTATTTTAACCCTTTCGTATTCATCCATCGATTGGATATCGAGTTTTATAACCTTAGCTATCACGTGAAATTTCGTGGTGATGAAAGCAGTAAATGTGTATAGAGTCTTCCAATAAAAGCGATAGAACTTTGGATTGAAATGAAAGAAAAATTAAGAAAGATAATACAATGGTCACTACTTTATTTTAGAGAATATTAGATGGCATTATACATGAAATACAATGTTATCAAACGCAATCGTGGTGGTTATTTATATGATACTGTATTTCACATATAATGTCACGTTCAAGGTGTCAAATAAGCAACTTGAAGTCTCGAGATATCTCACTCGAAGAATCTCATCCGCGAATGGATTCTGGACCAAAGAATAATTCAATAATCCCTAATAGGCGATAGTTTTGAGGAAACACGTATCCTTTGACCACGTTGATTCATGGCGTGGCTTGTACTCTTGAAAACGTAAGAAGAGAAGCATCCTGAAAGGGACACCGGAGTCGCTGTCAGAGATTACCAACCGAAGGATCCTCTTAACAACTGCTGGCCGAACCGAGGCCTCGCTGCGGTGGATATGTCTCGAGCTGACCGTGAATACGAGTCGTGGTACGCTCGTAAAAAGGTGAGCCGGTGACAACCGCTATGACGCGAAATTTACGACGCCGAGGTCGTAGCCCAGGTCGAATCGTGAACACCGGCGGGTCAAGTTGTCGTTGACGTTAGCAAAAACGTCCCCTATTGCTGCTTCACCTCTGGCTTGCCACGTCTATCTTTCGAAGTGGACGATGTACAGTTGGTCAGCATTCGTCAAAACGTACGATCTCTGTTCACCGATTTATTTACCGGATACGAACAGTTAGAAGAGCAATTGCCCTTGTCTAAGCATCGACGAGACCAGTTTAGACGACACGAACTTAGATATTATAATAACGTTATGGGTTAGGATTTCGTATTGCAAAGAGGAATTTAGGACCTTCTATATATCCCTGGCTAATGTGGTAGCCGTGTCTCGTCGAAGAGATTAAGACACTTTTAAGATGGATGATGTGACAAAGGTTTTGATTTATGGTTCCATCATAATCGACCCGACGAGTGATAATAATTCGTTAGAGACCTCGTGTTACTCGTAGCCATTCACATTGTCATTCGAGCCGATATTAATGTGACCAAGCCTTCTCTCGTTTATATTACTCATACATAGATGTGCGTACGCGTACAATGTGACTGTAACGTTGTCTGGTATCTCATTAATATTTCAATTACCAACTTCCATTTACGATACCATTGGTCCCTCTCGTGTGTTAGTATAATGAGAGGGAATGTTACCGATGTGTGAACGTGCCTCTCAACCAATGACAAACCGGAGCTCCTATCGAAATACCAAAATGGATTTATCGCGATGAAAATGATGATCGTTAAAAGTTTCCTGTTTACGACGACACGATCCATTGTCGGTGAATTACGCAGACGGATTTCGACGTTTGCGGCTTCATCGGCGTTTAAAACGTTCTATCACAATGTGCACGGTTATGCCTAGTTATTACGAGCGGCGGCGTGTGTTTATGACTGCTTACAATGCAAAATCGGTGTCAACCGCAAAGTGTAGAGTAACGGTAGAAAGGAAAGTCAATTCAGCGTGTATCACGATTGAACGTTATTTATCGCTGGTTGATCCTTGTTTCCCGTATTATTATTTCCTGATCGATGAGCCGAGCAATTTTTCATCGTTGTTGCGTCAGGGTAGCAACACACTTCTTTTTTTTTCCTTCTTTTCATTCTTTCTGTTTTTTGCTCCTTCTCCCATTAATATTGGAAAAAATGCGAAATTGAACGGGCATCGCGCGCATTCTTACATCAGTTCATTATGCAGCGCGCCGATCTGCGCCGTTAACTTTGCGTATAAAGGCGATCGCGGCCATTGCAATTGAAATTAATTTCAATGAAAGAGTGTTTTATGCGCGTTGCCGTTCGAGAGTTATTCGAAGTCCACGGGCCCTCGAATACGGCTGCGTCTTGAATTTAAGGATCCTTCACGGACGAAGGAAACCTTAAACTCACTTCGCCAGCCCCCATGCGATATTTTAAGGTTCGCGCGTTTTTTTCATCCGCAAGACATCAGGAACCATAACCCTGTGACCTCAACCGTGCAACGGAGGATAAATCGTTCGATGGAGGCAGTGAAGAAAATTCGAGGAGGTCCTATGGACCTTTGCTTGATGCACGAGAAAGATGACTTTTTATTTTCTTTTTTGTTCTTCCCACTTTTCTGTCCCCTCGTATCGGATGCAGGTCTCCCGCGTTTAATCGTTTCCCCTGCGTAATTAATTGGCCACGGTAACGAAGTAGATACCTGTGTTAGAGGGGCCTCGCGAGACTCTCCAGTGGAATTACAAACATTTATCATCTATTAATTAAGCGATTAGTCCAGCGTCACTAACGAGAGGCTAGCGTGTGATGGAATTTCTTTGCCGCGTGTGTCTAATGCCGCCGGGCAATTTCTATCCCGTCTGAGTTCGAAGCAATCGAGATAATCGGATTCTAATTCAGTTCATTATAAATGTGGATAGATTAGATCTCGGTTTCTCAATTACCACGCGATCTGTTACATAGGTACTTCACACTGTAAATCGAAGATTTCGAAAGATCTTAGCTGTTTGCGAGTCGAAATTATCACGCGACGATGATGAAGTGGTATTCTTTCTTTCTCTTTTTCTCTCTCTTTTTCTTTTTCCTTTTCTTTTTCTTATTATTCGATAGAATTGTACGAATGATTAAGTGTAAACGTGCGTCTTGCGTGTAACGATAGTTCCTTTAGTTTTTAATCTCGAAATTCTACCGTAACGTGGCTTTGCACGATTCATTCCTCCATTGCTAACACACGAGCCACAGTTCTCAATGATATTCAACGAAAACGGCGATAGAAACTGCAAAAGGGCCTGATCTCCCTATTGAACGGATTGTGTCCCATCGGAAAAATCACGATTTACGCCCGTTACTTTACAGGCAGTAACGCGTGCACTTACGATTGTTGTTCCGAGGATCTACAAAGCATTGTCTACCGATAACCGAACGTTTTATCCGTCCCAGAAGGGACGACAATCGTTACACTTTATGTCTGTATACGTATTCAAATGGTACGCGTGGGTGGTAAAAGAGAAAAGACGCAGGTAGATACTATACGATAATATACGACGCGTAGCGAACACATCGCAGCGCAAGGTTGATAGACGTAAAACTATTCGTCTGGTCGTGGTATACATGGAATTTCGTTTCCCCTTACGAAAAAAAAAAAAAAAAAAAATTGGTGTGTAGCCTTGTCTTTGATAAGTACAAAACCTAACGAAAAGAATACGTGCATCCGGGGGGAAATTTGTATTCGCCGAATTTTTTCACGTGCAGCGTGGGTGCCGAACGTTGTGCATGTTCTCGTTTCGCAAGACACCCGTTGCAATTGCTCGGTGACGCCGCCGCCCCCACGATTTTCTCCCGTGTTTGTTATATACCACGGGAGGAACCCTAAGAGGTCTATGAGGGAACATTATATGGCGGTGAATTCTCGCGTAGGTTGCATCGTGTCGCCTGTGAAGCGTGGCGCCACCGTGGCGGGACAATCCGCGTTACCACCCGATGCCACGCGCTCGTTTTACAACTTGCACGCCACATTTCTACGTGCTACACTTCCACGTGAGGCCCGTTTATCAAACCGTTACGCAATCCTGTCGCGAAATTGATCATACAAATGCTCCGTTACCGGCCATTATTCCGTTCTTCATAAAGCGTGGGTCGTTGCTGGGCCCTCGATTCAGTAATTCCCCCTGACACAACGGCATTTTTCACAACCGATGGACCCGATCAATAATACTTCACCTGGATCAGATCGTGCCGCGAGTGGTTAACTCTTATACAAAAGCCCGATTCGTCCATTGATAAAATTATCAGAAAGAAAGATGATGGTGATTTCGTCGATAATGGACAACCGAAGAGGTACCGTTGTAAAACGCGCGGTGAGGGCTGAGGGTGCTGTGATCGTGATCGATGTAGATCATTCCCTCCATCTATCCATGGCGATCCATGGCCTGGCCATTGGTACGGTATGTCTCCGGCTGATGTATACATGTATTTGTATATACATACATAGCAGCTTGTTCAATGCGATCCGTTTCCGGGTCACGCCAATGGCAGGTTGACGCCGGAGGTATATATATGCTATTGTCCGTTCTATCCGATATCTCGACTCCCTCGCATCGATTAGCATTGATTTGTGAATTATCGATAAACGGCGAACACGAAAAGAAGATCGTTTTCACGTTAATTTCTCTTGGTTCATGTGCATTCGTTAACGATTAAGATCGTACCGATTAGAGAGTTCTATTTGCAGGATTTTTTTCGTAAAACGTTCTTTAATAGTATATATATATATATATATGTATGTATACACGAAGTAAAAGTTAGGGTTACGATGAAACTTCGTAGTGTGTATCGCGGTTTTATAGCTTGAACATTTCGAAATGTAAAGTTTTCATTGTAAGTTCCACGTCCATTGTGTTCCCACGTACATTAAGTGTTTATCCAATTCAACACGGTGCACACGGCGTGTGGAATATATGTATATACGAAAATGAAATTAGAAAGGAGCAAAGGCACTACTAAATAAATAACTTTCTTAACGTTCACGTGTATATAGAACCGTGTACCTTTTGTTGACCACAATGAAACCTGCACCAAACCTGGCTTTAATTGCATAGAAAGGATTTCTTGTGAACCAATAAAGACACCTGCGAGCAACAAGAACTGCAGCTATCCGAGTCTTCCAGATTACGCAACGATTCATGCCTAACCGAGTGTGGGACTCGGTGTATTTCAAGCAGCGTATACTAACGTCGAGACCCTTAGATTCGAATCTATCTCTCTCTTTCTCTCTCTTCGACGAGTAAAATCGTATAAACTGCGAAGATACGATCTACATCGACCACGCCTCAACGAGGAGAAGATCGAACTGTCTCTACCGTATACGTCGAAACGGTTTTTGACGTATTCACGTGGAATTAGCATAAGGTGCGTCTCGTGGGTTTATCGAGAGTCAATACCGCGTTTATTTTGCGTACAAACATGCTGAATAACGGAAGCCATCACTCTGCACTGACGTTAGACAATAGTCCCACCATGATGGAATGATTCCTTATAGGACTTGGTATACCATGTAGGTATAGTCTTAGGATCGAATCTGGCGAACGAGAGTCTCTTGAATGAATATCATTCAATTCATTAGGTATACCAAGATCTTCATTTCAGCCACAATAATTTCAATTTTCTTTTACAATTTTACATTCTTGTTTATATATGGGATTTAAATACATTTTTTTTTTGTTTAATATTTTATTGATTTTTCTACAATTTCGAATTCGATTTCAGTAATGAAAAAATCATAAATTATCATATCTGAAAAAATGTAAAGAAATGTAAAGTAACGCTATGAATGGACTACGATTAATTCGTAGGAACTATCTGGTACATTATATTACTCTATCTTTCGCTGATAAGAGTGTCTCTAAAAGGAGTAGAAACAGTTATCCACCTATAGGTAATGCAGTGAGAAATATCTTTGTATCTATGGTAACAATTGTTGGCTACCTAGGATAATGCAGGAAACGTTGATAGCTATTACCATATTAAGTTTCGCTGATATAAAGATATATTTTTCTATCGACAGTAACAAATCTTAGCCACCTAGGATAATATAGAAATCTTTTATGACCATCGTTAGATTATCGAATTTTGCAAATACAGAAAAATATCTCTCCATGGTAACAAACCTTAACTACTTAAGATAAAACAGAGAACTTCTATGACCATTACCAATACCCGATCACAAAGAACTCTTAAGTTCTACAGATACAGAAAATTATCTTTCCATCTGTAGTAATAAAAGCATATCGATTAAAATTACTCTGCTTATGATAGGTGGCTAACCACAATTTTTCACATCGTCACGTGTGAGGTATCAACACAAGAATTCAAACGTTAATTTAAACAAATTAAAATCCTCATGAATCAAGCAACATACTACAACCATTCACAAAAAAACACAATCACCCATTTTCATTTTCCTCATTGATCACACTAACGGACAATGTTGAAAAGAATTTGTCCACGCGATAAACCACATCTTCCACGAAATTGTGACAGTGTTTCGGCCATATTGAAACTATAGTACACAAAGACGAAATATAGTCGTTCGTGTGTGAAAGTGAAGTCAAATGCCTCTACTGCGTTAGTTTCCTCTCTCACAGTGGCGAGAGGTGAGAAAACGCGAGGATATCCGTTCCATTCGACACGCGTGAGTACCTCGATATTTTCTTTTATTTCGTTATAACGGTACAAGCTATATTACCGACTCCGAACGGTTCAACAGGATCTATAGAAATGCCGGTATGATTTCGAAAATGAAACGACGTCCCTCTAGAACGTATCTTTCGACGGTGAGAAATTTTCAAGGCTAAGCTAGAAAGGTAGGTATGTACATAACGTAAACTGCGTCAAGTACACGACGAATGATGTAAGAAGGCAGAAGCATGTTTAACTTTAGCATTGACTTTCACCGATTCTTTTAAGGAGGCACACTCGTTGGACGTGTGGGTGTACGAGAGTTCGTGGTTGTGTGACGCAGAAGTACGCACAGTAGGTGAGGTCATATACCCATCCACTCGTACAGGTGGTTTCCTCCTCCATTCACACCGGTACAATCACTCCGTACAGCGAGTGCACGACACCTTGCTCTCACTCAGGGAAACCCGGTTCATAATTTTCGTTAGTGCAACCCGGTATGATGTTCGATAACACGTTATCTATTAAATGCTCAGTGACGATCATGCTGGTGTTCGCGGTCACGACTACGTACAGTAATTACACGTACATTGATCTGCCGTCTGATCACATCAAGTATTACTTCAACTCATTTCCCACGATGACCGAAGAGTGCCGCAATAATACCGCCTGTCCGTACAAGGTAATACGCGGTGTATTAATAACACGCAACGAATTCTTAATTAATGAAAAATTTAATATTTGTTTTATATTTGATTCTTTTTTTTTTTTTTAACTCTTGGAAACTGTCGCCGAAAGAAATCGTGTTTTAACCCTTCGAATGCTTAGTCGTGAGAAGATGAATTAAAATGAACAATTTACTTTGTGAGAGTTTACTTTCGATTATCAGATGGAATAACACATTGCGATATAAGGAGAAACTTGGTCGAAAGTCTGCAGTTAGAATTATTAAAAGTTTAAGTCATAACAGGATTAAATACTTTTTTAATCACATTCGGTCCTTAATACTCAAAGGGTTAATTATGGATGAAATTTTACTCTAGTATATTACTTTTTGAAGAACCAATGAAGATAGAAGATGCAACTATATGTTTCTGCTATTATTTAATATTCGATGAAACTAAACAAAATTTTTTCACGTGTGAAGAATCGTAAAAGGAACGATATTAATGGAGAATTTTTATTGAAAAAACTTAGGACAGCCTTGATACCAAAGCTTGTTGGGGTTACGAGCCGAATTGCAACGCCGAAAATTCTTTTTCCGTTCCTCAATGTCCAGGTGATCACAGAGGATGGGTGACCACGAAAAAAGCTCAATTAGAGACATTTTACGCTCAAGGTGATTTCGGCTACGTACGCGACCAAAGGAAAGAAATGTCGATTTTCTGCGAACCATTGTTCGTGGTATGTGTTATTTCTAAATAATCCCTTTCGTATCTAATGATACACACATATGCCCCACTTAATTTCAATTTATCATGCAATACACTCTTAAAACAAAAAAAACAAAAAAACAATTCAGTCGCATAATATAAGTTTAATATTTTTTATTTTTTAATCACAGGACGATTCGTCCTTAGAATGCTCAGAACACATGAGGTTCTGTCGAACAAGAAATGTGATGCTCAATTTCACGGATTTACTTCAACGAAAGGAGCCAATCAGATACAAAATGGATGTATTAAAAGAGGGACAAATCGGTGGATATTGCACGTGTGTAAAAAAAAAGAAAAATGTCATCCGACATTTTAATAGACGTTAAATAATCGTATCATCTCCGTAATTCAGACTGAACGAGAAAAGACTGCAGGAGAACGCGGATCACATTAGCCCGTTGCAATCCTGGGGACCAGAACTGCGATATTTTCGAAAGTTACCACGTCCGCCGATCGTAAACGGCGATTGTGATATCGTCATCGAGAAGCCTACGTACATAATGAAAATAGACGCCAGTAAGTCATGAGAAGCGATTTTATAGCGATGTAAAGAATCGTCGAACAACTCTGCAAATCATCGACATCTCACTCATTAGGAAAAGTGGTTTTGTTTCAGTAGTAAACATGTACCATCATTTCTGTGACTTTTTCAACTTGTACGCGTCACTGCACGTAAATCTCTCGCATCCCGCTGCGTTCAGCACTGATAATCATATAATGATCTGGGAAAGCTACAGGTAACTGACACCAGCCAAACAGAAATACCACGAGACACTAGATATCACGCGAGTACTCTCTCGGTACTTTCAGCTATCGTTCTGCGTTCCAAGATACATTCGAGGCTTTCACAAGGAATCCGCTGTGGGATTTGAAAACATTTCGCGGCGACACCGTTTGCTTCAAGAATCTCGTGTTTCCTTTACTACCACGAATGATTTTCGGCCTTTATTACAACACACCTCTTGTACGATTACTTAATTTCACGGTACACGTGTTCACTGTCATTCCAGAATATTTATCGATGCACACTTGCTTCACAGATATACGGCTGTGAGAAGAGTGGATTGTTCAAAGCTTTCAGCGATCATGTATTGCATAGATTACGTATACCTCTACAGGAGAGAAAGAACCAAAGGATACGAGTTACTCTGCTCAGCAGAGACACTCAGTACAGAAGAATTTTAAATGAGGATGAATTGCTAAAGGCACTGAAAGAGAATCCGGAATATAAAGTGAGAAAGGTAAACAAATTAAAAAAAAAAAAAAAAAAGATCTAAAATAAACGAGCAAAATGGATTTCGAACGAGAATGTAAGACAGTTACAAACAAGGACGGTAATTTTTCTTAGGTAGTTTATAATAAAAAGGTACCGTTTAAAAAGCAACTAGAAATCACAAGAAACTCGGATATTTTTATCGGTATACACGGAGCTGGATTGACGCATCTTATGTTTCTACCAGATTGGGCGGCTGTGTTTGAGATGTAAGTGCGTTCGAATATTTATCTCATACGAGGATACATCTCGTGCATGATTTATCCTTCAGATACAACTGCGAAGATCCAGGATGCTACAAGGATCTCGCTCGTTTACGCGGTGTGAAGTATTTCACCTGGGAAAATACTTCGAAGCTAGTGCAACAAGATCCCGTAAGAAATAATAGTTAAAAAAATATATTTTATTTTTTATCGAATATTTTTTGCACGAATAAATTAATTTCTGCACAGGGTACGCATCCCGACGGAGGAGCTCATGCAAAATTCACGAACTACAGTTTTGACGTTGAGGAATTTTTGCGCGTTGTTTCTCAAGCTAGCGATTACGTGAGAAATCACGATTCTTTCAAGAAATTCGTGAACAGTCGAAGTCAACGTAAGAGGACAGAAACGAAGAATCGAACTAAGCCAGTAAACGAAGTTGAGGAAATAGAAACACCTAAGGAGATCGAATTAAAACCGGACGTTCAACCCAAAGATGAATTATGATGAACGTCTTAGGCAATTTATCTCGTCAACGAAATACATTCGAACGATAGTCTAACAAACTATCAGAGTGTAAATATTAAATGAAACAAAACTACTTGTTACCAGCTAAGGTTTTTTTTTCTTATTTTTACACAGATATATGTACATAATTATTTTAATAGAAAAGAAAAAAAGGGGGGGGGGGGGAGCAATAAATACGGTATACAATTCTGATATGTCTACGTAACGGCAGTGGAAATATATTAAATTGACGAGTGATTTAATTTTTCACTCTGTACACATGTTACAATGTATAAAATTGCGTGGTAACGACAAAGGCAATCTCGATACAACGAAATCGTACATTTTTATAACTTAATTTGTACCTGTTTTCTATATAATAATAAAACCGAAGTTATATTTACAGCCATGTATGCGATCAATATTTGCAAAGCTCTTAACTGATTAACGTGTAACGTACGTACTAACATGTTAATACCTCCGGTCATTAGATTCGACAAGAGAAAAAAAAGTAAACCGTTGTAATTAACAGCTTCAAATATTTCGATGGTGTTATCGGTAACGTTTTTCTCGCTATCGTCGGACACGTTCTCCCGTTTGTGTTTCGCATGAATTTTCTGCGTTCTCGTCTTCTTTTCGACGTTATCTGAATCCGTGGTTGCATGAATTAATATGTCAGTAAGTATCTCTGTTAGTAACAATAACGTAAGTACCATAACACCCAAGGTAAGTATCCACATGCAATATCCTGCATTTGCTAATCGCCTCGATACACGAAAATATGAATCACAGAACAATGTGGCTGCACAAGTTTGAGCCGATATTAATGACAATTTAATGCACAAAATCATCGATTCGTTGTAACTCGCGTCGAATTCGTATCCGAACAATTTCATATGAAACGTTTTGTGTCTATGTTGCAATAAATTCTGTGCATGTGAATTCTGATAAGTGGAATGAATTAATCTACCAACAGCTACACCTATTAAGTAAAGGCCAACATATCCTGGCACAGACACCACACCCTCTCGATTAGCAGATACAAAATCATTTCTGGGTCTATCGCTTAAAACCCATTCCTTCAGCCCTTTGGTACTTAGAATGTATTCATGCATCCCCAGAATCCAAATCCCTGACAGCAATGAGTACCTTGAATTGATGGTACTTGTTATAGAGCTGGTAAATAATTTCACAAAAGCAAGAGTTATGAAAAAATTCCAATGTATGCCATATTCAGTTACATGCTTTTGATATCCTAATATTTCAATGGCAACAGACCGGCCAAAGCCTAGAATTAAAAGTGGAATACAGCTTCTTGCTGAATGTTTTATGTTTCTTGATATTGTGAGAAAAAAACCTGTTCTGAATCTGGGAGCAAAGTCTTTAGCTTCAGGAGCTACTAAAGCATTGGACAATATAAATAATCCAACACCAGTATCCATTAAACTATAACCAAATACCTCAGTTTTGCAAAATTTACGGGGGAAAATGTGAAAATCTATGGCTAATATGCATATTGCTGTTATTATATTAGTTAGTGCTCTGAAATTTGTAATAAAAGGCCTTTTGCCAGAAGCAGACTTTATGTTGTAAGTTGACAAAGTATGTGAATTAATTCCCAATAGTAAAATATTGATAACAGATATCACCATCATGGCACAACACACTGTTACAATGTACTCAGATAATATTGTGCAGCATAAAATACATGGGATTACAATTAATGCAAATTCTAACAGAACTCTAATATTTTTATGAATAATCCTTCCTAAGAGACCCATTGTAGTAGTTGTTAAAAGAATGCTACAAACATTTGGCATGATTGCAATAATAACTTCTCTAGATGTTGTCCCACCATGACCAGAAACAAATGCTTCTTTTTCCTGGCGATAAATGTTTTTATTCCATACGTTTGACATGTTTTGTGAAGTGAACAATTAATTCTGCTGGTGAATAATATTCTGTAAAGAAATTTTGTTTATTGGTAAAACAGCGTAGTGTGACTTTTGTCCTAACACTGAACTTACATGAAAGAAACATCATCTGAATTTTTACGTTGAAATATAATTTATCATGTAAATTTAAAATTAGAGAATAATTCGTGAACTAAGAATGCATCCAGGCGTGTGTTTCATACACAAATTTGATCAATGAATGATAGATGGCGCCGCGATTTATATCGTCGTTCATTTCTCGGAAATACGTTAAAGTGGCGAGGCGTGTTAGAGTTTAAAACGTGAAACGCTTTTTATTTTACGCTCTTGTTTGTTGATAAGCAAAATTTAAAAAAATTACAAATTAAATGAAAATAAAATATCATAAAATAAGAAAAAAAAAACAAAGGATACTAATATATTTTAATAAATATTTTAATGTAAAGAATGTATAAAACAACGTATAAAAAATCCAAGAATGTTGTGTCCTATATGTAGAAAGGAATACTCTATAGATGACATAGGAGATCACATTGATTCGTGTTTTTCCTCAATTGATACAGTTTTAAAAGAAGCATCATCAACACTAAAGAGATCATTCCCTTATGAGGAAACTAATGAAACAAAATCACCAAAGAGACACAAACCAGTGACTAATACACCAGGTCTGAATCAAAGGAAAACAATGTCGAACAAAGAACATGTTCCTCTTGCTGAAAGAATGAGACCTGTATGTCTTGATGACTACATAGGTCAAGAACAAGTCATTGGTTCTAATACAGTATTGCAACAGTTGTTAACAAAAGGACATATTCCTAGCATAGTACTATGGGGTCCACCAGGATGTGGAAAGGTAATATAACAATTAATTGCCTCCAACTTTTCATGATACTTATTTGCCAAAATATATTTTAGACATCTTTAGCTAACATAATAGCAAAGTTATGTAAAAGAATATATGGGGATAAAGTGCATATTGCAAAATTATCAGCTACATCCTCTGGTGTGAGTAGTATAAGAGATATTGTTAATACAGCAAAGGATGGAACAAAGTTAAACCATCAAACTATAGTATTTATGGATGAGATACATCGTTTCAATAAGCTTCAACAAGATATTTTTTTACCACATGTTGAAGCAGGCACATTTACATTAATTGGCACAACCACAGAGAATCCATCTTACAGTTTAAATTCTGCTTTATTAAGCAGATGTCGTGTATTTGCCTTGAATAAATTAACAGAGTCAAATATTGTGGAGATACTTTGTAAAGCAATTTCATCTATCAATGGAGAAGTATGTAATTTAAAAAAAACTAATTTGTCAAATGATTCAGAAAACCAATCAAGCTGTAGTTCTAAGCCAAACTTTTCTATCAACAAAACTGTGATTGACTGGTTGGCAGAAGTATGCAATGGAGATGCACGTGTTGCACTAAATGGCTTAGAATTAGCTGTTAAAATTAAAGTATCAAATGAATCAAATTCTTCTGATCTAGTGTCAATAACACTTGATGATATTAAAGAAAGTCTTAAAGAAGCACATATGTTATGTGATAAGCAAAGTAATAACACACATCATTTGTATTCAGCATTACATAAATCAATAAAGGCTAGTAATCAAAATGCGTCATTATACTGGCTAGCAAGAATTATGGCAATTAAGGAAGATCCTGTGGATATAGCTAGAAGACTAGTGAGAATATCAAGTAAAGAAGTTGGTTTAGCTGATCCTGATGCTTTAGGTACATATATGGTAAAATGATTGAATGGTGCAACAAATTATACAATTTTAATAATTAATTTTTTGTTACAGGCATAGCTGTTCATACTTTGCATGGATGCCAAATGATTGGAATGCCAGAATGTGATGTTATTTTAGCACAATGTGTTGTATACTTAACCAGAGCACCAAAGTCTAGGCTTGTGTATAATGCAATGAAATCTGCTGAAAATATTATCATGAATCACAAAGGACCACAACCTACAGTGCCACTACATATTAAAGACAGATCAGGACAACAAAAGCTTCATTCTATTTTTGGTAAAATATGAAATATTCAATGTGAAATACCAACATCTTCTCTTGGTTATTCTTTGTAGGACACAAAGAGGAAAATTTATTAAGGAAAGAGGAAACTGTGAAAACTCGCTTACCACCTGATCTGCAACATGTTGACTTCTTCCTGGAAGACTTCTGAGTCCCTTTGTTCCTCTGGAAGCAGGTCCAGTCCCAAAGGCACACTTAAGCACAACACTTTTAATAATAAAGCACGTTTTTAAGTACAAATTATTGTTCTGACAATGTCCGTTTGACGAGCATATGTCCCAGTTGAAAATACAGAAACAAGATACTACAATGTTACTAATTTATTTATATGATATCTAAGATTACCTAAAACAATAAATTTCAACGAAAACTTAAAGTTTTAACATCTAACAATCACGTTTATCACTGTGTTGCATCACATCACTGTAACGAACTTTTCGAACACGAGGAAAGTATATCGAAAAATCGCGATTTCACTGCACAAAGTATAAATAATAGTTAAAACTCTTTACACGGTCCAACGATCGAAACTCTTAATAACTAAACAAACGATTTCAATATTTAAAACGATTTATAATTGCAATAATCACTGCACTCGCGATCAAAATCTCAACCGAATTAGGCGCGAGTTGGCGGGAGAACTGAACGTTTGAATTGTTGTAAAATAATCCTAGAACAACCGACCAATCAGATTGAATCTGAGAAGACGTTATTGGTCGCTGGAAGCAAGTGTACCAACTGATGATTGATCGAAATGTGATGAAAGATTAAAGTTCATTGGAGACCAGTTGTACGATCTTTTGAGATACATCAGGTTTCGAAGTCAGTAGACGCGCCTTGCTGTGTCGAAGTTGTAGCGTTTTAATGTGATTTTTAATAGTTAAAATTATAGTGTTAGCCGTACGCTTGTATTAAAGAGAATTCTATAAGTATGAGGTTGTGGACGTCGCATCATACTTTTGAGTGAGTATCGTTTGTACAACTTTATTTGTTACAATTTTTAAGGCTAGGATGTGGAGTACATATTTTATTATTTGTAAAAATAAAAAAAAAGTTGCCATAATGTTGAAAATTTCAATGTATTTTATGTTTTTAGCCATCCGTGGGAGACAGTAGTTAAAGCAGCATGCAGAAAGTATCCGAATCCCTTGAATCCATCAGTTTTGGGAACGGATGTCATCGATAGGAAAGTCAAGGACGGTGTCCTTTATTCTCACAGATTGGTCACCACGCAATGGCGTTTCCCTGCATGGTTATTACCGGTAAGTTTTCCCAATGGTGATTATTAAAGCTATTTCCCCAAATAGCGGTCAACCTAACCTCTCCGAAGAGATTGCGCATCTGTGATTTGTAACCTTATGTTATTCAAATTAATGTATCGAGTACAGGAAAATCCTAGTGACGTACGAACCTCTAAATATACATTACTAACATATTTTCGTTGAAATTTGGTCATGTGATTGAATGCAAAGTGATATATGGTACAGTTGGTACAGTTACAAAAGCAATTCGTGTTATTTATAAATTTTTGTATCTTTTCAGAAAATGTGCCATTTAATTATTCGCATATTTCAATGTAAAATACATATATATCGCTATTTTTCTTTTTCATTATTTTTATACATCGTTAGACATATTCTTGTCCATTTCAATATTTCGTTTTATCTGGTACATGAAAACAACCTTAACAACTAACAAAACATTTGGTATCATAAAACACGGTGATACGTATTAACGATTCAATGTCACGTGTTTGAAAATGTTTGTTTGTTTTCATTGTTCTTTATCAGAAAGTGTAATTATTTCATTGCATAATGCATAATCAATCGTGTAGGTAAAATTCCGTTTGCCTTGTGGTTCTACATTTTTCTAAGTTCATTTTAGTTCACGTAACAGCCGCGTCAGCGTTCGAGTCGATCAGATCTGTAGGTATTTCAGAATAGTTTTTATTGGCTGATGAAAGTAAAGAAATATTAACCTTGACGTAACTTATCCACTGTTCATCTTATCGATTTCTACGCGGCGTGCTTTGGCACGGATGTTGTAAAATTATCCGTTCACTTTCGACCTTATCGAAATAACCCTTTCGCTTTTTCCTCGAGGTGCAATTTCAAAATATTCACATCCTTTTAATTTATTTTAAGATCGATTCGAAATGTCAAAGAGCCCGCGAAGTAGGTTTGAAATTTCCTTTACAATAATAAATAAAGGTACAAAGTCACGGATAATTACGTTTGTTGTCTACGTAAGAACAATTGGCGAAATGCCGCTCCGTAGAAGTTAACAAGATATGCATACACTTACGTAATTCCACGCTTTTGAACAGTTGGGAGCAGTATAGATTTTCACTTGGCACGTGCAAGGTCTTCGTAACGTTGACGCCACTTTCTAAGTAGATTATGGATTTCTATGATCAGACATCGGTTAACCCCTAATTAGGTAACGTGTACTATCTGTTACGCAAGGGATACAGTGACTGTGTTCTTAATATAATTAGCGCGCCTACGTTAATTCCTGATCAATGTTGAATATTTTCCAAAAACTGTAATTTTCGAAAAGTTACGTCATTAATGTTTTGAACCTTAAATTAATACATGAATTAAATTCATTCATCCTTTTCCACGCTTAAAAACTATTAATGCAGACAATCGAAGTAAATTTCTTTTTTATTTTATACATTTTTTTATTTTATCTACGTTACATTAATTTGAAAGTAAATCATTTAGCGGCCAAAGCTGATTACCTCCGCTTTTTACAATTTTTGGAATTTTATTACTGAAAATATCCTTCGAATTAATTCGAATGAAAAGATACGCTTCTTTTGGTATATTAGATCATTCCGTAAGTTGTGTCTTATCGTTCTTTATATAAGCATCTGTATCTCGTTTAGGCAATATGTTTGTAGAAACTTTTCCCTACGACTTTTAGCAATTATCCTCTCATCAGTCTGAAACGTGCATTCGAAACATTTCGAACGATTTTTCTATTCGGAAAAGAAAGTCAACGAATGAGTGTCAACGAAATTTATTTTTGGCATTGCCGAAAATGAATTAGCAACAAACGTTAATTTTAATTTTAACTTTCCTTTCAATTTATGAAACCGAGATTGTCCATATAAAATGGTACGAAAAGAATAAATACTTTGACACGTCTTATGAAATGACCTAGAAAAATTATACATCGGCGAATCCTACATAAAAACTGACTAAACAAATGCTTACGAGCGATATAAACGTATATTTCGAAATTCGTATATGGTAAGAAATCAATCTGCGCGAAGTTATGGGTTCGTTCTTTACCGGGGCGCCAGTTTATAGACAAAACAGCTGGCTGCCGTTTGACCAAGCAATCTATACAAACAGCGGCAGTAGCTAGCAGGAAATTCGAAACTTTCGACAACGTCGAGCAAGAAGAAGTCGGCGCAGGAGGGCGGATGGACGATGTCGGGGGCTCGAGGCAACGTAGAATTACAAAACAACGACACCGACCGTATCAACTTTCATAATGAGCACTCCCACCAATGTTACGCTCTTTGGCAATCATCCAGGCAGGCGCCTGCGTTTTGGAATACACACCGGAGCCTCCCTTAGTATATACTTCTCTCGCCTCATCCCTGTTTCCTTCCTCATCCCCTTCCCAAGCGAACGGGGAGATTCGAGCTTCGAATCCTTTTCGGCTCGGCGAATTGCTTCCTTTCGCAGGATTTTCTATAAGCTTGGCCATTTCGCAAAGCTCGTCCTGTTGTGCCGACTCTCTCGCTCGAATGCTCCGAATCACAGTTCCGTATATAACGAATGCATACCAGGTGGAAGGAAGAAGAGAAAAGAACGAAGAAGGAGAAAAAGAGAGAGAAAGGTATCGCCTTCGCGTTTAGGCACTCTTGAAATTACTTGACGGGAAGGGAAAGTGCAAAGCTTCGTTTCGATTTGAGTTAGCTACCCCTTCAACTGTTCTTCGTTTATTTCCCTTTTTTTCTTCTCTCTTCGTTTCTCTTTCTTCTCTCTCTCTCTCTCTCTCTCTCTCTCTCACTCTCTCTACCACTTGGAACACACTCGCCGAGGCAACTGCTGCTGCTGCTGCATCGACGAAAATTTTTGACTAATTAGCAGATGCACTCGAACAACATTACCGCGTTTTAATACTTTTGAGCGTTTGGATATCCGGGAGTTTTAACGACGCGGGGAAAGATTCGCGCGATATAGGCATTTTGTAATAATCGATCGGGGCTTAATTATTGTAATAATTAATCAGAGAGTGATATAATTAATTAAGGGTGAATGGAAGGTAATGAATAGAGGCAGTTTGGTTTTTCTCGTGAATTCTACTATGAAATTAATTTGATTTCCTTTGATATCGATGCGGGGCATCCTTTACCGATATCATTGTATCGCGTCAATTTATCGTATAGCTGTTACATAAGAGCAATATATCTGTAGAATTGGTGATTTATCGCTATGCATGGACGTGCCACTTCATTCGCATAAATTGATGTCGTGTCTCAAGTAATGGAACCAACATATACGTTCAATAATCCCTCCTTTGTAACATATCGATTATATCGATAAATTTGATTAATCCTCGCAAGATTCGCTCTTGTTATAAAAAAAAAAAAAGAAGAAGAAGAAAAGGAAGAAAGAATTCTGTTTATTATTGTTTCAGTTCTTCGGCCATAGAGGTCCTTACTATGCCAGCGAGTGGAGCGAAGTTAACCCAGAATCTAAAGAAATGGTCGTCAGAACAGTAAACGTGAGTATCCTATTTGCTTAAATTGTCGAAGGATACGGTGAGACGAACGTCAATCGTTTCGTCGTATAATTCTTAAATCGTTCGAACGTTTCGACAGATTTGTCGTTACATCGGTGAGATATATATTTTATCATAACGATGTGGCAAACAAAGTTATCGCGAAACGCAGAAATAATTTCGCTAACTGTGTCCACTTAATTCGTATTGTTAACCGAAATATCATTTACGATGTTTAATCATTCGAAACGTGGAAACTCTCTGTCGAGCCGTGCGTTCCAACAGAGATTTCGTTACATTTCCTCTTTATTACTCGCGTATTAACCCGGACAAAGTACCTACGGCCGCATTTGTAATTTATCTTTCCTGGGTTAGCGTGGATAAATGGCGGACGAATAAATCGATATATCCCGCGTGAAAATGTTGCTTCGCCGCGCTTCGTTATAGGATCGTTCCAATCGTATTATGCAACGCGATCGATCTAATCGAGACGGATAATTCGCTGACAAAACCGGCTGCGAAAGAATCGCTTAACGAATGTACCTTTAATTTTAAATATATGCAACGTGCCCGACAAATACGAACCATTTTAATGTTTTACACCGGCTGGTACCAAGCCTGGATTACCTCCTTCTTCGTTGCTCGCATTAGCAATTCATTTGACTGGTGAAAATAAATTTGATGAACGAAGTACAACACGCTCTCGCGCGTGGCGCAATCGAATAATCAATATATTTCCAATTCCATTCGAATCGAGATCAGCAAGAGTAATTGGAAAATAGGCTGATGCAATTTCAACCTGTAGAATTACGCTCGATCTTTCCGACACCGCCTCCTCCTCCATACCTCTTCGTCACGTATAATCGTAACGCGTGATGTAATGGAAAAAAGTTTCATATAACAATTTGTAACGACCTTCTGTGGCAATGGCAACTGACCGTATGTATGATAAATCAATATGATAATAATCTAACAACATTTGCAACGCAAAAACAATTGTTACACAACTTGATACAATTATAGAACGATTAACGAAACCTGAAGGTAACTTATGGACGAATTGTACAACACTTTGTAACACTAAATTTTTCATTAAGTTGAGCGATCTCTAACAGACTGTTTTCTATAATTCGACGATTGAATACTTTTCAAATTTCTAAGAAATAAACACTGTTTTCTTATCGAAGACTGTGTTATATGGAAACCACGTTAAGAGAAACTCAGAGGTAAGTACATGTAAATCAGGTTGATTCTTTCTCCGCTACGTGAAAACTGCATTCTCAGAGCATCATGTTACGATGAATAAATTTATGTTTACATATTTCAAATTATATTCGTTAAGTTTAAGTTCGTATAAAAAATTAAGAACAAAATAAAATATAAATTAAGAAAACTATTTTCCATGAATCATTTTTAATGAAATAAAGTTCCAATTCTTTATCCAAATCCAGTCCCCTTTTCATATCGTTTAAATTGAAATTCCCAACCCGTTCCTTACTCGTATTTTCGTCTACCACTGTATTTCAAGTAGATGTATCAATTAACGCCATAAATAGTATCATATAGAAACTGTATTATAAGAGAGCTGTCGCAATTTTTCCTCCGCGTTTAGTTTACCGTAGCAATTTCTCTCCTTCGAATGTTAAACGCGCACGAAAGCGACATGAACCCTTCTGTTCGCCGTTTACCCGTGTAATATTTATCGTAAGAAAAATTATGGACGACGTGTACCTTTCGAGTTCGAGCAGCAGATACATTTACTCAAGTTACAAGCTCGAGAAGATCGGTGGCACGTCTTAGGGTCGGGGTTTGGTATAGCATCGAGTAGCATCTAGTAGAAGGTTGGATATGATAGGTTATTGATGCTTGCATTACCGGGCGGGGGATGGTTGCATAGCTTCGTGGTCTCTTCGTGCCAGGAGAGCTTCAGGAAAACAGGGGGTGGAAAACGGCGCGAGAAGGAAAGGGAACGGAATATTGCTTGTGCCTCTTCTCCTTGGTACGCGTCGGTGATCGTTCTCCTTGCCTTGATCCTCGGCCAAAAAGGGAGAAAAGAGAAACCTGGGTTGATGCAGGATGCATTACTGGGTATGATGAACGATTCGCAGGTGGCTCCGTTAGCAAAAAAGAGGAAACGAAGAAAAAAAGAAACAGAAAAGCATAGCCTTTCCATCTACCAGGAGTTGCTCGATCGTTTTTACTTATCGAGGTTCCCGAAACACGAGCGCGTATACACGGAACCACGACCATGCACTTAGGTGTGCACGAATTTGTTCACGAGGATGCTTTTATCGGGATGACGAAAAAAAGAAGGGAGAAAAAAGAGAAAATGATAATGTAACGCTGTTGGTATATATTCATTTTCTTTTTTTTTTTTTTTTGAAGGGCGAAATATATGTACGTGGCAGAAAGCATTTTTAATTCGGTAATATCTGCATTACGTTATTTCCGGCGGTGTAAAAAAGTACTCGTAGCGGGGGTTGAAAAATGTAAAAAATTCCCGGCCGACTTGCGAAAAACACGATCATGAAGATTTTATTTTCGTTGCTGGAAATATTAACAGGGTGGGGAACACCCTGTCGCGTTTGCCACGTGGTCATTTATCAGCTGTTTTATATGCAACTTCACTGTTTGCCCCTATACATCAACCACGAAGCGTAAACGTGTGTGCCGCGCGGTTCAGCGCTATCGCTCAAGCCACCGAGATATAACACGGATTCCCGGCGATACGTGGCAACATTCCTTTAATAGCATGTTTGGATACATTATACCCGACTGTCCGGTTTCTTTAACGTTCTTAATTATTTAAAAGCAGCGCGCATTTCGAAGCGTTATTGCGCTTCTGAAGGTAATAAATTCCTAAAAATGGAGGCATGGTCAGAGAATGGGGCACCGAGCGCGGAACTGAAATCCCAGAAGTAATTTCAGAGATTCGGAGTGGTGTATGTGTCACTATGAAAAATAATACAAATGGCCATAAAAACGTTCATTTAAATTAAAAGAAGAAACAAAACCATACACACATAAACTTCTAGAGAAAATCGAATTATCCCAACAAGTAGAACAAGTAGATTATAGTCAGTCGCTACAGAAAACAAAAAAGATACCACTTTTTCATTGAACTTTTACTCAGGAAAATATATAAGCGTACACTTATGGATTAGCCGCGATATATCAACGCGCAGTGAAATAACGCTGCGAACGTTTGTACGAACGCGAAATTTCCTTGGTCGTACGTCTCCTGGGTGGTACGCAGGACGCCAAGGCATCCCGCCATTCGCAATCCTCGACGTCCTCTTTCCCAGCCTCTCGTCTTTCCAATTAAGGTCAGGAGACGTCGGCAGGAAACGCCGCGTGATATTTCCCCGTTGATCGTCCCACGCCTGCGTAAATCTACGGGGACGCGTTTCCGCGTTTCCTGCACGCAGAGAGGGCTAGAGATGAGCTTCAACTAAAATTGAACAATTCCCCGTGGGATGTCAACGCTTTCTCTGGTCATGGTTTCAGGGGGATGTTTGGCGTGTGTGTATATATACGTACATACACCTGCGTCCTCCAACGTTGAAACACGCGTAAACGCACACGTGAATTGCTACAGAAGCGGACAAACGAACACAGTGAAACATAGGGTAGAGAAACGGTACCGGAGGCAATGTATTCTACATAAGCTAGGTAGAGTCCGGGGCCCAGGTTATAACCTATCCCCGTCGAATCCCAAGGGGGAGATATCTTTTAGCAATTTACCTCCCCCGTTCCCGTTTCCACCCTCCACTAGAGCAAGCCGCGCTGCATACGGTATACGCGGGATGCATACGTATCGTGCCGCTGGTTGGAACATAATGCGGCATCGTATCGTTGAACCTAAACGCATCCGGCGTATATGCATCGAGTACAAGCTGAACATAATGGGCTTGAGTCCTCTCCTCCCTTCTGTGTGTTGCTGCTTGGTCAGAGTCTGTTGGTCGTTGCATATTTTGGAGTTGATCATGGTTTCGGTGATATACAGGGTGTTGTTCGGATATGTGTGGACCAATTTCATTGTTGTACAAGGGACATGAAAATAATGGTACGAGAACGTATAGGGTTTCGAACGACTACTGTCAGACGTGGGAAAAATAAAGTCACCTCGTTATCTTGATCGTTATTGTATCATCTACTTTCGACAACAGAGAGATTAGATCTAATGACCGTGTTCTACTGGTGTTAGATAGTGTAATGTGATTAATTCTCGAAGGAAAAAGTGTTATAAAAAAATTGAAAAGATTAGGAATAATCTCGAAAAATGGTGTTCCAGAAAAAAGTTTTAAAAAAATATAAGAAACGAGTTTCTCGAATTTGTAAATTCCAAAAATCTCGTGCAAATGAGAAGATATATGTAAATGTATTGTGGGAACGAAGGTTTCGTGTGGAATGTTTGTCACGAGTCACAGCATGCTCGAGTTAAAAGTGTGAACGAAATGTTTAATATAGAATATTAGAGGTGAAAAGAATTGCACGGTCTCGTGTTTGCCACGTGTACGCAGGTGACGAGGTTATTGTGTAATTAGCATTCAGTGTAAAGTTGAGAAATTATACGGCATAATGTCCAACGAGCACGGAAATTATAAGAGGAATAAGAAAACAACCTTTTGCGAGTATCGAACGTGAGAATATGTGTAAACTCTCTATGGTGTTATTTCGAAGTAAATCGTTACTTAAAAAATTCGTATTATTAGTAAAATTATAAAGTATATAGTATTAGTAAAATTTCTACAGTTATATCTGAGTCCTGTAAAATTTTTGAAACTTTCAAAACTCGAAAACAGAATGTGACTCGTACTCTCAGTAGAAGCATGTGATAACTCGTTTATTTTTACGTTACAAGTGTTAATTAAGATTACTAACTGGAGACTCTAACTAGAGTTCAAAGACTAATTGGAACTCGATTTTTTTACCGTAACAACTATTGCAACATTTCACGTTTTGGCTGACATTTTAGTTACTTGGAGTCCTCAAACCTTCAAAGGGTGTCATAAATCCCAGATCAAAAATCGCTCCCTAGCACGAACGCATCTTGTCGATGAATTCCAACAGGTTAAATAGGATACACGTTTATATCAACATTTTTCATTGTTTTCCTATCCCTTGTCTACTATTGAAATACGTCTCACACGTTAAAAAACAGGCTGTATATTATAGAGGATGAATCTCTTGAAGGGGATACCACCCTGGGCGTCGATAGTTGTTCGTATAACGTATAGATCGTGCACACTGACGGAACTGTAAATACCGTGACGTTATAGAATCGCGTTCCGTTAATCTAAAACAATGCCTGCGTTTGGCGTCTGGGGAATCGCGTTGCAGTGAATACAGGCGTTTGGCAGGGGAAGTGGGGGAAAAAAAAAAACCCGGTGAAACATTTTACTCCCGGTGGTGCAGGTGGATAGATATTATCGGATTATCAAACGGACGTATTGCAGCCATGCAACACATGACGCTCGATCGCGTTAACTTAATCGCGTTATTATTTACAATCTGTTGTAAAGCGTCGCCCGTTGACTTTCCGTACCCGATGATATGTGCAAATGTTTCACAGCCGGTGTTCGCAGATTGACGCTTCAAAAACGTTTCACGCTGGCCGTTTAACGCTTTTTCATTCAGTTGATGCTGCTACGGAAATATATTAATCAAAGTGTAATACCGAAGTACGGCAATGGATAGTTCACGCGTGCTTAATCGTTTCACTTTTCGTTCCTTGTTTTCTTATCAAAGCTAATAAATCTGTATTATAAATCGTACTTTCATCTCTCCTATCAAAATCAAATATATCACAGAAACCATCAGATCGATCCAGAGATAGCTGTTACCGGTCTTCTCGAACGTTAGAAAAGTGGAAGCCAATAGATCAATCTGATCACGGTTTTCGCGCGCGCACAGAAATACGTTGTTAGACACGAAGGAAACCGGAACGATATTTTACCAGCGACGACTCGTGTATTCTCTCTAACGATCCTTCCTTCGTCCTGGCACGAATTTCCGTGCGTGCAGGCGCGAAAACCCGAGACACACGGCAGAGAGATAGAAGGATACGTCTGTAGACGAGTCAGGGGAAGGAGGCGGTGGTGGTTGGTACCGGACGGGAATTAATAACGGACGCGTGTATCGGCGGTGTATCCTGTCCTGGTGTTTGGGGACTCCCCGTGGACTTTGCTGATGGAGAACTCGTGGGGGTTGCATTTGGGTGGGCGCACGAGGCTGACTGGATGTGCCACCGACTGAATTATTGTACGTGGTCACCTCTAAATCATAAAAACAACAAATTGCACACAACTGAATAGCGTATGGGGGGAGAGCACGTTCGTGTTTCCAGGACCTATATACCGTAACCTCTATATATACCGCGTTTACCGTATTTTTATACGGACATGTACACGTAACCGTGGGCAGCAGTGGCGGCAATGCTTTTTTATCTTTTATTTTCTTTTTTTGTTTTTATTTTTTTGAATCGATTGAAATATGGAGTCGAGTAGACTCGAGGCAGGCCTGGCTTAATGAAAAATGGTAACTCCAGAGTAGCGGGATTCGCGCGTTGTACGATGCTACGGTGTACATGCTTCAAGCTTGAACCCCTTGATCCCAGTGAACCCTTGTCGAGCGCGTTGTCATGCGACACACCCCATCGAAATGTTTCCACGGTGAGCTGATCCACCGACTCGTCGGGAAAGTTTCGTAGAATGGATATTAATGATAGCGCGACAACAGACGCGTTAAGGTAGAGGGTGAAAATTCTGGCTGTTTGTGCGTATCGCGTGTACATTTTCACGGGTACTTTGTCATAGGGTAAAAATCTCCCATGGGAGAGAGATAGCGTGTACGTGTGAGAATGTAGGTGGTACATCTCTGTACTTGGTGATTTTTCGAATATTTTATAAGTAACAGAGGGTAACCAAGAGCCGACCTATCGTGGGTGGATATCGATTCGAATTAGGGATGCGGTTCTGTTTGTTCAGAAATGTACATAGACGTGGAAACAAGTAATTGAATCGAATGTGCAAGGAAACCGCGCGTATCCATTCGGCTGCAGAAGCAGATGACTGGAAGCTCCCGTTTACACGATCTAATACGGATTTGTCAGCACACGATTCCCAATCTCCTCCAAAATCCGCTGAAATCGGCGATTACCGTGCGCAAGAGAAAGCCTCAGGCCGAACTCCATTCGAGGTCGATCCAACTTCCGACGTTACGTCCTAGTAGATTTGGGCTTCCGGCCGTGGTACCCCCTTCTCGAGCCATCGAACGGTATACGGTCGAATTGGAAACATACCCAGAGACCCTAGGAACAATGCTGCCTCAAGCCAGATCCGCAAAGTCCTCTCAATTATGCGGCAATGCTAATTACTCGCAAGCGCGCACTGAAGAAGGCTCTTTAGCCTCCGCATAACGACCCTTCACGGTCCTACGACCTAACCCTTTCATTTTCTCCTTTCTATATCGGTAAAGGTTCAAATGGAATTATCGGGAATTTTCTGTTTGGTGAAACACGCCTTGCTTTCACAATGGAGTAATTTTTGTTACCAAATTTTATCGAATTTTTATTTTTTACGAATTTATATTCGTAAAACTGTACGAACTATACCTTTTTATAACTCACATTGTTTTCTTTTTTCAAGTATCTTTTTCATATGAAATGAAACAGGTATCATAGTCCAAAAATAACTCCATCCTCTTTATTAAATCGTCATCCTTACAATTCAGAAACTTCCTTCTGGAAATCCTTCCGCGTTCATAGCCAAAACGAAGATACTTCTAGGTCAAACAGATTCAAGAGGGAACAACGGACTTAATAAAAGTTGTCTAATAAGAAGCTACTATACCCGGTCTGATTAGGATTACGTCGAGTCCCGAGGCTTGTACGTGCCTTCACCCGTGTGTTCCTTTTCTTTTACATCGCGAGATCTTGATTTTAGTTAACGACTTTCAACCCTACCTACCAACCCTGTCGTCCCTAACTGCGCTACTAAACGTGACCGTACCGCAATGCTGCGGTAAATGAAAAGCAAACGCCGTGCTTGCCGCGGAGACCGAGGGATTGGCAAACATCGGTTTCGACGCGCGACTGACGAGAAAAATTTCAATTAACCGATGCACTAGATCGAACGAAGAGAGAGTGGAAGGGGGGTAGAGGGGACAGGATCCACGATGTACGCTTTTCGTACTGCCTCTGCCATGGTCGAAAAAAAAAAAGTGAAAATTAATTACTTCGTCGTTGACGCCAGGACCAGAAGAGGGATCGATCGTTCGCTAGATAGGATTAAATTGCGCGCCAGGCGTTTACTTTTTTCGCATTCCCTTCTCCCTTTCTTTCTTTCTTTCTTTCTTTTTTTCTTCGTTCTTTTTTGTCATCGTCATCCTTGTCGCGACGATGCGACGCTCTTGTTTTCTCTGATGCGTCCGATGAGACACAACGTTAGGATGATTACGTTCCGTCCGTTGTGCCGGAAGAGAGGAGGCAAAGTTATTCTCCCCTTTGAACCGTGCTCGTAACGCGAGGGAAAGGATTTATCTACGATGCCGAGGAAAGAGTCGTGTTTCGAAGGTTCACTCCTCGAGTGAAAGTAGACTGAAACTCGAAGGAGAGATGGATTTTTTTTTTTTCTATTTTCACCCTCCCTCTTGGGTCTTTAGCTGGAATTACATTCTAAGCGAAGTTTAACGGGTACGATTATGAAGAAGTTGCCCGAAAAGTTTTAACGAAGTTTTTAAATTTATTAGTACTGCTTGATTATTTAATAGTCGAACCTTTTGAGTGAAACGAAGAAACGAGGTTCTTTCATTGGACGTTTAATTACTGTGATTTTTGTTTGCATAAGGTTGAATGTACTCTTGTTACCGCATTTAGAAAAAAAAAAAAAGGAAAAATAGGAGAAAAAGAAAGTCAACCTTATCGCGTTCAGGGCCGCCCGTTACGAAAGCTACAATGGAACTGTTCGTCTTGCCAATTACAGTCTTCTTTACCTGCCTCTTTCTTCTTCCTCCGCCCGTTTCTCCATTTCCCGCGCACACCTTCGAGCCTCTACGCCCCAATGTTCTCGGAACGCTTAAATGATAAGAGACACGAGAGTGCTAATTACTTCCAGTGAAAAGAATCTTGTTTACACCGTTCGCCGAAGTTTTCACGGGGGAAATTACCTCTAACCCGGTTCCGCGCCGAGGCTCGAGGATCGCAAGACTTCGAAACTCCCCTGGGTAAGTAGAGTTTTTTTCCATTCTCTTTTTTTTTTCTCTCTCTCTCTCTCCTCTCCCTTTTTTCCGTTTTTCCAAATGACTTTAACCGTGTCGAAATTCAGCGGAAAAAAGAATCGTACGCGGTATTTGCTCCTTTCGCAGCTGGGATCGTTTGTACTTTTCAACGGAACAGAGAAAACGAGAAAGGAAGGGAATGGAACAAAAAGAGAGAGAGAGAGAGAGAGAGAGAGAGAGAAGAAAAAAGAGAAGAGGAGCAAAAAACGAAACGAGACAAACGAACGTAACGCTCGTGTAACGTCAATAGACGTTTCTGTTGGATTGCCAGAACAAAGAACTGTATTCGACAGCGTTGAACGCACGTGAAAAGCGATACCCCGGCAATTGACGAATTTAAACCATCCACATTTTCCCTAATCCTCGATCCGTGTAATTGATGAAACGCTATCTGAAGCGAGGCGTTAATTTTTTGGCCTCTTCCGATTGTACGGGACCGATGGCGCCGCAAAATTGGCGGGTGAGGCAGGTGTTGGGGGGGAAATGCTCTGGCTAGATAGTTGGGCGCGATGTAACACAGTCGACTTCACTGATTGCCAATATGGCGGAGAGCATAGAGGACCTCGGTCGTCTCTCTATCTCGATCAGCGGTGGATCCACAATGCGCCGCGGGCGTTAATTCCCCCGTGAAACGTATTGCACCCCCACGATTCAATTGTTCCAGTTCCACGGCCACAGTGCTTCACGCTGCGCCGCCGTGAACGAATCCGTGGTGCAACTCATAATGATGTAATTTTCGAAGTGGTGGGCGCGTATCATTGTCGCCACCCTCAGACAGGGGTTCATCATCGACAAGAGCGAACTGGAGGAACGTAAAGCACGCTATCGTTCTCCCTGTCGAATTCATCCCTGCTTATATGATCTTTCGCCTCTCCCTCCTCTCACGTCGGTAGATATTCTCGTCTGGACTTTTGTTGCACGCCGAATCGATGATCTATGCGAACGAAGGAGAGAGGTTTCGTTTTAAGAATAAAGATTTTTAAAAGAATTCTTTATTTGTTTTTCTTTTTTTCCTGTCTTGAATCGAGGGAAATTGAAATCGCATTGTCTAAGAATTAGACTGGAGAATTTTTATGCATTCGTAGAAAAGTTAAAAGGTAAAATTGTGCAGAATGCATGTAATACAAAAAATATACAAAATGTATCCAAATTAAAATGCTTTTTATAACGCCTGAATTTTTTTACCGAAATTCTACTTTTGTTTCTTATATAAAGTCATGCAACTTACACTCCTACAGGTTAATTTTTAATACGTAAATGCTTTTTGTAACACCTGGTAGGTGAAATAATTTTCTGCCACAAATTCTACCAGTTTTTTCGTATATACCAAACAATATGAATTTGTATGAGAATTCATGGTCTACTAATAATAATTCCGTCCGTAATAAAAGCCGAAGACTGATAGATTTCCTACTTCGGTTCTCTGTCGTTGTATCGGTGTGTTCGTTAAACGATGCACGTGGGTACCGTGAAATCGTAGCCATTTATTATGTATCTATGCTATCATTTGTACACGTGTACGAGAGCATTAAAATTTGATGAAAAGCTCGCTGAGCTGCTACTGCTCGCTCAAAGTGAACCGGTATCTTTTCAACTAGGATGGAAGACGAAAGAACAGAGAGAGAGAGGCGTCTTTTGAATAATTCTAAAACGCAAGAATGTTTTATTTAACGATCAGTGAACGGGATAACGAGGCTCGAAAACAACATTTTGCATAGAATGTCGAAGAAAAGCGGTCAGCAAGATTACGATTTTCCTCTGTCACGAGGAGGGGACTTTGTCGCGGAACTACCACACAGTTGGAGCTTTTATTTCGTTGCATCGATTATTCAAGCCACCGCGTCACTTTCGTGGAAACGTTTTATCTCGATAATACTGGTTAACCATCTATCCGAAGGTTGGTAACCCCGTTAGGTTGCACAACACGCCGGTCGATACGAGAAACACGTAACCGAAATGAGAGACTTTCAGCATCTAATGACAAGAATTGCAAGAAATTGTTCTTACCGCACGCGGTTGCATTATTTTCTTTCGTTTTCAAGATAAGCCTGGGGAAGCACGTTTCGGTCGGCGAGGTGGTCACGTATTCGCCACACCCGGAAAACTCGGATACAACCCTTCTAACACAACAGGCAGTCATCTCTATCCAAGGTGTGCCCCTGATCGATCATCTGGAGAGGCTACTGACAATGACCATCGAGCAGAATGCAAATAAGGTAAACTGTCACTGTCGAACTTTCGTTGTTTCTGAATTTGGATATTTTCTTCCCAATTTTTTTTTTTTTTTTTTTTTTTTTTTTTTTTAATAAGTAATTTCCTACTTGAGTACCATTTCGCTTTCCACTAATTTATGAATCTTTACGTGGTTTGAGATTGATGTTTGATTTAATGTGTGGAAAATCAGATATTCTCGCAACAATTTTCTTTTCTTTTTTTTCTTTTTTGTAGAAAGATGTTATTCCTTTACACTTTATAGGCGCTATTTGCAACTTGAATCATTACTTCGTACGAATCATATTTATATTCAAATTAAATAAATTAACACTTTTGCGATAGGAGACGTAGTTCTACATCATTTCAAATAAAATCCTCCATATTCATTTTCTAATAAAAGGAATTTTTTTAAGCATCATGCTGAGAAGTAATACTTATACTCACACACCTTGCCGATTTAATCAGTAATTTCAACAAAATCTGTCGATTTTAAACTATTTCATAGACTTTAGGATACTAAATCTAAATTTAAGAATTTATAATTAATTTATTGCTGTAGACTTTTGAAAATTATATGCGGTATTTAACTAAGCGTTTCGCCTATTATCGCCCGTCGCGAAAGTGTTCACAAAATAAATAAAAATGTATAAACTCATAAGCATGTATCATTCTTTCGTTTCTAAAAGTTCCACTGCAAAAGCTTAATAAAGTTGATGATCGATTCTATAAGAAAGAAAAAAGGAAAGAAAATGCTCAGAGTGCACAGGATTAAATATCACTTTTCTGATATTTGTACACCGATGAAATTTTGTTAGTTGCACCAAAGAGAGATTCGCTAGATTCGGTAGAGATTTTCATAAAAAAATTTGCGAATCATCCAGAGGTCGCGATATACAAGTGCGAGAAATATATCGCGGGGTAACAATGTTTTCGCCCGGTTCGATTTCAGGGACGGCAGGCGATGGAATGGGTCATCGAGAAAATCCAATCAGAGGTGAAAGATATCGCGTCATCCGCCGCGAAGTCAACAGACGATTTGCTGAACCAAACACGTCGTCAGTTAGATGACATCACGACTATTACGAAACAGGGAATGGAGGACATTCAGAATGTAGCGAAAAAGTCTTTCGATGAGTTTCAGAATTTGACGGTACCACCGCCGTCTCAGTCGATACCAAAGTTATAGCTAATATTTCACGTTAGCTTCAATCTCTTTAACTAATGCTATAACGTAGATCTTCAATGGAACGATTGAAAGTATATAAGCATATTAGTTTTCGGCTAATAGCCATTCCCTTCGTCATGCCTCGTTGCTCGTATTTTAAAAAAAGAATAGAAAAACTATATTTACACGCGAGAGAAAACTGAATCAGCCAATCTTTTCCATTATTACATAATGATTATATATGTACAGACGGTATATTTATTATTAAATTAATTCAATCTGATAAAGTGGAGGTGAGAGTATAGTTTCTTAAGAATTTTAACGAGAAAGGAATCGTTCGTGAATCTCTTTCGAGGCAAACGGTTAAATAAACATTCTCATAGAGAAAGACTGAAGACGCGTAGTAGTTCTTATACGAACAAACGGAGAGGTGTGCTTCGAGGGAACGTGAACGACTGGAACAGCGTGAAAGTATAAACCGGGTTACGTTTGTTCGCTTATATTTCATGGTTGATGGAGAAAAAGAAAAAAAGAAAACTTCACGTCGCCAATCGTTCCGCCGAAGTCGTTTTAGTCAAAGAGATGTAGCTGCGGCAAGCGATTAAAATGATTAATGACAAATACGTCAGACAATATCGCGATTTAGTAACCAATATTCTTATTTCTGGAGAGAAAACAGTTTCTTACGACAAGCTTTTACGATATCGAGAGCAAAGCAAACTTTTTTTTTTGCGTGCCAGAAAATGAGAAAAGAAAAAGAAACACACGAGGTTTGAAACCTGAACAGTTTACCAAAAAACAAAGAAACGCTTACACTTTCTTGAGTTTCATTTTTATTTCTTATGTGTTAATACCTGTCGAATACTTAATTAAGACGATGTCACATGCCACATGAAGAAAATGTCATACACATCGATGCATATATCCCTTTCGTCGTGCTTCGATTTCAGTTCTGTCGTGTTCGAGAAAAAAAAAACAAAAAAAATGAAAAAGAGGGGTAAACGAACAAACATAGATTCGACAAGGTATTTCAACGTGCATCAGTTTGCGATGAATTATTTCAGTGTTCCTTTATTACCACGCGCGAGACTTCTGTAGCAGTTTGCAGTCGTTAGTTATAAACAACATTAGCGAATGTACGCGTATTAAATTATAAGATGCCGCGGTGGAGAAGAGAAGAAGAAAAAAGAAAGAAAAAAAGAAAGAAAGAGAAAAGAATGAAATACTCCAAGCATATTATCATGTAACATTTAGTGCATAGATATTCCGAGTCGCAGCTTTGGTTCGTCTACTCTTAAACACTGTTCAATCGGAAATCACGAAGAAATGAAATATATACATATACCTATTTTTAAAGCAACAGGCTTGCGTCGAATTTTCTATATGTATCATCGTAGTGTGTACAATTATAGATCGAATTGAACCCTGCAAAAACGTTCGAACTCGTCGTAATTTTCTACCGTGGTTCCACGACAGAAAGAAATAAGAAAATCCAAGTCCATCGTGCCCGCGAAAAGGTGGAAAACGTTGTCCCAGGTGGTCCGTCGATATCATTTGAAATCGTACGCCACGAAATATCCTCATCGTCACCTTCATCCTCTCTACGAATCTCTCCGGGGGATATTCGCGTGAGTCAGCGAGTGCTTCCACGCGTCGAGAACGAAACACGGCATCGTATCATACGGGCCAAGTATCGATTCAACGATGGAGGACCAGTCTCGACATTCCGCTCGAGCAATTTCCACCAGAGCGGAATTTCGACCGGGTCATTATTGTTCTCGGCGGTCTAGAGACAATTTCCATCGGTTTACTCAAATCTGGCTGGCCAACTCTCCGGGTAAGTAGAAAGAGGGACAATAGCGGATGAGTGTATGAGTATGAGACAGAATGAAGAAGAGAGAGAGAGCGAGAGAGAGAGAATATATAGAGTAGTTTGGTGATGGCACGTGAGGCCTGCAATACGAAATAGTGGCCGCACGAGGCAGAGAACAGACGAAATTTGACATCAGGCTCGAGCAGTGGTATGTAAGAGATAATTGATGACGTTACGGTTCATCGCTCGCTACTCGGTTACCGGACACGGACAAATATTGACAGCTTCCGATCACAGAGCTGACCGGTATCCTTTGTAGGTAACTCACGCACACCATGACCGCCAACGATGTCTGTTCGGTTTTCCTGTCGAATCGCCTCGCTTAGTCCCTGCTACGTTAGTAAATCAACGTCCCCCCGTTCGACGTGCATGTCGAGCAAGTTTCGTAAATTAAAGTGGCCTCGTTTGCCCCTATAAAGCTTGCCTTGTGGCTATTGGTTGCACGTGACGTCGCGCACCACGCTTTGAGGACAAAGTGGCAGTTTTCCCCCCTTTTCCCTTACTTTTATTATACTCTAGCCGTATCTTCGTGCCACTTCTCGACGGTACACACAAAATTACACCCCGGAAACTTAAACCAGAAGAGATACGGAGTGGGGGAAGAGGTTTGAGAAGCCTCTCTCTCTCTCTCTCTCTCTCTCTCTCTCTCTCTCTCTCTGTTCGATCGTAGTGTCGTCGAGAAGGATGAGAGAAGGAAGTACAGGTGACCAAGCTTGCAACGGTAAGCGGGAATAGTTTCGTAGAACGTCTAGGTCCCTGACGTTGGTACATTGTTCATCTTTAATTGCCCTGTGCGGTTCTCACTTTGGTATTTTGCGAGCGAACGCGTCTTCAAAGGAAGCTCCGCGGCCAAATCAGTTCATAACAAGTTTCACAAAATTCGATTAGGTAGCTTCCTTATCCTGCGGTGAAACGACCGATCGTTTGCGGCCCCGGACAAAGGATCGACTGTTATCTAACTGTTAATGCTCTTGCACTCTGTGTAATCGCTTCCTCTTTCCATAGAATCTGTTCGAAAACTTGTACCATTAAATTCTGACTGATTATATGTACAATAGACAGTGTATCAGTTGGAAAACCTTTCCTTTTATCCCGCGTCTTATCATGATAGATCCACATCCTAGGCTTGGCATTTTAACCGCTTGGAAATATCTCTGTTGGCCTGTTTGAAAGCTACTTTGAACGATTGAAAGAGATACGATTTTCAAGGCCGTCCTTCGCTGCTCTATTTTCCATTCCTTTAGCGTTGAACGCCGGAAGAAAAGGAGAGCTTCAAAGGTTACCGAAGAAGCCTTCGAAAGCCTCATGGTTTACAGATCGTGACGGTATTTCTCTTTTTCTCTTTTTTCTTTTTCTCTCTTTCTTTCGTCAAGGCTCGTAAAAGCTCTCGGGACGATCGACTGTAAAAGTCAGCGACACGGTCAAGGAGACACTTCTTGATTTTCCGCTTCTCAATTCACGAGCTCGTGAAAAACCACACTCCACATATTCACTGGTCACTGCCTTATATTATCCTCGTTGTTTTCATTCCGACCTTTCTCATCCTTACGACAAATTCAGCCGGAAGATCGATAGACATGGTTCGTAGATAGTCGAACGTTTTTCCTACGAGACGATAAATTCGGCTCACAGATTTTACTCCCACACCCCCTCCCCCTGCTTTTTTCTTCCTTTTCTCTTTAAAACGGATTCGAAAGTTCGCCTCGAAGTTGAGACGGTTCTCCGGGAGGAAATTTTTGAGAGTTTCTTCGGGAATGATCCTTTCAGTGAAATTAATCGACGGAATAAATGAAATTAGCTCCCCGTGAAATTTGAATTCCTCACGCGCGAACGAGCGCCTGTTGTGTTTCGGGGCTTCAAGCCGCTTCCCTCGAATACCTGAACGCTTATTGAGATAAGTCCGCTCTGTCGACAGTCGGAAACATCGGGATGTTCCAAATAACTCCCCCGATATATCTTCTTTACTCTCAAATGATTCTTCCGCGAGCTTTAAATTCCCTCAAAAACTTCTAACTTCCGACGAAAAAAGAAAAAAAAGAACAAAAAGAAAGAAAAGAACGACGTTGAAGTTTATGAATTTAAAGAACAGCAGTTTACTTTTAGTTTCGGCCCTTTGAATAAAAGTACATACTAAATGGAGGTGAAAACGAATGAGGGATATGAAAAGATGAAAGGGTGCTTTTCAAGACGCGATATAAAATAAAGAGGAGCCTGTACATAGCGGGAAGAAAGGTGTTTTTTTTCTTTCTCCTCTACATTCTTGCGACATTCGCTGCTTTCCGCGAAAAGCTTGATCACACAGAATTAGCTCGTGTCAACGTTGTATCACAGAAACTGTTGCGACACGTGAAATAGCGTACGTGCGGGGTTGGTGTGTTAGGTTAGTATAACGCAGCTACGTAGGTAATAACGGGAGATGTTGAGCTGTTCTGGGCGACGTGGTGCATACGCTTCGCCTATTAGCATACAATTATCTTTATGCTTCTTTTATGATTCATATTTAGTGTCGGGTACCCGGGGCCCCGGTTTTCGCTTCGTCGGCCAGGCGAGCGCGCAAAGCTTCAAGTTTGCAACTTTTACGATCGCGCTTGTTTCGAAACTTAACGTTCACCCCTTATCATCGTTTCTCGGTGCAGCGCCTGGTATTCTTGCCTAAACGTGCTTTTGCAAATATCCTCGACACCCTCGAACTGGGAGGCGTAGAGGGAACGGGAAAGCCTGAAAATTTGTTGTCGTACGTGCTGAAAATCAGCAACAACTATCGATTTCTGGCATGCTCGGGTTCCCTCCATCCCCTTGTTTCGAGGCGAACCGTGCCAACGACAAAGGAACTTGTCGAATGGTTTTTCTTTTGTATGAGAATTCTTTGAAATGTCCGTAAAAAAAAAAGAGAGAGAGAAGAAAGAAAGAAAAAAAAGAAGGAAATGGAACGATGAGTGGTGGAAAATACGGAGATGTTTATTTTTGTATTTTTGAAAGGGAGGGAGAAAGAGAGAGTATGGTCGAGTGCGTCGGGGGAAAAATCGAAAGAATAAAGATTGATAACAACATCGAGGTACATAGCTAGGTATCCCTTCAGTGCTGTACCATTTCGTACGGTCTATGGGTACGATCGTGGTTCCAATGACCCGCCATTTCTGCCGGGCTACGACTGACCATTAATTTAATTAATGCAGATCCATTTGCAGCTACACGCAAGCCGCCCATTTCGGCATTTATTTCGTACCATTTGGACTTTATTTTTGACGAAACGCAAAACCTCCGCTACGAACGCGTTGAATATATCTATATTGGGTGATTTTTTTGGTTCGTCCAGCTTTTTGTTTTGTTTTTTTCTTTTTTGGTATCAGCCATTTTCAACGTTTTCGTCGTTTCCTCTGGTTATCCCCTTTCGTACACCGTTCTTTAATTGCACGCGTAATCAGTGTAGTATTTACAATATTGCACCATTTCATTCTTCCTAGCTTTACGGTACATAAATTCATTGACCGATATTAATGAAATTTCACAGGTACGTGGTTCTAGTACTCTTTCTCTTAATTAATATTAAAAGGTTGCTGGCATATGGTGATTGAAGTTTATTGGAGATATTATGCATTGATTTTAACTAAATGCCTTCTATCACTAACACTGAAAAATTATCTTAACACATTCGTGACTGATAACGTAATCATTTCATATTTTTTAAAAGAATTCTGGTCACTTCAATCGTAAGTTTTTTTCAAAATTCGTGGCTCATAGGTGAAAATCAAAAGTTTCGTTTTGAAAAGAAAAAATTGCACACGTTTACGAATTCCTTTATTTTCATGTATTTTCTCAATTTGTTTTAAATATACAATTTAATAAAACTTACAAAAGTATCATGTGAAATAAATCTGTAAAATATTATTGTCTTACGTTGCAGTAGATTCATTATATTTGTTTCTAAACAAATATATATTTAACGAATTTGAGCAGTTCTATCACTTTTTGTTTACATACATTTTTCGTCAATTTTTTCCAGCATGCGTTTGCATTATTTAATCTTTCTTCAAAATTGTAAAAATATAAACATCGTATGAAGAAGCGATATTTTTTGCATTCGCACATTTTTAAATAACAGAACCTTGCGTCTGAAAATTATTAGTGTCAATGATTGGAATCAGATTATCACGCATGATAATAATTTATTAGAATAGCAAATTTATTCCATCGATTCGCAAAGTTTTCGCCGAAGTTTCGTATATTGAGTAACAATAAAGTTTAGGGATGCCAGTTTGCCATACGTTTCCAGCGATGATATAAATCAGCAATGGGGATCGTTCACGCGCACCAAGTTTGATTTCAGTAGTTTTAGACCACATCCGGCCGAATGGCTAATAACGGACGTGCTCTGACTACTAATCGGCTTTGCCGAGATTTCCTGATGTACGAAGGAGTATATGGGTTAAATGTTGCGGGGTGAAGGGTCAAAGGGCAAGATTAGATACTTGTGACGGACTTCTATAGAAGTTGTGCATAATGCATGGGCCACTCGATAGCTGGTCGATTCATAATAACGTTCATCCTCTCAGGATATGCGTTTACATGAAATTTATAGTTAACGTGAACAGAATAGAAGACACTATGCTAAACTGTGTGAATAATTCCCGTGAAACTTATCCGAGGATCATCAAACATTACTTCCATTAAAAAAAAAAAAGAAAAAAAAAGAAAGAATCAATCTTCAACTTCTTCGTACTTTTCACCATTATCGTAACAGAAAATCGTTGAAAGAAATTACACCGAATTACCGTTCGTATCTCGACATTCTCTTTTCCTTTTTTTAATTTACTTTCGAGAAAGTTCTCCTAAAGGGAGATTTCATTTACATGTAATCCGGCAACGGTTGATTGTATCTCTAATTGCTTTCGCAACGAAGGAGTGTGGAACCGATGCCCGTGAAGTTTGTTTTAATATTAATTTCTTATCGTTGATCTTGGCCAGCGCGACGCTATTCCCCTAGCATCGCCCAGTCTCACCTTCCATGTCGTGCAAACATACTCTGTGAACTAGTTGGTTGAATATCTTGCGATCTCTACGAAGCAGGAAGGTGTAAGTACCGTGTTAGTCTTTGGGGTTACGTCGCTACTCGCAGAGCTAACTAATAGCCTCTTAGCCTCGGCTTAGGGAGGATCATGCTACAGGCAGGCCGCGCCCTCCTTTGCTCTAAGACTCAGACCGTACATCCTCAGCCCTTAGTGCAATCCTTAAGCCACGCCAGGCCTGCAAACAACCGATTTCCTTCTCTAACGTAGACGATGGATTAACGATAATGATTGATTGGATTCCTCGACTGGTTTTTCTATCATTCTTTAACGGATCATATCGAACGATCTGATCCCAAAGTGACTTATACCTGCTTGCTACTTCCACTCTTCTACGTTTATCCTACGGATTTGTGGGGTATCTTCTGTCTGGAACGTTTTATTCCTGCAAGTTGGAATGGGGTTCGCGAATTTTCGGACGTTATTGGTTATATACAAATTTCTGAATTGGGAATTTGTGAAAAATTCAAATATTTTAATAGTTTCAACTCGGAGCATGGATGTCGAATCGTTTTAAAAATTCATGGATATCGAAAGTTTTATAGTTTTGTAAGTTTTTATGTTCTAAGTTCGTCGATTTTTACTTCTTCGAAAAAAGTGTTTCGCGAAATAGAGTCTGAAATTAATGCCTAACTGTTGTCTTACAATTCGAGAGTTCGAGATCATTGTATAGACACATTTAAGTGTATCTTTTATCCTGCTACGAGATGAAAACGAAAAAGTAAACGTTTCCTGCATAAGAAATGATGGTAATCTTGAAAAAGAAAACTAAAAAAAGAGACACGAGTAAACGAAAAATTTTTCTGCTACACATTTTCCATAAGGTTAAAAGCAATGGAGATATTTAAATAGCTTTCGAGTACAAAAAAAAAAAAAAGGAATAGGTTATATATTAAATCCCTGTTTTGTATTTAGAATAAAACAGAAGAAAAATTGTAAGTTCCGGCGGTTCGATTCAGTCCGTGACTTGATTAAACCGGCGTGTAGTCTCATTTTCTTTCTCATAAACAAGCAGGTCGCATTGAACGTAATAAATTCTCGCTTGAGACGCGGCCAGAGATTTTCATCCCCGCCGTTGGTTGTTCGTTTATTCTCGTCCATGGTTGCACGTACAAATGAACCTGTTACCGCGAAGGACTCGCGCGAAAATTTACATTTCTGCCCCGGAGGGCGAAACAGACCGAAGGAGATTTCACCCGTTATAGTTCAGCCAACGGAAGACCCGTCTGTGCTTCTCTACCATAAGCAGACTTTCAACGAAAGCTCAATCGGTGGATTTGCGGTAACTGCTCGCTCTGTATGCGCTCGCGTATTTTTCAAATCCCTCGCGGATAGCGAGACCGTTCCCTTTCGTTTCCTCGAATATCGTTCCCTCATACGGGTAAATACCACGCGTTTCTATATTTTATATATATAACAAATAAATATATACACATATACAACGTAAGTACGTGTATATCGAAAATTCATAAATTACAGAGGAAGATCCATTTATTTTATACATATTAGCGCACATGCAAACATAAATTCAATATGAATCAGGCGGGAAAGAGATTCGCTATACATATATTACAAATATCAACATTATTTATTCAATGTCAATTACACGTATACGTATTATATTATTAATTTTCTTTGACAACGTCTTAATAATTTTCGTTTTATTATTAACATTAGGTTTATAGGGGCTTTTCTGGAATTTTTCCTTCATGGAATCGATTTATTAGAGACAACTTAATTGTATATTGTTAATTTACTTACAAATTCGGATATATTTTCGTATCGTTCCATTAATAAAAGCGTGGGGAAGTTGTTCGAAAATAATAGCAATTGTTTCTGTAATTTCTGTAAACCTAGTGTTAAATAATCTGAATTCTTCTCGATGACAGAGCAAATTGATATCGATTAAAACAACTTCACACTCACCCCTTGCAAGATCCGAAAGAAACAGTGTATCGTCGGTAGGAACAAATATAATCTCATATACGAAATTGTAAATTGAAGCATCAAGTGGTGGCACTGCTTGATGCCGCATCAGCTAGGATCGTATACGGTAATCTGTTTTAACACTTTGATGGCCGTATATTTCGCTCGTTGACTGTTACTTGTCACCGGTGTCTCTCGCGTGAATTTTTACTTAGCCAGTCAAATTAAGAAGAAAAAAGATAATACAAAATTAACTGTGATTGAAAAATAAAAAAGCGAAGGTGATAAAATTTGACATAGAATACAGGTGAAAACGAAGAGGAGGAAAAAAACCTATACATTATACGATCCTAATTGAGGTTTCTTGATTTTCATTCTCTCGTATTATCAATTCCCTTGTTAAAACATTCGAAACATGTGTACTTCGACTCCCCGACCGATAATATTACCTCGCTATGTATTTGTTCCATCGACTTTTTTCCCCCTTCGTGTAAAAATTCAACGGAGACGATGGAACACGGTTGATTCACGTGCGGAGTGCACGAGTGTGTACCTTGTAGCGGTTTTTACGCTGGCTTCTGTGAAAAACCGTACACGGAATCCCGATTGGGCGTGACTGGGTCTAATTTATTTAGTAGCCAAAAGGAGAGACAAGTTCCGGCGCGCAGGGCTCGACGTCGCTGGTGCCATTGTATCGGCAGCTTTTCACCGCTTTGAAATATCGCTGTCCTGCGGGCTTGTTCCGCTCCTCTCTGCCACGATCCCATGGGCACGAATTAATTCCGCGAAGAAACAACTGTCCGCTAACGCTATCCCGCTTTATTCAAGGGAACTCGATCGTGAAAAATAAATTCGAAACCCTTGGTGAATTCTACCGCAAACGTTCCATCGAAATTCTTTTCCTCCTTTTTTATTTTATTTTATTTTTTTTATCGTTTTTCTTCGAAAGTGAAATTTGTGGCAAGGGTAGTGTTAAGTCGTGTTTTGTTATATTTTAGTCTGGAAATTGTTCGGTCTTTCGCAACTATCGTAAATTCACGAGAGCATAAAACACTTTTACGTTCATTTAGAATTTCGATGTTTTCTCTTGACTATCGTCTCTTATATTTTAATTTCTCAGATTTTCCGCGTGTCTCATCCTTTCTGAATGTATCCTGTTTGAGGAATCTTTGAGCTTTTCAAGGACCTCGATCGACAGAATTCATTCGAATAGCAAGACAGTAACATTAGAATTTATCTATAAAGAAACATAGTTACAGAATTAATTTCTCAGAAAAACATCTTCCGATACACTGAAAGTAGTCCTTCGATATTTGCAAATATGTACGTGCAAATTCAACCAGACTGGAAAGATCACAAGATGAACCACGAGTAGACTAAACAGACAGTGTTAGATAGAGAGATGGTAGAACGATCGTTTAGCGATTCCTCGGACGAGAATCGCGATACGTCAAGAGGTAGGTTTCGCTTGCTGCAAAGTATATATTCGACAAGGTGGCAAAGAGGACAGCCGTCACGTTGCCGGGGAGGATGCGCTTTCTGAATACAAATCGTGAATCTCACGTATAGTCGGTCACCGAATCTACTCTTATAGGGAGGTTAGTTTACAGGACAAGCAGGCAATAATCGAAGAATGGGAATGGTTCGACCGATATTGCGAAAGTTTCCGTGTCCCTGGTCTGTTGAAGTTCACCTCGATCCTTCTTTTCCCTCCTCCCTCCACCAGTAGACGTCTGACATATGAATGGAAGGGAAGGAGGGAATGCCACTCGATGCACGATGGAATCCAGAGGAGCGTCTCGACGTTGACTGATGCCCGTGGGACCCCTACAAGAATTTCTACGACTTCCTATACACGCGAGAACGAAAACCACGCGTACGTTTCCTCTGTGCTTTTTTTTTCCTGCTTTCTTTCTTTCTTCTTCCTGAACTTAAACGAGACATGTTTCTAGCTGACGTTTCAGATTTAAGCGATTCCGTTAGTTTACAAGGTGTTTCGGTGTGAATGGAAAGTTTCGTGAAATAGGGAACGATGTTGTTTCGGGTTATTGCGAATGGAAATAATCGTGGCTCTAATCAAACTTTTCGAGCATCTGTGCTTTCAGTAAAAAAAATTTAATCGCGTAATCAGTACAGTCATTCGAGTAGTATTCGCAATGGAATTAGCAAATGGAAAGAGAAATGTCTATCTATGTCTTTATTAAAAAAGAAAAAAGATATTATATATTCGAAAATTCGAGGAAGTATTTCGAAATATTTTTTTTTTATAATTTCAGTTTTTTAATTTATATATGCTGTGTGATAGCACATAAAAAAGAAATAAATTCTGAAAATAAAATTGATTATAAAATCAGACATTTCATATGCAACAATCTAATAATCTCGACGAAAGGGGTACTTTTATTGCGACATTTTATTCCGTGATTACCACTTCACAGTTACGCACACGTCTAGATCCTATCGTTACAGTCCAACCAGCAATTTGTTCTTTTTATTTCTCCATGTGTGACGTTTAATCACGCAGGATCATCGAGCAAGTGATGATCGGTTGTAAACTGTCGCGACTGCGATCATTCCTGAAGAAGATCCACTCGAGACGCTCGTGAAAAGCCGTTTAACGAACCGCTTAGCGGTTAAGATAACGCGATCATGTCACAGGAAATGTGTAACGTGCTTCTTAGTGGGCTGTACGAAAGTCGTTGGCGTCAAGAAGTTACAAGTTTCCAGCGCAACGTTGGCGACGTTTGTTTCAGAACGATCGTTCAATAAAAATCACATCTTGCTACTCACGTTCAAATGTTCCCTTATTTTTTTCCCCCTTACACCCAAAGATTATCAAAGCGAAACGTGTACTACTCTTGCAAAAGATAAACCGGAGCTTAATATTTACTTTTTTTCTTTTTTTTTCTCTCTCTCTCTCTCTCGTGATTCAAGACGAGAGAGAGTGGAAACTCGTGGTGCAATTTAAAACGTGTCGCTTGTTCTCCCATGGGGCAGCGCACAGAGAGAGAGAGAGAGCGTACCCTCGTATCGTTTAATCGACTGTCCGCGGTTTCGCGGAAGCTGCGCGTTCACTAGTGTAACGACGCTTTTCCACTCGCTTTTTCTCGCCGCTCAATTTTCAGAATTCTCCCATTTCCCGTCTTTTTACGTGTCCCTTTTTTTCTCCCTCCCTTTTTTCATTGCACTCGCTACGTGACAGGGTCTTCTCTATCTTTTTTCTTTTTTTAAATCAGGGACTACCATCCCGAGATATTAGATCCCATGGTTGGTGTAAAGTGGCCGGTAAAAGGGTTCTTGGGAGCATAAGCGTCGCGACGAATCCTACAAACTCGTCGCGCTGAGTCGGCAGATGTCCATGGAAGATCCTGTCGACGTGTAACTGCGTATGTAGAGTAACGTGCTTGCCAGAGGTGTTCAGTAATATCCGTGGTTGGCCGTAAAGGGAGTTCGTAAACGACTGCTACCAGCTTTTCTCTTCTCTGCTTTACTCCTCCTTGCTTCTCCCTTCGAAAAGGCAATGTGACTACCAGCTGAACGTGTACAACCGTACACGTTCACGGTGTACTCGGTGGAAAACGACACGGAACGCAGAATGAATATAGACTTTGCTTCGGTACTGTTCGTACGTGCCAAAGTACTGGCGGGAACGCTTGTTCTAAAACGCCGGCTAAATTTGCTGTGTATGGGCCCGACAAACGCAGAGGATAGGTCGCCTAGTTCAGTTGGTGAACTAGATTGTGCTTTTCTGACCTGACGGATGGAATTGAACATGTTCGATTCACCGGGGAAATTTAACGAATGACTTTTCTGCACCTTGCTGCGAATTTGATTTATTATCGAATATTTTAATCGTTTCTATTGATAATCGTTGGCTTGGAATTTCTGATCTGTACACGAGGATATACACCGGCGGACAAAAGTTTCGTTTTCAAAAAGCAAGTTTTTCGCGTTTCGTTCAATTTGGTTTTTCGTTCTTTTTTTTTTGGAGATGTGAAAAAACAGAGGATTTAATTAAAGGAACGTTTCTAAAAAATATATTTGCTGTCTTTCATTATATATATATATGTATTTCTTTTTTTGTGGAGTTGTGAAAAAAGAGAGTAATTACATACAACAGAGAATTTAATTAAAGGAAAGTTGAAATCGACAGAAGTTGTGGAATGATAAGGTATACGAATAGCTGCTGTTTCGAGAATTGTTACATAATAAACGTCTGCACATAACAGCTTATGCAAGTCATTTCTTGTCAAACGCACAGCTTCAGTTTGAATATGATAATATAAAAGTAGAAAGAACAATATTGGAAACAGAAGAATAGAATAGAATTAGTGTGTCATTAATGTTACGTTAAGTGTGTCTATGTTCGAGGTGTTGCTGTCTCAAAACATTACCAACCAGATATTTGTGAAAATATTTCCAGAAAGATTGAACACTGAGAAAAATGAATAAGGTAGAATCGATCGTCGTTTCTATATGCAACAATATTACGAAACAGAATTTCTCGGAATGACACGATAGAAGAACAGTAGATCTACCTAATTGATTCGCAATGTGTTAGCAATATTATCTATATAACCATAGTTTCCAACTTTAGATATCGAAGAAGTTGGACGTAGATACAAAGAAAATAAAGAAATTAATCAACTAACAATGCTTTATGATTTATTACCTAAAAAATTCCTCGCGTTTGTGTAACAAAGCACATTTCCCTCTCCCAGAATTGCAAATTTCTTACTAAAGCCTCCTCCTTCCATTAAAAAAGAAAAAGAGAAGAAAAATGGATTGAAATGATATCTAAATACACAGTTTCAAGTTTCACCGCATAATGCATGCATTTATTACGAATGAAAGTGTGATGTAACAGGGGAAAGAGAGAGACAGAGAGAGAGAGAGAGAGAGAGAGAGAGAGAGAGAGAGAGAGAGAGAGAGAGGAGAACGTTGTTACAGTTCGCGACGCGGCGTGTCGTTACATTTAGCCCCGGTCTCGCTTCAGGGGCTTTGATACATCGTGGCTGAAGATAATTAGTAACGAGCTTGATATTTCACGACGATGCTCGTCAAGAGACACGCTTAATTGTGAATCGTAGGAAGTGGATGCATCGTGGCATTAGAGCCCTGTTTAAAGGGGCGGATTTCCTGTACGTTTGCCGTGGCTCTTTGCGGGCTTCCGCGCGCGAATACGCCACTTTAATTAGCTTTTCTTCTACGTGTTCGTTTCTGTCCTCTCCCCTCCGATCCTCGCCGCCGCGTCACGTCTTTTCTCGTACGACGAACCATCATCCACTCGAAACCATCGCTAAAGATTCGAAGAGCCTATGTAATTGACACGCGAAATTGTCTCACGTGTTTGGCCGCCCAGTTTATTTACCTCGAAACTTCTCGGCCGTTCGCCGGAGTTTCTGGCTTCCGCGGCAAACGTGTTACCCGACAAACCGAATCGAACTTCCGCAGTCAGTAAACTCGAAAAGCAAAACATTCGAAGTCTTAATGGATATTTTGACGGGATAATTACCGCGTTGAAAAGCGATCTCCGCGGGTAAATTATCGCTGATGATATTCTGATTATCTAGCGGAAAAACATCGGGAATTAACGAATATCATAATTTGTATTTTATTATCAATTAACAGAATCTGGTGGTGTTAATGGAAGCGAAAGAAAGTTCTTACTTTTGCTTAATGTATCATTTATCGAACGACTTCGAGTAAATTTTTTAGAATAGAGTAACATTTTAAGGTCGTTGGAAATCTTTCTTTGGAATTCTTAGTTGGTCTGAGTTTTATTACCCTGACATGGAGTATAAAAGTAATCCGAGCAATTGAAGAAAAGTGTAGTTGAGAATTATTCTATTTCAATGAAAAACTGAGAGATTTTTTCAATGGAAGATTTTACTGCAAAAAGTATTGATAGATCAATAAATTATCAGAATCACAATCAATCGTATCGTCGATTAAGAAAGAAAGTAAAAAATGTTGTAACGTAAATTGAATAAAGACAATTAGCAGATCCAACAAAAATGAAAATGACGGCAAGAAAATAATATATGGGTTAATCGCGTCGCGAAATTAAACGAAGAAGATTATTAATACGATCGTCACGCGCTATATAGCACATCATCTGTTATAAATAAGTTAAAAAACAAAAGAAGGAAAAAAAAAGGAAAAACACTTTGCGGTAGGTTAACGTTTCGCATGGCTCTATGTGTGAAAGAATCTGGATCGGCTACCTATATCACTTTGATCGTGTAATTCTGTTTTTATTGTAGGCAAAGGTAACATGACCGCAGGCAGCGTTACCTGGTAGCAACGAGATTGCTCGCTTGTTCGTTTCATTTAAATGTATTCAACCTGTTTAAATATTTGCGAACAACACTTTACGATCTGACCGTATTAATTTCAAGCCGTTCGAACGAGCAAAAAAACCCGACACGAAACGATCCGTCAAATTGCTTTTCTTGCTTTATCGTGAAAACACACCTCGGAGAGGTGAGGAATTACATTTTATTACCGGGCACAGGGCAAAAGTGCCATCAAATTTGTAACTACCAGTTGTAAAGTACAAAGTTTCGATGTGTTAAAGCCGGATTACGATACGCGGTAATTATCCATTTTAATTGCGGACTGTTATCCACTGTTATTCGAACCGTCCTAAAAATGAACGGGTTCAGGTGTGTTTTGCGCGCGTGCGCACCGTTCGAAAAACCGAGATTTCCCGCGAAGATTATGAGCAATTACGTAATTACGCGCGTGAACTTCGCCGTCTTAAATATTACGAGCTCGAGGCTAGGAAGCAGCTTCTTTTCACAAAAGGGCCGCCGACGGGGGAAAACGGGTGGCAAAAACTCGGTAGGAAGAGAGGAACACTTTGTGAAACTGTTCGAGCGCGTTTGCGTTTAAAGTTACAACCTTGGAGAAGTTAAATTACGCGGCACAGTCGGGGAGGGCAGAATTACACAGCTTGTTTAATGAATCGTGACACAATTGACGAAGCGGTAATTGTTCGTGACGACGCGAGTAAAAAGTGTAGAATAGTTTTTACAGGCTGTCTAACTTTTCAAGGAAGAACGAAATGAACTATTTGTGGCTTGTCTATCTTTTGAAGGCGATACGTTTCACAGCTGTTATTCTCCGTATCTATCGCGCGTATTTAACGCACACTCTTTCATAAAATCGGTAAAAATTCAACCAAGCTTCTCGTCACTCGTCGAATCGTAGCTAGGCGACGCCGATTCGTGTGATAACGAATAAATTCATCGCGCACGTATTTTACCGATGACGTCATTCGAATGGAAAAATTAAGTTTAAATTATCGAGTTGTAAATAAAACAAAAAAAAAAACAACAACGGCGAACGGGTGTTAGAAAAAGAAGCGATCGTGATGGTATTTTTCGGTCAGCGTGCTCGAGTTTCAACATGGTGCCAAGTGTCATCGTATCGTAACGCGGGGCCGTGGCTTACTCAACGCGCCAAAAGAAAGTAAAACACATGCGCCCTCTGTGACCAAAATATACGTTCCGGTACGAACGTGATCGTGAAGTGACCTAATGTAATGCGTGCTGTGGTTGGCAACGATGTCGTTATCTAGAAGAAACGCGGAGATAAACTCATACAGCCGGTTGAGGAGACGGTGACCGATGAAAGCCGGTAGTATCGCCGCGACTGTCTACTTGTAAACACGATCATCTCGTGGTATAGTCGGATCGAGGATAGAAACGATTCGAGAGATCGTATATCGGTCGAGTCGTTTACAAGTTAGACCGGTGGCCGAAGTATGGTGTAAAGTAGCGATATCTTACGGTTCGATCAGTAAATCCTTCCGTCACATTTAAGACGATTTGTTTGGTGAAAGTGAACGCTCGGTTTCGTTCAGAGCCCGATCCCCACCGGTTACGTTCGATTTCTTTTCTCGTCGTGTGAGCGCGAACTGAATACACCCGGCTTAGTGGTGTCGTGTCTGTGTGAATCCGCCGTAGTGTTGTATAGTCGCGTTAGTGCTCGTCTCTCTTCTCTCTCAGCAGAACAAACGACATGACGATGGAGCATGAAAACGACACGAGGGTTAGGTTAAGGAGAACGAAAAGTGTCACAAGAGCCGAGGAGATTCAAAAGGCCGAGATGATTATGCGCCAATCGCAGCCGGACAAACCGTGAGTTACTTTTTGTTTTTCTTCCTTGTAACACGACCGGTAAACACGTTCTTACTTCACGACTATTTACGGTTCGGTTCGGTTTCTTTGTTACGTCTCGCGAAACACTCTTTTTAAATAGCATTTTCGAATGCTCGTTGAAACTGTACGAAGAGTAGAATCGTCGACAAAAAAAAAAGAAGAAAACGTAATCGACAACGAAAACACGATCGCACGAAATTATCAGGGACCTCTTCAGCCGCTCCGATGTAACTATCGGAGGAACGCGCATGCGCGTTTCGCTTTAGATTGAGCGCAGCTGTGAACTCGTGATCCCCACCTCGTGCACGATGCATTCTTCTTCTCGTTTTAGCACGTATCCCTCGGTGTCGTTCTGTCACGTGTCATAATCGATGCACAGGGCCAGTCCAGTAGTCTGTGGGCTTTTCTACAGCTCGTTCCGCAGTACTTCCCGTGTCGTCCCTGGTTAATAAAGTTTCCATGTGTGTAACCGGAAACTCTCTAAATCGACGATAAGACACGTTTCTTGTGCGAGTAAACGAATCACCTTGATGTTTACGTTTCTACTATTTCAGGGCTGTACAAGTACTAGGTCTCGCGATATTTCTATTTTGATCTAGTACTTACAAGTACAATAACATAGACTAGATTATATATATTTATTAAAACCACAATTTTCCTTTCTTTTTTTTCATTTCGAAAATTTAACATTGTTACCGAAATCATGTAAGATTTTTCGTTCGGCATATATTTCATGATTATTTCCAATACCGATAAGCTAATATTTTTATCGTCTGGGCAACATTTGACGTAGGGTCAAGGTCCAAATAGGAATGCTCACATACAGTCTGTCCGATTCGACATGTTCACCTAATCAGATAAGAAAATCGTCGAGCAATGTCATTTTATTGGTTCATAGTACGGTCACTGTCTTGTTTTTTTTTTTTTTGTTTAAACTTATATAAAAAGAAAAAAAAGAGAAAGAAACATTAATAAACCATTTCTCAGAGTTTGTTCCTATAAAATATTATTCTATCAGTAGTAACTGTTCTTATTCGTATATATTATCATATCTGAACGCACGTCAAACGCTGTTCCTTGAAAGTGACTAAACACTATAACCGATATTTACGCTGACTTAGGCAATCTCAGAAACGAAGATGCAGGCGGTAATGAATGGTGCAAAGTTCATTCAGTAGAATGGACACGAGGACAGACAATTGAATACGGCCTCGGTAGTATCACCGTGCAGAAACGAAAACTTTCTTAACGAGCCGTTCACCAGTTTCTAATGGAACAGACACGTCAAGAAAACACACGGCTAGATAATTCGTTCGTCGACGATGGCATAATTATCGAGTTCCACTTACTCTAACCAGACCGCGTTGTAGCGGTTTGCTTCTGTTCCTTTGCTATCCATTCCGCGGGGGGAAATTTATCTCGATGCGAGACTCGCGATAACCGACACTGATATCTCGAGTTTCATGCTCAAAAACAATGAGGAAACGTCTGAACTGAAGCTTCATTTAAAGTTCCAGCAAAGTGAATGACAATTAGCCGTTCCAACTTCACGATCAGTCAAGATCTTGTTAAATGTTCGGTATAAGTAACGAGTAAAAGCAAATTTTAGAACGCGAAATTGCATAGAATGCAATATTATTATGTTTGGTAGACGAAACAATTTTCTACTGATGTTTCTTTTTTTTTTATCGTACAGTAGAGCGTCAATTATTCAAGCAATGTAGATAATAAAATATATTCAAGTACTTGCCCGGTTTATAACTATAAAAATTGAGAGTAAAATTAATTATTGGAGAAAATAATAAAGAAATTCTTCGAAGTAACAATTTACGAAGAAAGTTTATTTTTCAAAGCATATAATCTTCCATTTTTTGTTGAACCATCAAAGAAAAGCGTCTTAAAACTATCTCATTCTTTTTTCTTATTCCGATATGGTTACATTTATCGGTACCGCTACACCATAAATCTGTTTATTCCTCGAATCTGTTTATTCATAGAATAATTGACGCTTTACTGTATTCTTAAAAATGTGAATTTGCATAAAAATCTGCAGTCTAACAATGTTCATGGACGTGTTAATCAACCGTTCTCGTTGCACGTTTCTTTTTTCTCTCTCTCTCTCTCTCTCTTTAGTTTCCGGGATTTTGTAATAAATCAAAAAGAAAACAAGAAGAACTTAGAGATCCGAGGTAAAACGGATGAATCTTAATTGCGTGTCAATACTTCGAGTATTTGCTATTCCGAGGTGTAACGAATTGAAGGAAACTTCGGAGCGACGTTCCAACAGTTTTGAACGTTGGATTTCTTTTTCATTCTATTTGTAAGCTTAAAAGCGGAAGTATAATAGTAGGACGGCGATAAATCTTTTGAACTCGGTTTTATAAATACAAGATATTAGCATTTGCTGTGTTTCATTTTCTTTTTATCTGTTCTTTTCGACAAGTCGTAAATCATTCTCGACAATACAAAGTTGCAATATCGTACAATTGCGTAACTTATTTTTCAATTATATGATTCATATACAGCTGCGTTTAAAAATTTGCGAACGATAACGTTTTACGTGTTTGATTCAATTTTATGTTTTTTTTCTGGAGTTGTGAAAAAAAGTGTAATTACGTACAACAGAAAATTGAATGATCTGCGAGAGTTACAGCAAAGCAGATTTCTGAAAAATATATTTGCTATCTTATCTTTAACTTGTACATATTTGGACAAAATAGAGCGCGATAAAAAATTCTGAACGATTCAAATACACGAAAGGTACCGTGAAATTTGGCGGCGAAAGTGTAATGGTTTCAGGTTGTTTCTCGTGGTATGATATTGGTTCTCTTTATCGTATTTAATCTTTAAAGCTTGGTACATTTTATGGGTACGTATACTAGCAACTTGGCGCAATAATATTTGCTAACCAATTAACATATAATATGAAAACAAACACAAAAATGTAATAAACTATATTTATTGAAAACACAAATTTTATTGTCACAATATAAGGTCATAGTCCACTATAATTATAGACATTTAACTTTTGTAGTTTTCCACCTGTTGAATTGTTCAAAACAATTGCCTACATGCATAACAGATTTATCGAAACTGAAAACTTTTCATATTTTATCGAGTTCAAATTATTTCTACATTAAGTTTGCTATTTAAAAACAAAGAAAAAAGAAGTGTAATTGAACGCTTTGTAATTAGATAAAGTTTTGATAACATCACTGAACGTTTTTTAATGTCTGAAACATAAAAAGATGACTGTTTTTGACACAAGACCTTAATCCCGTAGAAAATCTACAGGATAAAGTGAAATAATCCATGAAAAGTCGAAAATATTCAAATTCAGACGATTTATTTGCAGAAATACACCGAAATTAAAATCGTTTATCAGAATCACATCTAAAAAAAACTAATTAACAGCATGTCGAGAAAATACTAAGCTGTTGTTTATAGTAAACAATATATTTTATTTTACTTAAATCATTCAGAAACTTATGCTGTGTTATATTTTGCTCAAATATGTCCAAGTCAACTATAAAAACAGCTAATATATTTTTTAAAAACTTTCTTTTAATTAAATTCTCAGTTGCGCGTAATTACCCTTCTTTTTCGCAACTCTAAAAAAAAACATACATAAAGTTGAATGAAGCGCGAAAAACGCTGTCGTTCAGAAACTTTTGTCCCTCAGCTATATGTTCATTCTGATCTGTACATGCAATTATAAGTCACCACGTGTATATCAGAGATCGCTAGGGATACGGCGAATATTCCAATGGTAACTCACGGGTCGTTAATAATCCTGAAATAATGCTTGCTTTTCTTTGCCCAAGAAGATTGTGTGTACACGGAATTCTATCATGTTTGGCTGATAACGTTGTTGGTTTATGCGCTGAATCGTCTTAAGATATATTTGCACGCTATTAGATTAAAGTTTGCTGATATATAAATAGTAATATATCAGGTTTAATCGTGGTTCCCTTCCGTAACGCAAACAGAAAGTTGTCCGCGTGCAAAGTTGATGGTATTTTATTGCAAAAGTACTGTATTACCATATCTACATAAATTTCCCTCCTTCCGTCCCGTAACATTTCGTATTCTATTCGCTCGAATTAATTACGCTAACACGATTAAAAACTCGATATTACCGGTTGCAATAAATAAATATATCTGTATACACATATTGTTTTAACTGAAACAATATCCACCACGAATAAGTAATCTCCGTTCAACTGTACCTAACAGATTATATACGGATGACGTGAACGTCGATAATTTACATATCGTTCGAATGTTAGATTCCCGTAAAAATATTTCCCATCTCGAATACACTCGTATTACAACACGTGTGTGTTTTCTTACAAATGTTAATGGGACATGTCATCGTTGATTCTCCAATAAAATTCCAAGCTGCTTTAATAAACACCGGTAGAGGTTATTGACGCGTATGGTACAAGAGTACTTGGTACACGCTTGCACGGAGCTTTGGTATTAAATGTTACGGTGTTCTTCGTGGAATGCATTCGGAAACAGATTCTATTAATTAACCAATCAAACGCTCAAAAACCGCACTCGAGTCACACAGGATCGCATACGCTTTGAACAACGTGAATCGAAACAACGGCGTGTTGCGTATTCTCTTTGTGACAATTACAGAATAATTCCCTTAGGCGCGCCGGCGAGCAAAACACATACCTTTGTTCCTGGTAATTAACAACCCTCTCTACCACACCCGTCATACCTTCTCACGCGAGAAGCTTCGCGTAATTAATTTTTTCCTCGCTCTTTCTCTCTCTCTCTCTCTCTCTCGCTTTCTTGTTCGGTGTACACCTCGATTCGATCGCAACAATGCTTTGTCATTATCGAATAAGTAACGACCGAGAACGAAGTTTCTAAGTCGTAATCGTTCACATTGAGCGACACAACCAAGATTCAAGGTTGAGCTTCTCTTGTAACTACTCGTGGTAATTAAAACGTGGCGTGCATTAATGGGAGTTGCGATGTCTAATTGATTCGATAAAACGCTCGATGTACACCATCGTCAATAAGTATCTGGACAGTATTTGACCCAATTGCTATTATTTTTCAGAACGATACCGAAATATATCTGAATTTGTAAGTTAATAATATACGATTCAGTTGTCTCTAATAAATCGATTTTTTGTGGAAAAAATTCGGTTTCTCGTTCACTCAACAAAAAAAAAAAAAAAATCGTAAATCTAGAGTTCAGTGTCCGGTGATTTATCGATTCTCCTCGTTTCTTTCTTTAATTTTTTTGATACTTTCAAAAATCCTCGACGAATTCTGCGTGCCATATGATGGCTGACGCGTTTGCTTTAGCCTCTTCTTAATTAAAATGTTAATTCCAGTGACGTGATGGAAACGCGTGGGTTCGCGAATGAGGAATTGTAGCGCTAGATTATCCAGAATAACTGGATACACCGTGGAAATACTTTTTTCGGATGATTCGTACGCGTTACCCCGCGAGCGATGAAGTATCATAAATTCATGATTGGTTTACGTCGGTAGCCAATTCGAAAGCGTAAATCCGACAGCGTATGCGCTAGTTCCGCAATCGGAATCGCTAATCAAAGAATTCTCGAGCATTCGCGAAAGTATCGTGGGGAAAAGCTAACTCGCGTTAATATTTCTCCGTAAACAAAAAGGTGAGTACACGGTGGCTTGCGGAGGAGTCCGAATAGAGGAAGCGCCAGCAAATTCCATTTGTTCAGATTTATGAAGTTCTGCGCGGCCACGCCGCTTTAATATCTATCCATGGCGCGCGGCCGTAGCGGGAAAGGGGAAGAAAAAAATTTAATCAACTCGACGGTCTAATCGAGTGTACGATCAAAAATTAATACGTTAAAAACTGGATTAAATCCGGCTAGTAGAGCATTACGGTGAAAGGGAAGAGAAACGTAGCTTTTCATTCGGATTTCAAAGTCACACGGGGGGAGAACGTTGCAAACAGCATTTTTGAAAATAACAAAACGAAGGAAAGAGAGAAATAAAGTAGCAAGGAAAAAGAACAGAAGACAAAGATAAAGAAAAGAAACGTAGTCACTTCGTGCAGTGGTCATTCCGTGCAAGTGAACGTTAATTAGCGAGACGAAACAAACACTACCGAGGGTTGATGATGCCAGGGGCGCTTTATTTCAGAACATATCCTTCCGACAAGCTCTGTTTTATTAGCGAGAGGTCAGCCAGCTAGGCAAAAAAGCAGCGAAATCTTCTTCCCTCTTTGACATGCTATAATGACCTGCAAACAAGAGCTCCTCTCTCTTTTCTTCCTTTTTCTTTTCATTTTTTTCCTTTCCTCTCTTCTCTCCGTTACTCTCGAGGAAGGAACACCTTTCTACCTTTGGTTGTTTCTTCTCCCTATCTTCGCACCCCTCTGCTTTCTTGCTCCGGGATCGTCCATTATGCCGGAGAATCAGAGATGGCACACCACTCCTCCGTCTCTTAAACAAACGAACCCTACTGTATTTACTCGTTCCGTGTTTGCCAGATACTTCTTGTTTTCGCCAACTTTGCAATTAGGCGCGCTGCGCGGCTCCGCCACTGAACGAGCGGCGTCTAGGGTTCGTTGGACGCGGTGAATATCGAATGATCTAACCCCCCTTTGGTCGAAGGAACTCGCGTGGAAAGCTATGTCTGGTTTTGGTACGATCTTTCAATTCCAGATTGATTTTAAAGTTCCCCGTTTGCACGATCCTTCGAGACAAACATCCCTGCTATCCGTAGCTATGTTTGCTCCTAAATTGAATCCTAATTCTCGACGGGTTTCCTATCTGTAGAGTGGTGGTAACGGGTGGTATGAACTACTCCTACGGTCTGTAAAATATTCACGCAATAATGTTCGTTTTTGTGGAAAAAAAGAAACGTTTTTCTTTTTTGTTGTTACTATCGAACGTCGACGACGACCACATAGTTCATAATTACACGTGGACATAGTTACACGGCGAAGAATGCCATTAACGTCCAGGACGAGGAACATTTTCCGATATTCCCTGTTGGCTTGAAATGACGTGGGCACCGGTGGAGGGCAATAATCATTGGGTAATATGAAGTCGAACGTGGAGAGATGGACAACAATATTTCGGCTATTTTTCTTCCCCATTTTTTCCTCTCCATTTCTATCTCTTCCTCTCTCTTTTCTATATTGATCCATCCTCGTGATCTATCCTCGTTCTGTAGCCAGAGATCTATATCGTGCCAATATTTCTACGGCGGATCTATTCTCGTCCAATGTAGAAGCACGATGCTCGGAATCGCTAATAACTTCGGGCGATGTTTCATGCCAGAGAGTATGAGACTGTATGGATAAAAGGAGAACAGATCGGTGATCATTCCGTGGACTTCCTCTTCTGCTCTCTTCTTTTTTTTTTCATTCTCTTTTTGACTGGTACGAATAATCATACGGTGTGTTACTGTACCGAACCGCTCGCAAAGAAGGTACGCAAGATTTTCCCTCCAGAATTTTTAATTTGCCACCCACGTTCTCGTTCATCACCATCCTCTAGTCTGGTATCATTATCGTGAGCCACGGTGTTTGCACAGACATGAGCATTACCTTCGTTTTAGTAATTTCTTCGAGTTTTGAGAGATAATATTTAACAAATTTTGTTCTTTTAATAGAACAATTTTCGATTCGTTCTGCATTTATAATTGAAAAAAAAAAGAAACAGAGTATCTGAATACCTATAAAATTTATATAAATTGTGTATTCATGCTACGAAAACATTATCGCGTCTCTATGAAAGCAATGTTTATTAAAAATGTAGTTACCGTAGAGGAAATAGAGTGCATAGTGTATGCAGTTCTTATCAGCAAATGACGTAAAAGTACTTGAATAGTTTTATCTTCTATATAGAGTATCCCAGCATCGATAAATACAAGCAAGGAGATGATGATTCTACATAAAAAAGTTAGTAGAAAATACAGAATTAAATTTCCTTATTTGAGACTCTATTTTCGAAAAAAAAAAATCTCGATCCAGATGATATGCTACTTATAAACAATATCAATCTCATACGTAATATTAATTTCATATATTTCTGTCTGCTTAACATGGGTTTATAAATGAAAGTAAGATGTGTAATTTTAAAGACTTGCTTTATTAATGCAGCAACACTGTTGTGCAAATGTGAAAGCGTGAACAAAAGTTCATATATACCCATACCCAACCTAATCAGAGATAAATACACTAAATATATGGTACAATGAAAAAACTATGGAGATGTGAGAAAATCGTCTAAAATTTGATAACTTCATATCACTTCTAAATGTTCCTTTTTCAAAAATTTATAATTCTTATTAGTTCATAATAAATATTGCTTACATCGCTGAAAAATAACATCAAGATTGCAGGACATCATAATAAAATAATAATAAATCTATAGATAAAGCTAAATATGAAAGATATTCATACGAAAGCTAGACAAACACATAAGTGTTTAGATTCTTCTGAACGAAGGGTGTATATGAAACCTCTTCTTAATTGGACCTCACATTCAAATATTTTTCCCGGAGAAAAGCAATATCGCGTCTCTATTTGCATCCTTTCTATCTCCTGTTTCGACGTGGAATTTTTTTTCCTTTTTTTTTTCTCACGATTCGTCTAGTTGGGCAAAAACTTTTTAATCTTCGTCACCGGTGGGGCGACTGGACGACGCGCCACGCTTTCGGCTGACGCGACTTCGGAACGAATGAGGATTAACGGTATTGTGCTGTCAATCCGGCCGTCGTTTTCTGGTCTCCCCTTGTTTCCTCGCTTTTCATCGCGAGGCCCTTTTCTTCGCGAAGATTGTGGCGTCGGTGTCGAATCCCGCGCACGCGAAATCAGCCAGAAGAACAATGGAGAACGATTACATCGACGGAAGGTAGGCGAGCAGGCGTTTGTGGATTAGGCACGAAGACGATTGCGGTTTTTCAGGCCGACTCCGATCTACCACCACACGATCCCACATCCTCCATTGAGGTCGAACTCTAGAAATCGTTTATTCGTAGAATCTGCTTGTCACAATTGATTATAGTAAACGGCTAAAACAGTCTAAATTGGGTCACTCGAACTGGAATCAATGTAAATATTCCTCGTTTCACTGTTCAACGTTGAACTTGAAAATAATATTATATAGCATTTGTCCGTGAAGCTAAATCTGAAAATGTAATTTATTCATTGACGTCATTGCTTGGAGAACAGGCATAATTTCGTAAAATATTTAAGCGAGAAAGGAAATAAAGGAACAACTGCCAGGAGGAAAAATTGTAGTGCGTGTTTCCTTTTATAATAGAATACAAACTGTTTGGAATTTTTTGCTCTTAAGTTATTACTTATTTCTGTCTTGTTGAAAGTCTAACTGATTCTTCGCTAACGAATTTTTTTATGGATATTTTTCAAAGAACGCTCATCTTCGTAATACGTTTGAATAATGCAAATGCATCGCTGCAATCTAGAACTCTCCGTAGTTAAAATTATACTACCTTTTCCTATCAATTTTATTTTCAAATTCGAGGGAGATATTTCACGAGGATTCGATATAATTTTATTCGTTTACACATTGATCAACTAGCAAAGCGAATTTCCCATTTCCCACTGTATCCTTCGCTGGAACTAATATTTCGTTATTATTATTCCGAGGAATTACATTCCATAGTTAAATTCATCAACAATAATTCCATCACTGATAGAATAAATAATGGAAAATCGTGAAAGAAAATTTCCCTCTATACATGAATTACAATTCGCTAATCAACCCGGTGCGCATATTTCGAAGATCCCAAGCTTCGGTTATCTCAGCTTCTCTCTGTCCCGTGCAAGGATTTCTCTTTTCCCTTTATTTCTAACAACAGGTGAGAGAGAGCTCTTGATGAACCGTATGGATGCAACGGACGAAATTTGAGAATGTCTCGGTGAAAAGCGGTAGACAATAAAACAGGCAGACAGACAGGTACCAACGTGGACGAGTGGTAACGGACAGGTAGAGGAATGAGAAAGACCGAAGAAGCTACCGGGTGTTCTGGTAATCGATTCCCAGAGTGTTTCCAAGTTGGAAGAAGAAGAAGAATAGGTTACGGAAGGAAGATGAGGTGAAGGAAAAGCATGATGGTACATAGGAAGAAGAGCTGTTTAAAGCGCCATTTAATTTTCCTTCATGAATCATTTAGGGTATTCTTCTAGCCTCTTCCGTTGTTCCTACCTATTGCTCCCTCTCCCTTCTCGTTCGTTCCTCAATTTCCAAGCACGTTTCCCTCCTCATTACACGGGTAATATATGTATATCCGTCTAGCGTTTAAATATTCACGAGGGTTCCGGTGTCAGGAAGATTCGCGAGGTAGATACGGGAACCCTATGAACCAAGCCCAGCCCCTTTCTGCCATTCTACGCCCTCGCGTCCCGTTCCTTTTTTACCCATCCCTACGTCTCGTCCTCGTGTCCGCCCTTGTATGTACAACCGAAGCTTCTTCGCTTCCGCCAGCCCGACAGGGCTGACTTCAGATTCGAGGAACAGCTAAGGGGATGGAAGAGAAACTCGAGTGGTGTGCTCGCTTTTGTGGGTCCTTCTCCGATCCTCCCGTTTCCTCTGAGTTCTCGAGTTCACGCCAGTTGTACGTACCAACGATTTTGGTGAGATCCCGGTGGTTGGATAAATGTTGATTCATAGTTCGCGAGATGATAATGTGGAAACTCTTCTGGAGTAATGTTGACGCATTGGTAGGATGATCGAGGGAAATCGTTTTGTTTGCATACGGTTAGATTCGAATCGGATGAAGAAAAATGTGAGATTGATAGGGAGTGAAGAGGTGAAAGAAAAGTTTATTCGATATAGGGCTTAAAGATTGCACGGGATAACAAATTTTTAGATTTTCTCTTTTAATCTTCTTACAATTTCATATGTACCACTGATACTCTTTTGTTAAATCAACGATTCTAGAATATTTACTACTAATTTTCTTTTTCGTTTACCGATTTTGACGAAACTTTGGGTTATAGTAGTTCTTCAAAAAATATTCGATACGTATTTGTTTATATTGAAAATTATTCACTGTGAAGGGAAGAAAATCGTCTTGAAAATATGGGAGAAGGAGGTAGTAAAAATATTCGATCTAATAGCTCGTAAACTATTAAGGATGGAAAAATAATGTAAATGTGACTGATACTCTTCAATTACATAAACGACGCTACAACGTTCATTATCACTTCCCACCGTGAAAAACGTTTTTTATCGTTATTAGTGTCGAGGTTGTACTATGAACGCCAGACGATCTTCTGGCATTCTTTCAATATCTCGTACAATAGAGCACGAAGAACGTTGACAGCGTGTAATATACTTTTCATGGACTTCTACGGTTTAGATAATAGCCTTTGGACCCTGTCCTTTATCGCTGTGTCGGATTACGAGCGGCTGGATAAGGTATGTCTCGGATCGTGACGCATAACTCCTTCCCCGGTTACAATACCACTCTTCTTCTTTTTCCTTTTTACTGCGTCAGAGACAGTGCAACATCAACTTTAGCAATTCATCGCGCGTCAAATATGAATTTCGGTGCGTGCGTAACGCGCGTATAATTCACCGTGCAATAAAACATTGCTCGCTCTGCCGAATATTAATTACACGTGCGGAAATTATTCAGACCGGTGTTGCGGAGCAGCACGTCGCAGCCACATTATTGGTATCGATTAATTTTAACGAACGCTTAATTAACTAACGATGCACGCCTGTTCATAACTTATGAAATTTTGTTTAGTCTTTATTTTATTTCATTTTTGTTTTTTTTTAACTAAATCACCATTACCGCGATCAGTAGGCAAAAGTTACAAACTTTTAGCAAAATCACGCATGTTTATTAACGCTCGAAATTCCATCGAATGTCGATTCCAGTTGTGTTTCTAAGGGAACATCGGTTGTCGAGCGGACAAAATGAAAAATCAAGAGACAACCAGGGGAACGATCCGAATTTTCGGCCGGTCCACGTGGGATTTTGGGTAAAAACCTATATCCAGACCGAATCATATTACCCGAGCATCGCACGCTCGGATAATTATACCAAAACATCGTCTGCCGTTTCGTTTCGGCCGGTGCACCATGCAAAAACGTATTTCCGTTCTTTATTTCGTTTCATGCGACTGGTATGCACCGATTATTCCCTTTCTCTCTTTCTCTCCGTCGTTGTTTTCACACCGGGTATGCAACGCGCCGCTTGCATCGGGGTTGATTTTTCTTTCCCCCTCCTTTTTTTACTATTTTCTCTCTTCTTTTTTTCCCTCCCCCATCCCACGTCGACTTCTCTAACGCGCAAAACAACGATCGGCCATATTTCCAAATTAGCGGCCACAATAACGTTCTCCGCGTTTACACGGTTTTTACGCGTTTGCCTATTTACATGTTTCGCCGGTGTTAAAAATAAGTAGCCTATGTAGGTGTCTGGGTTGTGTAATAACGCAATTTTCACCGGTGAAACGCGAACGAATACACGGGGAGAATATTCGAATCGGACGCGAATGAATTTTAACGACGCTATTCCGCGAGCGTAATTCGTCTTTGATTCACGGCCGAGTAAATGGACACCGCGATAGCAAAGAGAGAGAATAATTCGTGTAATACCGAGGATGATGGTATCGTAAAAATTATACCCGTATCTTCGGCGTTATCGTATACTGTAGGAGAACGTCTCTTATTATCGAACGAGGAAAAAGTTGAACAACTCGTTTTACGACGTCAATAATCGAGGGACTTATGACACGGTCGCGTTGAAAACTCGCGAACTTCCTCGCCTTGGGAACAAAGCTCTTTTTCTGCGTGTACCATGAGTCTAGACGGAAGAAACTCGACGACTGGTTCTCCTCTAGGTAGCAAGAAACAGCCCTTGTTGGTCCGAAAGCAGCATGCCACCGAACTTTGAAAAGTAGATGGTAACTTGTACCTTCTTGTCGGGTCACGGGGTGGATCGCCCCCGGCTTTGTCGAGATACTCCATCTCTAACTGATATCACGATTTTCCACCCTAAAATATTCCCTCATCGTTCACGACAAAGGGGAAGAATTTCGCGATCCTAAAATCTACAATTACTTTAATTATGGACAAACTCGTCGTCTGAATAACTTCCACAATAACTTTCCCTGACATTTTAGTCAATCGTATACCTTCCTTTTAATCTACATGAATAATTAATTGCTGTCGATATTATAATAAAACGAGAAATTATCTTTTTGAACGAATCTTCTCAAAATCTGCCTAGTCGAGTATTTACGCAATAGCTTTTTTCTCGTGGATACTGTACTTTTTGGTAATCGAAGTATGGTTTCGAGCTCTTCAATTATTTCGACAGAATAGAAAATTAAGGGAACAACTGTTAAACCGTTCAAGATTCTGGTCCACGAGCGTGTAAGAACCCTCCTCGAGGGAGCCTTTTAAACCGTATGCAACCAGTCGAAAGATCGTTTACGCGTTTATTGCTCTGGCCCACGTATACAATGTTAGTTGCGGGACATTGGAACACCCAGTACAGCAGCACTCATGCATATGGAAGTTCTCGGTGACACGTCTGCATCCTGCCATGTATGCCGGCCCAGTATCAGAAGTGTGAGATAGCTCTTCCTGTGCCGGCTCTCAGGCTGGCCCTGCCGGCTTTATCGCGGCTCTATTAATTACAACGATCTGCCATAAATTCCGAGTAATAGTTAGGATTTACTCGAGACAGCCTGGCCAGGTTAAACGATCACATTAAATGCACATAGTTGCGGGACATAAGGGACTTCTGTCAGGTAATTACGAGGGACAAACGGCGCAGTATTTTAGGAAAGGCTTCCTTTTGCCAGTCTTTAATCTTCCGGTTTGGCTTTATCGTTGACATTTACCCACCAAACTGGGATACCAACTTTCCTCTACCCACCACCGCTTTTCCATTATTTTTCTCTATTTTTCTTTGAACCAACCGTCGTATTGTTCCTTTGAGATTCGAAAGACTTACAGAGGATTGAACCTCGCCGATGATCTTGTTCCTCTTTTAGGATCTTCCTTCCTTTCCCCTGTAAATACTTAAGTCTTGTGGCTTCCCGCGGAAGCATTAGAAGCCATTTCAGTTTCAACCTTAATCACGTTCTAATGTACAATAAAGAAAAGAAAAAAAAAGAAACGGAAAAAGAGAAAAGAGGTGCAATAGCTGGACCGTGATCGAGATAGCGAGAAGATTGAAGTTTTGAACGCGAAAGAGCAATGTCAGTTTGTCAGGGAATTCGCTGAACGTTTCCCTAACAAGCGATCTAAGATGGCATACCGTGCCATATACGTATTATTCTACTTTTAAGCGACGCTCGTGTGAACACCTCGCGCATTGTTTCGTCTCCCTAAATTCTCACACTCAGGCGAGCACGTCTTATCCGTAGAAGGAAGGAACAAGGGTCTCTCCTCGAACGCTTTATGCTTCGGGACAAAACGCTTTTGAAAAGTTTACACGATGGTCCTTGTCAGCTCTTGTCGTGCCTCGCAGTCACGAAGGGATGATACCGGTAGTCCGTGGAAGCCGATTACTCAGGTTCACCCGGTGTATTATCTGCGTGAGAGATACCTAAGACGACGAGAGGCTTTTGTATCCGCCACTCGCCACGAACTTGTATACGCCATTGAAATTTCATGAGACCTGGCGAAGGCATCATGGTGTATTGTTAACATTGTCCACTTAATAGCCGTTGTAACTTCTGTTTGTTCTTTCTGGCCGGAGGTTGCGAAAGGAAATCTCTAATGTACGAAATGAAAAAAGACGTCAAAGCATTAGGTTGTAGCATATTCGATTTTCAGCGGTGATTTTAAACGAACATAACTTCTTTAACATCAAATTTTATTAGTCAAAAGAAGAACCATTACAATCCACACACTTTTCACAATTAGTTCGAGGTTTCTTAATTTCATTTTTATGAAAATTCGGAGTTCTGATAGCAGTATGTTGCTTCAAAGCATTTTCGACAGTTTCTTTATTCGTAAAAGTTTCCTCGCCGAGGAAATGGTTTAGATGTTTGCAAAAAATGATAATCAACAGGTCAGGTGAATATGGTGATTGTGGTAGAGTGCCATATTTTAAGCTATTCAGTTTTTGCACCGTTGTTTCGTGAAACATGCGATCGAGGATTATCACGAAGCAGAATTAGGCTCCTTCAGTTGACCAATGCCAGTTGTTTTACGTGGAATTTCTAGTACATTGCTTCAATTTCGGTATAATACTTCTCCACTTTGATTGTTTCACCTGGCTTTAAGAAATGATAGTGGATCGTATCAGCAGATCACTACCAAACTGTGATCATTATCTTCTTTGGATGCAAGGCTAGCTTTGGCATACGTTGCGGGGCTTCATTTGCGTTCAATCATTGGGCAGAATGTCGTTTATTGTCGTACAATATCCATTTTTCATCGCAAGTGACAATATGGGCCCTCCGCGGAGAAAGAACTATCTTTGACACACGCTCTGTCTGACCTGGCCTGTCTGTTTCTACTGGCATCGTTTCGAGCGGAATACATTCGCCGTGGTTAAGAGAAAAAAAGGAAAAGATACACGGAAGTATCTGTGGTAGAGAGAGAGAGAGAGAGAGAAGTGAATGTAAGGGGTGGGATAGAAGAAGAAAATAAGAAAAGCTTGGGCAAATGTTTTCAATACGTTGCATAAATCGCGTGTTTCTTCGTAAATTGAAATGGAAATGCATATAACCGTACGGTATGGAAGCGGCTTTATTGTTCCATTCTTATTCCAGTGACGTTTCTATGGCGCCTTTTCTTCCTTTATATCGCGGACGACGAGCATGCTATCGATCTGCAACGAGAATTTCTTTTAACTTGGACCATCTTTTCTCCTTACAGATGTCATCATCCTCGAGATAGTCTGTTCTCATGGAGCTCCGGGTTCGACAACTTCACGGGATTCGTCAACTGGGGCTTCCTGTTGTTGGGCATCGGCGGAATCCGATTGCTCCTCGAAAATTTCATAAAGTGAGTATATATCGGGAATCTTGATAAAACCACTCCCTTATCAAACGTGCCGCGGACGATACGTGATCGGATTCGTCGAACACTCGCGGGTTCAAAGTCTACGCTTAGCCTCTACCACTATCGCTTGTATAACCCACGTGAAGAAAGAGATTTATTGGCAAGACGAACGAAGAAATGAAAGATTCGCGAAAATCTTATCCCTTACGTTGCCCGTAGCAATTTACCTAGCGTATGCTCGTTGATGTAATTCATCGAAATAAAACAAGAAAAAGAAAAGAAAGAAAAGTGACAGTGTCATCTTGTGACACTGATATCTCTATCTACGCGAAGCTTAAGAATTCGATGTGTCCCCCGAGGATTTTTGCGAGTGTACGAACGAGAGAGGGGTTATCGAAGCGTAGACCTTTCGATCATACGACTCATCAAGGGGTGAAGCTTGAAAAACACGAAGGAAAGCTCCCTAAATACGAATGGTTTCGCTTGAGCCTCGAATAATGCTGTAATAGGGGAGACGTTCGAGGGAATGACTACTTCATCTAGCTGTCCTGAGCTTTTGGAAAAGAGAGAAAAAAAAAAAGAAAGAAAGAAAAAAGCGTACCGCGATGTAAAAAGAATTCAATTAAATTTTAGTTAATTAAACACTGTGATATTCGTTTCGCGAGTGATAAGAGGTTTCAGATTAATTGAGAAATTAACGGAGCAATGTAAAAAACATCGAAATTCCAATGAAAACACATTTCAATCTTTTGGAAACCAATCCACCAATAGAACATCGCATAACCTTTATAAAACACCATGCACAGACGATCATAGAAAGGTACAACACAAACCATCAAGTAATACGTAAGTTGAGTTACAAACACGCATTATACTAACTCATATATCGAATATATTCGTTCGAAGTCTTGCATTTTGTTAATTATTTATATGAGACGTTATGTAGCCTATCTTGAAAAAAATAAAAAGTCGATACAGTTACGCCTTCCAATCACTAACCTAACCAGAATTCCAGTCCTATAGATCCTTTTCATTTTTTTATTTTTTCCGATGAAAGCGATTATCCATTTTCAAAGTTGAAATTCGCGTTTTAAAATCGTCATGAATTATAAAAAAATCGACACAGCGACTCGTTACAATCATTAACTTAATTAAAATTCTAGCACTATAGGCCTTTTTTGCTTTTTCCAATGAAAGCGATTATCCATTTTCGAAACTGAAATCCGCGTGTTAATATCGTCGCTTATTATAAAAACTCGACAGAACGACGCGTTACAATCAGATCGATAATGAAAAGTGAGAATCTGTTCGTCGTTCGTGCACAATGTACGATTCATCCTATTGATGTCAGGTTCTCGTCGGGAATCAAAGTCACGGTGACAGTCTAATCTATTACGATAAACTACATCATCATCGACGCCTGTTACAAACACGGCGAAACCTTTTGTGCCGATTATAAAGGTTATTGTCAGAGATACATAGTACCGGCACGTTAATTGTATCCGCGTGTATAATTCCAAGCTTGCTAATATGTCAATGACCATTGCGGTTAATATATTTCTAAAGTCTAGTGAAATTTATTTATCGGTCACCACGGTTGAATTTCAATTTAATTATCGTTTCGGTTTTCGCGAAACTCGACTGGACGTATCCTCCAAATTACTGATATTCTCTCGACAAGCAAAGTAGAAACACACAGAGAGACGGAGAGAGAGAGAGAGAGAGAGAGAGAGAGAGAGAGAGAGAAAGAGATGGAGTTAGCCAAAAATTAATTAATTTATGGACGACGTAAAAGAGACCCTTCTCTCTCCAAGCTGATTAAAATTAACAGCGTGTCACGAGGCCTGATCTCCTTCGAACGGAAGATTTCGCCATGCAAGGGACACAACTACTTCCCTCCCTTTCTCCCACCACCATCTCTTCGACCAATTTTCTCCCCGTTGAATGGAGAAACGGCGAAGTACAAGCCTGGCCCATGAATAATTTCAACGAGATTTTTATCGTCGTTGTAAACTCTACGGGCCAGGGTCCACCGGGCTCTTGGGAGCGCGTAACAGAAATTTATCACGCTCGTTAAGCGTGGAAAAACTTTCGAAAGAAACTTTCGCGACGTAATTGCTCGGGCTAGTCTCGAAGCGTTTCTGAAACAAACGCGGCTGCCAGGGGAAGGAAGGGCAGTCACTCTCGAAGGCTTTTCGAAACGAACTAGGCGAAGTGATTCCACGCGTGACCAGCAACGAGAATCGTCTCTTGGACGATTGAACAGTAGGACAAATTATTCTTCGATCGTATCAAATCCAGGGGGGAAGTTTCTCGGTTTTCAGTTTGATACTTTGTGTTTTATTATTTATCGAAACGAAAGACGAAGGTGTTTTTACTGTACATTTTCATGGTTTCGTAATTTGAATATAGTATGACAAGGATTTATTCGTATAATAATGATAATATTTGATAAATAGTATGTAAATGTAAAATGTTATTGTTGCGTTAAGTTAATAATGAATTTAACCAGCACGCCAGACAGATAATGACATTTATACTTTACGATGTTAATTAACTCATATTTTCACCATGGAAATGTACTTTTGGACTGTTCTTGCTTCAATATTGATCATAGTATGTTGACTGTATAATATCGATTCCTCGTTAAGCACTTTACTAATCACAGTCGTTGTTTTTCGCGAGTTTTCGAATAAGCAAAGGTAGTGTTACATGTTGTACTCTGTGCTTTTAATACGTTCGACGCGGGAGCTGATTTTGCTTCACTTTTCGTTCAGACGGAACGCTTAAGAGATACTTAAAGAGCTAGTAGCGTGGACTTATCTCTAGTTTAAGTATTAAGTGTTGTTCTTCTTGTTCTTTTTAACCAAATTCATTTATGTGACACACAGAATTGGTACAATTTCTCTAGCTTTCTGTAATCTTCCTTTATCTTATGTTAATAAGTTGAAACCAAGATTATAAGTACTGTCATTAAAAAAAAAGAACCATTGATTCAGAAAACAGTGCGACTTGATTTCAAGATGGTCGATGGAAGCTTTTATAAAAATAGTATTGCATAGTTGAAGCTTTTATAGTAATTTTGTACAATTCTCAGGAGTTTCGATAAATGTTTTAGTAGAGAAAAGGTACACTTTTAGAGTCCTGAATCACGGAACCTTTCGTAATACCACAATATTTTTTGTTTAACGTGTCATCTTTCATAAACGTGTTCTTCTCGAGTGGCTGTCTGCGTTTAAGGAGTGTAAGCATAGGAATTGTTGTGAAGAGGAGATCCGCTACTGTGTTTGGAAATGCAGATTCCTAAAAAAAGGGTACAATTGGGCCAGGAAGTTCTTGTACGTTCCTCTTCTACAGATTACCATCTATTTAGAAGTCTGGAGAAGTTTCTCCGAAGGAGAGTGACTTACTCGGGAAGTGTCGAAATAGTTTCGAGCAGTTTGTTCGATTCAAAAGCAGATGCCTTTCTAGATCACGACATAACTGTACAAAACTAGGCACAACAAAAGTATTCTCTCCACGAGGAACTTTCAGACAAAAGAAAAAGTTGTTTCACACGCGGAATATAACTTGAATGGGATTATATTACATCTTAAATTATGTCAAAACACTTTTCAATCTAAAGAATCATCGAAGTGTGACTGTTAGATATTTTTCATGAGGGTTTTGGAAAAGTTGACTTTATGCTAACGTGTCGAAAAGCCATTGAAAATTTCGATAATTTGCACAAACAATAATGGTACACATTTGAACGATATTCTGATCCATTTATAATTGTAATAGATCGTGCTTTCAATAAACAAAAGCAACTTCAATCAATTCTAAATAGTTTGTGTTTCATTAGAAAGAGCTATGTAGGCGTATTTTTTGGATGATCCTATATGATCCCTATTTACATTTAATTACGAAAAACTATCAAACGACGCGTTAAAATAATTTACGACATACCTATACATTTGACAAACTATGTTTCTGAAGAGTGGTGCAATTTCAACACTACTTTGAGATCTATTAAATAAAAAATAGGCGTGTAAGTTGAATGAACCTGTACAATTCGAAATTTGCATATCCCCAGAGAATTTTTGCCATCCCTTGATTCCATCTTGTCCCGTGATAATTGAATTCACGAGAAATCCGTGGGCAGAAGGAAAAACGTTCGTTTCGCCGGTTCGAGGAGAATAAAACGAAACAGGCAACGCGATTCCACGACGATCGAGATTAATCGACGCGGTGTAGCGCGAGGGGATGAAACGGGGAAGAGAGAGGTTGAAAGAGACACACCGGTAAGAAAGTAAGAGGACGGTTCTCTCTCGGCGAAGTGAAAAAAAGTAGGAAGAGGGCTCAATTAATCGGACTCTCGGCGAAGGACTCTAGTTCCATCGATAAAAGTCCGTGGAAAGGTTTGGAGACAGAGAGACAGAGGTATCGAAGTTTCTCCTCCTCTTCTTTTCCCTCCTTCTTCCTCTCTGTCCTTCTTCGCAGCGGTCGTTCGAGAAAACTTTTTGAAAGGTTCACGATCTCCTCATAATTTATGCACTTAAACCTTCGAAGCTTCCTGCGATCTTTAATGGGTCGAGTTTACGAGGACGCGATTCGTGAAACGAAATAAGATGTCTCCTTTGTGTTTGACATTCGTCGCGGAAATCGGAGGGTCAAAGTAAATTTAATATATAAGAGGAATCGTTTGTAGAACATTTATTCATTTATTTATTGCACAGGGTAAATCTATTAAGATTCTGAACGAAGTGCAAAAGAAAAAAAAATAAGGAAAGATAAATGGGAAAAATACGATGTAACTTCTGCATTTTTTGAAATTTCACTTTCGAAATGTTATACTCTTCATTTGTACATGATAAAACAAAAAATGTTTGCTATTTTTTTGAACCTGTTACACGAGAATTCTATCCTTAAGCAGATGTATCAATTCATCCCCTCTGGTCTTTTTCCTTTTTTTTCCCCAACGAATTTCAAACATTTCCTCGTATCGTTAAAAATATAACGTTCGTCGAAACGTGAAGCGAAACAGTGGAAAAACGTATGAAAAAAAAAAAGAGGAAAAAACGGGAAACGTATTTGTATTCCATCTGACAACAAATACCCTTGAACAGCAAGCGGGAAAGTATCAGTTCCACGATCAAGTTACAACCCCTCTTTTGCCCCATCTCTCTACGCTCCTCTATTCTTTTCTGAAGCTTCATATTCGCGTTAGGAACGATTACAATGTCCAGCTCTGAAAATTTCCAACGATTCGATATCGGGTCCGGCCGCGTCGCGGAGGAGAGACAGCCGAATCCATTGTGTCACATTCATCCCCCGTCGTTCTATTTTGCCCGCGATTTTCGCAAGGATTCACGTCATGCCGAGAAATAAAACTCGTCCACCGTTCATCCGGATTACACCTAGCTATAGTTAGAGAATCCTCGAAACTGCACCGTTGCCTCGGTATTACCGAGTGCGAAAAATGGCATTAACGTTTTCCCCTCGTGGTATCTCGCTATAGTTTTTCGCTGGAGATCGTCCTCTCGCTCTTTTATCGGTGTCTTTAATCACGATTGCCTTCTGTTTTATCAATATTCGTACACATTTATGGCTACCCCAAAGATTTCGAAACTATGACAAAGACTTTTGAAATGACTTTTAAGTTGACGTTCCTTAGATCGAAAGGGTCAACTCGTAGTTCGCTTATTCGCGTTCGAAAGACGCACGCGTTTTACCAGAAAACTGTCTTCTATTAAAGGACTATCGCAGCTACGAGATTTATTCCGAACCAAGGCTTTGAGAAACATTCTCACCGGTTAACGGGTTCAAAGTGCGTTTGCCAGCAGAAATAAGTTTACTTTAGAGTTTGGCTTAAAGTGTTCGTAGTTTTAGGTTTGTTTTAAGAGGATTTATCTACAGGTTTATGGACACATTCCTCTCTCTCTCTTTCTCTCTCTCTCTCTCTCTCTCTCTCTCTCTCTGTGTATATGTATATTTGCGTGTTTGTATGGGCTTGCGGGAAAGTTTAGTATGAGTTGTATACAACAGAGAGAAGGCTCATGCAAACTGACCCGCAGAATAAAGTCGTTCGTACATGCTCTAAGGAACAACGCGTCGTGGTTTTGTATCACGTTTGTTCCTCGTTTGTTTCGTTTCCAAATGGAATTTCACGAGAATTGTTTCGTTGCTTTGTCAACGCTTACATCTGTATTTCTTCGTTCTTTCTCTCTCTCTCTTTTTTTCTTTGTTTGTTTTGTTACGTTTTCCTCTCTCTTCTTCCTAGTATCAAACGAAAAGCACGTTGTTCGCATACAGCCCGGTGTACGTATGAGGTTTCCATTGACAAGTCGATTACGTTACCGGCCATGTCGTGGACATGCTTTTCAATCTAATTGAGGATACACACCGCTGTCGGATGTTTACGCCGAGTTGCATGCACATTCCGCCAGCACTTTAATCCGATTAACGATGCCCACGGAAAGTGATTTAAACTGACAGATTGCACGATAAACCTTTGTACTCGTAATCGGATCGTGCCAATTACACTATGAACTTGAAATTCCATTAGATGATCGTGTATGCCTCTGGACAAAATTCAGGTCACCGGATTACACCCCTAAACCATGTTTTAAATCGTATTAATAATGCTACCACAAAATTGACGACCATAGATATACAGGTCACTGATCTTTCTCTTCGAGCTACGTGCAACCTCTCTCTCTCTCTCTCTCTCTTTTTCTATTCTCATGAGACTGCTTTTAAGGTCGTTCGATTACACCGGAACGTATCGTTCGACTAGAGTCGACTATTTCGATGAGAAAAAAAGGGAAAGCAAAAGAGAGAGAGAGAGAGAGAAAAATCACTCGGTCCGTTTGACATTTACACGAGGCGAACGTCACTAATGTGTGTCACTGCGCCTTCGTTCTCATTTATAGCTCGATCGCGTAAACTATCGAATCACCGAGCTGTATGCACGTACCAAGCCTTGTCACACTCTCTTTAGACCAACGATAAAAGGTAACAACGCGAACGTGCTGCTCACCAGGCTGCCGGTAGAAGATAAAACCTCACCTTCCAACACCCTTCCACGTCGTCGTTTATTAATATTTAACCGAGAACCATTCGTGGTCCTGCGTTTTTCTTTGTTTTTTTTTCTTTTTTATATATAACGGAACCTTCCATATTGACGCCGTAACTCTTTCAATCTAGAGTCTTTACCCACTTTCTCTGTCTTCGTTGTACCTTTTTTTTTCTCCTTCGTTCTCATCGTGGAAAACGTACTACGATCATTTTCTCCCTCTCCCCCCTCTTCACTCTATCCATCCCACGTACTTACTTCTCCTCGCTCGTGGCGTGGAATTGGGGATTTTATCGTGACGCTGTATTAACGAACTTCGACAAGCGAAGAACGGCCGCGGATTTAACGGGCGTGCCTGGATCAAGGCTCGGTCTATTCTCGTTCGGGGAAAAGAAATTTAATATCGTTCCCACTCACGCCTTACTACCAGATGAGTTTCGATGGCTGTGATATCCTACCGAAGTCCTTATGTCTGTTTCTTTTTTTTTTTCTTTTTCGGCCTGCTTTATCAGGCTTATCTGAAATAAACAGCCACCAGTTACACCGTGTTTTTGATAGATGCAATAAAGGCCACAACATGGATGAAATGCGCTTTCACGTCTGAAATGCCTTGGTACAGTTGATTGGAATTTTTGTGTGTACAGCTATACCAACCATCGTGGCACTGGTCCACAGAAGGAAGTGTAAACGCGATCGTCGATGGGCGGGATTTTATGAAACAGTAGACGGTGTATGCACCGTTTGTTCGCTGGTTTTATGATAAACTTGTTTCTCGGGCTTGTTCGCGGGAGATATCGAGGTGTTGTTTCTTCTTGAACAAGCTTGGTTAAGAAGATTTCGCGGGCTTATTAATAACAGTGTTTACGAGTGTTTCTCCGAGAATGGTTGGTATCGATCTCGGATTACTTTTGATACGCAAATACTTCGTTATTCGTGGTTGTTGACGTAATTGTTTAAAATACTTGAGAGTAATGTTTGCACAGTCATTGTAATCATTTCTCTCGTATATTTTGCATATTTTGTTACATATTATGACTAGACTGTGGATTTTTGTACATTTATAAGAAACTTAAAGGTGCAAAATTGCACAGAATACAGGTATCGTGAAAAAAAAGGAAATATTCAAATTACTGTACCTTTTGAAAGTTTCATTTTTTGTACTATATTTTCAAAAATATGAATTTGCATAAACGTTCGCAGCTTAGTTACTAGTAAAATAGAGGCAATAGCTCTTTTGAAAAATGTGTCGTATATTTGAATAGAGTAGAAAAAAGAAGGTTAAAACACAGGAAGAATAATATTGCGATGCAAATATTATTCAATTTATCTAGAACGAGTAAAATTGCTATTAGAAGGCAGCTTTCTCATAACGCGAGGAAGACGTTTGAAGAAATCGATGGTTAGAGTACAACTAGGGTGAATAAGGATTGATGAAAATGGGAGCTATCGTAACGTACCACTAACCACGTTCTTCCTGTCGCATGTGAATACGCCCTTAATGACAACCTTCGTTTTTTACCTACTCTACTTTCTGCAACGTGTCCATATGCGTTTCATAATTCACTGCAATTTCGCCAATAAGCAAAACATCGAAAATTAACGAGCCGATCAGAAACCATACAATTCCAATCCCCATTCACAAAAAGAAAATAAAACCAAAAAGAACACCAAGATCAAAATAAAGAAATTCGAAGCAGCGTGTGTCTCTTTTTGAAACTTGAATTATCTTGAAACGAATTAACATACTGCTAAAGATTATTGCAAATATAAATAAAAAAAATAAACCTAGTAACTACCTTATATTCATTGTCTTTCTTTGTTTATTCCCTGTGCGCATCGTTAAAATTATATATAAAAAAATATCGACGTGCTTTCCTCGAATATAGATTAAACAAATGTTTCTTTTCGTAAAAACTGAAATAACAAACTTGTTATCCAATAAAAACAAACGGAATATCTGGTCATTCACCGAGTTACCATACAACTCCAAACTTCATTCACAAAGAAATGAAAAAAGAAAAAAAGATACCAAGATCAAAGTTAAGAAAATTTGTATCAGTAGATGTATGTGTATCAATTGATTGAAATAAAGAGAATACTCGATCATTCGCCGAGTTACTATACGACTCCAAACTTCATGCACAAAGAAAAAAAAAAAAACCAAAAAAGCACGAAGATCAAAGCTAAGAAATCCATAGCATCGTGTCTGTATATCAATTGGTCGAAACAAACAGAATATCCGTGGATTTCGAGTACCACGTCGCCCCACTTTCATCCGCCAATTCTTTCTGTCGCGGTTAAAGTGATTTCCGATGTGTCGAGGCCTTTGCGGCTTTGTATGTTTCATTTACACGGCAGAAAGGAATTAACCCGTATTATCGTAGCAATCGGCAATCCCGGATAGACGATATAGATGACATATCGATTTTTCCTCTCCCTCCTATTCTCTCTCTCTCTCTGTCACAAAAAGCAAAGTGTTTAACAATTCAATCGTCGAAACTGCACAAAGATATACGCTACCGGTGATAGTTGCTGCGGTGATTTACCGAACGGTAATACAGGTGAGGGATGGAGAATTGGTGTTCCTCTTCGAAATCACTTTTGAGGCTGACCATACTGGACACACATAGAGTGTGCACAGTAGCTATCAATTATAAACGTTTGATTTTTTCGAACTCTCTCTATCTCTCTCTTTCTCTTCAATTATCGTTGCACCGCGTCAACGTGACTGATTGCGTTTGTGTCGATAGAAAAAACAAAAAAATAGTGGTAGTGGGGAGGGTGTGGTCAAAAGGGTTGGTGGTCACAGGGTAGACGAAAAAAGAAAAAGAAAAAAGAGGTACAAAACGATCGCGTCCCAATAAATATCCTAGCCCCGTGTCGAACCGCGCCCACTTCAAATACTTTAATTACTTCACCTATAAGCCTCGTTTATCATTGTTAGCGGACGCGTTCGACCTGAAGCCATTAGTGTCGGTTACCCTCTCGACCCTTTTTTTTTTTTCCTCCATTCCTCCTCGCCTCCCTCTTCCTTCGTTGGTCAGCCACGAATGTAGTTCGTTTGTCTTCCGTGATCGCCGGCGGTCGTGTGCAACAAACGTTCCTGATGGCTCGGATTGATACGATGGCGCGCGATAAATCTCGCCGATATAGAGCTATAAAAATTGGCCGTGGATCGTAGAGGGAATGAGGAAGAGAATGGGATATGTAGTTGATGTACTACGAAACAACTGCTCGTTTTTCTCGTCGTATGTTTAATAGACAGATCGGAGGAAGGATTCTCTCGAAGGGGTTTCAGTAAAGAATCGACGGATCAGCTTTCACAAACGTCGAATTATTTAACCGTGAAATTGCTTCGAGGATGTTCCTACGCACAGAAAAGATAGAACTTCGTTGTATTCTCTCTCTCCTTATGCTGTATATGTGTCCATCACCCTCTTTTAAATTTCAAAAGCGAACAGAGGGCGACGTTTATTATTTACCCAGAGGAACAAAGGGATCGAGGGACCGGTGACTTTTTATTTCGCTTTCCTCCTCCTCTTTCTTCGCGTTTTCTCTGTGTTCTTCGCCATTCTTCTTTCTTTCTTTCTCTTAGTTTTTTGTTTCTTTCTTACGCTTCGTCTTTTTTCGCAAGGATCCTCGGGGTGAAGAGCATCGCGTCGAAGACAGACGTTAATAACGACGCCTTTGCCTTTCGACCCGTGTCGCGATGTAGACACTCGCTTAACGTGACTTCGGGGATAAAACCTAGAACGGGACGACAGGGGACAACGATAATAACGAACGAGACTGTATCCTCTCCTCTATCATATTTTTTTTTCTTTTTCTTTTCTTCTCCTCCCCGCCCATCCTTCTTTTGAAGCTTCTTTCGAAGTGTTTACATGCTTTTCTCTTTTGTTCTGTGCCGTAGGTACGGGATCAGAGTGGATCCGAGGCAATGGATTCTATTTCTCAGTGGGAAATCCAACGACAGTGAGGAGTACCCGTCGATTCTGCTCGTTATCTGTAAGTCGCATCTTTTTGATATCTGACCGCGTGAGATTCGTCGAGTGAAAATTTACGAGAGGCGATGGATCAGACTTTTTCGCGTGAATTGTTAGGTAAAGGCTTGGAATTATAGTAGATCGTACAAAATTTAAGAATTCTTGGAAAAAGGAGCAATTGAAGAGATATTGTTGCGCGATACTTGCCGTTTTGCATCTTTCAAATGGAATCGCAATTTTTATTTTTACTTGTATATTATCTCACTGTCATGACGGTGATAGAATATTTTCTAAATTTGTTTCTGAGATCAAGTTGTTTGGTCTAATTTTAAAAAAGATTATTCTGCTTTACGGAGAGTTCGTATATTAATCAGAGATACTGTGTGTATGTTAATGAATCAGAAGTATGATATTATTTGATGAATAAAATCAAGAAATAAAGTAAGCATTCTTTCTGTGCTTTTTAAGCATTTATAAATCATATTTCTTACTATTTTCGACTGGTATTTTCTCGAAACTATTTTCTACACACTTATCCTTACACGTACCTTTTCAATTTTAAACTTTTCGAAATCTGGATTGACACATTTTTCACGATCACATTAAAAATTAAGAGAAACGATCCTACTCGAAAACTATTCGTTTTGTTTTTTGTTCCATTTAAGAAACACCTACCAGAGAGAAAGAGAAAATTTGGCGTAATTAGAGAAATTTCTAAGTCCCTTAACAATTTATTACAGCGCAACATTAGGGGACAGATATTCCTACTGTAAGATGCGAGAATATATTAAAACAGATGCTCGGCAAATATTACAAGTAAAGCAAAGTCCCTTGTAATCTTTCCACCATATTTTACTACCGTTACGACATATGCAACTTTTCCACCGAGTGCACGAGGATAGAAGCGTGTTACGGAAAAGTGAGCCGTGGTAAAAAAGTAATATGTGCGAAGAACGCGAGCAAAAACTGCTAATTTAAATGTAAAAGTAATTAGCGTTGCGACTCGTCCGGTCTGTACGTGGGTAAGGTAACATGCCTCCCGTGTGAACGCGTACAATTGTATGCTAAATTTCAAAGATCCCTAGCCCATAATTCTCGAACACGTATATACGTATATTCCGTAACGCTCGTCCAGCGCGTTTATTGTAACGTTGAAAGTTCAAAGACACACGAGAGGTCCAGTTCGTAGATAAACCGACGACCCGAGGCGACCCATCCTGGCTGAATTCAAATTTATCGCTAAATGGGAAAGGAGTCCCTTTAAAGCGTCGTTTAAAGCTCGACTTAAAAGGCACGAAATTTAGCGCGGCAGAGTGGCGGAGGCGGCGCGCGTAAATTTCGACGCTCTAGCAACCCGTGCCTTTTGGAACTTCCCTACGCATTGTCCTTTTATTGCCGCGCGATGCACTCGGTTATCCACGTTTTCATCCGGAACCACGACATTCGCTGTTCCTCTGTGGCTGCCTGACTGTCATAAATGTTTGGTTTCTGTCTTACGGTTTTGCAGCGAGACGAATCGGGGATTTAGAATAGATCAGACTGATGAAGTTTGTATTTCTATATCCGAAGAAGAGAATTCTGATGATGCGCTGTGTTAATATACGGTGAATGTCTGTTATTTTATCGCGTGAGTAGGAATTCTGCTTATTTGTGTAGCCAGAATATACATGTTTCGAGCATTCGGGATAGTAGCGTACAGAGATGGAGCTGTTTATGATGTTTCATCATTTTCTGTACATCCTCGTAATACAAACAGAGCATATGCAACTCACTTATGTTTCTGCTTTGTTTTTAAAGTTACTCGTTTAAATTGGAGAGTTTTTAGGAAATTCTAGGAAAATTGCAGGGTGTTGCTAAGAAGTTGTAGAATATTCCTGAGGAATTTTCTGGGTGTTCTGCGGAATTCTTCAGGAATTGCTAAGAAGTGTCAAAGAACTCGTAGAAAATTGGCAGGATACTCCAAAAGATTACTAAAACATTCCTCACAAATTATATTCCTTTGTTCATAAAAAATTCTAAGGAATTCATAAGAAATTCCCAGAGAATACTAAGGAATTTCCAAGATATTCCAAGAGTTTTCTAGGAATTTCCTAAAAATTGTAGGAAGCTCTTAAGAAATCTCCAAAGAGTTCTACACGACTCTCAAGAATCCCCAAGAAGTTTCAAAAAATTCCTAAGAAATTCGCAGAATATTTTAAAAGCTTCGCAGAAAATTGCTCACAAATTACAGAGAGCTCCTACGAAATCTCAAAGGAGCTCTGCGTGACTCTCAAGAATTCCCAAGAAATTCCACTGAATTCTTAAGAAACAAAGTTTAAGAGCCATAAGGAACAATCACATTTTACCCAGAGTTTCCTTAACAACATGCACAATACACGTATTCTACCCAACTCTCGGTGTCGCATTTCTGTCGAAGCTAACAGTTAACAAAGACTTCTTTATCGTTCCACGGATAGAACGTACAATGTCGTCCCCTAACGACTCGTTTCCCAAGCAGCTAGCCACCAGGAGAACGTCCCTTCCGCGGTCCCGCGAACTTGGTAATTTATTAACAACCTGTATATGCTCGTTAATTTCTCGCGTGGCACCAGTCGGCCGCGTGGAATTTGCACGGCGTGTCGACTCACTCGATTAACGGTGCAAGGTTTCCAAATACTCCCGGGGTTGCCGGAGTTAAGTTGCACGCATCCAGAAACACCATAGGAGGTTAGGTTCTGACACAACAAGTAGCGGGCGTAGGTGTGACCTACTAAAACCATCTCGTAAGTTCCACCAATTTTGCCGATAGCTCCTCAACTCTCAAGGCTAATTATCCTCGCGATTAGGTAGCGAAATTAATTTCTCTAACATGAACGGAACTAAGGGGGGTGTGAGAAGTTTCCCTCTGTTTGCCAGCGCGTTTACAAAAGAACCATCCAGGGCCGCGTCCCGATTCTGCGGGTCTCGATGCTTCGGGAACCTAACCCGTGAATGCGTTTAAACTCTCGTTTCACAGCTGCGCGTGCAAGCCTGAAGATTACATGTATGTATATACATAACGTACATACAGAGTCACAGGTATGGGGCAAAGGTTCAGAAAGGGGAGAGGAGATGTGTAGCAAGAGGGAAAGGTAGCCTTGCATTATTTACACATGAGGGAAGGTAATGCTCATAGGGAAGTACGGTTAATAGCTCTCATATTTTAGAATCTTCGCCGTGGAACCCTTCTTTCCTTGCCAGCGGGACCTTAACTTCTCTCCTCCTATCACTTTTCTTTCTTTCTTTCTTTCTTCCATTTTTTTCTTCTTTTTTATACCTTCACCCTCGTCTGTTGAAGCAGATACACCCCTCGGGCGGTGTTGCCTCGTATCCGGTAGCCCGGTAGCTCTCGCATAATAATTTTCACGGCTCCCTTGTACCGGTGCCTGGCCGCCGAGATTGCTTTTTAAACGGCCGACCCCGCCAGGATCTGGCCAAGTTCCGCGGCTCGCTCTTTCGCGATTAGGGGATTAATTATTCCTCGGACGTCGTGAAGCGCGAATTATACCGTTTAACTGGGCCAACTCTGTGATTTATTTCACGAGGCTACGTTGATTAGCCGTTCTACACACATCTTCCGCTCTTAGTTTTCCGGGGATCTTTTCTTTTCTTCCTTTTTCCTCTTCGTCGATTAATTCATTCATTTCTTCATGGTGGGTGATTATGAATGGAGGGTGGAGAGGAGCTAGTAAGGTTATTTAGGAGAGAATCGATGCAAATGTGCTGAGAGTTTTCTGTCGAGTATTATACAGGTTTTTTGTTAATTTCAATTTTTAAAACTTTCATTTTAAATCACTCTCGTCGATTTCGCATGCGACTTTTATACCATCTTTTCTTCTTTCACTCGCTCGTTTTGTGTTATATATAATAACTAAGCTTCGGAGTGTCAAACGCAATTTTTTATTCTTCATTTTTTACCACTGTGGTGTACTTCTTTTTCAAATAGGTGGAAAAGAGCATCATCAGACTATAGTGAAAGAATTTTGTTCAATCTAATTTTCAATATTGTTATTGTTAATTCGATGCTTCGTGTTAGCACTATGTGCTTTCAATTTACACAAAAATAATCTGTAGATGTGCTTTAGCTGAAGAGCGTAAGAAGTGTATCTTGATTCGGGAACAAAAAGGAATGAATTGTCATCGTTCATCGCGATGCATCGGTTATGCTATCGTCCCGGTTCCATTTCACCAGGGATTGTTTCGTTAATCCGACAGAACGACGTGGCTGCCGTCTGATAGGCCGCGAGAAATGTATTTTTCATGCGCGCCTGCACGCGAAGCGTTAATTGCATGCTTTACAACGGCGCGGCGGTGCAATTTCGTTGCGGTCGAGCACGCGAATTGATGTCGAGAGGGTCATCGAGTTAAGGGATGCGTTATGACATCATTGTTACAAGTTTCACCGCTCGAAATCTGCTTTTCTTCTGTGTGTTACATCCGCCCCTACCTGTCGAACAAACCCCTCTAAACCAACTCCACGTGCACGTTTTATTTCTCGTCTGAGAATACAGCTTCTGTTGTTCCTTTATGGTGAAAACGAAACACAGACGTTGCATTAACGGGAATAATTGAATTCCACCGAAAAACACGAACACGATAAAAACTACGTCGACGATACTGTGTACGTCTTCTTTTCTTTCGATTCACATATTCCACAGTTAAAGAAACTGCGAAACTTTTATCCGTTGGAACAGAGGTGGAAGAAAGAAGTGAAAGGTGGGGGTGAAAGGGAAGAGGGAAAACAGACGCACTTTTGCGACCTTTCCAAACCCCTCTTGCATTTGTCTGAGAGGAAACCTTACTACTTGGCCACCTATAGCAAACGTCCGTTTGGTGGTTTTGCGGAAGTTTCGAAACGGCAAGTTCCATGAAACTTCAAGTTAACTGTAACTCAATGCGCACAGGCCTAGAGTGACGCGACGAGTCAGGAGCATACGTGAAAGGGTGTAACAAGCATGAGGTTCGAGACTTGTTATGATACTGCTGTTGGGCGTTTATTATAATGCGCGTGATGCGATGAGGATTTGTTATTAGAACGTCAGTGAGAATTAGTGAGAACATGTAATGATAAATTGTATTTCGCTTTTCGTACATATTTATGAACACGAGAGAGCCTTGTGCATTCAAAGAATTAAAATGCACATTGAAATAAACACATTCCATCTTCTGTTCCGTGAAAATGAAGATCTCACTAATTCCACAATTTCTTCGAAAATATCCTTAAAAAGAATCTAGCAGAGAGTAAATAGCAATAAAGGAAGTTTACAGACGTTGAAACGTTAAATTCCGTGGAAGTTCTTCGTTCTTGTTTAAAAAAAAAAAGAGAAGGAAAGAGTGAGGGGAATCTTAGAACCCGAGATCACTGGCTCGACTTCGCGAAAAGAAAGCTCGCGTTTCTTTTCCCGGAAAGCCTTAAATCAATCCCTCTTAAGTAAACTCCAATCAATTCCTTAAACGCTTCGAGAACCCCTGCATACACTCTACGAGACCCTGAAGAACCGCTGTTCGCGCTAATGGATATAACATTATCAAGGGACCGGAAGCGTTTTCCCTAGAGCTTCGTAAAAAAAAATCAAAGGGGGTAGAAGAGGAGGGATAAAAAATTCGCGATAGGTAGACGCGAGTTTGAATTAAGCTGGAAGTGACGGTGCGCGGAACAAAGACAAATTGATGTATGAAATCAATAATTCTTCCAGTGTTCGAATCCATTGGTGCACACGGTTTCGTGGCTATACGAGTGACCCAGATATCGGGTCCGTTATCCAGCTCAGTTCGTGCACGAAAAATCCAAGTAATTATCACCGATATCAGACCACTTGGAAGCAGATTTTTACCCCTAAAACCGGCCCCGCGGCGGGGAAGAGCGGGAAAGGGGTGCGGATTAATGCTGTCGATGCCCTCGCATCCGGGGATACGAACCATTGAAATTTATTTTCGACAGAAGAGTAGAAGGAGCGAAGGAGAGATGGAAGGGTAAAAATCTGGCGTTGAAAACCGCGAGAGCGTCATTAGCCGGTCAAAAGTTGTAGCTGCAAAACGGCCATTGAAAGAAAAAATTCGGGATTTTTCTTCTTTTTCTGTTTTTTCTCTTTTTTCTGTTTTTTTTTCCTCTCATGGTCTCGTTATAACGATCATCGTCCATTCGCCGATGGTTAGCCAGGCTATGAAACAATCGCTGCCTCGAAGTTCAGAGGCTATTCTGCGCGATGTACCGAGTCGACCGGGAGGAATCGCTTTCAAATCGAATTACGAGTCGGGTAACTTTCTCGTTCTGTGTAGTTGCGCAGAAAGAACCACGAGGGTGGAGAATCGAGAAGGTAGAAGGAGGCGGAGGTGGAGGTTATAGAAAAGGAAGAAATAAAGGAGAAAAATAGCTGGCAGGTATCACTGGGTTATTCTTGAGATGCTGAACTTTCTCCAGCGGGCGTAATTAACGCGGGTATGAAAATTTTTCGACTCGACCCGAAGTAATTCCGCACAAAGGGATATAATAAGCCGGCGCGGTGAATATCTGAGGACCGCAGGGCGCGGATGTTACCAACCACGATCTCCTTTCCTTCCCAAAAAAAAATGCTCAACAAAGGATTTTCCAAAAATAAACTCGTTACACTTCAAGGATACCAGTGTAGAATCTTTCTAATCTAGAAAATCTCTAGATAATCCTAGAAAATTTCCTTATAACTCTCTGGTACTTCCTTGGAGTTTCTTAGAAAGTTCTCAGAACTGCCTGGGAATTCCCAAAAAGTTCCGTAGAACTTCTTAGGAATTCCAGAGTGAATTGAAACATGAATAAGGGAATTTTCGTTCTATACCCTTTTGTCCAATCGAAGTGGGGTTAGAAAATTGTAAGGAATAATCAGGATAACGGTGGTGAGCGGTTAAATAACGAAATAAACGTGGGCGGTTAAAACAGAGTGAAAGCTTATATTTTTGAACTGTACTTCGCGAGTGCTGATACAATTCTCCCTTTCCTGAGAAAACCTAGTCAAGAGGACCCCCTTGACAATATGGCCTTTCTTAGCCTTGAGGCAGAACTATCCCTAGGAAGGGGAAACGCAGCAGAAGACTGCACATGGCCCACTCAAGTCTTCGCTTTTCGGACTTTTCTAACAAAATGTCACATGGAGGCGAATAACGTGAAAGAAATAAACCGAAAAAGGAAAAATAGTGTTGTTTTCGAGTAAATCGACTAAGTAACAATATGTTAGATAACACTATGTGGACGTATCAAATTTCGTCTTGTCTGTGGATGATTTTGCATTCTCCCATGGATCACAGATCACGGATTATTCGATTCCATTGTCCGCGTACGGTCATCGTAGCGAGAAAACCGTGGAAACCGATTTTCACGTGGCGTTGCGTAAATTCATGGGAACCTATGGCTTGTACTGTTAACGACACGGGGCGTGAAAGGGGTAGAAGCGGGTAGCAGAATCCACGAATTACTTAATCCACCGCCTATACACGGAGCAGGCCATAATAATCGAATTAAATGCGAGATTGCGCCTGCGAAAAGCCTTTCACGCATACGCCATCTGCGTATCTGGTTTAATGCTTATTGTGGCCGATGTAGCCTGTTAAGTACCATGCTTATCAGAAACACTTGTCGACTTTGCATTACGCAAACCTATAGGTAGTTGGATTTTCGTATAGGATCGAACTTCGATTAATGTAAGGGATTTGTTTGCAATTGAAGAATTCGCCGGAGGGAATTACCGAAGGCAGGAGCTTTTAATTTTTTAATAGGCACGATGAAACGAGCCAGCGTTTGGTTAAGCTGTTTGTATTCCCGTTAACGAGTAACATGTTTAATTCTTGGTTGTGCAACAGCTTTGTGCTGAAAGGTTTTAAGCGTTGTTTAATAATACATTAATCAATTTTCAACTACGTTTCGCATTCAGATTTCTGCGATACGACGAGTCATTATTTCATGAAAATATTACTTATGCATAACCGAATCAATAAAAGTCAATATGTATTTCAAGCATTAGATCAGTGCAAAAGTTCGTAGTACTTGATTTCGCATTAAAATACAAGCAACATAAAAGCATGTGCGACAGCAAGTGTCACTTGCGAACAAATAATTTAGTGTCATCTATTGGGAACAATAATTCTCGTCATGTTAAAACAAAGTTAATTTTATTCGAAAATTTTTCTAATCGCGATACCTTCTTCTCTGTTCAAATATTCATCATGTCGGACGTCTTCATACGTTAAACGTGCGGCTGTTACAAAAGTTATGGCGGAAAATTGAAAAAATAAAGAAAACACGGTGGCAGCAGCGTGGCAGAGCAATGATTAGATTGCGCCGGATTTCCATAATTCCTTGTAAACGCGGAGAGGCAGAAGTTCCACTCCTCCAGGCACACGAGAAGGCACACCATCGAAAGTTTCGTGTCTGCGGGTACATTGCGTGTCTTCAAAGCCGATCATTTTCTATGGTGTTAGCATGCGTTTAATAGCGCCGTTAAAGCGCGTGGTATATTATACGTACCCCTTTGCTCGTAATTCGTGCGTCGCTGCAAAGGGAAGCCTTAATTAGTACTCATAATTATTCGTAATTAGCACTCGGTGCCCCGCGGTTTAGGGTACTCGTGAAGCTCTTCTGGTTGATGGTGACGCCGTTGCTCTCGCAATAGGAAAAAAGAACGGCGAGGAGGAAGGAGGGGAGGAAAGAGTGGAAAGAAACAGGTCGAAGAAAGAGGAAGAAAAAGGGAAATGAGGGGAACTGTGGAGAAAAGAGGGAAAGGAGAGAAGAAGAAGCGCCACCGACTGAAAATCGTTGCTTTCACTCCTCATCTCTCGAGTTCAAGCGAGTATTTATATTCTCAAGCACCAAACCTCTCCTTTTTCTTCCCCTCTTTTCGCTCCGTATTTCGTTCTCTTTAGTCGCGGCTCTTTTTCCACTCTATTCTTCTTCATATATCCTTGATCCTGAACTGAGCCTCGCGCCATTCGAATGAAAGCTTTCGCGGGCTCACGCGACTTTAACCCTCCGCTTTTCCAGCCTCGCGAATCACCGCCACGCCGCCGCGCTATACCGTACCGCGGAGATTTATACGCGCAATTTAGAATCTCGACTCGATATCGAGACGGTGGAGAAGAGAGAGAGAGAGAGAAGGTTACTCGGTTCAAATCCCTGGTTACCATTATTCGACACAACTCGCGCGGTGGCTGAGTTTCACGGTGCTTCAAAATCTGTAACCCTTTTGTCATTTATCACGTGAACCGCTGGATGATAAATTGGCTCTCGAATTGATAGAGTCCCTGAACTGTGCCTTGAAACGCGATCCATTCTCCCTGTGCACACACACGCGGTGATTAAACGTGCGTGATTGTTATCGAGGATAATATTTTGGAAATTTCGGTGAAAAGAATTCTAATTAGAAATTTCAGCATACCTCTGTGCTGAATTATTTTTCAAACACTTATTACTCCGAGGTAATCATCTCCTGGCGGTGATATTGCTTGTAAATTATAAATTACAACTCACGAATCGCCCGGAGATCAACGAATGAATATCCTCCTCTACTTGTGCTGTTCCTCGTCTCCGGATTTCTAGCTTCTTCTTCCATGAAAGTTTTATTAAAAACGAAGGAATGTTGCCAACTCGATGTCGGGATATAATTAAAATTTGCCTGCTCGGATTTGATCTTATCCCACCGGCGGCTACCTCCTCTCTCCCCCCTTTGGTCCCGTTTCCGACAGCTGTGCTCTCTTGCCATCTCAGTCGACGGTTTTTCACGAGCCCACGTCCGTAACCAACGCCAGTTGTCGTCGTCGTCGTCGTCGTCGTCGTCGTCCTCTTTTGCCTCTCCTACCTATCTTTGGACACTCGAGAAGATAGAAGAGACTTACCAAGGAAAAAGTAAAAGTCTTAATTAGCGGCTGAGATCCGAGAGGTGCTCAAGAGTGGAGGTCGATTACCCTCGAGGCTCCAGATACCACTGCTCATCTCGTCCCTGTCTCTCGTAGGGGAAAAGAAGAGAAAAATGAAAGAAAGGAAAAGAAAAACGAAAAAAAAAGAATTTCACTCGTGTTCTCTGTCTCACTCTCTTCCCGATGAATTCGCTGAAAAATTTGATCCTGTTAATACGACGGCTGCTGGCTCGTTAGGGAGCAAACTGCCGTGGCTCATTAGGAAATTTGCGGAAGAGTTTCGACGTTGGGAGAGAGAAAAAAAAAAGAAAACCTCGGAAATTTGTATCGATCGTTACGCCCGATGTTTCCGATGTTCTTTCCTGGATATACCGCGATCGATGCTTTAAATCATTTTATTTCGCTAATTTCGTCGATAATTTTCTATGGAATACCTTTTCTTTCTTTCTTTCTTTTTTTTTGGGTTTATTAGCCACTGTTAAAGCTTTTGTGTCTTTCACAATGATTGACACATATAACAAAGTCAGCCTCGTTCAATTGTTGCAAAATTCGATATCCAACGCTGTGACGTAAAAATAGGAATATTGATAGAGATTCGCTCATAAGTAGAAAGAAATTTGGCGGGAAAACTGAGGCGATAGTTTCTTTCGATGATAACTCAAAAACTTGATCAAGTGCACTTGACAAAAATATCCAAATTGATTTTTCTCGAAAACAAAGCGTCAAATGAACAAATTCTATTCTACACGTTCCACTCAATTTTTCACGTAAAATCAACCTCTAATTACGGGACACCTCGTGCATCGCTGCGATTTTTCCAAGTGAAGCTTAATATTTGGGCAATTATAAAATTCCAAAGAGAAAGCTAGTGGCACGATACTCGATATACGAGCATCAATAATCATCCGGCATTGAGTTATTGTTTTGTTCCGATGGGGGAATTTTATTTAAACAGCTCGTAAGCGACACGCGCCTCGTTGTTTCGCTTTTGTATTTACACCTTCGTGTACAATTATTCATTAAAATAGCACGGTCAAGCCTGTTTACGCTGGTGAATTTTTAACAGGGTATAAAATTTGATTTTATCATGGCCATTACGGTGTGAAAACAAAAGTGTCGCCGTGCAGCCCGCGAAATTGCACGCGCGTATCGCGAAATATGTAACCAATTTCGCGACATTTAATCGTCTCCGTATTCCGGTGTATCGTCGACATATTTGACGCGTTTGCTCGTGTAAATGGTCGGCAAGCTTCGAACTCTTTTTTTTCTCTCTCTCTCTCTTTCTCTCACTCTCATCCTCTCGCAGCGTGCTTCAAATAAAATCGTCGAACGGATCAAAGAAAAACTGTGTGTACGCGCATCGCGACTCAATTATGCGAAACGCGACGCAAATTCGATACGAGCGTGTTATGCAAATACGCGCAATTCGTGGGACCGTGCTCCATCACGTTGCTACGACTCGTGTATTTTTTTTTCTCTCTCTCTTTCTCTCTTTCTTTTTTTGTTTTACCTATACCTCTCATCAAAAGCTATTTTTCCATTTAATTCGTTCCGTTCACTGCCCGTATAAATGCATTCACTATCTACGTTACTTTTTCTTTTATTCACGTTCACCAGTGTATATGATCGAGATACCAGATTTTATGCAAAAATTGCGCATGAAACGACGAGTTTCAACAGTTTTCGGAATTCTGCACGGAAATGTGTATTTATTATACATCGACTGGAAGATTTGTAAGGTATCGAAACCAGCGGATGATATCACGATTGATAAATATTGTTTGTGTTAAAATTAGCGTTGGCTTCCACGCAGTTCGCGAAACCGTGTTATTTAGCAATGTAAACCTTTGTTTATCTGCCAGCGTGAAAATATAATAACAGCAATAATAACAGTAATAATGATAATATACCGAACATGATTATCTATCGTGCTGAATCCGTGTTAAATTATTTTCAAACATGAAATAATAATACTTGCATGTATTTTTAATTATCAATGTATCGACCATCGTTTTCAACGACTTCTTTCTATCTTTCATCTCTCTTAATGCTCTTTCAGAAAACTTTTGAAATTTCGAATTAAAACAGCTGATTTATCGACGATTTGATATGCTCGCTATCGTTGAAATTTTTTCCAGTTAAAAAATTTTGCAAAAATCAAAATAGATGAGATATAAGTTCTCAATTGCAACGTTTAATTTTTTGCAAGGTTATCTTTGTCGTGTGCGGTCTTGCGTTGTCGCGAAATGTAAGAATAAAAAGAGATGGAAGTGAAAAAATAGGTTAGAATAAAGTTTCAAGATTTTTCTTAGAAATCACACGCTAGAAAAATCTCAGCTGATACCTTACATTCATTTATACACTGAAACACGTGGAAGAGGTTTGTTCTTAGAAGGTCTGGATAAGTCGAAGTGACATTTTATCGATATTATACAGCGAGTGGATCAGAGAAACTTTTGCGCATTCCCGAATAAAACTGTCACTCCATCTCTTTATTAATCTTTAATTATGATGAATGGAAGACGTTCTTTCGATCTATCGATTATTTCGAATCTAACACCGTTGCGATAAATCGGATTTTCTCTCGGAATTCCATTTCTGATCATCATACAAAAAATATCAGGATATTTGATGGGTTGAAAAGGAAAAATTCATTCGTTAGCATAGATATCTTCGCTTATTTAGGATATTAACTATTCCAAATGTTTCAAAGAGATATAAGAAGCATAACGCACAGAAGATTCCCAGCGACGATTTCATTTTCACGAAGCATAATTCATATTAGTAGAAAATTCAAGTAATCTAAACATTCTTGAAACATCATTTTACTTAATAATAAAACGTATATATGCGTCCATAGTTCGCATCGATAGCTTCAAGCAGACGTACATACATATATGTGCATAGCAGTGAAAGGATTGAATAAATAAAATCTTTCACCAATACCAATCTCGTATATCAGATATTGCGAATTAGTGTTGCAAAAAAAATTGATTTAAAGTTTATCGCTGACAAAAAAAACCGCACAGACATTTTCCGGTACCTAATACTAGGATTCACGAATGGTAGCATGAGTAACAATGGTGGATTTATTCGATTAAAGCATACTCGTGATAATTTCAACGGATATAACGAACGTTCGCTTCAAAAGAAATGTGCTTCTCGTTGACTGTATATTCCGATAGCTTTTCTACCTTCCGGAACGAAATATACCGAAACACGTGATACGTTATTTATTGAATTAATCGACGATTCTATTATTAACGAACTTTTTCACGACTCCCTTCCTCTCGTCCCCGTTGGCTTAATGCAAACGCATTTGGTTCGTCGATCAAGTCTATTTGTCTTCCTTCGTCCGTGGCGGGGAAGGCAGGCCGCACGTGCGCGTAATTCAGCGTCGGATGAAAACGCGAGTGTGTTCGAATCGCGCGGCTGGCACGGGCCAGAAAAATGCTGGAAACTCGTAAAACGCGTTCGAATTCAAAGAGCTCGTAATTAGTCGACGTGAACACGTGTCGGCCATGGTGAAACAATCGTGGCCTCTCTCGCTGCCTTTTCTCTCTTTCTCTCTTCTCTCTCGCTTTCTCTTCTTTTTTTTTTTTGTTTCCTACGCTCACTGTTCGCCGCTTTGTGAGGTTCGAACGAGCGAGCCTCGAATTTCCTTTCAATGGAAACGCCCCCTCTCGTAACGTCTATTAACGAAACATTTGACGCGACGGCGAAAAGTTCGTGGAACTTCCGGTACACGTCCGTGACACGACACATTCACGTTTTCGTTTCGGATTAAATATCCGCGCGAGTGGAAAGTACACGGTCTGTTCGAAATGTTCCCGAAATTTGAATGTTATAGAACAATTTCTAGTGGCAATATCTTTGTCTTAGCATTTTTACCAAACGATCGAGGAAATCTCTCCAAAAGAATAGATCTGCTTGATACATTGGTGAATTTTGTGACGTACCAATTAATTCACCTGTTTCGAATGTCAATATATTTAAAAAAACAAAAGAAAAAAGAAATACTGTGTTGTTTAATATATTTTTACCTCGTTTCAACATTTTACCAAACATCTTTGATTTGTGTAGGTGATATGAAATATTGTTCTATTGTTTCAAGTTACTTGCACGCTTCATGTTCGCTTCAAAAATACACGCTTAAGTTTGACAATTTCTTTTCGTTGTCACAATTAGCACGATGAAACAAAGAGTCACGATACGATTTTACTTTTCAAATGAAGAAGATCCTCTAAACTGTATGGATCAGTGAAAGATGAAATTACGTTCGTTTGTAAAATTTTTCGATAAAAAGCATTAGTTCGAGAACTTTTTCAATGCACCATGTATCGCGAAAGGTAGATGCGGTTCCTCTCGGTCGTGAAAATCGTTTCGAAAACGTGCAGTTGATTTGAAAAATTAACACGCCGCGACCAAGGTAACCGCACGCGCAAATATTTTAATCAAACAAAAATTCCCTCGGTGTATAACGAGATCGGAGCTGTTGTTTGTTCAGGAAAAAATAATTAACGAAATATTTGCAGATTGCGCAGAAAGATTGTGCCTGGTTTTATCTGGTCCGATGTTAATAGAATAAAGTACAGGTGGACAGAATGAAACAGCAGATAGTAGGAAATGCAGGATCACAGACTGGAATTTCGATCACTGTATACAGATGACTAATCGGAAATTGACGAAAGTTTCATCGTAGTAGATATTAAGCGTTCTTCGTACACGTCCGTGATATACTCTTTCAATTTTCGAACGTCAAAGCAGTGACATTCACTGTTAGTTCTGGCGTGAATTCGATTGTGGATATTATGCCGACGTCGAATCACCCGTAAAATAGCGAGGCAAATTCAACACTCGCCACGACTCTGCTTATTTTACGTTCGAAAAATTCGAATTATTCCTAATCTCTTTCGGATTTGTCTGTTTCTTTCGTGGGTAACGCGTATGCCAATAAATGTGACCAATAGCCTTCCATCGGAGTAAAATATCGATATCTTACGTTAAATTACAAGAATTACATTGAGCTGGTGCTATTTAGAAGTTTTGGAACATGTACGAATCTATATTAATATTCCATAAATAGAATTTATAGGTAACCATTTAAATACCTTTACGTTTAATGTACTTTTGAAGTCTGAAATATTGTACAATAATTTATTAACTTACGAATTTTATATATGAAATGTATTATTGATTAATAAATAATTTATATACTGATACTTCATTTACTAATTAATATTGATATTAGTAAGTATATTAATATTGTAAATAACTTTTTAAATTTATTCATTAATACAAACATTAATTTTGAATTTGAAATATTACAGAGATATTTATTAATGAAATTAATCAGTAGAAGCTTTTACTTTTTTTTATACCTTTTTCTCGTAAATATCGTACAGTATCGAAAAATTATCGATTGATAGTTGTTAAAATTTCAGAATGGTTAATTTTACTACAGATGTTCAATAATACTTTTATAATAATTAAAGCGTCGTAGTTTAATTCACGTTGATATTCCCGTAACGCGCAAGGAGCGTTTTCATTCTAAGGCATTTGTGTGTGTATATGTGTATGGTCGGGGTCCGTGACCTGTTTTCAACGGGAAGCTCTCAATTTTGCAAGTGCGCCTATCGTACGGTTGCATCTCTTAAACTTATTTAAGTTTCGCCATATTTTATCCACGGCCACGGACGATACTTCGAGGAATATGAGGACGAACCGCTCGAAATGAAATCGTACGTACGTACAGTATGTACCTGCGGTATCACGCTTGTCTGCGTTGAATCCAGCATAATCTACCGAAGTGTTTTTGGCTCGGTCGACTTTTGAAAACAGCTTATAGAATAATAAAGGAAACGAACGCGGAATAAAATTCATATTTTACTTTGCGCATCGATCGCGTTTCGTTTGTGAAGTCGTATTTTTCAGAATTCCCCCAAAAAATTGTAAATTTTTTCGAATATCCTATTCCTCCGTTGTTGTTGTTGTTGTTGTTGTTTCGTTGCATAAAGAATTTTCATACGATACACGTTGTTAATTTTAAATAAAATTCAAATTATTCCGATAACACTTTCGTTGTCTATTTTATCGCAAAAAGCTTGTGGTGTAATAAAAGCACGATTGCGTGGAGATAAAAGAGGTAGGAAGATATGAAAGTAAGGGAGAATGTAGAGGCAAGGTTAAAAATTTGCGAATTGTGCAGCAGAAGAGAGAATCTTCCCTCTGAGCGGTGAACGAAAGGAGTGAAACCTGAAATCAGTAGTCACGGTTCGTTACTGGTCAGACATCCGTGGTATTGCACTATCTTCCGTAATCCGTTACATACGTTTCCCTCGCTCGTGTTTTTCTTTATATTTCATACTGATACTTTATAAATAGAGCACGCGTGTAATTCTTTTCGAATTTTAATTCTTATTTGTACATTTTTTTAAGTTTAACCAACTTTCTCAAAATATCGAAACGTAACGATTACTTTCAAACATTGCAATTTTTACGGTTTTTTCAAAGTTTCCAATCCTAATGGTTATCTGAAAACTGAATTTGTACTCTTTCACAGAAGCTTCGAAACGTCTGTCTTTGAAGTTTCAAATTTCAACGCCTGCTTTCACAGTTTCCAATATTATTCCCGCTCGAGTCGTCCGTTTCAAAGATTTCTAATTTCACTGTCTACCTTTAAAATTCCAAAAGTGCACCGTTACCTGGTGAAACAGAACGGTACACGTTAACCGAAACTCTCTCTCCCTCCCTCTCTCTCTCTCTCTCTTTCTCCATTGTTTGCTAAACCATAGAAAGTACGCCAGAGATCGTTAACGTTCCCCACGGCCTTGGCCCTTTCCGTTAACTCGTAGGTACACGACGTTCAATCGAGCTTCCGTTTTGTAGCGAGTGCTATTTTGGCTGATTTATCGGTGAGTTGCTTTCGTCGCTACTAGCTCGATATCGGGTTTTCCCCTCTTTTTTTTTTTCTTTTTCATCGTGGATGTACACGTGTCTTTCGATGTGTGCGCTGCCTATGTGTTATCCCTTCCAACCATTCGAGCGAGGCTCTCGATCACCGGTAACGTTTATCCTCGCTGTACAGCCTTCGCCACACGCCGCCACTCTTTTCTCTTCTATCGCTACCCTTTCTCTATTTCTCTCCTATTCCCTACCCTTTCGATTGCCTCTGGAAACGTCACATCCTGTGACAGACCCTCGTCACTTGCCTGTCTGCAGTTCGTTGCAGAGAACCCGGGAACCTGGGTGACTGACCTTTGCGAAGTTTGTCATTTCGGGAAAAAACAGAGAACAAACGAGAGAGGGGGAGGAACAAGGTATCGAACAAGTGGATTGTACGAAATTCATTTGTCCTGTCCGTTCGTTCGTTCACTTGTGGGAATCGTTGAATTACTTTTGTCTCAACCTTTCTTTCCCCTGTTTTTCTGTTCGCAGATTCGAACGTGCCGGTAGTGATGTGCCTACTGATCGAGAAGGGACTGTCCGTGGTGAGTAACCCTTTTAATATCATCTCTATTTTTCTTTTTTTCTTTTTTTAACTACTCGTGAGAAACATATTCCCCGCGCTAATACCCACGACACGCGAGATGCGGCAGGATATTAAAAAACTTTTCCAGAGCGGAAGCGTGTAGGGAAAATTTGTACATTTTTTCGCGCACTCGTGGGGGGGTGCAAAAAAGTAAATCGGCCGTGCACGGTGTGTCGAAAAGAGTGTGACGCGCTGGTTCACGGGAGGTGGAACGTGGCAACGAAAGTTGGAAAAATATTTTTCACTCGTTTTGCGTTGCTTTTTTCCCCCCTTGTTTTTATCCTTGTGTATATACACTCCTTTTCTCTCCTCCCTCGCCTACCCTATTCTGTTCTGACAAGAAGGACGCTGCTAAACTAAACTAATAATAATATCTCGAGCACATGGCGTCACTGAGCGGAAACTTTACAGGAGCTCGAGGGAAAAATGGCGGGCGTACACGCCGGTAGCCGTGTTGTATCGTTGTATTTTTTTCCTCGTATCAAACCCGATTACCGGTGCTCTCGATTCGGGGTATACACACTTTTTTTCTTCTCTCTCTCTCTCTCTCTGTTTTTTTTTTTTTTTACATCGTGCATCGTCGAACTGTCGATTCCACGTCGTCGATCCACAAATTCGTCGTGAAACGTTCACGCGTACCCGATCGTTTCACCTTTTATTTCTCCATCCTGTGTGTAGAATCGACACGATACAACGAACACAAACGATATCAACGTTTGTGTAAGATTGTATATATGGTAGACGATTTCGATAATTATCAGGACAGAAATCTACCGGGCAGAAATTCAATTTCTAATTTCTGCTGTTCTTGCTCGCGGAAAACGTTCGGAGAAACTGCTTGGTGTGCGAATAAACGGTGTCGTAAAGCCGACACGGACGCGCAGCTATTTACGTTTTGGAAATTAAATTTTTTTCGTTTAGAGTCGCGACGGCACGGAGGAGCAATTTCCTGGTCAGTAATTTTGAGACTTTATGAGTTTACGACTCGCGCAGACCGTTCTCCTAAGGAATATACGGACTTTCTGTACGTGTCACATAATGAGCCTGCCCTGGCAAACCCGGCGGCGATTCTGTTTCTGCCCGGAAATCATTTCTTTTTTCTTTTTCGCCCGGTTTGAAACGGCGATAAAAGAAGAAAGTAGTGCACCGCTATTAGAAGTCACTTATAAAGATAATTCTTTCGTTTAACCCGTTTTAGTACTGAGCGAAACTGATGTAGTGTGATAAGGTTCGTTTACGAAGTAATTACGAAATACAAGAAGAAACAAGTTAAGAGATAAAAGGGAAAATTAATTAATGACCAAAGTATTTCGATATTTGTTGAACGTTTAAGTAAAACTTAACCTTTTGCATTCGAAGCTTTTGCAACGAAGTTGAATTTTTCTTAGCTTCTTTTTAGCATACAAAAGTCAAAAAAATGTTTGTGGAAAATTTATATTTCAAATAAAATCTATTCGCAGAAAATGTATTATAGAGAAAAATCGTTTCAATAGTAAACACTTCGATTAAGAAAAGTTTCTACCGATTTTGTAGGCGGGGATAAATTATTTAATACATTAAATGTTTTCATTTTTAAAAAGTGCAGTATTTAAGTACCCATCAAATTGACAGGTGTAATTAGAATTAGGTGTATTTAACGGCGATAACTTTAGTATTAAACTGGCTTAGGGTAGTTAAACGCCGTCAACTTTCGAATGACCGAAAATTTTTCGCGAAGGCTAGGTTCCGTAATACACACTATCCTTATCTTACGCTCGAAATTTTCCGCAAGTTGTAAACACTAGGAGCGAACTGGAGCTGGAAAGTATTGGGTCGTGTCGCGTCAACTCGTGGATCGCCGAAGTATCCCGTAAAATAAGAATATTCACATTCTCGAAATTTCGCAGACGAAATTGTGTACACCGGGAAGAATTTTATTTGACACGAATGAAAAACGATTCCTTTCGCGATGTAAATTTTAAACAAAACACGCGAAATTATTTTCCGCCACGCTTCGAAACTTTCGAGATTTCAATGTTTATGTTCGTATTCAATAAACTTCCGGTTCTCTGGTTAATAACATACTGAAAAAAAGGCCGCATCATGATTCTTTCCAAAAAAGAAAAAAGAAAAAAAAGACGAACGAGGAACGTCGAATGAAAATTCTCTCGTTGAGGTTTTTCAATTTTGTAACAAATCATCGATTCTGTATGAAAATCAACGATAACGAAATTTGAAATTTCAATCGTTCTTCCATCCGTATCCATCGAATTTCGTAAAAGAAGAAATTCGAATTTCCTCCTTCATTGTAAAAGATCAATTTTTCGGACAATTTTTAAGAATTCACGAAAAGTTCAGTCAGACACTAGAGAAAATTTCCACTCCACGCTGATCGATGCATACCACGGTCCCCGCGGTACAGAGTCAGCACGAGCAATGTTTACGCTGACACGATACCACACGGCAGACATGTATTTGCGTCACTGCCGAAGGGAATATACGATATAAACGTATATAGACGTTAGCCAGAGCATCGCTAATTCACGTCGACGTGAATCGAGGGACATAGAACCAACAGCCATCAAGCTTTGCAAGATGATCGTCACGCAAGGGCGATCATCAAAACCTATGCGCGGAGGCTGTTTCATCGCCTGGTTTGGCCATCTTTATAGCTTCAACGATAAGGGAAGAAAGAACCTTTAGATTACCACGTTAAACTTAGTATTATCGCTCGAGATAAAGTTCCGTCTTTCACGATGTCGTGGATCCTCTCTCTCTAGTTTGCCAAGAGAGTGAGAGAGATAACGAGAGAACTAACATAGCTTTTTCTTCGTGCTTAGTACGTTCGAGTATCGATCCGATTGATTCAACCGGTTTGAACCTTTTTATCCATGGTATGTAATCCAATTGTTGCGTCTTGTGCTTCGAACGAGCGATATATTTCGCGAGTGCTGGACTTAAATCATTGTCGAGCTGATTCGATGGTGAGACGATGTTGATTTCACGTGCAAAATTTGAGGAAATTATTATCATTATTTGATTAACAATTTTTACTGATTTTTATCGACATCTTTTTTTATTGAAAGTATGATTCATTATAATTATAACGAAATATCATTCAAAGCGTACACCACGATTAACGTTTACGGACATCAATTCGATTATCGAAATTTCTGAACGACTTTTCGACATTTCGACAAAATTCTGCTTGAAAACAATGGAACGAAAAATGTCCATTTTCGTAATAAGTATGAACAATGTAAACACGTTGCTGCAACGTACAACTGTTCACTGTTAAAATTGTAATACCTTCTGTTAAAACAAATCGGTTTATACAATTCGAAAAGGCATCACCTGTAAATATTTTACAATGCTAGAATTTATAAAAGTGCAGTTAGTTTTGCACATTTCTCGTACAAATTCGTAGGACAAATTTACACCTGCCGAATGCTAATAAATAAACTTCTTTTCTAACGTTGAAAGCTACTATTTAGTCGAAATTTATGGAACACGAGTCACGTCAAAAGAGACAGTAAAACGCGGTTTGAAACGTACCCGGTTCTTCCCGAGAAGCGGAAACTCGAGTTCTAATCGAATCAGTCCGTGGAATCGAACTAACCCCGAAGCAGCCTCTTGCGCGCGGCTGGATCAGCATAAATTGCACATAGACGGTACTCGTGGATTAAACAGAGTTTATAAAGCGAAAGCTTGTTGATATTCAGCCGGCTCGCGCGATATTAAGTTGACGCGCGACACGAAGAGGACTCGAGAGAACGCGACACGCGAGCCGAAAATACATGGGACGTCGATGGAATATTTCACGAAATTTCTCTCCCCACTCTCCTCCCCTTCATTTAAAACATCCCCACAAATACATATCAATTTCTCCAACTAATATAAATAAACCACGAAACAGCTTTGTTATCGAATATTGTCGTGGTGCATATTTGATTGATATTCTGTTCCAAGTATAATTATAACAGAACCATACTTTCAAAACTTGAAGAAATTTTCAATCATTGTTTAGCGTTTCGTTGAAAAGAAAACGATCCTATATTACATTTTTTCTTATTATTATTGGATGCATACGCAATAATGCAAGTTTATTAGTTCAGTTTTTATGAAAAGAGATCTTTATTTTAATTTATATTTGAGGAAGGTACCTCTATACGCTTTTATCTATATCCTTAACTACAGAGTGAAATTTATTGAGCTACATTTGTGCTGTTACGTAGATATTTTAAATGACAAATAAAAATCGAAATTTTTAAGATAAATAACCCTAAATCTTTGTATAAATCACTGAAAAATGATCGATGTATATTTTCCAGTCTGAAATTCATTTTGTAATTCATTTCACTGAATCGTCATCATGATTAGGTAGATAATGAAAAAAACGTACCAGTTATTCCATTTTATTACAACTCATTGTGAAACACTATGTTGATAATTTTAAAGAAAAATATCTGAAACTCATTTTCACAGGCTTGGTAGTTCCAACGTTAAACGTTTCGAACTCAGTCGTAGTTTCCGCTAAAACCGCGTCGGATATTCGCGTTGAAACTTCGATAACGAGTTACTTTTATCAACCGTTTGCCATAAGTGTAACTACGCGCGTGTTTGCATCTGTTATTAAAATTCGATACGCGTGCCTGCATGTTTGTGCTCGACGTTTCAACGATTCGACAAACGCAACCACTCGACCGGCGTGAGGTTAATAAGCAATGAAATAATCCTAAGTAATTATAATATACCGTGGCAAATTACAATATCGACGAATAATTATTATTACGTCGATATCGAGACAATTGTAGAGATACACAGGGATAAACTATACTCGCTTCTCTTTCTCGCGATACAACACACCTCCGCCTCCACCCTCCACCCCCCGGTACTCTACCTGGACGAACGTAGGTAGTTAAATTTACCTTTTATATGAAACCAACGTAGTTTAATTAAATTTCGTCGAACATATGTACGGTTCGCTTGCAAACGATATGTTTTAACGTGTAATTAGCATGTCGTGCGGAGTCAGAGCGGTCGAAATTACATTCTTCTCGAAGCTAATTTGCTGGTTGCAACAAACAGCACCGCCAGCAACACCGGCCGGCCTGCTGAACTTGATAATTACCATACCCTGATTAATCGTCAGCCGCTAATCGAGTAATAATTCGGCTAATGACGATCGCATGGTAACAACGTAGTATGAATAATTTGACGATAGGAATAATCACCTAGCGTATGAATAATACATGACAAATTAATCCTCAAAACTAACATTCACCAATGTGTGTGAGAGAGAGAGAGAGAGAGAGAGAGAGAGAGAGAGAGAGTGTGAGAACGAGAAGTGGGGAGGTGGCGTGATGTGTGCGTCTCGCGGTGCAATTTTCAATTCTGTCTCCTATCAATTTCACGGTGTTGGATATCTGTCTCTTTATCAGCCCCTCCCGTGAAACGTATCGCGCGTGAAATATACGAGAAGACAGGATAATAAAGGAAAGTCGGGAGGCTAAGGAGAAAAAGAGAGAAACGAGAACGGGACCGGATTAAAAAAAGAAAAAAAGAAAAAAGAAAGAAAAAAAAAACGATAAAAAGAGAGGAAGAGAGAGAAAGAGAGAGAAAAAAATACACCGTGGCAGATCGAAGCGTGCTGCTAATTAAAATGCAAATGGCCTCGTTTTATTAACGTCGAGAGTGGCGGCGGAATGCGTCACGTAAGTAATGCCACGGTTTTACAGGCCGGCCTGTATTAGCGTAGCTTTTATCTCGTCTGATTATTCCGATAGATCCATTTGTCTCGATTAACATGTCCTGTTAATTCGATCAGCCGGAATTCCATTTCCTGTTAATACCTTTCTGTCGAGTATCCGTTCGATCAAAGGGCCTCTCTTTCTCTCTTCTGTCCTGCTATCAGAGAAATTATTATATTCGTTTTGTTCCTATCCATCAAAACCTTGCGTTTTTCTCTCGAAGATGAACCCATCAGTCCTAGAGTCCCGGTTGCACACACAACATACACACACACCTGAATGTTTCAGTTGTGCAATTTGCTGGACCTAGCTTGAAATTCATGGTATTCTTTTGTCCTGTGTAATTGGGTCAAGCGCTTCGTAAATATTTGCACCGACGTACCGGTTGCCGTCGGTTTGGTTGCGGACTGGACAAACGGTCTTTCAGCTCCGTTGACGCAAACCTTCGCCGATCATCTAGCCTAGTCGGTTCATGAAACTTGAAAGATCACCTAACCCAACAGCTAGGTCCATCTCGAAGAAAAACAAGCCAGCTTTCGTTTACGAACAACGTGACGTTCTTGAAATGGTTCTGTCTCTCTTTCTCAGTGTATTCGACGTGTTTCATGGTGTGTACAACTTCGGTAAAAAGTTTCGAATCGTTTTACATTGTAGAACTTTCGAAAACGATTCGATAAATTTTATGACTCAACATCGAACGTCTACCTTTCGCTACTTACGTTGCTTAGTGTAGTCTGTCGTGACGAAAGGATTGAAAATTTCACTTTTGATCGTTTTATATTGTAAAAGAATGGGAGGATCGTTTCAGACGAATGTGAAATTTTTAAGGTTAATATTATCAAGACCTGTAATATCATTTAGACATTCATGAGAAAATTAGCAAGAGACTCGATGCTGATCTACCAATTATAGTTTTGATCGACAGTGTAAAGAGAAGATGCATAACGAACTTCTGTTCCTCCGCTTTGTTTTCTCTTCGCCCCCTTTGTTGTACCAATGGCGAACAAACGGGGCAGAGCAAACGTCAAGGCCGACATTGGGAAATATAACACGATATACTTTATAGTATCAGATGAAAATGTTTCATCGCCAGCGAGCCGTTTGTTTTTACCCAGGACACTATCGTATCGTGTGTTCTCATCGTGGAATCGGTTAAACGCGATATCGTATTAAATCGGACTGAACGATGCGTTTAAATAATTAATTTACTTCTAAAAATATACAGACACTATATTTGCTACCGAATGTGACAATCGACACGTTTTAAACAATTAAATGTTCACTTTTCGACTTTCTGACACGGATGCTCGTTTAGGCTATTTTTGAGTGCCTCCATTCTTTTTCCCCCAAACCTCGAAACAGAAATAGAAACCAAATCACATCCATATCAATTCGGTGTTCGTTCTCCGCCAAACTGAAGAGTCGTTATTTCGTAACTCGAAATTTTCGAGCGCTAAAAACACTCTGCACACTGGAATATTCGTCGTTCCGGCATAATTTTTTCCGCTGCAAGAGGAAACACCTTCAAAACCCTTCTCTCTTTCTCTCTCTTTCTCTGTATCGCTATACAACTATTTCCACAGTTCGCGTGGCGTGATAAAAAGAAATCGAATCGAACGAGGCGGACAAAAGTATAGAAAAGAGTGGAATCGATCGAAGTTTAATATAACGTCGACTTGTGTGCCGTGACAACGGCATTCACTCGACTGGGAACCGTCCCTTTAATTCGGCTAGACATCCAGTTCCCGTCGCGCCATATTTAAATAACCAACCCTCGCTAGTGGATAGGAGGAAGAGCGTTTCGTTTTGCAGTGGATTTCACAACAGACACGACCGGATACGAAACCTCCGCCATGGATAATAAACGACTTTCGGTAGTTCAACGGACTGCACATTTCAGCCTTCGTATTTTGAGAAGCTCACCGTTCTCCAGCTACCAGTTCATCCTCTTCTTTCTTCTCTCCTCTCCTATTCTCGCTTACATCCACCACCTCCGACGTCAAGTAACTAGGGTGCCGCGTTTCCCGTTCACCACCCCTCGTTTTCTGTCTACTCTCTCTCTCTCTCTCTCTCTCTCTCTCTCTCTCTCTTGTACTCCTCTAACGTTTCATACGCCACGCGCTCTCTGCAAGCAACTTCCGCTCGTAACTTGTACCTCTCTATTTTGTGCCGCAGGATATCATATCTCATGGGCCAGGAATGGTGTTCCACGTCGTAAACATCATCGTGATGATACTGATACCAATGGTGGTCATCCAAGTGAAGGATACCGGATTCAGCATGTGTAAGCACCATTTTACGTATCATTTCATCCAGCGTGATTCTCGGGGTTGGTACTACCAGCGCGATACCAGCTGTATAGCTCGACCTATCGAAATGAAATATTGCAAAGAGGGGACCGGTACCGGTGTCTTTACGCGGAGTAACGATAGTTCTGGCTTGGTGTTCGTTCGTGTCGAGAATATTTCTTACGGGAAATACGTCCGTTTTTAACCCTTTGCACTCGAAGCTTTTGTGGCTGACGTTGAATTAATTTCACGGTTGCTGTTAATTTATCGCGAGAAAGAGAATCCTTTGAACAAGATGTTCATAAATTTTGTTGAATAATACTGGAAAATTATAATCGTAAGAGCTTCGAGAGTATCACGGCTTGGATTGTCTGAATTATCAATCGAGGACGTTTATTAAAAATAAAAAGAACGTTGGCGAACAGTATAATTATTAGTGTGTCTTATCCACGTGATTTCACTTGGAAATCCTTGATTAATAAGTCAAAGGACGATGGTATAATAACAAATAGCTTGGTAAATCTTGTGTAATTTATCTATAAAGTAAGTAAAAGCAGATTGCTTCTGTTGAACGTTCCATTGGCATTTCTTTTTTTACCGGAGGTTATTTTGTACGGAACGCAAGTAACGCAGGACGCTTTAATTAAACCCCCTTCGGAAAATATTTCACTTCCTTGATAAAATGACTTTGTTTACCGTGTTTAGCCTATCTAGCTAAAAATTGCCAAGATTCCAATTCTATTTGCCTGTTTAAAGTACCGAGCTCTGATAGATACCGTGAATTTTAAACAGTCCTTTCTACAAAAGAATTTAACGGCAAGGGTAAACGGAAAGGAATGTAGAACGAACGACAAACGAACGTGAAAAGATTCTAGTAATAAGTTCATTTACGAGTGTGTACAAAACTCGTACGTTACAGTCGAGCGATTTTGATTTATTCTCCCTGTGTTAATTTAAAAAAAACACGATAGGTTACGGTGCCCAGGGACGCACAAAGGAAGGAATGTCGAATGGAAAGTTTCGGTTGCAATGAAACTTTATAGCATTCCGCGAATTGCGAGCATCGTTTCTCTTTTCGCGTGAAATTGGTGTCCGCTGGGATGTTTAATTATCGAAACCCTATCGCGCTAGGCGATGCACAGGACTCGTCGCGCGACGACTTTTAATTCGCCATTGTTCCCACGAAGAATGCCATGTAAAATGGCACCAAATCACAGCTTTACGATTTTTCTTTCACTTCTCTGTGTCTCTTCTTTCCTCTCTTTTTTTCTTTTTTTTTGTTGTTGTTTTTAATTAACACGACCAGCTGTAAATCGAGAACCTCTGTCGCTATTTACCACTTTTCACGCTTGCACCAGTCACGAATATACGCGTTGATTAACGAGATATATGTATCATCGATTCACACTCATTAGTAGGAATTTTCAATTTTCAACCGATTCTGATTAGTCGTTTCCAGGCTACGTTCTCGTCGTTACGCGAGGCTGCTTTAATTCTCGTTATCGAAGAGAGGAGGATACACACAGTGTGTGTTGTTGCGTCGTATCAAAAATTCTATTTAAATGCAATACGCACGGTGACCCGTGAGATCCGATGCTCGAGTGTCATCGTGCACGCAAATGCAATTACACGATGCGTTGGTTGATCTACGAGTCGACCGGCAGATCGGTTATGTTCCGAGGGAAGTTTGGGGGATTGAATTAACACTGGGGAACGAAGTTGCGTTGTACGTAGCATACAGGGTAATCAGGATGTTTTGTGCCTCGTATTTTTCGTCGCGTTCTTCGTGTTATAATTATTCGCTGGAAATTTGTGTGGCATGATAGTACCTCGATAATTCGAAAAGTTCTGTGGGACTAGAATTTTGTTCATTTCCTTCCATTTCGTTGCAAAAATCTCTGTAAAAGCCTCCTGTAACTTAAATTATTTTTTCCATGTTTAATAATGTATAAGTAACCTGTAATTTATTTTTTTATTTAAAATTTATCTTTAGTTTATGGTTATGTGTGTATATTATACACAATAAGTATGTACACAATTGTTTTCTGAATGTTGAATTTCTTTTTCTTCAGATATGTGTAAATCGAGAGATTTCACTGGTGTATATAGTATTCTGTAACTTGAATTTTCGTTCGTTACCGGTTGTTAATATCTCTCAGTGGGAAACTTCGATAAGTCGAGATCTACATAACTCGAAAATTTCAACTGTTCCCTTGAGATTCGAGTTACCGAGATTCTACTGTATTGTATGCATTGATAGACCATTTCACGTTGATATTAATTCATCTTGTTTAATTTGTTAACCTCACGTGCAAATAAATTATTTACTTGGAGCTTCTCTATCTGCATTAAACAGGAAACGCGTTTTATTTAAAATTTCAAGGATCATAAAGTAAAAAATTACTAAAATCTCTTTTAGTATTTAATTAAGCACTAAAAATATTTAATTTTCATGTGAAAACTGAAGTTGATCAGTCGAATAAAAATTGATATGCATTTCAGATGCAACGATCGATGAATTGTGTATTTTGCAATACGCATATACACTATATATGTTCGTACACGAAGATGAATTTTGTTTAATTTAATTTTGTCGATATTTTATTAATAAAATTTCTTTTTATTTTAATAAAAGTTTTTCGAAGAACGATAAATTATTATTAACTTATTTAAATAACTAGAATCTTTGAAAGAAATTCGACGTCCTCTTAACCTCGAGTGTGTCGAATAATTAGAATTCTACTATAAAGAATAGACAGATTATTCTAACCTAATCTATTCACGTTCTACTTTTTTGTAATAAGTATTCCTTCTAATTTTACTTCTCGTAAATACGTAGAATATTCATCAAATTGCATTCGTTTCCCTCTTGAGACTATCAAATTTAAGCTGTTTACCAGCGAGAAATGGTATATACACACATATATATATACATACATTCTACCTGTAGCTGAAGAAAACCCAAACAAATAATTAAAGTCGGCGACAAAGGGGACTGGAAAAAACTTTCTCGCCGATCTAGTTCGTCGCGGGAGCGGGTCGCGAATCTCAATTAAGAGAGATTTTATTGGAACGTCCTTCGGGATCGTCGGGAAGCGTGCGAAGCGCGTCGTGAACGATCGAAGAAAAGCAATTAAAGAGTAAGCACATCGAAGAATCCGACCGAAGTCGGCACTCTAATTAAAGGATTTCAAATTAAAACATCTTCGGCAATGGACGCCTGGTCTCATCGAGCTTTCCACAGCTTCTCTGGTCGGTATCCTCTATCAAACGTTGCTGGACTTGCAACTCGATTCTGACCTCTGATGCTGTTGACGTATTATTACGAAAGGTGGTTTAAAATTTCACAGACGGGAAAGAGAGCAGATCAACTCGCGTTGAATCAACTCTCTGCGCTTGGAACATTTTTCGATCAAATTGACCAGCAATCTCAGTACGCTTTCACGGAGAAACTTTTGAAAATCAGAAATTTCCTATTTGGAAAGAGATGATTCTAAATCTATTGCAGATTTTATTTATTTTTGCTCTGAGATCACATTGTAAATATCTCTGAAGCGGCGTAAGTGAAGTGTAAAGAGTTAAAGAATATTGTAATAAGGTTTTTGCGTCTTGATCTGGTATTTCTACAAATTCATGGGTGAAGAAAGCTTTTCCTAGGAAATCTTTTCTATAGTCGATGGTGGCACAGTGATTTGCGTTTGTTTCTCAGAAGATTTATGGTGTCCACTGAATTATTCTTCCTTCGCTGAATCGTTTTTATACAGGGTGGTGAAGAAATTTCTCCGCTTATTTCAAGAAGGAACGTTCGAAGCGAAACCTCATCGACGAAGAACGAAAAATTGATTAGAATAATATTAAAATTTATCAACGTTGTTTTATACTTCATATATCACGAATTAATCTTCTTTCATTTTGCAAAAATAAATAATTCTATTTAAAAATTAAAATATCATATAGATCTTTGACGAGGTAAGACAGTTTTGCATAATTTCAAATTATATCTCGTTCGAACTGTTAGAAATAATTCATACGTTGTGGCGATTGATTTTTGGACCACCCTGTGTGTAGATCTTTTATCCCGCGAAGGAATTCTAGAAGCTCCTTCGTTTCCGCCCTACATTAATTAACCTCTTGGCTCGTGACTTTCTCAGTAGCTACATATGTTACGGTTATTTATTTACTGCTTTAATACTGTATTGGGTAGAATGCGTTTCAGATTTTTCGCATTGTTTTCACTTAGTAATTTATGGTTCGAGAATTTGAAATTATAATTAGAATCCAGGTTGAACTTCTTATAAATAATACAATCTTCCTTTGTCGTATATTTGTTGAATTATATTTGACAACTTATACTCGATCAAGGAACATTATTGTGGGATAGTTTCTACGCTCGACCACTAGAGGGACGGATGCACGATCATTCTCGCTAATCCATATGCACTCCCGTTTCTATATATACAACTTCTAACCAGATTTCTACCGTCCCTCATTTTTGAAGCGTGGGTTTTTTAAAATATCTTACCAATAAGTCCATTAGGAGCTTTAAAATGAAGCTGCAACATTCCTTTTGCGCGTATTCGCTCTATCTAGCTTACGCCTTTTACTAATCGCCGTGTCCCATGGTATCTTCTATCTCACACGTTTCGTTATTACGTATTCATAATGTTTGAATAGCAATAGGAATCAAATTTTAACTTCGAATAGTTGAACTTATTCGAATAACTCAGGTAATTCGAATGTTCAGAGTGTTTGGAATATCGAGTTCTACCCGATATTTTGCACGTATCCGAATTATCCAAATAAGGGGTTTTCGTATCTCAGTTATTTGAATAGTTCGAATATTCAGGTGTTTGAATTCTGCTGAATACTTCGTACAAATTCGAATATTCAAAGCGTTTGAATATCCAATTCTGCTGAATATTTCGTGCATATTCGAATTATTCGAACAGTTTGAATATTCGAAGATTCACAGACTTAGGACAAGGAACACGTTGTTCAGATCTTTCGACTCCTCTCGCTAGAATCTTAGTATAGCTAATAATCCGCGTAGTTATCGCTGCGAGATTTCTCGCGAGGAACGAAAACAAGAAAAAAGAAACGACGAGAAGCAGAGGAGAATATACACGGTGGATAGGAAGAAGCGAGTCGACGAACAAATCCGGTGGAACCAGTGAGAAAAGTCGTCGTCGCGCGTTGTGACACGTGAGCCACGTAGAGATTCATACGTCAACTAGTCGCTACATCCGGTTGTGTAAGCGCTTCTTAAAAGTTCTGAAGTCTGGCGCGAGTGTGCCTGCAGCCTAAAAGTAGTACGGCTGAAGTGGCTGTGAAGAAGAGAGAAGGGTCGGCCTCCTTTTCTTCTTCTTCTTCTTCTTCTTCTTCTACTTCTCGGTTCCTCCTCTTCTTTCACGCTCTCTCCCTCCCTTTTTTTTCTTTCTTTCGTTCTTCTTTTCGCGACGGTTTTCACCATCGTCGACGTCGTCGAGATCCTCGACTCGCTGGCACGACACGCGAAACAACTCACGTACGGTCGCGCGCGCGCTAGAGAGAGTGGTGCACTCGAAAAACTGTGGCCCAGACTCGCTTAGACAGAGGGGTGAGATCCTCGAGGTCTTTGCCGCGGAGTCGCGCAGCCGTGTACCCAAAGCAGTTTTGTCTTTCGATTGCCCCCGACGTGAAAGGACGCAAAAGCGACCGAGCCTCCGTAATTATCGACGAGCGGTTTTATTCGAGCTCCCTTTGCCGGGACCAGACCAGAATTAAAGACGTCAATGCTCGCCACTTAGCGTCCGTCGCTCGGAAAAGCGCGGTAGCCTTTCAACCGGGTGTAAATTTAATGAAACGAAGCTTCCATTTGTCGCGAGCGAGCCACCCTGAAATTGCATAAAGCACCGACTGATTCCTTCTTCTTTTCTCTTTCCCTTTCTTTCTGTTCTTCTTGCAACCGACAGGTAAAAGTAACTCGCGACCATTCACGTCGTATTACCATCCCTGTCATCGATCTCGTTAAGGGTCGTTCGGATAAAGTATGGAAATTTCGTTTAACGCGTTTTATCGTTTAGGATGGACGGAAATGGACTTTTCATTTGGCGAAGAATTATCAGTTGATTGGCGGATGTAGTTTGTGACGAGAGCAACTGATTACTTGGAAAGGGGATCGTTGCTAGCTATGATGATGGTATTTTAAACAGTTTAGAAGTTGCAAAGTCCTTGGCAGCTGCATTCATAAGTCGCTTCGAGGCGAGTTTAACACCTCGGTTCGACGGTCAAATGTGTCTACCTAAGATTTTGTACTTTATAACTATAATGCACCATATCGAGGTCACAACATATCACATACTGCATTTTCCAATCTTTCGAAGAGTTTATTTATTTAATACAAAAACTTTCGTGTCGTTTCAGTTCTTATTACAATCATATATTAGAGACCTATTTTCGTTTGCTTATCACTGTGATATCACACTTAGCCATCCTATAATCCCATAATCGTTGAGCAATCTACATATGGCAAATATTAGTTCTTTCTTCATCCAAGCCGAGTGTATCTATAATCACCTGTAATTTTCCTCCCTTAGCATACAAAGAAAGATCCGGCTATAAGCGGGCTAAAGTTCTCCTGCAATTCCTAATTTCCTCGTGGCACGCAACTTATTAATCAAAGGAACTTTATTTGTCCACGATATTGAAGCATGTATACATGGAACCTCTGTAATCCAGAAGTTTATTGCTGAAAATTAGCTCGGATTTCCATTGTGTGCGACTGTAAAGGCAGGTCTAGGCCCGGTGATCACGCCGGGAATATAATTTCTCTCTCCTCTCCCCCAATTCAAACAGTGCGCAATTGAATAAACGATAAAGCCTGGAGGATCTTGAGGACATGTTGGTATTATGCGCCACAGCGAGGGAATTGAGGGAATTGTACGTGATTTCTGTGTTCCTCTTTGAAGGTTGCAGTGTATAGCATTAAGTTTACAGACACAAAGAGGGAGAGTGAGAGAGAGAGAGAGAGTGGAATGGTCTAACGATTGGCGATCGAGTCGAATATTGAACGTCCAACTCCCTCTGTACCATCCTCAACTCATATCGAGTTTTTTTATTGAACGAATTGTCCGATTGTCTCGTCTCCTTGGATAATTGCCGCTTTTACGCGGGGATTCCTGGCTGCAGGCGATCGCTTTCGGCAGTCATCGGGACGATATATAGAGAGTACGGGTTGGTACGAAAAAGCAGCTCGAACGACGATTTAATTCTCGCACTCCTGTGCAACCTTGTGAACGTCGTTCTGTTGCAATGACGAGCAACGACGTAAAAGGGCGCGCGCGAGATTTCGTCATAGAGACGAGAAGCAACGGCGAGTGAACCGTCGTAATTACGAGGCCAGGGTAGATATCGACGAACGTTCGACGTCGAATTTCATTCTGGCAAAGCGTTAGTATCCCCTTCGTGCTGCTTCGTGATCCTCTTTCCTTTCTTTCTTTCTTTTTTCACGTTACTGAACGCGACACCCAGTAGAAACGTGACATCGAGCTATCGACCTACGCCTGTTCCCTCTGTCTTCTCATCCTTCTCTGTCCCATACCATTCTCCCTCTGTCAACCCTCTTTGTCACTCTTTTTCGGTATCTCGTACCGTGTTCACCTCTCTCGTCTTTGTTTCCACCTCTGTTCATCCCTCTGCCGTTCGCATAGCTCCCGCCCGCAAATGCAATAAAAGGTGTCGAGTGTTTACTCGCGCTGTTAAGTGGCACTCGGTATCATACTGTCGCAGGACAAGCATTCTCGTCTTCGCAGCGTGATTGGACGCGCGTGTAAACCCGTGACGCGTCTCGACACCACGCGTGACTCGTTGGAATTTTCGTGATTCCTTGTTGAACCATGACAAACAGAAAGACAGAGACAGGGGTGGATAAAAAGGTAGAAAAAAGAGCGATCGAATGGAAGAATTGTGTAGGTTCGAACGGAGAGGAGGATAGATAAAAAAAGAGATGGAAAGAGCGGTGGTTCGAAATGAATCGCGATTTCATCGGGATTAATTAGGCCATGCTAGAAGCATGTTTGTCGAAGCGGGACACTTGAACGTTGTTGAATGTTTCACTGTCATCGTGCAGAAACGATCTTTTCCCGCCTGTATAATCGTATTATAGCTGGTTGAAATATCAGGTGGTGAATTTTGAAATATATGCAACGGAACTGTTGAGACTGCGACTGAGAAATGTTTACTCGAAAGTCTTCATAAAAGAAAAAAAGTTATCTCGTTACTCGAAGTGAATGTGTTAAGTATTATGGTTGCGTGTAGATTTACAGTTAGATATATCGTGGCTATACTGGACATATTTACGGTGAAAAAGCATAGAAAAATTACCCCTTTAACTACTGGTAATATACGTTAAATCATAACGTACAAAATAAAGCACTTTTGTGCTAAATTGAGTCACTTGTACTAAAACACAACAGGAGACTTAATTTAGCTACTGAAAAATCATGCATGCTGACATAATGCGTTTTACCGGTAAACTCACGATAATTTCTAAACCATCAAATTTTATCACAATTTTATACCGATTAAAATAACAAAGAAATATTACACAATTTTCTAATAAATCTTTAGTAACTTTTTTTTACAACGAAGACATTGTTTCATTTCTTATTTAAATTAAACTAGATGCTTTCTATATATTTTCACGTTGTTTGGCTGAATTTTGAAGAAGTTATTAATTAGAGTGATTGTACAACTATCTTAAACTGTTGAAAATAAAAATTTATGTTGCACACTTATTTATGCAGTAATTTTTTAGTACCGTTCGTTAGTTAATAATGACGTTAAACCTAAAAAAGGGAATTCTCCCTTTTTTCGTATACAGTGTTAGAGAAGCAGTGATAGAAGAACCACGCAAGTAAACCTTAAAAGAGAAAGCTTTATTGTTAAAGAAAAAGGAGAAAACTGCTTTAATTAATTAGCAGATTTAATGTCTGATTTATTTCATTTTTATTTTACCTTAAAGTAAATGAATTTAATTAAATAACTGACTAAACTATGCGTATTTTGCACGGTTTTTCATACAAAAAGCCATGATTTCGATTTACACGACAATTTGAGGAACCGTTCTTTCGTATAAATCGAAGGATAGATGTATATACATATTTCACATGCAAAACTTCAATTTCTTTCATTTTTAATACCTGCAAATCGAGAAACCCAAATACCATCTACATCTTCACGTAAGAAACACATGAAACTTGGGAAAAAAATACTGAAACCTACGATCACTCGATATCTCCTGCCATAACCGCGAACTGTCACCCCTAACGGCACTTAGAACCGCATCATTCCTCTTTTCGCGAATTCTTGCTAGCACTTCAACCTGTCACGAGCAGCGAACGAGCACACGGGAAGTCGCTTGCACAGTGTGACGTGCGGCACAGTGTGTGCAAGCCGCGTTCTAATAATTCTCCGTACCTCTCCCGCCCTTTCGATTTCGCCGTCGACCCATAAATCCGTGGCGAAAGCGTGCACTTTGCACGCACCAAGCCACCCTTGCTGGCTTCGATACGCTGTCGCTCTCGCATAAAGTTGTAACGAGCGTGCGAGGCCAACCTTCAGCTGTAAAATCTCGACGCACGAGCCGGACGCCATATGGAAACGTAATAACGCGGCTTATGAAACACGAAAGATCGCCGGTGTGTTTTTACGAATAATACGCTGTAGTCGATACACCGGAACGAATAAGAATGACATGCTGCACGCCAACTTAACGATGAACAGCTGATTTCAATGCTTACCCTGATTGGTTGACGATAAGTGAAGTTAATTCGTGTACCATTAGCACTTGAATCGTTGCGACTGTGGACCAAATAGAAGTCGCTGTTTCATGTTTGATTGAATCTCGTTTCATAAACTCGGTTGAAACTCTTGAAAATCTACTAATTTCTTCGGAAAAATTTATATCAACCATTTGATTACTATTGGTGATTAAATTTGGCTCGTACCCTTTTGTTACCACCTTTTCCTCCATATTTTATTTATTGAGCGCTTCTATTTCAATTAAACGAAACAAATTTTACACTTTTACGAATTCGAAAATTACTAATTCTTGAACTTTCGAAGGCAATTTGACAAATTTTACGACTGAAAATTAAACATCTACTTTTCTACTGAAATCGGTCGTAGCGAAAGGGTTAATTTATACATCTCAGAGAGTCAAAGCAAGATAGGGATTGGTTAATAATTTTTGGCGGGAGATAAAGTGTAACGATTGGTTGGTTTATGTTTAAATACTTCGAGAAATCACGGAAAATGAAAGACGCGGTGTTTCACTGATGGGAGTAGCGCCAAAACAGTTACAGGGTTTGATTTGAGGCAGATAGGCTGTAATTGGGGAGCGTTGTGCCTCGTGGTGTAGAAAATTAAAAACACGAATTTCATGGAAACTGCTTTAATCGAGTATTTTTCGTCTACGTTGTAAATAGCTTTACTATCTCACTGAGCGTTAAGGAAACTCATTAGCGACAATGCTTCGATATGTTTTAACCCGTTAAACGGGGCAAACGAATCGTCGTTGATTAAAATGAAAATCTTTGGCGATCTAAAGAAGTGTGAAGGTGTCTAGAGTTTTCCGTCAGATGGATGAAACAATACCTAATCTTGAGTGTATCGTCTTGTCTTTCATCTGTCAAGAGAAGAAAATTTAATCATCGTTGTAGTCTTGCCGTGTGAAACTCGGCGCGTGACATGTTAAAGACGACGTGTAGAAAGAGGAAAACGGCCTGGCGACATATTTCAGGATCGTGCAGGGAATATGTCGCACACTTTTTCTCGTTTAACGCTGCCACTCTTCTCCGAGTGTGTCGTTCCAACGATATCGTTATAGTTTTCACGTGGCTGAGGAACGCACTGTGCCGGATGGATATTGGGTTATGAATAAAATAGACGAGCTTCCGGCGGAACGACATTGAACGCACCTCCGGCAGCTGGAATTTTTCTAAAGAACAGTTCGCTTCAAGGGAATACGGAAGTGACGAAGCTGATTGGTTAATTAGCGTGAAAATGACAGGAGAATATGGAATATGTAATGTGATATTTCACGTGAGTGACGTGATTAGGTTTAGAACGTTGATTTCATGGTTTGAGGTATTGTCAGTCCAATATCCAACAAGTGGAAGTTATATAATTGTAGTTGATGGATGAAATTGGTAGAAAGGCGATTCTACGTTAATTGACAAAGAGTCTTTTTTCTCTTTTGAAAAGTTGAAGATTTGCATTTTTGCAGCTGTATCTTTCGTACGAAATTTTCGAATTCCACCTTTACAAAATTAAAAAATTATCGCAGTGACTCCTATTAATTTTTGGACACTTTTTAAAACAGAACAACTTTTTTAAAATTAGTCTGAATGACTTGAGCTTTCTTTTTTGTCTTTTTGAGAAGTTAGAATTAGATTACCAGATGACGTGATAAAAAATTTTTGAGAGATTTGCAAGTGGTTAAGATTGTGCAAAAGATTGTAAAATTGATTAATGTTTCTAAGAGGTACGAAAGATTGAACATGTTGAAAATCCAAGTTTCTCGTGACTTTCAGCCTACAGCTGCAATAAATTTAAAGAGTCTTGCATCTTTCAATGCCTGTCGCTTCTTTCTGCATCGATCGATTTCGATGAAATTTTCAGCGTATACATAACTGACATAAATCTGCAGAGCATATTTCTCAAATTTTCATTACAAGCTCAGATAAGAAAGTTATAAAAACGAACCTTTGCTAAATTATTCTGCAGGTTTTTCGAAAACTTTGTTACACATTATCTAGTGAAAAAATCCTTCTAGCTTCTAAAAAAAAAAACACTTAAGTTGTGTAGGAGAACGACTACAGATACATTTGTTTCACATATATATAAATATCTTTTTATGTTAAACAGGCATTTTACGTTAATTTTATATCATTTTATCTTATTCTATATTTAAGTATTATTACATATATGCAATAAAATTTTTCTTTCGGAACAATAATTTCATATCAGATATCTTTTTCTTGAAATAGCTTAAGAAAACAAATTTGTAGAAAATCTCGATTTGCAAAAAGCTGAATAAGACCTGCAAAAGAGTGCAAAAAGGTGAGTATAATCTACGAAAAGCTTAATTTGGAGTGCAAAACCTGTATAAAACAAGGGGTTAATAACAGTCGCTGTACATACATATTATTCCTTTCGCAAAATTGTAATCCCTTTCTTGCCTCTTCTAAATTAAACCCAAGATCTCAGAAAAACGTAAACGAATTCTGTGAAGTACTAACTAGAGCTGCGTACACTTCAGCCCAAATTAAACTTCCTGCCGGTAGAAACAGATTTCATTCACGCTCTTAAGCCTACGTCTTAGCCGGGCTTCGAATACTAGCAAACTTTAGTTAGGTCGAGGATGAATGAAAATTAAAAACGCTTGACACGAAGGAATTTTCCTGTGTTAGAGAAGGAGGTAGAGGTGTCGGGAGGTTGGTCGAAGGGTCACGATGAAGTTTAAATGAATCTTATAATCTTTGAGGTTCCACGAACTTCCGGAGCTGAGTCGTTTTACTCCATCAGGCAAGCGTTGGTAACTGTGACACAGATTCTGGGAAAATGGCGCGACCTAAACGCTTCCCCATTCACGATAGATGTTCTCGTTTGCTCAACTAGATCCTAGTGGATTACGGCATGATAACGAAGTAGTTATTCCCGCTGCTCTCCTCTCTTCCCTCTCTCTATATCTATCTATCTATCTATCTGTCCTCTTCTATCTGTTATGTACTAGAGAAAGATAGAGAAGACAGAATTGCTGGACGAATTAGTCGACGGGTTCCACGATTTGTTATTCAAAATTCGCGGAAAGGCGCCCACCTGGCCACATATCCGGCTGCGTTCGAACGTAATTTCCGTTCTGCGTAAAGCTTCTTAGGTACGATGTAAGCTTGTAAACGTTTTAACCTAGCATCCAGCCAGCTCTGCCGGTCCGTATTACCTCTTCACAGAGGAACATTTACGATTCAGAACGCGTCGTAAATGTCGAGGGAGGAGTGAAAATTTGAATTGCCCCTAGCTTTGAAAATAATTATTTTCAAGCCAACGTAATCAATTTGTTTATAGCTCTCGAGGTTTGAATTACTGGCAATTCTGTTCAGGTGGATTTGTCAATTAGCAGAATTCCTCGTATGTGAGGTAATATACTTCCTCGTATAGTTCGTTAGTTGAATTGTCGTTAAGAAAGCACCTGGATTGGAAGTGATATTTATCATTCTTTTTTTCATGGGATGTAGAAATTGTGAATTTAAAAATTATCGATTTGAAAATCTAGGATAGGTTATATCGATAGTGCATTAAAAATAAGTACACGTTTCGTCGAGGTTTCTTTGGCTGTTGAGAGTTTGTTACGCGCTTAGCTTGCGACCACTCGACTCCCATAAAACGCGCCAAGCGAAAGCAGCCAAAGTTTGGACACCGTGTTTTTTATTACCGAGAGAACCTAGGGATCTTAGATAGCCAGACACCACTGGGGAACAGTGGACCATTGTCTACCCCCTGTCGATACTTCTTTGTACAGCTAGGAAACTTTTCATACCCCCGTTACATCTTTTCGCAAAATTACAAACACACTTATCATCGAAATTAACCGTTAATAATCTAAAAATACATATTATACAGTGGCTGACCAATAACAATATAAAAATAGAGTTTCAAACATAACTCGTTCATTTGCAGAAGTACATATTTTACAGCTTGAATTCTCGTGCTTTAATTGCGTTTGCCTCTCAAACAAAAATTGAACCTCTGCAGTTTATAAATAAAAACCAGCAGAAATTATTTATGGTTTTTGCAAATGTGAATATAGCGTACTTTATATTTAGTACAGGCGAAGCAGTGAAATTCAAAAAATTACAGCATACAGTTAACAGGTTAATTTTACGGTGAGAGTGTATTCGCGATATTCGCCAAGTTGGTATTTTATCAAAAATACAAACTGTAATGTACAATCGTCAGACTTTAAACAATCGTCGGAAACATTTCTCGTCTGCAGTTGAAATTAAAGACAAGCTCGTTAGTGAATCGAAGATCAACCGTCGGGAATATCAATGGTGAAAATAAAAATTGACACAGCTAATGAAGGGTTTACAAGGTCTAATAGTTAACTAGAAGTGTCCATAGAGGATATTCCCAGCAAATTATGCGAACTTCCATTTCTTCGATCGCTATTTACAGACGAATCTCCGTCGTCTTCCCTTCCTTCTCACGTGGACATACAAACACACTGATTGCCCCTTACATTCCACGATGCACTAAACCTGGAGCTCGAGACCGTTCTGGTGTGAGACTCGGCGAGGATCCTAAATCTGATCCGGTGCTCCTTTGTTCCAACCTACCCTATTCGTTCCTGCCTAAACCAACAGTGGCTCGACCCACTCCGCCAGCTTTCCTCTCTGCCTCTCTCTCTCTCTCTCTCTCTTCTTCCCTCTGTCTACGGAGAAGAGGCCGGTGTCTGGACGTGTGATTTGTAATTCCTGAGGAACTCATCCCGCGGCAGTCGAACGGCTCGTTGCATAATTTGTAATTCTAAAGAACTAAAGAAGAAGTAGTCGGTGAGAATACACTACGAATAAAGGAAGGGAAAGGAACTCGGTGTTTTGCTCCTCAACACTGTTCGTAAAACCAATAGCAAATAGAATTATTTATTAATTACATCTTGTGACGTAGAGCGATCCTCTTCCACCTCAGAATTAATTTCTTCCAAATATTTATTGCAATGCAAATTGTATTAACTAAATATACATATTATCTACATATTAATTGAATATTTAGCTGCATGAAAATCCGCAATATGTAACACCAACTATCGGAAAACAATTGCAGAGATGATCGCATAGAACAATCGATAAATTCTCTTCCAAAAAAAAGAGAAGAAATATAAATCAAATTTCGAAAGAGTCCGGAATATAGAGAGATAGAGTAAAAGGGAACAGGAAGCAGAAGGAGACGTCGAAGAAAGATGAAGAGCGAGAGAGAGAGAGAGAGAGAGAGAGAAAAAAGGAGCAAAGTACGAAGGCGCGATGAATTCAATCCTCACACCACCAAACCGTCAAGCCCTTATAAGAGGGGTACGCAGCCAATTTCGTTGACTTCAAACGAGCACAGTGCTCGACGTACCGTGAAACGTGGCAGAGCCAGGCGAAAGAAGATGCGGATGGCCGAGCATCGAGCAGAGAATGAGACGCCACCGCGGGCCTCTAGTGCGTGCTTGATTCGCGCCGTTCGCAATGGCCGATCCTCTTGGTGCAAGAATTCCATGCATAGCCTTCTCTCTCTCCTTCTCTCTCCTATCTCTATCTCCCTACAAGCTTTCAACGTAACAGAGACGGTGGGAGGAAGGAGAGGATGGAAAAGGACTGGAGTGTAGCCAGGCAGCGTTAGGCTAACTAGCTCAATGCACAAAGGCGACCGTTGGTGTGCCGTTTACACCGGATAATCCGCGCGAAATTAGGATGGTAAATTGGTTTCCGCGCGAGTAATGTGAACGAAGTCACGGTTCTGAACAGCATCGCCTGGTGGATGTCGCGAGTTACACGTCGGAAGCGGCAGACTTGATACCGGATGCCAGGCCTTTGTGGATACAGGCAGAGGTTCGCTAGCTGTTTCTAGACTGCTGGGAATATACTTGGGAAGATATAACAACGATACGCGGAGAGGGAGTGTGTGTGTGTGTGTGTGTGTGTGTGTGTGTGTGAGAGAGAGAGAGAGAGAGGAGAGTCACTTTGTAATGCCAAGGGGCAAACAAGCCTCTTCTACTGAAATATTAACGTGCTCGCGACGCACCCTTCGTCCAGTGACGATTCGCCTTCCATGGCGCTTAACTTTGATCTTCCGTTCCGGATACGTTTTAACATGGACTCGCCTGTGTTGGCTTGGCTTAGGCATTAGCGAGCGTCGTTTAGGGGTAAGGAGTTGCTTGATCCAATCGTGACTTCAAGGGAGTGATTAGGTGGTTGGAGTTAGTGTGAGGTACTTAAATAGAGGGCGGTTTCGCTTATGAGATTTAAGCTTGATGGCTAGGGGCTTGTTGTTCATTTTCGTTCAATTACGGTTTGTTCGATGATAGTTTGTTTTTTTTCTTTTGTGATATTAGGGGAGAAATGTGAATAGATCTTGTAGAGGATAATAGGTCGTTTCCTGTATAGTATCATTGTCATTTATTTTATTTAAATTTCTGTCGTTGCTTTTGCTTACGACGTGTGAAATGCACTTTTTTCTCCGTTTCGAGATTCTATTCACACCAATCTCGCTGCAAATATAATAGAAACCGAGTTGAGCACCACGAATATCGAGCATGCAGCCAGATTTCTAGGTATGAGGCTTTCTTCCCGCAAACGTTCGAGTTAGTCACATAGAGATGACAGCGCAAGTGTCTCGCAGGAGGATATCCTGAATTTCCAAAGGGATTCGGCTAGCCAGGAACGTCGCGTTCTGGCTGTTTCTCCCTGGAATAGCAGTCGTCTCTTGGCAAACTGGTTAGGTCCAAGGATCGAGGTTAAACCGTTAGGAAGGCCGTACAAAGCGAGTTATGCACGCTAATGTGGTCAGGTTTAAGAACGCGACGAATGCACGTCACGCTTTGATTGTCCTTCATCACAGCTCACTTAAACCCTGCGCATTTTTTAAAATCGTTCACCTAGGCTCTGTTACCATCGTCTAAAAGATTCCTCGAAACTCTTTTTCTTTCACCAGCGTCTGAAAACAAATTCTGCTAGGTGAAGAAAACTCGGAGAGGGAGGAAGAGGAGAGAGAAAAAAATCAGTCGTCGCTTTGTACCTTTTCCGGCGTCTGTGAAATCGGCTTCGTTGCAACAACACAGCTAAGATGTTTAGCTCGCTGTTGAAGTCGCGGCATGAAATTTAAGATGAAATCGATACCCTCGAAGAAGATTCGACGATCGAACTTTTTGTGTTTGGAGATTGTACGAACTGAAGAAAAGAGTAGAAACGAGGAAGAGAAAGATAGAAGAAGGAGAAGAAAGGGGAAGGATCAGAGAAGTCAGCTGGCCGAGTCGCAGAAAAGGATACTTGAAATTTAATTCGAATTCGCTCGGTCGAAACCCGATTCTGAAAGAATACCGCGTCGATTGCGAGCGTGTTCTTTTAAGCGAGGGAGGCAAGAACAAGCGGCAGAAAAGTAGACTAGCAACCGAGAGCAGAGAGAGAAAGGGAGGAGTAGAGTGAACAAGTATCCGATACGAAAATCCGAAAGAAAAGTTTTGAAAGCCGTTTAAACGCCGGACGAGAAATGATTGCCAGAGAGAGAAAGAGAGGAAAGAACACCAATTGGAACAGAAAAGTACTCATAATCTGAGCGAGTGAAACGTGTCGGATTTTACGCGTTTGCAGCTGGAATTGAAGGAAGACGTGTGATAGACACGTTCTACGTGGTTATCTACACGATGAAGCTTTTGCCAGCTCATGAATGAAAAATTCACCGCGCGTACGATTTCTTCTGCTCGTCTATTGACCTTCTTGCGTATCTTAGGAGTAAGAAAAAGAAAAAAAAAACAAAGAAAAACTAAAGAAAAGGGGAACCGATTTTCTTTCCAAACTACGACGTTCACTCTTACACGCGTGAAAACAAACGTGTATATACACGAAACCGTGCGATCTGCATAGTGGTGCGTGAAACGAATGTACGCGGCTTGCCAAGATCTAGCTTCACGCACGGTAACTCCGCGAGGTGATTACAAGCTCGAGCCAACTGGATACGGTGCCAGGATCGTGGAGATGTCCCACGGGAGGCGGGGTACCTTCGAAATTCGTGGAAATCGAAGGAATCGTCGGGACATAAGTAGGGAATTACGCGTGCCGGCTGAATTACGAGCGAACGATCGATCTCGAGGCACGTCCGTGCAAAAAGCACGACTTCCGTAAGCGAGAAATCGTCGTGGGTGAATTTATTCTCGGTGAACATCCTTGGAAAATAAAGGCTAACGTCGATTTTTCTCTTTTTTTTTTCTTTTCGTTGTTGTGTCTCTTTTGAACGCGATCGAGCAGGTATTCTAAGGCTTGAGTAGTAGCCTAGGCTTTTATCGATCTCATTGTTCCATGGTGATTGTTGAGAATTGAAGGAGGTCCTTCGATTGATTACGTTCGATCAGCGTTGAATCGAATTGGACGAGGTTTAAAGACACTTCTTCCTATTGATTCAGTGGGCATTTAATTTTTTTTTTCTTTGCTTTGTTGCTTTCGTTTCTTGCTTTTTCTTTTGTTTTTTTGTTTTTTTCTTTAGTAGTAAGTAGGCGGTCCTTCAACATGATTGTACGAATCTCAAGAACCACTTGATATTCCATTCACGGACTCGTGTTCTAATTAAGATCGGCCTAATTGACTTATGTTCGCTTTGAATTAGGAAGACAGAAACTTGAACTGTATTACCGAAGCCTTCGACTTAATTCGGTCAATGTTTAATCCTCTCTTTAATTTGTAAGATCAAGCTATAAATATGTTCTTCGCTGAATTTTCCTTTTTTCTATATTTTTTTTCTTTTCGAATTATTAAAAATGATTTAAAATATTTTCTAAAAATTTTCAGTATTTTCGTCTGTCTTAAGTAACGTTTACCATCAGTTTGTATTCTAATTAGCACTTTTTCGACAGAACCGGGACGGTTTCCTCATATTACTCATATTATTCACGAGATTTTTAATGCACATTTTGCATAAATTGATCTGTTTCGAACCTTAAGACCCCTTTAAAAAAATACTACGCTGTTTACCATACTTTTACTATACTTTACATTTTATCAAAATATTAGATAATTATTATTTTACTATTCCTAGTCACTTGCACGCTTTATGAGTGCATAAATGTAAGAATGTTACCAACAAGAGGCTAAGTATTAGCTGCTATATCTGGATGCCAGGTTTAACAGCCTGTATCTCTCTAACTTATACGATTGGTTGTTTGATTGTATTAGTCCTGAGAGTAGCGAGTCTGTATGCTCTGATAATTGCTTTATACGTCATTTGCTAAACTTTGTTAGCTCTTCTTTGACCGTAGATTTCCCAAATGACGCATAAATTACCGTGAAAATATCACGGATACGGCAAAAAAAGGCTCGAAGGATAATAATTCACGTATAATTCGAGAATTTAATCACCCGTTTCAGTGATTTTAATACTCGATAAAATATCGAATGCTACGGATATTCCGTACCGATAGAAATATCGTTGCGCTAGATCCAGTAACGTGATCCCTTAATTGTTCCAATCGGTGTGCATCGATGTTTCAAACAATGATCTCTTAAAATTAATGGCGGGGAGCGTTTCGCAAGCGTTTCCCCTGTTGCGATACGGTTTCGTTCGAAGGAAACTCGATATCGGCGATTCAAGCGTCGATATCAGTGGAATCGGTACAACTGGTCGTGTTATTGTCACACTGCTCTCAGTATATTCCATCGAGACGCATTCAACCGATGATATTGACACGGCTCACTCACGTCACCCCATAATTGCGCAAAATGTACCACCGCCTATTCGACGAATAAATTATTCCTCGCGTACCTGGGTTAATAATAATAATAAAAAAAAAAAAGAACAGAGAGAGAACTTCTGACCTTTTGTTACGACCAGCCGCGAATTTTCAGCGATTGTTTCGGGTTTTTTCAACCGTAGAAATACACGCGTGCACTTTACACGGATCTTTTGTTTCTATGAAATATCGCGCAGAATCGATCGTGGAACGTTATGGTCGAACGAATAACGCTCGCGACTTTTGGCTACGTCGCTGTGTAATTTCATTTTAGCAATCGATGTTACTTTCCTGTACATTTAATATCAGCCGAGCAGGTAAAAATTTTACCTTCCTGATGGAGTTATTTATTTGTGAAATTAATAACGTAAATAACGTGTTCCGTTATTACGTGAAAAGAGCAGAAAGTATTGGATAGACCGGAAAATAAGGATTTTTAAGTAAATAAGTAAATTCCACGCTTTGAAGCACTATTTTTTCTTTTTGTTTTTACTCCGTAAAATACGCGTCGTTTATTTTACGATGTTTCGTCACCTTTCCAGTAATTTGAAAACTCCATTTTACCGGAAGCATGGTTTCTTTATTTCCTTTAATATCGAAAATTTATCCTTAAATATTGCAAACCATTTGCGAGCAATTTCTGTCCGATAGACTATCGTTTTTTAAACATTACTGTGTTGCTGTTTTATCGTCGTCTTCTCTTCGATAAAAAAAAAGAAATTTAATTAAATATCGGAAGCGTACTCTATTTCCTTCCATCTTCAAGACAGCACAACTCCGAGAAGAAACTAGTAACTATAGCAAATAAAGATTTCGATAGATAGACAATAAAATAACCTTTTAAACAATCCGAGAATTTTTTAAAACAGAATAACTTGTATTAAAATTGGACCAAAAGTGTTTTTGAGAGGTTAGAAGGATGAAATAAAATTTCTGAAAAAATTGTACCAAGTCATGGAGTAATTTAACGAAGATCACTTTTCACAGCTGTTTCATCTCAGCCTCTACTGAAAATGTAAGAAAATAACTCACTAAAACAGAAAACACTCAGGTCGTTTGGTTAAACTAAAGGAATAGTTATCCCATTTCATAGACTGTCCGAATATTAACGAAAATCAGTGTATTTACGAATCTGATTAGAATAACTGCTCGCATTAGTCCAGTTCGAATTCGTTGAAGCAAGCTTGTCACGTGCGCCGGTTAATCAATTGTCGCCGCAACCGGTTAATTAGAGCAACGAACAGTCCGAGCTGTTAGAACATTTAATCTGTAGACGTCGAGGGTTTAACCTGGTCGTCCGTTGATAGCCACGAAAAACACGATGACATAGAATCACACTCGACACGTTAATGGAAAGAGTAACGGTGACACGCAACGAACGCAAACGAAAAAAAAAAGGGAAAGAGGAAAAGAGAAAAAGTTGGAGGAGGAAAATGTTTCAGTTGTTGTCCTTTCTACCCGGGGAGAATAAAAAGGAAACAATTGCGCGTCGTTCACCCTGATGTGCATATTCACGGTGGCGCAGTGTCGCGCGTCTTTCATCCGTGAAACACCTTTGACATTTTTATTCCGAACATTACGGATTTTTATGAAATCGTAATTTCAAAGGTTTATTCGATTCAGTCGCGTATGCACGCTCGAATAAAAGTTTCTCCGTAAAACACGACCGGAAGAATAAATTCCGTGACTCCGATGGATGGGTATAAGAAAGTGTCGAGAAATAAAAACCGGACTAGGAATATCTGTTTCTCTCTCCCTCTCTCTCTCTCTTTCTGTTGCTATTTTACGTCGTTTAAAACTCCACTGTGTTTTTCTTTTGTCGAAATTCTAACTATTTTAACATCACGCGTGACAAGTTTATTCTGTACCAATTCTCCCCTCTTCTTTCTACCCGTCCACATTTTTCTTCTGCACATACAAACGAAAGTGTTTTTCCGAGCTGATGGTACAACTTGCAAAAGGGACGAATTCATGTGAAAACGCATGTAGTTCGAAAATACTCTGTATACTGTCGTTAGATGACGAAATTTCGAGGGTACAGAGGAGGTTTGTACGAGCAAACATCGACGTGGAATCCATGGGTTAGCTCATCGAAATTCAACGGATACGTATCGTGGAAATTTTAACGACGATAACGACGAGCGTCGTCTTACTCACGAATTCTGGCGGTATAGTAGGAAAGTTGAATACGTGGAATTGGAAACGCAGTCGCCGTTTCTGATTACGATCGCGAATTGAGAATATATACACATCGTCGTCACGGCTTGTACGTATCTGAACCTGTGTTGCTCTTTTTAGATTCAGTTTCCAGTTCTCCTTTTCCTTTTCTCTTCTCTCCTCCTTCGTTCGATAGTTTCTCGCGTTTCTTTGCTCATATTAGTTATCTACAATAAGGTCATATATTGAAAATAAAAGAAAAGACCATATGCAACAATTTTATTTTTACAAGTTGAAAGAAATTTATATTGTTTTTAAACATTAAAATATACAACGGGCGTTGCCAGTCAAATTTGAATTTGATACAGAAAATCTTGACGGGCGAGGCCTGTCATTTCCATTCAAAGGGTTAACAGCTCTCTGTATTAGTTCCTCTCGGTTGGTTATGTTATTCACACGTGCTGGATTTATAAACCGTCGCCGATCAGGTGTGCCGATTACATGGCCGGCTGTTGTCACGCCAAATGCAGCGTGCACGCGAGCCGAAACAAGATTGCGAATCGTGTTCGACGGTAGGCGCGACATCGTTCCGCGAACTGGTAGTTAGCTTCTAATGTTTTACGACGAAACGATTATCAATCGACGACGAGGCGTTGGTCATTGCTTGCGTTCAATTAAAAATTCTCGTCTCACTGGCACGTCGTCTTTCGTCGTCCCTTTTTTATTCGTATCTATTATTTTTCTTTATTTCTCTCCTTTTTCTCTCTTCCTATCTCTCTCTCTTTTTTTTTTTTTTTGTTTAATTCAAACTCGACGTTCCGTTCCACTCGGAGTGCACACAGCAATTTGTTAAACGACCTAGGTGGAACGTTTCGGATCGAACGAATATATTTTATACGGTCAAATATTTAGGATATGAAATTGAGCTTGAAATTTGTATTTTAATTAATTGTCCATCGGCTGTTCGCTGCGATGTATTAATTTAATATGCATGAGTTTTCGAATTTCGCTTGAAATAAAAAGCAAAACGAAATATTCATCTTTCCCTCCTGCGCCGCCCGTAAATCCTCGTGTTTAGATTACGAAACGGACGGACACAATTATAAAAATACCGAAGCAATCTCGGTGAATTTTTATTTCCGTGTGGATTCGTGTTAGTGACGTGTATCTGTGGAGATATTGAAACGTTACTGGCTTTGCTGCGGCTGCCGCGCGCGATGTCTGACTATTCACTGAGCTATACTACTGAGGCGAGACAGAAACGCGCTAAACACGCGGTTCTTCGTTGAATCTGATGTTTAATCCCATTGAAGGACTTCGTTAATTTGTATTTTACCCTAGCAACCTCATGATAGAGTAAAATTAGTGTTGGCAAAGTTTTTTTTATGTTAGAAAGTAATTATGCAAATGAATGAATTAAATATCCTGTTTATTTTTTTAAATTCAAGTTAAATTACGCTTTCTTAAAAGTTTAAATTAAAGTTTGAAGTAGCTTGAGGTTCTTCGAATTAACATTTTTACAGCTGTATTTTCGTAGAACGTTTCAAAATTTAAGTAATCGATGAAATATTTTGTCGTGTATTATGTGGAGCGCCTGTTACTTCAGAAATATGCGAATCTTTCTGAACTTCTATTTCTGCAGTTAAATATCACGAAATTGAGATAGTTCAAGAAAAATTTTGTCACGGTTAATATCCTCTGTAGCTAATTTTATGTCGTTACTTAGCGAGAAAATGTATTTTCACGTGTCAGAATTGAAGATGAGTTATGCATAAAGGAGGAATCAAAGTTTCACGTATTTTAGACTGTTACTATTTTTCTATTACTCGTATAACAAATACTATTCGTCGTCCCGTTTGTTTTATTGTATCATATTTTCAAAGTGAATCAATTGAAATTCTTACGAAAAGGAAAACAAATTGAATCCAATTAATAAACCAAAAATTCCTCGCGATTCCTTTATATCTGCACGCAAAATTCATCTTCCTTTTTGTATTCTTGTATCACATTTCCAAATGAATTACAATTCTTACCAAACAAAAGAGCAGAAAAAATTGAACCTAACAGATAAACCAAAAATTCAAGATTCTCTCGTATCAACATCCGTTACCATCTATACACAAGCATTCTCTATTCGCTAGCATTAAATTCCTCTCGATTAATAATCAAACACGGCCGATATAATAACGCAAAGCCTGTTGACACATAATACTAGCTCGAGGTGTCGTAATACGTACGAAGGAGCATTCGTCGTCGCTTATTTCTGCGTCGGTGGAAACACTATTCCCGCGGATGTAGCGGAGGTGAAGATGATGTGCTGCAGGAGGAGGAGTGAACCTATAAAAGATGAAGAAACTAAGTCGACCCGGGGTATGAGCGTGTCTCAAAGAGAGGACATTCTCGATGACACGTTTCCTGGGTGAGGGTGAAAGAGCCCCGGAGTCTCTTCCGTTCGAGGCGGCACGCGGAAATGGATCCTGATCAAAATGCATCAGTCTGCTTTTTCTGGTATCAGTACGATCGAAAGAAAGAGCGAGAACACGTGAAACGAAGGGAAAGATAGACGAGAATCGATGGTAGGGGTTAGGTAGGATCGCGGTAGAATCGCCGTGGTACAAGTCTAGGATAAGGTGAGACGGTTCGTTGAAATCGAGAAGAACAGACAGAGAGAGAGAAAGAAGAAAAGCGCGCGCGCAAAAGAACGAGAGAGAGAGAGAGAGAGAGAGAAAGAGAAGGAGAGAGAGGTTGAAAATGGAATGGCGAAGATCGGGAGTTGCGGATCTCGAAGTGTACCGTGCGACAATGGGGTCCGAGGTGAAAACTGGCAATTCCTCAGCTCGGTGAGCGGCCGAAGAAAATGGAGAAACTATTTTCAACGTTGGAACTTCCGCCATTGTTGCACGTTGGCTACACAATGCGGCCCGTTGGTCGCTTCATCGTTGTTGAACGGCGTGCACGCCGCGTTCGTAACTGACTGAAAATCAGTTGAATAATTCTATACGTTAACGCATAGAAAGATTTTTTTTTGTTAATATTCTTTCTTGTTTTTTTTATTCTCCTTCGTCTGGTCTCCCTTTTTTTCTACACTTCGACGTTCCATTGTCGCGGATGAAATATGAACGATGTCTTGGAAAAATTTTTGGAAAATTGTTCACTGTCCGCCGATATATATTTCGCGGATTTATCTCACTCGCGGACAGCTGAATCCGTGAATGGGATAATAAAATCATCGATACGTATTCGAGCTGGTTTGAAAGGCCGTGTTTGCATATAAATAGTCTTGCTACCTAGAGCTGTCTTCAATGTCTCTTTTTCTTTTCCTTCCTTTCTTTCTTTTTTTTTTTTTGCGCAGTTTTATAACGGTTCATTGTTCGTCTGTCGATATACAATAGTTTCGTGCCAGCGGTTGGAAGGAAGGATAAAGAGAGAAAGAAATATAAAATGTAGAGGGTTTAGAATAATAGAAAAATTCCACCGCTTTCATCGTTCGATGGTTTAAATTATCCGGCTGTGTTTCGTGTAATATCTCAGCTCGGGAATCTACCGTGACATAATTCCATCGATGAAAAATCTACCCGACTGCGTATCGTTTCGTATAAATCTGCCGTGACAGCACACCTTACGGTCCAACAGAGGGACAAATTGTCACGACTTAATTGCGCCACGCTCGTATATTGCGGCGGGACACGAAAAACGTACAGGCGTGTGTCTCCGGTGTAATGCCTCGTGCAAGAACTGCGATTTCAATCGAAGTAACTAGACTGTGCACTATATATCTTAAATCTTGCCAGATATGTTTTCCACGGTTACGAAACAATCGGGGAATTAAGGGGCTTGACCGGGTGAAAAATTGTAAGGGGAAATTGAATTAAGGATGAAGGGAATATTTAGAAAATTAATGGATCTTACTTGTTTAAATTGTGGAATTATAGAATTCGTCAATCACGAAGTTTCTTTATTCTTTCAAGTGTATAATTATTCTTTAAATGCTGATATTAGTAACTAAGCTGAGGATGTTTATGTAATTATATTATATAAATGATAAATTATAAATATGTAAATAATTGAGACTAATTTTCTTCAGTTTTTAATATTCATAATTATTTTAGAAATGTAGAGATTAATCACTAAGCTGAGGATGTTTATTCAATTAGAATATTTCGAAGTATGCAAATAATGGAGGTGCTTAAACAAAACTAATCCACAGATAAATTCACCGTAATACAGTAATTTCGCATATTTCGCAAAATATACACAGAGGGTCAGAAAAGTTTCTGCACTTAAAGTAAAATAACTTTTTTAAAACTACACCAAACGACTTGAGTTTTTTTTTTATAGAAATTAGAAGGATTAATTTACTAGATGTGTGCAAATTTTTTTAAAAATGTTACATTTCGTCGAAATCGCGAAGGATTTATTGAAAGTCGTTTTTTGTGCAAGGAGAAAATCTGAGCGCATCATAAAAATTTAAAAAACACGGTTTCTGGATTTATGTCAGTTTATTTAAATTTTCATTACAGCCTCAAATAAAAAAAAAAAAGTGCACAAAACTACAAAAATAATTCTCTCAACTTCTCAAAAAGCTCATCTTCTGGTTCAATTAAAAAAAAAGAATTATTCTATTTTAACAGAGATTACGAATATTTCGGTAACCTACTTCAGATACAGAAATTGTTGGTATTAATAAAATTCTGCGAAATAGTCGAACAATGTTCTTCGAAATTTCTTTCCGAATAATGTATTTCCTCTTGGATAAACACATTATATTTAGCCAGGGTGTCAATCACCGGATATTTTCACGATCGTGTCAAAATCGCATAAGAGACAAGCACACGTATAACATGTTGGAGGTGACGCCAGCGCTCTCCCCTCAGCAAGATAGATTCGTTTCAACGTGCACGGTGTCAAACTATAGCGAACGTGTAAGCGTGTCACGGCATTTGGCAATTATCTTGCCTCGTACAGGTTATACCGCGTACATACATTATGCCCCGGGGTTACTCGCGCGAACTCTCGTGCGAGCGATAATCTAGAAGCGGGTATAAGCGACAAACAGGGACGCAGATGTACTTCCTCCGCCTGATGATAGCGGCCACGCAATCCATGTGTAATGCCTAGTGTTCTTTTCCAGTTTCTTTCGGTATTTCCGTCCTGATTACACTTTACACACAACTTGATCCATTCAAATTACTCAAAACGCGAATTTTTATTCCAATTTTTCCTCCGTACCGTCGATCTAAATTTCTTCGAGCCCTAATTTACTATTAATATCCTAATCTCCCGTGGAGAAGATTGATCTGTCAGAAGCGTGACAATGGTGAACTCGAGCCGAAAAATTAATATTTATACCCCTTTGATGGCTTTTTTGATCAAGTAGAACCGTAGATTCTGTCACCTTCTCTACAGAGAGCGAGAGAGAGAGGATGCCTGAGAGAGGGGGCGAGAGAGAGAACGTGAGAGAGAGAGAGAGAGAACGCGTGAAAGAAAGAGCGCGAGAAAATAAAAGCGCGAGAGAAATGCACGCGAGAGAGGCAGAAATTGAGGGAGAGTGCGCGCGAGATATAGAATGCGTGAGAGAGAGAGAGGACTCAAGAGAGGGAGGGCGCGAAAGAGAGTTAAAGCGAGAGGAAGAGAGCGAGGGAGAGTGGGAGCGAGAAAGAAAAAAAAGAGGGAGAAACAGCGGGAAAGAAAGGGAAAGAAGAAGAGAGAGAGAGAGATCGAAACTACTTGTTCCTTAATGCTCGCAACGTGGAACTCGTTCGATGTCATTAACAAGCCCGGCGAGAGTCGTTTTCTCATCAAAGGAGTCGAGTCAGCTCAGTCATACCGACTTGGTCGGAGGGGGGTCATACACTTAGACGTGCGGTTTTCACACAGGGATCCGAGAATCCCTCTAATTAGCACCTTGGAGGCCAGCAAAGAAAAATATTTCTCGTGCAAAGTGGGAGAAAAACGAGCGTGTAAAAAGGAACAGCGAGGGGTTGTAGAATGCATTAGTATCCACTTTAGCTACACGCGGGGCAAAAGGACATTCCGTGATCTCTCTAACCGGGGGAGAACGCATACGGCCCTGAACATTATGAATCCACGTATATTCCCAGCAATATTTCGTGGAAATACCCGGTGTCGGTCTTTACGCGAGGCTCGTTGCAATATTACGATCATTAACGAACGATAGTATCTGACCGCTTATACTTGTTACAAGCTTTCTCGCTTTCCCATTATCGTGGGCATCATTTGCGCGTGGCCACCCTGGTTCTACGCGATTTGATCGCTCGCATTCCGTGCATTAATTATCGTTACTTGGTGAATAATTTAAATTACGACGATCTCGTTAAAGCTCTACCGACTTTATAACCGGTTGACCGACACCGATCGGCTTTGAAAAACTGTACGGAATTTACTGTTCCCGGAGAAAGTTCAGATCGCGGAGAGTTGCACCGGGTTAAAAATTAACCGAGAACTGAGAGGGGAAAAAAGTTCTGTAGAAATTGTAACGTTTTACGAACTAGCTATTCCCGCCTTGGTGTTCTTTTAAAGCTCTGCTCGCTCACCCACGTACTGAATGATTCGTAACAGCAGCGAAGCTGTTACGCTTTGTCGTTTTGTTTTAAAAACCCTGGCTACGATAGGCCGGGTAAGATCAACTCGAAAGTACAACCACGTTGTAGAAGGTCGCTTCTCTCTTTGAAATTACCCTTCCTTTCTCTCGTCGCTCTTCATCCAGGCTGTTATTGTTCTTGCGTTCGAAAGTTGTAAGTTTTAATAACGTTCAGCCGTGTGATTCGAGGAAAGGAACAGGTCACCGTGTTTCGTTCTATTTCAAAAGGGGATGTTTCATGGTTGAGATTACTTCAGATACTTCTTTCTCCTTCCCCGAAGCAGAAATTCGTTATTTCAGTCAATCCTTGTCTCGTTTCTATCTTACGAATACGTCTATCCACTAATTTACACGAACGATCGGTTCTTTAAATGTAAATGTAAAATCTCGAAAAATGAATCAAAGAAACCGGGTAAACGTTTAACCTCGAATTACAAGTTACCTGTTCAGCAGTTAAATTCGTGGGGTAAATGTTTCGCTGACGGTCTTATTTCCGGTCCCCGCGAATGTGTCACGTTACTCGGCGCTATTTACATGCAAATAAAACCTTAATTTGAATAAATATTTATTAAAACGGGTGTTCTTGTTTGGCGGACACACGGTGCATAATTGAGCTTCTAAACTTCACCGCTAAATATAGAAACAGTTTCGACCTGTTACGTACAAATTAATCAAACAAAGCCGGAAAGAAGTGTCGAATTTTTCTATTCTTCTCCTTTCGAACTAAAAAAGAGAGACAAAGAAGAATAGAGAAAGAGAGAGAAGAGAGATGAAGAACAGTATGCTCCATTAACGTGCGGAATCTCGGCACGGCTGGATAACCTCTGCGAGCAAACGCGATTTAATTAAGATATGAACAATCCGGGTCGAAAGAAGCGGACCAGGATCGATGGAAATATTGGAAAATATGAGGATTATGCCGAGACCGACTACGTCACCGTTTATAATTCCATGCCATTAGCTGTAGCTAGCCGTTACTGGCACCGCATAATAATAACTGACATTCTTAAGATCCCGATGCAAATACCGTTAGCCATAATTAAGCGTGGCCACGTCTAGGTGATGTGGTAGTAGTAGCCAGGTATAGCGAACGACGTGGCGGGAAAAAGAAAACGGGCGTTCTCGCGTCTCTCACGATGTACTCTATGAACAGTGGAAAGGGGAATTGCAAGTAGAGGGAACACTTTTGAACCTTTAATCATCACGAACGTGTTGTTGGATGCTGAAACGCTTGGTGAAAGAAGAAATAGGAAGAAAAGGACGAAGATAAAATGAAAAAAACGAATCGTAGTGAAGGGCAGGGGGAAAAAAATATAGGAAGGGAAAGAGGAGGATAAATTCAACGTGGATGAAACTGCCGGGCGTGAATGCGTAATACCGTGTTTTATAAACCCTTTAATTGCCACATTCGGACACGTACATCCGGCGTAACAGCGTATGCTTTATTCGCGCAGACGTATCCGCTGTCACGTTTCCGGAGGCGTGTAAAATTGCGATGATTAAAATGTACTTGCACGTAGTATACCGGTGTGCGTACAGCCATGTTCCTTTTCTCTTTTTGCGTTCTGCATTTCGTCTCTCTCTCTCTCTCTCTCTCTCTTTTTCTCTCTCGTTTTTCCTCTTTGCTCTTTCTATATGCAAAGCTGTCTTTGTCTGTCTATCTTGGTCTTTTTCATTAATCTGGAAGGAACGTTGTACACGCCGTAGATAACGAGTACGATGGAGTTTTCAGAATTTGTTTAATGAAATTCCCGCAAAGTAAATTTCGCTCGTGCCCATTGTTGTTCACTCCTACCTCCTCGTTATTCGTTCTTCTTGATTAAAAATTGCCATTCTTCAAGCTTGCCTGTGAATAAATAGAGATGTCAATAGAGATATCGGTGCTCGATCGAAACTGGAACGATATTATCGATCTGGTGTTGGTCCCAGGGAAATTTTCAATATTTTATTCAGAGGGAAATTGAAATATTTATGAGGGGAAATTTAATAAGAAAAATGTGTGTACACTTTTTGTATACTCAAAGTCGAAACGGATGCGACAATATTGGTGACAAATTTTACACTGGGTTATCACAATGGATTAATCTGACAGTTATTCTCAGATGAGAAGATTTTAAAGCGTAACAAAATTGTGATAAATGTATTGAATATAATGTAACGCCAAGTGCAATTTTTTCGAAAACTTTTGTACATCATCTGATAAACCAATCCTTTTAACTACTGAGAAAAGAAAAAAGAAACTCTCGTCGTTTGGTTCAATTTGGTAAAAAATGTATGCTGTTCTAATGGACGTTCGAATATTAATGAGAGATGTACTCTAAAAATTCGCGATGGACGAGAGGATTCTGTTTAAAATAATTCTCTATGGTTTTTTAACAAATTAAATTCCAATTGGATCATTTTATTAATGAAATTATCTCTGAGAAAAATATTATCTCATTATTAGGCTTGCGCATTTTTCAAATAGTATATCACGAAAATGATAAATTGAACAATACATAAATATTATCTCATTTATTGTGTTCTAACGTTATCAAATTCAGTTACGTTGAATATATTTTTTTTAATTAGACTTCCACAGATTGTTGCGAACATTAAAAGTACTGGTTATGTATCAACAAGTCGTTTGGTCCAATTATAAATAAAAATGATTCTATCTTAAACGGTGTCCGAATATTAACGCGAGTGACCGTATGCTCATTCAGAAGACAGACGTTGTCGCGATAATTCGTACTGTTATACATCTAATTAATTCCGTTTGTTGTTACACAGTCGGGGCGGTGTACGTGTGCTTGTTGTACGCCGTCCTATTCCTGAAGCTATGGTCTTACGTGCAAGTGAACATGTGGTGTCGCCGGAGCAATCAGCGAAAGTCAACGAAGCAGGACAGAATAAGACGGCAATCTCTGTCGTACAGCAATCTACTACGTAAGTAGACAATGTGCTCGTAATGGTGGTGAAACGCCGCTCGTTTCCTATTTTCCCACCCCCTCCTCTTTCAATGTTCTCTATGCTGTATTTTCCTCAGTCGGTTTCTCCTTCACCAGCAATGGTTCGCCTAGCCGTTTCGTATCAGTTTATCGGTGGCATAATAACGCGACACTACTTGTTTATTTCTATCGTACGGTGTCAATTTATCGCTGCGAATAGCACACAGCTAGCGTTATTTCAAAGTACGCGCGTTACGCTCACACCACGATTCCGGGGGCATTTTCGATAACAACTATTACACATTCCCTTTACATCGTTCCGTGTTCTACGCGTACAACACCCTTTCACACTCTCTCTACAGGATGGTCCAAAATAAATGGCAATAACTTCACGAATTACCAACGGATTTTAATTGTTTCTTTTTAATCAACTGATGATACAAATGGAAGATTATTTATTGTGGTACATGTTTCAAAAATTACCATCTTTACATTTAATACAAGCCTCAAGACGCTTCCTAAATTTTTTCGACGATACTCGCGCACTCTTCCATGGTTATTTCATACTAAACCTTTTACAAAACCTTTTTAACCCTTTGCGGAAGGGATTGTCTAATGCGTGCTCAAAGGGAACGTGATATATGTTTGAAGATTCAGTTATAATACAAATAAACATTTGCTAAATGATTTACGAGATATTCGTGAGTGCCTTTTTATTAGTAATTTCAGTTTGTGGTTTTAAAATTTTGGAGAGTGTCTAAATGAATCCGATAGTTGCAGACGTGTGTTCTCAAAAGGTTAAGTTGCTTCAATGTAGTGTATCTCGAATGGGAGATTTGTAGCTGCAGAATTAACCATATAGAAAAATCCATAACGTTAATGATCGCCAGAAACAATCCTCGGTAGAGCCTAATCTCTCTTTTTCCCTCCTCCTCCCTTTCTCTAATTTTACGCGTGTACACGGAGGAAAAATAAAGAAAGAAAGAAAAAAGCAGGCGACTGTGTACGTGTATTTTTGGTCGACCGCTTTTGTGACGCGCGGCAGCAGCGGCCCGCCAAACGAAAATGCTTGTTACGATTTTTTTCCACGACTAGCCAGTTGGATCTCGCCGCGTGCACACACTTTCAAACCGGTACCACGTTTCTATAGTAAACAAAATTAATTAAAGGGGCGACATCAGGCCTTGTCTGAGAGAAATTTTTTGTTTGTCGGTTATTACGATGATTCATTTACGTGTGGCATGTCTCACGTTCTCGTGGAAATTGAGTTCAACCTGTAGTCGCCGGGTGTATCTCTGTTTCAGCGACGATGAGAAAAATGAATGGTGCTCTAAGTCCATTTTTCCTGTTCCTTAATAAATACAAGATTACAACCGTGACAAACGTAATGAAAGATAAGATGGACGATACGCCGGTGCCGGAGAGATTTCGTTTAAGGACAAGAGAAAAGTACTCAAGATTTTCTTGTTTCGTTTTTTTTTCTTTTCTTTTCATTCGTAGTTGTTTTCCTTTGTGTTGGGAACGCAGTGGATTAGAATGAGGATCTTTATAATCTGTAATTAACTTGAGCGAGTGTAATTTAAGAATCTTCTTATCTAGATTGTACTACTTGGAGAGACCATGTGTGTGATATGGAAAAAGCTTTCAAAAACTTGTAGTCTTCCACTGATTATCTTGTACACGTACAAGGGATGAAAAGTGGCTGGGTGTTTTATAACGTTGAGAAATTCTAGAAAGGGAGAAATATAAACTTAGGCGAAATCTTGAGAAACTGTGGACGGAGGGAAGAAAGTTCACTGAGGAATGTTGAACAAGCATTATTTATTTACTGTCGCAGCTACTTGGTAGCTATTAACAGCAAGCATGGAAGAATTCCAGAAAAACTATTATTTACATATATTAAATTCTTTTAAATCAATTTCTTTAAATATTTCTGTATTCTTTTTCACGTGTATTCTTCAATCAGGTATTTTACGCTTCAATGTACAATTTTAGATACATTGAGGACATTCAATTTTTTATATTAGTTCCCTGTAGCGTCGCGTGACGTAAAAATTATTCACTTATCTATATTTTACACATATTTTGTGTATTTTTTCGATATTTTATTTGTTTATTGCTATACCATCAGATCGTCGATTATTGCATTATTACTAATTCGAAATAGGGAAATAGTTCGATTTCTGAAAAAAAAAATGTGTTTTGCATCCTGAGATCGTGGTTGATCATATTGTAACCTTCTTCAATTTCACCGTCGTCGAAATTTCACCGAAAACATCGTGCTTTATAATACATTTATCCGCAAGGAAGACGACAGAAAATAGATTACAGCTATTTCGCGTGATGGGCTACTCTCCGACACGTGTGTATAGTTACCGGGCCATGTACACACGTCTTTTGAACCGGTAATCCAGTTCCCTGTGTCCGAGGTATTTGTTCGCTTCTGAAGGTGCATACACAGTGTCGTGGCTGGCCACGACGCGTGTGCACATCCCCAGACTGCCGGTGCACATAGGGTCGCGGTGGAAGAGGCGAATAATTTCCACCCAATTTAAACTCTCGATCAGGCTCGCCTCTGTTTCCGGGTATTGGCAGCCGGTGTGTGGTGGTATATCGATTATTCAGGCCCGGCAAAGTCAAATTATACGAGCGACCTTTCCCCAATAAACTCACCGCATGGAATATTAACCCTTCCTTCCCCTGGTTACGTAGCCACGTTCTCCTTTCAGCTTCTCTCTCTCTCTCTCTCTCTCTCTCTCTCTCTCCCTCCCTCTCTCTCGCTTTTCTCACGGGAGAAATGTGGCACTGTAAGGACCTCGTGTATCATTTTGACGCGTTATGACCCTCTTTCGTGCAATGGAAATCTGTTATACAACACTTCCGGTACCATGGAGCCACGTTAAAGAGGCCTCGAGGGCTGTAGAAGCCACTTGGAGAAAAATCAATCCGAGAAAATGACTCGCGACCTCAGCTCCTTCGAAGTTGCCGCAGAAGATTCACGCGTTCGAACGTGCTCGTTTGTTTGTCGCATTCTGGAACTTGAACGAGCTTTTAGGTTCAATTATCGTGCCGCGGTTCAAAGGTTACACAGCTTGCGTTGAATATTTCTTTGCAATTTGAGAAATCTGTGATCATTTGGAATATTTTTAGGTTGTTTTTTTTTTTTTTTTATTGAAAGTATGATCTGTTATAATTTTGCGTGGAGCACGTGCATCATCAATTCGATTAGCGAAATTTTCAACGACGTTTAGAAATCTTGCTGGAATCATTTCACGAATTGCAACTCGAATGTTGTTTTTTAGGTCGTTGATTGTTTCCAGTTTGTTAGCATCGATTCGACTTTTGAAAAACCTCAGAGAAAAATATCTAATAGTGTTAAATCACACGATCTTAGAACATTTAACCTAACTTCATTATATGCTATAAATTTATTCATAAATTTGTGTATATCTTAGTATCGTTTCACTAATAAACCTCAGCAAAAATTTCACGAACCTAATAGAAATAATTTTTGCAATTCTGCTCGTGAAATCTAAAATTCGTCAAATTGACGTATCCTATAAATCCATTCTCCCGAAGTTGCAACAGATTAAAATTATTTGTCCAAAATACACACCAAACAGTGATCTTTTGTGGCTTTAGAGATTTTTCACGAATAACGAGGATTTTCATCACTTCAGATACGACAATTTTACTTCTCAACGAAATGAGCTTCGTCGCTAAACAAAGCTTTGATTGAAAATAATAGATCTGTTTTCCGCTGTTCAATAATCCAACTAGCGAAATTACAAGGAATAAATTTAGCAGTATGCTTGGAAAAGAAATATCCCTAAAAAATAGTAGCATTAGGCAGCTGTGCCATAAATCCTAATTATTTCCTAGGGGCAAAACATTCATGTTTATAGCTTGTGGAATTTCTCCGCCGCATTTCTGATACTTAAAAACGATCGTACTGTTGTTCGTTCTTTATGGAAAGCAATACTTGGAAAGAGAGAATTTCCTTCTCTTCTTTTTTGTCTGTGAAGCAGACGGTTCAGTTGGTGTAGCAGTTGTTCGGTAAACGTAAGGATTTCGCATTCTACGTTCTCTTCTTTTCTATAGAAGCGATTCCCGCTGTTTGCAACACTTCGCGTTTTATGTTTTGATTACATATCCGAGGCGAAATTTCCGAATATTACGTTCGCTGTAATAGAATCTTCTGCCGTTTCACGTGGCTTAATTAACGGGTGTACGAAACATTTCGACGAGACACGGTTTGTATCGACAGACACAGGCTGTTGTTCCTGTTCGCAAATTCGATTCGAGTCCATTTCGTCGTTGGGTTTCTCCCTTCTCTCGTTTCCTGAGTTCTTGTTCACAGTCGTGGCTCGTTAATCAATGCCAAGATAATGTGGGAGGAAGACATAATGGCGGATGCATGTGAATGGTGCATCGCGGAGCTGATACCTTTACCGGAAGTCCGTGGAACAGATGTTGAGGAATGGTCGAACGTTAAGTTTGGGTCCGAATAATGGAGTCGTTAAAACGTTTGACCAAACTCGATTCTATCAATTTCCTATCTTCGGTGGAACACATAATTCTATATTCCCTGTGAATTATACGTACGTAAAATTTCATATCTCCATATGTTCTTCTTCTCCACCAAAATCGCAGACTCGTTTCTAGAGTAAAATTTCGCGATTAAATTTTTCATACATAGTGCACAACTTTTGAACTATTAGTCGTCAAATATACATTGAAAATTGTTACTGTAAATATTTGTAATGTGTTTCAAAATTATTTGAAATTTGTTCATCTTTAATTTTCATGTTTTTTTCTCTGATTTCTTTAGCTGCTTCTGTTTGACTTATTGTAGTTTCTGCTTTCATTGTTTGCCCCATAAGATGCTCTATGACAAAAGTTACCCATATTTAGTATAATAATACCTAGTAACTTAACTTGTTAGTATACTATAGTTTACTTCGAAAGTTAGCTGCAACAACAGCAAAGCTCGCTCATTACACCACAACTGTCTGACATTTTCTCGTTAGCCTTCCATCACCTTCATTCGTTAAATCCGCTGCAATTTTATATCCCTGTGTAACACAGACCTCGAAAACAATTCGTCCATACATCGAAGACGATTAATTTATATAAAATAAACTTTAACCCTTTAAAATCCGCGATATTTTCGAAATTTCGTTCTAGCCTGTATTCACAATTTTATTTTCTATATATGCTCTCAGAATATTTTTCTTCTTTTCTTATTATACAATTATAATACAACAAAATATTTTTGAAATACCTAGCATCGCTTCCGAAATGGATCGCAAAGTGTTAATAATCATTACAAAAAGATTCAGGTTAAAAAAGCAATCGTTCTATCTAAAAATCTCGTATAATGAATACACGCGACGATTGTTTGTGTTTTCCCTAACTCAATTTCCTTCACCTCCGCTATTTTCCAAATGAAACTCGTCGCGGCGAAGTTCCAATTTTTTTAAACGAAACTTCCATTTCCTCATCCATCATACTCATTTGACTTCGCTTTGTGTCATCTATTTTCGGCTTTTGAAGTTGAAGTGTTCATCAAAAGTATGCACATTTCAAACGATTCTAGACACGAAAGAAAATTCAATGCTATAAAATGAAAAATTCAATGCTACCTTACAGAAATTGTCATCACAGATCTGCAGAAAGTATCCGCTATCTAAATTCAAAATAACTTCTCTTAACTAATAAACTGTCATAACGTTAATCAGGATATTTTTCTCATCAAATAACGTCTGACACTACCATTGACGATGAAATGTAATTTACGAGCATAACATGTGTCCCGATACTTATGAACATCGATCGGACAGGTGAGAACATAAGGTGTATCACAAGCCAGTAGTAATTAGATGACTGTTAATTCCATGTCTGACCAATGCTACTCTTCGATCACGTATAATAACACCGTGGGAAGTATAAAAAGTGCCGCGGGCTAATTTGATTATCGAAATTCGATGGGACGCCTCGGTTGTACCCTATGCAGCGTACACACATGCGTTCGATCGATCCTTTCTGATCGATTCGAAAGAGAAAGAGAGAGAGAGAGAGGGAGGAATAGAGAAGGAAATCGAACGAAATCCACGCGGCTGCTCGTTTCCCTATCCGCGCTCCCACGAAACGCGTATATAATCCTCTCTCTGTACCGCATGCCGTGTAATTTTCGTCCTCTGCCTCGTCTGGCTCGTCGATCTGCACCGTATTATTGCGTCGTATAATGACGTTGACTTCTGTACGCGATTTTCCACGGAAGCTTTTCGCCGTTTTCGTGCTTTTCGATCGATCGCGGTGAAATCGAGTTCGACGCCCTTCGACGGGCGTTACTTTCAATAAGCAATCTCCTCTAATGTCTCTCTTAGCCGTGGCAAAAGGGAGAGAAAGTCTTTTCGGAACGTTCTATCGGGCAGACACGAACAAACGGGCCGAGTTCGAGTAAAAATAAGGCAGAATACCGGCCAGCCAATGGGCAGACTTGTTACATGGATGTACTTTTTCGCGTGCCACCGTGCAATTCCGATCAATGAACCTCCGTCTTGAAGTTTTCTTAAGGAAGCTCCTGTTTCTTTCGTTTTCTTCGCTATTTTTTCTCGTCGCTGTGTAGTAACGGGCGCAGAAATTTCACCACTTCTAAAATATGAAAGTTCTTGGGTTAATGATCACACGAACGATAATCGTCTGTGTTATTAAGCATCAGAGGTTCGATTTACATCGAAGAAAACATAATCTACAAATAATTCGAAATAATTATATCCTTGCATAATTTGTAAATGTGCAGAAATGAACAAAAATTGTCCGACTTTAACCCAACATAAGCAAAGATTAAGAGAAAAATTCGATAATCCCGATGCATTGAAAAATTCGAGCATTGAAAGCTGTTTGTATTGACGCATTTAAAGTAGACGAAATGGACATGATTCAAGCCTTCGTGTTACATAAATTTGTTGAACGGTTATTTTTCCCGTTTAAATAAAAAGTATCGAAGGTTAAAGTGTACTTAATCTAATATAAGAAAAAGGAAATATAAAAATTCAATAATTCGTGTGAATTATCCCATAATTGACACAAGTTACAAGTGTCCTAATGGACGGAAGTGCAGATATTCAATAAACTGTGTTTCTAAAGGCTCCTGTAATTTCATTGATCGCTGCTGCATGCTCACTATGGAACAATGGTGTTCGGTATAGTTATTGTTCGGAGAGAATTTTTTCTTTTTTATTTTTGGGAATGATCAGACTGGTGTGTTCAATAATGTATGAATGTTAGGGTGATTTAGCGAGGGTATCAATTTCGAGAGGTTTCGGATGCGATAGCGTGATGCTTCTCTGCTTGTTGACAGGTAGTTGAATTAATATTCGCGGTCTACTTTATGCTCGTTTTTACGCGGGGGGCTTTTTTGCATAATTGATTTTACGGTAGAATGTCTGAAGCATCGTAGAGTTTGAAAATATGGTAATTCCAGGGTGGATAAATGTTGGTTAGAAAATCGAGTTTGCTCTAATCAGACCCGTGGTGATTTATTTTATCATACGAGCCACATTGACGACTTTTTTTCTCTATTTTTCGTTCTCTCTCTCTCTTTTTTTAGTAATTATTTCGAAGGGAGTGGTTGTGGGAAGGAAAAATTGAATAGTAATATCGGGAGTCTTGTTCTCGTTAACGGATTACCCTTTGTTTTCGCTTAATGAAGAACACGCTGCGAAACGGAATTAATTACTAATGTATAGGAGACATTTTGTTCTATTATATCAGCGTTACAACACTCTAAATTCCGATTGTACGTTTATTAAAATATGCTAAAACCCTGGTCATTAGTATCAACGATAATAATCTGTAATAGCAGGCGCCGCTATGCGCAATTATGTTCCCGATATTGATCTGCAAATAACCATAATATTTCGATAAGTGTATTTCTCGTAATGTATCAGCTGTAGAAATATATTATTCCCAACGTTTTTCAGCAGAATCAAAGGTTTACCTAAAAAGGACAAAACCGGATCGATCGTCGAAATAATTCTCGTTACTGTCACTGACTTTTTACAATTTTTCTGTCAACTTGCAAATATCTAAACAATTTAAATAAACAATTTTGCCATTTCTCTGCCATCTCGTAAATATTGAAATAATTTCAATATTTGCAACTTTGTCAAACATTTATACAACACTCTCGAAATATTTTCCTGCCAAATCTCTTCCTCTGAATATTTCTTTTTTGCAATCATATTTAACGATCTACTTACTCTCGACACGGCACCTCCGTAAAATTTCCATCATTTACGGTTTTAAATACTTACGCAACGTTAAACACGGTGTCATAAATCACGATCCGCGAGAATAGAGTATGAGAGAGAGAGAGAGAGAGAAAGAGATAGAGTCGTCTAATGCCACTGTCGGACGAATTTCCCTCTAATTTATTACTCCGTTGACGTCCAACCTTTCATGCCGCGGGTTCGCGGAAGCACCTACGCGTCTGAAATCTTCTTACGTGCCGGTATCACGAGCTTCGCAGCACTTGCAAGAGCTAGGAACCTGACAAGTTCACACCCCCTCTGCCCTTCCCTTCTTCTGACGAAGGTAGTTTCTACGGGGATCGAGGAAGCTTTCGTTCGTGAAAGTAATTTCTATTTTTTCCAATCTCCATAGCTGCCGCCTCTGGGACACGTGTAATTTCTCCTTTGTACCTTGGGAACTCGGCTGATGCACGGAGTGTTTCTTCGCTTATTGAAAGTGCAATAAGAACTTACGTGAAAGAAGTGACTTTTGTCTCTTTGATATTTCTCCAGTTTTCAATATTTCAGTACGTCATTTTTTGTCGATTCGAATTTTTAACTTGCCAACGATCCTGAAATTGCGTAAACAGTAAATCTTTGATAGCTACGAGCTTATTTTCTCTAGCGATTGTTTTTTTATAATCGGTAGAATTTTTCAATTAGCGAGGCTCGACATGCGGATGGATTTTTGGCTCAGATTAATGAGGCGAAAAGATTGCAGAATGAATGATTGAAATTCTACAGCTTCGAATATATTAATCCTTTGCACTATAATTGGTTTCCCCTTTAATTTTTCTGGTTTAAATTATCTGGCTTGCGATTATTACAAATTTAGTTCTTTTATTAATAAAATGATTAAGAGATTAATTAAGGGATGGCTATTGAAAAAAGAAGCGCTTAAAAAATAGGCTAAAAGAGCGTCCATGTTATAAAGTTAAAAAGTTTAATTATTTGCAAACGAAAATGTTCATTCTTCGTCGAACAACCATAATCAACTATAAACAATGCATTATTACAAGTTATAAGAAATTTATACCCTTTGGTTTTAACCCTTTCACAATTTACTTCGAAAGAGACGAGCAATCTGTACATCCATTCCATGATATTTACAAGCAGCCAGAAAAATAACGAGAGATCATCAACCATAAAGGAAATTATTTCGATTACTGATCTGTCTTTATTCTTTCTAAATAAAACATTTGTTGTACTCAAAAGTGGGAAAGAATTTATTTATATACATATTAATTTACGATTTATTTAACATTTAATATACACGTCAATTGATTATACTAAATTGTCTTTCTTCTTTCAAGGATTTTAGTACAATGTATAAAAATATTCTATTCATGAGAAATAAATGTATTTATTTTCGTATTCATATAGATCTGAACTTTCTTGTTGCTTGAAACTATTTTCATGCAATTACAAAATTTTTCTGTCATGGTAAACGACCTACAGAATCTACCAGTAAAAGGATCTCGTTAAAAAACATAGTTCCCATTAAAATACATGCAAAATACTCCTTTCATTCGCTCGACCGAACTTTATCTATTATTTTGATATTCGAAAATATTCCTCCGCCTCGAGTGTCATGGCATGTTAAACTAGAAGGATATTAGGTGCATCGTAACGAGTTCTAAGACGATGATAATAACGACACGTGAGGAAGAAAAGGATCGTGAAGGTAACAGTAGCTTCGTGTCATTGTCGAGCGACAAAAGGAAAGGAAAAGAGACGAGGGGAAAGGATCGCAAAGCGAACGAGAAATCTCACAAATTAAGCTTGAACGGTACAAGAGACGAAGCTTTCCAACCGATAGGATTGGCTGCAATCTTCGACAAGGCAATCCGGCGGACTCGTAAATTTCCTGGGAACAGTGCGAACCGAGCCTAACAGACCCCGACTGTCTCGATACCAGTTGGCCACAATTTCCCGACGACATGGAGATCTAATTCTAGAAATTTATTTGCCCGATAAACTGAAGGTGTTTTCAGCTAGATCCTCGAAAACGTTTCGTGATTCATTAGCGGGTGGTACGGTTTCAAAAATCAGCGAAGATAGTTTCGAACATTTTCTATCGCGGTTAAAATTCCACCCGCATTTACTACTCGATGGAGGATTGTTTCATGGAATTATTATAGCAGGTTGATTCGGTATGGTAATTAGAGAGAAGGAAAGAAAAAAAGAAGCATCGAATAGTGGTAGTAGCTGGTTATCAGATGGAATAAATTGTGAAACTTTTCGAAAGTTTAACGACACTTTCGGATTCTTTCCGGTTATTACCTTCGATATTGGTTAGCAAAGCAATTGAACGTTCCTCTTATATTCTGACCAAAGAACTCTGCACGATCATAGCCATTTCATTTACATAATTTCAATATTTAACAACACCGTGAACAATATACAGGGTGATCTGTTTGCCTCTACATCCGCTGCTGTTTCGATGATTAAATAAATAAGTTTCTTATACTTCCGGAATACAATTGTTCACGTTGAATATTATTTGCAACGTTGTAAAAGTATAGCTTGCTGAATTTGCTTTAAAAAATTACTTTTTTAATCGATCAATCAATAATTTACTAAAAACAGGGTATTTTATATGGAAAAAATTAATCCAGCTTGTGTATAAGGTGAATTATTAATTACTTTGAATATTTCAAAAGCCACGGAACAATTTTCGAATGAATAATACCTTTTGCAAAAAACAAAACTAGCCGCAACCGTAGTGATTACATCTATCCCTCGATTTACACTATTAAAACCACGAATTTCAAAAAATAAAAATGATTAAAAACAGAAATTTATGCTGCGCGTATATTTTTATGCTAATTTTTTATTAGCGTTCGTTTGTTAACAGTGGGAATTAAACTTAAAAAAGAAAATTCCTCCTTCTTTCTGTACACAGTGTTGGAGAAACAGCGATAGGAAAATCACGCAGGTAATCTTTGAAAAGAAAAGCTGTTATTGTTAAAGAAAAAAGGAACAAACTGGTTTAACTAGTTCGCTGATATAATATTAACGTTATTTTATTTTTATTCTACGTTGAAATAAATGGATTTAACTCTTTTGTTACTGTTGGCGTTCATAGGCGGCTTTCGAGATTTTTTTCTCTAAAGAAAAAGAGATCACCACTCTTTTATTGCTATTTAATCCTTAATTTGATCCTTTGCGCACTTCCGTTTTAATTGCTGAAGCAAACTTTAAATTTCGAAACCTTTGGAAACGATTTAACAAATTTTGCGTCTGCGAAGTGAACATTTACTCTTCGTTGTGCACATTGTGTATTAAAATCGCAAGGATTAATTAAATAATTGACTAAATTACGCGCATTTTGGTTTTTCTTTCGATTTACACGGTGTTTCATACAGTAAGTCGTGATTTTGATTTATTTTAAGGCACCGATCTTCCATGTAAATCGGAGGATAATTTTATTCGAAAGATTTCTCGTTTCCATTCAACAATTCTTTACACACATTCGAAACAGTAATTTCCATCGACACACCCTGTTGTATACGATTCTTCTCGCCTTATTAAATCATCAATTGACAAATCGTTCGAACAGATCCGCCGACGAAGTTGATAATCGCAGTTGCGGTGAGCGTATTAAAAATTCCTGTCGCGTCTCTGCGGGCAGCATTACTCGTGCGGAATCCTCGCGATATCCTCGCAGCTTTTCGCCGCTTGATCATCGGTGGCGGCATCGTATTAACTCAAACAACGCGGCAACGAAACAGGAAATTCCGTGCTCCCACGGTATTGAATACCGAGCAACCAGCCGGGATAAAAAAAAGACAACACGACAGAGAATAAATGAAGCGGCAGCGGCAAGCAGCAGAAGCAACCAGCTACCACGAGACTGTTGGTGCGTTGAAGAGGTGAGACAGAGAGTAGAAAAAGCCCCTCGAGTATGGCAACCAGAGGGGAGACGAACGAAAAAGAGGCAGTAGGAATTTAATTTGGACGAATTCTTCGGCACTTATTACTCGAGAGGGCTCGCGCGGCCCATGGAACGTCGCCAGGCGTCGTTCGAACGTCCGTCGTCGAGACGACGGTGCTCGCGGTGCAACGTCGATTTCCGCCGCTCGCAAACAGCTTGGACGTCGAGCGTGTCGCGACGAATCGGCCGTAGAATCTCTCTGATCGGCTTGTTCCACAATTGTCCTCTCTCTTTGTCTCTCTTTCTCACTCTCTCTCTCTCTCTCGCTTGCTTTCTCTCTCTTCTGGTAACAGCCGGCGTGCAACTGAGCTTATTTGAATTCCAGATTGGATTATCCGTCGGATTTGGATAAATGAGGGGATTCTATCAGTTAGCTATTCGTGCTGGCTGCGGATTAGGCGCGTAGATGAGAATCGGTCTCGTTTAGACCGATGAAAACTTTCCATCTGGATGGGCGAAATTTCGCCGCGAATGTTAGGTGTCGTTGTCGACTAGTTGTTAACTCGTTTGAATATCACGTAAAGAAGTTTACATTAAGAAAATGCACAATGTAAAATAGATCGACGGTTCTGTATATTGAACAACATCACCAAATGAAATTCGATTCTTTACGAACGATATGATAAAAAACGATGCACATCTATAGTAATCAACCTAAGAAATGTGTAAACGTGTTACTTCTTCCACTTTGATATTTACGACACGTCAGAGCCGTATTCAAATTCCCCGACAAAGTACAATAATAATTATCATACCAATCTGAACTTCCATCGCACGAGGGATCGAAGTTTAAATACTTGCCGGTTTTTCCTAGAAGATTAAACTACACGGTCCTCCGTCGGTCCTTCGGGGAGGTTCAGAACGATTCTCGAGCGAAGTAACTTCTCCAGTACCTTTTCATCAAACCCCTTTCCTCCTCGTTGCTTTCACTTTATTCTCTTTCTCATCTGTTCTTTTTTTTTCCCCCTTCTTCTTCAATTTTTATTTGCACTCTTATGTTTTATTTCTTTTTTTAACCACGTGCACTAGGAACTTCTGTCCAAGGTTTCGTGAAATTCCTGTTGCTTGCCAGCCGTGGCATGTGATTCATTGCTGTAATTTGTTTTTTTTTCTCTCTCTGGCCTAACGCGGATACGATTCGTTGTTGCAGAATCCACGGAGAAGGAGAACGGCAAGCAGGTCGACGACTCGGAGCAAAACATAGACGGCACCACGGCCTTGGTGCAATATCCGGACAACTTGAATCTCTGTGATCTTTACTACTACATCCTGGCGCCTACCCTCTGCTACGAACTGAATTTCCCTCGATCACAAAGAATTCGGAAAAGGTAAACAGCAATAACCAGACTTTCCCTCCCCTCTGATAACACCCGAGCGATGTTCAATGGATGTATAAATTTCTTTTCTTTTTTCTTTTCCGTTTTTACAAATACCGGATTTCTCTGACTAGGATCAAATTCCCGAGAGAATTTTTAAAATAATGGCCCGAGAAATTGAGGCACATTTTAGAATTTTTATCGACGCTTGAAATTTTACCTTCTGGAATATACGTTCCAAAATATCTAGCATGAAATAGCCCGATATTGCTCGATATTATTTAGTATACGATCCTGTAATATGTTCTTCAATCTCTTTTCTTATTTCTCAACGATAGTGATATTGTTATTCTTACTGTGAATATGATCTCTTCAATAATTGAACTGTTCGCATTTCGACGTTGTTTTATTTTTGTTGTGATAAACGTGATCTGAATGATAGTATTAACAATTTTTTATTAGGTGTAGAAGTGAATCTTTTCCGAATAGAGTCGCCTAATCAGTATACGCGTTCAAGTCGAAATATTCACGACTGTATTCGCAAATTGCTATAAAAATGATAAAATAAATTATTGCCATAGTTGATCTGTTTTCACTCTTTTCAAACGAAACCTTAATTGTATCTGAAAATCAGAAAGAATTTATTGTGTTACAATTTTACGTCACATCGTCATAAAAATGCGTATTCGCAAATTTTCGTTCTTCTTAATATCTTTTGAGGACATTTTCCACGACACATAGACCATATATTTTTTATAAATAAAAAAGGAATAGTTTTCACGTTTGTAAAATAGATATTCAGCGCATCAGATTAATTTTATTCCACACGTGTGATAATATAGAAGTATTTATAGTTAGTAATAAAAATTCGACGTCAACCGGTAACTCAACTCGTCTCGCCACGAATGGAACTTCCGCAACTTTCGATAAAGACACGATTCTATCCCCCGAATCAATATCAATACCCATAAAACGAACGTTGAACGAAGTTACGAAAGTGTCCGAGTCTCCAAGTGTGCACTCAACAAGACAATCGTACACCATCGAAAGTTGCTTTCAGTTCTAATCTCCGCGAATGCACAGATATTTTTCTACGTACGTTACCTGGCTCGTACGCGGGCCACTTCGCGGAAAAGTTTCCCTTCTTCGACGCTGGTTTTTCCAAGGCGGGGAAGGGCAAAGAGGAAAGGAACGAAGAAGGCAAAGTTGGCGAGCAAGAGTGTTCGCGAAATTAGATTTAAGTGGTCTATTGTTGCGAAAATAGAGAGAGAAGAGTCTTAGGTTTGGATGGACTCTCAGGGGCCAAGGTGATGTATTCCTTTCCGCTGCTTCCGGCCTCGTGCTTCCGATTGTATCCGGGAATCCTGGAGATTTTCGTGGAACACTTTCCTCTCGCCGTCTGCGTGGACGTATTTCAACGATGCATACAAGCCAGAGTGCATCGAAAAAGAGGAGTCTGGCTAGCCGACATTTCTTGCCACCGGCAGTTGTTGGCCCACGAAAATCCCCGGGACGAATTGCGACCGGAGAAAGAAACGTCATATCGCGTCATTCCCTTCAGGACTCATATTTTCGGATTTTTCCACCGAGTGTAGCATGGCGAGTTTTCTTTTTCTTTTTCTTTCTCTTTTTTTTTTTATTTATTTTCTCGTTTTTTCCCTCTTTCTTCTTTTTTCTCCTGTCAGTCCTCTAACGGTAAGAAAAATGTTTAGCCGACGTGGCTAATGTATTATTTGCACGGCAGTGACGTAGGCTAAGAAGATGCAGTCGCGAGTTCTCTATTTGACTAACATGCGATGCAAGTGGGTCATGTTTTCGCAGTACTAGAAACTCTGGCTGCTTTGTGACGAAGAATGGTAAATTTAAACCAGCCACGAAATTTTCATTGCACTCATCTATGTTAAATGCGAGATGTTTTGAAAAAGGAGCCTTTTGGATTACGCGAAACGTCAAATAGAAACGTTTGAATCACTCGTCCAATTGTTATACCATTGTCGCAGACAGTGGTGGCAGAGATTCTGAAATGGAAATTTCTCATCTTGCTTCTTGCGCAATAGGAATACTAAGTGTAAAGAGATTTTTCGTAGGAGCGCATTTCTCTTAAGGGAAAATTAATTTTCTAAGTTACATGTGCTTGTTTTCATTCGTAAATAATTAATTAAGTAAGATGAATGCTCTAGCTGTGTACTATTGTCACAGACAATTAAACTTTTTCATCTTACTTCTTGTACAATAAGAATATTAACTGTAGGAAAATTTTTCGCAGCAGTGATTCCTTTGAAAAGAAAATTAATTTTCCAATTTACTTGTACTCATTTTTTTTTTTCGTAAATACAAACGAAGTTCTGAAAAATATTTAATTAAATAAGATACATGGTATATATAAATATAGTATACCATTCTCGCAGACGATAGTAGCAGAGACTGTGAAATGGAAATTTTTCATCTTACTTCTTCTGTAACAAGAATACCAACTGTAGAAAGCTTTTTCGTAATATTCGTTCCTTTTAAAGGAAGATTAACTCTCTATAACCCAATTTTTCCGTGTTGGTAAAAAGAAGTTTCACTTGTTTATCATTTTACATCTTGAAAAATGTTGGATAGTAAGAATATAATAAATGGAATATTCTAGCAATAAATAAATCGAATATAAACTGTATACAGTGGTTAGATTTTTAACATGCACGTAAATACATACGTTATTCTTACAAATAATTAAGTAAATAAGACACTCATAAAGATGTTCTATAAAAGAATAACTCCCACCACTTTATAATTTACAATTAACCGTTTACCTAAACTACAGGTTTATTGAACATCTCATTTTATATCCCAGTATTCTAACGATAATTTTCTGTGTATAATTATGTAACACGAAGAAACGTTTCATTCATGTGCGCAGATTTCTGATTAAACGAATCGTGGAGGTGGTGGTCGGCTGCCAAGTGGTCATGTCGCTATTCCAACAATGGATGATCCCGTCGGTGAAGAACTCCCTGGTACCGTTCAGCGTAAGTGTTTCATTTACTCTTCCTACGGGAACCTCTGAGGATCCCCTGAACACAACCGAACGATGAGAAAAATCTCATTACGCTTCGTAAGCAGAGAGCTTCACGAAACACCGTATATCATAGAAAACAATTTTCCTTCCTCTGTCCTCCACTGTCTTCCTTCTTTTTTTTTTTCATCTTCTACCTATTGTTTCGTGAACGGCACAGGGGTGGTAGTATCGCGACGCCATGCATCACTCGTTTATCCCTTTTATTCCCATACCAGTGGGAAAATAAATAAAATAATCTATCGTTCGATACATCGACGTTCTATCGTTTGTGTTGCCCGTTATTAAACCAGGGCTAATTATTTATAGCAACGGTCATAAATAAGTCTAGCTAGGTTCGGAGAAGGAGAATGGCGTCTAAGATAGAGAGAGCCGGTGAACGAGAAGTGTAATTTGGTTTCGGCAAATAGGTACGATCAATCTTTCTCGTAATTCCCCGACTGCTACCTACGATACGCACAAATATATAGCCAACCAACCCCAAAACAGTTTCACCCAGCCTCCTAACACCTCCCTTTCTCTCTATCTCGGTTGGAAAATACTCGTGTAATGATGTGTTTCTACGCACGCCTCGCAATAACGGCCCAGACGAGCCATCAGTTTTTATCTCGTCCGGCTGTTAAGCGACCACTTCGTCCTCCTTTTTTTCTGATTACATTTGACAGGATAGGATCATTTATTAGGAAACACAACCGACGAGAGTGAGGTTTTTCTTTTTGCTTTCTTTCACGAGAATCTACACGACGAATTCCACGTACACGCGAGAACAACCGGTCAGCTGTAATCGGAGTAAAGGGGTGGCGGTAAATATCACGGATAAGCTGAGTCCGGACAATTTTGGATGGTATGCAACATTCGAGGAAATATACAGTTTCCCGTGATTATATCTTTTATTATACGCGGGCACAATGGCTACCGGGAGGGTAAATAACACCCGGATGGAGATGAATGGTAAAACTAAACGAAGAACGACGTTAACGAACGATGCTGTTCGATAATTGAGACAGCCTTTCATAATTCCGTAGTGTATTTTCGGGTTGCGAATTTGTCGAAGAAGAAAGGATAGGAGTGGGAGAAGTGGAGGAGTGGGGTTTTGAAACCTGAGATCGCGAGCTTGCAATTAAGCTCGTTCATTCCCGTTGATAGGTCGATTTACTTGTTGCCCGGTTATTCGTTATTGAGTCGAACGAAGTCTCGCTTGTTTGTAGAATCGTTATTTACAGCTGTTCGTCGAATCGTATCATATTGCCGGTGTAGCCGCCTCGTTTGCGCGTTTTCGCGACGACGTACGGAAATGTCGAACGATCGAGAAATTAATCGTCGATAAGAATCGATTCAACGGGGGTTTTTATGGTGTGACCGATGAATTTTATAGCCGATAATCCACCGGTAGGTTTTCCTCGCGTTACAAGTTTCACGATGGAAACAGTTGGGAACTTTGAAAGCAAGCTTTACGTCGTTTCTGTGTGTCGGTGATAAAGTTACACACGGTGGACGTTAGCGTTAACATTTGTAACGTCGTGAAATTATTTTTCACCGTGCGTTTCGTCGGACTCGAGTCACGACCACAGCGACAAAGACAACGGTGATCTCGTGCGCGTAATGAGTCGACGACAATTTCGCGTGCACGCGAAATTAGCGTCGCGCTACGGCGGCAATTGCTACGGAGAGAGAACGAGGAAACGACGAATAGCACGCGTTGAGGCGAGTCGCGATTTTTCACTTACCTTTTCTCCCTTTCTCTCACTATATTTTAATTTATCTTTTTACATCCCTTTTTTCGACCGTGAAATTCTTTTTGGCCTCTTTGGCCTGGCGGTGAGAAACGCAGACGTTCCAGTTCATTTCACGGGTGGAGAAATTCCAGAGATAATTAACAATCTGACGTTTATTCGTTTAATCCTGTGACATTAATTGAAAAAATCCAACCGCGTTGCGGTTTTGATTGTTCGTTAACGAGCGGATGAATAGTCCCGCTGTCAGCGTGCACCGGTGGCAGAAATTTCCCGCGCGTGTTCGCCGAGCTTCGTGGATTTAAATGGATCCTTTTACGCGGACAGTTTTAACCACGGCTGATCCGTGCCGGACATCCGCGGTTTACCATCTATATCCATAGATGACCGTGTAATGTAGTCGGTCGCTATCTGTGCACCGACGCCATTGTGAGAAGCTGGAAATTTTCGGTGATCCCCTTTGTTTTGAATGGATCGTCACCAGTACAGACTTCTTCTCTTTTTTCCCCCCCTTTTTTTTTGGCTCACTCATCAACGAGAGATCAGGATTTTCGATAGCCAGTGGAAATCGACAATAGGATACAGTAGAAATGTACGTGACTGGTCAGACGTACGATAATTCATCAAATCGAAGTAAGCTCTTTCTTTTATCGCGGCGATTAAACATTCCGCGCATTATTTCGTAACATTTTCCATTGAATATTTTATTGGAAATTTCTGAATCTATTTCCATTACTTGATTTATGAATGATAAAATAAAAGGAAAGAGAGCTCAGGCTGAATTGGCAACTAGGACCGGTTGAAATTTACAAGAGTTCGTGCACTTTTTCATGAATTGCAAAATAGAACAATTATCGCTTAGTGATTCGAGCAAACGGTATTAAGAAATGATAATAGTAGGTATCAGTAGAAATAATCGTGCTTGGTCGGACAATACAGAATTTCTGTTCCCTGCGATCCTATTATTAAAGATTCCGCGAATTCGACGATAACTAGACCGCAGACTTTCATGCAAATTTTTAATGAAAAAAAAGTAGAATATCGGTAGAAAATTATTTTACATACCATGTGTTATAAAAAGCGCTACAATTTGAATATTTTGTATATTTTTTCATATTCTGTGCACTTTTACACCTCTAAATTCTACATAAATGCATAACAATTAGGAGTCTATTAATGACACATTTCGCAAAATATCTCGCGCAGAATTTTCAATTTACAAACCTAGTTAAATAACACGTAATCATTCTTTCTCTTCAAAAAACTCTACATATTTATAACATTCTTTAAATTATTTAACTATGTCCCATCTATCTAACCAACTTGCAACTTCTACCATATGATAATTCGGTAACAAAGCATTATTTTTGATTTTTTTTTTTCTAAGTCACACTATGGATTGTTCATAAAAACCATCCCCAAAGAATTAATTATTCTTTATTACCTTTAATAATTAATTTATAATTCCGAAAGAGATGTACTAACTGAGAAAAGAAATAAAACAGTTTCGAGATTACCGTTCAAAGAGATCTGAAATTCTGCAGAATGTTTTCTCAGACAAAAAGCATTGTTCAGCAGCCAACAAAAATGAAAAATGATCTACGAGGGCCGTTACCCTGCTAAACCCTTTCCTGTCACCAGTATTACGAATACTTCGATCTGATTACGAAAACTCCCCAGGTCACGAATAATGAAATGCAAAATCTGACAGTACGATAATATCTCACCTCCGCGAATTACAAAAACATCAGCTCCTCCTTAACGTGCTCTCTTTACTCTCTCGCGACCACGCGACAAGAGGACAATATTCGACGTTAACACCGGTGACTAGGCAGGAACTTTTACTCTGGGCGTGTCGTGGTTCGCGTTTGTAAAAGGCAAAAGTCGAGTAGGGGCGGCGAGCGTAATTACAATGCGACAGAGTAACAGGGCGTAGTTATCAATTCCCGTAGATATGCACGCGATTCATTGGCGGGTCACCTAGCTCGGACGAAAGCAATATCCATGAGAATCGATTTCTTCTCGTTGTAACCTGGGGTGTCGAGGTACTCGCGACAGTGATAGACCATCGCGCGAGGTAGATCGAAAGACGGAGACATTTTCCCCTTGCCAGTTGGCCGGCCGATCAGCGACGTGACTGTCGTCTCTACCATCGTGATTCGCAATTATCGAATCCAATTTGTCCGCCAGAAAGGTAGCTAGAGCTGGTAAAGCGAGAGAGAAAGACAGCTGAGAGAAAACGTAGAAAAAGGGGGGCGGTACGAGGAGGAGGTGCGAGAGGGAGACCAGCGTGCGATCGAAGATAGAGAAAATGACGAGGCGGACGACGTGGAAATGGATAGAGAAAGAGCTCGCCACCCTGGAATTAACTCTCGTGCACCTTGCACGGTAATTACTTTGCGTCCCGATCGATATCAGTGATTCACCATTTTCCCTGTATTACTTGAAAGAAGAAAATCGCTGCTGGGGACAATATCTGGTTGATCTATTGGTTACGCGAACCTAACTCTGGGTTTTTCACTGTCATTCGATCTCTCTTGCTCGATTCTTGGTCAACTATGCGTGTAGGATAATCTAGTATTTGTACAATAGTGTATTTCTCAGTCGATTCAAAGTTCATTGAAGAACTGGATTCAGCTTCAGGGTTAATAAAGTGTAATTTGAAATTTAATACTTGAAAATAAACGTGATCAGGGCTAATCATTATGCAGCGTTCAAATTTCTGCTACGTAAATGCATTAATTTAATATTTCATATTAGTGATGGATAAATTATATAGATTTATTGCAAGTATTACACATAATTTGCACTAGTATCTTTTTACACACATTGCACATCACGCTTGCTTTTCTATTGGCTGTGGAAGAGCATAAGGAACAACGAAGTCGCTTCACATTATATTTTTTAATTGTATTATTCTATTATACACATGATTACTAAATAATTAAAAATTTAATTAAATTTGTTCAATTAAATATAATTAAAAATAATACGTGTATATTATTTTAAATATGCACGTGATAGTACCTGAGATCCTTAATAGAGGAGAGTGAATAAGAATACCAAGAGTAGTTAATTAAATGTCATTTTATTTAGTCAATTTATGTCGAGTAAAATTTACAACGTAAAGTTTCCCAATGTTTCACTTGAACTAAATTCGCGGATCGTCGCGAGATCTCTTCCAGGACGATAAACTGTCGCCCGTTTATGTCGATCATCACGATTCGACACTATGGAAATGCGTAATAATCGGCTGGCGAACAGCTGGAAAGGCAACTGCTCGAAAAGCACCTGGGGGGTGAGAAAGTGGCGGGAACTATCTAATCGTGGCTGTGTTAGTTCTAGCTAGGTTGTCTTGCTCTTGTTACCAACTTCTAGGACCAAGTGTCCGGTTCTAGTTGTGTAGAGATGCGTCTCCATTTAGGGTTTCAATTCCATACACGTCGAATATATTATAAAAATAATTGTAGATCCATTTTACACGAGGCTGTATTAATTTCAGTTTACATTTAGTCGAAATTCCTTGGTGTTTCTATACCTGAAATTGGTAGTTCACCAGCAGCTCGAGGCTTTTCGTTATAACTTGGATTTCGCCAGAAATTCTGTCGAGTCACCCCTTATAAGAAACTGTCTGCACGCTTTTCTAGTTTCTTCCATTAAACCTATCCATCTTGAAGTCCTCTTATTCTCGCCCTTGCGTTTCGTTATTTTCCTCTTTCTCTTTTTTTAAACTCGCAATCAATCATTCTCTTACCTTATTTTTGATTCTCTGAGAGAGGGGAAAAAAGGGAAACAACGACAACGCGTCTCTTTGTTGAATTACAGAAATTTATATAACACGTTCCGTTCGATTGCACATTTTAAAAGAGAGGAAAGAAGCCAAGTGTAGGTACAACATAGAAATTGGTCCACGGTGTGTCACATTTTAATTACAAGAAGCTCAAAGGGTGTAATTCTTTTTAATTAATAATGCAAATTTATCTGCTTCTTCTCTAACGGCGCTCTGTGGAACGACGACGACAACGAGACCCCGTTGAATTGAGATTGTAAAACAGAGTAACCGGGTATCGAGGCCGAAGTTAAACTTGCCGTTACAGCTATCAACGGCATCGACGAACTTGTTATCATTAATTAACACGAGAGCGGCCACCGGAACAGGCTTTCATTAATAAAGTTCTCCGCTCGTATAGGTGCTAACGCATCTGAAGCGAGAGCTCGTTCCTTCGCGATCCAACCCTGTTCTATGGGAAATACGACGTTTGAATTTTATTTCAATTAATTACCAGTTGGATAGGATCACCGACGCTCTGCTATCGACGGTATTGCATCGCGCGTGCACGCGTCGTAATGCATTCATTGCGTCAGCTAGCCTTTGCCACTTAATCAGACTTAATCGCCACTTTATTCGCCGTGTGGCCGGCGTTGTTTGTTAATTAATTTCACCCAGCCGCTTACGTGTTAACGAGACTGCTGTCTTCCAACGGATTCCAGGTTTGGTCTATGTGTATGTACTCCCTCTGCCTCCTACCTGTCGTCGAGTTATCGACTTATCGATCCACTCTCCTCGTTGACTTTTCAAGGGGGATGGTTTTCGAGAACTTGGGATTATCAGTGGAATTTATTTGCTGGATTTCTTTGGTACTCTTACGGTGTATCGACGTGCATCGAGGTAGTTGTGTCTGCAGCAGTGGTTTTTTATTCTATTTTCTTTTTTTTTTCTTTTCCTTCTGAGAACGTAGCTTGTATAGATTGTTGGAGCTTTTATGGTAGAGGATGGCTTAAGATGAAGTCGTACAAGTGAATGATCCTATTATTTTAACCAGTCTATTATATGTTTAAGGAGGAGGTTTTAGAAGGTTTAGCCTGTCGTCGTGAAATAAATATCTTTCTTCTTACTGTGTATTTTATTAAAGTTCTTTGTGTACTTAATCTTTTTCTCATAATTAGTGAAATGAATCTTTGGTTCGATGGGGTGGGAAATAAGTTGAAAGTCGTTTATACTATTGTGTAGCATTTTGTAAAGAAGGAATATCTTTTCGACAAAATTTTAATTAATTAATAAATAAAACAGGTAGATTTACCACAATATGGACATCTTTAGCTCAATAAAATTAATTTAATTCAATAACTTCCGATATCAAATTATTTGTTATTTTATTTGAAGCAACTGAATTAAAAAATTATTTGGAAATAATTCCTTTCAATTAAACACAAGATGAAGTTACTTTTCTCGTATTATTTGTAAAATAAAAATAATATTGAAATAATTGAGACAATTCAGAAATAATTCAGTATTTAAAACGATTATTTTTTATTTTATTTCCAATGAAATATGACCAACCCAATTACAATGTGTCTCCATTGAGTCGCTTATAAGCCACTGCCCGTTAAATTCATTTTATGTATGAAAAGTTAAGCACGAGTGGCTCCACATCGTTTAAAAAATTTTTGAAAAAAAAAACATTTCATCTTCGTTCTATCAATCACAACACCAATTCACTCCACAAACCAGACCAACTACCAAAAATTTCTCAACGTATCATAAACGCGTAGCCAAGCCGGTTAACCAACATTGTCGCAGAAAAGCGATACTAATTCATATTATAGATCGTCGCAAAATTTGCTCCCGCCGGTGAAATGCAAATGGCCGGTAGTACGTTTCGCCTATCTTTCACGGCGCGTTCCAACGCCACGGATGACTTCACACTGTAGGGCAATCGACCGATCGAAAGGTGACGGCGGGGTCGCATCGAGCGTCGGCTTATCGGCTCGACGACGTGCTACTCCTTAAAGGGATGAACGTTTAAAGGATTTTCAAGGGTGCTAGAGGGTGTACGAAGAGAGTAAGGGGTGGGCGTGCTAGTGGGTGCAGCCTCTGCAACTTGGCTGCTCGCACCTTCGAGGCCGTTGACGGCGAAACGGATGAAATATCGTATCGATTTCCCATCGTGAATGCTCGTAAACTCTTTTCACCTCTTCCTTTCTCTCCCTCCATCTCTCTCTCTCTCTCTCTTTCTCCCTTTTTTCCCTTTCTCCACCTTTCCTCTTCTTCTTTTCTCTCTCTCGCTCTCTCTCGCGCCATTGTACGAAATCTTCTTCAGAGACCGTGAATGCACACGGGTCAACGAGCAGTCTAGCGAGAGAGAAGAAAAAAGGAAAAAAGGAATCGTGTCCGACTTTTCTATCGGTGGCTTTCTAGCGATGTTTTTATTTTCATCCGATACTTCTTTTTTTATTTCTCTCTCTCTCTCTCTCTCTCCTATCCCTCTTTCACCTTTTCCCGGCCTTGAGAGTGCTTCCAGGTGAACACTCAAGAACGTCGAAAAAGAAACGTACGGTTGTAGCCCGGATATTTGTCCAGTTCCATCTATCGCTAAGATGAAGGAGAGGGTCGATCTTAGGATACGACAGGTGAAAATATTTCACGTTGTCGGGTTCGCTGAAAAGTCGATACTTCCTTCTCTATACTGACAGCTAAGATTATTACGAATGGAACGGGGTAGTATTCTTGATAATTTCGCCCGTTGACGTTATGCCGGCCGCTATCCTATTTTGTCGACTCGACGCTGTTTCCTGATCTCGAAAGCAGGAAATTGAGGTCCTGTTCGCTCGATCGTTAACGGAGCTTCCATGAATATTCCTTTCACAAACGGACATCGAAAGCAGTAGCCCTCCTTCTCGCCTCGCCTTGTGGAAGTATCGAACTGTAACTAAACTTGTCGACACTCGAGTACCACCGCCCACGGGAAACGTATCTGGAGTACCTTAATTTCTTCTTCTATCCTTGGTAGACGTTTTTTTTCTCGTGATAAAAGATTGACAGACGATATAGGAAGTATTACATTCTATTATAACAGTGATGGGAATTCAATTAGAGGCGTAGTTTCACGGTTTCTCAAAAACGAATCGCCCCTGTCGATCTCTACCCGCGTGCATCATTCTTGAAAGACACGGTTGCGTCGGTTATGACGTTTAATAAATGACAAGAGTTGGGAGAATTGATTCGACGAAAAGTAAGAGATAGAAGGGAATGAGAGAAAGAGAGAAGGAGGAGAGAAGGGTGAGGTTTTTCCACATCGTTTACCCGGGCTAACATCAGATGTGCCGCGACCCTCCTCTTGAAATTACCCCTAATTTTTCTGCCGCGAGTGACGGAACGAGATGAAGGGAATGATATAACACACTAACCAACACACATAAATGCTTCTGCATGTACAGTATTAGGCAAAATTATGATTTCAATATTTCGCGTAGTTAAAAGAAGTAAATGTACCTACATTTTGTACATTTTATATGCTGCACATCATTTTCAGATTGAACACAATCAGATTATACAACAAAAAAGTTGGAGGAAGAAATATATATATATATATATATATATATATATATATATATATATATATATATATATAAGTTGATTCTTTTTGGACAATACAAAAAATGGCACTTATTTTTACGTGAAATATATTATAAAATATTTAAACATTTAACGAGGTCTCTTAGCGTGTTCACTCTGGGAATATTAAAAAATATATAGTGTCTAAAAAACACGTTTTCATGATTTAAATGTACGAAATATACAAATATGTAGTCTCTTATAAATTCATTCAACCAGAGTCAGCTCATATTGGCATTCCTTCTTCTAATTCTTTTTCTTTGCATATTACATGAACTTAAGCATTTGTGCGTTTACTCTGAAAATAGTGTACAATATACATAGCGTGTACAAAGATATATTTTCTTCATTTAAATATACAAGTATATAAAGTGTCTTATAATTTTGTCCAGTACTGTACCGTATATATACCTCGAGGTTTTCACCCCCTTAGTTGCCGCGCCATTGTCAGCCTCGCTTGGAATTCAATTCGAGGCCGAGTGAATTGCCAGTATCTCGAGAATACTCGCGGCAGCGCGACAAGGAGGTGTTCGTGGATGCAAAGTCGTAAATCTCCGGCCGCTAATTGAAACGATGTCGAAAGAAGGAAACGATAGCGCGCGCGAGAGAGCTTTCACCATCCAGGAGCTGTCCTAGCTGGCGCGGCTACCCAACGGGAACGGCTTCTTCCACTCGTTTTCTCATACCCTCTTTTTTTCTCTTTCTTTTCCTTTCTTTCTCTCTCTCTCTCTACCTCCCCTTATTCTGTTCCATCGTCAACAGACAAAGAAAGAGAGAGGAAGAGAGCAAGAGAGGAGTTAGTTTAGTGGCGTTTATAGTTCAGTTTGCGGAACAGAGAAGAATTCGTCGTGTTGTGGAAGAAAGTAGGAGAAGAACCTAGTATTCAGTTTCAGTGTGGCGTAGGCGGGAACGTACACTCGTGAGTCTCGAGTTACGACCGCTCGACAGCGAGCCTCGAGAGTGTTCGCGTTTTCGCCTGAGACGGCTTATTATAACCCTTTGTACCCTGCTAAGGCTTCTCCAACGGAGGTTTCTGGCCTTTGATCCGGCCAGAGACGATCGATCCGTATGCTCGCGACCAAGAAACTGTGAAGGTGCTGTACGAAAGGCACCGAAAAAAGAAGAAAGAAAAAAAGAAAGAAAGAACTTCGATAGTTCGCGGCATGTGTCATCTTCCCTCTCTTGCCTAGGTGTGTACGTGAGCTGCTTTAAACGGGCCAGAGACACAGAGAATCCACCGTTGCATCCTGCTTTTATTTTCACTTCGAACGCCTCTCCACTTTCCCCTTCTTACCGCTACGGCGCAACGCGACTTCAAGCCCTCCGCCATTCATTCGCGAAATCTCTCGAGCCAACCAAGCACCTTTTCAACTGGAAATGGGAACGCGATCGTTCGAGATACCGCGGTTAGGTTTTCGGACTGGTTCAACAAGTCCTTTTTTTCCTCTTTTTTTTCTTTCAAACTGTTTCCTCAGATCGGCCATGCCGAACGTGGACGCGATTTTTTTGCGTCCGAGTCTTTCCACGTGCAAGCTTTTCACGATGAAGAGAGTAATTTCTTTTTTTTCTTCTCCTCTTCTTCCCTTTTTTTTCTCCTGAAGAAGATTCTCCTAGGTTCTGTGGATGTTTCTGAGGGTAAAGAATTCTCCACGGTGGAGTGATGTTAGCATGAAGATTTACACCGTGGTAATTAATTGTACCAAGGAACGAGGCGTCCTGTTGCGTCTACGGAGTTGAGTTAAAAAGGGGGTTATTTAAAGCGTGAGGACTTCCTAGAATATACTGGCAACAGTTTCTCCTTTTACTTCTCCCTTTCATATTCTTCCTCAGTTTAATTTTAAGTATTCAACCGTGTGATTTCAATGAAATGTAATTTTCTTTTCCGCTTGTTCGTTTCATACTGTTTAGGATTATCACAATTGTAAACGTCGATCTGACGATTTCAAAGTGGTTTTCGTTTATTTTTCTCTCTTTTATTTTTGTTGAAAGGAAATGCTTTATAGGGCCATTCCAATCTTTGTCGCTTGTTCGCTTTTATTTTCACGGTTTCAGTGGCAACAGTTGTTTGTGTTTCTTTTTCCCCCGACTTAATACGTTGTCGATGAATGAAAAGCTGTTTCGTTTTATTTCCATATCAACCACGATTACTGACTGTTTCGTTTATCGTCGCGTATACGAGCCATTTAACGATATAATTGTTCCGCGTATTAAGTATTAAACTTCGTGGAAAATTCTGAACGTTCGTCGTTTGACGATTCACCGTGTTACTTTATTCGATCATTTTTCATCGATCGATAAGCTCGTAGATCGAAGTATGCAAATGTGTTTAACAAGGAATGTAACATTTTTTTTTTTTTTTTTTTTAGCAAAAGCCAATTATTTTACACGAGAGAACTTTTATCCGTTGGAACGAAACCGGTAGTTTTAAACATTGATTCGAATGTCACGGTCGGTTCGAACTTGAAACCAGCGCACGCTGTTCACCGCAAATTAGAATATTATATTTCAGGTTTATAATGAACATGTATCAAGCACTGTAATTACAAATCCCACGATGCGTATAATTATACATAGTTCCGTTTTAATCTGTGGAACGTCCGTGAAATTGCTGTCTCCGAAGCGAAATCGAATTATGTATGTACATTTCCTCGTTGCACGTGAAATTCAGAGTTTTCTCAATAATTCACGCGTGCACCCTTTTTCCTTCTTTTCATAGTCGCGATAATATCGATTCACCGAGTTTTCTCTTCGTTTTCGAAGTATTAAGTTACACGCAAGATCCAATTGTGCTTTTTTTAATCGACAATTTCTTTAACAATGATAACTATATAATATTAAGTCACTGAATTTTCCCTTCATTTACGAGATATTCAGTTACACAATTAGACTATATTTCTCTTTTTTAATAGGTGCGATAATGGTAACCATAAAATATTAAATCACCGAGATTTCACTTCATTTTCGAAATATTCAGTTACACAAATAATCCGGCTGTTTTTAATTTTTGTTAATAATCACGATAATGATAACCATAAAATATTGAATCACCGAGTTTTCCCTTCATTTCCGAGATATTGAGTGACAAATCATCCGGCTGCATTTTTTTTTTTTTAATAATCACGATAATGATAGCCATAAAATATTGAATCACCGAGTTTTCCCTTCATTTACGAGATATTAAGTTACACACACGTACATAATCTGCTTTTTTCTTATCGAACTTCGTATTTTTCCCTTGATACGTGACACTAATTTCAGCATCAAAATATAATTCATATCACGCAGTACTTACCGTGCGAATCTAATGGGTTTTCCCACACTTACGATCGTCAGTGTAAGTGAGACACCATGTGCACATATAAGAAAGTTTACCTGTGTAATCATGTATACAAAGGTGTGTGTGTGTACATATGTACACGTACAAATGGCGTGTTGAAATCGACAGGAGGCTCTTTAGGTATTTATTTGTAAGCCCGGGTATATAAGCATCGTGGGTTCTCGTGTTGTGCCATTCGGAGAGACCTCGACAACCGCCACTTAAGCGAAACGCCAGAGGGGTGGTTTCCTTCCCCCTGTATTCAATTAGTACACCGCACGAAATATCAATTCTATTGCTGGAAAGCTCCTTCGACGTTTTCGAGTATGGGGGAATAAGAGGATACTTTCCAGCGACCGCAAGCACTCATCTCGCCCAGTTACCAAACGCTGTTAATCCGTACAACTTAGTACTCTCCATTCGGTTTATCAATTGCCATTTCAGTCAACGGTTCATTTGCATACCCTTCGTGAAATGAGAATTGTTTCCTGCAATGCAACGAATATTCTTTCATTTGAGATAGAAATATCGAATTTTTTTACCCATTTTCTTTCGTTTTGGGAGCAGAACGACACTGAAAACTATTAACTTTCTGTTAAAAGAGATAGAATGATTTGTAATCTTTTTATCCTGTTGAAAAGACTTGTGTATGGATACAATGGGGATGCGTAAAATGTATTTCAAGACCTTTCAGATGTTCGTTCTTCTTTATTACCTCGTAGTTACAATGCTTTAGTACACGATGCGTCTCATGGAAACAAAGAGAGAGAGAGAGAGAGAGAGAGAGAGAGAGAGAGAAAGAGAGAAAGGAAAACAGCATTCATGGTATTGTATTTTTATCGGTACTGGCAACAGATAGAACTCGAAGCATGACAAATTTCAGGGATATATTTCGATCATTTATATCGCCGTGAATAAATATAAATACTAATGGCCGATGCGTCTATATATTTTCGTACGTTTGTCAAGTAAATACACAAAGAGAGTTTTCTCTGTCACAAAAAAAGAAAGAGTAGTAGATAAACTTTTCGAACAAAAATTTCCCCCAAAAATTAAAGAATAGGAAGAAAGATAGTAATAATAATATATCGACGAGAAGCACAGTTTCGAGTAACATTGCATTTTCTCCGTGATCATAACGAACGTTCTCTCGATATTTGGCAAACATTAATTCGGTCGAACGATTTTCTCCAACGTTTACGAACTTTCCCACGATTTCGTTTACATCGGTGAACTTACAAGAACCGTCAGCACCGTTAATTATTTCGATGTTTTAATTACACGCTACCCCTGTTTTCGTCGTAATCATTGTGCAAAAATTTCCGCGCGAACTGGCGAATCCGCTGCTACATATTCCGCAGGTTTGAGTCCAATTAGGAACTTCCGTTCTGTACTCCCACACCCCTTGTTTCAACGGATATCCCAACCCCTCTCTGCACGTACTACAACTTCTAATTTCAATCGTATTTACCATTTATGTGGCTTTATTCGTATTAATAATCGAATCCCGTTTATATTTCAGAACATGGACGTGGCGAAGGCCTTGGAGCGTTTGTTGAAACTAGCCGTGAGTATAATCCAATACGATCGAAAACAGAGCAGACGTACGCTGTCGACTGGAAATGCTAGACTATTCAAGTTATTAAACTGAGATTAAATCCGACGTAAACTATATTTATGGATCGTATAAAATATCTAATTTAATTTTATCGCTGGACAACAGATTGAAACACCTTTTTTTGCCGCTTTTTTTTTTTCTTTCATTGCGGAAAAGTAAATCGAATGAATGAGTATTGAAAAACTCGATCGAGTCGAAAAGGGATCTTACCGTTTTATGAATTAGTAAATCTGGTATTGGTATGAATGCAGTATTACTCGTAAGTATTTAATCCTCTAGTGGAAAGGATTAACATTTCACGGGGAAGAACAAAAGTGCAAACGATGCACGCCGTTGTAACTCCAAAATTTATTGTTAATTTCCATTCGGAGATTGATATTTGTTAACTTCACGTTACGTAAATTATTTTTATAGTCACAAAAAAGAATTTCGGGCTTTATAGGTTATGATAGTCCAGCTTTGAGAAATTCAGCTCCCTCAACATGAACAATGACCAATAAAAAAATGGAAGAGACGTTTGAAATATTTTTTCAGGAACTATATCGTACGAAGATTTGATCAGAATCGATGACATTCAGAAATTTAGTATCCCGTTTAACTCTTTGAGACACACGATTTAAAAAGAAAAAAACCCGAGTTGCACAGAATTTTTTCAACATAAAAAAGTGGGAAAAAACGTCAATTTCAATTATTTAACATAAAATATTACTCAAAAATGAGACAAAAATAATAACATTTCGATAAATCCTTTAATTACAGAGTGGGACATAAATAATCCCACTGTGAAACTAATGTTTTAAACGAAAGTTATCGAAATACATCTTTTTTCAACTTCCTAATACATTTTGACTTGTATACATTTTTGTTTTCACTTATTTACACATTTACCGGTACTTCGTAGCATTGCCAACTGGATAAACAACTTCAAACAAAATATTAAACTGCACGACTATGAGTAACTCTTTGAGATTAACTGGGTTAAAATATATTCCAAAAATTAAGCAAAAGGTGGGACAGTTTCTAACCCACCTAATTCCAAAGAGTTCAAAAGAACTGGCAAGTTTAAAAGCACTAAGATCCAAGCTAATTTATATCGAGCTTCTTCAACACGCTCCTTCACAAACGTCGAAATCCACGTTCTCATCAGAATTACTAAACCTTCCTCGAACGAACGTTTCCCGTTTTCATCTCGTACTTTCCCTCGACAGCGTACGGCGAGTCCCCATACACACATACGTAACATCCTTGCACCCGTGTTCTCCATCCACCTCCCCTTCCCCCAGATGAATCGTTCGAAGACCTCTTAGGCGGAAAGCCCCGGAGCAATATTTGCGAATTCAATCTCCTTTTCGTTGTGTTCGCGAATTCGGTCTCTACGCGAACCGTCGACATCGTCGACGTCGTCGTTCGATCTTCAGCGTCTCTGGGTGGCGTGTCGTCGATAAGTGCGCCGCTTAATACCACGTCGTTGCGAATCTCACCTCCTTTCTCTCTTTCTCCCTTTCTCCCTTTCTCCCTCTCTCTCTCTCTCTCTCTCTCTCTCTCTCTCTCTCTCTCTCTCTTTTCACCACGTGGATAGACACGGTGAACGCTTTAGTTTTCGCGTCGGCGGAACGTGACGCGGCTAGCATGGTTTCAATGCATCCTCTTCTCACCCTTTCTCCCACCGTCTATCGAAACTTTCCTACGAATTCATGATTCAACTTTCCTCTACCCTCGTGTACAACGCCTCGGTCTCCAGGCGTGAATTATAACCACGCGGAAGTCGTAGACTTCTCCGTGTGTAACAGAGTTTTCCCCCGGTTAAACGCGGTGTGTTTTGTTTGGCTGCGCCATTGATAATCGGAGCCATTCGCTCGAAGGGTGAGTGTATTCTCTCGGTTTTCGTAATAAGATATTCTTTCCCTCTGTGTTGAGAGAACCGGAGGCGACGTTCCTCTTTTAGGGAAAGAGAAAGAAAAGGAGAAATTGGTTCGTCGATTCCGGAAGTGGAAGGTAACGTAGCATACCGGTGTACACGTATAATTCTCTTACGAACTTCAGTATTTCCTGACTGATTCTTAAAGGAAACGCTCGAGACGAGCGAGAGACGTCTAAAGGCGAAATTTCTACGTTATTCAGGAACATTTTCGTCTGAGACTAACAGCGTTTCTTGTCACTTTCCCCGTGTGCACCGAATAAATTTCGGGTGTCTTAATTCCTCCAACGTTAACACACCTTAGCTTAGTCGATTGTGCAACGGTCTCGCGAACCGTGAAACACAGTAGCGATAGAAAATCTGCGTGTATCGCGATTTCTCGTGGGCGTACTTCGTACACAAAGGGCTTTGTCGAGCTTCGGCGTTCTATTATGTGTACACGTGTGTGCGTGTGTGGATGAATTTTATCGGATTTCGAGCGGGAAATAACCGCGTTATCCCATAACCATCGACGTAAACTCGGAAAACACAGCTTCATAATTTGACACGTAACATTTGCGGATACCATTAAAGCCACGAGCTCGATATACCCTCTCACTTCGGCTCCCTCTGCTTTCAATGCGTTAATTAAAATTTTCACTTCGAGTTTACAGCGATAACAGCATACACGGTCTCGCGTACGTACATAGCAATGGGTCCCACGATGCGTGAAACAGGCGTATCAAAGGAACAACGTCCATCATCAACGATAAAAACCATTAGATTAATTCTGTATAATGTAATATCGTGGTTGTGTTCCATCCAACTCCACGTACATATACACACATTTACTCTTATGATAAACCATTGTGCTGAAACGAGGGTTGAGGGTCATATTAATGGAAGGGTAATCAGAAAAATGGCTTTTCCAGTTGGATCCTGCCCGCAACATTTTCCTATATTAACGTGAAAGCTAGCGCACGCGTGAACAAGTGTCGCGCAAATAAGCGCCTGTCATTGATAATGGACGGAAGGATTTTTAATTTGGTTCGGGTGGAAGGGAAACGTGTGAACATCGAGATTTATGGCCGACGCGGTGGTATTTCTGTGACAGTTTGTGTTATAGCTAATATCACGCGACGATTGGAATGTTTAATACCGCGTGGGTGTCGAAAGGGACGCGTGAACGCACTCGAAACCGCTCGTCTTTTCCCGCGAACGTCCTCATTTACAGTTCAGAGGCCAATCGAACGGGGAAACGAACGGACGATAAATGAAAGATCAATTGGCTCGTAAAGGAGACTATATTCTCCCTTGTTTGGACCCGCGGGAAAATACGAACAAGCAGCCGCAAGCGAAATGATGTCACGTGTACTGGGTGATTCGTGTAAAGTGATTTCTCGCTTTCTCTATTCGTATAGATTCCTTTTTTTCCGTATAAAAGGAGAAGTATTAATCCTCGAAAGATTTGACTATATTTTATGTTTGACTCTTGGCTGTTTAATCGAAATACCAGCTAATAAAAAATACTTATTAAATATTTGTTAATACTCCTTGCAACTTTCTTAGTCGCTACGTATATTAATCTAGAATATTCACAGTTGAAACACAGCGTTAAATAAAAATATTGTGATGTATAAAATTTTCATACGATAATTTTCAGTTTTAAATTGAATCTGAATTTTGAGCAAAATGCGAATTTAATTAATCACATAATCCTTCCTTTCTCACATTTGCACTATAATTTGCATCACGAGTATGATTCGTTATTACAAGGCAAAGGATCAAAAATGAAAATTATATCAACGTTTTTCAATAATTAATTTTTATTTTGCAACTTGTATATCTCGCAAGAAAATAAAGATTCTTTTCAATCATTATGTTGTCCATACGTTTGATACATTTGAGCGACACAGAGTACGCGAGAAATTTCAAGAAAATCAGAAATCGTTGCTTAGACGAAATTGCTCTTCCGTTAACCAATACATCTACCAAGTTTTAGTCGGGCTTTATCAAACTTTACACGACACTTCTGTTTCCGTGAACCGGCACAGTTTGAAACTTCAAGTGTCATCGTCCGTTCCTCAAGAGCCACCCTGTATATTAGCTCGCGTCTTGCCAGTTGTGTTAGAGGCACTCCGCCGCGACGTCCGTCGAGGCCGACGGCCCGATTCCCATTCGTTCGTCGTTACTCGTGCTCGTTATTCTCTCGTTAGTCCGAATGCTCCAGATCGAAACTAGCCAGCCGTAGTGTTTCGATCAGTGAGCCGGACTCGGTGAACCGAATTCAATTATATGACTTGGTCCCAAAGCGACTACCACGAACGTCCTCCTGGAGCGTGTATAATAGTACCCCCTTCGTTGTTCACCGCGTTGTTGGTTGTTCGCGATTAAAGCGCCGGCCAAAAAGCCACGCATCGGCGAGCTTCGTTAACAAATTTTTCCCGGGCACCAGTTAATTGGACCCATCGCGTCATTAATTATCGACGTCTGCGGCTCGATGTGCAAACAACGGTCTGGCAGTCCCGTAGAGAAAAATCTCTCTCCTCTCACTCCCTCTCTTTCTCTCGTTCACTCCTCTCCCTTTCATTCTCTCTCGCGTGAGCGCTCTCTCGTTCACTTTCTCTTTCTTTTTCTCTTCTTTGCGCGTGAGTACTTTTTCACGTTCTATCTGTCTCACGCAGTCTCTCTCTCACGCTCCTTCTCTCTCGCGCGAGCGCTCTCACGCGCTTCCTCTTTCCCGCTGCCTTTCTTTCACGCTCCCTCTCTCTAACGCGAGCGCTCTTTCTTTCTTCCTCTCTCGTCTCTCTTTCGAATAGAGAAGCAAAAACGACCTCTCCTTTAACTGTCAAGTAATTCCGAAAAAAAGCAGCATTATCGCTTATGATTTTATCCGAAGAACGAAATCGACGAGTAATAATCGCCCACTAAGAGGGATATCGGTTTGAACCCGGAAATATAAGTGGTCCTCGGTTCCTCGAGGCAAGTGCAACGAAAACTCCTCTTCCAATCTCATAAGTCACGCCATGAGAAAGATTGCTCATTCTCAGGACGCCTTCTTTTGTCCCCTCTTGTTTTCGACCCTCTTCGCGCGCTGCCATGTCGAGAGAAACAGTGAGAGAGAGAGAGTCTAAAGCGGGGAAAAATAATTGTTTACCGATCGACCAGCGAAATCAGTGAAGGAGGAAAGGTCTTGGGGTAAAAGAACAGAAAGCTTCGAAAGTAGAAGAAAACAGAACCCACCTATATTGGATACGCACAACCCTCATGCAGCGAATCCTTATTTTCGTTTACACCGCAAATAACTGCAAGGCTAGTTTCATCGACTCTAGACGATGACTGGTGGTCGGTTAATTGCGGTTCTTATATACCAAAACGTTCTCTAAACTTCGAAGACAGAGAAGATCCTTCTTCTCGAACCAAGACGATAGATCGACGCGAGGAAGGGAAAGATGGTGGTGGTTTGGAAGAAGAAGAAGAAGAAGAAGAAGAAGAAGGGGTTTCGGTGCTGCAATGTAGGACGAGACTTTAATCTCGTCGTAATGGGGAAACGCAATTTTCCTGCAGTCCGCTGCCAACGAGGTCGTTTCCTTAGATCGATCTGCTTTATACGAGCATGTCCCTTCGTTCCGTCCACTCGACCCTCGTTTCGGAATCTCTTTGACGCGCTCGCGACTGCCCCTCTGACGAAAAAGAAAAGAGGGGAGGAGGCCAGGTGAGAGAAAGAGAGAAAAAGGGAACATGAAGGGATATACAGGATTGCTTTTCTTTGCTCTTTTATTCGTCAACCTTGTACCTAGAGTATCCTTTCCTTCTCTGTTCTTCCCTTATCCGTTGTACTACTGATTCGTTGCTGGTCGTCCTACGTTTCGCTGTTATGTATGCTTTATGCATATATACGGAACGAACGATCGATCGATTTCCATCAATAATGCAGCTATATTGGATTCAGGAATACGACGTAGAAGGACCCATTGAATATCCGATATGTACTTACCTATGACTGAATGTAATATAGATACGAACAGAGAAGCTGCTACCATTAGCCCGTTGTGGAAAAAAGACGCGTAGTAGTTCTGGACGATCTGACTTCGAAGCATCGTCTGTTTTATACTCTTGGATTACTGTGCCTTCTTCGGTTTCGTTTGGAGACAATTTTTGACGGGAATGGAAATATCTACTAACAATTTCTTTTTGTTTCTTTCGCTGAAGTGGATCGGAATTATTGTGAAATGTTTCATGGAAGATCTTCTTAGAAAAAGAAAAACAAGAATAGAAAGAAAATCTTTTTTATTTGCGAACAGTAATTAATTATATTACGAGAATTGATTTAATTCGGCAAGAAGTTTCTCCGAGTTACATATGAAAATAAAATATCATTTATCAAGATACCAATTACCGAAGTAAATTTCTCAGAATCACACGCACAAACGAAGTATTACTTGCCGTGAAGAAAAAGCGCGGTAGAAAATGTCTGGCAATTTTTCACCTCTCTAATCGATATTTTCCATTTTCTTCCAGACCCCACGTTTCACTTTCATTTCCTTATTTTTTCGGTGCGTTTTTCTTTTTTCTCTCCCTTTACTCTTTTTCTTTTTCCTTTCCGTTCACTGGTGCCCCCGCGGGAGCACGTCACGTAGTATTTACTGCAGCAGCGGCAGCAGCAAGGTCTGCGCGGCTGTGTAATCTAGAAAGAGGAGTAGCTGTTATCGTGTGAAGAACGGGATGTAAGAATAACAATCAGGAACGGGAGAAAAATTGAGCAAACTTTATAGACGTCGTGTCGAGATGACGGCGAAATTGCCCGATCCTTTAACCTTGTCATTATTTCTCTGCCAGGACGCCAAGCGATACAAGAACGTCCTCCTATCAGGAATCGATCTTTCTCTCTCTCTGTGTCTCCCTCGCTCTTTCTCTCTATGTTTACTCTTTGAGCCATGAGACGATCTCTTGAAAAAATATTGCTTTAATAACAGTACAATCTTCGGTGCGCTAATATTTGATACGAAATGTAAGCACGTACAGTTCCGTTTGGTTAGAGGAATAGATATGTTTGACCACACGTTGCTTCGAGTAATAGTCGAATCCTGCATTTTCATCGAGTACTCGTGTGACACTTTCCCCACACGTGAATCATTTCATTTTCTACAGGAAACGACGATGTCATAAAATAATCGAAATTTTCTTTTCCGATTCATTTTCACTTTGCTTTAGATGAGTTCAGATGTCATTAATCATGAGGAGACCAAAGTCGTGGTATCATACATCTCTTGACGTATAAAAAAGAAGTTGTAGTTGTACATAAAAAAAAAAACACAAGTAGTATTGAAAAAAATTATTAAACAGTAAAATTCGTCTCTTGAAACGATGCAAATGACGTCAGAAATTTCTTCTTTTGCGTCACGATTTTTTTGTGTTTGCACCGTTTTTTTTTTGTTTTTTTTTAAATGAAGATGAGCTTCAATTTTTTAAGTGGGACGCTATACATATTTTTTTTATATCACATAAAAGTGAGTGTCAAGACGAATTCATTTGTATACGACATGATTTTTAACGTTATACGAAGTCAAAAATGGCAGAAATATTTTGAATATTATTGACAAATCGGAACAAAATGGAAACAATTCAGGTTGGATTCCTTTGTTATTAGGTTGACGTGTTATTATGGCGGGAAAGGCGTTTGCTTGCGCATAGAAATTAAACCTGAAAGGTGAAAGCACTATAATTTACTAAATCTACCGCTCAGTCTAAAATCTCTAATAAATTCCTCTTAGTACATTTCATCGTTTCATCTCGCATTCAATACCACCTGAAACAATTTAGGCGTTCATTAAAAATGAAACACTCTGTAGTGTTCTCCGTTGATTAAAACATCCCCCGTCAAAGAAGACGTAAAATCCAATGAACAAAGAGAAAGAAGAAACAAAAACAGCAAAGAAATAAATAAAAGAACATTGTTACAATGTAAAAATTTCCCATGGTACCTGCGAAAATGTTCGCACCCAGAGAAACAGAACAAAGCGTGTAACATGGACGAGGTGGTGTGGCTAGTCCATTGAAAAGAACAGGCTTAATAGGAAAACTTCGTTGCCACGAGGCGAGCAAACGAACCGAGAAAATTCAAATTCACCCCAGCTCTCTCGCTTTACCACGTCGCATATCATCCGCCAAGATTTTCCCCTTCCTCCATTGACCAACCCCCCTGGAAATGTGTTACGTGCTACGTGAGCTTTCGAACGACGTGGTGTTTCGTTTCTGAGATAGCCGCTGGTCAGGAAGCCGAGGCTGAAAAGTTTATTCGGCCGCTTTTTCCTTTGTGGTATCATCGGCGTATCTCAAACGGTTTCACCAGGCTGGTTTTATTCCACGGCTTCTTTCCCTTCGTACGCTTCGGTGTCTCGTGCCACGGTTCCCCTTTTTCTTCCCTGCCCGGTATGCCCGAGGTAAACGAAATTAAAACGTCGAGGTAAGTTTTTGCGGCGAGTACGTGGACTGTTGGTCGCGTAGAATGAGACGATGATAAAACGGGAGGATGGGGGAGGGAGGGTTGATGAAAGAGAGAAGGGACAGAGAGACACAGTTGGAAAAAGGCTGTTTGGATCCGTTGAAGAAGAAGAAGAAGAAGGAGAAGAAGGCCGAGAGCTGTGTTCTCCCTCTCTTTTCATAAAAGTGCCACGAATGCCTGCCGGCAACGGAGACTTGACCTTTGTGCCTTGGCAACATTATTAAGTCCTTTGGAGCGCGTAAAGAGCCACCAAGAAGCAACGAGGATGCCTCCTGTTGGAGAATTAGGGGAGACATTCGGAACGAAATAACTTCGAAATTCTTGGCCGGACTGAGGTTGGTCAGACCGAAAGAATCCACCTCATCTCGTTGCCTGTCTTCTTGTTTTTTTCTTTTGTTTCTTTTTTTTTCTTCCATCTGTTTGTGGATATTATTTCGCAGCAATTTTTCGGAGACACCTCGTTGTCTGAGGTACGCGAGCTTTTTAATGAGACCTGTGGAATTACCCTCCAGTTGGAGGTACTTTTGGTGTAAATAAGGATGGTACTTTTTCTTTTCTTCTTTAACCACCTTCGTGCAGGCATGTCAGACGAGGCTAATCAATGTATATCGGTGTTTCTGGTAATAAAAGGTTTTGAGACCATCATTTTAGCAAGATTCATTTTTTAACGAGTTGAAATTCTACAAAAATTGAAATATTCACGGGTTATGATGTATGTATGTATATACAAAATTGAATATTACTTACGAACGAAAATTTTCAAAATAATGAAAACCACTGCGGGACAACAGACGCGCGGGAAAAAAGAAATTTATTACTGAACCTAATTAGAACACTGTTGCCGTGATTTCAAAGGAAATAGGAATTGATTATTTCTGTTTCGAACGAACTATGTTTTAAAAGTAACAATAAATAGGCAAACATGCATTATGTGACTGAATATAGTTCATATCAGCGATGGTGTCATTTATTTTATTTTATTAGTATATCTTAGTTATGAAATAATTTTCAAACTACTATTCAGTTATTCAAATCAATCTTGATCAACTTATTATTAAAATAAGCGATGTCAAATTAGTAGAGCTATTGGATGGAGAAGAGTAGAAATAATAAAATCTCATGATGACGCTGCACGGGAATTAACAGCGCCGTCGTGAACTAACCTAACCGCGTTCCATTAGTTCTTTGTACGAGCCATTAGCAGGTCATTTTAAATATTCCGCTAAGGTGAAAGAGTCGAGGATGTTACGACTGAACGACTATCATATTTCCTTTCTTCCTTCCGTCTGTTCCTTTTCCAAAACTAGTGCTATGTCTGCTGACAGTGGTTAAGAGTAATGCGAAATTGCACGAGCCGCCTCGAGGCTGCTGGAATGGAATATCGAGAGACGTGAATTTGTGCCGGATTAACGAGTCTCTATGCCTCTGTCGTTCTTCTACAAAGATACGAAACAAAAGGAAATAAAATATTGGCCTTCGGCTATACGACTGCCGCGTGTTATACACATTTTTCTGATCTAACAAGGATCGACGCGTGTTACGTTATGTCGTCGCGCGGAAAACCTTTCACTGACGGTAATAAAAGAGATGAAAGCGACTTCCATTTAGCTGGTTCCCTAAATAAATGTTCGCCGTGTGATATATGATGCGCGTTGTAACTCGCAAAGACGCGTTTTTTATATAAATGCAGGATGTTACAGAAGCATAGGTATACGGCAAGAGAAACGAGAATGCTTAGCGAGACAGGTATACAGAAATTAAATATTTTTGGTATAATTCATTATTCCACTCGACATTTCGTTGTTAGTACAATTTGTTTATTTTTTTTAAATAAATATTATTCGGTGAGCTGAACGACAGAATTTTGAACGAAATTAATTCACACACACGTTGCTAATTTACGATTTTATAATAGTGTTCAATGTGTTAGTGTTACGTATAGCTAAAAAAAAAAAAATAAATAATTCAATAATAATAGAATAAAAAATAGTACGATAAATTTGAAGTATTTTCGCTTAATTTCGCTACATTTTAACAATTTACTTAGATAAAATGAAAATTCCACTTTAATTGTGAATTGGCAGTTCAATAATCAGGAATCTAATAGAAAAGCTGAATTGTATCAGAAATAACAGCTAATAAATAGGAATGCAACAATGAAAGAAAAGTAGAAAAAAGTATTTAAAATATGCCACGACCAATTCAAGAAATTTAAACAAATTTAAATAATTTGCAGAAGCTTTGAAATTCTTATTAACAGTACTTTTTATTAACAATTTATTCATATGATCGATCTGTAAAAAGAAATTTATTTCTACACCTAACAGTATTAATTTCAGCTCTACGAAAAAAGTCTGTAACAAAGATTTCACACATTATGTATAAATCGACAATTGTTCACAAACATTTTTGTTTCTTTCCAACGAGATCAAGCAGCTCATATGATCTTCCACTAACATTATTAAACAATCCTGTACTTTTCTGTGTTTACAGATACCAAATCATTTGGTCTGGTTATGTTTCTTCTACTTGTTGTACCATTCGGGCCTCAATATGGTAGGTGAACTGTTGCAGTTCGCCGATCGAAATTTCTATGGCGACTGGTGGAACGCCTCTAACATCGATATTTTCTGGAGATCATGGAACTTGCCTGTGCATCGATGGGCCGTGCGGTAAGTGTCGTTGATTCTGATGCTCCCATACCGTTGTCAGATCTCGATTTTGTAACAACTGGCCTACCCATATCTGGTAACTGAACGAGAGTGGCCCTTCAAAGCACGATCGAAAAATAGCAGGTTGTAGAGGGGTTAGATCGTAGATTGCACCGATTCGAAATAGGAGGCAACGTTTACGTTTAGGCGATAGCGCCACGGTAGATTACACTGTTTTGATTCTATCTTGCTCGGTGTTGCACCGTAGTACCAGCAATTTCGGTATTTTAAGTTGCCGCAGGATTTTATCGTTTCAAGGCTAACCTTAGATTTTCGCGAAACATTTCGGTTATTCGGGAAATTTCGCAATACCGCGAGAAGCGTGAGAGATTGAAAGGGATAAATTAAAGGGTAAATCGTTCGTGAGTAGCGCGATTAAATTAAGATTAATGGTAAACTCGCAGATTTGTTCGTGGTTGTTCAATTTATTCGACCTTGGCGTACGCAGATCTGTTCTTTCTATGAAACAATCAACGATTGATCGTGTTAAAATGCTGCATGTTGATTAACTCAGGTGATTGTTTTTCATTTTCTTTCAGCTCAAGCTTGTTTCCATTTTAATTGCGTTATTATCAATTATATCGGGCACTGAATATCATTCGTTGTACAGACTGCTCTATTATAATCATTTCATGCGATTTATCGTGCTCATAATTAAAAAAAAAAAGAGTATACAGTGATACAATTGAAATGTAGCAGATTTTATATGAAAAGATAAGTTAAATTTTTTCATATGTGACTTTGTTTTCGGGTAAATTGACTTGGAAAAATCTATCTATCTAAAGTATACTTAATTGACGCGTTTGTTAGAATTAGATATACATTGAAAGTTGCTAATTCGAGTTTTAATCATCGCTCGAAAAACGAAAAATTTCGTCTTTCCATCAATTCTTTCGCCCAATCTCATTCCACCGTTTCCAACGTTAACGTCCAATCAAACGATCCGTCCAAACGAACGCATTAGACTAATTCAAACGTATACACGTATATCAGTAGTCGGTTTTTTGACCAGGGAACCGTAAAATGTTTCTTCCCTCGTGTCGTGAATGGCTGTTAGTATACACGAAGGGGAAATGGAACGAAGACAGCTTGAAGGTGTGGTAAATAGGGAGGATGAGGAGGGTGAAAGATGGTAGGAAGGAAAAGTAAGGGAAAGAAGTTAGGTATCCAGCCGCGAGTCGTACTTTTGATCGAGCTTCTTTCCGCCTAAGCGGCTAAACTTCGTTAACGAGTGTGCCCCGCTTTAAAGAGATTTAATTACATTTTTCGCGAGAACCCGGGCCTCTGTCTAGCCTCCAAAAAGGAAGAGAAATTTCCGTGAATCAGAGACTTTTCCTGCACCTGCACACCCTCTCCTCGACCGCCGCCTCTTTTTAACTCTCGTGGAAACTGCTGCGCGGCTAATTGTTTTAGCTTCCATCGTACCTTTCTCTCTCTCTGTCTCTCCTTTCCTCTCTTTTTCTCTCTTTTTCTCTCCGGCTCTCTCTCTCTCTCTCTTTCTCTTTTTCAGTCACCAACCTTTCTACGTTCATCTCTCTCTTTATGTATGTATGTGTATATATATAACTGCTGTCACTCTGAGTAGTACTTTTAATGTCCATGTAAAGGGTGAAAAGGGTGTCGGCCGGTGGCTTCTGTTTGAAAACTATTCTGCTGCGAAATGGAACCACTTCATGGTCCATGTGACGCTGGATCTTCTGCTCCAACGTTTATTTCGGAAAGTTCATTCGTTGACAAGTTTACGCACCTACGTTGGGACATTGACGTAGCCTTTAATTAATTTTCCACGTGGTCCCTTCGTCGTTTTCACTTGCTGACGGGTTTTATAATAGATATGGCGCGAGGAGTTATTTTGTTTCTTCTTCTTTTTTTTTTTGTATTGCCAAGTGTTTATCTAACCGATGGTGCACGAGAGCTTTTGAAGAATTACAAACGAAGTTGAAAAGTTACGTTAAAACGTTTCGTTGTACTGTAACATTTACAATCCTCTACTGTAGAATACACTTGTTTTTTTTTTCTGGAAAATGAGGAAACGTGATTTTTCACCGTTGCAAGCGTCCAAAGTGAAGTGTATCGTACAGGTGAAACTCGCCTCGTTTAAACTTAGCAAAGCATCTTTCGCAGGTTGGAATCGACACGGCAGATTTTCCGACACATTGCAAATGCTTTTTACCGTATTTGTAATGTCCGTTCCCCCTCGAAACTGATACAACATGACAAGTGAATTGTACTTTTCCATGTTCATTTTCACATTTACAATAATTCGTTCGTTGAAATTAATTTTTGTGGTAAATAAAAGCTGATTATTTATGTCACTAAAGCGATAATCTATTGTTTCTATAATATAACGACGATCGCACAATCTATTAGAAACCAGTTGAAACTTCTACACTCATCCAATAGAATCGTCGCAAATTATAAAAAAAAAAAATCCACACAGCGATGCGTTATTCTCAATATTCTAATAAAACGTATACAAAGGAAGATTGAAATTTAAAACATTCAGACCTATCGAAATTTTTCTATAATTGAATATTTTAACGTGACTTTTTGCTGAGTATTTTTATTTTCGTACAGTATAAGTTACAGAAATCATGGAAAATCAAGTGTTTTTTATTTAAACAATAAGATCACCTCAATTAAATTTACAAAAGAAAGAATCTTTATTTCACACGCTATGTTTATTACTCGCATTTCTATATATTGAATAAACCTATGACTCTCTATGACAATATCCTTCGAGCCATTTACCACCCTTCACGTCAAATTTCATATTCTCCAGATTTTCCATAACCTCGCCCGGGAAATCTTGTGCAAGATACACCCCTTTCAGACAAGCGGAAGCTTTCGCTGTGGTCCTGTGCTTTTTATCCCCATACGTCTTTCCCGTCATCGTTCCATTGGATTATGCATCGCTCGCTCAATACAATCAGCAAAGTTGCAGGAAACTTTCCATATAGGGCCTTCCAGTTTTCCGCCGGTTTTGCCGGTGTGCACGTGCCACTAACAACTCGCACCGCTGCCGTAGTGACGAAGGTTCCGCGTCGCGACACACGCGGGAGAGACGTTTTTACTTCGAAAGTAGCGCCGTGGAAAGTTTAAATCCTCGAAAAAGTAGCCGTGGAAAAGTTGTTATTGCGAGGCCATGGGAAGCGAGGGTTGGTGTTGTTCCATGGAAGGGTTGAAATCCAAGGATCGAAGGGTTTTCTTCACGAGTGAGAACGATACAACGATGAAGGAGGAAACGATAATTCTCCGTCGACGAAAAGAAGGAAATATCACTCCGCGTAGAACAAGGATTCGATATCGAGAGAGGAACGATTAAGTTGACGTTCGAGACGGATCCATCGAGGGTGGATCTCATCAAGTTGCAATTAACTCAATTCCGAATAATTAACTCGAGCAAAAAACAGTAATCGGCTTTACCTTACACCGTTCTCGACTCGGAACTTTTCCCCTAGGCTCGAATTTCATCGTTCCTCGTTTTCTGTCCCTCCCCCGGCTACGTATACTTCCTGTTTGCACCTGCGCCTTTCACCCTCGCGTTCTTCTTCCCTCGTTTTCCTCCTTCTCTCCTCTTTCTTTCTTCCTTTCCCTTCTCGCTCGAGATATGCAGCTGCAATTGCAAGCTGCAACTGGCACGCAGCCATGCGACCGCGGTAGCGACGCGGGGTCGAGCCGGGGAGATGGTAACGGACGCGAGAGGTGAAAATGGAAAAGCCTGCGCGCACACACACACACACACACTCACACAGGTACAAACAGACAGAAAGACGCAAAGGAGATGGACGCAGACGACGGAAAACTGGCGGGGGAGAGGAGGTCGACTCCGTCGTCGTCGTCTTCGTCGTCGACGACGACGTCTTTTCAGGTTTGTAATGGGAAAAGCCGATACGCATCGCGGTGCGCGCACTTAAGGCTGTTTATTCCCTGCGGCACTTATAATGCCTCTATAACTGGAAGATATTTCGAAGCGTCTTTTCCATGAACGACGAGAACCGGGAGTCTAGAGAGAGAAAGGTGTACAGTCAGATTGAAGGTGGTGAGAAGGGGAGGGAGAGGTAAAAACGAAACAGGAGAAGAAAGGGAGGGACGAGTCGGAGGAAGGAACGAGGGGTTGATGTTTCGCGGAGAAACGAGGAGAGTGGATCTTTAAAGAAAAGGAATCTTTTCTTCGCGGCAACGAAACCGTCCACGACGACGACGTCCCACCTTTGAATTTCCTTCCTTCCTTCTTCCGTTTCCCTCACTGTCCCCTCTCCTTAACCTCCATAGCAACGTTTCTCCTTTTTCTTCTTTTTCTTCTCTCTTTTTTTTTTTAACCAGATCTTTCTTTTTCTTTTCTTTCTTTTTTTTTTGTTCCTTTTGCTTCAGCCGCCTTCCAGCTTTCTTCCTCCCAATGCACCGCCACTGATAACCGAGCCGGTTAACGATCTCTTCCTGTTCCTCTTTCTCCGTCTACGTTTGTCTCTATGTCGTTTTCCTCGTAGCGCACACCGAAGTGTCGCTATTCCGGCAAACTTGCACGGTCATTGCTTTAATTTTTCAAGACGATTCCAGGCCCGCGTTGATCCTTAAACGCGACGCGTTCCTCCTTATCTAAGCGCGAGTTTTTTCTGGGGCCGCTGCTTTGTGGCGCAACATAGTAATAGGGGCGACTGTGTACGGCGAGGAAAACGTTCTCCCGGGGTATTTCTACTGGCGCGGTGAAATCGCCTAGGGAAACGAGCCCAGGGAAACGGTCGATCCTTTCTATTAAACTGACGCATAATTTCACATGGTTAAATCGTTCGAAGTGTACGGATACGTTTCTTTCTTTTCTTCGTTGTTTCTTTTTTCTCTTTGTTGCTTTTCTTTTTTTCTCTATTTTAATTCATTACAGGCACTTGTACGTACCCGCCATTGAGATGGGTTATACCAGGTCAACCGCCTCCATGATTGTATTCTTCATTAGCGCCTTCTTTCATGAATATCTTGTTAGCGTGCCGTTGAAGACGTTCAAGACGTGGGCGTTCATGGGAATGATGTCTCAGGTAGGACTCGTTTATGTAACACTGTCAATTTTAATATTAAAATGTTCCTGTCTGGTCGATTTAGATTTATTAAACTTTACATCACGAAACTGTGGTTTTTTTCTCTTTTCTTTTTGTTCTTTTATTTTAAGGCTATCGTAATTCTTTTTAACGGAAGCTTTTTTAAAAATTAAAAGAATGCCTTAAGTCCATTTACGGCCACCAAAAAAGCTTCTACTTTTTAAAATGATACCTACTAAGCTGATTGGGTTAGTAAATCGCAGATCTTTTTAAAAATATCATACTGCCATGTTACCGGTAACCAATATTTTTAAGCTCAAACGCGAACCCTTAGATATCTGAATTAAAAAACAAATGGACTTAAGCCACTTTCAAAAAATAAACGGCTCACATCTATAAACAAACGTAAGCCTTTTCATTGCGATATATATATATATATATATATTTAACCAACGTGCTTGCATCGGACTTCGTAGTATTAAAAAGCACAGAAAAAGAAAATGAAATGACACGTAGATCCCTTTAACAATCTGGTATTAAAATTATCAATCAGCTGTACTCAGCACGGGTAAGGTTTAATCAGAGTTCTCACTGTGGCGAGTGTGCTAAAAGAAATTTTAATCGAGCAATTTCTTCGTCAAACATTCAATTATACAAGAACGGCAAAGAAATCCAACCTGCCTCTCTCACGAAAGTTCCCCTGTCGCGAAAGAATCGTCGATTCTTTTCTTTTTTTCCCCCTTTTCGGAAGCGATCCAACTGTCACGAGGGCGGGAGTGGGATTAATATTAATTTGCAGCAGCCAGCCACTAGGTAGAAACTTTTTAATTGATTTTCCAGATGCCATTATCAATGCTAAGTAAGCACGTGGAGAAGAATTATGGTGCCAGATGGGGCAATATCATAATGTGGTCGAGTCTCATTATCGGACAACCACTTTGCATACTGATGTATTATCACGATTACGTGATAACTCACTTCGGCGAGATACTACTGGCAGAGGATTACTACGTGGTATAACAGCGAAAGGCGAGGCTGAACGCGAATCGGCGATTAGAAGAGGCAACGAAGAAGGATTTCTTTCGTCGAAGGGGCCATACTCACCACTGTTCCATCAATCCTATAAATTACTTCCTTTTTTTTTTCTTCCTTCTGGTTCTTTCATACTGTAGCAGACTTTATCCTCCCCCCACTTCCTCCTTTCCCTTTACTCGTGCTAATATCGTATACCAGCTATTTTTCAAAGCGATTTTTCGACGTATACACACGAGTCGTCCAGGTGTTTTTCTTTTTTTTTCTTTTTCTCTCGATTTTAACCGAGCGTGAACGACGGGAAACGACGACGTTCCTTACGCGAAACTCTAAATCACTAACAGATGCCTTAAGTATTGCGCGAGTGATACATCGACACACGATCGAGATCGATCATCGAGGAGAGGATTTATTGTATATGAGACGTAAAAAAGAAAAGGAGAGGTACAATTTGAAAGTGTTGAAGCGTATACGATTTAACGTTCTATTGTACTTTCTTCTTATTGTGTAGTAAGTGTGGTGATGGTAATGTTCAACGATGGAAATATGTATAACGTTCGATAATTCGCAAGCGTGCTACTGGCGGTCAAGATATTTAACTAATTGTTATATATGTATACGATGGACGTACAGTCGGTGACAAAAGTTTTTGTGCGCCTCTTTGAAATAGAATAACTTTCTTAAAATTGGGCCTAACGACTTGGGTTTTCCTTTATCGAGAGGTTTTCTTTAGAAGAAGCTTTGGAAAGTTTCTTGAGAAGCGTTTGTTAGACGACGTGTAAACAAGTTTTTGACAAAAAGAAAAATTGAAATCGGTCTAAATTGCAAGCACGGATCGCTTGTTTTACCAGCTGGTAATGAAAACTTGAAAAATATATTTTGTAGATTTATACATACTGAAAATTTAATTGAAACCGGTTAGCTTTACTGTGAGCTACAAGCATTTAAAAATGACGAAAATCGCAATTTTTCGCGATTTAAATCGAACCTTTCATACAACTTTCAGTGCCTATTGCTTGTTTCTGCGTCGATCGATTTCCATGAAATTTTCAGAATTTATACAACAGGGGTAAATCTACAAAACATATAATTTTTTAAATTTTCATTACAGGCTCAATTTTAAGAAATTGTAAAAAGTGATTTTTATTATATTCTCCGTAATTTTCTCAAAAAGTTTTTCATACGTCATCCAGTAAACAAATCCCTTTAGCTTCTTAACAAAAAAAAAGCTCAAGTAATTTGAAAAGAGTTATTCTGTTTCAAAGGGGTTACGAAGATTTTCGCGACTGACTGTACATATATATATTTTTTCTTTTTATAAAGGTTCCTGCATTTTACGCACGTTCCGTCTACGTTGTGATGCTCAAAAATGTTCATGGGTACTCTTATAGAGATTATATTATACACACATAAACGATATATATATATATATATATATATATATATATATATATATATACATATATGAATATATTTTAAATCATTGCGAGATTCGAATATTCTATAAAGAGTGTATAATCACGCGTATCAACGTGTGTATATATTTTAATAGATCACGAAACGTATCGTATATTGTACGCAGATGATGTATTTTTTATTAATTCTATACGATTTTATACGTGTGCCTGACTATCGTGGACAGAGCCTCTTAAATCTTCGTGTATCCTCGACTTTCGCGCGAACTTGCGAATATTATGCGTACGTGTTAAGACAATAATTCATCGTATCTTCTTCTTTTACTTTTCGCCATTTATCTGACGATACTTCTTCGCCCTGTTAAAATAAGCAGGAGCCAGTGAATCGTGGTAATATTAACTGTAATAAATTTAATCTGCAACAGCAGGCTGAAGTTTTGCGTATTTGGCGGGATATTTCAGGGCGATGCGTAAGGAAAATGTTCCACGAAAAGGGAGCAGATGTCGAGAATCGAGGATTTAACGAGGCAATTTGGTTCCAGTTTGTATATGTATACGAATAGAAACGATTTTGTAGAATTCGTCCCCGTGTTCACGATCGCGTGCCGCACGAGCGCGACTGGTTGTCGAATAAACGAGATCTTTGTTACCCAAGTCTCGTTAAATTTCGTTCCAATCCCTTGGGAGAGAAAAATACCGTTAGGGGAGAAAAAAAAAAGAAGCAGAGATGCCTGTAGGGGGGTTGAATACGATAGGGTGCGTCATGGAACGTCAGATCAAAAAGCCCCTCTTTAAGGAATGATCGTCCGTGGGATGGACAGATGTCAGGGTTGAATTAAAATTGGGTAGAAAAGGTTGGTAGAAAAACGTTCGTCCATTGGAAAATGTAAGAAAAGGGTTGATCTTATTAAATACACCGGTAATCGTAATTTGATGGTTTCAGTACGCAGTTTGAATTAAAATTGCGAAATTTGTAATGGTGTTTAACGATGGTTATTCAGAATTGTTGTAAGTAATGGAATTTATCGGTTTTGATACGTGTATCGAGATAAATTAAATCGTTTTTCGCGTTTTCGTTGTTAAACGAGAATCAAAGCTAGGCAAAGCAGCGACTCAGGATGCTGGATTAAAGGAAAAAAGCAACAAGTGAAGAAGATAACGGTGATCATGCTACAGATGAAAATTTGTGTGCTTTTTGAGTAGAAGTCTTTTGAGGAAGTTAAGAAATTCCAATGTTATTTGATAGATAATTTGTTGGGAAGTCTTTTCTCTCGAAACAGAATTTTTTTTAAATTGGACGCATTCATGATAATTAAAATTAAAATAAATCCCTGAAAATATCCTTTTTTAAATGGTTAAACATTCTTAAGTTCATCAAACTAAGGATTCGGAAATATATAATAATTAAATTCGAAGATAATCAGACAATCTCGTCAGCTAACATATCTTTATAAATGTAAAAAAGAAAAAAACACTATTAAAACATTTACAAAAACGTTCCAACAGTAAAACAAGCAGTCTTACAGTTTAATAATACAGAAAATACCAGAAAAGGGGTGCAAATGGTCTCAGTTGTATATTTTATTCCTCCAAAAAGTTACATCCCCAAAAAAAAATGAACCCGAGACACGAATACAACGCACGATTTGCAGGATTCACGGAGACTTCTCATCTGCTCAAAAATATCTTTCCCCTCTCCCCTTCTTTTCTCACGTGCACTTACAGGGGAGGTAAAATCGGGGTCAAGAGAGTCACTGGAAATTCTTCCTGTCTCCTGACAGTCGCGTCATCTTTTTAAACGATACCTCCCTCTGAAATTTCCCATTTCCTCTTTTTTCTACTCTCTTCTTCTTCCGTCTAGCGTAACATCAGCAGAATAAGAAAACCGGAACGAAGAAGCCGAAACAGGGGGATAACGAAAGTAGGCAGACTTCGTTTCAGAAACAGGAAGGATACTCTGTAGTTGAAGATCCTTGAAGGGGAATGTTTCTCTTCTTTTTTCATGGGTATCATCCCCAGGGTTTTCCTGGTTGTCTGATGAGCCTGGATGTCACGACCCGTTTGCCCTGGAGCAGCTTCAGCGATGGATAAATTAATGATGCGGGCCGCTCACCACCGACAGTCCGACATACGTCTGCGTCAGAGAGACGTGAACGCGATGTTATATACCATCCAAGGTACGTGACAAGCGTAGAGACGTACGAGCGGGCGGATCCAAGCGAGCCGAGGCGGATTGGAGCGCATTCGAGCGGATCTACCGCGTCGTACAGCTTTGGATTCAACCGTATTGACGTGAGTTAGAGTACCGTCAGCCAAGTGAATTAGACGATGTACGGTTGGAAAGAGACAATGTGAGTTGTCCGGACTTTGTTAGAGGATCAATGTAAATCTGTGGATAGATCCTGCGATCGACGCTGATTGGTAGTTAGCTGTTGGTATTAGAATTGGATATGGATTAACGTTGATTGAATATAGATTCTCTGTAGAATTAACGGAGAAATTTGGCTGGGTGATAATTGGTGGTATAATTGGTACGAGATTCGGTGATTTTTATTTCCCTCTTTTCAGCATTGAATATTGATTCGGTGTAAAGTTTCGGTTTTTGATGCAAGGTTCGGCCGGTGAAGGTTTTAAAGTTGACGTTTGTTTAAAATGAATGTTACGTTTCTCGTGAATTGAATGTAAATCGAGTTTGATAATTGGCAAGATGAATTTCGAGAATACTTGGTAATTGGTATTAGCATTGATCGGAGTTAAAAATAATTTCTATAGGGGAATTGATGGAAATTGATAGTGAATTTGATTTGAGATAGATCGGGAAAATTGAGCTGCTGGTTCTACATAGTAATGTAACGTGAACGTCGATTCTTCTTCTTCTTCGATTTAACATAAATTTGAGAATTCTACGCAAATTGACAGTGAATTTGATAGAAGAGGAGGTTTTCGTGAATTCGACTTTAGGTCTGGTAACAACGTAAGTTAGAAATGCGTTCTACGTAGAGGTGATGCAAATTCACGGTGACTTTCCGTGAACTAGTTGTAGATCTGACGTTAATACGAACGAGCTCTATGCACTTACGTATAATTAATGTAAATGATGAATTGCGAAAATTCAGTTTACATTTCACATCGGCACTTAGAATTAATGCAAATTACCCATTCACTCGGATACCATCGTGTAAATGTCGAGAATTGAGGCGTGGACCTGTGTGAATCAGAGTGCATCCAATGGCGTTAACGTGAATTATAGTGTCCCGAGTAAACATTAATACACTTCTGATAAATCTGTGCATCGGATAACGCAAGAATCACGCGTGAAACGTGTCGCTGTGTCAACCTTTTACAATTCGCGAGGATTCTGAAACGCCCAGTTCGTCGCTCGGATTTGAACCGAGTTGAAACCTCGAAATTTCGAAGAATTTGCCAAAAAGCAAGCCAAACAATCATCCCAGACAATTTATAATAATTTTGTGTATTAAAAATTGCGAAATTTTGCTTAAAAACAGTGGATCTATTGTTCATTCAATAATCCAACTAGTGAAATATTTTTCCTTCAATTCCTGGATCAATTGAATTTGTCTATTGTTAAAATTGTACTACATTCTGCTAAAACAAAACGTCTCACATCATTTGAAAAGACAGCGTGTAAAAATTATACACTGCTAACATCTAAGCGTTGCATTTTACTGACGATTGTCATTTCTTCACTGAAAATTCGGTCTGTTTTATCCTGAAAGCGAGGAATTGTTATTAAAAATTTGAACAATACATTTGTTAGGTATTTTATCCTCTTAGGTGAGTCTATCATACGTGTTGTTCGAACGAGTGAGTAAAGTGGACGTCTCGTCTTTTGGAAAGTTAATTTTCATTCGTGCATCGGTGAACGTGGTAGTGTGAAAAGTTAACAACGAGTCAGAACAGCTCTGCAAGATCTACAACGAGTCCCAGAAGTTCCTTTAAATTGAAACCGGTCCTCGTGAGTTGGAGTGAATCGGAGAAGGGTTAGCGTGACGTTCACGCGCGGTATGACGGCCACTGGAGCGCGTCCAAGTGATTTACAGCGGGATAACGCGAGTGCCAGTGGGTTCGAGTAAATTAGAATCGGTCTAGACGGTCCCACCTTTCCCACTGAACCCTGCAATCCTCCACACTGTAACCCCACGTTGCATCTATCAACATACTAGAACTCTCGAACTAAAATCTCCATTCAACCTGTTCTAAACGAAATTAGAACAAAATTCACCAAAACCGATATTCCTGCCCTCTGGATCAACGAGATGAACCCTTTTACTAAACCGAAGCCTTCCAAATGAGAAATTCACCGTGCAGATAATTTACTTTAGAAATTAAACGTTATCCTATCAGACATATTCGATAAATATTTTAAACAATTTCTGCGATAATATTATAGCAATGTTCACGTGAGCACTGTGAAACAAATTGGAGATCTACAGTGGATCGCAGAAATATTTGAATTTAGAGCAGAATAACATTTTAAAATTAAATAAAATGACTTAATTTTTTTTTCCATGATAAGTTAGAAAGATCAGTTTACTAGGTGGCGCATAAACAATTTTTTAAGAAAACTGTAATTGGTCAGAATTGCGAAATAAATAATAAAATTCGTCGTTTACTTTTATTTTTCCATGCTAAATGCATACTCCTCGTTTCATTTCATTTCAAAGTTCTATCACTCTTACTGGAAGAGTGTACATAGCAAACGCAAAGTATCTCGCGTCCTTTGGGCATATTCTATGGACCAAAAAAAAAAAAAAAAAGGAAGTAAGGAACTGCCAACGCAAATATTCTTCAAATCAACGACACAGCAACTCTCGAATGTGTTCATCATCCAAGCAGTTCGATTCTCGCGCACAAGGCGGCGAAGCATACGCGAAGAATGCATCGGCTGGTCTTTTGAACGCTTATTCCAGAACGCTTGCGTTATCCTGTAATGTGGGTGACGGTGAGGTGTGCTGAAGGGGTGACGGGTGCACGAGGTTCGCGGTACGGCGCAGAGGGTCAAAACGAAGGGCGAGGAGCGAGAGAAATGCTTGTGGAGGGTTTGAGAGAGGGGATGAGAGAGAGAGAGAGAGGGAGAGAGTTGGGTGGCGGCGGTGGAGGGTAGGGGACGCGGTGTGAGCGCAACACGATGCTATAAGGGCGGGTACGCAGCGAAGTCTCCGCAGTGAGCGCCGCGACGCCTTCAGAGACGTATCTCGGATGAAACGGTCGATCGGTAATCGCCGGTAACACGAGGAGGAGGCGTCCAGACTAACATTTACGAACGATTGTGCTGTGATTTTTTTGTGCTTGATATTATTTGGTTTCTGTCTTCATCCGAAGAGGAACTTCGACACTATCTGCGACGTGAAACAACAAAACCAAGGAAGATTCTTCTATGAAGACAAGAGGAGCTTACTATTCTGGCTGACGAAGACGATTTGGCCGGGACAACATCGAGGGTTTCGCAAAGCTGAAGGATGTTCACGTTACGTCTGCACACCGGCAGGTACGTAACTGTTCTTTGTAAAATTAATTCGTCGGCTTCCAAGGTGCTCACAAATGGGAAACATAGAATCGAAAATTCCGGTTAGGTTCTGTTAATACTTGGAAAATATTCCGGTACCACTCCTCATTCGAATTCATCCCGAAAGTAGACTGCAATCAGTCACTCGCGCGCTGCACGTCAATTAAGCTCCACGGTGTAATTGGGAAATTTATTTCAATAAAAACGAGAGAAAAAAAAACGAAAAAAAAAATACCAGAGGATGAGAGTGACGTTGCTCGTTCTCTGCAAGACACCTTCCACGAATCATTCACACGTAACGTCAATTAAACGCTCGTTTAATTGGTAGAAACAGTGTTTGGAAAAATACCTCGTTCACCGAGCTAGTAGAATAGGTACGTTCATGATCAGACCAGCCGTAGTTCAGGTTAAACTCCACGGAAATTCTGTCGTACGTCTTATTTCAACATTTTCGCGTTCTCTAACGATCGACGTTTCTTAATCAACGATCGTCAAGCGTCACGACTGACTTCTTTATTCCGTCGGTTATCGTCAGAGAAAAAAAAAAGAAGGAAAAAGAAAGAAAAGAAGAGAAAGAAAGCGACGGGCAACGTCGTTCGTTCGGCGCGATAACAATGACTCGACGTTTGTTAAGGAGCTCTCGAGGTAATTTCACGTCGAAGAAAAATGGTGCTGCTGCTTGGTCGTCCGTCATGATACGGCGGCGTTCGCTCTCCGCTGAACAAGATAGGCCGACGCACGGGAAATTGAAACGATGGTAGCAGGACTCTCTTTCTCTCTCTCTCTCGCGTCGAATGATCGGCGATATCTCACACGAGGTGGAACGTGACGTGGCGTCGCGATGTTTTTGCTGGTGACAGGGGAAAATTATTCGCAGTCACGTGCCAATATTAGCGCGAGACGCCTGGAAATAGCGGGCGTTCCGCGTGCTTCTGGCGTTTTAAGAAAAATCACGCTAACGTATTTTCCACGGTATCGCACGTTCGATTCACATAGTGCCTTGGTATTTTATCGGTACCGCGGGATCTTTCGCTTTCACCTCGATACGTTACTATACAGGCTCGATGCTTTTAGAAGAGTTAAGAGATCGCAGAGATGGTCTTCGAGGGAAGAGGGTGTAGAGAGATTTTTAGAAGCAGATAGAGAATGTCACAGAATTCTTACTCCCTTTTAGAACAGAATAAGTTTTTGAAAAATGGACGAAAGGATCGGGTTGATAGATGACGTGTAAAAATATTTTTGAGGAAATTGTGATTTATTCGAGTCGTGAAGAAAATAGTAAATGTCACTTTCTGTGACATTTTTTTTATCTGAGTCTTTAATCCCTTGATTACTGTTGGTTCCTATAGGCATGATAGAAATTTCACTCGTACTCTTCTGTTATCGCCTTTTAGCCAGAATTTTATCATTTTAGTCAGTTTAGTTTAACGGAACAAAGTTTGCATTATTACAAATTTGAAAATTATTAATTTTTCAACTTTCAAAAAGTGACAAATTTTACGATTGGAAATTGAACATCTACCTTTCTACTGAAATCTGTTGTAGGGAAAGGATTAATGAAAATTTTGTAGATTTACGTCAGAAAATTTCATCGAAATCGGTCGATACAGAAACAAGCGTCATTGGAATGTATAAGAATCTTTAGATTTATTGTAATTGCAGGCCGAAAGTCGTGAAAAACTTTGATTTTGGTCATTCTTTAACTTACAGCTAAATTGCGGATTTTTATGCATTTATAGGAAATTGAAACCAATTGCAATTTTTTAAAAATTTGTCTTACAAATCATCTAGTAAACTAATTCTTGCAATTTCTTTAAATAAAAAAAACTTCACGTCGTTTGGTCGACTGAAAGATAAAAAGGAAGAACTTCTGATTCACTATGTCTGAATACTTCTGTGTACTATATCAAACGGACTGAGTTCTACGTTTAACTTCGATGATTAGATTTGCTAAATTTGATAGGATTTTATACCATAAATATACTGCTTAAAAAAAAAAGAAATATGATTTATAGGTTAATATTTTACAAAAAAAAAAAGAATTATGCATATTTATTACCCGCAATTCTTGTAGTAATACAAATTATTAGCACAGATTTTTGCGATCCCAAGCATGATTTCGCCTATTTTAAATATTAACCTTTAGCACAGATGAATAGCATGATATAATACATGCAAGATTACAAGATTTAAACGAATATTTTAGATCTATCAGATCTAATATCCGACACTCGAACACGCCGTGCAAATTATACATTTTATTCATGCAAAATGTTGCTGTTGTTGTTGTTGCTACTATTATTACTATTATTATCGTTATTCAAGCACAAAGGATTGCCACGTTTAATCTGTGCAATTAATTTCGTCAAAGCACGTAAATCTAGTGGAACGATTTGCATATAAAATATAGAGTCAATTTTTCTCGAGTGCATACCGATGCGGAAACTACACAAGACTTAAGAAGGAAGTCGGGCTTCCTTGAAGGATGTACCACTGTAAACAGAGGGAAAAGATGTACACCGACCATTTGACTTTCAAAGTGCATCTCGTGGAAGAAAATATTAATAGAACGCGCTGTAGTCGACTTAAAATTCAGTTAGAAGGGAGGGGAACTTTCTGAAACTTACACGTTAGCGAGAACATTTTTCCTTTAGATACTTTGGTTCACGTTCGTTGAACGAGTTCCTTTCTTTTCTTTTTTTTTTTTTCTCCTCTCTGTGGCATACGGCAAAAACTTTTCAGCACGTCAAACGTCGAATCATTGCCCGATCGAGGTTTTCAATCCCTGATTGCCGATTCAGGATTACACGGTGTTAATGGCGGCTCGTCGGGCTGAGCATTACGTGGCCCATTCGCGCGTCACCGCAAAAACTCCCGTCGATTTTTCCCTCGCCGCGGGAAAATCGCTTTCCCCGCTTTCTCGCCGTGAAAATCATTCATCTCTAATTATCGGTGCACACGTATTTTTCCAACCCGTGAGAAATGATCTAACTTCGTGCTTTCATTGTTCTTCGAAGGGAAACGGAGTTTCGTAATCTTTGGAGATTGGCAATAATTTGAACACGATTTTCTTTCTGTCACCATGTTCGTTAAAGGGAACGAAAAAGGGGGTTAAAGATTGAAGTAATGAAAATTCTGTAAGAGTCGTTGTCAATTTTTCGTAGCCGGGAAATTCATTTCCCTTGCAACAGTAGTTCACTTTTTTAATTCTTAGTTAATTCACTTCACTTCTAATTTCCATGGGATCGTTCCTTTCACAAGCGTAAAAATCCTGTAACAATTTTAATTATTCTTTTACACACCGAGAACTTCGTGAATAAGAATACGAAATAGGGGAAAAAATGACAAGCATCGCCAGCAGAGGAAAAATTGTCGCGAACTTTCTCTTCCGCCACGAAGAACGCCTCCTAGCTTTTCTCACGACAATGATTTATTTCGAATTTTCCTGAAATTCCCTTTCTTTTTATCCTTTTTATCAAGTTTTCAACAATGATCGCGTGACAGCGTTTCCGTTTTCGATGCATTCTCGCGCGAAAGAAACGTGTTCGTCGAGGAAACGAGAAAAGAAAGGAGACGAGAGAAGAGAGTGGAAGAAAAAAAGCGTTGTAATCTTGGAAAGTTGGTGGGTAAACAGACGTTGGTAAACTGGCTTCCGTGCAAAACGTTTTACGATTCGACGTAAACGGCGAGCGTGAGCGAATTTCATTGGCCAAGCTGTTGCCTCCTCGCGCGAGCTCTCAATATTCCATTATGCAATTATTATTCAGTTCCAGCGGGAAGCCAATTAGTCAAGTTAGGACGCCGCAGACTCGGAACGTATTTGACGAGCGCGGGCAAAGTTTGCGAACGATCCGAAGGTCCGTGACCTCCGTCTCAAACGCCTCGCTGTTTTTCGATCCATGGTTACCCGCGTACAACTTTTCGACGATCATGTGAATCCATTTCTCGTCGGATGTTAGACATTCGACGGACTTCCGTCTAATTTTCACTTTAATAGAAATTCCCTGTTTTCACAGAAATGTATCTCTTTGTCCAATTCTGTCGAGTTAAAATTTTCTTCTACCTTGAATTGCTCGAAGATTTATTTTACTTGTTATATTTATTATGGTTATTATGTATTATTGATTTCTTTGATGTATTTCGTTTATTTATTATTGTGTGATTATGTAAAATGTATTTTATCTAACAAAATAATTATTAAGAATCCTAAAAGCAGCAATATATTACTGTAACACGATAATTACGCAATATTATTTAGAATAAAATGTTTTTTTATTAAAAACTTACAATGAAATTTATTGCAAATTTACAATCTTACCGCACTTTTCGCAAAAAAGTTGGCTGTTGCCGTCTCCACTTTTTGCAAGCTTCATTATAAATTGAAAGCATGCTGCTGACTTGTTGCAAACTCGGACGTAATTATTGCAGTATATTGAATAAAGTTTTCATTATTCAGTAATTTGTTTTTAATAGTTTCTTATCACGCACGTGATAACGAGCCCGTTTTTTCGTTACATGTCTCAATTGCCACTAGAAAACGTCGAGCAAACGAGAAATCGAATCTTTCCCTCAAGAAATCAAATTATTAGTTCAAATATATTTTCATATCATTCAGAAATCAATAGAAATTCATAGAATATCATAGAAATCAAGAAATGTTGCTGGAAAATAGTAATTTCGCTCGTGAGATTCCAAATTCGTCAAATTATGTTAAATCGATGTACTTTGCATATTCTGCATAACTGACAAAAGATTAGAAGCCCGAGGAACATACATACATGATTCTATATACGTTTCCATAAAATATGTAACATTATTCACAGCTCTAAAAGCATTGTTCGCTAATAAAAGTACGAAATATACGTATACTTAAAAAATCCCAAGTTTTATTTCGAAAAGAAACGAAAGATCATTAGTGTTCACAAATTGATTAACATTTGTTCTTTCTTTCGTTATTTTGTTTTAATATAAATGAAAACACGGATAGAATTATGCTGCACATATACGAGTGTTCCTGCTGCGACTTTATTGGTGTGCAAATGTTGGATATCTCCATTGAAATTAAGGCGTGCAAGTATTACGCGTAATTTCCATTGTTTGATCCTTGTTCTAGTTTATTTTTTTACAAAGTTGTTACAATGTTTAATTGAGATCATCGCGAAAACAACTGGTCTGTGTGTGTTTTATACTTCGCGCAGAATTCTCGGTGCAAGCGGAACACCGGTATCACGTAATGGAAAGAGTTAAATGATGCGAGCGTGTATTAACAATATTTTTAGTCAAATGTTCAATTCGCGCTGTGGAAAGGTAAATTGAAGTTTCGAATTCTGCACGTTCGTTTCGCAGCCTCGTGAATATCTGAAAAGGCCAACAAAGATCAATTTGCACTCGGTACGTTTACTTATTCAGCCTCGAACCAATCCCGTCTGTAGTAACAATTTACTAAATATGCATATTCCGTTCCACTTTCACATATTATTCCCCTCTACTATTTACAATTCCGCTCTGATTAAACGCGCGACGGTGTTCAAGTTACAATTACACAGAGCCGGTTGAACCTTACGGCAGTGAAATTTACCATTGAAGTATTTATAATTACACCAAATATTCCAATCGATACCGCGAAACGAAAGGTATCTTTATTCACGGGAACACCTATATCGAGAATTTGTCGCGAGAACCTGCCGGTCCGTGCAACTTCCTCGACCTAGTTTACCCGGGGCGAAAGAAAGCGGAGCATTTCCTTCTTTTTTTTTTCTTCTTCTTCTTCTTTTTCGTGTTTCATCGAGAAAGATTCGCGAGTAGAGTAGCACAGGCCATCGAGAGATCGAAGAAACGCTCGGCGGAAAAGAGGTAAAAAGGCGAGACGAAGGCGCGAGGATTTATATATTGAGAGCATCCGTGGAGAGATAGAGACGAGAGGGAGACAAAAGGAAAAGCAGAAAGATGAGTGAAAGAGGAGAGGGTGAGAAATCATGTTCAACACGTGTTCCTCTTATCGCGTTCATTTTGAAACGCGACGCTCGGCGTTCTTTTGACGAACGGCGTAATAAGGACGAAGAGCTCTGATATACTTCTCGCGAGTTTCATCCGAACCGTAACTCGTTAATACTTTCAATTTTTCCTCCTCAATTATACTTCTACCTTTTTCTTTTTCCCCCGTTTTTCCTGTTTTTTTCTACGCTTTCTTTTCTTTACTTTTTAACGTTCCGAATTACACGGCAGCGTTCTTCTCGTCGCAACATTTCCCGCACGTGAAATAGAAAGAGAATGTTTCGATGTTAAAACGCGTCCCCTTTTTCATCCCCCTCTTCTCCCCTTTCTTGTACTTATCTGACGAAATATGCAGCGACCGTGAAAGAATGTGTATTTAGAGATTGGGAGGAAAAGAGAGAAAAGAAAAATCTGTCGGAGAATATATTCGCTTCAATTTCACCGTGGGAATATTATGTTTGCCTTTTTTCTCAGTATTTTGTTTTGGTAACAGAAGTGGCGGGATCTTTTTATGCGCGGGAATAACAAAGGGAAATCAGGAGCGACTTTGCGGTTTAAAATAGTGGTCGAATCTGGTAAGAGATTCGAGAAAATCGCAATAATGGATAGCCGGATCGCAAATACAGGAGAAAACTGTGTGGTAGCTATAACTGTATCTTCGGATGAATAATTGAAACATAAGGAAAGGAAGACGCCCGACTGAGAAGAATGAGGCAGAGAGATTGATTCAATCGTATAATATAGTATCCATTAAGAATACCTAAGTAGAAGCTTAAAACAAAAGGAAGATGAAAAGGAAAAGAAAAATCGTTACCACTGTATGAAACAAACCGTGGTATTCATACTTACAAGAAGTTATCCGCGAATGATCAGAACGCGTTATTATAAGCTTCCTGTCGAATATCATTTGTTCAAGAAATCGAGGAAAATTCTGTTCGTCCTCTCGTGTAATATCAAAGTGTATCTACTTTAGAAAAGGAAAATACCTCTCTTTTTATTCCAACTTAAACACTATCGAAACGTATGCAATAAAAGAAGAAGAAGAAAGTCATTATCGTGAACACGGAGAGATAGAGTTTTAATATTTGGACGAACTCATTTTATTATTATTCAGAATACAGAGTACAGAGGTTCGGATTAAAGTGAAATTATTAAACAACTGTTTTTCTCTTTGGAAATACGTACGCGAGGTAAAAATTACTATCGCTGAAAGTGTGGATATCGGTTTAATTGGTTATTGAAAGGAGCAAAGTGGTAATTTCGAAGAGCTCGGTTTTTGGGGAAGGTGTAATTTATAATGGGAGTTCTTAACTTGAAAAAGTGAAATCTGAGCGAAAAGTGCCAAGCCAAATTGGACGCAATTTAGTAAACTTCGAGAAAAATTTTAGAAATTTAATTTTAAGCGATAATCACGAAATTTCGATAGGAACATGTTAAGAAATCAAGAGGGAATGAGTTAATAGTTAAAGAATGTCAATATTTGTTGAAAATTATATCGAAAATGTTTATTCAAAATTATAAAAAAAATTCGCGTTAATTCCGTACTCAGAAATCTCGTGAAAAATAATCATTAGAAAAGCCTATTTTCACTGTTACATATTGTTACAGGTATATTATTCTCCTCCTTATGGATTACACTAACGATCTACAAAATTTCTCGATTAATAGAAACACTGTTACAACCCGTGAGACCTAAATCAGACATAAATCGATTTCTCGAAGGAAAACTTCTATTTCTCGTTCACTCAAGAAAAGCCCGCGAAATCTAGTGTTAAAATAGAAAATTTCGAAGTATCTAACGATATCTTCCTCAAAAGAATAAAGTATAGAAGTAATATTTTCGATCCAACAATATCCAACGATATTTCAAGATAAAAATGAAAGAAAACGAGTAATACATTTCCACTGCTCCACGAAACACGCTCATCTCAACTCAAAATAATCCTCCGACTGTTCCACGATCTTCCAATCCGAATTCCCATCGAACCCTTCCTATCATCGACGTAGCAAACTCAGTGTGGCTATTATCAACGTGATATCGATGTGAAACAACAGCGAAGATATAATACTTCCCTTATAACTTCCGTGCTCTCGCTATTGTCAAGGCTTCCGCAGCGCATCGTAGAAAAGCGTACGTGTACAGGTATTTATTGTAAAGAAGAGGGCTAGAAGAAACACAGAGTGCAGTAGAAGAGGGAAAAAGGTGGATGTAGAGAGGTGGTGGTTTATATATCGAGACAGTAGAAGAGGTTGAGGGAAGAAAGAAGGAAAAGAAGAAGAGGAGGGTGAGAAAGCGTGCTCAACACGTGTTTCTCTTATCGCGTTCATTTCGAAGCGTCGAGTGCCGGCCCCCTCTGACACCATCACCGGTCTGTGTTCGTCGCAGCAGCCACTAGCAGCATCGTGAACACACACCAGGCCCTGATTTATTTCTCTCTTCAATAATTCTCTTTTATTTTCTCGCCCGCTCGCCGCTGCTTGGCCCGCAGCTACCTTTTGATCTATCGTACACCACCGCGACGCTGATTCATTTTTATTTACGATCCGATGCCCTCTATTCCCTTCTACCGATTCCCCCCGTGTATCCTTTTTCTTCGTATTTCTTTCTTTCTTTTTTCTTTTTGCTTCCCCACATTTTTTTCTTTTTTCTTTTGCTCAACCCTGTTTGTCCCCTCCTAACGGAGGATCATTATCGACGTGTCGAGTATCGCGACACATGGACACCATACTTTCCTGTCGAATCAAAAGCTCCTGAGGTCTTCTCGATCAAACCATCCTTCTACTCTTTTTTTATATACTATTTTTTCTTTTCTTTTTTTTTTTCGTTTTCCTTTTTTTGTCAATCAGATTGTCCTGATTCGCGTTCCCTGTTACGTGATAGGGGTTACTTTTAGATACATTGCGAATGTATGCACCGTGGTTCTTTGAACTTTTGATGGAAATAGAGCTCAAGTCAGCGCCAGGGGTTATTTTCGCGTAGTTTTACGAGATTGGAGGTTTCGAAATTGGTAACGTGTAGGTACTTCGATTCAGATGTTAGTAATTTGATTCTCGATAAAGTGTACTTTTCTTCTTCTTCTTGCCTTCGCTTTTAATTTCTGACTGGCTGCCTTTAATTTATGGTAATCCTGCAGTAATACACCTGAAATTCTTTTACATTTAAAAAACTTCGATAACCAAATTGACGTTTCGTCGAATAATATTCTGTTCCGTATGTAATTGTAGTAGATCATACATTCAATTAAAATAAATAAATGGTAAAAATTTCAAACAGTTTGTATTTTATTAAAAGGGAACATATAGGCGTGTTGTTTGGATAACCCAGTACAAAGAAGGAATACTAATTTTTATAACATGTTACTTTAAGGAGAATAGTGTTCTTTTTTTTTTTATTAAAAAAATTAAGAACCTCTGATAATTACATTATAAAAAGTGTAAATTATGATGCGAAAGAGTAATTTACCGCTTTCCTTACATCAATCGAATCGATATTTTTTTACACAGTTGTGATATACATTTGAAAGATGTTCTTTTCCCATATAAAATTGTAATAAATTGTACTTTCAACGAGAATAAACAACTTTAAAGAATTCGAAACAGTTTGTGTTTTATTAAAAGGAAATATGCAGGCGCCTATTTTGGATAACCCTCTATATACATATATTTATATAAACTTCGGTCAAAATCGAACTCATTACGGTGCAAACAGCTCTCGCGTCGTGAAATACACACTCCGCTGGTGCCGGAAACTGGAGCATGAAAACAAGACCGTGGAAGATTTGTTTGAAATCGATGATCGCTCGTGCTCGCGCTGGCGCGTTGATTATTTAGAAACAGGCGTTAGCTAACAGTACGATACACCGTACCCCAACCTACATCGCGACATTTTCAACGCAGAAGAAAATATTTGTCGAAGCGAATTCGTCCACTGTCAAATTAGCCGACGATAATTCGATTTAATTGGCAACCGGTCATCGGCCATCGCTAAAGCACAGCTTTTATCGTTAGTTTTCTGGCCGAGTAATTAAGTTATAACATGATAGAAACGGTAGTGAGAACGAACGAACAAAGGGAGAGAGAGAGAAGAGGACAGTGTGGATTTTCATTGACCGATTACAATCCGGCCTCGCGTGATTCGTGACGGTTAAGATCGTACATCGACGAGGAGACAGAGAATCGAGTTACTTTGCGTGGCTCTGAATCGCGCACCATGGAAACATAGACATGTATTAAATATACAAATGTTAGAAATAATTTTTGGAAATATATTCGACTTGGTAACTTTCATATTGAAAGGAAATCCAACGCAAACTAACATTTCCATCATTTTCGTGCTTATTATGCTATGATCCTCGATCTTTCCTTCATTTCGTGGTAAAAAGTGTGAGAATTATTTAATCTATACGCGAATAAAAGGGACAAGAAGGAAGTAAAGAATGTAATTGTACAAATTAGCAGTATAAATTTATTTAATCCGCCATAGCGCCATTTATCTGCAAAATGTTTCAAAACTGGTGGCACAAGCGACACGATGGTGATTCTACCATGCAAAAATTAAGTCGAAAGGAAAGAATAATATTTTCTCGTGTCCGAGCTTCGTTTCAAATCAGCATTGAGGATCTATCGAGTACACTTGCATACATACGTATACATATATGAAAATCTATTTATGCCTCGTTCGTAGGATCAGAGAATCACGATACGCGCTGTTTACGGGATTTTTACTGCGTCGGTGAAAACACGAATGAAGCGTTCGTTCGTCGACAGGAAAGCATCTGGTAAACGATTCGATCTCGATTGCAAAAAAAAAAGAAGAAAGAAAAAAATGCAGAAATGAAAAACGAAAAGAGAGAAAGAGAGAAGGATAAAAAACACACGCACAGACGGGACAAGCATGCGATGATGGAGGAAGGTCGAGGCTCGGAACAGGTTGTCGAATTTTTAAACGTTCAACCAGGAAACAACGAGTGTCCTCTTTTCTCCCGTTTATTTTTATTCAATATAACCAGCCGCTGGCGTCGATATTCGAATCAGATGCGTACGATCTCTACGTAGGCGAAACACACGATGAAAATGGCCGTGCATATTGAAAACGAGCAAATATGAAATAAGGGAGTGACGTTTGTTCGAGAACGTAACGTTTGATTTATCCGGTGAAGATTCAGCATCTCGCGAGTTATTTCGATCGATGAAATCTGATAATACATTTCTGACTGAAGTGGTTACTTCTTTCCCTCGTTCTCTCTCACTCTTTCCCTATTTCTCCTAGCGTTCTGCGACGTGTTTGCGCCACATTGGTGAAAAAGTCGTGTAAAAATTTCGCGAACAACCGCCGGACGATTTTCGCCGCGCTCAGAACTTCATCAATTCGTGGATTAAACAATGAACGAGATGAAATCCGCCGGAGTTTTCTGGCTGTTGGACGCACGGCAGAGCTTTACTATTTGTCTTTCTTTTTTTTTTTTGGTTGTTGTTTCCTTTTTTCCCCTCCCTTCCTCTCTCTCTCTCTCTGTTCCACCTCTACAAAACGTGCTAAATCGACCGAATTTTTCCACGTTGATTTCCCTCTTAATTACGCCACCTACGCCAGTGTATCCGTGGAAACAGTTAAGTACCCACACGTTTTGCAAAGCTGCACGTCGAAATATTTCGAGTGTGGAATTTTACGATGGTTCGATAAAGCTAGAGAGGGTGGTGTTATTAAAAGGAAATATCGTATCGGGGACACGTGGACAGGAGACGCGGAAATAACGGCTGCGAAACGACGTCGAGCGTATATCTATATATGTATATATGCATCGGTGACACCCGACGTCTGGCATCTCGACGCTGAACGGTCGAAAGGACCTTTCTCTTAAAACGATTGCCTCCTCGTCGATGCGTTTTACACGTGAACGAATTTCGTCTATCTATTCGTCCGAATCCAGGGGCAATTTTTTCCCCTTCTTTTTTGTGCTTTCCCTCCCTCCTCCTACTCCTCCCTCACCTCCTTCAGTGACGAATTTTCGCATCAATCCGGAATTAAACTGAATAAATCGTATCCCACCCTCCTCTCGCTTCTCTGGCTCGAGACAGAGAGAGAGGGAGAAATTGGCGAGTGAATATTTTAAGAGATGCTTGGTTTTAATTTAATTCTAGAGGTTTTAATCGAAATAAATATAACGAATTAAAAATGCAAGCGGGTCTGACGGGTGCACCGGTTGGCACACGTTTGCCACAATGTGTGTCCGTTGCAATCTTTCACAGACTTGGGAACCGTGTGTTGTGGATGAAACGCGGAGATTTCGAAACGTTAATTTTTCGAGAGAAATATGACAGGCCGAGGAGAATGCGGGTCGTTTGGTAATTTTAAGCTCAACGAATTTCCGAAACAGTACGCGCGCCGCGCGCTGGAAGGGAGCTAGGAATCTTTTTTTGCTTTGATTTCGGTTGAGAAATTCGTGAATTATAAATTTTAATTGTACGCTCATGTGTGTGTGTGTGTGATATATGTGTGTATGTGCGTGTTTGGATGTTCCTCGTGTCTGATATCGATGGATAATGAGAGTTATTTGCATAAAATACGCGTTAGTTCTGGGGATTGATGCTCGTTCGACGTTTCGATATCAACGCGGTCGATTATCGAGGCACGAGTCAAGGTTTGCGGAAGATTCTTCGCTTAACCCTTTCAGTTCCGAGGGAAAGCGATGTAGTTTTAATAAAAATTCAGTTTGAAATGAAAAATTGCGAAATTTAGTTGAAAGCTGTACTCATGGCTGAGAACTTATGAAATAGATAATTGCCAATTGTAATTGATCTATAATACATTAGAATTTCGTATGTAAAATGGTATTAAAGCAACTGGTGCTTGGATTTGTAATTAGAAAAAGAAATTATAAGTTAAGGGATTAATGACTAAAGTATTTCAATATTTATTGAACCTTTCCTTTAAATTTACTTCACAGTTACACTTAAATATGATACAAAAACTGGCATATGAAGGAGAAGTTTCAAAAATATTATTATTTATTAGAACCAATACTAAAATTATTTTATTACTTTTCATATTCATTTCTTACTTCCCACAATTCGTGCTTCTAGCATAAAGGGAATGAAATACCGTTGTTCGGTACTAAAAGGGTTAACCGAGATATTTTCCGGTCACGCAAACCCATAAAAATCCATAGAAAACGCCTCTCCAGCTTTAATTCGTTGCAAGCGCAAAAGTATCCTTCGCGTTTGAAATAAATTTCATTTCCTAGCGAAAAGAAATTTTCTTTTTTGCAAAATTACTATTTTCTGCTTCTTTCGTCTCTCGATAATATTCTTACGAAGAGGTGGACGGGTACGGAGCGAAAAAGTTGGTTTATTAAAGCATCATTTTCTAATAAGCTTGTTTATTAAAGTTCCATGAGATTAAACCTCTGTAAAGTTAGTTCGTTAAAGCGTGACTTACTCGAAACCGAAACTACTTTGCCTCAGACGGTAAGTCACTCGTCTGTTCACCTGCTCCTTTCCGCTCGATGAACTTTTTTAATATTTTATACAGTGGCAATAATTGGAGAGTATAACGGGATTAAAATATGCTACAAGCATGTTCGGTTATTATCGGAATTATCACCCAATTAGATTGCAATGTCTCTATAATGAGAAACCCAAATAAATGTCACACAGATACGGGATACGTTCTGTTGCATAATCTTTAATAACGTTGACTTTCCTTCGTTAAATATACGTGCATTTACCACGTTGCTGTGTACACGATAAATCGTAATAATTTGTCCTTCTCGGATGAAATTTTGCATTCCTGCGATTATTTTCACGATTCTGCGTAAATTTACAAATACAACGTTTCGATGATTTGTGCCTCTGAGATCTTGGCAAACAGAATTCGTAATTCACCGAAAAATTGCGAAGAACGCAATGCATTTTATCCTCCATTTTCGCATCTCACATGCGCCACTGAAAACGTTCTAACTTCACCATTATTCGAAATTTTCATCAAAAATTTCACATAAATATTCTACGAGAATCGTGCATTCAAATGATCGTCAAAAATTTAAAAAAGAATTTACAAAAATCAACTTTTAACTTCGCCAAAGTTCAAGTGATTCTTTCCAAGTAGAATAGATCAGCCATTAGTCAGGCATTCCTGTATTACCCAAGATATCGTCTTGAATCAACTAAAAACCTCCGAATCACGTATCGAGCCGCGAAAGTAGGAAGCAATACATGTAAAATCAATCAATCTTCAGTCGCCGATACATAGATGCACCCCGATAAATCAGAAAGTTCCGAAATTTAAACCGTAAGAGACTCTCTTTCTCCTTCCTTTCACGGAACATAAAATCGCACTCGCCGTTCGTTCTGGTGACGGAACAGATATCTCAGATACGAGAACACAGTTGCTCCGAGGTACAAGCTCGTGGATTTCGCCGGACAAGAGAGAGAACGAAAATGTGGCGAATGTTCACGAGCAAGTCCACGACACCGGTTCTAACCGTACAATCCTCGTCATGGTGTCGAAATATTTGATTATACCGCAAACCGGTCGACACGCCAAGCATACGTTATCTCGCCACGAACCTGAAGCATCTTATCGATTCTTGTCCGCTTTCAGGGACAAGGGGACGATGCTTAAGGGTAGTAACTCGCGGCGTCACGTATCCAATAATTCTCCAGGGCTTTCGAAGCGTACGGGTCCATCGCGAGCGAACTTCTGTCCCTCCTGTAAATCACATTAAGCCATCGAAGGCCTCGTGGCCACGCGTTACTGGGACGATATATCAAACAGAGGACGCACGGCCGTGGACAAATTTCTCTTTCAACCCGTTCCACGTTTACCCTAAGTGGGACGTAATTCCTCGTCAAATCCTTATGAATGTTCCCAAACGTCCGTGTCTCTTACAACGGCAAGAGGGGAACGATATAATTTCCCTCGATACACTCGACTCGAGACGAAACATTAATAATCTCTCACGGACAGAGATAGAAACAGAGAAACTGGATAGAAGGAGTGGAGGGTAGAAGAGGGACAAGAGGGAAAGGAGAGAGAGTAGTATCGGTTCGAAATATCTCTCGTCTACGCCACTTTTCCGATTCCGCCTCGAGCATGCCTGATGTACGAGCGAAATGTCCTCGATTTTCTCGAGTGCACTTCTCAGATCGGGAAGCCGATATCGTGTAGATAAATTACGCCGGCAGATTCTCCGGCTGATTTTTATTTATTCATCGTGGCAATGGTGGCCTGGCCAGAAAGTCTAGACCGTGGCCTGGAAGAAGAAGGAGAAGAAAAAAGAAGAAAACAAAAAGAGAGGGAACTGGCGAATGGAGAATGTGCAGGCTTATCTTATGGACCAACTCTGTACGTGCATAGAACTAGGAGAAACTTCGTTGAAGGGGTGAAACTAAAAGGGAATTACGAGGCGAGGTGAGCTGCTCTCACGTCGGATCGGATAAGAGAAAGGCGACTTCGACGCTGTCGCAGAAAAAAAGGGGGAAAAATAGATATACAGGGTATCTGTTTTATCTGGACACGACGAAATATTTTGTAAGGCAGTGACGTTACCGAAAAAAAATTGATTAACAAAAATTGCTTTGTATAGAGGGGGATGTTATGTGATGCAAATATTTTCTTTGCACCTGGGGAATATTTCAAGCTCAACATCGTTTTTCTAAATGGAATGTTATATTTTCTTATACGTGATACAACAGTGTGTGTTAAGACCAGTTCAAATGGTTTTTTCAATTTGCTGGAAAAACCGAATTTTTCAATTTGCTGGAAAAACGACGAAAAATGGTAAAATTAGAAAATCCATACCTTATAGAACATAAAGAAAATGCTTTGAACTATGAAATTGGCTTATTTACATAAAAATTGGCACGAATTTTCCGGACAACCTGATAGATAGTAAAGATAGTGATGAAAATGGCTTTTCCACTTTGGAAGCGATGTAGAATCATATTTAATAACGAGAAAGAAATTGGCAATGAGGATTTGTGAAATTAATTCTATGTCTAAAGAATGAATATAGAAAGACATTGAAAATAAAAGCAAAATAAACAAAATTAGTGTTCGTACCTATGTAAAATTCTTTGCGTAAGAATCCTCAAGAGTCTAAGCTTTAGGGCGAGTTACAGCGTAACTTTTTAATTAATAGTGGTTAATAAATTTTTCTCGTAACGTCACTTCCTTAAAAGGATACTTTACTGTGTCCAGATAAAACAGACACCATGTACAGAGAGATCTTCGTTCTCGCGTGTGGCTATTGTTTCTGACGAACTGAAGCCTCGTGAAAGTTTCACGATTCCTACCTTACGGTACTGCGAAGTGAATAAATGAGGGATGAAAAAGAGAGGTGAAACTGGATGACGATCGGGAGAAACGAATCATGGATATTGCAGCGAGCGAAACGCGACCGAGAATCGTTTTAAAGGATAAGTAAAAGGGGGAGACGTAAAATTTCCACGTAACAGCGTAGTTTCGTAGTTCCTCCTTTATGACTGCGTAACGAAGCAATGAACGGTGAGGTTGAGGGCGATTCCTTCTGGATTTTCGAAGGCCACAGAGCCCACAGAAGAACCCGGGCGATCGTTTTATCTACAGCCGTATTTTTCCACGGTTTCACTTCTAAGCGCGATCGTCGCCGCGATATTACGCCTGGCCGTGATTGAAAGAGCGATGAGGGGAGGGGAATAGGATTGTTTTTTAGTGCATCCTGAAGAGTGATCGGAGGGAATTTACGGGCAGGTGATTTTAAAATTCGAAATGGGTTGTAAATCTTTTTCAATTGCGGATGGTGTGAATTTCGAGGGAACAGTTCCGAATGGATTGCGAAATTTTCTCTCTCTCTCTCTCTCTTTTTTTTGTTCATTTTAATTTTACTCGTCGACGTCGTGAAACTACGACGCGTTTCCAGAAGGTTTACGTTTATGTTCCGTTTACAAATATTGTCGCTGCAACGCTACGATCGCAATTGTGTCCATAAGTCATAGAACACTTCACAGTTTTACAATAAATCAAGTTTAGATGAAAGATTTAGTTTCTTGTTTCGATATGAATCTTCCTGTTGATTCAAATCATGTTTACGTAATATGTGAACAGTTTATTTGGAAGTGGTGTAAGTTCACTATTGGAAAACATTGAGAAATCGTGTAATTTATGTATAATTTACTGTGATTTTTGATTTCAAAATATCATATTTAAAATCATACTTGTATGACACCAGCTGACAATCAGAGTAAGATCATCTAAACGTGACAGCGATCATCGAAATTTTAATAGCCAATCGGAATTTACTTTCTGGTAACTCTTGATATTAGACCAAGAACTAATAAGAAGAGTATCGTACACTACGACTAATAAACACGTCTTATCGACCACTCTCGAGAACTCACGACGAACGTTTCACAGCTCGTTGCAATAAACCAGGTTTCTCACATAAACTAGGAAGTACTTCAAGTACCGTTCGCTCCTTCTCGATGACCGTATTCTAACACTTTCGCATTGAGAAGTTTCAATTTGTCCCGTGCAAAGGAGTAGACATTTTTCTCTGTTTTATCGAACGAATTCCGACACATTTGCAAGGAAACCGTATCGAATCAGCTATCTTCTTAACCGAAAGTTTTGGATGTGTTATTACACGTTGCAGGGAATACAATTTTCCCAAGGAAAATTAATTAATATTATGTTACATCGAGGTACTTCGCATGATGTTTAAATATGTTGAAACAACGTTTGATAACGCTTGGAAGGTTAATCAATGAGAAAATTAGCAGGAGATTCGATACCGGTAGAACTAAGCAAGTGATTCGAAACTTTTGCATAGCAACCACGTTCTTATCATAATTTATAGCACTGACAGACACGAGAGGGCTCAGGTGACTAAGTTCACCTTGTTGTTCACGTGCACGAGGAATATGATACCCTAAATTCATCCTCAAAGGAGATGATACAACCGACAAATACGATAAACTTTGCCGGAAACATGATCAAGATGTTGTATACTCAGACGTTGTTATCAACATCCTCAGAATATTCTTCTATTTTTTATGAAAAATTTGATAAACGTCGATGAATAAGAATATGCGAATGTTCGTTGAAATTCGTGCGACATATAAAATGTATAAATGTAAAATAAATGTGTAATATTTCTGACAGAGTTTCTTTATTATTTAAATATGGAAAAATGAAAACAAAAACAATTGCTTTCATCCACCTGTATCGTTCATTCTCGATCAATACGAAAAATGATTAACAGATTCAATATCAACGCGTTCACATAAATTGGCAAGTGACCACAAACATTTGGTCAGCAGTGTGTATATTATGTAGATGTATTTGAGTAGTAAATAATTGATTGGTTATGTAGAATTAATAAAATTAATAGGTAGAATTAATCTGTATTCTCGGTATTAAACTGACCTAATCATTTTTCTATTTTCTCGCGTGTCTTTCTAATACAGAACTGAAGTCAATCTGACTCTCAGACAAATAAATGCTATATTTACGAGTTTTAATTTGTTAAAGCATGTGTACTCTGAGATTTTCCTGAAACAATCTATCTTTAATAAAAAAAAAAATGTTATTCTTTATTTTTTATTTATTTTTTCATGTAAAATCACCTCTTCGCTTGTACTAGTGATGCTCAAAAACCCCATATAGATAAAAAAAGAAAGAACAATTCAAATATTTCCAGAACATTTAGCCGCAAGAATTGTATACATTACACACTGCATGTATTCTACGATAACTACATCTTCAACAAATATTTTCATTGAGATACAGTTATGTTACAGTAGAATAAATATACAATTTATATAAATATAATAGGTGTTCAAATACTGGTGGTGTATGTTCTTTAGTAAATACAAAATAAAATGCCTCTCTTTCCCAATCAACTAACAGAAACGTATCATCGCAAACAACATACCTCCCAACGACATCCAATTATCAACTCTACAAAAACCACAAGCTCTACGCAAGTATGACCACGTTTCATCCGGTTCGCGGGAACCGAGAAAATTTGTAAACACGAATAATCGAGCCGCTTAAACGCGCCGCGTTACTCGATGTGTTACACGTTTTAACAGTGCATTAACTAGCGCGAAGAGAGGCGAAAAGGGACGGGCACGGTCGATGGGAAACGGTGGTAGAGCCGCGTGCTACACAAACGCGTTGATTAATCTTCTCTCATTCGTTCACCGCGTCGCGACGTCGCTTTACTCTTTCACGGTTAATGAAAAATCCACGCGATACCGGTAATGGCTTGCTTCGAACTTTCCAACACTCTTTCTCCATCTCCTCTCTTGTTCTAACCAACGAGGATGAAGAATCCTCTTTACGACGATACTCGCGAATGCTGGTTACTCGAATTCGCCGATCATCCGCGTAATTAATTCCCTTCTACCCTTCGTTCTGTCAGGCGACAAGAAGGAAAATTGCAGACGTCGTGTATAATACAGGTCTTTCGACTCCCCTCCCTCTAAACCTCCGGTAGAAAATCCTTCTCTGTTCTACACTCCAACCTCTCCGTGTATTATACACAATATCCTGAGCTCGAGTGGAAGTTGTACGCTGCGGATCTCCCGGTAAATCCTTTCGAACGCATTCTTGCCGGAAGTGAATCGAGGAAGGAGAGAACGGGAACAGGTTCTCGCCGAAGCTATCGGTATTCTAATTACTCGCAGCACGAAAATAGCGAGCGGCAAGTTGGAACGCGTAATTACACCCAGGGACGACGGCTTATTAAGGTATCTCATTTTCTTCTGCGCCTCGATGCCTAGCCGTTACGCTTCTTCTATCTTCGTCCGCTAAGAGTTTTATCCAATAAAGGATACCAGGACGTATTGTACACCCTTCTACCATCTTTTAAACCCTTTGAACACGAAAGACGGATATATACGCTCTCGATGATTTATCGATACGTACGAAAGACGCATATATACGCTCTCTGAATTCTTTTTCCTGTTCATACGAGCGCGGTTTATCACACGATTGTCAGATAGTGACATGTGAAATTCACAATTTTTAATTAAAAACCTGTGTTTTCTATCAAAATTACTTTCTACGTGAAATTTGAAACACTCTATATATTAGGAAATTGATACTATTCAGTCTGAATTTCACTGTACTCTTAAAATCGCATCGTGAATTAAATCGTACAAGCTTATTCCTTTCGTGCATATCTAAGTGTTCACTTACTTTCATTTATGATCAGTTTTATAATTTTATTAATTCGTTGTTCTTAAAAATGTTTGATTAGAAGGAAAGGAAACGATTAAATGTAAATAGTGGCAGCTACGCTGGTATGCAAATATCGCATTGTACGTATTGACGGATCCTAACCAGTCTAAAGGGTTAAACAGAGAAAATACGATCCCAGTTCGTAGTACGACAGAACTTTCACCATTCTGTGTGGTCAACATCGACGAGACTAATACGACGCCGCTAATACCCGTGGCAAAAAGCATTCTCCCAGTAGTTTGGTCAGCTTTCGACGGTTTTAGAGGGGCGATAGAGAGGTGGAAACGCAGGAACCCGTTGGTGAACAAGCGGCAGGACACTTGGCAATCGAATTAGGTCGGAACGCGTGGGACGAAGATCTTGTTAACAATGCTAGCGTATTTCGCGATACCGGGTGATGGTATCGCGAACGAGTACCTAAACCATCCGAACGATCGATATCGATCCGATTTTCATGGATTAGGCGGAGCCGCTTTTGCGCGGGAAATTATGATTCGATCCGTAGCGATCAACTGGGAATAGTTCTGGGCTCCATGAATTAATGTATGAAACGGGGACTTCATGATTTTGATGCTCGACGATGCTAATTAGTTTGAATTTAGTTTAGAGCCGGGTAACAGGCTTTCGTGGGACGAACAGTCATTTCGAGAGATTAGATACTAACCGGCTAATATTCCCTCTAATATGTGTGGCATAACAATAATAATAATTATAATAATAACAACAGTTAGATATGGTTAAGTGTAAATTATCGTCGAAAAGGAATGTTATCGTTGGTGAATTAGCGTTAAAAGCAGCTAACGGTGAGACGGGGTACAAATAAACCACTTACCGAGCCAAAGACTTGCACAGTTTCGATCTCACCTACTTCCCACCTCCTCTACCATCCACCTCCAGCCACCCGTTCGCGTTGCCACTCCCACTCTTCTTGATCCTAGCCTCGGTAGATTTTACTTTTAGTTTCGAGCAACTTCATCACGGTGATTCCTCGCTTTAATGACAGAACTTTACTCGTCATTTGCTTTCGACGGAACGCGAGCACGTTGGCTTTTACTCTCGGTAGAATTTAAACCTCCTCTTCTTCTCCTCCTACCTCTTCTCTATACCCCCAACCTCCACCTCTTCTACCGCCAGTTACTCTGCATCTCGAGGCTTCTGTGAGTAACACAGAGACTCGAGCAGATCAAGGGGAATATAACGTCGGGACCAGCTTGTGGGCGTTCCGGGCTTACATCAACGGTGATTAATTTTGGAAGATTAGCAAACGCCGCTGCTGGAATTAAAGGGAAAACGCTATTCGAATCGCAGTGTCGGCATTAGATCGCGTTAATTAGCCAACGTCTGCGGAGAAGGTGAAGAGAGAGAGACAGAGAGAAAGTATGTGTGTGTGTGTGTGTGTGCGTATGTGAGAAAGAGAGAGGATGAGGTGAAACACTAGAGAGATCTCCCAATTGGCTGTGGGAATCTTTTACGGAAGCGAGGCGTAAGTCCTGCGGAGTGGCTGAGCCTTTAACATGCTTTTAACCTGAAGTTACATACATTCGCGATTAAAAGGAAAGTACTTTTGAGTTCGAAGAATGGGCTCGGCTAGCTCACAAAACGGCAGAGCTTTCTTGGCACGTTCTCATACACGAGCTTTCATGCGAACGTTACGACTATTGCAGTCTGGGGAGTTTCGAGCGAGAATTAGCTCGGCGCGATTAAGCTTACGCCCTCCTCTCTCTCTCTCTCTCTCTCTCTCTCTCTCTTTCTTTCTTTCTCTCGCCCCTTGGATCGAGATAATCGTTAACGCCAAGTGATTTAGATACGACCGCCGTACCCGTGGAAAACTTCGTACGTACCTAATCCTGAAGATCGCGCGCTATCGGGGGACAATAGACGTCTGTTGTAATTTCTTTTACACGGGATTACGTTGGCCAAGAGATAGCCGTTCTTTTCAGTTTAACCGTGTAAATACTATTTTCTACGGTAATTAGTAATTCGTAGTGAAAGGTTATAAATGTATCTCCAATTTTATTCGTTCCTCTTTTATTAGATGTATTGTAACATCGTTACAAAATGAAAAAGTTATCACGAGCTTCTTTCGCGAACACTGTTTGCAAATTTGAAAAAGTTCGCCAATACATATGGTCTTCCAATAAGAGCGATAGAACATTGAATTGAAACGAAACGAAAAATATGGAAGACAATCTAATACTCGCTATTTTATTTTAAAATAAATTCGATTACATTATATATGAGATACAATATCATATAAATGATCAAATTTTTATATCGTCATCCACCTCTAACTTTTTACCGAAAAATAAATCACCAGTATTTTATTTTCTTGAGATTCATAATCAAAATTCGTAAAAAAGATTCTTTTCTACTCACTTTATGCTCGAATTAAGTTGAATGGAAAATGATTGGTATCTTTGTTATTAATTGGAGACTGTTCCTTCTTCGTTGTGTTGGTTTATATCATTTGAAAAGATATAATGTGTAAAAATTATACAATGCTGAGACTATAACGTCACATTTGGATGATGCTTTATATACATGTGACGTTAGGGGAACCAGTAACGAACGTAATCGTAGGAAAGGATCGATAAAAACGTCTTTCGAACGATTGGTCTTCGAAAAGGTGAGCGTTAAGTCTGTCGGTATAAACGTTGGCGATCTTATTTCTGTCGAAGCCGGACGTACCATCGGCTCCGGATGGATTTTCAGTGCATTAAAGATGGAGGCAATATCGGCGATGGGATTATCTTTGGACGGGCGATATCACGGACAAAAATACTTCCCGTTGCAGCCGAACAGTTCGTAGCTAGGGACCGTGTCCTGGGATTAAGCGAGAATTACCTTGGATTCCGGCTCTCGAATTCCGTCCACTTAATCCTGTTTCTGTCAGTCCGCGTATACGCGCGCAACTTGAATGCCATTTTCTTGTCCGTAATTCTTTGCTGGTTAATCTTAAATCCTCTGTTAATTGCGTCGCTGCAGGTGGGCATTCGAGGTTCAGAAAAGAGCAACTTCGTCGTTGCTGGTTTCTTGTTACTATTTTCGAGGAATGAGTAACGAGCACGGTATATTATTTTTTCTATTTCTCCTTCTCCTTCTTCTTTCCGTTCTATTTTTTCCCCCTTTTTTCTCATCTGAGGGATTGTCCTTTCTGTTAACTCGGTTGAAAATTATCTTCGTTTTATTTCGTGGTGTATGTATAACGAGATATCGTATGTTTGATCAGCTCTGCTGAGTAATATAATAGGAGAAATATTTGGAGTGGAAATTAGACGACTTAAAAATTGCAGAGACCTCGAGGATAACTAGATAAATACGCTGGGAAATTCTAGGTGTATTTATATGGTGGTTAATATTCACCGGAAGAACGTTATGACATCTCACCGTGTTATATCACGTTAGAATTGTGAAAAATTATTAAAACGGAATTATAGAATTTACGTTATATTTTATATTAGAATTATGAAAAGATTGTTGAAATTGTACGATAAATGTGAAAAGGATCCGAGAAATATTAATACGGTAGATTAATATGCGGAGAAAAATTCTTGTTAAAAAATTAACTCTGTCAGTATGAGAAGCAATTTTTTCAAGTTATTAAGTCGCATAATTTCATTGCCTTTTACTTATCATATACGAATATCAAAGAAAAAATTATCCTACGATATTTCAAAACGTACATTTCGAAAATTATCGCACGTGTATTAATTTACAAAATAATTACAAAATAAATATAAAAAATAACTAAAACTATTAATTAATAGAAATGGTTATAACGAAAAAATAGTGGAAATTTGCTTGAAGAAGTATCATACCTTAAAAAGATATAAATAACAATAAACTATATATCTGTCTTGTGACACTGTTATTGTTCATGAATAATCAGTTTATTAATAAAAAACTAAACTTTCACAGTACATTTAAATACGATATATTAATAGATATATGAAAAAAAGTATTCAAAAGCATTATTATTTATTCTAAATAATAGTAAAATTGAAATACTCTTCTTAAATGTTTCTTTTACGTGTAGACTTCTGTTTAAAAACAAATACTATTATCAGCTAATGATAAAAGGAAAATGAGTGCATTTATGGCGTATAAAAACAGAATATTCATTAATTACGATACACATACAAAGCACGTGCTTCGTGTATTCTATAAACACTGCTTAGTCGTAGTAGAAAGTTAAGTTGAAACTTAATTCGAGTTAAAAATTCTTTCGCTAGAAGTCTTGCGTGTCTCGCCTATAAAAATTCGAGAAACGCTATCGAATAGTAACTCTTGTACCAAAAACAACGGATGTTTTTGTTCACAGATGAGACCATCGTGTTGAAACTACGCGTGCACCAGGGAACCGAGAAATCGTCGGCCCATTAGCGTTCCATCTCGCAAGGCGAGTGTTCCCAAGCGAAGCGTGAGACGAGCACGTATCCATCCTCCGTAAACAAAAAGAAGGAGAAGTATCAGAAAGAGAATGCGATACACGAGCACTCTAGCTGAATAATGAAATAACCAAACTCCACTCGGTACTGTTCGATCATGGATAACAGAGAACACATCTATCGTGAAATCTTCGTACAAATATGAGGAACAAAGCTTCGTCACGGATCGCTATACCAAGCGTACGAAAGAGGTTACAGAAAGAGGAGAACACTTTCATTACCCCATTTCACGTGAAACGAGCGTGTTCCTGGCGGTCTTAATCCAACTCCTCGACCGATGCGAACCTAACCAGATGACTCGAGTAAGAAAAGTGTGGTAAAACTGTGTCAGAAAAAAAGGAAGTTGCACGATAAACGACAACCGATCGTACGAAGATTAGTATATCTTCGATACTTCCGATTATCGATCGTGTTAAACGTCGCGAATATAATCGTTCGAATAACTATCGATCGTTCTGTTAGAAAGTGTCAAAGAATACATTTGTGATAATAGCCTGAAGAAAGCACAGAAAAAGAAGAACATCCGAAAATTGAGTAGAAAAGGTTCATCGGTTTCATTTGGATATCCACGCTCATTTCCCTTTATCTTGGCCGATTTCCATTCGGTGAACGTCTCGTCGTTTCACATCTCTCCCACGTGGTAAGCATAAAAATATAACGAGCACTGGCATCGGCTTATGGGGGACAGGACGTGGTAGCTGAAGGGATAGGAGCGAGGCCACGCGATATAACCACAGCATTGGCCGGTATAATCTCATAAAACCTGCACAAGAGTCCATCTACGTGAGGCGGTAAAGCCGTCGACGACGTTCCAACGCTTCGAATTGGTACACCGAGCATTTCGTGCCCAGGCCACTTTCGACAGTTGCCTCGACTGTATTCCAAGCGATAGGCGAGGTCCGCTTCCGGGGAAGAACTATCGCTACCATCTCGCTACGAGTTTCACATCCTCTCACCATCGTTGTCCACGAAAAGGAACTTTCCAGGAAACCGTCTCGTAAAGAGGCTACTGAGAAACGACGAGACCCTTTCTGGATCGGTCCTCTATGAAGTGAGAATAGAGACTGTTTTACGGTGTTCGTTGATGTCCCTAGATTTCGGTGTTTGTGAACGAACTATATAGGTGAAGTGTCTGAAAACAGTTCGAGATACCATCGTATTTTTCTCGTCTGAGATACTACCTAAGACACTGTTTTTATATAAGTACGTTCGTCTATTTGATTATGTGTCCGCGTGCAAGTGTTGCCACGATTCTTTCGTAAGTATAACAGTTCGAGGAAAGAAGAGAAGTATGGATCAGGTACACGTGAAATCGTCGAGGTCAACTTCGAGGAGCAATCCAACGAAGATGGCCTGCGAGAAAGCGAGTAGGCGATTGAGGACGATCCTGGTGAAAGCGTCTCGTCTTGGCGTCTCTACGACGGAAGTTGCTAGGCTGGCCAACGCCAAAAGGCTCATCCCACAGAGAGATCACGGATGGAAGTTGGCGGTGTTCCTCTTGTTGATGTTCGGCGGCGGTGTGATCGTCGCGCTAGCCTGCACCGCGAGGAAAGGCTGCTCGAAACTGGAGGAGATCGTAAGTAATAGAATTCTGAGTGAATTTGCTAATCGAAAACGTCGGTTTCCTTACGCTGCTCGATTCTGTTCGAAGAATACGATTATTCGTATGTAGACGAGGGCAAGCTTTTCGGAGATTCTTGCGGAATTAGATTTTTAGGAGGCGAAGCATCGGGGATTTAAAAGCTGACGTTCCCGATGGAAAGTTTTTCATTGGTCGAAGGCAGAAGTTTGCTCGTTCGCTGTTTCTCAGTGTTGGAAATACAGAATTGTTCTTTTTTCTTGGTTTTTTCTCCTTTTCTTATGACATAAGAAAAGAAGAAAAGAACAGTTATATTGCTGTCGTGTTTATTTTATTTTTATAATTATACCAATATATTATATTGCTGTCACGTTTCTTCGATCGATATTTTAAATCAACTTTCCACGAAAAAGTTCTACTCTTTGTCGCATTATTCCTACCGATTTTCCGTTGCTTTCACGAACGCGAATAATACCAGCTTTATAATCTCAAGGAATAAATGAATTTTCCGTTGATGAATAATTCTACTGTTAACTCGAAAATTGAGGAAAAAAAAAGTTGTAGATAACCTCCGGAATATATTTTTATTCCACGAAGAATATAATGTATTTCCGCTTGCACAGTGAAGTGGTCGGTTAAAAAAATACGAACGAACTTTTGCGCACAATATACATTTTTTTTTTCACGATAAATTCGGAACTATATTTTAAGCTTTTGTCGATGGGATATATAAAGTCTCATTCGCTTGAAAAACGATTAAAAAAAAAAAAAGAAGGGAAAGAAGAAGAAAGAAAAAAAAAAACACGCGTGTGTCAGCACAAATATTTATTTCAACTAACCTTATTTGTACGTTAGAGCTGTTTTTACTGTTTCAATAATTTCCGCTCGGAATCGTGTTTGCGTAATTAATTCCATTCAAATATTTACAAGACACGCTTTCATATCTTATGTATGATCCCGATGAATATTTGCGGACGCTCTTATGATATTCCGTGAATTATTTCGCCTCTTCTCTGTCCGATAACAGCGCACCGCGTAACGAAAAATTTCGACCCTGGCTAATTTTTGCCGAGTGAAAAATAGCTCGGTAGCCTTTTTATTATTCCCCTCGTTCGTGTTAAATTTGTTCGTAAAACTGGATCAAACAAGCCTAGCGTCGCTTTAATCTCTCTCTCTCTCTCTCTCTCTTTTTTTATCTCTGCCTTTCTTTCTCTCTTTCTCTCATTGTCTGTCCTTTTAAGAAGATGAAAAGCATTATGTCAAATAGACGGGATGATTTTTGCGGCAGTAAGAATCTCAAAGAGATAGAGCAATTTTCCCTTTTCTTCTAAATGAAATGGCAAACTCTTCTCTCTCTCCTTTTTCCTTCTTCGTTCTTTCTTTCCCTCCTACCTTTTCTTCTTCTATAATAGAAGACCTTCAAACGCGTACAGAACCTACGCGAGTAGGGTAATTGAAGGCCGTTTTAAATCCCTTTGTTACGAGGCTACGTTATACATACTGATGAGGCGAATTAGGCGCGTACGGTTACATGGGATGCTCGTAAACGAGAAAAAGTTGCGCGTACAAGTACGGAAAAATTTGAAAGTATGGCCGTCGTGGATGGAGGAGAGGAGGACGCGTGGACCCGCTTACAAAAGAGATTCGAAATGGCCTTCAATAATCTGCTCTCGTAAATCCTTGTACTAGACTGAAAAACCTTTTGTCGCGACGGCCAAAGGAAAAAAACACCGGTGCCTATTATTTCTTTTGAAGTAAACGGGAATAGATGAAAAAGAGAGATTTCCCGGGTTACTAAACGAATTTTTCTTTGATTTAAATCTATTTCGAAAGCTTCAAAGTAAGCGTTCGCCCCCATTTTATCCTGAACGCGCAATCCGCGTTAAGAGCCACTTGTTTAAATTCGCTACTTCATTGTCCGGCGTGTTTGTTCTATAAATATTCATACAATGAATTCCAATTCTCAATCTATTCACGCTCACTCGACCCCTTCGTTAAACACAAATAATATTGTTCCGTAGAATTATGCTGCTCATAAAAGTATTCGCCCAGCCATTTATTCGCGATGCTCCTTAACTTTGTAGACAATTTTATTCCATCAGTTTATTTAACTTTTAATTTGAAAAAATATGTATATGTTCCATTTGAGAAATTCGTCAGATTTTCGAATAAAGAAAGAGCGAAAAGTAGACGGGCAAATATTTGTGTACGTATAAATCTTCTCGGTGCAGGAATTTCTAGAAAACCTTCAAGTAGAATAGGTACCTCGTTGGTCAGACAGCGCAGAAGTTTCAACAAAAACCTCTCGGTGAAATAGCACCTCCCACATCAAGCAGTTTCTACATAAATCTCAGGTAGAATAAGCACTCATGGATCAGACAATCTCTGCGACTGAATCCAGGAAGCTTGATTCTTTTGTAAAAAAAATTTATCAAATCTCTGAATAGAGATGAAAGAAAAAGTAGCGTAAAAAGGTGGGTTATAATTTCGGGAATTTCTCACGTTTAATTGAAGTTTCTTCTGCTAAGGGATAGAGGATAACCCTTCGTGTGTTCGATAAAGCACAACACCGTAAACCAGACAAGAACTTACGAACAGCACACTTTCCATAAATAACACACCGCGATACCGTATCCCATAGGACTGAAACAACAAAACTACACCACGGACCGAGACTAGCCACATAAGAAAAACAAAGATTCAGATCAAATCCCCTGAACAGTTTCTCGCGACCTAACGAAATAACACTCGAACCGGTTACTATTCCCATGCAATATCGTAACACATTTAACTGAAGTTCATTCGTAGAGCGTAGAGGGTACACGCGATTAAGCTCGAGCATTTGCACGACGACTCCGTTGGTTTTTCAACCATCTCGCACTCGCTCGAAACTTTCCACCTGGTTAGTTGTCCAACCTCACGAGATACGACGTGCATGCGCGAGATATCGACTAGCACGTACCAACCGTTGAAGAACACCGCAATAGCAGGAGAAAGAAACAGAAGGAGAGTGGTTAGGGTACTCGTGGATGATCTTACGATCGTTCGAGTTTCGTTGAATTTGCACAAAATGTGCCAATCTGGGAGCATCGATGATTCAGTGAATTTTCATCTGAATTGCTTCAAATTTATAGTGATAATTTTCAATAATACTTTTTACTGATTCTCCACACTCTTTTTTCAAAGACACACTATGAATGTAACCAAATATACACTTCGAACGTGAAACGTTGACTTTTCCTTATAAACCAGCCTCTGAATTTACGTATTTTATGCATTCATTTCGAAGTTAGGAAGTTTCAGTTCATCTCTCGGAGTACTATGAACTTCATCTACACTTCTTATAACTTTCCCATCGCATTTGCTATAAATAATTGCACGTCTATGATACCTTAGTACTTATACAACGATGCCTCGTTACAATTTTAAATGCCCGAAGGGATATAAATTAATTGAAATGATACTTTTTCAACATCCTCCTCATCCGACTGCTGCAAAAGACCGAAAAATTTCCAAACTCACATCTACAAAACACACTAACCTACTATATCAATAAACAATTTAACAGAGAGAGAGAAAGAGGCGAAAGAAAAGGGTTAGAAGGTAAAGTAGGAAGGGCCGTGTTAGTTGAACAGAGACAATGAAATAGTCTGGCTTATGTAGAAATGGTGTAGAAGGGTTAGAGTGAGAAAGTGGAAGATAGGGTCGAAACGTAGCGAAGGGAGCCGTGTTAACGATGTTTCGTGTAGAGAGAAGGCCGGGCGCTGAAATTACAGATCAAGGGGTTTCTAAACAATTACGCTGTCGGCAGGAGGTCAGGCCGAACAGCGTGAGGTTAGAGGTTACGGCTCGCAGGAGCCGAGGCTTGCGGCCTGCGGCTGGTTGTGGACGAGGGTCGAGGCTAACAGGAAGTGCTCTCTCACCGCTGGCCAATGGCTGGGCATCGCTACATCGGAGTCTCGACTGGCAAGAGAGAAGCAGAACACCGATGTTACTACCTGCTCCTCCTATCCTCTGATATTTCCCGGGGAACGCCTGCCTTCCATTGTCCCTTCAGGCAAAGAGAGATAGATACGTTCGAAAGCGGGAGAATTTGGTAGGGTGAGGATAAGAGAGCGGAAGGTTAGCAGAGGCGGTGGCGGTCGAGTGTGTGTTGCTGGCCAGAGGCAACGTTCACCTTTCTCTCTCTCTCTCTCTCTCTCTCTCTCTCTGTTCCTCTCTTCTCTGGTGGAAACGTTGCTATACACAGTGTTATATACACGCTGTTGGATCGATCGGTCGCAATAACCACAACTTGGGAAAGTTCCCTCCCTTTGAATAGTCCGCAGGATTGGTAGCGATTTTCACTGACGTGGCACGAAGTCGGCCACGTGATCATCGAGGCCAACCGACTGATTGGCGGTCAGAAACATCGCCCTCAGGGCAGAAACCTTTCCACAGCGCGTTACCAAATCGAACCCTACAGAAAGGGATATTCTCGATACGATTTCTCTATTGAACACGGTTCCTCCTACCTCTAAGCTCTTACCATCATCAACCTAAGTTAACCCGTTCTCTAGGTTCGTCACTCGTGTACCTGGTTCCTTGAATCTCCGCGACGTACACTCGATGCCTATGGATCTGACCTGATACAGGAAACACGAGCGTAGTCTCTTTGATGTTATCAAGCAGATCGGTCTCTGGGCCATTTCTTATATAAAGCTTGTTAACGCTATCTCTGTGCACGGCTGATGGACACATGTGCATGTATATATTCGGTTAGACGAGCCGAGATACGGGACACGGGCCGAGATGGAGCGTGAAACGTAAAGTAGGACGATCTCTCCTAGCTACTGACCATAACTACACGTGCACCTAGGCTATTTCAGGTAATGCGTGTATGCACACCTGACGAAAAGATAATCACTCCGGTACTGGAATTTAATATTCTTCGCCGGTGGAAATGATGTGGAACGAGTCACGAAAGTGTTTGAATTACCTTTTTAAAATTCGACCATGCTATTTGAGTTTTTTATCGAGAAGTTAGGATTTTCGAGACTCGAAGAAATTAGCGAAAATGTAACAATTATTTTACCTGTAATAGAAATTTAAAAAGTACGTTCTTGATGATTGCAATCGATTGTGGACTGTTCTGTCGAATTGCGACAGCCAATTTGGAGGGTATAAAAATAAATCGACTGTGCAATCTCATAAAAAGAAGAACGAAAATGAATTTTATATTTAAAAATTCTAACTGCGTGAATTCACATATAAAACACATATTCGTGATAATAAAAGTCGAATTCACAACATTTTATCTGAGCCTTTATTAAAAATTAAAAAAAACAAAAAAGTTTTGTAGATTTATGTTCAATAAATTTGACGAAAATTTCCTCGAAAACATTCATTATGAAATTTCTCTGCTGTATTCATTTTTACACGTAGAAATAAAATTTTTGTTTCTCTCCATATCTAACGAAGAAACGACGATTGTGTACTCCAAAAAGAAAGTTTTCTATTCTTCTTCAAATGATTCGATTCAACAGGAACGTTTTTATCTGAGCACAAAATATTGTACAGTTTTATCATCGTTCGCGTAACGACAAAATCGCGAGCGCGGATGGTATATGAAAACGTGCGAGGAGCTAAATAACATCGTGAAAGATTGAACGTGGATCGCTCGGGAGACGTGAAAATAGCCACGATTACGCGATCAAACAGAGAAAAGAGGGGAAACGGTAGAAAAATGGGGACGGCAATGAAACAATGGTTCGAGAGGGTTTTAGAGGTGGCCGTGGCGCGTTTCTACTGGCGATTCCGACGTTGAAAATCCACGTCTACGCCGTCAAATCCCATCACGGGGACGGCATAAATTTCTCCGGCTGGTGTAACTCCCAAACCCTCCCTTTTCATTCCCAACCTCTAGGCAAGGCCCTATAGATACCTTCTCTCGCAATGTCATGACTCGCTTGCGTTTCCCGCAACCGTGTCACACGGAGCAGAGAGCGGACATTTATGATTCCGTTCGTTCCTCATCATGCGTGGAGAATGCGTTCGCCCACCGTTCCACTCTCTGCACACGTATATACACACATAGAGGGAAACGTTGCAACGTGAACGCACACGTTTCATTCTACCGGGTGTTTTCGAAAATGCCGGTCACGCTGGCTCGATCGCAATAATTTACAGGAATTCGAACCGCGAAATGAAAATCTCGTTCCTCCTTCCAGGTTATCTCTGTTCCAGTCCCTCTTAACCAGTTGTGTGTGCGTGTGTATTTTTATTTTTTTTTATTTTTTAATTGGACCTGTTCGAGCGAGAAATTTGCAACGCAATTCGGGAACACCATGGGTGAATCGCGATCAAGCGATACGAGGAAACCGGCGGCTTTTTCGCGAGCGGTGAGTCGAAAGTTTGGACGGTTTTTCTGGCGGAAAAGCTGGTCTATTGGTGAGTTGATTGGTTAATTCTTCGTGGGAATTGGAAGGAAGCGAAGTGTCAATTTAATGGTACTATTTGGGTCGTTTGGTTTCTTTTGTAGGATATTTTTCTGGTATATATATGTATATATTTTTTTTTTCAAATTTTGGAGTATTGGAAGTTAGTTTCAATTCGTGCTCTTTTTTCACGGTTCATTCTCTGTACTACAGATCGTATTTTATGTGTTTATTACTACACCAGTCGATTTTTTTATATTAATTATTAATTCTTCCTTTTCAACGTTGCTAAAATTCTAATCAAATATGATCTTTCTTTTCATAGACGCAGAAAATCTAGAATTTTAATTACCTGCAATTTTTCTTCTCAGAAACACAGAAAAATTGGGTTACAAAGGGTTAAGGATATTTTTCTTTTATTAAATCAGATTTCAAATAATTTGCAAATTGCTCACTTAGGTGATCAATTGAGTATTGAAACGTTCTGAGCTTTTTGTGCCAATTTAAAGTTCACACGATTATTATTACGAATTTGAGATATCGATCGGGATATTTCCTATCGTTAACCTTTTTACTTTCACAGTTGGTTTCCTCTATCGTCGAGACTATTCTTCGAAATCTTGCGTTCGAACGCACTTTCGAAGTTTCGAGGTCGAAACGAGGAAAGGATACGATTTCTCGTATTCTTTCCCGGAAATCGTTACTTTCTTCTCTGCAATTTATGTTTGTGTTACGTCGTTGAACGACACTTGGCCGCGAAAGAAATTCTCCCCGAAGGGTACTTGAATTAACCCTTTAAGCGGAGAGAGTGGATATATCTGTGGAAGTAGGTTTTTCATACGATGGATCGAGTGGATATATCCATCACTGTCTTTATTTGTTTGGAGAGACGTGATTGCCCCGTTCAAGTGAGGTCCTTTATTTTATTTTCTTGTCGTCCACTTCTACCGCTGATGAAAGCTTCCTCGACGAGTTCTCGATGAACACTCTCGACCTAATTTCACCCTAAAAAAAGAGAAAAAGAAACAAAGAAAGGAAAAGGTAAAAATACTAAAGAATCATAGCAATATTATTTACAGCCCAATAATAATAACCCAATAACTACTAAAATAGTACAGGCAATTAATAATAAATCCCACGAATTCTTTATTTAAATTATCAATCTTGAATATTTGAGCGCAATTTATACTTTTTCTTGTTCAATGTAATCATAAAGGTCATCCAGAAAATACGCCTACACGTTTCTTTTTAATAAAATACAAATTATCTAGAATATTTCCAATTTATTTATTTATATTGAAAGTATGATTTATTACAATTATATATGGTATAGCAAATTGCAACTCGAATGTTGTTCCTCAGATCATTAATTGTTTCTGTCTTGTTAACATAGACACGAATACAAAAAACACATATATCATAATCATAATAAATTTATGTAATATAAATGCGTTGCGACAATGTATCTCCGTTGTTAATTAAAATTGTATTTCCCTCTACAAAAAGAAAACGGCTCGTTTCGTTTAAAAGGACACAACATGTAAACATTATACTACGTTGAAATCAAGGCGTTTTATTTAAACGATCTCGAAGCAAGAAGAATAATTGATATACCCATCTATTAAAATTAAACGGTATTAATATTAATACGATATTTTGTTTAAAAATAAAGCTTTTTAAGACTGTTATAAAAAGTAATCGATATCTCCATAAAGGATTCATATTTATTCCGACGAAATTGAATTATTCAAAATGCTAACAGTGGACGAAAATAAAATCTCAGAGGTACAGCTTCGCGGGAGTTTCCAATAGACGTCACTCATGAATACTCATCGACCAGCGAAAAGTCGTCGTCTCTCTCCTACCATCGTTTAAGACCGTAATGATCAATTACACAGGGGACGAAGTTGTGTGTTGTCGCGTGTGGACGTAGGCGCTCGCGCGACTCGTTAGAGAAGACAGGTAGCATCCATGTTGGGCATAGTACGCGAATCAACTAGAAATCACCCGATCCGCGGACAGATTCACACAGGCCAGCACAATTTCGAGGTAACCATGGGACAGCTCTGTGGGATGTCCGTCACTCGTGTCACGAATATGATCCCCGACTGCTCGTCGCATCAGATTTGTCTCTACACCTTGTAATTAATTAATGCATTAATTTACCCTCAGGTGGTGGCGTTCGATCTCAATGGCTGAGGTTAGTCAAACGGAACAGGAAGAAATAGGATATGACTTTCTCTGTCCCTTTCAATACAGATTCCATACGATAGACTGTCGTGACAATAATTAATTACCGTGAATTAATATGTGAAAAAATTCAAGGTATTTAACACTGTGTCGCTAAAATGGTACACATTATCGCGTAAATGAAAAAGTCTCATCTACTAACTCAGAGCTATTGTTTTAAAAATACTGTGAGAGGGGTTAGAAGGTTTGAGTTGTGTGTAAATAAAATAAATAAATATATTTAATAAAAGAATAAATTCTTGTATATTGTGTAATCTGTGCTGTAATTTCGTGCCTTAAATCCTGAAATCTCCGAAGAAGCAAATTTTAAGTGACTCTGAACATTGACGTCGAATTATGGGCCATTTTAAGGTGACAAAACCTAGACTTTGCAGAGATTCTACAGAATTCACATGCATACGTCCATCGAACATGTTCTCCGATTATTATATGCCTCCATAATTGAAATAGCGCGTTAAAGGCGAAATGAGAGATCTCAATGCATCGAAGGAAACTGATTGGTGATGACAAAAGTGGAAAATGATCCAATTAGGGTGTTTTTAACGCGATTCGAAGCCTTCGTGGTCCTTGAAGTATAAATATTACAGAAAATAAAATTAAAAAAATTATTTCTGGGTCTGAAAAGATCCAGCGTCGATTGTATGAGTGTTAATGGGAATTTTTAACTTGACTTTTGACAAATTCGAGTTACCAAGTATCCATACTTACTTTTCTCATTTAGCGTACTTTTTTAATCCTCTATAAACCGAGTTTTCTTTATTTAAGAAGAGAAAAATTAAAATTGATCACAATTTTATGAGAAAATTGACTAGCAATAATATAATAATGCAACAGTGCAAGAATACAGCAATAAACGTTTAAAATGAGACGTATAAAGTATAGATAAATAGACGTGTAACTTTCAAGTCACACGGAAATATAATTTAAAGGGTTAAACGAGGATAGAATTGAAGATAGATGCGAATTTGTTATTTATACGTTAATATATCCTTTTTATTGCTTTTTTCTTTAATCCAGAATTTATTTGCACCTACTATATCACATGGATTTCGCTACGTTAAGCTAAAAGCACTTGAAATATGCTTTTTTTCTGTATTTTCAATATATTTTATAGTTTGTAAAGTAAGGACCTTTGGTAAATTTAAATAGCAACGTGAGATATTTATAGTACGTAGTTTCTCGTCATAGAATGTTACAACATGAGTTATCGAGGTATCTGTGTTTTATATTTAACGATAAAATGCGATTGTATCGAAACATAGATAGAAGGCACTGTCAGAAACGAAGTTGCAATTGGACGAGATGCGTCCCTGGCGTTGGTGAGACTCAAATCAATAGTCGAACTAGTTACAAATTGACATTCAAACAAGATACGAACTTGCGTTTGGACATGGTACAAATCAGTAATAGTGTACATACATTTTATGCAAGCAATCAGAGCTGACCCACGCCTGTTTGAGTACAAACGGTGTATAAGCTCCATAGAGGTCCAGTGCACTTTAGCCTCATTGCTTCGATGTTCAGGAATTATTTGCCAAATGTTACTACCTTTGCAAATTACCGTCCATCTAAATCAAAGTATACGTCAGGGTATATTTCATTAAAACGGCAACGAACATATTGCCAAAGATTTTTTATTCTTTTTTTAATTGAAATACTATTAAAATGTAGAATATGAATTACAATATAAGATGGAGGATATTATTTTCAAAGAATCGAACGAGAATCTACCATCTTTGCAAATAAACGTTCACCAAAACCGAATTGAACGTTCGAAGACATTTTGTTAAAATCACAAATTGCTAAAGATTTTTCCTTTTTCTATCGAATCACTATCAAAATGTAAAATATGAATTACAGGATAAGATAGAGAATAGTACTTTCAAAGAATGGAACGAGAATCTACTACTTTTGCAAATTACCGTGTACCAAAAGTCGATCTGAAATCAAAACGAACAAATTACCAAAGATTTTCCTCTTTCTCTCGATTGAATCCCTACGAGAATGTAAAATATGAATTGCAGGATAAGATAGAGAACAATACATGCAAAGAATGAGACGAGAATCGAAAGGAGCAATTTCATCCCTTGACTAACTCTAAATTAGACGCTTCACTTTGTGAACTAGGCTAACGAGCAATCACAACAAGTGCATTAAACAAAATTTCGCGGAGGTTTAATTGGTCGAAGGTGAGGAGGGTTGGACGATAGAGACTGGTATGGAAAATTGGGACACTCGAGCAGTAAAGAGAATCACGTTGAAGCATTGCAAAAAGGATTCGAGGCGACCTTGTTTCGTTTCCTGTCACGGTATCAAGGGTGCCGACATGACGACGCTACCTCTCGATGCTAGGAAAAACGAATGCAAATGGAGAAACGTTCTCGAACGAGCCATGTCGATCCGATTACCGTGCGACCCGTGGGTGGGTGTCACCGGCCATTAGTGGGAACTCGAATTTCAAATCCCGTTTCCGTGATTACCGCGCCGGAAACGAGTCTGTGAAAGAGGGAGCATGGAATAGAGAAAGAACATGAGTAGGCAGGAAGAAAGAAAAGGAGAGAAGGAGAGAGAGAAAAGAAAAAGATGAAAAAAAGAAAGGAAAAGACGGTCGAAAGGTAAAAGTACAAGGATCCGTGACAGCTGCTGATCGTTCGAAAGATCCTTCTACTTCTAGGAGTTGAAAAAGTCAGGTCCGCAGATGTCAATTTGTTCGCAGGGACTTCGATGACATTCGACGCCACGTGGCTTTCGCCCCGCGGTTTGGGATTATCAATACGTAAGGTTTAGGTGGAGGGTGGGTGGGGAAGAAAGTTTGGACGCTTTATCAAAGCCGCCCCGGTAATAACTCGTTGCGCGAAGAAATCAAAGGAGACCAATTCGGAAGTTCGACCACGACGGATACCGTGAATTCTCGTTTCGGGGATGATGAAAGAGAGGTTTTCTGGGTCGAAGGGATTCGATGAAAGTTTCCTTTCGAGAGTCGATCGATGATTTTATAGACGAGGATTGATCGATTCTGCGGCGCTGATCCCGTCCCTTTTCGAAAGCTAATAGAGGGGAACGCTGTTTCTCTGAATGGATACAATTTGAAATTCGTGTCGTTTTAAAATAAGAGAAAGCACGGAAGTTAGGTAAATTTGAGAAATTATGAGGAATATTCGAACGTGGAGTTTTTTTTCTTTTCTCTAAGGGATTCCTGTAGGGAACTTATTTCCTAACCATTATTTAAACAAAAAAGAATATATATATAATTCTTCTGAAAAATGTATGATATCTTTGAACGAAGAAAAGAAAGTATTGCATAAATCTCCCGGACACAGAAACTCGCACAATACTCTCAAGTAGAATATGACCTCATAGATCAGACAACGCAGAGACTTGAAGAGAAATCTCTGGTAAAATAGCACCTCCCAGATCAAACGCTTTCCCCCCTAGAAATCTAAAGTTGAATAGGACCTTACGGATCAGACAATCTCCACCGAAATAAATCCAACGTACGAAAAAAAAAAAAAGGAATGAAAAAAGAACCTACGAAATCCGTGAAAACGCAATCTCCATTTCAACAAATCGACCCGTTGCACCGTCACAACATGCCCATCCATCACGTATCGAATCGAAATCAAAATCCACCATGCGGCATGCCTGTCCCGGTATCACCCATAACGCTGAACGATCCTACAGTAAAGGACGTTAGTAGTGTGCAGTGTTCCGCGATAATGTCGAGGCCCTGGTGACATAAAAGGTGGCACAGCAAGGATGGAAAGGTGGTGGAAGATGCGCAAATAGAAAACGAGAGAGACATACAGAAGAAACACACATAGAGAGAGAGAGAAAGTGAGAAACAGAGGGATGAAGGGAGAGAAAGCTGGCGAAAGAGTGAGTGGAGGGTGGCAGAAGGAGTTAGGTTCGTCGGATGGGTCGAATGGGAGGTGGATGGGCGCTGAGCGTAACCTGATATAGCTGCCAGCAAGCTGCCGTAGTAGACCGGTATCGTATCCCTTCTCTCTGCCACCCTTCTGTCCCATCTTCCTTCGTTCTTTCTTCCTCCAACCCTTCGTCTGACTGCATACGCTTCCTAGAGATACACGGTTACCCAGGAATATTCCCTACGTAAATGCAGCATCGATGTTTTCTCAACGTCGAGGCCTCTCTCCATGATTCCTTCTCCTCGTCTCTCTTTCAACCTCGGTTCCTTCCTTTCTTTCTAACCCGGATCTGACGTTTCTTATTCTTCCTATTCCCTGTCTACCGTGCTGTTCCATTCTTTACACACCTCCTGGCTGGTTCGTCGATGTTACACCGTGCACCTCCGCCTTTTTATTCCGCTGATCCAGAATACAGCAGCTGTTACTCTATGGAGGGAGGCACGATAGGGTAACTGCTCGATATTCTACAGGAAAATCGTGGATCCCTCGACCTTTAAACCTCGGGTGTAGGCGCTAGCTAACTCAGTCCCTGAAATTGGAATATCTTTTCGAAACGGAGGATAGGCCAGGGGATGTGTGGAACGATGGATTTTGGTAACCTGATAAATTTACCATCGGAGATATACTGTTGCTCATACAGTAGCTCGCGAAAGTATTCGAACAGATTAATAAAGATTTAAAAATGATACAATTATAATGAAAGTGTTGTGTTTCACACGGCGAAAGGAGCTTTCTCATCAAATATTTCTTTTATTTTATATATAGATTTCTGTTTTCTTAATACCTCAACAGTTTTAATAACATAATAAAATTAAGATTCCCAGTAAAAGAATGCCCTTTCTGTTCTTACAAATAGGAGCAAAGTGTGAAGTGATTATGAACGATGCTATATATTCGAAGAGAGGAACACTTGTCTCGACAGAAGCTTCTTAACACCGGTTTAGGACGAATTACGTTAATAGAATCTTATCCTGGAATATTTCTCCTCATTCCAAAAGTTCTTCTTTTTTTATCGTGGAAATTACGGGAATATTCGTTTAGGATGTTCGATCTAATATTCATTGTTTTCATCGTGAATCTCCTTAGCTTAGAATAATTTCCGGGCTTTCATCAAGAAGTTACGGGGGTACCGGGGCTTTTAACGCGAAGAAGAAGTAGGCAGAGTGAGAGAGACAGAGAGAGAGAGAGAGAGAAGAAAAAAAGGAGGAACTATCGAGGAAGTTTGGCGAGATTAAAATTGATTACACTGCTTCCCTTTTCCCTACAGCAAGCTCGTGTAATTTGATAATATTACGCTGCGAGAGAGAGAGAGAGAGAGAGAGAAAGAGAGAGAGAGAGAGAGAGAGAGGGGATAGTAGTAAGGTAAATAGTAAAATAGCAAGATTGTACGAACCCATTACCGCAATTCACCAGCGCTAGTTATGAAATATTCTTGCCTCCATTACAGTTTCTGCAAATACGCAGGAGTATAGGAGGAGGTAAGGGGAAGGTTGGCTCGTTCGCGCTTACTATCAGCGAGCGCTCGCTTCTGCGCGATGCGCGCGAGACCTGATGAAAGCTGTTTGTGCCAGGGCTCCTTTTGTTTCCCATGGTTGTTTCGCGAAATTCGCCGGAATTCATCGTCGACGCGCGGAAGACAAATGCGGCAAATAGAATTACCCCATTCGCGGTGAATTATTAAACGCGTATTCGCGATGTATTCTTAATTAAAGTCCCGTGATTCGTTCCGCGGCACGGTAGCGGGAACGTGGAACGTTAGATTCGAAGGCGTGCTTCTTTACAGACACGAAAGTTTCGAGAAGTCGTGTAAAAACGTGAGACAATTTTTGTCCTTTTTGTGCAATGGAGAAGTGTTCGTATTGGTAATTGGAATTGTTCTATATTTGAGGAACTGGCTGTTTTATCTAGAAGTAAAATATATTATAAATTGAAGTAATAGAAAATAAGGGAAAAACAGAAATAGTTTCTCTTTTAGATCGAATCAATGCTCGGTGTGTCCTTAATCCTTTCACTGCGGCGCATTTCAACTCAGAATAGAATTATACGGCGTTATATTTAACACGTATGTCGCTGGCTTATATTATTATAGCGGTGGCAAAATTGAAACTGAAAAATGCATTGTAAATACACAACGATATCGAAGTTTTTGATTGATGTTTGTTTGTAACATCTAACGAGAGGCCTACTGTTAAACCAGTTTAGCGAAACAGCAAATGTAGTAAATCAATTTTATCGGTCGTATATATATTTTTGGATCTGTGAGAGCGTATATATACGCCTTCCACGTATGAGCCATTTATTCTGAAAGTGGCTTAAGCCCATTTGTTTTTAAATCGTGATATTTAAAGGGTTTCGCGTTTGAATCAGTTTAAAAATATTGGTCACTGATAACATGGTAGGATAATATTTTTGCGCTACAAGAAATGTATAAATTATTACCCGAATCAGTATAATAAATTTTATTTAATAAGTACGACGTTTTTGTTAGCCATTCACATTCAGAATTAAAGAAACGACGTTTATCAATTTTTGGAGAGCACAAGTCTCTTGAAACGAAGCATAATAGCCTTAAAATAAATAAAAGAGAAATTAGAATTTTGGGTTATAAAAATGGAACATTTATTCACGTTCAAATGAATTATACAATCAATTTATATTTATATCTGCCCTGTTTTATGCACGCGAGAGGTTTAAAATAATCACGCCGTGCAGCGTGATATATACTGCAATAAGTTATTATTCGTTCGACGCATTATAACTTCGTAATAATTCTAGGGAATAAACGATAAATTATTTTTTCGTCTATACCATTTCTGCAACTCCGAAATCTCTGCCATTTCGATAGAAACGAATATTCTGATAATAGAGGGTTACGATCAATGAGTTCGACAGACTGGAGAATTTTTAATCGCGTTAAAGCTAATTGTACTGCGCGGCTCGACCAGCAGACGTTTAAAATTCATTAGTCGTCTGTGAGAAGCACTCAATTAACTTGCAAACGCTAACTTAAACTAAATCTCAAAGGATCACTTTCAGTGTCGTTAATCGTCAGTATTATTTTACAATCGTCGTTATTACAATCACTTTCATCACACTCTCTGTCAAGTTGTCATTTACCACAGAACTTTATAATAAACAATCACGTCACAAGAAAAAGAAAGAGAACAATTGAATTGAAACAAATATTTCCCCGTAGCAGCAGAAAGTCCCAGGTTAGTTAGTCACACGTAGCAGCCGTTCAAACAAACGAAGTTCCACGTCGATCCAGAAATGGAGAGGGGGTTTTGTGGGTGGCGCTATTAAGCCCGCGTAAAGTGCGCCGGTTAATTAGCCCGGCCTCGTCGATACTCGTTATAAACCGTTCTTATCGATATCGCAGCTTTGAAACGACACCATTACCCAAGTTCTGTAGGAACGAGGAGTAGGATAGGAAAGGGAGACGGTTTTGTCCTCCGTTTACGGGAACTTGAGAACTCCATTATCCTCACGGGCCGCTGCCAGGCATTCCCGAAAACCAAGCTACACCATTGACCAAGATCCTCGAGGAAACTGTCGGAGAATGCTGCGGCTAAATGGCCTTGAACTCGATTAGATCTCGGAATCCCAGTATTAGAATCTCTTTTTACACGTCCACTTTCCACATTCTCCCTGCCGATCCATGGTTTCTCTATAATAACCGCGTAATGCTCCCAGCTAACGTTAAGGTTACGCAGCTGGTAATTAGACGATGTAGATATTCGTTAAACGTAATGTTTCGATGTAACCTGTGTTTATTATGTTGGTAGAACATGGTCCTTAATGCTCTCCCACGCGATTACACCGGAAGGGTCTGTTTTAGAGAATCTGTAAAGGTTAATTGAGGAACAGAGTTTCGTTTCATTAACACCCGCGACTTTTCGAATCGAGAAAATTAACCTCACGCGTTGGAATTATGTCAAATCGTACCGGAAATCACTACATTTGCTTGCTTAGGTTTCTGTGAGTGAACACAGTATACTCATGGTATACCACACAAAAGTAAATAAAAAAGAAATTAAAATATATCAAAATGTACTGGATATTAGCTGCAATAAAGTATTTGTTAAAAATATATAAAAAATCGTGTTACTAATGAAAATTGTTGGAAAATGGATAAACAACTCTCAGACACATTTTCTGTTTTTGTTGTTTGAACAATGTTCTTTGCCTGATCTCTGCCCCCTTCGTTCGAGAGTAATATGGGGGTAAAACCCCTGAATTGTTTTATTTATTTGCTCGGTGATTATTTAAGAGATGAAAGAGATAAAAGAACTGTAAAAGAAGGTGAATAAAATGAACGTGTCGAAAGATTGCGGTGAGATTGAGAATAAATAAAAACTTCCATTATTGTAGGTTAGATTAGTCGATTTTATACGATACACCAAGGACTGTTTCAACTATACACATCTAGGTAATTATGATAGTTTTCCAGTTTCCTTGCGATAGTTTTGCAATGGTAGTATATAAACTTCGAAATGGCTGCCGGCAGAGAAATCCAAAGAGTAGTAAAACTTCGAACTGCCGTAATTACGTAAGTATTCCCCTACAGGAACTATGATCACACAGAATTGATCAATGAGATTAGAATCCATCCGTCAGATCGTTTCTACGTTTATTCGGCGATAGCATGTATGATTTTATATTAAATCACGTTGATCGTTTCGTCGAATGACTCGTTTTTTAAGAGAAAAGAAGAAAGAACATAGATTTGTTTCTTTTATTCAATGAAAATTAATTATGAACGTGGTAGTTTCTAAAATAATCATTTGCAAAATTTTCTCTACCAAAGAAAGAACACTTCCGTACGAATATCATCGTGAACATTATGTATGCACACAGAAACACACTTTTATCAGTGAAAATCTTTTTCAGTGTGTCGCAAATCATATACCACAAATGTTGTTCGTTCTATTAATTGTACAATATTTTATTTAACATTGGGTTTGTTGATGTTGCATCTGAAAGCATTGCACAGATACTTATTTGCTCAGTTTTCGTACAACATTTCAAGTACATATTTTCAAAATCCCAATGAAATCAAAATTTCACCTATTTTCTACGAGCAGTCGAAATGGACCCGTGTTACACAAGAAAAGATGAAAAGAGAATTTCATAAAATTTACGCACTGCAGTGAAAGTAACAAATTTCATATATACTAAAAATGAGTAATGAAATAAAATATTAAACAATTAATTTCGAAAACCTTGGTGGATTTAGCGTTAAGTTCAAAAGACATTTGAGAAAAAGTGTTCTCAGCTTTTCGTTTCTGCTGGTATATACAATGGAATAACGAATTTCCTAGATGAGCTAATTTTCTTTTTCTTCTTTTTTTTTTTGTCCTCCCCCAGAGGCAATGGTAAGAGGAAAAATGACGTCGTTTTACTAGGGTTGCATCGCTGCGCAGCTTCCTTAAATAATAAAATCATACGCGAAATTAATTCTGTCCCCCATTCCGTCTCCAGTCAGACGTTTCAGGCGCAGCTTGGCGGCTCGTTAATCGTGCCGCGTTATGTTTTCGTCCCATTAAAATTACATCCCGACACAGGGAATTTATATAGCGACAGACTCACGCTCTAACGCGCCAGTGTTCATCGAGATGACGACTGATGAAGAAAAGAAAAAGAAAATTCCACACTTTATTACGTATGAATATAATTGTATCGCAGAGTCTATGAACAATTGATCTATTTATGCTATGGAAACGTATGAAGTTAAACAGGGAAATATTCAACGAATATAATTTAATTGGAATACATATTAACAGAGAACACAATCAACGCGTCCTCGCAATTACGCCAAGACACCAATTCGCGTTCGTATGAATTTAATTGAATCATATTCAATAAATCGAGAACGAAACGCATAAATCAATGGATAATTTAAAATACGAAATAACGAATAATATCTGTTGTTGTTGTTATTTCTACAGTAACTGTGACACAGGAGGACACCAGGAAATCGTTTGCGCTTTATAAAGCAAATGAAAAAGAAAATAGAGTTTCACGAGACTTATAAAGTTTAAAAAAAAAAAAAAAACACACTGTGACAAAGTTCAGTTTCACATTTACTCGCGAATGTTCCTCGTAAAATTAACTCGCTGAAAATTGACTCTTCAAATTAATCATAAATAAATCCATAAGCTCGTAAATCTTTCAGAAAATCCAGATTATAACGCATATATATCGTTCACAAATATTCACCCTGAAATTCATTAAAATACTTCCAACATCTAATTACCCAAAGTCCATCCATAAATAAATCCCTTCGCCAAACGTGACCGCAAAGATTCGTCAAAACAAGAAAACCTCCACAAGTTCCCCAAAAGTCTAAACATCATGTATCGTTAATCCTTCACGCCTTCGAGGCAATGGCTAAACATCACGTTTAGACCTCCGGATTCGGCCGTCGCGGCCGGATCCATCGATATTCCCGTAAAAATACGCTCTCGTCGAACGTGGTGGCAGCTCGTCGCTGCTCAGCCGTCCATAGGCGATAAAACGACGAGACGAGCGCGCCGGACAATTTCGTTTTCGCCTGACGAGAGTTCCAAACGAGCCCGGTAACAGCATCGGTGCCAGCACCAGCCAGCATCGAACCGATCTACGTAGGATCTGGCAGCAGCTGCAGCGGCGCCCGTGACTGCAGGCTGCATCGAGGTCGACCGTATGGAGGTGAAACGAGAGAGAGAGAGAGAGAGAGAGAGAGAGAGAGAGAGAGAGAGAGGGCAAAAGGGGGTAGGTTTCCAGTCGGTGAGAAAGGGACAGGGTTGGCACAGGGTGCAAGGGAGGAGGCGGAGGTGGAAAGAGGGAGGAGGGAAAGGGTTCTTGCATCCGGCAGGGTGCAAGTGCTGACGTGGAGCAGCGTGCACGTATTGCAAAATAGAGGCAGAGAACGGCTGATGCAGGGTAAAGGGTGTGCGCAACCGATGAGAAAGAGGAAGCTAGAGGACGATGCGCCAGCCGTGCAGCCTGCCCACGTGGACCAGGCCGGGGCGTTTTAAAGAACCTGCTTTTAGATTCCTTTTGGCTCCGATCTCGGCTACCAGAGTGGTTGCAATAGGATTGGCTGCTTTAAATTGTTCTGGATTATGAATTTGAGATTTTTATTTTACCGTGCCGCTTGTTCCCTGAAGTGATCGTTATTCGAAGGGTATTCGAGATTTGGCGAGTTTTGTGACGGTGACGAGAATGTGGAATGATTCGGTGAAGTATGCGAAATTACTTGTAACAAGTCTGAAACACATTGGATAGTCGAACTGTTCGAATAATTTGGATAACTGTGAATACGAATTAACTTCATTCGTGTACTTCAACCGTTCGAATTATTCGAAGCTGAGATATGAATTCTGCTGGTATTCGAATATTCGAATACAACGAATGCTCGGATTTTCGTGACAACTGTAATTTGTACAGTTCTAACTGTCTGTAGTTTGAAAGGCAGATGTTATAATAGATTATTCGCAATGTTCGTGTAATTTTTCGAAAAACGGTGAAATTGTTAACTAATTTCACGTTTGCGAATATAATTCTCCCGTCTATCGTATAAAATAATGAATTTTTCTCTAAAATAAAAACCTCGATGTCATTGAAAAAAGAATATATGCGAAATATCTTTTTTTGTCGTAACAAAAGTACGTGTATGGTTAATTAAAAGTTCGTGCGTGTACCGTATTGTCTGCCATGGAGATTAATGAATATTCCTCAGGAAAGAAGGTACAATCGGGTGTGGGGATGGAGGGAGGAAAGAAAAAAAGAAATGTTTCAACTTTATTCGCCTTAGGAGGAGGAAAGTTACCGCGATATAAATATTAAATCAGCACATCGTCGTAACTAGATTTGCCTCGTCGGGCAAACGGTCTCCCATGTTCACTCTTTGATGAATAATATCACGGAACATTCTCCACATACGTTGACGTTTCATCAACGGTTTATTTATTTTTTAACATACACATACATACGTATATCCGGTGTGGTTCCAGCGATATCACAAGGTGGTCCCGGCAAGCCACTGTTCACAGAATGAAACTTTAAATTCTTGATGAAAGCAGCCAGAACGATGTAATAAGAAACTCCGTAGGAGGAAAAAGTAACTCTCCTCGTCCAAAGTCTTCATTCAACGGTTCCAAGGGTGTACCGCTTGCATAATTCGCGATGTCGTAGTTTCGGTAGGAGTGTTAATTAAGCTGGCAATCTGTTCCCTACCCTTTCGTAAGCAACGCAGCTGACGCCCCACGACAACGCTCAACTTTCTGTCTGACATTAAATACATAGTATTCCAACGGAGGCAGTGAACTCTCTCTCTCTACTCGAGAAAGAGAGAGTGCTCGTCGAAATGAATTTAAAACGAGGAACACCGCTCGAACGAACCGCATCGACCGAATGATCTTCAGCTCGTTAATTAACGTGTAACGATATGCAACATTCTTTCATCAAATCCATCCGTCCCTCTCTGAACAAACTTTCAACCTATTCCACGGTTCATTTCTCGTTAATTCAACCAGAGAAAAGTGGCGATACGAAAGTTTTGTACGTGCTTAAACGCTCGTACCGAGAATGAAAAAAGAAAGGGAACAAAAATATCGTTCAACGAACGATCGTTACGTCCCTGCTTTTCTGAAAACACTTAAATTTGCCACGATTCGAGAGAGAGAGAGAGAGAAAAAAAGGTTGTGATACACGCTCGAGACTGGTTTAGATTCGGCGTTCAATTGGAAATGAATTTCACGCGTGCACCGGTGGATTTACCGTGCGTGCATCGAGGTGAACGCGCGTTGCGCGGACCGATCGTTGGAATTGCTCTGGCGAAACTAGTTGAACGAACTGTAATTACGTGTGCACACGGGATGGTGTCGCGGTTCGATTCCGTAGCCGTGTCGTGCCACAAAATCGGCCGTCGCCGCGAATATTCGCATCCTGGACACGCATCGTTGATCTCAACGATCGACCGATCGACGTTTATGAACGCGATAATTAATTAACTAGCGTGTACGCCCACCGCCACCACCGTCGTCATCGACGTCGTCGACGGTGGCGTTGTCGTTCGATGGACGAAAGTTTGGAACGATGGCACAATGGGGAACTTTCATCGGGAAGTTTGATTCGAGGCGTAGGAAATGATTAGCCGTGCGAACAGCCGTTGAATTGGACCGGGATACCGTGTGCCGATGGTATAATTATCGTGTTGTCTGGTGCAGATGGAGGAACATCGTTTATACAGGTGATTCGAAAGGGTGAATAATTTAGGATTGCATAGAACTTGTTCGGAAATATTACGGAAATTTAGTAGACGTAAATTTATTCTGAAGGAAGTAGTAACAATTCGATTACCAAGATGGTAATCTGGCAAACAATAGCAGAAAGTTGTCAGCTATTTAGATTGTTGATCTATTTTCACTCTTTTTGAATAAAATATTGATTGCAAATGTCGGAAAGATATTTTGGTGGGCTATTAAAATGGAAACCTAATTTCAAGTAAATAGACATTTCTCATCTTCCTTCATTTTCTACTTGTTTAACCATTTACCTGCGGTGTGCTTCGTTTGCGGGACCGCATTAGTAAATTAGTTGCCTAAAGCAGCGTTCTTCAGCTTTTTTGAACTTGCAAAAATAGATGGAATAAACCAGACAAATACAGAAAGCAATGTAAACAATTTTTTATTCATAAAATCTAATACTGCAAAATTACGAATTTCAGTTAATGCGACATTTGTTGCAGCGTTTTTGTTAAAAAAATTGATGCACGTGTCGAATTTTTCGGGATACACGCCTAAATGTATTAAAAATAAAAATAAATCTTGCCCGTACATTTTATCATTTAATATATTTAATATTCTTTATTAATTTATCAAACTCGATTGTGTATTAGCTGAATGATTGAAACGACAGCAGCAATCGTACATTATAAATGCATTTATAATCGATGCGTTGCTAGATTATACGTTATTTCAAGCATGAACAGTTGATAAATATTCGTAAAATTTATTGTTAATTATATCCTTAAGCGGCATCCTCATTTTACGGCTGTGCGACATTCACATCCCAGTAATTCCGACCTAAAATTAGAATTTCAATATCCGTACACATACCAACGTAACCTGATAACGAAATACCCGAAGAACTTTCACCCCTCCGTTTCAAACCCTATATACACGCGCGTGCACGTTCCTTCGTTCATGGAAAGGTGCCGATAGAGCTCAGAAATCGCCGCGTCAGTGGTTCACGAGTGGTTGATAACGCGACGGAAGGGGTTCCGTGGCCGGATGAAGGAAGAGTAGACAGAGGGCAGAGCAATAACGTAGGCGACCGGTTATAAAGGGGGGATTGGGGCGTGTAAGAGTTGAGGAAGCAAAAGAGAAGTGAACGCGGTCAGAATAGGACATGGCCGGGGCAGAAATCAGCCGGTGGAAATATTTTAGCGCCACGGGGCGAATCCCTTGATGACAATTCCAGCGCACAACCAATCCCCGGGGTTGCCTTTTGCAACGACGGACGCGTTTCTTTTTGCCGCGGCGTCGCGCGTTCCACGCACGCCTCTGCCCGGAAGCGAAATTTCCGTATTACGCTCGGAGTGCCTCGTGCCTCGATATCGTTCCACGTTGCTCCCCTTCCTGCTTGCCTCCCCTTCCTCTCTCGCCGTCAGGTTCCTTGCTTTGATCAGCGTTCCTCGGGAAAAGGACATCGTGTTGTGTGGCCCTTTGTGCGGTCGCAACGTGGCGTGGTAACGTTGCCTGAAAGGTTACGCTACTGCCTCCTCTGTCCCTCTCGCTCTCTCTCTCTCATTCTCTCGTGTTTTCTCTCTCTCGCGTTTTCTCTCTCCCTCGCGCGCTCTCTCGCACTCTGTCTTTCTCGCGTTTTCTTTTTCTCGCCCTCTCCTTCTTTCGCGTTTTCTTTCCCTCACGTTCTGTCTCTCAAGTACTCTATCTCTCTCGTGCTCCGTCTCTCTCGTGCTCAGTCTCTCTCACGCTCGGTCTCTCTCACGCTCTATCTCTCTCTCTCCGTATCGGCAGTAGTGATACACACACACTGGCAGACGATTCGATGGCGAGAGGGAGGAAGGGAAAAGCCAACGAGGCTGGAAGTCGGGACGCAAAATTAATATTAAAATATGCATGAAGCGCGGCCGCGTATTGGCGGCACGGAATTCATTAGCGCGTTCTTATCTCGGGGCGGTTTTCTAGCTTCCGCACGGAAGCAATATTCTCGTGTTATGGGAGGCACGAGCAGCCCAATATACCGGTTCGACTGACCGGCTCGATGCTTCGATCGGGTTTGCCCGATCAAAAGACACGATACAACCCTTTGCACCGTGGTCCTTTTAGGGGTATAGCATATAAATTGCTCCCATCGATTCTACGTCAGCGATTGTGCGACGTCGATGTGACCAACTCCCTGGTAGTAGCCCTCTGTTCTATGTATACAGATTGGTGTGTTTAATGAAACGAGAATCGGTTACATGCATATACGCGTTATAATTTGGGAGGGTGATACGTTTGAATGTAAATAGGATGGATTGAGAATAGCTCTTTAACGTATTAAGTCCCAAGGAGAGAAATTAAGCAATTTTTATGCGTAAAATTATTTATCACTTACAAAAGTGTCTAAGAAAAAAAATATAATTGCTCTCGACAAATTTTCCGTTTACACAACTTTGAACCTCCAAAGAATTACCATTAAAAAAAATATTACACAATTATTTCAAGCGTCCATTCATACTTGCAACATAAGAGAACTGAAATTTTTAATGAAAATTTCCTGAAAAAATTGCGAGTTGAGAGAAGAATAGACTTAAATACACGTCGAATAATTGATAAGTTTCCAGAGTAAAAGATCCTCCCTTTTTGGTTCATTTCGTGTTTTCATCTTAATTGGCTCCATGATCATTTATCCTTTTCACAAACGGCATCAAAAGAACACTCGAGAATAATTAACGTTATAAAACGACGAATAAAGGAAGCGAATTATGTAATTAGTTCTAAGTAACGCGAATGAAACTGACACTTGTGGAATTCTGGCACGTTTGTTTAAAATTACAATAGTTCCGACTGAAACGTATTCGACTGATTATGTACAAGTTAAGTATTCAGAGAGATAAAATTGATCGTTACAATGTGTGTATTTACTTCCGGATGCATTAATATAATTAGACCGGACGAAATTACTTTGCCTGAATAATTCGTCCATTTCCTGATTTACGTAACAAAATAAGAATTATTAAATTCTTAATCAACGCGGACAATACACAAATGTATGCATTTCATCTTCCTTTCTTAAAGAAATTAAATCCATTTTCCTTCGATATACGTAGACAGTTGAAATTCAGCGTAAAACACCAATGAAAGTTTCGACAAATTTTTACTAAAAATACATTCAGTATATAAAGGGAAGTGTACCCTTTACAGTGCATTTTATTTCATTCCGATATCTCAAGCGGTTCCTGAGATATAGGAGTTTAAAGTGTAGCATTAAGATATGAGGATTACTCAATGGGCATTGATGTTACGCAATGGCGGTCTAGCCCAGTGACCTACATTTTTTGCAGGCGTTGCGTCACCACGTCTAGTAATAGTATAGTAGTAGTAAAAAAAAGTGACTCACCGAGCGTCTGTCATTGACCACTCAACTAGAGTGGAGCTAAGGGTAAGTAAACGCGAAGGTGCGAGAAGGACAGAAATAGGAGAAATCTTAAAAATTGCCTTCCCCTTTACGCGACGATATCTCGGGAACCAGATGTCGCAGCGAAATAAAAAAAATACCGTCTTAAAAAGGACGATTTCTCGCTTCCAACAATCTCACTTACACTCGTGAATTTTGAATATCTTCGTAGATATAACGACGCAAACTTTTCCAAATTTTAATACGTTTTTCGAGGGTTTATCGGGTAAAAATTGTGTCAATCTTTTTGTGAAATTATTTATAACGATGCTATTAATTAGTTTCACGACTGTTTGCGTGAAATCTTCGTTCATTTTAGAGGGTTTAATGAATTTTCGAATTTGACAGGCGTTCTTTGAGTTCGTTTGAAATCGGCTCAAAGAAACTTTCGCCAACGTTTAAGGGCACGGCATATATGTATTTTCGCGGCGGTATTATTGAACAAACACCGGTAGGTCCGTTTTTATTCGGTTTTCCTTTTGGTAATTCACTTCCAAGCAACTTTTCCGCGTAATGTTTGCCTCGGCTCGTCTCGCGTGAGCACGTAGCGTACGTGGCTCCATGAAAATTTACGTAAATAAACCATAGGATATTTGGGTGAAAAAAATAAAGGTTCTGGTTAATATTTCTTTAAGCAGCATCGACTGTAAAAAGTTTCATTTTCATTTCCATTTAGCCAGGAAAGCATTTTACTCAGTGAAAGTTCATTTTAGAAGATTATGAATAATTAAACTTCATATTATTTTCCCATAATTCTCGTTAAAGTTTCGTTCATTCACGTCATAATGCTCGTCCAATCAGATAATCCAAGTGTATCCATAAAAAAAAAAGGAACAGATATAATGTAATTCTTCGTCCTTTTCCTTCTTCAACGAAAATTCCATCGATTCGCATTCATTTATTGCCGTGCACATTTCGTTTACTCGAGAATTTCCACCGGAGGATTCAGGCACACGGCCAAAAGCACGGACGTTGTCGTTATCATCGTCGTTGGAGCATATGTCGGGCGAAAGAAGTCGCGCACACGGAATACCGATATTCGAAATCAGCCACTGCATCCCTCTGCCCGTTGCATCTTTTACCCGACGTAAGCAATATATTCCCTCTACCGTGTTCCCTATCAATCTGTTAAGCGTACCAGGAAAACCACTGTTGTTCGTCCTGGTTTATTCTCGACAAACCGCTTTTCATCGATTTTATCCGTTGGAATCCCGGAAGCTTGCTATAGTTCCCGTGTTACCCTTAAACGATCCAACATTTCTCAAAGTATCGGAGGAAAGAAAGAAAATTTCGTAAGTAAAGGGTTATCGTGCGCGGCGACGTAATTTTCAATGCACGAGAAAGAAAAAAGGAAAACAAAAAGAAAGAAATAAAGGGAAAAAACGAAGAGAGAAAGAAGGCGAATGGTTAGAAAGCGGCGTTCGCGACTTGTATCGAGCTCGAAGTTCCGCGATGTGAACGCATAACGAAGTTACAAAACAGGCGGGGATAAAAATTGATTATCGAACTTGTTATTGGTTTCATCTGTTCGGAACACCTTCGCTGCTTGCCAGTTCTTTTCTTCTCTCTCCCGGTTCTTCCTACTTCTTCTCTCTTTTTTCCATCCCTTCCTTCCACCCCCTTTTTTTGTCACGAACAAAACGAGAAGTTCTCGACCCTGGACGTCCTGTATCGTATCGATTCCGGGCCACCGACACGGAGTTACTTTCAAACTTGAAATTGCATATTATTGGATTCTATCGAGGTCGGGGATATTTCACGCTGCAGCTACAATGACCATCGCGTTCCGAATGTATCAATTTCAATTTTTATACACGTTGCTTTCCGCGTGAACCCTATATAATACTGCTAGCTTCCTTTTTTCTCCTTCTCTCTCTCTCTCTCTCTCTCTCTCTCTCTCTCTCTCTCTCTCTCTCTCTCTCTATCTACCTGTTTTCTTGTCCCGTTCGCGTACACCGCGAACTAGTCATTTTTATTTTCATTCGCGTGACAGCGTGTCGCGTGTTTCGTCCTCCTGTTTACCGGCTGAAATTGTCGCGTGAATCGAAAGCTACGTTCCCAGCCCGGGCAGGATGCTTTTTAAGCACGGACAAAAGCATGTACACGGGGGAAAGGGAATCGGTTCTACCGTACAATTTATTTCTAATTACTGTTCCGCCCGGTGTACGTACCAACGTTTCCGTTAACGGTAGTAATTGTTCAATCGTTAGTCAGTCGCGACGAAAGAATTGTCGCACGTCACGCGATGATATAAATCGGCATACGTTCGTTTGTATACCACGGGAAATCGGTCTGGACGTTGATGGATGCGAGATCTAGCCGTTTGAACGATCCGAAGAAAATTGTTCGTATGGCTAACAGCACGGAATAATGTAGCGATCAACGACGCGGGATTAGTTTCTTAACGAACTCTATGGTGTATAATTCAACTCCACGACGACACTTCGTGCGAGTTCCGTGTTTCGAGGAAATATGTTATGTCTAAAAGCCCGGGCGATTACACGAGATCGCGTAGTCATTATAATGCGACCACGGTCGGTGGATTATTCCGGATCAATCTGAGATTTCCGTAATCTGTTGAAGAAGTGTACAATAGAGGAACGATAAAGGGATGCTCGGATGGAAGGAAAGTTTCGTTTGTTCTTCCAATTGAGAACAATAATGTGCTTTTCGTAGTTTTCTTTATTTGTAAGTGAAGAAATTAGTCGAAGATTAGTTTGAATAATATTGGATTTATTTTTATAGATGTTGTTTTGGTTGAGAAAATTTAGTTTTGAGTATGATATCGAGGTTTGAAATATCGGAATAAATAAATAGTTCTTTAATAGTGCCAATTTAGCAGGCTTCGATATATTTTCTTTGGAATGAAGCAAAAAATAACTATTTGAAGTAATGAATTATTTCAATCAATTTATTATTATTTATTTGTTATTTTAGAGATAACGTAGGAAAAGCAGCTTAATTTAGCGTGCGATTTCCTACCCGAGATGATTCAAATTCAACGGCACTTTAACAAATGATTATTGATGATTTTAATAAATAATTATTCAAATAAAATAACAAATAATCTGACATAGGAGGTTAAGAGGAGATTGTATCGTATAAACGATTGTATTCAAGTACAGAATAAAAAGTTACTTTATTCGATAAATCATTTTTATGTTCAAATGATTATTTCAAGAACTACTTTACCAAGTTATAAAATAAATCAGTTCAGTTGCAAGTATAACAATGTTCTAATTCTAAGAACTTTAGAATATGATAAAATAAATAAATATGATAATAGTTATAATATTATTCATTTTATCACTTTCGAAATATATTATTTCAATAATACCCGAGCCTGATAATAACACAGAGCTGATCTGAATTTTTTATTTTTAATTTGAAATTAGTAAAATGATCTAATTAGAATTTCACTTATTCAAAAATTACAGTATATCATTTTAAACAAATTTTCAAAATATTGTTATTTCAATAATACCCAAGCCTCATAATAGAACAAATCTGAGTTGCAATTTTCTCGTAAATATTAACAGAATGATCTACTTAGAATTTCATTTATTCAAAAATTACGGAGTATCATTTTAAACAAATTCCTCTCGTTCATCGTTTAAAGTACATAGTTGAGAAACAATAGCAAACGATTTAGCCACCTTCGAGTGAATAGCAACGAGCACATTTAATCGAAAGGCGGATGGTTCTCTGACGGAACGCGATATCAATTTGGCCAATTAAACGTTCCCCGTCTGTAACGGCTAAACGCGTTATCCACGCGATTATATCCGTTAGCAACCCCTTTTGCTCTAATGCCATAACCCCGTAGGTGTAGGGCACGTCTGGTACGGTCTATGGTGGGAAACACGCAGTCGCGACAGCACAACGTGATATCTATCGGCTCGGTGAAACCTTGTTAGAGGTGAGCACAGTTGGCACTACAATCTCATATCCTGCTCGTCGTACTTGTTGGCGTCGCGAGGACTGTTTCGACCAAATGAAACCTCAGGCCTTCGTCCGCAAATATCGTCGCAACCGTGCGACTTAGGTACGAAAATCAGGGCAAGATTTTAGGGAACACCGTAGGAGCTGGTTTGTATAAGATCAGGTCATTTATGTTGATGAGGAAAAGCTGCGTGGGAAATCTAACTTCCTCTTCCTCGAACTTCTTGTTCTTTCTCCAATTTTGAAGATGTAACGAATTAAAGTGCATACATGCTCTGGAATTTTCTGGGACGCGGTGTTATGCTAAAACTAGGGAAGAAAAATTTTCGAAGGAAAGAAAAAAGTGATCTATGGATAATGCAATCTTGCGGAAAGTTTGCAAAAGAAAATTGAGAGACAGAAAGTGATGGAATTTGGGAATTCCACGATCGTTTCTTTTATTTTGGAGTAAAAAATAAAGATGGGAAATATTTAATTAAATTGTAGCGATAACGAGCGAAAACTATTTTGTGGAGCAAAAGAAAATTGTTGAATGTTATGTCGACGTTGTTTCACATTGTTTTCTAGCAGATAGAAAGCAGTTGTCTAAAAAGACGGCGCCATATGGATTATGATATCTTACAGTGGTAACTTGTCCAAGTCACAGACTACTCAGAAAGTGCGGTAGAACTTTGAAATTTTACGAACTACTACGATTCGACTTCCACGAACTACGGTCCCCTATAAATACCAAATATCCTTATGGATTGTTGGCGCCACATGGTTTGCACCAGTCACTTATGATGCCAATTTTTTACAGTGACAATCTTTCTGAAATATATGGATGAAATTTGTACTTAAATTATATGTTTCAAACACGATTCAGAGCATTTCTTTCATTTCCTTTTCATCGAAATATCGGAAAACTTTAATTTCTAATGAAATTCTGTTTGAGCTTCGAAACTTCGCTGAAAACACCGAAAGGTATTCGAAAATTGTGAAGGTTACAAATTTTTTCGGCCGAAAGCTGTAATACCAAAAAAGAAAAGGAAAGAAAGGAATATTTTCCACCTAATTTTGCGAAAATTATTTACCAAACCGAATGGAATAATTTACTTCCATTAAACGACAACAAAGACGATGCTAATATTGAAACACATAATGCCGCCAACTTTCGCGTTAAATATCAATTTATTCCATTCATATCGTGCAAATTAACGTATCCGTCAATTCGGATGATAATTAAACGCGAGTTTGTTAGGAAATTTAAATGATGAAGAATGTACACTGCGGTCCCGCCGAGACCGAATTTGAATTAGGAAGTTTGTTTATCCGTGGTCGACTTGGAATACCGTAACTTTGCAGAGAGAGAAAGGGAAAAAAGAGAGAAAGGAGAAAAAAAAGAAATAATTAACCATGGAACGCGTGTCAGAATGTTGAAGTTAATTTCGCGGTTAATCGTCGAGGCAATTTAGCGAACGTTCTCGCGGAAAGTCGAGATCCTTGGTGAATTCCGAGCTTGAATGACAGAGAGGAGAGGACGAAACGTAAGAAAGCCATAGGAAAAACTTCTATACTTCCACGATACGTCTTGGAAACTGTGCAATTGCTAACTAACCCAGCACGAACAAAGTTTAAGCCTTCCCTAACGAATTCGAACAAATTTTAACTAGATGTCCTTTATACGTGCCAGTGGAGGGTGAAATACTTCTTTCTCATTGGCAAGGAAAACGAACGGATCATAACGGAGACGTATTTTAATTTAGAAGCTAAAGGAAACTTGTCTCGGTGTTATTCGATTCTAACAGCAGTTCTTCACGCTTATTATTTCCGTGTGACGTAGTTTATATTTGTGAAAGTATGGAAATTCAGTGGAAATATTCTCGTATCGGACAGTTTGAATAAAAATTAATATCATTAAGAACGTCGCGTTTCTAACGAGAGATTTCTAGAAAGTTCGAACCCAATTTCGATGCATCGTGTTAGACTTTCTCACAGTCGCTGAATGTACTGTTCTGCTAAGGGCATGCAGTAATTTTTCTGAAAGATTCACGGTGTATTATTTTCAACAACGATGTGAAAAAATATGTCGGCCGAGCAACGTGTGCAGGACAAAAGGAGCACGCAGCGTTCGCTTCATCGCTAAAATGATTGCGCCACGGTGATTCATGCGAGCGAGCAGCTACCTTCTGTCAAATTTAACGCCGCAATATCTTAGAGTGCCCGATGTATTTTAATGCAATCTACGAAACTCCATCAAACTGCGCTATCTCTAAAAGACCTCGTAATTTCTTTTCTTTTTCGTTTTTCAACCACGATCATTTGTGCCTTTTAAAAAGTTACGAAAATTTGCCGATTTTATTTTCATCACGATCTAACTTTGAAACGTATCAAAAAATCGACAAAACTATACGACACTCGTTATGTTCTATTTTCCCATATAGTTACATTTCACCAATAATGCGATATTACTCTATTTCGTTCCAAATTTACCCAACAGCGACGGACTCACAAATTCAGCGCAAGTGTTAAACAACAGAGTCTCTCTCTTTTGAAACCTCGAAACCAACACGGAGAGAGTACGGTCGAGGCAAGGCAAATAGGTGAAAATTAGGAACGAAGGTGGTTTGATAGGGAGATAGAAACGGCGAAAGGGGTGCGTATAATCGCGCCGGCTGTCGTTCCTCTGTAATAACCGCACGCTATTAAGGGCGGTCGGTTCACAGGCGGCCTGGGGGATGAAGACGATGGTACGAGGGGCTTGGAAGCGTAGAGAAGGAGGACTGTCGGCCGCAATTAGTTTTACGCCGGTTCTCTCCTTTCCTGCTTGAAACGGGAGAGACAGTGATCAGCTGGTATCGCTCACCCCTTTAGAAACTCTCCTCTTCCTTTTACCTCTTGCTCGTAGCGAAATTCAAACACGCGTAACGAAGGTTAATGTCGTGTCTACACTGAGACGCTTGTCCCCTCGTCTTCGTTTTCCTCCTTTTCTTTTTTCTTTCTTCTTCTTCTGCTTCTCTTTTTTTCTCTTTCATTCTTTGCACCCTCTCCCTTTCCACGAGCTCGTTCCGGGAATTCGTTTATAAGGGAAGCTGGTAAAATGGTAGGGGAAGACAAGTCGCGGTGCTTTCTCTGCTCTCCGTAGCAGCAGCTCGTTAAGAATTCATGAGTCGAATATGTTAGGCTGTCGGGGAGGGTTGCTTGAAATTTTTACGAACGCTCCAGGGAGCGGTGGGAGGACAAGAAGTGTATCCTTAAACGATTGGAAGGCTTTCGTCGAAGGCTTCGATATCGTCGCTCGTTTCCCCTTTTAAGCCGGTGTACCATAAGGACGGGGCTGCAAGCTGATTCCCGTCCCTCGTTTGATTAGCGGCCTCATAAAATATTTATCGACGGGAAAAATCAGCAACCGTGGACACACGGGTGGGGGATATTTCGCGACGCTGCCGCGCGATGGTAAATATTTATGTCAATTACGTATTCCGAGAGAGAGAGATAGCACGCGGCGGCCCTTTCAACGTCCACGTTCAAAGGAATTTCTTTAATTCTCGTCCTCTGATCCTTCATGAAGTTACACATTCATTCTCTCTCTCTCTCTCTCTCTCTCTCTCTCTCTCTCTCTGTTTCTCTTGAAAAAAGAGAAAGAAGATAGAGTATCTTTCTACGAGACGAGAAAAGGACCGTTGAAAGCCTCCTTCTTTATTTCCTTTGTCGAAAGGATAAATTGTTCATTATGTACCTATCCTGTAGTAGTTTCCACAGTTCAGAAACAGACATGATAGCCTTCGTGTATACGTGTGCAAACGTCGCTCTCTGGCATTTATGGGGGCATTTATATCGGCTCCTGGGGTTATACACCGGTCGGGGATAGTTAGAGGCACGATACCATCGGCGGAGGTGGCTCCAATCATTTCCCAATTAGCAGCTGATTGCGTACAGTCCATGGTAGAACTTTGACCCACCGCAGATCGGTCTGCTACGGTTAATTCGGGAACACCAGAGACGTACTCGATATGTGCCGAAGGGGGTTAGACAGCAAACGGAGATGCAACTAGAGGTATCGTGATACATAGGACGAGTAGTAGGAGGTAGGTTTAAAGGGGGTAGAGGTAGAGGTGGAGTGAAGAGGAGGGTGGATTGGTAGAGGGTTGGTTTCGGTAGCCTGGCGTTAATATCTCACGACGCGAAACGAGCCGGCAGCAATATCGGGGATCGCGCAAATTGCGATCGGCAACAGAGATCTTCGTATCCGTGGACGCACGCGACCATGGAGGATTTATAGGATGTCCGTTTTTCATTTGCACCGCGGCGCCGCTGTAAAATTAGTCGACGACCGACGCGGTGGTATCACGATCTCTCCATTTCCCGAGTTCTTCGCCGAAGTCGTCGCTCGCGGTTATCGTTTTTCTACGAAAAAGCCGGAGGGGAATTTTTATCCGCCGGTTATTCGTGTCGCGTTTCGGCTGTTCGATAATCGTCCTGGAAAATGGAGTGGCTGTTGTATATCTTTTTCAGATAGGGGGAAGTGGATACGGAGCGACTGTAACGTTTCGGTGAATGGTTTGGAACTGTTGCGAAGAGTGTACGAGTTAAGTGGAAAGCGTAAGGAGATTGGGAACGTATCTGGTTAGACATATACTATATTCTGTTTGCTTGAGAGTTGGGGAAATGTTTAACGGTGTAAATGGTGATGTATATCGAAGATTCAATTGCTGGTATGATACGTTTAAATTGTTATACAGTATACAAAGTGTTTTAAAAAAAATTGACACTCATGTAGAAGTAATTTTTTCTCCATTTAAATTTTATGTGATATACAAAGTGTTTAAAAAGGAGATTGATACTTATATGCAAGTAACTTTTTCTTTATTCTTTCATTATCGCTGTTACAACATTCTTGAAATTTGCTTTAAGCAATCTTAAGGGAAATGGAAATATACACATATTGAAATACCTCCATACGAATAATATTCGCTATTAATACTCTTTTTCTAAAGACTAATACTAGCGAGTATTTCCTTAATTCCTATGGAGAAATTCACAAAAATATATTAAAGTAAAATTGTACCAGAAACAATCATGTTCGCTCGTTCAATATTTTATCGTTGGAGAAATATTACGAAATAAAGCATTAAAGCAAGTTCTTTTTGTTATTTATAGTAGGATTATTTCCTTGTTCATTTATCGAAACAAATCGACGAGGTTAAAACACACTTTCAACAGCCAATTGTTTCGCTTCCTTATTTTTCTACTCCATTCCGAGCTGGTTTTGCTACATTTCTAAAAACTACCCTTAAAATTCCATTTTCAATTGTCACACATCAAGCGAATTGTTCACTCTCCAACACTCTGCTCTCCATTGAACCGCGGCACATAAGAACACAGTCGTATAATCAAGCCACATCAATCGCGATCTCTCTCAACCACAACAGAAGAATCGTCTCTTTTCTTCCCTCGTTAACCACTGACCGGAACCGCTCGTTCTTCTTCATTCTCCTCGATTCGAAGGTGTTAGCCAATGGAAACGTTCACCGTTCAATCTCCCACTCGACACTCTGGAAAAGAAGAAAATTATAACGAACCACAAACGACAGAATAGATCGCTCGAGTAGACTTTAGACGGATGGTTCTCGCGATATTTCGTCGTCGATCGGAATTCTTCTTCTCGTTAAGGGACATTGTCGCGTGAAATTAGAGGCCGATTTCCCTTTGTTCATACTCTCATGTGGAGGCCGTCCCTTTAATTCCCGGACAATGCTCCGGGAAGCTGACTCGGGGAACGGAACCGGAGGAAAAACCGAGCAGAACAAGTGAGCTCAGAGGAACGAGAAAGAGACAGGAGGGGAGGGAAGAAAAATGAGAAAACACACACGAACAGAAAAGAACAAAAAAAAAAAGGAAAAAAATAGACGAGAAGAGAAAAAAAGATACTGTAAAAAAAAAAAGAAGAGGGAGAAAAAGAGAAAGAGAGCGGTGAAACAAAGAGACACAAGGAAGGGGGGGCAGGTTGAGGTCGGTGAAATCGCGTGTTTCACGCACTAGGCGTTTTAACCGTTTTAACGAGAGCCGAGAGCGCATCGTTCATCATTGCGTGTCATTGTGTGTTGCAGAACCTGGCGACCTAGCCGTCGCGGCCCATTGTTCCCCGCTGGCCAACAACGAGCGAAGCAACAGCAACGGCAGCAGCGACAGCACGAATGCCAGTGGCAGCGCCGCCAGCAAAAGCTATTCGCCCGAGCACCGCATCCAGCGCGTGTCTACGTTCGACCGGAGGCATCTGGCTGCACAACGATCCAAAGGAGGATTATTCGGATGCCGTGGAAGCGTCTTCGCGGCCGCGGAATGTGTCGATCAGAAAACCATGGATTCTATGCTGCGAGCCGCTACCACCATCGCCTATCCTCGCCCTTTCGTCGTAGAACGAGCATTGAAATCGGCAGGATATTTGGATTAGAACTGGGGTTCACAGTGTTCTCGGTGAACGAAGAAGGAGAATGAATGGGATGAGAACGCGTGGAATTATTACCACGAATCACCGCACGCTTCTGTTGTTGACACGTTGCCGACCGTGAACATTTTTTCGCGAACCGATACTCGCAAATTTGACAGAGGAAAATGAAAAATTCGACGATATACGCCGTTAGAGGTATCGGTTGGAATATGTTTACTAGTTTTAACTTCGAGGGTGAATTTTGCCTCTTGACTGTGAACGATTGCCGATGAAAATAGGAGAAAAGAAAAATACGTGTAGAATATTTTTTCGAAAAGTGCTGTATACCAAAAATTTCATCAATATCGGTGATTATTGTTTAAGAAAATTTCTCTTGTTACATTTAATCACACATGAAGCGTAAAAATGACTTGGATGAATAAAATAACAATCATCTAGCAGTTCGTGTTTGATAAAACGTGGAGCAAAGTAAAAATATCTTGTGTGCAAACTCTTCGAAATAGACAAGTTTATGTAATGACATATTCATTTTCTTTCGTAACACAAGGAGATTTCTCCTATCGGTCGGCAAAGTGTTCATACGTATCAGTTTAATAACGAAAACCTTCAAAATGCGTTGTTAAATTAAGAGAACCACGATAAATTAGGTGTAGAAATAAACTTTTTCCAACTAATGCGTACAATCTCTTAAGAATGAAACCAGATCAGCCATGGAAGTAGTTATTATCGACGATTATTTAAATGACTGTACCGATTATGTGATTCCATTTGGATAGAATTAATTCCTACACCCGATTGTTCCTCGCAAACTGTTAGAGAAATCACTGATTATTTTCATTATTATTATCTTGCAAGTAAGAAATATACGAAGCTCTCGAAACTAATCAGAGAAACAAGGAATTCCTTTTTATCGTCGAATATCAGAAATCACTGGAGTCTCAGTCGAATTTCTTCAAGAGCGACGTGCACTCTAGTTATAGAAGGATGTACTGCGGCGACGACCCGCTTTCTCCACGGTGTACAAGAAACGGTTTCCGTTTCGTGCGGTTTTGCGCGGTCTATTTGGCCGGATAGAGGAGCGAGCGAGGTCGAGAGCCCGAGATTTTTCTTCCTTCGGGTGGACGGGGTTGCCGCGAAGGAAGTCAGCGGGAACGGTTGTTACTGGAAGATAAATTAAGGAAGAATACAACAAGGGGCTGGAAACAAACAGTAGCAGGCTATAGAGAGGTGGAAAGAGAGAAAGAGAGAGAGGAAAGTTCATGAATGCCAGTGTAGCGGACACGCACGCGTGTTCGCGTGTTCCCCGCGAATTAGAACAGTCCTGTGTATTTGTATCTGTCTTTTCTGACAGGCCACTCTCCCACGCGCTTGTAAATCATCGGAATTAGCGCAATTTCGACGTCGAGTGGCCCGGAACGGTCGTCTCTGTCTCTCTGTGTTTCTTCGCGGTGGATTCGGAGGATTAATGGACGCGACGCGAGGCGGGGAATGAAAATTCGTGGATCCCGTAACGTCGTTAAGGAAAGAGGAAAAAGCATGGAACAGAGAACAGAAAGAACACCGGTTGGATAACCAATTGACAACGATTTCTTTACGCGAAGAAGGGCGGATAAATCTCGTGTCGACGAAACAAAACGGGAGCGTTTCGGTTTTTCTTTTATTATTTTTTCGCAACGTTGAAAGAAACGGGAGGAGAACAACAGGGGAAACACGAAACTTGTATTCCGCTTCGTTCGAGAGAGCACGCGTGATCGCGTGATACCTTGGAATTACCTAAACAGACTCGTTTCTTCTTTTCTGTTCGACTTCCTTCTCGTTTTATCCTTCAAACTAGGCAGACAGCGCGCGTTATGGTAAAACGAAAGCGAGCTCATCCTGAAACCCGTCGATTTATAGTATCTCGGAAAAGAGAAAAACAGAAACAGAGATAGATAGATAGAGAGAGAGAGAGAGAGAGAGTTGAAAAGGCTTTGCTCGAAGAGGCACAAAGAAAACGGTGAAGTTCAGCTACCATTTATCTCGACGTTCCTTTTCGTCAAGAGTGTTTTAATTAACTCGTGCCGTTTTCGCGGCTTTTTTCAACTTTCGAATAGAACAGTTGAACGTCGAAGGAGGGTTGAATGGGATGAGAACGAGAGGTCACGCTAGTGTGCTGCTTATTATTTTTAATCAGTACGGGACGACCTTCTCGTTATTCCTCTCTATCAACATATATACACACACACAGACAGAGAGAGAGAGAGAGAGAGGAGATAGAGACACACACACACAGGTGCCCCTTTCAGTCCTCTCTATTTGGTACAGCAAAGGGGAGGAGGGTAAATGAGACTAACACGCTAACGATGCCAACGTTAATTACCCGGCCGGATAGACCGCCTAATCGCCGAGTGAGTGCACACGCTAATTACGCGGGGCTGCCTGCTGATCGAGCGAATCGCACGGTTAGCCGGGAGAATCGTAGAGCCACGTCGGAATTCCACGTTTCTTGCGCTCTCGTTTCTACTCCGGTGACACTCTGACCGCGATGCTGTTAATCTGACGAGCGAATCGAACGACGGTGCATCGGTCATTTTAAAAGTCGAAAGGTAGAAAATATTTCGCGAATATTTGTTTTTTCCCGTACAGCGGAAAATGAGAAGTATTTCACTACATTTCTCTCTCTCTCTTTCTCTCTCTCTCTCTCTCTCTCTCTCTCTCGAATATTTTCAGTTTTTATTAATTCGAGCACCTATTTTTCTGGTTTCTGTTTTGCTATTTTTTTTTTTTTTTTGACAATATTTGAACATAATTTTTTTTGCAGGAATTTCCTGTATTTTTAGTAGCTCTCTTTTTCGAGAATTAGAAAGAACAGCGAGTATTTTATTTTATTTGCGCGCAATTTTTGGCAATTCGAACGCATTCCGCTGGAAAATAGTAGGATAGAGAGAAATAACCTTTTTTTTTTCCCGTGAAAATATTACGAGCCAGCGGAGATTTTGTTTCTTTTTTTTTCATCACTTTCGTTGGTTATTTTATGAGGGGTTACGAAAGCATGGATTACCTTCTGTTTCTGCACACAGCTTTTCGCTAAGAGATAAAGAGAAATGGCTTTTCCTTTACGAGAAGTTATTCTATGAAAATTAAATAAAAGACGCGCAATGTGATTTCGCGTAATTTTTATTGATTCCAACTGCTGATAAAGTATACCAAATCCTTGAAGATACTCGATTTTCCAACGAACAAGTCGAGATATTCTCCGGCAAAAATTGCCACGCATGTATCGCCGCGTTTAGATGCATGAAACGTGCGGTGAATCGTGGCCAAAACAGCGAGAACCAATTCCTGCCAATTTTTGTACGAAAGATATCACCGCGATTTCGGTCAGTCAGGGCTGATAACGTCTAGAAGTGGTGCCAGAAAGATTGCCAAATAAAAGACGAGGAGAACGCTGCCGGCGAAAACACGCCTAGCCGGCTCGAAGAAAGGCACGAATCCTACCACCGTAGTTTTTAGATTTATTAAGACAGATACAAAAAGAAAAGAAGAAAGAGGAGATGAGAAAACCAGAATACATTTAAATTGTAACGTTTAGAAGGTTTCCTACATAGCGACTACGTGGCAGAAAAGAACGAAAAAAAACAAAAACACCGCGTGTGTGCAAGTCTAATTGCTTAAGTACATACAAAAACACAGACACACACAGTCAGACATGCAAAGAAGAAACACATACATACACACATACACATACAGATACGTACGTGAAATTCATTTGCAGCGATATCCGATATACATATATGTAATTTTGTAAATACACTGGTATAAATGCCGAAAGACAATGCGTTGTGATTGGAGAACGAGTTTAGCTACGTAACAAAAGAAGAAAAACGAGAATTCTCCTTTCTATACTATCCCCACGTCTCCCCTTCCCTGTCCCTAATTCATCAAGCCCGTACGAAAACCTCCCCCAATGATCAAAAAGCCAGGTAGATCAACGAATAGCGAGGCACGTGCGAGTAATGCATCGACATTTTTTCTAATGAACGGATCGAGTCGCGGGAAACCGTTTTACTCGCCGCGTGCGATCGATGTGTGAGCGTGAAGTTTGACGAATGTTTCGCGGAATGTCGCGAGGGGGTGAGAATAACGAATTCGAGAAGCATCAACGCGAGAAATAGAGAAATTCTACGTTCTACTACCACGTGAATAATTGATTTCATCGTCTAAAACATACCGTCTTCCAATAAGAGCGATGGAACTTTGAATTGAAATAGAATGAGAAATATGGTAGATAATTTAGTATTATTTACCTTATTTTAAAGTACATTCTATGGCATTATATGTGAAATAGAATATCATGTAAATGACTGTTACGATTTCGTTTGGTAGAATGAATACGACAAACTAGATTTTCGATAACTCTGGGGCATAAGTCAGGTCGAATCTCAGCGATAGCACGAATAATTTTCATTTTGAAATCGTCAACAGTTTGTGAGTTGTTGGAGTAAATAACAGACTTAACGTGGCCTCATAAGAAAAAGTTTAATGGCGTAAAATCTTGGAGATCTTGGTGGGCGAGCTTCATCACTGAAGATGATTTTTGTGATGAAAATTTGGTTTACAGTATTCACTCCACTGTACTCACGTATGGTAGTTATTTATATGATATTATATCTTACGTATAATACCATTGAATGTACTTTAAAATAAAATAATACATATTAAATTATCCTTCATACTTTTCGTTTTATTCTGATTCGAAGTTCTGTCGCTCTTACTGAAAGACCCTATAAAATTAATTATTACAAAACGAGGCTAATATATTCCACGAAAACAAAATGAATTAGACTCTCGTGTAAATATATATATTTCGAGAAATGTCGAATTTCTTTTTTTAACGATATAAGAAAAACTAATGAATATAAGGAATAAATGTAATCAAGGTGATCGAGTCAACGAACAGGTATCGTTAATCAAAAGCAAACGAAAAAAGCAAAGAACCCCCGAAACGATGTAGAAATGTGACAAGAGTGAGTGTCCGACGTGGTCCATTGACTGACGTTTGTATGAAGCGTGAACGAAAGTGAAACTCGGTCGAGTGGAGCAAACGTGAAATCCATTTCAAAGATCCGATCCTTCCAAGCAATCGGTCGTTCGTCGCCCGTATGCAAAACGATCCCACTCGACCAGAGTTTGGCGTGCGTGTGTCCGTCGAAACGAAGAAAGATAAGGGAAAATGAGCGCGTGTTACACAGGGTAGACAATAGGGACCATCGAGAGAGAAAGAAAGAGAGAGAAAGAGAGATTAGAGAGAAAGGAAGTGAGAGTGTGCGAGGAAGGACGAGCGAAAAGGCGAGACGAAACGATCCGACGGCAGTTTGTTTCATGAATATTTCAGCGTCTGGCGTTTCTGGTAAACAGCGGACGCTGTGGAATTATGTTTCGAGGCTGTTTTCAACGCCTGGCGTCGTCTGGTGGAAGAACCGCCGACTCTTGTCCTCCGCAGGCCACAGCCAGCCGCGGAATACTAATTGACTACGAGGCGGCAAAGGTGTCCGAGCGAAATCCTCGCCTCCACGCCCATGCTTTCAAAGCGTTCCCCTAGTACGCCCTTTCATTCGTTATTCTACCCCTCTTCCTCTGTTCATTCCACCCTTGTTCACCTTTTAAAACCGTGCTTTTCATTCATCTCTTTTATCGCGAACTTTCTCTGTGACGACGGATTCACCTGGACAAACCTAACCCAGATAGGAAATTTTTGATCGCGGCACGGTGACGTTGAATTAATTAAAAGCAATTATATTCATAGTGTTAATTAGATTCTTGTTACAGCGAATGGGTGACAGAATTCTCTTTTCCTTTTTTGCTTGTGATTTTGATACGAGTACTTGCTCGCGATATTACTAGTCAGCGATTCTTTTCTTTTTTTTCCTTGCAAACAGTAAATATTAGAGAGAAAATAAAAGAGGAAACAGTAGAGTTGTTTTTTGCAAACAATGTAGCAACGTGTGTAACTTTTCTGTGTTTGCACTATTTTTTTTTAGGAACGAAAGTGAACTTCACTTCTTCAAGTGGAATGAATGTTTTCATTTCTTTTTTATTTATTTATTTTTTTTCAATCATATAAAAGCGCGTGTCAAAACCATACAAGATCAAAAATGTTTTGAATATTTCGTAGTAACATGTTAGAGTGAAAATAATTCACTTTGTCTTTTATTTTCATGCGAACCATATCCGCCTTCTCGTTTATCGAATAACGATGAGATTTCACTAAATGATTTATGAAAGCATACTCTGATAGTGTATTACAATATCATCTATATTCATATCGATAAAAAATACTTGTTCTGCTCGTCTGTGAGGCTAGGTGAAACATTTGCTACGAAATTTTCCAAATTTTTTCCATTCCTGACATTGTAAAACCTCGAAGATCATAATGACTTTCAAATACACGCTTTCATTTGATTAAAAAAAAAAAAAATGTATATCGTGTAACTTAAAAAATGGAAGATAATTTTTTTTTAAATAATGCAAATTTGTATTTTATAATTTGTACATTGCTAATATTTGCTGTTTGCAAGAAAAACGCTAGCTGAATTAAAGAATGTCGCGAGAAGTTGATGTCAGTTCAAAGATATAAATTACACGAATGGTTTCTATAATAATTAACGTTTTTCCTTGTAAAGAAATTGATCTCCCTTTTTAAAGATAGAGTACGAAGAATAAATGTAATCAGAGTATAATCAATCAGTAAAAAGTCATCGTCAATCAAAAACAGTATTCATTAGTATTTTACTTTTCTATTCTCCTCCATTAATACCGATTTCTTTCCAGAAACTTTTCCAACAAAGTCTCGTATCATCTTTCTTCCACCGTTCCTTCAAAATTGTCCGTCTTTATTACATTTTCCTCATTCCCTTTCCACTTCATCTTTCTATCCTTCGCTAACACATTTTTCTCTTCTCTCACATCTTTCATCAACATCACCTAAGTCAAATCTCATTCAATCCTCGTTCATTTCCAAGCTATCATCTTAACACACGTAGAAAGAAAAAAAAGAAAGATAAATAAAAATAAAAATAAATCGAAATATTAACAATTTCTGAAGCCGCTCTCGCTTCAGAAATCGACCAGAACCACCAAGTAGCAACGTTTCCTTGCAAAATGGTACATCAGACATGCTGTTTCGACCGGTTAACGACGCTCGAGGCCCGTGAATTTTCCCCGTGGTTCGCCACTGAGGAAAATGCAATTTCTATTCCGGCCGGTGCACGCGCCCATGGAAGCTTTATTGCAGAATGGAATCGTGAGGGCGAGCCACACGACCTCGATCGAGAGTACGAACGAGAATTCCTCTGGAGAGGATTTTAAGAGCACCGGGAAACGTAGGATGGCAGAGAAGGAGTAGGAGTAGAAGGAGGGTGGATGAAAAGGGGTTTGAAACGTTCCCTTCGTCGTCGGAGGGAGCGTCAATAATGACGGTGCCGCGTGAAATCGCACGTCGTCGAGTGTGGAGCGAGAGCGAGAGGGAATGTGCCACCTGTTACATCCTTGCCTGCAGACTCTTCCCTTTCCATGTTCCTGGCCGTCGTCGGGAATGGGTGGTGTGAACGAGCATAAAGTCGAAAGTTCGGGTTCCTTCGACGCTCGTAGTCTCTGATACGATGGAAGTCGAAGATCAGCATCGACCACTGTTTCTGGCGTGCGTAAAATTTTGTGAGAACTTCGCGCCGTGTCTTTCACCATTCGATCCTTCGATTCTTTATTTTTATATTTTCGTCAAAATAGTCGAACTTTTTCTTTCTTCTCTCCTTTTTTTCTTGTGGTTAGGTGAACACGCTGAATGCTATGGGATGTCACCAGTAACCATTGAAGTTAAAATTAATAAAAACATACAATTCGGGTAAATTTTCATATTTTTAAATTTTTCAATATTATCGTATCGTTGTTGCAACGATGTGAAGAAATGAATGCAATATAGAACGTATGAAAATAGTTTTATTTACATACATTCTCGTTCGTAAGTATTAGAGACTCTCGAATGTGAAGCATACTGAAATCTACTATCAGAATTCTGTTCATATTGATATCTACCAACATCTATTAAAATCTGTCGAATTCTAATCTACTGTATTCTACTAATTTCTATTGAAATCTATCGAAGTCTGTCGATCTCGATTTAAATACACTAACGTGTGTTAAATTTTACAAAAATCTTTTGAATTCTACTAAAATCTGTTTACTGATTATCAAGCAAGCCTTCCAAGTCCTTCCAAGTTTAACATAAAATTATCAGACGCATAAAAGGCATCACAAAATTATCTCAAAACAGAACGATTCTAAAACGAACTTAAAATTATCATAAAAAGGAAAAGAAAATTATTCTAGAATATATACTAATATATCCGAGGGAAGTTGAGTATAAACAATTTTACTTTTTAAATTTTCTTTCTTATTGAATTTCATTTTCTTCAAATTTTACTTTTTGCACTAAGTTCGATGAGAAAATATGATTTAATTAGATAATATTTTGTGCTCGATTTCTAATAGTTACGAACGGCAGTGTATATAACACGTATACTCAAATATTATGCGCGCATATTGCTGTATGACGTAAATTCATGTTGGAACGCTACGGTGAAAGCTCCATGTAAAATTAGCGTGGTATTCAACGTGTTAATAAAGTACAATGATTCACCGGTGAGTACGCGTTTGTTTAGACATGTGTACGTAGGCAAGTTGAATCGGAGGAGACTTGTTTCGAAATTTATCGATTCGTAGACACAGACGCATAGAAGATAGCGTATTCCATTGGGAAATCTGGTTGGAAGATATTCGATTTAATGCTTGTGCTTTGTTTCGTATACGTAGAAAAACAATACGCGTCGTTCGAACGGACAGGGATCTTCGTTTGTCCCGTCGTTTCGTCGAGCCGAGCTCCTGAACTTTGGAAAACGTAGTCGTGGAGAGTCTCTCGTTGAAAAGCCGCTAGTCAGAGATACGCACGTTGTTCTTTCCATAGGAAACGCGTGCGTACACTGACGAGGCGAGCCGTGGAATCGTGCGTGATGGTCAAACACTATAAGCTTGGAACTATGTACTTAACCTGATAAAGAAAAAAAGAAAAAAAAAGCACGTTCGAATAAAAATGTCACGTGATACAAGATTGACTACGTTTGATACTACTGACCAATTCCTTCCAATACTCTTTGATCATTTTTTTAGTGGACACTTCATCTGTTGACTGTGTTCACCTTTCAAACAGAAACGAAATGTCTCCAGTTTATAATTAAAAATTTGTGGAAATAACAAGTTCACTGATAATTACTTAATTAATTCCCAGTTGAAAGGTTAATTTTTCAAATTTTTTAAATTCTAGTTCATTTCTTGTGATGTGAAATTTTCTCAATTCTTTAAGGAGAACAATTTTTATGAAGCTTTCGTAGTGGCATTTATTTCTCGCTAATTCTCTTAAGTCATATACTCTTGAAATCACAGTTCTTCTTTATGAGGATAAAAATTACTGCGATTTGGATGGACAAAGTAATTTCTTCACCATGTGACTTTTTTCATTTTTCTTTAAAAAGTATTATAAAAAATATATATATAATTGTCCCAGAAGTATGAAAATAACAGACTCTATGACCAATTCAACTCCTTTTCCTTTTTGTCAACGTGGAAAAAAAGTGTTTCGACGAAGCTCAACGACAGGTAAGTGTTTTATTCGTCCCTCTTATCAATCATCCTGACAAATTGGCCCATACACGCGGCTGCCAATCAACGAAAAACCTAGGTGACTTCATCGTTGATACTCGGTCAATGCAGCTACCCTGGCGTTCACAATGGCGCAGTAAAAGCTTCTGGACGGTAGGCAAAAGCGAACGTGCACGCGTGTAACGGTTTTACCTGTTAGTGCATCGCACTTCCGAATGTTTCGAAGCTTTTATCGTGGGCCAATGCGTTTTCCACGCTCGATCGACATTTGACCAATTTCTTCGTTGACCATTGAAACGCGTTCCGCTCGCTGTTATAACCGTATAACCGAAAACCACGTCGACTAATAGAGCAACACTGTGGAACTTTCGTGTCGTTGAAAATGAAGGAGAAGTAACGTTAGCTGTTCACATTCAGACCGATTCGATATTTTTACAACGACCATTTCGAAACGGTGTTGAATTTTATACGGAGTCATTCAACTTACACGCCTAGAAGGTTTCTTTTTAATAAAACACAAACTATTTGGAATTTTTTCAAGTTCTCTTTTTTATTGAAAACATGTGTAACAGATTAGCATTCAAATTTTCAATGATTTTTGATCACTGCAACTTGAGTATTGTTCTTTAAGTCATTAATGGTTTCTCACTTGTTTCGAAAAACCCACAAGAGAATCTAACGGTGTTAAATCATATTTGCATTTTCTGAAATTACTCTCTTTCTTTCGATTCCTGGGTTAATTAAATTTTGTGCGCGTGTAAATGCAAATCCTTATGCAAAATCGACATTGTCGGTTCATTTTCAACATTTTCACTTGCAGTAGCAATGTTTTCATTTATGCGTACAGTTTCTGATCTTCCACTTTCTTTTTTATTAATAACACAACCAGTTTCTTCGAATTTTTTCAATGGAAGACGATTTTTACAACAAAAAAGTCTCGAATTTTGTGATGAATATTTTTCAAAGAACGTCTATCTTCATAATAAATTTTAATATTGTAAATGCATCGCTACAATATATACCTGCTCATAATTAAAATTGTACTATCTCTTACTAAAACAAAATGGCTTACATCATTTAAAAAAGTATGAAATATAAAAATTATATAGCATTGAAATCTAAGCTTCACATTTGGATGAACCTCTATGATCAATTATGGTAAATCATTAGAAATTTCTGCTGTATTTCATAGAAAAATCAACGATTTCCCTCTTCCTCTGTGTATTCCTGAAGAAAAGTGTCGCGAGCGTGTGCACAGAAGATATCGAAGCTTCTCGAGTGAATGTAAAAAAAAAGAGAGCTTTCATCTTTTCCACCGTTATTTAAATCTTATTTGGTTGTTGCTTTATCGGCGTCTCAAGGTACGCCATCGAATCGAAGAAACGTCGTGATACTCGATATTTCCTGACGGCGCGGAGGAAGGGAAACCTTTCCATCGACGCACGCGTCGCGACGCTCGGTTGCACCGTGAAAAACCATCGAGCCAAAGGAGCAATCCTTTTGATGTGCTGGAATATTTCTCGCGCGGCTTCTACGGTGAAGTAAACGCCTGTCGAGCTGCTTGAAGTCGAAGAGGTGCAATACAGCCCTTGGAAATAAACGAATTGTCAATTTCTTTTCCTTCTCCTTTTATTCCTTCGCGAGAAGTGAATTAATTAATCGTGACAACAATGTCGCTTTTATCGCGCTGGGAATTTCCTTTATTTCGCGCAATGTTAAAATGAGAAAGGTAAATTCTAACTGCTAAAAGGAATTTTGAAAATAGTGATCGTACAAATGCAACAGCAGTTGCTGAAATTTAACGAAGTTACTAATCGAAGTTCAATTAAAGTAAAAGTGAAATCCGACCGCCGATGCAATAAAAATCGAGCAAGTTGCGCTCGGAGCAATCGAATTGAATTGGTATTAAAGTCACGCTTCGACTTTTGAATTTCAACGTACTCTGCGATAAACCGCGCTGCGGATTTTTATGCGTTTATAGGAAATTTAAAAGTGTAAAATCGCACGGAGTGCACGTAGTATGGAAAAGTATTACGAAATATGCAAATCGTGGGGCTTTTTGTAACAGTTTAAGGGTGAAATCATTTTCTACCTAAATTCCACCTTTCTTTCTTTACTAAAAATCTTCAATTCAACGATAAATCGCTACACAAACGCACAAGATTAATAAACCAAATTTTAGAAACACAGAATTGTCTGTTAACAAGTACAAAATGAACTGTCTGTCGAGTCGTTCGTTAAATCAATCGTTAAACTTGCTAAAGGTGTTAATACTTCCTGTAGTGAACTTAGAGTTCGTACAATTCTTATCGAGTTGCCGTTGAGGAATGTAAAGGTTCGTATTAGACCGGCAATCGATACTCCCGTAACGTTTCAATCCAACATTTCGTAAAACGGAAACCAATTCGAATTAATCTTCCCTAATAAAAGAAGCACACCGTGAGAAACGTTTTACGATACTAGGAAGCTGTGTACCTGAAAATTGAATAAAGTCACGCGCGCCGATAAAATCGGTAGGAAACGCCAATATCGATCAAGATATCGTTGAGGGAACTGGGCTGCTGGACTTTTCCTACTTTTTGCTCTCTCTCTCTCTCTCTCTCTTAGTTGTACGATGCATTTTTTACGCTGGTTCGTCGATCAGGCGTCGAGGCTGAAAACGATTCCGCGTACCTTTGATATCTGATTGGCCGTAACGCTCTTCGAACCGCCGATATCGATACGGGAACGCGGTTATCGGACTGGTTTGTAAGTTTTCCACAGCGGAAGGATCTTCTAGTGAAATAACCTGACCAATGAAAAAAAAAAAAAAAAAGAAGAAATCCAACTAGAGAGAAGGAGTAGAAAAACAGCGAAACCACGTTGCACGATATCACGAACGATCGTAAAAAGAGCCGTATGGATTACCGCGAAAAGGTTACGACAAACTCACGACGACTAATAAACCATAAAACGCAGAGAGCGAACGTGTACGAGCCAAAGCTCGTTTGCTGCACGCGCGTTTTTCATCAAAGAGGGAAAACTCGCCGCATGTCAGCCTTTTTCCCTCGATGTTCTTCCTCTTCTTACCTCTATTTTCTCGTTTCCTAAATAATCTGATATTACATAGAAATAGATAAAGAGAAAGAGAGAAAGAGAACTGTATAAACTTTCTAATTCAATATCGATTCTATTTCGAAACATTCCACGAATACTATTGCTCTTGTTATTCTCCTTTTTTCCGTTCTCAGAAAAAGTTTTATTAAAAAGAAACATGTGAACACGTTGGATAACCCTGTACAAACTTATTCGAGGCATAAGCTGTGTTCGAGTGAACCAATCTATCAGACCATTTGACCAACAGGGGAAGATTCGTATCTAACCCCAATTGATTTCCTCCTCGAGTGAGTCTATTCGTGTAGATGCTGTGCGTAGATTGGGACACTTTGTGGTGTGTAGTTGCGTGCAGAATTTCGTTCTCGTAGGAGAAACTAACTTGCGGGTAATAAGATTCATACCAGAAGAAGGATGGAAATACCAGTTTCACGAATGCTTCGGCAAGATGGAACGGAGGTTTATGGCTTTTTAACAACGATCGTTAAGCTGACGATCTCGGTGAAATTTCGTAGTGTTAGAACTGACACGTTCTGTCAGTCGTTTACGTTGCTTCTTCCACGAACGTTTCGCTATGTACCTACAACTCGAAACTATTTCACAGTAAACGTATCGTATGGTTGTTGGTTGAACAACTTTGTTTTGTTAACGTACACTGTAAAACGAGGATTTTTCTAGAGACTATAGCTGTGTCGTGGAATATTTCGTCGATGAATAAGAAACAGTCGGTAATGGCCGGCGGCAAATGGAATAATTTAAAAAAATGACAGAGTACAGAGTGAAGACCGGGAAACATTTAGGATACTCCGGTGTGTTTGTACAAGTTTTCCTCTGCTCGGATGATTCGCTGCTCCCTTCAACGGAGATGTAGACGGAGACACTCGTCGGATTGAATTTTAAAAATCCGTGCTCTGTATTCACGTCACGGTGCATAAACAGAAATATTCACGAACGGTACGCGAATTTGAATATTTTTCGTATTTTATTTCATGGCAACCCCGTGTAACACGCGCAAGTGTGTTATCATTGATCAAATTATAGAGGAGCTACTACAGGGATTTCTTTCGTGGAATATTAAAGTTCGTGCTTGGTACAAATTTCATTCGTTGTGTTATTCGAATGATTTTCATTTTTTTTTAATTAAACATTAACGCTCGCTTCTACATTGTTCGAATGAAACTGTGTTATTTTGTAAAAGCGAACCTTTGCTTTATTTACCAGCACAAAAAACACAGGAATAACAATAATATTAATAACTGCAATAATGATAATTACTGAATGTGATTATTTATTATATTCGTGTTAAATTTTATGAAAAATTCAAGTTTAAATGTGGAAAATAAAATTCGTAAATGACTCTGAACATTCGTGTACAAATTTCCTGGTACGTATAATACGAAAGTAATAATATAAGGATAAATAATGTTAACACGTTGTTGATAATATACAGAAAGATTGAATTTGGGGTGCAAAAGAATTAATTTCGAGTGCAAAAAGATAAATGTGATCTAAAAAAAGGATTATTTTGTAACATTTAATGAATCTAAAATCCTTCTTCTGATTCTTTCACTTGAGTTTAAATGAGTATCTCAATTAAACTATTGAAAAGATGAAAAAACTGTCTAGCCTAATAAAAAATGAGGACTATCGTGTCGTCAATACATCAAAGTTGAATATCCAAGTTAAGGGAAATTAAAAAGACCTTGTCGTTAGTCCTTAATCCGCAAAATAAGATTACATTGCTATTAAACAGAAAAGACCAAGCACTTAAAAACCAATTAAACGTTAGACATTCCTCCTGACTGTCAAATTAATGAAACGCTACAAAATAAAATATTCAAATCCTCAGAAATAGCAAATACATCAAGTTTATCGTAAACTTGGGGTAATTCATTGTTCTAACAATTAGAATAACATCGAGGGAGAGACTTCTTTCTCACGGACGATATTCTTCGAGCATAATTCGACCATGACTCTGTAGAACGTACCCCGAAGACCGGGAGAATTGTTTTAGCCGTGAGTTCGCGGTTAAATGCTCACTCAACCCACATTTAGTAACTCCACGAAGTAATTGCTACTCCGAGCTGTCAAGGTCCTAAAGCGTTTTGCCAAGTACCTGAGGAACTGTTGTTCAAGCACCACCGAGGAACAAAGGAAGATTGTTTATCGTGAAACTCCGACATTGTTGTCTCTCTGCTTGAACAACTAGGCCAGTTGTATAGTCGAACGAAGGATAGAGAAGGGAAAAATAGAAAGAAAGAGAAAAGAGAGAGACAGTGTGTGTATGTGTGTGTTTCAAAGAGAAAGAATCGTGTGATGATCGATTTAATGCAATCGAGTAATCGTCTTTGCGAAAGCTTACAGATTTAATCTTAAGCGATTAGCAAAGATTATGGCGGCGAAATCTTCACTGACAATCCGTGAATCCGGACAGTGAATAGATTAGTCTGCCGTCAAGTCGATTACAACGTTTTTCTACGTCTGAGCCTTCTGTTTTACATTTCGTTCGAAAAGTTTCAATTGAGAATCAAGGATTATGGTCACTGGTGTGCTGTATAATAATTCTAATCTCGTGCACTGCTGATGACAGAAGGAAAATAAGCTCTAAAGATCACGAATTGTTATTACTTTGCATTTCAATAAGGGAAGAAAAAATTAATAATTATTATAAAGTAATTAATTACTGTTAATGTTCGAGAGAATATTATTTAATCAATTTCTTTGCTAATTTAACTTATAATATTACAAACATACTGTATGAAATTGTATAAGAAGCTGAGAAAGAAATGAAACACAATTTTCACAAAATTGCTTTCTCAGTAGTATTATCCTGTACTACGCAGACATAAAATTATACATACTTTATCACTTCAATTAAACGTCTTACGGAAAGCAATATAACGAAATTGAGAAATAAAACGCACTCCGTCGAAATTACAGAAGAACATTCACAAATATCCTTCAACCAGTTACAGAATTTCTAACACGAATAAAATTCCAACAGCGTTCGACCCCTTAAATTTCGACACAACGATATAGATGGTACATAAAAAAAAGAAAAAAGGAGAAAAGCAAAAGAAAAATGGTAGTACCTCGAAGAAATTCCACAAAAACTTTCACCTCGTATGCTCCATCGAATCTCGAACTTTATTGCTCGAATAAAATTGTCGAAAAGTTCCTTTACACATATCACCACCGTATTCAAACCTAATCTCGAGTCATTCTGGTGACCGCTTTATCCCACGCAAATTCCCCGTTACGTTAGCCAATCCAGGAAGCTCATAATTCTCCGTACATGTCGACGCATCTCTCTCTCTCTTTCTCTCTCTAATTCTCTTTGGGTTTCACGTTCGTCATCGTTCGTTTAACCGATCAACCAACGGGTACCAACACGCGACGTCGAATGATTAATCATGCAAATTCACGTGGTGAGCAGCGGGATCACGGTACGCGTGGCCACGGTAAAAATTGATAAAATACATTCTCATCGTACCAAGTAGTACGACGGGAACGGTTACACGATCGATCGGCCGCGACGCCGGTTCTACGGTGAGGCGACGCGTCGCGACGCGAATCGTCGTACCCTCTTGTGTGTATATGCGTCTCTGTCACAGCCTGTCTCCGCCATTTCCATGCGCCACTTCAATTTCGTTCGTTCTGCACGCGGCTTGCTTGAATTTCACGAAGGTCGTACGCGTGAGGTGCACGCTACTCTCGCGAACGAAAGGAGCCTTCTTTTTCCACCATTTTGCTGCACGATACGTACAATACTGCTCATAAATATTTCCTCGTTTTCTTATTTTTCCTTTTGTTAATTTTCTGAACGAATGTTATACTTCATATTTTAAACCAGAGGTATAATATTATACAAGTTTAATCCTGAATTTTGAAACGGGCTAAGTAAGCTTACGAATTAAGCATTAGTTTGGATACGATTTTAGAGTTCGTTGCAGATGGAATTTTTTAAACAACGAAACACACTTGACCTTTTTGGTTTAGCAAGAGTTTTCACACATTTTCACAAGTTTTTTGTTATTATTTTTACGTTCTCTCTATTCATTTAGGAGCCGCTTGAGTAATTATACATTTTCGTACTTCGCTAACTCCCAATTTTCGAAGTTAACAAGTAAACTTATGGATCAGGTGTTAGCTTTCATTATAGATTTGATCTTTCTGGTTTAGTAGCAATTTTCACAAATTCGAGGGTAATTTTCATCGCTGCTTCTGCACTTTTTTTTGCATATTTAAAAACCGTCTTATAATCGTTTATAAGTTTACATATGTTACTAATTCTCAGTGTCCAAAATTAACAAGTAAATTAATAAAATCCGAAAATTGCAGAGGAACACTCGACGCTTGATTTCTTCCTTGGAAACTGGTTAAATTAAGTTGCTTATTGAAACAGAGACTATTGTGAATAAATAGGTGGGCAAATACTTATGTATATTGTTGCATATATCACGTGGCCTCACGTCGTTCGTCTCTCGAGACACTTTGGGATATGAGAGGTAGTTGACTGTGGTCGATTTACGTAGAAAAATTGACTCTCCCGTGAGGGAAATTTGTTAAGTTTCTATGGGACACGAAGAACCGTGGCAAAGTGCGATTTGAAAAGTGGAAGTAGCTTACAGGGTGCACGGTGCTTGTATCTGCATTGCATCGATGGTTCAAGTATGTCTCGTTTATGGAGCATGCTGAGGAACTATGGGCTTCAAGTGATACTAAGGTTACTGAGGTGAATCGTAAAATATTCAGGGTATTCTACAGGTTTTTCGTAAAGTTAGGATGCATATTTCTTATAAAGTGTGTTATCAAATCACTATAAGCAGATAAATAAATTAAATATTTCATATTTTTGATGGTATTATAATTTCAATAATAGTAAAATACATTCTTCCTTATTCTTAACCTATAAATAAATAATTTAACTATATTGTAACGGTTTAAATAGATGAAAAAAAATTTATATTTTATTCTGACTACTGTCTGAATGTAAATTCAATTGAAAAATTTATGGGAATTATTAAAATGTCAGAGTAAATTCTCTTTCCTACATTCATCCTGTATAGGCATTACAAATGATCTACTAAAAGTACATAATAAACTTAAAATATATAAATAAAACACTATCAAATTTCCGCAAAACTTAACCTCAAAATACAACGACAACATCCTACAGAAATGTATAAATTAATCTCTAATTTACAAAATATATACTATACTTCATCGTATACTTTAATTAAATTCACCACAAATCGAATAAAAATTTACGAATCGAGGTAATAAGTGAGAGGGGAGAAGCATGCAGCAATATAGAGAAGGCATCCGAGTGCATTTCAGAAAATTGACAAGAAATTTGCATTCATATACACCCGCCAAAAATTCGTCAATTTCCATGGAAATACGGGGGTCGTTCTTAAAACACTTTTTCCCGATAAATATTAAAGAAGAATATAAATCTGCCGGGAGTAATTTATATCGACGACGACGTTCAGCAACACTTTGTGCTTTCCCGCGAGAATAAAAAGTGCCAAACTGGAGAAAGAGAGACAGAGAGAGAGAGAAGGAGGAAGGACGGACGAAAGAAAAGAAAAGAAAAAACGGGAGCAGAAAGAATATAGAAGGTCGGATATTAAACAGGCGGCCGCGCGTATGCATCGAAAATTAATTACACCGGGACAGAATGAAATTGCTAATTTCCCGATAAACGGAGTAACGACGTGCGCCAGTGAGGATCCACGAAATTACCGGTTACTAAGGAAACAGCTGCACGTTGCCCGTTTTAAAGAATAATCGATATACCCGTTAGAATTTCGCCGGCTCGTCAAACTCAATAATGCAAATTCGCGCGTCACCGTATAATAATAAGGACCCGGTTGGTAGCGAACCTGAGGCAAAAGAGATCTTTATTACCAGAGGCTGGCTTCCCAATACGAATCGATCGAATCGATCCTTCTAAAGCCTCTGTCCTCTGTCATCGTATCTCTCCTCTCACACTTTTCTATCCTATTTTCTCACACTCTTTCCTCTTTTCTTTTGTTTTTCATTCACATCTCCTTGTTAATTACGATTCAGCCAGGTACAGACCTCGTGTTTCTTGTCCAAGAGGCGTCCAGGGCTATTCATCGCCGCGTTTAACTTGGAAACACTGTGTACGCGCATGTTGCATCGGATAAAAACGAATCACATTCCAACTGTACTGGCTGAGCTTGGTCTAACGAAAAATCCCCCGTGGTTAACCCTTCTATCTCTACCTTCTCTTACCTTCTCTACCAGACGCAAAAACAATTACAAACGGCCGATGAAAAGAGACGAGGAACAAGAAAACTCGAGGTGGAGTAATTTCCTGGACAAGAAAGCTTGCGCGAGGGACGCATTAACCGAGTGCCCCTGCCCTCTTTCGAACCTCCTCTGTGCATCCATGGAATAGCAAACCCTTTACCAACGGTAGAAACACTCTACAGACCGAGAACTCTTCGCGTGCCACGACATAACGGCTCGTAAAACGTAATGGGTAACGAAAATACGGCCCTAATACGGCCGCACGCGGAGAACATTAAACACCGCAACCATAGCCATTCAGGACAGATAGAAAGAGGGGAAACGGAGGACTCGTCGCTAGGAAGAAAAAAAAAACGATCGAGCCTCGTGATCGAGGGTGAGATTCATAAATGGCGAAGCGTGTACACGCGTGTGTACGTAGAGATACTAATACAGAAAGCGGTGGTAAATGTGGAACGTGTCCCCGTAAATTTCGATGCGACGCCTGCGACGCAAACCAGAGTCCTTTTTTATCGCCTCCCGGAGGCTCTCATGGGGATGTTAGAACCACCACGTTGTGTTTTATTCTCCGCAAGGGCAAACGGCATAACTCGCAAGTTCATGGTCGTAAGTTTCGACCCCTGCGCGAAGGGTGACGCGTACGTCTGCAAAGGAGGAGGATCACAAGGTTCGGGGGCACAGTTTCGGACAAGTTTTTTTTCGAGTGTGGCTATGGGGATGGTACGACGGAGTCGGATATTATGGAAGTTTGTAAGAATGGTAATATAATATCTTCGAGTATTTGGAATATTAATGCGGCCGGTATTCTAGAGGAATAAGAGTTTTGATGGAATTTTAAATCGGCATTGAAATCGATCCAAGGACGATTCTTTTTCTTTATTGGTTCCTATTCGCGAAAGTTTTCGTACGAGTTCTGTCGTTATTTTCATAGACATTTTTGTGATGATCAATTACTATATTCGCTGTTCAGAAAATAGAATATATGAAGGACAAACTTTTGAAAAAGTTGCAAATTGTCTTCATACGTTAATTCGATTATTAAATCATCTTTATAGATACGTTCAATTATCGAAGTATTTCTGTAACTTAATTTAATTAGTGTCACAGCAATTCGACTGTTTGCGTGGAAAAGAAAATTTCAAACTATTTCAAGGGACAAGTTGTAAACATGTTAATTTCCAACGTTGAATTTTTCATTCGGTTCAATGGAATATTCCAAATAAATTGCGCTTAATTCCTGCAGAAATGTCGCATCAATATTTCAACAGATTACACTAAAAATTCTATTAATATAAATTCCTATATTACTACATTAAAACTTCGTTATTTCTGCATATATCTAAATTGACACGAACAAAAGAAGCACTCGACATATTATGTATATTCCAAACATCGAAACGTTTCTATCGTCAGCTAACATCGATGTCACGAAACTTATTGAAACGTCAAAAATACTAAAATTCACAATTCCCGTATTATTGCCAAAATTCAGAGATAATCATAATATTGGACATAACCAGACACAACAGCTTAACAACAGGGAGTGGACGGAAAATGTCCCATTTCATATCTCATGCATCATTTCCGTTCATCGTTTATACACCTATTTCCATGCTTTACTCCACGTATCGTCATACACGCGAGACAAGTCCCCAAAAGACGTCGACACGGTCCTTTGATCATTCGTTCCGCACGAACTTCACCGTGACTCATCGTCGTTCACGCGACGAAGGCGGTAGAACACGGCGATAAACGGTGAGAGAAAGAGGGATGTAGACAAAGAGAGAAAGAGAGAAGGAGTGTGAGAGCACTCGCGCGAGAAAGGGAGATTGCGAGACAGAGAGAAAGAGACAGCGTTCCCGCGAGAAAGAGGGAGCACGAGAGACGGGGAGAGAGAAACAGAGCGTGAGAGCACTCGCGCGAGAGAGGAACAGAGCGTGAGAGCACTCGCGCGAGAAAGGGAGGGATTGCGAGACAGAGAGAAAGAGAGAGCACTCGCGTGAGAAAAAGCGAGCGTGAGAGAGAGAGGGAGAGAGAGAAAGAGAGAAAGAGGGCGTGAGAGAACTCGCGCGAGAGAGGGAACATGAGGAAGACAGCGCGAGAGAAACGAAGAGAAAGAGAGAGGGAGAAGGCGGGACCCACGTCGCGCTAAAATTCTAGTACATACATATATCGGTCGCGTAACAGAGAGTTCGAGTTTGCGAGCAGCACACCGGAGACAGTTAATTTCACGCTGATTAGGGAAGCTTCGAGAGTATGGGGTACGGGGCGTGAAGATGGGGAGGGAGTTTTGAGCGGAACTGTACGCGAAACGGATACGTGTTCGTCCGTGAAATGACCATTAGGTCCAGCTGGCCGATAGATCCACGCAGAATTCCGGAACAGTCGGCTAGATAGACAGCAAGCTAAGCATGTAACATATGCGAGAGAAGCAAGTGCACGCGGTGTTCGCTCTGCATACGAATAGAGGATTAAATTGGCCACCCCTACAGGATTACCAACCTACAACTTTTACCCTTCTAATATTTTCCTACTCGCGTTAATGTCATGCAGAACGTGAAATAGCCAGGTACCGTATGAAACCAGGACGATTCGGTTTCCCTAGACTATAACCCTCCTAGGTACATGGTCTGAGTGGGTAACATGAATTACCACGTCAGCCACGACAACAAGCATGTCGTGTTCATTCGGAAAATATGAAGGGTCTAGAGTACTGTACACGCAAACCACGAGGCAAGGAAAACAGGTTTAAAAGGAAAAACGAGCTTGGTAGCTATGCAACTGCCAACGGTGAAACTTCCGACGGAATAATAATCAACAAGAATTGTATACTGACCGTGCAAAAAAAAAAAAGAAGAGAAAAAGAGAAAAGAGAAAAGAAAGAAAACAAGAGTTTTCGAGAGACGTTGAATTCATTTTACGAAAGAGAACGAAACGGACTTTGGTGATACAATTAACGGTCTGACAAGTGGTATCGATTAGAACAGATCGTAAAGGTAGAAGTCCCTCCCAGGGGCGACAAAACGGTAGGGAACAGCTTTAAATTTCCAGCAGCTGTTCCAGGATGAGCTATCTACGTGACCGGGCTGCTTTTAGCACCGTTACCAAAAAATAACTTATTCCAGTGTCGTTCCCTTTAATCTTTATCGCCGCGATCTTGAATTCGAAATCGACCATCAGGGTTTATCCCGAAGGCCATGGGACAATCAGGAAATGGCCGTGCTTTTACGATGTACTTTTACCTAGTTCGTTAGACGTTCACGTTTCACGTTGCATCGCTTCACCGTTTCACCTTTCGTAGGAAACGGTAGAAGGAACCATACTTTTTCCACTGGAAGAAGCACAGAACACGAGTTAAACCCGATGACACCTTCCATGTTGATTCCTTTCATCTCCTTAAAAGGCAACGTTACGACTGTCTCTGTTTCGTATCGACTTCGAGGACCATGTCATCGGATCTGACGACTGTTGCCTGCCTTTTGGATTTTGCGATCTCTTAAGGGGAGGCGCTGCCGTTCACTAGGATCTCGTATAAAAGACTTTTGTTACCGTAGGTCGTTGAAATGTGACGGCTAAATTCGAAAGGTTTAAATGTCGGATTATTGTCGTGATTTCGACGTAATGAATACCGTTTAATTGACGATGTACGTGTACACCTACTAATTTGAGGTTTACGTTTAAATTAACATTGTCAAATACCCGTGTTGTTAAATCAAATGATTATTTACTGATTACTTGCACCGAGTGTAGTTCTTTAATTGAATAAAATACATCGGAAATTGTATATAAAGCGTTTGAAATTTTCTCATTAATTATCGAATTAATTTTGACAGTCTTTTAAAGTTTCTTTCTGGAGTTTTATGGCGTTGGACAACAATGTTTTCGAATAATTCTGTCTAGTTCATCTTACAGTTTTTCAATGGGGTTAAAATCTGATGATTCGAGTGGCCATTGAATTAATTTTAATTCTCCATTTTGTCGCAACTGTACTAGATAGCTAATAGTGTGTGATTGTTGTGCATGAATATAAAATTATCGGCAATAATTCTCTTTCTCGGCGAGATAGCCAGTGATTTTACAATATTTATTAAATTTCCCATGGTATTTCCTTCAGAAACATCCTCAAATCATAATGGGCTGTCCTCCACGTTTTAAAGTAGGCACAACAGTGCCTGGTAGCAGTTTTTCGTGACAAAAATTGACGTTGAACCTCATTATAAATATTTTAGTATAATAAAATAGCAATCGTATAGATTAAATTGTAATATAGCGGTTCATATCGGAATAATTAACTAAATCTTTCATCTAAACTTGATTTACTGTGAAAGGATAAGATGCCCCATGATTTATAGACGAAAACGCACATTAATAGTGAGAGAATGTTTTTACATTCTGCAAAAGTGCGCTCAGGTAAGACTGACTCTCAAAGACCGATCCTGCACTTCACCCACTTTGCCCTTCAAATTTATGCGCATACCGTGCACACTAGACAAGCGTTCCCGACATCCCAAAATCTCCACTTGCGTTCCAAGGAAATTGTTCAACCCCTGTGCACACATATTTCCTTCGTATTCAACGTTATAAAAGAAACATTTACGTTTAACCTCGACAAAACCTTAATTAATCTCTGTAAAGTCTAAAGGACACGTTAGAAATGAAAAAGAAACGATAAAGTGTCTATTCGAGAACAAATAATCATTTATACGATATTATACGTCTTATATAATGCCATCTAATATATTTTAAAATAATAATGAGTACCAGATTATCTTTCATAATTTTTATTTCATTTCAATTGAAAGTTCCATCGTTCTTATTGGAGGATCCTATATTTTCAGATAGATTTCAAAGATTAAAAGAAACATCGAATGGATTGGACAAAGAATTCTTTCGAATTGTATGCCACCCTCGGTGACACTTCTCTCCGTATAAAACAAGAAAATTCCGTGAATCCAATTAGGATGCTTAGAATTTCCGTGTTTCCTCGATGTCTACCGTGCTTGTATTCAGAAAGGAAGTGACGTCCCCTATCGAGGGTGAACGGCGAATTCCGTTAGACAAAAGGCAATTCATTAACGTTGTAATCAAGTTCCTCGGTAAACCGAACAGAGGCCGTCAGGTCTGCAGGCGTATCATCTCCTCTGACGAAGTAATATCACGATATATTATACGATTGTCAGTAACAAGGTGGCCGAACGTCAGCGAGGATTTCGCGCGAGCCGGAGATCCAGATCGTGTTACCATCAAGGGATTAAGCCACGAAGTTGGATTGCTGGGGATCTGAGGAGGATAACGGAAACGGCAGTGCCGGGGAATACGAATGGAAAGGACACCCGGCTGCGGAACGGAAAGAGGAAGAAGGAAGGAGGAGAGAATCCACCAGGGGGATACCGGTTGCCTATTCGGCCTGATGAACGAAGCGACGCGCAAACTTAAATGGCAGTTGAGAAATATAATTTCCTCAGCTGTCAAACGTGTAAGCCGGAACTGTGCCAGGGGATCTGTACGTTTCATCCACGTACAACAAGCGTTGCCAGCTTCAACGTGCTGCCTTTGCCACGCTACTTCGTCATTCTCTCTCTCTCCCTCTCTCTCTCTTTCTTTCTCTCTCGTCGAGTCTCGTTTCCGTTTTCGTCCCTTTCGAAACCCCAGCCCTAGAACCGTTTACGCGTTACTCAGGAAAAACTCCATCCGTTTCCACAGGTTTATTTGATAGATAGCGGGTCAATTTAGTAAATCGACGAAGTTTGGATAGCGAATTAACTCTGGACGGTGTTTTATAGAGTGGAGCATGTGGCTCTGGGTAGGAAGTAATCGTATTCAAAACGTATTCATTGAATATTAATGCTTTCTTAATCCTTTGCATAAGAGAGAGGTGCACACTATAGTTCGGTATTTTAATAGTTACTAGCCCCTTTGTTTTACGATTGTTTCGCCGACCTTTACACGCGAACGTCAGCTTATTCTGGGTTAATTAACTCGTCAGGTAAGAAGCGTTGGGATATTAAACACTGTTTGGCAATCGTAAGGTTTACAAGATTAAAACTGCAGCTGGAATTCGAATAAGAGGTTTTCTTACATTCTGCCTGATGATAGACGTACTTATACTACTTGTACTACAGTGTTCAATCTACCAAACGCAATCGTGATGGTCATTTATATAATATTGTATTTCCTGTATAATGCCATCGAATGTGCTTTGAAATAAAATAACGAGTACTAAATTATCTTTCGTACTTTTCGTTTCATTTCAATTCAAAGTTCTATCGCTCCTATTGGAAGATCATGTATATGTTTCCTATATCGTTTACCTGTACTACTTGGATTATCGAACCTTTCAAATTCTATTCACACGATCATACAACCATAATCTAGGGTACCAGTCTGATAAATTGTTGCAAGACAACGAGTTAAAGTGTTAAAATCCTCTTTTTATATTTCACACCGAACACTCTCAATCCCGCTCGAAGTTTCAAGCTGAAGTCGCTAAAACTCGCAACAAACATTTACCTACAATTATTTATTTTCCACCACTATCCCCTCTCTCCCTCTCTCCAACAGTTTTCTTCCACCTCTCCATATCTCCGTGTGTACACTTCCAATCTCAAACAACAATATCACGTTCTATGGCGTTACTTTCTTCCTCAACTTCTCCCGCTTCCTCTAGTTTACCAATTTTCGCACTCGGAACTCGGACGAGGCTAAAAAACGAAGAAAGAGAGGGAGGAAGGAAAAACAAAAGCGGAGAAAAAGGAAGAATAGGAGAAGGAGAAAGAAGCGTTCTGAAACTAACCAGCTTCCACAGTGGCCGCGTTATTCCTTTCGAAACGAGCGTCGCTAACACATGCACGCCCCTCGACGAGGACTCCACGCGTGGAAAGTGGCGGCGGGAGGGGAGATAGTACGGCAGCGCGTTGATTCAAATTTAAATTGCATAATTAGATCGCCGCGGTTAGCGTCTCACGTGGAGCTTAAAATCTGCTCGTTTCCTACGTGCTGGGATTCGTTAACCGGGCAGCGAGCGGATCGTACACGGGACGAGGCAGCAGGAACCGGCTAATTGTCGCACCACTCGTTCCCTACGTCGAGTTATGAATGATACATGCGTATACTCGCTAATGACCCTCTCTACCCGTGGATCTTTTCCGTTCTGTTTTTTTCTTTCTCTCTTTTTTTCTTTTTATTGAAACCTCGTCCTGAACAATCGGGGGAGAAAATTAGCGCGTCCAGAGGCGCGACTACTTCAACGTGAAGCATCGCTCAGAGTGTTATCTGGGTTAAACGAGGAATGAGATCTTTGCTCGATGTTCTATATACATGCGTATATATATAGAGCGTCGCAGAAATGTGAGATGAATTTCATCGGTGGTAACCGTGGACTCTGGGACACGGGAACGAGTGAATGAATATTAAGAAACTGGTGAATTGTTAATGAGCGCGAACCGTGACGCCCCAGTGCCTCGCCTCTGGAATTTATGAGCTTCGAAGATTTATTGATTTATCCTACGCTTCCATTAGAACCAGAGAGAGAGAGAGAGAGAGAGAGAGGCTTGAATTATTGCATGACAACGTAGTGTATTCACCTTTGGGCCTGATTTCAGTGATCACAGTGACGAGGTAATTTCGCGGAAGGATATTCGATATCGAGCGACGCCGGAAAGGAGATGTTGGCAGATGCAACGTTCTACCCGGTTCCTCCATAAGCGGAACCATGTAAGAAGTGACAAATCAAAGTAATAACCCAATAAAGGCACGGCCAGGGATTACGTAAGAGTGGTGGAAGACTAAGTGGCTGTCGTTTGTATTCCAACAAACGCCGACGAATCGATAATCTTGAGGCATGCCAGAGTCAGTGCTGGCACGCGAACCGTCGGCTCGAGAGAACCTCGCTCGATTCTACGGGATTTCATGAAGCTTCACTTGCAACCGGCTGCGCGTGAAGAGAAAAGAAAGGGAAATAGGAGAAAAAAGAAAGCAAAGAAACGTTTGTATTTATCGAGGTTGCTATCCGGTTCATCCATCTAAGAGATCGGCCACAGTCGGATTCCGGTTCCGCGAATGCCGTTCCACAGTCGGTCGATTTTACGAGCGTCTTCATTTTTATGATCTACTCTCCGCCGAGCTACGACCGTCATCCGTTTCAACCTGGCCTATACCTGGACCGTGGCGTGTAAATTCGCGAGAGTAATAACCGTTTCGCCATTTATTAGCCACTTTAACGCCGTTTTTGCTCTTCGATTAACGGAACGATTCCGACGTGCACGATATTCTGTGGTTTCGAATGAAGCGATTGTTACGAGGAGTGCTGATTGTAACTCTTTCTCACGATTTGTATTCAGATTTCACTTCTATGAGGTACAATATGTGTGTATTAATAGCTGACACTTATTAAAATGTGTGTAAAAAATTAATTAAGGATTTTTGTTACTTGTTTCGAAGCATTTTTTTGTAATTTTGAATAATATAAGAACTGTGTGCTTTACTTGATCTGAATATTTAATCTTTCATCTGTATTCGCCTCTTAAATAAAAATTAAATCTTTGTAATGTATAATTAGAAATGAGAAAATGTGAATATATTGTATTTTATATTCAATAGAGGCATAACAGTGCAATTAAAAGATGAGTAATGTGTTAATAAATAAGGTATTGGAGTTCAAAGTGTTATTGAACCAATGACGAGTTAACTCGTCATCCACAGCTTAATTTGTTCTACTTGTTAGACATCTTCATTGTTGCGTCTGTCTCGTTACATTCTGTTTGTACTACTTGAAGCTTCAGAGACTTTCCGTACGCCGAGTCTGACCATGCGTACATTTGTACTACTTGCACGATCGTATATCTCTCCTATATCGTTTACCTATATTATTTGTGCAATCGAACGTTCTTGATTCTACCCAGCTGATCACACACAATATTCGATATATGTAGAATTAATTGTAAATAAATACAGTTAAATAATTCTGTTATATTAAGATTTTATGAAAAGTGGAGAATAAAAATATATTAACCCTTTGCAACGATCCTGCGCAACTATGTTATCATTGTAATTTTACAACAAATTAAATAACGAAGTAAATCATTGTCGAGCTTAAATTATTTATTGCAAACAATAAAATTTTGGACATACCCTAACTTAAAAATAAAAAATGAAAACTAAGCTCGATAAATATAACAAAGATTGGGAAAACTTTAAACTTTAATTTAAGTTTAAGTATTTTAAATAACAAAATAGAACATAATACAATAATTTATATATGCTGCAAACACTCGAAGGGTAAAATATAAAGTATTACTTTCATTTCGTACGAAACCTATCTGTAATCCAACATTTCTACAGTACACCTGAATTTCTATTAATTGACAACGCGTGCTCAATGACGCACACGGCTCAGAACTAATTGCCTGACCATACAATATCTTATACCACTTAAACAGAGCCTCGTATATTTCCACCACAACGGACAGAAACGCACGAATCTCTCACACGTTTCACCGAATAACCAACGCAAATCTAAATTACCACGAGTCTCACTCCGCCCGAAAATCCCTCTTTTTATTAACAACGAAATATTTTGAATTTCCCGGAGCGTAGAAACTTTTCCCGGTAATTTCCAACAGGGTACCGATAACACCGCGAATTACCACCGGCGCGCGTTCATTAAACCATTTTCGTTTCCCAGTTTGAGAATCGATTAAGCTACACCGATCACGCGGTGAACAATAGCGGCGGACGGTTTAAACATCGTGCCACGGGATAAAACAACGGAATAAAATTAAAATAATTGTTAAATGGAGCACGGTGAATGCCTGTAAAACGCCTGAACCCCCTTTCCCTCCACCCTGTGCCGGCAATTCTCGTTGTTTTCCTTTCGTTCAGTTTCGAATTTATCGCTCGACACCGATAACTCGCGGAAACAGAGGCTCTGAAGGGTAGATCGATCTGGAAGGGTGTGGGTTGGTTGCGAGGTCGAAGTTGAGAATAGAAATAGAAGAAAGGTGTTTCTTCTGGAAAAGTGAACCTCTGTCGGAGTAGAAAGAGGCGAGTTCACGAACGAAGAAAGAAACGAAAGAAACGAGCTATGAGAAGAAAGAGAGAAAGAGAGAGAGAAACGAAAGAAAAAAGAAGAAGAAGCAACGTGAGACGCTATGAGCTTCCAGATCCAACCTTCTACTACCCTCTCCACTACCTTCACTCGTGGCTCGTTCATTTGTTTTTTGCGTTTGGCACTCGCGACGCTCCCGGTAAACCGCAAATCCCCAATTCTCGCAAGGCGAGCTCGGAGAAAGGAGAGAAAGAAAGAGAGACGAACGATGAAAAAGAAAGCTTGATAGACAACGAAGGTAGAGAAAGTATCGTTGGGTTAGGGGGAATCCTAGGATTTCTCTCGAGGAGCTTGCTCCTTTCGAAAATGCTAGGGTAAAGAACTTCCCCCTCTTCTAAGAGACCTTAACATTAGAATCACGAGTGTCATCGATCTGACTTAAGGTTGGACGCGTAGGTGGCAAGAGTTGAAGTGAAGGACAGGGCAAATCATTTGGAAAAACGTAGCTGGTTTTTCCAAGTTTCAGAACTTAAAACGATAAGATTCTATTCAGTTGTTTCTATCACAAATATTAGAATTTTCGCTGGAATTAAACTTACACACACGAAAGTTCCTATGAATCTACATTTTTCTTTGATTAAAACGCGTTATATCTAATTCATACTATTTTCTACGGCTCAGATGTTCCAAAAATTTATATTTTACTTCTTGGACAATCCTCCTTCTTCGCGAACACCTGTCGACGCTGAGACATCGACTTTGTGCCCTTTTTTCTTCTCCAATACGAAACCAATCTAGTTTTTTCTCACAATCATAGTGACTCGAAGATTCGATCAGGTTATACGACCCTATAATTGTACTGTAATTAAGGATTAATAATCGTACGATCGGTTCAACTAAAACGGTATCCACGCGGTCCACTAGCGAATAATCATCCATTGATTATTGAAACGGTATGCAAACGCAACCCTCTATATGTATATACACATATACCGGCGTATCGTACGCTAATAATTCACAAAGGTACGCTTGTTATTTATTAGAAGAAACATCTCATCGATGTAATTGCCGCGTCGTTACAACGGTGGAGGCCACGTTACCGCGACACAGCTGCGCAACGCACCAATAATTCGGTTAGATTAATACACACTGGACCCTTTATCGATGTACCTCTAATTATACTAATAACCGATTCAAACTAAATGAATATCACTCGTGGATATCAGATTTACAAAGTGATAGAATCTCCCTCTCCCTCTCTCTCTTTCTCTCTCTCTGTACTTTGGATTCAAGCTGTTCGATGGAATAGCACAGTAGTTACGCGTCGAACAGCCACGATTATAGAGAATACCTGTCCGTGAAATTGCTTGCGCTATTCTCCGTGTACCACGTTATCAGATAACTCGGAATCCGTGGTTTAACTAGGTGAACGATCGATCGTTAAACGATCGATAATATCCTATTCGTGATAGAATTCTTAGAAATGTCACGATCGTCCCTTTCCTTCCTCCAGTCACCTTATCGTTAACGTTCGATGCATCATTCACCTGAAGACATCGCCGGCCACTGAATAATTTGTCGTCGTGCAGTCATTGTAAAGTGCCTCCTGCTTCCTGCCGTACGATCGATCGGATTGTAATGTTAGAAAGAGAAGGAGAGAGAGAGAGAGAGAGAGAGAGAACTGGAGGATCGGCTCGTGGCAAGCACACGGACTTCGACTAGAGTGTGTATACGTGTTTCGCTGGGATAAAGGGCATGCCTCGAGTCAAGTGACCACGTCTGGAATTTACTTGAAACCACACGGGGGGGTGAGTGGGACCACGTTCGCCTGTATTGTTTCTTTGTGCCAGCTCTTAACGCGTTTACCGCTCGTTGGAAAAGCTCGAAGGCCCTCCTTTTACCTCGTTCGTGGTAGTACAAACAAAAATAATGCCCGTTTTGCTCATGCTAGCGATCACGAGCGGATGGAATTGTATCGAGGGAAGTGAGCTATCCGCGACCTCTCGTTTTTCTCTCTTTCGTTCTTTTGTACTTCATGCACCTTTGTCAACTGACGTGTCGTCACAGAAAAGAAAAGGAGGAGGACCAACGTGACCCTATCGTTGACCCTAATACTACTACTTTTATAGACAATTTCTCACCATTACGTACTGTAGATCTACCACCATGGAAACGAATCCAATGACAGGTTCAACTACTTCCAAAACTTGTATACAGTTACAGGGGAACTCGCGCAGTTAATACTATTTTTTAATTATTTTATTAATTGCGGGTTAATTTACTTTCCTTACGAAACTGTAGTTAATTAAGCAGAGTTCTTTTGCTTTGTTATATACATCAAAAATATCGTCCACTATCTTACATATTCGAACAATTTCACTGTCATTCAATCGTTGAGAAATTAAACCATCAACTCTTCCTTTGGCTCGTTTGGAGAAACACAAGAAGGAAGAAAGTGTGAATTATGTGTTCAAAGGAACGTGTGTGCTTTTGTCGAATGACGAGCGTAGATGTATCATTATGAGATCGAAAAGATCAGAAGATTAAGAGCGAAAAAAGTGTGAATGATTTTTCAGAATGAACAGCCTCGAATTATGCTGCCTTAATATTTTGCATTACTCTACTTTTGGTAATATTTTCGAATCCTTCTGTCGTTACATCTCCTCCAACAGTCCTGTACCTGCACGTAGCTGGAAAATCAGCAAATACTATCTACACGTAAATAGCACCTTGAATTTGAGGTATGCTTTTCAGCATGAACCTTTAGCGATCCACAGAGGCTTTGGCATCTTCTATACAGAGGACTATGATCTTTGTACGGTCCGAAGATGTGCGAAGGAATGTCAAGGAATGGAAGGAACCTGAGAATAGCAATTGAAAAGGGCCAAACGGAACTGGGGTGTGGGAAAAAGGGAGGGGATGAGGTAAAGACGTGAAAAGTCAAAGGTTTCAATCACGAATTATCGAAATATCTCGTACAAAGGTGATCCAATTAGAATTATCATAATATCTTTATTGTTTGAATACTCGAATTTGTATAAAGAGAATAATTCAAAAGAGATCAAAGGAGAAACCAATGCCAGATTCCCATTTAGATAGAATAATCGCAATATTTCCTTGGGTTACTCCTATATCTTCCCTATAAAACTAACCATCGACGTCTGACCAAGAAACGCTTTTACTACTGCGCCCGTTTCTCCGTGAAAAATAACGACGAGCTGTTTGCTATGGGCAGAGAAAGAAAAAAAGAGAAAAAAATGCCAGGCGATTCTTATCGCACGTTTTCACGTGCATTCATGCGTACACGGGACTTAGCTTTACGATGTACAACAAGGAGAATACATGGAAGAATTATAATGCTTCAGACTAGCCGGATGTCAGCTTCGCGGATTCCAATGCTGAGGAACCGTCTAGAAGTTACGTGCCAAAAGTGGCGGGACAGTGTCGTCGTTGAAATCAGTAACAGACGAAAAATAAAAGAAGAAACACGTGTTCTTTGTCGAAGCAACAGCAAGGACTATAGTTTTATATTACTGAAAAGTTTAAATGCATTTTTCTCGAAACCGCATTTTTCAAACTAATTTAAAGTTTATTAGTTGTCAAATTCCAATCCACGAATACGTCAAACCACATGGAAGGAGTAGACTTACTATCAATTTAAATAGTACAGCATAATTATGATTTTATACTAATTTAGTACTGCATTTAGCAGTTTTAATAAATAATTTGCTTAATAAAAATGCATTTTCCGTGACCTAAATTACAGATCCGTCAGTAATCCCACAATATTAATATATATCGAGTAATATAATATTATCTTACACGATTACCTCAGACTGCAATAAATATTTCGAAGGGAACGGTTCTATCTGAATCAGAGATATATCGGTTCGACTTGGCCGAATTTATCTCTGTCCTCGTGTGTTCGAAAACGTGGAGAAAATTTTTGGTGAATCCCTCAGGTCCGTAAGGTGGATGCTTGATTTCTCTGTAGGAAATACCTAGGAACCCGCCGATTTAATACCCCTGGAACATGGAATGTGTCACGTAGACCAGATGCTGGCCTCGTAAAGACGATACTATAAACTGTAACCAGGTTGGATGAACGTACATACGTCCAAGACGTCGCATGAACGAACCACACCGCTGAACATCGTAAAATCCACGTACTATTTCGGTCACAATTCAAATTAGAAGGTGCACGTGCAATCTCGAGCATGTTTCAGGGATATATTGTGTTACCGGAAGAGCTGCAGTCAAGTTTTCGTTCATTTACATCGTTAATTTAGGATCGTTGATAAAGTATTAACGGAAAAGTGTCGTAAAGCGAACGATGAATCATATTTTCTGCAGCAATGAATGTTATATGACGAAGATAAAAATGGTCGTTGAATTTCATTGCTATTCAGGGTAATATATAGCCCATTGCAGAACACAAATTATGTTGCTGTCTAGAAAAATCAGCCACAGAACTGTAACAGCTTGTGAAATGAAAGAATTATTCGTATAGATGACACGAACGATATTTTTTCCCAGATTTGCAAAAAGATTGCACAGAAACGTGGCATGAAAAATGCAATTTAACCCACAAATTGAAATTCTATATGCAGAAAATGATCGACAAATTGTATTTGTCTCATATTTGCTGAAAGGTTGCACTGAAAGTGCTCTATAAAACGTAATTTAGCCCACAAATACAAATTCAATGCGTAGAAAACGACCCGCAAAAGATTCAACTGAAACGTGGCATGAAAAATGTAATTTAGCCCACAAATTGAAATTCTCTGCATAGAAAATAACTGAAAAAGTGTACTTTTCCCACATCTACGGAATGTTGCACTGAAGCGTGGCTTTTAAAATGTAATTTAGCCCACAAGTTGGTTTCCTGGGTAGAAAACAACCCGCAAACTGTATTTTTCACGCAAACCGCGCGTGAAAATTCGATTTGTGAGAAAATTACGTTTTCCAAATCGTTTTTCTCTTAGAACATTTTCGTTTGTGGGAAAAATTCAAGGTTTCCACGTAGCCACTTCAGAATTTTGAGATAAATCATCCCACATAAATCATCGAATTTCCAATTACGTTCTTCACACATAATTTTAAGCAAACCTCTAAGAATTATGGGATTGATACTATAGTCAAAACGAACATACACTAGCGAAATTATTCCAAAGTGTGCAAAACGTTTATCAATCATGTTCACGATATCGATTCCGCGCCGTCAAAGCGCGGTGTCTCCCGGTTCGTTCAATTGCGTCGCGCCGACAAGAGAATTCCGTCATAAATTGCTATCTGGATTGAATCGTCATCGTCATTCTGTATTTCAATCGCTTCGTGCATTGTCTTCGACGCACAAAACAAACGAACGCCGCTATATTTTCATATGAAAACGTCGCTTTAAGTGCTTCGCTATCAATTCGAACATTATCTCTCGCGAATCAAGTTAAACCAACGTACACCGAACGAGATTTGAATTTCTTTCGCGCGCGTTAATTGTACTTTCTCGGCCGAAGTGTATCAATACAAGGGAGAAATCATGAAAAACAGATACAGATACACACGAATTCTATCTACAACTCGCTCGGCCTAAATTTCATGCACAATATCCAAAATATCATGGATATTACTACACGTGTCACACCTTCGAAACAAAGGTTGAACGATTTAATTAAATTTCAGTTCGGTAATTGCAACCTGATTGTGCGGACTAGGCGGATTAGAGCGGCGTAGCAGTTAACGTTGCAATCGCTAATTTCATAGCGTGCACGGAGTTAATTTATCTGGCGACGGGAGGGACGGTAGGAGGAACTTGATGCCGCGTATATTATAAACAAGCCGCGACGGCGTGAAACGTGTTTCTCTGAATGCACGATCAACGATACGGTCAGTGTGCCTGTTAATTTATTACAGACGGCAATTTATTACGAATACCTCGATTTACCCGGAGAAACAAACCCGGTTCCCTTCGCAACGCGATTTTCCGTTCGTCAGAAACGATATCACGTCTGTGAAACGTATAGGATCTTCCAATAACTGCGATAGAACTTTAAATTGAAATTGAACAAAAACTACGAAAGATAATTCACTACTCTTTACTTCATTGTAAAGTACATTCCATGGCATTGTACATGAAGTACAGTATTATATATATAACCACAAGAATTGCGTTTGACGAAGTGAACAAGACAAACCCAATTTTCACCACAAAAATGATCTTCAAGGATAAAGCTCACTTTTGGATGAATGGCTTTAGACTTTTTCTTGTCGGGATATGTTAAATTTCCTGTTTGTTCGAACAGCCCACAAACTGTTGACAATCTCGAAGCAAACATTGCTTATGTTATCGACGAGGTACCACCTCTGATCTATGTGCCAGAGTTAACGAATATTGATTTATAGTATTCACTTCACCAAACGCAATCATTGTGGTTATTTATACAATATTGTATTTCATATATAATGCCATAGAATGTACTTTAAAATAAGGTAAATAATACCAAATTATCTTTGGTATTTTGTGTTGTATTTTAATTCAAAGTTCTATCACTCTTATTGGAACGCCGTGTACATCGCTTATTGTTGAATATATCATCGATCCTAGACCGTGTGATGGAGAAATTATGCAACGACATTCAGGAGATAAAAGCTATCCGTTATTCGCTAAGTATCTCCGGCATTTTCCTGTGAAACGATTAAAAAATCGTAACGTTGATGCGGTACGAGCGAGGTTAATGGTGAAGGAAAGAGAGTAGGAGGAAGAGGAGAACAGACCTAACCGTCACAGGAGACACCGACTGTCTGGAATCATAAGCCAGTCGCCTAGTCAAGACGTAATATCACGAAGCGTCGCCGTCTCTACATTATAGCCAGCCGTAGCCGGTATAAAGTTCATGGGTCTCGCTGTTGTTTCAGCTTGCATCCCTGCCTTCTGGAAAATTGAAAATTATAATAAAACCGCCGCGCCGGAGGAAAATTTAAGGCACGCGTCGCAGAACGAATAATACTGCAGACGTGCTCGTCGAATGCTGGAGGAAAATTCAATTTTCACGTTTATCTGCGTTAGTTTTGTCCATGTGTTACAGGTGTTACTATGATTTGCTCGTTTCAACGAGGCTCGTTTGGCTCGTTTCTTTCGTTCTATGTTCTGAAATATGCTTCGCAATTTTTTAATAAACAATTGGTAACGATTTTTGTAAAATTTGTGATCTGCTTTTATTTGAAAGTACAAGCATGAAGCCCAGACTGGTTTACATGTCAGAAATGAGAATCGATTTGGAATAACATTCGGTGATCGAATTATTGTGAAATTATGAATCGTTTGTTTGAAATTATTGAAGCATTAGACGCTTCAATAATTCCCATAAATTTTTTTATGGGATTTATAATCGGTAAGCAATCAGGATTAAATCTGAATCCTTTTTTCAGTTAGCTAAGCTGTCGCAATATAGACAAATTGTCTATGTATGCATCAATAACAAGAAAGAGTGTATCTTACTATTATTAAAGCTATAATTAATCAATCAATGTATTCGTCTCTTCATAATAATTAATTCACACTTATATGACAACAAAAAATCGCCAGAAATTCCAAGAAAAATAACTTGAAATCCCTGACGTATCTCTGAACTTAAAAGAAAAAAAAAACATTCGCAACATCGATCACTCGAAAATATAAAATTAGATCGTACATTGAAACGAGTCCTACAATCCCCCATAGACTTAGTACCCTTCTAACATCCCGTGCATACAGATACCGCGAATAATCTTAAATCAGTGAAAATCCTACACTTGGTATACACACACCAATATTTTTCAACTTTTCCCACAAAATCCTGCTACATGCAGAGATTCCACTTATAAACTGATTACACCCTCCTTATATCACAGATCCCCAGCAGCTCGCTTAACCAATCCTCCGGCTACTTAGATCGTAAAATCTGAAACACGAGGGAAACCGAGTCGATCAGGATCATAAACCGGGTGTCTAGTCAAAACGTAACACTATCCAACCCCTAATACGAACCGAACCCCTATAGGGGTTCACGAATACCATGATTCCAGTCAGTAGGGTGTTCCATGGTGTAGCGGGCCAGGGGTGTTTCCGCGAATGGAAGCCGGCCAAGTCGTGCTGGCAGAGTTATAGGTCTGGTACGCGACGGGTGGATCAGGAGATCACTTACCGCACGATTTCGAAAGGATTTCGCGAGGGGTAACAGCCCCTGTCGAGGGATCGTATGGAAAACTCAATGGCCCATGGTATTCGACCGTGTAACCGAGAACGCCTGCAAACACGGGCCGAGGATTGATTTTAAATTCTCTGAAATCGATTCGTGTGCCTCTCGTATTCTCCTTCTATTTTTCTCTGTTTTTCATGCTTCTCTCCTCGTTGTTTCATTTTTATTCGCGCAGATTCGAGGTCGGGAAGTGGATTAATTGGAAGTAATTGAACAACGCGAGCCAGGAGAGGCGTACATTTGTTACGAGGATCGCGATTAACCCAGGACCCAGGCGATACCGCGTTAACGTATTTCTGGCATCATCGTGCCTCGCTTATCTTCCGTTATTATTTTATGAACGAAAATACGAGGCTCGTGGGTAACACGGGGAAGCCGCGTGCGTGCGGTCGTGTATTTTTGATCGTCCGGTTTGGCACAGAAAAAAAAAAAGAAGAGAAAAAAGGAGAAATATCACGCCGGTACGAACGGGGATGAAAATGTGAATAAATAGTCAGCATTAAAATATACGCGTATTATACGAGGTTTTTAGAGGGGAAACGGGAGGTACGAGAATATATCGGGAAATGTTACAAAGACCGCATAAATTTATTACTAATATCAATTTTGATGATACGAATTTACAATCGATATCAGGTTATACTTTCTCTATCCTCCTCTCTGTTTCTCTCTCTCTCTCTCTCTCTCTCTCTGACGAACCTTCGCGGAACAAATAGGATTTATTCCGCTGTCGCTATTGGTAGATACATACACCATCCATTATATCGAGTGGGTATTTATCGCGGAGCGTCCAGTATCCTCTCGCCAAGATAAAACCCCCGAAGCGCGGGGGATGAGTTGGACTGGTTGGCTGTTCGTCCGACGCAGATATCAAACGTAACTTCCGTTCGCGTATCGGTCACCGACCCATCCCGCGCGTTTCCCCCTTCAAATTCCCCGCGATAAGATTTGCATTTTGCTCTCGCATTCCATCGGATGATTGGCGAACGCTTGTCAACAGAGGTACCCGGATGGATATTGGAAGGATGTGACGAGGCAAACCTCGTTGTGTCTCGTCGCTAAAGGGAAACTAATTTCCCTTGACTTGACGATACAAAACGATGGCGTTTTCGGCTGTTCGAACTGTATGAGGAATGATGAATGCTGATTTCAGAAAGCGTTTCATTTCGATACACGTTCTTACTTATACATATTCTGTTGCTCGTGTGTGCAATAAGAAATATTTCGTTTATCTACTGTAGTATCGTAGTTTTTAAGAATAATAGTTAACGGAGCGTGTTATTAGCATTTTTAACAATAGAACCGAGAGATCCAATAAAATATGGAATTTTGAATGAAAAAGATGGTTTGACATCGTCGCTTGTGTTTTTCTTCCTCCTCGCGAATATGTAACTTCCGTGTCGCGTGACAGAGGTTCAACTGAATCGTCAGTGTTAGAATGACACAATCTTCGTTGGAAGGGTTAAAGGATTCTCTCGTGATTTCCAGGAGTCATCGAAAGGAAGCTGCTCCATGGAGTTTCTTATAGGAGTTTCCTAGCGTTATTTACCGAAGTCTCGCGAGCAGGAAATAAGTAAGTTTCGAGCGTTGTTGCTGCGTTCCTCGTCGAATCGAGGAACTCGAGGCCAAGAAAGAGAAGCGGGATGTAGTAGAAAAAACTTTCTATGACTTCGTACCGAGTATCAGGGAGTCACGGGAAGGGCAGGTAGCGGAGGACCGCATAGAAGTATTGTCGTTCGCCACTTCTACACTCCATCCACGTCTTCCGGTTCCTTTTTATTGCCGGCATAGGGACGTACGATACTGACTACAAAAAGACGTACTACCATACACGTATATACACACACGTAAACCATGGTCAATATAACGTTACACACGGTCGGTGTATACAGGATCTATGGGGGAACCGACACGATAAGAAATCGAAAAGCATTTCAATCACAAGGGGCAGAGTAATCGACGTAGAAATGGCACAGAAGTATACCGATATTCATCGATATTTCTCCCCCACTTCCACTTGATCTCGTGCAATAAACAATACGAGCCTCGACTTTATGGAGCTTTGTAGAGCAATTAGGTTTGAAGAAATATCACTTGTTCCGGGGAAATTTATCTGTCCTTTCTTTGGTCCATCTTACCTGAGTATACGGATGATCAATTATCTTGGAAGAAAAAAACACTGGAGACTTAAAAAGTTACAAATAACTATAATTTACGTCTCAGTTGTGAAATTAAATGCTTACTGCTTAAAAAAGCTCTAAGATTTGTTAAATTTACTCGTCCTTTCTTCCTTCGAGAGGAGTACAAGGAAATATCAGAGAGGAAAATTTAACAATAATTGAAGATAGTACTATGAGGACATGTCAATAGCCATTTTGCATATAAAACTTAATAAAAAATCCAGTGTTAAGACTATGACAACTTTCGCCAAAAATTTACAATATCTGATTTCTCCAATGTATATAAAAATGAAATTCAATTTGTAATTCTAAATCTGTAAAACGTAAAAGGATAGAAGTACTAAGTTAATAAATAGATAAAAACAGTTTAGAACAGATAAACTATCTAGTATATCCGTTTCAGATATTCTATCTATTTCTAGACATTCAAATATCAAGCAGACAGGAATAAAATGCAACAGCTGACTCGTACGACCGGAAGTTTCAATTGTACGTAATATAAAGGCGCACCGAAAACGGCGCGTAATTTAAAAAAATGTAAAAATATCTCGACAAATAAAAACAGAAATGTACATCGAATATTTCATCATTTTTAACAGTTTATATATACAAATATTGAATCACTTATAAGTTCATGTATATACACGTATAAACTTATTATTACAACAGCGGTTAGATAGCGATGAGAAGAGTAGATACGATTGATTAATCGCAAATACTTGCGTTAAGCAAAATTCTCAGATCAGTGGAAACATTTTACCCCAACGTTGACAAATATCACGAGAAATTACACGAGACTATCAAGATCCATATTAATCAGGATATCCATTACCTCCTCCCTTTATCACCCTCTCATGAAGTCTGCGTGGACGAACTATCACGAGGAAACTGCACAGTCCGCCGTAGATCTTCCTGAGTAAATCCTGCGGCGTATCCGATACGCGGGCCAACATTGCGAGCAGGATTGTCCGTGGACATAAAAGCAGCATAACGCACGGGAATGTTGAGATACGCGAGGTGCCTCGCTAGAGATGCTCGTTGCTCGATTGTATTTACGATAGCCCGTTTTACGGCAGTTCTTTTATGCCTTAACAGAGCATAAAAGAGAGGGAAGAGAGAGGTGGAGGAACGTAGACCGTGTCTTAATGCCTAACGAGTTTCTGTGGAAACAACGGAGAACTCTGAGGAAAGAGGTGGGAAGGTTGATACCAAGAGGTGAGAGTAACTGGATGACAGACAACGAGAGAAGAAGAAGAAGAAGAAGAAGAAGAAGAAAGCGAAGTAGAAGATCCTTGATGTCGGTGCCGCGATCTTTCGCCCCTTTTCTTTTTTTCTTTTCTCTTTCTAACCAGCGTGATAATATTTCTTGTTTATTGCTGAAGCGAGCAGCTTATACGATTCAAGCTGGAATAACAGGGATTATTTCATCAGCTTCTTTAAATCGTTTCCCTTGAACTTGCCCGCTTTATGGAGCGGAAAATGTGGTAAAAGAATGGATAAGGTATATTTACAATCGTAGAAATGATTTTTATGGAGATACAATTCAGATTGTTTAGGAATAAAGAGTAATGGAATTCAACAAGATTTTGGTGATCATACTAAGTTATTGTCGAATTGATTCAATCACTTTATGTGTTTTGGTGGAATTTCTTGAATTCATTCGCATTTTGCACATTTTATCACTCTGTCCCTGACCCTTTTCCTATTGTACAAATCTGTCGAATCCATTACTAGACAGGTTCATTCTGTACGATAGATAATTCACTACGTCACAAATGGCGGTAACATAGATTAGGTATTAACCCTTTGAAAATGGAGGATTATGATACTGATTACTTGTACGGTACAGAACTAGGTCAACTCTTCGATTATTCGAAAATTTCTTAAACGAAATCATATCGAAAGATTCACGAACGATTCTTAACACAACCCGTGTCCCCGTATCCCATGAAAATTATTTACTCCCATAAAGATAATGATCACACTCGGTGATATCCTTGGTAAAATCGATTCACGCTTCGCTCGGCTAAGGATCATCCGGATAAATCATTCGATTCCAACGGAAGCGTGTACGCGTGTAAGCACGTATCGTTCAGAGGTCTTACTCGGATAGCGCGACGCCGCCTTATGGGCTCCCATATTCTGCACGCGTGTCGCGCGACATCGTCTTCGTGGTGTACGTGTGCGCGAAACGTGGGTGATTTCTATTCATCGATCCGCGCCAGGAGCCGCTCGTGCTTGGCTTATATGAAAGTAACGGCGGTTTTATGGCGCGGCTCGATTCCACGTTGGCTTCCGTAATATTCTCCTTCTTTTTTCTTTTTTTTTTTTTTCTTTATTCCTGCCTCCTTATACTCGAACTTTCCTTCGACGCGAGCAACGACCGCAAACGTCTAAGAGAAAGTGTACAAACCGAATGCAACCGTTGAGGACGAAGCTATATATTCTGATACACGTTCCAGTGAATTATGACTGGCACACGGTGCGCCAATTTTATCGATTATTTAACGTTTCCAACAGCGATTTGTCGCCGATAGTGTCCTGCCGTTCGATCGTATCAAGATTAAGTCAAACTTACCGTAGTTTCCGGATTAAGCTGTGAACTACCGTGCATACCCTCCGTTACATCCCTGATCCCATCAGAGAAGGCGAAGAAAAGAGGGCGAAAGGGTATCCTTATTGCGGTTCCCTTCGAGCAGAGATATCTCCGGCCTTTTTTACGATTCTGCGGGGTGAATGGGTGAGTTTGGAATGGAAATAGCTTGGAATATTATTGACATGTTGCGTGGATTGCTGGTGACTCATGGTAGATAGGGGTGAAACTTTTATTGGATGGTGGAAAGGATGGCTTTTTGTCCCTGAAGATAGTCGATATGACGAGAATTCAATACTGCGGAGTATTTTAGTATAAATTTCTTAGGTGTAGAAATAAATTCTACCCAACATTAAGGGTGAAATCAAAGTCTACGGTTACTTGTTTTTTAAGTAAAATTATCACTTCTTTTATCCGTGTGAATTATTCGAATTTTCCATGTAAGGTCGTTTAATAGTTTAAATAGGTTGCATTACTTAAGCGGTCACATTTGTATAGACCATACTGTGTAATTAGAGGTACTTTAAAATATAAGAAAAACAGTAACAAAAACCGAAAAAAAGAGGGAAGAAAATAACACGAATGTAGAAAGATAATGTGGAACGCTGTGGTAGAGTTTTAAATTTAACAGTCAGTAGAAAAACAAGTCGTTCCTGTGGTCTCAGCGAGTAACAGAGCGCACTGGGTGCCGCGTCTGACCCAATACGGACTGTTTCTACTTGCCGCCGCTGGCGCACGGCTGTTTGTCACGATCGCAAAAAACACCGAGGCAAATCTCGAAGATCAAGGGAAACGAAGTTTCGTTCTCACTTGTTCCATGCAGGATTTATTCCTGTCGGGCTGCATTTACCTCATCCAACGTTGCTGAGCTGCGAGGGCGAAAGAAAATGGAAGAGGAAGAAGTAGTATAATTCCCTCGACCATTCTCTCCTCTGTCTCCTCTGGTAATAAGATTATACGGGTCGTTCTTAAAACGTAACATTCGTGAATTAAGCCGCGTAATGCTCTGAAAAAGATCTCGAGAAAATACTTCCAACAAGCGTAATAACAAAAAGAGCAACAAACGATGTTATAAAACGCTTTCCTTTTTCCTTCTTTTTTTTCTGTCTTTTCGTTTTCTTACGCGAGTTCCTGCAAAAACTATCACAAGCTGCATGTAACTTGAAAAGGGACAAGACAGAACAGAAAGGCGAAATATCAGAAAACGCACGTCTTCGATGCACCAGCAAAAAATCACCCACCTAACAGGAACTACCTCGATTACTCTGTAAATATTGATTTTAGCCAAGGTTGATTCAGAAAAGTGCTGCATCGTTCAAAGGGATTCAATTTACTACCTTTTCAATGCAAGAAGGGGTAGAGGAAGAAAAAAAGAAAAGAAAGGGAAGGATACCAAAGCCTCTCCATCAGTACTAAAATCACATTAACCATTCGAAAAATAAACGCCTTACTTCGATCAGACAAAAAGAAACTCGGAAAAAAGTCGGAAAACTAAATTAAATAACGAAAAGAAAAGTGGGGTGGGGAGGGTAAATTCTACTCATACCCATTTTCATCCTTCCAATTTTCACAGTTACATCGTTCACAGGAGCATCGACAGTGAGTGCACCGCTTACCGCGTCGTTAAATAAAGTAACGCCGTCGCGATGTCCCTGTCGCGCCAAAAACATAGAGGAGGGCTCGTGATCGTCGTGGCGCGTTATCAAGCCACGAGAGGCGGAGGGAGAAAGAGAGAAAGAGGGAGGACGCGAGAGGCACAGAGCGCCACAGAGGGAAAATTCGAGAGAGAAAGAACTCAAGGGACAGAACGCGTCAGAGAGAACGCGCGAGAGAGAGACAACGCGACAGAGAAAGGACGCGAGAGATAAAGCGCGAGAGAGAGACAACGCGAGAGATAGAGCGCGCCAGAGAGAAAAAGCGAGAGAGAAAGAACGCAAGGGACAGAGTGCGCTAGATAGAAAATGCGAGAGGGATAGAGCATGAGAGAGAGACAACGCGATATAAAAGGAGCGCGAAAGAGTGATAGAACGCGAGAAAGAACGGAAGAGAGAAAAAAGGATGAGAGAGAGAGCTTTCCGTCCGAGGGACGGAAAGGCTGACGGTGGGCGGTGTACGATCGTGGCTGGCGCGCATCGTTGAATAGCCCAGCACAAAGAGAGTGAGTAGGTGGTTTTGGGTGAGGCGGTTGTGCTGGTCGAAAGGGTTCAGGAGGATGGAGGAGGGCTGGTTTCCCTGGTCCCTCGCGGTCGACGCGCGAACACAGGGGATGGAGGAGGCGTATACCGGTCTCCGTTACATCGCGTTACAAAGAGCGCAACACAGCGGCAAAATCCTGTCAACGGTAACGAGGGTTTCGTGGTGCGTTAAAATTCTGCGGCGGGAAACAATATTGACCGAGTTGTTTTTGTATCCCGCGTCATTCTCGTGGCTAACGTAACCAGCTGTCTCTGTCATCCATTCTTTTTTTCCACATACCACCCACGCTATAATTTCTTCTTCCTTTTTTTTTTTCTTTCTTTCTTTCTTTTTTCCTTTTGGTTCATTATCGTTACATTTTATTTAGACCGGTTCACGAGCAACCACTGTCCGTTGAAAATTGTTCTACAACCGGAATTTTCGCTGGCAAGCTCAATTGCAAGATTAACCATTAAACACAGACGCTTTTATTTTTACCTCCGGTTCCCACAGAACCGGAAGTCTCGATGACCACTTGGCAACTTTATTTATCAAACTGTTTGCTGAGTTATAAAAATAAAACTAATACAAGTTTCTCTATAATATCTCATAGAAATGTTTACAATATTGTAAGTAAAGGAATTAGCAATTTGATAGTAATCTATAATGAATGAAATTCAGTGAAATAGGTCACTGATTCAGTGTTCATTTCACGATACAAAGAATACACACTCTCAGACCATTTAGCAAACACTTTTGTCAAACAACCAAACGTTAAATTCCTGTTCACAATTAACAGTGCTCAAATATTTTTTTTAAATTCATCACTGTATCATAGTGACGACATAAAAAGTTTAAATCAGCCTCAGAGACGAACAGTATCTTTATCTAAATGCTTCAAAAATTTGGAGCAGATTTGATATCCACAGTGTCAATTTTCTGATCTGTTCAACGACTTTCGTCAGAGCGTTTAATGGATTGGTAAAGATCGAAGGGGGTTTTGGTTTGCCCCGCGTGCCATAAATTCGCGAGGCAGCGTTCGGTGGTCGCTTGTGGAACGCAGCTCGATGAGGAACGTTGATTGAATGAACTCGGCCGACGGCTCTGAATCCTTAATCATATGTCGATCGCGTTTCATACGGTCATGAGAGGGTCGAATTGGATTTCGTGTAACAGGTTTAACTGTGAAACACGGATACGCGATGATTATTCGAATTGCTTTAAAATCTGATCAATTAATAATCCATCGGGAATCTTTATGAATTATTCAAAGTTCAAGATATGTGTAAATCTATTTTTAATCTCTCTCTCTCTCTCTCGATTTGATTAAATCCTTATAAAATACTCGAACGATTATCTTCGATCTGGGATTGTATAAAAATCTCTCTTACATCCGTTTAATCTCCTATTCACCGGTGAAAGTCTCCCGCGTGTTATCCATCCTGGAATGAAAAATAATCCACATATTCGATCGGAATAATCGAAATGTTTCGTCGATCCTGTCTGAATAGCTGGCTAGTCCGTCCCGGCCACGACGGGAACGACGGGGATGATCAAATTGAAATGCGATTACAGTTCATTAGCCGAAATGTTCGGTCGATCGAGAGATCCAATTACCAGCGGCGAGCATCGAGGATGTGGTCGGAGAAGGACGAACAGGCTTGTACATGGAACGAGATATTCCCCGGGACGAAGGAGAAGAAGAAACGGAGGTAGAAGAAAAAAAAGAACGAAAGAAGGAAAAGAAGGAAAAAGAAAAGAGCATGGAGAAACGAGACCGGGGTAGCAGATTGGCTTGACAGCAGACAGGAAGCGCATACGGTGCCTGGTGATCCAGGTAATTCAACGATACGGTAACTGGTACGAGTTAGAGCTAACTGGTGGAAGAACTCAAGGATGAAACTCGGTGGATAGATCTTCGTGGAAACAAGCGTGAAAGAAACGAACGATGTGTGTTCATGGTATTAGCCTGCAAGCAGGTAATACGAAAGTTTTGTGTACGTATGGTATTACTTAATTGTAACTCTCCTATGGGCCAAGTTTATTTGATATTTTATTTACTTTTGTACTTGAAGCTTGCACATTCGCCGTGTAATATTTGAACGGCGGATTTTTATATGTTCATAAGAAATTTTGAATGTGCAAAATTACATCGAATACAGGAATTATAGTATATCTTATATTCATACTTCTTTAGGTGAAATCATTTTCGACGAAACTTACGGTTTTTTTTTACTACATTCTCAAAAATATGAATTTGCATAAAAATTCGCTGTTTAATGATCGTATTTAACCCTTTCACAGTTTACCTTGAGTTTTCTGCTAATTATATAATTAATTAAGTTTAAAAAAAAGGTAATGTACATGATAAATTAGAATTCAGTTAATTTGGACACATTGGGACCGGACTAATTTGTCTCAATAAAGTAGATTTTAACAGACAAAACATGAAAATAATAAATAAAGTTAAAAAGTTATTTATCGAAGAAATGTATATCATGTTCGGTGTTGAATAAAGAAGTACGTTTAAACATGCAAACATAGCTAACAATAAGTAATAAAATAATATTAGTAAATAATCAAAAATAAGTAAAATAAATACACTATGCAATATATAAATGCAATTATTTTATCAGAAGTTTGTTCGAAGTTTTAGATATTTATTTCATAACTGTCCAAATAAAATGGCGCTACATCTCATATATAAGTAAAATAGAATCGTATGGTATTTTAATTCTTGTTTCCGTTTTTCAATATTTGTCCCAAATAAACAACGATCCAATTAACCGGTATCCACTGTATTGTAATTTATTATGCACATCACTTTTTTGTCAACTCCTGTTCGTTTCTGTTTGCAATTTAAAATGAAAAGTAAATCTCGAATTACACTATGAAATAGTTGATCGTTTATCCGACGATTTGCTTGAATTTTCGCAACTGTTCCCAATGTTTTATCTATCTGATTCTCCGTATCTTAATGGGGCTTGGTCTGTAAAATAAACACAAATATCGAGGGGAATTTTATCTTCTGTTGAACGTGTATATATTCCGAACCTAACGATATCAATTTTTCGCAACGATTGACGGTGAATAGCAGTGTCGCAAATACGATGTCAATTTTGTTTGAATTATCGACGCTTAAATAATGTATCGATATCATTAACCGTGCCAAGTTACACACGGACGGCTGCACGTTGCACATAATTTTGAAATCAAACACGCGTTTAATACGCACGACCTGGCTGTTTTTGAGCCTTGCATGCTGCTTTAGACACGATGAGCGGAGAACGGAAAGTGGTTTCGATCAACGTAAATAATACTCGGTTCATTTTCCAACTGATGTTGATAAACTGTTTCTTTTTCACGATGATCAATTTATCGACGTCCACAGAGTACATTTCTTTTTCCTTTTCTCTTTTCTTTTTTCTCTTTTAACTGATTGCAGTTTATTCATACGAGAAATTAAATTGAGAAAATATTGGTTGGATTTGAAGTGACTTCAAAGATTTTGTTGGCGATTGGCTATTTCTTTCTTTCTTTTTTTTATCAGTACACAAAAACTTGGTTAGTTGAATATAGCAGCGAAGATTGGATTTTACTCTATCTTGGTTGGATTACATTCCATTTGGTTGGATTTTGTCCCTACGTGGTCGGATTATAACTCTATCTTGGTTAGATTTGTCCCTGTTTCTCGAAATTTTCTTTCTTGTATTTATGTAATACAACCTCAGAGAAATGTTACAAATTATTCATCAAATAAACACTCTTCATTTTCAGAATGCTAATTGGTACGTTACAGAAGCTTACATTATCTTTTGCAAATAAAGAAGACAGAAGAACAGATATGAAAATTATTATAAAAAGATGAAACTATGAAAATAATTTACAAATTGTTCGTTTAAAAATCACTCTTCATTTCAAGTATTTCAATTAGTATACTAAAAAAGCTCACATTATTGTGTGTAAATAAAAAAGACAAAAGAAGAGATATAAAAATTTTCTTTTCTTTTATACAATTTATATAATACAACCTAAAAGAAAAATTGCAAATTCTTCGTCAAATGAACAGTGACTGTTCATTCTCAGTATGTTAATTGGTACGTTAAAAAAGCTCGCATTACTTTTTCTCAAATAAAAACAAAAAAAGGATACGAGAACGAAAGTTTCGAACTAAACTAACTTCTTCGGCTGGTATCACAAAGTGTCGCTTGATTCTAAACTTCCAACATTATGTGCCAATCATTTCTGCTACACCGTGGAAAGTTCCTCTTAAAAACATTACTCGTGCATCGATCTTACCTCGATCAAGCATCGCGTGAACAGAATCGTTCAGGCGCCAGTAATTTTCTCCCATACGAAACAATGGACCCTGTCGAAAGTTGAACTTTCGACTGACTTATTAGACCGAACTTGAAAATCGTGAAGTTGCTTGCTCGCGCCGCGAGGTAGGCACGTCGCGGTGCAGCTTACACGGGACGACTTTACGAGACGCCGACGCCGACGACGACGTTGTCGTCGACGTTGAACGTTATGTAAAGTTGGCTGATTTATGCGCGACAGAGTTGGCCCACGAGGCAACACGAAGGATTCCGACGCAAGTTTAAACGCTTCTGTCGCGGCGCTCTCTTCCCTCCATATCTCTCTTTCTCTCTCTCTTTCTTTCTCTCTCTCTCTCTCTCTCTCTCTCTCGTCGAACGAATAGTTGCCGAGTGAAGTTTCGAGCCGCGTTATGGCCGCGTGCACCTGCAACCGTGCCACGTGAAAGCGGGGATTTCGAATCTTGATTAATGCGCAGGAGAAATCTGAACGTTACCCATCGCGGATTTCTCTTCCACCCTCATGTAGGGAGAAAAATCGTATTCGTAACTTTATAGTCGGGACTTTTAGACGGATTCACCTGGCGTATCATGAATCTGCGATGGGGATCTGCCGGTGAATAATCGACGACGATTCCTCGATGGCATTTTTCTCTGCTGGAGAATAAACGAGCATCGTTGGGAATCGTTACAAGGCCGCTTTGTCGAAAGCGTATAACACTCTTCTCTTATACGTCTGGTTCAATTAAAGTGTCTCCTCTTGTTCTCTTTTTTCTCTTTTTTTTTCATGTTATGTTGTACAATTTAACATTTGTGAGACGTATCGTAAATTGGACGAAGATTTGTACACGCGAACATATGAATTCGATTGTTTAAACGTTTCAGATTAGCTGTTGTACTATAATCAAGTGTTAACCCTTTGCACTATGAGAATTTTTTCAGTTTTAAGAATATATAGGCAAATCGGTTAACAGTTGTTTTCATTCAACGTCGATTTTCACTACAAGGAATTGAAAAATGGCTAAAATAAATTGTTTTAGAACTGCAAAGTTTAAAAAAAGAAATGAAAAAGAAGAAGTTCCCTTATTAATCTCGCCATCGAAACAAAGTTGACAATTTTAATTACTGAGATAAAGATTAAACCCTTAACAACCTAATAAAATTCGAATTTTCCGTAAGAACAATGTATATAATTCTTTTTTCATATTGTAAAATGTTTCCATATGTGATAAAAAGTGTAAAAAAAATTTCCCAAAATTTTTAAGCAATTTTTGACAGTAATATTTTATCTCTTTCCTAATTTTTTTCCTGTCAATGAGTTTCGATTCCGTACACTATCTTGTGCATCGTCTGAATCTGATTTAAAACATCACAGATAAATAAATACTACAAATTGATAGAAATTGCTTATTTATGATCTTTTTATTAACAGAGAATTGACTGTCGTATAGAGAACTCCATTATACGAGAACCTAATGTATTCATTCTATCCCAAAGTGGAACTGTCTCTCATCCCCATCGGTAATTCGTCACGCTTAAATATCAATCGCTTCACTCGAATATCCTTCGTTTCCCCCCTTTTATTTCCCCTCTCCGCTTTGTGCATCGCTGTAAATGGATACGCAAAAAACAGGAGCGTTCATCATCGGTTCTTGAAACTCTCTCCTCTCCCTCTGCATTTACAACTTCGTCCCTTTTCATCAATCTTTCACAAAAAGCACACTCGACGCGGTTTACGCGAGCGTTTCTGTCGCGTTTCAGTCACAATAACGCGTTTGAAACACTTTTCACCGACAGCTCCACGGTATCGCTTTACGTAGATTCGCGTAAATCGGAATGAGCGTTCCGCGGTGAACGCTCGTTACAAGAGGAGAGGAGGTGAGTAGTGTGAGTGTATAGGAGAGGCTGCTGGGAACGGTTTATTGACATCAAAGAACATTTATTTGCCGCGGCCGAGAATCAATGGGACGCGGCCATGTGCAACGGTACCAGCACGACATGGAACATATTCATCCTGAAAGAATTCGCAGTTCACAGCTACCGGTTGAAAATTGATCCGCGCATTAAACTCTCGGATTAATGTCGATTCCACGCTGGTAATTGGTTGACACTAAATTCAGGGATGGCTTAAATTTTAAATGACCGTACGATGATGCCAAAACAGCGTAACAGCGGTACATGGGGAAAAGATCCATATGGAACGTTGTACCTATAGAACATAGGGGGGATTATGCGCGTAGCTATATAAAATACTCCTTTTTATTTGCAAACGTCACAACCTAGTAGTGGTAGTGTATTCTTTTATTTATCGCGTAGGTGGACGTTGAATATCACGTTATTTATGCCCGTTCTAATTTTCACAGGCGTTAATACGTCCCGTACACGCCAGGTCGCATCTGGCGAATCGATGACGTCATTAAATCTCTATCACGAACTTTAGTCTGATGGTGTCGAATCCACGGAAGGGAAAAAAGACTGGATGGATTCGTATTTCTTATTTCTGTACAGTGTGTTCTAAAAATCCTTGAACTCAGGTTTGCAAACATAGTTTATTCACACACTGACACATTTCTTTGTCAATTTTAAATACTTTAAATAAGTATACTTGAATTAGTAGACTAGAGAAAGGTTCAGCCATCTTCTTCCAATCTATAGAAATAAATAATTAAACACAGATTAAATGTGGCTGAAAGATTCTTGAACTCAAGTTTGCAAACACGTTTTATTCACATACTGACACTCTTCTTTTCCAATTTGAAATATTTTAGAGAAGTATATTTGAATTAGTAAAGCAGAAAAAAGGTTATCCCACTGTCTTCCATTCTACAGAAACAAATTATGGAACACGTAACAAAAATTCTCGAACTCAGGATTGCAGACACATTTTATTCACATATTGTTAAGTAATATAATTTAAAATTAGAACGTATATACTTATTTTCATTTTCTTTTTATTCTGAGATTTTAGGTTTCTGTAATAACACCTTACTTTGTATACTTTTTATAATTTATAAAACAATTAGAATTATATTGTCTAGTATTATGATTTGATTTTAGTAAAATATTTTTCTTTTTCGTTCTTTTTTTGCGTTTAGAGCGATCGGATGTGCTAAAAGTACCCGCAGTTAAAGGGTTAAACTACACTTTTGCAGAGAACAAGAAAGTGTCCGGTTACTATCGAACGAATTAGGTGTGTGTACGTTCAACATTAATCGTAACATTTCTATAGGATCCAAGATCCCTATTGTCACAGCACGTAGAAGCATTCCTGGCCGGACTAGAACGTCTAAATTAACACCAGGGCGGTAGGCACGTCGGGTAATTGCGCGCCGGGTAATCGACCCATCAAAATTCAAGGAAACACGCGCGAAACGGGCCGCGATGGGGTGGATGGTAGCTTCCGGCAGGATTTTCGACGAGTTGGTAGAGAAGCGACGAGTACTCGTGCGCTACACACGAGTCACGAAAACGCGAGAATGGATTCCCGTGGACGTTGCCCGAATTACTATGCCCGGAAATGAATATTTTACCATTAACTTTGCGCGATTCCATTGTAGTAATTGCGAACACTTCCGACCAACGTGTGCCAAACCGCAGGGCGCTACAATCAATTACGATGGCGTCATGCCGCAGTCCATATATTATGCAGCACATCGAATGTCCCCTCAAATGATACCTACGTGTTTGCAGGGCTGTGCTTTATGCCTGTCGTTCATTCGTTCCTGCACGTCTCGCAGATCTTTCTACGTGTGATAGTACACTGCGTGTATGTATATATACGTACATATATAGAGATGTTGGTTAGGCTCGTCGATGCATACCGGAAACTCTCGGTGTGCGCCACGTGTGCGTCAGGATTCGCCGGTGCGTGCACCTCGACAAATTGGCAGCGTTAAATTTAATGTCATTCATTTCGTCGTCGAACGAGGATCCCTGCTCGGTGATACGTCGCTCCGCTACCGTGAAATGTTTTACACGTGCGTGAAACCGTATCGAGCCTGGCGTCGCGTCGTGACCACGTAATCATGCTTACCTACACGTTTCTACGGGGTTGGTTCGATGGAAAGTATCAATTCTTACGTGAGTCGAGAATGAAAGATACATACTTCGTATATTTTTTATAGTATACTGTTAGTGTTGATGTGTCACACCATTGGGAATGTAATTTTAAGATAGAACGATTCTGATTTCATTGTTTGCAATTAGTAAAGATGTTCGAGTTTGTGTATAATGGATTGTATTTATTTATGTGTAAAATAATTAGTAAAATTCTATATGGTAGAGTATGTTTTAGAAAGAGTTTCCCTAGGTTTCTCTTAACTTGTTAACTGAGTTCATCTTTCAAACGGATGTGAAATATCATCAGTTTATAGTTAAAAATTAGTGAAAATAGTAACGAGTTACTTCATTTTGATTTTTGCCAATGTCAATGTGTGTCTTATATTTAATACAGGTACAAGAATACAATTAATAATAGTTTTATACATGAACTAATGTGTTCTAGGTGTTAATTGAACGATGACGAGTTAACTCGTCTTCTCCAGTTAAAAAGTTAAAGAAATGAAAAGGAAGATATTCTGTACTTTTTATTCTGTGTTGTTTATAAGTTAACATTGCTATGAATCAAAGTAAAGCAACGAAATAATCAGCATTATTATAATAATTAATCTAAATTAACATTACACTTTTCTATATTCAAAAAGAGACTTGATTTTCAAAAGTTTTGTTGCAGAAATTGTTTAGAGTGAACGATCGATCGTATAAAAAAAATACTCATAGCACAAAGCGTTAAGAAATCATTAAGAACAGTTTCAATGCTAATATTTGTAGTGTAATACTACAGGAAAATAATATTGTTCTATGAATATTTATGGTGATAGGTTCTCAAGTAGGAACGAAGAGTGTTTGGACTGAATATTCGAAGTTTAAGAAGTTCAGGCGGAAGATGAATGTGTAATTACTCAAGGATTTCAGGAATATTCGAGTGAAATGGTTCCCGGAATATATCTGAACAGATTTCTTAAGTGATGGTGCTGTGTTTAAGTTAGAATCCCTTTCTAGCGATATTTATCGTTTCACAAAATTTCACGAACAAATCCATTAAAGTACCAAGGCATATTTTATTAAACAAACTTCTGCGCCACGATTTTTCCCCAGAAAATTCCACTCTGTTTTCAGGAAAAATCCGCGCTGAGTAAGCACGGGTCTTTTCTCGCCTCTTCCGGTCGGATACTCGTCTTCCCTCAGTCGGCGGCCGAAAAAATCATATCTTTGTGATTTACTGCTCGACCGACTTTCATCCTGGAAACGATGTATATATATACATGTACGTGTGCATGTGTATGTGTCTGTGCACGTAAAAATTGGGCGAGGAAAAAATCCTCGAGCTGCTTCTCGGAATGTCTAATACCATTTTATTATTCGTTATCAACGCAATGCAAGATGTTACTCTCTCGTTTACGCAGAATTATTAGGTTATCCTAAAAATTCTTAGACTCTTTTAATTTCCTTTATCGCTCTAGAAGACTCAAAATATCATTTGTTCCAAAATTGTTACGATTTAGTGGCACAATTTTTCAAAATGTTCTTTTTATCTCATTTATGTGGATCAGGCAATTATGAACTGTTCGAACAATCACAATAAAAACCTCATACACCATATCTTACACTAAATCTTTCAGTATTCTAAACACTGTTATTTTTTCGAAAGCAATACAACATCATATGTCACAAATCCATTTTCTGATTCTCCCTCGTTCAAAACAGTACAAAAAAAAATCCAAGACACACTTTTCTAAGATCGAAATATCCTATTGGAAAGCTAGAAGACAACTAGTAATTGTAAAATCAACTTTAAGCAGCTCAGACTGCAATTTTACCTGAAACATTGCCAGACAAACCAATAAAGCGCGAAGAAAGCGAAAAGAAATTCTTGAAACAATCCAATATTTTCGCTGTATGATACGCGTAATAAATGTTATAGGATCAAAACTTGCTGCTTGGATCAGCGCGGCAAGATAACTCCCGTATAATTTCCCCATTAATCCGTATTTGCCGCGGAAGGGCCACTTAGAGCTTGAAAAAGACGAAGAAAGAAAAAGAAAGCACGAAGGTTATTGGTTAATCCTCCGGTGGGAGTAGACAGTTATCAAGATGAATTTCACCGAGGTGAAAATAACGTCGATGATATTTTAAAGTCGGCCGGCATCGAAGTTCCCGCGTTAACGCCCGCGTCTGACCATACGCCGACCTCTTCTACTGAATTTAATACGTACACCCGCGCGTCGCTCGCCAACCACCGCCGCGTTGTAATTAACGATGCTAAACAAATATTTTCCCGGTTCGAAACTATTAATGTTTACACGGTACGGTGCATTTGTAACGGCAAACAGAAATTCTAGGGGAGAAACAAACGATACGCGGGACCGGGGCAATTTCGTTCCGCGACCGCGTCTATGTACGGCGGTGGGTTTTCGATTCCGCGGCCTCCTCGTCTTTAATTCCATTCCGACCGTTCGTTCGTCCCGTGGCCATTTTCCACGCGCGAACGAACAAATGATCGGGCGAACAGAGGAAACGCGTGTGCACACGCGTACCGGATGAAAAGTATTATTTCCCTGGCTGTTCTAACGAGACTGGAACAATAGTTTCTTTTTTGATTTTCTTTCTTTTTTCCTACGATGAATAAACCAGATATAGAGGTGTACGAATTTTTTTCAAATAGAGGATAGATCATTCGTTATCTTGTCCGTTGCGAACGTTAAACGAAAAAGAACAGTGTCGTGAGATCGACACTTACACGAGACATGTTCTCGATGAAAGCCTCTCGATTATCGGTCCATTATGTAAACGTGGACACAGGTGTCACGAGAGTAGAACGCAAACGCGAGGTAGAGGGTAGGAATCGAGGTCGTCGAGTTTGGTAAAAAATTACGCGAACGTCCTCCACAGGCTAGCGGTGGAAAATTGATTACACTTAAGACATCGAGGCATCGATTGAACGGGGAGAACTCGTGACGGAGAAACTGTTGTACCATCGACGACGCGTCAAATTTTCAGGGTTATTAATCAATTGTATGTACCCGACGACAACGGTGAAGCAAGAGAGGGAAAAAGAAAATAGAAAAGAAAGAATGTTTGTTCATCGTTAGACGTAATAGTTTGCGGAGAGTTATTAGTTTTTGACTGTTGCCTCTATAATGCAGGCGATAATCTCGATAAACAATGAGCAGATTGATCGGTCAATGACAGATAATGGAAAGATTCAACGAACTGTCAATCGACTTGGCTAACCGTGACGATGAATTGTTTAAACGCGTTTCAGCTGTTCCGATCAATTAATGTGGCACAATCGCTGCTTGGAAATTACGGCACAATCGGGAATTCGTGTTTTTGGCGCGTCTCTCTCTCTCTCTCTCTCTCTCTCTCTGTTTCCCTTTGTACAGAGAGAATTCCCCTAGAGGGCACGATGTAATCGATAATCATGCTACCCACATACATGACTAAATTAATAAATCTTTCTTTATAGCGATTACGTTCCCCCTTAATTACCATCAACAATCGATAACACTATATTACTAGAGAAATTAGGAATTCACGTTCTAATGGAATCGCCGTACAAACAGGATTATAATGAATGTCCAACAAAATAATTCTCTATGTCTATATTCGGGACAATAATTCCAATCAGCCGGTGGAAAAATATTAATAGCAATACCATTCGGGATACGAAAAAGTATCGTGGGTAATCCATATCCCAATATAATCTTTATGGAACACGAAATAATTGACTGTGTCCATAGGAATGGTAATTTTTCAGCTGAGCCCGAAAAGCATTAACGATATTATATTTTTCCCTATTAAAAAAAGAAAAAAGAAATGAAAATTTAAAAAAAGAAAAATATTGGAAATATTCACGGTGAATAAACATAATGAAATTATTTCTGTGATTATACATTCCCAGTATCGCAATTTCGCTGTGATATCAACGATGTAACACAACATTTTCACATTCCCATGTTGAACATTAAAAATATAGGTGCTAATGTAATTATCACGTGTAAAATATTTCTTCATCTTTCGTAAAATTAATTTCAACTTTCTCGAATGTTTGTTTACTAAATACAGAATATAACAGATGAAAGGTCCGAAATAGTTTGCGAAAATTCCTTGTATAAACAGCAGATGAAAAAGTCGTGTTATCAAGAAAACCAAGGGAAGGAAATATAAATAAACGTACGATAATAAGTGGCAGCCAGAAAATAAATAAAATATCCAATAAAATATTTACAATACAATTTTCCTTTCTCCCTCTTCTCTTGCAACCCCTCTTATTCAATCCTCGAAAATATCGAAGGTTCTCAATAATAGAGAAGGAAATATTTCGTTGCTCGATACGGGTCTTATTGTAGAGTAAACCCCCATGGTAGCGAGACCCCTTTCAATGTTTCTTCCTTCCCTGAATACACTTCGGTTCGCTTGCATATACGCGATAGGCAGATGCCCTGGGAGATCACGTCGCATGATTCGTTGCAGGAAGTACGACGCCGTAAAAAGACGCATAAAACGACGGGGCCAAGAATACGCGGCTGGTTGGGCCACCTTAACGCGCTTTTCACTCGACATCGAGGCCGCGGTATCGTGCACTGGTGTGCAGAAAAGGGGAGTGAGGGTGGAAGAAGTGGGAGGAGTAAACATAATAGAGGCCAGCACATACTGGAATTTTCATTTTTCCGGTCGACCTCGCGGAAGATCATAACCCCGTCGCCCACAGAAACTGACGGCGGAAGAGCAGAAAAGAGAGACAGAGAGAGACGGACTGAAAGAAAGGGAGTAAGAGAGAAAGAGAGCGTCGGAGTGAGAGAACGCGAGAGAGACAGAGCGCAAGAAAGAGGGATTAGGGAACGCGAGAGAAAGAGATGCAAAAGAGACAGGGTGAGAAAGAAAATGAACGCGAGAGGGAGAGAACGCGACAGAGAGGAAACGCGAGACAGAGGGAACGCGAGAGAGATAGAGCGTGAGAGGGAGAGAACGCGAGAGAGAAGGAACGCGAGAGAGAAGGAACGCGAGAGCAAGAGAACGCGAGAGAAAGAAAGCGCGAAAGAAAGAGAACGCGAGAAAGAGGCAACGTGAGGGAGAAAGAACGCGAGAGAGAGAGGAAGCGTGAGATAGAAAACGCGAACGAAAGAGCGCGAAAGACAGAAAGAGCGAAAGAGAGACAGAAGAGAATATGTAGCATGTCTCGCGTCTCAGAGCGTCGCGACGCGAAAAATGTACGGCTGACCGGCGTCGTTCCTCCCCGTATATAACGGCCACGGCCGGCCACGCTTTGGTTGGTTAAAATGTCTGCCCTCTAGGCTCTTCCGTACACATCGTAAAAAACTTGCATGCCCCGGTGTATAATCTCCGGGAATCGGGCCACCCTGTTGGAAGAGATTCATTGTACCGTGCTCTCGGTGCTGCCGTTCGCTCGCCGACGGAGAATTATTGCTTTCCTCCCTCCTCTTTCTCTCTGCTACGCTTCTCTATCGCTCGGTGCAATTTGTGCGTTCGATGCTTCGTTTCGTTTAATGTAATTCGTATTAAGATGTCGGTAGATTTGGTAAAAGGGGTTAGAGGAAGTATCTCCTACCGTCGTTATTGCAGCGGAAGATTTTTCTCTGTGTCTGTGTGTGCTTTCTTGACGAATCGTCGCTGATATTTCATGGTGAATTTCAAGGGAAGTAAAATATGAGATTAAATGAATTTTGACTTGAATATCCTTTCCAGGGAAAAATTTGTAGCTACTCTAAATGTGAAGTCCAATTTAAATTTTTAATCGCGATCCACTTTTTTTCTTGTTTTTTTAATATGTAACATCGGGGCACACTTGCGGCGCACATGAAGTTAAGCTAAATCCAATCTCAATTCTATTTCTGGTTTCGCGTATAAATTAAAGAATTACCACATATTAGTATAATAATTCAGGCGTAAACGATAAATCAATCATACGTTTAACAAACAAACAAAAATCATTTACCGACGTTTGTAAAATTAATATACCATCGGAAGTATCGAGCATCGTTTCTTCAATTACTCCAGATACAATCATTCCCGTGAGAATTCTCCCGAAATATTTACCATCCGCAAAAAAAAAAAATAAATAAAACAAAAAGAAAATCAACACGTTACGATATCGAATCAATAAACGTTCAAAAAAAAAAAAGAAGAGAACAAAGAAAAAAGCTGAAAAATCAGAGAAACAAAAAAAAGAACCAAGCGAGCTATTGAAAAACGCAAATGGAACATTTCGAAAAGTGCAAGTGGCAAATCAGCACCAGAGGGGCAGAAGAGTAGAGCGGAGGGTATCATAAGCATCCATACGTAAATCTGGCCGCGATATGGCCGGTGGTAGCAATAACCGATATCCAGCCGAAGATTGCGTGGCATAATAGTGAATGGAATTTTTATGGAGCAACATTTTTCGAACTGAATGTTTTATCGAGACTGCAGCCAGGCACATAGTTGCTGAACTGTCCTCCCCTATCTTTGTGACCTCGTCTGTGTGCAACTCTCTACGTACATGTTTCTTCTTTCTCTCACATAACCCTTTCTCCCATCTCTTTCCTTCGTATTCCCTCTCCATCAGACAAACTCCATCTCTACTCGAGCTTACAGGCTACTATCTCAACCAGAGCTCTATTCTATCTATCGCCTCCCATTCTTCGCGAACCCGTTAAAAGCAATCCATACTTTATTCGAGCTCTGGCTGTTTCCGCGACCTTCTCTATTTCATTATCCCGGGGAATTTCGACGGATGCCAGTGTGTACCCAGCCTAATGCAGCCTGGCACGCAGACACACTCAGATAGACATCAGGCATCGTTGCCTGTAATTTTGGAATTCAGCAACGTGTGTATTACAGGCAACGGGAACGATTTTCCATCAGGTCGAACCTAAAAACAGAGATTTTCTCCTTTGAGAAAGCCTAGAGAGAAGTGAGAGAAAAGGATCCACACCATCCGTGAAAATAAATCTACCGTCCTTTCCTCCTCCCACTCTTTCCACCATTCACACCGTCCCGTCACCCCAGGCAGCCCTCTAGATTTTCAGATTTCGCGAAAGTGATTCCCAATCTTGGAGAAAGGAAATCCGAGAAGAAACGAGAATTGTGAGGTGTATCGCGTGACGAAGCGTCGGGGTAGCTTTAACGGTGCTTGCTTGTTTGCCACGCCGTACTGTATTGCCATTCATAGCTCCAATTTGATTAGTTGGATTCACATATTGGAAGTTCGATGTTTATATTCGAATGGGGTGAATTTTAGTTCGAATACTGGAATTTGAATACAATGTTTGAGCACTTTGACTGTCGTTGGTTGAATTCGAATATTTAAATTTGCATAGATTGAGTTTCCTTGACTGAATTCGAATATTTAAATTTGAATGGTTCGAATTTAATTGATTGAATTCGAGCATTAGAATTCGAATGGTTTGAACTTACTTGAACGAACTCGAATACTAAATTTGGAATATTTAAATTTTAATCATATGAATTTTCCTGATAATTTCGAATATTTTTCATTTTAAGAGTTTGAAGTAGATCATCCCAATTTAAATAACTTGAATACGATTGCTTTAATTTGAATAATTCTGCATTTGCCTTGACTATTCCGAATTCACGAAGAAATTACCTTCAAAAAGCCGCGATCGTTAATAATCTTGCTTGTTCACAATAATCTACACACATTTAGAATGAAATACAGTTCTGCTGGGTTGTTTTAAAATACAGTGCTTCGCGACGACGCACCAGGGACGCGTAAATACGATCCGCCAGCGCGCACGCACACGGTTAAAGCTTCGTGAAAGAATTCTCATTCACCGGTGAAGCATTTCCTCGAAACGAATGTTTCTGAAGGGAAAGCGAAGGGCTGCTGAAGTATCTTGACACTGTTCGTGTGAACATCGTTCAATTTTCTTGGTTCGTTGAAGGGAACACGTATCGGACTTTGGATCTCCGAGTACACTGTCGGATTAAAGCTTGATGTTACTACTGATTGGAAGAAACGTAGGATTTCTCCGAGAAATGTTACGAATTTTCCACTCGTGCAAAAATATAAGATCTTATATCGGTATTTACACATTCTGACGGCTATTTTTAACAACAATTTAATTTAATTTTCTTTTTATTTCCCTTTCCGTTCGTAATTCCTGATATTTTAGTTATAAATTAGTAAATTACATATTCTCCCATTTTATTCCCATTACTTCTTTAACAAATATTCCTAATAGTAACTGCAAATATTGAACACTGTTGTTAACATTTAAATTAACACTTTCAACGATTCCTTTCGACCAATACTCCGGCAGCTAATAAAACAGAACGAATCTCGTGTGATCCATGTATCGTAGATCAAGTCGCAGAGGAGAAACGTTTACTTTTACCAACGAAAGAAAGGAAAAAAAGGGTAAAGAGAAACGATACCATGAGAAAAGGGGAAATGGTGAGTTGGCAAGGGGTGGAGAAAAGGAAAAATGCAGGATTATGAGTTTATACCGGCTCCCTGCTGCCGGTACAAGGGTTTGTTCGAGTATTCGATTTCCAAGCGTTCCACTCTCTGGCCGCATAACCAACGTACTATTCGCATTGCTCTCCCCTACTCTCCTCCGTCCCTCCCTCAACATTCTGGCTGATCATAGGTGGGCACTCATGAAAGTATATTGCACTTCCCGCCACGGTTTACACGTTGCATTCTCTGATGATTGGATTGAAAATCGATCCTCCGCGATTGCGTTATTGGAAACGAACGTTACCGATGCGGATGTCTGAATCTGTGCTCGAAGAATCGGCCAGAGAAAGATGCTTTTTATCGTCCGAACCTCGCCGTTCCTTTCCCTTTTCTTCGACGGTGTCTTCGTTTCCCTTTGGTTCTGTCCAACGAGCTGACCCCAATCTCGAAGCCAAACACACTCGTAAGCCTGTCTATCGCGTTCGATCGTGTCGCGTTTTCTATTTGAGGGTGAAACGAGTACAGCGACTACCATTAATATTCAGACACCGTTTAAAACAGTATAGATTTCTTTTAATTGAACCAAACGACGTGAGTTTCTGTTTGGAGGAGTTAAAAGGATTGGTTTGCTAGATACTATGTATTAGAAATTTGGAAAACATTGCAACTGATTGGAATCGCAAAGAAAATAGCGAAAGCACATTTTACCACTTTTTGCACCTGAGTCTCTGATGAAAATTTAAAAAATACGCGCTGTAAATTTGTATCGGTTATATCTGTACAGAAAATTTCATCGAAATCAGTTGATGCAGGAACAAGCGACAACAGGCATTCAAAGATGCAAGAATCTTTTGATTTGTCGTAGTTACAAGCTGAAAATCTCGTTTGAGAAAAAGTCTGCAGCTTGTAGCAATGTTATGAAACTTTCTATATGTACATATAATTGATATAAATCTGCGAAATGGATTTCTTAAGTTTTCATTGCAGACTCGGATGAAAAAAGACGAAAAAAGCAACCGTTACTATTTTCTTCTTAATTCAGACTACTTGGAATATTTTCAGAAATATTTCGACGCTTCACTTAGTAAACTAACTCCTCTAACTTTTCGCGAAAGTTCAATTCGTTTAGTACAATTAAAGGAAAGTTATTCTCTTTTGAAGAGTGCCCGAATATTAATGGAGGTAGCTGCAAATGGAAATATTTTTTAAATAGAATTGCATCGAGGAAAAGTAGACTAGAATACAACGTGGAATTACGGTCACCGATCGATCTTTCGAAGTTCGCTGGGTGATTAATCGAGCATTGGATTCCGTTAAGTAGTATAAACTATAATAAGCGGCGTCGCGTAAAAGTTTCATCGACGTGTCAGGAATTCTCATACAGCGAAAGTTTCTACACGTCTGCTTCGTGGTCTTGTTCCATGGATAAAGTGTCCCGGGGAATTTTCCTAGTCTAACTTAACTGCTGCATTCTGCACGTGCAAATGAATCTAAATCGCGGCGGTTTATTAAAAAATTACAACGTTAGCGTGATGTATGTAAGAGATGAACTCAGTTCCTATAGAAAATATATTCAGCTGATTAGATTAAATTTTCATCAATGTCAATCACGGTTTACCAGCTGCGATTGACTCTTCGTTGGATTTTAATGAATCTTCACGGTTGCATTTCTCACGTTTCTATTCACGAGTTTCGACGGAAAAATACGAAGACGTCTAGTAGATAATGGATTCGTGTTTAATATTGTATATGTATAGGCTCCCTTCTCCAAGTTTTATTTGACAAAATTACACGTGTCCCAATCTTTTGTCAATTTTTATTATTCACGCCTCGTGAATGTTTCAAAAATGTCACAAATCTAAACACGTATCAACACCCTTTCGGATAGCATAGCTTCGATTGTTGCACGCTCTAATAAACGAGGAATTCATGATTCTTAGAAATCAAAAAACCGCGTGATTTCCCGCGTGAAAAATTGGAAATTTAATAACAATAAGCGTAGTATAGAAAATTGAATAGCGTATATATACTAAGCATGCGCATTTATAGCAAATCGCGGTTAGAAATTTCACACTGAGGAATAGAAAATTTGTCAATTTACACAATCCTAACAAAAATCTTTATTTTTAGACGATTTTACCAAATATTCAGAAATTGTTCCTTCAACTAATGTGTATTCTTAATCTTAGAGTAACTTAAGAGTGCTCTAAGGAAATATTCATTATTATTTCCATGTAACACAATGGAACACAATGAAACGAAAATGCATTACAATCATCTACTCCGTTTATTTCTCTTCTATCGTGTATTTCGATGTTTGAATATTTTTCAAACACTTCACCTACTTCTGCATACGCATTAGCAGCTGCTGCCTGCGCGTTATACGCACTTCCAGGGAACGGAATAAAATAGTTCCGTAATTAATTCTCCGTGAGTAGCGACAAAGAGCAGGTGCGTTCGCGGTAAACCGATAATATATTATCGCGGCGCGTAAGAACGCGCCGTGTTGCCTCGTATCTCGAAGATCTGCGTGATCCTGGAGCAAAGGAGAGAGGAGAGGAGAGGAGAGACGAGAGAGGAGCGTTGTGTGTTTCAGTATCATCTATGCGAACGCTATACTAGCATATAATATCTGGATTGCAACCACGCGGACCATAAAATGCGTTGGAGTGGCCAGGCCACGAGCGAATGAACGCTCGGCGAGACATAAAAATTCCAACGTAGAAAAATTTCCCGCGTTTCCCTGCTCGAGCTCACAGAACCTTTTCCTTTTTTTCATTTGTTTCTTTTTTTTTTACCTCCAATTCTTCGCCACGTGTTATTTAACATGGGCCCGCGTGTCCGTTTATTCACGTTCAACCGTGTATATCACGTTATTCCAGGCCTGGCTCTGGTTAGACTGTCTCGCGTTTCTTTCATGGTAAACGCGGCTGAAATATACGTGATCCTAAATGAACACAGGTTTTGAAGGTCCTGAGAAGTATGTGTAAATGAATAAATCGGCGAATAAGCGCGAGAACTGTGGAATAAAAGTTGAAATGAACGTGCAACGTGTGTCCTTTCGGAGAGATTGTCGAGTATCAGCTCTAAGAGCAACTGATATTTGCGAATTTTTTCTGAAAGTGTCGTTTGTAGCATTAGATGAAATTTTATTCACAATGGAAGAAGACATTATTGCAAAAACACAGTCCATTATTTTACAAACTCCTCGTTCACTCGTTGCGAAGTTAAACAGCTGTAACGCGAAATAATTGCAAGTGAGTAGGGATTTTTTCTATCTAATTATTAGAAATTAATCGTTGATCTTTTCTCCACGTTTCTTTCGAACGACGCAGGATTCGTGTGCAATTACGAAAATTTATAAAAGAGTTAATTCGTTCCACTGTTTGATATTTTCGTTATTTCCCAGAAAATCTAGAGGAGAAGGAAATGATGTAGCAGCGGTAATAAATTTTCGGTAAGTCTGCGGCGACGATACATCCCCGTTCCTAACCCAAGCATTTCCATTCCGGCCAATAGTGGATCGGAACAACTGTTGATACACGTGTAAGCTCCAATTCGAACGTCTGTTTGTGTATGTCTGTCTATAGGGCACAGATGTAACCGACGCCTAACCCAAAGCTATCTAAGACTTAACCAGGATCCAACCGATACCTAACCCAAGTCCAACAAAGATCCAACTGGAACCCTAACCAATGATTTAATCTACGACCCTTGAACCTTGTGTAACCAAAACTCGGTCACTGTCCGACCAATATCTGACGTTCGATTTCTAATTGTCCGATCGTTGAATAAAGTATTCCTCCTCGCTGTTTAATACCGCAAAAGTGTGAATGTACAGAATGTTTCTTAAGTGCTGGTAGAAACGAGCAAAGGTTGATTATACGTGAAAAACTGAATCGAAAACGTGGAATAAAATTGTTTCATTTGACAGTTTTGCTTTCGAGAAGGATCTCTTTGAAGATTCGTTCAATTTATAAGTTACTGAAAGTGATGTACATGTTCTCGCGTACGCACAACAGTACTCTGCTTATTTTTCTCGGAACAAATGTTCTCGGAGGCGTGACGTCTAGCAAAACCATTTCGATGTAATAAGAAGGCACTTGAAGAACGTGAAAGAAACATTCATAGTTAATGGAAATAGTCAGCTACTGTAGGAACCAGCACCTGAACTTTATCTCAGACGTGAATCATAGAAGTCACTTTTGAACTTCAAACATTGTACAAGTAACTTTGTACTTCGAACAACACATTTAATCATTACTGTTAATAAATAAATTGTGAGTTAGGAAAGAAATAGCCGAATTATCATCTCCGTGAACTACTATACGAAGAATCTACGCTTTGTTTAGAAACGTGTACGCTTAGTATTATTAGTTTCTGCATAACGTTAAAAGAAATGCTCATTTTTCCACGGACATTCCACATTTTTTTCTTCACGCTTTTTTTCATTTCGGTTTTCATCGTATGTACTTTAAAATAGAATAACGAGTGCTATATCACCTTCCATACTTTTCGTTGCATTTCAATTCAAAGTTCCATAGAAATACACTTTCCGAAAGCGTCAAAGATTCTTAAAAAAAAGTAACCAATATCGCCAAAAAGGGATCCTTTTAGACTTTATTTACCTGTCACCGTGATTTTCCCTCCTTAAAAAGAACTCCCTTTACCAGGTGTCTCAATAAGTATCAAACCCTAGCAGAAATATCGATGCGTGTAATGTTTCATCGTTGATCGCGCGTATAACATGGTTGTCCTTATGCAGACGGTAAGTTATCGCTTATGTTGGAAGTGTATCAGTCGCGGTGGAATAGCCGGGAGAAAAATTCGAGTTGTTACGCGTCGCGGCGCCACGAGGCGTTCGAACACGACGGTAGGGCAGCTTGACGGATATCTCGAATGGCATTAAAGTATCCCGAGTGAAATACGAACGAGGACTTTCTCCGATGTCCCATTGTAAATGGCACAAGGGATACTCTTCTCTGCTCTGAAACGACGGGAATAAACTGCTGGGAACGTAATCGACGTGTCGCTCTGATATTAATACGAGAGATCTGAAACTGGGTAAGAATGAAAGAGAGAGAGAGAGGGATCGACTGATAAATTATTTTACGAAACGAACGGGTTATTCTTTCGCAAGAGAACCAGGACATGGAAAGGTGATGGTTGTGAACGACGTCGTTTTAAAAGTACTATGAAATTATTAATCGCGATAGAATTTACCGATCAATAAGCAGCAGGCAACATGTTACTGCTCGGTGTCTGTAACAGAAACATATTGATATCCTGTCCATATCATTACCACCCTGGATACTGAGTTATTTCACGGACATCAAAATTTGCTGGCATCCAACGATTAAACCCACCACCATCGCCTGTGCCACTCTCAATTGCCGAGCTTAACGCAATCGAAAGCATTCTGGTTACACGTGCACATACACATACGAGATTCTGCGATGACTGTTAAAATATTTTGTCAAAATAACGATGTGTTATTAGGTGAATCAAACGATGCAGTGAATAAATTGATCAAAAATGAAACTACGATTTACGTGCACGGTTTGATGGAGATAGAGAACGTTCGAGGTTGTGATAAAAAGTGAATAAAAGTGTAATGCTCGTTGTATAATCAGACAAGTTGCAATTATACTTCGGTAAGGAAAAAGGAATGATCAGAAGATAAATATATATATCTATATATATATATATATATATATAGAGAGAGAGAGAGAGAGAGAGAGAGAGAGAGAGTGGAACGATGGGTATTGGAAACGATTGTATCCTCGTGGTAAAAAGTGGCACGGATGGATCTCGAGGGAACGACAAACGAAGGAGCTTAATTGAATCTACCACGTCCATTCACGTTGATTAATTCAGTTCGATCACCGCGACAGGAAACAATTATTTCATGGCGAAGTGCTGGAAGGGAAGCCGCAACGGTAACGCGTTGTCCTCCGCCCGTTTCTAATAATCATTCGTGAACGACCACGGCAGCATTTCATATGCAAAACGATCAGTATCAAGCACAGAACGTGTACACGAACATTTCTGAATTGATCGGTCGGTAAACACGTCACCCGGTTACTCGTATTTTAACAATTTTAGTTTTTTTAAATGCAAAACTCCTGTTTCCCTTCGTTCGATTATTCAGAACATTTAATACATACATATATATTTTCACAACGAATTTTCCCACCTATTGCGCTCGCATAAGTCAACAGAAATTATTCCAATGATGAACTGTTACTAAATTGTCCCCTCACTCTCTGTCTTTCTGGTCAATGGAACAGCACACACACGGATTCATTAATTCATCGTTCGTCGTTCAACGCTAATTAATAAATAGTAAATATAATTACACGTTATGAATAAACGTCCAACCTATCGCGATGTTTGATTCGCGGGTATCGGGACGCGTTTAACGACAAACTTCGTTTGATTCGCGATTCACAAGGGAACCACATTTTAACAAATACACCAGATAACGATTAATTTGATGACAGCGACGAATTTTGATAAATCTATAGTACGATCGGTGGAAGAAATTCGACGAGATTGGCGATTGCAAGTGTAAGATCTCTCAGATGTCGAAATTTGCAAGCTAATTGACAGATAGTTGAGAAAATAAGGGCTACGTGAAGTGTATACTTTAATTTTAATCGCAGAAGCATTTTATTAATGTAACATGCCACTTTCGATACAATTTTCGAAGTAGATCTGAAAAATATTATAGCAATATCAAAAATTATTTAAAATTATAGTATATTTTATTATAGTAAACTCTTGTTTTGATGTATCAAACCCAACACACGACTTAATACTACACTTTAGTACGCTCGATATATACATTTCTTCCACAAACTGCACCTGTTTGCGAAGTAATCGTGCACAACGTCTATGTGGAACGTAACAGGGTGTAACGGTTGCTTTTCGCCCAGATTATTACCCGTGACGTGTGTAGTATCGTTGTTGTTCACCAACGTACATCGGAATAATAGGAAACCGAGGTGTTTTCATCGGTAAATAGAACAAACAATGACGATAAGCGCGATTACGTTCGCTAGTAAGAGGGTGTTCAACCTCTTACCAACGGTACACTCTCACAGTGTGTTATCAGGATCGATCTACTACTGTTTCTGATAAATGACCATCCAGCCTTCGGTTGATCGCACGCGTTTCAGTTAATACGAAAGACTATCGGCGATTCATGGCCGCCGAGCGTAAAGCGCATTAAACCGTGCCGTGAGATTGGAGTGGAAGATTTACCGCGAATCAATTTCATAGCCGATCGAAGCTATCGGTATACGATATCGGTGGTAAAAACCATCGGGAATATCACGCCAGATTAAGAGGAAGGTGAATGCTTTCGTAAGGTTAATCAGAAGTGATTCAGAAATTTTTTTACTGTAGAATGGATAAGATTTAGAGAACTTCTGAGCTACTAAACCCTTACAATTCTTAAATTTGCCTACAGTACGGAAATTCTACAAACGCGTTGAAAGAATTATCGAATGATTTATATTTTAACATGCAAATCGTCGGAGTGGTCAAACTGTTGGCGACACCTGATACTTCGTATCATCAAAATGCTTCTCTTTTTTCAAATAATTCTCATCGTTCGATGAAGTTCCATAAAAAGAATGAAACGGTAAATAGATGAGGATGTAATGTGAAACACGTACCACTTGACGCGACTCTCGATGAAAATGTAATTGTTCTTCGATTAACACGGTTTATTTTCCAATGAAGTTTTGCACGTTGAGTTTCGAACGAGAAAGAGAGAGAGAAAAAATGGACAAATTCACGGAAATCAGTGAAATTATCATTTTTGTATCGGTGAAACAGTGACGAATCGCATTTTACACGACAGCGATTACCTCGATGAGAATTCGCCTATCATCGGGTCACGCGGGACAGTTAAGTCCGCTTTCAATTTTATGATTATCCAAACGGTAATTAGTTAGCCGGGACCGAATGTGACAACGCTAAAACGACGGAGAAATCGAATTTTCCATCCGGAACAAAGAGGTGGGGTTCGTTGGTTAGTTCCCCTTCCGAGCGTTTCATAATTTATTTCGTAACAGCGTCGCGAAACAAATTTACGCGGCAATGTAATTTGGCACGCGCGTATCAGTAATTATTTTGCGAATCCTCGCTGGGGTCCAACGCTAACACAACGCGCCTCCGTAACCGAAAACGTGTATTCATCAGCGTGCAACTGCGGATATTGCCGGAAAGAGGCTCACAGCTTGCGGTACATATGGACAACGGGATGAGAGATGACGGAGAGGGAAATGAGGGAATAGCGAGAGAAAGCCAAGGGTCTAATCTCGCGTACAGTGGATAACTTTGAGAAGACAATCTAACTATCTTGCTCACGTACGGAACAACGGTGTAACTAAGGAGATAGCCAAAGGGTTTGAGAGGCCGACATACAAGTCGAAGTCCGTCTAAGAAGTACTTTCCCCCACGTATCGCGGGGTCGTTCTGTTTCCCGCTGCTAAGATGAACAGATCGTGAGGAGTACAAGGCTTCCAACACCCCTCCTCTTCTCCTCCCCATCACCCTTTTAACTCTAGAACTACGTACATTGCCGAGAAGTACCCTTATAATGCGGTAATAACGTTGTTACGAAAGGTCTGAAACTTGGGGCAAGGTTTTCTGGATTTTGGGAGCGTGGTGATGATTGAAGTGTGGAGAAAGTGAGTTAGAATGTGAATTTGGTGTCCGGAATTTTTGTTCTGCTATTTTTTTACAATTTACGAAAAGCTCGACTTATCTCATCTATATTAAATATTGTCATATTTGTAGATTTATCATTGAGATTTCAATGTTTTAAGGCTTTGAGAGAATTTCATGCTCTCAAAATGTTAGAAAAACTTACTAGATTAACGTAGGATTAATGTATTTCAAATTGCGAGAACTTGTGGTTGGGTTTCCTGGATTTTGGAAACGTGGTAATGATCAAAGTGATTTAAAATGTGAAATTGCTGTCCGGAATTTTCGTTCTGCTGTTTTTTACAATTTCACAGGAAAGCTCGATTTATCTCATTCTATAAAAATTAAATTTTTCACGTTGTCAGATCCATCAATGAAATTTTATTGTTCTAAGAATATGAAATAATTTTACGTTCCCAAAATGTTAGAAAAATTCGTTAAACCAACGTAGAATTAACATTTTTCAAATTCTAAGAATTTGAGGTTGAATTTTTTTGGGGTTTTGAGAGACTGGTAGAAAAACTGCACTGTGGAAAAGCTACAAATTTATATTTTGACTGTAACTACAGTTACAAATTAATGAACAAAGATTAAATATTTATAAAATGTTCACTTCTTTTTTTAATTACGCTACATTTCAGTAGAATAAAGTTGGAGTATCTGAAATAAGGCAAAATCGACAAGCAGTGAGGTGAAAATTGAAAAATAAATTAGGAATGAATATTGTAAGAGATTGAAGGAAAATGAATTTCTGTATCTCCGCTGCCTCGTTTATAATAAAATCCAAGTAGAAAAAGATCGAACAGTTCAAACATACGCCAGTCCCTACCAATATGTTAAAGAACAGGTACCATAGGTGGCAACGCGATAAAATTTCCATATCGAACAGCTCGCGATCTCTTATCAAACAGTTCGAGAATTCCGAATCATCGACGGCCGTGTTCGTTTGCATATCTCACGTCGGTGGAGGTTTCCGTTAAACCAACGCTATACATTCGAAAGTGGCGGTGGAAAATAAAATTTCGCGGAACATGCATAAAATCAAATCACCCGAGGCACACCAGAAAAATTTATTCATAACTATTCTTTAAATTATCGCTTCATTCTCGAATTTCTACATCTGATTCTTGAACATTTCTACATCTGATTCCTCGAACACTTTTTTCACTCTTTGTCAAAACGTAGGAAACTTTTGACAATCAAAATGTCCGCGTCTACAATGTGTTAATTTTTTACCACTCGAAAATTTAACCAACAAAAACGTATCTGTATCTATTGCAGTATAATTTCTACACGTACCACACATAATTACATTACCAACAATTTTTCGTTTTTTTTTTTTTTTTTTTATGAAAACAGAATATCACAGTCGAAATTATATTTCCGTGAAATGCACGCGTGCACATAAATTGATGGCCACGGCAATTATTTTTATTGCTCTTAAAACGTGAGTTCACCGGTTGTATTCATAGCTCTTCACGAGCCCATATATTGGTTCATCGTTTTCAAAGGGTTAAATATTACGCGTATACAACATTTTTTCCCACCCATCGCGCGCCTAACACGTTCAATTTCACCGTTCGATCGATAAACTCAATCAACAAATTAAACAAAACCGCGATGTAATAAAAAAAAAAAGAAGAAACAAAGGCAAAGCGAAAAAAAAACGTTCCGAATAAAATCGCCCGGACAAAGGATCCCTTTAAATCCCGAGGAAACATATTTCGCAGCATATTTTTCTTTTTTTTTTTTCAAACAACCTGTTTTATAGTTTACGAGCTATGGTTCGTTACTGCCTTGTTCTCAATCTGTTGAGAAATATAGTTCTAAAATTTCAAAACTGCTTTAATTTCGATTTATTTTAATTAGGTTTATGAAATTTTTACAGGTTTACTTGGACCTCTTAGCCGCTCTACTTTCACAGGTGGTAAATAAGCAACTTTTACTAACTATCACGTTATATAAAATTAATTACTTATCTCTCTTGTACTTTTCTTTCTTTTTTTAAGGTGTTTAACACCGTTTGGGCTAAACTGACAAGTATAATATTCTTAATACTGTTCTTTAAGTAATAATTTCTTTCTATATATTTGTTTGCTTATTTAATTATTTGATCATTTATTTATTTATGTTTGATTTCGTATTTTGGATTATCTCAAATTAAGCATGTTACTGTTACTAACGCTGTTCTTTACGATACTCTCTACTATTTTTCTTTGCTTTCAGGATCTGGACCAAATTGGCAAATATAATATTGACGATGATAACAATAACATTGCTACTTTCAATTTCTCTCATGGAATTTTTATTCATTCAATTATTAAACGCTTGTACTAAATCTGTTTCTAATTGAATCGCTGCCATTCGATTTGTTTCACGTGAATGAACATCTCACGGGACAAAGAAGTCTGAAGGCACGCGAACAAGTACATTCGCTTTAATTTTAATTCAAGACTGAAAAGAAGGAGTGTCGCTTAAATGAAGCGACGCCGTCGCCGCGATCGACATCCCGTTTTACATGCCGGAAAACTTTTTGCCATGGCTCGGGGTAAAGGGTGACGTGGTACCCGAGAGTCAAGAGAGAAAAAGAGAAAGAAAGAGAGAAATAGTGTAACGGGGGATGGAGAGCAAAAATTGTCCCGGATCCCGATTAATTTGTATCCCTGTTCCCAGGGAAAAGCACGACGTCGGGGCCTGCGCGCGTAGCTGAATAAAACATCGGCCGGATCCAACGAGTAACTAAATTTTAAGCAATGGCACGGCGCCGCAGCACCGACCTTTTCGAAAGTTCAACGACACAGCGGAGGGCTGCTCTGGTCGCGCGACTTGTAGAGCTTTCTGTCCGGAATCCAACATAAAAATTGTAAATCGCTACCGGTATATAGGAAAGGATGCTTTCGATACCGGAGGGAATAATCGTGTATTACGATCGAATCTCGAAACTTCGCTCGGGTACCTTGTGACTTATCCTCAGAAACGAAGAGATTTGCAAAGAAAAAAAAGAAAGAAAAAGGAAAAGGAATCGTTGAAATCTCTCTGATTTTTCTTCCCTTTTGTAACGGCGTTGCGATTCACTTGATGGAAAAATGTTAAAAGGGTCAAGCCACAGAAGGAAAACCTGAAACCGGTGATGCGACGTCGTTGACTTCTTCATTAATGATAATGATCGCGTCCTGAAAGTCTTCGGCGAAACTCGCGAAAGGAAACGTCGCGATTTGTATTCAGGACGCGATATGGCGTTCGCTACGTAGCAAGGAGACCATGGTACGAGCCAAGCTAGGGCGGTGGGTGGATTCGCGAAATAAACTCTTGAATAAGTGGAAAAGAGAGAAAGAGAAGAAAAGGAAGTGAAGAGTGAGAAGAGGATAGACTCCCTTGTGCTCCAGTTCGGCTTCCGACAATAAAAGTGAGCTAAGACCAACGCACACGCGGCCACAGTAGGGTCGTTCGATTATGTGAACATACATGGAGAACTGTTGGTGCCTCTGTCTATGTAACACTCGAGGAATACCCTTTACCGAGACTTTATTTGGCGACGTCGCTTGCTATTCGCCATCTCATTGCTCGCAATAATCGAACGAAATCGAGAACGAATGATAATTTCCACGAGGATATCACGAATGGAGTGGATAGCAGTCAGAGGAGCCGTATCAGAAACGCATAACTATAACGCTTCCCTCGATGTTCTATCGCTATCGAATGACAGTACTATTGTTATCGATTACAATGAATGATGATAGTTGGGTTCATAGGTGGCCGAGAGGTGGGAAACACAGGTTGAAAATAAAGGGAAGCTCTCTATAGGTCAATTTACACGGTCGTGTTACCGCGAGAGTGTCAAAACTGTGGCCATTTTTACGAAATTGTTCGCTCGATTGAAACGAACTTTGTTCACGTCGGAAAAAAAAAGTTGTGTTATTTTCTGTTATCCGGGGAAAAATCTAATTAACATATCGTGCGCGCAAAAAAAAAGGAAAGAAGAGAGAAAGGAAGAAAAACAGTCAAGTAAAATCGTAACCAAAGGTATTGTAATATAAAAGCGATGGAAATAGCTTTAAAATCCGTGGAATTTTTCGGAGCGAGTTGAATTCGGATCCGTTGCGAAGTGTTGGAAATTCGTGAAACCGCAGCGATTCGAAAGTACGAAGCGTATCTTTGTCCCAAGCGTTCTCTGGCCATTCCGCGCTGAAGGAAATTAATTAACAGAATGCATCGCTGGAACAAAAAAAAAAAAAAAGAGAAAGACAGAAGAAAAATACGAAAAAGTTCCCTCTTCAAACTTTCACCAAACGAGTCGAAATTCTCTCTCGTCTAGACTCCCATTTAATCCCATCATAACCACAAATTTTCATAAGCCAATCTAAAAACATTCCACTATTTATCGATCACAATGAACGACGACTGTAAAACGAGACACAGAGGCAAAGAGTCGAATAGAAAGCGAAAGAAAGGAAACCCTCTATGGGTCAATTTAAACGCGCCGCGAAGATGCGAGCACGAACGCACCGGGATAATACCAGGTCCCGCGTGCAAGGGGCTTGTTTAACAGTGGCTGTCTCTTTCAAAAGCGGTACACTAGAAAAAAAAAAATATGCACACATATACATGTGTATGTACACACGTGTCTATCTCGTGGTTTGTTTAAATGAAACCTCTTAAAACAGACGCTGGCGGTGGGAGGGAAGGGATGTTCTCCACAGGGAGAAACTGACTTTTAATGTTGTCGAGTAATTAAATAAAATATGGAAACACTTGGCGTTCTCCCCGCAGTCTCTCTCCCCCCTTTTCTTTTCCATTCTTTTGTTTCTTTTTTTTTTTTTTGTCATATTTCTCGCGGATGAATCTTTTTCACAGGAAGGGATGGAAGAGCTGTGTGTTCCAGCTGTATTGTGCCTTCATCGCCGTTTGTGTGAGCGAGCGTAAATACGCAGCCGCGTTGCGGAACCATTTCCACTTGCTCAAGATAGCGGTGTGGCGCGCGTTCAACTCTTGAGCAAACGTACTTAGGTGGTTCGCGATGGTGAAGGTAACCCGTTGCCTCTCAGTTAATGCCTTTCTTTCCCCTCCTCCCCTTAGAGGAGGGGTAAATGTAATTAAAAATGCTCGCTCGGTTAATTTCCAAACGTGTCTGTGGAAACCGCGTTATCACCGAAAAATTTTCGTTAATGGCGAGTACACACCGGCTCACCGAGACGCTGGGAACTTCTTAGACGGTTTTCAGAAGGGGGAAACGTTAATCGTTGCGGTAAGAAGGTAAACGAAGGATTATTACGAGGCTTGTTACGGAGAGGAAAAGTGCCAGGATCAAAGTAGCAAATAACCGCGAGAGAGACGAGGTGTTTCTATGTACAGGATCTTCCTATAAGAGCGATAGAACTTTGAATTGAAACGAAATGAAAACTATAGAAGATAATCTAGTATTCATTATTTTATTTTGAAGAATATTCGATGGCATTATACGTGGAATACAACATTGTATAAATAACTATTATAATTGGGTTTGGTGGAGTGAATACGGCAAACCCAATTTTTGCGAGGGTCATACATACATATATATAGTCTTCCAATAAAAGCGATAGAACTTTGAATTAAAGTAGAATGAGAAATATGAAAGATAATTTAGTATTATTTATCTTATCTTAAAACACATTCTATGGTATTATATATGAAATATAATATCATATAAATAACTATTATGATAGCGTTTGGTGGAGTGAATAGGACAAACCCAACTTTCGATGACTCTGGTAGCATGTTCCATGTATAAAAATTGTTCGTTAGAATTCTATTTTTTTAAATGTGGATTATGAAAGTGGTTAAATACATAATGTCTTCCAAATTTGGCGATTGTGTTTATCGACAGCGCCATCCATCCAAAAGTGAGCTTTGTCACTTACGATGATTTTTATGATAAAAATTGGGTTTGCCATATTTACCACACCAAACGCAACCGTGGTAGTCATTTGTATGATATTGTATTTCATGTATAATGCCATCAAATGTACTTTAAAATAAAGTAATGAGTAATAAATTATCTTCCATATGTTTTGTTTTATTTCAATTCAAAGTTCTATCGCTCTTATTGGAAGACTATATTTCTGAACGTTGAAATAGAAAATATCGACGCGTATGTTATTTTCAGCGGTCCACGACATCTCTTTCGTATGGTACTATAAATGTGCAACTATAAATGTGACTATCAAATGACGTGTACACAGATTTTTGGAGATTTTTCAAAAAGGAGTAGAAAACTAGAGAACCAACAGAAATGATAGTGATTCGTTACCGAGAGGCGGTATCAACTAGCCCCAAAAACGAGACGCTGGTCATCACCTCGCTGGTTCATGCCCTCTCACGGGATTAGTCAAATCCCAAAATAATACCGTGGGCGAGTGGAGTTTGCATATACCGTGGTACAAATCTCCACGACGATGTAAATCGGACCGGTTAAGCTGTTTGCGCATAAATCCGTGCCCATACTCTATTAAGTATTCGCGTCACATGTGATTTATACTGTAATACTATTTTAGCATGTATCGTTGGAGAAAATTATACCAAATGAACATACGAAAAACATTTCTACACAAATGTACAATTTTCTTCGCAGATTTAAACCGTAGACGGTCGATCTAAACGCGGTTAAACAGTTTCGATTGTGCTACAAAAAAAAAAAAAAAATGTCTACGATATCAAATAGGAATAGTCATCGTTGTGAAATGATTGAAAGACGCGCGCGTATTTCTCTGTTTTGATTGTCGGACAGCGGGGCGCGCAGACAGCGAGAGTGGATTTGAAAATAACCCACGGCAAGAGAAGGCCCGTCTATTAATAGTGAACCGGCGAGTATCTTTGTCGTACATGTTCGCCAAGCGTCCCCGTCAGTTTCTCAGAGCGAGATTCGTCAGTCGATTTACCGTTCCGCGATACATTCTTCGCACGTACACGCCGGGGAAACGCGTAACTCGATCGGAACACGATGTTCCGCGGAAGTTTGCGCCTGTACCCGGCAACCGTCATTGTCTACTGAATTTCCCCTATATTCTCGTCGCTCTCGTCATCTTTGAATACATCGAAACATCGCGAAACTGTATCGTAGACAGAGAGGAACCAAAAGAAGAAAAGAAAGAAAAAAGAAGAGACTCAGACAGTTCTAGATTAAACAGCAGAAGTGAGGAGTATATACACAGTTGAAGCGTACCCCCATAGTCCGGATGCGTGTGAAATACCGTGTGATTCTTCGAAGGTTCCACGAGTTCTTCTTGCCTTTCTACCTATAAACGAACACTGGAAGGAAGTTTAAAAGCACACATTCGAGTGAGAATCTAAATAAAGAACTATGCAGAGCCGTGGATGAGCAGTGGGGCGGAGCTGGCTGCCGCGCGGGGAATATGTGGTGAGTAAGAATGGTACAACGAGCCGCATGCAGCATCGAGGCGAACACATTCCCCAATGGCGTACGGATCAGCGACCGGGAAGGAAGAACGTCGGATGTTGTCGCGACGGAAACGTCCGTGGACCATCTAGGACGCGGCAACGCGAGATTTTCATTGTTCAAGTGGTTCAAACGCGGCACCGGTAATCGTGAAACTACCGTGGATAAACGACGGAAAACTACCACTGACAAATACAGAGAGAACGATGACGAACGTCAGAAGAGTGTCTCGTCTAGCGTGGAAAGTGTAGACACGTTTTACAGTACCACCACTGTACGTAGTTTCGCCTTTCACACCGGCACCCTGGGCAGATGCAATGGATTGTCGTTAGATATTCTCGAGCAAGGAGCTGAAGTTGGCCCGTTCGCGGCTGGAGCTTCGAAAGTTACAGTTGGCAACAAAGAGAACGAATTGGCGGATGTTGCGTCCACGTTACCAACGAGCGCGCACTCTCACAGACGAGATATCACAGCTAGATACTCGTTACAACCTACCGCAACGTTTAATTCCTGCGGGAATCTTCCGCTTCCCGACAGACGGATATTAGAATCGTTGAAACGTTTAGACGATAGAAAAGCACATTACAACGTGAATTCTACGCGTAGAAGAGTGCACGTGAAGGGTAAAAGAAAAGCGCCGAATCCTCCAGTATCTTCCAGTAAAACATCCGAGGTAGATGCACGCGAAACACCGAGGCACAGTAACAGGCGTAAGCGACCAGCGCCTAAACCGCCAGAGAAGAACATCGAGAGTAGCAACAGCTCGTCCACGAAAAAGTGCGAGACTCCGGTTACCACTGATGGCGGAATGGACGTAGAAACATCGAGGACGGACATCGAAGACGTGCAGACACTTAGCAACGACACACTTGTTCTTCAGGGTGGTGTACTTTTGGCGAAGAGAGAGATTAAACAGAACACGAAGGAGAAGAACGTCAGAGAGACGAACATCGGCTCGTCTGATACCGCGATTCTTCCGGATAGCTCGAGTACTAACGTTGCTACACTAAGCACAGCGATGCCACGACCTTGGTACAAACGGAGTGTCTTCGAACATTCCCGAGATTCCGGACCGTCCAGGCGTGGCGATGTTCTCCGCGGGCCTGCAACGTCTACGATCGAAATAAAAGAAGAATGCGCCGCGGCGAACACCGCTGCCTCTTCCGCGAGCTACTCGGTGGATGCCTCTTTGTCAAGGTTGAGCTTCTTTCATCGTGGCGGACAAACGGAGGATAAGAAGAAGGAGGCTAAACGGAAATCTGGTCTGTCGATTTTGACGAATATCAGCGAGTTGGATAAAGAAGCCGCGGCTATCGTTCAGGAGGAACAGGCGCGAGCTAGAGCCTCGATGTTGCTGAAATCGTCGAGATTCGTGGATGCGTTTGAGAAGAGGAACGAGATGAACGAAGAAATCGTGCAGGATATCGTGACGTCTGCGATGGAAAGTTCGTCGCCTAGGAGAGGTACACGCGCATTGATCTCCAAGTTCAACGCCATCAGCAACATCACTAAGGTCACGGTGAACGCCAACTTCTTCGCGAGGAACGCGAGAGATCACCAACCGGCGAAATTCGAGAGAGACGTGGTGAGAAACGCGAGGCAATTCGAGCATCCTAACGAATGGAAGGAGCACGGTAGATTTCCGGTTCAGTCTAATCCTGGACAAGCTGGTAACGTCGACAAAGATATATCCAGATACTTCCCTCCTCAGCCAAAGGCGAATAGATGTAAATCAGAGAACACCGAGATGGGTGCGAAAATTTGTGGAACGAAAATAAGTTCCGTTAAAGAGCAGAACGATCGATTGGCGAGTGAAACTTCTAACAGAATATCGTTCTTACAGAGTCAATTAATTGCTAATCGAATGAACGATCAGACTTCTCAGAGAGATAACGCGACAGCTCTGTCAGAGGAAAAAGTGAAATCCAGGCGTGAAGCTTCGAACGAAAGAAAGGAAAGGGAGACAAAGGCGAGCAACGAAGATCCGCGAAGATATTTGTTCCCGCGTAACTCCGGCGACGTTAAGGAACGTAGAGTGGTATCGAATATCTTCGAGGAGCCGCGAAAACTGGACAAGCAACAATTCGAGGGTGTGCAGAAGGAATTCTCGGATATATTCGACGAGATCGATAAGCAGTTACGTATGAAAGAGTTGAAGCTGATCGATCGTCGTCAAACGAGCCGCACGAACACGCCAGCCGCTAATCAGAGAGGTAAAGTTCACGAGGAGGATGCTGGAATATCAACTAAGGTGAGTAAAGTGCTCGATATCCTGGTAGAGGCGGAGAAAGACGCAAAGACAAAGAGCGTGGCACAGTTTGAAAAATCGATACCCGTCGTCGAGGAGGCTTCACGTTCGAGCAACGATCGAAACGTTAAGGTGAAATCATCGGGTAAGATCAGATCACCGTTATTGAACACCGTCGAGGATCCAATCACAACGGATTTAAAGGAGATGTTGAAGGAAATGAAACACTCGTTACCAAAGCGCTCGAAGCCTGGCAAGATTGTGACACGTAACACCGACGTGACAGAGAAACCTGCCACGGAGAAGGAAACAACAACGACGACTGCTGCTGCTGCTGCTGCTCCAACACCTAGCAAGACAACGTATTTCGTTTCCGCGGTGACGAAAGTCGAGAATATCGCGGTGCAGAACGACTACGAGCTGGACAAACAGAAGGTGTCGTGTTCGGTCCAGACCAGTGGAAATATACGGAGATTGAATCAACCCTCAACGTCTACCACGGAGCAACCGTCCACATCTGGATGGAAGCAGGAAAATGTTCTTTACAAAACGTCTGGAAAGAATCTTGGTAACACGGGATTGGTGAAGAACACGTTCCAATTGATACGACCACGAGATTTCGCTGAAATCGAAGCGACGAAAACTACCAGAGCCGCGCAAGGGGAGAATACTTACGCGAATGTGATCGAACAATCGATTTACGCTAATACACATGTACCACTTTCGCCTAAGCAACGTATTCCGAGGAATAATGTGAGAAATATTAATAACGAGAAAGTGGATACGTCGCCGATTGTTCGGAAGAAGTTGCCTGTGAACGAAGACACGTTCGAGGGTAGTGAAGAAGGTAAACGATTAATTACAAACGTAGAGTATGTGTGGCTGTTACAATGTAGAATTAAGTTATGATAAAATGTTTTATACTCGTCATAACACAAAATATTGTCATTTCTTCATGACGAGTGTACTCGTCAAGAACAGCTAACTGGTTAATCATGTTAATATGTACATGCTGGTCTGTTTTGTTACAGATGAGAGTTCAACGGAGAAGAACATGAATACACTCGCCATAAACCGATTACTCAGAAAGTTAGAAGCAGCAATTGCATCTGGCCATCATCAACAAGCGGCCGGTTTAGCAAAGGAGCTGGCACGGCTTAAGATCCATTGTTCCGTGATTCGACAACGATCAGCTCGTCTCAAAGATCAGTTGATTAAAGTCAATATGTACATTGAGGACAAGCTTGCTCACCAGGGACCGATACCACTTCAGGTAAATACCGGCCGACTACTCAAATCAACGTAATCTAGGTTTGCCGTTCCATATCGCGATATTAAATATCGTACTAAGCTAAAATATAATAACAGCTGCCGAGTAGAATGACGGTGGCTGAATTGAAGGCGAAGATATACACGGAATTCGAGATACCGACGAACGTCCAACGATGGATCGTTGGGAAGAATTTGGCGGATCGAGATGACGCGACGTTGAACGAACTGCAAGCTGTCGATGGTTCGCCGATATTTTTGTACCTCGTTGCGCCAGGTGAATGACGAAAAAATGTGAAATTACAAAAGATAAGCATGGATGAACTACCCTCAGGCGATTTTTCATTTTTGTCCTTTGTCTGAAAAACGATTCTCCTAACTTTCAGATCTTTTATTTAAAATATTTTAGTTATTTAATATTCAGTTTGAAATATTGTTTAAAATATTCAGATGAAACAAAAAATGTGAGACAGCTGCAGACTAGCATTATTTCTGATGTTTTTTTTTTTGGAGGTGATTACTCTCAAAAAAATTATTTTTTTCTGCCCTTAATAATTGATTTATAATTTTGAAAAAAATATCTCAAGTACAGCTAGCCTGTGGTTCTTTCGTACTTTTCATTTGAATATCGTAAGTACTAACTGAGAAAATAAATAAAACAGTTTTGATGCTTTACTTCCATAATACTTTTAAACGAAGAGAAATTAAGATCTGAAATTTTACAAAATGGTTTTCCAAGTAAAGAATGTTATTTAGCGAACGATAAAATTAAAAAACGACCCATGATTATCCTGCTGGACCCTTTGCACTAATATCTGATGTGTAAAATTAATTTAACCATTGCAGAATTGAGGCCCGAAAGTGCGATACGAGTAGAAAAAGCTAACGACACAGAGGAAGTGGCAAATGTGATAAACGATGACGCGAGCACATCCGCGGAAGTACTGGAGATTGTAGAGGAGGATCGCGAAGTGGTCGAGGAACCTCAGGTATCTGAACGATTTATTTCTCTTTCTATAAGCACAGTTTTCTTCTTTTCTTTTTCTACGAATTATGAGAAAATTGGAAATAGGAGACAGAAGAGTGCAACACGCCAGAGGAGGTGAAAATGGACAGGTACGAGGAATTGATTTCTCTGGAAAATTGCGACGTTATACCGAACTCCGAGCCGATTGAATGTCCCGTATGCTTCGTTACATACGGTCCTCGCGAGGGAGTGATTTTAAGAGATTGCTTACACATGTTTTGCAGGTACAAATACATATATTTTTAATTTAAAATTCAGCATAAAATTATGATTTTCTATGCTAATATTTTTTTTCTAGGTCATGTATTGCTAATACAATTCGATACTGCGAAGAAGCAGAGGTAAAATGTCCTTACAGAGACTCGGAATACACTTGCGAGTCTACCCTCCAAGAACGTGAAATTAAAGCAGTACGTTAATCATTTGAATCTGCTTAAATAAATATTTGAAAAAGAATTTAATCGAAGATATACTTTGATTAGCTCGTCGAGCCTGAGGTGTACCAGCAACATTTGGCTAAATCGATCGCTCAAGCAGAGAACAACGCGGGGAATAATGCGTTTCACTGCAAAACTCCAGATTGCCCTGGTTGGTGCATTTACGACGATGACGTGAACAACTTCCTTTGCCCTGTGTGCGGTGCAAACAATTGTCTCACTTGTCAGGTCAAAAAACAAAAACCACCTAATTATAACTTATTCGCGAAACTGTGAAATTACGGTGAAAATTTTCTGTTCAAATAATTATTCAAGTAATATTCGTATATACGCAGGCTATTCACGCTGGGAAAAATTGTAAACAGTATCAGCAAGAGTTGAGATTCTCGAAGGAAACCGATCAGGAATCGCGGAGAACGGCTGAAATGCTCGAGGAAATGGTGGACAGAGGCGAAGCACTCGCTTGTCCAACTTGCGCGGTTGTATTAATGAAAAAATGGGGTTGCGATTGGTTGCGTTGCTCGATGTGCAAAACAGAGATCTGCTGGGTAACGAGAGGCCCGCGTTGGGGTCCAGGAGTGAGTAATATTTCGATTTAATATAATATTTTTCAAAACATTATGCAACGGAATTTTTTACAAATATTTTTGACAAATACATAAATGCAGTTGAACTTTATTTTATTTTTTTTTAAGTGATCTTCGTGGATTTTTTTTATTTTCCCTTTTCCTATAATTCGAAAAATTTTGCGTTTTCATATTTTCGGACACAACCTGTTAATTTAATCATATTTTGCAGCTTTCGAAGTCCATATTGCAGATTATGTATAATAGTTCAAAATAGCAAATTGTATGATTATTGATCACATCTAATTCTGATTCCTCTATGAGTTTGCAACAGCTAATAAAAATCTTTCGAATCATTTACGTTTATTAGAACTTTTCTTGATAAACTCGCGTAAATGTGAGTCTGATCATCAAAATGTTAACAACGTCGAGTCGTTTAATTCAGATATTAATATATTCAATTACGACTTGATTATTTTACTCTTTTCATCAATCGTTTCTTTTTTTTCCAACGTTGCACAGGGAAAAGGGGACACATCCGGAGGCTGTAGATGCGGTGAAAATGGAGTCAAGTGTCATCCTCGTTGCAATTACTGTCACTGAGAACCATCATGAGATACAATTACCGCGACGATGTACGTCCAACTGGTGTGCACAATGGGAAGAACAAAAAAAGAAAAAAAAAAGAAAGAAGAAAAGAAAGGAGAACGTGATGAGCCCAAAATATTTTTATACCGTTATCAATGCTACCGTGTAAGGGAAGATGCAACCGCTAATTGAAGCGTGACACACACACACACACAGCTTGATATCTATTTAATAACGAGTTTGATAACCGATAAAGCTGATACTGATAAGTTACATACGTATACGTTAAATACGCTGTGCTTGCTCAACGATTAACCTTATCGCGGAACCGTCCTTCATGGAATTGGATGCAATTAAAGAGAGAGAGAGAGAGAGAAAGAGAAAAAAAAAGTGTAATAAAGAGGTAAACACACCTCAGTTTCAAACGATCATTCTTATTTTCTATCGTGTAACACAAGGACATGGGTGAATGAATTGTACTTTACTTAAAGCTTCGTGTGCATCATGAACGTATAATAAATTATAGATACAGATAGTTTTGCAATTATACAGGCACCGATTTCTCATTGCTTCTCGTCGGTTGTCTCTTTTGTACCGATCTGTTTCAGCCGCGTCACCAACGTCGACGGATGATGCGTCAGCTGTTGATTTAGGTTAACGCCCGCACTCTGTAATATTTGAACCAAGCTCAACTGGACCGCTGTGATATCCATTCCACCGTATTCCATGAATCTGTCGAGTTTCAGAACCTGTCCTTCCAGCATACCTCCTGGAAAGAGATAAAAAAAGAAAGAAAGAAAGAAAAACACATAATTAACCTATCAATAAAATCATCCTACGATCACTCTTTTAATCCCACTTACCTAACGCGTACATCTTTTTCGACTTTTTTAGAATTTTCTGCAAGGCGGTTGCTTTTATTTCAGAACTGAATACGTAGGCAGTGTATTTGCAGATCAAAGGAACGATATTTTCGTGCGGTGAATTCTTGATGGCTTCTAGGACAATTCGTGGCCCGTAGTACTTGTAGTACATATTCTCTCTGTGCAAGAGAACCTTTATGTCGAATTTATCTAACTCTGATATACTGTTCACGTGTAGGAGAGCGATCATTTTCGATTTGTCGAACCAGTTACGAACTTCCTTCGACAGGATCACCTCGTATGGTGTAAGTGGTTTTTCCGTCTGGGTTGATTTTACTTCCGCACAAAATTGCTCCAGAGTCTTGTCCTCGTTCGGATTGGCGAAGAATGGCGTTAAAAGTTCATTTAACACCGCCTTCTTGTAATATATCTTCGGCTTTCTGACGTTTATCTTGCCTCTGTACCGCTTCTGCTGGTACATCAATTGATTCGGCGTCAATTGAAGTGCTAAAACAGGCGAAAAACATATCAGATTTGATCACACGGTCTAATTTATCAATCGTCAAGAGTTTAATTGATACACCTACCCATGATCGCCTCGGGTCCTGACGAAACGCTGTTTCTATCGAATGTTGCAAAATTTATTCGGGTTTTTTTTCGTTTTCTTTTTACGTTAACAAAAATTCGTAGACGTATAGTTTAAGAAATCGAATATAAATGAAAAAAAAAAAAATACGTCCCCGCTTCGAAATTATTCGGTTATTCAACTTACACAGTTACGCTTATATTACGTGCATAAATTTATTTTAAAAATAGATACATGATCGGTACGAATTTAAAGACAGATACAAAAATTATATATACAGAATCGATTACTTTCCCCTTTCTTTTTTTCGTTTTGCAATGATAATAAGGCACTTTGGAACAAATCATACATATGTCGGTGTATATAACTACATACGTGTGTACGCGATGTGTGATAAAGATATGCGTTCTTTTCTTATCGTGTATAATTATGCGTGTATGTATCGTGTCTGTGTATACGTGTATATTCTAGGTGTTATGCACAAGTACGTTTATGTATATCCTGAATTCCGTATCTACGTTTATAGGCTGTCCCCCCCGTTATTGCTTTTTATATTTTTAGTAAATTTTTCTGTTTTTTTTGTTTTTTTAATATTATGCGATATAATTGATCGTTCCGCTGCAATAATTACTGGATTCGTGACGGGCTTCTATACTATCACCGAAGTTGAGCGATTTCCTATTCTTTCCTAATCGAAGCATCGAGCGTATGCCTCCTTTCTTACGCGAACGTTTGTATCGATCGTCCAATGCCGAATGAAGGGACGCCTGTTTCACATCCCCCCTATTTGGAAAACCTTCGCGATCGTCCTTAAAATTATTGCCACTCGTTATCTCGCCATGTACGTCGTCGACGAGCCAATGTTTCCTCGGCGAGGTGAACTTATTGTTACATCCTGGTATAGTGTACACGTATTCCGATTGAGCAGGATCCACAGACTTCTCGTAACGTTTCAAGCTACCCTCGCTCGTGGTACTACTTTCCGTGATACCTTTGCTCTTGTTCTTTTCATAATTATCCGATTTGTTACCGCTGCGTCTCGTCTGTTCCTCCGTGTCGACCGACTGATTCGACGACTTTTGACTCGCCTGCTCTTGATTCTTATTCTCCCTCCCTTCTCGTAACTTTTTGTTTCTCTTGTACGTGTCCGTGTTCTTCGCATCCAAAGCAGCGTGCCGTTTCTCAGACATGCTCTGCCTACCTAAAGCGTCGCGGGAGAATTTATTCGACGAGGAGTTGAATTCCTCCAGAGATAATTGACTATCGTAGGTCGGATCCCCGGAATATTGACTATCTTTGTCCTCCGTGTTTCTCTTCGCTTCGTTGGACTGCGGTTCGTTCGAGTCTTCCAGCAACACTGGTTCCGTACGATCTTCCCGTTGTCCTATCGTGATCTTCTTCACGTTACTGACAGACTCTACCCATGTTTTATTGGTAGCGATACAGTAACTCTCGTTTCTTAAGCTATTCTTATTGTATTGCTCTGTTAATCTGTCGATAACCGGATTCCAAGGAGACGCTGTAACGCAGGACAATAATCCTCCGTTGTCCAGAATGTCTGTCTGCGTGTTCAGATTGTTCTTCTCTTTTACTCTACCCTCGCTGGATTTCGCGGAGTCGGATATGTATATACTATTCGCGGACTCTAGTTTACAATGAGAGGACAAACTTTCTGGTAGATTCTTCTCGTTCGTATCGTAAGAAGATATCCTCCTTGCTATCGTAAGCGTGATCACTCCTGTTACAGAGCTGTTCGTATTGAGCATAGCTCTTCTGAGTGTTTCCATCGCATCCGAATTCGACAGTCCTAGCAGTGATACCCCGTTAACGTTGAGCAATTGATCATTGGTCCTTAAACGTCCGTCCCTGGAAGCTGCGCCTCCATGAAGGACACTTTTAATAAATATTCCCAAATCCATGTTAGTGTTCTCGTCTGTGTTAGTTGTCTTTCCTTTAACGCTAACGCCTAATCCAGCCTTTTCCGAATCGTGTACCGGTATGTCTAACGTTAATATCATACGATTTTTACGCGGGGATAGAACGATATCTTCCGACGAAGATTTCACTGGTTTCAATGTACACTTATCATAGGTATGGGTGTTAATTTTATCTTGCACTTCGGTACTCTTTTTTATCAACGATGCATTTAACGTATTCCAATATTTCGCGTTATCTGTGACATCCGAGGACTGGTTTGTCGTAGTGACGTGAGAATGGGAATCTGGAATAGTGGAGGAAATCTCTTCCTGTCGCGACACCACCATCCTCACTATCCCGCCGGGTGGGATACTTCGGAGGAGCGACACAACTTCCGCTTGACTCTTACCCGTCATTTCTTTATTATTTACCTCTAACAGCCTATCACCAGGCCTTAATCTACCGTCCTCAACTGCAGCACCTTTTGGTAATATGTTCTTAATGTATATGGGGCAATGACCTCCGGCCGGATTGTCGCGCGTTGTCACGCTGAATCCAAGACCATTGCTACCTTTCGTTAATTCTATTTCTATCATACGTCCGATCTTACGCGTGTTAGCAGTCTGCAACAAATTGTAATTGCTGCATTGAAGTCTTTTAACATTATCGTCGATCTCTTTCTCGGATCCTCCACTGGTATTTCCGTGATTCTTGTGCAATGATTTCTCGTGCGGCTTTTTATGCTTCACCACAGAGATTTGCAAACATTGCTCACTCATACAGGTACGAAAAATCTCCTGCACTTTGGAGAATGGTATATGCAGCAAATTGTGACCATTTATCTTTATGATTTTATCGTGTAAGTCAATCTGTCCATCTCTGGCAATTCTGCCATTAGGTTCAATGCCCTCAACTCTGAGCCCCTGATCATTACCCAACAAATCATAACATGGCACCACATGAAGCCCCAGTGGTCCAGCTTCATTCTTTATCACAATCTCTCTAATCTCTCCCTGATCACCTGGTTCAATGTTAGCATTTGCATATTCGAATGATACTTTGGCATCTTGTCCCAGTGGCTCTCTACGCCGTGACTCTCTGGGAAGAGACTGAGCAGAATATGTGGTTAAACATGGTTCTCTGGTTGATAGTGCATGCATAGACAATCTCTTAGTGCTCTCTCTTTTAATACTACTGATAGGTACAGAGGAATGTGTATCAATCATGTAAGATGGTTCCTTGCCATCTGAATGAAAAAAATCTGGGCTGTTTGTACCAACAGAACTTGCCCCATCACCACCTGCATGCGTGGTATCAGTACTCACAAAATGAGCAACAATCTGTTCCCTGTCATCAGCTACATCACATAACCTATCATCCGGATCCAAGAGACCACCTCCAGTTAAGGAGGATAAGCTATTTATAGTTAGTGCACTATCATTCTTTCCAGTTGCCTTTTTATATCTTAGAATAGCCTCATGCATTAAATCTTTAACCAGTAGGGTTCCATCCCCGCAAGGAACCACCACTCTAACGTTGTCGAAACACACAGTTACCTTCATGCTCGCTCCGATTTCATATTATCTTATTATACGTTTTACGGCCGCGTATCGATTATTTCTCTAACGTAATAGCACGCTTGAAATTCTTTCTGACGCTCTACTAAGCAGCTATGTTAAAATAAATGCACGTGTCGTGGAATATACAGAGCCGTGTTAATTTTCTTCGTATAATACGATTTATCTTCTATTATCTGTCGTGTACTTCCATATTCCGATAATGAATCACCGACATCGTTCACTGGGCACTAAATTCTCTTTATCGTCGTTTATATTCCTCTAAAAACTGAACGTGTATATGAAAATTTCGTGAACATACTCGAAATGAAAAAGCTTTATCACGACTGATAAGGCGGACGCGTACGCCCAACTTTATCACAACATCAAATATGCGGAACAGACGCACTCGCCATTACCACATTTTATTCCACTATTCCCTATGGCGATCCAACGGAAAGCGAGAAACATGGCGATACGAACAGTGTGGCCAACAAAATAACCTAACGCACCGCTTACATTCGCAACATTCGAAGAGATACGTTTTAACTGTAATTAGAGAAGAATGGCAATGAACGGCACTTACCTTTCTTCACAAAATGCGCCATTGTTTGGTTGTATGGTTCTCAAAACGAAGACAATAAGTGGTTCATACACAAATTTTACACGTTCTTCACGTTTTACCTCGCATCCTTATTTATACACTGGCTACACTAAAATGGTCCATATCCGCCGGTTCTTATTTAGCCTTGATACTTCAAGGCTGCCTTTCAACCAACAAAATTCTCATCGATTTAACAACGAGAGTAACACACAATTGGCGAATAACCAATGTAATTCACCGATACGCGACACTAATTTGTATTTCATGGGGGTCATTTTAACAAATTTATACGATATTACGATTATCTATGTTTGTATTATATGAACTACTATGCAATTTATGTAATAAAAGCCTAAATAAACTAATAATAATTCCTGGCGTAACAGACTAATTTCCTAATACAATCGGATAGTTACCTAGCCAAACCTTGCACACATTTTGAAACGTCAAGTTCCACAGAAAATTTCTAGTGATTAAACCACTTTTTCATTACGTCATTATCAATTGATAGCATAATAGGACCCCGAATATCTTTAATTTCGTTAAAAAATGAAGTGGTTCGAAGGCAGCATCAATGAAGCGGTAGCGACATCAAAATCTAGGAAAGCAATTTTCGTCGTTTTCGTTGCAGGTGTATATTTTATAATGTTAGGTTAACCCTTTGTTCAATCTGTTATTGCTTCCGTTTCACCAATTTCAATTTATATTTCCGATTAAAACCGTATTCACAAATTCCCTTTTCTCTTCACACCTTTCCTGAATAATTTCGTTTTGCATACTTTATCAAAGCTGTAAGACAAACATAGATTTGCAACATATTCACAGGGAAAGATGATACATCTGTAAAAGTTGCCGAAGCAATCAATGCTACAGAAGTTTCCTGTCGCTTGGAACGAGACGATTTTGTAGCAGTTCGATTAGAAACTGGATCTGAAACTTACAGATTATTTGCTCAGATTTGTATCCTTTTGATAATCAGTCTGTGTAACAATCATTTAAATGATTAGGTGAGTGTATTGAAAATTCTAATGAAACTTTATATTTTCCTAAGCATTTTGGATCAGATCAACTGGTACCTGTCCCATCTATATTCTTTATTGGTGAAAATGGCACACCCTTGGAAATTATTGCTGACTCTACAACAGCGGCTGATTTAGCTTCTAAGATTGATGTAGTTTTATCGAAAGCAGGAAAAACTAAAAATGCTTCTATGGATTTGATAAATGCAGAACAGATAGCAGCTAATGTAAAAACTAGTACAGATCAAAAAGCCGATAGCAGCACTGCAAAATCAAATGTGGAAGAAGTACCATTGCCACAAACCAAGCCAGAAAATGAGAGTAATAATATAAAAGATGAACCATCCACAAGTTTGAGATCCACAGAATTATCGAAACCTGTTAGTGAAACAAATAAAGCATCTACCAAAGAGCTAACACCAGAGGTATGATTATCTTAGAATTTTTTTCATTTAAATCATTCTATCAGAGAAAAGAGTACTATAGTATTTCACATATTCTCAGGAAAAAGTAAAACAAGCACAAGAAATAATAAAAGGGTACAAGGGCAAGGTTGAAGAAGAGGAAAAGAAAGAGAATGAAAGAGAAGCATCTACCAAAGAGTTAACACCAGAGGTATGGTTATCTTAGAATTATTTTTATTTCGATAATTATGTTAGAGAAAGGATTACCGAAGTGTTAACATATCCTCAGGAAAAAGTCGAACGAGCGCAACGGATAATAGAAGAGTACAAGAAACAGCGCAAGGAAGAGGAGGAGAAAAAAGAGAGAGAGAGAGAGATAGAACGTCGTAAAATCGGACGCGACGTACAAAAGATGCGACAGAAGCAGCAAGATTTAGAAGTGAAGCTGGCTTTAGAGAAGAGAATCAAAGAGAAAGCAGCTGACGCGGCAGCTAGGGAAAAGGTTCTGCAACAAATTGCACAGGATAAGCTGGAAAGAAAGCAAAGAGAATTAGCCAAGCAGGTTTATCTTGTTCCTTTCTCTGTAAAGAGCAAACACGTTGAACTTAAATATTTCTACATGTCGATAAAACGTAAACTTATATTGTCCGCAGCAACATGTGCCACCACCAAGCAATCCAGAGCCGTCTGAACAGATCGAACAAACCACATCCACGGCGACTGTCAGTAGAATACAATTTCGATTTCCTTCCGGCAATCCTTATATCGGACAGTTCGAGCCGACAAATACTCTGCGTGATTTGCGTACTTACGTCGTTGAGAATATCAATTTGCCTTTCCAACAATTCGCCATGTCTACATTCTTCCCGAGACGGGAATTATTGCCTGAGGACGACGACAAAACTCTACTAGAATTGGAACTAGTTCCTACAGCGGTCATTTTAATCCTGCCTTTGAAAAATGTAATTTCATTTAACACTTTGACGGAGTATCTTGTCCATTGCGATATTTCTTATCGTTTTAATTTACGATTTCAGTCGGGTGCCTCAACGGCTGTACCATCCGCGCAGAATAGCGTCGCGCCACGTTTCATCTGGTCTATCTTCGCCGTTTTCACAGCTGTCTACTATTACATAGTAGGTTATTTCACCGGCGGTGGACGCGACGATACGCCGAAACCATCGAGCACCTCTGTTGAGAATAAGGACACGGAGAATAACGCGGGTGGATCGGTTGCCTCAACTGTTCAAAACGTTGGTAGCTCTTCAGGGTAGGTCTCGTATGTGTAAGGTTTAATATTTGCATGAGTAACATATAAATCGGATCATTGTTAAAATATGATTTGTGACATTTAGTTTAGTTAGAAGATATTTGGGTAATCGAGGAAGCACGACCATCAAAACGGAGGGGAATATACATAGATTACATTCAGATGGGGATGATAATGATGAGAATAATACATGGAACGGTAATTCAACGCAACAAATGTAGGATAATTTGTAGCTTGATGAAGTTCCAACGGAATTCACCGTTTCGCTAATCAGAATTTTAGATATACGCAACGGAACAATACTGCTCTTCGATTTGAAAAATATATATTTTGTTAAACTTTTATACATTTTCGGTTCTGTCGCACTTCGACCGAGTGTTGTGTACTTTATTGCAATCACGATTACGGCGGCACTGTTTGCTTGAACGACGAATCACGAGAAAGATTTTATCTTTCTTTTTTTCTTTCTTTCTTTATTTCACGCGTTACATTTTCACCGGTGAAACGTTTTCACTTGCCTACGATGCAATATTTTGAACATCTGTCGAAACGTTTAGATCGACTATACACTTAAATAAGTTACAAGTGATATAAGGACCAAAACGCAGCTCACCTCGTCTGTGGATTAACGACAGATAAACTTATATCCCTGAAGAAATATATATACATACATATATATATTTACATTCGTAGTAAGTCTCAAACCTTGTTGAGAAGTGGTTTTACGTTAGCGAACGTGTTTCAAGAATCCCTTGGAGAGAAAACAAAAAGAAAAAAACGGAAAAAAAAGAATTATTTTATTATATCACACTAATCAAAGTTACTGTTTATTTTCGGGTAATTAAGAATTGTATTAAGAATAGCAATTATGCGTTATATTTTAGTTTACGATCCAAAAAAAAAGTAAAAAAAAACAAGCGAAATGTACGGACTAGAAGGCTTTTATTCTGTTAATATATAAATAAAACAAAAATATATATATGAAAAAAAATGTACAAGAAATGTTGTTTTTTTTTTTTATTCATACATCCTTCCTCCCAACAAACATAACACTAACTTTACGGGATTTTTTGAGTGAACGAGAAACCGAATTTTTTCCTTCAAGAAATCGATTTAGTAGAGACAACTTGATCGCATATTGTTAACTTACAAATTCAAATATATTTGTATATCATTCCATTAACTCGTTGAACGTTATGGGGGTCACCGATGACCGGCGAAGCCAAAATTACTAGAAACCCATAATTCGAGTAAATTTCAGTATTTTTAAATTTTTCAATTTATCATCGTTACTACAATGATGTGAAGAAAGTAATGCAACGATAGAACACACAAAAATAGTTTAATTTATATATATAGCATCTATGCTTAAATATTATGAGCTTATATTGCTGTAAATTCATGTTGGCGCTCTGGGTAAGCCATATAAAATTAGTGTGGTGTTCAACCTGTTAATAAAATTGAGGAAAAGTTGCTGGAAAATAATAGCAACTGTTTCCGTTAATTTCACTAGTGAAATCTCAAATACGTCAAATTGACATGTCCCGTAAACCCAGTGTTAACATTGTTCCGTGGTTCCGGATGGTGTTACGTTTAATTACTCCGAGGTAGCCCCTGGTAAGACGATACAAGAACGTTTATTACAGCAGCGAGAACATGGAATCGTGACGTGTGATTTTTCGTCTGACGAAACGTGATTCCAAAAATATGTTTCAAGGCGAGGATGAAACAAACGGCCAGGGAAATTGAGTCGCGACCGTCTGTCTTGTTTTGCGGTTTAGACAGATTTTCGGAAGAGCGGATAATTTACACCCTTCCTTTACATCCTCGCTGTCGATTTCGGGCCACCAATTAAGCGTAAAATTAACAAACATTTTGGCCGACTTGCTCCTTCGAAAGGTTTCAGCTTTCTGGCAATAAAACATATCGCAGAACCTGCGAGAGGAGTGTCGTCTGGGTAACGTGATCTTTACAGACACACCTACCAGTCCTTTCAACACACTTTCTCTCTCTCTCGTCACGCTTTTCACGAATGAATGCAAATTCATCATGCCACGTGTGCGTGTGTATGCATATATAAAATTCGATATTATTATCACATGTGTGTGTGTGTCTTGTTTTAGAATTTTGCATTGTATCGTGTTGAAAAATAAATATGATTGCAAAATGAAACGTGATATAAATAGATTTCGATTTGGAATTAATCCTATGCTAATAAGTGTGGTTCGAATTTATACAGACGAATCTCATCGCTTTGAGCCAGAAGTATCAAACAAATTTCTGCGGTTGTATTCCGCTGGTTCGTATAATCGCAGCCAAATTTCACATCTGTCAGCAGTATCTTGTATCACTTGATCATCCCTATCATCGTTCGGTTAATACACGCGATTGTGCGTCTAATAATCTCATTAAATGTACGGCCAATTGTACACCGAGAGAGCGCCACATGGATGACAGAATTTGTCGCATCGTAGGACTTTATGTGGATCTGTAAGGATCTAGAGGATTGAGAACGCTAGCTGTGATCTAATAATATATTCAACTTGATCGATTTTTCATTGTTTCTCGGTAAATATAAATGTGAGAGGAATTTGTCAGTAATGCTTGTAAGATATATGAATTATAATAAATCAGAATTTTGTTGAAATTTGTGTTTTAATATTGTGACCTTATAACAAATTCAACTCGATCGATTTCTCATCTTCCTTAATAAATACAAATTGAGAACAATTTTCCAATAATACTTGTAACGTACACGAGTTCTGTTAAATAACAATTTTATTGCAATTTATGCACATCGTTATTTTTCTCCTCCTTCAACGTAATACGATTACGATCAGCAAAACACTGAAAACGAAGGAAAAAAAATAGAAAAGAAAACGTCATTTAGTATACGTGACGTTTGCAAAGATGAAATTAAGTTCGACACGACGAAAGATTTTGTAGAATCCGTCTTCGATACGAGCGTAACAGATGGAAAATTGATATCAAATCACGCCTCGTCTTCTGTCAAGACGATTATTAAATAGCGTTTCATGGCGGTGACAGAAATTTATGGATACCTCATTACCACCGTTTAGTGACTGCTACCGTCGCGCTGTACGAGATCATTAGGGGCTCCTTCCAGAAACGCACGTGCTTGCCAAGAACCGCCCAAACCGGGACAGGATTGGCTGAACGTGCAATGACGTCATGAGCACGTGGCTTTTCGACACCGCCTCGAGGAACGAAGAATTTGACTTGGCTGCCAAAAAAAAAAAAAAAGAATATTGTTGGACATCGCGAGCAACCCCGACAAACAGTCGCTGGTTTCGACTCTAATCCCGCGAACGGATCACAGAGTTTCTATGAATGATCCGGAATCGATCGAGTACTTGTTACTTTTCTCTACATCAACCGATCATTAGTATCGTTCTTATTACTCGTTTCCATTCGACTAAAAGTCACGATGTTTCGTTAATTTCTCAATTAACTACACTTAAAATCCATCGTTCGAATAAAGTAGTGCTTGTGGACGCGATTAGTGATAAGCTTAGTGAAGATGTGCAGTGAATTTTGAAAGAATCAGCAAAGACAAGTTGAAATATCGAGGAGGATATCTAATCGTATGGTGTTGTAAAATCTGAATGATAACGTGGAATATCTCGGGTCAGGAGGGATTTTAGGATGTCGGAGGAACGTGTGAAAACGTCTGAAACTACCAAAGAATCGAGCGAATTCGTCGGAAGTCCAAAAATATGCTCGTTCAGTATCGAAAGTCTTTTAGCGCCAAGTAAGAAGACCGTCGAAGAAGAAATTCGCGTGACCATTCAGGCCGAAACGTATTTGCACGGTCATGAATGTAAGTTGAATGAAAAATTGCATTTTTACTCGTGAGGAATCAACGAGAAGTTTGTTAAATGATATTCATTTGTACAGCGAACGACTCGGAAGGAAGGAAACTGGTAGCGCCAGATTCCTCGATGTCCATGACAGAGGAAATCGAATTCGACGATACCGATATGGTTTGTTCTACTTCGCCTGAAGCGGAAATGTGCTATGGTAAGTCGAATAAACATTAAAAAAAAAAACACACACACACTTTTCACATTGTTAAAAATGGATATCAATGCTTCTAAGACAAAAAAAAGAGAAGATATTTTAACGATTATAAAAAGGTTCCATTTCGACTCTGTTCGAATGATTAATCATTAATATAAAAGAGGAGAAGTCAACGTTAAAGTTGCTACATTTAAAAAAAAAAGACACCGTTTCAGCAGATTTGCACAGAATGATTTAATAAATTATACAGCTGCTATACACTTGTGTTTGTTTCGTTCAATTACACAGTTAGTAAAAGCGTATCGAGTAAAAACGCAGATACGAACGGCTCCGTGAAAGATTTCGATCAATCGCTCGTGAACAATGAAGTTCCTTCACCGGGAAAGAAAAGAAAAAAGAGAAAAATACAATTTGATATATCGTAAGACAATTGTCTCCTACGTATTTACGTTTCTTCAGATGATACGTATTAAGAAATATTTCGTTTGTACGGTAGAGAATCAAATATTATCGGTTCGCTCTTAAAATAGTATCGCGCGAATCATTTGCAAATACAAGGATCACTCTTTTTTAGCATGTTAATCACTCGGCAAACTAACCGCTGTTTGAACGTTAATTATCCCGCCATTGTCGACAAAATTTCTCATTAAATCCCGTGTAAACAATCACCGTTTGAGACGTTTCGCAAAAAGAGAAAAAAGAAATCTGCGAGCAACGAGCAATATTCCAGGTACGTTTACGCGAAACAACGTGTCGCGGATTATTACACGCCGGTGTAATAACCGGGCAAATTGTCTCCACTTCGCTCGTATATTGTTACAAACGTGAAAGGGAGCGATTGTTACAGAAAACCACACCGACTTCCCTTCACGTGGCAACGAATTCGTAAGTTCGCGCGGAGGACCGTTGCCCCGTGAGTTTGATCCATTACTTCCTGCAGGGTCCACGCCCACTCAATGTTCCTGCTCCTCGTCCACTATTTATCTGTCTCCTGCTAATTCTGCCATGGAAATGCAGCAAAATGTACCCTCGCGACTGGTACCTAGTACAGAATGAAGAAAAAAAAAAAAAGAGGAAGGAAAAGGGACACCATAAACGAGTGTTTCTCGACAGTTGTTCCGATTCGATCTGTGTTCGAACCGGCAAGGATGATCATTAACCCTCTATGGTCCCCTATATTTTCGCAATTTCGTTCCAGCTAGTCCGTGATATATTCACAATTCTATTTTATCTTATTTTTCACGCATATTTTCTTTATTATGCACTTATATAATTATAATAGCGTCGACTCATGTTCGACATAGAATTGCAAAAGTTTGGAAAAATTTTTTAACAGATCCATTATAAAAATAAATTCCATTATCGTTAAGGAACTATTGCCATGTTTCTGGCAACTTGCGAATACCGTCGCGAAGATTTCTCTTCGAACGGCAAAGAATTTATCTCTACCAGTTTCTTTTCTCTTCTTTGCAACTCGAATTTTCGCAATTTCGTTCCAGGTAGTTCGCGATATATTCGTAACTTTATTTTATTTCATTTTACACATATATTTTCTTGATTATACGTTTATACTTGTATGTTTTATCGTATAATTATAATCGCTTTGACGTCGAGTCACATTCGACGTAGGATTTGCTGGAACGAAATAGGACTGTAAAGGGTTAATATAGAAATTCCACGTGTAATTTATTCCTCGATCAAGAGTATCATCTGTAGCGTCCAATTTATATTGAATATTTGATAGATAATACACGATTGATGCGATTAATCATTAATTCCTGTATGATTTACGACAAGTGTGATTTACGATCAGCCATCGACGCACGGTTCAGCCCGCGATTTGATTCTATCAGGAGAGTTTTACATTCTCGACGACTAATTTCCAAGCAAGGGACCTCATCGTGCTTGATTTACACGGCATAATGGGCGCCGCGATAAATTCGAGATCTAAGGAAAGGACAATTCTCGTTTGCGCCGTGCATTTCGACTGAGATATGTGGGACGTCGCGTCCAACTACAAAGCCGTCAACGCGACGCGTAAATCTTTGCAAAAGCAGCCTCGCGAACGAGTAAAGTCGTCCAAAATCTGTGCCTCCACTTTTGAACAGCACCAACTTTTTTGATTTTCTAACTAGTCGTTTGTTTTATAGTTCAATCGTGTTTATCGTGTATTACACGCCTCGTTTTAACTATTCATAGCTGTTTATCATCTTCGTTTGAATTCTACATCGTACCGAACATATGCGATCGAACAATTTCTTTTTTTCCCGCGCGATCAATCAGAGCTAATTGTTACACGATCTTCAGAGAACGATGTTTTCAAATCATAACAAAAGGGGACCGAGCGATCTGTCTATCTTCCTAAAACCATCCAATCGGTCCAACATCGCGGAGCGCGGATTAATTATCCTGCTAGTTGGCCACGAGTGTGAAATCGTGCAACGCCGAACGAATGAAAATTAGCCACGCTTTATCGCGCATTTCTACCCGTGCTCTCGCCATTCATCACCGAATAATTAGGAGACAAGTTCACCGTGGCTCGCGGCAATTAGGTAAACTAGAGGGCGTGGTGTTCTATTTCGGCGACGCTCGCGGTGCTTCTTCTCGACGGGTTCCGGCCGCACGCTTCTTCACGCTTTCAAGCATCCTTTTTGCACCGTTCGCTCTCCACGCCAACCCTTTCCTCCCTCTTCCTCTTCTTCTTCCACTTCGTACAGCTCGTTCGTCAATGCAACCGAGTCAGAAAGTCGACGACAAATGAGCCGCGCGAGAGAATCACGGGCAGCACCCTAACGAAAATATTCTCTTCTTCCGTTCGTACGAACGTTTCCGGTTGAGGAAAGATGGAAACAAAAAAAAAACAAATTGTGTCTTGAGTAAAGACGCAATGGAAAATTTTCCATGGAATGAAATTGTACGTTGAAACTTCATTTTTTTTTTTTCAGTTTTCGATTAGATGTAACACATCTCGAGACATTGTATCCAATGGAACAGTTGCGAGAGTTGTAAATCTAAAATGTAAACACGTGGAACTAGTAGGAGTTTGATATTATTATCTGACGAGTATACTGTTTCTCAGCATTCGAGTTGGAATCCTTCCTGAATTTACACGTGCACAAGCGTGCAGAAGCGCACGACGTTGGTTCCACGTCGAGTGAATTAGAGGCGGTACGGTTTTAGCCGACGACTCTGTAGTACAGGCAGAAGAGAAGTCTCGAAAAACGCGCGAGAAACGCGACAATTACGTCGCCATCTGACAATTAGTAGCCGGTAAACGACGCTCCGCGGTCCTGGTAACCACGCCGCAAATACTTTTTTCGAGATATTTATTGCTCTACCGGCTGCAAGGGTCGCTTAAACTCGATCCATTCTGCCGGTGAACGAGGAAGCTTTTCGTCCATCGATTTATCGATGCCAAAATAACCGATCCGCTTCACATTTGACGACGTGATAGATGAGTTCCTCTTGTCACTACGGAATATTTCTCCGGACCATTCAGTAATATCAAATTCTAATTATATTCCAAGCTTGTGAAAGTCCTTTCGAGCACACCTACATGGCAAACTTTATTTTTAATTATTATCAAATGGTCGAGAGGTTGATAAAACTTTCAACATCTGAGGTTTCAGTAGAAATGACGTTTATTAATTAATATCAAAGTTCAATTATATTCCAAGCTTGTGAAAGTCCTTTCGAACTCATCTACATCTTATTTTTCATTATTATTAAATGGATAATGAGTTAATGAAACTTTCAACATTTGAGGTTTCACAGAAATAATGTTTATTAATTAAATTTGTATTGATGGCTTATGTCTTTAATTAAAAAAAGAAGATACTGTGCATTCCTAGCCGTGAGAAAGTCCTCGAAAACTTTTTCACTTCAATTTCGTTTCGAAACTCTTCTTCAACTAACAAATTATCAGTGGAGTTTCATTTTCATCTATACTTCACTTTCATACATAAAATACTTAGAAAATTGCTATCTTGCTTTTGACTAATTCTGAAAATTTGGTGAGATCCGCCATTTTGTACGCAACAATCTAATAAAACACATTCGCATACAGCTTCTTCGACTTCCAATGTGAACTCTTTCACTCTTCAACAGTAATTCACGAAGGAATGCATTTATAAACTTTAAATTAACACAAATTCGAAACTTTTCAACGGTTGAGTAACCACTTCACTGCACAAACTGTCAGAACTTCGTCATTTCACGACCCAATAACTTAAAATAGTAGATTGTTCGACTTTATTCCGCGTGAATCTTCGTCTAACCGCTGTACTTTCGAAAAGGTGATAAAACGCCGAGTATAACACCATGAACACGTTATGGTATCACCGTGTCACGAGTATACTCTTTTTCTTTCTTCAAAGTAGCAGACATACATATATTCAGCCGGTGAAGCGTCTTGCTGCCACGGTTTTTCGTCGGATGACGAATGGGCAGATAATTAGAAGATGATCCCCGCTGCTTAGACCGTGGTCCTGTTACCCAGTCGACTAAAAGAGACCCCAAAGACATTCCTCATGGGCGAGGCGCGACGTCTTGTACCAGCGGCTTGTAAGCCCGGGATAAATATAAATATAAACAACTTCGACGGGCCAAAAAAACAAGAAAGAAAGAAAGAAAAGGGTTTCGAGATTGATGAGGAAAGAAATCTTACGGGGGTAATTGGGCTTTAAGGTCTCTGAGGAAGAAAGAAAAGGGAAAACAGAAAAACAGAGAAACAGAAAGAGAGAGAGAGAGAGAGAGAGAGAGAGAGAGAGAGAGAGAGAGAAAGAGAGAGAAGGTGCTTGTTCACGGTAGTCTCGATCTCATTTAAAGGCAATTAAAATGAAACCTCGTCACGGCGCATAAAACACTATTTTACTCATTAATGATAGGCCTTTGTCATCGCGTCGGTTGTTTAAATCTAGTTCCGCTGATTCCCGATCAAAACACCGAATACAATGTTATACTTTATAATTTGCGGTTGGTCTGCTGTTTAATCTCACCTGACACGCGTGTTATTAGAGCTCATTTAATTACGACGCGTTTTCATTCCATTTAATCGCGGTGAAGTAACGCGAGCGATGGCGTCGCGCAATTATTCGATAATTACACGATAAGGAAACGTTGTTTAATTATCATTCTTCGTGCCGATGTGCACTTCGTCGTTTATATATGAATATAATATTGTACACGCGTACGTGGGATATGGCGTAATCCTGTTTTCTCTCTTTTCTTCTTTCTTTTTTTGTAATTTTCTTCTTTCTCTAATCTTTCTATCTTTCTTCCTTCTTTTTTTTTCTCAACGGTGTTACCAGAGGCGTGTACCAGCAGCAGCGGTGCTAACTCCACGACAGGTGTGGATAGAGAGGTTCATGAAAAAAGTGACAGCGCCATTAGCGATGACGAAAGAAAGAAGAGGCCTCGAACCGCGTTCACCGCGGCCCAAATTAAGTCATTGGAAGCGGAATTCGAGAGGAACAAATACCTGAGTGTGGCGAAGAGGTTACAGCTAAGCAAGACTCTCAAGCTGACCGAGACACAGGTAATGCGTTACATAATTTATACGTCATTATTCATTCTAAACAGCTACGCGAGAGAAAATGATCTCATTCATGTTGTACCGTTCCAACCACGTGTGAGAGAGAAAAGTTATCCCATTATATGTATATCACGATAACGAGAGGAATCACGATGGTGTACCGCTAACAAGATTACCTCGTGATTAAAGGGAAACACATTTCGCGGAAGTCACTTCGAACATGATGCCCCATCGTGCATACAACGATAAATCGCGATAACGTCCGTGACTTCCGGGGACACCTGAAATAGTTCAAGTTCCTTGTAGCCTGAGTTCTACAAAATCAACCGAGAATTATGACTCTGAAGGCCACCATATGTGTAGGCGCCACACGATGGCGCCATGAGGGGAAGATCGCCCTTTAGAACCAATTAGCACTTGTACGCCCTTTCTTCTCGCTCGTAGAAGGGAAGAAAACACAGCTCGCTGAATCCTTTCGCGGAAATCTTTAATTAATCATCGTCGTTCATATATATATGTGTATGTTCTATTTCTCATTATCTCTTTATCTTTTTCTATCTCTCATTAATATTTGGGCATCTCTTAAAACAGAATAACTTTCTCTTGAATTGCGTTAAATGACGTCAGCTTTCTTTTCGAGAAGTTTAAAGGATTAGGATAAGGACGTGGCTCCCGATCAATTACGACATTTTCAACATTTATTTCACATATAACCTAGTAAACTAATCCTTCTAACTTCTCAAGAAAAGAACTCACGCCATTTGTTCAAATTTTTAAAAAATTATTCTGTTTTAAACGAGGATGCAGATATTAACGAGAATGATTTTTAATACTTTTTTCTGAATTTTTCTCTAACTTGTGTCTAACATTGTCTACATTAATTTCTGCTGCTATTCATGGTGCAGACGTTCGCCTGTTACGTTTGCTCATGGTTTCGAGGTATCGATATTCTGTATTGGTGGTTTTTCGAAGCCTGTCTGATCTTTTCTTCGAACATAAATTCTCCCCATCACGGTACATCGAAAATTTCGTTTTTGTTGCAATTCATCCTTTATCAAAATTGTAGAACATACTTATGATCGAGAGTTCCACCTGAAAATTCAATCGCGTTTTGCACTCAGGACACTAGCGCCACGAGCCCCAAACGAGCAACTTAATTCTCCACTTAATTCTTTTCCACGCAATTTCCATTCTACCGTCTAATATTATCCGCGAAGTTCTCGAAGTGTAAGCTCTCACTCGAAGATTTAGATAATCCACCCGTTAACTGCACAAAGTTGTAAAATAGATTGCGACAGTTACATAATTCTCCCATTTACTTTATAGCGCTGCGGTGCACAGGACCGTGCGGGTTATTACGTCGCTTTAAACTAATTAATTTACGATAACGCCCCAGATATTTTCTGTTCGGTATGGATTGCAAGAAGATGGCTCCCTTGAGAGTCTGAGCAATGTTGCGAGTGTATAGTAATTGCCAGAACGGTAGAAATATCGCGCAGCAATGTGAACGAGGCAGATAATTATCTTCGCGATCACAGCTAAAGGGAAGGATGATCAGACGACGGATCAGAGGGAAGAAGGAGACGTGTCGTGGTGCAGACATAACTGTCACAATATTTCTCGTAGTTAACGAGCCAGCTCCGGGGGAGTCTCCCTTCTTCTTCTTGCTACGCTGTTCCTACGGATTCGTGCGTTATACCGTTTCCAGCAGCATGCCACAAGAACCAAAAGCATCCCGGGGACAACGGATGCTTCGAGGCGACGGACCGAAGAGGCGTCGATTTTTTAATTAGGATATATTACCGCTTTGAACATTCTGAATCCGGTTTAGGCTCGTTCCCCTCTTCAGGAAATTTCGGGAGAAATCGTGTCCAAGATGCTGACATCATTTTCTTTCTTTCCTTTTTTTTTCTCCTACGTCGCTCTTCACGTTTTTGCTTTTTTTTCTCTATACGGTTAAGCTCGATCCAATTCTCCATGTGAAACAGTTCAATCTTATTCAGTTTTTCATGTTATTCTTTAATGATCATTCTTCTTGGAATTTATTTGCTATAGAAAAAAATGAGTATATGTTGGACAGTAGCTTGCGAAGCTTGCAATTTCACACGTGATGGCAAAAAGCTTTGCAAGCGCCTCGGTAGCGCAGTAGGTAGCGCGTAAGTCTCATAATCTTAAGGTCGTGAGTTCGATCCTCACCCGGGGCAAATATTTTTGCTTCTGAACGGAAGATATAATTCAGAGATCGTATTATATTATTTTTCTACTTGTAGACTAATTTTACAACTAATTTACTCTAAAATCTACATGTCCTGCTAGAAATACTTTTCGTATTTTTTAATCAATTTTTTCCCCCCGGTTGTCTCTGTTCACAGATTAAAATTTGGTTCCAAAACAGGCGTACAAAGTGGAAAAGGAAGTACACGAATGACGTAGAACTACTGGCGCAACAGTACTATTCTAGTTTGGGGATTCCTGCACCCCGACCAATTTTCGTGGAAGATCGTCTATGGTGAATATCGTCTTTTTTATTTTTATTTTGTTTATTTTCGTACAAATGCGACTTTGTTTAAAGGGAGAAATATTCCACAGGTTTTTCAATTACCCGACACAATTGCAACCAGGAGCACCGATTTTTCCACAGCATTTAGCGACCGTTCCTCTACCACCTGCTTTACCTATCGTACAACCATTGCCAAGCAATTTAACCATGGGTCAACAGACTTCGATTTTTCAAAATATCCCCACGAGCAACCCGACGTATCATTTAAGCCAAAGGTTGGATTTCAGGCATCAGGATTCTTAGATGTAAGAACTGACAGTGTTCGTGGCTAATCGATGACTCGATAAATAACATTATCGTACGGGATTGAATCATTGAGAATTGAAATTACATGTGATACGAATTTTTGGAATTTTTAAGCACTAAAGAAGGGAGGATTCTTTTGATTAACCTTTGTATTATCTCGATAGCCAATGATACCGAAATGGAACCAAAGATTGCGCGAAATATTGCGTATATTGAAAGAATAAATGATAAGACATCCGAGTATTTATAATTAAATATGGGTAAGTGTGTAAAAAAGAAAAAGAAACAGGAAACAGTAAGGATTTTTGTATTTGCATTTATTATAGGAAGGTACAATATATACAGTGAATAATTTTTATAACAACGCCCCTCTGTTTTTAACGAGAAAAACTAACAAATATATTTTTATCTCTAAACGATATACATTGATATGGTGTTAATAAATATTAGAATAATCCTTCCTTGTATGTTATTATAAAAGATATGAACCAATAAATTATTTATTGTCTGTACAATAGATATAGAGACCTAGAGGATCTGAAAGTGGTGGAATATTTATTATAGAGTTGAGGGAGAGAGAACTTTGCTGACTCCCAAGATCTTCTCATCATGTGCTGCTTGATCTTGTATAATTTTCGCATATTTCTCATTGTCCTGCAAATCTTCTTCGTCCAACATTTCCTGCATTCTCTGTTTATAGCTATAATCATATAATGCACGATATCCTGTCTTACTGGAACTTGTCACACAAAAATTTTCATTAACCCTTTGACTATTATTCACGCCTATAGACGTTTCGGAAGTTGGACTTATTAATTTTATTTATCGCGCGCTTCCATTTCAGTTTAACGAAAGAAATTTTACACTTTTACAAAATTCAAAAATTATTAATTTTTCAACTTTCGAAGACAATTTGGACAAATTTCATTAGTAAAAATTGAACATCTACCTTTTTACTAAAATCGGCCGTAGCGAAAGGGTTAATCAGGCTACCTTAAAGCTATACTTACATATCACTGTCTGGATTGTTTTCCTGATTCCTACATTTCTCCAACTTTTTTTCCAAAGCCCTTACCACATCCCTTGAGGGAGGTTCTACACACTTAGCCATAGATCTTATTTCTATAATATATATTTCCCTACTTAGTTACCATGTATCATAGAAATATTCTTAGATGATATAAATGAAAAGGGAACATATATTTACTTCTTACTGCTTCTATTATACACCCTAAATGTTCCTTAGAGAATAGGATATCAGTCACATAATTATCCAGATTAGCAGAGGCTCTAGATGCAGCATGTAATGTTGCAGCTAATGCAACCTGGCTTGGTGCATACAGTAAAACACTATCTGTTAAGAATACCCTTTCTAAGAATTCATCTATGTATGGCCTCAGCCTTTCTGGATTTTCCAAAGAGGTATACCTTGTCTAAAAGTATACAGAATCAATTTCTCTGAATATTACACATTGATACTGATACAAAGGTATTGATGATATACCTTGATATCTATTATCAATCCCTCAACAGGCCTAAATGGATTATGCACTGTTAAGTTGTAATTTAGTTGCTGCATAAGGAGCAACTCATTATTAAGAATAATGTCAGATGCCTTTTCTCTATCCCCTTTAATGTTTGCAACAAATTGATATATGGAAACATTGAATTCCTCTACCTAAAATAAACTATTGTAACAAACTGCCAAGATCTATGAACAAAACTAACTGGGGAAAGGGCAATTACTTTGCAAGCCAGGTAGACACATGTGACTAAGATTTCTTTGGGGTGATAATCCATAACGCTATTTCTGAGGTAGAATCTTTTGAAATAGTGCAATGCAGTTGCCACTGTAGCACGTGGCATGGAAGGAGTGAAACGCCGACAGAAATCCCTCAATTGTAGTTCATAGAAACGGAGTAACGTGCGTTCCTCTGTGTGAGAGAGGAAATGTTCCTCTCTTTCCTCTGGCTTTTGCAAAATGCACATGTCACATTAAAATTAAAAAAAAAAAAATGCAACAAGTACGACACTCGACAAAATCAATTATAAATAAAAGTGTGTAACGACAAATCAAATAAAAAATCAAGTGAACACATGAAAATATAAAGCAGTGCACGCGTATATCGACGCGCTTTAATTTATCGATAGAGGTAAACATGCACATAACCTATAAAATTTCGTAGTTAACACAGAAATCGTCCTTATGTACTCGAAAATAGATCGTACGATAAGAAAACGCATTGAAAAATTAACGTACAAAAAGAAATCGCCAATCTATTGTTAAGAACAACACAATTTACCGTCATATTCGCGCCATGCCTCGCGATAAACTCTGCGTTCGTTTTTTCTCTTAGCGCAGTCAAGTCATTTTCATCGCTAAACATCCAGTATCTTTTTTGCGAACTCTGTGGAAACATTGTCGCTCCACCTTTGACGAGTACTATCAAAAACCGAAACGTTCGAAACCAAGATTCAAAATTGACATTTACACGAGAAAAGACAAACGGTAAACAACGCTGAACGTTCGAGACGGTACACATATGTGAAGCTTCGAACTATATACTAAAGAGGGCAGCATTGAGTGCACTTTGGTGCATCTTCATGTCGATATAGTCACGAACTACACAATGGGACGTTACGCGACTGTTTCGCGGGAAAAGTTTTGCTCGTGAGGAAATTAAGAAGTCACTCGGCTAAATGGAACGTTCGTCTGTTTTTAAGAAACGTTAGTAGAGAGCCCATTAGTGCTTCTATTTCTTTTTATACGAAGAAAATACTTCAGTCATACGAATGAAACCATTAACAAGCGCACCATACTATCGCACTTGGCATTCATGTCTAATGCAGATGCGACTAATGACAGGATACGCGGGGAGCAATTAAAGCAGGTAATAATCGGATAAATCAGGTAATGATCCTATTTCTAATTACATGCTACCGTTGTTTCACTTATCTTTCACGCTCTTTATTCATCTACCGTCGAAATCGTATTAGAGAATAGATATTATGTACGAATAACATGCTCGCAGCATGCTTTTAACCTCAATCGATGATTCGCATCGTACCTTCCTTGTTCGTATAATCGTGTACCGTTTTTAATCAACGATTTTGGTAACTAATTAACTCTTTGCACTCGAACCTTTTGTACTGAAGTTGAATTTTTCTTAGTTTCCTTTTAGCACAATTACTTGTGTCTGTAAATTAAAATTCGCAAAATGCAACGGTTACAATTTACAGCTACTTGTAATTCTCTAGTTTTTCTCATCGTTTCTGAACTTATTATTTCGTTACTAATTCCGTCATCGAAGACAGACTAATGTACAAAGTAATAATTTTAATTAAACACAATGCTGCATTATGGCGTGCATATACACGAACCATTCGAAATGTAAAGAGAAAAAACAGCTGTTTAAGAAAGAAGTAGTTATTAATCGCCAATCGCTATATCAAACCAAGTGGTGATTGAGAGTCACCTCTCGAATGGAAAGGGTTAACGAGTGTTAGTGTCTGAAGATCTGTGCAACGTTAGAAGAAAGAACAAAGGAATGTGAGAAAACTAGTGCAATAGAATGAAGATACACGATCATCGATGAAAGTACAACGATATGGACTTGAAATTTTCTGTTCTCGAGTGCTGGCGATCGCGAAAGTTATCGCAGAGAGATACGAGCTGGTGAATACAACAGAGGTTAGAGTTTTCGGTAAAAGGGATCATATTTTCTGGTAACGTGATTGTACGTGCCAGTAATAAACAAGATCGGCGAATGGTTGATAGAGGGTCAGAGGTGGGGGTCCAATTTTAATATGTACGCCCCCGCAAGCGGTTGCACGTCGGATCTGAGGAGGCGTTCCTACGACCCTTTGTCAACCGACGACGCCGCTGCATCTTATCACGATCAAGCCTTGGGATCTCCCATTCTGCTCTTCTACCTCGTTCGAGCCCTCGAGGCCATCCCGGTGCTGCCGCTTGTTCAAGCAAAGACGTTGCCTCGATGTCTCGGTGGCTATAACTTTCTACTTTTTGCACATTGATTTATGATTCTTTATGCTACGCGACGCGATACGTCGTCGTTGTGGTACAGGATCTCTGGAAATTTAGCGAACCATTTGCAACGTTGTATCCGAAACGATCTGAGATCTCCCGATAAAGGAACTTTCTTGAAATTTCCATGTTCTTGAATTTATTCTTACATAAATAACGCTTTCACGTGTGCGAATCGAGGCAATGTTCTGCGGTTGATTTGTGAAGATCAGAATCATTTGTGAAAAGGCGCGAGTTTCGAATTTCAACGTGAAAATGTTCTTTTTGTAGCGATGGAAAAATTTCTCTTTCCTTTGTTTTCTTTTTACGATTCAATTTCCACGGATGGTACTCGAGAAGTTTCATTTTCGAGGAAATCTGCCACGGGAAACGATATGGCACCGAAAGTGAAGTACATCCGCCATTAATCTAATATTGCGGTTGCCGCCGCCCTCGACTTCGCGTGCTGCACCCTCCCGCGTTAAAGCTCGCTCCCTTCGTACAAATACAAACACCAACACATCGTCGTTGTGGACAAGCACTAATGCATCTTTTACTTGTACGTGAAACACGGAGAAAAGGAGAGCCAATCGACTCCGGTTTGTTGGTAACGATAATGCAAAATCAATGTCTGGCACGATGTACGAGGTGTGACGGGTAAAGTGGATTATCTTCTCACCCTTTCACCTCGATGGTTCACCGCAATCAAGAAGAAAGTTCTATCAAACTGTGGTTCCTTCTCTATGGAAGAAGGAATTTTTCTGAGTTTTCTAAATCCTCAGCGTCACTGGCCAACCATTTTAACTCTTCGATTATTCACCAAAGCAACCAAATGTGATGAAAAAATGTAAAAAATGTAACAAATGTTTAATCACCGTCGAAACTGAGTTTTATCATTTTCCAACACCCATCACTGTGACACTGTGATACGAAAGGATTTAACACTGAAAGTGTTAACCACCACAGCTAACACCACGTTCACGCCTCTTTTTTTTTTTCGATCGTTTTACCATTGTATCTTCTAAATCGACTACATTTCCATCGGCAGATATCGGACAATTGCATTGAACAAACGGTGCAATTCATAGTTTCGAAGTTGTTTCGACGAACAATGCGTACGAATGCATATGGATCACGTATACATATTCGTTTCTCTTTTGTATGCGTGACCTAGTGTATCGCATGACCGTTAGCATGCCGTGGTATCGTCGTCGGTTAACCCGCAAAAAGCGGTATCACGCCTGCTTCTAACACTCTACGTCTGATCGGGCCAAGTATCTTGCACGCAAGCCTTCGGCGATCGAAACCTTCTCGTGTGTTGTTGTGCTCGTCATGATGGACGTACTGTTTGCATATTATATGAAGCCTGTGGTCGCTACTCTTCTTTTTCTCGCCTAAAAGTGCCCACCATTAAGCTGACAATGTTCCTGAAACGATGTTACTCGAGGAACTGTGATTGATTCGCTTCGTAAGTCAAACGAAGCGTGGTGTAAGTTGACTGCAATAAATGTAGTTGATGATAATAGTAGATATACGTTCCTTTTTCTTTATTCAAACGTGTGATCAATTTTTTCCATAAGGAATTCTATGTACAGAGCGTTTGAAATAAAAGTTACTTCGAGAAAACTGTTTTTTTCTTTTAAGACACCTTTTTGAAGACATAAGTCATGAGGCACATACTAATTTGAGCTTTATATTAAAGAAAATGATTATTTATCGATTACTTGCATCGAATATAACTTTCGAAAGGTAGATAGTCAATTTTTAGATGCAATTTAGCTCTCCATTTTGTTGCGACTATTCCAAATAACTTACAAAATTATTACCCACAATTCTCCTTCTCAATGAGATGGTGTATGATTTTATAATATTCAAATAATGCTCCTGTCTCATTTTTCCGTTGATTTTTTGTTAAATCTCCCACAGTGTTTTCTTCAAACCACCCCCAAATCATAATGAACTGCCTTCTACGTTTCACAGTGGGCGCAACACAGTCTGGCGGCAAGTTTTTGTGCCAAAAACTGATATATGAACTTCATTATAAATATTTCAGTTTTCTTTTAATATTAATTACAATAAAATACCAGCCTCTTTGTACATAATTTTAATCAATAGAACGGTTCACGTGGAAATAAGTAACCAAATCTTTCATCTAAACTTAAGGTGTCCCATAACTTACAGACGAGAGTGTACACGCAAACGATAATCTAAATGCGCAATAAGCGTAAAGAATGCAGTGCACTGTGTTCATTAACGATGTCCTGTCAACGTGTGACCAAAAATTTAAAAAAATAAAAATAAAAAAGGAATACAGAGGGGAAAAAATATACAGAATCCATATATTTCGGCTTCTTTAATTATTTAATGGAGTCTCGGATTCGTGTTAACAGGCAGTATATCACTGTACGCGGCGGTGCATTATCTACTATCGGATGTCTCGGATAATGTGCGTTCACTAGTCTGTGAAATGATTATACACATCGCGGTGTACGAAACTAAATTTACCAGAGAGACGTGGTTACGTAACAAATCATAAATCTCGCAGTCAGCGAGCGTACATAGCTGGAAAATCATGGCACACCGAGCCACTCGTTGCAATTGCTCTTACATTCGTGTTGTACACTCTCATTCATAAGTATTAAAACACTTATCAAAATACGAAACGAACTTAACCGTTCGTTATAAAATAAATTAAGATCCTCGACGAAAAAACAAAAGCAAAATTATTTATTTTCATATCATGTATAAATGTAATTTATATCGATATGACACATTCCATACGAATGTAACAGATATTATAATAACTTATGAACACCGTTGTACCTATACGTTCAACGTGTATCTACGTGAGTACATCTGTAAATCGCGTATCATACGTAACACAATCTGATAGTGTCCACGGCGACGTTGGTGCTCGTCCTAACGTTACGTTCATCGATGATCTGTCATATGAGTCATGGTGTTTATCGCGGATTACTACAATTTATCATGGCTGCCGTGGGCCTCGAATCGTAACAAAGTCTCTCGACCATTTTTTACTTTGGTTGGAGCTGGTGAACAGGATCGCTTCGTTGTTTCAACGCGGCATTCTGCTCTTTAAAGTGATCTTCGAAGTGTGCCTGGTTACGAGTTGCGACGATTATTCACCAAACGAAACGTGTGTGTGTGTATGTATGTGTGCGTATGCAAAGGAGCACGATTGTAATTTACAAGATAAATATATGTATAGAAAGCATGGGATAAGGAAAAGTTGTCGTCCGACGGCCAGCAAACCAGAGACGACCAATTCTGTTTTCGTTTTTTTTTCTCATTTTTTCGACGAATATTAAATCGCGATGCGAAATTACGATCACGCAGCAAAACGGTTGTTCGAGATGTGTATCGAGATATACATCGAGGTGATCGCGCGAACGGAACGTTGCTTCTGAACCAATTATCGTCTTTCAAATATCCACAGAAGCATCGTGAAAGGCTCCGGGCATCGGGGATGCAAATAACACGCTTGTTGGAGATCGAGCGTAGCGACAATATTCGATCGACAGTATGCGTAACCCATGTATCTTAACAGACGAATCATTAATTAACGATCCTATGCTAATTGCCGCTGAATAATGCGGACAAATCGTTTCGTTTAGGCACAACATCAGAGGAACATTTTTATCCTCTGATCGAGGATTAGCATCTCTTCAAATTCAGCAATTGTATTTATTGTAGTAGTTATTTATTTAATATAACATCTCATGTATAATGCCATTGAATGTACTTTAAAATAAAGCACTGTGTATTAGATTGCCTTCTCTACTTTTCGTTTTATTTCCCTTTGAAGTTCTATCATTCTTATTGAAAGACCCTATGTGTACTCCTTTAGCAATCAATAGATTAACCAGTGGTTGCAAGAAAAATTGTACAAAGTGTGATCGTTGTTAAACGATAAAAGAGCAACACGGTGAACGGAACAAAGCAAACTGAAACGGACGCGGAGGGTGGAACGGAAGAGCGAAGTCTCTGAAAAGACGGCTGCTCAAGCGCAACCTTCGCCCCCGGCGGGACCACGGCCAACGAAAGGAACACGCGTTGAACAATAAAGAAGCATCCAGTGTAGAAGAGGAACACGGTGGAAAACGAAGGAGAAAGTAACGGGAGAAAGAAAGAGCCATGGCAACGCTCTTGGTTGTATACGGTATAATTACAGAGGGCAGAGCAGTGGCTAGACCCACTGCAGCAACTTATCGTTGCCTAAGGCAACGGTATACTCGAAATCGGCGGGACTCGATCCTGTTGCGACTTGGTCCTAATTCGTATTCGTGCCCCGGGTGTAGCAGATAGTATACGTCTCGAAAAACGGCGGAAGGACTGGCAGGAATCTCCTATGCTACGCCCTATCCACTCTTTCTACCCTTCTCTCTCTCTCTCTCTCCCCTATCTACCGTTTTCTTCTTATCTCGTTTTAGCAATGCAAATGACTGACGGTGAACAGTACAAAAACCCCGGGATGTTCTATGAAATTCCTGGGAAACGTCATTTAGTTCACTATTATGTATGCAAAATGTGAACCATTGTGATCTTGTCCACAAGTGTGTTAATAATTCATCAGTTCTGCAGGATGGGAAGTGGTCACAAGGAGCATTATGAAAGATGATCGTGTTCCTCTTTTCTATTCCTTTTTTTTTTTTCCTTTCTTGTCCCCCGATATAAAACGTAAGAGATCCATGGGTAATTTTATTTTTACCCTTAATACGAGAGGAGTAGCGACCTCGAATCCTCTAATTTCGGTTAGCCGCGGCCACCGATAATTAACGACCATAATCAGGGGGGGCCTGAGTCGTCCACGTGACGCAACGTAACGAAACGTAACACGGCGCTTCGAAAAAGCCCCTACGGGTGAGGCGTGTGCATTAAGATGAATGTACACCTACCCACATTGCGTCTGTGTGTATATAATTGTTACGTGTGCCGTGTGTCGCGTATCAACGTGTGCGACGACGGAGAAAGAAGAGGCAAGAAAAAGTGTGCTGGTGCTTATCAGATTGCACTAATTAGTTTATGACTAAGAAACATAGAAAAAGAAAAAAAAAAGGAGAAGATACGCGACAGTGTTTAAACTAACCGATTGTCATTTACCACACGGAATAACGGCTCGTGATAAATTACACAGCTGTATCTTATTCTATTGCAGTTATTAACTAACGTCAGTGCTAACGAAGGTTAAGCAAACTAAAGTCTAATTAGAAATTTGGAAGAAAAGTCTAATGTGAACGGTCGCCATCGTTATTTCACGAGCTCACGAAGGATCGCTTTTACAGCGGTGAGTTAGCGCATGTCTAAATATTTTGTTCTTCTAATTACACGGTGCACGGTTGCGCCATAAATGGAAGACGACAACCTTGTGCCAGGCTGCGTGAGAGACTTCGGAGCGCGATTACGTTTCGCGGTCTCGGCTTGCGTGCAGTTCCTTTTTCTTTTTCTTTCTTTTCCCGTGTGCTGTGCGCAACACGGAAAGGAAAGTGTTCCCCGAATGCGACAGAATAATGCAGCTCCCGTTCGTCCTGTGCGAACGTCGAGTGCAAGAGGATTCAAAAGGGAACTTAATAGAAGGGATTACCATTTAAATGGAAAGAATTGGACGTACAGCTACCTTAACTGAAATTAACACGGGTATCTTATCTTAATCTTCGCCTGTGCTTATTTATCTTTTTAATTTCACATGAAGAAAGTATTGTACTCCATAGTGAAATGTATGAAGGGTGATTTCTATTGATAGAAGTACCAAAGTTGTTCCTTGTTTCTTTTATTTATTTATTTTTTTTATTTTTGAGACGAGAAGTGACGTATACTCGTTCACCAGTACTGTACGCACCTCGTGAGCAAAGATTATCCACTTTTGCGGTAATTTGTGGCTGCCGATGCGCACGTTGTATCGCGCAAGATGGCCGCTGACTCGCGATCGCTGATTGGCGATGGCGGGGCGGGTTATTTGAGCGGCGGTTGGTGGTTTCAGCACAGGCTGGTGCGAGTAATTTTGATCGTGATTATACTAATTTCATAGTATGCCCCTTCTCGGTGGCTTAAGCATTGGGCGAGTTCACACGAGCAGCAGTACAGGGCAAAGTGTTACCGGTGCTAGCGAAATCGAACGTCATTTGTAGCTTTACCATTCGACGTGCGTCAAAGTGAATCCTCCTGGCATATTTAGTGAGAATCGAAGGATTCGTGAGAAATATCACCGAGGTAAGTGTATTAATATATCGTACCTATTACAAATAGCGACCACTAGTCAGAGTTTCAGCTTTGAACGAACGCACGAATACGCGCACGCGATAAACGTGTCACGATCCTTGAATCGCGATTACTTTTTATAAGCTTACGTATGTACGGTGAATTGCCACGCTTGATGTCGCTACTGTACGTTGCAAACTTGCCTAATGTCGCGGCACATTGGTCACGATTGCAAAATGTGATGGGACATTTTTTTCTTTTTCTTTTATTTAAATGCATTCTTTTTCATTTCTCTTTTTTCCTCCCTCCGTGGCGAGAGACAGAGAGAAAAGATACGCTGAGCGTGTGAAACCGCCTCAGCTATTGCTATTAACGTCAGCTATATTGAACCATAATTGTCCCGTGTTGTTAGTGCGGAGTATTCACGGGCAAAAGGCCCCCGTTTTGCTTTCCTCTTTTCCCGCCCCTCTTCTTCTTCCCTTTCTGGTCTCTAACATTTTCTATCCTCGTCACCTTCTCCATTGCTCCCTCTTCTCGCTGTCTCTGTCACTCTTGAACGCTCATTGCCTCTCTCCTCCCCATGGCCAGCGAACGGAGCATCGCTGCTACCAGCGGTGGGGGCTAAATTACCACAATTTTGTACTTTTTATACCGCGAGGGAAAAAAAAGAGGATAATTTTTGGTGGAAACGCAACAATTTTATCGGCCGTTGTTATGTGAGATCAGTTGGTGTCTACTGCCGCTGCGCGTTACACCTGCCTGTCTCGTGTGCTCCGCTCTTCACTGTGCGTCAAACAGTTTCTCCTCTCCCTTTGTCACCTTATTTCCCTCCCTAAAAGTGTTCGGTATTGTTGAAATTCTTTAGGCAAACACGCCTGTGTCCCGTCTTGTTACTATCAAGATTCATTTATATCGCCGCCATTTTGACGACCTTGGCTAAGGTTTCTGTTTCATTTGTACTTTTCTTTTTACTCCTCGTTTGTCTGAACGAAAGTGACGATAAATAATTCGGTGTGTATGTGAAAGTGTAACTTCAGATGTTCTCTCGAAGTACCGTATGCATTTACTATTTTAGATCCAAGGATCTTTCAAGCAAATGGTTTAGTGTGTGTTAAAATGTACAGTGTGAATGTGAACGGCCGCCATTTTGGTGAACACAGATCTCACCCCCGAAGATTGCTGAACACAGTGTTAATTGTGGCAAGATACACGTTTGTGCCACAAATATAAAATTTTCTCGTTCTTTACGAAACGATTTTCTCCGAGGGAAAGTGAGAACATTATGGAAATTTCACTTGTCGATCACGTGAGTGTTGAGAGAGATCGTATTCGGCGTAGCAAGTGGATTATTCGGTAAAATCGAAACTTCCAACAGACACGGTATCGTTAACAAATGTATCGGAATAATTAATAACACGCGATAGCTGATATTTCGAGGGTGATATAAAAGACTGACCGGTGCAATTTATATTCCTAACTGCTAACTACTGCAAAAGAAGAAAAGAGAGAGAGAGAAAAAGAAAACAACGACAACGTTCTCTCTGTCGTTTTGCTTTATCCTCCAGATAAATTCTTCTACTCCTCCAACATGCCGCAGGCACAGACATCACTGTCACGGGAGATTTATACTCCTTGAAAACCACATGCTTGCACGGGCGTACAATGCTGCTCACTTTCTGCATAAAATACTTGTTCCTTTATTTATCTATCCGTCGCTTTGCTTTCTTTCAAGCCCAACCGTGTCTTAGAGTATACTCGATGTTTATGCTTCAACAAATAGACCGATCTCGTATTCGAACGAACCTTTTTCAACAAGAATCACACAGAAAACAATCCTCCGTACCTAATAAAACAGAAATTTTCCAAGCCACAATTTGCATCGTACAATGATGCAATTTTATCATACAAAAACTGCTGTCGATCGACAAATTGGAAAGCAGAAGAGGAGAGGGAGATTTCTCGCGGTTCTCCGTGGTAGATCGTAGAAATTGGCGAAGCCGTCGGATCCTTATTGATGCCATGGATATCTATCGCTCCCGGGCTTGCTGGACCAACGTTGAAAAAGAGGGGAGAGGGAGGCAATAAAAACGCAAGGGCGAAAAGGACGGAGGTAAATAACGGTGGAGAAGGCGTGGTTGGCGCGATGCGGCGCCCTCAAAGCACGATCGCCCCTCGAGGGTACACCTTTTAAGAGTTCGAGGATCGAGGACCGTCGAAACTGGGAGCCCTGAAGATAAGATCCTCCTAGTTATCGAATGGACTCCCGTTCACGATCGATGTACCTACCCATGAACCCATCCACACACATGCTTTTTGATATTCCCGCAGGCTAACCTGAGATCCATCCCATCTTTCCATTTCGTTCTGTCTCGATAATGTAGCCTTGATCATCTACAAGGACGATTCTTCCTAAAATCGTTTAGTCTACGTTCCTGTAGCTATTTTCGATCGGAGCTAGATTCTTCTACACTTGCGTCCGACGGTTAAAAGTTACTTTTTTAGATAGTCGTTTCTCACGTGGAAGTTTATTTAAGAGGGAAATTCAAAGGGGAAATTAGATTGTTCGTTGAGTAAAAACATCATTATGTTCTGCTTCCACGAAAGGATGCTCGGTTATTTTTTGAGCGAAACACTGGTACAAATGAGTATCTTGGAATCAGACCAGCCGCAACAGGCCACTAACGACGATACGATGATCCCCGTACCGTGGAAACAAAGAGCAAGATGCAAGAATGAAGGAACATACATCGTTTAAGACGACGGTAATTACAGACTCTGTTCTATCTTGCGGGACAGCCGCGGCAGATGTGGATAATGATAGCCTAAATGTGCCGATGTGTCCGGTTTCAAGGAAGACGCGCTCGGGTTTCTAGGATTCTGACCTCGTCGATCGGAATTTCGTTTCGGCCGATAATCGATACAAATAGAAAGAAAAAAAACGAAAGAAGAACGAATGAAAGAAAGAGGATCAATTTGAAATGAGAAGATCGTGAAAAATGAATTTTCTTAAGTAAATCGCAAATTGCAACGAAATTCGTTCGACGAGAAATTTCGTAGATTTGTCGAAAATTTTTATATTTTACGATGAAGTAAAAGTTCATGGATTTTCTCTTAGAGTGTTCACAATCAACTCTGTCCACAAGGACGAAGATCCGTCGTTCAACTTGGACCCGACCCGCCCTGCATCTTCTGCAGTCTCTAATTACCAAGAATTTTACGAGCCGCATGCCCACTTCTGTCATTTGTTTGTTCAAACATGCCGGAAGCCTCGGCTAATTGATTATCTGCTAATTTGTAAGGCTGGTTGCTTAGAGAATGACGAGGATCATCTATGCGACGGCTTCTGGTACCGCGTGCTTTCCCTTTACAAGCCATTCTACTGACTCATTCCTGTCACGCTTATGTTTTCTTATTTATTTAACAAATACACGGTTGTACAACTATTTAAAAAATACAAAACGGGTTTAACAAAGAGAAAAGAACATTCTATGGGCGAAATTAATTTTGTTTTGCTCTGTTTATGGCTGGAATTATTGTAGTTGTGCTTTCGTTACATCTTTTGCAAAATTCTACGTGCAGTTTTTCAATTTTTAATGCTTAGGTAGAGAATTGTTTAAAGATTTGATAATGTCGTTTCGAAGTTCGATTACCATGCAAAGACTGTGGATTATTAATGACTAATTTTAGTATTTACTCTAGAACCTTCGTTCTAATGTTAAACTTTTCCTTTTAACGATTCCAGCTAATTTTCTCGCCGAACGTAATATTTGACATTTTCACGCCTATTCCACTTTTACAATTAAAGTCAACGGAGATAAAAGGATTAATTAGATTCGGTGTTAGGGCAAGTTAAAAGTTCTTTCTCGTTAATAGACCGTCGGTAGTAGTTCTGCGTGAGAGCGGAGGGGGTTTTAATGTTTACCCTCGTCTTGTTCGTGGATTGGATAATTGTATCAAACTTGATCTGATGGGGACAACGTAATTCGAGGTTGTTGAGCGCAATCTTTGCACCATACTCTAATCGTGACAAAACAATAGATTTCTGCCTCATAATTCGCTCGGGCAACACTTTGCTATATAATAACGCAACCTTATCGATTCCGTAATTGCACGCGGCTTTGTTTCATCGTCAATTGTCCCAATTCCATACTTCACTGTAAAACAGGAGATTCAATGAAACGTAAAAATTTTCAAATGGAAACTCGAACATTCCAAGCATTCCACAATTAATTCTTAACAGATTTAGCTTCGTACTACTCAGACCAATACCTCCAAAACTCGTTGCTACATCTTCCTTTTCCAAAATATTCCTACATCTTCGCTAAAAAAGGATCATTCCCCCAAGTGATCACTTTGCAGTGATCACACAGGCGCGAAAGCTAACACGTTGCAATCTCTACAAGCTAGTTGGAGGCAATTTGGTCAACGCTCGATATTCGAAACGTGAAGTGTCTCAGAGGTCCACTTTCGAGGTCACACAGCCGGCTGTCTTTTTCGCGGTGGATCATAGAATGGAGCAGTGGATCGCATAAGCCAAAACTACACGGGGCCCAGGACCGCGTAATAACACGGCAGCACGAAACAAACCGACGAATTAGGTACTATCGGGTTCTGCGAAAGCGGTCGACAGACGGACGTAGCTGGACGAACGAAAACGAAACGAACGGACGGACGGATGGACAGACAGCTAGCGCAAAAGGGTCTCAACGTGGTGAAGAACGAGGAACTGTTGGGAGGGCGAGGAGGAGGAAAGGAAGAGTTTCGGGGATGGGTGAGGGAAGGGAAGCCTCGAAAGGGCCTGGCCTCGTGCAATTACGGGGCCCTGGCAAACCCCGACATTATCCCCAATTATCCGTGTGCGTTTTGAGGTTAGGTTTTCGGGGCCCCTCCGGGCGAAAGAGCCGCGCGAGAGAGCCACCGCGAGGCATCGCGACCGAAACGTCCAAGTAAAACCCCTGAAGAAACAGGAGACAAAGAGGAAGAGATGTGTATCTGAAGGTGAAAAAACAAAAAATAAAATAAAAGAGGGGAGAGTTTTTAGTGTGTATACGAAGGAACGATCTATTATATGGCGTCTGGCGTCAGACACAAATCGATCCGTAGGCACGTTTCAGGTTTATCTGGGTTGTTGTTGTATGCTTTCTCGCGGGACCGCACGACCGCAAGGCATGCGACCAATTCGCCCGTGAAGGGGTTGATGCATGGTTATTTCCGTGACCGCAGATCGGACAACGGGCGATGCAATCACGACGGTTTCGAAGGAGGTCGAGAGAGGTAATGAGTCGGCAGGTGGAAACCGTTAGAGATGAGTTTTCGCGATCGAAAGGTCGCTTTCGTTTCTGGTATGTTGTATATATTCTTGGTGGAACGAGGTTTCTGTCTTGGTGTAATGAGTTTGCAATGAAGCAATCACTCGATTAACAGTACTACACATGAATGACATCAGACTATAACGACTGCAAATGTACAGAATGATCAAACTTGTCGGAGCGTAAGAAACATTACTCTGAGAAACAGCAGCAAACATTCACTTAGTAAAGTTACTTGACACACTTATTTTAAAGACATTGGTAGATGTTTTATGATACTTTGGAAAGATTTATCATCCAAACGCAACGCCTAGATGACAGAACTGTGCAATATTCACAAGTCATGTCATTTCAAATGAAATAAGTTTTAGCAGAAGGTACTACAATTTTAATCATGGACAGATATACGTTGCAGCAACTTATATTATTCAAATTTGTTATAGATAATGTAGAATAACAAGTGTCACTTGCAAACAAACAATTCAGTATCATCTATTAAATTTTATGTACAATCTTTTCCACTGATCCAATAGATCAACGTTAAATCTGACGCAGTTGAATGTGCCGAGCTGTTAAGTGGAGGACAGCGTTTACGGTACATTAGACGGTAAAACGTAAGCAGCGTTCACTGAAGTTTCACGATTAACGCGTAAAGAAACGTTCGCCGTGTGTAATTAGAAATACCCTTGGCGGTACGTGATACCTAGGCATTAGCTGATCCATCGAAGCGAAAGCGAAACCGAATAATATATTCATAACAACCCGGGCGAAACATTCTAACCACGGTATAGTTTACCCTAGGCTAACGGAACAGCTTGCTTTCATTTCGAAGGGCGTAGTTCTTCGCGGTATCTGCTAACCTTTCACTGATCGTTCAGCGTGATCTAAAGTACACTCTGTGGAAGGAGGAAAGGGCGAGGGAACGTTGGTTACGATGAAAATAGGGCAGTTTCGAGGACTCGGGCCGGACCTCGTGTCGGTTGGCGTGCTCGAAAAGATTTACAGTCTCCGCACCGGAAAGGGTACCGAGAGGGCGGTTGGTGGAAGAATGGTTTCCGGCGATAGCTTCTAGCTTTAGAAGGCTACACCTACACTCTGGTCGATACGCGTGCCAGCTCGAAATAGCGGTGATAACTTAGCCAGGCTGAGGTATCACGTGAATCTCGAACAATGATAATATTCCTTCTGTAAAAAAAGAAGAAAAAAAAGGAAGAATCATTGTTTTGCAACATCTTCAAAATTTCACTAATAAACACACGGTCTCGCAGAAGTAATTTCAACCTTTCTACAGAATCTTCCAATAGGAGAACTTTACGTTGCATTACACGTTCCACATTGCTTCGAAATATATCATACTCCCCAGAATTGTTAATAAAAATTGTTGATACGCTATCAGTCTTGTCAATCACCTTTAAAATGTTGCATAGAAGCAACTAATTTTCAATTGTTTTGTACCTTTTCACCACCATTATCGTCCAATTAATTTCTAAACGCAAGTTTGGGCAACATTGGTCTCTGGAGACTGACAGTATCAAATTTGAAAGAATAAATCTTATTCGATAGAAAATTTTGTATAATCTGAAAAGATACGCTTGAATTTCTTCAATGAAAATTTAAAACAGAGATAAGGTTTGCTTTTTCTGTGCGCTTGAGAGCTTTCCTAAATAGAATTTGAACAGAATATATTTTGTTGAAGTTATTTATATGATATCATAGTTCACATAAAATGCCACAGAATGTACTTTAAAATAAAATAGCAAGTACTAGATTATCTTTCGTACTTTTCGTTCCATTTCAATTCAAAGTTCTATCAGTCTTATTGGAAGACCCTACATAATACCTCGAATCACGTGTCAAGCACCATCCACGCATATGCACGATATAATTCGCCATTGCATCGTGAAGTTTACCACCTTCTGAATACAAATTTCATAATGATATGCGAAATGTCTGCGATATTCACAGTCTGTTGCGTGGCTCCACCTGGCGTACAAAATGAAATAAAGCACCAGCTGACCGATACACCTAACATTATTATATCCCTTCGAATATATACTTTTTCCGAAACGATCAGACTTCTGAATTACATTCTTTCCCTTGTGCACTTGACATTGACATTCGGTTCCCTTCTACACGCTTGTTCTATCGTCTCTGGGTTGAATGCAACACGAACGTCATTCCTCTCGAACGTACAGAAAAAAAAAAAAAAAACGAGAAATTCTATTTGTCCAAGGAAATTGCTACCTGTTTTCTTACAGTTACTTCCCACGTGATAGACGTTTTAACGATGTATATCTAGGAAAGTAAGTTCGATAAATTGCTTAGGTTCCCGAACGGTAAAAATGGCATGCGGAGTTTCTTCTTTTTTCCGTAACTCTTTAAAGAGAGAACTTTATATTTCTACCCCTTCGCGATGGGTATTATATTGAAGTACCCAAGTCAGTTGAAACGTGGCTGATTTCTCACGCGAATTTCCGCATGCAGAAGTAGTCGCGGGTTAGGGCTTTGCTTCGGCGGACGCGTGTGTAGCTTTCGAAATATCACGTTTGCCCCGCTCTATAGTTCGGTGCCTATCAATCACTTGGCGCATGGTCCGGCAATAAGACTTCTCGAAGGAGGGAGCTATTATCCTGCCAGACTCTGTTGATGCACGACCTCCAAGCCGACGCTGGACCTTAAGCTCCTGCTGAACGATCGGCCTCTGCACGAAAATTCCGCGACTGCATACAAACCGGCAGGAATAAAATGGTGACCAGTTAGAGGAACCTGTATGCTTCGCCGTTCGTCGAGATACGCGCTTATCTTGAATCTTCTAAAACGTCTATCCTACTATTGTCATTTATAATTTTGAAAAAAGAAAATGTTCGTTGAATTCATCAAGAGAAGAAGGCACTGTGAACGATCCGGTGAAGTACAAAGGTACGAGCATGAAAATGTAATGGCGCGTATAAATCACGGATCGATGAAAAAGTAATGTACGCAACCAGTCGAAAGAAGAGGGGGAAAAGGAGAGAATTACGACGCCAGGAAGCTGTACGTCCGTGTTTTATCTCGGACAGGCTGGTATAATGAAAAATCGAGCAGTCTACATATAAGTTAAGACCTTCTCGAGACAGATCGGGCTCGTTCGCCTCGTGAATATTCATTAAACGCGGTGCACAATAGTAGGGGTTGAAGATATCGGGCAAGGAGAGAAATTCCCTCTTATCGATGTGGTTTCTTTACGAGGTTTTTCATTTTATAAGAGAAAGAATGTTCGAGTGATCTTTTTTATGAAAAAGTAGAGTGGAATTAAAATTGATACCTAACGAAGGAAACCTAAAATTGAAACCTAACACTGTTAAGTGAGATAAAGGGAAAACTCGGAATGAGAAATTACGAGGATACATCTCGAATGTGTTCCGCAATGAGACTAATGAAATTATCGAAAGTGTGAGAGGAGATTAACCCCGGGAACGCGAAGTTGGATCGCGTGATTCGTGAATTCCCTCGCGGTCAGGCTTAGCCTTCGTTACGTTCTTCCATTCGTGACAACCGAGGATGCGTGTATACTCCGCGATATGTATAAAAATATTATCGAAGTAATGTCTGTTCATGTTATATACGCCGAACACCGCGTAATACGCACGCCACTGTATACGTGCATCGAACTTTTCCTCCCCTGTGAATTCGTAGATGCCTGAGTAACACGCGATATCAAAGGATGAGGAGAAGATACGAACTTCTGCAATTCTCAGCTCTCCTCATCCTTGTACTTTTCAATATTAGCACGAGTATAAATTTAATTCCAATTTCCACTGCCTGGGCAAAATCAGCAAATGATTCTCTGATTCGATTCGCAAAAAATTACATTTTGCACCACTGACTCACACTCTTTAGTCAGAAATTTGACTAACATTATCCTGCAAACATCTGTTCCCTAGTTTAACCCTTTGAGTGCCACGAACCTTTGCAAAAATTCAGTCAAAGAGTTCCAAGTGGCACAATCGCGTTTCTTTCGTTTCTCCTTTTTTTTTTCTTCATTTTATTACTTCTAATTTTTGATAAATAAGACAATTTTCTTCGGCCACGCATTGACAAAATTCAAATGTACTATTAATTCGAGTATACACATCGATTAGCTGACACTTTCAAGCACCGAATAGGAAAACCTGACACTCAAACGATTAAATCTTCCACTTAGAGAATAAATCGATCTCTGTCAATTAAACCGATTAAATAAAATTCTGTGAATGAGTTAGGAAAGCCATTCCAGAGATTTAATCGATGCTACGATGTTTAGAATAATTTATATATTACTTTATTCATCGCGAAACTGTTCGAATAGAATACTGATACCTATGAAAAGGTTCTTATCTATTGGAACATCAAAAGATAGGTAACACATGATCCACATAGAGGGATAACGTAACTCGTGTCCCTTAAAATGTGCCACGATAGATTTGGGGTGGGTGTAATCGCTTACGAAATGACATGCAAATGCAATGGGCATCCAAGGCGAGCCTGGTTTTTCAGGGCGTTACCCTCGGAAATTCTGGTCGGTTGGTTGGTCGATGGTGAACGTTGAGGGCGGCGCATCTGTCGGCGGAAGATTTATATCCCGAGGCCGAGGTTCCTCCACAGACTTAACCGTTCACGATGTTACCTGCGCCAGGCACGCCAGTAGAAAATACTTTCGAGTATTGTTCGACCCTATTTGCTGTATCAATAATTCAAGTACCCGGTCATTAACTAATTGAAATCACTTGGTAAATGAATGGATTTGGGAAACGTCGTTTTTTTCATACAATCACTGAGACATTTGCATCGTTTCTTTTCCATATAATTAACACATTACTTACTGTATGTGAATTAAGCGGATTTATACAACAGATCGATCATTTCGAAGCTTGAATCATCGACAATATCGGGAAATGTGTGAAATAAGAATGATTAATAACAGTATGCAAATAGCTAAAGTAATAAAATAATTTTGTATTCACTTGTTAATAAGTTTTCTGCTACTGAATTTAAGGTTTAAGAAAGAAACCGATTTGTAAGCTGCTGATTTATCGTAATTTTAAAATTTAGATTTTCTAAGTACTATCAGATATTTTTTCCTAATTTAACCCTTTTGCTCTTTGCATAAGATACCTATGTATCGTTAAAAATACTATGAGAAAAGCAGAAGAATGTAAGGATTATTAAAAAAAAGTTCCTCGTAGCAATTTTTTTTGAGGTATCTAAATGAAATTTTCACAGTAGCTAGAAATTGAATCAGAAATATGATCAATCAGTTATGTACAGTAGATCTCGTTAAATTTAAGGTACCGGTTAATCTGAACAGGCTTTTATTTGGCACGGATTAGGTATAGTACATTTTTATTCAATATTCGTGATATCCGCTTTAACGAAAATCACGCAATAACGTGGATCCAGTGTACAATGTGTTCCATATAAAATACATATGTATTTTTTATCATTAACCACTGCATTTACATGATACTTCGCTTAATTGGGGCAGCCTAAAACATCTTCTTTCTATTATTTTTGCTTACACACTTAATATCTATATTTTTATCAATTTTACATAGTGGAATTTATGCTTGCACCTGTGCACAGGTAATGTGTATTAAATACACTAAACCATGCATTTCGTATAATGCATTACACGTAGATAATACCAATCTATCACGCGTATACGTGTTAATCGAACCAAACAACGTTAGAACCGACGTGTCCAAAATAACCAGAATCCACCGTATTTTTTTATTAACGAAGAAGAATGAACGAGGAATTATGGAGGATAATAGTGATACGCGAGAAGATAAGATTCATCTGACCGTCTGATAGAATAGCAACGACGATAATCAGCTACCTCTACGACCATGACGCCGAGGTTACCGCGAGACCAGACTCTCAAAATGGAGGACTTGGCTTGGCCACGGCGAGAAAACGATGCGCTGCGGCGCGATTATACTCGGCCGCGAGGGCCGTCCGGTCTATCAAAACCCGCTCGGCCATACATCAATGCCATCTATACGTATAATTTCGATGTCGACTGCCGCTCGTTTTATTTGCCGCGTGCAAAAGCGAAGGCGTACGCAGCACGGTTTGAGGTTAGGTTGACCAGCATTGATGGTGTACCATGCTTTTAGCGATTCCGTTCCATTCTGCCAAGCTTGCCAGCAAAACAATACATTTAAAACCACGAAAATCATAATTTCAAACAATATATATGTATAAATAACACACGTTACGAAGGATGAACCCTTTAACAGGCTAATAGAATTATGAATTACGGTTAAATAATATTTTTTAATAACCATATCATGTGTGATCAGTTTTTAAGCACGAGGTACACAACTCTACAGTATTACAAATAATATCTCGTTTCTTCCTAATTTTTTTCCGAAAAATCTCTCTCGATCTAAACTGTTCGATGCTTCGACACACTGCCTGACTCTCACTCAGGATAAACCATAATCTTAAGAACTAAATACGATAACGCGTAACACGAGTAAATCGTGTGTACCTAATTCAGCGCATCTTCTTGTTAGTGTACCGATATTGGCACACGATAAATCGTTAGTTAACGTAGCCGAGAAACGCTAAAGAAGATGCACGGTATTATTGGCAGTTAAATGACACGGTATTATCCGAAGGTAATAAATGTCACAATGCAGCGTAATGACTCTGTAATTTTGGTCACTTAGCCGACGTTATACCTTCAGTTATAGACATGCGAGCAGGGCACGTTGTCGATCTTCATTTAACAGCGTGGTAACAGGTTGAACAGATAACGCGCGATATTTATTGCATTTTCCACTTAGATACGTACTGTGTACACCGATGTATCTTACTCATCGTCCAGTATTTTCGTAATCCATCATGTTGGACGAGAATATATACATGTATACATGGTCTTGTTTCACGGTAATCCTCTGGTTCGTATCAACACGGGTTAGGGACCCGTAGTTTTTAAGGTCGCTCTTTTATTGCATGCCTTCGTATTTCTTTCTCAGCCTGCTTTCTCAAGCTGACACTTAGGAATTAACAGATCGCTCGGTGGCAATTAAACCCCCCAAAGTCTAACTCTCTCTCCTCTTGGTCGTTGGTTCCCATGGTTGCACTATGTGCCCTGGCCTCTTGGCCCAGCGGAAAAAAAACGAACCCAGCGAAATGATGGAAACGTGGGTATTCGTGGTGGTTCACGTAGAGGAAAGAGAAAGAGAGACGAAGAGGAGAGGGAAGACATCATCGACAACCCTGTGTGTGCACCGGGGTAAGCGATGTTCCTCTCCTGGTTTGCGGCTGGGGTCGTGAGAGCAGCGAGAAAAAAAGTCCGGGTAGAAAAGAAAAAGCAGAGCAGAAAAGATACTACGCCTGTTGCGAAGGGCAATATTTACGAGAAGGGTTGGGTTCTGGCGAGTTCCAACCATGGGACGTAATTGCACCGGCAGGCTACTCTGATTTATTGGGTTATTACAGATCCTGCGTAAGAAAAGTTCGACCCGCGTGGTGTATGGATTTCTTTCGGACTCGTTCGAGTTAGCTCTGTAGCATTCAAGATGGCGGACTATTCTGTTCGTGACGCTGCAGGACCAAACTTGTTCGCCGATTATCGCGACGTTGTTACGCGGAGAATTTCTATCGATTGGTCCAACAGTCGATAAATAAACGTTGCTTATTCGGTGAACGAATTATTATGATTACTTAGAAATTCTGTATCACTGATTTGAAGTTCGAACAAGAATAGAATTGAAAATACACTTAAAACGAAACCCTTTTTTTTCTATCATGAAAGGTATTGCTGTGTTTTTAACGAGATGTAGCAAAGATTTTAAAACTTCTATAAATTATTAAAAAATGTTTATACTATGTATAATGTACATGTAGTGTACAAAAGTCGGAAAGAATTTATTTCTACATCTAATACTTTTTCACCTTTTCTCCTATTCAACCTTGGTTCGCGTCGGCTGCCATCATAGATCGCGTTATCCTTTTTTCCGGAAGAAAACCTATATTTTTCTAAAAAGCATACGCGACAAGCGATTGTACGCTTGACTGACAGTAGCGAATTTTCCTGTCGATTCCCATTATGATAATACTGTGGTAGCGTTTCTTAGAACGTCAGTTACTTGTGAGATACCATTCCATACGAATCAAGCACAAACTAATAACACAAAAAAATAGTAAAACCTTGGTATACTATATTTAAGCTTCTGGAAACAAGTATCCTTGGAAATTCGTCAAAAAGTATCCTCGAAAATTCATCAAAAATTGAACCAAATTAATTTTGGACGATCCTAGATCGATTGCCTTTGGAATTTCAGCGTTAAGCGATAAATCTCGAAACGAGCGAGCCTCGGGGCTCCGAGAAAAAACAAAACAAAAGGTATACGAAAATTGAAGAATGCGTTCTGCCAATAGATTTACGAGCCTATCGATCCTCGTAGTATTCAACTGACTGCATATCCTAGCGAGAAAATCCAACCTCTCTGTATACGTGTGTATGTATACGTGTATTATACATATACAAATGTACCTACGATTCCAGAAGAACGGTACGTTATTATAAGCCACGAGGCGTAATTGTTTCCAAGGAACCGACATGGCGAAGACCTTGCCTGGGAACGATTCGAAGTGTTAGCAGCCATCTACAGGACGTTCCATCGATAGTGCCACTAGTCACGACTACGTTGACCGAATCTAATCTACCAAGTCTGTATGCACAGAAACCACGGGGAAACTCTTTAGATTTCTGTCGACTTACTGTCGGCATATATACACCGGCATAAAAGCGGCGTATGAATAAACTTTCTGGAATAAACGTGCACCGTGGCGAACGTGTGTCGGCATAGATCGAGATTAGATAAACTACAATCCCCCACTCCCGTGTAGGCTTGATAATCCACAGTAAAATATGGAATTGAAAATTAGAAGTAGCACTCTTTTCTCTTTTTTTCTTCCTTTTTTTCCCAACGTTTCGTGCGGCGCGTGAAAAATCGCGTGCACGCGCTCCTTCAACCATTCAGTTTCAACGAGATAGACCGTTAGAAACTGGCTTGATATCGTCCGTTCTGTTTCAGGTGTTCATCGTCCATGAGGTTCACGAAGATTCTGCGGTGAACGAAAGAAGATCTCCCCGGCTGCATGCGTTTAAACGTCAATTTCGCATTCTTGGGCTACGAAAGACGTATATACACGCTCTTTAAATTTTTTTCACACAGTTACTGTTATCTAACGTAGAATTTATCGTTACGTGTAACACAGCAATTGCAAATAACTGAATATTCACAACTACGTTTCAACGTTCGCGTGTTTCTATCGATACCGTTCAGTCTCGATTTCGGAGTTCTCGTTAAATCGCGTCGCGAATTAAATCGTACAAACTTATTCCTTCGTTGCATACGTAAATGTTTATTTATTTAAATTTCCTGATCAGTTTTATACTAATAATTGATTGAAAGAAAAGAAAACGAGAAAAGACTGACATGCAAATATTGCATCGCATATATCGACGAATGTTCCGTAGTCAAAGGGTTGATAATAAACATTGCGCGTTTCCCATTAACCAATTTGCATCATAGCGTTAAACACAACACTAACTTCACAAATTAGGGACTAATCAGGAATTAATAAATGTCGCGTATCATCATGCATTGATCAATTTTTCTTATTTTCGGTTTTGCTTAGAAATTATATATAATAATAATAATAAAAAAAAGTGAATTGTTACGCACTGAATAATAAGTGACAATCATCGTGTGCGGATCATTCCGCTTACGAATGCAAATGACGTTGATCCAGTTGACAATTTCTTTTTTTTCCTCGACGTCGTCATTTCCGGTTTACTACGTTGCTATTAATATAACGGAAGAGGCACGAGGGGGGGTTATACCAATGAATATTGAAGAAAAAGGAAGGAAGAAAATTTAGGCCGCAGAAACCCGGAATGGCGGTTGATCCGGTTTAATCTTGGCACGCCCATTAAACAGTGCATCGCGTACCTATTACATCATGATCGCACTAGATCAACGTGGTTCTATCTATAACGAACCCTATTTCTTCGCCTACCTGTGATACGTATAAGGTACAATTAAAATGGGGAAAAAATTCCTGGAAACCAGTTTCTCCGTTCGGTGAAAAGTATTTCGCTACGGGGTGGCCAAGCTAACCGAACGCCAGGGATCACGGAATGATCTCATTTAATTACTATAAGAAGTCGTACACTTGAATTTTCTATTTGTCGCCTGGTCTGTGATTTATTTATTTTCTCAAGGCGTCCAGGCTAATCGATCCTGCGGAATTAGAGGTACAAAAGATGTATGCGAAATGGATATTCGATCAGGTGTCTAATCAGGCAAATTGTTATGTTGCCGATGTAATAAAATAAACAGAAAACAGATTAGCTGGTTGTAAATTGTTATTTGAGGGAACCGGTATGCAAATTGTTGTCGATACAGTGCAATTTTGTAATCAACATCGCTCGGCGGTGTGTTGTGACGCGTTAAACTTTACGATTTAATTCGCCCATTTCTTTTTCCAACGAAATAGAAGAAAAATGGGGGAGAAATCGTACTTCTTTAACTCTTTGTAATCCAATTTTTTTTGTCGATTGCAGCTTTACTTTTAATGAGAGCAGAACAAATTTATAATTATTATAAGGACAATAATTACTGAAGAAAGAAAACGAGAGTTATAAAATGTATTAAATACACAAATTAATTCAGTGCAGTCTTTTCGTTAACTCTGAACAAATCTGTCGATTGAAAGTCGCCATATTCTTTCGAAGAAGTAATTCCTCGGTTATCTGATAAATGGAAAAGTAGTGGAAATTATTCCGAGCCTTAAAATTGTGTTCGATTTTTTCGTAAATAGATATCGAAGTTTGTGCAAAAGGCATAAAATTAATTTGCATACACAATAGAAAAGTACACCTAAGTCACGTGATGTTGTAGAGCATTAGCTAATAAATCTCGCGAATGATCATAATAGATGTTCTTTTTTACACACTGTCGTTATCTGTCTTGTTCACGTTGTGATCGTAATTTCCGCTTCTCGCTGGGAGAAAATCGATGATCGATGATTCCACGATAAACACCTTTGTGTTTCTCAGAATGGAACATTACTCGTTCGATTTGCATTCGTAGCCAGCGAGGATTGTTTCTTCGTTCCTTCTTTTTTCTTCCCCTCTTCATTTTCACGTTGTAAACAGGTCTCGTTGGTAAATCACTCCGTCGAGACCGCACGTATCGTGGCTTGATACCATATTGCTTCTTGGAAACAATTTTCTCTTTCACGTACACCAACGACTAGCGGCGTCGTATCACGCGTGGAAATAATTTATCGATTACGTACGCTATTTTATACTGTCGCGAATTTGAGAAACGACGGCCATATCGAACGTAGGAGAACAGCCAAGACACGGGGGGCACGGCCACCATTTTGAAAGATGGTGCATCCTGCAAGCTACACCGTGCAACCTACACCCACGCAGAAAAGGTAAGGCTGTTGAGAAAACTCAGACCACCACAACCACCCACGTTTCATTCCCATTGGCTGAACAGTCCTCACCCACAAGATACCACACCACCCACGGCCTACGGACCCCGTGCAGGTCACTACCAAGCCTCTACAGGGTGTCTCTAACGTTTCGAGCACTGATATTCTTCAGATTTTCTTTTAAACGACGTCGAATGAAAATAAGTCGATATGATGTAGGAATGAAAATTGTATCGCTAATTGGAGCATCTTTAAAAAGTATCAACAGCATATCAAAATAACGAGTTTAATACAGATAATCTCATTAAGAACTGTGAACCAAAAAGAGAAAGAGGAGATTTAAAAAGTATGAAGATGTATAGTCTGACAAATAAATAGAGCAAATTATCCTAACTGTTAGATCGTTGCATTTGAAATTTTGTTTCACCTCTCCTGCACTGTGCTCTAATTTTAATTCTTGAAAAAACACGAACTCGATCGGAATTAATTTTGAAATTTTCAACCCTCTATAACCCGATTTTTCTATGTTTTATGAGAATAAAAATTACAGTTGATTACAATTGTATACCTTGCATGAGAAATTAAATAAATCAATAAGATATCGATATACAGACCTAACTTTGTCAACGAAGCAAATCACGAATATTGCCTGGATTTCTAAATACATTTCTTTCCTCTCTTCACGATGCATCCTTGTAAAAGCTATTTCCCCCAAACATTGTGATCTATATCACAACGTTCCAACGTGAACTTGACCCAAGCTTTCACGTGTACCTAACCAAAAGTGAATTTGGTTGAACCGGTTGCCGGGCATGAAAATGCTAGTTACCGAAGAATGCTTCTTTTTTTCAATGCACGTGCTAGAAGCACACTTAAGCAGGATGCAATAGGAAGAGAGAAAGAGAGAGAGAGAGAGAGAGAGAGAGAGAGAGAGAGAGAGAAGATCGAAGGAGTCCTCGACACGACTTCGAGCCGGCGCTCGGATTACAGTGGGTTAGACCAGCGCTAGATTATCTCAGTGATGGTAAGTATAGGTTAGATCAGCAACTCTAGCCCATCTTGCGGCCATACCAGGAGCATTGCTTCCCCGAACACGTAAGTCCCGCACTCTCGGGGCAAGCCGAGCCACGCGATAATTCATGGAACTTTATGCGCACCTCGTGTAATGCCAGTTCCTGCTTTTTTTATCCTTTTCGGTCGTCATGACGCGGCATAGTGAGCCACGGTGTGCTGCACGAGCCTTAAGAATCGCATGGGTGGTACTTTTCAAGGTGAACTGCCGTTGAAAATCCGTGAGCAGAAAAGACTGGCTTGGCCGAGTGTGCTTGATTTTACTTTAGCTACTATACACAACATATACATACACCCATTTAGTTTTAGGTTTAGGAAACACATCGATTTCAATGGTTGTATCAATTATGTAACTCCAGTAGAAAAGAATTAATTTTATATTAATACCTAATATGTACAATATTCAATATATTTTAACATTAAAAAGCTACGCAACTAATCTGTAAATAATTTAACAGTGTTAATTTAAATGTGAAAATACAGTACATACGTACAGGATTCTACAATTGAATAAACATTACTGAAATTAACGCAAATCTTTTCTCTTTCCTCTATATATAGATATATAACACTTATTTTGCTTCTTTCTCCCTTTCACGATGTTTACATATAGTGTTACGTATTTTAACGCGCGTTAATCACCGTGGTTAATTTAGTATGAATATCAGGATGAAATCATCCAGCCTATAATATACAGTAGTAGTCGTTCGAACGGTATGAAATTGCGTAACCTTTTCCGATCGTGAGAGATTAAACTCGTGGTAACTTAAATAGTAGCCAGGACTTAGATAAGATCGTGATCAACTTTTATACTTTGTTACAACTTGATTTTTTCTACGCTTTGAAAGAGAGTGAGAGAGCGAGCGAGAGAGAGATTGTCAGCAGCGCGAAATAAGAGATGAAATCTCTAACTTTGGCGGCGCCTTCTCGCATTAAAAAAGGCTACAATTTTTCTCATTCCGGGGCCACTAAATTTTACTACAATTAACGCCGCCGGCAAATTGCTACCGACGATCACAGAGATAACCTAATTACTACATAATATCAGCCAGAGTTGTTGTTACGATGTGCCATAAAAAGATAGGAGGGGGAGTTTAAGTACGGCCAGGGCTTTAGCGAGCACCGAGACGGCGAGATAATTTTTCCGCTGATTATGGGCACGTGCAATATTTCCATTAGTTGTCAATTTAGTTGTCGACGCCTGATGGACGTTACGTTCGTTGTATATACATACGTATATACGTGGCAAACCGTTCGAGGAATAATTAACAATAAATTATCCGCGGAAGCTGTTATTACGGCAGCTAATCGTGACAAATTGACCGTTATATTATTAAGTAGCTTACGGACGTTAATTGCCGTGCCCTGTGTGAATCGTTTGAACGAGAGCAAGTGGATGATCGTAAGTGAATAATGGACACTCAGCTACGATCGTTTAGAATCCTAGATTGCGCGGTGTAATTGAGATTCTTTCGATAATTAGATTCAACAGGGGTAAATAGGAAATGTAACTTGCTAAAGTTGCTCGATTCAATTGAAACTTTGTACGATTCGTAATTAATAATTAAACTCCTTTGCCTATTTAACAAAGAGTCACACTCGTAGTGTAGATTATGATCTAGATGTGACGAAAGAAAGATTATATTATACATTAACATTTTGCACGCGGGCTAAATATTGACTGCTGAAAGGCTGAGTGTCAATAGTCCTACTTGTTTATGGGGAATAGACACTCGCAAAGAAATACATTAAAAATTTAGTATATATGTAAGAAAGTCATTTTTTAAAAATATATCATATTTTTACTGAAAATCAATAGATTGATTTTAGTCAAAATCGATAGATCGAAAGTTCCGCGTTAATGCAAGATGGCGCATAATGTGTTAAATTTGCATTTTTGTTCCAACTTCAGCTTCAATTTGACCCTTTGCAGCCCTGGGTCTCGATATCACTTTTCGAAAGCGGCACTAGCTATTCTCGGAATATTTTTCATTGCATTATAATTGTATAATAATTAAAAAAAGAAAAAGTAAAGATAGAAAACAGAGTAAAATAAAATTGCAAATACAGCGCGGACCGCGAAGGGTTACGACTGAGAATTATTTATAATTATCCCGACTTTTTTCTTTTTAATTTAACGCTGCATTGGAACAGCGAATAGCCGAGGTTAATATACATAGCGATTAAAGAATCACGAGGAAGTTAGTTTATGAGCCAGTTCGTTCATTAATTATGTACATACAAGATTGACCATCGACGAATAATTTAATCAAATGTGAATAAGTTGTGAATTCATTAAAAAATCATTCGGTTGTAAAAAAAAAATGTGTAGCTTCTATTAGAATGAAGTGTACTTAAAAAAAATATGGAAATTCTCTTTGTTGAAGCAGCCTGTTCCCCATAGTCAATACTTTTCCCATGAGGATCACCGAGACGTTTCAGAAAGAACCTCTTAGAGGACGCCACGATGCACGTCTACGGTGCAAAGTTAGACAACACGTTGTCAGATGGCACATGTAGTATCGCAGAATCTACGTTCATCCTGAGACAGGTCACTTAGCCATCTATATCGAAACTACATCTCATTTTCTAACGTTACACTGGGACTGGATTACGATGAAATCAAAGAACAAACGAGCTTAATAATTTCGATCGTCGTTAATTCGACGTGCAAATGATATAACATCGAGTGAATACACGTGAACGTAGAAATTGCCATCCGTACGTTGTCGATATTAAATGAAGAAAACAAAGAAGAAAAGGAGGAAGAAAAAAAATGAAAAACAATAATGCCTTCTATTTAGCAAATGAACGGTTCTTTCGCACTCCTACCGTTATTACTTATCGTGCCGCGTATTACAGCAGAGTAACTGAAAAATTAACTCGAGTAATTTAGAGCGGCGTTTAAGTTGATCGCCACGCTCTTAACGGATCCATTACGTTATCCTTGTTAAAGTAACACGTACAGAGCGAAAACGCGTGTTCCATCGGCGCAACATGCAATCTCGAATTTAGAATTTCGATAACGCCTCGCAAAATAAGAAGAGAAAGAAGAAGAAGAAAAAAGAAAATAAAAGGAACCAACTTGCTTCCCAATATTCAAGCTCCGCATCGTTGTAGACAGTTCTGTTCTTCTACGTATGTAAGTCAGAATCGACGGGGGCCTTCCATCGACAAGGCACTCGATTTGAGTGCAAATGATTTTACAACTCCGAGGCGATTTCAATTTCTCTTCTTTTACCCCTCTCGACAAAACGCGGCGCTCTCTTGCTCGCGATTCTTCCCGTAATACGGGTCCCCCGATCAAAGTGTAGAGCCGCTCACGATCTCGCACAATCGCATATCCAAGCGAGTCGAAAGTGCGAAGCGTTTACACCGGTATTTGAACTTCGCTGATGACGGTAATCACGCTCGCTCGACGCTTCAATTGCACGTTTCGTCGGGTTTCTGCGCCTCGGTTACTTTACGATCGGGAGTAACCCAGCGGTGGTGGTCAGGATCGCGTCGTCCTTTTCATCCTCCTCGTACGAAACCGCCGAACTCTTTTCCTTTCCTCCTCTACACCGCTACCATCGAAATTATCCCCTTTCTCTCTTTCGTCTCGATGAAACAACGATAGACGCGTTCGTCGAGTGTATTATACATTTACAAAACGTTCTCCTGCCCGATATACTGTCACGAAACTGATCGATTAACGTTAAAGGGGAGGGAGATTCATGTTAGAATCAGCTTTTTTTTCTCATGTTTTTAACATCTAGTTACAAGGAGAGTTCTAAGGTAATCCGGATTGTAAATGCGTACATGGAATAAGTATAAGCTTCTCGCACGAATTATCTTGTATTTACACAGCGTTTGAAGTGGAATTATAGTTAGTAATTAGTATGAAATTACTAGTTCGGATAATGATCCGAGTGGAACGATTTCACGAGGCGCCATATAATAATAATTCGAGAAGCAGCTGTAATATGAAGTTGTTGCAGCCAGCGTTCACTTGTACTCGTACGTATATACACTATGGAATCTGTTTCTTTCTTCTCTTTATTTTTTTTTGGTCTTTTGACAAAATGGTCGAAGCTCACGGTCGAGACGTGCGTTTGAATTATAAATAAGGGAAGAGTGAGGGGGATGAGGTAATTTCGCGGGTTTACCCTGTCATTAATCGTCACCAGTGGCGGAAAATATGGCGCTTCTGGCTCTTAAGCGAGCCAACGGAAATTCTAGGATTCCCAACAACCGTGCGCGGCCACGGTTCGCATTATTCGAAGTGTTTCTATACGCGGATGAGTTATTACGGCAAATTACTATTGTTACGACTTCCATGGGCCGCGCGTTACCGTAATCTTTTTGACACGTAGCGCGACACAGGCAGCCCGCGTTTGCCTTTCAATTCACTCCTGAAATTCAAATTAGCCGCGGTTCGATGTGTGCTAGCCGTGGCGCGCTTACTTCCTGATGAGCGCGTCCGACAACTACGACAGCACGTAGGAAATCGACCTGTCAAAATATTTTTTAACCATGCGTTTCTTTTTTCTCTTTTGTCTTTTTTCTTCCCCCTCCCTTTCTTTTTTTGTCTTTCTTCCTTCTTTTTTTTTCAACCTGGTCCTCCTGTTCAATATTCCCGTGCGCGTGTGCGACAGCAATGGCCGCGATTTGCGCGTAATTTCGCGTGTCGACGATTTTCGCTCTCGTTACTGCGACCGACGTGGCAAGAGCGAACAAGGACAGTTAAAAATAACCAAGAATATTTTGTACGTATTCTGTGTATCTCTGTTGCGTGATGGATCAAGAATCTCCGTACATATGTGTATGAACACACGTATATATGACTGAGATTTGTATCTATCTACATGTTTGAAAAATATTGAAAATTTGAAGTGTACTGTTTTAAGTTTACGTGAAGAATTGAAAACGTAAGAACCAAGCTGTTTCAAAGATAATTTCCAAAAGGATGATAGACTTTTTAATAATCCATTGGAAATAATAACAGAGAGAATTACAAAACGGAATATTGTCATGCGAAAGGTAATAAGTGTTGAAGAAATACCGATTGTGACATTACATCTGTGACTACACTCGTGAGGACTCTCGAGGCGCATTTTCTCGTTATTCCATAGAGCATCGTGTTTTTCTCAGAATGGAAATTATTTCAGACGAGTTACGAAAAATTGTTTTCATCTTAAAAACTTTGTACCGAACACTGCATTCTCTGTGTCTTCACTTGACCTATATTCGTAGGTGTAAGAAGGTTTGCCAGACTACAGTCGCATTTTTAAACGTTAATAGCTAAACAGTGGAGTCTCAAAGGCGGTTTTCTTTATTTGTAATGTTTATCTTGATCCTCCCTACACCATTAATCTTCTGTATATTTATCAAAGTACTGCACATTTACATACAACACTTCTAAAATTTGCATAGAAACAGCTAACTTCCAATTATTTTGAACGATTTCGATCATCGTTCAATTAATTTCCAAGCATAAGATGTTACAAAAGAATCACGTAGAAATGCAAGTTTGACGAACCCTTATACACATCGACCTTTCGTAGTCAAAGGGTTAACCTCCTTCCTGTACACGTCTCGTTCGTAAGACTTCCCTCGAGTTTGGTCTAAGAGGAAACGGATGAAACGAGAAAAAGAAAAAAAGAAATCGAACAGAAAAGAAAGGAAAGAAAGAAAAGAGAAGGGGAACGTTCCTCTGTGGAGAAACGGTGGCGCGGCGACACGGTCGTTCCACGGTGTTCGGAAGGATGCTGCGACATTATCCTTTCCATGTAGCGACGACGAATGCGTACGAGAACCTGTGCAACACAGATGTACCTTCACTAACACGAAAAGATAGCAGCACGCATCGTCTAACAGAGCGCACCGGTTCGACCGGAATCGAAGCCTCCCGTCGAAGACCTGGCCACAAGTCCGCGGCTCGATCTCTCACGAGGAACGCGCGACCGCGTGCATGAACGTGGCACGCACACGTTAGCGCAGAGAACACGCGCGCGGAAAGTCGAAGCCAAAGCCCAGCAGTCGGTGGACGCTTTGATGTGGCCGCCGCCGCCGCTACCTTCGCCACCCTGAATACCTTTATATCTCGCTCTGACCACCTATCTTTCTCTCTTTCTCTTTCTTTCACGAATGTTCCTCTGGTCTACGTATATACATCCGTCGCTTTCTATCTTGCAAACAAGTTCGCCTGTACCCACTGGCTGGGGCTCACGACTTCGTTCCGCAATTCATCTCGGTGTCCTCGCGGACTGAACTTCACCCCCTGTCGAGACAGCTCTGAGTGTGACTCGCTCTATCCTACCGTGTGACGCGAACCATTTTCTTTATTTTCTTTTTTCACGTTCGAGGAAGATTGTAGGGAGAGAGAGAGAGAGTTAATGAGCACGGAAGGAAGTTTGGATTGAGGATTCTTGGGTTGAGAGTGATTTTCTTTTTTTTTTTGTGGGGATTTTGTTTCACGGAATTTCTGGTTCTTTGAATTGGTGTATCGTTGTTCAGTTCGTACTGTCTTATTAGTTAAATGTGTGTCGATGTGATGGAAGATTGTAACACTTTGTTGATTAAGTAATGAAGGTAGATGAAATAATTAGGATACGATTGATGTATTTGTGGATTTTGTGGTCTGCTTCGAAAGTTGATAGGCTTATTATTTTGTTTATTGAAATTACTTGCACGCTGTATGAGTGTTTAAATGTTACTAACAAAGGACCCTTTCTATGCGATAATTACCGATACTGACGAGACTTTTATATTTTACACGTATTTTTCTTTTTTCTTTATGAATAATCATCCACAGTCGAAGAATGAAAGTCGTCTTAGAGATTCAGAACAATAAACATATACGTTTGAGCTAATTTAGCGAACACTATTAGAGACAGAAGAAAGATGTACATTGACGAATTTTATATTTTTCAACGTTAACGTTCTAAGCGTCGCTCAGGAAAAATATTCGCGATCAGCAACGTTTTGTTATCTTAGATATGTGTATCACACTCGAGTACTCGAATACAAGCCGATTTTAACTTGCTCATAAAAGAATTAGTAAACGAAACACACTTGTAATCTTCAATTCTATACCTTAAAAATGAAAATTTAAAGAGCTTTAATATATTGCTGTAAAAAGAAAAAAGTACATCGTGGAGTTTATTCAATGATGTAGGACGATGATCTTTTCGTCCCAATTTCTGGATGGAGATATAGTTCGTACGGCAGAAACGGTTACGAGTCCGTATCGACACGTCGATCAAAGGAGCACGAAAGAGTGACGGAAAGCAAAATCCTCGGCGATGCCCGACGTGGCCGGAATGTGGGACGTAGAAAAAGTGGTGACGTCCCCTTTCCCCCGCTTTGGCGGTACCGATAGGAGTAGCAGGAGGATATCGCGGAGCTTGCGTTCCTGCGGGATCAGGGAAGAGGACGACTCTTGGTTCAGCACCTGTAGCACGTAACCGTGCGTCCATCTGTCCACCCGTAGCCATACGGTGGGAAGGCAAGGCCTGACTTCTTGCAGTGCAATCAATCGAGCCGCCGCCGTTGCCAGTTCCTATTCCTTCTCGTTCCCATCTTCCCTTCAACTTCATCTTTTCCGTTGGCCTACGCGTTCGATATCCTACGCTATCTATCTCAGTTGGTAGCTTTAGATACTCTTTCTATCACGATTTGATCTCGAAGTACAGAGGAATTTTGATTGTACCGCGATACCACTTTCCTCGACGTTTCTTATTTTCTGATACCAGGGATTCAAGTTGTTGGATATCTGTGATCCCGAGAATTTCAAGTACTCAGATGTTGTTCGAGACACTGGGTTTCTCGGACTATGAGGATATGAGATATTAGGCTTCTGAGACAACGGGTATGCGAGTTACTGGGTATTTGAAATACTGGGGATTTGAGTTTTGAGACATCTGAGGTACTAGGGCTTTGAGATACTAGGAATCTGAGATCCTAGGATTTTATGATATTGGGTCTCTGAGACCTAAAGGATATATGTTATTAGGCTTTTTGAGACCTCAAATATATAAAATGCTGCTGATTTGAGATTCTAGATGCCTGAAATTCTGAGAATTTATATAGCAAGTCCTTGAAACTCTAGGAATATGGATACTAAGGCTTTGAGATACCAGGGATCTAGAATATTAGATCTATGAGATATCAGACACCTGAAACATCAAGCATCTGAAATTCCAGAGATCTAGAGTATGTGGAGATTTGAGGTACTACATATCTGAGGTGTCTGAAAAACTGGACCTCTGGAATATTAAGAATCTCAGATATTAGCAAACTACCATTTTGGACTCCGGTCACATCCCACGACAATTAGACCATCTATGGATTATTAATATGGCAGTCACAATGGACAGTGGTATAATTTCATTATGGGAACGATACGGTCCACCCAGAGCCACACTCGAATAACGAACCTCGCCGTTCGAGTTTTTAGCCCGGAACCCTTATACCAGTGCACCGCGGTGCACGTAAAAGAGAGCCGGCGTGCGTGCCACGTACGAACAGAGTTACGCAAGGCTTTTTAATTTCTTTTCTTCGCGACGAACCAACGCAAAAAAAAATCTCCGTGGCCTTGACAATTCCTTGCAGAATCAACGTTCGAAATCTTTCTTTCCCATGTTTTCCTCGATCTTGCATATCGGACATATTTTTTTACGCCCTCGGTAGGGGTGCACAGTGAGGCAACAATGAGAGAGGCCATTTTCACCAGTAGTGGCAGAAATTCGTAACGCTCGAACAGGTCAAAATCTGCATACCCATGGGTCCGGTTCTCGAAATCCTAAAGGAAACAATAGACACCGAGGACGACGTTGGCGTGGAGAGAATCGAGAGTCACGCTTTCGACTTTTTCTCATCCAATTGGATTATCGTTACTTTTTCACTCTCGAGGTCGCTTACTCGAGGTTTAGTGCCTTTAATTCTTCTTTTTTCTCCTGATCTGCTTCGATAGGAAGATAGAGAGAAGAGTGAGAGAGAAGTGATATTACCATGAAGATCGTTTGTAATCTCGAAGATAACACGATTCGTTGTTCGCAGAATAATTAAGCTGAACGTTTGAATCGTAGAACCGAATAATAATGACGGTGTTCCACGCGGCGGTACTCACAGCACCGGCACAATATAATTAACAGTAGCCGTGTACACATGCCGAGCAACAATTGTCGGCTCCTCTTTGAAAGAGAGACCCCCTCTGGAGGCGATAATTTATTATTTTTATAGGGAGCTATTCATCAATGGCCAACGTTCTCCTCCAACGGTGTACCTCTGACTACCTTCAGGTCACCCGCAACAGATGAAGGAGAGGGAACAGGTGTCTAGATTTGACGAGGAGAAGCTTAATTGTCTTCTTCCGTGGAGAAAAAAAAAAAGGAGAACTATCTCCTGGTATCTTGGTATTTGTAACGAGGAACTAGGCTGTTTCAATTGAACATTTTCTACTAGACCCTCTAATAATTTCAAGGGAAACGCTTGAATATTCAACAATTTTGGAACGTGTCATTTTTGCAGATTATGTATTGGTACTTTTTTCTAAATATAGGAATTCCAGATATTAACATTATCAAAAAATTAGAAATCTTCTCATAGCAGCAAATGAAAGAGTGTCTTATAAGTGGAAGCTTCTTACAAGTGTTATATTTAAAAAATTCTGAGACAAAGAAACATTGCCCTCGTGACAATAAAAAAGAAATTGCGTGAAAATGTTTTAATTTATACAAGGTGGGGCGAAGTTTCTATACAGAGCTGTAGAGAAAAATGATCAGAAGTGGTCAGTGACGAATTTCAATTTCAATTCGCAAGATTGTTAAGAATGTACCGTGGAGGACAGGTCGCTTTGTGCGGGGCTAAGCGGGGTGGGGGCGGAGCTAAGCAGGAAGGCGGAGGGTGTAAGCGGGGCGGGACGCGGCTAAGTCCGGAGGGAGCGGGGCTAAACGGGTAGAGGGCGTGCCAAAGTTGGAAAGGGGCAGGGCTAAGCGGGGAGGGGCGCGTATAAGCGAGTAGGGGGCGTGTCTAAGTTAGGAAGGGGCGGGGCTATGCGAGTAGGGGGTGTGGCTAAGCGCGAAAGGGCGGGGCTAAGTCCGGAGGATCGTGACTAACTCCCCCGGGGGCGGGGCTAGTTTCAACCGGTCCCCTGGACTAAGTCCCTAGTGGGCGAGCCTAGGTTCTCCGGGGCCCCGGGGCTAAGTCCCGAGAGGGCGGGCCTAGGTTCCCCGGGGCCCCGGGACTAAGACCAGAGAGGGCGGAGGCTAACACCCCAAGGGGCGTGTCTAACTCCAGGGGACGTGGCTAAGTCCTACGTGGGCGGGGCTAACTCCCCAGTGGACGTGGCTAAGTCCTGAGTGGGCGTAGCTACCCCCCCCCCCCAGGGGCGGCGATAAGTCCTGTGTTGACGGGGCTAACTCCCCACGGGCGTGACTAACTCCCACGGGGCGGGGATAAGTCCTGAGTGGGCGTAGCTAACTACCCAGGGGGCGGGGTCAAATCCGGTGGCGTGGCTAATGGGCTAAGCGGGTAGTGGGCGTGGCTTGATCTTGAGGAGGCGGGGCTAAGTTCACAACTGACGGACGCTGCGTCTGCGATTACATAAGAGAACCTGTCATTTTCATATTGTTGGTTCAATAACCAACATGGGGTTTTATTTTTTGATATTATTATATGCATTTCCTTAACATTTTTCGATATTTCAACGACATACTTTCATTCTAACGTATGTGTATACATATATATCGTAAAGTTATGTAAATCAATGTGATGCGTGTGAAAAATAAATAACCGTTTGATAACTAACCCATCGTTTTTTTGAAGTATCTAATCTTGAATTGCAGGACAAATTATTAGGAATTACAAGGAACATTTTTGAAGAATCTGTAGAAGCATAATTTAATACGAGCAATTAACTGATTAAATATTGTCAGCACTTTCTCTGTCTCTTATATAAAATATCGATTACCAGTGTTCAGTCACCTGTTTAACATGCAACCAGTACTTCCTTAAAAAGTATATTAAAACGAAAGTAATAGTTACAAGCAAGTCTATATAGATACCCAATTACAATATAAATTCGACTTTCGTTATTGCAAAAGTAGTTGCTAGTAATTCTTAGAAAACAAAAAAAAAGTGACTAGGAAAACGAATCAGTCATTAAGCTGTTGTTGAAATTATAACACTGTCCAATTCACAAGCTATTCATCTATGTATAAATAAATTACTCCAGGCTGAATAATTTTTTCCATACATTTTAATAATTTTCACATTCAGCGAGAGTGTGAATGGTGCTGTCGACCATAGACTGAAATTTCCATTAATCAGAATTCACATCCCTACTTCATACAACATTTAAACGGCTCGCCGCAAGTTGACAAATGAGGCCGATATTATCGGACAATCGATTGCCAGACTGAAGGAATCGCTTTGCTCGCGCCCGCCAAGCCGGCGAATCTCTTAACTTCGCGAGCCCCGTTTCAGGAAAGGGGCCGGGAAGAGGAGAACAATCGGACCTGCGACATGCCTCTACAATCGGACTCCGTGTTCTTCGTGTCTCTCCCTGTTCTCTCTTCGTGTATCTCGTCCTCCTTCCTCCTACCTCACCCCCTTTCTTTACCCTTTTGTTCACTGTCTGTTTTTGTGCGACTCATTTCTTCCGAGGCACCCGTGTCTATGGGAACGAACAAAATGCACGCTTTCGCGAGAAATCTTGAAGACTCTGTTACTGGAAAAACGTTGTGCCACTGGGAAATTATATCTTCTTGCTGATATGTGTTGATTTTCAGCTCAATTGCTCGAATAGAATGCTAAATGTAATTAAATCACGAGGGGAAAGTTCGAATTAAATTTATGTCTAAAATAAAGATTGATATCTACCAGAAAATTAAAAAAAAAAATTGTTCTCCAGAATTCTCATGATTTATTAAATCGCATTTTCACGATATTGGTGTAAAAAGGACGATATCTAAATTTTAAGTCATCCCTTTGAATTTTTTTTAATGGCGGAAAATTCTTATCTGCTAGGAAATTTGAAAAACTTTACTCTCCAGAATTTCAAAATTATTCTCTTTGAATCTCCTCTTTTATCGTGCAATAGTTTCTATGGCATTCTAAATTGTGTCTGTGTATAACCGAATTTGTATTGGAATTTAATAAACTACTTCAAAGGATTTACTTTCACTTCGAAGTATCAAGAACGAAATTTTGAATATTGTGAAATTTGTTTGAAATTTTAACTTGACCTGCATGATTCACTTCTGAAATTAGCTCGTAGAGGTATGTCAGAAAGTAATGAAGTTATTTTTGGTCAAGGCCATGAGGTTCCTGAACCCTCTGGGAATCGAATCGGGTAACGTTCTTGTGGCGTATGTCACAGAGGAAACTCCTCACGGGCAATTACAATATTTTCTACGTTGTGAAAGAGGATGGGCTTGGCTGACACTCTGACAGCCCGTAGTCAAATGTTCCACGCTCCCTTGCGTTCTCCTCCGCCGTCGCCATTGTATCCGTATACGCACATGCCTGCTTCCCTAACAGTAACTTCTCGTTTTCGTCTCGTCTGGTACACGTGTCGCTGTTGTTAAACTACCTTTCACTCGTTTCACGCACCATGAATCACACTTTACCTACGAATCCCTTTGTCCCATCATTATCGATCAAAATGATCAAAACTCTAACAATAAACACCGGGAATCCGGAATTCACGGTTGCCAGAGATGAAAACGTGAAGTGAGATAAGCAAAGATTCTCTACACTTCTACAAAATTATTCACTTTTTTTTATTATTAGATATTAGATTTATTAAATTAGACAAACCGATTAGTTTCTTTTTTTAAGTTAAGATCAATTTACGTCCACAAAATTTTTTACCAAAAATTGCCAAGGAATATAAAAAATGCATTATACGAAAGCGACGAATAAAAATGTTTTCACGATTCAAGAAAAAGGCGAACTTATCTTAGTGTTACAAATGCTTCAATTTCTTAAAATTCTGGGACGTATACTGGGACAAATACTAAGCAATTTTTTGAAACTTTTGTTTCTAACTGTAACACGAGAAAACAGAAATTATTAATGAAAATTTGGCAAAAAGCAATTGCGAGAGAAATGTTGCTCAATATTAGGACTTAATGGGATTAAAGGATGTACGATTACTTCTGTGACTCGTAGTACTTCTTCGTTATCTCTAGATATGATCAGGACTCCAACAATAAATCCGTTTAATTATTCCCATAGCAATCTCCCTAAATGGTACCGCTCTGAATTCACCGAAGTCACATCGCAGGTGAAAAGATAGATAGATAGAAGGAGAGAGAGAGAGAGAGAGAGAGAAAGAGGAATAACGAAAGAATTTCAGATCAAAGGCTCTTCTCACAGGTGGACGCATCGCGCAAACGAAAATCTCATTATCGCGAGACAAAGGTAGGACGATTAATCATCATCATCGGCGTATCTCTGCGGGCAGCTCTGCGTCTGGCTCGCGGCGGAAGCGCGGGATGATAGAACTCGAGGAGGAGTCGAAACTCCAGAAGGTGAACGAAAGAGAGCAAAAGATGAACGAGCGTCACCGTTTGTGCAGCTCGCTTGTGAAAAGGTCCATGCGGAACTAAAGTTGTCGTTCTTTTGTTCTCAAGTCACTGGACCATCTTACCTACCACCCTATCTTCTCTCTTTTTTTCCTCTTCTATTTCTTTTTTATCTACTCTCCAAGAGACCATCTTTCTCTCTTCTTCTTTCCCTTCCAACGATAGTCGCGACAGGAGGGCCACGATTCGTCGCAGTTCATTTGCGTATAGATCTCCGTGGACGATTCCGAAAGAAAAGAACCCACCGATTCCATGGCCGACGGGTGTACGCGTTAAATTTGTAATTGTGTTTATTACAAGCCTCCTCTCGATGCCTGCACGCCCTCGTGTCGCGTTCCGTTCGACGGATAATTCCATAGCTTTGCAATCGTTCGTTTCGCCTCGAGATAAGCGGAACAATTTCTGCAGGTAAGTTTATTGCAAAGAGAAGGAATAAAAAAATCTGTATATCAATGTAATGGAGGTCTCTCTGCTTTATTCGTAGTCTAATAGAATGGATATTAGACCACCCTTCTCATGTCTGTGTTTCGAAACTTGCCACGTTCGTAAATATCGGGACACCTGAATGAAAAGCATACTGAAATTTAGAAAATTTTATGAATATTTAGTGAAATCTACTAAATTCTGCTGAAATCTATTCTGAAATCTCCCGAAGCTTACCGATCTCGCTCTAAATCTACCAACGTTCGCTAAATTTTACTGAAATTTTTCGACAGAAACATTTGTATCAGTAACAAACATTTACCTTAATTCTAATCTTCCTTATAATTTACAAGACTGAGGATTGCCAACGCTAATTAATCTATAATACATCAACGTTTCTTACGTAAAATAATATTAAAACAGCGAATAGCTGCAAATCAGCAAGATACATCGGTTAAGTAGATAATAAATCGGTTAATCTAAAATTATTTTAAAAATAAAATATTCATTCTATAATCTTTAAGTATAGGTACAAATGTGTATTTTCAGTAATATACGACATTAACTTTGGTGAGAAAATATCGTTTAATTTCTGCTGGACCCAATACTTATGAACGACTTATATTTCCTATTTGAACCGTGTCTCTGTCCACGGGAAGTAATCGTGAACTCGGTCATAAAACTTCCATCGTAACGATTTATCCTCTGGCATGTAAACGCATGATCGGCATCTCGTACACACGTCTCATTCGCGATTCATTAAACTCCATCGCGGATCGTAACATCAGAGGACCGTTTTAGGACAATAAGGGCGCGTAATAACGCGGCATTAATGACGTTTAATTACTGCAATAATATTTCTCCGCTTTCATTATCGGCACGGTGGCCTTTGAGAGAACCACGGAAAAAGTTCGAACGACAACGGTGGAATAACTCCGCCGCTTTGATTCATGATTCGTCGCGAGTAGTATTGGTAGTTTCTCCATTATATCGAGTACACTTACGCGAATCTGCGACACGATAGGAGACAGTCGAAAGGGGGGGGGGGGGGCAAAAAAGAAAAAAAGAAAAAGGGAAAAAGGAAGAAAGAGGCGAACGTAACGCCTGTCGTTTCGTTCGCTAGGTCGAGTCGATCGAGCGTCTCGTAATTATTGGGTTCCCCTTTCGAACGAGAGACGGTCGGCGGTGTCGACAATGAAAAATCCTGGAAAGAAGGATTAATTTCCAGCTCGCGGCACTGCCACAAAACACACACATGCACACACACACACACACACATACACATAGCCTGCTGTATCTCCTTTTTCTTCGTTTTCCTTTCATTCTTCTTATCCCCCACTTACACGCTGCGAGAAGGGTGGTGGACACCATAAAACCGACGGAAGTCCCATCGAAATTCCGGCGTGCACGTGGTGCCCATCAATCTTATTTATGCATATTAGAAATTACGCGCGATATGTAAGTACACGGGACGGTACACGGTATCAAGAGGTTGAAAAAGAAGAAAAGGAAGAATTAACAACGTTGTCGGGCATCAATCTCTGCCTCTGTTTCTGTTCCCCGGTGTCGCCGACCGGTTTTTAGGCGAGCCAACAATATTATTAAACGCTATTAGAATGAATCGTTTAAAGAATCATCCTTCGATCTGATCGATGTTTGTGTTGATAGAATTAATAAAAAGTTGTACTAGATGCGTCTCTCGTTGGAATGTTAGATTTTAATTGTATATACTACGATGGTTATTGTTCTTCGATTTTTCGAGAGAATCTAAGGTTAATATCTCGACGAGTGGCGACGAGTGTCACCGGAGGTGGTCCATGATGATAAATGCGAGGCCTTAGGCAGACCTCACCAGAGGAATGGTAGGTAGTAGCTGGGTAGCCGACAACACACAGCAGGGGGCTATTCTCACCTTTGCTTCGGTGGCACTGCTGCTCGAAAAAGATGCACACTTCCGTTTGTACGAATTCGATTGTAATCTGCTGTTCAGTTTTGTATATACTTATAGATGATATGGAAATAATTTACACGCGAACTGTCAAATTTTTAGAGAATCTCGATGAATTTGTTAATTAGATGCTTCATGAACTTAATTTTTTTGAACATACTGTACCCCATAAAAATAGTTTTGGCCTCTTTGAGAATGTCTCGATGATTTTGTCAATTAGATGTTTCGTTCTAGCAAGATTCATTCTTTAAACACACTATATTCCAAAAATAACATGTGTATTCTATTTTTTTAGTTATTTTTATATACCTTTTAAGTTGAAAAAGGTTATGAAAAACCTCCATTTTCGCTATTTTTAACTGCTTCTAACTCACAACAACGTTAATCAATTTCCATGAAATTTTCAACATGTTGCTAAACGTATTTTTTAAATTTTTATTACGGGTTCAGATAGAAAAATTGAGAAAATGACTTTCCAACTAATTGTAACATTTCCAAAATTTTTCGTGGATCTTCTTAAAGAAACTCAAATCGTTTGATCCAACTTTAAACAGATTATTCTGTTTTAAATGGGTTACAAATACTTCCATGACTCACTGTATACGAAGAAAAGTCTGTTGAAGCACATTGCTCACGCTAGTTTGCCAGGATTAATTAAATCCAGACTTGTGGGTACAAGACATTGTTAAGACACGACAGAGATTTCGTAGCAAGAGAAAATTCACAGAACCAGGTTGGTTAAATCGAAGAAGTTTAGTACATCCATTAAAACAATTTTCATTAATATGAGAAACAGAATATACGTATAAATATTTATACACTTTGTGCAATTAATAGCAGTATAATAAATATAAACGGTACGAAAAATGGTGCATCAAAGTGTGGTGTAGAGAATGATTGCTCAATTTCCGAGGGCATGCATACACTTAGCATGCATAATAAATTTCGAGTAAGGATATTATAGTTAGGAAAATGAAGCTAACACTCACTAATTGTCCACATTATAGACAAAATTGATTCATATTATCCTTATGATCTTATATTAAATCCTGTCGGAACAAACATTCCACACAAAAAGCTGACATATTTATGATAACCTATAAATCTTCCTACCCGAAGTGTTAAAATAAAGAAAACACGCGTAAAAGCGACGAAAGGGAATGAGCTACGATTATCTTCAAACCTCCGAGTGTACTTTTCTCGATGAATCTGTCTTTCATGTTTCCATAAAAAATAATTGTCAAATTGATTCAAGTGAGAGTGCAAAATGGAGGTGGAGGGGGGGGGGGATACATAGGAGGCCTCGGGTACAGTGTCCCAAGGAAACAAAGAGGCAGACAAAGGGCGTGCATCGCGACGCGGAGAAAGGAAAACACTTCATTCGCTTCTGTGAAATTACAGAAGGCGGGAGAGCGGCGTTTGCAAACCGTCGAGATGCAAAAGAGGCGGCGACCGTCAGCTAGCGGGTTCAGAGGTTAAAAATGCGGCCTTCCATGACAAAAGAGAGGCTCCTTTCCCCTCCACAGGGAGAATGAAAAAGAGGTTTAAACGCGATGCGTACACGCGTGCAGTTTCAGTCTCTTTACGTGCGTCACACCGAGGCGGTGAGGCTTGAAAAAATTGTTTGATATAAACAACAATTAAGTAGGAGTGCCTCGTACCTTTCACGGAGTCAGGGAACGTGGGAGAACTGCCATAACGCGACGCATAGGAAGAGTAAAAAAAGAAAAAAAAAAGTAGTCGAAACGTATGTATGTATGTATACAGGACAAACGACTTCCTCGGCGTAGGCGATTTACCACGGATCCTCTATACCAAAATTGGATAGTACACTCGTGGTAGGGATAAGAGGGGAAGAGAAATAATTAGCTTCTGGAACGATAGCAATTGTCCTTCGATTAACGAACAGTTAGAACGAACGAAAGGGAATACGTTCTTCATGGGCATCGTTCGCGAAAGAGTTATTAAATCTGAACACGATTTACTTCGTCAGGTTGCCTTCTAATTAGCTCGTCGATTCATCATATACTCGACGATCAATTAGTCTCGCGTGATTCGATATATATGCAGACATTTTATTACCATCGAACTGGTAGGGGAACGTTTTCTTTTGGAAATAAGAGAATGTCATTTTCTGTCATAGGTATAGGGTTTACGATATAACGAAGTTCTAAATTAAATCCTCGAAATGACACTTAGAATTGTACACTGCATTTCATTTTAGAGTTTCGCAGAATGAAAGAATGATGACCTATGACTAACAGTGTTTCCTTTACTATTAGGTGTAGAAATAAATTTTTTGCTGACTTTTCGATGCAATAGAAAGAGGAACAAATTTATTTAGAAAGAATAAAAACGGATGTTCATCTTTTGCCATTTTATTCTTTTTTCTTTTGGAAGTTTCGAATATTTTTATTTAAGGCTAACAGTGTTTCCTTTACTATTATTTTTTCTGACTTTTCGATGCAATAAAATTTTGACGAGTTTTTCGCGAATAATTTGATTTGTCGCTGATTTCGTTAGTATTTCGGTGAACGAATTTCCGCGACTCCATGCTCGGTTTGCATGGGGGTTGAAAGTTGGTTTAAGGGGGCGGGCCGCATCCCCATGACAACCGCGTTGGCCTCGCTGATAAATCGACTTCGTGCGCGGCACATCGGTACCACCGTGAAATGCGATTCCAGATTACTTCGAAAGTTACGATCCTAATTAACGATCCACGAACGCACTCGTTGCTTAAATTACCGCTTTCGTGGGTTCATGCCTCGGTGCACTGGAAACGAGTTCTGTAATTCAACTCTTCTGATAAAGTTCCTTAATAACCGGTCTTAAAAAACGGCCTTTATTAGAAATGAATAGCGTTTCCGAACGATTGTCTAACCCTCCCCTCCAGACTATCTAATGTATCATAGAAAAACTATGAACGAAGAAAACGAAAGAGAAGAAATCGGCATTTATCACTATAGAAAGGACAAAGATAGAATCGTTCGTTTGTCGTTGATTAAAGAACCATGACGCTGTAAAACCGTCGTCGGTGTGCAAAAACGTAAACTGCTTCAGCCAGCCGTGGAATCGTTCGATCAGACACTTTCAGCAAAAATAGTGGACGTAGTCGAACATTCTATCTCTCTTTCACTCTTCCAACACATTTTCTATATCTTCTTTCATTCCTCTGTTTCCTCTGTATACATCGAACCGAGAACCGAAGGTGTTAATACACCGAAGCTTCCTCTTCGCCTTTCCAGAAATTTTCCAACGGAGCTCGATGGAATATGAAGTCGCGGGGCGCTCTTGCAAATGTATCGCAAATTGTCGTTGCGAAGTGCTTAATGCAGGAGGCGAGGTGGTGGCCGTCGAGGTGGCGGAGGAGCACGAGAACCAGGATTGGGGCGAGGAGACGCTCTTAGACGAAGGGAGACGAGCCATTTCTGTCGTGCCCGCCCACGCTTGGAATTCGAGGCACCGGATGACGTCAGAAGCGTAGCGAAACACCGTCATCGGGTTGAAGAGAAGCTTGGTGTATACGACTATAACGCGACTATAGCTCTCTCTCCTAATGGTCTCCCCCGGTAAATGTCGCCGGTAAAGATAATCGACCGTGAGATCTTCGACCGTCGCCGACGCGCTGTGGCGTGCTTTCTTTCACGCGCGAATTTCCATGGGACCGCGCGAATCGCGAAACGATTTTCGCGAAGCGTTAGCCGGTCTCGTATATGCAGGTGCATACCGGCACTGTCATCAAGGGTGTACTTCGTGATGGAGCATTCTTTGAAGTCGGTGACGTTCTCAAGTATGTTTCTCGGTAAATAGAGATGGAATACTGAACGATGGTCTATGGGTTTTATTCGTTTAATGATGGTCAGGCGGGAATTTATGCTTGATTGCGGGCATTGATTTCGTTTCGGAATGTACTCTTTGTTTTTAATCGGTTAGAACGCTTGTGATAGTACTTGAGTTTTGAATTTAGTACTTGCTACTTGTTTTTCACGCTAAGTTTGCGGACTTGTCTTGTGTATTGACAAGTTCTGAAACATGATTTATTTAATTTGGGAACAATTTAATTATATGATAGTAATTTGTAAATTTTTATGTATTTTTGTGTCATTCTGTGTTAATACCAGTCACTAACAATTGCTAGAAAATAATAGCAATGGAAATTTCTCTGGAAATTTTAAATTCGCCAAATTTACTGTGTACAAAGTTACTGTTCTAGAAATTATCAATCTTATTTGAAGATTTAAAAAATATTAATGAATATAATAACGTATAATAAGTTAAATTTTATATTTTTATCTCTGCATCTGGAAACCGATACATTTTTAACATTTATCAAGAAAAAATTAAAACATAAATCGCGAAATTCTATAATTAAATAATTCAATCGCGAAATGCATACACGCGATTTTCGTATCATTCGCTAACCAGTGTTACATTGAAACAAGCGTCAGAGTTCGAAATGCAAATGTACACTATTTTGAGGGAAAGGGTTAAGGGAAATATATGGACAATTTTGCAGCCGGATTAAAAGGGTGCGCCGTCATAGAGAAAATTGCGCGGAGTAGTGAATTTTTGGTTGTTAGAATTTTACTAAACACTCGTCGGCTTGTTTTATCGTTTGTGACAGCCGTCAGAAATCTGCATCGGCGCATTCGACAGCGAATGTACTGTCGATGCAGTAACATAATGGCCCCAACAAGCCATGAGGGGTTGGGTCGGTGGCTCGGTTGCCCTCAAATCATCACGGGGGTGTGAGGCAAATGACGTTCGGCCACGCGGAAGTAACGCGATAATGGCAGCCATGAAAGGCCCCGCCGCGATATCTGGTGCTTTGATGTCCTCTCTACCAAAGCCTGCTCGCTCGAAATCCATTCTTTTCACTAACACTTTAAATCCTTGAACCGGAGCGAAGCACAGGCTGAGTTCTATCGATCGTAATGACGTAACGATCCCAATAAAAGTATCGTCCCACTCTGCGCGCAACTTTATACATCGTTCGCCGATGCATAATTCAAGGAAACACACCGTGCCACCCGTTCTTTCAACGTTAAACTACAAATTGGAATTAGAAAGGGTAACGCAGGGAACGATCTCTTGGGGAAAAAATTAATTGGCTGATTAAAAGCTCATTTACCGTCGGTGTAATTGAAATAGTAATCGCTAAATTATACGCATTTCAATACCTCGCCTTCGTTTCCCTTTTTTATCCATTTTACATATTTCAACATCGTCAGTTTGTAATTCTCGATCGTTCCTGTCTAACCTCGCAGTTTATTTTTTCTCTCTTTTTCTTCATCAATTCTCCTATTCGAAACTTGGGTAACCGTGCTCTACCTATTTCTGCGCCATTCAAGGACACCGTTTCGCTGAAAAATCTTTGCCAATCCTCTCAAGTGCCTCGGGCATCGAGTTCTTTTTTTTTTTCGATACCATCGAAATTTCGCAACGTCGAAAATATTATTACACCTCTGCAAATCGGAACGTGGTATCCCTACTTCTGCCTAGCTCCTTCGTCCAACTACCCCTTCTTCGATTCCAACGATTTCCGACGCTCTTAGTCTCATTCTGCGCTTGGTCTCTGGAATAACACACGAAACTCACAGCGAAGTAACTGTACGACACACTTCTTTCGAAAAAAGCAAAGAGAAGAGACTCCATCTTTGCATCTAATCCAATGTAATTTCATTTCTACAAAATAAACAGGCTGTTACGGGGTGAATGGCAGAGTGCAGCGAGAAAAAGAGAGAAATCTTGGTGATGGTTAAACCTGGAATCACGAGGGATCGATTCCGAAAAGCGTTTTTTTTTTTACCAGCGAAAAGGAATAGCAGGAGGTGAAATTACATCTCGAACGGCCTGAGGTCGCACAGTCTACCGGAACAGAGACTCGTCCGTAGTCGCAGTTTGTCGGCCAATGGGACCAGACAGAAACGCAATCGCAATGCAGGCCAATCCCTCTGCCCCGTTCGTCCACCCGCTCGCTCGCCCTCCCGTTCCCGGTAATGACAATCATTACGGGGAATGATTGCAGCGTCGGGCCCGCCAGCGCGCCAGCCGCTATTGGGGGATGGAAACCACCTTATAGAGTCTCTCCTCGGTCCTCGATGCGAGCGGATTGTCACATGCTCCCGCCGCGGCAAAGTGTATCCTCTTCGTCGCGACTTCCTTCGGAATCGGTGACAGAAAAAAAAAAGGAAAAGGAAAAAAAAAGAAAGAAAGAAAGAGCACCGTCCTTACTGACGGGATGGATGATGTTTCAATTGAGAACGATTATGGCTGACGATACGAAGCCATCTTCGAAACTGTCAATCATTTGTGGATTTATAGTGAATTTTGTTTTTGTTTTTTTTTCTTTGAGGAGGAACAGTTTTTATTCAGATTGATATTTCACATTGTTTGTCGAGTGTTGAGTTTGGAGTGAGTTCTGTGCGGACTATCGAGCGACGGGAAGCACGATGCGAATGTTCCAGTGGGAAACACGAGTGAAAGTAATCGAATTGTATTATGGGGTAATTGAACATTCGAAAATGCATTTTCCGAGAACGTTTGTGAATGGAGAGAGAAGATTCTTGTTTAGTGTGGGAGATGGTAAAACGATCGTGTCCCAGAACGTTTCGCGCGACGGTAATCGTGCTGGCAGAAGAATATGGCGGTCGTTCGACCACGTGACACTTCGTGCTTGTAGAAGGAGATTCCATAGATCCTCGAGGTAATTATGAATTTATATGCACACTTATTTCGTCAACCACCTGGCAAACACTTGACATTCCTCTTGTAATTCACCACTTTAGATTCGTTCGCGTATATCATTCGATTTCATCGCGAGGCATAGGTTATGTCAATTACATCTTCGTATTAGAAACACTAGCCAAGTTTGTTGAAATTTCTCTGCACAACAGAGCCACAAAATTAGGTGTTAATTGATCATTTTATCCGTCTAAATTAATTATGAAAATCTCTAGCAACCGTAACTCTAAAATGATAACGTTTCTCTGATAGATTCGAAAGCGTTGATTTCACAGATGCGTATAATAAAGAACTGTTAATTTGAATTTATTCTGACTCACAAAGTTAGGTGTTAATTGTCATTTCGAAAAGCGACCGTTTCCCTATTTTCGCAAATTTCCCCGTTCAGCTGAATTATCGACATCCCTGGCAACCATAACTGCAAGATGATAACGTTTCGTTGATAGATTCGAACACGTTGATTTCACGGATGCGTGTAATAATCGTTAAGATAAGGTCGATATCAATTTCAAAGTGAATAAAGTATTTACAGACGTGAAGAATCGTTCGCTATTAGCCCGTAGAAGCATAATCACCGTTGATAATCGTTCCGTAATCAAAGATCGAATGGAATCCTCGTGTTTCTCGGAAATTATGGAATCGATCAATTCGCGAGTAATCCGGATCATTCTTGCGAAAGGTGGATTTCTTCATGGCAAAAAGCATGATCGCGGGACCGGTTAGTGGCTTTAACTGGTATCGAAAGAATAGATTGCAGGAAACGCCGCGTAAAAACGAGGCTGTGCTTCGCGAAGTGAGGGATACTTCGCGGGGGAAAAAGTTTAAATTGCCGTACGTTTGTGAGAGTGAGCCTCCTCAATGAACCGCGGCACACATCTCGCCGACTGTTTCACCCCTTTTCGCCGAATCCCCGATAATTGCGCTCGGACGTAAATAGGAGATTCTCGCGAATGAATGGAGGATAGAGCGGAGAAACTCGGAAAGCAAGCAACACGGAGTTAATCGCGCGTAGAATTATCGCGGTTGAAATACAACAAAATTCTCTGCTTACGCAGACGTGGCCATCTTGTGGCTTAAAGAGTAAATTAGAGACAGTTGCCCCAAACGTTATTTAAAATAAAATTAATATACATAATTTTATATTCAAATAATATTTATTACGACAGTTTGATATTTCTCTGCAAATTTATACATTTGAGAATACAGTACAGAAAGAGGAACTTCGACAGAAAATTATTTCATCCACCAGGTATTGCAACAGGTACTATATTTTTAATATTTCATATGTGCAATTTTTCACCTTTGAATTTCCCATAAAAGCATAAAAACCCACAGTCCATTAAAAAGCACCGAAGGATACATTCTTTCCTATCGAACTATTCAATTAACTTCCAATGACTCGTTCGCTAACCTACCATTTTCAGAGAAAGCACACGCAACGATTAATAGCAACCCTTAATCGACCATATAAAATCTCCCAAGAGAAACAAAAGTAACACACGGATCCTTCTCAGGATCCTCATTCGCTAATGCAAAGAACACACACACACAAAAAAAAGAGAAGAATGATCGAATCTTCTGTGCTCGCATTCCACCGTCCCGTCCGCTATTCCCGATGGCTCCAGTTCGATCCGTCTGTGTTCAAAGTATCGGTTACAAAGTATCGAATCGTATCTGTAGAGTATATTTAAGAGACGCAGGAAGAAATTCGACTCGACGGGTGACCGTATTCACTCATACTCCTTTACCATGTTCTCCATGTTCCGCAAGTGGCTCGAAGCTAGCCAACCTCTGCATGTGTGCGTATTTCTGGGCGCGTTCGCTGGTGTGCGCGCGTCCTTTCTCGCCGCGGAAAATATAATGATGGCGAGCGAGCGGAGCTGCGAGCGTTCGTTCGTTCGTTCGAGACTCGCGTTGGAAACCGGCGATAAGGAGGGAGTGTCTACTGCCGCCATAATGATAGCCCTGAGCGGCTCTCTGACTCCGGTACACGCTGTGCACCGAGCCACGTTCTGCACGTTGTGCATTGGCTATATATGTGCTGTTTTACGCGCTATGTGCACATGCATCGTACCGCTGCACGGCATCCAGGCACGCATGCACGCGTGCACGCACTTTACGTGTCGCCAGCCAGCCAACCAAGCCAAAGCCAAGCCAAGCTAGCGAGGAGAGTCACCCGAGAAGGAGGGAAACAATGAGCGTGTTCTTTTTGCTGTATCTCGTTCCTCAAGGAACCTCACCCTTTTTCTCTCTATCTTTATGCACGCACTGCGAGCTTCGAACCTTTGTGTCTGGCTACCCACGCGGTGCATGCGCGCCTCGCATGCGTTCACCGGCTACCAAAAGGAGGGATGGGGTGGGGATCTGTTTATTTATGCGCACCTTACGAATCGTTCGACGTTGTACAATTGTCAGGGATTAAATGGTATTTCTCGTTGCAACGGCAAATATACCCGGGGGCAATTTTTTAATTGGGATCGTTAAGGGTGGATTACGGAGCTCTTTATTTATGCACACGTTAAGGGTAATTTTTAATTGGGGATCGTTAACCGTGGGGAAAGTAAAGGGTGTACAGCATTCGTAAAACGTTATCGAATCGATCGTCGTTCGTGTAACTCTGTTGACACACTTCAAATCGGACCTCTGAAGCGCGATGTTTGAAACTTCAAGCAACTCGTTTATAAGTACAGCTCGTAATTAAAATTGAGACCCTTACGCGTGAACGTAGATCCTTCTTGAATATCGTTCACATTTCTATACATATATGAAAAAGAAAAAAATAGAATCTCAAGTATGGAGCTTTAGCTGATTTATATAAATTACCGTACCGCTATCGCGATACTTAAAACACGAGTAAACGGTTCGGCCCGCTTCTCGCTGGGGTTAATCTCTCGTCGTATCTTGTTCGGAGATTTGTTCGAGTCGATAAATTAAACGAAAATAGTGGAGTGAGTTAGGGCGTTGCGTAATAACCATTGGTAAATTTCGAAAAGAAAAGAAAAAAAGGAAAAATCGTGGCCCGGCACGGTTCGTTCGCGATTCCTCTTCGATCGGTCGCGCAGAAAAAGAGGAGAGGATTTCTCGATCGAGCGGCACAACACCACACCCCGGGTTTCTGGTACCGCGGCATCGCCACGAGGGTTACACCGGGTTCACCAGCGGCGTACCGGGGTTCCGCCATTGGTTGGGTCGGTTCAGATTCATTAGCACGCGAACGGCGATTGGCCAGCCGCGAGGCTATCGTCTTTTTGCTTTCGACCCGCGTAATGACGTGCTGCGCGTCTCGGCTTATATGCAACCGAGCGATCGTGCATGGCAGATAGGTTTTGCTGATGTCTGCATGTGCATCGTTCTACCACTATCGTAATACCTAACACACACGTGTCTATATATACACACACAGCATTATATCGACGATGTATACGTTCACACGTATAGGAAGCGGGCAGCTAAAGCTGGAAGATACCTCGAAGGGGAGGGTGTGTAGAGTTACCTGAATCGCAAATGGGTCTCCGCCACGCAGCTCAGCCCCGGAGTCTCGAAAGGATATGTACGCCCTTTCTCTCGCACCCTCGACGAATCGTCGATCGTCGAGGGGAAGCCGGAATCACCTGATCGAGATCCCCAGATTTCGCGAAAAAAATAATTACCACAGAGAGATAGGTAGACGATGAAATTCGATTCCATGGGGGATGTGCAGGAGCGCGCGTGTGCGCGCGACCGTCTGCACCTCCATTTTGAATTCTTGTTATACGCTCCTGGAGCAGAGGGTGGCGTTACCTTGTAACATCGGAAATTACAATAATATCGAAATTAAAATTTACATCATTCTGTGACTGGTTGTCATTCTTCTTCGTTCAATTACGCTAATTAATTCCGCGGTCTCGTGTTACCCACGCCGCCGGGAAAAACTAATGAATTTTTCACTCGTCGAATTAACGGAACGAGATCAGATTGGTCACACTTATGCAAATCAGCCAATTACGATTACACAGCGACAAGGTTGGACATGTGTGCAAAGCGTATCAGGATTCGTTTTTTTTTTTCTTTCATCTTTTACACCCTCTACGCGTGAACACAATGTTTCGTACGCACGGTGTATCTCGTAACGATAATCTCGAGTGTTCAGCTCATTCCCTCGTTGTGTTTAATTACCGATCCAGACCGCTGTTTCCTCTTAACGTTATAATCGACTAGAGGGCCGTGACTCTTAAATCGCTCCTCGACGAACCAATGCGCAAGTGTCGCGACAGTACACCCCTATGCATCGTCGAGAGGGCGCCGGGGTTATACACGTGTGTATGTGTGTGGGGTGAGTTTCGAGTGCTCTAGGAATGCGTCGAAAGTACTTCGTGTAACATGGAGACCTTGTGACTAATACTTTGGAAAAAATTGTTTTTGTCGAGATGACTTCTTCGACGAAACTCCACCAAACGCAATTGTGATGATCATTTATACAATATTGTATTTCATGTATAATGCCATTGAATGTACTTTAAAATAGAGTAATGACTACTAGATTATCTTTGGTGCTTTTCGTTTTATTTCAATGCAAAGTTCTATCGCTCTTATTGGAAAATCCTGTATGAAGTTTTTACTAGAATATTTGATTTAGTGGTTAAGTATGTCGAAACGTCGATATCTCTTTAAAATGAACGCTCGGCTGGCACAGAGGTTCCCTAGGATTACGTAAACGTTCGCGGCTAATTGCACGGTTGCATACAACATTGTTTCTAATCATTGCTCTCACGTTCTTTGTTGTAACTCAGTTCGTTCCCAGTCGTCCTTGCATTATCGTTCGTTCTTCGACGTGTTCATCGTCGAAACATTGGCGTATGGATACCGTCGCGTCGCCTGTTGTTTGAATCTTCAACAAAGTAATTCACCCGTGAATCCGCGTTTGACGTAATGACACGTCAAAGTAATGCATGTCATTACGTCGGATTTCCTCGGTGTTTAATAGGCAAGGTTTATTAAAACGCAAACATCGTACAGATATAATCTTATTTTCATAGTTAACCCTCTGTAATATGCTGCCACACCTTTGATATGTATTATTTTCCAAAACGCGATGAGAACAGGTTACACTTGCGACAATGTTAGCCTGTTTCTTTTTTTTTTTTTAACTGACATATAATTTCAATTTATCAGACCTACGTTTATGTATATTATTTCAATCTTGTTAACCTTTCCAAAGATATTAAGAGTATGCGAAGGTTTAGTTTTTTGGGAAGAAATTCTAATATTTGTGATAGAAAAAAATGTGAAAGTGTGACGAGTATGGTTCGTCAGAAAAGTGGTTTAAAATTGCTATTGATTTAAAGTGACTAACGCTATGGCGACATCTGTAACATGAACCGTTACTTCGTGCAAGTGAATATTAAAGTAAAGCTGATTGACAAATTGGCAAATTGACGAACTTCACCTATAATTTCGATATTTCCTATATTTTTTTCATACCACGTGCAGTCCGCGCAATTTTGCGCTTTTAAATTTCCCATAAATACACGAAAATCCTCAGGTTAACGTTGAATTTCAACTTATAATTCGTTCATTTTCAAAGTGCACATTTCCATCTCTTATTTTCGTGAGAAAAGGGAATGCACGACGAGATAAGCAAAATATGAGTGACTGGGAATGATCGAAGATGCGTGTATGTTTCATGTAGGTCCGAAAGATCTGTTCTTTTCACGTCCCAGCACAAAATGGCCATTGAAACGTGACTTCGCGTTAGCAGATATGGATCGCGCCTTCCCCGGAGGTCGGAGGGATCGCTGTAGCGCACGGGGAAATGGTGAACTGCCGGAGGACGGGGTTGGTGTCGCCATGGCAACAACGATCCCTCAGTAGCCAAGCCCTCCTACACCCTTCATTCAACTCTGCCACCCCTGTAATCCGCTCGAACTCGAAGACAGCCACTACGCAATTTTCGTGAGAGGATACGCGTTCTCGAAGCTGTCTTTCGTTGATCCACATTGTCAAGCAGAGAGCGAATCTTTGTCAGGATAGTGACAATTTCAATTGTCCATAATCACTATCGTTTTCTTCACTTCGGTATACAACGATATCTACGAAACAAGAGACAATGTGTCCTGTTCGCACTTTCTCGATGTGGTTACGCAATTTCCGTATCTACATCGCGAGATGAAAGAAGAAACTTGCTATCCGAGCATGTTAGATGAATTTATTCAACCCCTTCGAATGGTCAGAATTTATTTTCCTTCGTTTCATCGAAACGAAAGTATAGTGAGAAATATAATTGCATAAGGAAACGGTGAAAGGTTGATTCTTCGAGAAAAACTTTTACGCTTGTGTTAAAATATCTAGGATGACCTGTTCGTTGTATTAAAATTCATTTGTGATGATAAATAAAAGTGAATAGGGAGACCCGTCTGGTGAATGAACGTTTGCTCGTATTATACGAAAAATTAACTCCTATCGTGCTCTTTTCACGCTGAGATTTTCACGATAGTTCCAGTGGAAATCCTCAGATGTCTTGCAATTGTGATTTGCTGTTTTCTCATAATCTATACGGAATTACGTTACTTTTATTCAATAGCTGTCTTCACAAATAAGCTTATTCCTTGACAGCTACAATTTCTATTTTGGAAATAATTCGAAAAAAATTTGAAAATCGTGTTTTCTTTAAAAATATGATCCTGTTAATCCACTGGGAGAACTTCTATTTGTTAATTAGAAATTTGTGTTCGTTCATTGGTCATTTGGCCCATGTTGTCGCTTAATCCTATGTCAGACTTTTAATTGAGGCTTATAATTGTCAAATATTGCTAAAATTTTGTTCCAGTATGTATAACCGATAGTAATAGCATTCAAGGGATCAAATAACAATTTGTGAATTTTAATTTTAACTGTGTCACAAGTGTTCATTCACCAGACAAATCACCCTATCTGACAAATTCAGTAATTCGAAATCAGCCTGTTTTAAACTGTCGTTCGTCATTAACGATCGATCCAACCTCTCCTAACGTTTCCAATCGAGGAAAGAAGTCGCGAGAAGAGAAAGGACAAGTAGCCAGTTCACCCCCTTTTTCAAACGTCGGCTAATTAGTGGAAGAGTATAAAAAGGGCGCGGTTCGCGGCGACGAGTCTGTTCGAATCTCTTTGTCGAGCGTCTAACGAAGCGACAAAACGTCGCTTTAAACGGCAAGTCGGTCAAGTCTGACCTAGATAAATATTCATCAGCTCCTCCTGTCTGACTAGTTACACGAACTCCTTTGATGCTCTATCGAAAAGGACGTCTCGTCTAACATATCTTTTTCTTCTTCTTTATCGTTTATCAATTATTTATTAATTCTCTTCTTTTTTTTTTTCGTGAACTTGTAATGACGCCGTGACGAACGTTTTTGTGTATACATGTATGCATAGAAGGGAATACGAGACGAGTAGGCGAAAAGTCTGGACGGGAACGGCCTCCGGGAATAGCGATAGTATATTGTAATATCGCCGGTGCGATTAACATAATATCTTTGCTTCTTTCGTATTCAAAATGGGCCACCACCAGGGCCGTATAATGGTACTCTCGATCCGTGTTTATACTAATGCTAGGTTCCCTGGGACGAGCTCTACGATCATAATGAGGCTCCGATCGAATTAGGAAGGCGGGTGACTCTCTTCTCTCTCTCCGCTCACTCACCGATTTCTTCTCCTCCTTTAATTTCAAGTGTTCTCTCTCTCTCTCTCTCCTGTCTTCTTTTGATTTCTTCTCTTTTTTTCATTTTCTCGTTTCGGGAATCTCCCCCGATATACTTTTCACAGGGGCCACTACGCCGATTATCAAAACGACGACGACCACGATCTATGGTAACGCGCGCGGCCATAGCGATGGACAACGTTCCTTTTTCTCCTCCTCTGGTATTAAACAACGTTTCAGGGAAGACGCGTCTCGTAGACGCCTCCGATATTAGACGAGACATCGTTACGTTCGGTCGATTTTCTAATTGGTGAAAAAAAACCGGCTAGAAAGTGGATTGCTCCGACGGTCTACCGGCCCGATTACACTTTTTCAGGGCATTAATAGGCGTGGCGAGTGCAACGTGTGTGTACGTGTGTATGTGCGTGAAGAGCTGTAGAAGGAGAGGATAGTGTGTCTAACAGGAATTCTTTCGTTTCGAAGTGGAAAAAGGTATCCGTTCACCGTATACGCGACACTTGATTTACCATTTTATCATATATATATATATACGTGTAATACCGTCCATAAACGTGATATCGATTCCTTAGACGACAGGATGAGAAAGGGAATAGAGTAGAGGAGAAACGCGCGAGAAAGTAATTTCTCGTTCGTGGAAAATCAACAGTTTTTCCGCGAAACGAGCTTAAAATCTCCCCCTCGTCGGTCGAGAGAGAAGTGCCATTAGCAGCGGCAGCGAGTACTTTAGAAGCTTCCAGCTTCCCCGGCATTGCCGAGCTTTCGAGTACAGCAACATGATGTCGTCGTTGGTCGTTGTTCTCTTAACGTCAATGACGGTTCATAATGTTGCATCCCTTCGACGTGGTAAAGGATGGGGCATCGATTCCTCGATTTCCTTCCATTCTCCTATCAAAATCTTACCGATCGAACCTGCCCTTACTCCCGAAAATTGTCTAATCCTTTAGCCAAGATTAAGGAATATTACTTATGGCTATGTTTTACGACGGAGACTCTGAAATTGCGCATTTTCAGAGTTCCTTTTTGCTTATGGAATTAACGAGAAATAATTGAGTGAGAGATTTTGAGATCAATTGGGTAAAATTCGCATTTTATTAGTGAAAAAAGGTTCAACTAATACTTCAGACGCTTATTCTTGATATTTGAAGGCACTGAATTATAGAGATATATATTTTCCGAGTTCTATGAACTGTTGAACTCTGCAACCCTCTTAAGAATGAAGTTCAGTTTGACAACCCGAAAAATAAGCAGATATTTAACAATTTATTTTAGTTAAACTAGTATAGATATTGTAGTACTTCTTTCTTTGATAGAAAGTGGCGTTCTCAAGTTACGATATACAAATTTTGTCCGCCATATTGGAGAACATAGTTTCGCGAAGAACGCGTTGAAAGTTGCAGCCCCAAAGCATCTTTATAACATCGATATTTCTATAGATTCATCGCTAATTATTGCACAGTAATATTTTTAATATATCTTACTTTTTTTAAACAGTTTCAAGCTGGACTCGTTTCTTGATACAAACGAGTCAAACAATTTCAATCTCCTCTTTTCCTTGAATTCTTTCGAATTGAAAATCCACCTTGGACGTTTCCATGGATGGATAATCCATTCCCCTGAAACTCAGGGGTGGTAAAAACCGGGAGAAGCAATAATGCGCGTGCAACGTGTGAAATCGCGCGCCGGGAAACCGAGCGTTTAAATCGTACGGGTCCGCGCGAGATGCGACTGGCCCGATCCAAGGCGAATTCAGGATTAATGCGTTTTTAATAGTGACATAACTGCGCCGCTCGTTCGCCTTTTTTCCCTCCTCCTCCTCCTCAATCCTCTTCTCTTTCTTTCATTCTCACGTCGCGTTCATCGTCGTTGGTTTTTACGCGGCGAGTGTTGGTCGCGCGCGTCGTTTCTGCATCGTCGAATGCACTTCGCGGAAAACCGAAACGCCGCGTTCGGGCATTTTTAACGATCCTCCTCGTCGCGTGGAGGGAGATGGTGAAAGAAACGGTACGACGAGCAGAAAATCGCGTGAATACATTATACAACGAGCGGCGCTCCACTTTCTTGCCGGTGGAATTGCGTTTTGCAAGAAAGTCGACACGCCCTCCCCTCGTTTTATTCCCAGAAGCGCTCGGGAATCGGCAGATTGCGCGGTCAATTTCGAGCAGGAGAAAGCCTCGATCGCTACGATCCACTGTCGCGGCGCAACGTTTCGCGAATTCTTTTTTTTTCGCGAGGAGCGACGGAGTGTTTCCTCGATGGAAAATCATTTTCACCATTTGCCCGGAGATCGTGCGAGTGAACTTTGTAGCAGTAAGGAAGCTGTGTAATTTGTTAAGGAAGTTATGTAAATTTTTATTGGTGAAAAGTTTACTTAACGTTACATTAAGTTTAAGATTATTATTATAGAGAATCTTCTGCTTAATTTGCAACATAGTTTTAGTAATAAACAATGTTGGTATATTTAATATTCTAAGTACTTTCCTTTTTTAATAGCTAGATGGATAATACAAGATTGTTATTATTTTTGAATTTTATTATCGTACAGTCATGATGTAAGGGTTGATGTATAATTAATAAAATTTATTTAATCATTTATTTAATCGAGAATTGAAATAAAAAGAAGAGTTATTTTGTAGATAATTGATAAAATTTAATTTAGTCGTTTATTCGACATAGAGCTGAAATGAAAAAGAATATTTGTTTGTTAAAATGGCGCATACAAATTTGTACATACAATTTAATTTTATTCGATTATTATGTCGACACGAGTTGACGACAAAATTCGTCAGATAGTCGAATGACAATTTCAAAAACTGGATTTTTCATTTGTTCCATAAATTAATAATACAATGCTTGAAAAATATGTTCAAAAAGTTTGAAGGTAAAAGAAAGAAAGTAGCAATTTATTGCTCAGTTCAGTGTTCAATAAACCGCCTTTTAAAAGGCGGGAAATTCAACATTCAAACCACACATCATTCGACAGTAGTAAATTAAGATTTCCACGATCATAAAACCACCCAGAAAATTATCACAGAGATTGTACAAATTATCACTTCACAATGAATTTTTCCACGGAGAGAAAAAGATGTTTTCCTCGCAACAACGTGGAAATTTCAACGTCTCGAGCGATGTTTCACCATGAAAATCGCTAGCGAAAACAGGCCTCCGATATTTTGACGTCGAATCGCTATAATTTAAACCCCGTTCCGTACCATCTTCTTGTAAATATAGACGGAGCAGTGAATACACCCGAATGATTATTACAATCAAACTAAACGTAGTCCACCTGAAATTACATCCAGTTCACGGGTAAGCTTGGAAAGCTTACGTTTAACTAGTAGCAATTACAGTGTTCCGCGGGACTTACTAGTTGTTGAAATAATTCAACGACTCCTCCAAAATTGTTACACTTTCACCGCGGCTATTTCCTCCTCCTCCGAGATTAGATTCACCATTCAATATGAGCGAAAATTACTTGATAGGCCTTAAGCCGGTTTGCATGTATCTTCCGCGTGGATTTTACGAGCATCGATCAAAGGCTCAACGCGGAGAGAACAGATTTAAAAAGTTTCTATTCTAACCTCGGATACGGGATAATGAACACGCTGTATGATTATTAGAATCATGTCTGTCGCGTCTCACAGAGTTAGCTATTTTTCGTTTGAAAAAAAAAAAGAAGAAAATAATAGAAAAAGTAGGGTTCTTTTGAGGTTAAGCCGATACCAGAAGAGGCAGGTGGAGAACGGCGCGATATGCCGATCGGTATCATAGTTTTATTCCTTCCACGATGGAGGAAAAAATGTAATTGGCCTGACCGAAATCTATCGCGAGGGAGGAGGAGGAGGAGGAGGAAGAGAAGGTGAAGGAGGAGAATGTCGAGGGATGTAAGGGGGATGAACGAAGGAGAAAAAAGCACGTGTGCGAACGGGCGACCGCTGGTAATAACAATGATTAGGACGACGAACGGACCGTGGAAAAAAAGTAGAAGAGAAACGAGAGTCTTGCCTTCGCTTCATCTCAAAATGGCGGCCTGGGGAGCAGACCACGTGTAGCCAACCTTGGTCCAGGAGAACTGGTAAAAAATCTCTTCGGATATCTCGAGAAGGAGAAAAAAGAACAATTCTTTTATTCACACACTCGTGGTATTGTTACATTTATATTCCTAAACGAAAGTTCATCTTTCGTTCTATATTTTAATACTGCGACGATCTCCGTGGATGAAAGACGAAGAAGCAACGTCGATCCTCTCTTATCTCCGTATCTTCGAGTAGGTTAAATCGAGGGTTAACTCTTCGTCCTCTTCTTCATCGTCTTTTGCGTTCATGTACGATGCATCAGGTTAAAGAAGGAGTTGCAAGAGGAGGAGGAGGAGGAGGTGAAAAGAGAGAGAGAGAGAGAGAGAGAGAGAGAGAAAGAGTGAGAGAGGAGGCGGAGGAGGAAGAGCGTCCAGCATTGTTCGCGGACATTGTAAGCATGTCCGGAACAAAGAGCGGTAATCGAGCCGTGTAACATTTATAACGTAATGGGAGGGCCTCACCGGCCCATAATAATATCAATTACGGGGCAACAGGAGAAAGTAAGAGAGAGAGTCTGGCCCATGGTGAAAGAAAGACGGGAGAGGAACGGAGGGTGAGGCGCAGAGGGTTTTAGATCGGGGGAGCACATTGGCGACGCGGATTCGCGAATCTGTCGGCCAGAAAATTGACCGACGAACCCTCTCCAGCCAGCCAGCTGTCTTAAGGAGAGGCGGAGGGCGTCGTGACGCTCTCGTTAATCCACGTAATCAAGCTGGAAGGTAACGAGATTCCTTTGCGAGGGGGATGTTCCCTGAACATTTTTGGACATGAAAAAACCTGGCTTCCTTATGAATTTATTTGAACAAATTGTAATTTGTAGGTAAATAGGGATGCACGTTATTTGTGTAGAATGTTGTGCAATTGTGAACAAGTATTTCAATGCTAATTTCCGCTATTAATTCAATGGTAACTCTCAGAGAAATGGGTTATTTAATGTAAAAGATGAACACGATTGCGTCGAATGGAATTGACGAGGCGGTGCGTAAGTGAATCGACACTTCGCGAGTGGCAATTGGAATTGGCTTAAAGGTACCGAAAACAGTGTTGCGGCAAGGTCGAGAACGTATCGAGGAGGGCCTGGGACCCTTCGTTTTTTTTAATTTCGCTCTCTTCTCGCAAGGTTTTGTTTAATGGCGAAGGCGGTAACCGCGCACCGACCAGCCGACCAATGAGAGCCCGACTGGAAATCATACGCGGGATCGCCGGCCGCACGGCGGCCTCCGAGAGTGGAGGTGAAGTTAGGTTAGGTGAGGTTATGTTCGCTCCCCGCGTCTCCTTAACATTCGACGGGCCTGTCCCGGCACGGCATCGTTCTCGTAAGAGGTGGGGCTCCGTCTCCTTCGATCGGCGTTAGGCATTTCTTCTTCTTCTACCTCCTCCTTTTTTTCTACCTACACTTTTTCCTCCGCCGTTCTACACTCCTCCTCTTTCTTCTTCCTCCTCCTCTTCTTCTTCTGCTTCTACTTCTTCTACTTCTTCTTCTTCTTGTACTTTCGTCGTTCCGTCATCGCCTCTTTCGCTAGAGACGAAGGGTATACACGTTCACTATACTTAGCACTGGCTTCGTTTTAGGACCACGTGAAACGCCGAGATAAACCGCTATCGCGAGCGCATGTGAGGGTGGCAGGGCTCGTTATCGAGACTTCCTATCTTTAGGAACGTTATACCTGAAGAGTTGATCCATTGAAAAATTTCGAAATTCTTACTGTACGCTGTGTTACTTTATTCTTATCGTAACCGTGGATGTATAATAGAAACAGTTGGAATTTGTGTATTTGTAATGAAACATATATTACACTTTTATGGATTGTTTATTACCACACGATCTGTTCGAGTAGTTCCAAGGCTGACTTTTGTGAAGACATGTTAGTCATATCATTCTTTTACTTTTTCAGTAATGTGTAGTGATAAATGTACTAATCGTGAGTATTTTAGTTGCTCGAAGTCCTAAAGTTAGCAATGGGTGCAATAAACTTCGGGTTAAAAAATTCCCTTTCCATTTGCACACCGTAAGAAGTGTGCATTCGCATCTTATCGATGGATTTCAACAGTTGTTCTATCCTAAAGATCATCGAGAGTTCACGTTCGCCAGTGAAGAAATGAATTTTTAATTGGAACATTTCGATAAGTCCGTTACAGAGGATAATTTCGCGATTCGATTGATTTAGAAACACAATCGAGCAGACACACGGTACGAAATACGGTTTCGGGTAGAAAATATTTCTATCGATGGCTCGTTATAGGCAGAGGTATATTATCGCCAGGCTGGGTTTTCACTTCGCAGCCCCTGCTGCTCCTGTCCTAATAATCGGGTTATCGGCCATCGATATGTCGAGAACTCTAATTACATTCTTCTGTGTTACCGCTTAACCGTGGCTGAGCACAATCCCTTCTCTCCTCTGTCAATAGCCGAACAAAGCGTTTCGCAATTCCTTTCGAGTAGAAGAAATTACGGGGTACGCTCGAAGACGTGGGAAGTGGAGGAGCTCCTTGAAGACGAAGAAACTCCGCGGGATTGTCTGTTACTGGCGGATCGCAACGATTGTGAATAATTAGCCAGGCTGGATGAATGATTTCACTATGAGTAATATAATCAAACGAAAAAGAAAAAGAAAAGAATCCTCTGTTTATCGTAGAAAAATCAAATTTCACACTGTAACCATACACAGTTCCATTTGTAATTCTAGCTAATGGCTAATTATCAACATTCGTGAATCTTTTTCGAATGATAGACGCAGAAAAGAGAACAGGGGGGGAGGAAAGGAAAATAAAAAAAAAAAGCACGAAACAAGAGTTTGATAAACACAAACGACAGATTCTTTCCAACGATCGCGTGATTCTTTCGTTTACTCCGGAATAACAATCACGTGACAATGCGTTTCTCGCGTGCCCCATCCAGAGTCCGATTAATCCACAATCTTTACATGGACGAGCGCGTTGATACTGTTAATTATTAATTAAATACAACCTGTATTAGTTCGTTAATCAACGTTTCACGGTTGCGGTCCATTAAAACGATTGATTTAACGAGAAACGGCCACCCTCGAACACGAAATTTCTCTTCTTTCTTGCTTTGTTTTCCCTCTTTTTCTGTTTTTTGTTTTTTGTTTTTTGTTTTTGCAAGCGGAACGCGGTATCCTTTGCAGCGAGACGTTCCTCGAGGACGATCGGTCGCACGAAATGCAGCAGAACGAAGTAGTAACGGAGGGAAGGAACGCAGCCATTGATGCAGTCCGCGCGCAACCGTTCGTTGATTCCTTTTTGCGGCTATTGATCGATGGTGACCGTAATTTTCAGATCGCGTGCCACATCAGCTGCCACATTTCCTCTCCAATGCAAACCAATGTTATCGGAACGCGCGTTTTTTCTCAAACTCTTGCCTATTTTTTTGTGTTTTTATTTTTTTCTGTTTTCTTTTTTCGTTCCTATTTTTTTCTTTTCTCCTTATTTTCCGCTGCGTGTTTTCCACCGTCGCGATTGGAGACAGCGATTAGAGCTTGTTTGTAAGCTCGTGACCGATTAATTTTATTTTTCACCGAATTAACGACCAGCCACTGGGTAAAGAAAGGATAAAAAAAAAAGAAGGAAGATGGAGGAAACTTAGAAAGTATACTTTGCGACAGAGTGATTAACTTTTCCAATTTTCTCGAATTTTCAATACCAAAGCGTACGAGTCGTGCTTTAATTTTTCCTACAAATGACATAAGTTTGGTAAATTTTTATTCATTTTGCCTTCCAAAGGGTTCTATCCACTCTGAGAAATATCAAATCTCTCCTCTTTTTTATTTCTTTCTATTTCATTTTAATTTATACCTCATATTCGTCGTTCAAAGAGCGAGAAAGGAAAAAATTGAACGGTGCATGGTGCAGGGCGCCGACACAGCAATCACGTTTCCGTGTTCTTTTCTGTTGCAGGTGCAACGCCGACACAGGGACAGGGGAAAAAAGAGAACGAGAACCTTGAACCAATCGTAAATGGCGTGGAGTGAAAGCGGTTAGTCTCCGCGGTTTTCCCAGAAGAGCGCGAGCCACGAAATTATCGACCTGTAAATCGGAACGAAGGATCTCGTTTCTTGCCGTCGCGAGTGTAAGCTCGCCACTGTTGAAATAAAAAGAAAGAAAAAGGGGGGGAAAAAAGGAAAGTGAAAAACCAGGCGAAAATAGAACGTAGCTGAGTATACTGGACCCCGGAGAGTTGAAGGGAAATCGTGATCGACGCGCGCGTTCTTCTACGGCAATTTAGATGTTACAATCTGTTTCACCGACATTGTGAACAGAGAGAACATCATCAATCGTCCCCATACGTCTAAACGATCCACCAATTTCGATTGATTTGCATCATCCATTTTGACGGATTACGAATAGAACTTACGCTCGTGCAACATTTCTGAATACACGATCTATACGAAGATTTCTATCAGAAATATTCTTGCACAACGAAGTCAACGTATGATTGATGAGATCGTGCACTAGTTAAAAAGGAAACATCGTCGTTTCTTACGAATCGTTTCAACTTTTAGCTAACGACCAGTCGTTATCCTACAGATTGTATTCATTTTATTTATTTTCTTCTTTTTTTCTTTATTTTTCCTTTCTTTTAACATTCTTTCAGTTTGTATCACAGCTGAGATTACAAATGAAACCAGTAGCTGAAGCGAAGATAGAATGGAATTTACAGCGAGCTTGGAAACTTGGTCAGATAATAAAGTAAACATGTTTCTGTTGTCAGGAACAAGAAGAAAAACATGTCAATGTTCCTCCAATTTACGCTGTTCGTTCTAACTTCTCAAAAAGAAAAAAATGAACTCGCGTCATTTGGTTCAATTTAAAAAAAATATTACACTGCCTTAAAGACAATTCGAATATCCTCGTGAGCTACCGTATTTTAAGATCTCGGATGTAACACGAACGAATAGAGAAATTTGTGTTTAATAGACAAAGTAAAACGTCGCGGGGTCGCACCTCGAGCGATCAGAAAGCAAGATGAGATTGAACGGTGACACTCGACGGACAATAACCCGTGACTCGATTACACACGAGTACCGTTAATCATCCTAATAGCGTGCGCATAATGTCAGATACGATCTACTCTCGCCTGGCCACGGTTGGATTCGTGATTCCACGCTCCTCCAACGATCGTTCGGCCCACGTTCCTATATGACTCTCTGTATTGTACAGGATGAGTCGAATAATAAAATGATATCGTAGCTACGTCGCTGCAATATCCGCGGCTTGAAGAACAGCTTGAATGGGCGTACAAAGACAATCACCGAAGGCGCCTGAATTCCTATTGGACGTCGCCTACTAATTGAGTCATCGTGTCATTAGCTGTGTAATAATCGTGGCGAGTAACAAAACGGTCTATCCAATGTTGTGGTTTATATATATATATATATATACACACATGTATGTATGTATATACATATATAACGGGGGCCAGAAAGAACGCCGCTGGGTTAAAAGACACCGATATCTCGAAGATCGTACGTTAGATCGATGTCCAATTAAGCTCAATTACCGACACGGATAATCGGCCACCGTCGGTGAAAGAATGATTATTCCCTGCGAATGAACGGTTAGAATATCGACCTTGAATGGTTTTGCAAGATCGATTGTGACGATGCAAACGAGGGAAGGTTCGATTTGTTCGAATGAGAAGCGTGACGAGGAGTGATACGTTACGGTGGAGGAAGAGGAGACTGAATGCGACGTGATTGGAGATGATTCTCACGTGTAAGAATAAATCATAAATGTAGAATGAATTATTTGTGTGTGAGATTATATCGGGATAATTACCGATGATTCATTTGACAACATTATTCTGCGAATTGTTTAAATTAATATTTATGTTTCGCGTATGCAAAGCGTTCTGGTTCGTGAATCAGTGTTGTGAATTGATTTTCTACGCGGAACGATCATGTTTAACTTATTGTTGGAATCTTTTAAGTTGTTCCGCAAAGATTGGCAGAAATGTGAGGCGATTGTTAAATTTTGCATCTTAAAAATGCAATTTTGATATTATATACGTCACAAAAGTAGTCGTATCTTCTTTAAAATAGAATAACTTCTTCAAAATTGGACTGAATTACTTGAATCTTCCTTTTTGAGAAGCTAGATGCATTAGTTTACCAGATGATGTGTGCAAAAGGATTCGAAAATGTTACGAATCTCAAATTTTAATATTTCAATAAATTAATTCTAGTTATAAATTAGTTAAATTAATATTTTCCTAAAATAAACTTTATTTAATAATTCAGTGTTAACGACAGCGATTAGATTAGGTTCATTTATACGTAACGATATTAATAAGTGAAACATGTATAAAATAAATATATATCAATGTTTATCTCCGTGAGAACACGAGTAGAAGAGAAATTACTTTTACCAAGATTTAATTAACGAGATAATCAGGCATCTCCGAATATATTTACAAATTTAATTCCCCGCGACATTCCATTAATTTTTGCATGTAAAATTATTTTCCCTGTAGTTTTGTCGCATTCTTTAGAGGCACTAATACCGATATAGAGTCGCGAGACTTTATTATAACATTGTTCACCCCGTCGAGGTTCCTATTTCGTTGGAATCCGATCAAAAAGGGTCTCGCATTTTCGGAACGAGTTACCGGAACATCGCGTGCTCCCGAAATATTCTAGAAATATGCTAATTACCAGTTAGTCAGTTTCTTGTGGCATTGCGCTCGTTTCTACGATCGCTATTGCCTCCCTCTACCTTTCGCGTTCACCTTGTCTTCATATTTCGTCCCTCTTTTGTCCTGGTTTTCAGGGTTCCTCTTGTCCTTTATGCCCGTTTCGACTTCGAATTGTCTGTTCCCTGTCGAACATGCGACAATTGGACGTCGCTTTATCCTCCACGATCTTTTTTTTTTTTTTACTTCTTCCAAATAAAAGGATTCTTTTTAACGCTATATTTTTTCTTCTACAGGGCGTGGCGTTTGAAATTACCATATATATTTACGTCAATATCATCGTGCGTGAATGGAAATGGGTCAGAGAACAGTTTCATGAGTTTCGGGAAGGGTAAACGTTGGACTAAATGGAATCTACACGAGTAGATTAATTTGCACGTTTTTCTGAATAAAATTTTCGTTTCTCAGATATGTAGATATGTAAATCATGATGTATGAGATGGTTTACTATTTGAATTTTCAAAGAACGTATTTTTAAAATTCAAAAGAAAAATTTTTGCAATGTTGAATACAGAAAGAATTATTTAATTTTTGGATAAGTGACTTATGAACCCCTCTGTATTTAATTCTGATTGAATCACTAAGAATCTGATACCTGGTACCACAGTCAGAATCTCAGAAGAATTGAAAATGGCAATAGATATAATTCTGTATGCAAAAACTATAGGAAACACGTTTGCAATGCGTATTTCATACGAGAACTGATGTAAAGAGTAGCAATAAATATTATTTACTAATAATTTGTATATTTATTATCCTCCCTCCTCAGTTTCCCATAACAATATTATTTATTTAACCCTTCGCGTTTCAAATATTTCGTTTCTATGATCGATTTATCAACCCCAACACATTTTTACGAGTTTTTGGAAAATCGAGAGTTTCGTGTTGGAAGGAAAGGATTATTACACGTTCGTTCTGTTTATTATTACTTGTTTTGTACTTTTATTTTTACGTAAGCATTTTTGTAGGAAATAAAAAGAATAAAATGCTTTATGAACTAAAAACTATATTATTTTATAAAGAATTGGAACAGATCCAATTGAATTTGTATGGGTTTGTATCAAAATAATTGATTCGTTTTATAGCCAACTTTTCCGGAACGTATCTAAGCCGTAAAGAGAGGTATGGGTGTAATTGAAATTTCTGAAATCTTACGTCACTTTTGATTGAGACATTTGTGCTTTATTTTTAACGAATAAAATTGTACAAAACTACTTTCTTCATCTCACGCGGACACATTTTCCTTCTCACATCGTAGAAAGATAATTCGATTCTTTCAGAAACAGCGTAATTCAAAAAGTTGCCTGACTCCTCCCCCGTTGCTGTTTCTTGCTCCTTTGTTGCACGTTCCGTGATACGTGCATACTTTCTATCTTCACTCCCATTAATTAAGCCGCATCGTGTACGCGGTTGTTCTCCTGTTTTGAGAATGAGGAGCGACCCCTGCGCTGTATCGCCGGCCTACAACATCCGCCCTGAATTAATTGAATACACGGCTTGGCTGGCGTTTACACGCGATACCATGAACGAGCCTTTGTGAAGTTGACTAATACGGGCTTACCGCTGTTGCCTCGCTGGGGAAAATTAAAAATTCATCGGAAATCGCGCGTAGGACGGCCTCCTCTTTCCCGCGAAACCGTATGGTTTCGTGTGATTCGATTCCTCAGCGCCTACATTCAAGTACCTACTCAAAGTGAACTCGTTCAGAGGAAAAGGAACATAGCTAACTTCTTGGAACTGTATCCGCTATTTTTAATAAACTTCGAGACACCCTTTGTGAATGGTATTTCTTGAAAATGTCTGATTTCCCGCCATGTGAAGCTGAGAAGACTGAAATAAGAGCGTTGCTCTCAGATTTTTGATGTACCACGATGATTCGATGTAAAGTTATACTTCTGCTTCTTGGAAGTGTATTTATAATTATTAATAAACTTCGAGATACCCTTTGGGAAGGTATTTCTTGAAAATGTTTGATTTCTCGTGATGTGAAGTTGAGAAAACTGAAATAAGAGCGTTGCTCTGGTATTTTCGACGTAAAGTTACATCTTTACTTCTTGGAAATGTATTCGTAATTATCAATAAACTTCGAGACATACTTTCGAAAGGTATTTCTTGAAAATTCCTGATTTCTCGCGATGGAAAGTAGGGAAGACTGAAATACGAGCGTTGTTCTGGTATTTTCAATGTTCGAACGATGGCTACTTTGCTCGACGCAAAGTCACACCTTCGACAATTTTCTAAACGTCTCTCCTAACCACGAGTTCGAGTGGTAAAACCGTGACGTTTGCACCTTCGTGTGTACCACTAGGTGGAGAACAACCGGAAACGAGGGCAGGTCTATTATCGCCCCAGAGGTTATACGAGCTAGCCGAAGTTTCATCGCCCCGGAGTTCCAGGTACAGCAGTATGTTGTTTTATGGTGCAATCATCGGCGTGGTAATAATCATTAAATCCGTTGTTCGAAGCTGTGGGCTCCAGGGTCTCTCCTCATATCTCTCTCTTTCTCTTTCTCTCTCTCTTTTCCTCTCTCGAAAGATTTCGTCGTTAAGCCAAGAGATTGATTCATTGATTCTGACGGTGTTTCCTCTGTGAAAGGATTTTCCTCCATCTAAAGAAAATTAAAATAGAATTTTGTCTTTCTAGAGAAGCTGCCTAAAAATCTTTTGGTATTTAAATAAAACAGAGACTATCTAAAAATCTTTTAGTAATCAAATGAAAAAAATAAAGACTGCTTGAAAAAATTTAGCAACATTAAAATTAAAATAAATAAAATACCACAAGATTTTTAAGTTGCTTTTATTTTCTTTGTGAAAAGATTTTCCTCGATCGAAAGGAAATTGAAATAGAATTTTGTCATTTGAACAAAGCCACCTAAAAATCCTTTTTTCTCTCCGTCACCATAAAGCAACGAAGAGAAATCGCAGTACGGTTAGTTAGTCCGTTATATGATGAGCATAATTGCGGTTTATTGTCCCAATAAATATATACGATACACGCCGGCTGTGTATCAAAGTGGAAGCATCCTGATCGAGGATCCTTCCCGGGATTTGAAATCAAGCGGCATGTATACATACTTATAAGGTAGAGTTTATGGGTCCGTTTAATATAGTTTACGATGTTTTGTCCTCCTCGTGTCGGCTCCCTGCGGAACCGGAAGATTCCTAACGATCTACCTAAACCTTTGACAATAAAACTAACGACTCATATCAAAAGAAAATAAAAAAAAAAAATAGAATGAACAACATCGACAACAAAGTGAAAGAAATATATTCTATCCCCACAAGTATAAAAATTGATGTCAGGAAACGATATCAGATCACAATTTTTCTCGAAAATACATTTAACCACGGATGGTAATAGCAATTCGCAAATAGAGGTGTGAAGACACAATTTATCGTTGTTATACTCGATTGATCGTTGACTGGTACAAACATATATGCGCATGTGTGTGTAGATCGTTGTATAATAAACGACGAAGGAGGCAGGAAACGTCTACAATTTACGATACGAGCTAGCATCCGTTCTGAATTTATCGATCCTCACCTCATGTCGATTGATAATATTTACCGATGAGTCTCGCCCTGTGCACACTTCGTTTTCCAGCGAGCGTGCATCGCGCGTCACGGCAGGCTCTTCAGAACTACCTATTACACAACGCGCAATAATTAACTAAATAAGCGGCGTAAACGCTCTACTTTTCTAATCTCCTCTATAGTCACTTTATCCTTACATTTCGTCGATGAGTGCCAATTAGAAGTTCGTTATTCTTATCTTAATTATACTAACACGTCGGTGGTTCAACATTGTTGTGCATTCACCTGACGTGAGCAGCTCGTCGGTGGATAACATGTCATTTCATTGGTATAATCTAATAATAATTCATAAAACGTAACTCGTCTCGCGGATGTGACGATCGGGAGATAACGAAAATGACGAGCTACGCCCGTAATAACTGAGTTACAGAAAAAGGGAAAAAAGAAAGACAGAGAGAGAGAGAGAGAAACAAAAGAATTGAAAATATTTCAGTGATAAATTGTGGATTTTTCAGTTGTTTCACTGTTTCAGTCAGTCTATCGTCGATACTTCGATATTTCTTATTTATCGGAAAGGGGAAATAAATGGAAATGCAAACTTTCCATGTTAAAGACACTTCTGTTCTTGTTTCACCTTCTTTTCGTTTTTTGTCGCTTAGAATTAAAAGAATTAAGACGTTACAATGGAAAATTGAAAGAACTCATTCATTATCGCGACGCATTCTTGCGGATAGTGTAAAAGCGTTAGTCCCGCTGCCAGCTAATTCCGGTTAAACTTAACGGCAAGGACAGCCTAATTGATCTATGCAATTACGTCCCGGCGGTGTAAGTGGCGCTAAGTGAATACCGTGGTAGGCCTCGGTTTCTCGTAAATTATCGGACAGTAATTTGGAGCGCGAAAAGGCAAAAAGACCCTGGCGAATCCCTTCGATCGTTAGGAATATTCTCTACGCCATTTTATTTACTTTTTTTTTTTTTTTTGCTTTGTATCCTCATCGCTTTGCTTTTCCCTACTTGTTATCGTGTGTATATCCGTTTATCGGAATCTGCAATTCTCCTGTCGAAATTATATCTTGTTCTTAACTCTCCAGACATTTTATCGATGCTAATTTAAGAGTACTTTTTAGGAGATTCGTTTGTATTTAAGTATTTTGAAACATTCGTGACATTCTGAGGATTTTCGACTCGAAAGAATGATGCTACTATTAATCAACATTAATAAAAGTAACTGACATTGATAAAAAAATTCCTGTTCTTAACTCTCGTGAAATTTGATTGATACAAATTTAGAAGTACTTTTCCGATAATTTATATATATCTAAATGTTTTGGGGTATTCCAAGGGTTTTCGTTTGAAAGGATTGATCCTAACATCAATTAACATTGATAATAATAACTGATATTAACTAATATTGATAAAAAAAAATTAGACTGCGAATTTTGGTGTATTTGTAGGAAATTTAAATATGCAAAATTGTGTATAATGCACGGAATATTGAAATTACAGTGCTTTTTATATTATTAGCTAGGTGAAATAATATTCTAGTGTAGTTCTGCATTATGCTGTTGTATTTTAAAAAATATGAATTTGTATAAAGATCTTCAGGAGACCAAAGACGTGAATCGATATGTATTCTGAAATGTTTTGAATACTCCACGCAGTTTCAGTGGCAAAAACGACGAATTCTTCGTTTTAATTCACTCCGAAGTGAGCTCGATTCCAAGCAGTGTTAATCATATTAATGTTAGTCCAAGCAAAGTGGAAGAATTCCGCGAAAAAAGGGCGGTTTAACGCGTCCGTAAGAATAATACATTAACCATCGCCAGTCGTCGCGTCGGCTGTCTTCATTTCACCAAGCTTTTTCCAGTAAAAGGCATGATGGACGCGACGGCAAGAATGCAGTAGACGCGACAAGAAAAAGACAAGCTGCACATTCTTACATAACAATAGTGAATTCACCTAATAAATTATGACACACACCTATGACAACATCTGTCGAACGAATTTTCCTCCTGATCGTATCCTCAATCGTATCCTTCTCAGAATCGTTTGAAAAACCTTACATACTAATCCATCGAAACGAAAATAGCAACGATTCTCTTTACAAGAGATAGAATCAGACATGTTCGTTTCACCTAGGCAGAAACCGAAGGAACCGAAAGTGAAAGGAGCAAAGACTTTCAGAAATTCTTCGGTGAAATTGCAGTTTTATCGACGCCGATGGCCAACTACTGAAATTCGTTTGCTCCGCTAGTAAAACCTTGCTGGTTAAACATTTTATAACATCACGTTCTCATACGTATACTTTCTTCCAGTTTCCCTTCTCCTTCGAGACGAATAAATATTCCAACTTTCCTCAGACTGGATTGTAAAAGAGAAGAATTCTCTCACGAAACGTCAGGGTGAAATTTGCATAGAGTGACGCACGAAAGCTAACACACTGTGTAGATCTCTCGCAACCGTATAATAAAATAGAAGTAACACTTTGTAAAAATTGTTTCCTTTTTTTTTGTTTACAATTAATACACGGTGTCAATGATCCTCGTTGGTTTATGGAAGATGGAAATGATCCTTCCCGTGATACCGCTATGTTGTCTTCGACACTGTTCCGCGGTTACTTTCCTTTCCCTCTGAACGATCTTTTTCGCGGTGAACGGCAGGCCACGATCGATGGCAAACGGAAAAAATGCGGTCGATGCGGCAGGAAGGACGCAAGGTGGACACGGTTGAGAGAGGGTGCAGCAGGGTCGGTGCTTTCCGTGAATGCCGGCGGCATCGTTTGATGGTTTTTACTAAGAGTCCTGGATACCGTGCGTTCCTATACCACGATTGGCTCCTTCCACGGGCCCTCGGTCGGTCATTGGTCCTTTCCAACAGGATCGTAGGTGCCCGTGGGACGACTTTAAACAGACGTCGTCGCCTCTAAGTTGCTCCGCTGCCGCTGTGATTCTTTTATACACATTCTATCTCTATCTCTCTCTCTCTCTCTCTCTCGTTCGTTCGTGCACACTGGAGAAAACGACGGTTGACATTCTTCGGGCCACTCTTATGCGGCTAACCTTTACGAGGTTCGACTACGGCGAAAATGAAATAGGTACCTGATCATGTAGCGTAGCTGTTGGCTTTCGACTTTTATGGGTGGACGCCTTTCTCGTTTGGAGCATGGAAAAACCAGGCTCACACCCCGTTATTTCGTCGTGACGTTTGTTCTAGGATTACGTGGATGGTATCTAGCGATGGATATTGGAGTATTTCGGATCGATTTGGATGTATACATATGTGGTGAATTATTTCGAATGCGATACGACACTTGGAACTCGAATACTAGGAGTTTGAATCACTTTGAGTGTGATTTGACACTTAGAACTCGAGTATCTGTAGTTCGAATCACTTCAACTGTGATTTGACACTTAGAACCCGAATACTGGAAGTTTAAATCACTTCACATCGATACTTGTAACTTGAATACTCGACGTTCGAGTTATTTCGAACTGTAATTCGATACTTGGGACTCGATCACTCGAAGTTCGATTCTATTTGAGTGCTGTTGAATATCGTGAACTCGAGTACCCAAAGTTTAAATCACTTTGAATGTGATTCAACACTTAAAACACGAGCATTAGAAGTCACGAATCATTTAGAATACCATTCGACAATTAGAATTCGAATATTCAAAGTTCGATGCACTTCGAATGCAATTCAACATTTGCAACGAGTATGATTCGGTACTTGAAACTGTTGAAAGTCCACGGAACGTTGCTACTTTCACGAATCGATTGTACGAAGTTTTCCAACGTGGAAAGAAGAGCGAAGTTCTCTGTTAAGATTACATTCAGAAGGAATAAACGGTCCGACCGAGGATTCTTGTAAATTGTGAACTGCTTAATGCTATGAAAAAGAGGGATTTAATGAGGGTTATTCGAGGCAATTCGCTACTCGATATCCTGCCTTCGCATTAAGACACAGAATTACGTTCAAAATCGAGGACCCAATTAACGGAGGTGCATGTCATTATACGTTGATGAATCGATGAAACATCGAGGCCAATTCCGTTTGGCAAAGATGAATCGTAAGACAATCGTTCTCGTCTTGTATTAAAATTCAGTTTCGGTTGATGAGAAGTTCCAAAAGATCGACGTAAATATAGCTCGGTCCATTCGATGCTTAGAGATTTTACGGGGCCACCTTCCAAAGTGTGATAAAGCCGATGTTCCGCCGGCACGAACCGATTCTGACATTCACGAGGGTTTGCTTCTTCATTTCCTGTAGAGATGGCGCCACCATAGCGGTCGATACGTCTTTCATGGTTCTTCGTGTACCACGGTTGAAGGAAACGGAATTCCTTCCTCGAGCCAAATCATCGACGAGAATGTTTTATTATCGAAATTAGTAGGGACGATTGTTTATTACACAATTCGACAATTAATTTTGCGAACGTTTTAATCACGATGTAATAAAAATTAGGAATTCCGTTAACGAACTTTGTTGATGGAAAGTTTTCGGACAGTTCGATATTTTTATTGATTTGTAAATTAATGATTTAAAACAATTGAATTGTAGGTAATTAAGTATGAGTCAAAGTGCAGAAATATTTTCAGAAGAAGAAGATTTTTCTTAGATTGACCTGGGAACCCACTAGATTTGAACCCCATAGAAAATTCATGGAATATTTTTAAATTAGACTATACAAAATTGATTGTACCACTGAAAATAAATTTATCGATGCAATTACTTTTAGAAGATCGCCAAATATTAATTGATTCTATGCCGAAGCAAATGCAAGAATCCATTGATGCGAAAAGAGGACACATTTCTTATTAAATAATACATAGGCAACTTAAAATTCCAATGTAGAGTTGATTTTACGATTAATAAAATATATTTCCAGTAAAATAACCTGTGCTCGCATTAATTCGCAGAAGATTGTATTTAACCATAAACAATTAAGAAAATTGTAATACTATGCCTTTATTAACGATGAAAACACGAAAACTGTGACATTTAAAAAATTATTCTAGACATTCTCTTAATTAATTTCCTTATTTTGTAGAACTTCCTGTGAAATACTTTGCAAAATTTTGCAGAGATCATTTTTATACTCTGGTCAATGTTTTCTAAATTTATTTAGGTGACTTTAAAATTCCATTTTAATGGTACTCAGATTTGGCGATTAATATGAACAATAATTACCATTACTTCCTCATTTTCTCCAAAAAATCGTTAATAAAATATGAATGCACGTTGTAACCATAATTTCGCTGTTGAAATGTCTCTTAGCGAACAGTCCTTTGTATCTTCAAATAGTTTATTGGATAATAAATGAACAAATAAATATATTATGAGCATGAAAAAAGAAGTCCATGTAAATGGATCGCGTTTAATGTTCTTTGTTTCGACGTTGTTCGCTTATTTTCGCGTGCGTTTCAGCCAACCGCTGAATACAAGCTTGATAATGCCTCTGTATGGCCCGATAAACCGTATGTAACTTTCAGCAATGAAATCATAATCGCGCGCGATCGTTCGACACGTTGCATTAACTACGTGCCAACCCTGTTTGTAGTTACACGTAGATGCATCAACGGTTCTATTAATTATGTAGCTGATGCTGTTGCGTCACGGACCGACGCTGGAAACGCTCAACCGATTCTCGTGTACGTATACGCGATATCTGTTGGTGAACGATGTTTAATATACCTTGGAGAAGCATGAAAAAAGAAGAGTATTACCACTGGTTACTTTAATTCTTTAATGAATAGTATAAAAAAGGGGGAAAAAAGAAGCGAATATTGAAATCAGAAGTATAAATGTCGGCTAGCTTTCATTTCCACGAATCGAGGATAGCTTTAAATGTACTAATTAATAGCTATCGATTCAGTAAATTGCGTATATAAAATCTAAACGTCGTTTCGTAGAACTCGGTTATTTCTCGGAAAGTAACGTAGAAAATGTCGATTCGTCGATTAAGTGTTTACAAAGAAAAAATTCTAGAAAATTGATCGATTTACCGATCTTCAGGGAATCTATACGGTTGTTACGGGTAGAATTCAATTGCAATGTGAAGAGATGAAGTTGTAAATCAACGTTCACCGCTGAGAAATTCGTTGGACGTGAAGTTGTTACGCGGAAAGCACCAAACACGTTGATGAAGTGCTTACAAAACGTTGCCCAGAAGAGAGACAGAAAGGTAGAGGGGAGGAGGAGGACTCCCCTTGCTGTTCCTTCAATTCAATTGAATTCTATTCCAGCGTGCAGTTGATATCATTGAGGTCGCCACTTAAATCCTCATTGTCGTTCGTCGCTTATTGTTTCACCCTTCGTTCGGCTACCGACGAATGTACATACGTACGTTTCTCTTTCACATCCGTACCCGCACCTCTAACCGGCCTAAAGGAGAGCCAGACTCGAGGGTCCGGCCGGCTAAGAATTGAAACTGTCGTTGCCGGAACGGAAAGTGCTCGCTCGGGATAAGGAGCATCGGTTGGAAACGATACCGGGAGATTCCACGCCTCGAGCGCACAGAAAATTCCGCGGCTGCCTTCCGAATTCCTCGTTGAAGGATAGCTTTGCCGAAGGGTCCGTTGAAGTTAAAAATAAAGGGACAGAGAGAGAGGGAGGGAGTCGGAAAGAGGGAGAGAAAACGCGAGAGGACGAAGCGCGCGAGAGACAACGCCAGAGAGTCAAAGCGCGAAAGAGGCAAAGCGGCACAGGGCGAGAAAATCAAATCGCGAGAGAGGCAGAGCGCGAGAGAATCAAAGCGCGAGAGAAAAACAGCGCGAGAGAGAAGGAGCGCGAGAGAGAGAGCGGCGGAAGAGAGAACACGAGAGAGAGAGAGAGAAAGGGAGGAAGAAGCAGAGAAGAAGCGAAAGGAGAGAAGAAGGGAGAAAAAAGAAGAGAGAGAGAGAGAGATGAGGCTTAGCGGTAACCAAAAATTTGGTCACCCAACCTCCCCTGTCTGCCTGAAGGGCTTCCCTCGACTTCATCACCGCTCGAGGACGCAGGTAGCGCCATGCGACTCGACGCTACTTGCCGCGTAGCGAATTTCGAGGAGTGCACTTCAGGGTCTTTCAACAGTGGCCGGTGCGCTGGAGAACCCTTCGTGTATACCGTGGAGGCCTGGGTAGTTTCTGGCTACGATGTTGTTGGCAACTCTAGCGACGGGGAATACCCCCGGCACCCCGGCCACATGGAAACGTGGACGGAATAATGGACGAAGTGAAGTGCGTCGCGGTTGCTCCCGAAGTGGGCATTGTTGGCCCACATGCTCGCTCGAACAAACCAGGTTGATCGACTTCGTAGGAACACATGGGAACGTCGACTGAACCGTCGCCACTCTTTTTCTCCATCTCATTCTTCCCTCCCCTTCTCCCCCTTCTTTTCCTTCTATTTTTCTCACTTCTATTTCGTCTACTTTTGTTTCATCGTTTCTAATCTACTTGTAACAGCATATTACAACCGTGTACCAACGTTCAAGAGTCTTCTATTCAAATCTCTTCCCCTTTCTTAGCTCACCTAACAAACACCTATTCCTTCGTGGAAATCTTATCCGCTGAGATCTAGAAGGTATAAATTCGTACGGTACTTTGTACATTGATACTTCTGCTCAAATGAGTTTGTATCGTGAACGAAGGGTACGTTAGGATCAAATAAAGTTCTCTTCTCTCTCTCTCTCTCTCTCTCTCTCTCTCTCTGTTCTTGTTACGATAAGACTCCAGAATCCCGCAGAGGCTCGTGACGATCATGTAAAGTGAATTATCCCATCTGATTATATCGTCATTGTCATTAGGTCTCGATCTCTATCGCCTTCTCTCTGTCCCAGCCACCTACGGTGCCCCCGTTAACAATCCCACTTGATTCCGTCATTGGCGACGTTGGAGTTCCTGAATGAGTTCGTAACGAGATGCACAGCCAGAGGGCTGGCCCACGTCGGGGTTGCCAGCACGTGTCCTCAATGGACCAATCAAAGCTCACCCTCTTCTCTCGTCTAGTCTCTCTCGTCGACTCTCTGCACGCTTCCTCACTCCCCCTGTGTCCAAGCTTTATGTACATTAGCCTAATACGATGCGGCCAAGGAGGATTTTATGGGTCGAAAGGGATCATCTTTGGATCTGATCATTTCACAAGCAACTTAGTGTCCTTCCCGTGGGACAATTTTGACGGAATTAACCCATTGTATCAGAATTCACATGAGGCATCGATGATAGAAACATCGATGTGAAACGGTGATAGAAACAGTTCTACCAGGAATACAAATTAATTTTAATTTTATAAGACTGAGTATCGTTTGAATTCTTACTCTTAGAACGGTTTAAGATTCTTAATTCTTTCGCTACGGGAGATTTTAATACGTAACGTATATGGCAAAAGGTGGATGTTCAATTCTTACTCGCAAAATTCGTCAAATTGTTTCCAAAAGTTAGAAAATTTAAACTTTGTTTCGATAATTAAAATGAAGTGCACAAAGGATTAAATTAAAGAAAGAAAAGAGTACGAGCAAGTTTCGAAAGCGCATGCAAGCGTCAACAGTAACGAAAGTGTTAAAGTATTACATATTAAAAAATAAATGATACTTGAAAGGGTTCAAATGATATATCATAGAAGGAAAATTAAGGATATTTTACGTAACATCGAGTAAATTTATCATTAAAATATAAAACATGTCAAAAAAGTGTCGAACGTCTGAAGTTCTCACAAAATTCTCGCGTGTCTGGCCAGTGACGGTCAGTATCTACTTAAAGGGTTAATTGTACGTCTGAAATCACGTTTCCTAACGAACAGCTAATAACAAGGGCCTCTAGTATTAGTTTGCTGAAATATTTCTCGAAGAATGCAACGATCGAACCGGAATTGAATAGGAAGAAACGAGTGAAATGACCAACGGGCAGAGAATTCGCACGCACGTGCGATTATGTGCACGCGTTCGAGCGGCAAACGTGCGTTCGTATAGTTCCGCGAGCGTGAATGCGTCTAGAGAGGACCGGGAACGACTTATCGAATTGGATAGTTTAATTGTCGTCGAGGGGTGACGTTGCGTATTAACGTGGTGTTCTGCGGCGACGAATTCCATGGGGAAAGCACGCGATTCCGGACGAGTGAACAAGCACCCGTTGCACCCTGCCGCGTGGACCGCCAAGTAAACGCGCTTAATTTGCAATTTCACTTCTATAGCGGCATCATCTCGGCCCTGTGGTTACTTTCACAACTCTTACAATGGCGCACAGTTAAAATTCGCGACGGAAATCAACGAAAATCAAAAACTTTTGCATGTAAAACGAAGTTCCGAAATCTCGATCGAATTGATCTCACTTGCACTCGAGCTATCACGATAAAAGTACCGTAAAAGTGCTTTAAAACATCAGTCTTGAATAGCGCAATTCTAATTAACCCTTTTTCTTCAAGCAGAAATTGAATCTCCGCAGTTTGTAATTAAAAATCAGCAAAAATGATAAGTAATTATGTTGTTTCGGTGTTTGCAAATGTGAATACGGTGTATTTTATATTTAGTACAACCGTAACACTGCAATTAAAGAACGAGTAATTATTAATAAACAGGTTATCAGCGTCCCAAGTATTATCGAACCAACGACGAGTTAACTCGTCATCCGCAGTTAAGGGTTAAATTCGAAATCAGTCTACAAAGTTTCCAACGTGTCTTCGATAGAAGTACGTTCTATCAAGAAGGGAATTACAACGCGGGAACGATGAATTGCCAGACGTTTCGACTTTGAACGTTTCGGCCCCCACGGTTCCAGGGATAAATAATTGAACTTAATTTGCCTGGGCCGTACAGTGAACAGAGCACGCGTAAAATGCGTCCAGGCGAATTTAACCCGCGAAATCCACCACAGTGGTAAATAAAAAGAACAAGAAGAAGAGACAGAAAAAAAAAAGGAAACACACTCGCCAGCCGTAAACCTCGAAAATTATAATTGCACACAGCGTAGGAAAGAACGCAATAACGCTAGTTCCAGTTGTAAATGCTCGGTGGACACACACGTACACACGTGTGTTGTGAAGAGTGTGTGTGTGTAAATACACCTGGTGTATACGAGCGCGTATTACGCGTATATTCGAGAGATTACGGAAAGACGCGGAGTTGCGCAGTATCCACGGGACCAACAGAACGGTGGCTCTCGACGACCAACGATTGCGACACCTCCTTTTAACAACCACTCTCGACAGCCCAGGAGAAACTTGTGACATCAAAACTTCGAAGTAAGTACGATTGCAGACTCCGCGATTCGTCGATTCCGCGCGACAGTGTGCCCTGAATCGAAGCCCCGACTCGTCTTACTCCAGAGAGAAATCCACGCTCTTGCTCGCTACTCGAGAGTTCGAGGAATCGTGAACGTCTTTCGGGGAATTGTTCCATTGTCATTTCCTTTTGAGACTGACAGAACGATCGGGTGTCTTATTTCTTCGCGCTGTTCGTTTCGCTGGGATAAATGTGTCGAATGATTATCTACTTGGAACCGTGTGAATTTTGTTGCACGTTATTTTTACCATGAGTTTTTGTACGAGAAGTTGTATTTTAATCGTAATTCTACGAAAATCGGAATTCAATTTCAGGTGATTGAATTCTCCCTTTGCAGCTGTCAGAAATATTTCACAATTTACATTCTACAATTCCTATTTTGCAACACACTTCCCCTAAGTTTCTCTATTTCCGTGGTATAATAAGAAAGTGTATTTTTTATGTTTCCATCCCTTTAATCCTTTCGTGACCGAATGATTTATTGCTTAAATTATTTATTTACTGATCATCGTTTCTAATGGATACTAAATAGAAATCAATTCTTGCTCGAGCCCTTAAAGAGTTAGCACGAATCATCGCTGCTAAGGAAAAATACACATAGAACACTTTCTCAAAATCTAACACATAAGTTTCCTCACGAAGATCACATAAATTTTAAAATTCTACCCAAACTACCCTCCAAATAAAGCTTTATCAACCTTCAGGGTTGGAAGGTAAAATATCCACTCTCTACGTAACAGAAAAAAAGTGTCCTTAAAAGTATTTCCTACGAAGTTGTCATGGAAAATGGGAAATGTAAGGATCGAGCGATTCCTCGACATTTTTATCGCTGGGAAAAGGCAGCATCGGTACGGGCAACGTCCGCGAAAAGAACAAAAGCACTTTCACGCGCGCGCGGGGAGGATAGGCGCGGCTAATTGAAAAAATCTCGACGGACGCTCCAGTAACAAAACGTGACTTTCGGCGCGCCGCAGTTCGTGGAACGAGAACGGATTGGCTCGGGTTTCCACGCCGCGAAATAAAAGCCGCGCGGAGTAGATTCAATCAGGCTACGAGGGGGTTTGATGAGGGGTCCAGGGGGTGAGGGAATACAGCCTCGATGGGGAGAGTGCTGCGCGAGAGGCAGTCGGTTGAAGTGCAAACGCGAAGGGCTTCGTAAATGCGTGCACGTACATATTGCAGGCGTATTTGTGTTCATCGAAAAAGGACGAACGATCCTCTACGTGTATATATACATATAGACCTCTATATATGAGTGCTCGTGTAAGTACACGCTCCCTAATATCATAGGGTGCATTACGCGTTAAGTTAAGTTACACTTAAGGATCGTCGTTGAACAGGATTACGTACATACACGTTAATGCACGCGTACCTAGTCGAGTGCGTATTGTCAGGCTGAAATGGGAATTAAATGAGTTTTATCTTGCGTATACTAATATATGGGTGTCGTGTGATTTTTATTTAACACGATTCAAATTGGGCTTCATTCTTCGATCGTATTGACATACTTTTAACGATTTTCTTTAATTTAGTCTTACTATTAGTTTTAATTTCTGTCTGACACACAGCTTTTTCATTACCCACGTTCGAATCTTCATCTTCCAATTTTCCTATATAGTCGTAATCCAAAATTCATTTTTCACGAATTTTTAAAGTCTTTTTCAGACGCACGTCACATTCTGTGGGTTTTTTTTATTAATTATTAAAGTGCTATCTTTTTTTATTGTTCCAATTCAGTGTTATTCCGATATCTGCTCTCAGGCGGGCATTACAGAACGAAATTTCGATTTGTTTAGCGATTTATTTTGCTTCAGTTTCTCGGGTTTTGTAAAGAACTGTTCTTCTGTCAAAAACTAAGAATTGTTTCATTCTTTGAATACCTGAGTGTCATCAATTCTTCAAATAAGGGTTGCTTCTTTTTTTTAAATACTAATATTTGAATGGTTTCCTTCCTCTATAATATCCAATTTTGATTTCTTTAATAAAATTTTTTATGCATCATTGTTGATCAATTTTCCAAAGTACCAATTACTTTATCTCGAGAATAGTAATATCTGAGTAAATTAGGGATGGAAATAAACCACCCTCGACAGAAATAAAAATGAAACATCGAATCTAACACAGAAAATCACGTTAAACATAGAAACGTATCATGAAAGATCCATCATTAGATCATTTCCTTTTCTCCTTCCCCAATTTGTCCCAATACAAAAGAAAAATTCAAAATTAACGCGTGTTCTGAAATCTCTCAGCTAGTACAACAGCTCTCCCTCGTTTCCCGGTTCTCGTTCAGCCGCTTTTTTTCCGCCAAACAAATCGCCGTTCAGCAAACTAGTTCGAATCGGTGGAAAATACGAAGTTGGATGGGAGTAGCGCGCGGTGCTCTTCAATTTACTCACTTCGTACACTGTATTCTCGTGATTCGTGAGTGGCGGGATAGCTTTCTTGGTATCCACCGAATGCACAGTGGGACTTTTTGCCTGTTGGTTAGCCGCTGGCTATGCTGGAATAGCATTAGACCGGCCAATTGGCCGCATCTGTTGACTGTGGTAACCGGGTGACCTCGCCTCTTATCAAATGCGTTGACGCGATAGAAGTCGAGAGGTCCATTTGTTGGGCGTTAACGTTGCATAAAAGGGAACCAGAACAGTCGTGGGGGGAAACACGATACTGATTGCACTGGTGTGTACGATTGTCTCTTCGTGTACACCGACGAATTCGTGTCCTACGTCAAGGGCCTCCCTTTTCTTTCCTCGTTCTACAACCTTGCACGTCAATTAGACAATTACCAGACCAAAGAAAGTTCCCTTTTGAACTACGACACGCGTCTTCGCGCCGTACACGCTATGTAGGTAGACGTGAGGTCGAATCAATTAATTGTACTCGCGATGACGATGGATCAAAAGGAACTAGAAACCATCGTGGGATATTTCTCTGTAGCTGTTGCGATTCTTTCTAGATATTCAACGTGTTTTGTGTTTGTTAATGTGTTATTACTACGTTCGAAATTATCAAAGTGAAATTTCTGAAGATTCGTGTCTAGAAAATTTGTATTTCTTCGATGTGGACGATTGGAAATAAAGAAAAAGAATATACATGTCGAATTACTATGTACAAAAGAATGTGAAAGAAATGTTCCCTTGTTTTAAGCACCTACCAAACGTGCAAGTAACTTCAAATGGTAAAATGATAGTGATATAATATCTTATATAACTTACATAAATAAAAGTAACGTGTTTGATGATATGTGAGGTAAAGAAAAATATATATCGCTGTAATTCCATTTATTTTTCCATTCATATTGAAACAGATACATATTAAGGAGACAAATAAAAATAAAGAAATTCACGAACATGTGCAATTTCCTTGATTTACCGAAAGTTTCGTTGCAAAAGTGGGTTTCGATCGTATAAACAAACATACTCGTAGTGTAAAGAGTGAGTATGTAAATTAAAAGTCACACTGGTCTGTAGATAATTAACATTCCAAAACATCGTTCGATACGCCACAAATTTTCCATTGTCCCAAATTTTTCGTCAAAGTTGCGATTCCATTTACCACAGGGAATTCAGGGAAGAAGAAGAAGAAAAAAAGAGGAAATTCCAGCGAACACGTGGTGAGATTAATCACAGCCGTATCAGAGATGTAGTACTTACTCGTGGATGGTTTTGAAGATTCTCGCGGTGGCTGGGGCTAAATACAGGTAGACGTCCGGTTATTTCGCGAAATTTAATTCTGGGTTGAACCAAGGCTGGAGGGTAAAAGCGGGCACGATTAATCAGTTCCATCATTGAAGGCAGTTCGTCGTTAAGGCGTCGATGTCTGGGGCATCCCGTAAAGGGGCGGCAAAAGAACGATGGTAAGAGATGGAGGAGGAGGGGAGTCGTTAATCGCGGAAATTCGGTGAAACCGTAATTAGCGAGACGATCGTCGTTATGGCGGGCACGAAAGTTCGCCGGACCAGCAGCCTAATGAACTCGTTACATATTTACACGTTGTTCGTGCCTGGCGGGCGAGCACGGCTGCGCGCCGCGGAGCTCAGAAAACCACATCGAATTAAGAGGTCCTTTCGCAAATTGCAGACGGAACACGAGAGAGCGATTTAAGCTTATCGATCGACGAACGACTTTCTGATCTGTTTAACACCCACGTACCCCGAAACCCCAGCTTAACGTTCTAGCTTAATGACACTGGACACGCCTGTTAACCCGCTAATTTCAAACAATTTATACATATGTCTGTATATATTTAAATTTAACTAGCCTGTAATTTGCGGCTTCGTTCGATGTTAAACGTCCCGTGTCGTAGATTGAAAATCAATCAGCTATACAATTTTGTTGCGTTATCGAGAGACTATTGTGGACACGTTTGTACGTCAGCCTTGATATTTACTTTGTTTCACCATCAGACGCTTCTTCAAACTTGAGAATGTTAAACCGAAGGACTCATTTTTAGCTCTTGAAAATTTGCAAGTGCAAAGCCTCGAGAAATTTACTTTTTCCTTCAGTTTGAATACCTTGAAATTCTCAAAGGATAGATCTAAAATTAATTTACACGAAATTAACCCTCGATACCCTTGTAATTACATCCTCATCCTCGATTTCTCTTAATTCCTCGTCTGAAACTCGATTCGGACGATATCTAATTGTCGTATCTGAGATTCAGCTCGCCCCTCCAGCTGGTTTTCGATCATGGTTCCCTCACGAGGAGAACAAGGTTCGCCAATTTGTCGTGGCATCGGTCGTGGTTCGTTCTACGACGAAGACAGTTCGTCCATTCGATCGACGGTCCCACACGTGTAAACGCGTCCGCGTATGCATAGAGCAATGCCACGCGTGTGTGTACGCGTGTTTGTGTGTCGTGGGGTTAATTGAATCAAGCAGCACGCAACCAGCTCTGTATACACTGCCGGGTCATCCGAGGTCAAATCGGTAATGGGCTGACCCTTAATTCGCCATGTGGCCGGCCACCGAACGCCGATACATCGTCGTAGCTTGGTTTTCTTCGACATGCGAGCCATCCTAGATTCCACGTGACCTTGAACTCGATCCATACCGACTCGGCGACACGGTGGATCCACGCCAAGTCGGCTGACACGAAACTCACCCTCTTCAGGTGTAATCTCGAACCTCGTGGCTTCGATCGATTCGACTTTTTTCTCTTGGAAAAGGTTTCACGACTGTCGATCGAGTTTCTTGAGGATTTGAGGAATGTTTCGCGGAGTTTGTCAAGGTTTTCAGCATTGTTAATGATTGATAATTAAAGATACGATCTCGTTTTGAATGCTGGAAAATTCATTGCACAACGCGTGCACCTTTTGCGAGTACAATCGACTTTCGAAACAGGTACATTAATGCAATGGCACGTTAAAAAGTGTATAACTATTATACACTTTTGAGAAATGTAGTTTCTGCATTCAAGACAGTGGAATTTTTTCTAAATTTCACGAAGTGCAGTCTATCGAGTTTGATACATTTTATCAAATGTAAGGCTGAAAATTTTTGAAACGAAGAACGCTGAGCTTTCGTATGAACGAATGAAAAGATATTAATTTATATTTTTAAATTTAAACCTCATTTTATAACTCATTTTATTCTACCGTCATTTTGACGAGTCTTTGAGAATATAACAGTTATTCCATCGATACAATGTTAATAATTTTAAGAAAATGTCTCTGAAACCCGTGATTTTGTCGGGTTTGGTACTTCTAATGTTAAATTAGCTAGGAAAAAGTTCGTCTGACAAACACAAATTTGTACAAAGATAAACAATTATAAAGAAAATATTTACAAAATTATCTAAACATTATTAATAATATTATTATTACACTGAAATTTATTATTTACAAGTAATCCAAGAATAACGACAAATCCGCACAGCTATCGCTTACTAATTACTTTCGGCAAACGCTACTGTCGCGAAATTTGACCAAAGGTATAATTCAATAAGTATTTCTTCAAACTCATCAAGTACCTGGCGACTTACGGACACACAGAAGCGTGTGTAAAGAAAAAGCAAAAAGAAAAACGAGAGGAGAAGAAAGAGGAAGAAAGACTACAAGACGAGACCTCTTAGAAAGAAGTACACGAATGATTGATGCATCGGAAAAGGGAAAGACCTCCCCGAGCCATACCAAACACAGTTACCGTTTCTTATACACCAGCTGAATAAAAATAAAACTACCTAATGGAGCGCGATTTAAAAGTGCCGCGCGAAATTGATCATGCCCGGGAGGATCACGCGTGTTACCACGACAAAGTTGATTGCGTCGCTTGTACGGTATCTTTAAACGTTTTACAAGAAAGCTCTGGCAAACTCTGTTGAAGACGACCGCTGGGTACTGTGATTTTAGGGGCGGCAATCATCCGCGGGCAGAGAACCGATGAAGAGCACCGTGGTCAATTCCAGGAATTGAATTACCGAGGCGTAACATGTTTTAATATCTTCATGCGGCGGAATTCCGAATCGAGCAGTTAGGTGGAGTAAAGAAAGAAGAAGAAGAAGAAGAAGGAAAAATAAAGAAGGAAAAAAAGAAGAAAAGAAAGGAGAAAGAAGAAGAAGGCGGTTGCCACGATCAAAAACGGGATACAATGTACGGAGTGAAATTACACGTTGCGTTACATTGTATTACACGGTATCTGCCGGTGATTCTGCGAATCTGCATGCTCTACCGGGCCTCGAGACGTGTATTCGCGTGCCGTGGCCGCGTTACAACCAAGATTCCGACCGCCTCCTGGTGAACAGCGAGCCAGCAGGCCGAGTGTGACCAATAATTCTTGATTAGAAAGCCGGTCGCCTCTCATCGGATGCGAAGGTGTACACGACGAAGAACGCGAAACAACAGACTAGCAAACCTTACGAGACAAGAGAAAGAAAGAATGAGAAAGAGAGAAAGAGAGAGAAAGAGTGTGATTCGCCAGAGGAGACCACTCGGAGAGAGGATCCATCAATCACGAATGTCCCGCACCTCGAGAGTGCTGCTTCTCGCCGGTAGCAAGAAGCTGCAGAACCTCGTAGCTTTTACAACGACGTCGCGGAGGAAGTCAGAATCCATCCTCGAGAGCCTCGCTCGTTCCAGGGTCGCGGTGCAAAAACCGCGTAATAATCCTCCTGGCCTCCGTTGTGCCTCGAACGACCACGGGGAGATAATATTGTTCTGTTTTCGAGACAGTGGATCCTACGTTTCGAAACCTGTAGGAAAACGGAACGTGGTGAAAGTTTCTTCTTTCCCTCGGTTACTTTTAAGAATTTCACTTTTGGTATTAGATTAGTTTAGATCTGTGTTCCTTTTGTCAGGATAGCTTCGTGTAATATTTTCTTCCTTTTCCTATAATATCATAAGATGAATCGTTCTGTCTGTTGTTAGATTATATAGATCCAATTAAGAAAATGTCGTCGTAATTCTTCGTATATCAAAGACTCTTCTATATAATGTGTTAGATTCATTTCCATTGATAAATGAGGGTTGAAACGACGACTGAGTTCGACGGTTGGAAATGGTTAAACTGTTCACCAGATTTCAGGAGATTTCCCCAATCCGTGACGAAAGGGACGAAGTCCAAAGCGGGGGGAAGAGAAAGGTGGACGAAAGGAGGAAAACGGGAGATAGAAGAGGACGAGGACCATGGAAGAGGGAAAAGAAGATGGAGAGGACAGAGGCCGACTATCTTGGAGGCGAGATTGTGTGTTAATGTATGGCTGGCATTCGGACGACAACCGTGACAAATTGCTTTATTAGGTTGGCAGCCCGGGAGCCTTTCCACTCGCGGCTCGCACCTCAGGGCCGCTACTCATCGTGATTGTACGCTCTATTCTCCTCCACCTCTGTTTCTTCTTCTTCACCGTCGTCCTCCTCTTTCAACACGCGGCGGAAGACAACGTAACTCGCGGCTGGATGAATGGATGAACGAGAATGCTCGCCGCGGGAGGCCGATGCTTTTTTGAAATCGAACCGAATCGCCTTACCGGGTTCACTGCTACGCGACTCTATCTTCATCGACTTTTGCTGCACCTTGGGAAAGTGTTAACGCTGTAGCTAGACGTCGGAGGTTCATTTGTTTCGAGGAAACTGAGATCAACCGAGTTTTGGGATTCAGCACGCTGTTACTTTTAACGAAATTCAAATACAGCTCCATGAGTAGGTTTTCTAATTGTTTGAGTGTTTAATTTTTGTTACTGCAACTCCGAAGTTTATAGAAATGTAGATTTCGTGCAGGTAGTTCGACTTACAGAGAGATTAGCTGGCACTTTTAGTTAATATAGTTAATATACAACTTTAATTAATTATTGTAAAAGAATTGACTAGTAATAATGTGATAGTGCAAGAGTATAATGTAATAATATAACAATAAATAAATAAAATGAAACTTATGAAATATGGGTACATGATATACTTAATTTCTCAGTCACATGGAGCCATAAATTCGTTAAACTTGGTTTTTGATGTCAAAAATTTTAGTCAAAAGTTTACAGTTATTCATATCAGAGGTTTTTCTTACAATTTAATTATTCGGTAAATTAATATTATCACATCGTAATCGAAGATTTAGTAATATTCTCAATAATACTTCTGAGAGCATTGCTACACTCATCTAATCGATTCTTCTTTCGATACTTCCATAAATGTATCACTTCCATAAATTAATAACAATGTACTTTATTTCAACAAGTCATTTATTGTACACACATCAACTTGCCCAAACTGTCTCGAAACGTCTAACCTTTCCTTCAAAATTACATTCCTAACAACGATTATAATATCTTCAAGTCAGTCGATTTCAAACTTGTCCACACATAAATTAAATAATCCATGATAACACTAAATGTTTCAAAGAAATATAGTATCGCAAACGTCATAGTATTTATCAGTAAATTGCAAAAATCGTGGTGTCATAAATACTATAATATCTATCAGTTAATTTCGAACTTGTCCATACATAAAATCAATTCTCCATGATACTAATAAATCCTCCACGAAATAATGGTATCACAAACACTTTGACATTATTATCAAAATAATTCAATAACATTCTGCGATCATTCACGAACAATCGGTCCAGCAAAACAGTCTGAAATGTCCAGGAAGCTGAGACGAAAAGATCTGGCCACTATTACGTCACCTGGCCAAGGCTGCCACCTTGCAGCTCGCGTCCGCACGGCAATCGAGGCGAAGCTGCGGATTATTAATGTTTGCGTCGGGTCGTTAATGGATCGGGGTCTCCCATTCGAACGCGGGGAACGTAGAATGCGGGTCCAGCTGTGAACGCGTTATAAGATCCTTTTTTGCGCGGTACAATGTCCTGGCGACTCCCGGATGCGGCATCATTAAGTCACCTCTCCTCCTCACCTTTCCAAGCTCGCCCCCTTTTTCGTTCCTCGTCTGTTCCGACCACGGACTTTTGTAACATGCCGGCACACCGTAGTGCCTCCCGTTAAACGAGAATCGAACATCGAACACCAACGGTGACCTCACTGGCTTCTTCCTTTCGCTAGGTTATTAACTCTCGCCGGTGGTAATTAGCCACCGTTACTTAAACCAAGTCAACTGCCTAATGATCTATCGTCACCTTCGCATGCCGCCGGCTCCACTTCTCGTTCCTCTTCTTCTTCTTCTTCATCTTCTTTTTTTTTATCCTTTTTCTTCTTTTTTCTTTTTTAATTTTCTCGCTTTTTTCTTTCACTCAGCGCTCAGGTAAACTTCTAGCAAAGCCTAGAAACGAGAGTTGGTACAAGCATCCATAGGCTCGTTACTTTTATTTCCACCTGTTTGCCGGCACGAAGCGAATTGCCCGGTGGAAATTGACGCGCGACTTGTTTGAAGATCATTAACGGTTTACCTTGCACGGAGTCGAATCGATCACCTTTCCAGGCACGATGGATCGCCAGGCATTTTGGGCATGTTTAACTCACGTCACTATTACGAATGATGGAGCAAAATTTCCTTGCGTTACGTGGAATATCTTCGATACGATTGATCGATACTTGTTTTAGTAGGTTTGTTTACGATATTAGTGTGATAGATTTGTAAGGGACGTTTATTTGCTACTTCATTATCGTTGTATCAACGATGATGCGTTTCAGGAGAATTACAATTTAGATTTGAAAGTTTTGTAATGGTTTATTACGTTTCATTCGGAAATTGTACGATTCCTATTCGAGACGATTGCAGGGCCCTGATAGGGATGTTTGCGTCAGCAAGGATCGGGGATCGGTGTTGATTCTAGGGCTATCAGACATCGTCTAAAGTCAGACGCGTGCGATTGGACCAAATGCTATAAGTGGAACATGGGAACAGTCCGGATTTCTGGTCCACGATCACGTCGCGCACGTCGGGCTCGTCAACGAATAGATAACGAAGGAGAATGAGCTAGTTGAGGCGGTTTGATACATCGGCGACATCGCCGCAACATTCATCTGCATAATTCATTCTTATCAGTACGATTCCCTCAAGCAGGGATTCTCAACCGTTCGCAAAACAGTTTTCATCTCGAAGGAAAAAAGAGAAGAAAAACGTAGAACAAATTCGTGAAATAAAAATCCCTCTCTGTTTATCACAAACATCGTCAAACATCGTGATTCCTTCTATTTAAATGGAATAATTCATATACGGGCTTGGAGGGAACGAATATTTGTAGAATTAATATTTGATTAAGTACAGGAAACGTCGTTAGGTTGATTATCGGTGTCTCGATTCGACGGAGAGACGAAACGTTCCAGTTTAGCGAGCCTCTTTCGGGTAAAGTGCCGACGTTTGTTAACGTCGTTAAACTCGGCTGAGTTCCTCCGTGGATAGGCACAAGCTGAGCAAAGCGACGCCTTTGACGCGATGGCACGATATATTAAGCGTGGTTCACAGGTCGCGGGATTCGCGTTCTCCGCACGTAAGAATAAGACGCCCACCGTATTTACCCGCTCTGAATTCCTGAGTCGCGGTTCGCCCCCTCGCGAATTGTTGCGCAGCGCAAACCCAAACTCTTAACTCTTAAGCTCGCATGACTCGCCCGCCTCTCGATCTACTGGGTGTCCTTTAACGTCCGTCCAACCGAAATTCATCAGAGATTCCAACAGTCTACAATTTAACCGAATCAACACGCGCAAACGTTATCAAACAAAATTAAAAAAAAAAAAATACAAAGAAAAGAACAGAGATAAAAATACACCATTTCTATAAGAGAGAAGAAAGAAGCTAGAGATGAAAGATTAAACGAGAAATCCATTTGAAATTATCCAATTAATTCCTCGAACTTTTTCCGAACAGGCAGTGAAAGTAGAGATAAAATAATTTTTACCACGTAATAAGAAGGTGGTTGGTTTTTTGTCACGGAGGATGTCATTACGATCGGTGAAAATTGATGTCAGGCAGCGGCGTGATTTTTTGTTTCCACTTTAGGATGGATGGCGTCGTTCCGGCAGGCCGAAGATAAATCGAGATACTTCAAGAACACCCCGTACCTACACAGATGTTTAAGAGCTAAGCAACTACTCAGAGCGAGTGAGTTGATGCGAGCCGCGTATCACGAGAAGGAAGTTCAATTTAACCCAATAAAGGACAATCAGAGGCCGACGGCGACCAGAGACGAGTACCTACTACTCCTCTGATGGCTAAACGGATCGACCGAGGGACTTCGCCTTCAGGTCTTTTCGGCTCAGAAGACGGAAAACTCGTCGACACGTTCACCTATCGCAACCGTATATTCTGCTGTACTCTATGAAATTTAAACATGTCTATTTTAACGATTTAACAACCTCGCTGTTTCTATATGTCTGTCGTACCTATGATATTTCTAATCACAGACAAAGAATTAAAGAAAAATATTTAAGTAATAACCAGTGACCATACTGTTTGTAGAATAAAAGCGTGGACGCGATATTTAGTTCTTCCTGCAAGAAATTTTGTACAGGTAGAAAGTGCATCTGAAAGACTAATACACGGGTAATTAATAATTTGTCCAATCTTCATTATTAGCGGTCACTGTTTGATCTTTCAAGCAACTTTTCGACGTTCGAGGCTTTCCAAGCAGAGACCTTCGAGAGATAATGAGAGATGTCATTAATATAATTAATCTATACTACAATTAAATAAATATATATTTGTTATAGTAGATAGATTTGTATTTTTCAGTGACGAAAACGATACCAACAATGTTTGGATATTCGAGATTAGAAATTTTTATAATCTCTCTTTCATTGGATCTCAAATTTCGCAAATACTTCTTGCGATATTGACTGTAATTTAACACCGAATGTTCATTTGTTCCCAGTGTACAAAATGTGTTTTTTCCCTCTGCATGTAGAATATCGTACGTCGCAAAGTTCTCGATTGGCAAAACGCGTATTACAAGCGGTGGAAGCACGTGAAAATGGGAAAAGGCCAATTCGGTCCATTCTTCGGGCTCGTTGCTCCGCGAACGACAAGAAGCATCTAGCTGAAGTAACCAATGGACCGTGAAACCTGTGACATGGACCAAGTGGATTTTCGGGCAGCGTGTTTCTTACAAAAGAGCCGCAAAAAGCCTGCAAAAAGGCTGCAACGATCCGTAGGGGGGGGGATATGGGGAACAACATGACCATGGCGGAAGGACAGAAGCAACCCAGCGATTACGATGATTCGAAATCGCTGATCGGGAATATCGCTTTTGACGTGTTCGAGAAGAGGTAAATAAAGTGACAGGGGATTCGTTCTTGAAATGTAGCTTTATATTTCTCTGCAATTTTTCTTTACAATTGATATTCCATATAATGCACCGCAAACTTAGTATTTTCGGTAAAGGCTTAACTGTTTAAGTTTGAAATTCAACGAAACTGATAGATTCATTCGGAGAAAAGGTTCCCAAGTATTTGAAGATTTTATCGAGCACCCTTTGCACTTTCAAACATAGGAAAAAACTTGAAATCTGATATATTTTGCATTCCAGAAGTACTTCAAGGAAAGATTCTATCATTACATTTTAACTTCAGTCTGATACTTAATCATTCCAAAGTATTATCTTTAGAATACTGACATGAGAAGTACAATGCTCGGAAAGATTTCGTATGTATAAGGAATCTTTATTAAAAGAATTTAAAATAAATGACTTTCACAATTTTAATTTTGAATAAAGTATAAAATGATTTAAAAGATGTGAAAAATAAAACACTCAACGAAAAGAGTCCATAAACTCACAAAACGGGAGAACCAGTGAATCAAAACTAGAAACAGTATAATTCATTTTAATCAAACTTGATCGATAATACAAGTACACCGTGTTTCGAAAAATCGAAAAAAATTGATTTCATTCTGCCAAGACAACGTTGCTCAATCATAAAGCAGATTATATTTGACGTTCTCGAGGAGACGCGAATTAATTACGATAGAGGTTGAACACGTCGAATAAACGGGACCAATGTTGTCTCCGAAGTCTCACGGGGTTCATTCATGGGTACCATGGAAAAGAGCGAGAGCTACCTATGAGATTAGCGGGGGTTCGGCCTTAACCCTCCTCATGGATGGATAAGGGGGTTTGAGCATTAGCGATTATACGCACCGTGGCACCCATACATCGAGTGTCTCCGTGTGGAACTAAACAGACAAAATGGCCACGCTCCGGCTCACCCTCGATTCCGTTTTCCTTTTACGAGCGACAGTAGCCCTCTCTCTCTCTCTCTCTCTCTCTCTCTTTTTCTCTCTTTCTATCCTTCCTCCCTTCCTGCTGCTTCTTCTTTTTACCTAGAAGGTATTACCGTGACAGGGAAGAGGCGAGTCACGAGATTTTCGAAAGTGCTCTCGCCTCTTTTGCTATCCTCGTGCTATGTGCACAACTGTGTGTGTGTATGTGTATGTGTGTGCAAGTATACGTGTACCGTGTCTCTTTGGAAAGCGTGCTGTGCAACTTCGTCATCGTGTGGCATTTCCCTCGTCAGTTGTTGCGTTTTAACATCTCGATATCGTTCCCGGAGCATCTCTCTATCGAGAGACCGATTCGCGTTTGTATTAATATGAAACAAATATTCATAAGAGATCGTGATGATTGAATGATGAAGAGAGAATTAGCTGTTTTCCTCTCTTTTCTTTTTAAAGATTATCTGTGAAGATAGGCGGATGTATCGCAACTGTGCGGAATAACATGATATTAATGGAAAAGTCGAGAGTTCTGTGTAATAGTTATCTGATGAGAATGTTAAATGAACATTCTAGGCTATAAAAAGTAGCATAACAAACTCACGTGTTGGTTAGGGTATCTATTAAATCTTTGGATCTTGCGATATGAAATGTTTATAGCAGTCTAAACTTCGAATTAACAAAGAAAAATTTCGGAATTTGAGACATTCGAGTTGAACGATCAATTCGCGAATGATTAGAGAAGCATTTTTAATTTGAATGACAAAATTAAAAGATTAAAACGAAGATTGGAACCTGATCTAATTACCTACGAAAGTACTGCTTAATTTCCCAATTCGAATTACACTTATCACAGTATCTCCACTCTATCCTTAATCACCGTTCAACAAACGAAACCATAGGAATATTGTTTAACACACAGAAACAGAGAAGATTCTATTCTATCCATAAAAATGGCCTTCGGTGAACTCACACTTGAACGAATAAAATCTACAGAACCGTTGCTACATTTGCCATGCTATTTTTCCTTTTATCCCCATCGAATCACGGTTCAGAAAACCATTAAGTCCATCAAAATGGAGGCATATGTTCCATCCTGGTCCACTGGAATGTCCCTGTGAGTACCGCTGTCGTGGCGTGTTGTGGTATGCATCGACAAACGAAAGTAGCTTACCATGGTGGAGGGTAAGATCGGTGTCATCCCCTTAAGTGGGTACAATAGGTCTAAATCCGATTTTCGAAATGATCGCGTTAAACGTGCCCAGGGATTTAACGGAGGGCGGATGCCCTTCTCAATAGCCGATGTTTACCGGTCCCAATGGAAAGGGATTACCCCGTGCATATCCATTGCACGGGAAAGAGTGTACCATCCATGGACGTCCTGCGGCGACAGAGAGGGGATGCTCGAAAGTTTACGCTGCAGGGTGCACGGGGCGTGATCTCGTGCAGTTCTTACGATATCTTCGCGATTAAGCTTCGAATATTAAGATGCACCATTAAACTGAACCCAGCTGTCCCCCCATGAATTTTTATTACAAATCACTAGCAGGAAACATCGTCTTTTCATTTACTTTACATACGGAATAGTTCCTAGTACTCTGCAGCTGTTCAAAAATATTTCTTAACACGTTGTTGACAGGTTATATACGAGTGTTTGCTCTTGCATTAGCCATTGGAATTTTTAAAAGTCAACGTGAAATGAGATATTATAAATATTTTATTCGTAGTGCTCAGTTGTGTTCATTTTATTGTAAAATGAAAGATTATTTTTGTTGATATTTAGGTTTCTATCACAGTTATAGTAGGGATAAAATTTCAATTATAATGGATAGTGATTGAATCTTATTAGTGAAAGTAATTTTGAAGAAGAGTGGATTAAAAATGAAATTACAGTAATCTTGCAGGGTTATACAAATATTTCGGATAAAAAGTCGACACTAGAATAAAAAGACTATACAAATAGAACTTGTAGAGTATGTTGTTGAAAAGGAAAATGCAGGGAAACAGGATATATTTGCACAAATTTATACGTTCGTGAGTGCTATACAGTTTATCAGACCAAAAAACAAAGAATGATCAAAAGTTTCATAAAAGATATGTGCAAAGTTTCATTTCAACTCATTATGCATAAAAAAAAATATTTGAAGCTTTTCTATAAATGATTCTTCTTGGTACTCCCATCGCTTCAAACATCTTTTTCATTTCAGTAACAGGGAAAAAGTACTATTTACATTTCGAAAATCTGGTTTAGGAATAAAAATTCGTCTGATAATAATAACATCCTAGAGAAGTGAAATTTATAAAAAATGCAGGTGGTAAAAAAAAGTATTATTTGTCAATATTTGCATTTCGAAAAGCTAGCTTAGCGATAAAAATTGGACTGATAACAGTGGCATTATGGAGAAGTGAAATTTGTAAAAAGCATAGATGGTAAGAAAGAGATATCATTTATCAATAGTTGCATTTTCGAAAAGCTCGTTTGGCGATAAAAATTCGACTGATAACAATGGAATCATAGAAAACGTGAAACTTGCAAAAAAAAGAAAATGTAGATGGTAAATAAGAAAGTACTATTTATCAATATCTGCGTTTCGAAAAGCTCGTTTGGTGATAAAAATTCGACTGATAACAGTGGAATTATGGAGCAGTGAAATTCGCAAAAAGTATAGATGGCAATAAAGAGACATTATTTATGAATATTTATTTTATTTGCGTTTCGAAAAACTCGTTTGGCGATAAAAATTCGACTAACAACAATAGAATCACAGAAAAGCATAACTTGTAAAAAATGTAGAACTATAATTGCAGAGTTTCCTTTATCAATACACAGTATTAACCATAGCAGTAACAAACTTAAAAATTCCCCTATCGTTTTACTTCGCGTATTGAGAAAAAGACAAACTCGATCGTCGAGTTCTTGACAAAGTTTCACGAACGCTATTCCGAGCAACAACAAGTGTATATAGTTCGTTGAAAACGATACAACTTTTCCTATACTCGTATACAATCTTACGACACTCAATTTATCATTGTACATTATCGTAACGATAACAACACGATGTAATTGAGTCGATTTTCCTTATCAATCCTTTTCTAATGATATACGAAAGTGTATCGATTCTGGTTTGGGTCTGGATGTCAGGAAGTTCATTCAGAAATTAAGACAACGAACATTCGGCCTTTGCCGTGGCGACTTTAATTGCGGCTAATTGTTACGAAGGTCGGAAGTGGCCTGTAAAGACGCAAACCCACGCAATTGATGGTCACACCATGCTGTAATACTGGGTGATCGAATAGTAACGAGTCGCTGTTCGATTACAAAGGTAAAACGTGTCTTGTATCGACACAATCCTCCTGTTAATACGTAACACTCATCTTCGTCCTTGAACGTCGACGATAATTCTTAATCGAACGTCGAATATCGTGGCTGTGAACATGTCGAAAGTATCAATCACTAAATAATTTATATCTCCGGAAAGCTTGCCAAGACGTGTTTGTAATTACTTCATTAATCCTGGAATTCGAATCCATCATTGTCACTGGTTTTAGCAACAGGCTCGATACACTAAGGAGTTGATTATAATATAAAAATCCGCCGGGTAATCGCATTAGCACATAAACGCGAAGTATCAAGAGGAAAAAGAAGAAGAGAAGAAAAAAAAAAGGAACGACTGGTAGTTGCGTAAGAGATGAAATCACCAGAAACGGTTTTCCCAAGAATCAGTAGATTTTTCTTGAGAATCGAACGAAGGACACTGGTCTCCGTTACTTAACGCTTATCGATCGACTTTTTTTCCTTTATTTTCGTCGTCTGATTTGTACGTATAATCACACGAGGCAGGAAATATTTGTGAAGATTATTCTTCATTTTTTTTTCTTTCTTTGTTTGTTCAGATTGGATTCGATGAAAGAGAACGGAGAGGAATCGAGTACGATGAGGAATGTCGGGTAAAAGATTCTAGCGTGCATTCTATCGTGCGTACACGTACGTATTCGTTCATCTTCTTTTACTCTCACCTCTATCCCACGTTACCGAAGGAACTCACGAGGTCTTCCAAGGTTGCTGCTTGGCTTTTCGTGCCAGCCACGCAGACGCAATTTGCCTTTCGGCCATTGTCATTTCTGCACGATATGTGCGCTTGTGGCGTCTCGTGTGTCGGTATTACAATCTTTTCTTTCGTCTCCTCTGTTCGACCGGTGATCTTTGGAAATTAAAATTAGTCTTCTGCGGTCGTAAACTTCATTTCTACGAGGAATGTCTATGGCGGAGGATAAACGAACAACTATTTAACCCTCTATAACTCAATTTTTCCACACTTACGAGAAGAAAAATTACAGTTGATAATAAATTTATTTTTTTGAAAAATATCGGAAAAAAAGAATTGATGAGTGACTGGTAATAATGTAATGATACTCTTATAACATGGTTAATTCGTGACGCGTTAGAGGAATACTTGAGGACAGTACAAATTGTACGAATGCGAATCGTGTTACCAAATTATTTTAGAACAATACAAAACTTGATATTTCGATAATTGATAATCAATGAAAGTTTACTTGTAATTCAAGAATTTTTAATAATTGAATAATACAGTTTAAAACAAATATAAAAAAATACATTTAGACTCTGATTTAGCAATAGATGATACTTTTTCAGCAACTCTTAATTGATTCATAATTCCAATTTTTTCATTTTCGTTAGACTATCAAATAAAACGTGATATAGATAAAGAGAAATTGAACTTTTAAGTCACACGCAGCGCTACAGAAGAGATTAATTCCCCAATTTACAGATACTATTTATTTCGATACCTTTCCCATCCGAGATATCCCTGATTTCGCTTCGGCCAGTTTATAATACATGTAATGAAGTCATAAACGTCGAAATGATGTCGTTCCACGGCGTAAAGTTCTTGCAAACAGGAAATCGAACGAACCTCGAAAGTGTTCGAACGAACGGGTGGTATATAAGCTGAATGCTCGACGTTCCATGGACGTCAGAAAAGCCATTCCCGGCGTCGCGAAAATGCCTTTCAATAACGCCAATCAACGGCCACCTTAACGACGAGCATTTAGCTGCACGGTCACGAAGGTGATTCCCTGGAATCTCGGCTAACTGATAACCAGCTCTCTTCGCTCGAGAGGAGCAAAACGCGTGGCGCAATGTCAAGTAACGAGGGGATAGAAGAAGGAAGGATGGATGGATGGATGGATGGATGGATGGATGGATATATATATATATAGTGAAGAAGATTCAGCGTGTTATTAAACTGGTCGATCATCTAATTACATCGGCTGGTTACTCGTTAGGCAGCGAATGAAATAACGGAAAGCCAAGCCTGTGGCCGGAGAGACAATCACCCTGTTGAACTTCACTCCGTATAAACCAATAAAAGGATCGAACGGCTGTATGACACGTTTTCAACACGCGAGATGACATAAGACAGAGATATAGAGAGAAAGAGAGAGAGGGAGGGAAAAGTGTATAAAATAATCGAAGAAGAGAGTTGAACGAGTTTCACGACTTGTTCGAAGCGAGGAGAAGAGTTGACGACGTGGAATATAATGGCCGTCTCACGAACGAGAAACGAGAGAAGAGAGGCAGAAACGCGCTAGTATAGCCTGGCCAGGTATAAACCGATGGGATTCTGGGATTCATTAGCGTAATTAACAGGCCCTCATTAAGCGTATTATGGAATGAAACAGGTCCCGTCCTTACTAGCAGAGAGAAAGAGAAAGAAAGAAAGAGAGAGAATCGTTGGGTTTGCTTTCTGCAAACGGAACCACGCGTCAATTACATTCGAGTCGCGTGCTCCTCTCCGTTTCGGTTGTTTCGTGTCCGTTTGTTCCTCTCCCGCCATTTGGTAGGATCAGAAGGAAAACATACAACGAGGTGGTGAAAGAAGTTCACGCACTGTTTTGCGGCAATTAACCCTTCAACGTAGCCCGTATGTCGAATTCAATTCGACCGAATATTCGACTCTAATGAATATTGCCGCCCGAGCGGAATATCAAGCAGCGTATTTTCGCGAAACACGCCACCGTGTGTCCGGCTATTTATTGGGATAATGAAATAAGACGAATCAACCCTGGGATCTCGTTGCTTTTCTTTCTTCCTTCTTTTCTTTTTTCTTCTGATTGATAAAGGTAATAACGAGAGTCCTCGTGGCCTTGTTTGGAACAGTATGACGGTACGAGTCGGGCGAAACGCGCTCTTGTAATGGACATAGAGTGTGAGACGAATTTTAATCAGAGGCTTGAGTACAACGTAAGGCACTCGGTGTGGTTTTAGTATTTAATAAGAACATCGATGTTTGTTGGACGGTAGAATTTATAATAGGAGATTGTTTCGTTGGATTTTATATTGTTACTTTGTGTCTTGGTTAAGCTTTATAGTGTTGAATAACTTATACTTCGAACTACTCAATGAAAAAGGTCTTAAGTTGTTTAGTTCAATCTTAAAGAAGTTATTCTGTCTTAGAAATGGTATGAATAAAGATAGAAAGACTAAGCTGAATAATTTGGGATCTTAACAAATTACTTATCGGCAACCGATTAATGTTAATCGGCTTTCTTCTTACATCTGTTGGACGTTGTGTTAGAAAGATGATTAACAAGTAAATACTAAATCATTTCATCGTCAACTAAAAGTTTCTGGATACTTACTGTTATTAATAATTCTTAACAATCTACGAAAGATGATTTTATGTCACACATTCCTACATGACAGTAGAAAACTTCGATATCGCCGACGAATTCAAGCTTAAACTGTCTAAACTGCGTTTTAACGATTGTTCAGGTTCGCTTCACATTCGGTAAGTGTTTCAATACTTGTACATCGATGTCCAACACACATGTACCACGTGTTGAAACGCAAACGCGCAAATCTCCTTGAGCGAGTCGCCAGCTGGATTATTCGCGAGCACCAACGGTTCTTCGGGGCGCTTGTAAATGCGAAAAACGCCTCGAGGCCAGTGCCGGCATCGGCGAGTTCACGCCCCCGGTGTCTCGGACACAATCGCGATCGAGAGGAGGGTTAAAAGAGAGAAAAAAAAAAGGAAAAAAATGAAAGGAAGAAAAACGCGCGCGAGCGCGATGAAAAAGCCGACCGGTGTTAGAATGCCAGGGGTACTTTACAATGTGGGAGGATTTGGTACGCGCCCCCCGTAAATTTTTTTTCACCCCGACGTTCCTCCCTCTTTCTCTATCCGTGTCCTTTCTCTCCTTCGGTTTCGCCAGCAACCCCCGGTAGCAAAGTCGGCCGGCGTGTACCGGGTGCTTCCGGTGTAACCGGATACCATCGTTCGCATTGACATTAATTTATAAAATATTCCTGGCGACACCCCCTCTCACGCCACGCCTACCACGCACAAACGTTTCGAACTTCTTTTCTATCGAGTCTCGGATCTCGCTTTTTTAACACATGTATGTATAAACAGTAGCCCGAGAACGCTAAACTTGTGGACGGGGATTTATTTTTCTTGGACGTGAGGACGCTGTACCTTTTTTTTTTTTATCGAATTTTTATGCATTTATGGAAAATTTAAAAAGGGACATCGTACAGAATGCACGTATATACAATAATGTAAAAAAATATACGAAATATCCAAATTTTAGCGTCTTTTGAATGTTTATAATACTTGGTATGTAAAATAATTTTTTATTAAAGTTCTACTTTCTTTGCCACGTTCTCAAACATATAAATTCGCATGAAAACCTGCAGTTTAATTTTTTTACCATTGGCGAAGATATTGTATGATAATTTTTATAAATCCCAAGATCCATTTCCGTTCACTTTTTCAATAAAAATAATAAAGAAACGAAGTTGACATGTGGCAATGATTTGTGTAATAAAAAAAATTCATTTTGTCAATTTTTCTAGGATTCAGTAAAAAGTTTTTCTCGAAAGCTTTTCCGTATTAATATTTAATAATGGTTTGTATGGTGAAGGAAATTCAATTTTCCAATTCCTCTAAAAGGATTTAACTATAAGTTTCTCTCGATAAACTTTTCATTCGAATCAGAAACTGTATAATATCTTAGACACGTGCGGTACAACTGTACAACTTCGAAATTAATTTCCCAGAGGGTGTCGAACATTTCTACAAACCGAAGATCATTAGCAAAATCAACATATAAAACACATTTTAAACACACAACATATAACCACTTTCCGCGAACATATGCTGGTTTAGATTTTTATACGAATCCGTATACGTTACACGTGTAGCCTCGTATACACTCCAGGTACCCCTATCTCGTGATACTCTTGTCCAGCTTTGAGCTCTTCGTACGTGGACAAATGCTTTTCTTGGACACCCGTTCAAGCAGATTAAACTTCGATAAGCGTCGTCAGGTTGCCTGAACGTGGAGTGTGTTGCATAAACATTGATAACTATCAGCTAATCCGGAGTTTTTATTTTCGTGAACGTCCAAGATGAAAAATTAAGGGATATGAAACAGGAGGAGAGGGGGGATCCCTCGATAACGAAACAGTCGGAGCTACGGCGACGAGGATCACCGTTTCAACCTATCATCGCCTCCGATTTCAGGGATCGGGTGGCACGCGTCAACCCCTATTGCAACACCGGCCTTCGACCTTTGTTAAGGCACACGCATCGCGCGCTTTATTTCACGAGCTGTTATTTTCGAATTTGTCGCACAACGGGATTAGCGGCTTCGGGCTTATTAATGAACGACGACAAAGGAATCCGTTCAGCTTCGTTCCCCCTTTCATGAGGTTGTTTTAGAGATGCTTCTCGTTAGAATGCAATTTTATCGTAGCATTTTTGGTAGGTTTAATAATGATCTTACGAGATTTTTGTTGCGGTGTAGATGCTTTGATAATTAATTAGATATTCGTTGTAAATAATTTCTATTACTATTTTGTTTTGAAAGGGTTATGAATGAAAATAGGAAGGCTAAGTATGTGAAAGTACGCGAAAGCTTTTTATCTTAAAATTAGATATACAATTTTGTTCGATATCTTTATCGAGGATTTTTTTCTTCTTGAATATGTATTTTAAAGAAGACACAATTCTAGTCTCCGTTTCAAATAATAGTCATCGTCGATGATGTCTTAAATCGGTGCTACAGCAATTACTTGCAAAAAAAAAAAGGAAAGGAAGAAAGGGAGGCAATCCTATATAATTGTCTTCATCGATTTTCTTTTCCTTTGATTTGATAAAAAAAAAAAAAACAGAGAAAAAATTGAACTACGACTTGCCTAACTTTTCCAATCATTTATTCAACATATAATCGTGCATTTGCTTTCCCTTGCTCTCTTCTTCTAATTTCACCTACGATTTTTAACCGTGCTGTCTTTGATCAGTCTAGCCGGAGTCACGAAGACTCTTAGGGTGTTCTTATGGGAGCGTATAGAATAGTTTACACCGGAGTGATACGTCACGATTGCAATCCCTCACGTTTACACTCTGATTCGACTTTTTAATGCACTTTCGACGTTCGCCAATATTTTTCAAAAAAATTCGGCGTAATTCTAATAATAGCATAAATTAATTTTTACATGATTAATAAAAACAATTTGACAAAAAACAGCAGCAACATGAAGATCTATATCTTTTTAATCACTCTAAATCGTCGTATTTTATTTAAAAGGAAAAAAAAAGAGAAAACTTGGAAAATCCATTTGTAGAAAGAAATTAGTTGCGGAGATTGAAAAAATTTCAAGACCACTTCACAAGCCAATAATACGTTCTTTACATGATTGAATAATACATGAAATGTTGCCTATCTTAACGTCGTTCGCGGTCGTGCGACAAAAGAAGTATCGACAAAAGAGTGGCGGAAGGTATATAGACCTGGATCGTTCATGCTTCTTGAAACATGCATGTAAAACAAACATATGCATCCGTTCAATCTGCTAATCTATACGATCATTCGATTTCCTACGATTGCACCCTTATTATACATACAACAGGGTTAGGTTTGTAACAAACGAGAGAGAAATTTTTGTCTTTCAACTTATCACAGGACCTAATAATTTTGTCCCCCGGTTCACCGACAGATAAGATCTAAGATTACCGCGGGGCCCGTTAACGTCAGATTAGTGTCACCAGCCCTTTTCTGAAGTGACCCCACTCGACGAGAGTGGGTCAGAGGGTCGGACGCACGCCCGCTGTCCAATGGCCTTTAAATTCTCTCAGCTTTACGACTACCGTACCACCGGATAAACGTTCCTTCAAATCTGTTTATTTTTGCGCGGCTTTTGCTCGACAGGTAAGGCCCTCCACGGTCCATCCTTTCACCGGAGCAAACGAAAAGCCGTCCCTCTGGACCCTTTATCCTAATCCCCTTAACCCTTCTTAACGTCCACGAATAAAGGAAGATGTGGACAGATCGGTTCGACACACTTGACTTTTTCGTGACGATGTCTCTTTTGGTCGCGTTTCTACTGGCTACTACATCTTCAGGGATGTTTAATTCCTTTCTTTCTGGTATTTCGATAGGGTAATTAAAACTGATATTTTTTTTAATATTTACATATGAACGTTTTGTGGAGAAAATTGGTTACTCTAAGTCTTTGCACTCCAAATGCTTATTGCAGGCACTGAGAAAATCTCAGACACTAAAGAATCAAAATATGGTGATTTACAGTTAAATTACGATTGCATGTAATTTTATACTTCATTAATTTCAGTATATAGTCGCGATAGAAAGCGAAAGAAGTGAGTTTTATCTAAGAAAAAGTTCAAGTGCAAGGGATTAATAATGAACGGAGATTTCCAGCGAAATTGAATGTATTTTTTGTTCAACATTTAATACTGCGTTACGCGAGAAAAATGGAGCAAGTATCCTTTACGGACGGTTCAGAAATGCTCGCAAGTGGAGGTACAGCTCAATTATTCGATCGTTCGTGTCGTGAAACGACACACCATCCGTGCAAAAATGCAGAATCGCAATCAACGGTTAATTCGAGGAAGCGAGTGAAAAAAAGAAACAGAAGAGGGAGGATTAAAAGGATTCAAAGGCGTCTTCGTGTCATTTTTATAGCGGCGCAATGGGAAAATTTACGAGGATGGAAAAGCGAAAATGCACGGCGATAAAGGAGTACAGGAAACAAGGAGGAGACTGAGACTTGATACGTCGGGATTAGCCCTGGCTCCTTAATGAGCGTTAATGGCACGTGATTTCTTAATCACCTTAACGATCACCATGCGCATAACTCGTCGCCGTGGACAGCGGGGACCAATAAAAACCAATTTATCCGATATATTCTCTGCGTTATGCCGATTCATCTGACATTCCCTCCTTTTTCATCTCTTCTCCTCCCTCTTCTTTTCCTCTTCAACAGCGGAGTGACAATTTTACACGCTTTATTTTCTCCACGATAGATTTTCTCCATTATAACGCTGAACGAACTTCTGACTTTTAATGCAAAGAATTTCGCTCGCGGCATTATTAATATTTTCTTCTTTACGATGCAGCGTTTGTAAATTGAGGATAATAGAAACATCAAGGAAGTTGACTTTTTCAAATTATTCGCTAATCGCGCCACCAAATTCAAAGAAACGCGAGTCTCTGCGCATCGGTTTGCGCACGCGGCAGTATCGCGTCTTTCTCCGTGAAACTCTGTATAATTTTCATCGTGTGACAGTGTAAATTTATTCATTTGCTACCTTGTTACTTATTATTCAACGTTATTCCATTAAATACAGTGTAAATAACGAAATAACGAAAGACACGAGTGAAGTGTGCATACAGTGTGCCAAGATCACGTTGCCGCGGAATTCTAACCTTAAATTCAGATCAAGTGTCAAAGTCTTCGCACATTCCTGCATTCGTCGTTGCCGGTGAGTGAGAAACAGATTATCAATAATACAGGATGTACTGTGCAATACTCAGAATATTCTGCATACAATTATAGAGGAAATCTGATTTATTTATTCGTTAAACATTCTCGATGCTCTCGTTACCTTTTTCCCTCTACGTTGTCAAGGAACGTGTTACTTTAAATTTAAATTTTAATCACATATCTCATCGGTAATCTGGTTTCTTTTTTTTCCCCCCCCGCTTCGTATTACTTCGTCACGTTGAATATGTGCGAAGCGTCGTTTGCCAGCTTTTAATTTCTCACTGAATATTCATACGGTGCGCGCGGTCACGCCGTTTATCGCTAATAAGCAAACACCATTTCAATGTAAATTCGACGTGGTTATTGTGCCATCCCGAAGGCGAGAGCACATGATGCAAGACACGTCTTCAATGACGATCGTTAGTTCACGTTAGATCGCGATCGTGTTCGTTCTCGTTTCTATTTTAATTCACGTGCGGGGGGGGGGGAGTGCATGCGTGCGTCTTTCCGCCACGTGGCTTCAACCCTTGTGAGACAAACGATACGCTGGGCGGAGTTCTGCGTTCGTTTCCTTTTCGACCTTTGTGCCGTTGCTCCCGTGCAACTTCGCCAGCTGGATGTCCAGAAGGCGTCGCGACAATTCGACATTTAAAGCCATTATATTGTATACTAACGGTGCCCCTTTGTAAACGACACGAACTTGATATTCGGTAATCTGGATCGATTTCGAATTGAACTACCAGAAACATTCCGATGAAACTTTTTTCTGCTGGAGAATATCGAAAGGGTTGAACGATCGACGAATTAAGGGGGACACTACTCTGAGGCATCAATAAAATGGATAAAATATAGTATTTTTCAGAGAATATAAATGTAACCTTCAGCTTTATTTTGCAATTTTTCGAAAGTAAGATGGTGTCGAATGGTGGTGTCCCCACTTAATTAATTTCTACGAAAGAGTCGTTAATCGTCGTTTAATCGACATTCCACGATCTAGAAAAACGTATTTAATCTGTACTGAGTTGATTTGAAAAGAACTAGCTCGCTCTTGATCGTTTTTGTACCAGATTTTAACGAAAGGTTTATACTAGTAGCTTTATAGTGCTCATTTAGTGAAACAGTTGGAATTAATAGTACATAATTCTCTACGTCCACAATCAGCAATTGGTGTATTATATTTTCTATTTTATGTTTATAGCGGTACTTTTACGATGTTCAATTAGTGCAACAATTAAAACCATTATAATTATAATAGTTTCTACTATAATAATTATAACAGCAGATAACTGACTACGCGTACAATCATCAATTCATATATTACATGTTTTCTTTTTTTTTTATTTATATTAGTACCCTTACAATATTCAATTAGCGTAACAATTGAAAATATTATAATTACAATAATTTCGACTATATTAATGTAGGTAATTTATTATATTTATGATAGTAGATAATCGGCTACTTTCACAATCAGCAATTCATATATTATATGTTCTCTTTATAAGCAACAAGCTGTTTTAAAAGCATTTACAGATTAATCGTTTAAAAAATAATTCAACGCTCCCGTTTGTAAATTAATCTGATAATGGGAAGCGTTTAGCGTGTTGGATATTAATGAATGAGAACTTAGAAAATTGTATCTCATTGAGAATTAATATTATACGACAGCGAAGAAAGATGAATGCTTAACACTTTCTCATAAAACAAAAAAAAAGAAAGGAATCTCTGTTATTCGTGTAAATGGAGAATTTATTGATATATTACTAAAGATGTCTCAACAGTCAGTTATGTTTTTAATTTAGCTATACGTCTCCCCCTTCTTGGTACAATCCACTGAAAACGGACCGATATTGTCCCTTTCATTCGTCTCGTAAACGTCGTTTTCTCGAGCTGTGGTCTTCAAGGACTGGTTCATTGGTTTTCATCCACATAAGAGAATTACGAGATTAGCGCGCGTTAGGGTCGCTGAGAGAAAGATGGCAGGGGCAGCCAGAAGGTTAGGGTTGCCCGACAATGTCGCGCAAACGAGCGAGCCACCCCATGCGCGAGCCCGCCACGCCCTTCTTGCTGCGTGGAATCGCAAATTGGCACCCCAACCTGACCACCTCTTGCTTCTTCCACCTAACTTTCCTCCCCTAACTTTTCCTCTTTTTCTGCCAGCCGCTAACCAACCCTCCCTCTGACCCTCCTTCCACCAACCTTTCGATCGCAGAATTCGAACTCTGACCAAGATTCTTCTCCCCGTAGATTAACGTTTGTGTCTTTGCCTAGAATTTTTGCGAGTTCGCTAAATAATCGAGAGGAGATCCGATATTTTCGTCACATTTTAAATCATGCGTGCCGCTAATGTCGAATTAACTGAAATACTATGTGAATTTAGATGAATCTCTACAAGTAATAGAGGGAAAACGTTAAAAATGCTAAACAAATTTTTTTAAGGATAATAAAATCAACAGATCATAGAGAAAAATTGGATCGCTTGTTTCTTCAATCTGAGCGTTACGATGTTTAAGAGATAGCGAAGGAATAATTCTTAAGACTGATAGGCAAGCGAGTCGCAACCCTTTCGTAATAGAATTCCCGGGGCAGAGATTGAGACGAAGGACACATTTATCAGCGGCATGTCACCGGTCATGTCACTGTGCTATGTCGTCCTAAAGACAATCTAACGAAAGAGAATGGTCTAACAGCGATGATCCTCGTGTAGATAGAAGCGACGTATGGTGGTGGAAGGAAGGGACGAAGTAATAGAATTAGTTCGACCAGACGAGGAGACCTCCTCACTTAGCTCGCTATAATACGAGGCAAGTTCCGTCACGAAGACCTTAATATCCGCCACTTCCTCCGCCTCCCACTCGTTCGTTTGTTTATTCGATATCGTCCGCCGTCTTAGCAGGCCGTGGCTCGTTCTTCCTGACCCCTGCACGATACTAATTCTCATTCCTCTCTCTTTGCTATATCGTCCACGAGCTACTACTATTGCACGTTATATATCAATGCAATATCACGTCTAATCGTCTAATCTAAAATTATCTTTCGCTGTTTCTGTCTTCCTTAACGCATTATCGAGGGATTTTCCAACGGCCGTTTGATTTTTCTTAAGGGTGGAAACCACTGTGAACTGATTGGAGAATTCGAAACCTTTTTTTTTTCATTTTTTTTTCATTATTTGGAATTTTTGATGCATTATCAGAAAACTGCTTTCTTCACATCCCTTTGGAAAGATCTCAGCAAAAAGAATGATTCCTATATACTGTTAAAAGGAATGCTGATTTTTCTACTGATTTTCCACTTGCTCTTTTTCTTTAAATGTAGCAAATTATTTTTGTAGACAATTAGAGCAATAGAAAAAAGTTAATAAAAACCGTGGCGAATGTATCATTGATTGAATAAATCATTCTTGGTAAAATAATATAATATCTAGTCATTTATAAAAACTTGTGCTACTCAATATTCCTCGAAAATGTATAAAGTTTTTCATATATTTTCTTTCGAGTGTCTGTTCTCCACAAACAAGCAACGCGATCATTTATACTCAGGCTTTCACCAGCCAATATTTAGCCAACGTGCAAAGTGTTAAGTATAGATCAATTATTCATCAACAGAATTTCATTGTAATCACGTGAATCGAAAGAATATTCGTCTATGTTGAACGGTGATTAAAAAAGAACCACATTGGGTACGATCCACATTTACGATAAAAAAGTGAAACTACACGAAGTCGGTTGTACTCGCTCACCTACGCGTTTGTTCGTTTGGAAGGCTAAGATGATCGTGATGCGCGATACTTAACTTCTCGAGCACTTTAATAGTTTAATTTTCTGCTCGCCTCCTGTTTGTTCTACGCTCTAGATTCGGATCTCATCTTCGGGAATGCAATTAAAGTGGTGAACGAGGAGAAGAAGAGAGAAGTGAGAGGTCGGAAGGGAGAAGCAGATCGAGTAATAGAATAAGGGGATGTTGAGGGAAGTTGAATTAAACGAGCCTTTATATATTCTGCCTCGAGCGTTTGTCTAGAACACGATCTCTGACACGGATTTGATTAGACGGAAGCAGTCGTTAACGATCGACGTGCATGATCTATCTATCTCTTCTCTCTATTCTTATTCTTCTTCTTTCTTTTTTTTCTTTTTTATTTCTCGTGTCAGCTTAACGAAGTTCGATGACAGATAACCCGTAATTAATCGCGTACCTCTTATCGTATCTTCCGTACGAACGTACCGTGAAAAGATGTGCTTAATCTTGCTACAGGTTCCGTTGAACATTCGCAAAATAGAATTGTGGCTGAATGTTACTTGTAGAAGGTAAATCAAGCTCGTTGAACGCGTCGCTATAAATTCGTTCTATCATATACCAGCGATCGAATCGACAGGCTGGTAGGAGTTTTTAACATGACTATGATAACGTAACGTATGTCACGATGAACTCGTTAGACCTGATTGCGTATGCATGCAGTCAACCCTCCTCTAACGCGATTAATTCGCACCACGTTGTAAGAAACTCAGAATCAGTACAAATCAGATTAATTCGTAACCGTGTTATATGAAAACTGCGTTAAGTGAAATTCAGAAGTTAACACACATAAATCATATTGATTCTTTATGCGTTGTATGAAAACTGCATTCTTAAAGCACCATGTTACGATGAATACGGTTATAAAATAAAAGTTTCGAAAACAGAGGAGAATTTTTAAGCTGATTAAATTCTATTATATAGAAACTGTGTTATAAAAGGACTCTCGCAATTTTTTCTCCGCGTTATAGAATGATTTATTGTGCGTACGATGAATTAAATCATTCGAGAATTAACCGAAGAACTGACAAATTTCTCTCTTCGTCGAAACGAAGGAGCAAAGGTTTGCTTCCTTTAGAAAAATAAACGTCATCGAGGAAGAATGAGTTCACGGGATTCGAAGATCGTGGTGAATAAAACAGCACGTACTGATGGAAAAACGAAAAGAAGCAAACATCCACTCGACATAATCTTTTCGAAGGTACACCACAATGAATACCGGCGCCTTCCAGTCGAAGGCCCACAGTCGAGATCCATCGACCATTCTGTCCATTATAGGTTTTTGTCCCCCATTGCAAGGAGATTTCCCCGTGCGTCTTGTGAGACTTTATGCCGCTGTATTGTCGTACCACAGTGGTCTCTCTCTCTCTCTCTCTCTCTCTCTTTCTCTCTTCCTCTCTTACTTTCTTTCTCTCTTTCACCATCTTCATCTTCTCTATGTTCCGTTTCCCTTTTTTTTCCCTTTTCATCGAGTATAAGTTTACGTTTGAAAACCGCGGCGAGGCGCGCACATTGCATTCATCGGAACATCGGTACACCTTTTTCTGCCAGTGGTCCCGCACGGACGAGCAAGCGTAGTCGCGCGTAGCGAACGACTGAGTGGCTGTGGAACATGGCCGCTTTTGTCGGGAAGAGTGGCCTTTGTCTTCGTGAAAATCAATATCCAGATAAACGAACGATTTAATCGTCGGATAGCTAATTGGCTTATTAAGCTGTGCCATGATTATTACGATCAGCCGAACGGATTGGACACCGAGATGGCGGATCGATTGATTTTCATTGAGGTTGGTCATTCGTTTCTTCCACTGAACCATTTGTATCCTAGCGCGAGTATCTTTTCACGTGTTTCTGTTATTTATAAATGATCACCAGAAAGTTATAAAATATCCAGCTTACCACAATTTTCAATTCATATTCAATTGATTCTACCAAGATTTCAAGCTCTTCAATTATAAATTTAAAAGAAGAATTTCAATCGTATACTCACCCTTGAAACTGCAAAATTGATTAGAGACTGTAAAATGATACTTACAAGTTCTTCGAGAGGTTCAACGTGATCCACATTGATCGTTAGGTATTGTTATATACAATATATAGTTTTTTTGATTAATTTCTAAAGCGTATAACATTTCGAAGACACCGTGTAGACACACAAGACGCGGTATAGTCGGTGGCTTCGCTTTAAGTGAGATAGAAGTACAGTTATCCATAAAAGTAGAGCATGCGTACGCCGGCTCTAGAGCGGCAGGTGGTGTCCGCTACCGGTGAACAAAGAGAAAAGGGAGAAAAAAAAAGGTACTCGAACCTACCGTCAGGACACTGGAAGTCTGTTCTGTAGTTGCAGTTCCTCTGAAACGATCGAATAATCGACTCCTTACTTTACAACGCACAATACGTATAAAGAACACCATTACCAAGGCACACTTTTAACACACCTTTATCTCATATCACTAAAAAAAACAACCAAAAAAAAGAAACTGGTCATACAAGGGTGGCGAAGAAAAAGAAAATATACATTCGACGATTTAAATTGAATTAATTAGTTATTATTCATATTTTATACAATAGTAATCATAATTAAGGTATTTTAGTCCTCGTAATATCTATATTCGTACAAGGGTACTCGATAAAATTGATAAATTGGGGTCTGCCGTGTTGTTATTTAACCTATATGTATATAGACGATTTCTGGCTTCCTCTCATCATCTCTTTACACGTTCTTATCACAATAATCGTATTTTACACAGATTTTATTCACTTTTGTTTTTCTTTATTTATTTATTTACTTTTTTTATTTTTCTTTTGTTACGGCTTACGTGCTAAACAGGGGGGGTTGGGGGGTTGGGGGGAGTGGGCCCCGGTGCAATATTTACACGCGCGCGAGGAAGGATCGATCTTTATAAATCTGTTCACGCCGTTCGATCCGATCACCGCCTGGCTTGCACCGGGACTAGTAACGCTAGTAAATTCTACGGACTCCTCTTTCGTTTTCTTCTCGTCACATTTCTTCATTCTCTCTCTCTCTCTCTCTCTCTCTCTCTCTCTCTCTTTTCTCAATCGTTCTCAGCGTTCTCCGTTTCACGATGTTCGCCATTCTGTTACACCTCTCTCTCTATCTATTTATCTATCTTTCTCTCGCGACCTCTCTTTCTCTCTTTTTTTTTTCTTTCTTTTCGCGTGAAAAGTCCGCTTGGTTCGTCCTCGACAGGCGTTCTATTATTCCGCGAACTCGACGAAAGCGTGACAAAGCTGAACTGCTACGTGTTACGCGTTTGCTCTCGCCAGTATGTACAATCTATGTACGATCCTTCACGAATGCTTTTCAAATATCTTCCGGATTTTTTCCTCATTTCCTTTCTTTCCGTTTTTCATTCTTTCTTTTCTTTTTTGGTTTTTTTCTTTTCTTTTTTTTTTTTTTTTTAATGGAATCTTGAAATGTTCGACGAAAAAGGATTCGAGATAACGGTACAGTGCAAACGTGTCTTCTTGCGCGTTCAACCAAAGTACACGAGCAACACTTTCGTCCAGTTCGCCGCGCGTCGAATCGTTTTACGCTGTTTTTTCTATCCTTCTCTTATTCTTTTTCATCCTCCTCGCAAATTACTCGCTGCTACACGCAATTTAGGAACTGAGGGAGCTTCGTCTTAAATTATACACGCACACGCCTCCTTATTGCACCGAATCTAAACGCAAGAACCACTCTGCTGTCTCCGTTCCGCGCCCCGTTGCTCGTTGCGGTCGTATCTAACGGCACTTATCAGTTATACACGGAGGGAATCGTCTTCTCGTCGTTGATTCTCTCTCTCTCTCTCTCTCTCTCTCTCTCTCTCTCTCTCTTTGTCTTTCTTCGTGTCTCATTATCCACGATAACCTCGAATGACAATAGAATAAAGTGAGAGAAAGGAGAAGAGAGAAAGAGAGGAATTTACGACGAGTTTTGCGAAAAATTTCGGTCTAGAGAGAAAAAGGACGTTCCATTCTCTCCTCTCGTCCCCAGCCGCGTTCTTTCTCGCGGATTTCGAGGCAACACGCGATGGCTCCAGATGTCCAGCGGCGTGAAACTGGCTTTGTACTCTGTTCCCATGTCGAGAGTTTCACGATGGGAAAGCTCGAGCGTGCTCGAGGAAATATTCTAACGGGGATCGTCGGGGAAGCACGAAACGTATCTCCGTCAGGGCAACCTTGATTTAATTACGACAATGTAGCTCGTGATATCCTTGAAAAGAATCATTTAATTAACTAGTTAACTGGATTCGTCGAGACAATCAGTAATTATATTTTTATAGAAGTAACAGTAGTGAATTCTAATTTCAATTTACTTCGATCTATGTAAATCGTCTGTCTTAATTAACAGGTTAAAGTACAGAAAAAAAACATTTTACAGAAACTTTGAATATTTTTTAATGTACCATGGGAAGTCTAAAAAATTCTGATCTGTTCACTTTTTGTTGTGTATTTTTATAGAATTAGTACTAATAAATTCTAATTTCAATTTATTTTGATCCACGTGAATGATAAACATGTTTATCTTAGTAGATTAAAATACTGAAAAAGATTCAACGAAAACGTTGAACTTTTTTTAATATACAATTGAAAATCAGTAAAAATTCTGGTCAATTTACTTTACTCTGATCCTTGCAAATAGTACAATCGAAAGTAAGAAGAATTCTTTAATAAATAAACTACCGTGTTTTAAACATTGACGAGTTAACTCCTCCTCCTCAGTTGACAGGTTAAAATATTGAAAATGTTAAATTTTACCAAGGTTCCTCCCGACGTAGTTTCTCCATTAATTTCGCGCGCTCCCCGTACATGTTCTTGCCCAGACGGTGGCATCTCCGGAGGCGAAAAAGAAGGCAGAAATCAGGAAGTAAAGGGACCGTGCGAGACCGCGTTCTCATGAGACGACCATTGTTGCACCGACACGCCGGAGGATTTGGGTCAGCGGTGGGGCTCACTGGCCCTCCCAGTTTCCCCTGGTCGCAAACCGCAAGCCTCGTTGTTTTTTTTTTGTTTTACTCTCTTTCTCTCTCTCTCTACTCTTGCGGTTTCGCGGTGTCGTCTCTTTTTCGAAAGCTAGAGCTACATCACCTGACGCGGGATGTAAGATGGTAAAAGGGTGAGCCAGCATGGCCGACGGGAAACGGTAAAAACAGCGTAAAACCCTGGAAACATTTTCTCCGACTTCAGAAGAATACGAGAGAAAAATGACGAATATCAAGGTACGAACAGAGAAAAAGACACACGCACGCAGAGGGGGGAAATGAGAATTTTTCCTTCTTATTTTTTTTTTCTTAAAAAGATTTCACGAGAGATTCAGAAAAGATAGCACGAAACGAAAGTGTCCTCGTGCAGATGTTTCATCCAGCTCCGAGAGACGCTTTCGTGGAATTTCTCTTTCATTTCTTCTTCTTTTGCTTCTTTCTTTTCTTTTCTTTTACCTCCAAGAAATTTAATGAACTCGTGTACTCGTCAGAGAACGTGTCCGTCGCGTCGTCGCCTGGGATAATGATTTTTTCCAAGTGGCTGCGCGCCACGAGAATTCACTGTTGCTCGAATCGCGCGTATCTTTCTTCTCCTCGTGTCCTCCGCTCCTTTTCGGAGGAGGTCCGCGTTCTCGGGTTCGGTTGCTTCATCCGGAAAGGAGGGACCGGTGATTACAGCGAGCCACCGTGATTGCCGAGATCGTTTGACTCACGAAAATGTCATTAGGATTTCATTACTTCCAACCGCCTTGAGGAACGACTGCTCTCGACGACGACGAGTTTGTGCAAGCTACGTTTCTCTCTCTCTCTCTCTCTCTCTATCTCTATCTCGTTTTCTCACTCTGTTTCACTCTCTGTTCGTACCTCTCGTTGTCCCCTTTTTCGCGGTTACCCTTTCTGCTTCTCTCCTCCGCCTTTCCGTTCTCCTCTATTCGTTCGCTCTGTCGCCTTTTGATCAATTCGAGATCCAACATCCAGGAGGCCACGAAGTAGGTCAGGCCGTCTTGGTTGGGCAACTGTCAACAAGAGGGATCGATCGATCTAAACCGTCATCGACAAGCCGATTGACATTTACCAGATGGGAACTGAAGAGAGGGGGATATCGGTTAACCGTGTTCAGATGCAAAAGATCGCGGGAAAAGAGGTGGCGAAAATATCCACGGTCTGTGAACCGAAAGGATAATTGTTCTCTGCCGCTGGTTTTTCTACTGGGAACTCGACCGTTATCTTGACATTTAACGAAGCGACGGAAACTTTGTCCCTGGTCAATGTGTAAATCGTTCTCTCGCGATCGTTAGAAATTCTAGTTAACGATAATCGTTTGGTCAGATCGGTCAAACCTATTCAAGACAGTCGATCCTCGTTGTAATCTATCGTATACTTCGAGACGAGCGAAGAGCGAATCGTTGGACCTACGAGGCGAACGAAAATCCTGATCTGCCGTCTCTTGATCTCCGATCGAGGAGATTTTGTAACTATCTTTTTTTTTTTTATATCCTTTTTCTTTTTGTTACTCGATGATTCTTACGTCGCGTTTGTGTGTCAGCCACAAGTATCGCGATTCACCGGGGCCGCCCGTTTGTTTCTTCACTTTTCGTCGACGGTTTCTTTTGTGAGATCGTTCTTCGAAAGGGTTGTTTCACGATTTATCGTGGATCATTCGCGAATCGTCACTCGCGACACGCGATCGTTCGTGGTTCTTTCTGTTCTTTTAGCGAAAGTTTTCGAAACGAAGTAAACTTCCTGAGATATTCGCGTTTTCGAAGATTCAGGATGTGTTTTCTTCTTCTTCTCTGTTTTTAAGTTAGGATCGTGATTTGATCCACGGTATTGTGTTCCGATTTAAGGGGACGGCCCATCGTGGCGAAACCGATTGTACGAAATCGTACAAATCGATCAGCGTGTAACGCGGCTCTCGTTAAGAAATAGAAACAATTTATTTAACATCGAACGCGAATTCCATCACGACAGGTGCTATACGTATTCACACTTTGGGGCAGGGGCGCTGGCACGTCCGCGGTGCTACGAAGAAGAGGTTCCTCCTGAACACAGCTCGAAGGACATCTTCGTTAAACCGCCGGCCACACCCTGAAAAATACGACAGACGAACGAGCTATTAGAACCCAGCCCTTCGTGCCACCCAATGGGGGAAATAAAAAGAGGGGGATGAACAGTAGTAGTGTCGTTCTGTGGTTCGATTTCTGTGGTTCGTTCGATAGTGGTAAACGAAAGGGGATGACTCGAATGTAACACAGTTCCTTTAGATATTAAAATTATCATCAATTCGTAATATTTTAGTTTACTAACTGACTAGATAAATTCTTTATTTTAATGTGCACAGTAAATAATAATCTGAGATATTATGTATACTTCACAATTTCGATATGTGAGATATCTTTTTTAAGGGTTGATTTTGGAGCTTTCATCTAAAAAATTCTTTAGTTTGATTTGTGTAATATATCGTGGAGAATCGAGCTAATACCAATATCTAGAATCTGTCTATATTTTTATTCATAAGTATTAAGACTAGTCTTCTGTAAAAAATTATACTTGATTCCTATTACGCAACTGTTTCTAGTTTTATAACACGATATTAAGAAAAACATGTACTTGCTATTTATGTAATTGGTTGCATATTCATTGTATCGAACTTTCGTATGTATAATGACAACGTTACATCAGTTGACGATCTTCTCGAACTGCGACATTCTTTATTTGCACATGATTTTATAGTAAAAAAATCTCATAATCCGATAGAACCTAATTATTCTATGAATACAATTTCTCTGCGTAATTACTAATACATTTCTTGCCACGAAAAAATGATTCTTCAACTCTGCTCATGCAAAATACACGCAGACGAAGATTACAGTATCAGCAATTCAATCTTTAGCTTAGATAAGAATATCAATCTCTATTTTACAACTGGTGAATCTCGATCCTGCATTATTAAACTATTTTATCTTGCGAATTCTATTATTTGGCATACAATCCCTTACCTAACTCAGCATGAAAAGTGTTAGATTCAAGGATTTAACAAACTCAAAGTCCTCGCGTCATTCAACAATTTCGACAAAAAGGGAACTTTATCATCTTCCCTGCCTTTCAACCCTACATTAACTATTTCATCCTCCGACTTGTGCCTCTTGGCATACGATCCTTCACCTAAACGGTATAAAAGCAAGAAAGATCCAACAAATTTAAAATCCTCTCCTCATTCAACAATTTCCAAAAAAAAAACGTCATTTTCAAACAAGGAACTTCATCATCTATTCTGCCTTTCTCTATATCCCTACGCATACATCTGTTCACAATGTGGAACACACAGTCCCCTAGCATATAGTATCGTGGTCGATTAGTCGAACTGGTTGGCTAGCAGAGACCAGAAGTGGCACTTACGTGAGTAGTCCGGGATTAGGATCCGCTTGGTACCAGGAGTACTGTGGCATGTAGCCCGCGTGATGTGGTGGCGGTGGTGGCGGCGGTGGATGATGGCCAGGCGTATGGGGGTGGTGGTGGGTGTGTGGCGGCGCGTGCGGATGCGGATGGTGCTTCATCTCACCCGGCCAAGAGGGTGCGGGCGGGCTCTCGTTGTGCTGAGGCGACATCTCGCTTCCGGGACTCGAACTGCCGGGGGTGTGACCCCCTGCACCGCCCCCCATGCCACCGAGGTAGCCCGTCGTCGGACTGCCCGACACGGAACTTCCGCCTCCTGAAACGTAACGGAGAACACGCTCGAGAGATCGATCCTGCAGATATACTCTAGACTTATCTTATACGGAACGGAACTACTGGGGGGTGGAGTTTTCGATTCTCACTGGATGGAGCGTAACGTTGACGCGTTCCACTTGGTTAGAGGGTGGATTGATTTATTGTGGCGTAGGGAAATTATTTTGGAAATTAGTCGATGGAAAGGAGAGGTTGAATTTGTAATCCTTCGAATGGTGAATATTATTGTAATCTTCCCTGTAATTGTTTTATTGAGCTAGACTAGGTGAAAATTGGTGAAATATTGTTCATTTGAAAGATATTCTTAGTCTACACCGACGACATTTTATTGTGTTCGTAATTTAGGTTATTCGTGTATGGTACTCAAAGTATTAACAACTTTAAATATGAATAAAATATTTAATTGCAACTACGAAAGAGGAGGATCAACTCTTTTGAAACTCTTGTAGGATAACTAAGAAAAATGAGGTTCGATTTGTTCAAAGTTGAATCTTACTTATACTTGGGTGAGGATGATCTAGAAAGCTCTCAGAAATAGCTACACGTCGATTATTCACCTTAAACCGTATCCATCGAGCGGTATCTCGACGCGAAGATATGTGGATCGGCAAGGTTGTCGAACGGTTCTGTGCCAGTGGCGTTACGATTCGATCTCTCTAATTGATTTATATCTTTCGACCGGATATTCGTGAGTTACGCTCATGTCTTGCAGATAACAACCGTACGAAACAGTTCCCTCTCTTTTTACCAGAGAATCTCGTCCCGATTAACGCGACGCGTTCACCTGACGTGCGCATAAAAGTCGTCTCGTTAAACGGCGCGCGCGCCATCCATTTAAATTGATCGTGCATCGATACGGTGAATGTTTCTCGGGCCTTATTAAAACCGTATCGAAATCATGTACCACTTGGAATCGATCGACCGATTTATAGAATAATACAGAGTGTCCGAATAAAATCTATATACACATTTTAACAGATAAAATGAAACAATGTTAATTTTCTTGTTTTATTATGGTTACTTCGAAATTATAAATTGTTAAAAAATTATCATTATTAATGATAATCTATTGTTCACAATGATAAGCAAGTATGTATTGTTTCTAACGGAATTTTCAATTTCGTTTTCTCACATCGTACAATGTTCTATAGAGTACAAATAAAAATCCAACGAGATATTACACATTTCCTCCTTATTCTATTCATCTAAGGAGTAGAAGTGACATCGAGAAAATTTCTCACACCAAGTGGGTAATTTACATTGCTGCAGTGCCTTCTGGCAGAAAGTACCGGCACTGCTATTAAATAAACGACCATCGCTTAACATTCTCACTATCACTGTGCCTTCATTTTTACTTGTGTCATTAATCTGCTCACTCTCCATAGCGCCATGTTACTTTAGAGTTACATGTCCACTTATCTATATTTTATACATCCCATTTTATTTATTTACCACTCCTCAACATTTGTGAAATGTTGATCAACTGTAATTATTCTTCTCATAAACATAGAAAATTCAGATTATGGATGTGTAATCACAAATCGAAGGAAATTGCTTTGTCTTCGTGATACAATTAAGAACGAGAATTTTCTCGATAAACAAAACATCAGAAATTTCATAATTTAATTACTGATCGATTTAAAATATTAATTATTAATTCCCGCTTTTGAATATTGTTCAAAATGTAAAATTCTGATCAACTGTAATTTTTCTTCTCACAAACACAGAAAATTCGGGTTATTTCACTTTTTCAGTGAAAAATTGAATTTTCTCAACGTGTAATTTCTTTGTCCTTGTGATACAATTAAGAACGAGGATTCTAAGATTGTATTTTATATACTGATCGATCAAACGAAGCTGACACATCGTTCCATATTAATAACATTTACTTTATGTATCAGTGTATACGTTTTATTAGAACACTTTGTAATTAACTGTGTGTCACGTTGTGGTGCACGCTCGAGGAGTCATAAGTTTCATTAAAAATTCCATCGACGAACTCACCTCCTTGCATGAGACTTCCTGGTTGACCTGGTTGAGGGGATGGTCCTCCAGGCAGAGCGGTTCCACCGGCTAGAAGGCTACCATGCTGCCCTCCACCGCCTCCGCCACCCTGCTGTGCTGCCTTCATCATCTTCTTGTATTTACTTCTTCTATTCTGGAACCAGATTTTCACCTGCAACAAAAATCGAACGAACGGTCGGTCAGGTGAAACTCGTTTCGCTGCTTGTCAGTAGCTATTGGCGAAAGAGACTAAACGATGAAGGAGCTATTAAAAAAAAAAAAAAAAAAAAAAATACAGAAAGAAAGAGAAAGAGAAAAGAGACAAGTCAGGTGAAAAAGAAGAAAACGAAGAAACTACATGTGTATATATATACACACACACATATATATACATCGAGGTTGATGTACTATTTAACGTGGACCGAGACGATGCTGCTGGTCGCCAGAGACCAGCAATTTTCACTGTCTCTGTTGCCGCTGTCCTTCCGTCCGTCAAACATCCGATAATTACAGAGTCCGATATGAATTTCTGCGAGTACGCACCGCCACGTAATGATACACGCTTGTTCGCCCGGTGTATATATATATTTTACAAGTGAAGAGGAGACGTGTACGCACGTACACATAGAAAGAATGCATTCGCTTGGTTCCATCGATGTACGGAACAGTTGCACGCATGTCGATGATGAAGAAGGATACATTGTGAAGAGGTTGATCGTGTTCGGCCATGCTATGAGGAATCTACATAATACGTCGCATCATCTGGAGGGAATTCTCGCTTGCTACCGGGTTGAAATCTTCGTGTGGATGGAGGAGAGTCAAGAAGAAGAAGAAGAAGACGAAGAGGGAATTAAGGAAAGATAAAAAAAAAAGAAACAGGAGAGGAGAGGAACTGCTTGTTTCGTAACTATCGTTTCTTTTGCCTGTCTCTCTACCTACACGCCACATGGAACGTCGAGTTCGGCCTGTGCGGCGGATACTAATGCGCGTGTGCCGCTGTTAGGATTGCACATGCGGTATTTTTTTGTGTCTTGGCGCGATCTATACGTGCGCCGCGTGCACGTGACGCGCTGCTCAATCTTACGTAAGCTCCGCTTCGCTTAGGCTAAGACTCGAGGAACAGAGACGCGGACGAGGAACATTTTCGTTTGTTGGTGTGTTGTTTCTGAAGTCGAATCGGGTGAACGTTGTTTCAGGTTCATCCAGAGAGCGGTGAAAGAAGGAGAAATATGCAGGAAGCAGAGGTGCAGGTTTCTTTGCTTCTTCATTCTTTTTGTTTTTTGTTTTTTTTTTGTCTTTTAAAGGGAGTCGTTTTAATCGATCGCAACCTTTCCGGGAAAATGGAAAGTAGCAACTTTGTATGCAAATTTTTCTTCCATCTCCCGATGTAACTTGATACTTTGATCGACAATTAACCGGTTACGGTGAAATTAATTAACAGGTGTGCCACATTGCGGCGGGATAAGTCTTGAAATTGTTTTTTGTTTAAACGGTATGGAAGAACTGGTGAAGTTCGTTGTGCTAAATTGAGCAGAGATATTCGATATCTGACGTATAGGATGTTTCATAAATTGATGGTGCTTTTAAGTAGATTTATTAACATCGTATCTAGTATGTGGAAGTGCGTGGAAGATGCGTGTGAAACTTGGTACAGCAGATCTTTCACGTTGAACACCATCGATCATTTTTTACGGCGAATCGAGTTCCTCGTAAATGAAAATGGTGCTCGTATTAAAAGACTTATCACAACGATTATCGGATTAAATAACCATTTTTGGTACCGTGTTGATACGATATTTTTCACTTCGTGTTACCTCTGCCAATCGTTTCTCATAAGGCTATCATTTCTCAAAAGATATCACACACGTAAAATTACGTACACGACAGTTACTTGAAATTTTTTGACAAGAAGTTACCACAATGACGCTCTACGTCGTAATAATTAGCCCAATAAATACACGTTAATGTAACATATTTCTTATGAATCTACATATGTTACTCTCTAGACGTGTTATTAAACACCGGATATCTATCTGTAATAGTTGCAAGAAAAACAGATACAAGTTGTACAAAATCAGCTGTTTCACAGCAAAATAATCCGAAGAAACTTCGAACTGTCATCGATAAACGTAGAAGAAGCCATCGTTCACGTACATCGTCAACCCTCTGCGCCCCTTGCGTTGCGTAACCGACAACTTGAAACTCTCCGTCTTGCCAGTGTGTTGCTTTGCTACTACGACTTTTTACGCCTTGGGCGTCAATCAAAAACCGTACCGGTTGGTTTAATTAACTAAGTCGGCTGCGCGTTGCACGAAGCCGCCGGCAACGATGGGTCCGAGGAACAAGGTGGCTAGAGGAGCAAGTAAAGAAAGGGTAGAAAAACCGGGAGAAAATAAAACACACGAGAGAAAGGAAGAAAGGAAGAAAGAAAGAAAGACAAAAGGAGTAAGAAAGAAAAAGAGGGGTGGGAGAGAGCGTCGTCACGTCAAAACGAGTTCATTAAAACCGCAGTGCGGGTTCGTCTAACCTCGAAAGAAACGCACACCACTCGCCGGCCCCTGCATTGTTTCACGTTTCGTAAGGCGAATCGGTCCGTTGAAACTCGCGCGTTACGTGCACATCACAGGGCTACCACACTTGCACGTATACTGTATATACGGTACACAGGCGAAATTCTTACTACGGTACGTGTATGCTGAGAATGCACGTGCACGAGCGCGTATAAAATGGCGGTGGGTAGGTACGGTGCTGTATCGGCCCGAAAAATATGTTGCTTGTGTACACAACACTCGCGGGGCTTCCCTTCTCTGGCCGTTGCCTCTTATTGGCGAGCGTGCGCCCGGCGTGCCGGCGCAAATAAATCTCTTTCTAATTGCTCGGTGAAAAAGTCGAGCGTGCTTGCGCGCAGGAGATGGCGCCCGACAAAGGGGCCAGCGCTAAAACCTCATCCCGCCGTGGTTTATTTCGTTTGTCTTCTCCACCCTATAACCTCCTTCCTCCACCACCGCCCCCCCCCCCCCTTTCTATCACAGTCAGCTTTTGTTTATTGATATTTACAACCAACGTGACACGCGGCATACGAAGAAGAACAGAGGAGACGATCCCGAGGGGAATACAACGGGGTTGCCTCGCTTTTGTTCGAGAGATATTCGCTTCGCGAGTTACGTCCGCCTTTTTGTCGACCAGACTGGTATCCTGCTGTCATAGCACGGCGCAGGTGTAGATTCTTCGGTATCGAGGGGTATCGCGGTGTTTCTTCTGGCTGAGATATGGATGGATTCAGCGAAACACCGTTTTCTGGTGGAAAATTGCGGCAGTGTTCGAAGTTTCGCTTGAAAATCGTGTTGCGGAGGAATTAGGAAGTTTTCGAACGGATTTCTAGTGTTATCGCAATGTGAGAAAAGTGTAGATTCTTCAGAAATAAAGGATATTATAGTTTTCTTGTGGAAAATTGCAATTATATTTGAGGATTCGCTTTGCAGTTCCCTTACAGAGGAATCTCGGTGGTTTTTGAATCGCTAAAAGTGCTGTCATAATGTTACAAATGTGTAGATTCTTCAGAAATGAAGGATATTGTAGTTTTTCATGGGTCAGAAAAATTCGTTGTAAAATCGCGCTCTGAAAGCATTCCAAAGAAACCTGTTCCTCTGCTCGCCGATTCTACAAAGTTCCCGTGTACTTTCCATTACCATAGTGTGACATACACGTAGTTCTATTAGTGCCGAGTGGTATCGCGATCTTTCTCGCGCAAGAAAGCTGAATAAATTTATTAGAAGAGGAGTTTACCATAGAAAATTGCCGCAACGTAGAAAAGTTTCATTTTATAATAGCCACGCGAAGGAAGCGGGAGCAACTAAAATGGACTTTTTCCTCTATTTGGCAATTCCATGGAGTCTACCCCTCCTTGCTTCAGCATCGATTATCGCAATCAGTCTAGCCGCACGAATGTAAAGGGACATCCGTAACCGGACGGCAGCAAGAATTCCAGCAAAAAACGCACGGACCGCGGTTCGAAATGTATGCAAATGCGCGTGACGAGTCAGCACCGCCTCGCGACGGAATACATAAGTGCACCAGGGGTAAAAGGAAGCACGGAGGGAAGACTACGAAGAAGTAGAAGAAGAAGAAGAAGACGAAGAAGAACAAGAAGACGAAGAAGAAGAAGAAGAAGAAGAAGAGGCGGCGTGTGCGGAGCAAGCATAACGCCGATGGCCACTGGAACGGCACGGTGGCAAGCTGCTGTTATCTCTTTCCCTCCAGCATCTTGGAGAACGTATAAATACGTATATACACACTTTTTTCTCTCTCTCTCTACATTACGTGTGTGTGTATGTGTGTGGTTTGACGTAGCTACGTCGAATGGCCGCCCCACGTGAGTACAAAAATTACCCGCTCCTGTCAGCCGGTGGTCGCGAGGGAAAAACAAAAGAGAAACGAAAGAGGGAGAAGAGGATGACGTCGTTTTTGGCGTCGTTGACGTCGGTGGGACCAACGACGGCTTCCGACGTTGCCTCTGGGCGAAATGGTGAGGCACTCTGGTAACAGCCCCCGCCTGTCGATATCGCCGATGCATACTCAATGAGCGACAGATCGTCGCCGGAGGGTGAAGGGGCGTGAGACATACAGAGGGAGGAAGGAAAGGGGTACAGCAGCACCAGCAGCAGCCGGGACAAGGTTACAGAGTAAAAAAGTACGGCAACGTTTCGCCTGCGTGAGTCTGAGAGTGTGCGCGCGCGCGTTGCCGCCTGTTTAATATTTATGAGAGAAGCATCTAGGAATAATCTACGTCTAAATGAAAACGCTCCCACCGATTCGTGCCGCGATCTCAGAGAATGTTCCCCTCCCTAACCCCATCTCTTTCTCTCTCGATCTTTCTTTCTTTCTCTTTCATTCTTTATGGTGCTTCTATGGGCCAGTTGTTACAGCCGCTCCGTGCTTGATGAATTGTCCTAAGACGGTTGGTATCATCAGTTAGATTGTACGAGATATCAGGAAAGATACATGGTTTGTTTAAGAATCTGGACTTGTAAACTTCGAGGTGGATACAATGATTGTGTTGTTAATCGTACGATAGCTACTGTGCTACTATCTTAACGCGAACGCTAACGAATTTCATTAATTTTAAGTGGACTGTTCGTTAACGAAGATTTATTTGTTAGAAACAAAAATTGATCACACCTTTGAATAAAGTCGGAATAAGGGATAACTAGATTGCAAATTCATACTTTTTAGAATGTAGCGAAGAAAGTGGAACTTTGGTAGAAAATTATTTCAGTTACTGTAATAAAAAGTACTATAATTCCGATATTTTGTACATTTTTCAATGTTACGCGTATTCTGAGAAATTCTCCATCTTTAAATTTCTGGTAAATTCGTAAAAATCTGCAATCTAGCGATAATGCTTTGGAATAAATTAAACACGTATCAAAAATGACAAAAACTGTATAAAAACAAACAATTAAATTATCGTACTAACAGCATTAACGTTAAATCTAGTGAAATTATATTTTCAAAGATAGAATTGAGAGAAATTAGATTTGCAGATGTTCGAACGCGGCGAGTGGATTAACGCGACGTAAGCAAACCTATGTCTGACCACAGACGGTCCTAATTCTACTTCGAGTCTACGATATATTCGTACACTATGGGAACGTAGGGAAGTTTCGAAGTTTTTCGATTGGCTCGTAGTGGTCAATAGGTATCTGTCTTGTATTTTATCGATGTCCATATATACACGTAACTTTTTATATTCGTCAGTGAGTGATGTATGTCAGCCATGGATGCCGTAATTGGTACTTGCAAAAATGTAGTCCTTGACTTGATAATACCGGCCGATAGCGGCACGCCGTTTCAGCGCAGTTCTGCTAACTGTAGTTACAACCTAGTTATACAATGGCGCGAGGCATGGGCGATAAAACTTTCGGAAGGTTTCGAAAGGTTATGGTAATGCGAACGTAAAAACGGCGAAGTTCCGTTGCATCTGACTCATGCGTTTCCTTGGGGAAACGTTCGATTCCATCGTTTCATCTCTCTAATTTTACATCCATATTTTTCCCCGTTAAAGTTTCATTCTTACCTCCGCGTAATTAAGTTAAAAAACTTTACACGTTAAGAAAGAAAGAAGAAAGGAAGAGAAAGCAAGGAGATCGAATTTGATTCTGTAGCTTGTTGATTTTTTATTTAAAAATAAATTATCAGTATGATAGGTTTGTTTTTTTTTTTCTTTTTTCGACATACATACTTTACGTCGTGCACGAAGGTTATCCATTCCATTAACGACATATGCTGTATCATTCCTCGAATAATCGAAACGGGGGCTGGACAATTAAATGCAATTACTCTAATGGCGGTCGCTGCGTGAGCAATAACGCGATATGAAACCAATAGAGTGATGGCTGGAAGTCATAATTTCTCCAAGCATTGATAACAACCATGCTGCCTGACATTGTTCCACGTTTTTAACACATTCCGTTTGACCAACGGCCACGATGTTTATCTGCGTATAATTACTTTGTTTTCGAATAAAACGCATCGGCAAACCAGTTTACGCGTGTGCAACCCGCGACGGTTATCGACGTCCACCGACGATATACTGCGGTCATAAAGCTTATTAGTAATTGTATTCTCGCTACCGGGGTCTGCTAACATTTTAAGCTACTACTTTACAACGCTCTAAGCGAAAACAGCTTTTCCCTAATTAACCGCTACGATCGTTCACTTGAAACTTTGCACACAGCCATTTTATTGACAGCTAAATCAAGGGAATTACTAAAACTCGGGCTAAACTGATAACAAGTAACGAATGACCCAAAAATTTAAGTTACACTAAGAAATTCTCGCTTTAAATGACTATTTAATAGTAAAATATTCACATTTCGGAAAACTAATAGCTATTACCACCACAGAAATACCTAATGCCTGATATGTAGCTTAAATTTTACACCACGAGTCTTACTATTTAATTGAAAATTGCGATCACATGTCTAACTCGTGATATTCATATTAGGCCAAAAATTCTGATTACGAGTTTACCTTGTTAAAGTATAATAAGTATTTATCAGTAAAAACCACCCTTCATTTTTCAATATGGAGAACGTTTAAACGTCCTCAATCCTTCTTAATCCTCCTTCGCCACGAACATATCGTCCAGGAAGTTACATAAGAGTGCTCGAATTACCGTAGGAAATATAGCCGCGAATTATTTCGCCAATCATCACGTTTCACCAGCCTCCTCCCCGCTGGCCGCGTGCTGATCGTCGCTGACACAAAATTGGAGGTTATATCGCAGCGGCGTATCGCCAGTTGGATCGAGTTATATTCCTGTGGCGGGTCGATCCCTGTCCATACAGACAGGGACCCCCGTCGGCGTGTTCTGAATGATCCAATCTGTCCGCACAATAAATAATCACGCGTATCGGCACGGCCTACCTGCGCCCTCCGTTAAGCCGAAAGCCGTAACAAACTAATCCGTCATCGGTACCGGACGACGAGCAGCGCACGGTGCGAATCGCTGAAGGGCTTTTCACCGAGCAATCAGCGACGAATCGAGATAGAAACGGGGACATATCTCTATGAAACTCTTCGAATTCTAATTAGGGGTGGTGTGAGGATATTTAGTCGATCTGTACGCTTAATGAGTAACTTGTCTTTCTATATTATTATTTTTTTTTGTTTACAAAGAATATTCAAATTTTTATCAAATGTCATTGTTCAATCCCTTGATTTGTTATTTCTTTCATCGAATACGAGTATTAAATATCTACTGTCTTAATTCGGTTGTAAGGTACATCTAAATCGGTAGAAAATATTTTTCTTTTCATCTTCAGAGTTATTAAAATATAAATTAGCTAATTAGAAAGACACGTTCTTTCATAAAGTCAGAAATTCATCGAATCGTCTGAATCCCTGTTGCAATTTTGTGTACCACGATTATTGAAGCACCATTGCTCTCTATTAGATGAGGACACTTCAATTGCCCAACAATCCCACTGATTGTTACGTGGGAACGATGAGCCTAGAGAACCGAACTAACCAAATTCGATCGTTAGTGTCATTAATATATTCGACATATGTCGTTCTTTCTTTTTTTCTCTAACTGCACGAGTACGTGAGTAGGTATCATAGATACCTACGTTTTCTACCTAGTTGAGGGTGGCAGAGGGGCGGAGGCGGTTAAGGGGAAAGGGAGAGGGATAATAACAGCCGTGTAAATGCGTCACTAGGGCCCCGTTCGTTCGCATAATGCTATAATGCCTTTTTTTTCTTTTTTTCTTTTTTTTATTTCGCTCTCCCGCTCACTCCCACAATGCAACGTCGGTTCCCCTGTTCCCCGTTCCTCGTTACTCCCCCGCGCCGGCCCTCCTCGCTGCTTCGGCGATTCCCACTTCCTGCCTGGCATCGGTGATGCGCAGTGCCACCTTAACAACAACGAAATTCCCCAGTGGTGCAACGGCCCCCTTGCGCTTTGTGTTGTTCATCGTTGCGTTTCTATGTTCCTCGTTACACATTTTTCTCTGTTTCTCTCTCTCTCTCTCTCTCTCTCTCTCTCTCTTTCTGCAACTTTCATTTTTATTTTCTACTCAACACATCGCCAATTACGCGCATTTTTCGCGAGCCAGGTTCAGAAATTTGACGTTGGAGAATGTAAAATTCGTTAGTACACGCCATTGTGACTTCGATCGATTCGATTCATTTTCCAGAAAGGTTTGACAACTATCGTCTGATTTTTTGAGCTTTGGAGAGTTCGAGGAACGTTTTTTGGAGTTTGTACATTTTTCACGAGCGACGCTTAGAAAGTTGATGTTGAAAGATATAAAATTTGCTAATATATATTGTTCTTCTGTCTCTAATAATGCTCAAAATACATTAGCTCAAACGTGTTTACTACTTTTAGCTTCGAGGGTGATTGTTATCCCTCGACTGTGAACTATCGCCGATAAGAAAATGAAAATATGTGTAAAATATTTTTTCGAGATCTATGGTATTATTAAAGTTTCATCGATATCGATGATTATCACTTAGAAATGTTGCCTTACATTTATGCAACCATGAAGCGTGCAAATAGCTGGAAACAATGAAACAATAATTATCTAATACTTTCCATTCTTTACACAAACCAAAGTAATATGTTTGCTAAGATATGAAGCAAAGTAAAAGTATCTTAAACAAGATAACATCTTTCCAAACTGTGCCAACGTTCGAAAGAGCCAAATTTATACAAAATTCGCAAATATACCAAGCGTAGCTATTTTTTTTCCTAAAATGAAGAGATCTCTGCAATTGATGTACCCTCGAGGAATAATCGAAAGAGTCCCGTTACACATATTACGCTTGATAGCATCGAGAAACATGGTTGGGCAGCGTTCAAAAAAGACAAAAAAAAAAAAACAGAAAAAAATAGAGACAAGAAAAAGGGGGAAAAATTTTTATTTTGTTTCCATTTTACAACGCGATTCTCATCCACGTTCGGACACGTTAGACAGATATCGATCAAAAGAGCGTTCATGCGATACATACTATATGTACGTATACATATATGTACATATTCTCTTCATCTATACGTTTATCTTTTTTTTTTTTTTTTTTTCTCTGTAATCACGATCGCGAGAAGCATTTTGTTGCTCCCAGCGAGCACAATAGAGCACGTGCCCCACACGTTTGTTTGTCGACCAGGCGGAATCTTAATCGGAAACACGATTATCACGAGCGTTATTAACGCGTCCTGGTGTTCTTTAGCTAACTTGGCTAGCTAACTCGCGCCATACCAAGGCTCTCTTTCCACTGTTTTCGTACGTGTAACAGCGAGAAATGAACGGTTGAAATCGAAACATCGTTTTAAACCGCGATCACGTAGCGTACGGAACGCGGTGAGGCTGCGACAGCCGGAATATGACCGCGGCAAAGCGGTACACGCGCGTACCCTGTCACCGTTTCCTTTGTCCCGGGACCATTTGTTATTTTGTACATATTCATAACGCCGTTACATCATCGCGTACCGATGCATTCTCTCTCCATGCTCTTTTCCTTCTCTCTTTTTCCCGTTTCTCTTTCCACCTGCACGGACATGCACGCCTCGCGTCGGTTTACTGTTCATCGATACCTGCGCTCAGCCTGAATTCAGACGAGAGATTTAATGCAGACGATCCTGGAAAATCGAAAATCTCGAGATTTATTTCCACTCGTCCTTCGATCTTTCTTGGAGCGATTGGGAAATTGGAAATTTCGTGTTCTATAAGAGAAATTAAGCTAGAAAGATTCTACAATTTGTCCTCCTTTGCATCTGTATCTCATAAAGACACTATCATAGAATTTTAATTTGTGAAGAAAACTATTTGCTGCTCTCTTTGCAGTGAAAATTTTGTTCCTCGATTTTTCGTCGTTCATGAAAGGAAAGATACCGATAGGAACAAGAATTAATACTTAATTATGTTTTAATAGAACAATGAACAAATTTTATAAAGTGTGTACGTGGCACACGCGAAGCTATAGAGGGTTAAAGTTGATTTTATAGTCATTACTTGTCTTCCAGCTTTCCCATAGTAAGTTTCTTCTCGGTAAAGTGTCTCTTGGGCTTTCCTGCGCCGCCTTGAGAGATGGAAAATCAGGAAACGACAGTTACTCTTTGAAAAAGGCAACGGTGCTCAGAGTACTGTACTACCGGAAATTTTAAACGGGACAAGAAACCACCTTGAACAATATTTTGCTTTGCGAATCATAGCAATTTTAGAAAAATTGCGTCGTAAGTCTTTCAGAGAGACGAGGAAGAGTGAAATTGAAAATGAAAGATTCGATGCTTCGTGTCCAGCAATAAAACGAGAGGAACTTTTCGAACAACTTAATATTAAATTCTGCAGGATAAAAGAACGAATGATACACTGTCAGAGAGTCGAAGAACTTATTACTCGTATATCTATGTACAATGAATCATGAAATACAGCAAAATCTTGGGCAAAGTTCGTAAGAACGAGAGGATAAAAGAACGAAAGATATGTCCCGTTACACGTTTACGTGCTTTTATGATAAAATGTAGATGCGTCGTAGCAAACGTTGAACCACATCTCTCTCGCTCTTGCTGGCTACAAGCAGATCCTGGCTTACGTGAGAAATCTTAGGGAACCGTTATTGTATATCGTACTGGCTGTCGTTCGCAAGACACAAAGGCCCTATTCATCCGCATGCAATCGCATGCATAGGAACTGATCCTGACTTCCAGCATGCCTCGCATCGCTTCGCGCCATCCTCTCTGCCAGCGAGTACCTCCTTGCTCGCTCAACCTCGTTAGATCGTGGTAAAAGAATAATATCCGGCGTTAGAACAGACGTTTCGCTAAATGATATCCTGACTACGCTGATTTTTCATGGCTTTCGTCGGAAAGAATCATCGCGCCTGTCTGAAGATTTCTATTCGTTCCAATTAATACTGGACTCAACCAATCAGTCGCTTCGACTCGGATAAAACTGAAGGAGGGGAGGAGAGGAATTTACTAAATTCAAAGTAAATTATTCGCTCAGAAATAATTAGCGATTCCAGTGGTTACTTTCTGTTTCAATATGTGAAGATCTAAGGAATTCGATTGGTTGATGATACATCTAGGGGGTGAAACTATAAAAACAGTTGTTGAGATCAACTGACAATCTTCCTTTCGTCTTTCCAAATGATACTTTGCAGAAGGAAAAATACAATATTCATCTCTTGCAAACGACTTTAAGAGAAGAAACAGAGCGAATACTATACTCGAAAGGATCTCTAAACGATTGAAAATACTTTTGCACCCTTTTCTTCGCATAAAAATCTCCAAGAAAAATCCATATGTTTCCATCTCTACCTATCTATCTCTTTATTACAATTCCAATCAATATCATCTCCGCCAAAATTTCCATAAAAATTCACCAATCTATTTCCACCTAGTTCTTCCTAATCCAAAAGGTAGAAGAGGGTTTTCAAAAATCAGGAGCCGCTCGTCTCAACAGCTCGAACCCGCATTTCGACCTGTCATTGGCATAATTAACCACGTAGCGACGCGGCAGCAGGCTCGAACGATTCCCATGTCCGTATTCGCGGGTTTCCACGAGCTCTGCTCTCCGGAATAAGTCCTCGTTTGTAGGTGGATACCTTCGTCACGGTGAGCGGTTCGCACCATGGTTTACCGGACAATCGTGGTGGACGCGCTCGAGGACGATGAGCGGAGACAGGACAAGAGAGAGAGAAAAGAGACGACGGTTGGCGGGGGAAGAAAGAGGGAAAAAAGGAGCGGGGGAGGTGGAGTGAGGAGTGTAGAAGGGGGGAATAAGACGAAGAAGAGGGAGAGAGACAGAGAGAGAGATAGAAGGGACCTTCTTCTTGGTAGCGGCCGCGGAGGAAGAAAACGAGGGACCACCGGGAACAGGGAGGCAAGGGGCAAGGAGAATGTCGTGCTGTGCTCATCGAGGTGTAGATCCTCGTCCCCTGGGTCGTTCCTACGCCGTGGTCAGCGTCCCACTAAGCCACGGTCACGTTTACATTCGCGTTCTGACTGCGTTTAAATTGCAGTCGTACATAGGAAAAATGACTCCTCATCCGTCGTTCTTTCGACACGACGAAAATATTATTTCTCCCTGTTGCACAACTTTGTTACTCGTGAAAATCTTCCTCTCTGTATATTTTTTTTCTTTTCATCCCTGTAAACTTGATCGAGGACTTCGTTCAACCTTTCACGATTAACCTAACGAATCCTCAGACTCCCAGAAGCAAACGATACGCGTAAATATCTTGATCTCACTGGCTACCTTAACTAGCGTTCCTCGCGCGGCGGTGTATCCCTAAATACGCTAGAAACACGCCGAAAGATAAGATCGAGAACGGAGTTCGTGTTGGAGTTTCGCTTCAGCGATCGTTTCGCGCCTCGAATCGCACCTGTCCAGAGTGTTCCCGCAGCTTGTCTGTACTGGACACGTTACCAACATTGGAGAAGTATCTTACGCTATACACACACACACATGCACGCGCTCGCAAGCTAAGTCTGGTATCTTCAGAGGGACCAGTCACGGATTAAGATGTAAACGACACGTTGTAACACGACGGGCCAGGCCACGATAGGTCGACCGGTCGCTACGGGTCCCTCTTTATTCTACGTTCGTGGAAACCGTAAAGTCCATTTGGAGCGCGGCTCAGTTCGCGCTCCGATGGGCTGCGAGAGCGTTTCTGGACTTTTACGGAAATCGGGAACCTGGGAGCACGATGCCGCCATGTACAGTGCTCGGCCTATGGTGGCGAATGACCTAGCCCGATCCATAAGTGTACTCGCCTCAGGAGCACCCCGCTTTCGCGCGTTTCACGCTCGACGACAAAGACAAGATAGGATGGGTAGCTGGTGAAGAGGGAAGGGTAGAGAAAGATAGAAAGGGGATTGAGATATCGGGATACTGGTTGATAAACGAGCAAGTCGGAACCGCGTTTTCTTTTATCAGTAACATGACTGTGAGCGGTTAGGTAAGGAAGGAGAAGGCAGAAGCTGAAATGCTAGGAATGTTCGCGTTTCAATGTACTCCTGACGCCTTTCATTTGATTTCGACGAGAGGGAGAAGTTAAGGATGAGATTTTAATGTCGTTCACTTATCACTTGCAATTTAATACAAGTTTCCCATTTTACTTTAGAATTTTTGTTTATGCTATCGTAACGTTTTTTGAAATAAACTGAAATTTTCAACTGTACTTTGAAAAATTTTTACAATCCATGCAAATCCAAGTTTTCGGATTAATGTAACGTAATTTTTGCTAAATCATTTTTCTTTTTTATTGAATCAGAACGTAGCTAAAGGATTGTATAATCCTGTACCGAGGCTCGCGAGTAGAAAAGCTTGGCCATTTCGGAAGAGCAACTGGTTCTCGCATCCGGTCTATCCAGGAAAGATTAATCTGCAGAGTTACGATGAAAAGAGTACGGTGTACAGACAACGTGCATATGTAAATCGGCGGCGACGTGTCTCGCTGCAAAAACTAGACTTCTTCGGTGTCGTGTTTACAGTAATAAATTACAAGGAGGCAGGACTCACGAGAGTGACATCGGTTGCTCTCTCTGTGCCATGACTATCTTTGTACGTGTATGTGTTACGCAGGATGATGAAGTGGACTTCTCCTTTCCACCTTAGGATACGTATTATATCGTGTTGTGTACGCGTTCGCGTGAACACACTGGCGTACGTTACACACGCTTCTGATATCGCGTGTGCATCGTATACACGTATGCATTATTCTAACCTCGAAGTGTGACGCAGAATAGCGGAGAGAGAGAGAGAGAGAGAGAGAGAGAGAGAGAGAGAGAGATAAAGTCCTTATCGCTCGACCGGTACACCAAAGCATCGCGTATATCCGCGATCTAAAGCCAGGGAAATCCCCGATCTTCATTAGCATACAGCGTCCCGTAGCCGTGTGCAAAGAAGAAAATTTCCATTTGATCGCGCTACGATCGGCGGTACACTAACCTGATTCGCGTGGGGATCGCGAATTCCCCTTCTTTCGTACTTCTTCCTCCGATCGTTTTTTCCCTTTTTCCCTCCCGTTTCACGTTTTTTCAAAGTGTTAACCAAGGAAAGGTCCTCTCTCTCTTGTGATCTCTCTCGCACTCTCTCTCCCTCGCGCTCTCTTTCTCTTGCGTTCTCTCTCTCACGCGTTATCTCTTTCGCGCTCTCTCTCACGTGTTTTCTCCCTTGCGCTCTCTTTCCCGATCTTTTCCTCTCCCAATCTCTCTCTCTCTCTCTTCCCCAGGATCTCTCTTTCTCTAAAGGTTGATCTTCGAACTGAGAGTAGTCGGTCGCTGATAAAATCACCGGCGAATTAAATACCGACGCGTTCTTCTGGGTTTCGTTTAATCGGCATTCCTCGCTGAAAATGCGACCGACGTCTCTCGATTCTTATCAGCGGCATGATTATCCATTTTATAAAGAGAAACTGAGCGAAAAATAGAGAGAGAGAATGATAGAAGGAGGGGATGTAAGGAGGTTTATCTTATGAATTTTGATGATATCTGATCGATGACTCGAAAGCAAAAATCCTCGCTCGTTAAAGGGAAATTTATAACCGACCTATTCCAGTTTCGTGCCGGGGATTCTATGGACGGACGTGCCGGTGGAACGGTAAATTATATGCGAGGCTCGCGCATGCACTTTCCGCCGGCGTCCAACGTTCTCTCTTTCAATCTTTCATCCTTCTAACTCTTTCTCGTTTTCTGTTTCTTACGTATATAACGTATATTCTCTATCCAGAAACGCACAAGCCTTCAGTCGCTTGTACAACGATATAAAAGTTTTTTGTTATACCATGGTAAAGGAACGAACGAACGAACGAATGAACGAACGTACGAAGACGTTGCGGCGCAACAACGTTCAGAACGGACGTGGAGAAAAAAAAGTCTCGGACTCGGTTATGAAAATTATTTCTATTCACGCGGTTCGTCGTGATTAGATTTAACCGCGGTTTTAGATCGCGTTAAAAACGGTTTACGCGTGGCTGGAAACGTATCTTGCCGGAATCATCTGTTCGCTGGGATTATGAAGTTGAATTCCTGTTTGATTCGTAAATCCGTGGATCTAATAGGTTTCGAACGAGTTGTTTTTATCGAAGCTGTTTTTCTAACTTTTTTCTTTCGTTTATTATGTCATGTTGTATGAAATGTTGGATTCCTGATCACTCGCCAAGCGATGATTCAAGCGATTGCTCGAATGTTGGAAAGTTTTCGAATTGTTTTACGTTGACTCGGAGTTTGTACGATTATTCTTGACGGAGAACATGATTCTCATTCCTCCCTGGAAAATCTAACTCCTTGTGTAAAAAGTTATATAACTTGTTACATCAATTCTACATGTGGAACGTTTATTTTGAAAATCGTGTAAATCCATTTTTTCTCCTTTCGAGATATTCGAGGATTTGCATATTTTAGTTGATTGAAAAATATCAAGGAAGAGTACTAAGTTAGTAAATATTTCTGTGAATTTAAATATATATATATATATAAATTGATTATTTAATGTCTTCTATGTGAATTTAATCAAGTCAATGTAATCCAGCTGGGTAAAATAATGTATTTATCGAAAGAAACTTGACAAACATTCCCGATTTATTTGGTGACAATTCAAACGAGTATTTCATATGACAAAGGAAGCAGGGCTCGTTTCATTCTCCTTCAAGTGGAACATTCAAACAGAAAATTTCTAATTCCATACACCGTTTCGAAAGAATTATTAAATACAGAAATAAATTCTTTCGGACTTCCTAATCAAGGTTTCATTTAAAACCAATGAAAACAGATCGATCATCGAAATAATTTCCATCGTCGACGATCTTTTGCAATTTTCCCGTCAATTTGCAGATAGCATCTTGAATATTTCAATTTGAGACCACCTAAAATAAAAATATTTCTTTCAAAAGTCTATCGATAAGGCACTAGCCCAAAAGAGACTCCGAAAGCTAAAACTAAATTCCCCAACCATCATCGAGAATCGTCTAAAATGTTTCTCAAAAGTGATGGTCTTATAGCTAAGAAACATAATGCCTTTTTCCACGAACTGGTTGCCCTACGATCGAGGTGCAGGATCCGTAAGACGCTCCGGCATTATTCGAAGTACTCTTTGCCGTATAGCGGGGCACGTGCAATTTTCAAGCGGTTTCCGCGGGCTGGATATCGAAGAAAGAAGAAGAAGAATAGAGCGAGAGGGAGTGTTTGGTCTAAAAGGGGATAGAATGGAGGCACGGAGAGGGTAATTTTAGCTAGGTTGCCGGTAATTTCACGCTTTTACTCGGGCAGGTTAGCAAGCCGCGGTTCGTTCTCGTGGAAAATGTCGTCCTCCTCGTGTACTCGTTCGTATACCGCTCGTCTTCCTCTGTCGCGTTCGGTAAAGGCCTTCGAGTGGGTGAACACACGAAAACCGCGAGACCGTACATCCAGATAGTTACGGGACATGACTTCCTCGCTCGCGGGATTTTATCGCCCCAGAAATCAGCTGCCGTGTGCATGAACACTTATGTAGCCGTGCATGCATGCACGATGTACACTATCCTAAGAACGTTTCGCGTTCCGAACGCGCCGCCGTCGAAGATTTGCGACTGTTCACTTTTGCCGCTTATGGCCTCTACGGGGACCCGAGGACGCGGGAAGTTCCGCATGGGAAATTGCCTATCGAAGGTGATCGTCGATCGTTTCGAAGCTATGGAGGTCATGGGATATTCTGTTGCGTTTAAATCGGAAAGGGAAGTGAGGAGAACGAAGTGTATTAAATTGCAACAATGTGGAATATTTTTATGACTGTTTCACAAAAGCTTTTGGGAAATGAAAATTTTTTTTTCAACCCTTTGACTGTGAAAAGAGTATATACGGTGACTCGTATGAATAATTTTTTTTTTAATTGAACCAAATGAAGTGAGCTCTCACGAGATATTAAATGTGTAGGAATATTTTTTTTTTTTTAATTCTAGTTTGTCGGAATTGCGAAGAATATAGTATTGCTCGCTTTTTACAACTTTTGTATCTAAATCTGTAATGGAAATTTAAGAAATACATTTTGTAGATTTATGTATATTATCAATTATATACATGCTGAAAATATTTGAATGAATAACTAACACAAATCTACAAAATATATTGTTTAAATGTCCATTGCGCCCTCAGAAATGATCTTCGCTATTTTTGCCGAGGGATGTGTTAATATCGAGCAATGAAAAGAGATATCACGTAGCAATGTGAAAAGAAAATTGCTCTCTATTAATAGAAACATTATCGATCTACCGAGAATTGCTAACGTGCAATCGATCAATTGTTATTACCCGATGTCGTGGAATATTGTTTTCATCGAACATATTCCTCCACTTTAATTTTGTCCGTGTGCTTCCACGCCAGACAATTCTGAATTATTAATTTCTTTCAATCATCGATTCAATTCTCATCAAAGATACTTCGCTATCTAACTGAAACATCTGAACAGAAGCAGTTATACGGGTGTTATCAAGAGGAAGCATATTTTCATGGAATTATTCCACGCATTATTCCGGCAAATTTTTTTCTTTCTTCCTCCTTCACACTTCCTCTCTCTCGTTCTTTCTTTACGTTCCCTTCATACCGGTCGTATAACGGAGAAAGATCCGCGAGGGCGACTTGGCCTGTTACACGTTTTACGCACGGCACTCGACACGAGTCGTGGAGAATTCAGGCGAGAGAGGAAAGGATTATTGTTGCCCGAAGTCACCTTCGGCTGGTTCGGAGGCTCGACTTGAAGGAGCAATCGTTTGCAAGGAGCAACGAGCGATCGGTTGATAAGGGTATAGATGCGCCCCGGGTGTAGGCGTAATAAATTGTTTGCTGATTCTATTGAGCCTACACGATGAAAACAATGGGGCAAATGAGGGAGGGAGAGGGCGAGCCAGACACGGGGTACCAAGGAAAATGAAATATCGCTATGTTCATGGATGTCGCTGACGAAACACGTTCGATTTCTAATCCGGGATTCTTTTTGTCTTTGCTATTTCCTCACAACAGATCCTCGAACGACGAAACAATAGATTTATTTCTGGTTGCACCGAACACTCGTATACTATTTTAGTATTATAGTAAGGCTCGAGGTAGTTAGGTGCTTGGATTCATTTTTCTTTAAAACTTTTTATCTGTTCATTGAAAAATTGATACTTTTGTTTTGTAACAATATCGAGACTATAAGAATTCTAACTTGACTGATTTATATCGAAAAAATTTCACCAATTTATCGAAGAATTGAGTCATTTCTTGCAACAAAATTTACGCTACGAGGATTACATCTTCTAACGCAACGAAATAATGTTTCCCTACCTTCTATTTCTATTAAATTCATGGCACAAGCTAGGTCTATTCGTACCCAAGAACCTGCTCAGTCCACGAAGAAGTTCAAAGTAACATATTCTCCACTGACAAATGAATATTCAAAAGTCATTAAAGTATCAGTGCTAATCGCGACATAGGCAAGCGTGGAAACGTCTTTCCATGGAACGTCGTTGGAGAATCCAGCTTAATTAATGCGATCGAGTGGGCAGATGGTACCGAAACGCGAAATCAACGATCGTGGACACAGTAACGAGCCGCGACACCCAACAGTTGCTCGTTTGTCACGGATTGGTTGGCTCCAAGTGTCGCCTCGCGAAACGACGTCGAAACGCGAGGGAATCGCCATTCGTCGTCGTTCTAAGTCGCTGTGAATCATTAGAGTAGCGATGCTGATCAAACGAGCCGCGACGAAACATGTTCGACGACGACGACAACGACGAGGATGAGGATGAGGACGAAGATGGTGCGCATAGAAGTTCTCCGTTCAGGAGTTAGGCACCGGCAAAAGATCGCGTATCTCCGCCACCTCGCGCTGTCTCACGCGAGAGCATTGTTTCACGTTTAACGGCAAGGTGAGGTTATGCAATCCCTCGTAGCCGTGGAGGCGCGAGAAGAGGAAGAGAAGACGAAGAAGAAGAAGAAGAGGAGGAGGAAGAGGAGGAGAAGAAGAAGAGGAAGGAGGTAAAAGATGGTATCGCGACGTACGATCACCGTGGCTAACTATGATGCGCCGTGTATGTGTATTTACGTGCACCCGCCTTTGCAAGCCTTTTGCTTTAGGACTCTCTCGACCTTTCTCTCTTCCTTTCCTCGGAGCTTTTCTTCCTGAGTGTCGTGAAACAGAAGCTGAGATATTCCGTGGAAAGGATATTCAAATTCGAAAATTTCATCCCACATTTTCCACTCAGTTTTTCACGTAGAATCGCGATAGTTAGGGGACACTGTGTATTTGCTATATTAGAATCTCGTGGAAAAACTGTTACGATTTGCGTTTAGATTTCTGTTCACCTTACGAACTTTCTATTCGCAATTAATCGGTAATTTTCATGAAAATATCCACAAGATTCTGCTACACTTTGAATGAAGTTGAAGTTTCACAATGGACAAGAAGATAATCAGTGTTCACCAGTGTATTTCAAGTAGGACGAACTATATGCTGAAGAACACGAAGTACAGTCGATGGAGCGCAGACACAGAATGAGAGAGAAAGAGAGAGAAGAAGAAAGATTTCGTGTGTATTTATTCGAATGGGCGACTTCGTCCGTGCAGGCAGGATGGAAAGCGTGACGCAAGGTTAAGGAGAAGTGGGTCGTATTTTTGCTTCGGCTGAAGTTACAAGAACTCCGACACACGCAATTAATAGTAACCGATCGATCGGACCTGGCGATCTTGAACAATCCTCCAACTATATTTGCTGTTTCTTCTTCGCCGTGGAATCTCGAGGATATTCTGCTTGTTAAGCCCTCCATTTAAAGCCACGGATTTTCGCGCGAAGACAATGCGCAACGACCTTAAGAAGCTCCGCCGTTTTCCCGGCGCCTATAAGGCGCACATTCATTAATCTCGATCGGTGAGTCACTCACCGTGAAGAACTTTCATCGAGGCGTGGGTCTTTTGCTTCTTCTTCTTCTTCTTCTTCTTCTTCTTCTTCTTTTTGCCCCTCCGCCATCGAGAAAAGTGACTGGTAGAAAATTAACGAAGATTCACCTATGTTCACTGTCTACAGATTGTCTATATGGTACCAATAAACAAACGATTAACATGTTCTACGTGGTGGAAAGATTGAAAGTTTTCAAATGAAAAGAAATTGTAGCGGAATATTTTGATCCTTTTTGTACAATTTGTATTCGATTGTTTTGGACGGTGTCGAGTGATTCGAGAATTGAAGAACCCTAAGGAAAATAATTAGAGAAATCTTTTTAATTGTTCTATTCGTAAGTTATTCACATTTCTTTCGTTCACGTATGCAAGGCTAATCGTAAACGCTGCATCTATTCGGAAGATTGACTTTGCACATACGCGAGACCGAGCATGGAAAGGTTAATTACAGGGAAGCAGCGGCAGTGTTGAATTTTTTATCATCCTTTATGCGTATTTCCCTTGAGCGTTGAATAGAAAAGTGTTTTTCCTCTAGTACTAAATATGGAAATATTTTTTCATTGATAAAAATTTTGTCGTTAATCTGTTAACTTGGTTTGTCGTTCAAGTTTGTAATTGAAAATTACAGGAGATTTATAATCTTCTCGTAATTTACTGTTACTCCTTTTTCACTTCAATTTAGTCCTTTGCGCACTTGCATTTTAAGTTAACGAAACGAGCTTGAAATTGTCAAATTTTTAAAAACAAATTGACAAATTCCACAATTTTCACCGAATGAAATTTTCATCCTTCATACTCAAAGAAAATTTAGTTGAATTTTCTCAAAAACAATTTATTCCACATTTTCGACTTAGTATCTCATGGTAGAATCACCTTTTCCACGTTTGTAGCATCAATACTAGGACATCACTGTATAAAATAGATATTTTACCGTTTCCTGACGGATTCACAGTGAATGTGACAACAGATTAAAACCGATCGGCAAAGCAAACGGAATCGGCAGTATATTACGCTCGATTCCCGCCATAAAGTCTCACGAAACTAACGAGAAAGAGATAGATAGATAAGGGACGTCATAAGGTGGTGTCTGGGAAACGTTTAATAGGACAAATTACACTAATAAAAGGTAACAACGTCGACCGTTTTCACGGTAGAATAACAATGGGCCTCGCAGGTCCATTTGAATATTTCCCTAATGCCTTGGTCGCTTGGTTGTGGCGGACATGCGCGCGCTTTTTCGTACGCATCAATGCCTCGTAGCTTGGGTTCCGTTGGTCGTCTGTCGTCCGGAAGGGTAGGTCCTGCCTACCACGAAACTCCGTTCCCGAAGCTTGCCTTTCTCTGTCCTCTTCTCTCGGGGGAGAGCGGCCAGCGTGTCCGACGACGTGGCATTAAATTCGTTCTGCCACCCTGGCCATTCGTCTGGTGACTACGTGTGCGAGCCGCGCAGCGCGTATATCCGCTCACGGTCGCACGCTGCCGCATGGAATTTATTGTCTTTTGTAATTGGATTATTGAGCTGTAACCGCGTCCACGCACCACGTGACGCGTTTGTTTTCCGCCTACGAAATTATCACTTCAGTTTGTTTTATTTCCCCTTTTTTAAGATAATTCATTCAGTGTATAAACGCTGGGAAATCGTTTAAATGGCTGGCATGAAAATGTTGGATTTTGAATCATTCGAAAATTGAACTCTCAAGTTTTGTAATATTGCATATAGTAAGTGTCTTTACATTTAATTATTAATTCTGTGTTTTCAAAAATTGCAATCAACTGTAGTAATTTTCAAAAAGCACAGAAAATTCGCGTTACAGAGGGTTAAAGTTCACAGAAATTTTCGTAAAATTGCTGGAAAGGAAATTTGAAGCAAAATTTTCGTTAAAAATTTGACCTAAAATCACGAGTAAATCTTTCGTAGTGTATCTACAATGAAAATGAACAGATCTACATTCGAGTACTTCTGTAAATGTAGATTATTTACAGACATGTGAAATTTCTATGCTTACTCGAAGAATTTCGATTGAAATTGTGGACTTCGCCAACATTTCAGACTTCAGTTACAAGGTTTCTGAAAATTCTCTTGCTGTTGCTGTTTTGTTCGTCGAATGTGTACCGCAAGGTACGGGTTAAGCGACAGAGAAATAATTATACGGAATAAGTTGTCGTGGATAAAGTTAAACGACACAGAAAGCAATGGAGAAAAGTGGCGCAGGCGGATACGCCATACTTCATCGTCATCGGGGACTGCTTTGCTCCGGTATTGGACGAGGATCGATTGTCGGTAGGGCGCTGCTCGAGGGGGTTCCTCAAATGCGGGGCTGCGTTAAAAGCACGCTTAATTTCACCGTGACACGGAGGTATCGCGTTCCGGCCAATCGGAGCATGGAACGATCACGGTGGAAAAAGGAGAACGCGATGACTGGAGCCGTATAGTGTACCAGAAGGCATCGATGGGTCGAAACCTTTACGGTGTCGAGCGCACGATCGAGTCCCGTCCACTCCATTATGGTGTCCGCGCTTCCCACCTTCTCTATTCTGATCAAACTCTGTCGTCATTTATTTCAACTCTACAAATTTTTACATATAAATGTTTGAATAATATCAAAGTACAAAATATAGACCATTTTTTTTATTTATTAGATCAAACGCTGTGAAATTGAGAATTTTAGCTAATGCAGCATTTGCTGCTGCCTCTTTGTTAGAAAATTTGAATAATTTTTTCGCGAATCGGTGGTTCAAGAACTCTACTGTAGATCATGTAACTTAGGTTCAAAATTATGGTTTCATTGATAAATCCCAATTCCCTATAGCAGTTCTCATAAAAAAGCTGAATTACTTTATTTATGAAGCAAAGATGTCGCGAATGTTTACAAAAATTCTGCAGGACACTTATAAATTGGAAAACTTAACTACGAAATTGGAAACATAGTACTCTAAAGAATACTTAACACGTTACTAAGTGATGGAATAGATACACCATTTTGTACGTATCTCACACAACGAATGATATTACCAGGAATTTTGCTCTATACTGTCTTTCAATTTTTCTTGTCAATTTTTCTATTCACTTTTTCATAAATTTTACACGTTCGAATCCAATTTGTTCAATTGCCAACGTGTTAATTCTCAATCCTTGGAAACCTATAATTCCTCACAGAAAGCTCCACAAAATAAATAGAAGTTCCTAAGACAAACACGAAAATAGTAAATTTATCCAACAGTTCGATAAATTCCCTCTTTCGAAAAAGGTTATAGTACCACCTATCAAATGAAAAACCGAGCAACATTAGGATCCCGTGTATCTCGTTCTCCGAGGTGGTTAAGTATCCTTCGGGGAGAAAAAAGGTGCACCCCGAAGATGTAATTCCCGAAGCGTGCAGAGTACGTCCGTGGCTCGTTAATTCCAACGTGTGGAAGAACGGATGCACGAGTCCGCTCGTTTCCAGGCCACTTTTCACGAGCTGTACCCTGGCCTCCGTGGAACCAGGCCTTCTTCTAACGGCGATCAGGTGTCTTCCTCGTCGAACTTGCCGACACTGTTCACGAGTATCGTACTGGAAGTACGGAATAGGGCGGGCGTATAGTTATAAGCGACTTCTAAGAGTAGTAGAGAAACCATAAAGTTTCCTCCATAAGTTTTAGCGACCGGCAGCGAGCAGTAAAAGCAACCTGGATTTCCATGCAGCGGTTTGAAAACGAGCGGGCTTATGCGTCGAGAGGAACGTAAAATCACGGCTTTCCGACTCTCGTGATTCCCTTCTTCGCCGCTTGTAAAACTCGTCCTCATCCTGGACCGAACGTTTTTCAACTCCTTTCTGCCGGTTTCTCACCTCTCGGTTCTGTCAGCCTACCGCAACATCGCTAATTCGCTTTTTCTTCGCTTTGAACATAGCTACTTAAGGGAGGAAATGAGATGCAAAGATCCTAGCCGTAGTACGGACGTTTTTACGCTTGCATATTACGGAGAAGCAAAGTGTTTGAGGATTTTATCGTATCTTTTTACTTCTTCTTTTTCCAAAAAAAAAAATAGAAAGAAGGAAAGAAAAGAAGGCTCTCCTTTCTACGATGCATATGTATCGGAGATTATCGAGATTTATTGTTCAGGAGTTAATTGTTCAGAAAGTTTATGCGCACCTGCCAACGATGATGATTCAAGGTAAGCATACGAATGAGGGCTTTTAGATAAATGATCGTACCGGTTGATGTTCCTCTTCACGTCTCTTTAAGTGTTAACCCAAAAAGAGAACGTATTCTGTCCATATACCGTAACACTTTACGACCACTTTCCTGTTTACCAGAGACTTGAGATACTAAATGAACAGCTGTGATACTGCGAGCCGGTGTAAACACCTTTTTCGAACGATACTGAAAATCCTTGGAAACGGAGAAACTCGAAGTAAAAGAGCGCGAAAACGATTTCTGGTTAATATAGGGTCTTCTCTGTCAAACGCAATTGTAATCGTCATTTGTATGATATTCTATTTCACTTATAATGCCATCGAATGTTAACTTTAAAATAAAGCAATAAGTCTTAGATTATCTTTCGTACTTTTCGTTTCATTTCAATTCAAAGGTCTACCGCTTTTATCGGAAAATTCTATAGAATCGTAAGGAAATGAGGTTCTCGATTAAATCGAATTGCTGCTGCACCGATCGAGCTAAGTTAATTGAAGTTTGTATCTTGATAGTCGCTGTACTTTGCCATTTTTATATTAAAAATGTTATCTGGTGTACCAGTAAATCTCAATTGAGTATGTGTATTTAAACAGACCAGTTTCACGGTTCGCCGATGAAAGATGAAAGTTGGCGTAAGCGTATCACGTTGAATCGGTGAATGAAAACGGTCTGGATCGCCGGTTTCAGAATTCCAACACTCTGTGCTCGTTCACCATCGGCGGACAGTATCAATGAACGCGAATCGCGCGTGCACGGAGGCGCGAGCGACGGTCGGCACGATTTTAATCGACAGGTCGTAACGAGGCGGCCTCATTAGCCAGTTGCCCCTTACGACTTTGATAATTACCAGCGCGCAACCGGCCGCGGAATATATCTCATCAAATCAACCGCATCTCGCCGGACGCGGAAAAGGAGACCTCAAATAGCCGACAACGCGGCCACTTTAACTCTTGCGTTCTCATTAATAATCTGACGTTTACTGGTTTTTCTTATTTATTTTCTTTGATTTATCTTTTTCACGATGTGTTTAATTGTTTTTTCTTTTTTTTTTTTTTTGAATTGTCGGGATATTTATTGGCGATCGAGTGTTTTGTTCTCTTTCTGCTGTTTATTTGAAGTATTTCTGTGTGCTTTTTATAGTTGAACAGAATGTTCTTGTAGTTTATGGGGTTATTTTGGAAATGTTTCTTGTGATTACCTTAAATTATTTTCTTTTTTTATGCTTATCCTTCATCTTTTTCATTAACTTTTTATCCTTTGTCTGTTGTATTTCATGCTTTTTGGATTGTCTGGATGTTATTGTGATTGGACCGCCGTTTTTGCCTTTGCTGTTGATTTGAAGTACTTTTGCGTACTTGTACTTTATGTGATCTGTTTGGTGCAGCTTTATATTTCTATTTTTCATGAAATTCTTAAGGTATCTTCATACTTTTATATGTTCTACTGTTTTGGAATATTTTCATATATTTATATGCCTTCGAATTGTTTTTAGAATACTTTTGAAGTATTCATTAGTCTTTTCAAACATCATTAGGTTTGTACAATCGGTGATTAATTAAAAAAATTCTCAAGTTTTCTATATCAATTCAAGTCATAAATCACACTTAATATTTCACTGATCTTCAATCAAATTAGCCACAATTTTCTCACATCCTTAATACCAGATCTTTTTATCAACGCTACGATTAAAATTCTCCAATCAATTACAAATTTTTCAGTCGTCAAAGTATCGTTTGAAAATTCATTTACATCCTGTCCCAATTTTACTCAACAAATTTTCTTTTTCATCAACGAAGGAATAATCGTAAATCTCCTTCGCGGACGCATGTAAATCGCGTCCCTTAAAAGGCAATCGTCATGGAATCCGACGGTATTCTCGGTGGCCGAAAACTTTGCTCCCTTTCTCTCTCTCTCTCTCTCTCTCTCTCTCTTCTCCAGAAAACGAAGTTGGCGCGAAGTCTCGTCCCGCTTTTAAAGAATCGCGCTGAAAACGGACTCGGCATGAAAGTAAGATAGCGATCCGGCAACTTTAATTAACTTTGACATTGCCGCTGTAATTACGGGCGTCATTAAAGCCACCGGCATTGTAATTGAGTTAAGAAAACCGATTTGCACCGCGTGGCGAACGGGAAAATTCTAAACTCCCCCCTTCGAATCGTTTCACTCCGCTTCTACTTCGAACCGTTTAACCGCCAATTTTTCCCACTTTCTGCCGTCCGCCAACTGTCGCCGCTATTTACACCTAATAAATATCGTTCGAAACGAAATTGCAATGCATAATTTCTCGATTACTTAATAGGTACATTCGCTAATTCGTCGTAATATCTCAGAATTTCTCCCCGTTTTCGTTATTACACATTGGAAAATTTAACAATCTCCTTTCAACCTCCTTTGAAATATTATCATCGCGAAGGAACAAAGTAGCATTGATTTTCCTCCTTTCTTTTCACCCTTTTTCCCTTCTCTTTTTAAACGCGAATTCGATGAAACAGCGATTTTTCATACCAGCGCGATTCCTCTTCGCACGGTTGCCAGCAATCTGCCTCCGATCTCGCGGGGTCAAGAGATTATTTTATGAATATGCATAGGTATTACTCATACATATACATGACCGGTGTAATTCATAATGGTCCACTCCCCCTCGACAACGTGCAACGACTCCGCATTAATATCTAGTTTACTCTCGCGTTTTCCACCGCGGCGTGTCTCGTAAAAGAAAGAGAGAGAGAGGCCGCCGGACCGTTTTAAGTGGCTTGTCGACACTTTGACAGAAACACGGTTACCACGAAACTGATATAAGCGTCATCCAGTGTAATTTCGCTTTTATGAATACTTATCGCACGGGAGTGCCGTCACCGGTACGAAAGGAAAGAGGAAAAATGAAAGGAGAGCGAAGAAATGGAATGACGAAGAGGAAGAAAAAAGAAAGAGAGAAATAGAGAGAGAGAGAGAGAAAGAGAAAGATCGACGATAATGAAACTTTCACGCGAACGAATCTATTTCGTAATTATTTTCATTTATTAACGAACACAGCGAAGAGAATTCTTCGCTGACCCGTGTAAACACCATTATTTGTTACAGCTAACTTATACGTTCTCGTACTTTAATTAGAAAAAAGAAGGAGAAAGAGATTAATATTAATTAAAAGTAAAATGTGCAAAGTATTCAGGTAGATCTATCAAAAGCTTCAAAGTGCATTCCAAGCGGTTCAGTTTTCCTAGATCACTCTTTACGACTATTTCAAACCAGTATCACGCCTAGCTATCATCAAACGACCGCCTTAGAATTAATCATATCTTCAAGTTGGTGATTTTGATGTACCAATTGAAATGACAACGTATCGAGTAATTATTCGAAGTGAAAATCGACCGCTACCATCTCTCTATCGATTGCTATATCGCGGACAGCATGTTGCTCGTGAATTAAACATGACCCTTCACCCGATCTCCCCTTCTCGCCCTTCTTGCACATCTCTCTTTCCTTCAGAACTGTTTCTTCCTCTCTTTCTCGCTTGTAATAAAAGGGGGGAAGGTTGGAAAGTGGGAAAAAGACAGTAAAAGAGAGATAGAGTGAGAGGAGAAGGAGCATGGGCGAGCGACTCGGTATTGATGCATAAAACGTGCATATTTACGAAGCCTGTTTTCACGGATGTGAACACCCGGTATGCGCCGCTCGAGAGAGGAAGGCAACCGGGCCCGGACTGCATCACGAGCGCCATTTATTTATTTTACCCCGGCGGATGGATAAAACTTGTTTACGGTACAGGGACGACGGTGTGTGTACGCGTATAGAAAAGCGTGTACAAGCGGGCAGAAAGCACGGATTTGCTTGTAATGAACGACGACAGCATCCGATCGAGCTTCCCAACAGTGGTGGACATTTTTTCCCGATAGGTAGAAGGGGAAATTAGTGTAGGTTTATAAGGCTCATCTTCTCTTAGCTTTTAACCCTTTCTTTTTTGGCAAATTGTAGGAACTTTTTTGTAATATCTAACGAAGTATCGTAAGAGGAAAATGAGATAGTTCTTTGGAAAACTATATACTGAATCAAGGGAGATTTATTTGGATGTGTTAAATGTTACAACAAATGAAAATGAATTTGGGAATTTATGTGAATGTGTTCATGAGAATTAGAAAGTTATTTGTAAATTAATTTTGAGGAGGGTTAAAGAAGTGTGCGTTTATGTTAACAAGAAATGCTTGACAATGTGTGTTTCCTTATTTAAAATAAATGTATCATCTCTACTCTAAAGTCCCTCAATTTTGGACACATATTTCGCACACTTTTAGTAGCAACAGCGTTTGTAGAACATCGTATTATGTACAGCATAGATATGAACACTTTCCATAAATAAATACACGAAATTATTTTCTCTCTCGGACAATGTTACCGACGCAACACGAACACACTGCTCGAATGATGAATTACACCTGAACTTAACACGAAACGCAAGACTTGATTAAAAAAAGAAAAAAAGAAAGGAAAAAATAAACAAAGAAGAAAAAGCACGAAATGTGATGAATTGACAATATATATCTTTACATTACCACGTGACAGTACTGAAAAATCTGGGAGTGAATCGGCGATTAAACGAAGAAAACAGTTTCCACTTGCAGAAACAGAAAATCATGTCAGAAGGGTTTGTGTTTGTGTTGAGCACTGCCAGAATGATTGATCTCCAGTTGATACGGAAACGTTGCCCGCTGGAAGATTGATTATCATCGTGCTTGTAAGCGCGAGGTTGGTATACATAATCGTCGCGATTTGCATGAGCTCACCGTGCGTCTCCATCGTGTCTCTAATTAATAATTAGCCGCGACCGTAGCCGCGTAGATCCGCAGATGGATCTATGGGATATAGTATTATACACCAGCCACGTCGGACTAATGCACACATATACATATATATTTTATTCCGTGAGTAGTTCGTCGCGTCGTGAAATTTTGAAATATAGAGTAATTACGTTTATGACCGTTTAAGTTTAATTTATCGTTCATTTATCGGCTACGAGCGTTTCTACTTTTTCCACGCCATACCGTGTCGCGTTATTGATGTTCCACGATTTCATAGTTGCCGATAAACGAGCGTATGAAAAATACCACCACAGGATATTCTGCATACACGATATTAGGCTAAACGGCATGATAAAAAAAGAAGAAGATAGAAATTTCCAAGTATAAAATTGTTCGTAACAAGGACGAGACTTTAAAGTGAAATGAGAAAAAGGTAAAAATGAAAAAAACAAATTTTATTACTATTAACCCCTTGATATACAAATAAAATAAAACTCGACGTCTCTCAAATATATCATTTAATATAATTTCAAATTATATAAACTGTACAAGAAACAGAATATTCACATTGTCAAATATCGCGAAACAATATTAATAAACAATATTAACCAAGTAACAAATGAATAAATAACTTAATAGACCTGTGAGTGTATGAAAGCTTTCAAGAAAATCTGATAAATACAGAAGTATTACAAAAAAGAAAAAAAGAATGAATATAACGATTGGCATATAATTCTTGACGTCTCGAAGATGTCAAACTCTGAAATGACATATGAAACAAGTGACATCTTCGAGACGTTTTTAAGAGGTTAATAAAAGTGAGGAGAAGTAGCTGCAATAATAATAACAATTGTTTTATGAAATTCCAAATGCGTCAAATTGACTTGTCTCGTAAATCTAGCGTTACTGTTTTCAAGAATTTCTAAAACAGTACGAAACCGATAGAGAAGGGGTTAGAATCAATTATCGTCGCATGACTTTCTCTGTCATGTTCCAATACATTCAGCTACGTATATTAAACAAAGATTACACATAAACGTTGTCTTATATACGTGTGATGTGCGTGGGTAACACGCACTTCCTACGCGTGTCGTGCACAGCCTCCCACGTATCTGGATCGGCGTAACTACGTGTCACGGAGGATAAAATTTTCTGTTTAATGTCACGCATCACTATACTCCGGCCACGGTATTGCCCGTGGTGGGCCGTTTGTATTTCATGCGTGACCAATCGATCTTCTAAATCAATTTTCCTAATCGGAATAATATACTGTATCTCCAACTGCGTCATATTCAGCTCTGCTTAATTCATCCGCAATTGGATATCTAGATCGTATGGTAATCTCCGATGTGCCGCGAAATATAAAGTCCCACATTAATAGTCGGACATCCTATTCTTCGATTTACACGATACTCTTTTCTTTTCTTTTTTTTAACTAACGCATTTTCAGAAATAAAAAGTGTCGAAAATAAAAATTTGTTAATACTGTTCGTTTGTATATCGCGAGAAACTTCGATTTTCGTCATTTCTAACGTTTCAAATCTATAGAACCTATTTTAAAAAGTTGCAGAAAACGATCTTTACTATTTCCTTTCGCAATTTCTTCGAAGTTTCAAAACTAATCCTAACTTTTGGAAAAAGGAATATTCATGCGATTTGTTCCAGTTTGAAAAAGTGATTCTGTTTTAAGGACTGTCCGAATATTAACGAGAGTGACTAGATAATTCAAAGTGACAGGGTTCGATTTGCCACGAAACAGGGAAACGATGCACACCATGGTTGCAACTTGTGTCTTCTTGGACACGCGAACGATATTTCCACGGCGATAGAACGAAAAGTGCGGGCACCAGCCGGCGTATAGCCAGTTGCCTACTTTACGTTCGCCAGTTACCAACTGTTGCCCGAATATTCGTTGCATCGGTTGTTCCACTTATTCCATACCGAATAATTTTCCTATATCGTTTCGATACATCGATCGTACGAAACGAATTGAAATGAACAGATAGAAATGTTCACGCGTGTCGATTGTACGAAGCTTCATTGTTGCAACAGGGAGAGGAAATAATTTTCAGCACGTCCTTGGAGAAGGGGGCATTTGTCCTCCCATCCGCCGACGGGCTCTTAATGGGTTTTTAGCCGAGGCCGTAAAACGCATTAAAACTCGTACCGATGACGAAGGAGGAGGTTCCTCCTTGCCAAAAATCAGGCTGTGCATCAAGGTTCCCCCCACAAATTCACCGCGGCACCACAGTGGTACTTAGCACTCTTCACTTGCGTTAGTCCACCGGTTATCGAATAATTTCATTCCTCTCAATCTTCTTTCTCTCGTGAAAATTCATACTTGATCAAATTAACCGGAATATAAAATAAAATGGAAATTTATTTGAAGAATTTTATCGAAATAGTTAACTCTACGTATAATATAGTATGAATTTATTATCTTTTTATTAAGTGGATGAAATTTTTTACAAACTTTCTTCTTTTTTTTTTGTAGATTTCTTTTTAAGTTTTAATAATTTTATATTGGATTGCATTTTGCCGTGGAGATTAGTTTAAGGTAGATTTTATAAATTGAAGTTTAGGTTAGTATAGTGTTGTATTGAGAAACACTGGCAGGACCATCGTGGGCGTACCTCAGCACATCCCATATACCTATAGAGGTTATATACTGCTATTCGCTTTTCGTGTTTAGGCGCAGTCCTGCGGCCTGGCTGCTTCCAAAAACTGCCGCAGTAAGACGATACTAATTTTCTATTAGGGTGCAAATGTGCAAAAACTGCCGTTATTAGGTGACGAAAATCGATCCCTGTCCGCACACCCTTTCGAAAAGCGTGCACGTTTCGGCTGTCCTCTTTTGAAGAGGAGTTAGAGATCTCGTTCAATTCACGTGGCTCATCGTGCGTTTTTATACTCCGCATCTTGTATCTTTCAATTTTCCTTGTTGAAAAATTTTGCAAAATTTCGTAGAAAATAGTAACACAAACTCTGATATAAAGAAACTTCAGTCAGTTTAGTATTAAAATCTAAAGTATCAATTTCAGAGGCAGAAATTTTTAGAAAATGCATAAACTTCAGAAGAAAAATAAAAAGTTGTCTTTTTCGTTCCATGCAAAATCTCGTAGAAAATAATTGCACAAATTCCACAACGCATCTTCGTTCATATTAATATCAAAATTTAAAACACGAATTTAAAAACTAGAAATTTTCTGAGAACAAGTTTGAATTTAAACTTGAGGAAAATAAATAAAAGAAAATTACCATTTTCGTTAGAAACAAAATTCCACGAAAAATACCGATGAACACTGTACCCTAATTCCAATTATTCTCTGTACCATCATCACATTACTTAACATATCCCACACAAAAACCAGGAACCCGAGTAGTTACCTAACGATTAACAACACCATCAAGGTCTGCAAATCATCCCATTTTCACGTTCCCTCTGTAATCATCCTAAGGTTCACCTTACCATCGTCAAAATCAAGGAATTAAACAAGCATTTCCACACAATGAACTTTTCCTTTTTGTACGAGAACGAAAGAGAAAAAGAAAAGAAAAAGTACAAAAAGGAAAACGCCATTACGAGTAAAAAGGCTTTCCACAAGTTCTCGCGCGTAGCTATCAGAAGTGGCGTGGCTTCGCTAGCGATAATTGCGTCATAGAGTGGCAAGGCTTGGTAGTAAGCTGATAATTTCTTGCGACGTTCTTATGGCCGCGACTTTATTCCCGTTTTCTAGAGCGGCGGTGATACCGGTCGCGTTTACGCGCCGCGACGAAAGTAAAAGGCGCGCGCGGCGGCTAAGGTAGAGCGACAACGTGCGATCCAGAAGCGACGCTCCGATTGAGTTATAAAACAGCTCGATCGGCGTGTTTAAACACAGGAAATAAAGCCGTGCAAATTGCCCCGAGACTGGCTGAATGTTCGAACGTCGCGGAGAGTTCGAGACAGGGGCAGGAAGGTAACGGAGCTGAGTATTATGGAGATTCCGACGTATCGTTCCCGGTCGTTTAACGAGCAGTTAACGGCTACCTGGTTAATTACGCGCTGCCAATAACGTAACCAGTTACATTTCAGATTAACGACTCAATAGGCCCTGGTGAGAGATTTCCTCGATGGAATCGAACGATTTCGTGGACCAGTCTCTCTCTCTCTCTCTTTGCTTTTGATTCACACTTTTCCTCGATTCACGTGCAACAAGATTCGATAATTAAAGATTGAACGTTTGATAATGCGGTTAAGAGATAGCTTATGTTCGTGTAAAGTGATCTTTTCTCTGATCATTACTTAACGTTGTGTGATCAGCTGTGGGGATAAGTTTACTTTAGTAAATTTATGACTTTCATGCATTTATAGGGAATTTAAAGGTGCAAAATTGCAAAAGAAAAATATACAATTTCCAAATTGTAGTGTTTTTTATTAGAATTTCTACTTTTGTTTCTATGTTCACAAAAATATGAATTTGTACAAAAATCTGTAGTTTATTCATCAAGTATAAAACTCTTCCTTTGCAAATAAAGCTACCATAATTAATTAAAACCTCATTCAACAAAATTATCAAAAATTTTCGTGTCACACAGGGTTTTTCCTGTAATAATTTTCAGACCCTAGTTCATACTCAATTTTCTCCAAAAATGGACTTACACCACTTTCAAAATAAATCGTCAAATTTGTTTAAAAAACTGTTTATATAATAATAATCATTATTCACATAACATAGAAGGTTGATGCAGTTTGTTTTTTTTTCATAAACAGTGCATTATGTTCGTATCACACAATGCATCCACAAAAGTTTTTCTAAATAATTCTTGAAAACTGAAGTAAAATTTTGCCACATCAGAGAACCCAGACTTCCAATTACACTGAATTAAATAATACAGTATTCTCCTATATCACGTGAATGATAAGATTGAACCATCCCCAGCCCTTCGTTAGAAAAGATAGCGGGCCGAACTCAATCTCGCTATAATTCGTCGAAAACGAAGATAAGGAAGACGTATTAGAACTCAGGAAGGGCGAAGTAACGAAGTAGAGAAACGGCCTAGAACGAAGTTAGAGAAGGAACTCGCGTGTAGTCAGGATATGTAGGCGGGTCTCTCGAAGGCTTTCGCCTCTGTTCGAGTGCACAGGTCCAAAGTGGCTTTCACCAACGGAAGAGGATCACAATAGGTTCTGCATGGTTCCCGCGCAATTTTCTGAGAAACACGGTGAAAATCGCCTCTAAGAAAAATCCTCTCCACTATGATCAGTAGATCATGAATTACCTGATACAATTTTCATTTAATTCGACACTAGTTCGTTATCAAATCCTCCTTTCCTCGTTCACGTTGAACAAAGATCGCGTGCATCGAGCCTCGCCAAATCGAGGACTCGAAGTTCGCATGATCGTAGCTATTTTTATTTATCGTGCTTCTCTTTCGAACGAAACTCGAGGGAATTTCTCAACTGTAACCACGGAAGTTCTTATATCGATCCTCTTCTGTGACGTGGATAATCGAACGCACAACGCTCACGTTCCTCCAGACATCTGTCAAAGTTCAAGAATGTCGCGTGCATTTGAACGAAGAATTTTTGTTAGAAACTGAGAAATGTGTATACGCGTTGTCGGAAGTCTAAGAAGGAAAAGAAGAAGTGCAACGACGGGGAAAAGGTACTCCGTGACTTGGTGTTGTCGGTTTTGCCAGAGGCGTAGAGAACCAGCCACTAGAAATTACATAAAAGACAAGAATCGTAGGATAAAACTGAGCTGTAAGTGGGGAGGAAACGGAAGGAGAAAGAGAATGGCAGCCGGGAAAACGTGTAAATTGCACGCTGGCCACGCGATACCGATCTAACGTGGTCCTGGATAGCGCTGATTAGAACACAAGCCGGGTTAGTCGATTGAGCAGTGCCGATCGATTCGATCCACGGATATAAATCAGAACGTCGAGTGGCTGGAATGATCTAGTACGTGCCAATACGGCGGCGACTCGTTTCCACCTGGATTGCATAACACTTGGATGCGTCACAAAAAATTCACAACACTTCTGCCGCTTTTTATCATACGACATTAGACATTGGATTTTCGAACGATCAATTTTAACCCGAGGGCTTCTCGATCGATCTAAATTAATAGCAGATAACTGGAAAAATATCTATCAGATTATTCTTCGCGTGCAATTCGAGCTGTAACGTCTTCCAATAAAAACGATAGAACTTTGAAAATTTCAAAAGACAATTTAGTACTCGCTGCTTTTTGTTTTTTAAAGTATATTCAGTAACACGAGATAAAAATTGTTAATTTGGTAATAGAACAATTTTAATAGTAAGTCCAGTTTTTATTTATAATAGTGATTAAGATTTGTTCGATCGTTTGAGGCTGAAATACGTGGAAAAATTCCCAAGATGTTATTCGAAGCAATAAAAAAAAGAAATACTTTCTTACTTAACAGTTTGAGTGCTAGAATTTCGCGCTTCTTCTGTTCAGCGGCTTAAAAGTGCCAGCTAATCGGTGTACAAAGTGTAATTAACTACACATTTGGACTTCGTTAACACTACAACTATCAAGCCCGTCAAAATGACAGGTTTCAAATATTTTTCTTCAGAATTATTAACATAGTATTCATATACGATCTTCCAATAAGAACGATAGAACTTTGAATTGAAATGAAACGAAAAGTACGGAAGATAATTTAATATTCATTACTTTATATTAAAGTACATTCGATGATATTATACATGAAATACAATATCTTATAAATGACCACCACGATTGCATTTGCTGGAGAGAAATAACATTGTTTCATTTTTCTTTCAATTTCATAAACTTGGCCGAATTAACGCGAGACGAATTTTTCTTCTCACCTTTCCAGGTAACACAAGCTCAAACGCGCTGTTCTAGCCGATTGTGTTTCGAACGTGTGTACGTAGCAATTTGTGGCGTGATCGACGTCGCGTAGGCCGTGGCAAAAATCGGGCATTACACGCGTAGAAGGCGAGCAGAGATAGGAAGATAAGGGGTGGCAAGAGGTGAAACGCATAAATTACAACGCCGTGCTCCGTCTGATATCGATCTTTTTCGACGGGGAACCGATTGGTACACGCGGTGTACGATTGAACCGCGGCGGCGCCGATCTAACCGCGATCTGTGCGCTTTATAAATCAGAAGTTGGCCCGTGATCGTTTCCTTTCTTTCTTTTTTTCTTTTCTTCAGAATGGATTTCTTCGCCTATTTCCCGATGCTTCTCGAGAGGTCGAGCATAAATATTCAGCCTCGACACAAGCTCGATCTGTATACACCATTCGATAGAAAACGACTGTGTCTTAGGTGATCGTTTGAAACTGGAAGATCGCGCCGCTTCTCCTTATCCCGCTACTGCAAACTCCACGTGTGTACAGATGCTAGTATGTATGGAACTTATTCAGCTCGTTCTGCTCGATACACTCTCGGCTGCTGCGCGTATCCGGCGTCGTATTTTCAATTCGTATGCAACGAGGCTCGTGATCGTTTCGCCAAGTTTAATTGGTAGCCGGGTAATTAATTTTGGAGATTCGGCGTTGGGGATTTCTTTATTATAGTGATGCGCTACCAGTCTGTAAGTATCGGGACACCCGTTACACTGATAGAGGAAGTATTATATAATTTAAATTAAATTCCTTCGTTAGATTTAGTATCATATAGCTACGTACATACGTTTGTGCAAGAATGTATGTATGTACAGTCGGTGGAAGAATTGTATTGGGGTCGTAAAATTGGTCAGGCGTTAAAGTACACGTAATCTGAGAAACAGCAATTTGAAGGAAACGAGCCACGTCCAGGGCTCTACTGTTATAGTTTATTTAATTATTTGAAAAATTTGTGTGATGTCTTAATCATGGATAGCTGAAGGTTCATATTTACCGATGTGAAAATTGGTAGGTAGAAAGGAACGAGGAAGGCTTAATAATATAGAGATTTAATAGCTGAAAATTTAAATATTAATTCACAAATGGTACACTATTTTAGTTGTCGCTATTTGAGCTTCAATTTGCGACTTTAAAATGTGGATTCCAACGACTATACTTGTTACACTGCATAAATACCAGGCAAAATGAATTTTCCTGTATCTCAATAATTGAGCCATTTATTTTGAGAATAGTTTAAATCCATTTGTTTTTAAATTGAGATATTTAATTGGTATTTTATAATTTTTGAGAGATATTTAGTAATTTAATTTTTTTTTTAACTGAGATATTTAAGGATTCGGCTTTGACTGAATTTAAAAATATTGGTTGCTGTAAAAATGTACAATTTACTAACCCTAATCAGCATAATGAAGATTATTTAAAAAGTATATACGTTTTCGATGGTCATAAATGGACTTGAAGTCGCTTTTAAAGTAAATAGCTCAATTGTTCAACGATAATATAGGTTTGCTTGAAATTCAGCAAGTGTTTTAAACGAAATAGGAAGTTTCAGGTGAAACGAAAAGTCAGATTGGCTGGCAAACGGCATATTTTCTGGGCGCGTCGAGCATAAGTAGGTGGAGTTCGGTTAAGTGTTACAGAATTTGTTCGTGGTAATAATAGGAGTTTGGAACAGCGCTGAGTGACACGTGTCGCGCGTTCGCATATTTCTACGGGAACAAAAGCCTCGTCGATTCTTCTGCATTACATAACCTACTCGTCTTGCCATTTAGAAACGTACCATTCATTTATATTAGTCATTTATATTATATCCAAAAAAAGAACTTGAAAAATAATGAAAAGGAAAAACAATAGGACTAAATTAAATTCAATCTTCTCGATAACAGAGAATATCCTATTTAAAACTTTTCGAGGAAACAACACACACGTGTCTATTAAACGTTGTCAAAAATAACATTTATGTTGCACCCCACAAAAAACAAAAAGAATTTGAAAAATAATGAAAAAGAAAAACGATAGGACTAAATTAAATTCAATCTTCTCGATAACAGAGAATATCTCGTTTAAAAGTTTTCGAGGAAACAGCACACGTGTGTCTATTAAACATGGTCTAATGAAATAAAAGAAACAAAATGGTTCCCGAAGAGTTTCTTTGCCTGTATTATTATGCCGACATATTAGATCGCGTACGTTAGACAAAAAAAAAAAAACAGAAAAAAGAAAGAAAAAAAAGGTTGTACGACCCGTTTGGAAAAAAGGGTGATAGGCGTGTGGAAGGAACCGGTGCCCCAGCAGCATCCAGGAGGAAACGGCGATCGATTAATCGTCGTGATAGCCAACGGTTTAATTAGCCGGTGAACGCGATTTATGCCGGCCTGCCGCGGTCAGATACGAAATTTCCGTTTTCATCCGTATACGAGAACCAGCCGGCTAGAAAAGGGAGGATTCTAGGATTGATTCCACGAAATAATCCAGGAAGAGGATGCTGCTTATATAGTATAGTAACTTCTATAAACGTTAAAGGGGCCCCCTCCGCGCGTTGCTTTACTGTTCGCATATATTTAGTTCATTGGCGTTGTTTGCGGACACAACCGAGCGCTCGTTAAAAGAGAAATCACTTTACGGTTAACGGAGTCATTATAAGATCGAGCTTTCCAGTCGAAAAACCTCACGATCCACAGGCGATTATCGTTGGTAGGTTGTCGATCAGACCGGTAGATTACCGAGCTGTTTACGTTACCATATTAATTGGCGGGCAGTTTTAATCAGCGTAAAATTAACCGAATTCTAACGAGACTGTACAGGAAACGTTGGCTACCGTTTTCATTCCTCGATAATCTGAAAGTCAACTTACCTCGAGTACTTTTTTCTATATTTTTTTTTCTTTTTTTCTTTTCGTTCGTTCTCTTCTGTTCATCATTGGAAACCGATTGCAACACAGTGGGTGATTGAATGACAATTTTTACGGTTCACTTAGCTACAATTACGCGGCATAATATGTCGATCGGTTTGCATTAGAGATTATCTATGAATAATTAAATCATGAAACATAGTTGCATGCGTCGCGGTTAAAAGAAGAAAAAAAAGAAGGACGAACAACTAGAGGAGGGAAGTAAAAAAGAAAAGTTACTATGCTGTTCGTTCATTAAAATGCCGCGATTAATAAAGATTGAAGGAGATTACGCAATGTTCGATGTCTGTTTTATAGATTTCCAATTACAACGAGCATCGATTACCAATCGTCTCTTGTTCGATCGGTGTTAACATTAAGATGATGTTTCGAAGTGTAGTTCTTACATTCTTGATGAAACGTATAAAGTACAACATCTGTAATAGTTTCGTCTGTTTACACCTGCTTAGAACTTCATCTCGATGGATCTTCCATTAGATGTTCCCCCGAGCGACGTATTTTTTCACGGTGTCCAACCAGTCGTTCCGACATTTTTTTTTTTTCTGTCAACGTCCTGAGATCGCAACGTGAAAATTACATGGCGTACGAAACTTTCGTGGAAGGGAGTAATCTCACACAAGTTTCACGAAAGTCCTGCAGGATTCAAAGATATCCAATATCGTCCAAATTTTCTTTTTTTAACGCGAAAAAGGGAGAGCGCGCGCGAGAGATAGAACGCGAGAGAGAAAGGGTGCAAGAGAGAAAGAACGCGAGAGAGGAAGAGCGCGAGAGAGAAAAAGCGAGAGGAAGAGAGAACGTGAGAGAGATGGAGCGCGAGAGAGACGGAGAGCGAAAGATAAAACGCGAGGAAGAAAGCACAAAAGAGAGAGAAAGAACGCGAAAGGGAGAAAGAAAACAATCATTGGTACAGAGAGAGGAAAGAACGATTCCAATCGCAATGATTCGCGGTGACCAAGCGACTTGCTGGAACCATCGACTAGTCAAAGGACTTCCGGTCCTTCCTATGCCGCGTCTGAAAGGGCCGGATGCGTCGAAGCGTACCAGTCAACTGGTAGCGCTCGATCTCTTACGTAACCGTGTATTACTACATGTCACCGTGGCCATCGTCATCATCGGTCTGTCAACGATAGAGAAACATATTGGTAGACGAGAAAGAAGAAACGACGGAAGATAGAAAGATAGACTACAACGAGAACGACGACGAAGACGACGACGTTGACGATGGCGACGAAGACGACGTCTCACGCCTCGAAGTGGGGAATATCAAGCTTACGTAATATCTTCTTCTTGAAGCAACTCACGAGACGAATGCACACAGAGAACTCTGTCAACGTGTGTGCATCTTAATTTTACGAACACGACGAAAGACGATGCCGCGTGACTTGTTGCGTATATAAATCCATCGTTTCGTAGAAATCTGACAATTCCGTCGACGACGGTTCGTTAACGCGACCAGCGGTTTTTCGTTATTTCTCGACAATGGAATTTTTCATCGTACATATTCTTAGATCCCGCCGGATTCCATACGCAACGTTACAAGATTACGCCGTATAGATCGTTAATTGAATCACGATTTAACGGAAAGAATCTGCTGAATCATTCATCATAGGTGGCTAAGAAACGATGGAAACCAGTATTCAAACGCAATTGTAGGTTGTATTGTATATATCGGAAAAATGGACTGTGTGTAATCGTTCTCTATCCGATTCTACGCTGTAGAGAATATTCAAAGATGATCTACAAGACGTAATTTTTCTCTTAGCTGATTGTTATTCTTCTCGTCTCTTTTTCTTTCTTTCTTCTGTTTCCTTCTCGTCTACACGATCGAACGTTCATTCTCTTTTTCCCTTTTTTTTCTCTTTCTTTTTATCAAGATTCCTCCGCCGTTGGAAAAACACAATTTATGTGGTCGATTAGCAACAGATGAAAATTCAATGAGACGCGAATAGATTTTATTATACACGTTCAAACAGAGATAGAGATAAAGATAGAGAGAGATTCTAAGGTACGTTTTAGCTCGGTTACAGTGGACGTGGAATTATTTTTCGCGACTGTTCACCAACGTCTCGCTAATAAGTCATTGACGCTCGTCGTCACGTCAAGTACAATGTATGACTAGTATTCTATATGTCCCGAGTCTAAACGAGAGCCCGTTCTTCAAGCTTTCTATCCGTTCGATGAATTCCCCTTGTTCCCGGATTCCTGGCGTCGCGGAATTTCATAGCGCGCACAATGCTCTACCGCATTGTTCCACGTTCCTCGATCCCGCTCGCTGTCAATTATTCTAAAAGCGAGCCTCGTCCGCCGGAAGAAAAACCGGCCGATTTTTCCCTGCCTCCCAGTTCGTCGAGTTTCACTGTTCGCCATACTTTTCGAATTCGAGTTAACCGGTGCGCTTTTCAGCATGGAACCTGCTCACCGAGACTCGACCTCGACTCTCGAATCGACTCCGTGCTTCGCATGGATACGGCACGTGATGGATTGTTTCGAGAATCTTGTGGAATTAATTCTTAATTTTTTCTCTTCTTTTTCCCCTCCTTTTTTTTTTTAACTTGTAATTTGTGCCACTGTAATTGCATGTTCGAATAGCTCGGAGCGTAAGATGGCAGTGTTTTTATTATTCGAGGATTGTCTTAACTTCTGTTTCAGATAGCAATTATTTGCGAATAAATATTTCGATGATAGTGTTAGAAAAAAAAAAGAAAAAGTACCAAGCGTAGGTTGAGAAATTATCGTGTTTCAATGGTACGTGAAAAGAAGTACGATAGAGAAAGATTTCAAATTTTTTTTAAGTATTTTAATTTCTTTTTTTTCGAAAATTTTAAGTGACAACGTGTTATCGACAGAATACAGATTAATTTGGATAAAATTCTACTGACAAAATGCACTGCAGAAATCTGTAAAAGCTATTTAGATCATTTTAAAAAATCGTGGAAAAGCTACCTGAATCAGCGAACTTGAATTTCATCGAGAAATTACGAGAAAATAGGCTAAATCGAGAATGGAATCAAATATCAGAAGAAATGTTAAAAAGATTGGTAAGAAAAATAGTGGAAATTGTAATATAGAAACGAAGAGAAGGAAGATAATAATTTTTTTACTTCTTGATAAAATTTATAAGCTATAAGCACTGAATTCTTTACTTCGTACATACACGTTTGAATGAAAAAATTAATATTCTTATGTATCTCTCAACGTTTATTTCGTTTTTCTCTGACTTAAATGCAAATATGACACTTACGAGCGGGAGTGTACATGCGTATAGAAAAAGCTACGAATGTGAGCAATAAAAACTGACATTTCCGAGAAAGGAAAATCGTGCGATCGTCAATTAACGTGCATACACTTGAGGAAACTATAACTTCGATATGACTTCATTTGTGAAAATAATTAAAGTAGCAACCCAATTATACGTTGTGCAAGCAATTAGTATTTCGACGTGAAAAATAAATTTTATGCCTGAAATATTCCATCTTTCAATGAATGTCATAACGGTATCAAGCATACGACACCCGTTGCCATTTTGCACCTGTTTCAATTACTTAATCATCGTCGATCTTTCCAATCAGCATATCGATGCAAGAACCGTATCTTTATCATATTGATTGTTTATCATACGGGAACGTAAGGATTTACAGATGAAAATCAGTTATCGTTTTTGTCAATTTATAAAGGTACAAGAGCTATCGAAGGAAAACTATTCGCCGTTATTAACGACATTCGCGTTTTCTGAGAGAACCGTGAACAGGAGGCCCATTCAGTTGTCGATGCAAAACCAGCTACAGGTGGTTCTGCAACAACGTTCTCTCGTAGCTGGTGCTACCGATCGCCGGTTTACTCGTTTCTCTCCCTTTTGCCTCTTTTCTCCCCTTTTGTCGCGCGAGCGGCTCCCGTTTCCCTTGCCCGCTTAATACGCGCCGCGATCAAATGAAAGCGCCGCGCGCTGCTCCCGGCGTAATTGCTTGGAATTGCACCGAGCACGTTCAGCGTGATAAAATATTTCGCCCATAAAACGCCGCCACGGATGCTTTATGAAATATTCAGGCTGCATTGGTTATCATAGCCGTGGCGAAGACAGCGGTAAGATTTCTTCGAGTTTCGAAAAACTCACGTAGAATCCTCCTTACGCTAAAAGCGAGACGCGTTTTCACTTTCTGAGCAATGCGAGCTGAATGTAATTCAAAGGAAAGGAGAGAATTAAGTTATTCCAAATTTGTCTTTCGCGTAGATTAATCTGTGGAAAAATCATTGTCAAATCTTTCTGAGTTTCCAGAATTACTCGAATTTCTATTATTTATCGAATCACGCTTTCCTCAGATTTTGCATAAGGAAAGTAATCAGTTTTCAGTTTTAATCGGTGTAGAATAAAAATATGAACGTAAATAACGAAACAAACAGTATCGTCGTAGCAGTATAAATCGTATTTTTACTTTCTGAGTAGCCTTTTGTAAAGATCAATCTGTGGAAAAATCTTTGTTAAATTTCAATCTACATTTCTATCACTCATCGAGTCACACTTTTGCAATATTTAACACAAGAAAGCTACATGTACTGTTAGAATCACGATGTAGCATAAGTTAATAGAGACGATGAAACGATAACGCAGTGTGATAATGCTGTACAAGTTTTAGTCAGCGACAAATAAAAATACGAGCGTAAGTAATGGAGCGGGTAGTATCGACGTGACATTTATGAACGATTTGACATAATTGTCGGGAATTGAACATGATAAAAAGCGTTTCGTTCGTTTAAACCTTGGCATGGGGAGAATTTACGAGGCACCCGTATGCTCGTGGTTATTAAAACTGTATGAATTTTTGGGGGATAACCGCAGGATTTGAATATGTTATGCTAAATGAAGCTGTAAATATCTATCGTGCTTGATACCTGTTGTACGCCTATTATACAGCGATGGTTGATTTAATATCGTTCACGTAAAAACGTGTGATACGAGCAATATAATGAATTATTTATCTCGTTCAGCTTTCTCTAATATATTACGATATATACATGTACGTATAATACCACCTGCTCGTCGTAAAATATCGTTGAAACTTTAGGAGGACGCGCGCTATTCATTAAACCGCGCCTGAGTCACGCTGAAGCGACACTCAGGAATGCTGGGCTTCTTATCAGGAAACTTATTCACAATGTTGCCTAACCAAGACAATTGAAGCTACCCATGCTACTTATGGAGACAGGAAGTTACTGCATAACAGAGGCAGGTTCTAGAAAAAGAAGAACAAGAAAGAACAACTACAGAGACTCGAGTTTCCAAAGTTTGATACTTCCTTTAACGAGAACTCTGAATTATTTATCCTCCAACAGATTTCTATGCCATTTCGGAACTTCAATAGAGATACTCTCTTTCACCTCGGTAACGTGCTTCTAAATAATTCATATCTCAACGAATTTCTACTCTGCTTCGAAAATTTCATAAAAATTTCATCTTTAATCTCTCACGAAGGAAATTAATTGAACGATACTCACTACGGTAGTGAAACAATTGTATGAATTTCGAACAATTCATATCTCCTATAATCCCTCAAACAGAAAGGTTCGTTAGAAAGAGATTCTCCCTGTAATCGTATCAATTCCTCGTTTCCGGCGGCCTTCGTCGATCCTCGAATGAGCAAGGATCGACAAGATCACCAGAGTCGGTGCTCTTTGTGCGTCAGCGTGAATGACTATATTTTCCATGGAGGAAAGGACGGAGAAGAGAAAGATAGAGAGGGAAGACGAACCTCCCCGCGATGCGTATGCATGCAGGAACGCGTCAGAGACCTGGAAACCGTAGGACGATTGTGAGGCCAGATGCCGACGCGCACCTTTGGTACCAGCAGATCAAGAAAGAGAGACGATCCAGAGGAGGGATAAGAGGTGAAGAAGGAAGCCAACGGGCTTCGTATAGGTGCGTCGTAATGACTGCAGCTCGGCGAGCGGCCGATGGATCGCTCGAATACCATGGTAGCATCGCGAAGCCGCATTTTTCGCGTAACTGGAAAGACTACGCGACCGCGGGCGCCCATTTCTCTCTGGACTGGCCTGGTAAGAAGAGGCAGAAGGGAAGAATCAAGCAAGCAAGCAAGCAAGAAGAAGAAGAAGAAGAAGAAGTAAGAAGAGAGGAGAAGGGAGGTGAAAGAAAGGAGGACGAAGGACAACGACGACGAACAAGTTAGGTAGAAAAGAGAAGGATAGAGATCGAAGGTCGAAGAAGGAAGACAAGCGTGACTATCGTAGGCCGATTACGACGGGACCAAAAGGAAAATTCTGACTCGTAGGTGGCGTTCTATCGTGATTAGAAGGAAATCTTCCTCTTCTTCCTCTTCTTTCCTCTCAATCTTATTCCTCGTGCTCGTATGTATACACCGACGCGGCCTGCCAGGCTATCCTCGAGGCAAGATGGACTGCCACGCTCGAGGGAGCCTCTGACGCGTCGCATCCGCAGCCACGGAATTCTTACATAACCCGCGCCACCTCTCGTTCCACGTTATTGTTGCTGTTGCCTTCGTTTCTGTCGTTTGCTCGAAATGCCGATGTCGTCATTCCGCGATCAGAGGATTCCGAGGAGGTTGAAGGGGGGAGGCTGGGAAGGTTGCACCAGCGACGTGAAATTTATTCTGGCTTAAGTGGAAAATCCGTTTCCCTCGATTTTACGAGAAACAATTTCAGGGATTCCCGTAATAATTTTTAGAAATGTATTGTTCTCTCGGGATTCACGTTACGGGTAAAGTGACCGAGGTGTTTACTCGTTTCTTTTCAACGTTGCGTATAAAATATTTCCTTTTTTTCAAAGAAATTTCTTCACCAATAAAGATGATTCTACTTTTTCCGAAGGAAAATTTCACGTTTTTTTAAAAGGATCCCGTAAGAAGTCGTGAAATATTCCGAATATTATACAAATATACCATTTTCCGTGTAACGAATTTACGTTGAAAAAGCAGAGTAAGATGTGTTTCGTGAAATCGCATAATTTTTATTGTTACCTTACTTTTATGTATTTGTTGGAACACTTAACGATCAAGTAAAGCCAATGAATATTATAACGTTAGAAAAAATAGGTTAATGAGCATTTCAACGTCTGCAGTTGAACAACACATGGTCTCCAGAACTTGATCTTAATCCATGACACTTGATCGAACATTCTGAAAGCTTTCAGCCATTTCGTATGTCACAAAGCTAATAGCTCGATCGAAAGATACGTAAAATTTTCTGTTCAGAATGTGTCGATCAATGAAATGTGAGCGTTATTGATCGACAGTTAAGGGGGAGCAGGGGGTAAAAAGTGGAACGAAGAGGAGGCGCCGCGGCGCAGCTTCTACGAGGCGCGAATCTCGCGGTATAAAATCGCCGCGACGAGAGAGAAAACGTACGGGGCCTTATAATGGGTCTGAACTGGTCGAGTTCTCAGGACACGGCCAGGGAGAAAGAGAGAAAGAGAGAACAGGTGCGTGACGTCAGGTGGGCAGCACCTCAGGGCCGCGTGAGTGAGGCCCCTTACTACTTTTCACTGAAACAGATCGCTGGTCAAACGGCGCCGCTTGCGTACCTCCGCAGCCGCGTTCATTCCTCGCGAGCTGAATAATCCGCGACCGTAACCGATCACGCTTGTCGCTACATCTCAAAACAATCTTTCTGAATCCCCTAATATACGGGAATCCACGATTTAAGAATATTTCTTTACCGTTTCTGCATTTTCTTCAGTTACAATTAATGTCACATTCTGTGCAAATGACATGGCATAATTATTCTTTGTTTGTTTTAGTCATTATTTTTGAACATGTTTTAGTACATCAATGAAATTTGTTGAATTCCAAACTTTTAACCCATATATTTACTCATTTATTAAGTCGTTCTTCCAGTTTGTTTTAGCGATGTTTCTTTCAAAATTAAAGAAACATTTATGTTTCTGTATCACGTAACTATTTCAAATTCCTATCACACGAAATTAGATCAGACATAGTTTCGTTCGTTCGAAATACTCTCGTGGAAAATGGAGGGGGAGCGTAACCTTGAGCAATCACATCATCCGCCCAGCCTGTATCACTTACATCACGACGAAAGACTTGAATTAAAGGAAGTCACCTATGCAATTGGTGGTTTTGCGCAAAACGTGGCATCCTAATTGGAAAGTAACGGGCTCGTAATGACCTGTCGCGATCGTAGAAAGCATGAAGCGGAATAGCGGCTTTCCCGCTTAGAAAATAGCCGTTGAAAGGAGGAAAATTGCAAGTTGAGAGGAAGGGAGGAAAAGGATGAAGAAAACGATTCCGGTAGAATAATCATGGAAAATTGTGAAACTGTCTCGAGGGTGAGACAAACGATCGTTTCGTTTTACCGACGATCGTCGAAACGGTGAGAAACGTCGCCGATGACGTAGTGAGAAGAGGTGAGGAGGAAGGCGAGGACAGAGAGCCGTGCTTGTAAATTATGTATGAGAGTATACTCATGGGGGATTACATAATGGCTTGTTTACGGCCGCATGTAAACAGCAATCAATGAAGCCAACCACAATCGCTCGCGCGTTTCAGCCGAAGGAATCGTTCGTTCTCGATTGCAAAGAGAGAACGCGGTTGCGTTCATGGAACAGCGTAAAATCGAGTTCTACCACCGATGGTAACGCGTATCGCGATACGGGACCTGGACTGATGGGTTTATTAATTATTTATGACGATCGGCTTCGCCACTTTCGCACCGCTCACGAGAAAGACACGCGACAAACAGTTGATCGTCCATTTTTAAATGACGCTTCCTTTAACCAGCTGTTCCCATTTTTGCACGTGGAATTCACGCGAATGGAAGCGGCAATTAACATCGTTGAATGAAACTATCCGCTGTATCCTATATGAAAGAAAACGTTTGCATATTTAACGATTAATCGTCGTAAATCTTTTATTATCTTTGATTTATTCAAATAATCTTCAATGCATTTACATTACTTTGCCCCGATACGTACCCAACGATTGTAAAAGGTAAATTTAGAAACACACGTAGGAGTAATTAACGGGTGTGTAGGATTACGATTGTCTCGTATCGTAAACCTTCGTGTTTCCGGTCTGCTGGTTCCCGATACGGCTAGTAGTTAATCGTATTACGGAATTCCAAGTTCGAAAATCGAGAGCTTAATACGAAGATATACGAACGCGAGATAAACACGGTAAGCGAAAAGATACGGATATTACCGGAACGTTATAAATATTCCCGGCGTTCCCCTTTCGTCCTCTCTTCCATAGTGTTTTGCAAATTACACGAATTAATTCGACGGTTTCTTTTGAACGCATCTCCCAGTCGGTATTAACGAGCGTTTAACACAAAACGCGAACCCGATGCGAACGATTATTAATGACCGAGAATGTATTAAGCGGCGAGACGAACGTCTTGGAAAATCTATTTGCATCAACGTCAATATGATACTTATTTCTCCTCCCCTCTTTTTTCTGTTCTTTTCTTTCTCTTCAACTTTCTTCTCTTTTCACCAACTACTATTACACGAATGACACTGTCGCTCAAGCTAAATTGAATTACAAGCTTATTAATCATGAATTCGAGACCTCCATAGATCTCTTCGATTTTCTACCATACGCGAGATGATAAATGAACAGCCGCTGCGTCACGTTTTTCCAATGATAACGCCATTATCATTCTCTCACGTCGAGGCGTCTCTTTATCCGACGATCCTCCAGGTTCTCCAGTCTTTCCTATGCCCTCGACCAACCTCCCCCTCTTCTTTACTCCTTTCTCTTGCTCTTTCCTTCTTTTTCCCGCCAATCGCGATGCAAAAATGTAATTAAAGGCGCGCGCTCGCGTGTACCTTTTGTATACATGTATACGTACAGAGATACATGTACACAGGCGTAATGAAAGTGGATGGCAACCGGCGGCTTGGCCGCTGCGAGTGAATGACGCCCGAAGGCCACGAAGGTGCTGCAACATGTGTGCAGTTGCAGTGGTTACGTGCACACGCATGCAACATCGGCTCGTAAGTGCCAGTTAGACGTTCGTTCTACGCGAAAAACGCCTCCCGTCCCGCGGAAACCACGGAGGAGCATCGATTCGCCATGGAGGCCAAGGGAAAAAGGAATCGCGGTGTTCGGGTGACAAGCGGCCACGCGAAGAAATCCATCAACCACGAGGAATTTTCTTTCCTTCTGCGAATTGAACGAATGAAGACATAAAATGGCTTTCTTTTTTTGTGAGTTCGAGTAAAAAATACGGAAGACATTGTCTCGATTCTTTTTTATTCTTTTTTTTTTTTTTGGAGACTTTTAAAAGAAAAGAAATTTTCTGCGTGATTTTTGTTATATATTTTAGAGAATTTTTTTGATAAATTTTTTATTCTTGGAGGATGTTAGCGGAGTAAGAAGGTAGAGATTAATGCTGGATAGTGAACGGAAGTTATGGGTACTTAAATCATCAAATATTCTAATCTAATCACTTGATATTAGAACACCAAGCGCGTCAAAATGGTGGGTGAATAAAATGAGTTAGAAAGTAAAGTTTGAACTAAAGAATAGGCATCGATATCTTTCCATACATTTATACAAGCTTTAACGTCACTTATCTTGATAATTTTTATTTTTATTTATCATTTAAGAATTTGTACGCAGCAGTAGAAATGTAGCCTGATGAACTACACTTCAAGAAATTTAAAAGAATCTTGTAATACACGCAAATTTTATCAAAAACAGAACGAATTCTAAATACCTCAATTGAAAAATATTTCTATATATTTTCTAGGTCAAAATAAACGATTTAATACTTGAAACTTTTATTTGAAAAAGCACTACACGCAGTAGCACATTTTTCAAATAGTCGAGTGTGGTAGAATTAGGTACACATTCTATCATTAATCCTGTCTTAACTTTCAATTCCCTCGCAAACACGGAACTCATTAGAGACTCATTTTTACACAATAAAGAAACACCGAATGTAAAAAGGGTCGTAAGTCACAGACTCACTTTTCAACGTGTCAAACGCGTCGATTTTCAATTCTCACGCAACACGGAACACACGGCTGTGGACTCACATTTTCTACAATAAATGTACACTGGTTGTAAAAAAAGAAAAAGGCCGTAAGTCACAGGCGCGCTTCGAGGAGAAGAACGATGCCAGGCCACAGCCACTTTCCACGTGTAATTGGGTTAGATACCACTCCCACCTTTCCTTTTTTTTTCTTCTTCTTTTACCCGCGAGATTTCCCATTATTCCTACGTCGAGCGGCGATCCTAGCCAGTCGACCAACCGATCGATTCCTCCGCAACGATCCCTCGTTTGTAACCGGAAGACCGGGAAAGGTACCGAGAGGAAAAAATCTCTCTCTCTCTCTTGCTCCGAGTGGGTTCGTCTGAGGCCACGTTGACTCCTCGCTAATAGGCAATCTCTCTTTCTCCCTTCTGTTCCTCATTTCGAGTCGCCTTTTTTCTTAATCAGGTAGACACAGCCATTATCCTCGCTTCCTTTTCTACGTGGATCATCGTTGCCAGGACGACGAAACATGATGTACCACATAGAACAACCTTGGAACTCTTTTCAAAATTCTTGTCTTCCATCATCATCATCATCATCATCATTATCGTCATCTACGTTGTTGTCATCTTGGTTGGATATACACTACCGTTCATAAGCGTTCGAACGCCTTTGTAATTTGAAAAAATAGGATATTCAAACCGGTAAATCAAGTATTTATTAAACCAGACTGTTTTAAATAGTTTTTTTTTTATGATCGAGACTAATGTACAATGTCCCATATTTTATAAAGTGCATGTTAATTTTTGTTCAAATGGCCTTTTGCTTTAACCACTTAACTCATTAAATAAAAATTAAATCTGTGCAGTTTATAATGAAAAATTAGCGAATGTTAGAAATAGCTACACTATTTTCCTGTACGTATAATTAAAGAATTAGCAATTATTAATATACGAACTATTGGCATTCTAAGTATTTTAATGACGAGTTAATTCGTAGACTGCGGATTTCTATGCTTTTATAGAAAATACAAATTCGTAAAATTTCACAGAACGCACACAATATAAAAACGAAAAAATATATGAAATAACAAAATTACAGGGCTTTTTAAACCTACTAAATGAAATAATTTTCTGACGAAGTCCCACGTCTTTTACTATATTTTCGAAAATATGAATTTGCATGAAAATTCCTAGTCTAATTACGAGCGATATCGTATATTTCCGTTTTTTTTTCGTTGTTTTTAATCGAGAAACGGATAAAAATCTAATTAAAGTAGTTTAATAACTACAGAGGGGAGGATGGGTACGCGATGAAACGTCTGTCGCGCGAACGATCTGGATCCAAGTGGAAGGGTGTGCCATACCGGCCGAACGAGAAAAGCAAAGAAACGATGCTCGTGAGGCGTGAACGCAATTAACGCGATAGTTTCTTCTGTTCAAGCCAGGACGTAATTGCTGGACGTCTTACGTTCGGTTTTCCATCAGGCCGGATCGCGCGATAGCTTTTACGTTCAGCTTTCAATCCACTCGCTCCGCGAGAAAGCATCATTTACGGGGGAAAATGTGGACAGAAATGACTGGCGGTGGTAATTGAAAGAGAAAGATGCAACACAGGCATCAGGTTTGATTCTCATTGGCGAAGCTATTCCGATATGAAATCCATAAATGACCAATGGAAACCTGTGTAAAACTTTTCCTTTCAAACCTTCGCCTGGCAAATACAGGATCCATTGTATTTCAATTCTTTTCCATTTTTCCTTTTTCCGAGATATTCGAGGGTTTGCATTTAAGTTAATGAAAAAATTTCAACGAAATGAGTTATAAATTTCAATATATTAGGTGTAGAAATTGTTTCCAATTTTTTGGTACAATTAAAGTTTAATTAAAGAAAAAATGAAAACAGATCATAGAAATAATTTCCATTATTCTTATTGCCCTTTTGTCATTTTTTTATATAATGCAACAAATGTATCATTTCCTTATGTTTTTATTTATCATACTTGTACCACTATCTGATGTTAATATGAAATTATTCATTATACTCCCATACGATAAAACAATGACTGTAAGAGTATTTAATTAGGCTATTTAAAATGGACTTACACCATTTTCATAATCAATAATTGAACAAAGTAATTTATCAACGAATTTTCAATCGCTCAAAGCACATGGATATTTTAAAATATCAAATGTGAATTGTTCGAATTATATATAAATTTTGATTTCTCAATTTTTGCCAAAAAATGGACTTACACCACTTTTAAAATAAACATAATCCACGTGAAACTCGTGAAATTCATGGGATATATCTCGAGGTAACGGCTGAGGTATGCGTAGAATTTGTACGCTAGCCCCGCTAAATACTTTAGAAAAAAATTCGCCAAACGCCCACGCGATTACCGAAGACGAAGGCGAGAGATTCACGAGTAGGAGGAGGCAACAACAAGTTGAACATTTTTTAATAAGAGGATGCAACTAAACGAGACGCGACGTAGTTGCTTTTGTTTTTGGAGGTCAGAACGAGAGGAGAGTGTTGAGCAGCACTAATTGACCTCAGGGGCCCGACTGACCCGGCGTGCGTCCGAGCTGACAGCCCGGACCAGCCGACGATTAAACTTCCCGTTAATATTGCTCGCTCGTTCTCTCTCTCTCTTTCTCTCTTCTTTTCACTATGCCTCCTCTCCCGTACACGTACAGTTACTCGAAAAAAATATTCGGATACAGTATACCCTTGGCTTTCTAATACACTTATTTCGGGTTAATTGTGAAAAAAAGGATTTTGTTAACGTTTCTTCGTTATGAACATTATTGTGTTAGTTTAATGCACTTTCCTGTACCAATTACTATGTTACAGAAATGTTTAAGAGAAGTTAGTATTTTAAATATTCATATTATTCGTGTTCAGAATATCTGAAAAGAAAAATATGCAATTTTCGAAGAGAGGGAAAAGACAATTACTTAATTGTAGGATTGGAAGTATATGAAGTATCATATAAAGTATGGTAGTTCGAATTATGACACTTATACCGTTTGCAAATCGATGTATTAGAAGATACTACAAGTGGTAAAAATGAAAATTGAAAATCTTTCATTCGTGACACTTTTCTTAATGATCAGATGTTTTAAATATCACGAATATTTCTCCTGCGTCGATTTTAAACCTTGACTGAGTTCAAATTTCAAACAGAAATAAAATATCTCCAGTTTGCAATTCAAAATTAGTGAAAATAATAACAAATGACGTGTCTTATATTTAATACATAAATTATTGTGTATTAAGTATTGATTAAGCAATGACGAGTTAAATCGTCTTTCCCAGTTAAAAGATTAAACATCGAATTTTTATAAATCTACATGAAGAAATATCTCGTGAAATTGTTTGAAGTTTAGATTTATAGATGCAGCAAAAATATTGATAGTAGAAATAACAGTAAAGAAAAATGATCGTACGAGACATTAGCTAGAATAGCTATTGAAATATTGAAGTTATCCCGTTCAGGGATCGAAGGGTTAATTAGTGTCTGAATATTTCTTAGAGTAACTGTACATAAACGACGTCCCTTTCTCTGTTATACTCGTTTCCCTTGCACACGCTCGTCCTTATACGCTTATCGTATTCGTCCATCCGATTCTCTCCTTTTCTTCCTTGATTTCTTCCTTCCATGTTTCACGAGTTTCTTTTCCTTCCTAACCTCACCCACCAACAACACTTTTCAGGCTTGACCGTCTATGAATATTTATGCTGGCGGTAATCTAGGGCCGGAGCAACTGCAACGCGTATTGCCGAAAGTTGCAAGCCTGGGGTGGATTGAACCACCCTATTTTCCCTTGGGTATCTTACTAGCGCCGCGTTCGATGCGATGCATCACGCGATTGCGTCATTGAAATGACGCCAGAGGAGTGGATTACGAGAGAGTTGTTCGATGTACGAATTTGTGGAAGCTTGTTAGTAGCATTTACGGGAAGAATGGATTTTTGAAATCGTAAACATCATCTTGATTAACCACTTTAATTATTATCCCAATTTAAAAGTATAAAACTACGCAAAAATCTCCAGAAAAGTGTTAGAAATTTAACCGTTTCGCTACGACAGATTTTAAAACGTAACATACGTAGCAAAATTTGCCAAATTGTTTTGAAATGTACAAAAATTTAAAATTTTCAAATTCGTAAAAATTTAAAATTTCTTTCGTTTGTTTTTATTTGTTTATTGTTATATCGCTACGTTACACTGTTGTACCACTACATTATTAGCAACAAATTCTCCTGCTTCCTCAAACGAAGCGTAAAAGTGCAATGACTCGTAATTGTTCTTCTAACGAATGGAAAATAAAAATCGAATTACAGAGGATTAATTTAATTAAGAAGAACACGAAGGAACTTCCAAAGCGTTAATAAGCGCCAGTAGAAAATGAAAGTGTTAAGAAACTTCTAACGAACTTCTTATTCCGAGTATCAGAGATTCGATACCAGTGAAAATTGTTAAATGATTCCAAACATCTCGAAAAATATCTCACTTCCGTGGTCATAACACACACCTACTATCTCAATAATCTCCAACCGAATTCTTTCCTTTGTTACGTATTAACCTCCTACTAATTAAAACCGAACAATTCTCTAAATTATATTCCAACCAAGCTATAACTGTCCGAAAGTTTCTCCACGTATAAAGGCTGCACGTGGAGTGTTCAGAACGCCCCGTTCAACGTTCCGCGTAAAAAAGCGCGCGCCTCTTCCGGTCCCATTAGCGGAGCCAGGTTCCCCGGAATCGGTTGACCATTTTCGGGCCACCGAAACTTCACGGTTCGTAGGCTTGTAACAACGCCATCTTCGAACACTATTTTCTGTCAAGTTGAACCGGAAGCCAACGTTAGCATGATCGAACAAGAATGGTTCTTGGTATGGAGAGGAGGACGATGGTGATTTCGTGGTGAAAAATTTTCATATGGCCATTTCCGGATCTGCTGTCCAAAGTACCTCGACGAACGAACGAATGAGCAAGCACGAGCAACGACGAGCAACAGAAGAGGGGAGCCCCTGTCATTATTTCCCACAGCCGCCGTATGTTTCTACGGTTCCGCTAGGCTAATCCCCAAGACTCGACGAGAAGAACGTTAGAGGGAACGAGGGAGGTGAAGAACACAAGGGAGAGAAAGAAGCCACTGTGAGAGGAAGGAAGGATTCCTCGAGGGGCCCCGCGTACAACCTGTCGTGTCCGCCTTGACAAAACAGCGAAATTGCCTTGGGGGATAACGGCGGCGGCAGCCACGGTCAAGAAGAGCAAATTCTTCTTTATCAAATGGAGGAAAGAAATTGCCGGACGGAAAGCAGCAGTTTTATGAAAGCGCTGATAGCCCTTTCTCACGGGTTGCCTCTGTCCATTTGTGTCGAACACGAAATACGTTTCGACCGTAGGGCGAGCTGTCGAATTTCTTTCTGCCGTTCTACCCGTGCTTTTTACACGGAGATATAGCGACAGTGACACGTACGGTGAATTAAGCACAGGTTCGTTTTGTGAAAACTTTTACAGTGAAATATGAAGAAGAGAATTTTTATAAATACTTTGCAATTGTTCATAGCAGTTTTATAAAATCTTAAGATATACAACTTAATAAAATCTTTGCGTTTTTACTCGTGTTCGTAGCAAAGTACGAAGAGTAAAATTAAAACGAAATTAACACCTGGTATTGGATTTTTCAACAGCTTGCAGGAATTTTTCAAATGCATGTAAAAACGAATATTCTTGATGCAGTTTAGTAGAATCCGTGTGATCGTTTTTACTCGCGAAGAATCGTAGAAAAGCGAGTGCAAGAGTTAATTGATAGGAGGTAAATTAGTGGCCAAGGGGCATAAATATATATCGAGATTAGAATCGTTCGTGTAATCAAAGTCACGTGTAAAGGAATATTGAAAGTCACAGTCAAGTCGAGAACGTTGCAACACGGTGCACAACTTGTAAAACCTACTTCGAAACTTCCAATCCAGTTTGACGACAGAAAAATGATCAACTTTTTAAGATTCCCCGAGAACCTTGCAGCAATTAGACCGGCCATTGTTTCACGGTGCACATGAACAAAACATAACATGAAATACAAATCCTTCTAAATCATTCGACATCGCGTTGTTGCAAAGCTTTAGGTGCGAGTATTCCATTGTTTTCGGGGCGGGAACCGTTGTTTTTCGCCGTTCTACGGCCATTTTCTCTTTGCGTACGCTCGTAAGATGTGAATTATGCAGGTGAGGCCAGATATGAATATTAGGTTCGTAAGTTCGTGGCCGACATACCGTTCTGTAGCAACGGCATCCTGCCTTTGTAAATGTTTTCCTACTTAATCTCCTATTACACTAAAATAACACTTGCAGCTATCGTCTAATTCGAAGGAAAATTATTTCGAAAAACGACTAAAAATTAAACGAAAAATCTGAATTCCATTCATTTAAGTATAACGAAGAAAACTCTGAAGTCAGTCAGAAGTGTGTCACACTTTCTTACGAGTGACGTTCGATAAAAAGGGAGGAAATCGATCCATTATTTACGCTACATCTACACCCCCGTTTATAAGTCATGGGACACCTTAGCGCTTTACGATAAATCAAGTTTCGATGAAAGATTAATTTTTTGAATTTTGATATGAATCAAAGACAAGTTAACTCATTCGTAGTTAACAGATTAAATTTAAAGTTCAAATTAGAACAAGGGTGTACGTATTCTCATGGAAAATACAAAGAAGACACTACGAAATTGTTGAAATTTTTATATTCGTATAAATTAACGACGTGAGGACTGCTTTATTTTGATGATGTTGGATGATGGTGGATTTCGATGCTTTTAACACTGATATATTTAACAAATACTGGTTGATGTGTGTTTTCGATCTCTGATCGTTCTCTCGTCGATTTCTGCTTGTAGTATTTGTGTTCGCTGTTGTATGAACTTTTAAAAACAATTTAAAAAATGTACCAGCTACGATCTTACCAGCTAAGATCGAAGTATTCCATCTTATCGATGGATTCCAACAAAAACAACTATAACAAAGTCAACGAGCGACGAGTTAACGAAACAACTATAATTATCCTGCATTGTCCACAAATGTTTGATTTCGATTGTCAAAACAAAAAAGTAGAAAAAGGGAAAAAGGGTTCTCCGGATCGGTGTCACTCGCGTGTAAGTTTCCAACGACGTTGGCCAGGTCGTCGTTTAGTTCTGTACTAGTGTGGGTGTATCGACCTAGTACGAGCATGAGTTAATAATAACGAGGAATCTGGGCCCTCGTTTCGCTGTCGTTGCTCACGTCGCCGTAGAAGGGGTTAGTAATGAAAGAAAGTTCTAATCGTCAGCAGGCGCGCCTATCGATCCTCGTCATCATCGTGTTGCTCGTTGCTGGTGTTTTCTACGCTGTTGCTATTTCTAGTGGTGGTAGTAATGGTGGTGGCGGTGGTGGTTGTGCAAGGAAAAGTTTGCCATTTAAATCGTTGGATAACTCGCCTCTGTAAAGGCGCTGTACACCTTGCTTACAGTCGAGCCTCGCTCGTTGCAATGCAATCTGAATCGAAACACAAGGGCTAGAACCGTCGACGTCATCCTCAATCGTTGACATCATCGATTCCGAGTGGCTCTATAGTTGTTATCAGTTTCGTGAAAGACACGTAGCATCCTGGACGAGGGAACTTTTACGACGTTCCGATGAACTTCGTATGACGTTGATCACCGTTACGATTCTAACGTATCAACGAGTCCTTTCTATACTTGTCTGTCTACATTGATATAGTAGATTATGTTCGTAGAGTGAACGTAGCTAGTTCTTTGATAGAACGATTGTAGAGACAATCGTTCGTTCTACTGGAAAAGCGTTTCATGCTTTTTCTTCCATTTTCCATCTTCTTGCTTGCTTTCGTTTAACTTCCTTTTCTTTTTCTATAATATATACCCAGTAAGTCCTACGAGAGTACACGACACCGGAAAATTATTTGAAATTAAACGTTCCCGCGGCCGGGATGCTTTTTGCACGCGACCATTACCGGGTGGTTCGTGTTGTAACGACGAAATTAACGATCCGTGAAACCGATGCCGCGTTAGCCACTATCCCAATGGGCTTACGGACCTCGAGTAAACGTGGCATTACAGATTTTTACGTTTTCCCTCCATGTTGGTCGTGTTTGTCGTTCAACTTCATTGTCGAACGATCATTAATGAAACAACGATCTTTCGATGCTTGGCTATATTCCGCGAGGTTGTAATTGAATCTGCATGCGCGTTATGTAGGAATTTATAGGAACACTTTTATAGATGGTGTTTCTCTTATACAGGCTGATTCATATACACGTGATACACTTTACCACGTAGAGAATTGAATAAACTTTGTTCAAAATATCTGAGATGAAAATTTGAAGACACACGGTAGTGGAAAATTTGTTGAATGTTTATCGTCTCATTTTATTTGTTTACTATTATATTATTACATTGTTGTACTATCATATTGTTACCAGTCAATTTTTTAATAATGACAATTGATACCTGCTTACCAATATTTCTAAAAAATCTGAAATTCCAATCAATCGTAACGTTTCTTCTAATAAACGAAGAAAAATCGTTACATCGAGGGTTAAGAGGATGATTACCGTGTAATTTACAAGTATTTCGACTACCGAGGTTCGTGTACAAATTAGGACTACGTGTTCCAGCGTTACCGCGCTGGTTAATACGTATACCTCTGAAGAGGTAACACGATAGCAGCACCGCGGCCCGATTTACAAAGAGGATCGATCGACAAAGGGCATCTGATAGGCTCCACCGGGATCTTGCATTGAATGGATCGCGGTCGGTTCGTGGTATGGTTTACGCGCTCCCAAACGCGAGTGGTATGATACCGGGGTGTAAGGCTGTGAATCATTAAGCCTGACTCGCACTTGACGATTTGACGATTAATCGCTCGCTAAAAAATGAGATACTGAACATTTTTTATATAGAAACTTACAGAAAGTGAAAGTGAAAATTCTTCCAAAATTTATTCACACAGTTACACTTAAATACGACATTTCAACAGAATTATTATTTATTAAAAAGTAATACTAGAATTATTTCCATTACTTTTCACATTCGTCTGTTAATTCTCACGCTTCCAAGCATAATCAACGATATATCGTTGTTCAGTACTAAAAGGATCAACACTTTCCAACAAAACGTTTAACCGAATACCGTACATAATTTCCAAAAATCTGTAACTTCTCGTATTTGTAGGTATATGAATATAAGTATTACTTCTCAACATGATGCTTATAAAAATTAAAAAAAATTTAAATATCACAAATGCCCATTGAAAAAATATTCCTTTTGTAGAAAATGAATATGATGAATTGAATTTTAAAGTGAAGTAGCTGAAGATTTTGAAAGTATGTAGGGATACGGTCTTCGGTCGCGAAAATTGTTAATATTTGTCCATGATTCAAGGATGATCTTCGAACAGTGTGAGAAGGGCTTAACGCGTAGGGGCCCCGATCCTACGGTTTTGGAGGAAGAGTACAAAACGCAAAGGGCTTGGAGCAAAGACGAGACGGTGGGCGGGGCGCTTCTCCGGCTCCAAGGCGATCCACTCCGACCTCTACCTTCTTACTTAGAGAGATAGTAGGCGCGCATCAACGCGTTACATCTTTCATGAAACAGCAAATGAGAGTTAGAGATTGCATAAAAAGTGCGCGTGGTGTGCGTGCGCAACACGCGTGCTACGGTTCTTCGGCCGCGTGCTGGGGCAACTTGGATGGATTCACGTGAACAACGCAACAAACGGCAGCTGGTTGAGATACCATCAAGCTTATGGTAGCGAAGCTGCTTGATTCTGACAGCGCATTAAAATCACTCTTTTTTTCGGAACTTCGTCCAGTTTGTAATAACCTTAGCCAGAAAACGAGTCGCGCGTGTATTGCGTACAACCTGTCAGACGGTACTGCTTGGTAGATGATAATTATGCCCAGAGGCTTTTTCTTCTTCAACGACACTTGTCCAATTCAACGCGAACGATGAGTTCCTGAGATGTCCTTCTTTCGGGTAATTGGTATTGATAGGTTCGACGATGATTGGAGAATTAGTTTCGAAGGATACGCGTTCGTTTGATCGTCTCGTTTCAGATGAAGAATGTATGCAAGGAAGAGAGAGTGATTCTTTGTTGGAATTATTAGATACTTCGAGATGTACCATTTGAAATTTGTACATTTTACTGTCGAACGTTCGATTTCAAATCCTTCAGAAGGACTAGATTCTGAACATCTACTAAATTTATATAAATTGTATATTTATGCTACGATAGCATGTTTCAATGAAAATCAATTTTACTGAAGATGTAGTTATCATAGAGGAAATAGAGTGCATAATATATGCAATTCTTAGCCAGGAAATGATGTAAAAATATTTAAATTGTTTTTACGTCTGTATATTCTTCATGGTTTGAAACAACCAGTTGCCACAGACTTGCAATAAGTTCTTCTTCCTGAATTTCTTATTAATTTGTCTTCAACATTCTTTATATTAATTTCTCCTGCAATTTCTGATGCATACATTCGTCTATTACGTTTGCTCAGGGTTTCGATGTACGATCTTCTGCATTGAAGAGAAATTCTTTGTACCAAAGTGCTTCCTTGAAGTATCGTGCATAATTTCGAAATTTTATCTAACGGAATAGCCTTTGCCAATCTAAACGATAATAGCAGCACGTTTTCCTCTCGTTAACTCATTTCCAGAAGTCACGGTTGTAATCACCAGTACTGTTAAATTTAACCTGTTAACCTGGGAAGGCGAGTTATCTCGTCACTGTTTCACTAACACTTAAAACACAACAGTTTATTTATCAAAGCGTTGTCCAATCTTAATTGCACCGTTACATCTGTATTAAGCATAAGATACATCACATTTCTCCGTTTCAAAGTCGATTACTTTCGTCAATTTTTTCAAACGACGATATTCAAAGTTTTTCATGGAAATTCGTGACAAAAAAGAATTTACTGCGACCACTGACTGTGTCTGTGAACTTTTGAAAATTCAGAGTACACTTGTACCATTCCTTTTTCAAAGCAGATATCGTTTACGATCGTTGGGATCGCGAAGGGTAAAAGCAGAAATTCGAAGGGAGTCGTTGCAAAAGATCGTCACGGAGTGTTGCACGTCGTCCTGTAAGAAGAAGACGTCGCCGAATCGATCGATCGGCGATCGATGCCGATTGAGACGTTCCTGAAGGGGTGCAGTCGATGCCGCCGCCTCGTCCTTTTTATTCTTCCGCAGCTTTGTGTGCAGAAACGGATTGACGAACGATGTGTCAGCGGTGACAACTGGCGCATGCGCAGCCTGAATACAAAATGAAGAGAGGACGGACGTTCGGTGTGTCCGTTCGGCTTCTGGAGAGGCGAATCTCGAGCCCACGTGTCTTTGCCTGTTCGATTTTTACAATGTACCGAATGAATAATCGATGCCGTGCCGGACGATGGCGAATTCATCGGCCGACACATTTGTCATCACCCTCGGAATCTAGCGACACGTTCTTCGTGTCCTCTTCGAAGAACCGTGTTCTCTTTCGATGAGATTAAAAGAAATGAAAGGACAGGTGAAACTATAGAATAATTTAGACGAAGAAATTAAAGCAAAGAGCGAAGATTAAACATTTTTGCCTCGACAAGAAGTATCTACGTAAATTCAATATTTTCCATGGAACACGATGATTATTAACTCATTTTCTATACTGTTTTGAAGGCGATTCGACGCTATGTTTTGGTTCAAGTCGATTAGATTACAAGAAGAAACTATGGAATAATTTAGACGAAGAAATTAAAGCAAAGAGCGAAGATTAAATATTTTTAACTCGACGAGAAGTGTCTACGTGGATTCGATATTTTCCATAAAGTCGGAAAAAGTTTATTTCGACACCTAATGTGTAAAGGATAAGCTGAAATAAAATTGCGAATATATCGCGGAGCGGCTGGAACGAAATTACAGAAACACTACATATGGCAAAGAATTAATAAGATAAGTTGTCAACCTGCGCAAAAAAAAGAACATTACAGTAAAAAAATGAATGAAGAGGTCACCGTGCAATGAAACTGATCGCTCGATCGCAGATGCTCCTTCTCCCTTTTATGATTCTACAGATACCACGTGTTTTTCTCGTTCAATTAACGTCGTTCAATTCCGGAAGCGAGGCGTGTTCCTTACGGTACAAACAAATCGAACGGTCAAGGGAACGAATTCACATAAACCGTATGGAACGTCGTATCGTCAGTTGCATTCGGCTTAATACGGTTTTCTTTTGCGATGTTCGTACGAAATGACAAAAAAAAAAGGAAAGAAAAAAAGAAACAGAGCCGCGTGCCTAGGCTGATAAATTGAATCGATATAGCTTGTCAATCAAGGTCGTGCCTCGCCTCGCGGAAATTCTCACTGTAAAAATAAAACGTCACGTAACCTGGATTACGCAACTATGCACCTGCCTCGCCAATGATCCGGTGAAGACAGCTGCGATCGTCGATGACTCTTATCGTGAAATATATCTGCCACCCCACGCGGAAGGATTAACCAATTTGGTGTCGATTTAATTTCCTTTAAACACGTTCGCAGTACGATCTCGTAAGAAAAAAAGATCCGCTCAATTCCGCGAAACAAGTGTTTTCTCGTTATTTCGAGAAAGAACTCGATCAACACTAATCATCGTGCATTATTCAAATACTGAATTACTCGAATAGTAATTCAAACTATTAATACGACAATCAATACAACGATAATCAAATATACAGGATGTCATCGAATTTCCGCTGAATGTTTGCGAAATAAATTCTTTTCGACTTTTCGGTATAATCAAAGATTTATTTCGAAAGAATGAAAACAGATCAGTTCGTCCAAATAATTTCCATTATAATAACCTTTTGCCATTGTTCTGCCAGTTTGCAAGTATCATTGCGAATATTTCGATATCAATAGCTGTACTGGACAGAATTTATTTCTACACCTAATACCTTACAGCGTAAGTGGTTAAGTGGTTAAACGAGAAAAATAAATTTTCCACGTAGATTCACCTGCTTGTGGCTTGTATCACCAGATCACTAACAACCTGTATATGATCAGAAGAATTCCTAGTACAAAGCACAGTGGTAACAAAGGAGTATCCGCACAAAAGTGTAGAAGGAGTAGGTGAAACACCTACGGAGGTCCGTACCTCCCCACGAAGCTGGTGCAGGGTTGTAAAACGAGGCTCAGCCTGGAGCAATGCCGCAACTATGCAGTACATAGGGTCGCCGTGGCGGCAATAGGAAGGAAAGGTGTACAAGGAGGAACGAGAAGCTTGTGGATCAAGAGGTGGGTGAAAAGGGGGAGGTAGAATGAAGAAGGACGGTAGACACGAAGGGGAGCCGCCATGAAACAAACGAATACCGAAAGGGCTGACCTGAAGGAGCGACATTGGTAGAGGAAATAGGATAGACTGTTTGGCTGTCGCAACACAGAGAAAGAAGGAGGTGGAGAAGGTGGACGACGACGACGAAGAAGAAGAAGAAGAAGGCAAGTTGGTAAGAAACCGAGAAAGCAAGAGCGCGGGGACACTGCCACTTCAAACGACCCGCGCATTCATCCTCCTTCCACTTCATCGTGGTGGTTGTCCGCGAGTGAGTAGAGTAGACTGGTTAGTGGAACAGAGATGAGGAAAAAAAAGGGTGGGGAAGAAGGACGAGGTGGAAGGGAGAGGCAGGACGACTACTCTGGATTCCTATAATTGTTCATTTTTGCAAATTCCCGAGTTTTTGCAACGGAGGACCACGGGAGTTCGGTAACCCCAAGCGATCCAACCGTTTCGTGAGCTGGGTCCTACGGTGTCACTTTAGAGCACCTCCGGAGTCGTTTCGTGACTGTCATCTTATGGTTTTTCGACTGTGTCGAAGATAGAAGGAGAGCGACCTTCTTGTTTTCCGTGTTGTTTCGACAATTGTGGATGTCGCGGGGGCATTTTGTGAGGTCTGTGAATGAGTTCTTTGGTTGTGAATGGTTAGGCAGGAATGTTGAGTTGTTACTCTGTGATTTTAACTTCATCTACGTTTCTGTTCTATTTGAATATCTTTTGTGTCCGTGAAGTAACTTAATGCGTAGACCGTTTGCCACCATTTTGCTGTTGTCGAATGTGTGATAAGAAATATTCGTGAAATACTCTTTATCTGTGTTTGAAGATCTGTTTCGGTGAAAAAGTTCAGTGAAAATTTAATTAATCATAATTTTATTAACATCTTACGAAGGTCTATGTATTGTGCAACATATAAAATATGCATACATGAGTATTTTTGTTGTTTAAAAAATATAAATCAGAATAATCTCCATTCTTCTGCATTTATAAGGTACCTAAGAAATTACTTACCTGAAAAACGTGACAGCTTTTAGTCCAGACTTTATAAAAAAAAGACACCGAATTAATTAAAAACTCTCATTTTCGTTGCACTATATTGTTGTACTACTACATTAATAGCAATTAATTTCGTTATAATTATTTATTTTTTCTTGTGTTATTAAAATATAAATTTGCCATCAACTATGATTTTTCTTCTCGTGAATAAGAAAATATCAGGTTGTAGAGGGTTCATTGTTGTTTTTATAGTTGTTTGTGAATGCATATACGAATTTATCGTCCACGAAGAATGGAGAACAATTTAGTTCCGAATTTGTCGCGAAGAATTCAGTAGAGTTTAAGGGATGAAAGCGGGGGAGCAAGCGTTTTTTCATCAGATTCGCGCGAAACGCATAATTCGATCGTTAGGGCGCCATTAAAACTTCCCCGGGAGGTTCCCACCGGACTCGACACGAACTTCTCTTCTTCACCTCCTTCTTCCACCTCGTTTGAAATCTCTTCCGAGAAGTCGTAGAACTCAGGTGATACTCGCAACTAGCCCGATACTCGCACGCTCGCGTGCGAATCGCGAGAGTTTTCGAACTGGGACGCCTCGTTACCGGATAGCAAAACTCGTGAGTACTTACTTGCGAGGGACTTGTCTTCTATTTCTCTGTCTTTCCCCCCTTGGTAAAGAATCGTCCGGTTTCGTGGAATTCGTTCGACGAGAGAGCGAAGGTTTGGGCATGTAACCGTCGTGAACGAAAGAAATCTCGATGGAAATTATAGTTTTCGCATCACGACATCCGGTGTACCTTTCCCGTTTTCTTCGAACTCTCTATGCGAACGTAAATTAACCGCGAAATGTTTTCACGAACTTCTCGTGCTTTTCAATCGAACTTCCGATTCGCTTAATTACCAGAATAATACACAATTTTCATTTGAACGCAATTCATATCTCCTATTAACTCAAAAATTTGGAATTGAAACAACCGCATGATAACGATAAATCAAAAGTTTCTAATTTAAATGTATAAAATACCTATCACGAAAATTTAAAATCGAAAGAAACGAAGTGATTTATGCCCAAGTCGCCCAAAACTTACAATTAGAGCATCAAAAATGTTAGAAACAGAGGAATTGTGTTCAAATTTGCAAACGTCGCTCGTGAAAAATCTGCATATCCGAGTTAATTAACAGATCTAATCCTCCCCTCGATAATTATAACACAGACCATCCGAAAAATAGCTCGTTTCGCTAAGAAACGAGAGGGAGCCAGTCCAGTTTGGATGTTCCCTGTTCCTCGAATTCTTAGATCCTCATTCTTTCCAGCGGATCGTGCGCGACTTTGTCAGAACCGAGAAAGGAGAGAAAGAGAGAAAAAGAGAGAGAAAGAGAGAAGGTCTCGGATTTACCGGCGAAATGTTGGATTTATTAGATCGAGATACGCGTGGGCGTTCCTGAACATGCCCCCCTGCCCACCCCCTCAGCCTTACCGTTAGCTACGTGCACGAGAGACTTCTCTGAAGCTCGCGATGCACGTAGCTAAAGCTAACCTAGACACGCTCGGTGTCTGAACAGAGATGGGAGTACGTGAAACACGCACACGCGTAGGTCGAGAGAGCGAAGGTGGACCATCAAGACGCCGTGCGCGGCTTGATGAAACTTTCAAACATCCTCCGGATGGTTTCTTGTTGTTGTTGCGCGTCGTTCTAGGAATCGAGAAAAAGAGAAAGAGAGGAAGAAGAACGTCGGTATCGTTGAATTCGATCGTCGGCGCCGAACGATGATTTATGACCGAGAAAGAGGGTGGTGTGATCGGCGCGAAGAAACGACGAAGAGAAGGAAGAAAACCTCGATGAAGGAAACAAAAAAGATCGAAGAACCAAAGGGAAAGTAATATGGAAGGAATCACGGTCGATAGTGTCGATTCATACTACTCGTGGGAAACACGAATCATCCCTTACGATTACAACGAGATACTTTTAACGAAAAATTCACCGATAAAAAGAACCTTAGTTAAGGTAACAGAAAAGTAGCAGAGAATTGCGTGTCGTTAACACACGAAGCGTTAACGAGATGCGTAATATCGATGCAGGAGAGGCGAAAGCGGAAGTGTATAGGCCTCTCTTTTTCTCTCTCCTTCTCTGGTCTATCGTCAAAGAGGCAAAGGGAAAGTCTAGCATGGCAGGGTAGCACGGTAGGAAGAGAACGGTTGAGACCTAACTACGACCTATCTAAGACCGATTCACCAACACAGAAAAGCGTTAAGGCTGCTAGAAGGAAGCCTTTTCCTTTACCTCCTGGCGGCAAGTAACGCCGTGTGCTGCAACTCGCCAGGTTATTTACAGCTTCTTGGCATGGAGGTGAGCTCTCGCGGAGCTCGGGCCACTGCCAGCAAGAAGGAAGTAAGGATGATTTATATCCGCTGCTACCAGTGCTGCTCCCAACCCGCGATAATACCAATCATTATCATCGCTTAATAACAGGCATTACTGCCAACATTGAAATAATGTGTGTGTACCCCAAGCTTGGCTGAGCCATGCCTGACCCATTCCTACACTTCTCTCTTTCTTCCTTCCTTCCTTCCTTTCTTTACATTTCCGTTCTTCCTTCTTCCTACCATCATCAACATTATGCTCTAACATCGCCACCTACTCTTTTCTTCTGTTTCTACTATACCTGTCAGATCTTGTGTATACGTGTGTATGTGTGTATGACGGTTCAAAGTGCAAACTATCAAGGTCTTGGATCATCGTTGATATCGCTTAGGATGGTATTGCCCTCCCCTCCCCCCCCCCTTTTACCATAAAGTTGGTCAGGTGCAAGAGCGTGCTCTCGCGCGCCACAAACGAAACGCATTGCGCCGCCGGTGATCTTCCTGAAAGATCTTCGAAGAAGGCGGGGAACGGGAGGTGGAGGCTTTCTTCGTTCCCTACTCGGTGAACAGGGATTCCTTGCACGAGGGAGGAAGGAAGAGGGCGCGCGCTTCTGCCGGTCGAAACCCCTCGAGCCTGTTTTGCGCGAATTCTTCTCGACTCTGCCGTGGTTCTCTACCCGAGGGACCGCAGTTTGTTCAGTTCTCTTCGTCGAGGTATTTTTAGTTTCCACGTCGTAATAATTTCTTGGAAAGTCGAACACTCGTTCGAACTCCTTTGTTCGATTCTCTTGAACCTTGACGGGTAGAGAGAAAGAGAAGGAGAGAGATATGAGGGTGAACGTTATGGTGTTTGAAGTTGTTACACGTTGAATTGAATATTATAGGATAATTCAGAGAGAAAGGTTAACGAACAGAGAGTGAATCTGTGCAGGTCGTTTAATTAAGCAGAAGGCATGGTTATGTATCGTTCTGTGAACTACAGCTCCTTCGTGATTATACTCATTAACCTTCAATTGGCACAGTGAAATGCCGGTTACGTAACTCGGTGGGGTAGTGTCAATGTGATAAAAGAAGTAGGTTAAACGTACGCTTTATCTACGCAGGCTATACCATTGTGCCAGCGTTAGTCTTTATAGTTCGAACTCTCCACCGAATTTTCCACTGCGAAGAAACTTCATTCTTAACAATTCAATTATCCAGCATATAAAATATGCATATTAATGCATAAGAAATTCCACGTTCTATCGTAGAACGTCAAGAATAACCGAGAAAAAAATAAGGAACAATTGTAAGGCTTAAAATGACCATTCGTCACGTGGAATCTAGAAATTTGAACTTTTGAGTATTAAAACACTACTGATTTACACGCACACGATACCCACATTATCAAATTTTATTGGTTGATTCAACAAAACCGGTTGTATATTTAATATAGATATTGAAAAAACGAATTCGAATATTGCTACCTTCCGCCATCTTGTCGTAGGAACAATTGACTCTATCAGCTGCGTCATTACTCCTGCGTGAGCCAAATCTCTTTACATTTTCTCTCGAACGTACAATTTTTCTGATCCCAACGCGAGATTAAGTTAATTCACGTTCATCCGAGTGATCACGCGGGCTCTGTATTAATCATCCAGAGAAAATAGTGCAAAGAACAGCGCGTTCTTTCCAACTTCGAGCCAAGTCGTCAATTAATCCTCCATTGCTCTCGTAATATTCAACGCGAACGTATCGCAAACGTGGAACAATTATTACAATTTCGCCGTGAATCGTAGGTTTTATAGCTTCGTTTAGATATTTTTTTTAAGAAACCAGTCTTCGTTGAGTACAGCAAGAGATAGAGAGAGGAAAAAAGAAAATGGAGATTCTTTAGAGACGCGTACGTCCATTCTCTGAGAAATCATCGTGCTCACGCGACGCGAGATATACACCAGGTGAAAGAAAAGAAAAAAGACAGGTAAAAGAAGGACGCTTCTTCCCCGTGGCGCCCCCTTGATCCTTCATCGACACGGTGGCGCTGGTTTTCGCGTGGTGGACGCGAGGAATCGTGGCGGGCCGGTGTTTCTGCAAACATCGAACTCGTCTGCTGGTAATTATTGGTATTTGAAGCACTGTGGGAGGTCCCGCGAGGCACGCCAGGCTCTTTCGATCCACGTACATGCACACGCCGCTGCGTGAAAATAATTATCGGCCGTCTCTGCTTCTTCATGAAGCGAGTCAGCCTGAAGAGAGAAAGAGGGGAGACACCTTGGCAGCCATCGATAAAGGAAAGACGAGTTTCCGTCGTTCTTTTACGTTCCTTTTCCTTTCTCCCGATTGGAAAAGTGCGAAATATCTGCTCGTTTTCCTGTTTTTCTTTTTTCTTCTGTTTTACATATCCTCTCTATGCTTTATTCTCAGAGCCTCGGAAGCTTGGGAACGTTAGAATTTTTTTTACAGTAAACTAACTGGTCTATTGGACTGCTTGGTATTTTCATTTATTAAATCATAATGTTATAGAAATATGTATGATACAATTTTAAAGCTTTTTACAATATCTTATGAATGAAACGTGTTTAAAATTTTGTATGAAAAATGGGACGTTGTCAACTATTAAAGCTTCCAAAGTTCTCTAGATTACATCTCGTCAACGAGACCAATGATCGGTAGATAAAAAATGTGAAAATTCAGTGACATTAAAATTAGTTTAGTAGCATCAAGAAACACATACAACAATATTTCCTTTGATAAAACTAAAGACATTACCTGACGCAAGGTAGTACATTTAAAAGATTAAGAATATATGTCATGGCTGTTGAGTCTAAACGTAGTTCCATTTTATATTCATAATACACGTTGTATATCTCGTATACTCATTGATATATATATAAAAAAAAAGAGGAACAACATACTTTATATTCAAATTAAAGAGTATCTCTTTAAAGCAAGAGGTTTGAAACAAACGAAATCATCTAATTCCACAAAACTTCGATGCATCAAATTGAAACATAGTAATGTGGAATTCCACCATCCCTAATTGATTGAAAACACCAATTAGAATACAAGACGACGTCGAATTGAATGTCGAATACGAAACGACCACCGTCACGAACCCCAAAAGACCTTTCTACCATTTCAAGGAACCGCAGAATCGAACAATTCGCATACAAAACTTTATCTGTCTCATCAATAAAATTATTCTCAAGAATTATCCGTTCGTGTTGATATTGCGTTACAGTTGTAAAAACCGAGCGAGTTGCGGTCGCGAGATTTGATAGAACCGTGAAACAACGGAGAGAAAAGAGATTAGTAATAGTCGGTGGTTAAACGGATGTTTAAGAGAAGGAAAAAAAGGCGAGCAAGATTTGCAATGGACGCACGTTGAATCGCGAAACGATGGAATTCACCAGAATTTTTCCCTTACTCGCCCCATTGAACACTATTAATTGCCTTCCGTATTTTTCATCGTTGGCCGAACCGTTCGCGACATAATTACGTCAGGCGTGTATGACACGCGTGAAATAGCAGCAGGCGAAACAGTGCCGCGAGTTTCGTTAGCTTAGGCAGAAAAACTAGTATTACTGGATTCACTTTTTTATCGAAAGGGGAGAACGGTTAAGCGGGTTTCCCTGGAGTGCAGAGAAGAAGAAAAAAAAGAACGAATAAAAAGAAGAAAAGAAACATATACTCCGCTTGCGATTAAAAGGCGTTAAATATTAACCCTATGAGACCTAAACTGTTGAAAGGTCTAATTTAATTCCAATAAAAAGGAAGAATTAACGAGATATATATCTTTTGTTTGTAATCGTTAGATAATAACGATCATTATCTCCTGACACAAAGATTATGATTATTAGTCGTTTATATAATTTATTATACGAAACAGATTGAACTTTACAACTTTGTGAATATTATTTCGATCGTACTTTAAGATTTCAAGAGTTAACTAGGACGTTGAAATATGATTGGTATAAATAATGTGTGTGTGATTTGTCGTACGAGATGGAAAAACGGGGAAGATATTAGGAAAATATGATTTTACGAGTGAATTCTTTTTTCGTACGAGGTCGATATTGTGTCAAGGTTGACAAAATATACGCGGTGCGGCGCATGCAAGAAAGAAAACTCACAGGCTGAGGCAATATTTATGTGGAACTCGTTGATCGAGTAAAAACCGTCAGGAGTATCTGGGTGAAGGAAAGTACACAACGAACCACGAAGACGTATGATTATAGCGACAACGCAGCCCATTAGACAACGGAAACATCAATCCTGCGGCGCGTTGCATCGTGTACGACGACTTTCGTCGAATCCAAGGGAAAGTTTAAACCGTGTCGTTGCCATCGACGATGCTGTCGCCGGACATCGTACAATAAAACAGCCACGACTGGTCGAATAAAAGGATGTGCACACGTGTAGTAGTTTTACTACTCTCGTTTGTGCCGTACAATGTTCGAGTCAAGTTTCTTTTATCCTGTGTAATTCAAGGTTCTGAATATTACCGTATAAATTCTTTTTTTTTTTTGCCTTTTTAAATTAAATTTGAATATTTTCGCGAAAAGTGTAGGCTAAGGGATGAAACACAAAATGTGAAGCTATATAAATAAATTATAACTTATAAATTGACTAAAAGAAATTTTTGATAGGGTTGAGAGCTGAATATTATATAGACATTCTTTCTATCGTTTCTGCTATGTTTTTAAATTAAATTTGCATATTTTTGCGAAAAGTGTAAGCTATATAAAACGCGGAGTTACATAAATATAGAGGAAAGAAAGATTCTAACAGAAAGTAAAAATTGCACCCCTTCTAATCATCATAAATCATTATCGTGATCACATGAATCACCAATTTTGTCGTAATTAATTTCCAAATTCACAAAATTTTGCATCACTATCCTTGTTACACCATCTCGTCAATTTTCACCATAATTCACCTAACTTCTAAAATTAATCTAGCGAATTTCTACGATATTCTTCGAACACAGAATACTCATTATACTATTTACATAGTTTCAAAGTCTCGAATCACTGAAAATCTCATTGCCAGATCAGGAAACAAGGGTACAAGAAATTCAGCCTCTTCGAGCACACTTATTTATCACACTCCATTAAACAAACCGAGGGTTAAACATATTGCACCATAAGGGTGATACTTTTCGTCCCGCAACGTTAGCCGGCTACTTTCAAAAATAAAGCTAAACTAAGCAGGTTAACGAGCTCGGTACCGGAATAAAATTGAATTAAACAATGTCGTGCACGATTCACGTGAATCGGTAGAGTCGAAAGATGTACGAAAATACACAAGGGCGCGCGTGTGGGCGCGCACGAAACGTCCGCGGAATAATAAGTCGTGCCATGCCGCGGATCGCGTGCTTACCTGTAAAACTTTCCCATTTGTAGCCGTTGGTCGACAGATACAAGCCGATAGAGGGACACATCGTTCTCGAAACCTTTATATTAGTTTTATTTGCTGGTACGTCGATGAAATAAAAAAGAAAAATAACCGCGAAGAGGCTGACGAACACCCTGATCACATCACGCCTGTTCTACTGTACCTTGATAACCGGACACATCCCTATATCTTGACACGCACGACGAAACCGGCCAACACGTCGATGAGATAATAGTACGATAAGCTGGTTCAATGCCGGTTACTTGACTAGAGAATTGGAAGGAGCTAAAGGTAGGAGAAAGGGGCACGACAGAGATAGCAAGAAAGCTGGTTAGAGTGAAAGAAGGTAAAAGGTACGAGCCGGTTAATCGGCCTCCTTCCAGCTACGATCGAAGGCTATTTTGTATCGAGTACGCTTCGATACGGTTTTTAGGTGATTCGGTCGTTTTCTGATGGTCGATCGCTGGAATAATAGCCCAGCTTCGATTTTACTCCGATTCATTAGGGGCTTGAGAGGGAAAAGGGAGATACTGTGTCACTAAATGATTTATATTTGGAAACTCCCAGTAATGTACGATAAATAGAAAATTTCCTTCTTTTATTTCAATATTTTTTTAATAAGGCACATATTTAGTTCGAATAGTTCAAAGAAATATTCTTAGATTTTTAAGAGATTCGGCTATTTTGTTTATAGTCTAATTTCAATTTTACTATTAATTTAGTAACTTTGAACGACGTATGATAGACAGAAAATTTCCTCTCTTATTTTAGAAAGAGAAACTAATATTTTTTAATATAGAAATTTTTTATTTGAATAGTTCGAGAAAAATGTTCACGGATTTTTAGGAGATCCGGTAATTTTCTCGCTCACCCCTAAAATAGTAGTTCATCTTCAACTTTAATACCATTTTATAAATTTCTAATAACATATGTATGAAAGATAGAAAATTTTCCGTTCTGCCATTCTTTTCTATCCCATTCTTAGAACAACACTCCAACTTCGATTTTACCACCCTTTGTCAAAGTTTGAAGATGGAAAGATACCGTGTCACTAAATAATTCACATTTAGAAGCTCCAAGTGACATAACATGATAGATGGAATAACTTTTCTTTCATACTAAAAAGAGAAACTCCGTCGTAGTTCGATTAATTTTTCGACAGAGAAATTCATGGACGGAATAGTTGAAAAAAGAGAAAAGAAAAAAAAATATTCACAAATTTTCCCAAGCTCTTTCTTCCCAGGACGAGCGGGTAAATATTAATTACTATTACCATGCAGACCGCCTAACACCGCGAACACAATGCGGCCTGACATTCGCGTCGAAGTTGGCGCACCACTTTCACGCGGCCGTCGCCTAACGTTGGGGCTGAACGAGCAGCGTTCGCCTAATGATTCATACGCGAGTCCGTCCAGCAGAATCATCAATTATATTCGAGCCATTGTTCCGCGACTAGAGACCGGGCCCCCATTATCTAATACATCTAACCTACAAAACTTACAACGACGTCGTGCCACAGAACTCGAGTTCCAACGTCGAATTCATCGTCGAATCTGATAATAAAGATTAGACAAAGACAAAGAAATCCACCGAGCTGTATAACACAACAATTTTACGAATCGAATGAAAAATTCACGGGCAAAGTTCGATTAAGTTCAATCATACGCGACAATGATACTTTTTCATGAAATTTTCACGATTCATTCGCGTGATATATAGTACACAGTGTCATTAATTAGTCAATTCATTGTTTCACGGCGAGAAACTCAGTCTGTTATCTCCGGTTGATCTATAACGATAAGTACGAAGGAAAAGGCTCGGCGAAGTAGCACCGGAGGCATGTGTACGCCAGGCGACGCCAGTGATAGGCAGATAAATGGACGCAGATAAACGAGCGGAAAGCGAGGGAAAGGTGGAGATACGGGGCGGAGAGACACATGTACGCATGGTTATTCGCGGATCGACGTCTGCCACGACCACGTTTCGTAAGTGATCCGGTGTTACGTAGCTCGGTACGCCGGTAGCTGGGAAAAGGGAAAAATTCGAGCAATTCCTGTACGTTTCTGCATTTTTCCTCGTTTTCTTATTTAACACTAGTCCAAGGTAGAAGATTACATAAAAGGAGGAGAAATTAAGCAATTCTATATATCTCTCAACTAAACGAAAGTAGAAAACTGTATAAAAACTTCTCTCTCCCTCGACGATCTAGGATAAAGAATCTTACGTAAAAGAAAATCTTTCATCCCTTCATTTTCCACCTGATTTTCACCTCGATCTCTATATCGAACCGTTTCTACGCTCAGTGAAGCATGTATACTAGTTATCCGATCGTTAATTCGAAAAATTTCCCGCGGATAGAATCGCGTGCTTCATCGACGAGGATCCTCGATCGCGATGAACGGTGCCAGGCCGCTTATTAATCACGATCGAACAAGGTATTCGGGTGAACTGGCGAGGCACCGGTTTGCGTGGAACGATTCACCGGTTCCGGTTTAAAAACATTCCACAAAACAGAATCAACAAATCCATCCGCCTGGTACGAAGCATTTCTACGTTAGAAAGTTTTTCACCCGGTTGGTAGAACGGAAAAATCTCGTAGGAATTCTCCAAGTTCCGTACGGTGTGCCGCGGCCGCTTGAGAACGCAAGCGAAAGGCGTTACACCGTCGATCGATCGATGGTTTTATATATCGTCCCCTTGAGTGACAGCATTATCTTATTCCCGTACCATAGGAGTTAACTGATCGATGCTGGCTAAGGGGTGGCTCGATATCGATACCGTCAGCTACCTCTAGCTCCTTCGTGGTTCCTTCAATAATAAATAACAGAAGGCATAGAGGATGATCCACCTAGGCAGCCGCGTATTTCTCTCGATAGAATCCATCGTCGTGTCGAGATACCGTAACGCACGTGAAGAATTCTACCACCTCTAAATGGTAGAATTCGAACTACTTTCTTTTTCGGATATCGAAAACGTTCTGAGATAAATTATTCGTTTATTCAGCGATGTCTTCGGAATAAACTTCTTTTTTTTTTATGGAACTTCGTGGAATTCTGTGACTACTTTTAGCAAATTTCGTTTCAATCCCTAAATTTACTTCAAATCGAATCTTCAAAGTGGAAATTTCAGTCTCAGAAATGGGAAAAAAGCTATACTATACTCGTGAGATGACAGAAAGGATGAAGCAACGTAGTGTGAGCTATGATCATAGTGAAAACTTTATGAATTATTCTATAAATCCATGACATCAAGCAAACGCCCCTGGACTTAAAATCGAGTCTTCAAAATGGAAGCTTCAGTGAGGAAAATGGGGAAAAGATCGCGAGATGACGAACTTCGTCGAATTTTCAGTCAAAGAATATTGCAAACTAGCAAGACCGTGTGAAAATCTAGGATTTAATCCACGAATCAAGTAAACTTCTCACGATACCCAAGTAGTATTCTTCGTATACTTCAGCGGGAGACTCGAGGAACGAGTTTGCCCTGGAACATTTCGAACGAGCGAGTAGCATCCTTCCAGGTTATCGAACAGTGGTTAGGATCCAGGCACATGTGAAGATTCAGATTTCGAATTCACTTGGCGTGCCGCTTCCCTCGTGGATGCGCGACTTTCGAATCTCGTTTCGACGCGTTGGCATTCCCAGGGCCAATGAGGAGAGATCGGCCACGTTGGTCGGCGAAGACGAAGAAAAAGGAACCACCACGCCCAAGATACGTGGCAGGAACGCAGACGTTCGTGTTGGTACCTATGTAGCCATGTCTACGTATCTATCCCCTTTTGTACATATACACGTCTACCTTTGTAACCGTGTGTACTTTGCGTGTACAAGTACTACTCTCTGTCCTTGTTCTACCATTTTTCTCGTTCTGTTCTCTCTCTCTCTCTTTCTCTCTCTCTCTCTCTCTGTTGGTGTAACAGCGGCACGAACGCGCGCTACCACGTCCTCAAATTGAAGCCCCGAAGAAAAAGAGATGCGTGGCCTCACTCGTTTCTCTCCTCTTCTTCTTCTTCTTCTTCTTCCCTTCTGGTTCCTCTTCGTCGTTTTCCATAGCAAAGTCGAACACCGAGAGACAGAGAGGGAAACGAGGAGGGAGAGAAAGGCGCGGGTAAGAAGACGACGCGAAGCGGGAGAGGAGAGACGAAGCTGACTCGTGAAGCGAAGGAGGTGGAGACCAGCAACGAAGGGAAGATGGAAGAGTCTCTGAAGGCTCTCTGTAGGCGCCATGTTGCTGGCGATGACAAGAAACCCGATGCGACGGTAGCAGGGCCAACGGAGAGCAGGCAGAGGCGCTTGCTCGAACGCCTTGATTGGCCGATTACAGATTATACACGGTGCACCCTGAAGAGATGCAGAGGCCCGCGAGGCTGGCTGCCGCGGCGCCGGAAAACTTTTCTACGTTTGGCTCGTTGCGCTCGGCTTTCGAGGATTAGATTGATTCGCGATGTATATTCAAGGATTGGAATAGTTCGTGACGTATTCCCGATGATTAGATGTATACGTGGTGTATTTACGAGGGTTGGAAAAGTTCACGGTGCATTTTCGATGATTACAAAATTTTCTCAGTGGAAAATAACACTGTGTGAAGAATATGAAGTGAGGTATAGAAGAAGAAACATGAAAGAAAGTTTGTGAATGTAGAAGAAGAGAACTACCCCTGTCTGAAGAACAGGAAGGAAAATAAAAAAGATAGATTTAAAGAAATATAAAATATATAAGAACACAGATTTGGAAAATTGTATTGTGAATGAATTGAAAATCTTCCGCGAATTATTCCTCGAGATCAAGCTTTGATTTTCCGATTGACAAATGTTTAGCACCATTGTGAAAGACATAAAAGCGACTGTGAACGTTCGTTACGATTCAGGGACTTTCTAAAAGACGCACATATGAGATATGAGATCTAGAAATAGATGCTCTCTTTGAAAATCAACGACGGAATGGGCCTTCCGAGCGTTATTTTGCAAACAACCTGACGCGTTGCAACGATTACTCATCAGCCAGCATCGAGCTCGATTCTCTGAATGGAAGAGAGAGGGGAATAACTCCCGTGGAGCAAGCAGTAATGAAATTATCCGGTCCGGGACCCCCTGCGACGACATCAGCAAGCAACGACAGCCAGTTATCCCGTGATTACGCGATACGCAGTTACGTATCACGGTGTGTGCACCTATGAGAAAACCTTTAGCCTTTTGGCGTCTGTGGGACCCGGGGGATTGGACATAAATAAATCAATTTCGCGTCAATTTTTATTGTCAATTGAAATCGTCGTTATTATGCGGTCTATAGACTGCTCGCAGATAATGGCCCTCACTTGATAATTTCCCGTACGGACGTTCGACAAATATAAACTTTATTTTTCTGTACTTCGTCGTTTCTTTAATTTTCTAATAAAATGAAATTTACATAAACTGATCTTTTTCTTTCGTTTATTTTTTAAGTTTGTTTCTTCCTCTTTTCTGTCCGATTTCTTCGTTGATATCCCAATTAACTCATTACCTGTACTATATATTAACAAATAATTTCACAAATTATCTTTATATAATACAAATAATAATATAAAATCAATGTTTATGGTGTTTTACAAAATTTTTTAAATTACTTTTAAACATTTCACATGTATACTTTACATGAATAAATATCCTTTTTTAAATACCTTTATATAATATAAAACCAATCTGTACAGTATTTTAAAAACACGTTTAAATTATAAATTATTTCTTTTTAATTTCTTTTTAATTATTGGTGAAACTTCTCGGAATTTAGTTTGCCTTTCTTTCTACTAGCTTACTGCACTGTGACATGTATCCGAGACACACGCATAAAAATTCATTGAATTCTATGAAATTCATGAATAAAAGTGAAAAAGAGCAGAGCAGAGAATCTAAAAGATTTCTCAAAATACGAGCGCTACATCCATACAGCACAACCCGTGTTAAATCGTAAACGCGAGCAAACGTCTAAATCAAGAAGACTCTCTGCGGGTTAGGTACGCTTCAATTAACTCGCAAGGCGTGATCGTGGTCTAATAAATCGTTAATTGGAAACCGTGGGACTATCCGCGAGAAATTCAACGTAGACCAGCTCCAATTAGCTTTTGACCACGGCTTCCCCTCGCTCTACCTAATAAATCGTTAATTGGAAACCAGACGAGATAATTAGCGGAAAGTCCTTCGCGAAAAGCTTGAAAAACTCCGCGACCAACGGGATATTTATGATCGTCTCGTTAGTGTTTCGCGGCTTGAGATACTTCCCTATCACGTTTAGTTAGAACGCAACCCTATACCCACTGTCCAGGGCGTGTCGGATCGGTGATTTATTAAAGTCATTTGTGCCGATAATACCGACAGATGTTGTCCATCGAGGTGTCCTGTTACTCTGGACTCTTCGTGCAACAGGATCTCTTGCTCGCGACGTAGGGTTTCAACGCGAAACACGACGATCTATCGTGCAACTAATTCGCAGAAAAATCGCGTGTACACAGGTCGAATAGAATATACAATTCGTAGAATTGTTTTAACGGTCTTACGCCTCGCAGCTTAATCATGGTTGCATCCAATTCTAACACGTAACGTAACTAAGATGTTAAAACACTGGAGGATTCTTTTCTTTTTTTTTCTCTCTCTCTCTCCAAGTTATACGAAGTTGAATAACGCGTAACAGAATGAAATTTTCATGGAAATGCCACACTTAATTGGCAAGATAACGTGGAAAAACAGCGGATTCCAGGTGTAAGGAGTCACGGAACAACGTGGACGTGGATTCGCGTGACGAATGTGCCGTGTGTTCACGAGCGACGTTCGTTTGCACGTGAATTTCGTTGCACGTGAGAACAACCGCGGTTTGATACTTCCGCGTGAGAGAAAGAAAGAAAAGGAGGATTGAACGCGGGAAAAGAAGAAAAGAAGGGACAAACAAAAGGGAAAAATTAGACACTTCGGGAGAAAAATGAAATAGAAGAAACTGACCTGCGTTTGCGTCAATCCAAGACTCGCCGCGAGCTCTGCTCTTTCTGGTAGCGCGAGGTACTGCGTTCTCTGGAACCGCCTGTTGAGCTGTTGCAACTGCAAGCTGCTGTAGATCGTCCGTGGTTTTCTCATTTTCTTCCCTTTGCCGTTTCTCAAGGAACCACCGCCGCCGCCGCCTAATTCATCGACCAGGCTGCCACCTTTGTCGCCCAATGGCGAGAGGTCTGCGAACATGCACCACCCTAACATCAATTTTCAGAATCCTCGTCACCGCTGGCATACGAACTAAAGAGAAATTCAACAGAAACCTAAATTACACTTTCTTCTTCTTTCTCTTGTTTTCTTTCTTATCGCTTCTTTCCCTCGTCGTCGTGTTCCGTTTGAAAGAGGGAAATCATAGGGGTAGGAGAGAAAGAAAAAGAAATTGCAACGTCGAGGAAAGTGAAAGAAGACTCCGTAGGAGCGTGACGAAGTTTCGGGCGTAGGTAGCGGTGATAAATCATGATTAATCTCGTGTAATTTGCCACGTGTGATCGCTATCGTCCGGCGAACAATATCGGAGTGCTAACCATAGTGTAATTAATTAAAAAAAATTGTTATAAATTAATCATCGAATAATTACGCGCCGACTAAATAAACGCATCGTGCCAACCCGGCGAACGCTATCGTAACGTACGATCGCGCCATTATGTTTATACCCTAATTACAATGTAGCGTAATACGGCCTGCGCGGTGTGAATCCTTGAACGTAACACAGTCATTTAGAAATCCAAATAGCCGAGGAGCCTTGTCATTTTCCACTGTTCAAGGAAACGACACTCTAGAAAATTCATCAAACACGACCTATACTTCACGCACATAGTGTTTTATACGTTTTGTTAGATCAACGTTGTAAATCCTGGTTTGAGGAGGGATTAATAGAATGAAAAAGAAGTATGCACATGTATATACAAAATGGGACGTTGACGACGAAAGTCTGCATTAACAGTGGTAACGTAACACTGGACTACCCGATGGAACCTTTTCCCTGTGTGATAATAACCGTGACTATTAATTAACGTAATTTATGGTGAGCGGACGGACATGCATACGTGGTATGTGTATATATACACACATAGGAACGATTCTCATGATTTATTGCTAGCCATGTCACTGAGAACGGGGGCGTGGAACGGTGACCTGTGGATCAACGAGTTTCAAGATCGATCGCGAAACGACACGATGATTTTGATTACACGTAAATCGTCCGATAATAAGCAACAACCTCTATCATACGAAACTCCTGTTTCCTTAAATTACAACGTTAACGTTAAATATTATGACGTAGAAAGACACACAGTTAGATGCAGGGAAGAAGGTACGAAGTTGTTTTTTTTTCTCTCTATTTAGTGAAGAATTTCTGCAGAATTGTTTTTCGTTTAACAGAACGTTGTCCGTTACTAGTATCGTCGAATACATTAACCCATACGATTATTCGGTGTTTTATCGTTTCCACCGTGGTCGAGTTAGGGAGGTCGTGATGTCATCGAAGGAGTAATGGCCGTCTCGTTATCTTCGTACATTTTCTATACCTCTACCGTCGCTATTATTCCGCGGCGTTGATGTTACCGGTAACGAATAAATTCTTCATTGAATATCACGAATCAATCATTATAAATTCATGAACGATGGAAAATTCTTCGGGGATCAATCAATCAATAACATGCCATGCGTACAGCTGACATGAATTACCCTTTCATCTATCCTAAGACCATTGGATAGAACGAATTTATCACCGTGTTGCCATTGATTAACCAACAAACGAGCCGGTGTGTTAATCATATACTCTGATGCAACGTACAAAAGGAGAGGAAGCATAAAAGCTCTTAGAGAGGCTAGGCGAAAATCACATGAGGAACTTGGAGGGAGTTGTTTTACGATACACTTTTTTTTTTTTCTTCTTCTTCTTTTCTTTTCTCGTGAACGTTGCGAGAACCCCGCGGCGTCATTAACGCGGCCCCGCTTGTATGCAAAAGCGGTCGCTGAAAACCGCTCCATCCAGGCGAAACTACTACTTTACCGTAATTCGCGTGGGTCATTTGCGGACGGTCGTGCGTTCGTTGGGTACGTTTACGCGCGCGATTTTCGCGTGCACCCGATCGATCGAACCGCCGATTATTTCAACGGGAATAATCGTTCACGAAGCGGCAATTTATCGACCTATATACCTCCGGGAGAAAAAGGAGACCGTAACACGCGTACAACGTAATTAATACCACCTTGAAGGAGGAAGAACTTTTATACAGGGTGGTGAGAAGAATTGATTCAGAAATTTGAGGGTAAATTGACATTCGGCGAAAGCTTTTGGCGTCGTTCAATTATTTAAACAAAATAGATATTGAGTATGCCTTTGATGAGTTAATATTATACGCTTTTACTACTCAATGTTTCTTTTTTTCGCCGTTATGGAGAAAAATTATGGATTTTTTATTGCAATTAAAACATCGTGCGATTGAGTATTGCACAGTCAAAGGGAAAAATTGATATTTTCGAAGACACCAATAAATTATCTGTCTTCTTTCCACTTTATACACAGAATTGTCTTAAAATTAGGATTCGCTAGAGAAATGTTAATTACAAAAAAAAGATTTCTCAGCGTTTAGTAAAAATAATCATTCTGACGCGAAAGTGTGAAAAGAGGACACGTAGAAAATTTTCCGCAATCACGAAAAACTACTTTCTTTAGCCGAAGCGAAAAATTGCTTCTAACTTGAGAAATATTCATCTTCCGACTTATGTTTATTAAAAACTCTTTTTACCTCATTTTACAAGTTTTATTTAATATATTTTTTACCATCATGTACATTTAACGAACAATATCAGAATTTCCATCACAACGAATTTGTCTGGTATGAACTAAGAGAACGATCTCAATCCTCTCAGTGAAACCAGCCAGAGTAACAACAGAAATAGAGTTAGACGAATAGTTTATCGTCGATCGTTGCAGCGTCGAACCGGTGCACTTTGCGTGACGACCATTCGAACCCTACTTTTCTCATTGTCAGCTGGGGGACGAACGAATTCCCAGGATCCGGTTGAGTGGCAGCCGCCACGATATCTACGGATGTATCTACGCCAGAGAAAACACGACTTCCGTGCAAATCCTCCTATACCTTAAGAGAAAAAGAAGAATTCTTCATCATCATCGTAGACCCGTCACCATCATTTTCGTTAAGATGGAAGCAGTTAAACATACTCTGACCAGTGATGATGGGGACTCTACGAGAGGAGAGATCTCGTAGTAGATCCAGGCGGTGTTCCTAAGGTCGGTGTTCCTAATCCTTGTGAAAACAACCGTTTAATACCTAATCCATCACCCTGACCTGAGGCCGAAGACTTGTTCACAAGGGGAGCCCCTAGCGCCATTGTCTTTTTGAACCGTTCCGGATTAATTTAGCCGGTGGTTGGTCGGTGCCCAGGTCCAAGTGACTAATGTAGAGTTCGGTAAAGGTAGCCACGCTAATTGGATTCTGGTTCCCCGGGTACGTTTGCTGTTCCTCGTTGCAACTCGTCGATGACAAGGCAACCGGACCAACCACGCTGGAACGAGCGATGTTAATGGCTGGTTCATTTGTCGCGACGATGAGATTGCTCGCCGATACACGCTCTCGCCCGAGCTAAGGGAGCGATGTTTGCGCATCGTCGAGTGTGAAATCGCGCGGTGGATATACTCGATGATTGTGTACACGATAGGAGGTCGTCCACTCTTTTGTGTTCCTTTAACTCTTGCCTCTGACATCTTCATTAGGAGTTGTAAGCGACGTGCGAGCGTTGAACGAGAGAGGAATTTTTTATTTGAAATATTTGCTTTTTATTTTATTTTATTTATTTTTATTTATTTTTTTTTTAAAGGAGAGATTTAGAAATGGCAGTGACACGAGGATGAGAAGACGGACACGCGTGGGGCATTTGAAGAATGAGCTTTGAAATTTTTAGTTTGTCGGAGATTTTCGTTTGTCATGCGTTATTTCGGATACAGTAATTTGAACAAGTGTTTCTTGGGTTGTCAGGAGAATTCGAATACTCATTAATAATGTTCATTAATACTAGCGATTCGAGTAGTGTTCAATATTAAGTGGAATATTCAGATATAGAAATTATTCGAGTTATCTGAATACAAGAAATTCACACTCAAAGTTATCCGAATTGTTCAAATAATTCGAACATTCGAAATGCTACATTTCTAAGTTTTCTGCGTTCTAAAAAAAAGTTCCTCAGCGAATTAAATTATTATTTATGTTTATTTTATTTGTAAAACTCAGTTGCCTCTGACTTCTATCTATCGTCATGGTTCAAAAAAACTTTTTTATGAGAGAAATTCTTATCAGACGAAGAAACGAAGAAAACCGTCGATGAATATTTCACAATATCGTCGGAAAAATCAAAGTAATTTGAGAACAGCGTAATCTGTCTTTCCATTCCAAGAATTTCGAGAAGAATCAGCATTTCCCCTAAATAAACTGTACATTCTTCCCTAAACATGTTTAGAGAAGCTATTTAAGAAGGTGTCAAGTATTTTGTCAGAAAGTTCATTCCGTAAGGTACCGCGACAAACGACAGGTGGCTAATGCGGGAGAAAAATGTACAAACAATGGCGTGCTCCTCGGTAATTAGCTTGATCGCGATTCTAAAACGATATTTATTATTTAATTAATTCAATCGCCTGCAAGAGGAGGCGACATTGGCCAACGAGCGAAATTCTTTCGTTGTAATTTGTCACACGTGTAAACGAGCCTGTACGGAACGATTAATCACTGGGGCGATTGGCTCACGATACGTTCGAATTAACCAATTATCCCAGGACAATTACAACGAATCTCGCGTTACCACGCGGAAGACGTGTTCCCCCGTTATTCTTTCCCAATTGACAAAAAAAAAGGAAAAAAAACAGAAAGAAAAGAAAACAAACACACACATACACGTACACGTGTAGAAAAAAGTACAGTGACCGAATGATCTACGAGGATCGCGGGTAATCAATAACGACGCGGTGGCAACACGTGGCTATTGGCCGATGAATCAATTGTACATTAACGTAACCGCGTAAGTACAGAACGCTCTTAATGGAAGCAGATCGTTGGCGACATTACAACACGGCAATCGCAATTCGTCGTCTCGCCGGAGATCGCACACGCGACGAAACACCCTCGAGCGAAATTTTCTAGCTGGCTAATCCGGTTCTTACAGTGGACAGAACTCGTCATAGCACTCGATACTGTTGATACTTTATGAAAACCACCGGCATAAAGAAATTGTCATCCTAATGAGAGAAAATGACCTATAATCTCTGAACGAATCCATTCAGAACCCACGCGTCGTCATTACGAACTATCCAACGGGACCTCTCTTTGAAGAGAAACAAAGAAAAAAAACAAAAAGAAGGGGCGCTCGTTCAGCGAGCATTCGCAATTTTTCGAACGGCAATAGAGAAACAAGAGGGGAAAGAAAGGAAACATTTCTGAGAGTGCAGCCCTTCGAATGGAAGATTCATTCCGTGATACAACATATGGAAGGAAAAAAGAAAAACATATGCATTCTGAGGGAGAAGAACCCTTTTTTACTCGTCGTAAATTTACCCATTCCACCTTTCTTTTTCCTCTCTTTTTTTCTTTCCTAGCAATTTCGACAGAAACTCACCAATTCGAGATTATCTATAACCGATGTGTGTTCGAGCCAGAGAACAGGGGTGGGTTCCAGGAGAGCCTTCACGATGGTTTCCATAATGCAGCGACGTTGTTGGATCGTGGGAGGTAAAAGACAGGTGGAAAGGAAGAGAAGAACTATCGGTCATTATTCATTTACGCGGCAGAAAGGGTTCCGCAGAGGGTTGCTTAGTGTCTCCCTAACCGAGACAATAACGATCGTATAGCGTTCACGGTGAAACGAGCCGCGTAAATTCTTTGCTAATTAATATAGAATTTGTCGAGTGTCTTCCGTGTCTGCGAATACCGTCGCGTTTGTTAGAATCGTACGTCGTATTCCATCGATTTTATATACACATGCCGGTGTGTATAGGTCTCTCCGTCCGTCGATTCAAGTCTGACAGCTTCATCAGAAGAAAACGATACCCTGGCTGGCGATTTCAACGATCGAGATAAGAGGTATTCGAACCGTTTTCGATCGTTAATTCGAACAACGACGTATGCTACTTTTCTCTTTGAATCATCGTACGTTGTACGTACGATATTTTTCGTAGAATCGTGACTAAATTGTTTAACGATAGAAAAAATTGTTTTATTTTGTATCGATAGCGTATTGTCGATAAAGAAGTAGAAGAAGAAGCTCTTTAGCTGTTTGAATATATTTAGCGGCGTTCCTCGAGGACACAGGGAGAACTTCTATTCTCATTCAACCATTCAGGCTTTTTGTTTCGTTCGTTAGCCGCTTTGCGGGACTTTTTCGGGTCCCAAGAGGATTCTCTTTCCTAGTCGTATATCTTATTCCGCTTCTTGGCGTTATTGTGCCCGTGTCCGGGCCGTCGACCGACCACTACCTGCTACTCCAGATTCTCTCTTCCGTTTTCGTTCCCTTTTTTTTTTCGCCGTGCTCCTTTCTACACGCAGCCGGAATCAACATAAGATCGTGGAACAGAAGGTTTACGACTTGGCGCTCGATCGCGCCGCCACGCGTTCGCGATGATTTAACAGCCCGGTATAAAGGGATCATTTGGAAATTAGCTAATTGAATGGCCAACCTGGGTGTTAAAAAATGTAGAAGAAATGTTTCTATTTAACTATCGAAACGTTCGAATGATCGAATTTTTCACTTCATGCTTACGCATGTGTGTCGAGTGTTTTAAGTAGAATTCTACCGGCGGATTCAGACACTCGACGCGAGAAGTATTGAGAAATATTCACGGAGGCTTGGCACGACGGTTTTCTCAATTTTTTTTTTTATATAATCAAATTCTACGTCTATTAAACCCTTTTGTTACGCTTTCAAGATTTCCTCGTATCGCTTTTTCATCTTTATTTAATCCTTAACCCTTTGCAATCCTACGTGACTCGACGTCACATTTCGAAAACGATGCTATTTATTCCAGGAATATTTTTTACTGTATTATAATTGTATAATACAACACAGAATAAAATTACGAATAGAGCGCGGACTGGTTGGAACGAAATCGCGAATATATCGCGGATCACAAAGGATTACTTTTGTCCTAAACATTTGAAAACGATTTGACTAATTTTGCGACCAAGAATTGAACATCTACCTTCCGCCACACACATTACCTATTAAAATCTTGCCGTAACGAAAGGGTTGATCTATTCTGCGAAAGGTTCACAGTGAATCAAACGAGGAACAGGCTGATCCTCACGGTGAACCTTTTCGTCAGCTTCTCGTTCATCGAAATCACTCGACGATCCTCTATTCCAATCCTTACATATCAAAGAAGGTTATATCCCTCCGATAAATTGTAAAAATCGACGAAAATAGAGATTGTCTCGTTAAATTTTCCACGAACGAACAGCCGACGTCTATTCTAATCTCTATTCTAAATAGTAGTAATAAAAAATGGCTGCGAATACATACAGTTGGGGTACTCACCGTCCTTGGGCGGCGAGGGGCACTGGGGCGCGTACGATCCCAGATGATATCCGTAGGCGTTGTGCTGGTGCATGGGCGCGAACGGATATCCGGCTAGCGCGGACCTAGGACTGGGGAATCCTGCGTCCGCGTGTTGTTGGTTCCCGCTTCCTGGTCCGGATGTTTGATGACCTAGCGCGCCAACTTGATGGGAGAATTGATGAGCACCAGGCACATTGTGTCCACCGGGATAACCACCTCGTAGACTTGCAGGATTGTACAAATTATTGTGTTGTAACTCGATGAACGCCGATTTACCACTTTGTGATACTGGCGTACTTGACGTTGTACTATCACCACCGTTCCCACCTGGTGGTCCAGGTGTCACCGAACCCAAACCTGTATGATGAAGATGTTGATCCATGTCAGAACCACCGCCACCAGCTCCTCCGCCACCACCACCGCCTCCACCGCCGCCACCAGAAGGTCCACCACCTCCCGACATACTATTCGGGGTCGGGGTACTAGACGGACAGGGGTCGCCCGCCCCGAATGGGCTCCCCAGGTCCGTGAAGTTGAGCGTCGTCGTGCTGCCCGGACGCTCCACCTTAGTCGCGACGTCGATGCCGCCGCCACAGCCCACGGTTCTCGCGGACAAACTCGCCGACGACGTCGTCGCCGCCGCCGTCGCGCGAATACCGTACGGGGCACGAATCTTGGGGCCTCTATTTCACGATCACCGCTCTCACTGGTGATAACGACAGCAGTAGGGTTGACTATTTCGATTGATAAACGGCGACATTGGTGCAGCGTTCGAGTCAACTGAAATTGTCACTTGAAGGGTGTGATGATTTGATTATATCGACGATGATATAAAGTTTCACTAGTCCACCTTGTTTTCTTTCTTCTTTTTCTTTTTTCTCAACGGTATAATTGTTTAAAATAGTTCTCCTCACGTGTTCACGTATGTGTGTATTATTCAATTTCACTATAGCCGAGAATTCCAAGAGTAGTCTGAGTTTGATTGTTACAGTTTAAGAGTATCACTAAGCACTTCACACGCGTAGTTGTTTCAAACGAATCCAGATTGGAGGATGGTAGTTTCGTGTACACAGAAGAGTCAAGCACCAGGTAGTTTCGTACGTCACTGTACGAACGTGGTACGCGTCAGCTCGCGGTGAATTTACCTCGACCGTATCGTTCACCGCGTACGAACGAACCGGCCAGCGGCATACTGGTACTTTTCACTTCGCGCGACGGAGCGCGCCGTTCGCGCTCGCGAATCCTTCTTTCCCGTGCACCGGTTCCGGTCACTTCTCGATCACGAATTCTACGACGTGCACCACTTTAAAGAATCCCGACACGGAATATTCCGTCCCCCCCCTCCCGGGAAATAAAGGGGGATTCGAAGACACTTTCAGATTGATACTTTTCGTCGAAGCTTCTCCGACGGTCACCGTGTACGCGATCCTTACTGGGTCCTCGGTGTGACAGTGCACTCGGCTCTACAGCGTGATTTTAATTGTACGTTCAGCCGTGGAGACGGCACACAGTGGCGTACACGCGCGCGCGCGCACGCTCGGCTCCTCGCTTCCAGCGGCAGCCAGCAAATGCTTTTTCCACGCGCGTTGCCGTGATTATTCGACGATGAGCATCGCGGCACGGCCGACGAGAGGTGGTTTGTCGACGGTTCTATCCGATCACCGATGAATCCGGCCGGGCCACCGTAGGGAGGAAGAAGAAGAACAAGAAGAAGAAGAAGAAGAAGACGACGACGACGACCACGACGAAGAGGAGAGAAAAGCACACACGCGCGCCTGGCCCAGTAACTGCAGTGCACACCGCGCGGCGCGGACCGGTATAATGATACATAATGAAGCCGGAGCCTCTCCCCGGAGCCCGGTGCACCGTTTCCGAAAGTCGCCGCGGTGGCGCCACTCAAGGACACGCCCAGTTTAGCCGTTACTGCATCAACTGATTGGACGTTCGACCGTTCCCCCACTATACTCTAGTGACGTCTAGCGTATTTATTGGCTGCACGGAGGCCATTATGGTGTCCATGTGGGCGGTGATATATTTCAGCCACGCCTAACCATCACCCGACGCCCTCGGGGCACCTTCGCTCGTGGAGGTGTTTTCTCTACCTGTCCGGGGACCCTTTTCGTTCGTCGTACGCGCACTACGCTGCCACTACTCCTGACAGACTCCGTCGGGGGTATAGCTCAGGCGAGAAACCCGGACAGGGAGCACGCTCGCCGAGCCAACACGCTTGTTGTATGCACGGAGCGTGGACTTTCGACCACCTTCGAGACACCCTCGTTCCATATCGACCGCGAATTTCGATGGGAATCGAGGGTTGAGAGCTACACCGACATCTGGGACACCAGTGGATTTCTCTTTTGCTCGAAAGATTCGGCTGATTTTTAATTGCTGTTCTTATTGCTTGATTTTGTCGAGTTCTTAAGAACAATGGGGGAATCTTAAGAAAAATGCAATAAATTGTGCGTTTTGTTGTTGAGATAAGGGAGGAACTTAAAGTCGAAAAATTTAGTGTGCAATTGTGAATGGAGGGTTGAGAGCTACGTCGACATTTGAGACACCAGTGGATTTTTCTTTTGCTCGAAAGATTCGTCTACTTTTTAGTTGTTCTTTGTAGCTTGATTTTGTCAGGTTGTTGGGAGTAGTGAAGGGAAATTCTGAGTTTTATTGTTGAGATAAGGGATGAACTTAAAGTCGAAGGGTTCAGTGTGCAATTGTGAATCGAGAAATTTTGTCACTTTCTTTAACACGCAGTTCAAGACGATAATGCGATAGAATGAAAGATCGTCGAACGTCATCTTGACAGTTTGGCAACAGACGTCCTTGACTCCGCCCATTAATCCACCGCGTAAGGAGTGGACCAGTGACGGAGGTGGAGCAGTTCGTACGACACGTTTTTCCCGTCTCGTGTACACGCAACGTCCCCGTTAAAATTACCACGATCCCCATTTTTCAACAAGGAACGCTTGCAGATTCTGCGCTAGTGACTTTTCATTAACCTCTAATACAAACAGAAGAGAAAAAAGAAAGGAATCGAAATCTTTCCAGAGAGACGCGAACGTTCTTTCAAAATTTTTTTTGCTCTCCGACTGTCCCCCTGTTTTCTTCTCACTTCGCTCTTTTAGCCAGTCAATATTTTTAATATTCTCACCTGATGGTCACAGCGTACGTCGGAAATTGCACACCGTAAAAAGGCACACGGGAGCAACGACGCGTCGAGCCGTGGTGACCTAAATTTTCTTCGAAAGATGCTAATCTCGGCCGCTGGTCGCATTATAGGTAATAGAATTTTTTATCGGAACAATTTCGCGCGGTGAACGCGTGTACGTGTAGGTGTGTGCGTGTATGTGTGACGGTAACACGGACGCTGTTGAAAAAAAATTCAGCCAGCGAGCGAATTTCGTAACGTGGCGCAGGCCTTTTTTTGCTGATCGTATCTGTGCGAATGCAGCACGGTAGTAGACAGGTGAAGGCGCGGAAAAAGGATCAGATCCCGTTCCCGGATAATCCTGAAGCGTGGTTGCTCGCCCACGAGCACCACCTTTGTCTCTTCTCACCTCTCCGCGCCCCTTTCGTACAATTAATTCGAACGCGAATAATTGTCCATCAACCCCTGCAATTTCACGAACGAACGGCTTCTTGTATTTTGCCGTAGAATCGAACGATGGAATATTTTATCGCTGCTTAATTATTAATCACTTATGAAGAACGAGAGAGAGAGAGAGAGATAAGAATCCTTGGGTTAGGTAAGTTATTGTTCTTTTGTCGTGTAAAATTATAAAAAAAAAAAGGAGAAGAAAACATAGTTCGATATCTTCATGATCGACAAATATTTGGCCACCGTTCGTGATCGTAAACTAGGATGTGCTGTTGTATCGGCTTCGATTACGAGACGAGATTAAAGCTGACAAAATCAGGGCGACCAGCAAACGTCTAATTAAGTCGAAAGTCTTCGAGCGACTGGGAAACGACACGTTCCCCGCTTCCAGCCCCTTATCTGATCGTTCCTAATCGTCTTCCCAGAATTGACGTTATTTTTTTCTTCCGTTTACTGTCTCTCCTTCTCTCCCCTTCTATCTCCTCGTGTTTCCAACGTAGCATTGTTTGCCGTGGCATTTTCAAGTGGCAACGGATGGCACGAAATGAATTTGCCTAATCGAGTACATCGGCGTGCAATAATTTTAATTAGACTGAGTACACGATGTTTGTTTTTTTTATTGATCGATGGTTCGTGAGCTTCTACGAGCCCATTGGTCAGCTATAGAGTATTTGTTTCATTGCAAATCGAGATATTCGCGATGGTATTCGCAAGATGGCAAAAAAATTACCAACGGTCATCACTAGTAATGGAAATTATTTCGATGGTTGATCTACTTTCATTTTTATTAAATAAATATTTCATTGTACCCCCAAGTCGTAAGGAAATTATTTCTACACCTAATAGATTGCAGAATTCTCGAAGTTACATGATAGAGTAGTGTTTGCATAGAAGTGTCTTGTTTAGAGAGATTTTATGCTTTTGTAGAAAGATTCTAATAGTTTTCAGCTCTCCTATATAACGTTCTGATAAAAAGGTTTCTATGTACCATAACCTTTGCGCATCAATTCGCTATTTTAATTAATTACTTAATTATATGCAATAAAGTGCGTAAATTTCTCGATAGATATGACAACAGATCTAAAATCTGATTCTTTCTGCTACTTTCTGTTACTTTTCGTTCATAATAAAGGGACAGTTGCGAAGAGAGGAGGAAAATAAGTATAATTCAACAGATGAAATAAAGAATTACTGAAAAACATTTTTTTTTTCGTCGATTTTTCTCTAAAAGTGGAGAGTGCACTACAGTTTTATTCTAGAAAGTAACAAGTAACCGGTAAAATGTGCGGAATACCTCTAGATCATCATCATAAGGTGAAAATCGAGAGCAAAAACGTCTATCGTACTGTTCTGTCGTCGCGATTCAACTACACAGGTAACACAGGGACACATTTCTTCTGACCGAATGATAATTACGCCTAATCAGCATCGGCTCAGCACAATTACCGACTCGACGTCGGGTATCGTCTGCAATGATACTAGTTTGCCAGATAATACCCGGTGCATTAACATTGCATCACGTTCCAGCGGCGCGCACCAACTCGATGCTTCAATTACACGAATATTTATTCCCGATGCACAGTCGTCCGGGCACGTGACGATTAATTACACAATAGCCGATCGCGGAGAGAACGATTTCTACGTAAACAACAGCCTCGTCGTAGGTACACTGCCGTTCAGAAGTATTAGAACGCCTCTTTATATTTCTGTGAAAAGTATTTATGTGATTTAAGTCAGATTATTTATGTGATTATTTCTTCGTTAGAATTAGCATATAGTTTCGGCAAAAGTATAAGACTAACAGAGACAGGTTGATACAATGAAATTAACTTCCACAGAAAATTTAAGATCATTTATTAAAAGTGTACGAATTCAGCTTTTTTTTTCTCGAGATATTTAGGGATTTGCATTTCAGTTGATTGAAAAATATCAACGAGATGATACTAAGCTTGCAAACACCGCTAAAATTTAACTTACACCACTTTCGTAATTACCGAACCATGAAAATCGTTAAATTTCGGTTATCTAAAAATCGATTTCATTGGAAATATGTAATTATTTATCGAACACGTTTAGAGGTGACAAAGCACGAATAAAAAGTGAAGTTTCAAGAAATTCCAAGTGAAATTAGCTGAAAATTATACGAAATTTATACCGGAAGAGTAAGTCTATAAGAAATATTAAAATGTTCACAAAATTTGTGACATTTTTATATAATTTTCAACAGTACATTGCACAATAATATTACTATACCAAAATATATATGCTCGACTTAAATTTCCGTACGTTCTCCAATAACAGAAACGAAAATTTGTAACTTATACTAAATTTCTTACAATCTCAGATTGTTTCACAATCACCAAGTATCCTCATACCTACGAGCCTGCACATATATTCCTTTTTCGAATAAACCCGTCCACTTACAAACAAGTTTGATTCAAAATGCGTGAAAAAAGGAACGAAAAGAGAGAAAGAGAGAGATAGGGAGAAGTAGTAAATCGACGGTGGTGAAGAATTTTTAAGGAGTAGGTCAAAGTCTCGAGGATAACCAGTGTATATATACCAACGTACAGTTTAAAGAATCCGTTCATTCCATCGATAGGATGAATATACCTAACATAAGTAAGCGGATGCAAAAATAACCAGCGAATCGCCGCCGGTGGAGTACTTAAAATCGAATTTTTCTACGTCTCCGAAAGAAAATCACTTCCCTCTTGGTAATACAGGGGTACAAGAGCGATGCGCCCTCAGGTACGGCACTAGGCCAAAAGAGCGTGGCACGCTCTTACAGCGCGAAATTACATTGGGGGGCTAATTGCACGGCGGCGGTAGCGCAAACACGTGTCATCAGTTGACCACTACTACCAACACCACCACTACCATCCGACATCAGCATCGGTATGGCCATCACCATGCAATGCGTCCATGGTGGGTAGCTACGCGGTCGGTTGTGTACGGTGAATTACGTAATTGAGGTAAATGGCGGCTATCCAGAGTGCGGGGAACTGTGCTAAATAAAATGCCATTCAATTAGGCGACGAGAGGACCCGCGTCGACGTTGCTCACCGTTGCCTACCCTGGCTTGCCTGGTTGGTTGGTTCGTTCGTTGCCTGTGACCAGCTACCGCAGAACTTTCCTAAAGCCGATAGCTTCTCTCGTTCAACGCGAAACTTTCTACTTTAAAAAGGATTCCCGCGAACGAAGAATCGACGGATAATTGAGCGGAATTAATCAGCACCGCCTTGTTGCTTGTCTTTGGAATATCGGGATAGAAGGTGGACTTGTCGGATGCTGTTCTATGGTGAAGTTTTTGGAGTGAAGTAGAGGATAGAAGATGGGTTCCATAGATGGGTTTTTGGTAATGATTTCAAGTTTAGTTCCTCCGAGGAATTTTACTCGAATTCAATTGAAATTCCATTTAACATTAGCGAGTTAGTAGGTGTTTATAATGAAGTAGAAGATTATTCGATGGGATTTTTAGTAATGATTTGAAGTTTAATTTATTGAGTGATTTTACTCGTTTAGATGTTGGAGATTTTTCTATCAGTGAGTTAGTTGTTAATCAGAATTCCTTCTATACGAAGAAGTTTTTAAATGCTAGAAATTCTATAATAGGCTATTTTAAAATTTTTGCATCCTAATTAAATATATATGATTGAGCAATTCGTCACTTTAGAAAGATTCTGAGCACTTGGAGTCTTGCAAAAATGAACCACAACTATGTATCAGTGATTCAATATTTATAACTTCTGCATTTTGATGTAAAGAATTTATAAATTTCCGAAATAGGAAATGAGATATTCCTGGAATATACAGAATATTTTTCAGAAACTCTCGAGTATTAATTACGCATCCATAACCCGGTATTCTCCACTTTGGGAAGTTTCCAAGCTCTTAGAGTCTTGTTAAAGTGGTACACGGAGGGACGAGGTGAAAGAAAAATCGCTGAACGGATGCTCCTTTCGACGATTTCTTAACACACCTCGCTTTTTTTATGGACCAATTTCACTGCTCTAGCGTCGAGAGAGGAAAACGCAGCTGGCTGTGTTCCTCTCGTGTGGAAAGTAGAATATAAACAGCGACGCGGTGGAAACCCGCGGACAAATTGCAACGGCGAAGTGTCGGTTTTATTCCGCTCACGGCGCTAGTTTCTTCGGCTAAATCAAAACGACGTAAAAATATTTCTAAATTACAGCGCGAAGTAACACTTTTATCGCCCCGGTGTAATTGCGCCTCGTATCTCGCAAAACGAGAACTTTCTCTCGCCTCTAGTTTCACAGTTTCCGCGATCGACTATTTTCCATTCCTTCTCATTTCCATTCAGCTGATCTAACGATCCTCTCTCTTGATCGTCGAAAGGAAATTGCACGATGAAACAGATAGGTACATCGTCAAATCGAGCAGCTGAAAGTACACCCTTTGACGCATGGAGACAAACAAGTTCTTGTTACTAGTTCCTTTTTCGAAGGATTATATTTAATATAGAGCGTTAAAAAAGAAGAAAAGTAACGACGGAGATAAAGAGGATTAAGAAAGATATCTACAACTTCCCCTATTCTTTTCAAATCGAAATTACTTCGAGCTATAACTTGGCACACATGTTCGTTCATCTTTAGAGGGTACTTGCACATTTTTCAACGTTCAATTACTAGAATCCAGTCCCATAATTTTCATTCTGTCATTTTTATAATTGTAGAAGGAGGCTCAATTTGTCCCACCTTACCGATTTTATATCTCAGATCCTTCCGATTAAATTTCAATGCTTCACAGCTTCCAAACAGCGCAAACAGAAAAAAAAAGAATTCTAAATTATCCGTACCAGAAAAATTCACCAAATTAATTTAAAGTTGACAAAATAATACAAATAAAAGACACAATGATCTTTCAAATTCACAAGTAATATATAAGTACCACAGCTAAAATTAAAAATGCAAAAAAAAACCGTTTAATAAACATACGTTCCGTAAAAACAGTTCTAAATTCTTCAACCCTCTTTTAACCCTTTCAATAATGAGTGAAGTACAGATATATTCAAGTATACTTCTTTATATTGACTGCAAACAGTAAATCTATACTTTAATATATTTAATATATTTATTCTTTCGTCTAATTTACTTATATTTTCTTTTTCACTAACGATTAGGAAAAAGGGAGTGTAATTGCACTTTATTAAATGTCAGATTTTGGGCCCGGTATTGCAGAGGTTAAATACGATCGTTGAACAATCGTGATCAGGCGTGCAATATCCTAGTGAGCGTGTAACTCCAACGAAAGGATAGATGGCAGATCTCAGAGAGTTGCTCGACGCCCGGAGCAGTGACAAGCTCCGATCATAATTTTCGTTCTTTACTGCCGAGCAGTAAAAGCCGGGACGAGTATGGGTGGGCGTTGCCCGCAAACATTGTGTTTGACCGTGTTCCACACGGTATTACCCCGTCCGAAATCGTTTCCTATATTTAGCCACGGACCATGTTCCACCCTCTCGAACTTCGAGACACTTACGAAACGTTGCTCGGGAATCGACGAATCATCGGGGCTACAACATAAATATTATATCGGATCATGTAATATACAAATGTGTACTTCTAATCATTCCTAAATATGGTCATTCCTGTGGTTAGTCGAGTGTTGAAAAGATGAAAGACAATACTTGTTCGATATTTGGGATTTCGTTCACACAACCATATGAGTACTCGATTTTCTAATTTTTACGTAAAAAAAAAAAGATTCTTATGGAAGGTTGCAAGTTTGTGAAAAGTACCAGCGACAAATGCAAGTTTCTGTGTAACAGAAGTCACTGTTTAACGCGCTCAATGCGGAGCCAATTTTGCTTCGCGCTCTTTTCTTTAAACACAGAAAAAGAAGTAAACCTCATCTCTGTTTAAAATGTTTCAATAAAATAACATTAAAGAAGCTTAAATGTATATTTTTACAATTGTATAAATTGTAAAATTAAATTTTAAATTCAATACTGTCGGATATCAAAGACCGAGCCGCTTAAATTGAAAGATCTGTGTTGACTCCTGGGGACCAACGCCGGGTTGAACGTGTTGAAATTGTGAAACAATGAAAGGCCAATTCAGGAAAGACAAAACGCGTGTGTAGAGAAGCGCGTGCATTCAGCTACTCGTTGTTTTTTTTTTCGCGAATGCGAATACCTTGTGCATGCAGGCATACAGACGTATGCGGGTATGAAATTATAGATCAGCTGCACCAGATCGCTGGAACATCCGGCTCATTAGAATTTCTGTTTCGTTTTAATTCAACGGTGTACGCAGCTTTGCGCTGGATTCTCGAGGCGAGAAAAACAAAGAAATAGCACCCAGCGTACACACGAAGTGTAGAAATATAAATATCGATGCTGTTGCGCGTGTGAAACTTCCAATAACATTTAGTAAATTTGCCTAAATGTTATAAATATTGATCACGATTTTTGCTTTCATATCTCATATTTCTTTTCCTCTTTTATTTAATGGTTTAATTGTGAGGTGAAGGGATAATCATTAAAACGTAAGCTTGGAAACCTACAAATCTGAAAGAAAACAGAGACCTTCAAGAACGTTTCAAAAAAGGAGAAGAAAATAAGGAGTATCTTTAAAAAAAGTGTGTAAACGAAAATCAGAGCACTTATCTAAAGTTAATCTGTGCCTCCGTTAATTCCAAAACGAAGAGATAAAATATCTACTAAGCTATGCAAAAAAAAAAAACAAGAATGTTAATTCGAGCAAGTAACTTGCCGATAAGCATCGAGTGAATTAAACGACGAGTAATTTAATAAATAACATTGCCTCCGATCGTGGAGTATTAAGGGTGAACGAACTTTCTCAAATTGAATGTTTCTCCCTGTTTGCGACGCGATACAGGTTTTTAATGATCAGCCTAGTAAAATCGATCCTATTTCAGATTACCGGGAATTTCCCACGTCAGATTCGATCGAAGGGAAAAGGAGCAACATCCGCCGGCACCTGTAACCTCTCATTGAAGGGACTCTACGTTCGTGGCCGTAGAAACGCGCCACACCCTTCGTAATGGCGTTACTCCATCCCTAAACCCTGACTTTTCCCCCGCCGACCCTCTGCGCGATCGTCACTTTTCGACTTTAACCGATAAAACGCGGCATCCTTTTGTTTCCTGGCGTCCATTCACCTAAAACGAACGGGACGGCCACCTTAAGAGGACCGTTTCCTTTTTCCACGTATCTGGAAGAGGAAAGAGGAGAAAAAATAGCATGGTGGTGGTGAGAGAGGAGAATAAAAAAGGAAGAAAAGGACGAAGGGCATATCTAAGAGGGAGGGGGAATGGAAGGGTAGGAGAGAGAGTAGGAAACGGGTCTGTATAATTACAGGGGCGATCTTACGGGGAGACCCATACTGGATGAGTGACAGTGGCGTCCACCTTTCTCAATCTAATGGCTCTTCCGCAGAGGAAGTGACGATCCAGAATTAGCCGGGAAAAATTCGGTTTCCCCGAAGTCTACACTACCGAACAAAAGTTTTAGATCACCTAGCAATTTTCATCGGTGTCAAATCTGGCACTAATTCTTTCATAGACTTGAAATTGGTGCTGTGGAGATTATTACGGTTTACCCGATAGCGCATTGATTTGAACGATTAAGATTTGCTCAGTAACATGCAATGCATCGCGATTCCAAAATTTCCGCCGGTGTGTGCAATTGAAAAGTTTGAAAAACTGTACGCTAAATTTACAAAAAAGGTTTTTCTAATTTTCATTATAGACTCGGATAAAAAGAAAGAAAATTATGAAAAGCAACCTTTACTCGCAATTTCGACAAATTGCAATTGCTTCAGAAATTTTTTTACACGTCAACCAGTAAACTAATCCTAACTTCTCCAAAAAAAAAAAAAGAGGAACTCATATAGTTCGGTTCAATTTTTAAAAATTTATACTGTTTTAAATGGTGTATATTAATAAGAGTTGCTGCAAATTACTTTTGATTACGTTCATTTCCCTACGTTCGAACGAGAACATCCTTCATGCAGCAACATCTCGTCAGATTCGTCGACGATTCGAACGAACGAGCAAATAAAAAACGGAGAAATAATTCAAGTGACCTACGGAAAGTTGTTCGAACCTCGGACATATCATCTGGTTCCTCGAGAGTGGCCGTGAAAGAAGGGTGGCTCGGTTAGGCCGTGTACAAAAGCGGCAAGACAATGGAGGGCGGAAAGAGAGCGCGCGCGAGGGAGAGAGTATCGAGAGAGAACGTCAGCTGGCCGCGTTCTCGCGTGACGACCAGTCCGAACCGTCGGGGAAGACCCGCCTGGTATCTCTGTCCTTCATTACTATTCCATGTGTCGTGGTGGAGGAGTGCAGCAACAACAGCAACAACGACAATCAGGTCGTGTGCGTGCCTAAACCATGCGTGCACGCGCTCGCGCACGACCGAGCCTCTAGTTACTTCTCTCGTTGTGTTCGTTCCCTTTTTTCCTGGAGAACCGCATAACACAGGGTATATATACACTTGCATGATGTGCGTGTTGAATAAGAGAGAAAGAGAGGAAGAGAAAAAGAGACGTGGTTCTCTAGCCACGCTAGCCCGCAGCGCTCGATGTCAACTCGTTGCCATGCATCTGCCTAACCGGCCTTCGGCTGTCACGCCATCGTTGTAGAGCTACAACCGATCTCTTAGGTTGCTTTTTCAGGGCTCTCTGTTGCGTAAAGATCGAACATCGAGGCTATAAACGATTTGTTGGAAATGTTGATTGGATTTCAGGGTTTATGGGGTGATTCTTTGAGATACGATGCTGTTGGAAGCGGTGGAATGGAGTGTCGAGGTTTCTTGTGTGATGCAATTGAATTGGAAAATGTTTATGCACTGGGGAATTAATGTACCGGTGAACTGGAGAAGCGAGTATTCCTATGGGGAGGAATTGAAATGCCAAAAGCTTGGATTATTAAGGATTCTTGTATCAAGAGACTTGACTCTGAAGAATTTTACTATAATAGAAGTTCCCCAAGATTTTTCTTAAAGAAATCAACAAAACACGTATTCTGTTCTTTTTTATTCTGTATTATTAGAAAGCAAAATAAACGAAATTATTATACTAGGTAAGTTAATTTACCTAATACCGGACATAATAATAGTTACTAATGTAAGTTTATAGAATTACATTTAAATCTTCGGAAACCAAGTTATAAATCTGTATACCTTAAATTAAATTAGAAAGATTAAATTGAACTAGTATTATTTACAAATTCATATTTACAAATAAATTGCGTACTCCCAGAAGTAGAAAATACTTATCACTCAATGTCTTCCGCTTGGAATACCTTCCTAAACTATTCCCAACGAACATCGTCGCAAGTGCATCACAAAAACTCCCACTTAGCGCCAGCGAGCGTAAAAGTAGGAACAATTCACGAAGCATGAAGTCATCCTCGTCAGGTGGTCCAGGATTGTTGCGGGGTTATCGTTGATTGGCATGCAGCAGCAAGTGCAGAGAATCGCCTGCAGGTGAAAGGGAAAGAAGCGCGAAGATTCGACGCGGAGGGAGCTCGAGGGTAAAACGAAAACTCAAGGGTTAATCCCCCATGAATCCAAACCGAAGAATCTCTGTCTCCATTGCTCTTCTCCTTCTCTTTCCTCCTAATTGACCCTTCTGATCGTCTTCTCACTTCTCTAGTCTGACGCCAGAAGGGATTTCTAGGAGTCGAATCGACGTGTCCATTTTCAAAACCCTAGAGAATCTCTCTGATTATTTATCGATGATCTAATAAACCTCTATATTCTATCAGTTCGATCGTTAAGAATAGACGTAGTTTAGAAAAAGGCTGTGGCATTGATTTAAGAAGCGTGAGAAACGTTGGACGGTGAGACGATAGCGCGTGAATTTTATAGACCATTCATTTCGTGTCTCTACCGTATAAAAATGGAACGGTATTGTTGAACACTCGTTGAAGCTGGTCGATGAGACAGGTTAAATTATTTAACCAACAGCCTATACATATAAATCCCCAACTAGAACGATAGTCTCTCTTTCTCTTCTCTTTCCCTCCACTTCGTGGAACAAAGGAAGGAATCGGCATAGAAAGGACAGAAACAGAGCCGATGAGAGGGTAGCCGAAATAATTAGCGGCGGGCATGAAGAAGGCCGAGCGGAAGGTCGTGGCCAGGAAGCGGCGTGGGGAGTCCTGTGATCTTTGGGAAGTCACGGGTCAGCTATGTGTGCTTTGCCTTGGTTTTTGCTGGCGAATATTACCGCGAGCAATTAGCCCAGGCTCATTAGTTACTGTCCAATCAATCAAACCGACGTACGGAAGGAAGGAGAGGACTTCCTTGTAAAACTGTTGTACATGGAAGATGTGGCGTCGCGACAGAGACCGGTTTCTTGGAAACTGAATCCTCTTATTATACCGAACTTCGTTTATTTCTCAGATTAAACAGGCAGATTAGAAGAAGAAGAAGAAGAAGAAGAAGAAGAAGAAGAGGAGGGATTTTCTATTGAAAAGAAAGAAGATAAACTTGGATGTAAATGAAAATTATATTGAAACGAAAAAATTCGTAATGGAGAAGGAGGAAGTTTTTCTACGTGAATCGTACAGAGTGTATTGAAAACAGGTAATATCAAGATGCAGCATCCATCTTCTTCAACATCCACCGGTTGACCCTTTCCACGAGAGTTTAAACGAAAGTCAGGCAATCTGCCGGCCGGTTGGATCCAACGCAGGTTCATTAGTCAACAGGCTTAAACACTGTTGCCCCGCGCCACTAAGTAAGCTGTAAAGCCTGAACTATCTAGGCTCACAGGCAAAAGGACAAGCATCGTGCGCAAGGATGAACTCGATTGATCGTCGCCGGATGATCGTGCAGAAATCGCTGTCACGTGGCCGTTAGATTCTTTCCAGCAGCCAGCGGTATACCTTAATGGGCCACTTAAAAATCGATTAATTATAACGAGAAGTGGGCCCTCTTCCTCACGACTTGGTCAATCTTTCCGAGTTCCTTCGAAAAACTTACGCGAATCTTTTATAGTTTCACGTCTTACTCGTAGATTCTGGTCTAATTAAAGTGATATTAAGGATGAAGATAAATTAGAGCTAACTCGAACGTAGTTCACTCCGATTACGTGTAATTGAAGCCTGTCTAACCCTTTCGCATTCTAATACGCAAACGAACCTCAACCATTTCCGTTCTATTCGATTTATTCCACGATCGCGCGAAATAATATTCAACAACATCAGAATTTAAGCGAAATTTAATTCGACGTTTGAATTCAATTACCAATCTATCGATATTTTATACTTTTATTACGATTTCGGGACTTCTCGCTTTGCTTTTCCAACGTAAATTCGCTACGCGAAAAATGGCAGATTCGAGTAATGTTCGGAGAAATGATAAAACAAATAACAGGAATGAGAAAAAGCGCGAATCGAACACGCAACTTCCGGACTAAACTGTAATGCATACCGCGAAGTTAATTAAAATCTGGTTCGAAGAACAGGATATAACCTATTTACAATGGCCAGCACTATCACCCGATATAAATAGAATTGAAATAACAATGGTGGCTATGCAAAATATTAATAAAATTGCGATAACACCATATTTTTACGTTTTAATTATACTGCATTTATTCAAATGAGGGTCAGAGAATTTTTATACAGAATAAATACCTTTACAAAATTAATGTGTAAACCTTCATTGGACAAAGACACAGCGAAAATATCACTGCGTTTAATCAAGTGTCAAGTACGCTACATTCTCTAATAATTCTATGAGAATGATTTCTATTGGTGAAAAAATTCGGTTGGAAAAGACAGGTATTTTCTTAAATGATGTATGTAGAAAAGGGTCTCAACGTGCAAAAAGACCAGTAAATATATTTCACGTTTAGTAAGTCTCTCTCTCTCTCTCTCTCTCTCTTTCTTTCTTTCTCGGGTTAAACTGTGGAAGGGTTAAACGCAACAGCTCGAGGGAGACAGTGTACATTGGTGGTGATGTGTGACGTGGTCTGACACGATGTCGGGATGATCGGGTCCCGCTGGTCAGTCCAGGGTACATCGTGCTTCGTACATGATGTATATGGTGCGCGGGAATAGGGGCGGGGCGGAGACAGATGGGCGTGCGGAGGATCCCTTTGAGGCTGCCGCATGCGGCGCCAGTGCCTCTGCCCTGGAACTTCTTCTTTTACCTCTTGCCCCCATCGAAAACCTGCGGACGATGCTTCGTGGCTCGTGGAAGCTTTGAGCCTTTCCCTGGCGCCACATCGACACACTGTCGATGCTAGAAATCGCGCCTAAATTAAACGTCGAAGCTATTTTATTCTAACAACGATGATGTTTGCTGATCGTTGAAAGAGCTGAAATTCAAAAGCTCAGAATTTGTTAGGTATAGTATACACTTGTAATGGAGGGAACTTTGAAAGTTGTGAGAGATTTGTAAATCTACTTTTGGGCAAGAGAAACGTGTTCATTCATCTTCAGCTGTGTATGGTTAGATAAAGAGGTGACGAAATTTGTTTGTGAGGATGAAGAGCCATTGATTCACCCTTTAACAGTTTATCTTGAAAGAGGCTTGGCATGGCGACGCACTGGAACTGTTTAGTATAAATATCTAAGCTAACTCTGTCACTTTTTATCACTACGGAAACAATTTGCAATTTAAAAAAATTACTGCTCCTTAGGGAAACCCTAATTTTATTAGACTCTTAAGGGGTTAATTAAAAGGATTAAAATTCGAAGTCCTGGAAATTTGGTTAGATGTGCAAAGAATGTGATACATTTGTGATTGTTTCTAAATTTCAGTCAGATTTTTTCTCTTCAATGGAAATACATATACGTCTAATTATTAATTAATCATCAGAGTCTTTTGAAATAAATAAACCAGCTTATTTCGAACAAATAAAAATTTTTATCATTCCTCAATAGTGAATCCACCCTCGAAGCTAGTACGCATTTGTCACGTTACACCTCGGAACCAGAATGATCGTTGCCTGAGTTGCGTACACGGTGTGTAATGCGAATGTAATTACTCAATTCATCTTGCGTCCCGGGCTAATTGCGCGATCTACGTGATCTCGATTAGCCGGGCCAGCGGGGTTTAATTGCCCCGCTTGATTTCACGAGTCGCGTGTGTCTTGTAATCAAACGCGGCCAGAGACGAAGAGATTGATTACGGAAACGCGCGTTTCTGCTCGGTTCCGTTCATTCCATGACACTTTCGTTGGTCAGTTATTAATGAGCTGCTCCAGGACGAACGAGCGTAAGTGTCAGCCGTACGATGTTCCCGGATATTCTTCTTCGTCACGGGGAATCGTATGGTAACTTTGATAAAACGCCTGTTCGCCGATTATATAATTCGAGAAGGGGAGAAATTGAGAGGCAACGACGGAAAGCGAGAGATGCTGCGCGAGAGGAAAGAGGGAAAAGAGAGAGGAGAGCAACAAACAGAGAGAGAGAGAGAGAAAACGCGTGAGAGAGAGCGCGCGAGAGAGACGAAGAGCGAGAAAAAGAGAGAGGGAGAGAGAGAAATAGACGATGAGGGAGAGGAGGAGCGACAGCGGTCGATAAATGAAAAGATCCTCTGCGGACGAGGATCAGGCGTGGATCAGGCAGAAAGATGCTAGCGCCCCGAGGGCGAACGAGTCGTTTTACCAAGAAGTGTGGAGAAGCTAGGGGTATAGCAAGAAGGAATTTCCCGCGAGGCTCGCGTGTCCTGGATTTGAAGATCGAGGCCCCCGTGAATCCTCCGGCGTCCTCGATCTCCTCGAAAAAGACCTCCTCCAGGGGTTGACTAGTTCGGATAGGATACGTCGGGAATCACGCGAACCCTGGGGCGACCAAAAGGTTAGCACGGAAACATCAGCCCGCAGATCTTCTTTCTTTCGAGAGCCCTTTTGTAGACTAGGGTAGCCTCGAAACTGAATTATGACCGTTGATTACTGTCGTTCGTCTGTGTTGCCCTAAGTCTTATTGCCGAACGATCCTGTCGAATGTAGAAATGATGATCGTCTCCAGCTACCAATGTGTTTGATGTTCCTTTTTGTTCTAAATTCTCTATACAATCAGTGGTTTGATAATAGAATTTTTCGACTGGTCACAGTATGGTGATTCTGTACATTAACTCAGCTCGCCACTTGGTAGGCATACAAATGTGTCTTTTTCTTAGCCTTGACTTTTGTCTGTTATGGGAATTTATAGCGAATTTCGAAGTTTATTTAAAATGGATGAAGTGAGATGTTTTTATGGAAAAGTATGCCTGGTAGATAAGAATCATTTAATAGACAAGGTGTTGCGATCATTACAGTTGTCTTGATGTAGAATCAAGGCATTGTTTCACATTTGAACGTCAGAACACGTTACAAAAAGAATTAGCATAGCTTATCTGTACCCTGCATCGTTTCTAATTAGCGTTGGCAATTATAGTTAGAGTAAAGAATTCCATTCATCCTTGGAGCATGCAATCTCGACATTTCCAGTTTACTAATCTCCACGATCAAAGAGAAAACATTCTGCAAGGATCCAGTGACAAATAGCTTTCGAATTCACGTCCCCTGTCATCGAGGAACCGCCTAATTTACAATCCTCCCCATAAACAACCACCAGGCTGGTATTGTCGCGTGGCGGACCCTCTAGAAAAAAAGGAAAAGAAAAAAGTGTCACAGGTAGCTAAGCTGAACACCTCGAGAAACCTGTTCACACCCTTAACCACCAACGATTGTCACATTCCTGATGCATTTTCCTCGGTTTTAAAGAGAACAGAGATCAGTTACCAAGAATGGGTTTAGCACCCGTTAAAAATGTGTAAATATTTGATACAAAAAAAGAAGAAGGATAAAGAAAAACGTGTCTTGGCTGTAGGTCCATGTCGGATGAGGCCACCGAGTGGGTCAAGTCGGTGTCCTTTATAGAAATGAGGTTGGTCTTTGGGTGTAGAGCGTAGCGGCCGACCATTGGACCGAATTCGGTCTAACCTCGTTTGTGAAACAAGCCGACTACAGGTACACGACAGACAAAGACCCCACCGCTTGTTTCGTTCGGTTATTTAGGGACCTGGTTATAATTGCTTCCGAGGTTTCCAATATACGTTGATATTTCGGTCTTGGTGTCCTCTTATTATCGCTTCACTCGATTCTCTCTGTGAATCAAAACGAACGCCTAGAAACTATTGGATAAAAGTCGAACGGAGGGATTATTCCTCAGAGACACTTGGAGAGGAAAAGGGAGTAAATAAGAGGGAGAGAAATGGAAAGAAAGATAGTAAAAATAGGGAAAGAGAAGCAGGCAGAGAAAGAGAAAGAGAGACAAAAGAAGAGAGAGATAGCGAAAATGTCGACTGGTAGTTGAAAATTGACGAGGAACAATGGAAATACAAGTGGAACCGAAGAACAACCTTGTCGAATGTATCTTTTTCCAGTTCCTTCACAGTGATTCGACTCGGGACCAGTGACAGATCGATCGATCTTAGACAAAACGGTTCCAGAACCAACGAGAAATTTAGCGGTTCACGAACTATGAAGAAATCACGGGTTAGTCCAGTTTTCACAGTCGCTAGTTTACCCTTTACGAAACCCTTTTCCCGCACGAAGCGCCAGGCGCCAACGTTTCACGCCTCCTCAACGACCTGCAGGAGCTCTTTCTCTTTCGTACGGCCGCGCAGTTAAGGGTCCTGAAGCTCGCTGGAGTTAATGATTTTGAAGTCTCGAGGAAATTATATCCTTCGGCGCGGCTGACGGGAATTGTTAACGCGACGGTCACAGGTACTGGAGTATTCGCGTTTCTAAACTGTTGCTATTGATTAAGAACTAAAACTCAATCTCTGAAGAATTTCGAAGCACTCGTCGGGAAACTACAAACCTTTATTACAAACTCATGCTTAAAAAAAAAGGAATTATTCACGGAACAGTAAGAATGAGAAAAATTGCAAAAATTGAGATCCAAATGAAACTGGTATCTTCCATTGCATAAAATACAGCGAAGAAAGAAAAACTAAAACTACATAAATTACTTTGATAACACGATCTGTGAAGGAGATATGAGCACGCTTTCAAAATATTCACATATATATTTAAATGAATTATTTCACGATATGAATATGAAAATAGTGTATACAGAATGATAAAAAAAAAAAGAAGAAAGCTAAAATAATCTATGATATAAAATAAAAGCAAAAGTAGCAGTAGTCGAAAATTAAGGAAGCAATCGATAATAAAAAGCACAATTCCATAAAATGATGTACAAAATTCCAAAGAATAAAAAACGCAGCGGCACGTTTGAAAGAAGAATACATTCGTGTTACAAAGTCAATAAAAAAGTGATCATTTCCACTATATATCCCTTCGATACTTCTCTTCTCCCGTCCACCTTTTCCCTTCCTTCTTTGGCTCATCTACTCGAGAAGATCCTGTTCTCTGTCTACCCTCTACCATCGACCATTTCAGTGCAAGTCATTCCAGAATAATTTATAACCCGAAGGATCGGCTAAACGGGCCGACCAAGTTAACTAAACGCCGTGCTAATTTCATTTAACGCCTGTATCTGCCGCGCTCGCCACAGGGGGTTGTTTATCGAGTGTCCCTTACGACTCGTGCCACATTCACTCACCCCTTTCTGCCTGTTTCCTAGCACTTACCCTTTGTCGAGCGAACGACATACCTAACAAACCCTCCCACGATATTTCTCGAAGGAAAGGTTCTCCTTTTTCTATACGTTTTTAGGGCGGTATTCAAAATCTAGTCGAACGCTTAATACCACTTCTCACGTGAAAAGAAGAAAGAGAGGGAAAAGGAAGATTCTTTCGCCACGGCAATGAAAACGAATTCGATGGCCTCGTTAATGTCCGGTTTTATCGATTTGGGACGAGCGTAAATTCCGCGAAACGACATGTTCCACCTGACTTTTTATTGTGGCTGTTTCACAGGGGAAACGACGCTGTTTTAACACCCCCGGCACGATCCGATTGAAAATTACGACGCTCGCCTCGTCTACATTAAGAAATTCGTTCGGCTTCCGAGTCGTGCGCTCGATCCTCTGATAAATTACGAGCCAATTTCTGGCACGCTCCTTTCACATCGACTCGAACGATCTATTAAAGAAAAAAAGAAATTCTTGCGCGCCTTAACTATGTCCGTTCAGAAACCGGGAAACCGTCGTATACGAAGTTCATCTAAACGATGGAACAATTATTCCTTCATCCTCTTTTTTTCGATATTTAACACTCTAAGAACTTAGGAATTTCGTTCTCGGCATTACGCTACGAATGATTATTATATCGATAATATGAATTCTCGAAGAGAGAATATGATTTCTTTCTTTCGTTTCTTCTTTTTTTTTTCTTTCTTTTTTTGCAAGATTAATTGCCAACGCTCGATGATATCGGCACGGTAGCTTCGTTTCGACCGACACTTTAATGGCCGACACATCGATTCAAAGAAGAACGAAAGGCAGAGGGAAGAAAGGGAAGAGGTGGAGGGAAAAAAGGGGAGAATTGGAGGGAGAATAGATACAGAGAGAGGAGACGGTAGCAAGGACGTCTTTTATTTCTCTCGACTTCTCTCAGTACTACCTGGCACGATCTTTCTCTTCGTTCGCAGGAAGATAAAGGATGGTAATTGTTTTTTTTTCTCTCCTCTCCTCTTCTCTCTTTTCCTTTTTCCTCTTTTTCTTCCCCTCTTCTCCGGCGTGGCCAGTTCCTCTCGTCGAGTTTCTGTTCCTCTTCGAGCACAGGGCGTCGCGTTGCCTCCGCCGTCATTACACGGCATGACAAGGCGCCTCTGTTCCAGGCTCCTCGACTTCTCGCCACTTTTTCTGCTCCCCATTCTCGTACCACCTTTTCACACGCTTCTGAACGGGAGAAAAGACTCGAACCGAAGGAAGCGACGTCTCTTTCTACTTGTACGCGGCCGTGATAACCTTTCAACCCTCTTCAAAAACCGTCTTCGCATTGTTGAACGAGCAGCGAACTGCTCGAGCTGATGGGGGAGGGAATTGCTGGTGATAAAAGTCGTAGCTGTCTCGTGACTGTAATCGTGCTTGATAGCGCGAATAGTGGTTCGTTCCGTTTCGAATTAATTTTTATTTGAAATATCTAACGGGGGACTTCGGTGTTTCGCTGGAAATCGAACGTTTCAACCCCCTTTAGCAGTTTCTAACGCCATTTGCCATTGGAAATTGCCTGTCATATTTTTATACATATTTCGTACGACTCGTAATTGTCATTTTCTTAAGAACAAAGGAAAATCAGATCATCAAAGTTAGGAAATAATACTTTATCACTCATTAATCGCCTTTATTGGAACAATTTGAACAAATAGCAGTTGAACAAGTATCAAAAAGCACATTTTAATTAGGAAAATGAATGAAAACTTTTATTTGGAGATAAAGCATATATTCACCCTCTCACAAAAACATTGAATGGAACATAGCAGCAAAAATTGAACTACAATTCGAGGAAATAACACATGGAAAATGTTTTAAAAATGCATAGATACAGAAAATGATGAATTTCACGTTGAAAAAATGTAGAAGATTAACCGAAAGAAAAAGTTTCATCACGATCGATGTCGTTCCAAGAAAACCGTGCTTTTTGTCGTGTCTTCAGCATGTATTTGACTTCTTTCTTTTTTCACACGATTCGTATCCCGAGGGAAGTCCGGCCGTTGGAGGTTTACGAGGTCCTACACTTGTACACTCGCCTAATTGATCCGTGGCCGACCGTCTGTTCTACCTGCAGGGATGAGAAGGCGGCACACGGACAGAGACACTGGCCGAGGCGAGCGTGCACACGCAGAATATCCCGAGTGAAAGCCACAGCCTCTCTCTCTCAGGGTGAAACGGAGCAGGAACCGGGAACAGGCCCTACATTTACCGCCAGCGAATTACCTTGTGGAAAAAGTTTGCGTCCTGGAAAGAGAGGCGCCTGTTCCTCTCACCCTCCTGTCTTTAAGTCTTCTCCCTCTTCTAACTGCGCAGCCTTTTTCTCTAGACGTAGACTCTTCTTATTCTGATTCGAGGAGAGATCTCGTTTGGGTGTTAAACAGAATTTTTACGTCTCCTCCGTGTGGTCTCGTTTCGTTCCTCTATTTTATTAAACTTGTTTTTACGAAGCTCAAGATATCTTCAGTTGAGTATTTATTTTAAATTAATTCTTTTCTTTCGTTCAGCGAATTGAAGACAAAAAGGTATTTCTTGTATGCAAATTATAGTCATTGATAAAAATGAAATTCTCACTTTAACCCCTTGACCAACGATTTCTTCAGCTGACTATACATTTTAGCATCAGCTATTTACCTTTTTCGTACCATTTCACGCAAGAAACGCTAATGTATTATTAATCAGAATTAACTATCCTCAGTGTTATAAATTATAAGAGAAGTTAGAATTAAAATTGATGTTCATTACTAATATAATTGTTCTTCTTGAATCTTAACCAGAACATATGCCACGAGTTAGGGGCAAGCAAGGGGTTAATTACTTCAATGAATGATAACAAATATTTCGACTAATTATGAATTTATATTATAATAAAATAAAATGCAGCACCGTTAATATGAGTTGAACGAATTAATCAACTGAAATTAATATTACAACAGCATTGAAAGCATAATTTGTATTTAGATAATCGATGATAATAATCAAGAAGAAATTCTCAAAATGTTTACTCCAAGTTCCTCCCCTTTCTTTCCCCAAAGAGAAATAGCTTCCGTATAAAATCTCCACGTTCCTAATTCACGTGGCTGTACCTACCCATCGTGAGGATCGATCGATCCGCTCCCATGTCCACGGTGCCATGCGAATGTCACCGTACGAACTGTCTCGCGGTTCCCATTCGATCGTTTGTACGATGGGTGCGAGGCCAGTGGGTCGAAATGTTTGGCGACGCCGTTGAATTACAGTCGATTGTGAGTAACAACAGAGAATACGTACAGCTGTAGGTTGGTATTGGTGGAGGGTTATAACGCGAAAGAATAAGAGAGACAAGGAGGATAGAAGAGATTCCACAGTGGATGGAGAACAGCAACAACAAGTTGCTCGTAATAGGTCGCCGATCGGGCGGCGGTCTCGTGAATCACTACAGGTCGAGGAGAGAGCGAGTCCGTTGCATGCCACAAATTGGCTCAAATATTTACGCAATTGGCATGATAACCGCATTACGTGATTATGTACGGTTGTTGCGCGCGATCCCGATGCTCACCCTCTCTCATCCCATCATCACCGCACCACCCTTCACTCTCCTCTCCTCTCTGTTCAACGTTCTCTGTCTCTCTTATCGTTCTGCTACGTTCTCCATGACCTCCCGTATAAACGGCAAATCAGGGTTATTAAACGACCGCTCGCGGGACACGCGCATTGTTCGCCGTAACCCATGCAACTTCCGCTTCGAACGTTCTTCCGGTTCTTTTCGCCGGTGAACCGACGATTCCGATCCTCTTTCGCCGTTTCTCTTCGATTCTCCGATGAATAAGTTTTTCATTTATGAATTAACTCTTCGACAGCCGTTGTCAGAAACTCGTGACTTTTTTCAGTCAGCGTTTTACGACCGAGATGTCGATTTTCTGATTTTCACGTCGGTAAAAAATAATTGAATAGAGATTTAAAAATCAGAAATGGTCAAGGGTATGTTTGTTCTATCTGTTTTTTTAAAATCTTTCGATATTTTGCCTATCGTTTAGCCTGTGCAAGGTTGCAAACTCGTAAAAAATATCGACGGTAAATGCAAGATTTTGCTGTTACAGTGTTAATCCTTTAATCTATGATTTTTTTCACTGAATATGCATCTAAACATTAACTACGTGTTGTTTAAGTACCATTTTGCATACGAAACGATAATGTGTTATAGATTAATTACAATTGACAATCCCATAAACTAAAAGGAAAGTTAGAATTGAAATTAACATTTGTTACTAATATAACTGTATCTGTCGAATCTCAACCAGAATCTTTGTCACAAGTCTGACACGTTGCTGTAGGGTTAACAAATTTTTGCTTTAAACTTTGTCGAATGAAAAAGCGTTTTAATAGTAAAACGAGAGATTTTCGTATTAGTTCTATTTGAATGTTTGAAGTAATTTCAGATTGGAAATGGAGAAATGGAGGATTATGTATCGACATTTGTTATATTTCTTTCCTTCTTCTTTTGATACTTGATAATTTGCCGAGATGTATGTCTCTTTGTGTTTTTCAACAATCCGACAGTAACGCGACGTCACGAGATAAATGATACCGTAATTTCATAGATCTGTATGCGACGGTTTAATATTGCATTTTTAACGATATTGCGACAGCGAGAAAAAAAGGCACGCCCGCGTTGTAATTATCGACCGTTTGAATCGATTGGAAAATGTGAAAACGGAATAATCGCGAGCTGCGTGTATTTAGAAGCGACGGAAAAATTATAGGCGTCGCGGTAGCGCAAGGCGTACGAGAGTATTTTATATTAGGTTTTAATATCGACCTTTTAATAATGTCCTTAGCTCGTCATATTTAGTCCCCGGTGTACCTTGATCGTCTTGAAAAAAAAACATGACAACCAAGCCCGGAATACTATAAAATTACAAACAGCCAGTGGAAATTATAGTACGCGGATAAAATGGTTCATATTGAAGACGTATCATTTTGTTCAATTAAGGATTCGACTAACTTTGTTTTCGCAGTATAGTTTTAGATCACTGGATTAGGTTTACGGTAATACGTCTATTCGGAACGGCTACTTGTTGTACTTACTCTTCTGAGAAAAAAAAAAGCTTGCACAAATTCAAACATCGAGACTCAAATCCTCGATGCTAAACATTCAAATATTCATATTAAAATGCTCAAACCCAATCAATTGAACTCCAATATTACCTTTGAATACTTCAATTCAATGGATTAAATTCAAATATTAAAACGCAACCGCTATGGAAATATATAAATTTAATTCATCAGATTCAAATGATCTAACTTAAATATTCAACATTTTTGCTCCAACATTACTCAGCCGTTAAAATCCAAGAAACTGTAGCAACACTGAACTCCCCACACGTGAACAATTCGAACAGCACACATCGAATATCTAATCAACGTTCATACGCGAAACAAACACCGCTCACCACGCACCTCATTTCCATGCAACATCCTAACAACTCTTCTACCACCGTTCGCTCAACCATCCCTAGTGCCACTCCGATGGAACTAATCCTTCAATTACTCTAATCAATGCACTCGTTCACCTTCTCCTCACGTGCTTGCCATCGCAATTACCATAAAACCGACAAAGCTAGATACTTTTTCTCCCCCCCTTCGTAACATCCTTCTCGATCCTTCCAAGGGATTCGACAGTCATCTTTTTTTGTAAAAATGGCAAAATAGAAGCCTATCTGAGCCATCCCTCTCTGGTTTCCCGCAGGCGAAGAAGAAGAAGAAGAAGAAGAGTGTTTCTGCCTCATGATTTCGCCTTACCGAGGAAGCTTCTTCTTCTCTTCTTCTTTGTCTCCTTCTTCTTCTTCTTCTTCTTCTTCTTCGAAAATACAGTTAGCCTGGCCGGTGATCTAGCGGCCGATCCGTTACGTAACACTCCGTGGAAACGCTCCGTGTCGACTTGGCCTCGTCTCTCCGCCTCCTCCGGCTGACGTGGAACGCGCGTTACGTGCGGTTTCCGTAAATTGCTACGTGCAAACCAGCCATGGGGCCCTAGCTTGGTTGGTTGTGCTTGATACTCTTTGGTCGCCGCGTGTATACTCGCGTCTCTTCTCCTTGGCTCGGTCTCACCTCTCCTCTTGACACGTCTTAGACGCGCGCGACGATCCTACAGAATAGCGGGCACACGAAATCCTTCCTCGACACGGCCGTTCCTTCTATCGTGTTCACGGAAACGCTCGGTTATTCTACGAAAAATCACCTCCATGCTACTTCAGCTAAGCACGGAAAGGTGAAAACGTCGTACGTGCGAATTATCTGTTGGCACGAGAGCAAAGAGAGAGAGAGAAAGAGATCCTCTTTATCCACCACTATCTTCTCCATAAACCACCTCCAACCTCTTCTTCTTCTTCCTCCTCTGTTTCAGTGTGCCGTTGTTGTTACGGCACCCAGTTCGCCACGGTAGTCATTACTTGAATTAAATAATACTCGGTATAATTATTTGGAAAGTTTACTGGCGAGATGTATGGTTCGCTCGTTCGAGGGAACACAACCGGGAGATGCGCGGCTTTTAATTACGCGGCTGCTGTTGTTGCTGCTGTTGGTGGTGCTGCTGTGCCAAGCAAATGCTTCTTCAAGGATTGCTGGCATCGCCCGCGGGATAATTAGCTGATGTTTAGAAAGCTGCGTGGTTCTATCGATGATGATGATAATGATGATGACGACGACGAACGGTGTTTCGAATCTAGGACTCGAATGAATCGTTTAGGTTACACACAGGGAATAAGAGAGTCTTCTTCATTGTTCGCCGATTTGTCGGCGATGGGAAATTGTCGGAGTAATATAGATCGAAAGAGTTCTCCAGCTCTCTCGACGCCACCGAGTTCGTTATTAAAATGAATTAAAATTGCTGGTTATCACTGGCTACTGCCGCGTAAACACTGAGCATTGATTTAAACACTGGGATTATTGTAATTACGACAATTTATTGTTTCAGGGTGCTGTGGATGAGGGATGGAAATGGTGGTTTACAGAGAGATATTGGTGGCGGCAGCTCTTGGTACGCTTGGCAAGTTTTTGTTCAAGTTCAGCTGGCTAGCGCCATCTTTACGGTGCTCTGAGAAATTGGAAGAATACGTACAAATTTATTGAAACAATTTAATATTGAAATTTGTACAATAAAATTCGCGATAATAAAAATCTGAAATTTTCTCATTTTTATTTCTCGATTACCTATTGATTTTTTTTTTAATATGAGTTTCGTAGGTTTCGAATTTTGTTCATCATGATAATACATCGTCTGTGGTAACGTTCTTTCAGAAATGATCATTTCTATTGCGAGAATGATTCTTTGAAAGGTAGAGAGAACGTATTGGAAATTCGTATGAAAATTCGATTATGCAAAACCAGGGAGATTGCACGTTTTATTGGTGAAGATTCGTATTATTCCGAGATTTATCGACGGTAGATGAAGATTCTCTGTTCCCTGAAGGCTTCTATAAAGTGATACGAAAGTGACTCCTCCTCAAGGTCTGATCCACCCGCGTTCTGACCAACACGTGTTGCAAACGATCACGTGGCTGATCGAGGCTCAGCCCCCTCATTATCATAACCGCTTCTCGAGTACTAACCCTAAGTCGATTCTAACGAGAAACGGTGTCCGCAGTCGTGACAACCCGAGGGCCAACACGTTTTCGTGTTCACGCGAATCTACTCTTGCCATTGCAACTTTTTCTTACCGAACTTTCAACAGCGATACTTTCGACATACTTTCACTTCGAAAATTTAGACGAGCTTTGTTTTAATAACAATTCACTGTTTTTTTTTTTTTTTTATACTAACGTTCGATTGGAATGGAATTTTTTATTTATTATTCTACGTTTGAATTTACATTGGAATTTTTAGCGCTGTTATAATTTGACAGTGTTTTTTAGTTTATTTATTTCATTACTTATTTAAGATGATAAATCCTTCGAAACGAGTCATTTTTTATTACAGATCACGTTCGTGGGAAGAAAAATTACGATTGGTTAGAATTTTATTAAGCTCAGGAAAATTTGTAAAATATCCAATATTTTTCATACTTGACGTTCACTTTTGAGCGAAAATATTTGCAAATTAGAACTCTCGTTTAACACATCTTGATAATAGATTCAACGTTCATAACCTAATTCTTCGAACCCATTGTATTCCAACTTAAAGAAAAACTGAGTCATAAGTTACAATTTCAAATTTTCATGGAAGAAGCAAGAATTGCTAACTATTGTAAGAAAATAAGCTATCGATAATATAATAAGTAAACAAGAAAAATCATTACACGCAACATGAAGGAGCAGATGAAAAATTAAAAATGGTTCTTTAAATTGGCAAACTTTCCTTTCTATAATTGAAACAAAAATAGGAGGTTGCTTTTTTCTGCATATTGATAATTTTTCGTGACGTCTCTACGTTACGCATGCGTTTGTAATATTACATGACCACTGTGCAGTTTCTTCTTTTCCTTTTTTTTTTTGTTACGCGTGCCACGCCATATCGACAATCGACGATTACCCGAGAATTGGTTGTCACGTAGCGTACATATGTACACGCACACGTTTCAAATAACGTCTAGGAAAATTATCTTCCATATGACGACTGACAGGGGATGCCTGAAACTGCAATTTCGCGATGGTTGGGATCCTTCCGAGGACTGACATCGGTTAACCTATTCCTTGCGTAACATATGTGTTCTTCTCGCTGCAATTCTTCCCTTGTGAACAAATTTTATCACACCAGGAAGTACGAACAGGATTTCTTTTTACATCGATTCGTTCTACTCGAGGAGAAAGGGCAATGGAAACTGTTTGTAACATGAAACTTCGGGTAATTCGTTGAACGATTTATTATTTCACACGATAAATATTTTCTTGCAATATTAGAACTGTGCTTTAAAATCTGAAATGTTCTAAGGATTCAAGGATAGGTACAATAGAATCATACGAAATCGATATTACACTACTCGATTCGATACTTACACGCGTAAATACGCGCGCAGATGTATTATAGCAACCGCGTCGATTCGTGTATTTCTCTCAAGGGTCGCCATCGATGACACACGCAAAACCATCTGCCAGTAAAATTCGGCAACGAAAATTTACAGATTACACGCTGTCCTTTCGCTCGCTGTTCCACGAACCTTTAATTCTACCCTCGTATAATAACAACTGGTATGCAAAAAAGAAGCGGCAGTAAAAAGTGGGCCGAAAAAAAAGATAGGGAATTAAAGGAGAAGTGTATTTTACGAAAAGTGTCTTAATAAAACGTTTCCAAATGTCTAAATACACCTGCATAAAATACTTCAGAGCAGTGTTTCCCAACCTTTTTTGTGCCATGCCCCGCCTAAGCCTTTCTAAAATTCATATGCCCCCTATGTAACATATAAATAATTTTTAATATTCAAAAATTGAATTATTCACTGAAGAAACTTAAATTATAGATTTTAGGAAGAAATTGTTAGGAAATTGTTAAGGAAACACAATAAGTAAATTTAAAATTTTAAAAGAATATAATAGAGAATTGAAATTTAATTACGAATAATTTTTCTGTATTATTTTAATTATTAGTAATTGTTTATTATTTAAATTTAGTGAGACCTGTGCCTTGCTTGCTGCAAAAAGATATCACCATACGGTTAACCTAAACTCGGGACGAGTCCATTTTCGAATTGCCCTCCTTAACAATAAAATTGCCCTCCTTGAGAAACACTGCTTCAGAGGGACGTTTCCTTTTTTCTTTTTTTTTTTTACAAGAAGAAAATGAATACTTCATGTTTTGCAAGACGTGTGTTTAATTGAACGCGACAAAGAAGAACAATTATTCGAAATAACAATGCTTCTATCCTATTTACATGTTTATTCTTCATGATATTTTTCCCAACACCTTACAGCGACCACATGCATTAAAGTATACTCGTCCATGGGCACCATAACCACGCGACGCTCCGTTCATGCTAATTCTCCTCCGCGGCAGCCGCAGCTTGCTCGTTCCCCGTCCTCTTTTTCCGCTTCCATATGTCGTTGTCGATACTATTTTTTTAAATAAAACAAAAAATATTAGAAAAAAAAATTCGTTTAATTTTTTGAAACCTCGACTTACTCGTCCGAATTGTCTTTGGAATATCCAGCCAAAGTTCGCCAGAGTTCACGAGGTCCTTCTATAGCGAGGGGAAAATGCTGCCAGGACCATGCTTCTGTCATTGACAATGAAAAATCACATCAATCGTGTTAAAAATGAAAATTGAATACGAAACGGTGATCTTTTCTTACCGTCAACTGGTGGATAATCCACGCGTCTTTTTATCAATCTCGAAAAAGGCTCGTCGTTACCGTACGATGGCCAAGATTCAGACTTGAAGGAGAAGAAGAATAATATGGAGCATTTAGAGAATAGAAATATAAAAATCAAATCGAATACCTGTACACCAGCATCGTAAGCTCCAATTTTTCCAATGTTCTTTCTCGTTTTAACGTAATCATCGTAGCCCTCGCTTCTTCCCACGCGAGGAATATTCTTGGCGATTTTCAAAAAGAACGCGGGCACTTCGTCAGCCATCGTAGCGTTCTTGCAAATGAACAACGCTAGAACGCTAATCAGAAACACTGGAACATTGAAAGAAAGTGGAGAAAAAAGAATCGTTAAATTAATTTCTCACTGAACGAAAGCACACTTTATCTCACCGTAATATACACGATCTATCCTTCGCGAAAATCGAGATATTAACTCACCGTAGACGAAGAAACTTCGTGTGGACTCTAAAGATCGCGAAGTCATCATTGTTGCACTTTTAAATCTGGAAAAACGGGTTCGAATCAATTCCTCTATCAATTCTTCGACAGAAACATTCGATCGTTCAACGTTGTTGTTGTTGAAGGTTCTATTTTATCCAACTGTCGACACGTTCGACTATCGCCATTCTTCGCGAACGTAAGAAATTTTCGTGTAGAAGTAGAAGCAACAGCGACGAGGTGCACGCGATACGCGTTCCACGACTGTACGAGGAAAACTGAGCGATTTTTCCTAGGACTTCTTCCATTATCGCGAAAAGTGGACAGAATCCTCGAGGATCGTGGGCGAAGGAATCGCGAAGTTTGCACGGGCGAAGAAGCCCCATCGCATTTAAATGTCCCTAATGTTTGTTATGGCATTGCCGAGCACGCGTGAAAAATTCTCTGTACGTTCTCATCGTTGATCGTCACTTTAACGTCTCAGACGTCGAATTTCGAGAAATAACCGAGCGTTTGATTTCTTTCGACACGTGTAAACTGTACGTGTACCGTTGTATGTTTGTGTGTGCACGTGTGTGTAGGTTATGATGTAACCTGGCGAAGCCAGAAAAACGTAGAAAGCAAGGAAATTGAAAGAGAGCTCTCTTTCTCTCTATCTCTTGAAATTTTCTAGTACAAGCTGCGGTTGACACTTACCTCGATCTGTGTTCACGAGACACTGTGGAAAAAATTGAGAGACGTATCTCTATTTATGGAGAGAATTGTCGATTGATTAGGTATTTCGAGCAGGTCGTGTTTAATGTGAATCGATGTGGATGCTTGTTGCTCCCCTATGCTGTTGTCGAATAAATTTCTCGTTGACGGATGGATGTTGGGAAATTATTGACCAAGGGATTTTCTTTTGGAGTGCTTGGGACTTTCTGTTCAAAATTTTCTGTTCTCTCGTACAAAATAATCACACTTCTCTGTAAGCAATAATAAATAATGCAAAAGAGAAAGAAGGAACGAAACTTGGGAATTTCGATGTATTTACCGACAATCCTAGATTATTAGTAAATAATTGAAATGGAAACTTAATGGTTAAGTTATTGGTTGAGAAGATCACTTAGATATTTTCTTTCCAGCCTTCTAGGAAAATCCGCAAGATCAGCTTGCAGCAAGTTTGAATAGCACATAAAAGGAAAAGCAGTTTGCAGCAAGTTTGCTATTGACGTACTTTTGTGAATCAGAGTGTTTGTGATTCAAGGAAATTTTAGAAATTCTCTGCTCCTCTAAACGTGTACTTTATTTCGATATCGAGAACTTTTCATTCATGATTTTAACGTTGAACTTTGGTCTAACGTAATTTCGTGTTGAATACATTTTACGTATTGAAAATAATAGGAGATTTTATTGTTACAATATTTACTGGTAAAATTATAAATTTAAGAAGTTCGAGATTTGATGAATTTGACGAAGATCAGTCAATTATTTTGCTGTTTGTTCTTACGTAATTGTTCCTAGTTCGTGAATAAGAGACAGTGTAACCCTTATTCCGACAGGTGAATGAAACGTGCTCTCCATATCGAATCGTTCGATCTACATTTCAGATGTTGAAAAGAGTTTCGTTGAACCTCCGAGTGCTACGCAAAATTACTCTATATCGGGCATCCTCTCGTGAAAGCTCGCGGAGCTATTCTCTAAATCCATTCGACGCCTTTAACGCTGTTTGTTTGGGATCAACAGATCGTAAAATGGAACGAAAATATTTTTATCTATGGAATGCTACATTTAACGCAAAAAAAACGTTAAAATATTTCTCTTTCGTTGACATTTTAAAGGATGAAGCAGAAGTTACACTCCGTTTAACAAATTATTTTTATATTTGTTTGTTGAAATATTTCTTTTTAGATGATATTTCAAATGATAATGCAAAAGTTGCGCCTTGTTTAACAAATAAAATAAAAATTGGTAAATATTTATAGGGAAGAGATGAATTGTTGTACAATTATTGACTGAAATAAGTTTAAGAAAAATTACAGTTTATTATACGAGGAACATTTATACAATTAGATGAATAAATTAACGTTTAAGTTGAAAGTGATTTTGTGGTTGATGCGACGAATATCGAAAGCTCCAGCAAGAGACTAGTACATAATTATTAAACGTTGATAAGGTTGATTAAGCAGCGATTATTAGCAGTCGTCGCATCGTACTGAATCCTTCAGTATCTTCAGTTGGAATCCTGGCGAGAGATCCAAGCGTTGCATGTCTCGCTGACGGCTTCGCAAACGGATGACATAGCTCGGCTGGTCATTTCGTAGTCTGCACAAGATTACAATAAAAGAATCCTTGACATAGATCATTAGATAAATAATAATACTTGACCATGTTCTAAGATCATTTGAACTTAAAATATTCAAAGAATTTATTATGTGGGAATTCTCGATTTTTTAGAATTTTAATTAGACATAGATCGTTAGAGAAAAGACAATAATATAAAACTTTAAGTGCAAATAGGGAACAGTATTTTGTTTAATATTAAAAAGAAGATCTTGAAATTAAAATTTCAAGTAGGAATTCTCGATTTTTAAAAAGTTTAACTTTAAAATTAAAATTTTCGAAAAATTTATGAAATAAGAATTCTTGATTTTCCATAGAATTTTAATGAGTGGACTTATATCATTAAACGAGCAGGCAATAATACAAACTCTTAAATGTTAATAGAGAACATGGTTAATCTTAAGAGAATCAATTTGAACTTAAAAAATTTGAAAAATCCATAAAGAAGGAATTTTCGATTTTCCCCGATAATTTTTTTAGCATTTCAAGAATAGGATTTTTAATTTTACCAGTGATAGTGCTGGATCGTTTGCCAAAGATGCTTCCATTGAAGGGAGGCTTCCTGTAAGCAGCGTCGACGCTGATGGCGAGGACGAAGAGGGCGGCGACGATGGCAAGAACGAAGCGTACGGACACCATTTTGATGGTTTTTTGGTTTTGTGTGCTATTGCAAAATTAAAAATCAATTATTCGCCAAATAAATAGTACTAAACAAAAAATAAAAATAAAAATACGTCTTATGAAACAAGCAAATGGAGTATTATCCAAGTCGAATTCTTTGTCGTCGAAGAAAATCAAATTTTCTACAGAATTAGTCGGTTTACTTACAAACGTAGGGAACGATGGAACTCGTACGGTAGTTGGTCAACGAATGTTGTAAATAAGGCAAAAGCTTCGAGCTTTTATAGTAGGGAAAGGATCAGAAGACAAATGTGGCTATTAAATGCAGATGCCTTACGTTATTTGCAAGTGAATTGATCAGGAAGTTTGTCTAAGAGGTTTATCGATTCAGTGAAGTATCAAAAATAAATATCGAAGAGATACGAAATGTTTGAGATTAATTTAAAAAAAAAAGTAAACTATGATATTTTTTACGAGAACAATTTTCAACTGCCTTCGAGTAAAATAAAAAATATTTGAGAAAAACTGCTATCCGGATGTATATGTATTTTTTTAATATTTAGATTGATTAAAGAAGTTTTGAACGAAGCAGTAAATTTTGATTTTGCCACACTGTAATTTTTATGGTACCTGTTGATGCTGTGAGATGTCTTCTCCAAAGGAAGGATGGCACTGTTCTGCTGTTTGAGCAAGTCGGCTCAGCTTTTATAAGACTCCAGACTATAGATCGTGATATGTGGTGTAATATTGTTATAGAATAACGTTACAAGCTATCACGAACGAAATCCAATTACCGATGCTCCTGATTGTCTTTTATCCCAAGGGAAATAACAATCTATTTGTGACGAAAAACGGAACGTATACAGTCGTATATAAATATAAAAAAACGATGGAAAATTTTCACGTCGAATTGTAAAAATATTATGCAATTTTATTTTACTATCTAAAGTATGGTTCCATAATTTTTTAAATTTTTATATCGCAATGTTAAAGGTACTTTTTCGTATTTCAAATGAGACTTCGTTTATTGTTCGATTGTTTATGCTTTATGTGAAGTTTAAAAAGATTTTTGGGGTAAAAATTGTGGCAACCTTTAACATATTTCCTTAACATTTTAATATTTACGAAAGATGGATACATTTTAGGATTTGCACGAAGTTCCATCGCCATGCTGCTTGATCATTCGATGGTTTCGAAGGTCTCTACCTTTACCATTATATTTCTTCATGATAAAGCATCTTATAAGATTAGTATACTATTAGGATAATATTTTTATACGTAAATAGATAATGAAAAAAAAACTTGAAACATTTATACCTGTTATTTTGTGATATTTCTGATTTATAAAACTTATGATCGTCGAATTTTATCTCAATGCTAAAACTTGGCATTTCTTCTTCTACTTTCTTTTCTTTTGCTTAAGAACATTGAAAAATTCCCTCTCCTTTACATTTTAGAATGACTTCATCGACTTCAAAGATTGTTTTGCACCAAACAAAATTTTTACTCTGTATTTTGCAGAATTTTAACTTTATTCTTTTGAAAAAAGAAGAAATCTAATTTTTAAACACTGATTTTTAATTTTTCTTCTAATTTTAAGCACTGTTCTGTTTAATAACCTAATTCTTGTTGTTACTTGTTCACTACTTTCAAAATTATCGTAGTGGCTCCCATCACTTTCAAATATTGAACATAAAATATCTCCTAAACTAGTGATTTTTTGATATGAGTAGGTTAATACTTTTTTATATAAAATTACAAAATGGTTTGAATGACATAATAAAAAATACACGATTCTATAAGAAAAAACAAACTTGACCTTCATATGTCCTCTACGCATCGATCAACAAGAAAATAAATTTCAGCAAACAATGCTTCGTTTGAAACCATACAACTTTTATTTGAAATAGTTTTCGCTAAAATCATTACTTACGTAGTGATCATAATTGAACCACTTACGTGTGTCACCATGTATAATACAAAAAAGCATTTAAAACACATGTGCAATTTTTATACATGCATTTGCAATTCACCGAGTCAAAACACCATATATGCGACTTGGAAATTTCGTGATAGACTTTAAATGTAACTGAAAAAACCCAGAAACAGGTATTATACAATAAAAAGTACCCACGGTACGAAAATATAATAATCACTACAACTGCTTGTAAAACAATACACACTCATCAGCACAAAATAAAATATAATTGTTCACCTAAACAATGATGACAATCCTGTATAAACTTTGCAGTATGGCCAAAGTTTTTTCATGTTAAACATAATCCCACTATTATTAATTAATTAATACCGTCACGAAAACCGACATATTTGATCAATTTCAATGCACCAAGTCCATTAGAATACGTTCAGCGTGTTAATAGCAATTTGCAATAATTATTGAGCAAATTTACAATCGCTTTTTTTAGTTAAATGCAATTTTTCAAGATTCCCGCGCTCGAAGTATCGTATTCCATCCTCTAGCAAATTTCAGTAGTATATGTGGCGCCATCTAGCGGCAAAGTGCTATTACTAAACTCAAAAATCAGCTTTGGATTTTACCCTGTAATGTAGTTCCAATAACGGCCGCTAGGAGACAGCATGTACCGGGTAGAGTATGTTGTGCCATCTAGCGGTGAAAACAGGAACTAATAAAGCTCACAAAATTCAGTGCTGCATGTGGCGCCATCTAGCGGAGAGATACTATAATTAACTTTCGTTAATCAAATCCTGATTTAGCCTCTAGTTTAGTTCCAGCTTTCACCGCTAGATAGCGAAACATATGCTGCTCAGTACGTGCTGCCGCCTAGTGGCCACTGTTGGAACTACATTATAGGGTAAAATCGAAAGTTGATTTTGGAGTTTAATAATAGTACCTTGCCGCTAGATGGCGCCACATCGAATATTGAAAAATAGCTGGTTTTTAGTATCTGTAGGCAACCGCTAGATGGCGCTGCATATACCTTATAGCTATTCGAATCTTTTAAATCTGTGCATCAATTTCGTTATTTCTTTTTGGTAATTAATAGAGAATTTAGACAAGTGTTAATGCCGAATTTTTACACATGTTATTCCATGCTAAATATCGTGAAATCAGTATATTTACGTAAGTGGTTATATCCTCACGTCTATTCAGTCGACTCAGGCTTAAGAACAAATTTGCTATAATCCTAAGCAGTATTATTTATATATTTTAATAACTTTCTTGCCAGAAATACTAAATTTTTATATTCTGATTAATTGTAGTTTTTAAGATCAAGTTTGTAGTAAGTAAAGATGTTGTTTACGTATGGTTATCGACCACAGTAAACGTGAAATTGTTATTTTATACAGTTTGCATAGGAATTTACATTTTGTTGTAGGTTTATTTATTGCAACATTACGAAATAACTTACATAGTACATTTTCTTCGTTTAGAATAAATTTAATTTTCGAAACTATTAACAATCAAATTGTTTTGCGATTTCCAGTTAAATATAGTCAAACTGAAAGTGAAATTACCAGTGTATATAATTTGTTGGTTACATTATTATTACATTATTTAATCTTTTACTCCATTATAACGTTTAATTGCAGATAATTTATATTCTACAGTTTCTCTATTCACATAAAATTTGCAGTTTGTAGAAATGTGAGGTTAGGTTAAACCACGGTCGTTTGAATATTAAAATTAACTAATCAATAAACATTTAATAATGCAGTTGATTATTAAACTACGTTAATTAGATAGAACATAATTTGTAAATTTATTATTATAATTTGTTGAGGGCCTGAAAAAACGTCTGTTTCTTTAAAACTAGCGGTATTTCAAAATATGTAAGTTGATTTCCCCTGAGATTATGATTATATTCTGCCACTATAGTATAGTAGACCGTCTGAAATACCTACAGTAGATATAAGTCGATAAATTATCTTCTAATCAATCTGCATAATTTACAGACAGTAAAAACTGAATTCTAATAAATTCTACAACTTTCTATTCAACTATTAAAATTATTTCTCAACATCATAAAAAATTCTAGATAATATAACTAATAATTATATAAAAAAATTAGGTTAACTTTAGGAGAAAATAATTTTTCTTTGCTTTAAAACGTTCATATGACACGAATAATTATGGTACACGGTATTCAGGTTATGTCGTTCTTTATTTATCGTATGACAAAACATAATTGCGTATATTGTCCACTTACATCATTACGTATATACACAATGTACAATGACAAGCATAAATAGTTATAAATACATCAGAGACACACAGAGGAAATTGTATAATAAACTTTACCAACGTAGAAGCTTTTTTGAGCGTCAACACACCTCTCGTCTTTGACATACACGCATTATTATAATTATCCCACATTCCACATTCATTCCACTGTTAATTACGCTTGAAATACAATAACGCTACGGTAATCGAATTGAACGGCGATTAGATTGCGCGGAAATTAATTATCCTAGATTTGTAAAATGGTACCCCAAAATGTTATCGACTTCTTATCGTTTCACCTTAAGTAGTATCTCTTCGATCGTATCATATTATTCGTATAAATATTTACAAAGCGGTTATCTTTACTTACAACCTAATCGTTAGTATACGTATAGCCCAGATAATAAATTGCTCAAGTCGTCGAGTCTTTCGCGCATTTCTCGCATATTTCTTCGGTAGTAGTAGCAGTAGCAGCAACAGTTGTAATAGTATCAATAGTTTCGATGTGCAGATATATGTTATTAAAAAATAAATAAAATAAAACAAAGAAGAAACAAAAACAAAGTCTATCACCTGTAATTACAATAATTTATCAGCTAAATATGGTCGGTGTATTCCCTAAGCTGTATATATCACCAATAGACGGATGGTACGGTCGAAATTGCGCGAAAGACAAAGTTGCATCGCACAGGCATACTAGAATCTACGTCTTATTGTCGCGTCACAACGTTTTTTTTTTTTTTTTTTTTTGAACAGCACACTATAGAAATAAACGTACACACGCTTTCGTCGCGCTCGAAGGAATTCGTAGATCATTTTCCCTGGTTTTTCTTTCATTTTCTTCTATTTTTCTCCAACCTATCGATTTCCCTCGACGCGATCGTGGTTGCATTGAAAAAAGTAACTCGCTTAAACGACAAAACTACCAATGTACTCGCATGCTTTACGATCGTTCTTCTCGCCTGTCAAATTATCATTAACATTTAGAAAACAGGCTCGAATCACGCGTCGCATCGAGTAGCGAATAATACTATCAAATTGGAAGACATGGATTTCGTGTTTTCACGGTTTCTTAAAATCTAGATACCTTACAATTAAGTACACTCACATACATCTTTGCTGCACGATTCTCGTGTAAAAGATTTCTTTTCTTTTTTTTTTTACCGGATGTTACAGTGAGAAAGGGGAGGAAAGGAGGGGGCGTTGTCTTACGGAACTAAAACGCATATTGACGCGTCGATGCACGCGCGTTCCGAACGTTGCATCGCGGCCACGTATAAATATCATTTATTGCATAATACACACATTGCACGTCGTTGTCCCGTCCACACGCCTTTCGATCGTACGACAATTCACGACGGTGCATCGTTTGAGACTGTTTTCAAATCTTTCGTTACACCGTCGTACTTTATCGCGAATTAAACAGAGAAACAAAAAGAAATTCGTATTATCTTGAAGGAAAATCCACCTGTGGCCTGATAAAAGCTTTTTTCGACGAACGTTAAGCTGCACCGTTAAACGCGTGAACGGGACCTAGCGTCTAGAAGAACTCTTAAGCCTAAGGAAGCGATTGCGAGTCAACGTGGCGACCGATAATCTTTGGCCGCGATCGAATCGACAGAAAACAAGAGAGAAATTTTTCCACTGGCAACGATCTCTCGAATGGGAAATATCTTCAGATAAAATTGTACGCGATTTTCGCCTTCCGTACGAGTGGAATTTTATAGAAATTATTAGCCATTTTTTTATTTTTATTTTTTAATTAGAGGACACGTGTATGTAGATTGGAGAATAGAGAGGATTAAGTGTTGTTGATAATAGGACTAACCTTATGTTACATCTAGCGATACCATAGTCGTTGGATTAATCTACGAGATATGTCGATTCGTGCCTGTCTGGTTCGAGCCTCTTCGTTCTTCCCCGGAAGAGACCAATCTTCGTCCATTTCTCACGGGATAATGTCACAATTGCAGGCGCTGCCGCCTTTGCCGTTGTCACACTGGGCCATACACCATAGGTCCCAATCGATGGAGGATTCTCCGCTGGATCCTTCCATCGGTGAGCCGGTGTTCGATTTGTCAACAGTATCTTCAACGCCTGTAACATCGTCCAGCGTGTTCTCCCCCGTTTTGACAATCTCCATGGTGTCTTTGACAATTTCCTTCATCTTCGTTAGTCGACTTAGATCGTCGAGGGAAGAGACAGTTCGTTCTTTCTCGAATTTCTTCGGTAAATCCGATCCCTTTGGTCGATTCAACTGATTCTTCTCGTACTTCTCGACTTCAAGATCATCTTCTTCGTAGTTTTTTGTTCGAACATCGTGTAAAGAGTCACAGGAGCAACCGTGACGTTTGATTAGAGTGTTCCTGAAGGTTGTGCAAGCTTGACTGACGTCGAATGAGAAGGAATTCGTGGAGGAAGAACCTTGACACGGGGTCAGGCAGAGCCTGAAGAGGCGCTGAATCGGGAACCGGCCTCCGCTGAACTGAAGGACGAGTTTCTGCTGGTACTCGCAGCCTCCCGTCATCTCGGGGCTGGTGTTCCGTGTACGACAGAGTTGAACGCATGCGTGGTCCACGGGATCCGAGGTAACCACGACCAACAGGAAGGCCAGATACACCCACCGAGGTAGAGGCGTCATCTGAAAGTGATGGCTAATCAATACGAAAGCAAACGAGGAACTCGCCACGTTCCGATAGCCAACGGAGAAGCCATCGAAGGGATTGCTTATGGCAATCGGGAATTTCCTGCAGACCTCTCCCGGTGTCTCTATACCTTCGCCGGAATTTACTGGGTGGTTCTGATGTACGGAGGAACGTTTATGTGGCAGATAAACGAAGGAAGAGTATGAAAGGAGGGTTGTTTCCTTTTTCTTCTTTTTTCAGATTGTTGAGAATTGTTTTTGGGTAACTGTTTAGGTGATTATGGTTTCTTCGAGTGTTTGAAAGGTTGCTGTTTTGGAATCTGCCTTTTTTTAACGTTCGTCCTGATTTTTTAGAGTGAATTAATTTATGTGAATCAATTTTCGTGTTATTTTAATTATTTTTAAAATTATTATAATTATTTTTCCGTGAGGAACTAAAGCAACTATAATAACTGAAAATTTTCTCGAAACGCACAAAATTCTTGTACATGCTCAGTTGTTCTATTTATTTTTAACCGAATTTCTTCTGCGGCAAATTGCTCGATAGCAGACCTCGTGCCGAGAATTACGAGACACGGTGTATCGCTCAGGTTCGTTTGGCACGCGGAGCTGAGAGTAATACCCAGGATCTTGGTATCCGTTATCGGTTTCGGGTGCCGTGTGTCGATAACTGGTCTCGAGTTCCACGGGTAAACTTTGCGATAAATTCCACTAATTGTCGCTGAACCGGTTCCCATCCTACTCCCCACACTTCTCAGATGATCGTTTTTCCAAGTTTTTCCCAACCCCGAGAATTTACGGAAGGAAAAACACTGCAACCCTGGACGAATTTCTACACTGAACGCGATACACTTCTTCGTTAGTTTGTATTTTATTACCTAATTCGATCTCGCCGACAGTTTTAATTAAAACTGTAGCACGCGCGTAAATTACACGGACGAATACACCAGTTGCTTTCTCAACGTAACGTTTAAAAATGAAATTTGCGGATCAATGCTGGTAAATACAGCCGTTTCAACTCTTGCTTCGTAAACGTGGACCAATTTTGTTCACGAATCTCACCGGAAAAATTTCGTACAGATTTTTAGTAGAAAATTCAAGCAATCTGAACTATTTTGAAACGTAATTTCACTTAACGAAGTAACCACTACTTGTTTCTATATCTTTTTTCTAATACTCTATCAGCTGACGCATTCCAGTAACACAAAATCTTCAATTTTCCATTCAAACAATAAATTCACTGCTGCGTTGATCTTGGTATCGCTTTTTAACCGCTTATTTGCAAAAATAAGTGATAAATCACAAGGATAAACTACCTATTTAACATGCTTTATTTTTTAGGAACAATATGTGACATTGTCGTAAAAAAGAAATACACTTTTCACGTTAATTAATGCTATTTGAGTGTTTACGAGTTTAGAATGGACTTCAGTGATTAATCAAATAAATAAAATCTTCCACTAATACCAAGTTTTTGTATCAGACGTTGCAAATTAGTACTGCAAGAAATTAATTTAAGTTTATCGCCGACAGAAGAACCACGCGAACATTTTCTGGTTCCTAATATATTTGCAATAATAATACATTTATGTATATATTTTTACAACCATGATACTCTATAGTTCTCATAGTTTGTTTATACTGCTTCTAATTTTCTTCTTCTAGTGGCTGTGGTAGACCACTGATACATTTAAACAAAAAGTTTATCAAATCTATTATTACAATCCTTATTTGAAACGTTTAAAAATGCAATAGGAATTTCTTCAGATTTTTTTTAAAGACTTCTATCCATTGAAAAATGCATCCCATAGGCTACTAATATGTTCCAATAAATAGTTTTTCAAATCTACTATTATAAACCTTATTTGGAATGTTGAGAAAGTTGCAGGAATTTCTTTAGATCTTTCTGAAGATTTCTACTCGTTGAAAGATGAGGGAAAAATTGAAAAACTTGTGTAATTTTGAACCTCTGCCTTTTCTACGCAGAGCATAGAGAAATAAAGGATAAAATAGTCTAACGCGCGATATCGTAACTCACCTTCTTTTTTTTTTATTTTAATCCAAGGTTCAAAGCAAGTGTTTCTCTGATCTGATCACAACGAGCTGATAGCGCGAAATGAACAGAGGGATTCGCAACTTTACGACACGCACGACACTGGTCCGACTGTTTGATCGTCGCCAGTATGTATCGCATTAACTATCATTGGCTGTATCAACTGGTACAGTCTGATTACGTATAAACGTATCCAAAGAGCGTGACGATAGATAACGTGTTGAACAATTTCGTATTTACGATCGTTTTCTTCCGCGAAAAGGTCACTGGCCCATACGTTCAATGAAAAATCCATCAATCCTTATTCTTTCTTTATTAATACACTATCCCTTTAAACGTATTTGATGAATGAATCATATAGGAACATGTGCAATACTGTTTCACTGTTACTCAATTGTTCTTGAAGTAGATGCTTAATCAAGTAGACACTTGTTCGATTTTTCCCTTGTAAAACATGAAACAGAAGTATAGTGAATGAGGAGGATTAAACTATCTATATCTTGTATCAACGACTAATGATTACGAAGTATATCTTCGTAGCGTAGTATCAACAAGTAGAAAATGATTTCACAGAGATTACTATAATCGTCGTGGAGGAAGTTGTGTATTAAGAACGATTACCTTTCGATTTCGTATCTTCATTCATAGAGAAAAACAGTTTTACTGCTCTGTGTAATCTCGATAATACTACATTGATCATCGATTAACGAATTATCATACGCTGAAAAGTGGATGAAGTAATTCTTCGACATAGGTGTACAATATCATCGATTACATTTCTTGTAACTGAACTAATATTCCGTAAAAACACTTATCGAGGTGCGTTGATAAGGATAATCGAAGATGACGTGACAGAGAATGCTAGATTATTCATGACAATAATAAACGGGTTTCTTATTCTGATGCATTAGAGTGTTTTCCCCTTTTTTTTTTCTTTTGTTATTTCAGTTTGTTCGAGTGACATTTTTTGAGCAATTCCTGTCGCGAAAATTTACCTATCTTTACGAGAATCGTGGTTTCACCGATGAAAAGTACTACGGACATGAGATAAATGTACAACAAGTGAAATTCGCTGGGTTTTCAATCTAGGTTACGTGAAATTCGTTCCGTAAGATAAACGAGCTCGTTGTCTGCCACCATGAATATTCGCATTCACGCGTAACCCCTTCGCGTATGCACGTGCATGCGAATGCTGAAGATTCGTACTGTATCGCATACGCGGGATATCGATCCTTTCTACGTGCTTCAATCATGCCCTTGAGCAACAAATTCTGCGCTTTTTTCTATTATTCTAAATTATTATACTGGAGCAATGATAAAAATAGGAAAGGATACAAATTTTATGTGTCGGTAAAATTAATATTTAAAGCAGAAATGTGTTTATTCTAGAGATGTAAGTTATTTAGCGCTAGAACTACCTAGCCCATCAAAATGGCGGATTTAAGATATTTATTTGATTTCTCAAATGTTCTAATTGCAGAAATGTTTCCTTCAAATGTTTTAATATTTAATTATCTACCTAAAGTCAAAGTGACGTGTCGATAAAATGAGTTACAAGGTGAGTTTCAGATTACAAAATATTTCAACAATAAATACTTCAAATTAAAAATGTTTTATATTAGTTTCTACATAAAAATAAATTATTTAATACATTGAATATACTTGAAAATATATTAATAATGCATTATTGAGTATTGTTCTTGATTACTTATGACTTTCATTTAAAAAAAAAGTGTTTTAATGATAAATATCTTGATTAAAAAATGTTTTTTATAGTTTTTACTTAGAAATAAATTATTTAATACATTAAATGTTCTTAAAAACACGTTTATCAAATAAGTCTTTGTTTTAATAGGTATAGTTATGAATCAGAGAATTTTGTTGAGATTTAAAATTCAAGTGCGTTTCTTTATCATTTCCAAATTTTTGCAAAATCTTTTCCTTAGTTTGCCTATACCTTTTATTACATTTGAATGGAGTTTACCTGTACCTATAGTAATAATAATAATAATCTTGCAATTTCTGGGTTCGCTTACATCTCAGATTAAAAATTCCAGCACATTCGTATCGAATTCTCTCTAAAACAAATAAACAATCAATAAAATCTACGAAAGCATCGGTCTCTTATCGGGAAACGAATTACGCACTTTGCCCCGCTCGATCGAGGCGATTCTCATGCAGAAAAAAAAGGGAAGAGAGGGAGAAGAAGGAACTGATGAGAATTGCTCGAAGGAAATAGCGGAGAAGGAAGTTGGACACAAGTAATTTGCATTCTCTGAACCCAATAGCGCTACTGAGAAATTTATCCGGAGGCGTTCGAGAATTCTTTCCACGGCCCTCCAGGTTGCATCCTATCAATTTAAAGTTCCCATGCGAAGTAACACCCGCTTTAGAATTTGTTGAATCCTTTTCCCTGTCAACCGTGAACTCGATCTCTCTTAAAGCTGTACAACAACTCCGAAATAAAAAAATTCCAATAAAAAACGAAACAATCTTCTATATTTTCAAATTAACAAATAAATAATTCCTACGTGAAGCAGAAGGCATAATCATTCAACACAGAAATCGTGGAAGAATATAGAATAAAAGAAATCTAAATAATGAAAAGAAAAAAAAATATTGAACTTGATCTAGAAAAAATTCTAGACACGATTTTCACGAATTCCTGATAAGATCATTCGATGGTTTATTGCTATAAGGTGTGTTATGTGCCTGATGTAACAAGATAATCAATATCGCGTCGTGGGAAGTCCAATTTGCCTAGCAGAGCGAGTAACGTGACGAATTATCGAACAAAAGCCACCGAGAGGAAAGCAAACAATACTCCTTTTTTGTATCTCCGTACGAAAGACATCTTCATCTCTTTCAAATTGCACCCTTTTATGGCCACGTGTGCTCAAAGTAGTCAGAAGAGCGGGAAACAAGGAGCCTCGTCGACAAAAGGAGGAAACTCACATTTCACCAGGCATATATAACGGGTGTCTGAGGAACATATGAGAATGGTACAAGGTGTATCGACCTCAATGACGCGATTACGTACGCTCGACGACGAGATGTTACGTCCCTGGCACTTTCTGGGTCTCGCCCTGTCCTCCACCCTCACACGAAGGACGGAGGAAGTATTGATTAAATTCACCGTCGGCCATTTTGTCCCGCCATCCGATTGGCTGCCGTCCATTTTGTCCTTCCCACCCCCGCGTCTACCAGTGTTTCTTCCTCTTCCTCCGTTCGTCATTCTCTCAATGTTCCTCTTTTTCTCTCTCTCTATCTCTCTCTCTTTTTCGTTCTCACTCTTGTCACCAAGTTCTCAACCCTTCGTAACGAGAAGAGAATCATGAAACGCATGCGTCGCGACATTTTCCACGGAAGAAATCAGCAATCAAAATTCTTTTTTCTTTTTTTTTTCTACGTCACGTTTCATCGTCGTTTTTTTCGGACGAAAAAGTGCAGCAAGAGAAAATGATGTTAGTATAGAGGATGGTTGATTCCCTTGGCGCGAAAAGAGTCTCGGATACGCTATGAATTCTCCGGAGGCTTCGTCGGAGAATCTGGAACCCCCATAAAGGAGAAAATATTTCAAATTCCTCTTCCATATCTTTCAACATTTTTTTCCATGAGATATTCTTTTCGCTTTCTTTACGAAACGATAAGAAAAACGTAAAAAAATTGATAAAGCTGGAAGCGAACTGCAGCAGACAGTAGGTTAGAGAATGCTCAAGCAAACTCTGCGCCTGCAGATGTAATACAACTCGAACCTAACCTATCCTAGTTGAACAACAACATTGCTGCAAATTCTGAGACGTTTTAAAGCCATCGAACAGATTGTGTTTAATGTAAACGTACCGAATATTCAAATTCGATTTTCTCAAAGAAATTTCGACTTACATTCACACAAGCAATCATCTTCTTCCCATGAGTAGAATCTAGTACCCGATTAGCATAGTGTCGCAATGTTATAGAAATGTCCTAATAGCCTAATGCTCGAAATTTATTCGTTACGAACGATTGAAGAAATATTCACGAAAGTCACGATAAAAAATCTGCAATATACTTTGCAGAAATTCGACAAGTAATGAACTGTAATTGGAATCTCTTCTCCGCTGCGTGTTTCCTTTCGAAAGTGTTAATTAGAGTTATTTATTTCAATGAAAAACTTCTATTGAAATGTTGTTTATGGATAAAACTAACATAGGAATACCACAATTTTCGAAACATTCGGTAAAATCGAACATTCCATTCCAATCCCTCAAATATCCACTAAGTATCCACTTTGATCTACCATTCTGACCCACATTCCACGTTAGGCGACATATTTTCACAAATGATCTCAGACTCTGTCCCGTATCCGCGAGCTGAATAATTTCTGTCGATAACGAGCTACCTTTCTCTCTCTCGAATCTTGCATCTTCTCTGTTCGAAATAGAGGAAAATCATCCCTCCGGCCAGTACATAAATATTAGGACTTAAGTTTGTGCAGAAAGTATTGTCTTCTTTTCAGTTATCGAATTTCTTTTTTTTTTTTTTTGCTAAATGGTAGATTTGTTAGAAAAATGGAGGAGAAAAAACTTTAATTATTCTGTAAGCACAATACGATGGCTTGTATAGATTTTCCAAATTTCCAACGTTATTCGCGCAATTGCGACACCACGAGTTTCTGTAAACTGATAACTGTAACTTTTTTTATATTACACAAAAGCGATTGCCAATCACAATGCTTGGTCAGGTCAGATTAAGAGACCTTATTTTTATAACAAACGTCACAAATGAAAATAGATATACAGAAAATTCCAGATTGTCTCTTAACGATTCGCAACGACTGTGTACGTCTGTTTAAAATTCAACAAATGTCCGAATAATTCTGAACGCAAGTGTATGTATCTCGGGCAAGCGTGCCTGAGATTTCCGCGGCTAAGTAGCTCCTTGAAAAAAATCCCATCATCGGTTCCGCGTTAGAGTACATTCGTAAACATATAAAAGGGAGAGAAACCAGATTTGGTATCCCTGTGGCGAGAGTTACATACGCGGAACCGCTCTTCGTATCTTTGAGGAAACAGATAAGGGTGAAACGACGTGTACGATACGTCATGGTGACGTTCGTACAGGGATTGGCGCAACTAGAACACGCCTACTGTGCCACCCTCGTGTATTATACCACTACCTCTGGTATTCGTGGAGGTTTATAACCACGCCCACGTGAAAACAACCTTCCCTCCCTCTCTTTGGATAGTGACGAGAGGGTGGATGCGTGGGTTGTACGAGAGAGAGAAAACTGGGTCAGGCAGACTCGAGGCAGGCCGAGTCAGGCCGAGGCTCGAGAGTCGTCCAGGCGTTTTCGGTTGGAAGCAGTCCCTTGGAAACCACCCCGAAGCCCGTCGTCGCTTCACCAGTCTGTCGTCGATCCATCCTCGAAGTCCTTTTCCATCGCTAGGACAGCTTCCATCCCCTGTTTGAAACGTACCAAGACCAAGCTTCCGTGTTTTCTCTGTCTCTCTGTTTCTCTCTCTTACGCACACTCTCTGAATATCCAAAGGAGGAAAGGAGAGGATCTTGGTGAGTGTTTCTTACCGAGTCTCTGTTTGCACCCCTTCTTTCTGTTTTTTTTTTTTTCTGTCACTCTGAGTTTTATCTTTTGTACGCGCGGTTTGAAAGAGTATCTCGAGAGGATTGTGAGAATTTTAATTGTTTCGTATTTGCTCGGGTAATTTGAAATTCTCTCGAGTACTGACTTTCGAACTGTCTTGTCGCTTTCACGCATTTCTCATTCTCGCTTCATTCTTTGTGATTAGTGAAATACCCACGAACTTTTACGATCGATCAGTTTTTCAAATCCGATGTGTGAATTTTTGTAAAAGTAAGTTTGTGGGTATTTGTTTTGTGTTTTCTTTTTGTTTTTGTTTTTTTAAATAACTTTTTGAATGAAAACTGCACGACTATCTCTGTCTCTCCTTCATTACCACTATTCCGATAAATCTTGCATTGTTTTTCTCTATCCGAGACATTTAATTTTCGACTATTGTCTTTTCGAATAGAGTGATCCGTAGTGCCTGATCTCTTCAGGATGATCTATCGCTTGCCTCTTTACCTCGCTCCAAGGACCAGTCGATCGGTTCAGAGAGCAACGATACAATTATTTTCCGTCTTCCGTTCCGGTTGCATACACGAGAATCGGAAGATGTTTTATACGAAATGCAGAAAAAAAAAAGAAAAGAAAACGAATAAGGAATGCAAAATGCTCTCTGTCCATGTTTCTTTGGTCGCTCGGCCTGCGGTGCTCCTTCGGCGTTTAATTCTCGCTTCGCAAGTTGTGCAATTTCTCTCAAGCTCTCGCTGGAAAGCAAACTAAATAGACAGAAAATAGAAAAACCAAATATATACATATACACATGCAAAAGAAGCGCGAAAGTTCGAAAAGCTCGACACTGAAGCGGACACTGTGTTGTTGATTGTTGTAGGGACTGAGGCGAGGGGCACAAGCAGAGACATGGACAATGTGCAAATGATCGGCACTAAAATCACAGCGATCAAGGAATACTTATATGTAAGGCATTCCCATCTCGCTGCACGTCATTCATCGTGTCTCTCTCTGTCTCTGTTTCTTAATTTCTATTTTCTCTGTTTCTCTGTCTCTCTCTGTGTCTCTTTCTTTAATCATTTTATAATCCTTTGTCACTACGACACACGTAATCATTTTATTTCTCTTTTACACTCTACTCTTTCTTCGTTCCTTTGATTATTTCGTTTCTACGACGAGAAAAAAAAAAGAAGACGAAGCTTTTACGCTTTTACTACTTCTATTTCCTAATTTCTTTCGTCAACAGGTTTTTTTCAGAAAGAGATGTTCTTTGTCGTAACGTTAGATTATTGCACTGTGATGCCTGTGATGAATGTTACCACGTGATTACCGGTTACGAGAAACACAGAATTTCATTGTGAATTTCAGAACTTCGCCCGGACACACTCGCCGACCAGACTAATGAGCTCCGAAAACACGTACTCGCTCTCCAGGGAGCACTGTAACTTGAAATATTCCGGTAAGTTCGACGTGGAAATATTGCTAACTTTCGTTGCACGTTTTGTACTTGAGAGATTTTTCGTAGAACTAGTTAACAACGATATCTGTACTCTATTCTTCTTGTTTTCAATCGTTGATTGTGAAATTTTCACGATTTTCAGACTATTCACATTATTCAAACAACAAATTGTTATATAAATTCGTTCTAAATGAAAATTGTTCTATTAACCCTTTGAATACTGCAAAAAGAATTATCCACAACTGCGGATTTTAATGTAAAATTAAATTTTAATTTTAGTTTAATATTATTATAGATTCAAAATTATATTTATAGACGCTAATACTCAGATTCGTTGTAATTTATTATTTAAGTTATGGCGTTTTTAAAATATTAATTTTCCTACATAAATAATGTAGATTTAGAAAGAGAAAAATATTTTATTTAATTTAACGTAAAGAAAGGATTGAAACGATGACTTAATCGGTACTACGTGTACGCGAAAAAGTATTTCATCTACATAAAACGTTTGACTTTGAAATACTCCGCATTTAAAGGGTTAAATTGTATAATTGCACGTGAACACAACTATTTGTAAGATAAAAGGCAATTAGGATAGTTAAATTGCAGTAGAATCGAAGCTAATATCTCATACGGCTGGTTCACCGCGTGTCTGACCACATACGGGCCGTAACTACTTACAACTATTCCAACGCCTTCGCGCTTGACCCGTTTAAGAAAATAGTTTCTATTTAACCCCCTATCACGCCATGTGACTCGAAAGTTACACATCCATTCATTTATATTGTATACGTCTCGTTTTATTTGTTTATTATTACCATTTACCTTCTTTATAATAATTATTAATTCCTACTTTTCAACATTTCTGAAAATCTGAAATCCTAATCTATTGTGTGCTCCTTCTCATAAACGAAGAAAAATCGGGTTGTAGAAAATTGACGGTAATTCCAAAGAATAGTTAATCAAAATTATACGAAAAGAAAAATTAAATGCTGTGTTCCATTGTAATCACGAATGTACACGAATTATCGCCTACACTTGGATAACAATTCCATAGAACAGTTGATTAAAATTGTGAAATAAGAAAAAACTTGTAAAATGTTGAAAAATAAGAAAAAATTTGAAAGTTGCTTTCCGCTCTAATCACAAATATACACGAATTATCGCGTACACTGGCGTGTTCCCCCGTGTGTATTAAATAGAGCCTTGGCTTCTCGAGAATGAAATCCGAGAGTCACAATATTGTCCTGATTTCGCGAGACTCCTAGATCGGAAGGGTGCATAATAATAGAGGATTTAGAATTGGCCCGAAGAGTCTCGTAGTCGACGAGTGGCTGAGGACAGATTACACGCCGCAGAAAGGGCGGAAGGGTTTGCTGTTCGTGATTCTGTTTGCGTTTTACCAAGTGTCGTACACCGATAAGAGTCTTTTCTTTTTTAAATTGAAAATCGAACTTCGAACATGCTTCGTTGAATAGAAATTTCTCATTAGTATCGCATATGTAGCAAATTTCGAACGAATTACCTCAAGAAATTGAAAATTTCGATCAGCGGGAAGTTTCTTCGAAGGTCTAAACAACCTTGCTCTATTTCTTCCGACTCGTTGCTATAAATTAACCCCGTAATCCCGCTTATAAATCGGCGGAACTAATTGCCCCGTGTAACAGCCCTTGGAAGGCGCTTTGATTAAAGCCACGAGAGTCGAGGAGGGTCCGGTGCATCTGGTGCCAAACGACGTACGAGTTTCGCGTTAGATTAAGCTTCGAACCTGTGATTCAGCCAGCAACCGATGCTCCATGCATCGTTCGATTGTTCGACCGTTTCAACTGCAACCATTTACCTCTCCACATACACAATCTTGTCTGTATTTATTTTAGAATTGATCATTTTCTATCGGGAGAGTGTTATAAACTTGGAACGAAGAAAAGAGTCTCGACGATCGTTTTCTTTTCGACGTTAGATTGATAGAGCTGGATTAGCTGAAGCAGAGCCCTCGGAAGCTAGGGATTTCCCTTGTCTAACCATGGGCTCAGAGTGATTCGCCATAAGGTTCCACTCTCCCTGCTTTTCCCATTCGATTCTCATTCATCGTTCTCGTGATCATTGGAAAATACACTCGTCGTGCTACAGCTTTGCACGTCTTCTCTCGAAAAGACGTGGCTAAGAACACTTCTAATCCAGAAATTTTCTCGGTTTTTTCTGTATTTTATTTTAACACAAGTGTGAAATTACCTTTTTCTCTTCCTCAAGGGTTTTTCTTTTATTGGAGATTCTATTTTTTTCTCGTTACTGTTGGAACGGCGAGGTAACGATGACTTTAAAGCACCGATGCTGAGTCGTCAGTTCTGTTTATCCACGGGATCTCCTTAATGCAATGGGAAACGAAGGGTGGTTTATTCAGCGGGATACTTTATGGTCGCCCTGCGACTGAAGGACAGTTCAATCTACCAAGGATTTGCCACGAGCACATTGAAATGTCCCGTTGCAGACGTTTCGCGTTATCTTCGTCGTAGCATTGCTAGAAAAATTGCTCGAGGAAGGATTTAAACATTGTTTATACACATTTCACGAAATTTGTAATATTTAACACTGATAAATAAAAATTGCTATCTTGAGAAAAGATTTAAGCACGATTTCTATATATTTTTAGCATTTAGTTCCAAAGAAATATTGAGATTTGAATATATTTCAAGTATTCGAAAATCAACTCTGTACATTTTGTATATTCTGCTTAAAAATGTTCGTGTTCTCTGCATGATTTATGTAAGTGTATGCAAAGTAGCATGGGAATTTTCGAACAGCGAAACAAGTCACGTTGGGAGGAACGTTAAGTGCAGGAAGAAAGAGGACGAAGAAAAGGAAGACGAAGTGGACGACGATGTGAGATGGTGTCATCCCACCAAACAAGTGAGAGTGTGTCAATATAGGTCTATACTTTCAATTGTTTGATGAGGTGAAATCATTCTAATAATTGACGTTTACTACGAAGGACGTCGGAGAGCCGACGGTAGGTCGCAAACGACGGAGAGCGCCGGCGAAACGGACGCTCGATGATAAAACGGTATAAAAATCAATCGATGTCGCTGTCGTAGAAGAGATTTCACTTGATTATAACAATTAGAGAGTCACCGTAGAGAATTAGAACATCTTTAAGATTATCTCAATTTTGTGTCGTTGCCTGTGTGATCTATCTCGTTATCGTTGCCTTGCATCTTCGAAATTGTGCATAGAAAATCCGCGAAAAAATGAATAAAAGATATATTTCGAGAAGAATATTATTCGCTGAAAGTTTCAATTCTGAATATATCGAAGAAAATAGTATTTTATAAGAATTTATCATCGTCGAAATCGCACAAAGGTATTTCGAGGAGAAATAAAATGTTAACGAAGAGATATACAAGGAATATTATCCATTGACTGTTGTAATTTTGAAGATATCAAGGGAACGGTAGTATGTAAAAAAGGGAATATTGAAAATTGTAAGGAAATGTCGGTATCCATTGTTCGAACCCTGTACGTTTGTTGCCCGCAGATATCCTGCCGCACAATGCCGAGGGCTACCCGGCAACCAGGGAGTTCCTGATGAAGGTGGTGGATATTCTGTTGGATTTCATTAAATCTACAAACGATAGGAACGCGAAGGTACTCGATTTCCATCATCCCTCGGAAATGATGCGTCTCCTGGACCTCGAGATTCCTGACTCTGGTTTGACTCTTCAGCAGCTTCTCATCGATTGTTCCACCACCTTGAAATACCAAGTCAAAACTGGTGAGTCCACTACCAATATAAAAATAAAAATAAAAATAACCAATCGTCACATGTAAAAAAAAAAATAAAAGAACGAATTGGTATATATTTACACTATAAATCATAAATTAATTTTTTCGTGATCAAATTGATTGCTCATCCACCAATTATAGTTGAAATTAATGTTTATTCGAATACTCGAATAAGAAGTATGAATCTTATTAGTAAAAAGAAAGTTAAAAATGTAGATTTTGGAATGGAAATCAGAGTGAAAATTGTAAATGATGATTTTTTCGTACATTAAACGTCATTAGAGTTATCTAATCGAAAGATTAGAGGAAATTCGAGGATGGTGTTTAGTGGGGACTCGTTTAACACTGTCCTATCGTATTTCCGTGCATCCACGAGGGCGATAAGCCACATAATTTCATATTCAATTTAGCATACGCGCTCTCAGGGTAGAGATAAGGCGGCCAGAGACACTTCCAGCCTTTCCGTTCGCTTCAACCCTCAAAATATACACGTTTCCCTCGTGCACGTGATAAACGAGCAAGGGGAAGGTTGAGAGCGAAATAAAAAGGACCGTCAGCTATACCTATACACTATCTACCACTGTGTCTCACTGAAAACGAGACGAGATACGTCTCGTCGTGCTCAAATGAACTCTAGATTTCCTCTTCTCCGATAAACTTTCACTTGTTTTAGAAATTGTACCTAGCAAAGAATTAATATCTTTATTCATACTGCAAAATAAATGAATTTTCTTATCAGAAAGTACGTAGAAGTATTTAATCCTTCCATTTAACGATTTAAAAAAAGAATTAATATCTTCATGCACTTCGGAAAATTTAGAAAAATTTCTTTATCCAAAATTGTGTTACAATATGTGATTATTTGATTTCACAATGCACGTACATATAACTAATCTTAAAAAAAAAGCAAAGAATTAATATTCTCATTCACTCTACAAAATGGACGAACTTTTTTACTGGGAAAAAATGCTGGAAAACACCGTGTTAATTATTATCGTAGCAAAATCCCTCGATACCACGAAATATTCGTGGGCGTTAATGCAGTCGTGACTAGGAGTATCTATAGTCTCTGTCAGGCAAAGAGGAAATGCCAAAAGTCAACCGCAAATCCCCCGCGAAAGTTCGCTATCTCGGCAGGATTCGATTACCAGCTTGAATAGATGCTAATGCACAATGGAAGAGGGCTAACCGAACTTAGGCCAGGAATCAGGCTTGTCTGCCAGCCGTACGTCGATGCAGAGGACTATGGACAAGCAAAAGAGGAGGGGAGTTTGGTGACGTGCTACCCCTGTCTATAGAAGGACGTGTGCACGATATATACGTGCTGACAAAAACTCGTTATTAGATTATATGCCACGAGATTCCCTCTTCTGGTATCGTCGATCGTCCTCTTCAGAACATGGAAAAGGAACTGTCTTCCCTTCCACGTTGAAATCGATCGATTGCAGATACGTTGGAAAATATTTTTTTGGGGAGCTCGGTGATAAGAACAACGATGATCGCTGATGAAATATGGCTGATGGTGAAAACAGTAAAAATGTCAGAGATTTAGGGAAAGATAGTGTTTTAAGAGCGGTGATTATTTATGGAAAGCTTTCTGCACAATTTGAACGATAGTTTTCAATCTTTTATATCAGTTTCTAGTTATTGAATTAACCAATAAAAATTTTCTAGTATTAAATTTTGATTTCGTCTTCGAAAATTTTGTATAGTTTATGAGGTTAAAGTATTGCCTTAGAAAATGCTTAGAAGTTTAAAGAAAGATGTTTTGTGACGACAATAGCGAAGGATATTTGTGAAACGTAAAATGTACAAAGAATAATCTAAACAGGAAGTGAACGGAATTTACGTGAAAATTCGACGAACCTCGAACTGCGAATTTCCATTGTTTCGTATCTCACTACAGGAGGAAATTAATATTGATTAATAGCAAGATACGTACGAAGATCTTGATTGATTGCCCGTACAGCCTGCGTATCGACGTTCGTGATTGATTCATTCTTATCAACGACACGCTGTCGATACGCAGAAGATTGAGAATTTCTTACGACCTGAAAGAATATTCACCTTGCTCCCTTAAAAAAAAAAAATCTATCACGTCCGATATCGAGAACAGATGCTCCAGTTATTTCCATGCGGAAAACTGGCAACGAAACTGCGATTTCGTTCTCGCGTCGAATTTCTCAATATCGTAACTGAAAAGTTGGCACCGGGACAAACCTGGTGAATGATTGCATCCATGTAAAAAAAAAAAAAAAGAAAAAGTTACCAGCCAGTTGGAACACTTTAAAAAGAATCTCCATTTACAGTAACTTCCAATTTCCGATTGGAAGGTCCCTTATTCCAATTTCAAGTGACGTTTTGCAGTCTAGAGTACGTTGCTCTCTTTTTCCAAAAAGAAGAAAAAACCAGACAAAAATCGTCGGAATTCGTGAACGAATAAACGGAGAAACGAAAGGAGAAACTAGTGGGGAGAATAATACAAACTGTGCCCATTGAAAAAAAAAAAAAAATAGCGTTGTAGCGTTAGCGCACGTGGCACTGCTGCGCAGAGTGGCGAATTCAATAGGATCGGTGTAATTAAGAGCCATTTCTACACGATTTTCCCCCAGCTTTTGGGGGTCGAGGGAAATAGTAAATAGGGGCGAAAGACTACGGGACCACCATAGGGCCGAGCCCTTCACCGAAGCTCTGGCACGAAGAGCATCGATGTACACCCACCACCGCGTTGGAATTTAAATTGGTATCGATAGCTGGCCATGGAATGCAGAAATCGTTTCGTCACGTAACGTTGCTGTTGTTACGTCATCCGGCCGGTATTTCTACCGTGTTATTATGGCGGAAAGAATGGAATTCGTGCGCTGAAAATCACGTCGAGATATTCCGAGAGATAAAAATTTTTTTATTCATATTTCGTTCTAATAAACACTTTGAATTTTTCGTAAATTAATCTCGTAGGAATTATTTAATATACATTGACAGCTGAAATTTTGGTACCTCTTGGATAAAAAATAAATAGTTTCATTTGATTGATCCTTCAGTGATTCGTTAATGATGTCGAGGCGAAAAATCATCGCTGATATTTCTCAGAATTATCAGAATTGTAATAGTACATCTTAGACTCCAAGTTTGATATAAAATATAATTAATTAATGTATAATTTGGTTCCAATTTTTGATAAATTTGGAATTGATTTTGTAGGGCTCAATGGCAATTTTTTCTTTTACACTAAAATTTGTTAATTTCTATTTATAAAATTTTTAACCAGCTTGTAATGTACAGCGATGCTAAACTTTTGACGAACAGTACACTCGAAGAATATTTTAAATACCTTAAACGTAGAGAAGTAAATGAAGAAGATTGATAATATGAGTTCAACTCGTGTAAGATCGTTTTCTTGAGGTTCAAATGTTTTTCCTTCTCAGCTGTATGATTGATTGCACGGTATTAGCGTTAAGCTAGGGTTACACACTTCTCTTCATACAAATCCTGAGCCCCATAATATATTACCACGGTCTGTGTCGAACAGGTTCTCCGCTAGAACTTGTTCCCTTTCTCTTTCCTACGTTGAAAGGGAAAGAGGGCAAATTAGTCGGAAAATGATACCCTCCGTCGTTGTAATCGGTCGTAAGAGCAACCCAGTGAAAGAAACAAATCGTAGAGCCTATCACATTGGACGTACAAATACCGTAGTTAGTTTCACGTTACTTTATCACAATGTTCGCCGCAGAAATTATGAGAAATTAATTAACCAACAGAATATCGTCAATTCTTTCAGAACAGAACAGAGAAAAAATCTATTTTTACCATAAAAAATGTAGGAATTTCTTTTAGAATAGCCAATTGTACAATAATACAATATTTCGTTAAATTAAAAAATTAATCATGCTGTTGAAAGGTCTAGCATATTTCACGTAAAGAAAATTAATGATTATTTAATATCTTCCTTTTTTACCATGAAAAAATGTGGAAGTTTCTATTTTATGTAATTAATTATTCTTTCTTCGATTATATTGCAATGTTTCGCTAAAATTAAGAATCTATCGTGCTCTTTAAAGGTGTAGCAAATTTCACGTAAGATTTACGCGTGGCTCGAGAAGATTGCCACGCGAAAAAGATTGCCCCACCATTAGCTTTAACAGGCTCGCCTGTATTTTGCCATTACTTCGTGGTAATGGAAAAGAGTCTAAGGGGATCCGGTTCGAAAATCCCTGCAGCTCCGTGCAGAATTAACATACTCTTAAATCTGCATAATACGCCAACCTGGCTGGCTTATCACGATCCGCACGCTGCACTCCTGTTTATTTTTCCTATCTTCCTGCAAACTGTACAAACAAAACATACGTCACCCTATATGTTTCATTTTTCATTCATTATAGATATTAAAATAGCACACTCTCCCAAACAGTGAGACAGAATTTTCACTTCGAAAATAAAACTAGCTCTACTTTTATCTCTTGCGAATTAACTTTTCGCGGGAAAATAGTAAAATAATATTTTCCTTAAAATATTATCTACGCCTTTTTAAACAGAGCGTATAAATCATTTCTCCTTCGAACTTTTCACACTTCTTACTCAGAAATATGAACAATTTTACTCGATCTTGTTCCTCCGGGTTAATTCTCCAAGAAATTCCACGGACAAGTAATGGAAACAGCCGGAACTTTCTCAATTTGTCTCGACTGAAGTATTCAATTCAGTCACTGAATAGTTTCTCCCGAAGCCGCGACACTTCCAACGATTTGCATAATACAAGAACCAGAGTTGCCACGGAATAGTTTGTTTTTCCTGTGGATCACACGGGTTGGTTTGAGAGCCTCTGCAAACAATCTAGTCGCGCAGCGACGCGTGTGACGCGCAAAATGCGGGTGCTCCGGACCATCGACCCTCCTCCACCCTTGGCTGAACCACGAGGCACGATACCACTGGAAAAAGTCGCGCGAACGGGGAAGAGAAACAGAGAAAGAGAGACGTCTTCTTGCACACCCTTGGACCGGACGCGTGCCACGATCCACGGACCAAGATAATTGCGAATAACAGTCCTACAAACGGCTCGAATACCGCTACCCAATATCGCGTTCCTGAGGGTGAAACACTTTTCTAGCGAAATACATGCTCCTCGCCTATGGAGATTTGGGTGTCTGGGTGACGAGTGCTCTTTCTTCTTCGTTTCTTTATTTTTTGACGAAAAGGAACGTTAGCAGAAGACGTAGTCCTGTGTCATTTCAAATTAAACTCACCACGTTCATTTTCTATGAAGAATACCTTTTCAATGTGATATTTAATTTTTCAAAATTTTCGACTGTACCTTTACTAGGCGAAAATTTCGAAAGGCAAAAGTTTTCTTTTGAGAGGAACAGATAGTAAATTGTTTAATTTTATTCCTTTTGTTAATTCGGTTTGTTTTAATCTCATTAGAAAGGTTTGTCGCAGGCTAGAAAAAAAAATGTTTCGAGAAAAACATTGAGAGAACTTTTTTTATACGATCGATCATCGACTTCATGAGTGGAATAAATGAAAATTAAAAGGTATTAATTCTGAGATAAAACTTCCCATCTAAATGAAAATATCAGAGCTCCTGCGACTTTTGTTACAAAAATAAATCATCTACCAAGTTCCACTATCCAGTAAATTGTCTCTTCCGCTCGATTTTATCACTCAGGTACACTAGTTGCTTTTAACATAAATTAGAATAGTGTTTTGCGTGATTAAATAAATATAGATTTTCATTTGTTTCGTGGTTCCTCATTTTTGAGATTGAACAAAAAAATAGAAACGCGGAGAGAAGCACATTTGAACTCAAAATAAAGTTACAATTGATTAACTAGAAGGGCTACGAGTTTATTTGTGCACTAATAATCAAGAACATGGAGTCTATCGATTTTGCACATCGCCGTTAACAAACTTCGAAGAAAAATCGTCTTATCGAGCTTCGAACGCTGCCACAACTTCGCCCATCAGGAAAATCCTCAAGTTCAAGTTCCAGATGTGCCAAGGGGAGCATTTAGCCCCTGAAAGTGTGCCGTCATACGTCAATCACTACGTAATACCATGAGATTAAAATGTCCAGACGCTACACACCCTCGAAATACTCATTCGCGTTTGTTTGGTCTTATAACGTTCGGGGAAAAAGCGGTATCTTCCGGAAAAGCGCAACATAACTCTGAAGATCTAGCTGGTTGGTTATCAAAGGTTCCGAGGTTATCGTGCACCCAGGGGAAAAAGTCTTTTCGCGGCCGGATATTCAATGGAGTGAATCCATCAATTCTTGGGATCAAGGGATCTGCGTTATTTTAGAGAATGATAGGATATAGGGGTGGACAAAAATCCTGTATCATGGAGAACATAAATTTCAAGCGGATACGTAACATAGGCGTCTTCATTTCATGAGAAATATATAATTATTCGACGTTTCAACCCTTAACTATCAATGGATTCGAATTTTTAAAAATATAGAAACAATTTTCGAAGCTCCAATTCTTTCATTTTCTATTTCTTAATTTTTAAATCACTTCGAATCTTCAATTGCCAACAGGTGACACGCTGTTTTGCTAAAAAACGTTCCTAACATTTTACACGACATTGAAAACATCTATATTTGTTATTAAATATATATATATCCAGTTGTAATACATAATTTATATATCTAAATTTAATATCGTTAATATCGGAATTAATGTACAATCTAGAAACATTATTAGATTTGATGAATAAATTTTCAAAAATTCCAAGCAATCTCAAAGATGTTTGCAGTGAACAATTAATTTTCTAATTTCCATCGGAAAGAATAAAAAGACGATGAAAAACAGTAAATAAGTTTATAAAATGATTGATTGTCTGAAAGTATAAGATACACGTCGAATTTGACACAACAGTAACGTGCAGTACATGTGAGAAACGATAGAATCCGAGCACTTGTTCCCCCCTGGTTGGCATCAGAAGGCAGACTCCCATCGAACAGAAGCATTAACCCTGATCCTGGCGCGATGTTCACCAGAGCGGATGACAACGTACTCAGCGAGAGGCTTAAAGCTCTCTTCCCGCTTTCTACCCGCGTGCCTTTAACGTCCATCCACGGCTGTCGTTGCCACGAACGTTCCTGTACGATCTTTGGCCACGTGCCACGTCACTGTTATTAATTACCTCGCCATTAAACTTCTACTTGCTCGAACAATCACGACAGTGACGATAGAATTTCAAATATCGTCTCTGATTTATCGATAGAAACGACAGTAAATATGTATAACGTGAGAGATACATTTTCTTTTTTTTTTTCTCATTCGACTTTTTTCAGGTCATCCTCATTTCTTCAATCAATTGTCATGCGGTCTCGATCTCGTCTCGATGGCTGGCGAATGGTTAACAGCGACAGCTAATACGAACATGTTCACCTATGAAATTGCTCCGGTGTTCATCTTGATGGAGCACGTTGTACTCCAGAAAATGAGGGAACTGATTGGTTGGAGCGATGGCGATTCCATTCTCGCTCCGGGAGGTTCTATTAGCAATCTTTACGCTTTTCTTGCTGCCAGACACAAGATGTTCCCCACGTACAAGGAGCGAGGACTTTCCGCTATCGGTGGACAGCTGGTTATGTTCACGTCTGATCAGGTACCCTTTCTCCACAACGAGTTGGCGACATAAAACATTTACATCATTTCACTCACCAACTCATTGCGGACAAAGTATACGTCCTATTTAATTCGAAGGATAACTTATCTCTTCCGAGGTGCTTGTATTTCTCTTCTAATTCTTAAGATCAATTTATCGTATCATTCGTAAAATCTGAATTATCATTTAGAGAAGTGAAATTTGAATTTACTGGAAGAGAAATAATTGAATTATCATACATTTAAACTTGCTGTATTATTAATTTTTCTAATTGTTCAATTTAAAGATAAATCTGTAATTTTCCCATGAAATTTAAATTATTTTCAGAGATTAAGTTGTAGTACGAATTTTTCTAATGTTCTGGAGGGAATTCAAAGATGTCTTTTTTTTTGGAATATTAATTCTTTTAAATTGGATCTTGTTATTTTGCGGAACAGTGTCACTATTCGGTGAAATCGTGCGCCGCAGTTTGTGGATTGGGAACAGATAATTGCGTGATGGTTCCCAGCGATGATCGAGGACGAATGATTCCATCGAAACTCGAGGAACTGATTATGGAACGTAAGGCTAAAGGACATATTCCATTCTTTGTGAACGCTACTGCTGGAACCACCGTCATCGGAGCATTCGATCCCATTCCTGAAATCGCTGATATCTGCGAGAGACACAAGCTCTGGCTGCACATCGACGTAAGTCACCAACGATGAAGGAAAAAATTATCTAAAAATTCATATATATATTATAATAGACGAGAGATAATCTGAATTTCTCTAAAATTCAAGACTAAAATGTAAAGAAAACGATACTATTGACATTTTTCCATAATTAAATATTTTAGGATTGTTTTTTTAACTTCGTTACAAATTTTATCCAAAATTCATCATTTTCTCGTGATGCTATATTTACAGTTGCTATACTATTGAATCGTTTATTGTTATATTATTACCAGTAAATTTCGTTATATTAATTATCAATTCCTGCTTTTCAATATTTTTCAAAATGCAAAATTGTAAACTGTAGTTTTTCGTCTTAAAAATGCAGAAAAGTCGGGTTACAGAGGGTTAATTGTGGCAATATCGTTTGTAGAATATTGAGAAACATACATTTCGATCGAGTAATTGAATATACAGTACGTCGAGGATGAAAGTGTTTCGAAGCTAGAAAGGGACAACAGAGATTTCCACTTAGCCAGACAGCTTATTCAAATCGGTTCAACTGTTCGAACGATAAATGCCAAACGCGTAAGAGCTTTACCGTAAATAATAAATGTGAGAAGCGTCATGTAGTCGAGGGCAGTTTCACACTGGCTAAATTGAGGACAAAATTCGGAAAATCTGGGCTTTACGAGTCAACGGTTTACAAAGTCTTTAAACACGATTTAAACACGATTTTTGTCATTCGTTTTTCTTTTTTCTTTTTATAACAGGCGGCTTGGGGTGGTGGACTGCTTCTTTCAAGAAAATACAGACATCCCAGAATGACTGGCATCGAACGGTGAGTGCAACGAACGAATTATTTCCTTGAAACAATCCCTATTAAAAGCATGACGCACTTTCACCCTCGAATCGACGTCTCTTTTTGATCAACCAGAAACACCTCCACATGTGCTCCGTAGAGAGGGTGGCTTAATCCTCGCGCTTTATAGTTTATTGAGGCTTAGTTTGATGGAGTCACTCGGAGAGGAAGTAAAGACGTGCACAAAAGACGGAATCGATAAAGCTTTTTTTTTCGAAGCTGCTAAGATACCTCTCTCTGACTTCGTAGCTTGGAAAAATCCACTTTGCATGTGAATGGGTCCGAAACTGCGTGGAAATTGACAAATTTAGAGAAGGGATGCGGAGTGTTTGTGGCAGGTGACAAAAGTAAAGTTGAAATTTTAAAAATATGTATAAATGATTACATATAAATATATAATAAAAATGTGTATCGATTATTGTACACAAATTCACTGGACTATTCAGAAAAATATAAAATATCTAAAGAAATTTAGGTATAAGTTTAAAGAAGAAACTTAAAAGATTTCTAGGAAATGAAAAATTGAGTAATAAATAATTTAAACCATCTGAGATAGAAATTTAAAGATTTGTACCATGTGATAACTTTACAGAACAAACTTTGAACGTTTGCAATAAGATTGACATCGGAAGAAATACAAAATATCCGTAGAAATTAGCAAACTTGGAGAACAGACTAAAAGAATCTCCAATAAGTGACAAATTAAGAAAAGAAATTAATCGTTTGAGTCCCAAACACTGTCGAAAACATGTTTTACGCTGCGTACGACTCAAACGGTTAAAGAACTCTGTAAAGAATAGCAGATTGCGAATGAAAATATAAAAAAAAATCCATAGAAATCAGGGAATTTCGAGATTACTGAGAACTGCAGATTTGCAGCGAACGAGAATAAGAAGAATCGATCAATTGACGCGGAAAAGAGAGCGATACCTGCAGGCTGTGTTCACGGACAGTGTCGTAATCCGTAGAAATCGAGGGGCGACAGAAAGGAGTGACTCCTGTCCTCGACACATGCGAACTTTCGCATATACAGCCGTGTAGCGCGAGTGATGTCCGACCCCTTGTGTTGCAATGGGGGTCAGGGATAGGCCGATTCGGGCGTAGCTCAGATGGGGTTGGCGAGATTAATCCACGATTTGCATCCGGCCGCATCTGCTCCCTTCATTCAACGCCAGACAGTCCGTGACCCGAAAAAAAGTGGCACGAGGCATGCCGGGGAAAATGATTTCCCAGTGAAAAAGCTCGCTGGTTTAGCAAAATATCGAACACCTTGACCGTTCTTCCGCTTCGTGGAATTCGTTCAACATTTTATTCCCGCGACACGCGAGATATTAATGACGATTCGGGAATTTCCTTCGTGAACAGAAAAAGAGAGAGAAAATACTGAACAAAAGGAACGTACGAATTTCTCATTCCTACGCAGAAATTTGTAACGTGAAATTCCAATAATGGAACGGAAAAACCGCGAACAATGGAACGCATCTTTAATAACGAGAAGGAATTGTCAACTTCGATATTGTTTCATCTTTCGTTTATATAATCTCGAGACATAAAAGTGTAGTTAAAAAAAAAAGCACATAAACTACGTTACAAATCAATGACGAGATAACTAATTTTATCCCTATAAAAAATGAACACAAATACTGATATTTAAACAAAAAGAAGGTAAAATAAAAAATAATAATAAGACAGGGATGGCTCATTTTGTTTAATTAAAAGATTAACATAAACACTGGTATTTAACAAAAAAAAAAAGGAAAATAAATGAATAATAATAATAATAAGACAGAGGATTAAGTAGTTTTCTATGACACGATCACGTGTGTATGCAGTAAAGCACAGGAACGTAAAATTTCGAACAACAGCGAACGTTTCCTGCCTACACAGACTGTACCCCAGGACTTCCTTCCTGCGAAGGTCTTGATTAAAATGGCAAACGAAAAGTCCGAAGGACGAGCAACAGCTGGATCAGTTCCCTGGAGCGCATTTGTAGAACAGAACTCTCCTCTTTATATATCGACGCGCCGCCGCATCGTACCGTGCCTTCCGCGGGCCTGAAATAAAAGACCGTGCCTCGACAATGCTGGATTAAACTCGTACAAAGGGAACAGCTTCCCTCATTCTCTCGTTGTCTGTCTTCTCTGTCGTCCCCCTCCTCGCTTCGTTCTCTATTTCTCCGTTGTTCCTTCTTCAAACAGCACGGTGCACACTGTTGAAAAGGAGCAACAGAGAAAGAGAAAGAGAGAGAGAGAGAGAGAGAGAAAGAGAGAGAGAGGAAGAGTGATAGAGAGGGATCGTGATTCCGACGTCGCGACAAAGTCAGAAATGATTACGCATAAAAGGTCTCCGGAATGGGCAAGGTCTGCAGGCGGAAGTGAAGTTGAAAGTTCGCGTCCTCCTCTCGCTGGATTTCGACCGCTTTGTCGCGTGCTTGGTTACGTTCCTTCTTCCCCTGCTATTTTTTTATATGTTTTCTTGTGTACACCTCACTGAGGAATTTCTCGATTCTCCAGAGCACGATTATTCTTGGTTTTTTGTTCGATGATTGTTGGAAATTGCTGTGAATCGACGAGATTTGATCAAACTTAGACGTACTGCTAACTGAACGATGGTAGATAATGACAGAAGTAGAATGGGGAAAGAAAATTTACAGATAATAGAACGCCATTCGAAGAACAAGATCTTCGAGAGCAAAAAGAACAGGAAATTGAAAATTCTAAGATCTCTAAGAGGAAGAAAATCAAGAAAGAAATAGAAGAGATTTTTGGAATGTAATAGGAAGAATTTTAACTTTCATTTCGCTGCTCTTGTGGTTTGATATATTGTGTATTAATTATTCTTCGTCAAAGGGTAACTTGTTTGACAGTTTCGATTGGAAGGTAGTTTCTTTTCTCAGCTACCTCCTTTTCCATGCGTTTCAGCGGCGAGGGAGGATAATTAGCAACCCTCGTAATATATATTGCGCGGCTTTTGGGGTTGGCACCTAGGACGAATTTAAGAGTGAACCACCGATGGGGTGCTGCACGCGCCAGCCCCAGCTGCGAATCACATTAATCACACGAGCTTTATGTACGGACATTATGCATACTCTTAACGCCAGCTTTTTTAACTAACAGAAAATCAGGGCGTAATTGCCTCGTTCAATTTTCCGAGAACGAAGCTACAGTGAATCGTTATTTTTCGATCTAAACACTTCTGCCTAATTCTAGAATTATGGGGTCTTCTCGAAAGAGCGAGAGACCGTATCTTTCTTTCAAAAAATCGATTTATTAGAGACAACTTAAGTGTATATCGTCAACTTACAAATTTGGATATATTTTCGTATCATTCCATTAATAAAAGTCAGGAAAGTAATAGCAGTTATAGCGAAAATAGCGTCAAATTGACTGTAAGTGTTAATCCACTATTCACACATTGTTGTAAAAATGAAATACATTTAACCTTAATTTTTATCTAACTTCAAAATTTGAAATTTCCTTATTAAAACCTCTTTTAAATAAATTGAAGTAATTACTAAATTAATTACTCGTAATACTTGTCAGTGATCCAATGCAAAGTTACTACAATCAATTTTAATTACGATTTTCCGTCGACAAATAATATTTGTTATATTTTATCATTCGTTAGGAATTCATGTGAAATTAATCGTAGTAAGTTCATCGAAACGCAACGTGAAGTGCATCGTATATGATGGAATAGTGTGCAAGCAGAGTTGCGAGCTTTGTGAGAGACGTGAAACATTGAAACAGCGTAAGCTCTTGGAAATGCTGTATGATAACAACAGCACGATAAACTTGTACGTTGAAGAGGATGCAGAAGAGTGACTAATGGCAAACGGCTGTCGCCGACACGAATCTCTTTTCCTGGTTGCTTGAAGTACCCTCACATCATCCACAGTGTAGTCAACAGACACGAGGGACAGTGTCGCGGTATATGTGTCATTTGCCAAGTATCGATAACGTTTGTCATCAAACGAACGACCATGCACCGCTTGTCTGCACGGATACGTCTGGTTCTACTTGAGCATTGTTCACCTTTATCCACGCTAGTAGAGAAACCACGCATTCTCAATCATTATTGAGGGTTGCAAATGAAACGTACAGAACTCTGATATTTATACAAATAGTATAAATATCATATACTCTTTCCTCAGAGTTAAAAAAAAAGAAAACACAAATAAAAATTTCCTGGGTACTTTAATTCATGATAAAAATAAAATATTAGATTTGAGGATTTTACATTGCCTCACGATGTAAAATTCAAAAATATACCTGGGAGGCTAGAATGAGTCTCACAATTCAGTGAATTAATTCGAAGCAAGAGACTTAGACGTTTCTTTAGCTCACAAACGAGTGCCTTGGTTTATATACTTCTCATTCATCGTGAGAAAGTATTAAAGTTGAAGATTCTACATGACATCACATTGCAAGATTTATAAATGTGTCTGCGAGTCCAAAATGAGTTTCACAGTTTACTCGATTAATTCAAAATGAGGGACACTTGTTACAAATTACATTTTCTATCGAATGCTTTTGGATCTGATAGATCTCTAGAAATTATTTGATACACAATAGGTAAATGAAAGATTGTTAGGGAGATGTAGCAAGTAACACTTGTTGAACCTTTCTAGTTGCATCGCAAATTAGTGTCAAGTAGTACACAGATTCTCGCACCTCTCAGCAGCAAGGATTAAGAAGGGTTAAGAGTTTTTTACCGCAAGGGTGTGCCTCGTAAAAGTAGAGGGTTAAATCCAATCCCGTGGCTATATTAATAGCTCTTCTCTCGAATTGATGGACCCCCACACGGCCACCAAGGGAAGATAACTCATATTTTATCCCCTATTGGTCCCTATGGGAGTGGATAAACGTTTGGCGACCAGCTGAGCTCGCTCGCTCGCCTTTCTCAGCCGCCTAGCTCTTTTCGACAGATTGCCGATAAAATCTGTTCGATTCACATTTATTCATTCATTATTCTCCATAATAAATTAAAATAAATATTCGATACGTAACGAAATACATAGATAGAAAGAAAGAATTTTTTTACGAAGTCCAGAAAATTATTTATTTAATATATTTTATAGCTTCAATGTTTTGCAATAGATGTTTACTTCTCTAATGGATAAATTTCCAAGTACAGTTGTATGATAATTTGTAAAATTGTTCGCAGTGCCGACTCCGTAACCTGGAACCCTCACAAACTCATGGGAGCTTTACTTCAGTGCTCGACGATTCACTTCAAAGAGGACGTAAGTCTTCAACGATAATTTAATCCTCTTTCACTATACTGAAGACTAAATATATTTCAATATATTTTCAACACTTTTTCGACACTTTTCAACACTTCATTTTCCCAGTTTCCTGCTTTTCATGATATTTCAAAGTGTGTACCCAAATATTTTGCGGTATAATTCTACATGTGTCCATTTTTTTACGCTTATAATAATATTGAACGATAATTTTAACACTTTGTTTCACAAATCTACTTTGATATGACACTCTTCAGTAGTTCTGTTCATAATACTTCAATTATTATGAATATTCTTGTTAGTACCCAAATATTTTTCGGTACAGCAATACATGTGTCAATTCCTAACGGTCGTAACAGTAGAAACATTTCACAATTCTCCTTCGCGATGCATGTACGTATCCGAAGCATGCACAGATGCATCAGCCAGACGAGAAAATCGACAGCTCTCCAGACTGTGGATCAAGGGAAATTCCGGTCTCCTGGAAGGGTGATGACACAACAGTGGCTGCATTCCGAGGGGCTACACGTACACATCGGAACGCAGCACTGCAGGAATTTAATTAAACTAAGAGATAACATATGTTGCCGACCGTACTACGACGGCTTGCCCGAGGGTTTATCCCTCCCACGCCTGCGTGGTTATTGCTAACTCAGAACTTCCCCTTCGGATATTAAAATTCCGTGCACCGGCTGCCGCGAAACGTTCCAAGGGAGAACGTACCCAGTTCTTTCCTTCTTAATATCGTTATCCTTACACGACCCGGGGAAAAAACAGTTTGGAAGGGTCTCGAGTTAAAAAAATTGCACCAATTTGCAGAGGATGGGGTCTAAAATGTAAATCTTCGAATTCCCCCTTGTCTTACTTTTGAAATTTATTCGTGTTTAAACGAGAAATTCAGCTTGACCGCTCGGAAAGTAGGCGATCTTTAACAATTTTCTTTGGCTAAACTAGAAAGGATATCTTAATAATTTTTACTTTCGTAGAAAGGGACAATCTTATGTTATAGTAAAAAAATTTTGTTTAATGTAAATTTTAATATTATTGCTGTAAATTTTGCAACTCAAGTTAGCACCGTTAGCAATTCATCCTTCGTCAAAGTGCAGGCTATAATTTGTCAAAATTATTTCAAAGCAAACAATTTAAAATGTTATTGTTCTTTGATAGTTTATCCTGGGATATTTAACTAACTTGTAAAAAAGAAGAAATGAGAATTTTTTGGTTGAATTTATCAATAGAAATGTTTTATATCTGAAACATGTGCTTTCTAATATTTTTCAATTTAAAGAACACTCGGTGAATCTTCAAATTTAATCCTTCGAAAGATGTTTCTTCCCTTACGGTACATTTCTCACCCCATAAGAAGAGATTAACGAAAGATCCTCTATTGGCGACCGTTCAATTCCAATTCAATTAACTTTTACGACTACGCGTGGAGTCGTGAAATCGTGGAAGCACAATGGCGGCCGGTAAAACGACAAAGTTTCCAGACGCCATTTTGTAAATTCAATATCCCTCAGTTTCCCTCTTCCTGCGCATGAGTTCAGTTCCCATATCGACCGTCTCTCTGTTTCTTCCTGTTCGCGCCTGTCAATCAGAAACTTTCCTGAACGCTGTTTGAAACGTTCATTGTGATCCACAGGATGAATAGGGTATAACGAAAAAAAAAAAAAGAAAAGGAGAATGAGACAACAGACGAGACGATGTTTCCTCCCCTCGTTCGCGGTGCATTCGCCTCTTTATTTTCCAGAAATTGCTGATCAGCTGCAACCAAATGTCCGCCGAGTATTTGTTCATGACGGACAAGCTGTACGACGTGAAATACGACACTGGCGATAAAGTGATTCAATGCGGACGTCACAACGACATTTTCAAGCTTTGGCTGCAATGGCGAGCCAAGGTAAAAGAAAAAAAGAAGAATTGTACGAGAATATCCAAAAAAAAAAACACGCCTACATGTTTCTTTTTAATAAAACATGAACTAATTCGAATTATCGATTAATTAATCAGACTGAAAGATAAGTTTTGCGATACTCTGATTCGTCATAAATATTCCAAGAAATATACGAGAATCGTGCAATCATAAAAATTATGAAATTTCATAAAACACGCCTCACTCTGCTTTTTCAAAGTAAATTCGCTGCACGGAAAATGGCAGATTTGACTACTTTTCAGAAAAATGGCAAAAAAAGTAACAGGAATGGAAATATAGGGTTATCCAAAAAACGCGCCTACACGTTTCTATTTGATAAAATACAAATTATTCCAACTTTTTGCAAATTGCTTCTTTTCATTAATTTCATATATTACAATTATACACATTAACATTCGAATGTGTAATATTTGAATTGCAAACTAATTTGGCCAGAAAAATCGAGAATCTCGCGATCGGTATATTTCAAAGAACGCCTCTTATTATTTTCGTAATAAAGTTTAATAATATCGATGTATTCCTGTTTGCAGTTAAAATTGTGCTACTTTTTATTAAAATAAAATGATTTATGTCGTTCGAGAAAACGTGACGTGTAAAAATTATACAGCGTTCACATCTGTGCGTCGCATTTGGATGACTCTTTACGATACGAATTCCAGAAACATAACAGTAGACGATTTTTCTTTCCCGTTTCTTTATAGGGAACAGAAGGATTCGAGAAGCACATGGATCGACTGATGGAACTCTCAGAGTACATGGTCAGGCGGATCAAACAGATGCCTGATAAATATTACCTAATCCTTGAACCTGAAATGGTGAACGTTTGTTTCTGGTACCTGCCAACGCGTGTGAGGAATATGCCACACACCGCCGAGAGGATCAAGATCCTTGCAGACGTGAGATTAAATTCCACCTTTCGAATTACTACAAATTCCAAATTCTCCACTTCCACTGTGCTCTAGATATCCTAACTTTTCATTGAAATATTCATCTTTCCTCGTTGAATTACTATTGATTTACAGTGGAACGAGAGAATTAATTGTGTTTGCAGATTTGCCCAATCCTGAAAGGTCGAATGATGCAAGCTGGAACGCTTATGGTTGGTTATCAACCAGATGATCGACGACCGAACTTCTTCAGGAATATCATCTCGAGTGCCGCGGTAACGGAAGCAGACGTGGACTTCCTGTTGGCCGAAATGGACCGGTTAGGCCACGATCTGTAAGAAACCTGCCTGCTCTAATTAGCTGCACAATACAGCCACGACCACGTGGCCGTATTAACCGCGACGTCGCGTCTGAAAGTCACTCCTGCTGATATTAGAGGAATCATTCAACACGCAGGAGAACCGCGTCGCGTTTCATTACGTGTACAAAATCCGGAGGCCAATTTCAAGAATCGCAATCATGATTAATTAATTTAAGCAACTTTCGCCGACCCTCTCATTTCTCTCAATAGAAAGAAATAGAAAAAATTAACTCAAAAACGTAAGATTTTTCGTCGACTCTTCCTTCGATAGAATTTCCTCTTCAAATTCTGAAATTAAAATCGATTAAATTCATTCGAAGTACTTACACTACTTCAACTTAAAGGATTCTTCTGAAAAAGGAATGTTTAACACATTTCAAATTATTTATGACACATTCGGTGCCCGAAGAATACTAGTGGAAATTTAAGTTAAGAAAATTAAGAAAGTTGAACATTTTTCTTCGATTCTTTTTCAAATTCTGAGATTAAGGTAGAAGAACTTCTTTCCTAAGTATTCTGCACTTATGCTACTTCAACTTATCGTAATCGAGCGTTGAAATAAATATTCAACACATTCCATATTATTTATAAGGGGTTCAGTGTCCGAAAAGTACGAGTAGAAAATTAAATTAACTTAACCGTTCAAAAAAATGAAAAATTAAAATACGTTTGAATTTCCTTTGGAATATATTTCTTTGTGTTTAAATGCATTCGGTTGATTCAACTCTTTTTTTCCTACGTAAAGAACAAATTTGTGGTTCAGTGAACGTATTAAGACAAAATGTAATTTTCTGGTTACACTGTTGATTTTTCGGAGCCGAAATTAACGGAATGAGAGGGTCGGCTTGGCGAATCATCGTTCGTAGCACGAGAAACGCTTCTTCAGCATATTACGAAAACAGCTACTGAAGATCGAAGGATACTCATAGCACGTAAGTTCTCTAGACGTAAGCGTACAGCACATTCCATGAAACGAAGAGTCAAACTTACAAAGCTCTAGCGATGCTTCCGGCCGTAAATGTTACTAGTTTCCATTCCTCAGCGCTATAACGTACTCAACTAGAGAGGGGAAAAAAGAAGGCGACGAAGAAATTGTAGCAACGACGCGTTCTCGACGTCACAAACTGAAGCAATAGTAAAAATATAATTGTTCGCGTTTATAGTGATCGTGTTCTGTTTTCCGAATTGAATTTAATTTATCGATGCACACACACACATAGACACAAACAAACAAAAACAGAAAGAGAGAGAGAGAGAGAGACACGTGTTCAAACAGTTGAAATTATTTCTTAAACTGTTGTTGAAAATTAATCGAAGAAAAAAAAAATTCAAATTGATCTCAATTACGATACATTCACATGGACAATAAAAATCGCGGGATAATATTTCGTAAAGAGAAAAGAAAATAATTAAAATTCAAAATTAAAACGAACGAAGGATGTTCGTTCGTTGAGAACGTGATAGATGTACAAAATATTTTTACCTGGAACGGTTATACTACGAATTAACAACGGTGTTATAGAGGATAAAAGTTACAAATGATATTAAATTCTGATTTCTCGCTTAGACGGATCGAAGTCGAAATGCTGCGCGTTACTTTGCCGAGAGATTAAACGAATTTGTTACTTATTGATCGTTTGCAAATGTTCTATTATACGACGATGAAAATGAAGAATGGCCTGCGTTCATTATATACAAAAGAAAGAAAAGTGTACGTACGTTATTATTTATTATTGAAGAATTTCACCGAACGGAGAGTAATATTTATTAATATATATATATAAATATATAGGAAACTTAACAAAAAATAAAAAAAAGTATAAATGTATTTAAAAAAAAAGGTATATATATATATGAAGAACAAAGCGTATATTATATATAAATATTATATATTTAGCGTTGAGATTTTAAAAATACAAAACACAAACCCATGAAAGTACATGCTTTTTCAAGTATTCGTGCGAACGGTTGTCATTTAGTTCGTCGATTACCTTTGTACACTATTGTTGGAAATTGATCTAATTCACTTCGGTGAAGTCTCCTTTAGACATTAGTTAGCCGGTAGTTTTCTGAACGCGTTTTCTTGTTACACGACACTTTTTAGGGGGAACTTTGATCTGTAAATTACTAGTTTGTCACTACGATCGCACCTTTAAATCATTATTTCCATCGATGCATCAATAGAAACCGAAACGGAAGAAGAGTATAAAATAAAATAAAAAAAAAAGAAAGAGAGAAAAAAAATATATAAACACGTAAAAAGAAAATGGGATTATTTTTTTTAAATGGAAACTTTACGATATTTTTGCCCGTAAATGAAGAACGACGAAGAAATTTCAATCTGTTCGACAACAACAGTATTAAAAAAAAAAAGAGAGAGAGTAAGAAAGAAAGAGAGAGAGAGAGAAAAGAGAGACACTTAAGAACCGAACAATTCTGCGTGTATTTAAATTTCTCTCGCATCACTCGCCATTGAGTAAAAGAATGAAGATAACTTCTAAACGTAAGTAAATACAAAATATCTAGGTGTACTATTAATAAGGGGAAACGTGAAAATGTATCTATTGTAAATCTACGAATTTACCTAAAGAAAGATTTTTCTCCTTTTTTTTTTCGTCGCCGACTAACGTCTTCTTCTGATCCTGAAACCAGTGAAATTCTCGCGAATTGCACGAAACGATCTAAAACTCTACCAAAAATGGCCGACGCAAAAATCTTTAATTTTCCTTTCGTAGAATACTATTGTTACGCGTGAGTAAAATGTTGACAGTGTTGATGTGAAAAACGGAGAAAAAAGGAAAATAAAATAAGGAAAGAGCGAGTAAAAATCACAATAGAGGGAGGAAGAGGTTTAAGTATTTTTGAAAGAAAAAGAAAGAGGCGAAGAATAGTGACATTCATCTAACCGATACCTGCAAGAGACATTCTATCGAACCGTTACTGTTAATTATTCACAATTCTATCGGAGTTAGAAATTTCTTTAAATCATCGCTCGTTGATATGGCTGATATGGCTGATTTTACTTCGACGAATTCCACTTGCAATTCTATCGTAATCGTAGCGCACAATACACAAACTTACGCATTCTCGTGTACACATGCAGAAACAAACACACAGATACAGATTTTGAAAGGAATATTATATTTGTACAAACAAGAGAAACTAAATAGGATTGATTTATCCAAGTAGAAATCTTGAGCATTTGATTTGCATACATCGTTCACACGTACTCTGACAAAAATTAGAGATTTAACGAAATTATTAAAATATGAACGTAAGAAGTAAACATTTGCCATATCAGTGCCGTTAATTAACGACGGTTTTGTATATTGTTCTTGTGCCCATTTCCTCTGAAATATCGAACATTTGTAAATAAATAAAGAAAGAAGGAATGCGGAATTCTCGTCGATATTCGTTAACGACGTCACATTCTATTCTTGTAACACTGTTATCCCGTATAATCTATGCTGTTGTATGTTGTTGTTACTCGCTGCATATATAATTTAGTATATTGTTACACCGTATGTTTATAATTATAATTTCGAGCACAAGCGTTACCTGCACAATGCACCATTGCACATTTCTATTCTCACGTAAATGCACTTATTCACAATTTAAAAACAAAAAAAAGGAGAAAGAAGTTAGTTCTATTTTTTTGTTTTTTCTAGCGTAAATTATTTGTTGAAACTGACGAAATCGGCACAAGTATAATTAACGTTGGTCAATTCCTTTCCTTGTGATTTATCTAACTAACCCAGGGTGACCGACCCTGACCTCATTATCGTTAATTATTAGTCTAAGTTGGAGCAAGGAGGAGAAACAACAAAGTCCCATGTCTTCCAAAATAAGAAAGAAAAAAAAAGAAAAAAGAAAGATAAAGAGACGAGAGAGTATTATCGAGATTTAGACAGACGCCTCGTCGAGGCAGAGCTATTACTTATACATTGTACGTAATTAAAATAAACAATATAAAAAATAAATAAATAAATGAAAATACATTTATATATATATAAATAGGCGAGATGGTAATTATATATAAATATGTATATGTATGTACACGTGTGCGCAAAAAAAAGAAAAAAGAAATGACGAAGAAACTCTCCTGACGATTAGAACGAACAAGAAAATGAAAATGGACTATGTAAAGATGTACGGCGGCGTTTTTGTAGCGACGTTTCGCTGGCTAACGTTTCATGATCTTGTTGCACGACAAGTACCACCTATTCACCTAATTGACCTTATTATCCACTGTATATCAATGTCTAATAAACTGCTGTTATCCCAAAATTGTCAATACATGTTACGTGAAACTTTCTGTCTTTACTGTACTCATTGCCTTCTGTTTTTTTATCTTTCTTCTTGCTTTCACACGAATTTATTGGGAAATTTTCATTGCTAAAGAGGTTTTTCTTTATTTGTGAGATAGGAAGATTTATTACGAAGCTTTTCGACAAATATTGATTGACAGAGTAGGATACAAATGACTATCATCTTTACAAAATTTTGACAAAATCTTTCTTCCACTGTCTTCTTACTTCACGATTTCTTTTTATCAATAAAGACACTTAATTTTTTTTTTTTTATTAAAATTGAACATAACTCTTTAAAGTTGCGAAACGCGGAGGAACGGATCGATAAAATGATTGAAACGATATAGCGATTATCCAATGGAAAAATTCGTTATTACTCCACATTTAATAGCGAAGCACATGAATATGTAGATTTCAGAGTTGCTTTAACATAGCAAACAGTTCATTAATTCTGAGATATTCAACGATTCGTAGCAAAGTGATGAGAAAAACAAGGCAGGGAAAATTCGGAACCAGTTGAACCGGGGGCTCGCTGGTAAACAGGTGAATAAATTATCTCATAGTGACCGGTTGACCTTGACAAGCCTTCGAGTGATTATCATATATCGTCGCGAGCAGTTTTTAATCGACTTACCAGTTCAGTCATTGAAAACATTCGCGATCATGAAGTCATTCGTTGAGTATTATCCGGATTCGGAGTTCCCAATCGAAAATCTTCCTTACGGTGTCTTCTCCACGGCGAAAAACGTAAGTAAATTATTAGTAAATACATCGTCAACAAAAACACAGATTGAACTTATAGTTTATAGGTTATGTGAATTTATGAAAAAGAAATTGTCCAATATAGATAGATGTTAATAGAACTACCGTTATAAGTAAATATAATTGAATTTTAAATACTCGAATTTCAAAAATAATTGCATTTCCGGTAGAAATAAAATATATATTGGTTTCAGGTAAATAAAGTGCCATCTGTAGGTGTTAGGAATAGTAACAGTAGTTATGAATGGCGCGTACGTTCGAATATGTCCATAATTATTCATAAAAGTATACCTTAAATTTCACTGAATTTTCGAATTTTTCAATCGAATTAGAAAAGAATATCTATTGTCTCATTTTGCTATCAATTCGTTCACCTCTAATATGCAGTAAAAGTTGCATACTTTTTTAATTTTAATTTTTTATTGGCAAAATTAGTGGTACCGAGTTTTAAAAAATATAGAATTTTTCACGAAAAAGTGATGGCAGAAGTTTTTGTTGGTTTCTTTAATGTATGAATAGTGTCAAATGTCAAACTGCATTATCGAACGTTGGTAACGTACTGTACCAAGGTAAATTTCGCATTTTCCAGCCCCAGAAGAGAATAGGAGTAGCGATAGGCGATGAAATTTTAGACTTATCCGCGATTTCTCACTTATTCGACGGACCACTGTTAAAAAATCATCAAGATGTATTTCGTCGTGATTGTCTCAACGATTTCATGGCCTTGGGAAGGCCTGCCTGGTTAGAAGCTAGGAGTAAACTCCAAGACTTGCTGTCCGCCAGTAACCCTACTTTACAGGAGCCAAATATTCGCTCAAAGTGAGACAAAATTTATAACAAAAAGAAAAAAAACAAGAAATAAATACACAATACATTTCGTAATTCACAAAAATCTTTTTATTTCATTTTTCAGAGCATTTGTAAACCAAAATGAGGCAGTGATGCATCTGCCAGCGAAGATTGGCGATTACACCGACTTTTATTCCTCCATTCATCACGCCACGAATGTGGGAATAATGTTTCGTGGGAAAGAAAACGCTCTGACACCAAATTGGTAATTAATTCATATTCTAACTTAATCAAAATGTTTTAAGAATTAATGTACCTACAGGAAACACTTACCAATCGCTTACCATGGAAGATCCAGCTCAGTTGTGGTTTCCGGTACGCCGATAAGAAGACCACGGGGTCAAACAGTTCCCATAGAAGGCGCAGACCCAGTTTTCGGTCCATCTAGATTAATGGACTTCGAACTTGAAGTAGCATTCTTCGTTGGAGGACCACCTACAAATTTAGGTGACACTATTCTAGCGTCTAAGGCTTACGATCACATTTTTGGGATGGTCACCATGAACGATTGGAGCGGTAACGATTCTAATAATTTATTTTAAAATAAATAAAAAAAAAATCCTAACTAAGTGAATAGTTACTTGTTAGCAAGAGATATACAGAAATGGGAATACATTCCGTTGGGTCCCTTTGGCGCGAAAAATTTTGGAACCACCATTTCCCCATGGGTAGTCACCATGGAAGCTCTGGAACCATTCAAAGTACCCAATGTACCTCAAGATCCAACTCCGTTTCCTTACTTGCAGCACAGCGAATCTTGTAACTTCGATATTCACTTAGAAGTCGACATTAAACGTAAGTTTAACGAACTTAATTAAAATAAAAAGTAAATTTAACGTGAATTTTTCGATGAAATTCTAACAGCTATAATTTTAACACTGAAAATTGGAAGGTTTAAAATTCGGAGGAGTTTCAAATTGAAATTTGACAAACCCCCAAAACTTCTTAACCATTTGAGTGCTACATCCGACAAAAATAATTAGTATTGATTATATACATCTATGAAATTCGATATTAACAATTTTAATCTAATTTAATTATTGCACATTTTTCAAAAATGTTCCATATTTTCAGTCTACGTGTTTCTTTTTTTTTATCAAATACTTTTCTCAGCTCCCAGCGGTACCGTTACCACTGTCTGTCGCAGCAACTATAAATTCCAGTACTGGACACCCCGGCAACAATTAGCTCACCACACCGTAACCGGATGCAATATCAATCCCGGTGATTTAATGGCTTCCGGTACGATAAGTGGTGAGGTGCGTTCGAAATTTACGTCCGTCGAAAACCTGCGCTACTTCTGTCGTCTGCAATCTCTGAATGTAACGACATAATATTATTTCGAATTGTCGTACGTTTCAGTCTGCTGACGCTTTTGGTTCTATGCTTGAGCTCGCTTGGAAAGGCACACGACCGATACCGTTAAAAGATGGCACAAACCGGAAGTTCCTGCAAGACGGTGACGAAGTGATTATTCGAGGTAATGTCGTCACTTTCGTTTCAATAATTCACATGTTACACATGGTCGTGAGTTTATTGACAGATGACTATTGCTTCTTTTTTTTCAGGTTACTGTGTCGGCGATGGCTATAGAATTGGATTTGGACGATGTTCTGGGAAATTGTTGCCAGCTTTCACCGGATGATTTTCTCGTATATGAATTTTAGTACATCTAAAATTGCTCATTTGCTACAATTTTGTAATATTGTGCGTAATAAACGGAAATAAAGAGTTGAGAAATTTTTATGTCTGATTTATTCGTTCATTTAATATAGTTTATAGATTTTTGAATTTTCTTTTTTATACGAAAGATAGATAGTTGAAAAGATAGATTTAATTCGTGTAGGGAAATTTAAATATATTACGATATGCTTCACTGTGAACGTGAAATAGACAAATTATCGATTCGAATAAAGGCCGTGGTGAATTCGATCAATAAGGAGGGCAGTAAAAGGTACAGGTAGAGTGAGTACCAAGGAAACATGGCTGCTATACTGTTAAAGTAAGTAGAACGCGATAAAACTCTGTTTAATTCACGTGTTTCGTCTGTATCGAAATAAAAAAGTATGTAAAAGTAATATTCCACATTTCTATTTTTGTATGAAAAATACAATAGACAGGAATCTGTTGCATAAACCATAAGAATCTGTTGAATAGTGAAATAGGTATCGGAAGGGGTCGGAAAGTGGATCAATAATATCAATGATGTAATAGTACGATATTCTGCCCCTTTAAATAGACACTATTTCCTTCACTCAACGTAATTTCCTTCGTTAATCTCGTTAAATTTTAACCGCTTCAGATTGCAATCGTCAAGCTGCGATTATTCGATTTCTATGAAACTTCGTGTACAATTTGTGATACTTAAGTTTAGAACTACTTGTTTAAACATTCTTCTTTTTTGGAAAAGGTTTAGTTTACACGTGTAAAACTGTTTAATTTTTTCTTTGTGACTGCAATAGCCAGCTACAAATTTAATAATCGGCGTGCAAATGATTCGCGCGGTTTATTTCACGCTAGCAGAGCTATCTTTCAGGAAACCATTTTAAACTGCTTAATTTTTAGCAAATAAAACAAAGTATGATTTGTTATAGCGCGTACGTTATCTGTTTTAATTTTTAATTTTTAATTACGAGTGCATTCAAGCTAGAACGTTGTGTGAACCTGAATGCATCGAAGTGATCTTCGGATGTTTTTAAAAAATAAATTTTATTTAATATAAAAAGCCATGCTTGCACTTCTATAATTATATTTTATCGAAATATTTTAAACAAAGATGAAATTTGCCCTCTTTTCTGAATTCCTCATCGCTCGAACGAAAAATGAAGTAAAATTAATTCCGCGTCGAACGTGTTAATCGAATTTTTTCAGAAGTCTGCACAATTTGGAGACATTTGACGAACCAACAGCAAAGTGGAACGTTCCTCTGAGCGACGGGAATCATACGATAGAATTCGAGCATGGAACTGCAACAGGACGTCGATTGGTGAAGATAGATGGGAAAGAATTGATCCACAGAGACTGGATGTTTCATCTGGTCGGTGATGAACTGTTCACGTTCAATGATAATAAATTTACAATTAGAATCGATCCAATCTCTGGTGAGTATTCTTTTCTACTCTGATGATACGTTTATCTTTGAATCGTGTTAAACTTCGTGCAGGTTTAAAATATTCTTACACTTTGTGGGTGAACGGGAAGAGTTACAAGAATTTCGTGCAAGCTCAGTCGAAAATTTTGGCAACCTGGTTGGCGACCGTTGGAAACGATGAATATAGGATAATATTGGGTAATTGTTAAATTTCTCTTGTGACGAAAAAGGGAAGAACGTATAAAAATATCGATAACGTTTCAATTTATAGACAAACAGACGCAGAACGTTTGGGTGAATGGAGAACAAGTTGAAACAGAGGTATCTATTAATTTGTATTCTCTTCAAAGTTTAATTTAACTTTTCTAATCTAACTGTTGATTAAATTTAATCATTTTGAAAATTAATTTAATTTCACTAATTTTAAAAATTTAATTTAACTAATGTTTGCAAATTTAATATAATCCAACCAATTCTTTAAATGTAATTTAATTTAACTAATTTTTAAAACATAATTTAATTCAGGTAGTTTTTAGAGTTTAATTGAACTTAATTCGAGGATAATTTTTTTTCAGAATGAATTCACCGACGACGGCGCAGAAATACTGTTCACAGTGAACGATCTACCGGCGTCAATTAGAACTTACAGCTCTGGCCAAAAGGATATCGGTATCGTTTACTCCCTGTACATCAACGACGTCGAAATCGAGAAGGAAACGCTGTTAAAAAACGACGAGAAGATGTAGCTAATTTTCTGATTGATCGTATTTACACTGTGTCGTTGTTCTTACACATGTCAAGAACTTTTCTCACATTTTGTACATAACGCAATAAGTCACGGTGCATTGAAATCACCAGTTTGTGAACATAGCAAAGAAAGAAAATTGTGTCGTGATGTTCAGGCCATAAGGAGAGGAAAATTAAGAAAACAAACCTAACCCCCTGGTCCTCATTCGTTGTAATTTCACTCGTACACGTATAGAAATCAAACAAAATGTCGATACGAGAGAGTATACTGAGTATTGGATCGCGAATGCTGCAAAGACACGATGACGAGATCAATTACGAGGGTGCATGTCGAGAAAATTCTGCGAACGAACGTTCCTCTGCACTTAACGTGAACGAAAATTTCCTCGATTCCAGTGATGACCATGGAAGAGTTGCAACAAATGCAGGACAATCTTCTGCAGAAGATTTGGATGTTATCTTTGGAGAATGACGTGTACGAGCGTTACTTGAACCGACAAGATCCTCAAATTATCAAAAGTAAAAGCGTATCAACTTCGTAGATTTTCGTTAATCCGTTCGAAACACAAGCTACGAATCATTCTTCGAGACAATTGTATAAGAAATATGAATTATCAGTTATTTTCGAATGAAATTAAAAGCTTCGAATGGATTAACTTTGATCGATCCACTGTACGACACTCGCGAATCATTTGAAATTTTCGTCAAGCTATAACGAACATTCTGGAAAGAGCAAAGTATACAAGAAGAGCCACAGCACAATTGTTACCCAGATCATCGCGTATGAGCTTCCGCGAGAGTATCATGACTCTTCGCCTTGGAAGCAGACACAGCATTATGAGCACAGGCAGCATAGGCAGCGTTCATTCCCTCAGTCGATTCGGAACACCGAGTCTCCTGACAGTGGGAACTTACGGCGAAAGCGCTAAGTTAGCAAATGTACCTTTCACTAGAAAAATAAACTGAAACAAATCTAAAAACCTTGAAAAAATGAAAATTGAAAATTGTTTGAAGTCAGAGAACAAAATTCTGCCTTATAAGAATTCCGCTTGCAACAGATCAACCTTAAACATAATCCATAGCAATTCCCATTTTCATTTCCGAGATTCAAAATTTTAATTCCCCTTATACGCAGTTATATCACTGAAATTTCAATGGTCTGACAATTTGCAGCAATGCAAGCAGATGAAAAAAATTCTATATTCTGAGAATGTTGTCAAAATTCATCAGATAGAATTTAAACACCCTTGAAATTTCACCAATTCTCAGAATCACAATGGCGCACCGTATAGCGATGTCCAAGAAAGAACTAGAGGAGCTGAAGAAGAAGCTGGAACAGTTTAGACAGTACGCCAGAAAGAAACAAGAGATCCTGAGGGCGGAGATAGAGGAAATCGAAATTCGGATCAATGAAGCACAAGAGACGAAGGAGGAGTTCGAGGAGGATGTCGTTGTCAAAGGTGTGGACAATATCACTGGTAAAATTCCTGCCGAACGACTGACCAGGTGATTACAATCTCAGAATGTACAGTTGATGGAAGAGATAATACTTAACCCATTTGCATCACAGCTTTAAATACGATACTAACTTGACAAATTAGGGACTGATCAGAAATGAATAATATAAATTTTTCTTACTTTCGGTTTTGTTTAGAAATTACATGTAATAATCAAAACAAAAGATAACATTATCTATTTGTACTAAATAAATTTGTTTCATAAACCACGCCTTGCCGTCGCGAACGCATTTCTTTCACACGCGAGTTCTCGCGAAGATTCTTCGAGGAATGGCTGAAATCAGCGAACACGATAATACAGAGGCTGAGATTGAAGACAGCAACAACGAGGATGCAAATCAGAAAGGCTAGACGGCAGCTTGTGCAGAGGGAGGAGTTAGGCGAGTCGCTTCACGCTGTCGATTTCGAAAAATTGAACATCGAGAATCAGGATTACGTAAAAATGCTCGAGGAAAAGAGTGTTTACGTGATCGACATGAAGAGGATCGCAGGTGATGATCGATCTTTCGATCGACGTGAATAGAAAGATCCTTGTTGAAGATTTTCATTGTACACGCGTGCAACAGGGCATTACCATTTGAAATTGACGCAACACAAGCAGAAGCTGAACGACCTGTTGTTCGCGCTGAATGATGTGAAGAAGGAAATTTTATTGAAACAGAAGCAGATAGAGGAGCTGGAGGGTGAAACTGCGGTTGTCAATATGAACATAAAACGTATGAGCAAGGAATTGGATAATCTGTTACTCTTCATGGAAAACTACATGGTAAATCTTCATTTCTTCTCTTATCGATGAAATTGTAATGGAATGATTCATTTTTTTCGCAGGCGCCGGATATTCAAGATTTCGTAGAATTGCAACAAGAATACGCGGAACTGAAGAGAACGTACAAATTATTACAGAGGCGAAAGAACATCGAGAAAATAATATACGAAGCGTACAAGAAGCAGGTTCAAATCAGAAAGAAATCGAGTGCCGTTCATAACCGAAAGCAGTAAGTCCTATTTACGTAGAATAATTTTCTTGAATATAATAGTAGAATTTATCGGTACGTGTGATACAATTTTAGGAACAAAACGAAGAAGATGTCGGACACGATATATCCGATCATTTTTTGAAAATAGTCACCTACTTTTCCCTTCGACCTGGTAGAACGATCTCTCAAATCGTTTCCACTGGTTGGACATAAAAAAAAAACGTCTTCGCTGGAACACACGACGGTGCAATTATATCTGTAAAAAAGAAAAAAAAAACAAAAGAGATTACTCAGCCCCGTATCGTCACTGGTTACGCCACCGGATAATTGGAGTTACGGTGCTTGTCTAGAAGACGAAGGAAGCCTGAAACAATTGTCCACTTTCCATCGCACTCCTACTTTCCGTAAAATATAAAACGTTCAAAGAGATCTGGAGAAAAGGGAGGGAAAATTCGAGGACACGTGTATGTAAATCCTTGAAGCAAATTGTGTAATAAAAATAGAAGATATTTAAAAAGTAACACTTTGTTTTTTTACAATGTACAATTGAAATATAGAATAAAATAAAACTATTGAGGTGTTAATTCTTTCGTCGACAGTCTTCATTTGTAAAAAGGGAATTTTAAATAAACTCATTAGGTTAACTCGTGTCAAAAATATTTATTAATTGCAAAAATTATTCTACGAGAAAAATAATCGACTGTGTTGAACACGATAATTTATTTAGATCTTTGTTCATAATTTTAAAAAGCATCATATTGGTCAAAAATTTAAATTTCACATTTTTACTATGATTTCGAAATGCAAGATGCATCTTCAAGTTTGCCAGAATTCTCTTATACAACACCATAAGAGAATTGAACTTTCCTTTGATGCATTTCCGACTAAAAAGAAAAAGAATCCCCTTCCCCTCGAATGAGCTGCATTACACTGATGCGAGGCTTGTAAATGCATTAAGAAATCTGAATCGAGTTGAAGATGGAAGGATTTTGGCGTGTGCCACGGTGTGTTGGGTGGTCACGCTTCACGCACCGATGATGCCTGTCCCTTCCTCTTTTCGCCCGTGGAATATCCGTCCCGGAAGACCATATCTCTCTTTCTGCGGTGATTCAGTTTCGCGACGACAACATCGACGTACCGAATGTTCGATCATCTGCCAATTCGTGAAGTAGCATTTGAAAATGATTTCTCAAGGCACATAGTGTGTTCTTTTCTTTCTCGAAACTTCGAAAATCTCTGAATCAAAACTGGTGAACTTTTATTACACGAAACGATCAAACTTAAGATCGCGTTTTACGATCGATTCGAAAGTTTCTACAAAGTGGTACTAGTTTACAAAAAGGAAGTGAAAATCAGTCTCGCCATGTTGATGGATCGTTGTGAAACATTTTCATTTCGATCAATTTCGTATGAAATGTTGCCATTCGTTTAAAACACAAAAGACAGACACTGAAATGGCAAGAATAGTATGGTCAGTGGTGCATGAAGAACCGATTGATCAACATCCTGACTTTCCAATTTCATTCTATTTTCCATGAGAATGAAAAGAGGATCCGAGGAAGATCGACGAATTTCTCAATTTGTTTAACTTGATTTATTTATTTTTTTTTATTTAAACTGTGTTCAAAATGACGATCGTTGGAAAAGTGATTGGTACATTAATTATCTGTTCACTAGTGCACAGGAATTTTAGCAAGTATTTAGAGGTAAGAAGATACAATGCAGTTATCGTGGCTTTTCTGCTTGAACGTTGTTTATAAAACACATTAACGGTATTTTGGAGATGGTACACTTCGATAGGAGCCTCGATACGGTTGAGGAAAGACTTACCATTCTCTGGAAGATATTAGGTCAAAGTCGCATTTAAAATTCTAATTAATTCTTGAATCATATGGTCTCGCTAATCTAGGCCAGTAGAAACACGTTAAAAAATTGTGTTTAAATTAAATGTACAAAGTTCCATTGCAAATTCTATCGCACAGTATTCTTCGTCGGAGCTTTTCCTATTGGAAATTTTTATTTAGGGCATGAACGTCAACTTGGGAGACGCTATGCAATTTCTCAGAGAATATGACAGCGAGGCCTCGACGATGTGCACCAGAGTATTGACGTCGCAATGGAATTTTGCGACGAACGTGACTGAGATCAATCGTCGAAGAATGGTACCATTAACACTGTATACAATATTTCTAGAAAATCATCAAAAAATTGACCTTCTTTCATTTTTGTTTCGTTAGTTAGAGGAACAAGCTTTGAAGTTAAAATTCGATCGTATATCCTGGCGGAAGGCTGTCAGTTTCGCTTGGAGTCGAATTGGAGATCCTTTCGCGAAAAGGGAGCTAAAGATGATCGCTATAAGAGGTCGAAATTCCCTAACTGACGATAAATTTAACGAGGTAATTCAATATTTTCTATTTTTTTTTTGTTTCTAATTTTTTTCGAAGAATGACAAAAACAAATTACTAATTTCCAGTTACACAGTTTAATCCTCGAAATGAAAGAAATATACGCGAGGACGAGATTATGTCCTTACAAAACCGTAGGCACCAATTGCGACTTAACGTTGGATCACGGTTAGTTCGTGATAATCTACGATAAATGAACAAAAAAAAAGAATAATTTCACGTGTGCTTCACAGATGTCAATAAAGTAATGGCGCGATCGAAAGACTACGATGAACTATTATATTTTTGGCACGCTTGGCACGAGGCCACTGGTCCTCAGCTTAAGAATAAATACATGAGATACATTCAACTTGCTAATCAAGCTGCCAGATTAAATGGTAAATATATAAAAATACACACAAAAAAAAATCAACGAAAAATTACTTTGAATATTCCGTATCTTCTCAAGGATTCGAGGATGCCGGTGATCAAATGAGGGAACTCTTTGAAGACGAATACTTCGAACAGAATACGGCAGATGTGATGTCGGCAGTGATGCATTTGTACAAAAATCTGTTCACCTATGTGAGGACGAAATTGTTCGAGAGATACGGGGACAGAATAAGAAGGGACGGGCCACTTCCGGCGCACATTTTAGGGAACATGTGGGCTCAGAATTGGGAGGATCTCTTTGACGTTGTTCTACCATTTCCAGCTAGTAAAAGGCTCGACGTCACTTTGGACATGATGATTCAAAGTTTCACACCTTTGAGGTACTTACTATTCATTTCTTTGAGATTCGTTTATTCAAGTGTAACATGTGTAATATGAAAATGTTGAAGGATGTTCCAAATAGCGGAAGAATTCTTCACTTCCCTCGGAATGAAACCAATGCCGCCAGAATTCTGGAGATACTCGATGTTTGAGAAACCAATCGACAGAGAAGTGAAATGCACACCGAGTGCTTGGGACTTTTGCAACAGAATTGATTACAGGTACGTTTATCGATCGATTGTTAACTATTCTATTTTATGAATTAATTTGCGTAGAATAAAACAGTGTACGAGAGTCACGATGGAGGATTTGCTATCGACTCATCACGAGATCGCTAGACTACAGTATTATTTACAATACAGCGATCAACCGTTGTTGTTTCGAAACGAGCCACTTCCAGGTGACAAAAAGTATTATCATCGTGATAATTGAATCTTTTTAATCGAACGAATAATCATTTCTTGTTCGGGAATTAGGATTTTTCGAGGCAGTCAGCGACGCCATCGAGCTTTCCGTCTTTACGCCTCGACATTTGACTAAAATCGGATTGCACGACAATTCCACGGATGATTACGGAAGTGACATCAACTTCCTCATGTTAATGGCGCTTCGTAAAGTTGCCTACATGCCATTCGCTTACATCGTCGACGAGGTTTTCGTGCATTTCATCGACAAACCCATTATTTTTTATTAAAATATTATATGTACATGCTTTTTTTCATTTTAAAAGTGGAGATGGCGTGTGTTCAGCGAAGGAGTTGCAGACATGACGAACAAATGGTGGGAGATGAGGCTACAGTATCAGGGAATCGTGCCTCCTGTGCCGAGATCTGAGAGAGATTTTGATCCTGGCTCGAAGTATCATATTCCAGCTGACGCTCTTTACGCCAAGTAATTGAAAACTTTCTTTACACTAATTTTACGTAACCTCGAGAATTATATGACTCCATTTTTAGATACTTCGTCGGTATCGTTTTGCAGTTTCAACTGTTCGAATCTTTATGTGAAATAGCAGGTCACACCGGTGATCTGCACACCTGTGATTTTTACAGATCAAGAGAAGCTGGAAGATTGTTATCGTACGTTTTAAACGTCGCTAAAATTCATCATCGAATAATTACGACAAAAGTTCATAAACATTTCTCTTTTCAGGGATGTTTTATCAATAGGTTCCTCCAGACCGTGGAAAGACGTCGTGAGACAAATGACGAGAGGTAGAACGAACAGAATGGACGCTGGCTCTATATTAAGGTACTTCGAACCTTTGAATCAATGGCTGAGGCGGCAAAACGAAATGGAACCTGTCGTTGGTTGGATCACGAATCGCGATGACACGGGTCAGTGTAAAAATAACAACAGATCTATGTCTGTAAAATTTTTGTTGCACAATACGTTAATAATAGATTGCAACTGTGTTCGTAAACTTGTTTCAGCGTTATTCTTTCACTGGTACCAAAATGGCGCTCGAGAAACCACCTCGTGCTTACTTCTTCCGTTGATTACAATCGTTGCGCAAATCTTGATTTACTAATACATAAATACAGGTTGAAAAATAGTCGCTGTATATACGATCAGACTTGTGTAAATACTTTCTGATATGACAAAAGTTTACATAGTAAGATATCTACGTTGCGCGTACACCTCGCCACTGAAGCCAAAAAGAGGGATCGTATTTATATATTTATTGTACAACTAACGTTTTATATTAAATTCATCCGTCAACTGTCTTAAAAATATAAATGAAATAATTCTATTTTTTATGGGTAGTAAAATATATTAACCAGCGGTTGCCCATGAAGTTCCCTGACAAAGTCCATGTGCATAGATAATGACCGCCCCATCTATCGATTATACGAATCACGTTAGATGGCGTAATCGTCGTTGGTTCACTTTCGTTACCAAACAGTCTTTTAAAGTGTACGATAAAGAAAACATGTGAGTTTTTGTTTGGATATTTTATGTAATTTTTAAACACATTGCCTCGTGCCAACGCCGCCGATACACGGGAATCGTTCGGTAAGTTTAGCTCGATTAATCCACACCGGAAGACACGACAATTTGAACACTTGAAACAGCAATCGTCTCGTTGAAACGTATCAGCAACGCTATAGTTTTCTTGGTTAGAAAATAACAGCGGTTAATTTTGAAAATGGATGTGTTCTTTTGCCGGGGCATGAGATTTGCTTCTACATTAGGATTCGGCCCGTTGTCGGCGACGAAGAATTTTTTGGAAACGACACGTTTCATAAGATGCAACGACACGAGACGTTGGAGATTTAAACTTTTTGGTAGGTTATCGTGCGTATAATTATTACGGTGTTATTACTCCTTCCCTCTTTTTTTTTTTTCATGATGAAACAAACTGATATCGATTGTCGTCGCGGATTTGTCGATTTCAGAAAAGTACCCACATTACAGAAACTTATCGTGCAATTATGTCCCGTTTCTTAATCACATTAAAACGCAAAAGAAGCCACTCACACATAAATTCAATAATAATCTCTTTGTGGCGCGTTATTGTAACACGAATGGTACCAAGGGTGACGTACCGAAAATAGAACCGGTAAAAAAGCAATCAGTATTCGCGAAAATGAAACAGATGACCAAGGATTATTGGCATGTTTTAGTACCGGTCCATGTAATTACATCTCTAGGCTGGGTTGCACTGTTTTATACAACAATCACCAAGTAAGCACTGTGAAATAACTATACAACAGGTTGCATTATTCTATTGTATCGCAACCTTTGTTGTTTCAGTGGTGTGGATATTGTAAAAATCATGGAACTTTTGCATTTTAATCAGAAGTACGTAGACATGGTACGAAACTCCAGTGCAGGAAACTGGGCTTTAACATATATCCTCTACAAAATATTTACACCTATTAGATATACAGTCACTATAGGTAATGAAATATGAGGATAATTATCATTGTTGAAAAACTCATAACACTCATAGTAATTTATAATATGTATAAAATCTGTAGGGTGTACAACAATGGCTATCAGAAAGCTTAGCAAATCAGGAATTGTGAAACCCTTGTCATTTGGTAAACAAGCAAAAGTGATGTACAAGGTATAACTACATGAAAAGTATACTTTAAATTAAAACTTAACACTGACACAAAAAAAAAAACGTGTCTAACTAAAACTGATATTTGAATTATTTGTGTTACATGCCTTCTTGATGTAGTCTGCATACGAAACTGTGTGTAGGTTTACATTCTACTGAACAATTGATCAGAATTTTTTTTTTTTTTTTTACCACAAACATTCTTTTCGTTCTTTCTCCCCCCTCTCAGGGGCTTCTTTCGCGGGTTATTCGAATTCTCTAATGTTGTATACTATATGTTTTATTTTGTTTTAGACAACAGAATCAAGTAAAACAGGAGCACACAAAGCGGCGACATACAAAGTAGAACGACAAACGGAACCTCCAAAAACGTAGCGATGCATTGGACAAAACATTATTTCTGACTTTTCACCTGGGTACGAAGTTTCGATTTTCGTATGATCAAAGACCTACATCGATCGAAAAAATATACATTGTTTCCCTGTAAAAATGTGTAAACGTTATTGTGTTATGATAAAGATAAAAGAAAACCTTGTATGTAATATTACATGAAACAAGATGTGAATTTTATATATATATATCCCCCAAAATGAGAATGAAAAAAAAAAGAAAGATACAGAGAGCCTCTATAAACATCAACTAATGATATATACCATTTGTTAACGGTTGGTCAGGTATACTCTTCTTTATTGAACGGTCGTATTTGTCTTACATACCGTCTTGCATACACTTAAATAACATTGTACTTTTTATCTACAATACTCGCAGCTTAAATATTATCTATAAACGCAGTAAAATATTGATTAATCGTGTGAGACGTAGCGACAATATTTCTCTCTACACTTTTGGCAGCACGGGAAATATGTGCGTTGCAACGGGCATCGGTAAAATAGCTCGCCCTCGATGCCGCCGAATATTATTATTTTTTACTTCCCTCCTATTCAAAGCATATAGGATTCGTGTTAATTTCTCGAAACTTATTAAAATTCCTGAGTAACATCGATGAATGTGAAGAGTATTGTACGAGTAGTGTTGTATTTATTTATTTTTTTTATTTTGATACTATTAACCGATATATGATGTATTGTCATAATAAATACTGTTAGCAAACGCGATTACATCGAGTATGGTAATAATACGCCATGTTTATCGTTTTAAAAAAAAAGAAACCATCGTCCGTCGCGACGTGTCCGGAAATTCCCTGATCAAGAACGAAGGGATGGACATGCCCTGACAGGCACGATTCTGCATACATTTATTGTATGTACACGAACTAAAGAGTAAGGAATCATTGCTTAACGACGATGCTAATTATTATGCTAATATATCACAGTTGCCTGCGCAACTCGTTCATCCTAACGAGACCACTGCATTCGCGTGTAGTACCTTGGACAAAATAAATAAAGAGCACATATATTAAATATACCGCTAACCTATATTAGTAGCTGTCAATGGGGAAAACATCGTTCTTTTTCCCTCCGTGGATCGCGATGATATACATATACATACACATACATATATATATTCCTAGAAAGATCAAAACATCGACCTGACTATTAAAAAAAGAAAAGATAGAAAAATCCATGTGATCCCAAGAGGCAGTGTAAGTATTTCGATTTCTGTAAATATCCAGTCTTGCTTAGGTTACCTTAACCTCTTGTCTTTTAGAGGAACAATAAAGCTATACATCTCATCTCGTAACTATTGATTACATTGTATTGCGAACATCGATACTTGGAATAATTGTTTTCTTTTTCTCTTGTAAATCGATAGACAAGTGTAAAAGTTTCACTCCTCTTACCTCTCGATAATAGGTCGGTTTTCTGTTCAGTCAGCAATATGATGTTTCGCGTGATGTTTCATTATTTGGATGATCGGATACGCGAGCGCAGTTCAGTTCGAATTATTCGAACTTTAATATATTTAACTTAACTTATCCCATAAATTGATAGCTAGCTGATACTGGCTGCGGTGCCCTCGGTTGTGTGTGGGATATGCGTTGGATGTGGCACGCACGACACATCAGCCTACCGTCAAGTGGGTAGCATCGTTTGTCTGGTTCGTCGGTTAATTGCATACCGCAGTCCTCGCAAACGTAACAGTCTACATGGAAATCTTTGTCCATGGAAACGACCCTTACGGTCTCTTCGGTGCCCTAAAAAAAAGAAAACCACAAACGGTTTAATTTGAAATATGTCGACTAACAATTTGCTTTTTCGAAGCTGCTTGCAGAACACCTGTCCAGTGTATGCGTTACAAAAGCTACAAATTTTATTACATATAGAAAATAAGTTCTGCTAGGTTGGTACATTTTATTCTACAGCATTTGTGATACACAGTTGTCTATTTGGAAACTCGGTTTAATCGAATGAGTGTCACGATAATATTCGAGCGTTTCAGAGATCGTGTATATAAAAATATAGAAGCTTATAAACGCACAGATAAATTTTTATAGAAAGTAGACGCTGTGTTGGCTTCGGTCGAAAATTGATGCCATAGAAAAATGCGCTAAGGTGCTCGTAATCGAATTTTTAACGAAACTTAATAAAGGGAAATAAGATTTAGATTCTGCAAATGCCTGAATCTCTACAGGCTGCATTCTGGTTCTGCGTGTATATTATACTAAGTACTTACGTGCCTACGTACTGCGTATTTAAGTTAGAAAACCAGCTGGAACGAAACTTCAAAAATTTCGTGAACTCCATCTGAATCAACCTGAGAAACAACGTTGCTTACCTCGACAGGAGTGATTCCCTTTCCACAGGAGGCGCACTTAGGCGCGAACATCCTATGGTAATCGTTCACGCAGTAAATTTTATTGTCAACGTCAACCGTAAAGGGAACACCGTCTAGACACTCGTTACAAACGCAACATCTGAAGCAACCCGGATGATAAGACTTCCCCATAGCCTGTAATATCTACGAAGAAGACACGTGAACTGTTTAATTACACAATCCAAGCTGTCGTTAGTTACGTTAACATCAACAGTATAATTACCATTTCCATGATTAGGTGACCGCAGATTGCACATTTCTCGGCGGTCTGTTGGAAGCCAGAGTACTGCGGACAAAACGTTCTATGAGCTACGTCATCGTATCACTAACGCATCCATCGCAATTACTGTCTTACGTACCAGATAATCCTCCTCACAGTATACCCTACCGTGAACGTTATAGAACGCTTTGCCGCGCAACGCTCTTCCACAGGAACAACATATAAAGCAATTTGTGTGATAGAGGTTGCCCATGGCTTGACAGGCCTGACCTGCCCCAGTTACTTTTTCCCCGCACGTGTGACAAATACCTATGGAAAGATGTTGGTTTACACCTGTGATGTATTTTCCTTTTTTTTTTGTTTTTTAAATTAATCCTTTGTACTCCATAGGCGCCGCTATGGCGACATTTGTAACATGAATCATTATTTCATGCAAGTCTTGTTTTTATTAAAGCAAAGCAAATTGATGAAATAGATAAAAATATACAAAATTATAAGCGTGTATAATTTTTTCGTTTTAAACTAGAAATTTCGTTTTTTTTTTTTTTGTACTCGTTCGACAGAAACATGTCTGGCCAGTGAGTGAAGCTAGCAATAAAACTACTGGTCCGCAATGTGTTAAAATCCTCGGGTGATATTTCACCCACTTCCGTTTCACACTTGAATTAATCTTACATATATTTTTATCCTACTTTACGAATAAGTAATCTCACTGTATTGTGTTTCTTATATTTTACAATTACAATCAGGGCTATAAATTGTCACCGAAATGTAAGATTATTTGGAGCGTAAGAAGAGTATCGCCCGTATAAATTTTGCTATGAAACGTTTTCGTAAGGACGAATGAATTTCAACGCACGTATAAAAGAAGAAAATAACGCTTTTTTGACAATAGTGTGGTAAACTGATAAAAAAATGCGTCAAATTACGACGCAATTAGAAGAAAATCGAACATTTTAAAAAACTCAGAAACGGGAAATCGGTGAAATTTAACTATACGAGGGTTGAACTTTTAGTGTCACTAATTTTGGGGATCGCAAGAGTGCTTTGTTAACTATTGCTCTACAGTTTGGTCGCGTTCGTAAGGTTTAAAAATACCCTCGTCGATACTCGACAATCGGATCCGTTCTTCAGGGTCAATAACTGTCAGAAGCGCGTAGAAATGCGTTGATAAGATGAAAATCAGCTGGAAAGTAACGCACTTACAGCTATCAATGGGTAACACAGGCCCTGCCATTCCTTCAACGGTAATCCTTTATCCTTCATTCGCTTGTTCGTGACACTTGCAGTTTCGATTGTACGGTTCAGTTTCACTAGGCCAGTCCCGGCTCGAACTAGAATCCGCCAACGAGTCGGACTAGTCTATCTATAACGAGATTACTTACCGCCGCGTCGAGCGCGACCTGGCCAACGGCTTGTGTTGCAGTGGTACAGGACGTTACACGAAGAATAGATGCAGAAAAACCGAGGAGGAATACAACTCTAAGCTCAACCTAAAACGCCGGCCACTTCTCAACTGACATTACCTCGGCCGTTCGACTGAACTTCCTATCCGCTCTCGACCCGCGGTTCTTTTCAGTTGTTCCTCGTTTGCCTACGGGTTAGGCTACGTTCAAATGAAAATCGAGAAACGCTGTACCCGTATGAACTATTCGAATAATGTTGGTTCGTATAAAAGAAAAAAAAAAAAGAAAAGGAAAAATATGCACAGCCGAATATAGTCACGGCGAAAGCAAAATTTGCATCGAATGTGTTTATCTGCATTGATAAGTGTTTCGCGATTGTGTAACCTCGTGGTTGGGTAATTGTCGAAGTCGTTAAAGTGACGAACGTTAAACTTCTAACGCGATTCTATACGTTCGATAATTCAGGGACAAATTCTTCTCTTTTTTGTAAACCTTTCGTGATTAATTCTTTTCTTTTCCATCGAGAATTTTTCATGGATGTTAAATCAGAGGTGAAATGAAAATGTGAGACATAACGAAAGGGTCTACATCGATGCATCGTTGAACTTATATCGTTTGAAGATTCTACCTTTCGCGAAGGGTTCTTCCTCGTTGTAAACGGCGACTAAGCTGATTACAATGTATAATGAACGGCCGAAGAAAAGTGTTCAATGTGAACACCACCTTACGGTGCTCACGACGCGACACATACACGAGTCTAAAGGGAGAGAGCCCTGAATGTACGCGCGTGCACCAACAAACGCGTGTAAACGCGCGGCGCACACTTGTGGCGCTTCACGTAGGTGCGAAAGACACGTAGGTGGAAACGAATGGGCAAGAGAGTGAATGTCAACGAAACGTCGCGTTAAAAAGTTTCACGACACACTGAAACTTGACTCCATTTTCCGAAACCGGTCTACAGGGGGGATAGGGACGAGGGTGAGCAGAGAGGGGAGGGGGAGGGAGAAGCTGTGCCGTGGGAATTGGCACGGTGCCCTGCTGCTCTTTTTATTTCTTTGCGGAATTGTCTGAAATTATGGATTGGAACGTGTCGGAAATTAAGAACTCCTAATGTAACGGAATTATCCTCGGCTGTCGAGTCTTGATCTCGTTTGGAGGATATCGACGAAGAGATAGCTTGCGCTGTTAGCTGCAGATTTGCCACAATTACTGGAACACCCTGTACATTGGGTTCCCCCGGAAAATTTGTACCAATTTTTTAAGTAAACGAATAATTTTGAAGCAATGATTTCTTTATTTTCATTCTGCAATTTTTTCGCAATTTTCCTGGTAATTTGAAAATTCTATTTTGCCAGAAACTTTATTTTTTGTTGTTTAAATTTTGTAAGTTATTTACGAGCAATAAATATTCTTCGTAAACGTCACATATCTCGTTTACTATTTCAATGGTATTTTGCCTTCTTTGGTAAACGAAGAGTATCGGAAATGTGCTCTATTTTCTTCTTTAATTTAATTTCTTTATTTTTCGACGAATATACTTTCAAAAGACACATGAAAAAATATGCGAACTTTACGTGTTTCAAGTGTTATCTTCCGGAAATCGACGCGAAATATCGGGACAAGCCCAATTACAACGAGGACCAATAAAATTGCTCGTTCTTGCAAGGTAGATTTTACAGAAACAGTGAAATATCTGACGATCGTTCAACGATTGTTTTACAGGTTGTTCGATCGTTGCTTCTTACCGAAGTATTCCCCCTCCTCTTCCTGCTTCTCCATCTCCTCTTCCAGTTGTCTTGTCAACTCTTCGATTTTTCTCTCCGCCTCGGTGGGTCCCTGCAAGAAATAAATCACATCCCGCTTTCTGATCGGTACTGACAAATGGCGCCATAGATCGGGATGGGATTTCGTCACAGGGATATATATTTTTCGCATGCGGTTACAATAACGCTTGATGTTAAAGAGATGAAGAAAAAGGGGAAAACAAAAAAGAAAAAAAGGAAGATACAGAGAGTGTTACATGCTTCACGAGGATGCGTACAGTATATGAATAAAATATTGCGCGGTAACGATACAAGTGCTTGTCAGGAGCGAACAATTTACAGCGTATGATTCAGCGTGAGTTCGAGGAAAGAACTCGTCACGAATCGTAAGATATTGCGAGCGAGTCCCGGCCGTTTCTTTTTCGCGTTGACAAATGTCCGCAAAATCGACGGAATCGTTCTCTCTTCGATTTCTCATTTGATCACGGAAGAGAACGATTTTATCGTAATCGTACGAAGAGAATATTCTTTTCGTACGACTGAACCGTTAATCTTATCGTTTACATAGGTCAGACATTATGTAAAGTAACATGCGATAGTGGCTGATATTTGTGAGATCATCGCTTAAATACGAGAAGGAATACTTTTTTCTTCTTTTTCGTTCTCTTCTGGACAAGCTCATTGTATTACATAGAAAAATACGAGAAAATACTCGATACAATTTTCATTATCTTTCTATCGATTAGTCGTCTAACAAAGAGATAATCGCCGGATAAATCAGACCATTGTTAGAGAGTTAACCGCCATTCCTTTTATATGATATCAGCATGCAAATAGATCAACGGTTGGCATTCGGCCAAAATAAATCGAAAGCAACGATGCGTTCCGCTAACCCAATTAACGTGACTACAGTGTTACACAGTGGACAGGTTTTACAAACGTAAAAAAGTACAAGGAGGGAAGGGTTAGCCTGTGCTTTTTTCATTTTTTTTTTTTTTTTTTTTTTTTTAATTAGCCAGTTTCTTACTGATTGCCTAGGTGGTATAACATTGTAGGGTAGCAGTCCCTTGCCGGATGTCGGTTTGATTGGTGGACTGACTGACTTTCTTTCCTCTGGTTCAGGCTCTGAAGGCCTTTGCAGCACAGGTACACCAGCATTTAAGAAAACTGGACCAGCCACACCACTGGTCACTCCTGGAGGGAGACTAGTGATTCTAGGCCCATGGACATTTGGATCAGATTCAGTGGTGTTTGGTGTACCAGTGGTCACTGGTGTTTGCACTTGACCACGTACAGGACTTCCAATGGTATTGTTTGTGGAAGGTGGTGACACATGTCTTGGTGAATTAATCATATTTTGTGCAACTGTATCCGATGATACTTGATTGTGGGTTGGACTTGCCTTTGGTGAACCTCTTACACCATTGTTATTGGCCACAATTCTGGAGGAATCACTACGGCTGGGTGAATATATAGGTGATGCTTTTGATATCTCTGCAGGTTCAGGTACATCATGAACAAAGCTTCTGTCATTCTGTAGATTACTTAGTCTCAAATGTTCAGATGATCTATTTGATGAATAAATTGGGGAATTTCTAGCAGGAAAGTCTGGCCTAGGCTCTTGGTGATGATAGTTCCTCTCACTTGGTGGTAATGCTCTACTTGGAGAGTAACAGGGAGAATTGCGACAAGCAGATTGCTCTCCTTGCCTGACACCATAGACCGGTGAGTTTCTAGCTTGAGTTTCTCCAGCAATGTTTGCACCACTGGTCCTTGTGGTTGAATCAATGTATGGCTTGTAATTTTGAGGACTGTCCTGTCTGTATTGTGGCTGTTGTACATTTTCTATATGATTGGATGCTCTGAATCCATGCTGTCCACTCATTGAACTATCCAGAGAACCACGGTAATGATGTGGTTCTGGTGGCAAACGTATTGGTGGAGATTCACTGTGATAAGGAAGTCCAGATCTTGGTGAATGTTGTTGCTGTTGTTGCTCAGAGTTGTAATTGAAATTCCTGGTTGGTGTTTGTAATTCTGATGGTGGCACATAAGCACTCCTGCCAGCTTGATGATCCAAAGATGAGGAGGATCCTTGTAAGTACCTTGATGTAGAGGAATCAACAGAACGTTGTAAACTTGAACCATCATAACTTTGACCACGTATATTGCTTCCTCTTTGCTGAGTATATGACAAACTTTGAGTCATACCCCTTTGATTCTGTGCCTGACCCACTTTACCAGTCATCACAACATAATCACCACCATTAATAGTGGCTGGATGATAATAATTGGGTGGAACTTGAGGGCCTGGTTTGTTCTGTGTGTTCTCTGGGAAATGCACCTCCTGAATATTCTCATAAACAGGAGGTGCTTCATACGGTGGCAGTTCTTTAGCCGGTGAGGCAGACTGATACCGATTTCCAGTGGGCACCTGTGGCTGTGCTTTTCTGAAAGTAGGTTCATAGGATTCACTTGCTAAAGAGCCTCTTGGGCTACTTTTAGGGCTCTTCCTAGATTCCACCGGATGATAATAAGGAGGATGAGGTTGATTTTGTTGTGGATAATAATCAATGTTTTCATAAACTGGTGCCTGTTGATGACTCATCCGATTTTGATTCTGTTGCTGTTGTGCACTGATCTGTTCCACAGGCTTTGGTGTCGCGAACCTCGATGCAGCTATTATGTTTTCACGCTCGTACAGCTTGTAATCGGTCGTCGATTGTCTGCAGGTGTCAGCATTGCCTTCAATGAAACTTTCGATAGCACCGACCGGTCTACCAGGCCCTCTGACGTCCGTTCTACTTCCTGTATTTCTCGACACGGGTACCTGGGCCTCAGGTCGCGATCCCGCGACCCTACCGGTACCCGTTGCACCGCCGGCGTCAGTGGGTTCATCCCCGAGTTGCAGATAACCTAACTTTTGTACGTAAGAAGCGTCGGCCGAGTTACACATTGGCAGTGATTCACTGTAAGGCGATCGGCGATAACAAAAAGACACCTTTTCTGCCTGTTGCGCGAAAATGATTCACGGTATGGTTTAAAGGCAGGATCTTGTGGAAATTGTTGTAAAACGATTCGACATCGTACGCAAAGCTGAATCAGCTCGTTAGCTCGTGTCAAATCGATCGGCCACCGACTCGATGCACCGTAAAACCCCTCCGCACTTCCTCGCACTTGCACCTCCTCGTTTTCCCCACGATTGCGATTTTCTCACGGGACACGACGGAAAACACGACGCACGCACGAGTATCGGTCACGATCGAAGTTTTTACTCGGCCGTAAAATGAGGGGCCGTTGTTTTTCCCCCTACGATTTTGGGATACGCCCCGCGACCACGGCGCCTCGGACACGCGTCTCCTCGTCTCGACCAGCGTCCGTCCACCGGCAAATCTCGGAGTCTCGTACAACGCGAAAAATCACCACCTGCGAAAATTCACACGATACGCACACACATACACCCCGCACGCATCGTGGTTCGTCAAACCAGATACCTGCGAGACATTTTCCCCTGCTACGAGTCATCCAGATGCGGACTGAATTACCATATTCAACCACTGTGTGGCGCCACGATTAACTACGCCATGGCCTATGGTTTGAGAAAAGTAAGATCCCTACACTCCAACCGGGTGATTCATTCTTTCGATCGTGGAACAAGCTGAGGTGGCGACTCTCGTCGACAGAAAATGGAACTTCGATTATCGATATATATAGTAACATACTTCTTCCCTATAAGATATTCCTGTTTAGGTACAATGAAGTATTTCCATAGAGTATAAAAGTACAATTATCCTATGAATTTGCATATTCGTTAAAACCCTTTTAAAGAATGGAACTTTCGTTTGAATATTTCACAAAGAGAGAAAGAGAGAGCAAATTCTTTTTTTTCTATAAATACAAAGACTGTTTAAGAAAAGAAATGTTCCTCCCGGTCTGCTTTAACGCACGTAAATGTTTGTGCATTTAAATGAAGATATCTTTATTAAAAACAGGTAGGAACTTCGCACGAGTACTCTCCCTCTCTCTCTACCGGTTTTAGGTAGAGCAGACATAAATGCATTCAGTTCTGGGCCGAAACAGGTTTTTTTTGGGACCTTACCTAGGAACAGAATGGACAGGTCGACAGGTAAAGATACAGGAGCCTGTCTCGCGCGCCATCATGCATTCACGGGAACCGTGTTCGGCATAATAATGCTACGTAATTCCGATATATTGTCTGGGTATTGTGTATCTGCTACGATCAACACGAAGAAATTTATCTATCAGGAACATCTATCGTGTAGTTTACTATTTCTATGGAATTTCTTCGGTAATTAACGAGTCATGGTGCAGATTACAGTCAAGATGTGACAAAAGAGATATTGTATTTTTATTAAATTTTTCCTCTAATTTCATTTTGAATTATAATTTAAATTATGAAATTAAAAATTGTAGAATATAAAATAAACTAAAAAAATTATCAGAATAATATAATTAATATTATAATGATTATATACTTTATAAATTTATTATTAAAATTAAATTTTTGTACATATAACTTTGTAATGATATAATATATTTAACTGGGAGGGTAATTAAATTTCCAAATAAAAATTGTGCATAATATTTTGATTTCTTTTCATTTAACACGAATATTTGAACATTAAATATTCGAAACTAGCATACGTAGCGACTGACAAAAATCGTACGGCGAGTTAAGATATAATTTGATATACAAATTTTTGGTCGCTTATCGCGCGAACCTGACTGAATATAGTTCGTGTGTTACGATTATTTGAAAAGGCCTCTTGTCGACTACGGTCGAAATAAAACGACAACCATTGATTCTCGTTGAGTATTTAAAGATTTCGGATAATCGACGCCTTGTTCGCGAGATCTCGTAGCGGACATCGTGATCGATGGATTCTAAGAACGACCAGAAGCAATGAAATTAATCACGCGTACCCACTGGTATCGTGTTCCTTCTTCACCCTCGATTAATTCGCAACAATTGACATACATAATGCATTAGCTACCGTTCGTACAATTGTGTCTTCTTCAATTAGGATCGACCAATCTCCATGGGTTATCTCGATCAACGAGATAAAACGTAACGTTTCTATTTTCTATTCTTCTATGCAGAAATAAATATATATTTATCTTTTTTCTGTTTTTAATCTTTACCAGTCGATAGTTGGCACGGATTTTGCACGTGTTGCCGTAACCAACGTCTCTCTGTCGTCCTACGCGGGAAAGGAACCGACTTTTCATTCGCCGTGTCTCGCAGCTGTTCGTTTAAGTCGCGATAACGTGGGCGACGCGACCTCACTCAACGAAAACTTTATATTTTCGAAAGGTGAACAAAAATCTTGGATTTCTAGCCTTCGAGCCACCCACCAGCACGGTGGAACCCACGTTTTTCCAGGCACCTGCGATACACTGATTGGTCAATACCTGTTGATCGATCGTACGATATCACCTGTGACGTAACATCGTGCGTGTATGAAGTTTGTCTTCTCATTAGTCTACTCGTTGGTTATTTAATATCGTATTTGTATATGCGTAAGCTCTTCTTCTATTTTTTCCTTCAACGTTGATCGCCACGTCATGGATATCTGGGTGATAGCTATGTTTCTTTCTCCTATGCCTTTTTCTTTATTCAATTGTGTTGGATTTTACAAGAAATTTGCAATGTTTCTTAATAAATATGGATATTTTCTTTCTAAAACGACTGTATAAATGTCGTTGTTTCCTGTGACGTTCGTTGGAATGATTTAAACATGAATTGAGGTATTTGAAGACAACTGGAACAATATTTTACCGTCTTCTTCACATTTTTCGTAAATTTCTCTCGATCTAGAGTGTGTCTGATTTTCTAACAAAGGATTCGTAATATTCTTCTAATAGTTTTCCTTTGTAGATTTTTTCTTGTTTCTAAATTGTGATCTGCACTCTGTTTAATCCCTTTGCAGCTTACTGGAACTAATATCTTGAGAATATAACTATTCGTTAATTCAAAAATTCCTCAAATTTTAATATTTTAATTTTTCTACTTGTTCCTGTCTGATACACAATGTGTATGTTTAAATAAACAAATGTAGTGCTAATTTCCAGTACTATTTGATGCTTTCATGGACCAAGTGTAGTCTTTGATTGGATATAACTTGCAGAACATTATTCCATTCTTGTATGCGCCTTATTTGGTAACAGTTGTCACATCAAGAAGAAATAAATATGCAGAGAATTTAAAAATAGAAAATAAAAAGGAAAAGTTGTATCTGAAACTATTCCAATACGAAAGTAAAATAAAGTGAACTGGTAAAGCGAGAATCTGAGCTCCGCAGGAAACATACTCGATTTACGGTGGGCGATCAACGTGTTATCGTTCCATTTTTTTTTTATTTTTTCTTTTAGGCGAGAAAGAAAAATAATTAAAGACGCTTGGTTTATTCTGTGCACGCGAAAACATTAAGATTGAAGAATCTTACGATAACCATTTCATAAATGAATTATTCTTGTTTTAAAATTCTTGATTTATTTATAACGAATAAATTGCGACAACAGTGATTCACAATTCGAGTTTTTCTCTGAAAACTCGACCAAAATCACCCGTTCGAGTATTATGCGAATTTTCCCTGTTTCCCTGACTTCCGCTACGACACTGTTCTTCAGACAATCCAGGCGTTAAAAGAAAATATTCGCTACGCGTCGCAATAATTCTGAATAAACGAATAATTCATATTTCACGTCCTGGCAAACGTTTCGAACGGAGTGGTATAAGTTTTATTGCGTATCGAACAGAACCGCACAGGTAGATGCGATGCAACGTGAACGCTTGTGTCGCAAGCGGAAGTGCAGAAAGGTAAGTACGCGTTTCGCTTCTGTCGAAGCCGCGCGTTACGATATGACATCGGGTTCTCATGTACCCGCCACATCACTGTGACAATAAACACGCGGCTTACGACCATAAGATCGCACATGTGTTCACGTTCTTACACGCGCTTACGCATTTACGTACGCGTAAAGAGCTCGGCTAGCGTGAGTACACAGGAAACGTGCAGCTCTGTGCTTCTACCCGCATGGCTCGGAATGCACGAGAATAGAATCGCGTTTAACCATGTGTGAGTGCACAATAGAACAACATCCACAATCTCTTAGTGTATATATGTGTACATGTGTGTGCGTATACGAGAGAATTTACGTTTGGTAGCGTGCTGGATTGTTGTAGTATCAGTGGACGCGCGTATATTAATGCCCGCTTAACTACATCCTCTATGCGTACGATATAACGTGTGTGTAGGTGTGTAAATCGTAATAGATCGTGCACCTGTGTGCACACAAAGACACGTGAAAGAGGGGACAGGCGTGTACAATGCATACGATACAAGGAGTGCAGGTTGTTCCTCGTCCCTAGCTGCACGTTGACTAGGAAAAGACGATTTCGTTTTGCGGTGAAAGATGAAGGGTTAATAAACCAGGTTTTGATAAACAAAAATATCTGGAGTTTTTAGGATTACGAAAGTTTCTTGATAAAATATTATTTTACATTAACTGTCTTATTAATTTCCTTTGAGATTTATTTATGATAAAAACAACAGAAGCTTTCATATGCAAAGGATGCATTGCAAAAGTTTATTGAAAATGTTCAACTAAACCGTACAGCATCGTAAATTTTCTCTTCACTTACGAGATATTCAGTTACACGCAGAAACGTTGTATTTTTCAATCGAATCTCCTGTCCCAGAATTAAGATCATCTAATTAACTCGACGCATCTAATTACCCGCTTTCTGTTTACCGATTTACACTGCTCGTGATTGTTGTTTATTCACATACATACATACATCTCGGATCGTTAGCTTTCTATGCACGAGGAACGCGAGCGTGTGACTCTTTTCCTGTTGACAATCAGGAAAGTTCGTCAGTTCGTTGATTTCCGACATGTACGAGCGTTAAATTTAACCAACGGACACAACTTTCCATCTGTCCCTCCTTCGTATAATAAGTTTCTTCATTTACTTCATTCACTGTCGTCGCATACCGTCGAAGCTGCCTTTTTCATGCCACCGAATCGAATTCCTACACCTTCTAGCCCCTAACGCCCTGAGCAACGGAAGTCTTGCCGGTTCTCTCGTTTAACAAACCTGCATGTGTGTGCACGGTGCACGTGTTTCCCTCCTGTTTTACATCGTTGTGTAGAAGTTCGTGAGAGGGGTTTGTGTCGCATATGTACGTTTCGTGAATGTTGCTTCTTGGTTGCTACCTTGTCAGGAATTCAGATGGAAGCCTGTTCGATGCCCGTGCCTCATGAATTCCCTTCAAACCTGAAGGAATATCTCGATTATTCGAACTTTTTACAGCCCCAGTTCAACCACACTTCAATTCTCATTATCCTAAGCTCGTCTCGATCGATCAGATATGCCGGAATTTTTCAGTTAATTAACATTAACACACGAAGTTGGTATTTCACGTGATGTGTATGCTCGTTGTACGAAACCCATCGAAAGTAGCACGAGTCTTAATGACCTGATTTGCAATGCAAACGATCCACGTGATGCGTGGCACGTTGCTCGTTTCACGTGGAATTGTTTCAATCCGAAATTCACGTGAACGTACGATACCTCTTATCGGTGTTTCAAATCAATGATATTACAGTTAGAACGAAGGAATTATAATTTCCACGAAATTGTTCGTCTCTTCCTTTCTTCGTATCGTACGAAACAACGATCAATTTGAACATTCAAAGTTTCTTTTTCTCATTTCGGTTGAAGTATTTAATTTCAAATGCTTATTAAGAATGAGCGTTCGTTAATTTTACCAACGTATCTTTCACGTTCTCACAGGTGAAGATCTGAGTCATCGAGGCGGCTCGTTGTGTCAGGTGGTTCCTCGTTATCGCGCAAACACATCTTCATTGTCGAATAGTACGCGTTTGCAGGAGAAAATAATCGCAGAACTACAGCCACAATCCTTTGGCACGTTCGCGGTTCCCATCTATCCAACAGAAACAATAGGCAACGTCCGACAAAGAACGAGAGAAAGAGAAAAAGAGATGGCAGCCGCTTTCCTTTCTCAAGAGGTTCGAGCTAAAAGAACGACGACCGCTCGAGGTACGCTTTCGAGAGAACTCGCGATCCTGAAAGCAAGAGGAAGCCGTATGTGTGTTTCAAAACGGCCAGGCTCTAATTGACAATGCTAATTACTTTTGCAAATAATAGCAGAGATCCGTGAAATGATTTGTGGGTTTATGGAAAAGAATCGTGTTCTTTCGGTCACGAAGGAAGATTCCTCGAAGGATAAAGAAACAGCGAAAGTGAAATTCTTTTATGATGAAAATAAAAAAGTGGAGAAACAGAAAAAGAAAAATTATTGATCGAGGAAATAACGGTGAAGTATACGAGTTGCGTGATGTTTGAGAAAGATGAAAACGTTCACGGAGAGGAAAATAGACTGGGAGGTGAGAGGAGCTGAGCAAATTCGCTCGTCCACGAGAGTTAGAAGCGGTGAATATATGTAACGAAGAGTTAATTTGCCACTCTCACGCGAGTCAGGAAGGCCGTTATACGCGAAGGACGCTTCCCACGTTATTTCACGTCAGATGTACGCCACTGGCCGTTCGTCTCGTCCAGAGGGGGACGATCCTGAAATTCTTCTCGAGCATTCGTTCTAACTCTCAATTATCCAAATTTATATGTTCCACATTCATATATTCAATGTACTCAATGTAATTTAAAATATTTGAATACACCTAACTTTTAATTATTCAAATTTCATTCGCCAAATTTAACCTTTAATTAGAGGAAGTTTTACATAATCCTTGATGAAAGGAGACGAATATGTAAAAATTTCTCTCACGTGCATGTCGAAGATTGCATTCGTTTCACACCTAAATACATCTAACTTATAATCACAGCAAATTATTAACATCCAATTTTTAATTACACCAAATTTAATTCTCCGAATTTAGCTTTCAATTAGAGGAAGTTCTGCTTAATTCTTAATCAAAGGGGATGAGTGTATACAAATTTCTCTCACATGCATATCAAATATTGTATTCGTTTCTTTTTTCCTTTTTTCTTTCTATGTGATCTTACAACAAAAGTAGAATTACGCTTTCTGCCTTTTAAAATTGAATAATTGCGCTTAGCTAATGTGAAACGAAAGTCTAACAAGGCTGTCGATAATCTTAGGAGAACGATTAATATCGTTTCGAGGGATTCAACGAGGATTTTTATGGTAGTTTTACAGGGAAAATTCGATGAAATGATGGAAATTAGGAGGAACATGCGGGTTTGGATGAAAGTCAAAGGAATACTTGGAAATAGAATTCGATGAGACTCGTTTCGGTTCGCCGAAGTCACACGAGACGGTCACGCGCTACCAGTTACAAGGTATGGCTGTCGAAACCGCCCATGGTGCGCCAGAAGTTCGGGTTTCCATATTCCCCATCGTGTATTGTATAAAAAGCGATAAACATTGAATTATCCAAATACTACGCCTAGGTGTCAACACTCTACAATATTTACAAGACATATCTTTTCAAATAACATGAACCATTTTGTTTTAGTAGAAAGTAGGACAATTTTAACCATACACAATTACACCTTGCAGCAATGTACTTACATTCTTCAAACTTATTATAAAAATGGGCGTTTCAAAATAGTAACAATTAAAAGTAATTATTGAAATATTTTTTTAAAATATAATTTAAGTAAAAGTACCATATTTATGAAATTAGAATAACATTTTGACAATGGTAATATAATATTTCATAAGTAATTTATTAATAATTTCGTGGTTTATTAAAAAGAAACTTTTAATCAAACTTGTTCGAAGTAATACACGAATTTCGTATGAATCTAATTAACGAAGAGGAATCGACGAGAAGAAAAAGAAATATGGATTCACCGGTGATTGTTCCTCTGTCGCGAAATTCGTTTCGTCACGATCGCGAGCGGGAGCCGAGGGAAAATATGGAGAATTCGTGCCGGAAGTACGAAATTCTTGGGCAACGAAAGTGTCGAGCGTTTAACGTGGTCGCAGGAAACGCGTAACACGCTGCTGGTGAAAACTCGATCGCACCTTCATCATATCCTGAAATTACCAGTCACGATCCGAAGTTCCCAGACGTTGAAAGAAAACTAGTTTCACGAGCGATTAGAATTGCGAATATTCACCTATGTCGCGCGTTTCCTCTATGTGTGTACGTACATATCACTCGTTTCTTAATTGCTACAGGATAAGATCAGATTTCCCTTATTTTCCCACGTCTAAACTTATTACAAATCGAAAGTTACTGAAACGCCGGTTAAACCACGGAATATTTCTAATCCGTGGATCATATTTTCTAGGCTAGTGGAACGAATATAAATCGATTGGAATTGGCTATTCGTTTCACTTGACCCGCTGTCGAATATCGTTCGAGGTTACACGCGATGTTTAATTGAGGATCACCGGAAGGATTGCTCGCATCCTGGCTAAGAATCGATCGTTCTTTCGTTTTCTCGTACTCGTGTATTCACGGAAGTGTTCAATTTCGGAATTACCACCTGCTGACTTGCTTGCCGGAAATATCAACCCCCTTCTCTTCCATCCTCTAGCGGGTTTATACCTCGTAATTTCAACAGAAACGTTCGCCTTTGGAAACTCGTGTCACGTGTGCCGTGCAAAGATTAATAAATCTCGATGAAGCACGATTATCGAAACGTTCCGCGTATGAATCACGAGGTAATTACATCGATATTCTCGTTTCCAATGTGATCATTCGTACGGTGATACGGTGGTGTAGTATCGTTCGAATTGTACCTCACTTTACCGTCGTCACTTATCGTGTACAGTTATCGTGCGTTGCACGAGTCACTGCTTCGATCAAAGATCAACAAATGAACTGTGATTTATTGATTGTTGCGAGGCTGTTTATACATCGAGATAGCGTAGAAACTGGTTGCAGCAAACACAGATGTCGAATACGTGACAAAACGTGCAGCTCAATGATCGTCCACGTGTTTATCGTGGGTAATGGGGCTTTTAATCTTCGAATAGACGAACTATGGGAATCATTCGGTCAATTTCGAACTGGGATACTTTAGTCGGGCACTTGGAATAATTTGGTAAACTTCTAATTCGAATTCTTTGCTCACATAACTTCCAATTCGAATTCTTTATTCGGATAATTTCAATAATTCGCAAACTTTCGAATTCGATAATATTTTATTCGGGTAATTTGAATGATTCAAGTGAATCGCATACTTTTAAACTCAAATTCTTTATTTGAATAGTTTCAATAATTCGGATAACGCCGTATTCGAATTCTTTATTCGAATAATTCGAATGATTTGGATATTCAAAGTGTGCGAATTTCGGATTACGCCGAATATTTTATAAATTTTTGAATATTCGAATGTTCGAATGCACCGAATATTCGGATTTTCGTAAGAGTGTATAACTTGCAGTGTTGTCAGACTATATGGCTTCGTAATCGTGAACAATAATGAACCTCGTTCCGTGTAATTTCCCATCGGTTTTCGTAAACCCCGTAACGAGTGATGCATGAAGTAACGGCACTCATGTATCGACGTTAATTAATCGCATAGGTACGCGAAGCTGAAGGCGGTCGAGGTAACTTCCTTTCGTACTTTACCTCCTGCCTTCGTAAAAGTTCGTGGACGGGTGCGTGTCTACGCAATTTCGCGTAAGTGGACACGCACGCATGTCAGTTGACACAGCATGACCGTGTGTAGATACGAGACATTGTGCAAGTAAAGCAGTTGCGTGCTCGGCGAAATAGGAGCAAGAGTTTAGGGAGGAAGACGATTTTCAGTAATTGACATTGTTCGTTTGCGGCGGATTTTTGTGCTCGCTGTGAACGGTACTAAATTGTCGTGAATCCTTGTAGCGGTACAGCTGGTACACATAAAATAAAAAATCTTCATTGAAAATGTGTCGAGTACTTGCTGCAAGAAATTCGAGCTATTGAAAGATTTAATTTAAAATAAAAAGATTTAATTTAATTTATCTTTGTCCGTTTATGCATAATCGTTAAATATAATTATTATCTGTATAAATGCACAAGCATGCACAAGTTATTTTATTAAAAAGGAAATAAAGGTTAAAATTTTTGTAGACACTTTTTGTCCATATCTTGAACTTCGTGCAAATAAACTTAGAACTAATATAATTATTTTGTGACAGCATGCATAGATTATTTTATGAGTAGTAAAGAATGAGATTCAAAATTTCTGTGGATCATTTTTTGAGCTTTTTATAATTAAAAAATTCACATCTTACGACTTACAATTTTCACATTTCTTTCGCCGTAATTACAAAGAGCAACACGAAAGGGTAACTCAGTACCAGAACGCCTGAATGGCAATTTTTATTTTCGTTTGTTACGGTTTGGTAAGCGAGGTTCCGGCGGAAGTGGAAACGATTTCAGCGATGCGCCGGAAATACACGGGGGAGACCTCGTGGAATAGATCGAACATGCATTGTTCGTCGCGAAATCGCGCATGCACCAGGAAGTCGAGGCTCGTTTCCAGGAAGAAGGTGAAAATGTCTGTCGGGATTGCGACTCGTAATGAGACGGAAAGTGATTGTATATATACAGTTATGTCCAACCAACTTGTCATCTAATCTCGAACACGTCGTTCAGTCACGCTTTTGATCGATAATTTGCATTGTGATCGTATTAGGTGAAACTAGGAAGTTCACAGTTTGTCTCGTTGTTCGTGTCACTTCGTTTATTAGATTCTGTCACAAAAGATATACGAGCTGTTCCGCGAAAGACGTCCATTATTGTTCCCTCTTTCATCAAGGATCCTTTCGCGTGTAATCATGCTAAAGTGGGCTTTATTACGTGAAAACACACAAAAGTAACGATCAATCGTGCACGCTCGCGTGTGGCAAGGGTGGAAAGTGCAACGATCAAGCCGCGCCTTTCTAAGGGTGCGGCATATTCGAGGGTGTGGTGTTTGCTGCACGACAATGCCACGTGCCTACTCTCCCTTATCGCTCATCCCTCTTTTATAGACGTGCATTAATACACCGCATCCTGTGTAATTAAAAAACAAAGCCACCCACAAACAGCACACGAAGAATATTCCCGCCCTTTACTCTTCCTACACAACATGTGACGCAAGTTTACCGAAGAAATTTTAACTTGATTCAACAGAGTGATGCTAAACTTTTGTCTAACAATATATATACCATTTTTCACGTCTTACTGTGATCAGTTCTATGACAAAAGTCTATTCTACTCATTTTTGTAAAGGCTCAAACTACGTGCAATTGAATATATCATAAATTTGTAATATTTTTCAGCATTTCTTTCGCTGCTTTTGTTAGGAAAGACTTTGTCGATAAAATAGAGAAAGACATATGAAAAAAATACCGATATTGTCTTAGAAAATATCAATACATCTTTACAACTACAAGAAATTTTATATGTCGTATCACAATTCCGATTTATCCTTATAATAATTCACAAGATCCACTGGAATTTTATTTTCCTTCTTCCGAAACTTATTCAGATAAATTGTATTCGCGTAATATCTGTAATTACAGCAATGTGTGGCCTTTGATCTTCGTAGCAGAGGTTCCAGTTAGAATCTTCGTTCACTTTGTCGAATTTACATTCTACACTTAACACGTGGAGAAGTTGAGAAGGTGTAGATAAGACGGAGGAAACTTGAATGAAGATTCGCGAACAGACAGGATGATGTACAGTTCTGATTCTCTAGAGATGATAGATCCGTATGGGAAGACGATTTATGCTGTTGCGGTGTCTATTGTCAGTGGGCGATCAGAATTGTTTACCCTATGACTTACTCGCCGGCCTCTTAGTCATAACTTATTCGTCATACGATACTCAACGAGCTACGTATAACAGCGTAAACGTGACGTATGACCTTAAGATAAAAAGTATTAACAATGGAACACGACCGTGCCTCGGTCGTGGAATTATCGATCGTATTTGTCGAACGTGAGATGCGCCACGAATTTACATTTAATTTTTCGTAAAATGTAAAAAATATGTTTCGTAGATTTATTTCGGTTGTGTACATGCTGAAAATTTCATCTGATATTTTGCGATTCTGATTAGTTGCAATTTTTTCTTCTGACTTCTCAAAAACGTTTGCATAATTTAAAAAAAGTTATTCTATTTGAAATTGTGTCAGAATATTAACAAGAGTCATCGTATATAATGCCTATACGAGATAAAGAACGATTCGAAATAGGAGAAAAATATATCAGCCGATTTAAAAAGAAGAAAAGAAGCGTGAAAATTATTTTATCCAACATTCTTGATCATTCTTCCTTCCAATTGTATTTTTGGATCTGGCAAGGGTCTGTCGAGTCGTCTGTTCATTCGTTGCCCTTCGTTGCCCTCTGTCAACTCTGTCTGAAGAAATCGGAAAGTTCACGAAGCGTGTAATATAAGTCAATCGTCAGGCAGAATGCAGAAGGTGACCTACATGTGCAGAGCCGCTCCCGAATCGCCGATCCTATACCCCCGGGATCAATTAATCCATTATGTAACGCGGACACCATCAGGAATAATTACTTTTGTCGTTAATTAAACGTCCGTGACGTAACGGTCGAGTACACTACGACGTTAACTAGCAAAAATATTCCGCCTGAATAATTTCAATTTTTGATTTTCTTAGGACGAAGCGCATTTGTTTTCACGTTACGTTTCAGAGACTAGACTCAGACCACTTAGGAGAGGAAATCGGTTATTAGCTTCGAGTAATATCACGATTTAACACCTGCGGTATGACTGGGCTTGTTTTCTCCACTGTTCTGAGTGACTTTTTCTTTTTCCGTGATTTGAAACGGCGAACCTATAACCATTTAGAAAATTAACCATTTGAGAAATTAAATTTTAACGTTTGAAAATTTTACACATTTTTTCTTTCCTCTTTTTTCTTTTTTGTTCATTAATTTAAAGTAATATCACGATTTAACGCCTGCAGTATGAGTGGATTAGTTTCCCTCGCTGTACCGAGTAACTTTCTCTTGTTTCTCAGTTTTAAAACGGCGAGTTCTTAAGTATTTAAAGAATTGTCTGCTTAGAAAATTAAATTTTGACGTTTGGAATATTTATACATTTTTTCCGTCTTCTGTAGATAAGTTAGTGGTACGCATGAGCATGTGAAACATTGCCACGTAACAAGACAAGTTGTTGAGAAGCTAAAATAATTAAATTTATTTCATTTAACCGTTTGCGTACCAGAGGATTTTGACAAAACATGATCGAAAAACGCCAAGTAGCGCAATCGCGCCCCATTGATTACGGGTTGAAAAATTACATATATATTGATTATTGTACAGATATATGCAATACATAAAATAAAAACTTATGAATGAAAATATATATATATATATAGCCAAGCACACCAGGCCCGTAACTAGCGTCCCCGGGGCCCTGTGCTGAAAAAAAATTTTTTTTGTTTGCCCGGGGCCCCCGGGACACTTGGCGTAGTCCTGACCTAGGCACCCCAGGCCCGTAACTAGCATCCCCGGGGCCCTGCGCTAAAAAATTTTTTTCTTTTTGCCCGGGGCCCCGGCAAATGAAACATCCACGGTCCTGCATAGCTCCCCTGGGGCGCGGGCGTAAGTCCTGAGTGGGCGTGGCCAACTCCCGGGGGGGGGGCGTTTCTGAGTCCCAACTCCCCAGTGGGCGTGGCTAAGTACTCAGTGAGCGTTGTTAAGTTCCCTGGGATGGGCATAGATCTGCGGGGTTCCGGGGGAACTTCTGAGTTGATTGCTCCAAGTACCCTGGGAAGGTCCTAAGTACCCAGGGCCTGGGTCTAAGTCTCCAATGGGTGGGGCTAACTTCCAAAGATCCTGGCATGGATTGCTAACAAGAGAACTTCGCGAAGCCTTACGAATTTAGATGAAACTTTGTGCTTTATAAAGTGATCCAAAACAGGAATAATGATATGCTTCATTCGTCCCCAATCATCCTTTAAAGGTGTGTAAACTAACCTTAAAAAAAATGTCAAGGACGAATTGTCTGCTTTGCCACTAAAATTTGAAAAGTGAAGTTAATCACTTTTTTCTCTGTGCGACTCATATATGATTCCGCGTTCGTTTCTTCTTTATTCGTGCGCATTGTCGCTTCCCTATAAATAATTACAAACTATTATTATTCCTATCAATCTATACCTTTTTTCCTCGTTCGTTTCACGTTTCCCTTTCCGTGTGACGAGATAGAAGGAACGATTTTCGAAAGAGGTTTCAGCTTATCGTTTATGCTCGTTGTTCCTCTTCTTGTAGAGTTAATGAAGTCGGCCTGAAAATAGTGTGGCGGCGTCAGACGGCATCTCATTGCCTGAGCGATGAAAGCAACACTCATGGGAATGAAGAACTCATCGAAGAAACTATCTCTCGTGAACTAGATGCCGTCAGCGAATCTTGTTACAGCTTATGCCGCGGGATATGCAATCGAGAGATATCTCGCGGAGCTTCCCTCGATCCACTTAAAATTTTTTGGACCCCGTTTACACTGCCTTTCTTGCACTACTTGCATCAGAAGGATGCTCGTATACTGACTGCTCGTATCGCGGATAGGAAACACTTACTCCTTCTAAGAACCTACCAACCGTAAAAATATTAGGTCGCCTTAACGCAGAGTCTATATTTCATTTCACAGTATTGAAAGAAATATCTCTGAGAACCTCCATGTGCAAATATATTATCAAGGGTTTACTAAATTTCCAATGTTGATGTTGCAACAAAATTGCGTTATTTTTCTGTTATTAATGTAAGATGGCAAAAGGTTGTAAGAAAAGCGAGGGAAAATATTTTCGATAGAAAATATTGTATGAATTCTTCCTGTCAAACAAATAAATTTGATTTACTCTTTATAGCGCCACGTGACTTAGAAGTTACATATCGATTTTTTATATTTTTGTTACATTTCTTCATCATTCTTTATATTAATTATCAATTCATGTTTTCCACCATTTTTCAAGATGTGGAATTGTAATTAACTGTAAATTTTTTCTTACTAACACAGATAAAGGGTTAAAAAAAAGCGACGTAAACTTTTGCAAACTCATCGTAAAATAAAATGAATTAATTAAAACAGAATAGTTCATTTCACCGTATTAGAAACAGAAATATTTCTACTTGTTAGGTGTTTTTTTATATTATTTTGAAATACTTGAGATATTTTATTGTCGAAGAAGAAATATTACAATTGAGTCGTTGCATTGAGCAATGCGAAAAGATTATTCGTCACGATTAGCAGCCCTATCTTGTTTGGCCAACAGTAATCTCGTCCAATTATTACAGGGACCGTGTTAAACAAATCACTTAACAAACAACACAGTGTTATCGGATTAGTGTACAGTTACAAACGAAAACAACACCCATGGGAAACGAGAGGGACACGCCGATGACCATGGGGAAAGGGACCACTCGATGTTGGGGTTCCTTTGAATGCATGCAGCACGAAACAATCCCGGAAATCAGTCCCGTCACGCAGACCGGAAGCTGGACGTTGCCAATGACGGAGGATTGACATTAAATCCCTTCGATCCCTCCCTCCCTCAGAAACAATTGGCCCTCCCATTTTAACACATTCTAAATTAAATCTCTCTATTAAATTAACCTTCTCAGAGACTTGCATGTATACGTATCTTTATCTTCTTTTTTTTTTACAATTAGAAATTCAGATTATTTATGTGACAACATTTCTAACATCTCATCCCATTGTAATTGTCATTTTGAAAAGTATTTCAGATCTTTGCAGGCCGTCTAACAGCAACAATCTCTTAAAACAACTAACAAGAAGTTTAAAGTATAACAAAATTACTGACGCACAGAACATTTGATTTCGAAGTACTTTGCACTCAAAGTTAAACACACGATCTCTTCAGAAAAAGAGTAAGAAAGAACGAAAAAACAGTTCCACGTTGATTGCAGTGATACAAACACTTTGGCGGTACGTTTCCGCCAAAGTCCCGTAGCCTGAAATTTAAAGAACCCCGGGGCAACGTTATTTTCAGGTCGTAACACTCGGTTTAAGGCGATATTCGGTTTCGTTACCGGCGAACAGGTTCGCCTTGCAAGGTGAGATGCGTTGCTTCTCCCGTTCTTTCATTCTCTCCTCAACATTCTCCGACTGCTCGTTTTCGTCTCGTACCTATGCAAACCTCCCCTTATATATTTCTCCGTGTGTGCATACTTTTTTGTGTATGTGTGAAACGTGCACGTGTGGACAGTTCAATGTGTACACACAGGTTCGTTTGTGTACAGGTGCAGGCACGGTGGGCGTACGGCGTGCAACCTGGTAAAGAATTGTGCACACGAAGGAAGAGACTCCGCCTGTGGGAAAGTAACGCAACACCATGAGAGCCAGCAGCCTGGACCGCTTGCTGCCAAACTCCCATAGCGGCCGTGGTGCATGCCATAGTGGTGCTTGCTCGTCGCGTTCGCTGCGTGCACGAGGATAAAGTGGCTGACCACCGTGGTTCCGATCTGCTCTATGCCTCCGTTCTAACCGAGTTCCCCTGTCCGCCATTTGCGACGTGTATGATTTACCGAAAGTACCTCGATTGTGCAGCATTAAGGGAAAAGTATGGGAACGTGTTTCTCTCTTGTTTTTTTTTTTTTTTTTTTTTTTTAATAAAACACAAACTATTTGCAATTCTTTCAAGTTACTTTTTTCATTGAAAGTATGACCCATTACAATTATACGTGGAACAGAATATCATTCGAAAGTGCATCACAGACATAAATCCGATTATCGAAATTTTCAATCACTTCTCGATATGTTGCTAGAGTTATTTCACGAATTGTAACTCGAATGTAACTGGTTTTTTAGGTGATTGGTTCTAGTTTTGGTAACATAGACTTGTCTTTTCAAAGAACTCTATAAGGAAAAGTATAATGGGGTTAAAATGTAATCTTGGAGGACAATTGAAATCTGCGCTTCCTTCGAGTCCTTCGAATTTCGAAATTTAAACGTAAAATTTGGATTAATTGAAAAGCTGAAGATTACATAGAGAAGAATGTGCGTGTGTATTAATTCTCCGTGAATTTTCAGAAAAAGCGTAAGTGTAGCTCGATGATTCCATTTGAAACAATTTCACCCTTCGAAGCTTTCAGATATAGATACGTGGCACAGAGTCTGAGTAAGTTGTTAAGGTAGCGAACCCAAGAGTCTCACTCGAGTGCACTTTTCGCGTGTTTCAAACTTATCTGCCGATTGCAGCTGCAATACCAGTGATCTAGTCACTGGCGGCTAATTGAATTTTCTCCTCGAGATCGTCGTGAACGAAGCCAGACCGCCGAGGGAAATGAATGTTACAGGAGGCTCGTTGTTCGTGACAAAAGGCACGCGTGTTTTACGAACGAATCGCGATATCACGCGTGGCTGAGACTCCGACACGACTTTCACGTTGTAACGTGTTTACTTGTCGTTTCTCTGCGCACGAGGGTTGAGATCTCTATAAAACGTCTGTGATCGCGCCGACATTCGTATTAAAATGTTTTTCCTCTCTCGCGGTAGGTCTTCGACCTCCGTGAAGAAAGAAACACGAGTAATATAGGAAGAGAATGTTGCCAATTAATAGGAATTTTTTTAATCCACTGAGGAATAACATGCTACTTATTTAACACGTTCCTTATCGAATTGCTACTTCGTTGTCATTCTCACTTCAAGTGTACCGAAAACTGTACACGCTATGAAGTTTGATAAATTTGCATAATTTACCTACTTTTTTCTGTTTTTTTCTGAAAGTAGAAATATATTTTTTCCGATTTTTAGGTATAAGTAAAATTTTATTTAAAAAGAGTGAAAACAGTTCCATAATCGAAATAATTTCTATTATCGTCGATGGCTTTCTGTCATTTTTCTGATACTTTGAAATGACTGTGCTAATTATTTGACATCAGTCGGAAAGAATCCACTTCTACATCTATTAAATAAATAAACTACGCGTTGCAACGAATAAAAAAAGTTTATTTCATACTGAAAAAATAAAAGGATACAATAAAAAAGTAAAACAGCGAAATAAAATTCATACGAGAACATGTATACAAGAGAATACAAAGTAAATATCATTCCTTAAAGCTTTTTATTTATAATTTCATGCAACATTGTATTTTGTTCTAAAGCAAGTTAGACCACAGAGACACGCACAGAATAAAAGAACTGACAACTGAAAAAGCTGACTAATAACTCATTAAAAAATATTGCAAACATCACTATATAGCATGTAACGACGATATCAGCAACTATTTCTTATCTTTTTCTTTTTCTCTTAATGAGAAATATATCATTTAGCGTGGAAATGAGTTTTAACGTATATCGTTTCCTGTACACGTGGCAGAGTGATAATAAAGACACGAACAGAGAAGTATAACTAAAAAAAGAAAAGATCGATTAAAGAAGTCAAGGCTAAATACCAAAGAAAATAGCGAGATATGTATTTCTCTTGATTACTATCCAAGATTCGGTGTGTGAAAGGTATCGCTTTCGAAGATCTCGTTCGATGCATTTCTAATGGCTGAATCTTTAAAATAAACTTTAAATTATCCGTCTACCCCATAAATCATCCTTTTGTAAAAAATTATCCAAGTGTAATAATACATTCTCCATTTGACTACAATTTAATTCTTCTCAATTCTTGTTGTTTCGTTTATAAAACGAACCGATCGTGTGAAGTGTTTTCACTCGTTCAAAGGTGAGACAGCGAAGAAATTCGTCTGGTACGAGAAAGAGAACGGTGTTACGTCGCGGGAGAAATCAGTAAAAAAGATTATCACCGGCAAGAAGGAAATTGGCCTGTGTTGCTTCCGGAATGAAAGCAAACGCATAACTTTCGTTCATCTTCTGCTCGACGGATCACGTTGATTCGATCTAGATCGTATCTGTTAACGCAGGAAAAATGAAAACATTTTTCCTTTTTCAGTTTCGATCTTACCCATCCGAGAAACAATTATACTGTTTTCCCGAGCATGAAACTCTTTTCGTCTAAACAGAGGCAAATCGAGGAGGTCTTGCACCCACGTGAATCGATCGTGTCGACGCCCATGCGTTCACCAGCAATCCAACGAATCACGTAGGAAGCGGTCCTCGAGTTCCTTTTTTTTATTATTGTCTCGTTTTATCGACAGGTAGCAGCGTGTAAATGAAATATCACCGCGACGAGGTTGAAGACGAAACTTTTGTAGCGTAAGATAACTCGTTGTCACGGTCGATTCGCGACGCGTTCGAGGAGCGACTATCGCGTGGGAGTTTATCAGACATCATGGCTGCCATAACATTCGTTGTTTCCTGTTTAAAAAAAAAAAAAGAAAATAATTCCGTTGAAAAATCTACGTTTGCACAACTTGAACGAAAAGTGTTTGGGAATTACTAGGCGATTGTATCGATACTTTCGAAAGATTCGAATTAGAAATTCAATGTCCCCTTTGAAGAAATCACGTAATAGCTTCTTGTAGTTGTGACTTCCATCGATTTATCTCCATTGAATCCTCCTGTGCACGGAATAACGAATAGAAACGCGAAATGTCTGGACGCATATATATTCGCGCGCGCCATTACCAGATAGACTGCATTTTTTCAAGAAACCACGAAAGTCGCGCGTGACGTTCATTAGTAGGTAGGGCTTGTTTTCCCAAAGACATTTGTAATTTACTCGCTTAGGAAGCTGCTTGACGCGTTCACGGAATTTTAATTGTCATTTAAAGCGTCGCCCATCATGGAGTGAATTACTTCTCACCCCGCGATCGTTTCACAAATAAATCAAACAAAACGTCGATGGACATTTCGTTGTCAGTGTAGACGAACCTATACCAAAAGTAGATTTTTATTTTTCTATGATTTTTACGACACCCTTCTTCGGTTAATTTAGTATTCAAATTCGATCGTGATACACCTTGTTTCTTACGTGGAATTTATTTTTTGAAATTAATAGAACGAAGCTTGGACTTTTATAAAACAAAAAATAATTACAAAAATGTAAACTACAGCTCCTTTTTGTAGAATTTTATTTAATAATGTTTTATAATATTTTTTAACTTATGAAAGTCGTAACTTTCCGTAGCGTCATGTGTCTTCAAAGTTACATATACCGAGTTCAGCACCACCGAGTACAAAGTCTCCAAGGCAAAGAGCAAATCCCGCTCATTAAACTCGTTCCGCCCAATTCGTCCTTACATAATCAAAATCCTTTGTGTATCCTGGCTTGTGCATCGACCTGCGTGTTTCATAATATATGCACCCTAAGACCGATCAAGGCGAAGGGTCAGCGAAACGAGACGAAAGCAAAAAGCGAATTAAACCCCGGACATCCTTCTGGCTTACGAACGAACGCCCACGCGTTGCTGAAAAGTTGCAAGCCTCTAACAGAGATAAATAGACGGCGAGAGAGTGAGAGATAGAGGCAGAGAGAGAACGCGAGAGAGAGAGAATGAGAGAGAGAGAACTCGAAAGAGAGAGAACTCGAGAGAGTTAGCGTGCGAGAGAGTTAGCGCGCGAGAGAGTTAGCGCGAGAGAAAGAAAGCTCAAGAGAAAGAAAGCGAAAGAGAGAGCACGCGAGAGAGCGCAAGCGACAGAGAGAGGAATATGGAAAGAAAGAGAATGAAGAATGGAGGAGAGAAAGAAAGCTCGAATCATCCGCGGACATGCGACCAGAGCATTCCGAGTTTCACGCCCCCGCACCAACATCACGAAGCGCATTTACGTGCACAGAGAACCGTGTCTGTCTCGTGCGCTCGCAGGAAGGTCGTTTTCTTTCCTCCACGCCGCGTAGCTAGCTTACTACGCCGACTTACTCGACGAGCTCACGCGTCTACTTCAGTCGTAGCGCAGCGCTCGTGGCGTGTAGAACGCGGTATATAGTCGTGGCGATCGGTGATTTCAACGCTTGTCGAGGCGTGTCGCCTTACTCCGTTCCTCGTATAACATTCGCGCGACGTTTCTTTCTTCTCTCGCTATCGTATTCCATGGAATCCTCTTAGGAATCGAGGTAGTAAAAGGACATTATTGTAAAACGAATCTCGTGTTCTGTGTGGTACACGAGTAATCACACGTGAATTTAACCATTGGATCGTTTACGTGGAGTGTATATCAATCATATCATCGAGAATTTTCACGATCGTCGTGAGAGTTCATATTGGAAACGTGTCCTCGTCTGAGTAATGTGTCGTTGATCGTTCGAACAATAATTAATCACGAAGTAAAAGGATTTCTTTTAATAGTGTAAGATATAAAACTGGATGCACTCAATGCCACTTGTTCGCCAAGTGTAAACATGATTCCCGCGCATTGACGTATGCTACCGGACCGCGAGAGTGCGGCTTGCACTCAGCTGTGAATTCGAGAAAAAGTGAGTATCCTTGTGAATATTCATGACCATTTATACCACGAGATAACGTTATCGTGAAACGTGTTATTCTCTTTCCGTACACGTGATGATCGCACGACGATGTTGTAAAACGGTGCTTACCGTGTGCTTTTTAATTACAATAGAATTAATTAACAACTACCGATTTTACGATATAGGAAATTCAGTGTATTGAACGTTCAGTCGGATAACGCCTCCTCTTTAAATCGTGATATGTAGAAAATTGCTTGATTACTATTAATGAGAGGAATACAGTTAACGTTGTGAGAATAGTTTACCATTTTTCTCTTACGCTTCCTCGTTATGGAAACATTTAACAATCGGGCCACGTACGGCTTCCCTTCTTCGATGCTCGTCGACGTAGAGCGCACGCTCACGAATGTTTAAGATTCGAGCTTCTAGCGCGCAGCTGCGTTTACGCTGTTTACGCGGCACTTTAACCCTTTAGCTATATTCGCTGAAGTAACGAAATATACTGAAAGAAATGGTACACGTTCTTTATGACTTTTCGTCATATTTGTGATAAACCGACGAGGGAAAAATATGTTTTCCATGTATTTCCACTACTGAATAAGCTTAATAAACGATCTTATAACGAACAGTTTTCCTTGATAAATTATCAAGGAAAGCTACATGGTTTTCGTCAACCTGTCCCCCCTTTTCTTGTTTATAATTCTTTTACATGTTTTATAAATGTTTTAAAGCAGAAGTCTGTATGTATGTGCAATGTATAATATTCAAATGTAATAAATTAATTTATAATACCTATATTTCTGTGTTCTTATTTTACTTTTCGTACTTTTACGAACACTCATCCAATTCACGAGTGAATATCTGAACTTAATTTCGTGGCGAACTGATTTTTACTCCCATTTTTTGGGAAAATTGTTTCAAATATATCAACGAAAGAGAGTGAAAAAAGAGTAGAATTGATGAAAATTTATTCGAAAATGATCTCGTTCATAGTTGTGAAATCGTTAACGTTTCAATCACATTCAATCGCGTTACTTTCGTCTCGAGAGAAAATCATCACGAAACTGCTCCTCTTTCCTCGTTTACTCAGCCCGATAATCACCGGCGCTCCTCGATAATTATCGAACGGCCTTCACCACGATTGTTTCCTTTTGCAGCCTTGAGGAGGGAAGTTGCAGTATCTGGTTAGGTAAATGAACATTCTATTTCGAACGAATAGTCGCGTCTAGTTTACTCTCTTTCGTATCAGATATGACGGAATTAGAGCAACTTTTCTTCAGTATTCTTGTTAGTCCTTTCCTAGCATAAATACTTAGCTTTCTTCCTCGTTATTGGGTTAATTGAACACAACGAAGGCCACGGTTACATTCGCGTGAACGTTGCAAAATCGCGTGATTAAAGGGGAATCTGAACTAGAACGTTACCTAATTCCAACTTGATATAAGCAATCGTTTGAATCAGAAATAAGTCGTTGATTAATCGACTTGTAACTGCGAAGAGGGAAGAGTTACACTGAATTTTCAACGAGAAACAAGTATCTTTAATTAGCATGTACGTCTCCAGAGATGAGAGATGAAGGAAGCAACGAAATCATGTGTTTCAGGTGAGATCAAAAGAGGCATGTTGAAGCACGTGTCGGTCTCGCCATGGAGAGGGCGAGCAGACAGCGTGAGTTTAGCCTCGAGCGGGGGTGCAAGTAGCTGCGGAAGCGGAAGTCCAACCCCTGGTCACACGCCGCCGCCTTCGAGAGCGTCGTCTTGCGCTTCTCTCGCACCCTTAACCGCTCTTTCGAGCTTCTCGCCAGCCGACGCAACGCCACAACAGGTAAGCTCCCAGAAAAATCTCCCTTTCTTTAAATACAGAGTGACTTGTCCAGTGAATTAAGCATTGTGGATCAGAAATTTCATTGCTAGCCTAACCTAGTAACCAATCATTTCTTCTTATAGAATATTTCTATGTATAGAATATTCCTATGATTTATCAATAGCCAAAAATCATTGTTACGTTAAATATTTATTTTCAACGAAAACTATAAAATTACACGATTTACAGTTTTTTTTTTAAATATATATTAGATATGTATTAATAGTTTTTTAAAGTGTGATTACGGGGAAGATCACGAAGTTTGATAATTTATCGTTTTTCGTTTCTTTATCCGTTGATAATGGATAATTTTTTCAACGTTTCGTTGGAAATGCCTTATTTTTCGAAGGTGGTGTTTCTATGGAAACGTGTGAAGTCTTACTTTTACCTGGTGAAGCTTCAATTTACATCCTCCGCGAATATCTGAGTTATTATATCGTTCGTTCGCTGAACAGGTCACCCTATCTACGATTTCGATTGTTTTATCACGATTCAGAAAGTTTTATTCAAACTCGTTCAAGAAGAGAGAAGAACGGGTTCATAAGCGACATATTGAATAGAAAAAAGTCGCTCGTTAAAGCGAGGAGAAATGTTGAAAGCGCCGCGGGAGGGTAAAAGAAGAACGGGGGAAAAAAAAGGGAATGACGTGGTTGCTTAATAAAGCAAACGAGGAGAACAAAACGTTATCCGTGACGGTCGTTGAAACGGTTTCGTGAAAACGAGAACAAAACGATTCCCCCTGCACTTATTAACAGCTGGACCACGTGTGTCCTTGCTTGGCCGTGCTAATGGGATTCATCGGCGGGACGTGTGTTTAATCCACGATTATTTTCTGACGCATTCGCTCGGTTGATTACTCGCCTGCCCGAAAATAGCCACGATTATGCGCCATTACGTAAACGTGGTTAGCGATTAGGATGAATTATCGATGTGTTATAAATTGTTGCACAGTCTAGAATGTTCGTTTTGTCGAGACATCGACTCAGTGATTAATTTCAAGCACGATACTTGCAGAATTAAAATAATGTATCATAATTTTAATTCATTATTTTGAATAAAATTGATTGTGCATTCAGAGTATTCATTAATTCAAGCATTCTTTTATCGAAACATATCTATTTATTATATATGATATTATGTATGATATCTATTTTGAATTTAAATAAAAATCTTTGATATTTACTCTTGAAAATTGTTAACTATACCCTGATTTTTTTTTTGTTTCTATACAAAATTTATGTAACGTGAAATTAACAAACATCAACCTCTAAATACAAATTAACAATGATTTTATTATAACGAACGTGTTTTGTAATTGTGGAATAACATTTGCATAAAAACTTTATTATTATTAATTTCACATCGGGCTATACAAGATTAATTTACATTCACCTTTAAAAATTAATCGTAATTTTTATTAATAACAAATTCTACGCAATGAATTATCAATTTTTAAATTAATCAAATAGGTTTTCCAAGGCCACAGTAGCGTATCGTACAAAAGGTTGCCCCATCACTTTTTTAGAATATCGTATAAAATTCGCTCGTTTGAATGTTGCTGGACAGAAGTCAGGTTTGGCCAGAGGGGTGAGTTTCTCACGATCCAAGTGTCCTCGAGTTCCTCCCGTTGCAACTGGCGCGGTTTCGCATCCCTTTTTGCGCGAACAGAAACATGACTCTCCGGAGGCCCTTGATCCCTGCAAGATGTTTAGGGAGGCCAGTTTTTTTCCAACATCTGCGACAAACCAGAAAACCCCCGGGTCTACAAACTGGAGACACATCGAATGTATATAACAGTTTCAACGAATACGATGAATTTTGTAACGAGCGATAGAACAAAAAAAAAAAACATTTTCTTTTTAAATCGTTCACACGACACGAAATTGATAAGATCGACATTAAGGTCAATTTCTCGCGATATATCGCGCAACCGTCGATACACCCGAGTACGTACCACGTTTCTCGACCAACAAAAATTAAGGTCACAGTATTTATAAACGCGAACTTTGCATTATTCCCGGTATCCCAGTTTCTATAGCTCTAGATATTAAACTCGCGCCTGTTGAATACATAGATCGACAGAACGCGAACTTTTCATTGTATTTTTACGTTTGCCTGGCCTGTTTCACACGCGAATGCGCCAAAGGTCGCTACAAAACGGCTGACTTCTTCCGTTAGACTCTTCGAGAAACCATCTGCGTCCGTGTAAGAACATCCTGGTCACCCATGTGAATATTTTTACAACGATTTCGTGACTTCTCCTCCTGCTGGCTATCCCGTTTGTTAACACTTGACCGTAAATTATTCTCTGGTTGCTTTTCCTAAACACCGACGATTTTCTCGTTTGAAAATGAAAAAGAAAGCAGAGGCAATTAAACAATTTAGAAGTAATATTTTGTTTAAGGCTAGTCATTTTATTAAAGCAAGTTCCTTTATGCAGAAGGTCAGCTTTTCTTTATGAAAGTTGCTTTGTACTGCAGAAAATTGACAATTGTCTCTCGCTTCTTTTGTTACGGATTGCACAGGCTTGGCGCATCCTTGTTCGAAATTGTCTGTTTCTTTTGCATAGATGAGGAATTCCATCGAATAGATATGCCTTTATGTCACCAGAGAATGGCTCAATTGAGTCCTTTTATTATACAAGTTTACTGTGACGATGAGCAACAATATTCCTCAATTTTTCATTCGTAAAAGTATCGTATTTCCTAACTTATAAGACACAGTGTGATTTATCAGGTTAGAATCTACGAAAAATACATGAATCAGACAGAAAAGGATCAAAGTACGTATTTTTATAACACTTTATAAAAAGAAAACAGTGTTATTATCGATATTTGTAATAAAGGTGACCATTTTCTATGGCTTTGGAGTAAAAAATCAGGAAATACGGTAAATCTGTTGTCAGTTATTAAGATGGAATCTGTTCCGGTGTCGCTAATTTACACCTTCGCGATACGTTTCCATGTTTTACACGTTTTCACGAGCTCGTGAAGAAGAAAATGTATCTTCCCGTTTTTTCCGGCCGAGAAAAAGCATCGTTTTAAACGTTCGTATCGCTTCTTGCCGGTGTCTTTCGGTGTCTTTCGGTGGTCGGCGTTTATCTTGGTTCGTACGTCCCGCAGTTTTTGTCGATGGAACCGAGGATTCTCTGTGAGAACCCCGCATGCCAAGGCGTCGCACATTGCGGCCGGCGACTCACAATGTGATGTGAAAAACTATACGAGCACCGCTGTGTAACCCTGGTGGATCCACTTAATCGCACTTGCTAGCTACACCCGTCTCCTCGGCAGCTTTCGTTCCTTTCGTAGGTTGTTTGGAATTAGTCGAAGAAACGGCGACCTCGTAGATAGACTGTGAAAAAGTTGAACAAGAAGCGAGAACTTTCTTCGATCGCGAAGTGGTCCGTATCGATTTTAATGAGGTTTCGTAGGTAGACAGGGAAACCTTTCTGAACTGTTGTATATAATTCTCGAGGAATTTGAAGGAGTACGGAATAGGGGTTTCCCCTATCTTTTCAACCCTGGTTTATAAGAGGGAATTAAAGGATTTATGAGAAAAATCCTTTGAAAAATCTTAAGTCACAATCCTGTTCCTTCGTAGGCTACCTGGGTCGTTATTGACACAAAAGATGTTCCAAAAATTCTTATTTTCATTGGAAAATATTTTAAACCCTTGACTTTTCAACTGAAGAGTTTAAAAATATCCCACACGATATCTCTAGCGTCTCGAAGCTCAGAAAATACTCACGAGACTCTTCGTCTTCCAATAAATTATGCATTTTTGACTTAAACGATAGTAGAGACTACATAAACGATTATAGTAGAACTATCTGAAGGACCCAGGTTTCTTACAAAGTGTGAGGAAATAAGTTCGCCTGTAGAGGGTTAAATATACTCGGAAAAGAAAAATTGCATTGTTAATTTACTTTCGATTAAAGAAATCTGCCTTCTCGTTACTCTGCAATTTGCATATACATTGAACTGATAAGATAATGCTTGATGTACGATCAGGGACGATATTAATAGTGTAGACGGAATAATGGGGAAAAGAATAAACGTTCGATCGGCGTCGTCTCCCCTACAGATATCGAGTGGCAGTCCGAAAACTTGGCGCCGACTGGATTACGCTATAATCGCTTATGGTGATAAGTTGTCGCCACAACAGACCATCCAGCAGCCTCCGATAGAACTTGTACTTTGAAACTTCACTCCTATTTGCGATTTTTCTTTTTTTTTTCTCTCGTTTGAAACATCAACGACAGAATTCTTCTTTTCCATTTACAAATATATTTATTCGCCATTCTGCAACGATCTTTCGTAATTTCCTTTCTTTCTGAGAATGTTGGAAGTCTATTCTAATTTCTATGGTTCTTAGCCACAGAAACTTTATCGCGCCGGCGATAAGATAAAGAAAAAGCCGTGGACGAGACTTACGGTTTTATGATTCCACGGCTGGTCGAGAGAGACGCTTCGAACCGGTATGAAATAAAATGTATTCTGGTCGGGATGTTTTTCGTTGTGTGTTAAGTGATGGTAGGAAGATCGCGAGGATCCCGTTGCGGTATTCCGTATACCGCATAACTTTACGTAAGCGGCAGGATAAACGAAAAATCATTCGTCGCGTGCAATGATCTTGATAATGTCAATGTCTCCCTGGTAGACAGTCTATTACGATGCAAAGTAGCGTCATTACGGTCAACAGACAGCAATGAAAAAAGAAAAAGGGAAGACCGTGCAACACTTGTGTTTACTCGAATGGAAATCAATCGGATCTCTTAAACGTTCAAACATACGATTAATTTTAACACCGATTAGCAGGTTTTATATTGCCAGCGTAGCTTATAAATCGTTTTCTTTTTTTCTTTTTTAAATCTTTGATAAACTACTTCAGCTTTTTTGCATAGGAAGTGAAATCGACTTGAATAGAAAATTGAAGAAAATCGAATGTTTCAGCGATTATTTGTCGCTTATCGAATTCAGCCGATGACGATATACTTTAGTCTGATAAATGATCATTGAAATATTCGATTTTCTCGAATTTTACTTGCCATTTGATTTCACTCTATCAAATTACCCCTCTCTTCCTTGCTATTATTAATAATTCTCAGAAATTTACAAAAGAAAGGATGTCAGAAATTTTTATTTAATTTCTCACATTTCTACGCGATAATCAAAATATTGTCGAAGAATTTAACCGATTTGTTACGAGTATCCGTTTAATTTTCACAGCCGGAACGATTAAACGCAACTTTATTTCACAAAATTGCAATCTAATTTGCAAACTTGTCACAGATACGAACTTTTCCCACATTATCAATTAGATGGATCATAAATCCTTACATTCATTTCTCGTGTTACATGTTCGTTCTATATACATGTTTCTCTGTCTCTGTCGTTCATTTTCTTCCCATAGGTATCGTGACGAATTAAAAACCGCAGGATTCGCTTAAAAAGAAACTCGATCGATCTGGTTCGATCGTCGGTGCCACTACGACACGTACGAAACCACGTTCCACCTTTTCGTTCCGCTGCTAGGTCCCGGACCTGTCCTGCGCGCCTCACGGACCTCGCAACATCCGGCGCGGCGGCCCGTAGTTCCGGCTTTCTTGTGTACGCGCGCCTTTTATTCGAACCGGTCTTGATAAAACGTACACGCTGTTGTTCCATCAGAATGTCCGACTTTTATCCATCGATCGATCGACCTTCACCCTTGCAACACTCCGACGATCGTAATCGTGCCTTTTCAGTGTTATTCTGCCACGTTACAATGATTCTCGATGAGAGAAAGAGAGAGAGAGAGAGAGAGAGAGAGAGAAAAATAGAGGAACGAAAAATAAAATGGAACACGGGTAGAGATTTCGTAAATTTGTTCTTCTTTTTCTTTCTGTGGTTTGTAAAAAGGTGAATTGAGATTCTGCTGCTATAAATTGTAACACTTTATTGGATATATAGGGAATAATGCAAGTTTGTTAGTTTTTATGAAGAGAAATCTTTATTTTGTACAGAAGATTGGTGTAAGTTGAGGAATTCTTAAAAGTGTGTTAATGTTTGAACATGTTTTTGTGACGAGTTTATTTTCGATTAGACAAAGTATTGCGTCGTGAACAGCATACGAGACGAGATTAACTTGTCCTCTCGGGAACGAATAAATCTCCCTTTCAACGATCGAACACACGCGAACCTCACGAATTTCTTGCCATTTCTACGCGCGTAACAAGCATTGTCTCCAGAACAATATATCCGACTGGTCTTTACGTAACCAGACTTCCAAGCGACGTATACAATGAGAAAGGAACAAGTTCGTTTGCGAATAAACCAGGGAAATCTGTTCGCGAGGCTCTTTTCGCTTCCTGCTCCGATTCCTTCGTCGACGAAACCAGGAAACGCGGGGGCGTAATAAATCGTGCATCGCATTAATTATCACGTAGCGGTGTACCCGCATGACAGCGACACTGTTAGCCACATTCTCGAAAATAGAGGCCTTAGAAGATCGTGTGTAACAGATTTTTCACCGTAAAGGCCTATAGGAGGAATCACAATACCCCGTAATCAAGATACAACTGATCGAGGGTTTCTTGACCTACTCTAAAGGATGCTTTCCTCTCTCCTCCTACCATAAAACTCATAATCGTCACAATTATGGCTACTCTGTAATCTTCTATTTTTTGTATACAGATAATCCACTTGTAACGTGATATTCTTGGAATTCTGTTTCACTGTAACACAGTTAGAGAATTAGGGGAACCCCGTGTAACACGGCGTGTGACGGGAATTTGTAGGTGCAAGCTCGATAGCTGGATATATCGGTATCTTCCTTTCGAGCAGGAGGAGAACTCTGAAGCAAAGTTGTTAGGAATATTCGAATATTCGGTGTATTCGAATTTTCGAACATTCAGATGTGAAATTTAAACACTTCGAGCATTCGAATCCGAAATTTAAGCATTAGAATCCCAAATTCAAACACTTCGAATATTCAAATCATCCGAATTACCCGAACGAATAGTTTATATTCGAAATTATCTCGAATAGTTCGAAAGTAGCAGATATTTCTGAATCAATTGTTTTTTTTTGGATTATACGTATATATCTGTTGAATCTAACGGGACGTTGCACGAATTCGCACGATTGGAACACGAAGTGGGGTGGTTGTTCCTCGTTCCACCGTATCCCTGTTGATTTATTATCATGTTAATGAGTTTATGGAACGCTGGCTATTATGTAACAGTATTAAGTGGCGCTTTCCAGTGGCGTAGGAATGTCATTACGTCACGATGCAACGTGAAGGAGAACCGTAAACGTTGTTCCACCGATTGATCCTTATCGAGATCAGTTATTGTTACGAAAAAAACAAGAAGAAAAGAGAAGAAAATTTAAGAGATCGATGATCAACCCTTTCGTTGATAATTTTGGACACACCAATAACGAGGACTATTTTTAAAGAAACACTATTCTCTCTAACCCTCTGTTCTCCCGTGGATAATTATAGGTTATTATCCAGCCGTGTGTTCGCTCTCGTAAGAGTGACTCGCGAGATGAACTCTTCTGTTCGAGCTCATTGGGGACATGTGATTTTTAAGCGTAAAGTAAACACACGCGTGGAACCGAACGAAAACAGCGTTGGCATCTGTGCAAGGGAAAATAATATCGAGCTCAGTTTCTTTCACTGTTTTACGGCTGGATTAGATTAAAAAAAATCTCTCTCGTGACTTTTTTCTCTCAGTTGTTTGAATTACTGCTCTGTTAAAAACGTTCTAGAGCAAGCTAAATAAAACAGAAATTATGCAATCTTCGTGTCATCGTTGGAACTCGATTTCTAAGATGAAGTTTAACTCGCTCGGTGAATTTTTATCATTTCATTCACTCAGAAACGGTGTCCTCGTAGCAGTAATATCTCTGAGAACCAGGGAAAAATCGCAAGGTGTTTGAGAGATGAGTTTTTACTCAAAAAGTAGCGAAAAGACATCAAAATTTGAGTGAATAGGTTAAACTGATAAAAAATCCACGAGTTATCTCATAAATTCAGTCACCTTTTACTGATTGAATCACACTGCGACACTTAATTAGTATTATTTGACTGGTTAATAATTTTTTTTTTACGACGTAAATCTTTATTTCGAAATTTTCCAAACAATTTTCGTCGCTCGTTAATTCAAAGGCAGAGGTTCTCGCAGTTTTGGCAATACGGTCGAACGCCATTATCTCGGAGAGCAGATAAAGCACAGAAATAGAAAGAGTTCCAGCGATTGCGCGCCGGAATTCTTGTGCAATCGCGGCTCCTTCCTTCTGTTAGCCGACATTTCTTCAAGATAAAGTCGAATTCATTCATTCATTCACCCAGTAGCAGGCAGAGGCTTCCGTCGTTCTCCAATTAGTACCAGGAATCAGTGATTCGGCTTCCGTCGCGATAACGTCTGTTTGCCTATCGATCATCGAATATAAATAAGACCGTTTTCTTTCCGTTTATCGACACACTCTCAGCCCTCCTTTTCTTCCACCATTATCTGTGTCGTTCACCCGTTTTTCCACGAACTGGTCGCGTATCGGCGAAATGAAAAAGAAACGCCTCAAGATTGGCGCCAGCCTAGAAGAATCACGTTATTCGACTCACGTGTACAGAACTTTCAAACGTTCACTGTTTGTTTCCAACTGGAACAACCTTTCCTGGGATTCAACCCTTTCGTTGTAGAGGAAAAGTGCTTTTTAAAGTGGTTTAGAAGTGACTGACTACATAGCCAGATGTTTAACAGCTTTAATGCTGTATCTTCGAAGGGCTACTTTAAGATTAATGACTTGTGAAGTATCGTTTCTCCTTCAGAGAAGTATGTGAAATACTTACGAAGCTTTACTTTTGTATTGGCTGCATCTTTATAGTCCTGGTTACGATACAGCTGGATCGTAAAATCGGTTAAGCATTGAGGTAAACATGCTTCAGTTGTTACAAGCGAATTGAGAGAAATGCAGACAGATAAGAGCTTAAAATCATGGCTCGGCTCGTAAAAAGAAATTCTTTGTACAGTGTCAATGTATTTTGTACGATACTGTGAATTCTAGTTAATTGGAACACTTTGGTCTGGGCTAAATTTGTCCCAATAAAGCGAATTTCAGCAGACATAATCTGAACAAGGCGGAAAACTATCATTCATTGATTGAAATTACAAATCGTATGTTATCATTCATATATTGTTAAAATTCTAAAGCATAGTATAACGCATTTTGATTAAATAAGTGATACAATATTAATCTGTGCCGATTTTTAACTCTTTCATTATTGTTGGCGTCTAAAAGCGCTTTAGATACTTGCTCGTACTTTGAATACTTAAACTTTTCGAGTTTGAATACTTAAATTTTTTAGGAGTTTGAAAACTTAAAATTTGATAACTTTCGAAAATAATTCGTTCGTTGCGTATCAAAGCCTTTGCTAAAAACGATTGAAACTTTACTTTATGTCTTTCTTACATCACGAATCGGACTGTAACTCGATTTTTCTTCATTCCTGATATGAAAATTGAGTTTGGATACAATTTTACGTAATTTCCAAGTTATCAGGGGGTTAAGGATGGTGTTACAGAAAGTTACAAAGGGTTAACTCGATATTTCTTCATTCGTGAGAAGAAAAGTCACAATTTTGTACGTTTGAAAATATTAAAAAGCAAAAGTTAAGACTTCTTCACATAGAGTTACCGAGGATTCAATGACGTTCACCTAATCTTCATTTATTCCAACATCCTTCCAACTCAATTTCACACAAAAATTGCAACGTTTCGCCATTTTTAGATTCAAGGGAATCGTTCATTGCCATGCTGATTGCAACAGCATTGAAGGGAATCGCCTTTAAGGACCATCGTAGGCGTGCGTTTAGCATACAAATCGCGCACGAAACCGTTTATTAACGTAAACCGATCTCGCCTATTACTTCGTTTCCCCTGTGATTAATCGTCACGGTTGATTTCGCCACTTCTAGCTCCTTTCAATGCCGAATTCGGTATTGTAAACGCGCAGCAGCCCTTATTACAGCCGCGCGTTGTCACATCCGCGATTTAACATTTGAGCCGATCTGTCCAGCCGGAATTCGTTGCTTAACGTGCACGAGCAATCGTCAATTACGCAATGAGTGACGCACGTACACCTTTCAAGTACGTTCTTCGCGTTTATATCGCTGGGGGTTTCCACCAGGGCAAATTCTTCACACGGACGGACAACGACTGCGAGGACGTTCAAAGGTGGCGTGTAATCGCGAACAAGAAACTTTAATTAAACGTATAGTCTGTGGAAGAAACACAGTGAGATCGTAGCATCATCAAATTCACAAGTGAATACCCGAATTTCTTTTCAATTAATCAATTTATTTAATTTAGAAGCAACTTAGTTGTGTACTATTAACTTAGTTTCAATTTTGGATACATTTTCGTATCATTTCATTAAATAAAGTCGCTGAAGTGTCTGAAATTTTAGTCAAAGTCGTAAGAAAAATTTTTGTTATCCATTGTCAATGTAATTATACAACATATTTGTTATACAGACACAAAAAGAAATTTCTAATACTCCAAATAGTAATTATGGGTAAACAATCAAATATTCTGAGTAGTAAATGCTCCAAATTAGTTGAGATAATTTTGAAAGAATTACAATTGCTCGGAATCGCGTAGAAAATAACAAAGGTCGCTTTTCACGATCTTTCTATTTGTAATGAAAATTTATATCGATCATAAAATTTCATTGTTCGAAGTTCGAAGTTTTGCCAAATTTCTTCCACCGACTATACGAAAGATCAGCGGCAAGTTTCGATCAAGCCTCGATCCCCATTCATGAGGATCGTTCCGTACGAATTCTTTCGGCATGAATGTCGCCGGGGATCGGTCACAAGCTACCGGTGAAAGCACTCGCAGCTGGCTTTACTTACACACATTGCAAGAACGTTGTGTACGCGATACTACTCTCGAGTAGTCGTACCGGGAATCGTTGCGCTGCTTGTGACGCATGGCGGGCAATTAGAGTAGCATTTCGCATGTTTATTGCGCTTTATCGAGACATAATCGTTGAATTATTCCTCAACTGTTGCCGTATACGATCTTATCGAGCAAGGGGGAATATTATTCTACCGATCTGCAACATTCTACGATATCAACTAGGAAATTAAGTGAACTAACTCTATTTTGTAACGTTGTACACATGCCGAATATTGCAGTATCACGTTCCACTTTCCTCTAAAACGAAAAACCGTACACCACTTTCTAGCGATTTCTTGCGAAACACCCACAGAATGTATAACGTACCAACTAACCCGGATGAATATTTTCCTCTCGCTATAGTTTCTGATCGACTCACGACTACGCGCCGTTCACACACTTTGTTCACTTGTTATTAACCCTTTCGTTACGATGCTGCGATATTGTTCGTCAATGTATCGGACCCTGTACGGCACAGTTTGAGCTGAAAGTTAACACTTTTCTACAAACGAAATGCAATATTTGCTTTTTCGTTGTATTATGCAAGTTTCTGGTATTTATACAGTGACCCCATTGATATTCGGACAGGATTTGAAGCAGGATAACTTTTTTTTAAATTGAACCGAATGAATTGAGTTCCCGCAAACAAACACGTTTGCGAAAACATAACAATTAATTGGAACTACGAAGAAAATCTGAATCTGTATTGAAAATTTACAAAATACATTTTGCAGATTTATGTTAATTATATAAATGCCGAACATTTGGAAGTCCTGTCGCTTCTTTCTGTATCTAGTTCCGATGAAATTCCTAAGCACGTGTATAACTAACGCAAATCTATAGAATATATTTTTTAAACTTTCATTACATGCTCAAATAAAAATCTTCGTTATTTCCTCCTTTCTCAGAGACTTTTTTACGTATTATCGAATAAACTAATCCTTCTAATTCCTCAAAAGTAACTCACATCGTTTTAACCAATTTTAAAAAAGTTATTCAAATTAATACTTCAAATTAATTTAATTCGAATTGCAAATAAATACATTTCAGAACAATAAAATTAAAAAATTGTTTAATAATATAATTTTGTGGATACATTGGTGGTGAGTTACTGTAGGAACTTTTACTAAGAAAATAGTGAAATTTCTAGCTGGAACGTGGTTATTCGTAAATAGAAAACGCCAAAAGGTCTTGTGTCACCAAGAATTCGCGGTATTAGAGACAATCGTGTCGACGTGTAGGCTGTATATTGCATTCTACGAATTCATATACACCGTGTCCTTGATTCTTTTTCTACCCAGTAACTGAGAATAAGTATGGAGGACTCGGGTCGAACATCTGAATCGTTAATCGAACGCCTTACCGGTTTCTCGAGATTGTTTCACGTGAATATTATGCAAACGCCTCGGTTCTTGCTCCATTAGGAATTTCCCAGCCGGATTCGCGAAATCTTCTTATGCAATTTTCTTACGGTACAAATATTGCTGGACTCTATATAGCCTATATGTATCAGCAAAATTCTTTTTCTTTCAATTCTACTTTAATTCAATTTGATTTTTCTCTTCTTTTTAACCTTTTAACTATAGTTTCAGTTAGAGCATAGCATTTAAAATTGACGTCAAATCTGCTGGTAACTTTTTGAAGATTTCCAGTTAATTTTAATTTAGGGATAGCTTACTTATCAATTTAAAATTGATATCGAACTCACTATAGTGAGTAAAAGATAGCTATTGATACTTCACGGGCTCGTCGTCTTTGTTATTTTGTATAAAAATGTATCGTGTATATCTATAAAAGTAAATAAAGAAATACTTTTGCCAGACTCTGTTAACCCTTTCTTCGATCCATGATCGATCGACATCTGGTCGAATGTAACAATTGCGGTCCAAATTTCCGGTGCAGATGTCCACGCTTCGTGCAACCTAGAACGTCGAACAATCACAATTGCGACACTTAACATTCTTCTCGTAAGGCTTTGCGCTATCCCTTTATGGAGCTCGAATAATGATACGTTTGGTTCGATGGTAGCACAATGCTCGAAGTGAAGGAAAGGAGGCGAGACCACGTAGAAATCCTCTGTGTGGTTAAGCACACACGTGCAACAACGAGTTCGCGTGTCACTTTTCAAACCTTCTTTCTTCGTGGTATCGATGGTTTAGGAAAGTTTGCTCGGTTTCTTGCTCCTTGCTTCTAGTTTGTCACCTGACAACGACAGATTATTTCTATCTCGATGATAAGAACATGAAAGCGTTCGTTCATGGTATCGATACCAAATTCGGCACTGACAATGCACAATGGATCGCTTTCAATTGGTTCACCTTTTATCGGTGAACGCTCTCCAAACTGTATCTCTATATAGACTTTCGATATTTTTAAACTTTCGAAGAAGTGAAAATAGAAGTTTGAGACTACTTATCAATTTAAAATTGATGTCGAATCTGCTGGTAGCTTCTTGAGAATTTTTAATTAATTTTTATTCAGAGATCAATAGCTCACAATTTAACAATTTAAAATTGACACCTAAATTGTAAATTTTCAACTAATTTTAATTGAGAGATCAATGGTAATTTAATTCGTTACGTTAATAAAATTTCACGTGGCGTCTGAGAATCAATATGGCCGCCGCTGTGTCACAAGTGTTGGAAGGAAATAGTGTCCTTTAAGGAGAGAATGGAAATTATGGTTTAACGTCACTGTGAACAATCGTTCACGCAAATAAAATGAATCATAGCAGTGAATCGACGTGTGGCGTATAAGAGATCGAATAAAACCTGTTCGCGGGTTATTACGCTTTCGGTGCCTGAGTATGAGATAAAAATTTCGACTCGAGGAGAGTTTCGTGTTACTTCACTTGACCGCAGGAATTAATCATCTCGTCTTCCCTGGCGACGTGTATACAATTCTTCTTTTCGTCGCGGCTACCTGATGCACACGCACACACACTTCTCTCGTTAGCCTCTTCCTGGTAGCGCCGCGAGTTCGCTGAAAACCCGAGGAACCGCACTAAAATTGCGATTCCCGCGAGTGAATGGGTAGTTCAATTGTAACGTTCGTGTAATTTCGAATATTGTTAATACCGGGGATTAAAAAACAGCAACAATTATATTACAAAATTTTATTTAAAAAATCATCGAAAATGTAGCTTAAGAAAGATTTTCAGGGGATCCTTTAAAATTTAACACGGTTGAAAAATTACAATTTTCAATAATTTTATCATATAAAATATCAATAAGGAACATTTTTTCCACGTCGATTGATATGAGTTATCGGCAAACCAAAGACATCTTTGCCACCAATAATGATTGACGGTAGATTGCGAATTTTTATGCATCTGTAGGAAATTTAGAGGTGCAAAATTATGAGAAAAGTATGCAAAATATTTAAATTATAGTGCTTTTTATAATTCCTGGTTGGATGAACTAATTTTCCACATTTCTTCGCTGTACTCTCAGAAATATGAATTCGCATAAAATTCTGCAGTTTGGCTATCGATAACCAAAAAAGTCCAGTATCGAGAGAATAATTGTTAAGCCTACAACATCTTAGCATTCAGATTGTAACAGTTATTCCCTGTGGTCGATACACGAACACGCCTTTAACACGACGTCCAATATTATGACTCGAGGATAATCATACTTATCAAGCACGTCTTCTATTTGCGGAGACTTTTCTATCTTGTCATTCAAGTTCCCCCTTTCGACAGACGTTCCTATTAATTGCAATTCATAATGTTTCCCCGATGATGCTCGGCGATCAGTCAATAAATTTTCATTAATTATCTAAAGTCAGAGGAGAACTGCATACGATCGTACTAACAAGACGCGATCATCTTCCTTCATCAGTAGGGAAATAGTAATGAAACAAGCCTCGAGAGATCGCGAGTCCGACCATCTGGCACACAGTGCTCCCATTCACTCTTTCTTTCGTCAATCTTCTCCTCTTTCTATCCATTCTCTTTCTCTCTTTCTTTTTCCCCACGTTGTCGTAGTACAGTCCCTGGCCATCGAATTAGGACCACTACAAATTTTAAGCATTTTTCGCGTTTTCCGTAAAATTAAAAGGCTTGTTGAAATTGTAATGATATAATTTATTAACTACTAACATAATACACTACTACTGTACATAATATTGTTAACACATGTTAATATCTTGTATTTCCACCCTTTGCTTTGATGACAGCTTGTATCCCTTCCGGCATGCTCCGTATACATTGCTTGATCATATGCTTCATATCTTCATTATTTTCCCAAATATCTGTCATTTTTCTTTTCAACTGTGACAATGTAGTGTTTGGAGATTCATAAACTATTTTTTTAAGTAGGCTCCAGACATTTTCTATAGCATTCATGTCGGGAGAATTTGATTATTACCACGATAGTAACAAATCAATTGTTATATATACATCATTATCAACGTATTTAGTAATAATTTGAATGACCTAAGACAATTTTCCATATATGACATACTGTTATAGGCATAAAAGTGAAATTTCCGTACGTGGTCCTAATTCGATGGCCAGGGACTGTACATTCCTTCATCATCAGGCTCCTTATCCTCTTTTACCGCCTTTGTGCTCTGTTCATAAAGTGGCCCTCCCCCAACAGGCCATTTTATATCTTCTCGTGATATCAACCCGGGCCTCGTTCGTGAACATTTGCCTGATAATTGTGTTTGCATTCTGGCGCGCCACATCGTTGAATTGTTGTTCTACGTGAACAAAGTTCTGAAAGCAATTTTCCTAAAACATTCTTGAATCTGTGTGTGTGTGTGTGTGTGTGTGTGTGTATGTGTGCTCTTGAATTCTCTACTAATCAAATATTTTCGATGGATCTCTGCGTCATCCTGCTCTATCGTATAGTTAACCTAAATTTCCTTTTAAAGTAGCTCCTTGCTTATCGTTATCTTAAAATTCTAACCACACTTACGGAGTAGAGTCGATAGTGCTCTGTTTGATTTAGGGAGGGTAGAAAATTGAACTTGACCCGGAAGCATATGTGCAGAAATATATCGTGTCATCGCAGATTAAAATTTACCTGATACGTCGAATATTTTATCATACTTTTCTTTCTCTTTTCTACGACAAATTTTTTAGTCGACAGTATTATAGAGAATTCTTGATTATGTAATTATTACTCAGACACATTTGTGTAATTCTGTATGTATGAATAATTTCGTGAAATGATCTATTAAAGCAGTTATCTGTTACACGCGTCATACGAGGAAAAGTCTGATTGTACCGGATGACTAAGTTTAGGTTGACCATTCTTTTTTTTTTGCATACACACATCGTGACTCATCACCTGTGTCTACGGTGTAATTAGTCTGTTACGAAACACTGTTAGTGACTACTGATACAGAAGTGTGAACCATTGTGAGGACGGGGTAAAGGGAACCGCATCAATGAGTCGGATAGGATGCGAACCATTGATCCGGGGAATACAGGCTATTCGAAAGCTAACCGGATGGAAAACGTGCAAGGGTTCGAAACAACCGGAAGTGTGGACACGATGATGATACTCGTGGTCCTCAGCCGAACGGAAGAGAATTGGTCTCTCGTAATTTCGCGTCGAACGCACGTGAAAAGCTTTCTTCCGTCACGGAAATACACTATTTTCGAAATATTCAAAATCGTCAGAAATTTCATACAATTGATTGAATATTTCGCCACTGAAAATTCTTCATCTTATCCATTAACTTTCCATCGATCACCGTGCGTATAATTACTATAATTCTATATATTTTGAAGAATCTTTCTCATTATCGGAAAAGAGCAATATTTTCTAAATTCTACGTGAAAAAGGAAATCATTCGCGTAGAATACAGGCGCCGACACACAGCGATCACATTTACTCCAACGACAATGGCTGACTTAAGGTACGATACACATGGTGCTCGAGCGGTCAACACACGAGATCGTTAACAAGGGGTATCGTGCGCGTCGTTGAAACGCGTAAACGGTTGTGATACACGCTGCAGTAGCGTACGTGTTACGATGTATTATGAGTTAAACAACGTAATGATAGGCACGGCGCCAGTAACGTGGCGTATCTCTGTCGTCCGATGTAACGGGTGTCTCGAAACGCGTTGTCTAACCCGTATCAGGGGTCGGTGAGAACGTCTCCCCCTCAGTGTTTATTTCTCTATATCATCTTTATGCATTATTATTACTTGAACGGTTATAAATACCGGAGTATTATTTTTACAAGGATTTTATGCTCCGCGCGATAGACGAGAGTGAGAATATCAAAGTTTTCCATTGTTATTTAGAACACTATTTATCTAATGAAAATGTATAAAGATTAGTTGTTGTGTACACATGAATAGAAAAAGAACGTCGGTGTCAACGATCGACGGAATAGTTAAACGAGAAATATCCTTCGACGTAATATTAATAAATTATTAATTCGTCCGAAAGTGTTAAAACAGAAATCGCTAAATTAAAAAAAAAAAAAGGAAATTAACGTAACGAAAGAATTAAATGAATAGAGTAATGATAAAGAGAACGAAATCGTTAAGTTCAAATTATAGAAATGACAATTATAGAGATTTCAATGCTTCAATGGTATTATACGCTTGCATCTTTGTTTTTAATCAAACACAAACAGTTTGACATTTTTTCAAGGTGTTTCTTTTCGTTGAAAGTATGATCTATTGCAGTTCTTTATTATCAATCAGGTGGGTATGGCAACGATAAGCGATAATAGTTCGTGCAGAGTATAAATATTCTCACAAAGTCCACCGGTGAGAGAGAGAGAAAGCTTCTTATCGTTGTTCACCGTGTTACCGCGATTTCAAGCTTCCCCACGGCTCTGACGAAAGAGTTAAAGCACGAACACGAAACTTCCGGTGCAATGAACTCGTCGAAGTAACCCGCGCGGGCTTGTTACGACACCAATATTAGTTTTACGAGCAGCTTCTGGAAATAGATCGATGAAACTGTACGTCATCGAATGCTCGTTCGACAGGCTTATGTATTACAGTTAAAACCAGTCTATCGAAGGAGCGCAGAAAGACGCAGGTGCGGAATGCACCTGCAACACCCCCGCTAAGGGTAAAATAGAATTCCCGGAGACGTGATTGCACGTTGGAAATATTCCTGGTTCCTTTCTGTTTAGTTATATCGTCAGTTTGTTGCATATGACGAATAATACTGTTCCTGGAAAACGTGGAGCAAGTGAAAGGTAGAATTATTTTTCTAAATCTGACAATGGTCAATAAATAATGCGTCGAATTGTTAGGCAACAGGAAATGATGAAAAAACTATTGCTCCTTTAACTCTTTTGGTGTTTTTCGATGTCCTATCTGAAGCACGAGAATTTTCCTATTTATCTTGGTATTTCGTTCACTGTTTTTTTTTTTTTTTTGTTAGAAATGCTGTAGACATTTTTTTTATTCTTTTTGTATTATAATCTTGCGGCATTATCGATAGTGAAAGTGTTAAGAAAGGTTTCACGCGAGCATCTGATAAATGTGCCTTTGTGTCTAATTTTTTTTTTTTAATAAAAGTTCTAAATAATCAAGAATAACATTTAGTGTATTGAATCATTTATTTTTAACAAGGAAATATATGAAATATATAAGATAGATCTTATTTGGAATATACATTTTCCAGAAATATACTAAAACTCATTTTACAACTCATTCTATTGAATCGTTATTTTTGTATACTTTAAAAATTAAAACATTTGGATGGGAACAGAGGAATAGTCGTTATAAATTCCCATGGTTAATAATTTGAAAGAAAAGCATTTGAAACCCGTGATTTCGACGAGCTTTCTATTTCTCCAGTGTCAATTAAGAATATGCGAATATTTGGAAACGTGAATCGGTGAAAAGCCCGCGACGGTTAAAGATAAACCATATTCAGCTGGTTTTCGGTGCTGACATAGCGTACGACTTATTGACACTTGGTCAAGTGAAGTCAAGGGGACGGGTTAAATGAAGCTTGCTCGTCACCGTTTGTCCGCCGTTTATTTTCGACCTATAGGCAATATAATCTCGTCTAGCGTTAACGATCTGTTTAGAAAAAAAAAAAAGAAACGAAAAAATACGAGACATTCCGTAAAGTGTGATTTAACGTTAATTCGTGAAACACCTGCATGTCGATTAATATAACAAGAACAGTATTATGGAATTTTAAGCGATTCCATTTAAGACATCGTGCATACATTTCGCCTTTGCTTTTGCATTATTCATGAAAAGAACTACCTCCTTTCTAGATAACCCTCCCTCGTCGACCTTATCGCTTTATGGTTGCCACAATCCTAGTCAGGTGTGTGCATCGTGCACCGACTGAACAGAAGGGCAACTTAACCTGGCCCAGGTTGCCACAGAGAGAAACGTATATACGATCACGTGTAACAGATAACGCGACGGCCATTTTGGTTCTCCACCCTATCGTGACTCCATTGTGTCGCTTCCTGGCGTTTGAAAAGAACAAAAAAATATTGTGCGTTCGAGATAGTCGCGAAATTATAACTGATTTATTTTTGTTCTTTTTTACAAAACAATTTTTCGGAAAAAATGTATTTCTACGTCTAATAATTAGAGAAGAAAATTTTTATTTAAAGATACTGGGGAAGAAAAATAAAATCTATTTTTATTCTATAATTTTAATGAAATTTCTGAAAGAAGGATTGAAACCATAAAGGAGAGAGAGAGATGTATATACACTTAGGCTGAGAATGTTATACGTTCACGGCCGCGTGCTGCTCGAGGATCGATGAAAGCTCTTAATGGATCTTTTGGCACGCGTATCGAACATGTGTCCAGCACGGATCGCTGGGTAGTTAGTAAAAGGTCTGGCTTCTGCGTGGAACACTCGAAGCGAACGATTCATTATCACTTGCTTGACGGCTCGAGATAGTCTGCTTGGAAATTCCAGTAACTGGCTAGACTTGACAACAAATGTATATAGAAGGCTAGAATGTGTATACTTCGAACTGGATGCTTAATATCTGTTCAATTTCTATGGTTTTTTAGACACAATTGCATATTTAATCTATCGCACGAAATCTACTTCGTAAAACATTTTTTTAACCCTTTACGATCCGCGATATCTTTGCAATGTTATTTTATTTATAACCAGCATTGTTTTCTTAATGTGATGTCGAGTCACATTCGACGTAGAACTAGCTTGAACGAAACATGATATCGACAAAGAATAGCAAAGGAAGAATGCAAAAAGAGAAGAAAAGAATAATTCGAATTATTACCAATTTTTTAATTGCACAATGAAAACATTCAGGTTTCGATTGACCTCATTTAACAAGTTAAAAAAATACAAAAAAGACACCCCGTACATTTTCTATTCAATATACCTCAATATGATCTAATCTAATATACGATCTAACCCACTCTGGATTTAAACGTTTCATCGTCTACCATGAAATATTTAATATCCTGTTACTGATTAAATCATCCTATTACTTAGCGTATTGTCTTCTTATTCCACGAAACGTCTAACCAGAGCATACAGAACAAAACTGTAAAGTAGAAACAAAGAATAACGAAAGAATGTACACGTGTGACAAGTTGATGGATGAAACAAAAAAAAGAAAAAGAAAAAGAGGGAAATGTGTCGTGACTGAAAATGAGCGATGCTATGCGATTCTCTATGAGATTAGTGTCGTTATACCTACCTCGAGTTAGCGTGGAATTGTATTGTCACCCTTCCATGGTCCACACGAACCGGATGTAAGCGTTCCGTGCATGCTGGTTGTGCCGCTAATAATCGCGCGCGTGTTGGTGGTAACGGGGGACTTAAAGTTGGTCGAGTTGTTCTCGTTTAAAACAATCAGCAACAGAGGAAGGACCAATTATACGGACCTGCGACCGTCTGTCACCGACCTCCTGTTCTCTTAATATCGTAGATCAGACCGCACTAGTAAATATAAACAAGTTGAAAGAGCGAGAAAGAGCAGCCTCGTTAAAAGAAAAGGTACAATTCGAAGATGATGTTCTTGGAACTCGTCGAATCTTCGAGAAGTTAACTGGCAATTCAATTTAAGCCTCGAGAATTTTCTCGGAAAAAATGGCAAATAAGTTTTAGAACACTCGTTGCGTTCGTACAGGAAGTAAAACACGATTTAAATTAGATTCGACAAAGTTTGAAACTTCTTAATCTCCTATTAATCCTTTTCTACTCTAAAATTGATAAAGATTAATTCATCCGTTTGCATTTAAAAAGAAAAAAATTAAGAACATCTTTTCCTGGGTGTCAAAAATTTATTTTGAAGATAGCAGTGAAACTTTTTAAAATTTAATTTAGGATTAGTCGCTGAGTGGTATTTATAATAATTTGAACCAACGAATAATTTGAAAAATAAACAATTTATTAAAAAAAAAATAAAATAATGATAATATTTAAAAGAGAATTTTTCTTAAAATTATCGTTGGACCAACGAAAAGATTGTGAAAAAATTCTCCAAGTTGCTAACATTTGCACTTCACAGTGATTCCAACTTTTATCTAATTATTACTAAATAATTGTCTCCGCAATCCAAATAATTTCGTTTAAATTTCCCTTAGCATTCAGAAGGCATCATTTTCACGAGCGAGAGTGTATCTGTCACAAGTCTCCAGTAGCATAAAAGGTGATCGTTGAATAGCTTCAGTCACACCATAGAAACTATTCAATCGCTCTGAAAGGAGGCTGGTTCGAGTTCGACGAATGATCGACGACGCAGTAAGAATCCGAGAATCCGTCATTAACGTCGCGAGTAAAAGTTAATAAGAAAGTTGAACGCTGTCTGGGCGTGTGTAATTAGTCGCCGTAAAAGACGTACGAGGATCGTAAAGATAGACGAGTAACTGTCGTCTTATTGGTACAATTACAGGTTGCACGCTCGAAACACGCGATTAGAACGTAAATTACACGCAAACGATGGTTCACCGTGACAACATCTCTTGATGCCTGTCTCGAAATGTTCGTCAGGCCGACTTCCGTACCTAGATTTACGCTTTAATTCTATCCGTCCGTTAAGTTTCACGACCCACAAAACGTGCCCGAGTCCTCGCATTACGATTGTCACTTTTTAATATACCTGAGAAAATGGAACAAAAGGATGTCGCTTGGAAAGTTAACTATACCGATACAGATCTATTTTCACCATGTCGATGCGCGTGAAAACCTGACGGGAGACAGAAAGAGCTTTCCATCTTAATTACGACGAGATTTCTTCTCCAACTCGTGGATTCCGCGGGGGACGAAGCAGGTTTCTTTTTCTTTCCGGGCGCGCGACCACGTTTCTAATTGGACGCATCAAGTGGCTTATTTCCTGAAGAGTGCACGGCTCTGTCGGAGCACGCGTCTTCTCTCGAGATCGTGGCGTCGAAAGAAGAGTTGTATTTTACTCCGCTCGAAAGTGGAGCCTTTAGAAGAAGAAAGAAAAAGAATATAGAGAAGCTGAGAAGGAACAGCCGTCTACCGGCTCTTAAACTCGAAGTGGACGAAGCGACCTGTGTAAACAGCTGCATCGATTTCTGCGCCGATTTCCTGACCGCTGCCCATTAGAATATCGATTTCATGCGGCAGAAGTTTGCTCCCTGTCCGGGAATCTGGTAACCTGGCTCCACAGGTGAAGTTCCTTTCGTTCGGGTAATCAGGTTCTGGCGATGCAGTATGCTGGTTTCGTTCGATCAAGCCTGTGTAATTAATGGTGGTGTGTAAGAGCCAGAAAGTGGCGGTTTCGGTTGCTCAGTTCATGTTAGGATTCTCGAAATTTCAGCTAACCTCTGTGCCGAATTTCGTTCGACACGAACGTCGTCCTGAACACATTTTTATATATTTCTCTGAACTTTTTAAAGTATTTTTTATTTTATTTTAACTTTCGTAGAATTAATATATTTATAAGTAGCAAAATGTAACCTTGTTTTTGAAAAAGAATCGAAATCAAAGAAACGAAGCCAAAATGATCGATTCATTTGTCTTTTTTATTCTTTTTTATTGATTTATTTTTCACCGTTGTAAAAGTTAATTATGAAAGTTGCAATTGGAATCGCGAAAAGAATAATAAAAGTCGCTTTTCGAGACTTCTTCATTCGAGCCAGTAAAGAAAACTTCCCCATCTAAAAATTACAACGAACGAATGCAAACATTCTTAACGTTTTCCATTATTTTCCAACTTAAAACAGATCCTCCTAACTTCTCAAAAAAATCTCCAAATCCTTGGTCCAATTTTAAGAAAGATATTCCGTTTCAAATGAAGTAAAAACACTTCTGTGTCACAATTTAGAAACAACAACCGTGAGACTATATCCATCAAAAACTTCAATAAAAGAATGCAGACATTCTTACGACACTATTCTCCTTTCATTATTTTCTAACTTAAAGTAGATCGTTTTATTATAATTACACAGCGTGGTTTCATAACGTGTTCCTCATTATTCCTCTCGTTATCCTCACCATTGCGTTCACCGAAGCAACAGAAAATTGGCGTGACTCGAACGAACACCATAAAGAACACTATTCAATTTTATAACCAGACTAACACCCATCGCGATATCCCACGAAAGATAATTCCCGTGTAATAGCCTCTTTTTCATAAAGAAAAAGTGGCTGGTGCGTGCATTAACACTTTATTCTAACGATAAGTAAATCTGTCCATCGTCAAGTGGAATCATCATCAATATGCATGCATGCATCGTCTATGCACCGATGCGCGTCCCGTTTTGCTTTCATCTCATGCTAAGAAGCCCCATGGAGGAGCAGAGCGTGTGCCATATGGCCATAGGAAAGTATCAAGAGGACACAGGAAGGAAGCTTTCCAGCATAACCGTATTATGTTCGTCACCATAGCGAAGAACATATTGCGAGGAAGACGCTGGACGAGGGCGTGTGTTACATGTGAAAGCGGGCACGCGATGCTACGATGAGGGCACGTGCCCCATATTCCTCGGAGGATACTCCTCCGCGTCGTTCCTTTGTGGATGCACCGGAAACCGGTGTCAATTGTCAGCCACTTGGACGTCTACGAATGTACACAGACCGGACACGGTTCTTCTGCCAGTGGTCTCGATACCCGAAAACGCCTACTTCTGTGTGGTCCTCGAATAATTACATCCCTCCATGATTATGGCGTCCGAGACAAAGATCCTTCAACTTTCGGACAGAACGAACGTGTATACGTAAAAAGAAAATTATAACGGTACACGTGGGTATTCAAATTAATATTCAGACACTATTTAAAACAGTACAACTTTTTAAAAATTGGAACAAACAATTTGAATTGTTCGGCGACGTGCAGGAAAGAGTTTGAAAAAATCGCGATTTGTGGGAATTGCGAAGAAAATTGTGAAGATCGCTGTTTACATATCTATTTATCAGATCATAGTTTTGATACGTCGTTCGTTAGTAAATATAGAAACAGAAATATATATTCTAATTAACCCATCTGCATCCTTCAGCGGAATAATCTGTTAGCGACGATAGTCATTTATCGCCAAACGTCAAAAAGTTTGCGAACTTCTCGTGAATAATACGTAATAAAATTCGTAATACGTAATTTATTTAATTTCTAAGCAAAAGTGAAGGTAAAACATTGGTTGATGCGTGATGATACGGGCTTATTGGCTGTTGAACGTCTCTGATACAAATGGGTTAATACTCAGTGGGTGCAATAAATCCGAGATCGGAAACTCATGCTTGTTTACGCGCCGTAAAAAGCGTGTACGTTTATTTTATCCATGAATTTAACGAAATCTACTTTTCCAGAGCGCTTATTTTCGTGCAAAGAACAGTAATCGATGACTTCTAATCGTCTCACGTGCGAGTTAATCGTTCGAAATCGATGCAATCTCCTCAGATTGAAGTCTGGCGAGCCTGTTTCGTGTCCCGCCGCGTAATTTCACTTATCCCTCGGACACTTTACTCTTAATACGTTCCGATGAAACGTTCGTTCGTCGATCCACACGATAAAGATACACTTGGAGTGCCACGGACATCAAACAGCCGAACGGTTCATTGACGACGCACGTTTTGCCGTGGCGGCGCAACTTTCTGCAGTTGCGTTTTGCTGAAAAACAGCTCCTTGCTCGAGACGTTCTTAATGAAATCGCTCGATTACATCGTTAACGGCTCCTCTAGACTTGCGTTTTATAGTTAATAATCGTCCGTGACGAGGCATTAATTATCGTCTGTTTCTGTCTGTGTGCTCCACGGATCGAAAGACGTAATTAACAGACAGTCTTGGATAGGGATGCGTGCATCAACCTGGAAAATACGTTGCCGCGCAAGAACAGCTGATCGACAGCCCGATTACGATCCACGTGCAATTTCGCGAACCCTTTTGTTATTCAATCGTGACTCGTTCGCATTCCATCGTAAATGGATCTCGTTGCTTTATCTTCGTTCGTCACTTTCTTACGATGCAAGCTGAAAAGTTTATCCCCTATGAAGATTGTGTAATTAACTTCTTCCAGCATGGTACAGGTGTATTCCAAACATAATTCTTTGTATCAACTGTTAGCAATAAACTTATACCGCAGTATAGTGTAACATATTTATTCTTTTGTGAATTTATAGAAAAAATATAAATTAAACAGTTAGTTTAATTTAAGCACTAGATGGTCAATCTAAAAATAATTATTTTAGAGAGTTTCATTAGATGTCTGAAGAGTAAGAATGGATCTTTTAAATTATATAATAGTAGATACAATTAGTTCTACTGATTCTTTTATTCCCCAAATAAGATCTGTATTATGATTAATTTTATCTGTTTTTGTAATTTAATTTTCTTATATGTACGTCTAGTAACAATTAAAGCAAAACAGTTAATTCTTTTTTCTTCTTCTTGGGGTACAATTGTACTCCATTCGGTATTAAATATAGATTTTGAGCCTGGTATTACAAAAATTAAATTACTTTCTAAAATTGTTTTGGCAACATCTTTATTTACAGTTTTCTCAAATAATCTTTTACATACTAAACTAACCTTTCTTGCTTCTCAAAAAAAAAAAAGGAACTTAAGTCGTTTAATCTAATTTTAGCAAAGTTATTCTGTTTCAAAATGTATTCGAATACTTTTGAAGCCTACTGTGTGTCGATTAATAGTAAAATAGCTTTAGTTTCCGTCAACGGTTGAAAGATAACATGTATTCGACACACTCCTGGCGAATTTTGAGGCTCTCAGAAGAAGACGTCGGCAGATCAAGTCGTGAAACAACTGTGAAATACAAAGCATAGTCTTCTTAGTATTGTCTCGTTTCGAATCAAGAGCATCGTCAACTTGTGGACAGTTTCGAAGACAGACGCTAGAAATCCTTTGAGAAATGAGGAATCCTTTCGAAACACTGTCTGATACTCAAGAGAAACTTGAGGTGAAAGAGAGAAGACGATAATGGGCAGTGAACCGTCGGCAAGAAAAGTCGCCAAACGCGTAATTGCATGGTCAGACGATAGCACGAAATGCTTGTCTCCGTTAATACAAGTGACAGTGATTGACCCTCGCGTGGAATTCTTGACCTCGCCACGCGAGCATCAGACGTTCGCGATTGACCCCGTTGCAGACGATTTGACGCCGCTACTTTTCCGGGCAAAAAATACCTCTCTACCAAACATTATATTTCTACCACTTGGAGAATACCACGCGCCATTTCTCATGAAGCATCTCGAACAGTTTTAAATAGGTATCCGTTCACTGGATGCAGAAGGTTGTTGAACATTAGCTACACCGAGTGTTTTACACTCGCCGTTTCATTTTAGATTCTTGATAAGTACTCATTGTTCTCTGACGGCCGGTATCGTCCTCGGTGCACACGACCGCATAAACAGGATATGCAAACTGTCTGGTAACATGGTTACGAAATACTGTCTGTCTTTCTTTTTCTATCTTTCCAGAATTATTCCGATGCTATTTTTGGATCCGATGGTTGAAATGTGTTGCCGCAATGACTCAGTGTTTGCTTCCTTCGGGTTGCATTGCTGCGTTTGTACGTGTTCGATCAGTTTCCAGAGATCCTCGGTAATTTGTCGTTTAACCTATTTAACACTCGCGTGGCTGTCGCTGAAATTGTCTACATTGTCGCGGACTTGTACGCATTGCGTAAATACAACACTATTTCAACCCTAACATCGATCATTTTCACTTAAAGTATTTTATCCTTCGTTTAAGAGATTTTCATCTCCAACCAGGTCGTCGTTATTTTTTTCTTCAACAGTCAGTCGAAGTAGTTCGTACAATATGTTCATTTATAAATAACAAATTTTATAAGCAACACTTTACGTTACCATATCTTTGTTAAGTTGAAAATTCAGCTACCAATAGTTCTTCCATTACTGTCGCGAGTTTTTCTCTTGCACTGCGTAAATATCTCCCCATCGAAATAAAGTCGCCATAAATAAGGAAAAGAATAACATAAGAACTCGTTGTACGATTAAATCTCGCCACGGAAATAAAATTTCCAGAAACGAGGAAAAGAATAACATAATATCAGAATTTCGAACATTACAGAAAATAGAGAAAAAGAAAGAATAAAAGAAGATTAACTTCTAGGTCTAAAATGACCCACTTAATCGAGTGTCGATGCAAAATTTTTGCTGCTCGATCGAAATTCTTAACTATTCACGCTAAAATCATTCACATATTTTTCTGAGACAATACGAACAGTGTCCCAGATTCGTGTACCTTCGCAAACCATTATATTTCTACCTCCATTCGCGATTTCCCACCTAACCCGGCTTGTGTAACGACAAATAAAAGAAACTTACAATTTCTACAATTAATAATCTACCTACAATTGAAGAAGCGTTCCCAAAAAAGTATACAAAGCCACAGTTCTGTCTATCACGCCTAATTAAGCGAGAAAATAGTGGAAAAGTAAAACAGAGGCTCGTCCTTCGGGACAGGTTTAATTGGACACACAATCGAGCACTCTCTCCGTGTTTCTGGGTCCCACGTGTGATACACGTTGTTTATTTCGGGATCGTCTCGCGGATCCAGGCCGATCTCGGTCGTTTGAGTTCGATGAGAAATCGCGGCCCTCCTGTGTTTCCTGCGGATTCTTACTTTCGCGCTGCCACTTTCCCGCCGCTGTTAAACAATACCTCCACGAAAGCCTGGGAAGCTTAATTGTTGCCGAACGAAGCACACTTCGCACGCTCAGATGGAAACTCGTGCGATTGGTTAGAGGTAGCGCTTACCTACGTTACCACCTGTTCGTTCGTTCTTTTGTTTGCTCGACCAGCACGAATCGTCGCACGACCCGGTTTACATAACTTCTGCATCATGTGTAACGGGAATAAAAATCACAGATTGGATAATCCATATCTAGCAGAGGTTCGTTCGTCGGGAAATCATTGATCGAAATCTTCACCGATGTTCCGTTAATTAACCCATTTGCATCGGAGACGTTCAACTACCAATCAGCTCGTATTATAGCTCTATTATAAACTCTACTATAGATCTATGTAATGGCGATTCTTTCTTCTGTCTAATTCGAAATTTCAGAGGTCAATCTCTTCCAATTTTCCTTAAAGAAAATTCGCAGATCTGTTTTTAAAGGTAGCAAAAGTAGGGAAAGATCTAATAGACAGTTTTGAATATTGCTAGGAGCTGACAAATAAGAGATTCAAGTTTACAAGTTGAAATTGATGAATAATAGATTCAAATGCATGACTTGGAATCGTAACTATTTCAAAGATTGTAAGTGTAATTATGAGCAGAAGAAGAGAATTTTTAGATTAATGGTAAATATAAGTATGTTTTCTATCTTGAAACGTGTTCGTTACGGTTCAAATCGAATTAATCAGTTTCTTGGATTACGCGTGATTTATTTTCTCGCCTCGTCAATTTAGAAAATCGATAGCACTCGTTGCACCATGGAAGGCGATATTACGAGCGTTGAACATTTCGCTGACAACGATCGGAAAGAATTGATGACACGTGGTGTAGCAAATGGTGTCTCTGCCGTTTCAAAGAGGACGATCGTGTGACAGGCTCGGATTGTATTTGCTCAGCGAACCCTTTGTCGCATTGGAGACGCAAGTGATACCAGATCACGGCTATTTTTATTACAATCGTACAATATTCTTATCTATTTGATAAACATTTGAATCGTTCTGCTTCGTGTTTCGAGTAATTCAAACGTTAACGTCAAGCAACTGTAGGTATAATTTAATCATTCAATTTATACACCTAAGTGTTCCTTCTTAATAAGGCACAAAGTGTTCAGAATCTTTTTAAGTTGACTGTTTTCATTGAAAATGTGATCTATTACAATTGCACGTGGCATGTTAATTATTATGGTTTATTAAAAATAATTATTTGAATATACACCACGATGGTGTCTGCAGACATTAATTCGATTATCGAAATTTTTAATAACTTTTCGACAATTGCTTAAAAACAACGGATCTGATGTCTAATCTTTAGATTGAAGACTGATTTAATATTTTTCAAAGACGTATCTTTATAATAAATTTGAATAATGTAAATAGATTCCTGTAATGTACGATTATCCATGGTTAAAATTGTACAATCTTCCACTAAAACAAAATGATATATCTAATTTTAAAATGTACGACGTGTAAAAATTATGCGGCGCTAACATCTAGGCGCCGCATTTGGATGACCCTATAGAATCACTTTCCATCGAAGCCGTCTGACTAGCGATGAAATCGCGAGGAACAAAGCCCTGTGACCTCGATTTCCGTCAGAGTTGAGGGTAATCGTGCAGAAACAATTGTTCCACGGTTTCAAGGAGCGTAAAGACGAGCAAGAGGATATGAATTCCTCACCGTTCAGAGAGAGAGAGAGAGAGAGAGACGAGTTTTTGTTCTAAGCGTCGTCAGAGGATCCTTGTTCGTCTGCTGTTCGTCTCTCTTCTTTCTTTTTTCGGCCGGAAATCAGAGAGGAAGGGGACACGTGCTCGAACACCACCTGAAGACCCCGAAAGAAGAAGAAGAAGACGAGGAGGAGGATATGGCAGCTGAGACATCGAAAAGCACGTGCCAGTCAGGGAAAGGGGTGAAGGAGGACCATCGTTCGGGATTCAATGGGACTTCTTCTGGGATAAGGAATTTATTATGCGACAGCTACTACCTGGGATTGGTCGATACTGCCACCATTCAAACCGAGGTCGTGCACCGCGTTCTACGTGGCCTCGCATGAAAATTAATGAACACCTTCATCGTTTCACTTTGTTGTTCCTCCTATCGTTGAACTTCGTCGATGTGAGACGGGACGAGAAGAGAGGAAATTTAGAAGTCCCCAAGCGAGAACTCGTCGTTCGGCGGTTTCGGGATGTAAATTCCACGATACATTTGCGAAGTGTATACGTGAACGAAAACGTTGATTGATATCTTAGATTTTTATTATGTACTTTGATGGCTGTTGATTCTTCGAATTTGAAGGCTTCAATGTGGAATGTTTGAGTGGTTAAATTCGAAAGCATCTGTCAGAATTGTTATTAAAAATTTCTTCCAAAATGATCTAGAATATCCTTAAAGATTGACAAATTTTTCTGTTAGGCTGAAATTTGTTCTTTTCCAATTTTATCGATTCATCCAATATTACACAGCTAACCTAATCTAAGCCTGGGAAAATAACCGACAGTGAATGTTTCGCTCCCCTAAATTCGTTAAAACAATAACAGTTTCCAGTGAAACGCATAATCAAGTTTATTACACCAGAACGGACGCAAGGACGCAACGTTTGAACCACAAAAAAAAAAAAAGAGAAAAAAGTGGAAGAGTAAAATGCATATTACTGTGCGTTGAGTGGTTCCATTGGCGTGGGACAGTCGACACGAAGGAACTTTAGACGATCCTCAAGCCGGCCCCACACGATTTTCTTCGCGCTCTAATTATAAAGCACGCTGCTTCTCATAATCCCTTGCCATTTCCGGATTCCGAAAGATCCGTCAGATCTCTTCGACCTGAATGGAGATCGTCGTTGCGACACGTCAGTTGTGAAATCTCGCTTTTCTTTTTCCCTTCTCTACAGAGAAATTTCCCTGCTCATTGAGGATTTCACGAAAAAAAAAGAAAATTCCTTTCATTCATCGATTTCGTCGATTAAAAAATATTCACTATGAAATGTTTAACCTAACTGAACTTAAATAACGACGTGTTAGTTATAAAATTTCACTTTTCCTCTCTGTATCGTAAAAATTTTCCGGATTGAAGGAAACTCGACTGCATACTCTGAAGGACTTTACGAAATATGAAAATTCCTCTCGTTCATCGGAAAATATTCGCCATAAAATGTCTAATACATATCCAAGCGCACACTTGGCGTTTCCAAAGATGTTAATTATATAAGCACGCGAACCGATTAGCCGATTAGAATAGCAGCAAGGACGTTCAACATCATTTCCGTTGAAAGGTGTCGTTTACCTTGCCTCGAAATGGGGATACGCGATATAACGGGTGTCGTAAGTACACGCGGCGATACTTCGTTTATTGGTTCGCTTCAGCTGTTTGATAACGATAAGCTAGCGATAACATAACTATTTTTAGACTTATCGACGAATCAAGTCGAGCCTGTACATTTACATAGAAATTCGCCATTGAAGCTCCTTGCTATTAGACACTTATTTCTTTTTTTTTCTTTTTCTGTTTGTCTCTGTCGTAGAGAAAGTTAGGAAAGATTCACTCGAGAATGAACGATAATTTTGCCGGTTGGAAACCTGAAAATGTTCCGAAAATGCATTCTTCGAAGCACGTCAGGGGTTCATGGGATTTTTATGAATTCCCGTTAAGGAGAGACCCTTCATTAGAGGACACTCTGCGAGCATATGGCGACCGGCGGTTTATTCCATCACGTTGCTTTCTCCTCAACTTCAAACTCCTCTGGATTTTTTCGTTTTTTTCATATTTTTTTTTCTCTTTGTTTTTACATTTTTACGCTCGATACGCCAGATTAACCGGTAGATTTTTCGTTTAACGCAGGCTGAACTTCCTCTTCTTCAAATTCCTGCCTGTTAACTTCCCCATTAGGATGATTCGTTTACATGAGCGACGTTTTTTTTCTTTTTTCTTCTTTCCTTTCGGCTTCCAGGAGAAGGGGAACCGTTAATTCTTCCCGTTCCACTGCCTCCCTCTGTTCTCAGTTATTCAATTACGAAGAAAATTAAATTACCGGGAACGGTCGGAGTTGAATCGCTTGAGTTACTTGAAAGTTAAAACGATTTTCTTTTTTGCCTCTACCAGCCAAAAATTCCCTGGCTCGAAATAGACATATTTTTTCCTAATTTTTAAATATATCAATCCTTTTTGATGATCGAATTATTTTTTATTTTTCTAAAAATTTCTCATTTATCTGCGATCTATTTTTGCTCGAGTATTAAAATGAAATTTAATCGTCCCGTTAATCACTCTCGTGCTTCCCTTTTAACAAACTTTCATTTTTTCGCGGTAAATTGTTAATTTCAAGATTCAAGAATTTACATTTTATGTGATCGTTAATAAATTTTCGAATTTCTCCTGCAAGCCTAAGAATGAAGCTTCGAATTTATGTTTATCGGTGTTCAAGTCTATCAAACATTTAATTGCCACAGTTTTTCGGCTACAGGAACAATTTGAAACGTGACGAAGATCGTTTCAGCGACACTTATTTAACCGGAACGAAGAAACAGCTCTTAGAAACGGAAATATCACATGTATATTTCGGTTCGTATAGCCGGCTGGAAGATATTGATGTCTCCTAACGGGGTGGCATCTTTTCTTTCTCTCGAAACAGTTCCTGACGAGCCACAGACTCTCCCTTTGACACTCGGTACGCGTTCGTCTACGAGCTTTTTCTATCTTCCGCATTATTTTCTCTTTCATTAACCGCCGCCCAACATTGGAAAAGCACGCTGCCGATTCTCCTCAGGCGGTTCTTCTTTCGGCCATCACTCCCATCAGGAATGCACCACTTTATCTTTACCGTTATATAAATCTCATGGTGTACACGATCGAGATATTCGTGCCTTAAAATTGTCTCGTCCGAGCCAGTTTTCTGCTCTCACGACGATCCGTATTTTTCCAATCATTCGTAATATACCCACGAAGACAAACTTTTGTGCGTTCGTGAGAAAAAGCTCGTAGGACATTGGAAAATTTTATTTTTCAAAGTAACTATTTTCTACTTTAAAAGGATTTTTTTTTAATTATTATTCTTTCGACGAGTTTTCGAAATATTTCTACGCTGGAAGTTTTAATTTTCTTGTTTTACAAACTTTTGAATGGAATGAAACTGCAAAACGTAACTCAGTGAAGAAATTCTTAAATGAGATGCTTTTGCCGCTCATTTTGAGTGCACAAAAGTTGCAAAACACTCACAAAACTCTCTAAATTTCAAACCAAGCTTTATACAAATCTACACAGCTTTCACAAAAATTTAACGATAAAGCAATCATTTCTTCTTTCTTCATCCTATCGGAAAATTTTATTTTTCTATGCTTAAAAAATTCTTATACAAATTTCCAAAATATTCCTGTTCTGCAATTTGCAATTCTTTTGTGGAGTTTTGAACGGAGAGAATTATAATTCAAGATACTTCGCATTCTTGAATAATAATTTGTTAGTTTATTCTTTCTATTCGTTCTCTTCTTTCTTCACCTCGTCGTTTATCAAAACTTACCCTCGAGAATGTGTCATCGAATTCAGTTCCATTCGCATTGTACATACACGGCAATTCAAATAGGAAATTGATATCGTATGAAACATCGAATACAGGAAGAGAATATTACTCAACGTGGAAGGAAGAGTATAATGTTCTGGGAAGTGAACGCTGCTCGGATCAATCTTTGCAAAAAGGAATTTCGTATCGTCGAGTAAGAAGCGGCCTTCGCGGCCACGTTCAAGGCACGGAAAAAGTCGAACAAAGATCGATACTTCGGTGCACCAGCACCTGAGAATTCCGCGTAAACCGCACTAATGTTCGCGCGTAAGCGTATTGGAATTCTTGCGATGATTCAGAGAGATCTCGCGACTTGTTCCAGTCAAGATGAATCTTTCCTTCCTTCTTCCTTTTCTCTCTCTCTCTCTCTCTCTCTCTCTCTCTTTGCTGTGAAAATGTACACACGACGAAATCTATCGGAACTTTCGCAGCGTGTTTCAAACGCGACACGTGTATTTTTCAAGAATAATGTGTATATATGTATTTCTGCTTTTCTGAGACCCGTTAGAAACGCCAGTTCTCTATCGATTCTTGGTCCTCGTAAAACATCACCGAGAATTTCACGGCGAGGGCTAGTAACCCGCTGTTTGTTTAACTGAAACGCAAATACCAAGCACGAACCTGGTGTTTCTCGATACCGAAATCGAAATCTCGTTGTTGGAGAAAAAAATTCTCGAGAGAAAGAAAAGTGTCCGATTTCGTGGCCTACTTTACGATTTTGTTCTGCTTTGCATAATTGTCTCAGCCAAGATTTTTCTACACTGTAGAAAAAAAATCAACGCAATCCTTAAAGTATTATCCATTACAATTGTACGTGGAATATTGATTACTATAAATTATTAGATAAAATTATTTCTAATATTTCATATTTAGTATATTTAATAATATCATAAAGTATTTAAAACAAATTTGAATAACATAAATGAATTACTGCAACGTATATCTGTTCATAATTAAAATTGTACTACCTTCTACTAAATCAAAATAATTTATTTCATTAAAAAAAAAACATGACATGTTAATATTACACAGTGCTGACATCTAAGCGTCACATTTGGATGATCCTGTATATAATATTTGTAGGCAGAATACATAACGCGTGCTAAATTGCTGCAAGGACATCCTCAAATTCGTTCAAACTCGATTGCAGTCTAATCCTCACACAGGATTAGACGTATTTAACCGAAGAATCGAATGTGTGTCATAAAAGGAACATATTGACATTACAAACGATACACGGTGAAAGGATAATCTCGGTATTCTCTGTGAAACGTGCTCGTGAAGCATGGCTGAAGCTTAGCGAAAATCCTACCCAATCTGATTTCAACGAACGCAATTCCATCGTACAATTTCACCCCGGTGTGAGAATTATTGTGCGTTGACACGTAGCCGTGGCACGTGTAGAGGCAACATTTACACCCTGTACAGAGCGCACAATTCGCCGTATTTGGCGCAGTGTCGTTACTGGTGGAAATAAAGCGCGGGTTGCAGTCATAAAATCTGCCTACACGTGTTTCCGAAACGTTGAGTGGTGCTTGCAAACGTGCTTCAACTTGTAACATCTGGCCTATCGACAGGTCCGAGTTCGAGTGTTTATAATTAGCTGGTTATTTTGATCCTAAGCTAAATCGAGCATCACGAATTCGGATAAAAGGAGAAGGGACTAATTTTGATCCTTTGTTTCGTGAGTTTATTAGCAATCAGTGTGATTCGCTGGATTAACGTTCTATTAAATTAGCAAAATTAATTTCAATTTCACATCCATTATCGGTGGATAAATAAAAAATTCGTAAAAAAGATTATTCAGCCGTGAAAAGATTAACCCTTTGCTCTCTTAATATTTTTTTTATCGATTTATCAATTTCAAGACAATTTTGCAATGAAACTTTTGAAAGGAAAAAAATTATACACATATTGGAAAAATTATAATATTCGTAAATTTATTTGCATTTGTTTATTTCATTAAGTTGCTTTATTTCAACATGGGTAACATTTGAATTGATTTATAGTCCCTATTATAATTAGTCTCTGCAGCTACACCAATAAAGTACAAAGGGTTGAAGATATCGCAATAAATTGATAAAATTTACGAAACAGAAACTAAAAATTAACTTTATCGTAAAATAAACTACGATATTGTTCAATTTAACTTCTCGATTTTCTCGTTTTGCTTCTGTTTCACCAAAGGGGGAGGTTAAAATTGATTTTCATACAGTTCACAACCCTATATTTAATTTTACAAGCGACCGCTGTGTAAATGAGACTGTAATCTTGACATATGAATACACACAAGCATTACTTCTCTTCATCCATCTGCGAACGGGGTGATCTGGTTTCTAGTTTATTTTCAGTGCACACATCCCTTCGTAGACCGGCGTATCTGAAGGGTTGATAGCGTTTTATGCGTCGCGCGTGGCCAACGTCTGTCTCCGAGTTAATTATGGACTAATTGTCAAGGTTCTTGTCGCTTCGAACCGTTTACCATTTTTTCGTGACTCCTCCTGTGACAACAGGATGCCATCTTCCTTCCTTTCCTCTTCCCCGCATCCTTTCGTAAAATAATCCTACATCGAACTATTTAAAATTTGCAAAAATTAAAAATAGCTAACTTATTACTGTAAAAACACAGGATATACATTTACAATAAACATTATTAATATAAGAGCCGAAGTTTTATCGCAATTTCCTCGATCACGTCATTCCTATTCGCAGAAAATACTCAACGATGAGTCAAATGAAGCAACGAGTCACAGAAGAATTGCAATTTTGTGTATTCGATATTCAGTCACTCTCATTAACATTCAGACACTCTTTAAAATAGAATAACTTCTTCAAAGTTGGACCAAACTGTGTGTTTTCTTCTTCTTTTTAAGTTAGAAATTTATTTATTAATGCAATAAAAAATTACAATCGATCGGAATTGCGAGGAAAATGATAACACAACTTCCTGACTTCGTTTGCTAATTTTTCTCACATGATCGATCGTCGACTTCAGCACACTTTTGCAATGGAACTTCCGAAAATGAGAAATACATGCTTATAAATTTACATACTTTTCTTTATTTTGCCACTCTGCTTTATTTGAATACAAATAAAACTCGTACGAGGTAATGGTTCGCATTACAAATGTTACAACTTTTTGTCTCTAATTACAGACGACCATAAAAGTGTACGCGAACTGTCTACGGCCGGATATCGAGTACAAGACTCTGAGTATCACATACGAGACGACATGTCGCGAGATCGTTCAGAACCTATTGAACAAGTACCGCATGAGGCACCGTGACCCAAGGTTGTTCTACCTCACCATGGAGGTTACCGTAAGAAGAGCAAACGTGAGGACAGTGTTGCCTTTGGACGAGGATGCAAGGCCTGCCGTTTTGCAATCGTGTCATCCTCGTGGCGATTCCAGGTAAGATTCGACCTTTCTCTTCTTCACTCGTGCACACGTTTCTCTCCCCTTTGGTTTCGGTCGGCTTCGTGATGTAATTTCAGGGCTCGCGACCGACCGTAAATACGACTTCTTGTGGGTCGGTGAGCACGAGCCAAACGACGAGCACCAACGTCCTTTCGAGAGATTCTCCCTTTGTTCTGAGCTTCTTCGAGTCGTCTGGCTCGACCGTGCGGGACGTGTACACCTTTATTTATGCCAACACTCTAGCGAAACGAGCCGGAGGGAGACCCTTGTCTTGAACGTTTCCTTGGATTTTTAGTATATACATATCGTGGCGTTATCATCTTTATGCGTAGATTCACGTTTTATTCGTCGAGTACTGAATAATTTCATGCTAAAGGATTCATGTAAATTATGTATACGATGACCAGAGATATTTTTTTAATTTACAGATGAAGTGTTTTCATTATTTTCGAATTTTTTCGTATAAATACCGTTGCTGTAAATTATATGCACGATGATCAGCAATATTTTTTCATTATTTATATTAAAATTTACTCATGAACATTGTTGTCCCTTTAAAATTTATTCGTATATGCTCTCATAATTATTTCTTCAGTTCTTTTCATCTCTTTCCATGGTAGATGTACAATATTAAATTTGAAGTGTCCAATAATTTGCTATGATGGAATAGAATACAATAAAAAAAACCATAAAATATCATCTGATAAATTATTCCCTCTTCTCTTTTTAAATTAGAAATGAAGACGATATTAGTATACAATTAAAGCATTTTTATAAGAAATATGACTGATATTGGTTAATCGTTCAACGTGTCGAAGCGTTGGATTTGAAAGATCTTCCACAAACGGTAGGAAGGGAAAAAGGATATACAAGGAACAAATGTTTTGGTGTTAAGTGTCGAGTTCTGGTGTTTCTGTCGCGCGGTATAGGCTGGAAGTCGCCAGTATTTTCATGGTAGCACGAAACTTCCGGCGTAGGTGTGTACGTTATGTAGGCAGACAGTGTTTGACTGGAAGTTCGAGTCTTGTGTTTTTACGTGGAAGTAGCGTTCGTTGATTCCCTTTGAACTCACCGATCCCCCATCTACGATTTATCCTCAAGGATTCACGGATGTTTTCTTGTTGCAGATTCTCGTTACAGACACGTCGTGGCGGACTTGTCAAAATATACGACAGCGCGCTCATGTCCGGAGTAAGTTTCGAAATATTTCGTTTTCTGATAGAGTACATTGCTAGTTCATGTGTGAAAATTCTAATCGCACGTTTCATCTGTTTGCTTCGTTCTATTTTTTCTCTACACTACTTTACACCGCTCTAATTTATTCTACTCTGCTCTATTCCATATTCTATTTTACTCTTAATTAATACAATTCCATATTTACATGTGTATCTACATATTCTCTGTACCATTCTACTTTATTCTGCACTACTTTACATATTCTCATTATCTACTTAATAAATTTATGCAATTGCAACTGAATTACTTAAAATCTGTATTAACATTCGGACAGTTTCTTCGAAACAGAATCACTTTTCAAAAATTGGATCAAACAACGTGAGATTCTTTTTTTAGAGAAGTTAGAAGGATTAGTTTATTCGATAATGTGTACAAAAGTTTTAGAAAAATTATAACTGATAGGAATTGCGAAGATAATAGTAAAGATCGCTTTTTACAAATATTGTTTTGTTCAAGTGTGTAATGAAAATTTAAAATACACTTTGTTTTTGTAAATTTATGTTAGTTATATACATGCTAAAAATTTATTAACGTTACTATCAATTGCAAATGGTTAAAAATTGCGAAAATCGGAGTTTCCACAACTTTCGGCTGACAAATGCGATAAATCTAAAGATTCTTACGTCTTTCAATGCCTGTCATTTGTTTCTACACAGACCAATCGCGATGAAGTTTTCAGCGTGCATACAATTGACATAAATCTACAAAATGTATATATTAAATTTTTTATATTTTGAAATTTCAACCAATTAGAATTTTTTCAAGACCGTTTTTACACGTCATGTAGCAACCTAATCCTTCTAACTTCTCGCGAGACTTTAATTCGTTTGGTCCAATTAAAAAAAAAAAGTTATTCTGTTTTAAAAAATATCTGAATATTATACTTATAAATTTCAAAGTAGAAGAGCCTATTCCTCAAGCCTAGAAAATTCGAGATAAACATTACCCAGAGTTAATTAATCATTTGCAGTCAAAGTACAAGAGTCTATTGGTCTCAGAACAGACCACCGTGGACGAGCTTATCCAGATGTTGTTGAGCTGCTACAGCTCCAAGGAACGCGTCGAGCAATTCTCTTTATACGAAGTCTGCGAAGGCGAGGAGTACCAAAGGAAGTTGCATCCGGACGACTCACCCCTTAAGGTCACGCAACGATGGTCCAGCGTCGACCGCCATCTTCGTATAAGGCGCAATCCTGACTACAATCCTCACAGAAGAAAAGTAATTAAAATCCCCTACATTATCTTTCCAAATAATTCTGTGGTTATTCGAGGAGAACCATCGTTTTTCCTTTTCTTTAAAAATTATTCACTCTCCCACGTAATCAAACGGCAGAAGATCAACGATTAACAAATTAGTTGTCCATTTATAAACAACTTTGTATATATTTTTTCTTAATAAAGTTACCTCGATAGTATAAAGCACGTTCTCACGGTCGAAAGACAAAGGAATTCCTTCATCTTGGATCTGCTCCAAGATGGCCAGGCGTAATTACGCGTGTTACGGGGACGCATCTCGAAGCGCTGCGTCAACCAGCGTCGGCATATATATATATATATATTCATAAGAATATAATAGAAAGTCAAATTCGTTACACAATCGTCGTTGTTCGCAGAGTATGTGGGCGTCGGACTCGAGCATCAGCATGGCGATGTCAAGATTGAACCTCCACGCTGGCCATCAGCCGCATTACGTCCAGGATAACAACAATCATTTGTCATTGTATCAACACAAAGATACCAATTCGATCAACAATAACAGCATCCACAAAGTGGACCAGCATCATCTGTCTATGGGCTCTTTGAATCAACAGACGAGAATTGTCGTGCCACACACGAGTCAGCTGCCGCAGTTGCAAGTACCAAGGGTGCAACAATTGCCTCAAAGCGTACCGTCGACGCCGCTTTCGTCGAAACACATCACCGCTTCTTCATACGCGGATTACGAGAATTATCTGTTCATCTAAGAATGATTGATTACGCTTTGTGTGGATTGAAAGAGAGGAATCGATGGAGTTTGCTCGGTGAAAAGGTGTTAGTAGTGTAATTCGAAATGGCGGGAATATCGAGAGTAACTTTTGCCCTTTCGAATCTTTAGATGAGATTTCTCACGGACTGAGTCTTTTACCATTCGATCTTTCGAAGTTTGTTGAGTAAAAAGGTGTTAAGTAGTGCAACTCGAAATGGCGGGAATATCAAGAGCGATTTTAAATATTTCGAATTCATGGGAGAGATATTTCATTAACTGATCTTTTACCTTTTTTCCCAATCGAACCTTTGAAGTTTGCAGAGCTTTCTTCGGTAAAAAATTTCGTATATCTGTACACACTGTATCTTCCATTTCGAGATTATTTACGAGGGTAGTTCAATTACGATGGAATAACAATGGTAGATGGTAGAAGGAAGAGGGTTTAATCCGCGTCGATCGAACGGAACAAAGAGAATTTACGATTATAGTCAATAGCGAGAACAATTGTACCAAAGTTAGACGTATAAAACGACGTTAGGTATATATATAGTATATTCAGCCGTATATGTGTAAATGTCTTTTTTTTTTGCGTTAGTAAGGTATATAGTATGTAGTAAGAGAAGTCTAAATGACTTTTAATCCCTGAGGACTCGTTTGAACATTCTATATCGTGTATTTAATTAACTTCTTGCCTTACACTTGGGCATTTGATTTAATTCGAGTCGCGTTCAGTTTGCATTTTGCCTCTAAATAAAACTGCAATTGCAAAATACTTCAGTTTTTCTTGTTATTCTATATTCTATCGAAGTAGTGAATATTCCAGGCAACAAACGAAGCGAATAGAAATTTAAAAGACTGTAAGACAAGGAGTTAAACTAAGATCTTTTTCATATTTTTCAATTTACCAACGAAGAAAGTGTGTCTATATGAAATTTCGATATTTTTACGGGAAATTTTTTTTAAATATTCTTTTCAAAGGATGTTGAAGATGGTTCAAAACAGTCTCGAATGGGTTCTAACATCGTGTATTTATATATTGTAAATCGCATTTATCCGAGAACCGCGCAGAACGCGGCCACTATTATTTATTTATAAACACCTGTATAGCGTTGTAAGAGAACGAGCCTGGGATTCTTCCTTTTTTTTTCTCTCTAAGTTATTCACAGAGTCACTTCCTGTAAATTTCGTCGTGCAATTCGTTTGAACGTGGCTCGATAGTGTATTCGTGTAAATAATATAGTATCCAATAAACGACGAGTTTCTAACGAGGTTAATATCTATGGCTAATTGTATAATTTCTAATTAAGTCAGTCGCGATTGTAAATTGTTGATTACCTTTCGATCATACAAGAATATCAACGTGTCTAACTCTTAACAGAGTTCACATTTCAAAGATGAGAGATATTTTTTTACAGTTCATCGTGTCTACAATTTTCCTTTTTTTTTTTTTATTGTTCTTTATCTATTTCTTTTTTAACGTTGCATTCATTGCCAAAGAGTCGCCACGATATTATGAAAGGGAAACCCGTGTAGATTTAACCGTGCGACAAAAAAGAAAGAAAAGCAAGCAGATTCACTCTTTTCTCATCGCTTGTTGTATACGTGCTCCGCAACGTGAAATCGAAATTGTCACGAGTCGCATCGAGATTGTGCAAGAAAACAGTCACGAGATCCGCGCGACTCATGGGCAACTGTAACGAGTACAATGAACCTTGTATTATTTCCGTATCGAAATGACGAATTTTTTTGTAAATATTCCTTTGTAAACGTTGTCCGTAATTCACCTATAAAAGAAAACAAAAAAAAAAAACAAGAAAGTATTGTCTCACCTGTCTTGAATATCAATCGACTTTCATTCAACCTGTCTTTCCTTACAAATCATTACGATCGTTGAAAAACTTCAACAGCTACGCAAAAGTATTACAATCTGCATGCTATTCGCAAAAATCAATAACTTTCACTTTTTTATCAACACAAATGATCTATAAGAAGTTTCTACTGTCCTCTCTAAAACTGTCCAATTATTTGTTATTTTATCCGAGTGAAGTAACAGAAAAGAAAAAATGATTTGAAAACAATTCCTTTGAATTAAACACAAAATAAAATGAGTTTCCTTATGTCACTCGTAAAATAAAAATAAAATATAAAATAAAAAGATACAGTATATAGCAAATGATTATTTGTTATCTTATTTCAAATAAAACGTGCGATTCTAAAGTGAGGCAAATAAAGAAAATACACGGGGGTGTCGTGTGATGATAAAAATTTTATTTACAAATGCGACAAATGTAGGAATTTCGGTTTACCAGTGACGTGTCGGAGAGAGACGAGCGTGAAAAAAACGATTTGGTCGATTTTATTCATCGATCCTCTAAATATACTTTCAGGTTCCTTCTTCAATAACTTTTAACTAACCCCCGGTCAATTACCATCTGTATTATTAACACATCGTCGACGGCACGTCGTTCTCTCCGTGAGATCACTGATAGAGGAGAGAATCACTGAGATGTAACAATAATAAACTTTACATTAAATACGATTAGAATCTAGCTATTTTGTTTTTTTCTTTTTTTTTGTGTTTTTTTTTTTCTTTTATCTTTTCTTCCAAGGGTTATGCGGAGTGTTACAGTAATAGAAATATTCATTTTTCCAAAGGAGAAACGGGGGAGTTCGTTTTGCGGGGATGCTTTCTGGAAAAAATCAGGATCGTGTTGTCGACAAGGGTTTACAGGTTTCAGGGAAAAGGGAAATCGAGGGGATGGGAAATATACCTTTTCGTTTCGAAGTTTCCAAGGGTAACATCACAGCATTGACATATCAACATCGAAACGATCAGAGCATCGAGCCTCTCAGGATTCGTCGATGATACAATTTCACTTCGAACAATCGATGTTACAATGAATTCTCTCGTGTCTCGATAGATCTTAACGTAGTTTGTTAAAATTCATTTCTCACGAACCAACGACGAAGGATTAAATATCGATGGATCATCGAGGGATACTCGAGAGACGCGCTGCTACGATCGTAGCACTTTTCATTATTATTTTTTTTTTGTTTTGTTTTTTGCTATAGAACAATTTACAACATCTCGTTTAATTAAATCGCCTCTCAATTCCGTCTCTGAATAACCACAGCTCTCTCGCTCACGTTAAACCACAGAACCTCTCTCGTTCTCCATTAATATTCTTCATTTTTCACTTTCACACGTCGCACCGTCATCCATTTTCATCCATCTCTCTCTCTCTCAGAACTCGTTCACACATGCATACGCACAACTTTGTTTCGCGTTTCTTCGTCACGTCGGTTACACACGGATATACAATTAGACGAATCGAGTTAATTCGATTAACGGCGAAGCAATTCGACTATTTTATTTCTCATACCGTGTGAAATTTTTCTTTTTTCACTCTCTTCGTCGCATGCTTAAATACCTTCTTTGCAACAACAACGAAATAAAATTCGCTCGAGGAAAAAGGAAAACACGCACATCACATCTCTCTTTCTCTCTGTCTCTATCTTTCACTCGCTCTTTCTTTCTCTCTCTCTCTCTCGCTCTCTCTTTGTTTCCTCTTTTAGTTTTATAGCAACCAAGAGTAATCGAAAGAGGGAATTAATAGACAATGTACACGGGGAAAAAACCTTTGATCCAACGAACCAGCCGTAAAAGAAAAGGAAAAGAAAAAACAGTGACCGAGGACGTTTGATGGCGCGATGAACGTTTTCTTTTTTTCTCTTTGTCATTTCGAAAAATCGTACGATCGCGCGCATCATTTATGCATTTATGGGACAGACATGCGTGGAGAGCACACGTCGAAATTGAACACGTTAGAATTTCACGTTACACAGGCGACACAGGACTTTCTCGTCCTCGGAGCGACGACGACGCCGGTTGATTCGAATCGACGATCGTTTTCTTCACTTTCTATTAAACGGGACGGCGTGACAAAAGCAGCTTTGCATCGATCCTGATGGATCGTTGTTATTTAATCGAGAGAAAATTCGATCGTTTCTGTATCTTCTTTCAATTAAGTTGAAGAGCGTTTTTTTTTACTTTCTTCTTCTTTAAAGAATAGACTGCATGCGATCGTCTTCTATTTTCCTCCACTAAAGTGTTCGTTCTAATTCTAAAACATAATCTATAGAAATCTTTCACTCGCGTTTCATCTTGCTATGATTCTCTTTATGTTTGTGTTATTTCTTCTTTTTATAGGTTACTTCTTCTCTACGAATAGTTAGAAAGCAGCGATGCAATTCTATCTCCTCGTTTTTTCTTTGCATGAGAAGAAAAGCATTTCTCGCGATAGTTTCTTCGAAGACAAAATCACGATCATCGAGTCAAACCGACAATGGCGTCCATTACGCGTCCTAGCACCACGTCTCTTCCTCCCTTATCACGTTTCCTCATTCTCTGTACACACGGATATATTACTTTCGAAACCACAATTGTACCACGGCCAACAATATTTCTCTCTCTCTCTCTCTCTCTCTTTATTGCGAAAGCCTTAAGGCTCGTTACAAGGACAGGCGTTTCGCGATATCTCTAAAAACGCAGCGAGACGCAGTCCGCATCGACGAAGAATTTCGTCGAGGAAATCCTTTCGAAAGACGAACAAATATATTTTGAGTCAAAGTAACAACGATCACTTCGTCGATGCTTCGTTCTCGACGTTTATTTTTCATGTTTTTATCATTTTTCGTATTTCTTTTTTTTTTTTTATTTTATTTCTTGGACCTTCCAACCATTCGTAATCGGGTTTGCGTTCTTCGAAGAGGAGGGACGGCGTCGTCGATCGAAATCGCGACGCCTGTTGAAGCTTCGACATTCTTTTTTTCTTTTTTTATTTCTTCTTAAACAACACGTTCACTTGCGTGCAAGCCAACGGAATTAATTCATTCCCGCGTTAAATTAAAGATCAATTTACGCCCTAATTACCATATTTTGCCGAACGAATTGTATTTGCGCCCTCTCGACTCTTAAACACCCTTGAGTAAAAAGGTTTCACCCGTCGCTTCCAGTCTTCCCTCTCTCGCTTTCCGTGTTTTATTTTTCTTTTAACAGGCTTAGAAGCATTGATACATCCTCGTGTATATATGTACATATTATTCTCGTGTGAGTCTCTTTCATGAAAATTCGATTGTGTTCCCGATTGGACTTTCAGAGTTCCTCTGCGTGTCATATTTTTCCTCATACTCTTTCTTGCTTCTCCTCGTTGTACATTTCATTCCTTTTTCTTCCGTTTTTATCTCTCGGTTGTCTTTCTTACAGGGGAAGGATTTGTCTTCTTTTTTTTTTTGTTTGTTTGTTTGATCGAAAAAATTTCTCGTGAGTTTCTTACTTTAAGTTTCTAGATCGTTTAGAGAAACACTACGGAAGATTCGTATATACTTTTTTTTTTGTTCTTTTTTTTTCTTTCTTCAAGAGCGTAGGATCCGAATTTAAATCTCTCGATCGAAGCGTGTTCTGCCTGTTTTGTTTCTTCTTCTCGAATTTAGCGCACTAATAATTGGACGTTACAGACTTGAACGCTAGTCTCGATAAGAGACGATATATATATACCGGAAAGAAAGACCGGAAGCCGCTAAGAAACTCTAAATCGTGGTGAAGTTTACGAAGCCGACGAAATTTTCGCGCCATTAGCTACGGGATCGTTCTTTCTATACTTGGAATTCTCGAGGTTCATCTCGTAAAATCTCGTGTACTTCTGTGTTTGTGAGTTTTTGTGTAAGAGACGCCGTAATAATATTCGTTATCCAGGTATGCTGCGTGACGTGGGTTTCTATCGCTACGTAACGAGCGAGAGATTCTTAGAAAATATTATAAAAAATTCTCATTTCGCTAAGACGCCAGCTAGACGTCGATTAAACGCGTCGCTCTTAGTTACGACCGATTCATCTAGAAAATAGTAATGATACACCATAGCTACGATTTAAAATCGGTTGGCCTAAGCGTCGTGCTCACTCCCAAGGAACAGAGCGATAAAACTCTTAAAATAATCGAGCAGACACGCAACAATTACGTTTCCTCTGCGCGAACAGCTTCGTCTCGACGCGAAGGATCATAGTTCGAAAGAAACTGCAGCCACCGTGACGCGTTCATTCTCAAAATACAGTCGAAACAGCGACGCGAACGTAAACAGGCGACGTTTCTTCGTTTCGCTCGAAAAAGCGCGAACAATGCCTGTCGATACCGAAGTGGAAGCGTGAATATCTCTTCGAACAGACATCACCGGTGATCGTGTTCAGCAAATATTAATATTTCACCTAAGTATTTACAAGTGTCGACCAATCAAGCTCGAACGAAATCATTCCTTTACGTAGCACGATTGTGAATGAAAATCGAGGTGAGAACGTTCGACGTGATTCGTCCATGTTCGCTTCGATAGAAAAATTCTCGCTGCTTAAGGGGCAAAAGTGAAATCTCCGATAAGCGAAATCAGCACGCCAATGAAATTACGTTCCGCGGCGTTAATTAAGCGACGATTTGAGAAATTTATCGAAGCACTGAACGTCTATATACGATCTTTAAGGCGCCGGTAAAAATTCGTCTCGAGAGCGAAGATATTCTTCTCTGAACAAAGATTATTCTAGAAACCATTTAATTCTCTAAAGACACCGTCAAAAATTCAACCGAAGGTGTTCCACGAGGTTTTTCTCGCTTTGAACACCCGTCTATATAATCTTCCCGCGCCAGTTTCGACTGGCGAACAAACAACGAGCTTAATAAGGATTTAAATCACTTTCAATGTGTTCATTATTCGATAAAAACGACGCTGGATCGCTGGCAGAGACGGAACACCCTAAAATGATCATGATTGATCGAACGAAAGGGAGAAGAACGTTGGAAAAAAGACAACGAAAGCGTTGTATACGATATGCATTCCCGTTCTTAAGTATTAAGACACTAATTTTTTTATTTAAATTACATTTCACCGCCAAAGTTAGTATCTGATTCGAGCAAAAATATACAGAGCGTATATGCTATTAGTTTTCACACTTTCTCGAGTAAATAGTTCATTTATAAGATAAATAGAAGAGAAAAAAGCTTCATCGTTTAATTTAAATAGATTTTTTAAACCTGCAATAATTATCTACGAATTTCTTTAGACTGATACCTACAAATCCTTTCATATTAGGTAAAAGCGATTGCTAAGGCAAGTTCAACAACTTACAACAAACTGAATGCTTGGTGTGGCATATTGTGTGGCGCTATTAAAGACATTTATGTAGCCATTTTAAATAGAAATAGATATTTAAAAGTTTTGTTGTATATACTTGTTCTACTATAAAATTCCAGAATGAATTATTTCTTGTAGACTGTTCTAAAAAGTGTCGAAAGTGTTTAAAAGTGTCTAAAATATCCTGACACTTATGAACGGAAGTGTATCTCGTAGAGAAGCTCGAAACGATTCTTTGTTTCTGTAAAAAAAGTATGCCAGCGATCGATTTTAGTAAAAAGGTGCGAGGAAACGGTGTTCGAAAGAAACAGGATAAAGAGAATTGTTTACGGAAAAATTCAAACACGCGATACTTGAGTATCTTTTTCTTTTTTTTCTTATCGAAAGAAAGCCATTCGAACGTAATCGTTTTCGACGAAAGAAACGCTTCCCGTTCGTCGTAATTTTGCTACTAATCTAACGATACGATTAATTAGCGTCTAAATTATTCTCGAAAAAATTCATCACCTATTGTTCTCGTCTTTTTTTTATTCATTTTCTCGTTACTCAACTATGCCGGCCAGCGCTATATTAATTTTTTTTCTTTTTTTAACCTTTTTTTCGTCCTTCTGTCTGCAAAGAATGGCGGCGTGTTCGAGATTCGTTCGTTCCATTTTGGGAAACGACGTATGCGTGTGTCTGTGTGTGTATGTGCATCGAAAAAATCAATCAGAAATCGATCATGCAACTGTGTACGTTTATGTGTGTACTTGTGTTGAATCGATTATTCGATAAATAGCTCTGATAATTTGTTTAGTTGTATCAAGATTCGTAGTGCGTTGAAAGCGTCCGCGCTTGTACGCGTGGATCGAAAGTGCCACCGTAAATGGTAAAAACAACGTGAAATCTCACAAATATATCTGCTTTCAGCTTGAAGCTTCTCGCTGAATTTCACAATGAAATCGAAACGGAAAGGACTCGTATATTTCTCTTCCTTTTTTTTTTTCATTTTCATTTTCTTTTTTCGTTTCTCCATTCACTTAAAGGCATCTTACAATATTTACACGGTATCTATTGGTTCTATGGTACAGTATCTTTCATTTTATACTCTTTATTTCTTACTTTCACTCTATTTTTCTCTCACTTTCTCTCTCTCTCTCTCTCTCTCTCCCTCGCTCTCCCTTTCTCTCTTCATTTCTCACGTTCACTCTTTCTTTTACCTCGATTAGGAATTCTCAGTCGAGTGACAGAGGTGGAAGTGTTCACTACATACGTATACAATATATTTATATATAAATATATACGCACGTGATATATTTATTTATATATATATCGTTTATGTATGTATACTATATACACAAAAGTAATGCTTATTTCTCGTCGGTGTGTTCTGTGTTCTTCTCGTGTTCGTGCGTAAAATCTTCGAGTGTATAAGTGTATATATGTGTGTGTCTGTGTGTGTATAATTCCTCTTCACCAAATAGACTCTAATAAAACGTATATAAACACATCAGCCCAGCGCGGCGATCGTATTAAACGCGCTCTCGATAATCGAAAACTTTCAATCGTAACGATACATGATTTATCCGTTCCCAAAACCCATCGCCACGCACCTCAAATCATTTTCTTTCCTCTCTTTTCGTATTTTTTCTTCTTTTTTTGTTTTTCTCTTCACTTTCTTCAATACGGAAATGTTTCTCCGCGACCAAACGTGTCGCGGGATCATCCTATAATTTCTATACGTACAGAATTTAAATCATGCGATCGATTCTATGTAAAAGAATTAACCGACTTATATATAGAGAGAGAGTTGACGCTTGTTCTCTCCAAAAAGTCGCTGTATATGTGTGTGTGTGTATATATATATATATAAGTGTACGCTCGTCTTTGTCGGCCGAATTGAAACAATTCTTACGCAGAAATTCAAAAAGTTTTTCTTTTTTTTCCCCCTTTTTTTCCTTAATCTCTCGCGTAATCTCGATTTCGTATCGTTTGATTTTCCTTTTTTTCCTTTTTTTTTTTGTGTTCTTTTTACCTTAAGAACGAACGATCGAGCGACGGTCGTTGTTGAAAAAAAAAAAAAAAACTTCGATCATACGTCGCTCGACGAGATAGAGGATCGTTTGTTAAAAGTCAACGATGGATCTCGTGGGGGTGGGTATAGGGGCCCGGGAGGAGTCAGCGCAACAAAATTATTAAGGCCCCAGGGCTCTTTATCATTTCACTTATCGTCTTCTCGTACAATTCAGCTCAATTTCTCCTTTCTCTCGTATTCTCCTTGTCCCTTTACATTCTATCATTCGCGAATGCGCGTTGTTTCTCTCTTTGCTTATGCTCGCAATGATATTTAATTCTCGCGTCTATTCATCTCGTTGAGCTGGTTCCGCGAATGGGGGATTTATCCTGTGCGTACCTTCTCATCGACAAGGACATTCGTTAATCGTTCGAACCCGCCCATCGTTTTTGCGGAAATCCTGTTGGAAAGAATGCTCGTGAAAGTTTTCGTTGGCCACACTCTCCTCTCTTTCACTCTCTTTCTCTCTGTCTCTTTCTCTCGTTCTTTCTTTCTTTCTTTCTTTCGTTTTCTCTGACACACACTCACTGCTATACTCTGTGACGAACATCGTCGTTATGTAATATATGTATATGTATGTATATCTCAAAAAACTCTGTAAAACGAGGTCGGGGAGAAAGGGTGGGTGTGGGGAGGCGGAGGGTGGGCGGGAGAGACAGAAAAGCCATTTACTGTGTGATAACAACAACAACAACGGTTGCAAGAGAAGGATCAAATGTTCTACTGTTCGATTCTATCGAATGGTCGAAACGATCGTAATTACTGGAAAATCAACGGGGTTCTTTTTCTTCTTCTTTCATTTTTTGTTTTTTTCTTTTTCCCAAATTCAAATACCATTACGAAAATAGAATCTACGTGTCCACTACGATGGACGTATTATACTCTGTACGAACAATAATAATTAATAATAATAATGATAATAATAGTGGTAGTAATAATAATAATACGTTGGAATCAACGGGAGAAATGAATGAAACACTAGCTCGCTAATTCATTACTTCTCTGAAATAAGCTCCGTACACAATGATCGGCAATCGCAACAGAAAGCTTATACTCTTCGAGAAAAATTCGAACTCGTAATCGCTATGGATAACGTGCACGTCGATTAACGTCAACGATTCAGCAAATATCGAGGAGAAATGACGAATAGAATAATTTCAATTCGATCGAGCTCTCTCCTACTTAATCTTTTCTCACATCTTACAGTTTACAAAGTAACGTGCACGCTTCTTCAGTGATGAACTAATCGTCGGTCTAAAACCAGAGCTGCTTAATAAATTGCTTATTACGCAATGGACAGACTAGATCGAGCACATAGCGTTATTTCGAGCAGTAATTACGCATTTTTGGGCAATGTTACTCTGCGATACGTTACATCCGTTATTATCCTTGTTCTCCATTTTGTTTTAACCGTTCGAATCCCATCCGAAAGTTTCGCTGCTGAATTTTATCAATCGGTAAAATTATTAATCGTTGCTCTGAAAATTTACTCAGACTTTTCTTGGTTCTTAAATTCATCCTCTGCGTACTTTCATTCTAATTTAGCGAAGTAAATTTACAATTTTTAGAAAATTGGAAATTTAAAATTTTTGTGAATTTGGAAACTTGAAATTTTTAAACTTACGAATAAACTTTGCGGTTAGGATTTGGATATCTACCTTTCGCCATGCACGATGCGCAGTGATTATTAATCGACATAATTGCCACTATTTTCAATTGAAGAAAAGCTAAGACTTTACAAGATTTTTCAAAAAACCCTGGGACCCGAACGGTTAATAATTGTGAACGTTACCGTCTGACAAAGCAAACTTGAGCGATGCAACGTAAACATAAAGTCCACAGCCGATCCACCATTGATTCGCGCGAAGCTTGAACAGTGGGGATAACTGGCTCCGCCTACCGATGACGTCAGAAACCTCAAGTTTGCTTCTACAGACTATACCTGCACTTAACTTTGCCCACAACACTGTCCAAGAACAAAGCTAAACGCCCATTCCCGAAAAACGAGCATACTTAAGCGGCTCTGATCAAAAGAAACTATCACACCGACGTCACAAACGAACGAAAAGATACAAATAGAAACAGAGAAAACCAGACTTCCATGTGAGATGAAATCTGTAAAAGAGTAGCGTACGATATGGCGTACACCTAAGACTAAAAAAAAAAAAGAAAATGTTATCGTAATTACAAAAAAAAAAGAAGAGAAAAATAAAGGCGAAGTGTCTAAAAAGTGTTGGACAACGCGAACAAGGGTGTTGTAGGGTAGCTACTTAGTGTAATCGAACAAAATGGACGATCTTACGGGTAGCGAACAGGAAAGAAACCCCACTAACAGACCAGAGCGACAATATCTTCTCGCTACGGGTAGCGTAAGCACGTTCGTACGTTCAGTAGCGTACCAGGTGGCGACCCCACTAAAGAGCAGTGGTGCGCAGGTGGGGACAGCGCTGTAGCGACAGGCCCCGGGGCCCCAGCTCCTAAATGGCATTCAATGCGCGCGGATCTTGCTGCTGGCGACGCCTCGATGCACTGCCGTAATCGACGCCACCAACGTACGATTCCTCCTCGGTGCCATAGTCGTGGTCACCACGATCACCACGATCACGATCCGTCCTCTCCAGCCTTGATTTCCTGCCTCCCTCGCTCACGTGTCCGCCGCTGTACTTGCCCGATCCTATATTCCATTTAGACGATCATTTAATGGTGAACATTGCCATATTCATTGGTATATTTAACACGTTATTAACACGGACTTTCCGTTTAGGCGACGAGCAACACTCAACGGAGATTTTCGAAGCTTTTACAGCCCTATTATGTACAATTAACCCTTTCGTTGCAGCAGTCCACTCTACCGAAGTAATATCACTGAAATGTACACATTGCGACACCAATAAATTGTACCATTAATCGCTCTTTTCCAATTTCGTATCAGAAATTTCTTCTACCCGAAAGATTTTTTATCATAATACCAGAAATATTTTTATTTATTATAATTTTACGTGCGTTCAAAATATACTTTTAGTAGGATTAATACCATACGGGTCAATAGAATCAAGAGATACTCTATAGGTACAGTAAAATTTTTTTGCCAACTATAATCGGCGCTAGTAACGAAAGGGTTAATATTGTTTGAAGCTTCTGAGTGCAAATTGTGTCCGGAAAGATTGGTCTTATATTAAAGAAGTGCAAAGATATCCTTTTATGTTACATAAAATTTATTCTTTAACTGTCGGTCGCCTAAACGAAAAGATCAGCGTCGGTTCCTGAGGACCGATACCGCGTTCAACGTGGATCTGATTATTAGATTTTCGTGTGTTGTAAAATTCGAAAGGAATTGTGTGATAATTAAAAGTCGCGATTGATCGAATTGAAAAACTGAGGAAAATGAGAAACACTGGATTTAAAAGTTACTTTTTCCTTTTTAGTTTTGAAAGTGTTCCTTTCGAATTTTAATTATCCAAGCTCGATCTCGCAATGCTACACGAGATTGAGCTTGAAATTCAATGTTAAACGTCACACCAAAACACTAAATCACAAAACACGGTGTTACTTTGATACTAAAATTAAACTGTCACAGCTAAATGGTGAGGAGCCAGTCAAATCCACCTAAATACATATATGTAAACACACCTAGAAACACACAGAAAACACGGCAACACTCCACGCTACTCACAGTGCATGCAGGCTAGTGCTATGCAAAACGAGAAAACAGGAGAGAGAGAGAGAGAAAAAAACGAGGGAGGTACAAAAGAGAAAAAAAAGACAAAGAAAAACGAGAGGCGAGGAGAAAAAAAAAATAGAGAGACACGGTCGCAAAGACTCCGACGTTCGAGCTATCGCTTGATATCGACGCAACTGTGGAAAAGGGTTAATGGTCCTCCTCAGCGGACTCGTTTTTAACTGGAAAAATAAAAACAACAGGGGAAACGTCTCAAAAACTCTCGTGGAGGGGGGGAGAAACTGGTGTTTCGTTAACAAAACAAGAGGGCGGGTGGGCGGTCGGGGGTGGAGAGGGGGATGTGAGAGCACAAAAACAAGCCAATGTCCCAAAAGAAGGATTTCGAAGATATCGACTGCGGCACGAGACACATCAACTCCTCGATGAGATGAAACGTGACGAAAAACAAAAGAACAAAAAAAAAAATAAAAATATACGTCCTTCGATCCTCGTGAAAATGATGCTTCGTTAGGAGGCTACTCTATCAACCTATCTATTCTATGTGAGAGAGGGGTTGGTGAAGGGCTTGCGAGGCAACGACAAAGAAAATGAAAAGAAAAAAAAAGACAAAATACAGAACGAACGATTATCATTAGCAAAGACTGGAGAACAGAAAAAAAAAAGAAACAAAATCGCAGTTTCGACGTGAGAGGAATCGTTTTCGAAAATCTTCGACGAGTATACAAAATCAGATGATAAAGGGAAAAAAGAAACCCGGAAAGAGAACGGAGAAAAATAGAGAGAAAGAGAGAGAGAAACGAACAGATGATGGACAGTTTAGGATGAGACAAAATAGAAATGAAAGAAAAATAAAAAAAAAAATAAAATAGAGAAAAAGAAAAATGTATGACGAATTAATCAAATGATAAATCCTTCTCTTCGGGCAAGAAAGAGACAAAGGTAGGTCCCCTTTTTCACCGGGCCCATGCACCAAACCCGTCTGTACTTACAAACGCGGCCTCGTTAACAAAGGCATCCCTATTAACACAGTCTCTAATTCTCTCAATCATCATCATCATCATCATTTCCCCGCCCCGGTATTATGTAATACAGGGGGGTGGGGGGTAGGGGGGAGGACGACGATAACAGTACAATTGGTCACCCGGTCTACGCCATGAAATCTCTCATCCGCGATGAGGAGGAAGTGTGTTGAAAGAGTTGTCGGTCGTTCTACGCCGAGCGTGTTCGTCGTTCATGCGGAGCATACTTTAGCTCGACTCTTTGGGCTTGTTCTCATCACCCTGACCATAGGTGACCTGGCCCTGTTTTCGGATGACACCTGTGGCAGCCACCGCCTCCACGGCTTTTACACGTAAACAAAGAGAACATCGGAGTCAGAGCTGATTTGTCCATCGCAAGTGGACCTGTTGATTTTTTTTTTTTGTTCGTTTTTCGTTCGCTTGTTTTTGTTTTTTCTTTTTTTTTAGTTTTGTTTCGAGTATTTCTTTTTTTTTTCTTTCTTTTTCGTTTTCTTTCGACGTATCGTCGACCGTTTCGTTGATATCTGACGGTGCGGTCGAATGAGGAGAAGATATTTTGAAATGGAAATGAAACGAGAGAAAAAAAAGACAAAAATAGGATGCAGAAGTGGATGGACACGCGTTTTGTAGCTGTGGTGTTAGTCTTGCGCAGCGTTGGTATAGTCGATGGAAGAAATATTGTGAGAATGAGGAGTTGAAATTTATATGTTGGAGTATATCGACAGAAGACAGAAAATAAGAATCTGAAACGTTAGTTAGGACTGTGTGCCTTAGTTTGAATTCGATCCTGATTGAAAAATGAAAAATTTTCCGGTCAGTTCTGAATGTTTCTACATAATTCTTTAATTTCCGCTCTCGCTGTATTTCTTCCAGTGACTATACACGTGTGGATTTCGAATGATCGATCCTCGATTGGTAGATTGTGAAGTTACTAGAGAGAATCCTCTGAGGACGATTAATCGATATATTAACACAATCAACATAATTACATTTCCTAGCAACTGAAACAGTTTACGTGGCTAACATAAAATACAACTCAGATACGATTTACCTTAAGAAATTGATTAAAGTAGTAACTTAATTATTTGTACTATTATATATGATATTTTGAACCTCTTAAAATTTGATTCCTTATCCAGTATATCATTTTTTTATACATGCTAAGTAAAATTGAAATTAAAAATTAAAAGTTTGAAATGAAGTTGAAATTCGAATTAGAATTAAAATTAAATAAATCGATATCTTCTGCAACGACTCGAAATTCGCGAAAGTACCGCGAAAGAACGCTTCACCCTACCAATCGATGATCGAAAACGTCCATAATGAGAGAGATGAATGCATGAACCACGAAACACGATGATCCCATTCACGAGAAATCCCAGTGTCGAGTAAAACTCTGTCGTCGTTGATTTCTCTCTTCGAGCACGTGAACAAATTCTGCAACATTCAGCTTTATTCGATGATTATTAATAGTCATCGACATACGTCACGGACAGATCCACTCGTGTCTAGGTAATAAAGAAAAAGAGAGAGAGAGAGAGAGAGAAAGGAAGGAGTGGCGTGCACGAAGTAAGCTGCAGCTAAAATATAATAAACGATCGTTGAAGATGAGTGTGAAACATATAGTTAAGAGATCTTCGAGAGGGGGATGATCGTGCCTTTTCTTGATGGAGCGCAGTAAGAAGAGGAGAATGAACAAAGAGAAGAGAAGAAGAAAAAAAAAACAAGATGAAAACGTGGTTGAAACTAACGAGAGCGAACGCGCCATTGTCTTGCCGTGGTTGATACAAGTTTCCCGATCCATACATTGCCGCTGAAAAGAAATTCAATGTAAATGTGTCGTGCTTCCTCCACGAGTGTACTTCTCGCCACGATGCAAAACGCGTATTATTCTTTCGTTTCCCTTGACGATTCAAAGACTGCTAGTTTTCATCCATCTATGCATGCTGATTTATATTCAACGTTCTTGGCGAATAAAAAAAGAAAAAAGAAAGAGGTAAAAAATAAAATATACAAACGTTCTGTGTGATACATGTGTAAGAAAAGAAAAATGTGGAGGGTTCTTCGACTAACCGGGTCAGAAATATTTTCCCACTCCTCTATTTATAACGCTCGAAAAACAGATAAAATTAAAAAGAAACAGCAAGAAAGAAGTTGAACAAAAACATTCGTGGCCAACAGTGGTAACTGGAAAGCAAAATATTTAGAGAAGAAAAAAATAGAGATCCAATATTTTTCTCGCGTCGTTCAACCACTACGAAGTGTGCAAAACAAAAAAAAAAATGCGTGCAGCTTAACATCGAACGTACATCGTAGTAAATTTACAAGCCTGATAAAGACGATTTTTGCACAACTACTAGCAGTCTTTCCGATAAGAATAGCTCTACATTCTAACAACGAGATCATGCAACGGTTACGTGCAGCTAATGATACAAGTTACTACAGACGTGTTTCATTACTAGCTTCGAATGTCGCCAGCGCTGCTTTCGACGAGAAACGTCTCGACAACAGAAAACTGACAGATAAATTAACAATAAAAAGAAAAAAAGAAAGAACACTAACAAACAAAGTAAGACATATTTTCGAAAGTAGCAATTTCTCTTTCGATCTATATCTTTAATTCTCTTTCTACTTCTTCTTCTTCTTCAAGCAAGTAACGGAACACAGGCTGCGCGAACACAGGGTGAGTTCGTAGAAGAGGAACAGAGAGCGAGAGAAAGAGAGAGAGAGAGAAAAAGAAGAAAAAAAATAAAGGAAACGTGTGTACAATGTTGCGCTCGAGGAAAAGGTTGGGTTACCTCTTGGCTCGTGGCCGTAGTAACTCTCATGATGGGCACCTGAAGGGGCAAGAAGAAAGTGTCGAGTGTTAGTTGACGGAATTGGGGCTCGTTAGAGTTTTCAAGTGAGCTAGAAAACCTCGACCCGGCCAGTCAGGCCAACCGGAGTGAGGATCATATTCAAGCTCTATATATATATATATATGAGAAGGATTAATAAAATCCGTGTGGGCGAGAATAATGATAAAATGAAATATGTCGCGATCCACCGAGCGAAATACAACTCACTGTTTCGATCACAATTATCCGACCTTCGTGTCGCGGCTCTGTCATATCTGTATCTCGTCCAATCTAAGTAACAGCTGTTCCAAATGTTCTCTTCGCAGAGAATGGAAGAAAAAAAGAGGTGTGCTTCATAGATGAATCATATCTCAAGAAAATACAAATACTCTACACCACCTAAAACCAGGCCATTCTCCGCGATAATGAAACCAATGTATAACAATCCTCCAATAAGAGCGATAGAATTTTGAATGGAAATGAAAAGAAAAGTACGAAAGATAATCTAGTATTCACTATATTATTTTAGAGTACATTCGATAGCATTATACATGAAATACAATATCATCTAAACGACCACCACGATTGTGTTTGATGAAGAACAAACATTATTCGTGTTATCGAACAGATAAAACCTGATTTATACACCAGAGTCGCTGAAAATTGAGTTTGTCGTATTCATTTCACCAAATACAATCATAAATTGATTAGGTCGTTCAAAAAGTTCGTGACCATTTTTGATAGGTAGTGTTTGAATATATTACAACATATAAAATTGTATGAAAACATAAAGTTCGCGTGTATTCTGAAAGTTTATTGTTTCACGTGTCTTTTAAAAAGGAAAAGTAGGGAAAAGGGAAAAGGGAAAAGTACTGGTAAAACATCGAACGAGATATGTAATATTTAAAGAGGCGGTGACCTATCAGAAAATTTTTTTTGCAAACGGCTGACAAAATTTAAAAATAAGAATTACGATCTCAAATAAAATAAAGAAACAAAGTTTCTGGTAAAATGGAATTTTTCAATTTTCTGGAAAAACGACGAAAAATTGTAAAATTAAAACATCCATACCTTGCAAAACAAAAAGAAAATGCTTTGTAATATGAAATTGGCTTATTTACATAAAAATCGGTACAAATTTTTCAAACAACCCAAATATATGATATTGTATCTCGTGTATGTCATCGAATGTACGTTAGAATAAAGCAGCGTGTATTCAATTATCTTCTGTACTTTTCATTTCATTTCAATTCGCTCTTGTTGGAAGACTCTATAGAATATTTGTACTTGGTAACATTCAGCTACGTGATCCTCGACGATAATGTACGACCATGATCGACGCGTCTTAACGGATTGAATACCTGGTGTGACGCGAGGTGTTAACGCATCGGCAGGTGCATCCGGCGCAGGAATTGGACGTGGTATAGGTGTAATAATCCCATCGGGACGTGTGGCCTTCCAATAAGCTTCCAGGTACTCGGCCACGTGGTTGCACGCCTCCTCTAGTTGATTCTCATCGAGGATCACGTCGAACATCTCCGGTGGACACTGTGCTAATTTCTCTGCAGCCACCATTTGCACATTCAGATGTCTAATCTGCGACTTTCCACGTGATTTGATCAATCGTTGGAGGACCTTCGGTGACGAGATCTTCAGATAGACGATCGTTGGCGCTAAGTTCGTCTTTGCTAGCTGTGACGGATGATTAATTGTGTCACAGTCTAAAACCACCAACTGGAAATTAAAGATATTCATATTATACAGAGTGATAAGTATACAAAATTTATGATTCGACGATTAATCGTTGAATAAAATACCTGGAGGGACCTGGCTAACTCGAAGATCCTCTCAATCTCAGCTTGAACCTCTGCTGAACAGGCGCTCCTATTGGTGGGTCGTTCTATCGCTCGTTTTCCTACATTGTTCACCATTGATCGTTTTGCCAGTGAAATATCCGCCATTACCCTGGTGATAATTATTCTGGAATGATGAAGAACAGCGATATTTTATTGTGATCCTTTATTTTGAAGCGTTTTAGAGATAAAAGAACGATTGTTTTTCTTTTCTATAATATTTCTAAGGAATCGTCACTGACCTGCCCTCGAATTTATGCTTCAGAAAATCGAACAACGCCTTCTGCATCATATCCGTCACTTGATAACCCTTCAGCGATGGACCAACCAGGACGACAGGCCTCATTGATGGTACAACATCGTACGGCGTGGTCATTTCCTGAAATCGTGATGTGGAAATCAGTCTACGTCACATCGAAGAGATTGTAACTGCACGCCAGGATCAGCCCCAGGATAGTCTCACTTACGTAGGACTTCGTGAGCACGGAATGCAACATTGAAAACATTGAAAACAGTTAATGGCCACGTCGACTCGAGAACATGCGACCTACCCTCCTGCACGGCCAAAGTCCTTTTCACGGTCGCGTGTCGTGCGAATATTTTCTTCAGCCTCCGTAGGCACTTTGGCCAAGCAGTATTGCTTTTTTTTCTTTTTCTTTTCTTTTTTTTTGTACGGTAACTACGAACGAATCCTAAACTATCAAACGATCCACCTACGTGCTAATTTAACACGGCTAACAATGGCTAGAATCTACGTGTCTACGTTCTGAACCGCGAACCATTTTTAAACGTTGAAGAAGACTTCTGTTCGACGAGATCCTCGTCGTCTATTGTTGCCAAAATGGTCCGCTAAGGTGGTAGAATGATAAGAACAGTTTCGATTATCAATCGATGCTAGAAATTGCTACTCACATTGACACACATTGATACGATAAGTTAGCCAAGTGAACAGAGGAAAGAAACGTATGTGTTTAGAGTCCCGAATCCTTTCTTTTTACTTTAACACCCTGCATACATTCATAGAGCAGTCAAAGTGGAGAAACGATCGACTTTATCGATGTGACCACGCACGACAATCTGTTGAAACTGCAAGGAATTATTAGATAAACTCTTCGGCGAAGAGTTATTAAGTCTGAATGCTCTGTTGCCTCGTTGTTTCGTTCCTCTTTTCTTTCCATTTCTCTTCCTCTCTTTTTTTTTTTATTTCTTTCTCTTTCCCTCGCAGCCAAAATAATAATACTACGATGCACAGAGAGATCTCATACACACAAGAAAGTCGCATACTCACAGAAATAAATCTGCTAGTCCTCGCGTGGCCCACGATATTTTCTAGCACCGACAGATAAATTTAGACACCGAAAAGCCTCGTCCACGTCACACGGACTCGTCGTGCAACAGACGCGGAATCCTTTGCCAGAGATCGGCGAGAGAGAAAGATAAAAAAAGAAAACAAAAATTGTTAAACCGCGACAGAATCGCGTAGTTTTGTTATCCAACTGTACAAACATGATTCAACCGTGACCAACGATGGACGAGACTTCGTGGATTGTAAAAGTATATAATATACTTTCGAGCTGCTTTGACTACTAATAAACACGCTAAGAGATCCAAGAAGAAATCAAGCACGATGGCCGGACGAGTAGTACACAAGAAGGAACATTTCTTTTCTTTTTTTTTTTTTTTTGTGGAGTCACAGACAGACACTGTGGATTCGTCGAAATCGTTTACCGGCTTCTTGAAGATGTTCTTCCGTTTCTCCTTAACTGGTAGCGCGGTCAACGTTGCCTTACCGCCGCGCACGTTCGCCACGCTGTCGCTGTCGTCACCTGTTCAGGAGAAAAAAGAAAAAAAAAGAAAAAACATCGTATTACTGAATGGGCACAAGATCGACACTCTCTTCTGTGCATTCGACGTGTGTCCCTCTTTCTTTCAAAGGAAAGCTAAGTGATACGAAGCGGTCGAATGCGTTACTAAGAGAAAAAAAAACTAAAAAAAAAAAATAGACAATGAAGAAACAACCTAAAGTTACTAAGATTCATTCGATGCGTCGATATGGATATATATATATATTATCTCGAGATCGTGGAAAGCAACTACTGATTTTTTGATGTTCGTTCATTTACTTGCGAGACTAACGAGAGATGGTCAGGTGTGTGAGAATAATCAGCGTTGCGTGTTTCGTTTCGTTTAAGTGAGCTTGTGCATGTGTGTTACATGTATTTCGTTAGTTTAGCGTGGTGATTAGCGATGATCAAAGTCTGATTGATACGCGATTGGTGAGGGAATGTACATTCTTGCTAATAATTAAGCGTGTGATGAAGTTACAGGCGCCGCGTGTGTCATTGAGGAGAAATTTGTCAAAATTCTTGTTGCAATTTGCCAAAAATGCGTTCTATCTTTCTTCTTATACAGTAAGGAATGTTAATAAAAATTTTAAAAATTAATGCTCATCACTTTATAAAAGATACTTTACAATCGGTATAAAATATCGTTCAATGACCAACGCGACGTGAAGCTAAACTCTCCTCTAGTGAGACTAACACGCTAAACTCGAATTAATCTCTATCAAGGGCACACCACCTGGTAGCTAAAGGTAAAGAAGAAACGGGCGGAGAATTGGTATGGATAAGAAAGAAGCTCGCGACAGAGATGCGTGTGGTGGATGTGAAAGAAAACGTAAAGACTTGTTCATCTTTTTCTCCAATGAATAAAACAAAACGAGAAATAATATCGAAATAATACTTAGGGCAACGATTCGTTTCTCTGTGTGTTTTGTCGTATTTATTCATTTCATTTGTATCTTTTTTTTGTCTCATTTTTGCCGTCTGTCTCTTTTATTTCGCACGACGAGTCGAGATCTCTCCCCTCTCCGTCTCTGTTTTCACTGTCGGGCATCGATCGGTCGAGTTGAGAGAAACATTTCCTCGAACAGGTCGAGTACACCGTGGTTTTCGGGGGTGGAAAGAAAGAAGGACGTGGTAGGATACCTGGTGTAGGTGGTGTGGAACCACGTGAGGGCATACCACTCTCGCCAAGGTGCGCTAAAGACCCTCCACGAGCCGAATAGAGACCCTTCGTGCCACGTGCAGCGGTCGCCTGCTGCCTCAGGGTCTCCAACTTCAGCGGGGATGGGATGAAACCAACGTCCGCGTTCTCTTTCACGTGTCTTCCTATCCACCAGTTGTTGTCGTACTTCTCCTAGAGGATTTTGTACACCATTCGTTAGTTCTGATTGTTTACTGGACACACTTTATACGTGTGTTGATAAATATTGGAGACTTAGAGCTTCTATGGAATCTGTTTAAACTTCTGATGAGTGTAGAAAAGGGTTTTAGAAAATATTGTAATTTATTATGCTTATTGTGCAATCTAAAATAATGTAAGAGTAAAGATAAATAAGAGGATAATGAAATTTCAGTAATTTTTTAACTGGATACCCTTTATACGTGTGCTAATCATTATTAAAGATTTAGCAGTTACATAGAATCGTTTTAAAATGAGGGAAAAGAAGGGTTTCAGAAAGAATCATGTTTTATGATGCTTATAGAGTAACATAGAATGATGGAAAAGTAAAGATAAATAGAAAGTATATTAAGTTTCAGTAATTCGTTAATTTTAACTGGACTTTATGCATATGTCAATAACTATTAGAGTCTTAGAGTTTGTACGGAATCTTTTAAAACTTCTGATTAGCGTAGGAAAGGGTTTCAGAAAGAATCACATTTTATTAGGCTTATTATGTAACGTAGAAAAATACAAAAATTAAGTTTCACAAATTTGTCAATTTTATTAAATAACTTAAATTGAAGACTTTGTTAAATTTTTCGAGGAATTTTCGGAGTTTTAATTAATAGAAGAACTAAATAATAGTGTATTTACCTTGATGTGCAAAAAGTCGCGGACCATGAAGCTGAGAGCTGAGCCATGGACCGGCGAATCATCATCGACAGATCCGTCATAACTCACATTTGTCCGAACTGCAAACGCTACCGGTTTCGTCTGAATAATTTAGAAAAGCTGTGCTTTAATATCGTGTATTATATGAAAGTAATTATTATTGGTTTATGACATAGTGGAAAAAGGTCGTTTATTGTTCGCGGTATTGGCTTTTCTATTAGGTCAGAGGGTATAATCGTTTGTATCGCGACGATACTTGTGCAACTGTAATTTAAGCATAAAGTAGAAAACCGATAGATCACGGATGATCGGTACATTGTCAACGTTGTCCACGTGATGCGCTGTTAAAGAATAGAAGCGTAATACAACGATGGGGTGGTGCTCGTGTTTATTACGATGTTCTACCCCTCGAAGGTCGAGACTAGTTAATCAATATTCGTTTATTGTCCGGCTGAAGGTGATTCGAGTGATCGGCCTCGCATGCAGGAGAGCTATCATGGGTATTTTTCATAATTCAAACGCTATTTAACGCTGAGGAGCTTAAACTGCTCGCGTCAACTGGACAAATTGAGGGGTTAATTTCGCTTCGCGATTGGGGAGTTTGAAAGGTGGAGTTAAAAACTCGATGGTTTAGGAATTTCAATATATTATTAATATTTGAATGTGTGAAAATTAAACAATTTCAAAGGTAGAAAATTTGGAAGTCTGAAAATTTGAATGTTTGAAAGTTTGTAAGTTCGAAAATGTAGAAATCTGAATATTCGAACGCTTGAAAATTAGGGAATTCGAAAATTCCGAAGTTCGAATATTTGTACACTGGAAAATTCCAAAATTTGAAATTTCGCAGGCTTGAAACTTAGCAAATTTGAAATTTTGCGAATTTGAAACATCGAAAATTAGGAATTCCGTGAATTTGAAACTTCACGAATTTGAAATTTCGCAGATTTGTAACTTTGCGAATTTGAAATTTCGCAGATTTGAAACTTTGAGAATTTGAAACATCGCAGATTTAGAACTTCGCAAACATGAAATTTCGCAGACTTGAAACTTCGAAAATTTGAAGCACCGTAAATTCGAATCTTCGCCAATTAGAAACTTCGCAAATGGGAAACTTTCAAAATTCAGAAAATCACAGGGCAATCTATCCAGAAAGCAAACTACTCTACTAGAGTGTCGTAACAACCGGCTCGATAATTACGAGTTCACCGGAGTTCGAACGTTTTGTATTGGCATTAGAGTGGAACGTATAATTAAAGGCAATAATATCACGGTTGGCAACGCGTATAATGCATTTGCATCTATTGTCGAAAACAATAGCACGGGGAGACGTTTAATTGGTTTCACCAACCAGCCTCTGTGTGAAATCTCATTAGTCTCACGGTGCGCGTATTCATTGACACGCTTCTCAATCCTCGTGGACAAACTTACAAACGCTCCACGTTCAACGTTCGATGTCGCGTTCTAAGCAATGATGCTGGTTCAGAAGTTCGTCGATCGATACGAAACGATTTACGAAAGACTGCCATGGAAAAACAAGCCGTCGGGGGTAGGTAACAGATGGGAGGGAAGAGGAGAAACTGGAACATGCGAAAGATCAATGACTTACCCTGGCTCTTTCAAGTTGATCGAGGGCCTGCCTCTCCTTCTCACGACGCAAGTTCTCTTTCTCTTCGTCCAGCGAGAGATCCGAGCTCGGCTGTGAGTAGTTCGAATCTGCCGAGCCCTGAAATACAAAACAAACTCGTTTAAAATTGCACCCCGAAGCTACGCCGGGATTATTACATTGGAATCGTTATCGAATCGTTACGACTTCTCTCCACGACTTCTTCCAGTAATAATATACTTAATATCGAATCTCTTCTCACTTCTCATCAAAGTTCTCGCGAACTTTTCCCCTTTTCCTCGAAATATATCATTTTTCACGTAACTTTCACGTGAAATGGAGATGGATATATTTTCTATTGATCAAAAATATTCGCGAAAAAAAATATTTTTCACGGTTAACGAACGTTGTTGCGAAAAAAAAGCAGGCTTAAACATTTCTCAACCGAGTGTTCAGGTCCTAAGAACTGTAAGGAGCCACGATGTTTTGCCCACGAAAAGAAGTTCTCAAGAGAAGTTCTCAAGGGCTCGGAGTGTTGGGGACCATTAGTTTAAAAAGAGAAGTTTCTCCAATTCTGAACCAACCGTGGCCAGTCTACCATTAAACTAGTATTTTATAATGGTTTGTTATTCAAATCGAAGCGAACGAGCTTATACATCTACGGGATTTCTTTCCTAATGAAATTCGCGTACTATAACTATCAAAATATCCTGAATTACTTCCTACATATACTTTGTCGTATTCACTGCACCAAACACAATCAGAGTAGTTCTTTATACAATATTATATTTCACGTATAATGCCATCGAATGTACTTCAAAACAAAGTAACAAATATTTGATTACCTCTCGTACTTTTCGTTTCATTTCAATTCAAAGTTCTATCGCTCTTATTGCAAGACCCCTTATGTACGAATAACCAACAAGTAGAAACAGACCGTTTGTAGTCAGACATCGGTAAATTTAACAAATTACGCATCCCACGTAATTTATTTCATTTCCGATATTCCATAATGATCGGATAGCATGAAATAACTGTTCCAACGTTGCGCAATATCCTTTTGATCTCAAACGAAAAATCTAATCAACTTCGCAACGTCGTTTATAAGCGTCGTCGTAACGTAATACCGAAAGGTATACGTTACGAAAATGGTTATAGACACCGGTCGGTTCATTCAGCGGGATTTCTAGAATAATCGCAAGACGATTGGGCAAACGACCATCGTGGATATTATCCACGACAAAAATTAGGATTCTATCTATACGATCGTGCGACGCGGTTCGTTACGTCAGCACGCGAAACGTTTCGGCGAACGTTTCAGGAACCTCCGGTCGTGACGTAATTCTCGTCTGTGACAATATGGTGAAAAGGGATCTCTGGCGGTCAATTAATTTACGGATTGATTGGATCGATCACGTCCCAATGGAAGTCTTATCGGTGTGGTATGCACGAGAAATTCGTCCATGGACGATACAAGAGTCAGAGAGAGAGAGAAGGAGACGCAGTTTCCGACAGTTTTATCGATCCTCACCGACGACATTGACGTATTGATCGAACCGTTCAAAGTCAAAGCTTTTACCTGTCCCGTAATTAGATACTTAATTAAATGCAAAGAATGCCCGACGTGTATCGTGCCACTTAGGCGTTCGTTCGATTTGCATTTCAGCGTGTTGCATACGATGGCTCGTCTCCATCTCGAGAAGTTCTTTCGAGACATGTTATATATATATGTATATATATATGCATACATATCTATTTAGTAGGTGATAGAGAAAAAGTTCGACTCGTTTATATACGAAACGATTACTTGCTACCTCTCGCGCCCTTAAAAAGAGATTTCTTTCTAAGGCATAGCAGTGATTCTGACAGAGGTTGTAGCCATGTCAACAGCCTTTACTTAATAGTCTCTGTGTCTCTGTCTTTCTATCTGTTCCTTGTAAGTAACTCTGTGTGAAACTCGTCTATGCGTACTGACAAGATCTTCTTCGACTCTTTCGAGAACATAGAAACGAGAATTTTCAGGTCACTGGGTAAAATTGCAGTAATAAGTGTTTACCGATGAACGTACGTTTTTCTTATGTATATTAGAGAGAATACAAACAAGAATTGAGGTTATTACACTCGAATAATTCATCTTCTTTTGTTTTTAAAGACACTTACTGAATTTCGTGCTATTCTATGGTAATTCAAGTGCAATAAATTATCCTCACTCACACTGACTTCGAACGTTTATAGAAATTGAACACCGATCAGATTATTTCTGTCGAGTTACCCAGAAGAGGAAAAAAAAGAAATAATGAACGAAATGTATAATGCAGATGAAGTGATGAAAACTTGACACGTGCAGAAAGGGGAAAAAAGAGAGGGAGAGAGACGTGAACAGGACGAAAACAGCGGTGCTGCAAGGAGCAACGGAGCATACCGGGGACGCTCGGTTTCACGCTCAAAACGTAAACCAGATCGATTTAGATTGCAACGCAAAGGATCGGATGCTTGTGCAACGATAGCACGCCTCGACGCTTTTATTTCACGCCAGGTTGATTAATGTAAAACTTGTACGACGCATCGTCACGCTATGGTTTAAACCCTTTTAGAAAATCGAGAGAACAAACGAAGACACTTTTACGAAGGCGCCACGCTGTTCCCTTCTAGCTAATTTACTTTGTGTAAGGAGAGCGATTCATTGACACCCTTTATGAGACGTGTCCGCGTTACAAGCATTATCCTCTTATAACCCTACCTGTACTTGCGTCACGTATAACGAAAAAGAAAGAAAAAAAATAAAGTAATAACGTATAAATTGGAAAAAGATCATTATTTTTTTTTTTGTAGTATAAACAAACGATGGAAATCAAATTTCTAATTTATGTCTGTGTAAGTTTTAAAATAATATCGAATTCAATATTGAATTTTGTTTATAATTAATTGGAAATTCTTCGCGATTGATTAATTATTTAACGCTGCTAAATATAAGCCGTGGCTCTTTAGAGTAATGTTCGATATACTAATTGATTACAGATTCCATATTGACCTAATAGCAATTAATTTACGTTCCCTCGCAGCGTTACCAGATATAGATCGAAACACTTCGGAAGAAGTGTTTCATATAACGCAGTAACAATCCTTCGAACCTAGTTTCTCTCACGAATATTAATAAATAGGATTCCTAAATGTTCAACTTAATTTAATTATCAATTTCTGACAATTTCGATATTAAATTAAATTAATTTGCATATCATATAACGTTGTCAAATGAAAATTATGCTCTTCTGAGAAAGTGTTTCATATAATAAAATGGAAAAGTATGGAATAATTTTTTAACAATCCTAATGTTAACTCAGCAGCAATTAATTTGCATACCATAGAACCTTATCGAAGAAAAATCATGTTCTTCTGGGAAAGTTTTCCATATAATAATAGAATTCAAAACCAAGGAACAATTTTCCTCCATAAAATAGAACTCATTAGCTAATAATGTTCGACTTCGTTCAATTAGCATTCTCTAGCAACTCCAATATTAATCCGAGAGCAATTAATTCACATATGATTTATTCCTACCAAATATAAATCGCAGTTCTCCGGAAAAAACGAGATATTTTCCATACAATAATAAAACTAAAAATCAAGGAACAATTTTCCCTCACGCGAAGCAAAAGTTTCCAGTTAAATCACGAAAAATTGCCAACTATCCTTCAGTTACTCGACCTTTCCCTTTATCCCCCGATCAAGGACAATGAAACGGGAATTCAAAAGACACTTCCCGAGGGTGTACCTGCGTAAATAGCTTGTTGTAGCCAGAATTGTGTTGATTGTATCCGATCATCGCCGGAAGCCAGCGCCGTCGTCGCCAGGGCCGTTGTTCGAGTGGCTTTTATCCACCTTCGACACCAAGGCCCTTCGACACTCCTTTATGGCCCAGTTTCCTTCTCTGAACCAGCTCTGTAGCACGACCAGCGCGATCAGCTAAGCACACGCTTAGCACACGCTACCGCATTGCGTCTTTCTTTCTCTTCCCTTTCTTCTTTACCACGACGTAGATATATCCGTAGTTCTTCGATCTTCTCACACTTCGATCGTGATAGAAAAATCTCAGCTATGTGCAGAGTTCGCGAAAGTTTTGCGTGGGTTTTTTGGTGCTCCGCTACGCCATTCTGGCGAGGCCGTACGGGCACCGGAACTTCCCTCAGGTACTCTTCCACGACTTTTTCCGCTTCCGTTTGCAAGCCATCCAAACGTCAATCCACGTCTACTCCCGTCGGCTTTCGAGCATTATCGCAACTCGACCACCTGGTGCTTCGACCTTCGTGAGCATCGTGAACTTCTACGCGAGACGGACTCACTCTTCGACGATCTCTTCTTGGTGTTCACCCTCGAACACGCTGCAGAGAGAAGATTATCCTTTGTTTCAGGTGGAAATAGAACGAGGCTTTCGCTATTGAACGGATGAACGCAGGTTTCAACGCAGATGGAGAAGTTCCAAAACTTATCGCTTGGACCGAGACTACGTTTCTAACAGTTTTTCAAAATGTATCGATAAAATTATCAGTTCTATAGTTTTAACGTAGGAATTTTAAAAATGGAGATGGTAAAAATTCGAAGAATTTTCGCTTAGCTCGAGTGTACATTTCTGACAGTTTTACAGAGTGTACCTATAGAGTTATTACTACTACAGTTGTTATAATTATTATTAATATACCTTCCAATAGTTACTTAATCTTTCACAAACTCATTGTTAGGTATACTTCAAAGTACAACTTCCTAGGCAGATGAAATATTCTAGTTCGCTATGCACACTTTACCAAAGGAAAAATTATGGAGATGAAATTGTAGGAACGAATTTCATCTCTTTCGAGATCCCAGTAAACTTCCACAAACTCACCGAATATTTACTAAATCAAAAACATTGACTGTCTACAATAAAGCATCAAACATTTTCATTATAAAACCTATTATTAACATTTACTGTATTAAAAAGGATGCAAATAGGCAAAAGGAAAGATGTAAGGAAACCTGCTGTGTATTACATCGAGAAAGATAGAGATCGAAAAAGATAGGGTTGAAACTATCGCGATCAATCGAACGTTCTTCCAATCATCGAAACGTTACTCAAACAGATCACAGTCAATATACCAGGAAACTTCTTTCTAATCGTGGAAAGAGGTTCGTTTCCCAGCTATACCATAGGGAAACGATCACGGAAACTTCCAAGAAGACATTCCCCTCTAGATCCAAACAATCTTCTCTGTTAAAAGACACTTTCGTTCCGATCGTTTCGCAACGATTCGTCTGATATAGACTTACACCCCCTCAGTTTGGTGCCAGACTGGCGGTCGTTTTACCGGTGTCACGAAATATGCTGATATAATTGCTCTCGAGGAAGGAGGTTCTTAACGAGGGTCCAGGGATCTTGGTTCGCTTCTAACGATTGCTTGCCCCGTTAATTACACCGTAGCAATTAAAGTAACGACGGAGAATCGCGTTGTTGTCACTGGATGACTATACAGCATCCTCGACACGGTCGATTTGATCGAAGTCTGATCACGTAGTGATGTGAAAATCACTTTAATACATATATACAAGATGTCTATGTATCAGATAATGAGAAAAATTCGTGTGCTTTCCCTTTCGTTAAACGAACATGCACGCAAACTTGAATGAAACTCGATGGACAATTTAATCCCTTCGTAACCGTAGATGTCTCCTGTATTTCTCATTCGATATTTACAATTTAATACTATTAGAAAATGTACGCTGTTGGTGAAATGCTTGGCATCACTGTTCATTGTAAATTACATAGAAATTTCTAGAGAAATTTTGTACGATATCAATAGACTGGAGTGGCTTGTAAGTAGATTTAACAAAATAATATAGATCTCGGAAAATGAAAACAGCATATAAAAAAAAATTAGAAAAAATGTTAGTGATCTCTACAATATCAATTTGAAATTTAAGGTTGAGAATTTTTTGGCGAATTTTTTATTACTTTGAATCGCTATTGAGACTGATAGAAAATTAATAATTGCCTTGAATTGCCACAATATCAAACTCAAATCTAACTCTGAGAATTTTCTAGCAAATTTAAAGATTCTTGTGAGTGATAGAAACTTAATAGCGAATTGCCATCACATCGATCTCAAGTCTATACAAATTTACCAGCAGATTCAATTGCTGATTTGAAACTTTCAGCCGATAGTATTTCTCGCGTTTATATCGAATCTGTAATTTCAACTTTCACGTGGAATTCAATGCAGAAGCAATGAACTATCGAGTTATCAGTGATAGCAACATTAATGACGCTATCTAGCGTACTATAACAGTAAAATATCCTGCATAGAAAATACACGAAACATCAAATAAAACGAGTTCCATTCGCATAGAAGGTGGTTAAAAATCATATTCCATTAATACGAATGACTAAACACACATAAACTTGTCCCATGTGCCATCTTTAACACTGTTTCAACAGTCTATCAATTAATCACCCTTTAAAATATCAAAATTCCACGAAAATCATCTGTCTGACCAAAAAAAAAAAAAAAACTACCAATCAACAGTATAAGTTCATTACGATTTCCCAATTACAACGAATGTGTTAAAAATATCCAAGTTCGTCGAAGAACAACACTTCGACAAGACGAACTATATCGATAAACTACAAATCCTGATTAATCTCTATGAAAAAAAAAAAAGAAATATCTCACGAACTTTCTTCGTTACCTGATACATCGGGGCTCGTTTCGTACGGTTCGGTTCGCTGAGAAAAAGTTTCGAAACGAGCCGCAGCGAACGTTCGCCAAGGTCCTTACTACGGCACGAGGTTTAAACAAGATTGAGGGATCGTTTGGATGATGCTGCTTATGTAAATTGACGGTGTGCACAGCCCGGTTACGTGTCATGGACTGGCTTGTTACGCGTTTAATAGCCAAGATCGTGAGGGATCGAGATTGTACGGCTTCGATTATGTGTAGCCACGATGAAAGATCGCTAAGAGGATTCCAGTCTTAACCGAGAAAGTGTTATATACATTACGATCTATCCGGTGAATTCAAGGGGAAATATTCGTAGAATCTACACCACCGTAAGTACGACACATGGCTATAGGATGGTACAGTAGAAAGGCGAGCAGAACATGAGAATAGAAAGTGGATTGTATTACAGAAAAGGCTGACGAGTAGAAGGCTGTCACGCAACTCCCTCGCTCACCATTGGATAATTAATTACCAGTTTGTTCTATCTAGGCTACCGGGAATAGCTTGAGCTATGAGATCAACAAACTCTGTGGACAATTTGAAAAACTTGTCTCATTCGTAGAATTATCAAGAACGAGGGGTGTAAAAGAGAGGGAGCAATCGATTCCGTTGACCTCTTTGTAACAGTGTGTCTACCAATTCGAGTGCGTTATCCTTTTGTAAACAGTCGAGAATTATTTCGAAAGAACGAGGAATAATTAACAAGTATCGTAACGTTCGATGAACTTTTCTGCGATTCTACTATTTGAAAGGTGTTTGAAGATTCCAGCGAGAAATCGTGAATAATGACAGTAATCCTTTGAGGAATAGAAGAAGCTCTTCATTCTCATACTTTTCCCTTTCTTACCCTTTTTCTTTTATTTTTCCCTGGAACACGAGGTAATTTTCTCGAAGATAAGTAACCCACGACAAAGTACCACGAGGAGAAAGGAAAGGAATGAATAAGGGAGAAAAAAAAAGGAAGAAAAGAGAAGGGAATGTGAAAGAGATGAAACAGTGTTTCACTGTAGGCGTATCACCTCTCTATCAGACAGACCGGTTCACAAATATATCCATAAGGGGTTACGAATCCACGAAAACTCGAACTCGGCCCCTGAGAAGAGCGGAGGACTCACGGAAGCGGGTCAACGACATCGTCGAGTTCATGTTCATTCGATCGACTCGGCCCGCGGCACGAGGCGTTATCAACATTTATCGAAAAGGTCTGGTCTAGTTGCGTTCATCCGTTTTATATACATTTCCTTTTCTTTTCTCTCCTCTCTCGTCGATCAATTCGTGTAGATCCTTTCGTTTCTTTTTCTATAAGCTTGTTCACGTGATTGAGAGAGTTGAACTTTGCGTATAAAAAAGGTACCTGCGTTCGATCGTCTCGCGCGGAAGTAGATAAGGAAAACAAATATCAACAGCTTGGAAACGTCGAAAAGTGGCCAGCAGGTTAGCGTGCGTGTTCCCGTCGAGCCTCGCCGAGGCACGACGCGTGTTCACGATGAACAACACCTCGAAACCACGTCTCGAGGATCAACGAGGAACAGAACGTCGATCATCCACGTTGAATAACAGCGAAGTGGTTTTATTTTAATTTTTTTTTTCTTTTTCGAGAGAAACTTGAGTATAATAAAATACACTGTGACAATGAAATGATGGACACACGCGCGAGATTCGACGACGATAGGGACACGACGTTTCTCCGCGTACTGAACACTACGTGTGCTCACATCCCCACGAACGCGAATCGCGTTCCTGCCTGGGTTAGTTGATACATCGGCCTAAGGGTTTGCAAGCTCACCCGCTCTGTGGCGCCACCGAGGAAGCCGGACGACACCCCCGTAACTATATCGATCCACAACCCCTCTCTCTCTCTCCCCCTTTCTGTCCCTTTCTCTCCCTTTCCCTCTGTGTCTACCTTTCTCTTCGTCTCTGTCCCTCTGACTCTTCGCTCGCTCTCCACGTTTCTCTCTTTCTCTCGATCTTTCTCTCTCTCCCTAGGTCTCTTTCTCTCTCTCTCTCTCTAGGTCTCTCATTCTCGGTCTCTCTCTATCTTTAGGTCTCTCACTCTGAGTCTCTCACTCTCCGAATCTCTCACTCTCCGAGTCTCTCACTTTTCGAATCTCTCACTCTCTGAGTCTCTCACTCTCCGAGTCTCTCAATCTCCGAGTCTCTCACTCTGTAGATCTCTCTCTCTCTCCCTCTCTCTCTCTCTCTTTAGATCTCTCTCCGAGTCTCTCTAGGTCTCTCTCTCCCTCTCTTGCCCCGATCTTCACCACCCACCGCGACCCACACGCCAGCGCCAGGCCACTGCACCCAGAAGGCAACGTGTCCTATCAAACTGTACGTATGCACGCATTCTTGGATGTTTCTGTGTGCCCGTAAGCATGTGGTGGTTAGTAGCGCGTGTCGATGAGCAAGAGGATCAGAATCGAATCGTAGAACCAGGAGGCGTTTTCGACGTTGCTCTGCGGTCAAAGGTCCCAACCACCGAAACTGTGTCATTCGGATGTATCGAATGTTTAGCCGATGAGTTTGCTGGGTCACAGTAGTCCGATCGAGAATAGAAGCGAGGCTCTCTTGTCGTGAAGGATATTCACGCTCGATGATTTTCAGTAGAGTGTAAATTGATGACGATGAAAATTATATCTAGCAATTATCTATCATCTTCTTTCGTTTGAAAGTATACCGATTAACAAATCTTTTGCTTTTTTCTCAACGGTGTGACAGAGTTTGCGCAAATGTGTTCTCAAATACAATTAGAATAAATTCTGACAGTGATTCGACGAAGAACATGCTAATCGAATGTTTGCACGAGCAAACTAGATTTGACAACATGGATTTCCTGTCGGATTCCATGTGGTAATATCGCAGAATCATCGGGGAATCCAATTTATCAACAAACAATGTGTCTCGTTTGCCACGAGACACTTCTACGCGAGTTACCGTGTGAAAAACTAGGTCAACCTGATACGCTCGCCACGCGTCGTTTTTTCACCTTTGAGTCTCTTCCGGAATCATCAGCTTTATATTACGAGAAAGCTTCTTTCTCCTCCTCGTCTCTCACCAGTTTTTTTCCTACCTTTTAAACGTATCAACTGCAATGCTATTATATCACTGTACAAACGTAACGACGAGAAACGTGAAAAGTGCATTTGAAGCATTTAAGAGGAGAAGAAAAAACAACGGAGGAACAACGACCTGGTATTTTTTTCTTCTTCTTCTTAATTAGGCAAACGTAACGGGAAGATGAGCTTTAAGTGTGACACGAGTTCATCGTCAGACGCGCATGTCTGTTTCTGTATGGCGAGACGTAACCGCAAACCGATCGAATTGAAGCATCCTTTCGTGTGTATGCTTAATGTATAGCCGGTGGAAGAAATATAGCGAGGTCGTGAGGTTTCTCGGAATGTTCAGAGGAAACTGTTGATCTACAAGCTACACGTCAGTTATAGGTAATTTTAGATTTAACGAGACACAAGTGTCGTGAACAAAGAGAACAATGTTCAATTAAAAATTAGAGATCCTATAAAATGAGGAACGATTGAGTTCTAACTCCTGTAAATTCTAAACACATTTCCGGAAAATGAAAAAGCAACGAATTCAATTATAATTGACTGATTAACCATTAACTGGTCACGTAAATTGTTCGTACATAAATGATCGTGTGCAATTTATGTGACTGGTAGTTTTAAGAACAGATAAGAAATTAAATTCTATTAAAAATTCATGGAAGTCGACAAAAAGCAAATCAAAGCAGTCTCAAAAATGTTTTATTAGGATTAATATACTTGAGAAATGTAAAATAATTAAAAAAGAAATTAAAAACAGTTATGGATTGAGTACTTAAGAAATATGTATATTTATCGTCAGTAAAAATCATCGCTCTTCCCGAGAATTCCCTTCATTCTCTTCCACGTAAAATTACATATGCCAACCCTGGATGTCACTACTCTTGAAGTCTTATTTTAAAGGGAAACGCAAGATGTCATGTAGAATTTACAAATGATGCAAAACACGCATCACTGAAGGCTGATTTGGCAAACTTGGCGACCGGGAGGACACTCGGGGATCGAAGGACGTCGCAGCTATTTCAGTAGAAACGCGGCATTAGAGCATCCTGTCATTTAAAGTACAATTTCAAGAATAGCTCGGTTACACAAGTCGCTCCTTTGAATATCATTTTATTATATTTTCATTCTACTGTACGTCTCTCAACTTCCTCGATTATTTCCCTTCTCTGTGTCTGTACTTCAACAGCAGAGCAATATTTCTCTGACAGGTTACTCGTTATTTCATGAATTACATTCACACGTTTAATACCTTCACGAGAGAAAAAGTCTAGAAAATTAATCAAGAAAAATATTTACCAAAAGATTCAATAAAACCAACAATCTTTTAACTATCAATTCATTATTTAATGATTCATCGTTACAAAACTACGTTTACACGTTTAGTATTTTTACAGAAAAACAAATTTTTAAATTAACTAATGGAAATAGTTACCAAAAAATTCAATCAAATTCTTTCAAGGGATCAATCATCTTTTAATCGAACACTTCAATTAAAAAAAAGAAAAAAAAAGGAAAAAGGAAAAATGAACAAATCGACCCACTCGTTTCAAACCAAACAAACTTCCATCCCATTTACTTCGACACAAAGGGGTTAGAACAACGGCTCGTTAGTTTCCTCTCGTTTACCTTCCTCCTGCCAAAGGGCTTGTAGTGCTGCCGTCTGGCCGGTCGTCGAAGATGCGCCATTTTCTTGGTGTACGGACAACGGGACGCTCGTGATAGAGTGGTGAACTCACGTGAAACGCGATCTCTCGACGAGCAAACAGTAGAATTCGAACAATCGGATGAATGAACGCCGTTTACTCGATCGCCTACGTGGATCAGCTTTCGTCAGCTTCGCGAGTCCATCGACTTCCGGCACGAGGTTGCTCGGTTCCTGGTTTGAAGCCGCATTTATCGCGGGCCGGCTGTCAGTTTTTCTCTTTCTCTCTCTCTCACACTTCACACACGCGATAGTAAATACGTACACACAGAATTAAAACACCGTTTTTGGCATCAATCGTGAATAAATTTGATCGAAAGTCTCTTAAGGTCCTCTTAATAAGCTCGCCGGCTACGAGGGACAAAAAGTGATTGTTCTCAGGTGAACGAGCGGAGATGAACGATTAACAGGCTGAGTAAAAAGACGCCTGATCTTTGGATCCATGCCTAACACTAAATGCGATTACTCGGTGACGTGTTTCAGTGTATATCGAACGTATAAATCCTCTGTCAGCCTTAACCTTGACTTTTCAACCCGACTTTATGTCCAGAAAAGTGCGATTAATTAATTAGAGAGCGCGCAGATTGCAGTTAAGTTTAGAAACAACCTGGTTGTACATATAGAATTCTCAGTGTTGCGCGCAATTAATTCAAAGATAGAAAAGATTCATCGACTTTCTAGATTAAGAATCAACTACGTCAATAGACATATGTCGAGACTGCTCGCGATAGAGGATGCTTCGTATGATTTATTTTCTTCGTTTACCAGAAGACTGTTTTACGGTGTAATGAATTAAAAAGGAAGAAGTATTCGTGTCAACGATATTATCGATATTACCGCTCGCTCAACGCATCCCACGCTCATTCACCTCTTCTACACGTTGAACAATCTTTATCAAACGTAACTGATCCGCGATTCAGGCTACTTCTCCCGACACTTTGCGACACAAACGGGCCGCGTGTGCACCGTAACGAACTGGATTTCCTGAAAAAACAGGCGGGAAATAGGCGAGCGAACGATCGATTTCGCGAAGCTGGAAACGGCGTCCTGTTTTCATCCGCGTCTCGGACGCTGATCGGTGAAAACTGGTACGAGACGAGGCCGGTACGCTTGTACGTGTGCTACTGGTGCGACGAGTTAACTTTTGGAACGCATCACGACCTCCTCCGCTATAAATAAAACGGTGGCCGCCACACCGAAAACTCTGCCAGCCAGCCAGAGAGAGGCCTGAACCGTCGTAATTTTCCTCGTTCGAAGAGGGAACACTGAGAAGAGGAATGCCAGCCGGCTATAGGTGATCCCTTAGAGTTCGCGGTTATATGAATCAGCCGGCTGGCTGGCCTTTAACGCGAATACCTTATCGATACAACTCGAACGATCGACTTGTACACGTTCAATAAGAGAGAATAAAGAAATAAATTGAACTCGCAGAGATTCCATTGACTTTTCCTTAGCTGTCTACAAGATTTCGTTTGGTAGAATGAAACGTACAAATTGGAAAGATATATGTATTGCAAAAATGACGTCTGGAAGGGGATGTTGGCGATGTTTGACGAAGTTTGGAGAAGTTTGTTCGCTCGTGGCGCGTTATTGGAGGACAGGTTTGATGAGTCCGTTGGGTAACACCAGGCACAAACGAGTATTGTAATCGATAAGTAGGTCTGGGTTGTGTCTAGGTTGAATCGACTGGTGTACAGCTAAAATTTGTCAAAGCTGAACAGGCAGCTCGTAGCCAGAGGGGAATAATCCTTCGGAAATGGTGTTTCTAATCATTGTTCACAGTCGAATAGGTTAATGAAATCAACATACACTCTTATCCTACTATCTGATCGATTATAACAAACATCTGTATCTTTCCTTTATTTCACTTTTCATTCAAGAATTCGAGCATTCGTCTCGCGACTCGTTCACTTTCCTGTAGTTTTTCGGAGGATCCTTTATAAACCTCGAAGTTTCGCGGAACGTTCAGAGACAGACGTGAGAAATAATCGTATTTAGCATTCTTCCGCGATGCCTTAAGATTACAATGCAATTAGCGGGGAAATTGCAATGGTTGATGAATTCTCGCGAGTGAAGGAGAAGCGCCTCGAGATTGCATCCGCGATGAAAAGTTCCTAAACTGATTTTCCCCCCCTCGCGGAAATATTAATTCGCAGAGGAGGGAGTGCAAAGAGAAAAACGTTCGCGGGAATTTTTCAAGGATTTACAGTTCCCCGGTACGTTAAATTGGAATTCTTCGCGCGGCAACGTCTCACTACTTATGTTTTAATCAGACGCGAGGAATGCAGATTCAGCAGCGCGCTGTCAACGTTCGCCCTTCTCGTCGCGTTTTCAAGAATTTAACTGGGTCAGCCTCTTGTTTTGCCGCTGCTCAGGGCAAGACGACATCGTCAGCAATTTTCTTAATCGTCCGTTGCTAATTTTTTCTTCTCCTCGCTTTTACGGATGAATGAAACATTCTCGTATAACCATGTGACAGGCGTTTTTCTTTCTTCTTTTTCTCTCTTCGTCTTTGCCTCGGAGCTTTCCACGCGAGATGCTCGAAGAAACACGACGAGGAAGACGAAATGTGAAATTATTGAAATCCTGTTCCATAAAATAGCTTTATTGAGTGTTTAAACATTCCTCGGGTTGTTTAAACGGCGGATACAAATTGCAAGCGAACCACGCGACTCCGCTTTAATGTTTCCGTGCCAACAGATACCAGTCACCTTTGGCAGCGTGCACATCTGGACTCGAGAAGAGAAAAAAAAGAAATTCCTTTATTCGACAGGCTGCAATTTATCATTCTGATAGATTTTGTAATAGCCAGAATTAAATTTCAAGTATTCGAGAAAAGATTTATAGTTCAGTGGAATTTTATATATTTTCTTCGTGGTTTTTTTCCATCGTTTATGTATTTTATATGAGTATCGTTGGTTATTTGTGTATTTAAATGACGTTTGTATGCAAATAGTAAGGTAATCGATGTACAGTTTCCTTAAGAAGGTAAGTAGAGAGTTTCATAAGAGTGGAGGCGCCTCGAACAACGCGTAGCCGCCGCTTGCGGTCGACCAAGCAAACTAAACGTTGGGAACATTCCTATTTCCCGCCAAACGATATCGGATAGAATAGAATTCTGTCTTACCGACCCACGGTGAAGCAGATATTAGAACGTGAGGATCGTCAAAGACCGTCAGATGACTCGAAAGTGCTGACTGAAGCCTTTGCTAAGCTGCACATTTTCTTTCATCTATTAACTCTATGGTTGTATTTTTTATTTGCTGTTCACTCATTTCTTAAATGCTTCACAATTAAAAATTTAGTATTCTAATTTTCAGAGTGCTTGCCTAAATAATATTTAAAATTAGAATATTAAATTTTCAAATATTCGAAGTTAGAAAATATTTAAATACTGTGAAACACTTAAAATATGAGTGACATTATAAATATACGAGGGAAATATTAAAAATTTAGTATTCTAATTTTAAATATGGTTTAGCCAATATTATTTAAAGTTAGAATAATCTGAAAAACTTAAAAAATGAGTGAATAACAAATAAAGAATTCAACCATGGAATCAATAGATCATAAGATGGGAAAATTTCCATAGAAATATGCATGACGTCAATCTTTCCTTACATTGCGAATTTGTCATTATTATTTCCCCAATGTTAAGTAGTTCACTCTTCAGAGAATTTTTATTTTTATATAAAACACGGAGAAAAACATGAGAAGAGTATTAGAAGCACAGTCATCGACTCTCATCTCGATTCGTTTATCGTCTCTGGTTATTGTCATCGAGAAAAAGCATACTTTTCTCCGTGTTTGAATGAATCAATGCTTAAATGTACAAGGTACGAAAGTCGTTGCTTCTCGACCGGATGAATTCACAGCGTTTTTCAGCGACGCTTACTGAAACGTTTCTCGTTTTAATTATTCAACAGTCTCGGCATTTCCCCTGCTATTTCCGTGTAACCTACAACCATTGAGCTTGTCTTTCCTTTTGTACGGGCCATTTTTACCGCTATCTATCTATCGGATCTTCATCAATTTCTATGAATCATTACCGATCGAACGTAACTGCTTTTATCTCATGTCCCATCTCGAAGAGTGTCTAAGAGTAAATTCTTTGAAAGACGCAATTCGAGTTTGTAAGCAATGGAGTATCAAAAGAATTTCACTGATCACTTTTAGTTCGAAAAGAAGTCCAATAAAAATATCTTGCAGTGTTTTAAATTGCAAAGCTATAAAAAAAAAAGCTACTGCGAACAAATTTAAACATTATTTCTCCAAATATTAAGGATCCTTAATAAAAAAAAATCCGTAATGTTTCCAATATATCCAAGCACGCTGGATTGAAAAATTCCTCGCTAAATTGAATCGATTGAAAAGAATAAAAAAAATATCTGTGCTACGTGTAACGTTAGAATTAACCAGAGAAAAATGTACGCAAATCGAAATAATACGAATATTTCAGCCAAAGAAACAGCAGAGAATCATATAACAAAAAGCGACTCTTAAAACTAGAAACAAGCAATAACTGGCGGATCAACATCCACGTAGCCATTATTCAAGCTTGCAACCCTCGTACCATCGTGCATACAGCAGCTCTCCTAATTATTCAGCATCGCAATCACCGGCGTTCCTCCGCAAAATACGAGCTTCCCGCTTTATTTACCGGCACGTATGTTTCTCTGAATGCCCCCGTCCGTCACCCTAAATTTCATTTTCGCACGGTCTACCGTGCATCCGCACCTGTTTCGCTTCACTCGCGGTTGCATCATCGCGGGTGCTTGCCTCCGGAAATGTAGGCCGCTTCTATCCGTCGCGAGCGGGCAGGGCAAAGCAGATTTAGCATCTCTCGTGCATCTCTTTCTGTCTTCCTTCCTCATATTATTTTTTCTCTCCCGCATTCTCACTTTCTGTCTCTCTCTTTAGGTCTACCTCTATATATCTCGCGCTCTGAATCTCTCTCTCTCTCTCTCTAGATCTCTCCCTCCCTAGAACTCTTTCTCTCTCTAGGTCTCTCTCTTCCTAGATCTCTCTCTTTCCCTAGATCCCTCTCTTCCTAGATCCCTCTCTCTCTAGGTCTCTCCCTTTCTGGGTCTCTGTGTTTCCGAGTTTCTCTCTCTCTCTCTCTAGATCTCTGTCTTTCTTTCTAAGTCTCTCCCTCATTTTCACTCTCTTTTGCTTCTCTCCCTCTCCACTTTTCCCATTTTCTTCTTTCTGTGTTTCCGTGTATACGAGGAAAGTCAGAGAGCCTCCTTCACGAGTTTTTCCAGAGGCGCGACGCCGATTCCGTGACACGGATCGCAGCTGCGACGCTGCACCGGCGGCAATAAGCGAAGGTCGGCCTGTAAATTGTTCTCGATTGCGGCGAATTAGCGGACGATCGCTATCGCGGGCCTAAAATTATTTTCTCTCCGGCTAGGCGCGCGATAATCGCGTCTGAACGAGAATGTGCCTCGCGTAATTGCCCTGCGACCACCGACTAGTTGTACACGAACTCGTTTTCTCGCGGTTCCGTTTCCATCGGTGGTTGTGGAGCAATTAAGAAATTAAAAAGTTCGGCTGCGATAACAGGCCTACTCTGACGCAAATGCGACTTCGAACACGCGTGAAAGTTAATAAGTTCTTTGTGCGAGAGATATTCGGTATTAGTTAAGAGGGAACTTCGGTATTTGGGGCGGTTTCTATAGAACGAAGGTGTTTTAAAGTTTATAGGGTACGATATACAAGGTGTTTCGTGTAAAATTAATTTACTCACGAAATGTCTGTCTGTTATATTATAAGAAAGGTGATACTTAAAAAACTTTCTCAACTTTCAAACTAACAGATCCAAAATACATATGCCCAAATAGTGCAGGAATTTACGTTAAAAAAAAAAAAGAAGAAAGGATACAATAATATCTTTTCAATGATTGAGGAAGTAAAACCTTTGGCTACATCGTTCTAAGCTATTTAAATGTAACTGCTTATTAAAATAAAGAACACTGTGAATAAACAGATGTACAAATACTTATGAAGAGTAACAGAGACATGCAAAAGCAAGCAAAGTCAAACGAATTGAATTCAGCTTCACAAAAATCACTTTTCACATCGAATCGCTTCAAGCAGAAAAAGAACCTCGTTCCAATTACACAGATTACTCAGTAGAGTATCCTCTGCGACACGTCCTTAATGACAGGATCACGTGTACATAGTGTACCATACAGAAATGTTCCATCTACTGCACACTTCGATATAGTTAGAGAGCTCTATACGTAACGCCCTATATAAGAACACTCTATATATCCTATACATAGTGTTCCATATAATACGCCTTGTACAGAATGTCTTGCACAAATTACTCCGTACAGGGTGGCCTAAATGCACCGAGCTCTATATTTGGAATACAGACTTCGCTCCTCTATTCCTCCACTGTTCTTTATACCATGCAATTGCAAAAATTCCTATTATTCGAATTGTCTCTTTCTCTCATGAGGTATGTTAAAATGTTCCATGTACACAGGGAGATAAAAATAGGATCGCTGTATAAACGGTGTCCCAGATCTATTCACAACCCGGTTTTCAAGAACCCGGAAATAACGTATTCTCATCCGTTCGTGTCAATTTACCCGAACGACGGAATCATCTCGTGTTACCGATGGTTCGTAGAACAACAGCGAAACACCGCTGTTTTTCGGCTGGCAACCGTAAACAGGGTCCCCGTGGTGGGTTTTCGTTCCCTGAAGGGCTCCAGTCGACAACAGACGGCAGATGGCAAGCACCTGACAGAGTTCCCTTTTTCAAACAGCCTCCTTTCCCGAAAGTCTGCGCCGCGTCGATAACATCGAGAGAGAGAGAGAGAGAGAGAAGAACAAGGAATCTTCAAATTTTATATTACTAACCCAAACCCTATCAGGTATATGCACCCTTTCTTATTCAAAGGTGATTTCTTCCCCGTTTTTTCTGCTTTTTCTTCTATTTCTTATGGAGCTGAGAAATATATAAAAACGTTGTGTACGCGGCTTGATACGTGCCCTTGAACCGACAACGAAGACGACGACACAGAGAATCATGAAGGCGAATTAGATCCAATCGAATGATTAAGGACGACAGGCGACTGCTCGAGGTGGACCCGATTACCTCGAGATAGCGTAACTCGGGCGAGAATACGCATAGGATATCATGGTTTGATCGAGGATCGATAGCGGACCGGCACGAAAACTTGTTCCTTGGGAAAAATATAACAATAACCATAATAATGCTGGAATTTATTGTACGAGTCCAGTGGCTCGGTGAAAAATAACCTTAGTTACGAGCAGAGTGTTTATTATTGGAACGAAGGAATGTTTAATTGGCAGAAAATAACGATTGCGTTACGAATGCTTGATTATTTCCTCTTGTTTTAAACGTGTCTCGATTGAACGGTGTATTGCGGCTTGCAAGACTTCGAATGATCGAGTTATTCGGAGAATTTTAGTGAATTCGAATAATTTGGATAATTCGTTGTTTCAAGTGTTCCTTCCAATAATCGAACTATTCGAACAATCCAGACACTTTGAATAATTCTGATAATTCGGATATGTGAGGATAATTCGGATAATTCTAGTAGTCAAACTATTCCAACAATTCAGATAACGCGAATAATTCGAATAGTTCTGATAATTCGTTGTTTCAAGTGATCCTTCCAATAGCCGAATTACTCAAACAATTCGAATAACTCAAACAATTCAAATAACTCTTATATTTCGAACGATCGATTGTTCGAATATACATCTCTGAATGAAAAAATAAAGATCGCTAGGCAAATATTTACGAACAGCAGCGTATACTTTGCAGTTCCAATTAACGTCTTCGAGTTACGAAAATTGAACAGTACAGATATAATTCAGTAACGTCGTTGTAATTCTATTAGAGCAGAAGGAACAAATTCTATTTCTTAAGAAGAGAAAAAAAACAACCTTCTCTCGAGAACACGTTGTTTCTGTCAACCATCTTGGGCAATTGCTGTATCGGAACAATACAAATTGCACGCATAATCGCCAATTATTAAGGCAGACGGATAATTATACGGGCACGTTGAACGTTGCTCATTATCTCCGACGTCTCGCGGCGATGAATATGACCCGCGTTAATAATTACACGCGCGTCTCGCAAGGGATCCCAATTTTCTGGGTCATCGTCTCCTCTTTCTCATCGAGTCGTAAGGCCACAGGTTCTCGATGCCGGTGAAATAACGTAACCGTTGGATATTAAGAAAGGTGGGAGATGGGGCCAATAATTACGCTGGTCGTTGCTCTAGGCGTACGACATGCTTTGCTATTAAGCAACGAGATACGCCTGGACAAAGTCAGGAATAATCAAAAGTGGTAAAGTGGCTCGCGTTTTACGATCACGCTTCCACCACTTGCCTGACGATTTGATTCGCAGAAATTCCGCGTGGTATCCAATTTAATTTCATTCCTGGTGCATTACTCCTGCTGATGTTAAATAAGGAAGAAGACGAGTTCACTCGGCTGTACCGTGTTTTAACACCAGAACGAACCGTTTAACACAAGCCAAAAATTACACGTCAGCAATTTTCCACGAGTGAATGTTTTACATATAGAAATATCGACAAAAGATAAGAGAGTCAGAAAGTTACTTAAAGCGTAATATTTATCAGCATCGAAGAGCATTCACTTTTTCTGAAAAAGTCGCTAATCGATCGTTCAAACCTAACCGGTCTTCTCCACACAAAAAAAAAAAAAAAGAAAACAAAAAACGTGTCGATTTGAAGTAGAAATCGACACCGAGTCATCCGAAATTTACGTTTATCGTTCACCTATTCCTAACCCTAAAAAAATGAAAAGAAAAGAAGATATTCTCCGAAAGTAACTACTTTCGACACTCGTTCCTTCAAAAAGAAATCGTTCCACAGTTTTATGCAAATTCCAGGATCGAGTTAAGACCCTTTCTGTTCCTAGTATTCTAACCAGAGGATGATATGTGACGGGTGTATACGCGTTCGTTAAACGAAGGGCTGCCATGGTCCTTGAAATCGGTCAAAAAATTCCAGAGACGCTTGGGAACCTTTTATTGCGCCGACTTTGTACGAAATTTCGTCGTTTCGTAGAATTTTACGATCCACCGTTCAGAGCCGATCTGTACTCGCTACCTCTGATGCTATACATCGTGGTCCCCGACCGAATTACATAAAAATCTCTCTCTCTCTCTCTCTCTCTCTCTCTCTCTCCACGTTGAACCAACCAGCTTCGCCATACTACCAACGAGTCGGAGGTTTTATCGCAATTTCATAAAACCATATCCCCGAAAAATTTTTATTACACCATTCTGTTCTTTTTTTTTTCTTTTCGTACGTTATTTTTCCTTTTTCATTTTTCTTTTTTCATTTTATTTTCTGGGTTGAAACACGATCGGCACATATATACATACATACATGTATAGGGTAGGCCGTTAAGAAACGGTCTTAGGATAATCCTGTCGTACGTTTTACAACCAGCACTTACACGATCCTGTTGCACACCCACCAGTGTGTGAAAACGAATGTGTAAGTGCGTTGTACGGGTGAATACACGTGACCGTGTATGCCTCTATACCGTCCAGCTTTCTCTTTTTATAGCCTTCTAAGCATCGAAGCCCACCTCCGGTTCGCTTCCACCAACAAACCAGAACCGTGAAGTGCCGTTGCATGGATATATAGATTGCAAGCGTGGGTGTGAGTTGACCATGCTAACAGCTTCATCTGTGTAAGTGACGAGGCAACGGAGGCGGATGGAGATCCATCAGGGTACACCATTTTTATACGTATATACGCTGTTTTAAATATGCAGCGGGAGGAAACTTGACAAATTTTTCATTCTCTATGGATATAAGTTCGTTCACTTCGTTAAGGTTGGATAATTAACAGTTTAAACGCCGGACCTGTTTTAAGGCGCAATATGTAGACCAGTGATAAAGTATCAGACTCGCCTAAATGAGTTTTTCTTTATCTACAAATTTAATTAGCTGAATTCTTTATCAAGATCACGTACAATTTTTTAATAGATATTTTTTGTCCTACGAGAGTTTTGTTTTATTTGTTAAAATGGATGGTCCTGTAAGACTCGTAAATGTTGCGGCGCTTTAGGTGAAGCTTCCAAGTAACATTTCTTAAAATTTATGCTCAAATTTTGGGTAAAATTTCAGAGGAGATTAATAGTGAAGTTTTGCTTCGGAGGAAGAAGGCATGGGATGGTTTATTCTGTTGAAGAAATGTAGGTAGGTTCAGGTAATATAGGTTCAGGTAATTTGGAGCACGAGTACCTTAGAGTTAAATTAACTCAACTGAATTTTGCCTTCTTTTTTTATTTTTAATTGAGTTTATACATCATCTTACTGTCCTTTCTTTACTTTATTAGAGAAATAGGGAGCTGTTCGTAAATATTTAGTACATTCAGATAAAGAATACTTTTAGATTAAGAGTGCATTAACATTTGCTAATCACGAACCTAACCTAACTCAAATATGGCGGTTGAAGTGTTAAAATTCGATCTAAAAATTCATTTCCAACAAATCGTTAGCCTTCTTATTTCTCTTTGTGTACCAGCTTGGAACTACACGCCGTGGCCGAAAGTTATCGCGTGTTTATTGCAATATTCCAGCGTGGCTGGGACATTTTACGAGTGTTTAATGCCCGAAGTAACATGAGAAGTTATTCGGACCACGACGCCTCCCCTCTCGCCGAAGGGATGAACGTACAACGAGGACGGTGAACACACAAGTTCGAAGTTTGTGATCCCTCTGCCACAACGCCATACGTATTTAAGCTCCTCTAATCACTGGACTGGACGTCGGTGGAATATCGCGTCGAGGTTGCAGTTTCTCATGCAAATGGAGCGACAGATAAGCGAGGAGAGGTGGCGGAGTGGCCGAAAGTGCTGGTACAGGCATAACGAGGCAATATTTTTCCGTGGTTGCCGTGAGAATTCTCCTTGCGATCTCTCTCTCTCTCTCTCTCTCTCTCTCTCTCTCGATCGACCACCAGTCAAACCTGGCGAATTTTTATTTCTACGCTCCTGGTCGATTTATCGCCGCCATTACGCTCAAGACACCGTTCATCGATAAACGTTCAATCTTCGATCGTAACCCGCTGATCGAAAAATTCGTTTCTTTTTTTTGCAAGAGCCGATTAAATCTTCTTACTTTCTTTTTTTTTTGCATTCGTTTCGTTCGAATTAATCCGAGAGAGTTGAGGTTGATAAAGTGATTAGAGGGCCAACCGGAAGGTGCAGAAGTTCCTCACGAAAATCGAGGCAGAACCGACGACGAATCATCAGCCTCGAGAAAATCATTCGGTACCTCTCGAATAACAGGAATCCGTTCGATACTCGTTACTATAAGTGGCACGAGTTCGCTCAGACACGCGCGAGCCGCGCAAATTACTCTGCTCGTTCGCTGTTTACAGTCATTGGCACGTAACCACGTTTGCACGCGCCTGCACGATCATCGCGGTAGCTCGCACCAGGCGAAAGAGAAAATCATCATTGAGCGGCGCGATTGCGCAACCCGGCTTTAAATGATTCCTGTGTTTACGAGCTACGTGAAGGTGTAATTTTCGAATTTCTTCTTTTTTTCTTTTTCCTCACCTGTTCGCAGGTTAAAGATGATACAAATTGCATCGAAAGTGTTAAAAGTACGCACGTATGTTGGAATGGTGTGTGATCTCTTAGTTTTTTTCTTTTTTTTTTCGCACACCCTTTAATTACATTGAGATGTGTTTCTTCTTTACCTTGAGATATGATCGCTTTGTAAGACCATGCTCCATCTTTCTGGTAATTTATTGCATCGAAATAGCTTTCAACTGCTCCTTTTTCCTTCGACCAGCTCCAATCTTCGAGGCATAAATCCTCGGTCTTTAATTTCGCCAATTATTTCTGAACTGTTTCAACGTTTGCAATGTCGTCGTGGAAAATGGTAGATTAATTTTTTGCAGTGACACTGACGTTACTTTCCCTCGGGTATTCGTGAAGAATACAGTGTAGCTTATTCACACGTTTACTGTTAAACTTTGAATAAACTTTTTTGCACATTTTTTTTAACACTTTAATGACCACTTTAATATTTTTCGTTGAACCACTGATTTTTTTGTAAATAAATGAGCAAAATTGACAAATCAATTATCTGATTCTCGTGAAAATAATAATTAACAAAGTGCAAATATAAAAATCGAAAATTTATTTCATCTGTACTTTTTCTTTTTTAATTCGCTGAATTTTTCGTCTTCGAACATTTATGTTCAGCCTACGTAAGGTTGGAAATTCGCGAAAAATGTCTGTTTTATAATATTCAGATTACTTTTACAATACGAGTCAGGCTGATTAAAGATTTCAAACGCGTTTCGAAAGACTTTTTCGACAGACTTAAAATATTTCGAACGTTCTTTTTGAACAGCTCACACGACGGCCAATACGATTGATTCCAACGAGCTGTTTACGGCTAACTAGCTTAATGTCTCATGCACGACCTTGTTCACTATTCCGTACACACCAATTCATGCTGTTTCATGAGTCATTTCGATTACGTTCCGTCTGTGAGGACAATTCATTCTTCGTATCGCGTACAGTGAATTTCCAAGAAGAAACGTCGAACGTGTGTTTCGAGAAACTACGAAAATCTCGCGGTAATCTTGAACACGCGTGATTAAATTTTAATTTCGATAATTCTTTCTAATAAATTTCAATTCTATGTAATTTCTAAACGACGCATTAAGAAAGTCGATCGATAATAAAACACCCTGTAGACGACGGTTTCGTACATTCGAGGAGCAATAAAAACGATTCGAGCGCGATCAAAGCGGCCGAATTAAATACAACAAAGAACTCGATTCAAGGAATTAATTGCTCCCCCAGAAACCTTTCCTCCTGAAGCTTAATTAGGAACGTTTTTAACACACCATCCAGACGACGCAGATAATTACAACTTCACCCAGAAACAACTACGATTTTCTCCACGTTCCTTTACAACTTCCTCTGACTTTACTATCCAATTTCTCCGATCGATCCGACAATTTCTTATCGAACATTATTTAAAATCTTCGAGAAGATTATTCTGTTTACTCGTTAAACAACCAGAAATCGTTAACAGCGTGATAGACTACGCACGTTTGAAAAATTACATTCTATCGGATTAACGAAAAGCTCGGATGAATAAAAGGAGGGCAAACAGTGTAATAAATCAACGGTTGTTCATTAATGTGCAAATGCGAGTGTGTCGAAAAAAGACAGAAGATCGATGTATATGTGTGTGTGTATATGTTGCAACAGAGAACGAGAGGACCCTTCGACTTTTCCACTCGATTCTTAGAAGCGGCAATTAAGATCGAAGCAATTCCATCGACGACAAGCTGCGCTTAACCGCGTATTTTTCTTTTGCGCTATTAACGAGCCTCCTGTGAGAATAATAATTTAATCGGTCGATTCTTGTTTGTCTCTTTCCTCACACGTGTGTATATATATATATATATATAAGGAATGTGCGTGTAAATACACATGTAACAGGGACAACGTGTTTGTCCGGTTATCATTATGCGCAACCTAATTACCGGCCAATGGTTTCATGGAACGCCGTCCGAAATCCAATGGACGAGATGTCCACACGATTGCCGATTCACCGACGAATTAAACGCCCGTTGCTGTCGCTCCTCGGAACATTTACATACTTAATGCCAAGGACTTGTCGCGGATTATACACGAAACGTGGGCGTTGCCCGCGTTAACGCGTATTTTCTTCAAGAAGACTCGTCTCTTGATGGAGAACAGCGTCGACGTGAAAATAATCAAGTCTTTCTCCTTCCTTTTTCTTCCTTTCTTACTTTTTTTAAGAATTTCTCGAGACTTGAAACTCGCGTGCGTAGATCGAGAAGATTCAATGCTAATTCAAAGAACGTTTCTTGCAATTATTTGAGAAAATTCTTCGAGGAGATTAGATTGAAATTTTGTCAAGCAAAGATTTTCGAATGGAGCGAATTTTGATGCAATTGTAAACTTTTTATCTATTTTATTTCTACATCTACAAAGTAGAAATTCTAATAAATTTCAACGATTTAATTTATTTTCGCCAAGTGAATCAGGAGAACGTCGAAGGAAAATTGTATAAAGAAAATCATCGTTGAAGTACATAAGTTTCGATTGTTAAAGAGTGCCGATAGAGTTGAATATTTCAGAATCTCGGCTAAATCAAAGCGTTATCGAACGACTAATTATTTCATACACATCGGTGTTACGTACAAGCGTAGATCGAATGACGAGGCACGTCTTTCAAGTGGCTACAAGGGGCCGCCGTGTATCATCGCAGATACGCGTACACGCGACGCCATTAGTAATGACGACGGCGAAATCATCCTATTGTCAGGAATGACTGGACATTTTATCGATTCTATTTACAGATTGACGGACACATCTACTTGGCTGTTTGTCAACACAGCTATCACGCTACCAGCGAATTCTATAGCTTCATTCATACATCTATAAGTCATCGTAATAATCGTTTCACCAGTACAATCAGTTAGATTCATCCATGGAAAAATATTCCTCACTTTCGAAAATTCTCCTACTTCGATATCCCCTATACTTTCGTTATTATGATCATCGTCAACGTCGTTCAATTCAAGTCGTTAAACCAGCGGGAATGATCGTACAGGTGTACATATATATATATATACATATATGAATTCAGAAAAAAAATCACCGATCAAAAAGTTGTTTACTCGCATAGTGATGAAGTTATCTCTCTTAAATTCCATCGTATCTCCCTTTTTCCATCTTCGTTTCACTGGTGAAACATTCCTGTTGGTTTCGGTCGTTATACGGAATAAAAGAAACAGATGAAAACAAAAAGAAAAAAAAAGAAAGAAAGAAAAAAAGGAAGGAAAGAAACGAACAACCGTATGGAAAAGCCGCATCCTCGATCCTTATTCCATGATTCCCAACGGAGAAAACGTGTAAACCCGTACCGTAAACTCTCGATTTACAGTACATACATACATCTCTGCCAGTGGCCGCGATAATAAACCTATAGCCACGATAAAGATAAACAGCTATCTCGGGACAGAAGCGTAAACTTCTACGAGGCAAATATATCAGGTAACGATATGCTTTTTAAGGCGGCCATTATTTTCCAACTAGTTAACAACTTTCTGCTGAAAGCGGGGGTATCGATTATCGCGCGCCATAAATATCGTAACGATTTCACGGAGCCCTAGATGCCCGCGTATCGCGAACGATCGCCTCGTGAACGAAACAGGTCCTGCTTTGACGGTTCACGCGTATCCAACAAACACCCGTACCACAACCATAACCGCCATTACCATCGTAGCACGTGGGTGTTTAAAGGCACCTCTGCGCAAGCGACTTTCACGAAGCGAATTGCACACACGCGCAGAGACAGAGAAAGAAAGACAGAGAGAGAAACTCAGAGAAAGAGAGACTCAGAGAGACAGACTCAGAAAAAAAGAGACTCAGAGAGAGAGACTCAGAAAATGAGAGACTCGGAGAGATAGAGACTCAGAGAGAGAGGCTCAGAAAATGAGAGACTCAGAGAGATAGAGACTCAGAGAGAGAAAGAGAGACTTAAAAACAGAGAGACTCAGGGAAACAGAGACTCAGAGAGAGAGAGAGAGTGAGAGAGACACCTAGGGAGAAAGAGACCTAGGAAGAATGAAACCTAGAGGGAGAGACTGAGTATGTAAGTGAGTAAGTGAGTGAGTGAGTGAGTGAGTGAATGAGTAAATGAGTGAGTGAGTAATGAAGAAAGAGGGAGAGAGAATGAGAAGGAAAATGAGTGAGTGAGTGAGGGAAAAGGAAAGAGGAATAGATACGTCAACGATTGTAGATGCGCGTGTGAGTGACACCCGAGACGCCATACATGGAAACCCGTTTGCAAGTTGCGTTTCCTGCTAGCCGCGGTTCATCGTGTCGCCCTTAAATAACGCAATTAAAACGTTCCTCCGCGGTGGCGTCGCGAGGGAATCACTTACGTCCACCTTTATCTTCGAGTTCCAGGCGGAATGAAAAAGTCGCAGCTTAAGACTGGTTCCATTACCGCCAACCTGGACAGCCACGAAATTAACTTTAACGCGCGAGAAACCTCGGCTACGGGGGATCAGCAGCTACGATGGGGTCTCCATGGGGCGTGGTAATTAGTGGGGAGTATTTTTTCTCCTCAGGGAGACACCTCCGCGTTTCATTTCGTGGAATTTTGCTTTCGTACTGCCCGAAGTTTATTGTACGTGATACGTTGTTTGAAGTGAAAAATTATGCTACGAATTATTTTATCTTATTTCTTTTTTCGATGAAATTGTTCATGTAATTTTACGCGAAGAACTGTTTACTATTTCTCTGTTTGCTTTTTTTAAGCCTCTTTTAAGCCAATTCTTTTACGATAATTAAACACATTATTCTTTGTGCCTCTAAGTAAAACGCGAACTTGCGTTCGGCCATTTTTCTTCTCACAAACGAGGAAAAATCGGGTTACAAAGGGTTATAATTCAGTTTGCACGCTGAATTATTGAATTATCGCGCAAGAGTTAACCTTTTCGAGATATAACTTCAAGATAAATTCGAGGCACGATTTATGGCTCGTCAAAGGCAGGTTTTATTTCTAATAAAGTTCGATTCTTACGCAAATTGTGGTAATCCGTATTTTTCTAAGACTTGCGGATACGAATTATGTACGTGTAATACTTCGACGAGTATTAAGACAGTTAATAGCCAATACTAAAGTACGTAATTATTGAGAAAGAAATCGTTAGGCGAGAGGTTAAATCGTTATACTCGTAAATTCGTAAGAAATTCACAATTTTTTCGTTCAATGGCTTTAAATTATAGAAATTAATATACTTTTTACGAAATATATGGTGACATTTGTTCAAATAAAGAAACAATTACAATATCCCTGATTTATTTTTCTACATTAACCACAATTCACATCTTACATCTTACCAACAAATGACTGAACAATATAAGTGTGTCAAATTGACACGAAGAATCTAATTCTAAAATTTCTAATATAATATACACTTGAATATATCATATTCAGCTACGTTTGTTCAAGCGTTAAACAATCTCAAAAAATGTTCGTTCGTTAAAAAAAAAAAAAAAAAAATTGACACTAGTCCACGTCCTCTTGGAAACATGCAGCTAAAAGTATGACTGACTTAACGAAGACTCTTTCTACCTGATTACACGTTCAAGTCTTTAGTGTTATCCATTTACTGCACTGATCTTCGTACGAAACGTGATATTTTTGTAATTCCAAAAGTGACGAACAAAGGAAGGAGAACAAAAAGAAAACGGAAATAAAGACGAGTGTCAAAAGTGCCACGTGCTTAACCTTAAATTTTAATGAGCATCGTAATTCTATTCCAACGTTATTACCGCGAGTATGTTTCAGGATTCCAGTGAAAGCCTCGAGTAGCTTTAAAAAAAAAAAAAATAAGAAAAATCTCTTCAACACAACCGCCATTAACTTAACCATACGAATACGAGCTAGTAATTTGCCATCCTCCCCCCTCGCTCCTCCTTTCCAAAGTTTTCGAATCATTTAGATTTATACACCTCGCCACGGCGTTTTTCATAATTTCAATACCCAATATACGCACATTGACGTTTATGTTAATCGAAAGTTCTCTCCCCACCCACTACGTTTTATCGACTCGCGTATACATACATAGATAACGCCCTCGATTTCGTTACTAATTTATGTTCTTCGTTAAAACCGTACGAAGAAAGCTGATCGTTCGACCGCTAGATGGAAAAGGCCAATAACTTCGTTGATATTTCTCCCTGTGTTGATACGGGGTGCTTTTAAAGCCATGATACAACCGGAAACGAGGCGTTTCCTCGCGTGAAAGGGAGTGAAAATAATCTAGCTCGAATTTTCATCGAGTACACGTGCATTTGACTAATTAATAATAGTTCACGTTTGTATTAATAGATAACAGTAAACCAATCGTGATAAATACTGACAAATATATTTGTTAATAATTCTTGTCGTTTATATTTACATTAGTGAACGAATTGTTAAAAATAAGCAAATTATGTTAGACACTTGATTCTATTAACAATAAAATAAATTTTGTTACGTGTTATGTTGCAAAATATCATTTCTCTTATATCGTCGTTTTAAAACACTTTTTAAGTAAAATTGTTCAACCCCTTGCCTTACAATTTATTAGGCATTACGTGTGATTAACCTCAGCTATTCACCGTTTCAATGCACCTTTATGTAAAACAAAATCAGGATATTATAAATGATTTGTATTTGACGATCCTCGGTCTTAAATTTGAACTAAAATTTGTGCAAAAGTACAAATTTAATAGGCATACAATTTTTCCTTTGCCACATCTTGATCGTAATCTACACAACGAGTATGACTTGTCGTTGCAAAGCAAGGGGTTAATTTTCTCAGCAACGATCTGTTAAACAATTATTCAAAAAATTCTCCTGTTTCAAATTGGAAACGTGATTTTTCAAACGCTCTGTACTTTAAGAAGCATAAATTAGTGGTCTAATTATTCCACGAAGCAGCGTTGTACAAACCTTTTCCTTCGAATCACAAAATTTTTCACCAGCTCGCGTTATTTAGACGTCAACGCGAAAAAAAAAAAGAGAAGAAATAAAGGAAAGAGGAGCACGAACGTATTATAACAGAGATACGTGTACACGTGTGCACGTGTACGTTTGCCGGCGACGCAATAAATCCCATACGAAACGTTGTTTAAAGTGGCGCGGGTGCGGTGAATCCGTAAAACGAGCGGCGAGTTTTAATGGTCTCTCGCCGTCTCGCTAGAGAAAGCGTGGTGGAATTATCGTCACCGGTGGTAAGCGTTTGGTATTTCACCTCATTGGAATTAACCGTGGTGGTTTATCCCTTTCTAGGCAACCGTGAAACGTTTCGCGTAAAGAGACAGCCCGGCATGTTTGCCACAGTCGACTTCTCTCTTTCTCTTACTCTCTTCAGCTTACGAGGAGAACCGTAAGAACTCGCGGCCGCTTCTTGCTCGTTTGCGCGGTAGTTAACGATTTATGGCGCGACAAACCGACCGTCTGAATGATAAAATATATCTGGTGAACCGCGTAACGATGATAATTACAAGGAAAGCCAATGTTTCATGCAACACGCGTGAACACGCGTCCCCACGATGGAACCGGTGTCTAACGCCATTTTTCCACCGTTTATTTCACCTTCACTTTCCTTCCTTTTTCACTTCTTTTTTTTTTTCTTTTTATTCTCTTCAATTGAAATTTCGTGATTTTAACGAGGACACAAACTTTCTAAAATGGAGCACAGTTCATTTCACCAATGGTTGTTTCTCTCCATCGAAAGTATTATAGGTTAGGATGATGCGTTTATCTGAACGTGTACGTATGTGTTTTGTGTGTGTGCGTATGTTTGTGAAGAGAACGAAGAGTAACGAAGAAAAGGTACGTCGTTTAAAGAGTCCAGTCATCTCCAGAGAGTTGACCTTGATCTTGAGAAAGAAGGAGAGAAGAGGAGAGATAAAAAGAGAAAGAAAGAGAAAGAAAGAGAGAGGGAACGGTAAGGTGCACCACGAGGGCCAGAAATAAAGGCGGCAGTTAAGGCGCGTTTCATCGCCTTCTTATTTTTGGCATTCGCGCGAATTCAAGGGGGACGTGCTAAAAATTCAAACCCACACCAAGAGTAACTTGTGTGTCAGCAAAGCCGGCTGACGTGAATACTGTCGGCGGTGCCACTTGAAAATTTACCATTAATACCGTCCTCCATCCTTCGACGTTCACCGCGATGAAGAAATAATTGCAATAATCTGCTACTCACTTAATGTGCTGGCTTTTTCATCGCGAGGAAATTGTACAAGAAAACTCACTTATATTCTAGGCTCGAGAGTGTCCCTCAAATTCGTTCAAATATTAAATCACAATCTTCTTAATGAAGTTTGTAAATGGATAATACGGCACTCTGGGTTTCTTTACTGTGTACTTTTAACTTCATCGATTTCAACCATAAGTATTGGGCACACTGTTAACTGTTTCAGCGGATATTGCAGAGTACAGTTGAAAATTAATTGCCTATGTTACAGAGGACGTTGAATTATGCGATTCGTATTAAGGAATCTTCCTTTTCTTGGTTCATTCTGTGAGATTGTTAGATAAATCTGACGAGTTACATTTGCAAATTTCGTTTCGTTAGTTCTTTATACGTGAAATTTTTTGAAGAGCTTAATATTCTAATGCATGATAACTGGGATATTTGCCAGATGTTAAGTAGATCTGAAAAATTCTCGTATAAATTCGTGAAGTGTTTAAAAAGAAATTACTGTCCAATTTAATACGAATCTCTTCCAAGAAACACGTGCTCCAAATTGGAGACCGTCAAAATTCGTTTCTGTAACATAATTCTTGAAAAAAACCTGGTCGCATTCTGCGTATTTTTTCAAATGAACCAAATTTCCTTCTGATATATCATTCTCAGAAACATTGTTCCATAATATTCTCAGATGTAACGAATCATCGTCCAATTTTACATTTTTCATTTTCTTCTTTCATTGATTCTTCTCCCAATTTTTTTTACCAACCTATTACAAGCGCAATTTACTCGCTTAACGATTAAACAAGAACCCAAAGCGGAAATCAGTCGATCACGAATTTCGACAGGATCGAAGAAAAGTTCACGAAAAATCGGTAACGAATCCCGTGGGTCTCGAGCCCGGCTTAAAGATTGGCGTAGTCGTAGAGCAAGACAGGGTAGAGAGACGGCCGTGGGCTTTTTTCATGGTGTTGCGGGGGCCCTGAACAACGACGACGAAGGGGAATAGGGGAGAGAGGGGCGTTGGTTTTCGGCTGTTGCGCTCCTCGCGCACCGGCCTTAAGCCTTCTTCTACCCAGACGTAGCGTTTCGGTTCTCTCCTCTCTCGCGGTGCACGCCGCGGTATAATGGCAACGTGTTTTCGTCTAATGTACTTTTTGTGATGTCCTTGATGGAGGAGTCTGCGAATGCAGAACTACAGGCGAGGCACGGTAGAAACGGGAGGATCCTCGCTAGTGTATCGAACAGAGAAAGAAAGAGAAACGAAGAAGGGAACAAAGTAGAAGCAGAAGAAGAAGAAGAAGAAGGAGAAGAAGGAGAAGAAGCAGAAGAAGCAGAAGAAGAAGGAGAGAAGGTGGACAAGAGGGCCCAGCAGCACCTCAACCCACCTCAACTTTGGGCCTAGTCAAGGTCAGTGCGGCAGGCCCCACCCTCCTTACCCCCTACTTTTTTTCTGCCTTCGTTTTCTCGCTTCTTCTCCTTCTCTTCTTCTTCTTCTTCTTCTTCTTTTCACCTTGGTCCCCCTTGTTCCTCTGAACGTGGACCCGTACCGCATTATCGCGTCATACCATGTTGGGACCCACGCCCTCCTCCGTTCTTACTTTACCCTTTTTTTCTTTCCTATCCCCTCTACACCCCGCTAGCCGCACAAGGAACCCGCGAAATCCCAATTAGTGGAGATACCCGGTCGATACCGGTCGGCCACCGTATTGAATCGAGGTGAATCTTTCTCTTCTCGAACCTTTGAACGAGTTATCGTCGTGTACCGATGATACACACCACAGGCTTGACGATAGATAATTCGTACGATTTGAATATAGTTGTGTATAAACGTAGAAACTAAAGAGATGTTTTTGTTCTTAGTAGTTCTTGTATGATGGATTTTGATAGAATGAAGTAATTTCGTTTTCGTGAGGTTGGGACAGACTAATGATCGGATATCAGAATGATCCATATCGATAAAAGGAAGGAAAGAATTAGTAGTCATCCCCTCTAATGATCTGTTTAATCATAAGGACGAGAATGTAAAGGGGAAGTTAAGGGTGTGTTCGGACGTTTTGTAACCGGTCATGCTCACACTTCTGCATCATGCAGAAACTTCACGTACACTAGAAGCGTGTTAGGTTTCAAAGAAATGAAAGAAACAGAAGCGGTAGACGTTGATGAATGAAGCTGATGAATCAGACATCCTTCGTGGAGTATCCCCGAAAGACTTTTCTTTACGATCGCGGGTGTCATGATAAATAGACCGTTTTTTTTATTCACCCACGTGATATCCGACGCGGTTATTTGGCCTGCGCTTTCGTATCCTCCACTCACACACATATAAACCTCGTTCTCGATGCGCTTTTAATCTTCACGTAGGAGAGTAGATACTTCTTGTGGCTGCGAGGCTTAGAAAAAATTGTCTTCAGGTGTTTTCGATGCACTTTGCATCTTTGTTACCGAAGATAAAATTATTAGAGCTAAATGGCTCCTAATATCGAATATTAGCTATGTTTGTTACAATTAAAAGGTAGAAGAGTTACAATAAACAAAGGAAACCTGGCCAAGAAATTACTTTGCAATCTAAACTAAGTAGCTTTACCGAAACATTCCCAAAATTATGTTTGTGATCGTTGCAAATTATATTAAAATTGTTCTGAATTATTAGTAACTTCTTTTTTCATTTCTTCGAGAAAAATCTTAAGCGTCCACCATTAGGGAAATTCTCTTTATTTGTCAGTTCTTCAGCTTACATACTTATCGTTATATATATTAAAAAAAAAAAGAACTAGGTAGAAATACATAGAACATCCAATTTTTCAAAGCAGAATAAAATCACGTTCGTAGTATCCACGCTTTTAAACCTCGATAAAACCAGAGAACATCTCTTACAATGATTCTCGACATTTGCTACCAAAAAAACCATCGTCCCTCAGACATCCTCCAACCACTCTCGGACATGTCATCCTACCAAGCCGTCTAGACCACCATCCAAAATCTGCGATCGTCGTTCTCCAAAGTTACGTTGCATTTGCACCGCGGATACAGCTCGGAATTTCTGGCGATAATGATCTACGACGTGGTGGGGATAGCGTTTTTCGGGAGGGAATCGTCAGACGAGGACGAAAGGCATCCGTGAAAGAGAACGAGAGAAGCTTGAGAGAGGCGAAGAGAAGCCCAGTAATCCGAGGCTCCGGAGGTGAGTGAGCGAAGGCATGCTAGTACCAAATGAGATTGGATCCTGACCGTGTAGGACGACTTTCGGGCCCTGCTAGCCTGGCCTGTGAGTCCTTTAGATTCGGCGAAGCCACGTTTCTCCCCTTCCTCTCTCATCGTTTCACCACTCTCTAGCCAAACGTGTGTGAGCGCCGCCATACCTCTGGTGTCGAAGTTGCATTACCATCGACGCCCGTTTCTAACCAGCGAATGAAAAAGAATCTCATCGTTCGAACCTGACGATTTACAATTTATCCTCTGCTGTACATCTTGGATTTTTATACTGCTCTCTAGCGAACACGTGTAGATATGAACACCGGCTACCGTTATGACAAGGTGGCTCGTAAAAATTTCGACGATTCAAATCGCACGATTTATACCGGACTCTAAACCAGCAGCGTAATCACCATTCGATTCGTTTAATTGCTTCGGGCGACGAATCTCGTTTAGGAACGAGAGAAGGGAGAATCTCGAGGATTTTTCTAGCTTCTCCTACTCCGATCGCGTCCAATTTGTGTGTGCACTGATGTTCATAAGTATTAGGACGCTGATTATGGTCGAGCAGAAAGCAGTATATGATTTAAATTATATTTTTTCGGCAAGGTTAATGTTATATATTATGAAAAGTATAAATATATATATCTGTACTTCGAGAAACTAGAATGAATGTGTTTTTAGGTTTATTTTAGGTTCATTTTAAAATCATTCTTTTTCAGGATAATTTTGTAGTGATTTTCATGTGTCGGATAATTTCATATTGAACTTCCAGAAATGATAAGGCTTGCTTCGTATCTAATAAGTAGATTTTAATAGATTCCAGGAGGTGTTCGTAGAATTGAGAAGATTTTTTAAAAATTTAACAGAAGTATGTAGATTTAAATCTAAATCGGTAGGTTTGAAGAGTGTACAGTGGATTTAAATAGAATTCGGTAGATCTCGGTAGATTTTAGTAGATTTTCATAGACTTCGACAGAATCTAGTAGTTTTTAATAGATATCACAATCAAATTCTGTAAATTTCAGCAGATTTCGGTATACTTCAGACTCAGGTGTCCTAATACTTAAGAACGGGAGTGTATACGTACACGTATACAGTCGACTTTTCGACTTTCTAGCGTATATATGTGTTAGTGGTTACGAAAGTGTACGTGTATACTTCTACACGGTGTACACGAACAAACGTTCCCCACTTTGCCATATGGTTTACAGCGTCGTCGGTGAACTTGCACAGCCACCACCACCAGCATCGTGTTACCCACCTCCTCCTCCTCCTCTCACTCTCTCTCTCTCTCTGTTCGTCGCTTCTCAAAAAGTCCTCCGTAATGCGCCAAATGCATTCTTTGTCCGGGATACGAGTGTGAACGCGCCCAGGCTGTTGCCGTGTATTTTTGGACGAAGAAATATATCCCCTCTAGTTCTCTCTCTGGTACCATGGCTTAGAGAATTCGCGAATTAATGAGATTTTTATTCGACGAATCGTCGTCGAATAAACTGGGACTTGCAGCTGCACCGACGTCTCAAATTTCTATGACAGAGAAAAGTAGAGAGAGAGAGAGAGAGAGAGAGGAGAAAACGAAGATCGGATCTATCGGTGCGATCGAAGGTTGAAAGAATGTTCGCGGCGACATATTCTGTTTCCTCTTTTTTTCTTCTTTTTCTGTTCATCCAGAATCTAATTATCCAGAATTCCCTTCTTTTCTTCCTCCCGGGTAGCGCGTGTGCTCGCATTAATTGGGCCAGGCGACGGAGCAACGCGCATCTGCGCGTTATGGCCTGTGCGTGATAGAAGTTGCAGCTGCAGGTACCGAAAACAGCCAGTGCAACGGTTTCAATTGTCCGCAATATGGCCGCCGCCTCTCTGCCTAGGCCTCATAGTCGTTATCCTTGAAGAGGCCCGTGCAAGCGTTTCGTTTTGTTTTAGAGCGCGGGATGCGCGCGCGGGTGCGACTGAGAAAAGAAGAAAGAAGAAACGAAGGTATGGCGGTGAAAGAGACAGCGTTACGTGTCGGTGAAAGATAGAAGGGAGATAGTACGAGCGAGAGAGAGAGAGAAAGAAAGAGAGAGAAAGAAAGATACGTGTGTAGAAGAGGAGAAAGAGAGTATAAGAGGAACCACGCCACAATGAGGGCCCGAATGTTGCAAAACCGCCTATATCCGTGACTATACCCACACCGGCGGCTTGTACAAGAAATGATAATTACCAACGGGGCTCCTCTCCCCTCTTCCCTCCTCTTCCTCGGCCACTTCTTCTTCATCGTCCACTATTCGCCCGTATCGTTTCCTTCCTTCTCCGACAATTGCTCGTTTATTTCTCCGTTCTTCACCGGGATTCGACTCTCGACCCGCCTGCAGCAACAGTATCAAGCATCTTCGAAGGTTTCACTTATAGTTCCTTCACCACGGTGTTTATCAACGCGTAAACTGGTACTTCACCAGGTGTGTTATTTATGGAAGGAGGAACATTCGTGATAATTCGTGATAATTGAATATTCTTCTTTTGTTTTCTTTTTCTGTTGAGCGAAGAATAAATTCTCGGGGAGTTTTTCTTATTTCTTTCTTTCTTCTTTTTTTTTTGTGGTTTTTTTGTTAGTAGGAGAAAACGTTTAATGAAACGGAATAGGGATCGGTAGATTATAAAAGTACTCATTATCCCAAGCCAGCAGAGGATCGGAGTTTTTACGGGCACGGTTCCCATGAAAAATCACTCCAGCTCCTACAATACTGCCCTCTGTGCGGCCAGTCATCCTGATTCAACGGTCAGAAGCCATATGTTCCTGACCGAATGTGCTAAGAAGTCATTGAAGGAACCGCCGTAATGAGAGACCACCCAATGAGCGTTTCGCGGTGATCACCGTCCTCGAGACCGGAAATTCTGATCGAAACGGCTTCATTATGCGATTCAATGCGCCTGCGTTCTCGCGCCCTCCGCCACCCTTCTTATTCGCGCCGATAATTGCGTTCGCTGAGGATTCTAATGAGGATTAATTTACTTGTCACTGATCGTTGAATAATCGATACTCGCCGTTTCTAATCTTGAAATAATGAAAACCGAATTTTGGAGAACGTATCGACTGTATAATTTCGAAACTTTAATTCTGTTTTATATCGTTCACATCGGGATCAACGAAGAAACTTGAGATTGATCATTTGAACCTCTCTTCTTTGGAGTATTCAATCTCGAAGTCTCGAGAAATATTGAAAAATTGTTTACAAGAAGATTCGGAGCGAAAGGAAGCTCAAATTTTCGTGTTTTACATCGGGATTGAAGGCGAAAATCGAAATTTCTCAAACAGCAAACTTCTTTTGATTTCGAGAAATACCTCAAAATACTATTCTTCATACGAAGCTCGAACTTTTCTGCTCCTCTACATTGGATACTCTGAATTCTCGCTATTTACATAGATGAAAATCGACATTTCTTTCAAACAATGAACCCCTCTCTTTTCGCATTCGAAATATCCCAAAATACTGTTGTTCACGCGAAGCTCGAGCGTTCGTGTTTCCCTGAATGTGACCAATCTTCGGCGTTTCGAGAATTCGGGAAAAAATACACGAAGCAATTACAGCAAACCGTAATATCGCAGCATCAGGCACCTCCCTGAGGGTCAGCTTTACCTGCTGTCCAAGAAAGACGGTATTATGGTGGCCGTAAAGCACTAAAACACCCCTGATAGTTCTGTAGGGCCCGCGGGGGAGGCCGTAAGTGGACATTAGCGGTGGCATTGTGAATCGAACCGCATCATCCAGCCGAAACTAGCTAGCTTCCAAGCAGCACAAAGAAAATGCCGCCATAGTTTGCGCCTTCTATCCCTCTGTTCTTACCAATATATATATATACATATATATATATACACACTTGCACCTTCAACCATAAACGAAGGTAGATGGGTACAGGTTCCTGGTTGTATTAGAGGAAGCCGCGTTTTACGCTTCGTGGATATATTTCGGGCCTTCTAAGCTTTGTAACCCACTGGTTTTACAGGTAGAGAGGGGGATCGTAACAGCAATCGACAACGCTATTGGTTACCGAGATTGCGTTACCAAGTCTCTCTTTCGATGGCCGATGCCATCGTTATACAGTAGGAATTTTCATTATGGCTAACGTTGAAGAAACGATAACCTACAGTACAATGTTCGATCGTTAGAATGTTACTGTTGATTGGTCTGTTCATGTGCTAAAATCCGACGTGTTTCATGTTTTCGGAGCAAGTTAGCGAGTACAATTTCTGAGAAATGTTCAACAAAGCTTTGCCCTATTATCAGACGTCTCAAGATTTCCTTTGAATCGTTAGACACTTGAAAATATTTCTCATGTTGAATTTCATGATCGAGAATCGAAGAATTGAATTTATGTTTCGTTAAGAAGTATTTATTTATTTCGTAATGAAAAATAGAGAATTTAGGTTAAAGAAACGACTCTGGCAGGTAGAGGTACGTTATTTCAAGAGATTTCAAGATCTACAACAATAGAAAGCGACCGAGAGCTAACCCAGGCTTAACTTCGACGGGTTTAAAGGAAAAATCAGCAGGTCGATATTCGAACGGAGGAACAATGACTGGAACATTTCCATCCGAATCATTCCCTCTTTCGAAAGCGTTGAAAAAGGCTGTGTTACACTTGCCAACACGGTGAAACTGACTCGAACAGCCTTTCCGGCGATTTGCGTGCACACCCGTGGGGATGGTCAAGAGTTAGGTCAGGTTAGGGCTATCCTGAACCTGTGCATCTCGCTGGGGATAAATGCTCCCTTCCTGAGACTGGACCCTGCCTCTCGTCAAAAGAGTTTCACCTGACCCTCTTCAAATTGTACGCCAAGGGTATGTAGTACACTTCCTCCTCACGCCCTCTCTGTAGTTTCGACTTTTGTCTCTGGTGAAAGGATTCTGACATTCGACACTCGACCATTGTGGGTGTAACTTCTTCTTTTTTGTAATACTTGACGAACGGACAAATGTATTATTTTTACATCTTCGTGTATTTTTAGATTTTCTGCAATTCTTTTAACCCATTTCTTCCCAACGTTGTGTATACATTTAAGAAATTTTTTCTTCCTTCAACATTGGAAAGAAATAGGTTAATTCGTGATTTGTAAAAGTACCATAACTCACAGACAAATACGACAGTTCCTCCTTTCCAAAAATATTTTTATAAAATTAAAGAAAAAAAGAGAAGTATCACTAGGTGAAGTTACTTTTTCATCGATCCAATTTTCATATCGAAAGATTCCCATATTCTATTCGTATCTTCATCAAATTTGGTGGAAAATTCAAATATCTTTGTAAAAATTCAGTATCTATCAGAGAATACAGATGCAAAGAGAAACGGTGACCCATAAAACGATCGATAATCCAGCAAGTAGCCTATGTACACACGCGTTTGAAATTCGATAGACGTTGCACGAGTCCCACAGAACAGGTTTCCAAAGAATCTGACCAAAAGTGAGTGACTATTAACGATGGAAACGAACAGTGTAACCAAACTTATCATTCCAAGCTTAATAGCCGACAAGGATCAGCCGCGTTTCTTCACGGTCGACGTTCAAAAGTCGATAATAAAATACCAATGAGCTAACCTGGAGGACCTGTTTCTACTCTGTGATCGTTCGCGCAGCATCTTTGGCTCTATCTCTTTCATTCTCCCGATGTTAATCCGTGGAGCGTACGTAGGTGGGCGCACGCACCACGCAGCCTATGGTACCTGTCAAAAACTGGCGCTGCAACAATGCCCGAGGTCCGGGGGCCCCTTGGCAGAAGTTAACCACAGCACAGCAGGGCTGCAAGGGCCAGTTCGCCAGTTCAGACGGGCCTTTTGCGTATCGCGAGAGAAATAAGTCACCCAGTGGCGTGGACTTCAGCTCGAAAACGGTCTAATTGATCCTCCCGAAAAATTACGTCTCTTAGAACTCGGTCTCAGATAATTTCCAAATCGATTAATCGAGATCGAAAGAATCGACGAAACACTCTCTTTCATCCTCTTTTCGGTGTGAAATAGTCTAATTGATCCTCCCAAAAAATTACGTTTCTTAAAATTCGTTCGCAGATCAACTCGGTCTCAGATAATTTCCAAATCGATTAATCGAGATCGAAAGAATCGACGAAACACCCTCTTTCATCCTCTTTTCGGTGTGAATAGTCTAATTGATCCTCCCAAAAAATTACGTCTCTTAGAATTCGTTCGCAGATCAACTCGGTCTCAGATAATTTCCAAATCGATTAATCGAGGTCGAAGGAATCAACGAAAAATTTTCTCTTCAGTATAAAATAATTGTCACAATTTTCTGGACATTTTCATTTGCTAATTGTGTCGGAAATGTTAACCTTTCGGCCGAAAGAGTGCATATTTTTGCTAGCTAATATTGTACGCTTCCTGTTCAGTGTATTCTCCCGAATAAAATCTAATATATTAGGTGCACAGTTAGAAAATTAGGGCCACACACAATTTGCAACGTCTTTCGTGTTTTTAAATAAATTTAAAGGGCTGAACAGAATCTATCTTACAGATTTTATTAATTATTAATATATTCCACAACATGAGACACTAGATAGAACCAAATCTGTCAGAGAATTATTTTCATTAAAAAGTTCCCACACTTGAATGAATCTAATTGCACGTAATATGAACGTGCCTATCTTAATAGTTAGTAAAACTTATTATTAAATTACATGCAGGCCTTCAAACTGTACTAAAAACGCGAAAAATGTTCAAAATTGCGAGTAGCTCAATTTTTTGGCAATTTTTTTCCAAAATAAAAAATCCATTCAAAAGGAAGAAAAACAGATCGTCGAATTAATTTCTATTTAATTTCTCGACGATCTTTTACCATTTTTCTGCCAGTTTGCGTATATTGCATAAAATATTTCGACTTGAATATCTGCACTGATTACGTGTCTCCTATCTACACCTAATAATTCAAATAAATTGTGCACCAATCATGAACAAATACATGGAAATCTATTTTTACGAATTAAAGCCTTTCGTTTCCGAGTTAAAGCCGCAAATATTCGCGAAGTGATAACGTTCGAAGCGTCAGCAGTATTTTCAATAATTGATGTACAGTTCCGTATTGTATCTACTTCGTGGAAAAAGTGAGATTTACAAGAAGAGGCTTTAGGTTCTTAGTAGAAGCCGTTCGATAATCGAGATAGAAGCGTCTACGCCAGTGGGGCAGCAGGTCAATGCTGCCGTAAGGATCTCGGTGAGGACAAAGAGATCCTTTCCCTTCCCTGATCCTTTCCTCCCGCTTCAAGACCCTCCTATCCCCGCTTCACCCTCTGACCCAGCCGTCATTGCACTAATGCAAGTGTGGATGCACCGTGTAACGTTGCTGCAACGACGAAACTGCAGCTGCCAAATGCTACTTCTCTCAAAAATAAAAAAAACAACACGTAAAAAAACAGAATCAACATACGAAAAGAAATGATGATTTTCGTTAGGTTAAAATTATATTCTGCGTGATGTGCACGAGTTAAATGATTAAAGAAGAAACGTTCGTTTGGCGAATCATCGTGGTTAACAGCGACGAAACAACCTTTCTTCTTCTTCTTCTTCTGCATCGTCGTCGATGAATTGAATCCATCGTGTACAGGTTAGACGAAAGAGAAAACGAAAGGACGGTGTGTACCTGGCGTGTCTCGAGACGGTGAAAACGAGAGCGCGGTTAGGAATTTACACTTGAAAGGTTGGAATTAACGCTTTCTTTTTCGGCCGTTTAGGGGCCTCGTTAGTACCATTGTCGCGACTCGCGCGCGTCCCTAGCCTCACCGATTCTCTTCCCCGAAACGAATTAAGGCGGTGCCATTATTCCGGCTGTGTTTTCTTTCGCGTGCACAGCCTCGCTCTGTTAGGTATTATTTTGCGGTTCGTTTTGCCAGTCTGGCAAAGTGTGAGTCAACTCTCGTGCGAGACCAAGTGCAGTCAAAGAAGCCGAGAATGAAAAAGTGCCAGCGATACTTGGTACAAAGCGTTTTCAGTGTGATTCTTTATGTTCGACATGTTCTGCCTTATATAGGCTCTTCCAATAAGAACGATAGAACTTCGAATTGAAATGAAACGAAAAATACGCTAGATAATCTACTATTCAGTACTTTATTTTCAAGTACATTCAATGGCATTATACATGAAATACATCATATTAAATAATTACCACGATTGCGCAAATATTATTCGTTGTATTGGTGAGACACAACCTGATTTATGTGCCAGAGTCGTAGAAAATTGGATTTAGAGTATTCATTTCACCAAACACAATTATGGTAATCATATATATTATATTGTATTTTATATATAATGCCATTGAATGTACTTTAAAATGAAGTAGTAATTACTACACTATCTTTCGTACTTTTCGATTCATTTCAATTCAAAGTTCTATCGCTCTTACTGGAAAATCCTATATTTTGTCGAACCTTTTTTTTTCTTTATTTTTTTATTTTTATTTTTACCGAAGCATCGAAGCCGCGTGAATTGAATTTACTTACGACGATCGTCGGTCTCGGATGCACGCACAGATTCACTAACTGTAGATCATCGCGAGCATCGTGATGCGTGGCTCTTCCGTTCGACCTTTCCTGAAAGTCCATCAAATTTTTGTCATATTCAAATTGTCTTTTCTTTCTTCTTTTTTTTTTTTAGTTTCTTGCTATGGTTGGTGCAATTCGGTGCTTTGATCATCGCGCAGTGATAGGAATGAGGGGAAAAGATTTTTTTAACCTCGAGTGTTTCTTAAGCTGGACAATAGAAGATCCTAGAGAAGATAGTCTTTTCTCTGAGCAATTCTGTCTCGAAACTATTCTTCCCGAAGTGACAGCGGGATAAATGTTCGTCCAGAGGAAAATGACAGCGAGGATGCTGAAGAAGCTTGTTAATTGTAGCCCCTACTATCGGAACTCGAAGATGAAAGAATTATTCGAATGATCGTATCCGTTCCCAGAGATCAAACTGATCTCTTAAAGTGTCAGGAATATATCCAACAAATAATAAAAACTCCAGAAATTAATAACATTCTGCAGGACCCCATGATAATTTAAAAAAAATCTAGTCTCAGTATTCTAAAAAAAAAAAAAAAGAAAAAACTTAGAAACACCGCAATAAATAAAATCCACCATCCATCGATACATTAATCATCCAGAAATTCGCGAGCAACCTCGACCAATCACCTGACAAAGGCTCCCTCGCCCAGAATCCTTCATCGAACGCCGTTTCACTGTTTCACCAGCGAAAGAAACCTCGAAGGGCCCGGAACAAACAGGCTCAAACTCAAGCGACAAAAAAATAAAGAAAAAGAAACAAAGAAAAGAAAACAATTCTGTACAAAGTTGATCCTGCCTTTTTCTCTCTTTACAATTCTAAACCCACTGAAAACATATAGGAGATAGGGGAACGAGAAGAGAGAGAAAGAGAAAAAAGGCACAGGGTCAAGAGAGGAGAGGTACTTGCGGATTCTCTTCAACAGTTGGTACTAATGATCCAACCTGGCGAGGTACATCAACGGTATCCGGTATCGTGTAACTCGCTAAGTGAAAATGCACGTAGATCCTGCCAAGATACAAGATCACCAGGACCCGCCTCTTCTCGCCGGTCTAGTCCAGCGCGGAGAAACAATAAAAGCAGAGTAACCGGCAACAGACATAATCCCACAGGACCACGCACAACCTTTTCTACCCAGGTTGCACACAGAGGTTTGCAACATCACATATATATATATACACGGATATACCAGGGCCTGTATGGTTTTTCGGGCGTGCAACCGTGTCTAATCCTAATGCTAGGACTTGGAAACGTTGCACGACGCGCATTGGCCGTTTTTCTTTTTTTTCTCGACAAAGGGAACCCGTGACGAGGATCCAGCCGTCGCTGTTTATTCCTCCTGTGTCTATACATTCGCGCAACTGTTTATCTGCTTGCAAGTAGACTGCGGACTTTTTTATGTAAATTCATATGTAAAAGGTAGAACATCGGTCTGAAAATTATTTCACCTACCGGGTATTATAAGAACGCGCTGCAATTTGAATGTTTTATAGTTTTTCATGTTATACGCATACTGCGTAATTTTTAATTAGAAAATTAAGGAATTAATTTAACCGCTGTTGCTGGTACTAAATTGACCTCCATTTATTCTCATAAGGTGAAAATTTAATTTGCTGCTGCAGATTTTATTATTAAAAAGATTATTTCTTCTTAATTGTATTTATATACATAGAAATAACTAATTTAACTAATTTGAAACTTAAATTTCATCTTTTATAGACTTTGAAATACTAAATTTAGCTGAGAAATCCCAAATTAGCTTACTGTCGGTACAATAATTTTTATAAAATCTTGTAGACTTTATAAACAATGATGCCGGAATGTGAAGGTGTTGAGAAAAATTGTTTCTCAATACATTATTATACTCTATACTTGTAGTTTATTGGTGCCGTTTATTACCAGTTGTCTCCTTTTTATTTGCTCGTTCTTTCCCTTCGAAACAGCGTGGTATAATTGCAGACAGAAAGCTCCTGACGAGTAATTTATTTCGTTACGTGGCTCACCGGAGGGCGGAAGAATTTCGCATGTCATCCTTTCCGCATCAGAGCTGTTGCAGGGATCACAGGATGAAAAGGTAGGCATTCTACCCCCTCCTCACTCTCTTCTCGCCACGACTTTTCGACTTTGCCGTGCGTATAAGTATACTAGCGGATCTCGACGTGAGTCCTGGAAAATTTATCTCCCTTTTCCTCCCTTTTCGAACAGCCATTGCTAGAGTTTCCCATGAACAGAGAAGCTCATAACATCGACAACGTTCTCTGGTAAGCGGTAACCTGAACGACGAAGAGAAATAGAAAAAGAGAGATAGAGATAGAGAGAGAGAAGATTTGGAAACAGTAGAGCGAGAGAAAGAGAGAGAAACGAAGTAGGGGGAGAAAGAGACAGAGAGAAGAGCAAAGCAAGTGAGAATATATACCTGCTGGTGGATATTAAAGCGAACATCATACCCTCGTCACTTTTACTGGCCCTCTCTCTGTCTCTTTCTATACCATCCCTTCTCGTCCTTGTTACATCCAGACACCAGTTTATCATCCTTCTCCAGCTTATATCTCTTTTCCTCTCGCTCGTTTCTTCTTGCTATCCTGCAAGTTAAACACATCGAGAGGAAAAAAGAAAAAGAGGATAGTGTGCGCGCAGGCACAACTGCAAAGTCAAATCCTCGACGTTTTCTCTCTGGCCGTCTCGTTCGGTATAGTAACCCAACCTAAGCCACACAAGAAAGAGAAAGAGAAAGAGAACGATCGAGGAGAGGAGGGGCACCCTCGTGCACTTATGCTGCATTCCAGGCTTAGACGCCTCGTTTCTACTCTCCATTTTCATCGTTCTCGCTTTACGGCCGCGTCGTTAGCCCTAAAAGCAAGCTACGCTCAACCACGGCCTCTCTCCTCTCTGCTTCTCAACGTCGTTGGTTTTTAGGAGGTTCACCTGCTCGATGGATCTCGGTCGCGGCTTAATCCCCCCGCGATATCGCGCTACAGATGAAACCCTTCGCGACTGTGATTTACCGGAAAACGTCGCTACTTGAGAATTTTAACGCTACTCGTGTCTCGCCACTTCGTTTCTTGGGCTTGTTCAGAAATTTTTCACCATTGAAATTACTTCTTGTTTTTTTTTTTTCTTTACTCCTTCGTTTTACAGTTACCTAGTTAGTTCAAGGGTGAACTTGTTCGTAGTTTTGTGATTTTTGCGATTTACACTGTGCTGGGAGATGCTTATCGTCTGTGCGAGTATTTTCTTCTTTTCGGGATTATGATTTTCATGGTTACCAATGTTCATTATCAACAATGAAGATTTCTTTGGTTTTTAGAGATCTATATCGATCACGAAAAATGTTTCTTACCATTGAAATCAGTTTTATTGGGAAATTATTGCATTGAGAATGATTTTTTCCTTTTAAAAGACGTAATTTTTATGGTTAAAACATTATTTTCTTTTTGAAGAATGTGATTTTTATGATTTCCACTAACCATTATCAATGATGAAAATTTCTTTGATCCATATCTATTAAAAAACTGTTTATTATCATTGAAACCATTTTAGCGAGAATATTTTCTTCTTCAAAAAAATACTAATTTCTCTGATTACCAAACACAATTAAAAGAAAGTTCGCTCATCGTTTTTTAATCATTGTCTCGGATACAAGTGAACATTGGAAGAAATATTCTTTTCTTTAGTTACCAATAACCATAATCGACGTCGAAAATCTCTTTAACCTCTAACGATTCGTATCGATTGCGAAAAAATATTTTTCCTTATCAATAACCAATATACAATTGATATATACATATTCCTCCTTCGATCGATTAGATCAAGCACATTCCCTTTGGACGCTACCTTCTCATTTTCAACGCCCCCGCTAATTTCCCCCTTTAGAATCAGCCCGCCGTCAGCCAGTCATCAGAACCATCAATAAAACGTATCAGCTCATCATCCCCGTGTCAGCCTGCAGCGAACAGCTTTCTTCTGGCTCACGAAACACACTATCGCATAGTTACACGTGAAAAGTGCAACCGTGTGCGTTAGCCTGACCATCTTGTGTCGACACGCACGTCCACCTCATTAAGCTGATTGGCCAGTAGTAATCAAAGCTGGTAAGCGTCGCACGTACAATTCCGTCTGTAATTGCTCGCGAGCAACATACTATGCGGTTATATACACTTAACCAAAGAAGAGATAAACGAAAGAATGAAAGGAATATAGTGGATTCCATAGGGATGTTAAAACTCGTGACTTGGAATCGAGAAGAGGCACGGGGGTAAAACCTGTGGAAAAGTCGCAACATGTGGTTACCGAGTGAGAAACGAAACCCTCTTGGTTCCTTTAGGATTTTCCCGTGTTCTCGTCACGATGTTTCTTTATCCAGGAAGCGTGTCGAGATTTGTACGAATCCTATATGCTGCGTCCTTTTTCACGTTTCTGCAACGAACCTAACCCCGACATCGTACATTCTTCGTGGGGGAAACGTTATACAGAGAGAGGGTGCACATAAGTTGAAGTCACGCAACGAAGCAGTTTCTACGTGACCCACCAATCCCACCAGCAGATTATCGCGAAGAACTTTGCTACGAGCTTTGTGGTACCTACTATCCTTCGTGGAAAAGAGGGGAAAAGTCGAAGCAAGCGAAGAGCAAACTTTTTCTTCTTTTCTGGTGGTAGAATCTCGTTGTTGCAGCGTTGAGAGAAACAGACGTGAGGGAAACCTTGAATTTCTGTGCAAATTTAAGAAAAGAAAAGGGAAAGGCACATCTCGACATGATTTTCAAGTCATATACTGATACATCGATAGTTTATTAATTTCAATCGAGTTTGAAAAGCAAAAATTACACACGTTCAAGAATTTGCTATTATTTGCTCTATTTCAATATAAATAAAATTTGAACACACTTATGACTGCTATGAATGTCTCTGAAGCGGCGTCAGTGGAGTGTAAACGCTATTACCCACAGAAATGCAAAAATTGTACGCCGTTGTAACTCCAAAGTTACAAAATCTATTTTCTACAATAAAATCATCGAAATTGTTCACTGTTAATTCATATTTAGAGGCTACTATTTGTCGATTTCAGCTTACATCAAAGTTTTTCATTGTAAACGAAAAAAAAAAAAGAAACTCGATTTATAATGAGTCAATCGTTATCTCGTTCCTGTTTGTCCAGGATTTTTGCTCGTCGTACGGTGTAATTGCTTCAAATTACGAACGACGGTGATCGTTCAGGTCAGCGAAAGAAACGTAAAGGAAAGGAAGAATGTTAATCGAACAGATAGAACGATAAACGAGGGAGGAAAGGTGGAAGGAGGCAATTTTCTCAAACCGATAACGACAGCGGGATCGAAATTTATTGAACGTCGTCGTTACACGGCGATTTAACCCGCGACGTGAATAGAAATCAACGGCGTTCCTTTTCCATACGGAAAAGCAGCCGGTTGCGGTTCGATTTGAACAAAAAAAAAAAAAAAAAAAAAAAAAGAAACAAGAAAGAAGAAAAAAAAGAAAGAAAGAAACTAGTTCTAACGGTACAACGGATTTTCTTGCAACACGGTATTTCCTGATAACGCAACGCGAAGTTTAATCGAGCCAGTTCACTCGACTCTCACACCATTAACGCGTGTACTTCTAATATACACTTCGTCTTGTAAATTTAAACAGCAAACACGCCTACGCGGATCTCTTGGAACTTCGTTCCACGCTTTTCACCGCTAGATCCCCTTTCGAAATAAGAAAAACCGGAAACCGACAGAACTAGTTTCGCGAATTAATAATAATTCCTCGTGGTATAATAATAATCCGAATCGATTTTCCTTCAGGCATAGGAATAATAATCCAACATGTGCACACCGGTGTAACCTGTAATTACACGATCGTCGTATGATAAAACGTTTTAAAACCTTCTCTTTATATTTCTTTCGTTTCGTTTCGTTTTCTGAATCGTGATTAATCGCGCCCACCGTAGACTTTTCAACGGTGAAATGGAAATTACTATGATTGCGTTACGTTTTACACGTTTTAGGCTGTTGCAGAGCGGAAGAATTAAGAAGGAGGTGAAAAAAGGAGGAGAGGAGAGGTGCAGTTGAACGGTGAGAAGCAGTTAGTCGCGTTAACGCCGCAATGAAAGCGCACGGCTCGCGCCTAAGCCGGCGCAATCGCGTCTCGATCGGTGCACGCTCGAATGCGCCCGCGTCCACAGACGTCGCTGATCTTAATTACAATCGCAAATGAGACGGCGAGCGGATAATTGCAGCGCATGTCGCAAGTTGCTAGAATGTAGTCCGGCTGGTGTCCCCATGGCGGAACACCGGCCCTCTGTCGGACACGTTTCTACGTTTCAAATGTCTGTTCTATCTGTGACTTGCTCCTGAATCTATAGATCGATCGATCGATCTCTCGATGCTTTCGTTTCTTTCGTTTGAATATGAATTTTTATCAAAAATCTAACAGTTCGATTTACGTTCCGATTTTTCTGTTTTTGAGGACGAAAGGAAACGACAACATTAAAGATAGTAAAAAAATATTGATAATTTGTAGTATAAAAAATTAATTCTATCATAGATTTTATTCTTTTGTAGTATTAACGTTTAAAATTATAATTGTAATACTTAATAGATTTATTTTCACTAACTTATACCTTTCATGGCGTACAATATCCCATTCGAAAACCATCTAATCGTGAAAGGGGCAATTTTCGACTCTAAAATTTCGTTACTTTCTCTTATCGACGAGTGTACGATATATTTTTACCGAAGGCCAATAAACACTCTTTCTATAAATAAACTTATGTTTTAAATATCCATAATAACGCTGAAAAAAATTCTCCCCTTCGTAACGCCACTCCCCTACTAATTTTCGAAACTTTCGTAACTTCACATCTCGTCGAACAAAGTGTTGCAAATTTACGTACCGGAGGAATTTAATTCTCGAATAATTTAAACTCTCTGAAAATTTTTTAAATAATTCCTAGATACTTAAAAATCATTTCTCAATCTTCTAAATAAAAAAACGAGACAAGTTTTATCAATTAAGATAATTAGAAGAATATTAAACAATTAATTCCTGCATCGTATTATCACTTATCGACCACGATTTGCACGTTATAGTGAATGTAGCGAACGTTCCTATATTTCGAAAAGCATAGAAGTCTCAGCAAATGCTTCAACGAAGTTTCTTTCCTCGGATGTACAAACTTCAACTTCTACTTCGTCGAGTAACGATTTATCGTCTACTCTAATCTGTCACGAAAATACTGTTCTCTACGTTCAAAAAGGGGTCGATGATTCGAATCAGTCCACGCGTCGCGCGCAGACAGGAGGCAGTTCCATGGGTGAGAAAACATCTTCCCGTTTATTCTTCGAATCTCGAAACGGTGTCACGCCGAGCCGTGAATTCCAAAGACAAAAAGTTGAAGTAAACGCCGCGCGTTGGATAATTATTGGATTATCCCGGTTTTGAGCCGCAACTTTCTACTCTGTACACCATGTACATACATATGTACACACGGTACATTCCTTTATTAAGTGTACCAGCTGGCTTGTAGCATTCTAGCGACTGCAGTCGATCGATAGTTCGCCAATGCGTTTCCGTTGACACCCTTCTAGGGAATACAGTTGCACTGGCGCATAAGTAATGCTTTATATTTAGATATCATATTTTCCATATACGAAACGAACTTCGCGATATCCACCACGATGGAAAAATTCTTACTTCTCGAATTTTACATTTTCCCTTGATCGATTATCACTCGAAGAAAAATTTCGAATTTTACATTTCCTCGATTGTATCATTGCTTATCGATCAGTATTGATCATGAAACGTTGTGCAATTAATCTTTCGATGAATTCTGTTGACACGTTTTCAAAGTACCGTTCAACCATTCCCTAGCCAACCATAATCCGCGTGTATTTACAGACTTTCGCTGGTTCCACGGAGATTTCACTTATTAAACAGGCGTAAATCAGTCGGGCGTGTCACTCGGTATCGTTTGTATTGCAAGGTTCGTATTAATAATCTGTTTGACCATTCATTTACGTATTTATTAAATATGTAAATTAAGGGACTTTCCTTTTTTTTTTTTTCAACGCGCGTCCCGTTCACGCTTTATTGCGTATACCGTTTGTCAAACGACTGCCCTGTGCTCGATATTCCCTGGATATATTTCCCTTCAACGTTGAAAAAAAAAAAAGAGAAGAGGAACGATCGATCTAGTCGATGATTTCGCTCTTCCTGTGACACGTTTTGTATAATAGAGCATTTATGCGACAAATTACTAACTATCGTTTGTGATAAAAAAAAAGAAAAAAATGGTTTTCTTCTTTTCTTCTTTTTCGAGGGTTTAGAGGATTGGTTTAATTGCTCATTGGCTTCCTTTCTTCGTTTTATCCGATAATCTCCGCGACAATTATTGACGTTTCGAAGCTGTCATTGCCGGTCGGAGATACGAGCTCATTATTCGTACCAGACTTTATCTTATCTACCTTGTAAAGCTGTTAAACGATATATACGATGGAAAATAGTGGCCCCGTTTTGCTTTCTCGTACGACTACTTGTATATACAAAAATGATGTAAAGCAACGGGCTACAAGCCAGCCTAATAGCCGGACTCTTTCAGTGGAACGGTTTTACAATTACCACGGGAGGGGAATTGAAGACGTTAATATATTTCTGGTTATGCGAGCCGATTTTTCGCGTTGGACGTTCACCAGCCAAGGAGGAATTTGAGAAACTATGATTTATGTTCTTGAAATTTTTTCTTGTTAAATTGTTCGGGTGTTCCTTTTTTTTTTCTTGCTTGGGAAATTGTGTTTTATAAATAGGAAATATGTGAGAGTGTTTTGTGTTAAATTAGTGAGATGTATGAAAAAATTCTATTGCAAGAGATTACGAATCGAGGTTCTTTGGAAAATTGCAATTCGAAGGCAATCATGAATTTCAAAATTTTAGAATTTTTGCATCGAGTGTTCCAGAAATTTTTAAGTTTGCAGACTCTCAGATTTGCAATTGCTAAATTTCTGAATTTTCAGATTTCCAAATTCCTAAATACCTAAATTTTCAATCTCACAAATTCCTAAATTTTCACACTTGGGATTTCTCAAATTTTGAAACTCGTAATTTGACAAACTTCCAAATTTCTTAATATAGGAGTTCTCAAATTCCCAAATTCTCAAATTTTCGAACTCTCAAATTTCTGAATTCCCAAATATGAGAATTCTCAAATTTTTCATTTCTAACTTTGCAAACTTCCAACTCCTCAAATCTTCAAACTCTCGAGTACCCAAATTTCCATATCCCCAAATTATCCCCAAAAGCTTCCCCTCAAAAATGGAAATTCTCTTCCATTATTCCAGCTATAAACCACAATTTCACTCGAAGAAACAAACTCAAAACACGATTAGCAGAACACTCTTGATCCCATTCTCAAACAACATAGAATCAGACGTTCTGGAATGCTGGTTATATAAAATGATACACTCATACGACCTATCAGAATCGATTCTTCAACCACGATTTCCGGGAATAATGAAACACGAAGGTCCCTCTCTTGTCTAACCTCGAAACTGAAGAAAAAACACACACCGATGGACCCAAGCCACGTGTAATGAGTATAATCAAAACGATTTAGTAGAAAAGTAGCCGCGAGCTATATACAGAGTACGAGACGTGTTCTCCGCTACGCAGCCTGTGCAGTTCAATTTGAATTTCGAGTGGACTTTTACACACCGCGCCATAATATTCGTCGGTCACGAAGACGCCATCTGATGGACGACCAAATTGCTGGTTCGAACGATCTTAGAACTGCCCTTTCCTATTCGTCTCTAGCTCTTCGCTATTGTTCCACCGGTGTCTAGCTTCCTCGAACACTGTTTTTTTTTTTCTACACCGCCGGCAGAAATCCGCAAACGTTCTATTCGCAGATGTTTTTCTACCAGACGTCTACGAAATCTTTCGCAATCTCGCGGCGAACCGCAAAATTTTCGACTTTTCATTCAGAATTTCTAGTTCGGTGTGCTTTATACCTCGCGAGAGTACGAATTATCGCGTGCATCACGTATTTTTGCTACAATCGTTAATCCTTTCCCTACGAAGAACTATGGACACTTGAAAAGTCGAAGAAAAAGTGAAAGAATAATTTTGCATACTAATGTCGATCGTCAACGATTATCTGTGAAATTGTTTCAATCGATATCGATCTGTTCTCTTGTCAATGAAGAAGTTCAGGTTATTTTATATTAATAGGGACGCATATATGCGCCTGTAGTAGTGAAAGGGTTAAAAAGAAACACTTAGATGCGTAAATGCGAAATTTAATCGACGTCTAGCGGAATAAAGATATAATTCGTATCAACAGAAACAAAGATCTCTTCAGAGTGAATTTCACTTGGTTGGTTGAAGTTGGTATATATGCTCGACTCCAAAGACGGTAGACAGGTCACCGGTTTCGTGGTTTATCCACCGTAATACCTTCTCTCCCGGTGCACCTACATAAATCTGCTGGACCAGAAGGTAATTCCATCTTCCTGCCGTCTTTTCTCTCTCACAGTCGGCAGTTCTTTTTGTTTCAACGTGGATACTTCTCTACCTGGGTTAGGTCCCTGTTTCGAAAGCCAGCTGGGAATGGAATTATCGGAAGATACACGATTTTTCCTTTGGAATCGATCTCTCTGGTACCTTGGCGAACGTTACTTTCTGTTGGTAATTTCGTGGCTGTAAAACTTTGCAAGAGAAAGAGAAAGAAGAGAATCCAACGGTGAATTCAGAGAGAATCTAGTTGAATTACTTTCTTCGATACGTTTGAATAGTACCAACGTTTTATTACCGGTGACGTTAATCGAGCATTAAGAATTCCTCCCTCTTCTCTTGTGTATTGGCAAGTTTCCATCGTACGTTGGACGAGTTCCTCTCTTTTTTTTTTTTCTAGTTAGTGTAACAGTAACATCTCTTTTATTCTTTCGCTTGTAATTGGACTGCAGATTTTTGTGCATTTATAGGATATTTAGGGATGCAAAATTGCACAGAATGTACATACTTGATCAAGATTATAGTGGTTTCTTTTTTAGAATATATGACAGGTATATATACATGCTGAAAATTTTACAAATGGCTGAAAGCGTCGAGAATCGCAGTTTATCACTTTTAGTCTAGAATTAGGATAAGTCTGACACTTGCTACATCTTTCGATATCTGTCGTTTCTTTCTGCATCTTTAAATTTTCATTACAGGCTCAGATGAAAGAACTTTCATTATGTTCCTCGAAGTTCTGACCAATTGCAATTTTCTCAAAGAATTTTCCACGTGTGTGAATAAGAACGGTGAATAACTGATATGTATAATAGATGTATAGTCAGCGAAAGAAATAGTAGGTCAAGAGGTTAACTTCTCAGAAAAGGAAGAAAAGAGGTATCTCGTCATTTGGTCCAATTTTAGAAAATTTATTCTCTTTCGAACACTTTCGTGACTGATTGTACATCGTTTAAAAACTTCAGCTGAAACTTAAGCGTCGATTTCATCTTCTCAGAAAGCATTTATGACAATCGTATTCGAGTATTGCGTAATGAAACTGGTCTGTCTCTTCTCTCGTCGACAGATCCGATCGAAATCTTTATAAATAAACCTGTATCGAGATTGATAGGAAAATTACAGGCAAGAGGTTATGTCACCGAGGAAAAACTGTAACGTTATTTAAGGGGTTCACCAGCCTTCGACGTGTATACGACACGATACGGCACAACAAGGAACGACTTGTGCACCAAGGCGACAGAGAAAACCGTCTCTTTCGCCGAAGGGGGTCGAGATTATCGTTCGTGGGCTGGAAAGCTGAGGATAACCCGATGAAGGGTTGCTCTTCCAAGCCAGTGGCGCGTGCCCGCTGTTGATCACCCCTTCCATGCTTTATTATACCGATTCAACCCCCGTTGAATCACGCCCCAATAGCCGTTCAGCTGCCACAGAATCCGGCCGTAGTGAATCGTGCTTTCTCTCAGAGTAACGATTCCCTTAACGGGGAACGTTCTAATTTTTTTTTCTTTTTTCTCTCTGTCTCCTACCCCCTTACGCTCGGTTGAATCGTTTATCGGTGGCGTAAACGGTGAATTATTCTTCGGTAGCAAACGACGAGAAAAAAAGAAAGAGAGAGAGAGAGAGGGGAAAGGTCTATTAAAAACAGAGTAATCTTTCTGTCGCTTGCCTGAATTCCTTTTATATGTATAAAAGCCTGTGAGGGGGATTATAAGGAAAGGATTGTTACGTAATAGTGGCGTGAAAGTTTCCACGGTGTATATTTATTCCTGGATTGTCTGCTGCTGGTCTGGAGCAAGAGGAGTACCTTCGAACGGCTAGTCTGATGATTATTCTTGTCTCTGGTATAAATTAGAACGAAGGTTTCTTTTTTTATTGTGTCCTTAAAATATTGTTACGAGCAACGCATATGAACCCTCGCTCTGGAATTGAAGACTTTCGATATTTATCGATCGAGATTTAAGAAGATTGCTCTGAACTGGAAACGGAGACAGCTACGTTTAGTTTAAAAATGATCGAAAAGCTATTGTAACTTGTATTGTGTCGTATTAATTGATTCATTCTGAAACGAGTAAGGAAGAAAGGCGGACGCGTGTCGCAATATGATTTCGAATGTAAAATTTTGTGTATTATAAATATTTTCAAATATTGCTCGAAAGGATAGGTATTAAAGAATCACTTTGGGTGTCTTAGCTCGTCGAATTTCTTCAGAATTCGAGAAGCCTTTTCGAAGTGAAGAATTCGAAGTTTCGTGCCTGTAAGTTGTGCTCATTCATCGCGAATTCGGTTGAAACCGCGAGACGTTGTTCATCGCACGTGTTCCACGAAACTATAGTCATCTTAGTTCACGCGATACATCGACACCTGGCGAAGAGCTGGTGGTCGACTTAACGGCGAAACACGAAATAATCCTGGCTTGCTTGTATTTCCGCCTATTAATTTGGGTAAGGCGATTGTCTCTCCTTCTTTTCCCCAGGTCTTTTTCTTTTTGGTTTCTTTTTCTTTTTTTTTTTTTTTTCTTCGTGCACTCGCTTCTGAGCTGTAGCATGGTAACAGAAGGTAATTCGAGCACGGTTAAACGGGGGCCCAGGGAGCAAGAAGTCCCTTATGCTCTCTAAGTACTTAATAAGGTCCGACAAGGGCGTCCCTAAAGCCACTTTAACCGTGTGTTCCCCTTTTGGGATTAAGATTTCCGACATGCCGGAAGAAAAGACGGAGGGAAATGCCGATAATCGTTTCTTAAAGGTTTCCATCTTTTTCCCTTCCATTTCGTCTGCTGGGCTAATGTTTATTCGAGCGACCACGATGCGCTTATGGCGTTGACTCGTGACGTTATTAGACAGTGAATGAGCGTCGATGAGTTGAAGCTTCGGAGTGTAGAGGAATAAGATTTTGTTCCTTCGAATTTTCTAGTCCTCGAACTGATAAACTTTCGAATATTCAGGTTCATAAATTTTCAGATATTCAAATTTTCAAATTTTCAGACACTCGAATTTTAAGCTATTCAAATTCTCAAGTATACTAACTCTCGAATACTTAAATATTTAAATAGACAAATTTTCATGTATTTAAATATTCGAATATTCGAACTTGCAAGTCCTTCAGCTTAGCAATACTCGATTTTTAAAGTACACAAATTTTCGAATACCCATAAATATAAATATTCAAATGATCAAATATTCAAATGTTTAAATGCCTCAATTTTCAGATACCTAAACTTTTCAATACTTAAATTTTCCAATACATAAATATCCGTATACTTAAATCTTCAAATACACAAATTTTCGAATGCTCAAATTCTCGAGTCTTTAAGCTGAACAAAACTGAACATTTCGCACTTTCAAATTAAAGTTGAACATGTCTATCAACAAACAGAAAATTCTACTACATCCCAACATATATCGTTCGATCAAACTTTCTTAGAAACCTGCGTTACATTGGTATCGCAGAAAGTGTAGGATAAAAATCTTCCTACTCGTTACCTACGCCGAATGTTTTAATCGCATCTTCAACTCCCCGGGTACACCTAGGACTTTCGTGGGGTCCCATCCGGACTGACCGCATTCTCACCCACGTGACGTCAGCATCGAAAGAGATCCTCTTTACCGTGGGCCTCGTAGAGGAAGCTCATGAATTTGCGCCTGGCTACATGTCGGCTGGACGGCCTTAAAAATTCCCGGTGTTCGTTTATGGCCGGCTAATTAGATTTTTATCTTCATTAACGGCCCGCCCGGCGAATCCAGTCCCGTGAATCGTTTCTTCGTCGTTCGCGGTTCACGAATTGCTCTGCAGCCAGCTTGTACCGGGTGTCTCGCAATTAATTTACATCGATTATCAGCCGGTCAGATAGCGATTTTAATTTATCCACCAGAGATTCGAACGTTACTTTCGTATCTTCGTAAACCACGAAACATCGAATTCCAAAAAAACTCCATCCATTTTACTTTCGTGAAATTCCATTTGATCGAATTGTCCTTAGCAACAGAATATCCGAATTAATTCCTTTACAATAGTCTGCAATTGTACTCGATTAAATAGTATCAATTAATCCAATTCGAGAATAATATCGAGGCTCAGATTTTAATATGTATTAGCTGCAAAAATAAATTCTTTCGGAGTGGAATCACACGATCGGTGCAATTATATTTGCAAGCTACCAGGAAAATGGCGAAAGATCGTCAAAGATAATCAAAATTATTTCGACGATCGATCTGTCTCAATTTTTGTTAAACAAAATTTTAATTGTACCAATACATAAAAATTCTCTATAATCGTAATATTAATGACACACGACGAGTAACAATATTTCTCTTTTTCCAATATCTTTATTACACGCACAGAATAAAATGTGACCGACACGTAACAGGGCCCGCACACGCTCGATAATATCGTCGATATTTATCGATCTCTGTTGCACACCGATAACACGCAACACTTTATCCTGACCGCGTAATAAAGATGTTAAAGATGAAAATAAAAAAAAATCAGCTCGATAAATACACCACCTTGAAAATCTACAATTTACTAGAGAAAAAAAGAGAATCTCTCTGGAGATGTAGAATCTTGACCTCGTAAACTCTCCAGTTACTCTACGTTAGGCTAGATTCACGAGAATATCGAACATGTTACGGACGATGTAACTAAGCCAGGTCCCATAGAATACCGAATAGATGCGTGGCGTCTTGTAAACGCAGGAACGCGTGTAAAATCGCATGTACCAGCCTCCTCCTTCCTTCTAGGACAAATTCACGTAGACAGGTTCGGAAGGCAGGCGCAATAACGCAAAAAGTATCGCGCAAACGAAGCGAGACGCGTTTAAATAGCGAATCGCGATGGCTACGGTCACCTAACTTTTACGACTTTCTTTTTTTGTTTTAATTTCAACGCGTCTTCCTCGGCTGGTGGATCACAGCAGTTCCATTCGATCTACCTTTTCTCTCTTTCATCAACCTCGATCCTACCAATAACAGCTAGGAAACACGCCTCACGTGACAGGATAATGGAGAGGTGGCTAGTATTATTTTTCAACTCTAACCGCTATCTTACAAGCTCGAAGTGAGATTCGTACGAGAACGATGGTTGATCCAGTGACGAGGAGAGGAAACGAGAAGGGACGATTTACATTGCAACGGTGAAAGAGAGGGGGACAGGTGGTGCCGAGTTCTTTAAGTTATTCATGAATTCGTTTAATCGGTTTCTGCGCGTAGAGAGTCCACGGCTACCTCGTTTTCTAGCTTTTTACGCCGGTCTGGTAATCAACGCTAATTCCTTCGAAAAACCGTGCACGGTAACGAGGGATTATAAATTCTTTATTAGCTAGAACTATGCTGTCTTCTATTTTTACTTTCTTTCCCTTTTTTTTTTTTTTCTTTTCTACGTGCATTAACGAGATAAATTTCAAACCTTAAATATATACAATTTTCAATATATTTTAACTTTGAAAAGATCATATTTGGTACAAAGAATTTTCACTCAGATTTGAACGAAGTTGCTTTAGGTGATCGGTTTGAAGTAGTAACGGTAGTAACGAGAAAATACGCTTCTCCGTTCTCGTGGTTGCGAGACACAGATCAACTCGAGGGACAAGGATTATTTACAACGACTAGCGGTAACCTTTTAAATCGCCAAATGTCTCGCCGCGGGAGCTTGACTCGATCCACGACTTCCTGATACCCGGTCTCCGCTTGGATCGCGAACGATCTTAACGCGGAGGAATTTAAACGACGCTCCTCGCCAGTTCTCGCGGGAACGAAGGGAATCGTGACCCGTTGCGGAGAGGAAGATGGAATATATAGAAGGAGATCGGTTTCGATCGAGTGTAATACGCGGAAATGCGATAAAGATGCGCCAGAGAAGATTTATATAGGGTCATCTGAATGTCCATACTGCATAATGTTCGTGCATTTCTTAAAATGAAATAAACCGTCTTGTTTTAGTACAAGGTAGCATAATTTCAAAATCATACGATCTAACATCGTTAGATTATTTTCTGAGGTTTCTTGAACAGTCGAGTCTATGTTAACAAATCAGAAACAACTAACGATCCAAAGAACAACGTTCGAGTTGCAATTTTTGAAATAACACATGTCGAGAAGTCGTTGAAAATTTCGCTAATCGAATTAACGTCTGCAAATGCAATCGTAGTATACGTTTAACTCCTTGCCACGCGAATTTTTAGTTATTATATTAGTCTTGAATGTTCACTGTTCCAATACAATTTCAAATGAAGAAAGACAAGATATTACATATCAATTTTTATTTAAAAGTCCTTTATCTTGAATTCAAACTAAAGTTAGAATAAAAATACAAATTTGATAGACGTATGAATATTTCTTTTGTCACACCACGACTATAATCTGCAGCACGAGTGAGACTCGTTATTATACGGCAAGGGGTTAAATGATATTCTGTGTACAATTGTAATGGATCGTACTTTCAACGAAAAGAAACAATTTGGAAGAATTCCAAACGGTTTGCATTTTATTAAAAAGAATTACATAGGCGTATTTTGCGGACGACCGTATAGAATCGTTTCTAAGTGCGCTAACGTGCAGAAAATGACATAATCCTCGCATGAACATCGAGGCACGTTGTAAATTACAGTTTTATCCGTCTTCGAGGAAATGATCTGATGTTACACAATTGTTGTTCGGCTTTTTTTCGGAGAAGAACGAGGTGAATGGAGGCGCGAGGAAGATTTGTCGATGAGTTATGTCGCGATGGTAGTCTCTTAGGAAGGAATAAAACTGGTAGTAAAAGAAAATGGAGGCCGAAGTCGGCCACGATTCGCGGGATAATCGATACCGAACGCTTCCTCGTGGTGGAATTCAAATGTTTGACGTTTGGCTGAATTCCACCGAGGTCTGGAACAGTTGGTTTTTCCAACGAGCTTGAGTACGAACCGAGCTTGCGATCACAATCTAACGTTAAAGAGGAGGAGACCACGGCTCCTTTCATCTCTCTCATAGTATGGCCTGATGCTTCAAATAATGCACAATCTGCTTAAACGACTTCCGAGACGTCTATTGTCACTTATTTTCATATTTTCCAATTTCGTTTATTTAGTTCCTTACTTTGCATCGATTATTTCTCATTTAATCTTGGAAAATTGATCACTTCTGCCAGACTGAATTCAACAGACAGCCACTTTCTTTTTAATCCTCTAAATTTTTCCACTTTCGTGAAAAGAAAATTACCATAAACAGAACATTTCGTGAATATTTTAAATAGTAGAAGAATAGCACGAGGTAGAAGATTTTATTACGAAGTTGAAGTTAGAATACGACGAGACAGTTGCATACCGAGGTGCAGAAACTTTGCAATCCAGCCGAGGAAATGTTAATTAAACGATGATCCAATAAAAGTAAATATTTCAACCACGCGGAATTAAATTAAATTAAAAACGGCTTTATTACACTGCAAATAATGTACGGAGGATGGTATGAAGGTCGAGGCCCAGTCTGACCGACATCGCGTAGGAGTACAAAAGAACCGTGTTTGCAATTAAGCTGTGTTATATAGCACACAGACGTATGTATTCAACGTAGAAGCCAGTATATCTGAGGTAGCTAATTTAAAATGATAAAAGCGCAGAAATAAACAAAAGAGTAAAAGTCTGTGCTCCTCCGAGAAGTAAATTATTAAACAGCTTAAAAGAGGCACAGAATAAATTTCAGTTTGATTCTTTTATGCTAACTTATAAGAAACGAAAGTATTAGCATTCTTTGCAAACTTCAAACAACACTTAACTCTTTGAGCAGTAAATTGTTTCTTCTCCTTTTTTTTTCATATAAAATATCAAAGAATAAAAGTACCTATTAGATTAACCAATAAGTAATTTCGTTTTGTTTTCCAGTAATTTTCTAACCTCTCGAATGCAATTGTATATCAATTGTCGACACTTCGGAAAAAGTTTTGCTAAAGAAAAAATATTTGTACTTCTTTGAAGGCCCAAAGAAATATAAAATGCACAAATTTGCATTTTCTGAGGAAAAATTCTCGAAGGAGAGAATTATGCTTACAAGAACCTTATAGATCAAGGTGAACAAAAAAGCTTTCTCATTCGATCAAGCTTTTTTCGTTTAAAAAAAAAATGTCTATTACTTTGTATCAAAAATATGAAATTTACTTAGCTTGCAAAAATTCGAAACGCGAAGGTACGCTTGTTCCGTTGAACGTAACACGAGTATAAATCCTCGCGAGACATCGATTTCAATCCTTCGAACAAATCTTCAAGAAAGGAAGACGGATTTTTTTGCGTGTTCTTTAACTTCTGTTACAAACCAGAGAGTCCCGGTACGGGTTCCTAGAAGTTCCTAGAAAGTTATGTCGCGGATTTCAGCGAGCTTTAACGACCCTCTGGAATTCTTATTGCCGCAATGAAAGCCGCTTAGCTGGACTCTCTCTCGATCCTAGGCGATCGAAATACCGCGACGAACGGACGGGATCGCTCTTTTTGCGGTTGCTCCGAAGTCGCGGTTTCTGGGAAGAGGGTGGCACGAACGGGGCCAGGAATGCGGAGGAAAAGGACGAGACGCTGCTCCATATTTATCGTACCGCATCGTCAAAGGCTTCTGCTAACGCAAAACCACGGCACAGAGGCCTGGATGCCCCGTGCACAAGAAACAAATCAGTCTTATTAATTAATTTAACCGGCCTCTAAATGACCCAAAGAAACTTGGCGACGCGGCCCCCCTTTGGACGCGTGTGAACGTGGAATACGAATTTTTTCGGTATAATTCTATAAGGGCACGATACGTGCAACACACATGCAAAATTGTAAGCAAAATTCGTGAATGATGCACGGACCGATTTAACATACGTATTTTTAATAAATAAATAAAATTTCACACATATATGTAAGTCCATTTTCGTAAAAAACATGAGATATCACATAATTTGTGATTAATCTAGTGTAAACTTTTTATTTATAACTAAAAAATAACAAAAGAAGGATTTAACAATCCATTAAGATAAAAAGAAACCAACGAACATACGAGAAAAAAAAAGAGAGAAACGAGAAACGTTCGAAAGAGGATCGATTAAACGTAACAAATGAATCATCCCCCATGAAACCATTCCTTCGTTCGTTGAACAAGAATTCATTTCTCCTCCCGTGTAACGATAGGACGTCGCGATACGTTGTCTCGAGAAAGAGAGGACCTCGATGAAACATTTTTGACAGAATCTCTTCCACCAGGACAAGGAAGCATGGGGAACTAGTTTTCAGTTTGAAGGTCTTCTAGTCTTTCCCAGTGTTCGTAATCGAGGTAGCCCTTCATCGTACCGGTGGCCGTGTAACGTGGCTGCTGGCGCACTAATGGTGCGTCTAAGGCGGGCAATAAGAACAAAATGAAGTTCGTCCGAAGGTAGAAAAGAGAGTGGCGAGAGGACGACGCGTCTTTCTAAGAGAAGAGAAGGGAAGGGAAAGGAAGAAGTTAGTCCTGGGGCTGGGCATGGCTTACGACCGCTTCTTGCTAGAAACACATGAATAATGCAACAATTGGCCAGAGCGAGGACGATCCTTTGTTTTCGCAGGCCCTTCGTTACCCGGCCGCCAAATTGCTCGCGAACCTATCCGCCTCGTCTGCTAGTCACCGACCAATTTCCTGCACAGACAGCGTACACCTTCCTCCACCTCCCTTCTTTTTCGTCAAACGTATAATATATCCCTATCTAGGAAAGAACGTTTCTTTTCGCGAATCTTGCCCGGTTGAAATGATTAATAATTACGGTCGTGGATCCACGTCAAAGTTTTGCAGCTGCGTTTCGACTTGGATCAGCGAAGGAGATAAAGAGAGAGGGTAAGTGTGTATTCGTGCACGTGGACGTGGATAATCTGTTCCACGAAATGAATTAGATTAGCGAAACCCGTCGTCGGAGGATCTAGGAGGATCCGGCTGTACGATAATGCTCGTTACGAGATGATACCGGCAGTGGATTCGAGTGGGTTTCTATGGTTTGGATTAGAGGTTGGACGTTTTGTTCTTTTCGATGGATTTGGTAATTAATTCTTTCGAATAGAAACACGTGAACGGAGCATTTATTATTCGACAATTTGCGTCTGCGTGTGTATATATATTCTGAGAAACTGACAATACGAAAAATCATTAAAAGTTGCAAACACTTTAAACGTGTATTTTCGAAAAGTAGTCAGAAAAATCATTGGACTGGTTTGTATTCATAAAAGATCGAAGCTCAATAGAAATAACAAGATTCTAATATACAAATCTGTAATTAAACCAATCTTAACCTATGGTGATGCAAATAAACATCGGATTAAAAAAAAAAAGAAATTTCTGAAACGACACATGCTCTATAATTACGAAGTTACGTAACATCACACGTAACTCGAAGCAGTTATTTCGATATTTTCGCATATATTTATAGTCAACCCTGATGACACTTTCCAATCGATAAGCTTCGTTCGATAAACGCACGTGTAACTTTCGAAAGGTTAAAGATGCGAAAGGGTTAATATTCTCCATTCGCAAACCTCGTCGAACGTAGCCGAACTAATTGCGAATTTTTCACTTCCGGGAGAACTCTCCGTAGTCTATCGTTTCGTTTCGAAGAAAAGCGAGTAGGGGGAGGAAAGAGCGTAGGAAGATGGAAACTAGGATTCGTAGGAATTATCTTAATGAAGTGTCACTAATGTCCAGCTAGACCGTTTCTCTTTTCCCCGGGTGAGATCCCACGGGAGATTCTTCATCCATGGTGATCGTCAGGTAGCTATAGCCCCTTGTATTCTCAACCGCGAGTAAAGAGACGAGGGCTGAAGATTTTCTATGATAAAGTGGCCGTAGAATCTCGAGACGAGAGAAAGAGAGAGAGAGAGAAGATTAAAGTCTTTTCTCGACGATATCTAGCCCCTCATGAGTCGAGGGAGACGCGTTTAACGGGAAGTATGGCGAGCAGGTGAAGTAATTCGAACTCCCTTCTTGTCTATAAATAAGCCAGACTTTCTGGATCCACCAGTTCGCCATAGACAACTCTTACCGCAGTAACAAGCATTGTGTGACTACACAGAGTTTTCCAATAAGAGCGACAGAACTTTGAATTGCAACAAAACGAAAATTACGAAAGATAATCTAGTACTTGCTTGCTTCGTTTTAAAGCACATTCAATGGAATTATATAGAAAATATAATATCATATAAATAACCGCTACAATGGCGTTTGGAGGAGTGAATACGATAAACTCAACATATAGTAACGTTCGCGATAAATTCGTCAAGTCTGACAGAATTGTATCATTAGGGAATCGTAAAACCGTACGATATAAACTTGTAAGAACAGTCAGGTATAGTCTAGAGAGGTTTGTAACAATAGTGTTTCATCGATGTAACTCAACCAGCGTAATTTATACTCGTCCGGTATATAATTATTCGAAAATCCGTTTAACCAAGAGAATTCGATCGCTGTCATCCCCGAAAAGATAAAGAAAGAAAGAAAGAAAAAGGAAAAAAAAGAAGAGAGGGGAGGGTATCCAACGAAGAATATCGGGCTAATGAACGAACATCGTGAGAAAACGTTCTTCAGCGGCGCACAGGTAGACAAGCGCTTCTCTGCCTTCGCGTATACGAATATTTTTAGCACAGGTAGGTACGTTGCGTCTATGAGCGGTAAACACACGTTAAAAATCGACGTTCAAGCGGGTGGAACCGAAAAACGCCCCCTCATCCATCCTTCGATCCTTTCTGTCTCATTCTGTTTCGTTGCATCGTTCGATCCTTCGGCAAAGGATCTTCGGGGGGCTCTTGGTATTGGTAAAAACGGCAGACGACGATGGTACCTGTTTCGATTTACCTGAGAAAGGACTCTCTACTGTGGATGAACAAAGGAAGATGGATACATAGAACGAAAGAGAGAAGAAGATAAAAAAAGATAGAGAGTTGGTTGGAGGAACAGTTTGGTGAAGCATTGATGGTCAACGGATAGAAAGAGAGAGAGAGAGAGAGAGAGAGAGAGAGAGAAAAGTTAGCCCTCCCAATCCCCTGTCATTTGCTGGTGAGCTTCAAGTCGTGAAGGCCTCGAAGGCTTCGTCGTTCCAGCAACGCTGCGTGCATCTACGATTCTCTCCACCCACTCATACACGCGTAAATCTCGACGTCGTTGTGCCGTGTGGTACACAGCACTCACATACCTGACTAAAAAAGAGAAAGAGAGAGAGTTGCTATACCCTCCCCCGTTTCTTTTTTTTTCTCTGTCCTTCTTTCTCTGTTTCTGTCTCACCCTACTTACCTTTATACCTGCCATGGACGAGTCTTCGTGCACCGACGCGGAGATACACGCGTCATTAAATAATCCTGGGCCCCGACGCTCATCAGGATCTTTACGAGGCGAAATAATATTCGGCCGACCGTCCTGCGGATAGCCGCGCGATATTTTACGTAAGGATCTCTCCTTCCTCTTTTCCTTTTGGCTACTCTTCACTCGTTCCCTCTCTTTCTCTCTTCCTCCCTCTCTCTCTCTCACTCTCTCTGTCTGGCTTCCTCTCTCTTTCTCCTGATTTCTCTCGCTCTCAAATTCTCTCGCGAGCTTTCTCTCTCTTTCTCTATTTCTCTCGCTCTCAAATGCTCTCGCGCGCTTTCTCTCTCTTTCTCTCTTTCTCTCGCTCTCAAATTCTCTCTTTCTCTATTTCTCTCGCTCTCAAATTTTCTCGCGAGCTTTCTCTCTCTTTCTCTATTTCTCTCGCTCTCAAATTCTCTCTTTCTCTACTTCTCTCGCTCTCAAATTCTCTCGCGCGCTGTCTCTCTCTTTCTCTGAAATTCTCTCGCGCTTTTTCCCTCTCTCTCTCAAATTCTCTCTCTCTCTCTCTCTCACCAGTGGAGCATTTCTACTTTTTTTTTTTCGATTCATTTGCTCTCGTCATTTTTCTTCACTCAGATTCCTCTCCACTTTATTACTTTTTATCCAAGTGTTGCTCGTTTTCTGATTTGTTATTGCGCACGAGACCCGTTGGCGTATCACGCGAACGCGAGAGATCAGCGTTTATTTATGGGTTACTTGCGGTAGACTCTCACTTGGAAGCTGAAAGATTCTGAGATACCACGTTTAAATCTGGTGGATAATTATCGATCCGTTGGTTCGATCATGATTACTGAAGCGTGGATAGGGGTTACGATTAATCATCGAACCTTCGAGATTTATATTGTTCCTTTGAATTCTTCTCTGATGTTCGTTCCTGATATATTGAATACATTTAATTATATATTCTGTTACAGTTCGTTTTTTTCTTTTTCTTTTTCCTCTTCTTCTCCTAGAAATGGTGGCTTAGAGAGAGGAGAAGTTTACGTTGTGCAACTAATCCAGCAATAACCTAATCCGCGTAGCGAGCAATGATTTACTGTTCGACGTAAGGAGCAAACGGAAGTTCAGTGAATCGTGACGGTGGATTTATCGTACGAGTTCTATCTTTGAGCTAGGTGAACGAGGAAACGATCGTAGCCGCTTTAAATAATACACCAAGGAGACAGGGGGGCGGTTCTACGCACGGAAATAAGTCGAATGTGACGAATATATATGTTACATATATTCGAGTTGTTCGTTGGTTCGTTTTTGTGAAAATCGCGGATTGAAAATTATCCTGGCGAACTGTTCAACACGTTTGCCGTTTCCTACTTCTAGCCACTTATAAACGGTGACCAGAATAGAAGTAATGGCTACTGGAATAATAAACTATACTCTAGCCAAGTACTACACACGTTCGACATACACGACGCGACGTTCAACCTTGATTTTCTCTAAAACAGATTATCAGAGACGAGTGAAATTAGATTCGAATTTTCGATGTATCCAAGAGTATCAAAACTGTCTATGCAAATCAGTAATTGATGGTATAATATGTGACTACTATTTGTAAAATAACTGCCAATTGAGATAGTAGTAGAGTGGAAAACTTGCTCCTTTCGAAATTTATGGTTTATTTTATAAATTGAAATTTTTTCAACCTATTAACACGTCGTTCGTTGACAGCTATGTTTCCTTCATCCAATTAGGTACGATTTTGTAAGAAATTTACAACAGATTATTTATATATTTATAGTAAATATGGAGATTGTGTTTTTAACAATGTGTTAACACGTGTAAGAAAAGGAAAAACAGTGAAAAATAGCATAGAAAAGGGAAAAATGAAACACAACATAGCTTATTTAACAAGAATAAGAAATGAAATAGAAAAAGAAAAATGGAAGATAGCGTAATTTTAATTAATAAAGAATTTACAATCCCCCAAAAAATACAATCATAACAGATTCAAGTCTTGCAGATTTAGCTGCTCGTATTTCTCTTACACACAAGCAACTTTGTCTTCCAAGTCATAAAAGAGAGTGTCATAAATCTGATGTATTTATGTTATAAAATACAGAAAAATTCTCGCAGTAACTTATCATAAAAAATTATTATCCAGTAATAGAACAAACAGAAGAAAATTCAGACAATTGTCAACCCTTTGTAGCTACCAAAAAAAAACCATTTCAATTCGCGAAATAAAATTTCCCTCCCCCTTAGACCAAAGCATTCTAAGTTCCTCCTCTAAATTGTGCAAAAGGACAACACGTAAGATAACCAAGACGCCGCAGAACGATCTCGGTATCACCGACACCATCCCTCCAGTTATTTCCATATCGACGAAACCTCAACATCGAAATTGCATTTGCAGCAGTGGCCAGGCCCAGTCGCAGGTATTATTCCGCGTTCAACCAGCTAGTACATTCCTGGCGAACCGGAAACTCCAATTTCTCGTGTCGCGCCACCTGCCTCTACCCCGATAATTATTCGAAGATCGCCTCGTGCGCGTTGTTATCGGTGTGTAGCAAGGGCGTTAACTTCTATTACGATTCCCTTTGGCTACGTATGCCAATCGTTCTCTCCTCGCTGAGTAATCCTCCTCCTGTTTCACCTCAGGAGAGACTCCACCGCCAATAGAAATTCCCGGCTCGCGTGTTTCACGCGACTCTTGTCCGCAAACAATGCTCGATCTTCGTGGATCTTTCCAATTAAGCGAGGACCTAGCGATCAGGTGCAAAGGATGAGAGGGTGCACATGGTTTCAGGCTTATGTTCCTTTTTTTTTCTCTCTCCTTTTCTCATTGGGCCAACAGGCATATAGGTTAGAAAAGGGAAGTGAACTGAATCCAAACGAGGGAGTTCGAGAACTCGTCGAACAATCGTCACTCTTCCCTATCAACTCTTCCTTTCCTCCTTTTCATTTTATTTTCTTACCACCCGAAGATCGCCTAATTTCACGATACCGTAGCCAGGCGACACTCCATTGGCACCGTTCCAAGAAGAATAATATAATTCCGCAATTTCGTAGGCACGCGGCTCTCTTTCGCCATACTCTAACTCTTCTCTACCTCCCTTTCTTTCTCTCTTCCTTTTTAAACGACTAATTCTGCAGGTGTACACGGCTCGGAGCACCATAAGCAGTCGGTCGAGGACGATTTGCGCCAAGGGTCCCACCTCTTTACGAGCCAGGTTCTGTCTGATTCTACATTAGCAGCTTCACGCTGTAGCCCTGTTCGCCTGTCTGCGTGACCGCGGACGAGACGCAAAAGGGCGAGAAAGGGATGGCGGAGGACGTGAAGGGTAAGAGACGAGAGCTTTTGGGCTGCTGGGTTAGGAACGTGTTTAAGGAGCGGCAAGATATGGAGGGAGGAAAGAAAGAGTGTAACTATGGCGTGGTGTAACAAAACACAGTCTAGAAGAGTGGATCTCTGAGAAGAAAGAGAAAGAGAGAGAGATAGATGTTGCCAGCCTAGGACAACAAAGGCCCCTCTGGGTCTTGCCTCGCGATCACGTCCACCTCCCTGTATACTACTACTCCCTTGCCTCCTCCTTTTTATCCTTCACCCGCTCCTTTCTTTTCCCTCTCACATTTACGACGACTCTTCTATTTTTCTCCGCGGACCCGTAAGTCCCCGGGAATTTGTCGCTGGATTTTTTTTATCAAGCTCATCTCCAGAGACTCTCCTCGCTACGTCATCGAGCGACAGAATGTGGAGATTTTGTCAATTATTTAAATATTTTTCTCTGCGATCGATTTTCGAGCGATTAGAAACCGGAGGTAAACATAGAAAGGAAAAGTAATTCCTACGGCAGAAAAGGAGAGGGGAAGGTGATTTTAAGAAGTGCACCGTTCCGGCAAAAAGTCTGAAAACCATCCTGAGAGGTTTCCGTTCGCGAGAGCGTCCCCGCGAAAAAATAGCGTGGACGAAACAAGATCAAGGGCGAGACAAAGGAACGTTTAATTACCAACGCGAAGCGAGTTCCAAGCTACGGATGCATTATACGGATTCCTCCGGCACCCAAAAAGAAGCGACTGGTTCACCAACGCGATGTATATATATATACGCACACCGCGAGTGGTCCATTAACAATAATTTCGACGGTGAATCGGCTAGGTGGATCCTGGCGAAACGAAGCGGGGAAGAAAGACAGGGAGAGGAGTATACATGTACACAGACACGTTTACAGAGCTGGAGGAATCCTTTCTCGGCAAAAAGGAAACGGGAGAAAAAAGGAGGAAGGAAGGGAACACGCCTGTGCAAACCCGTTTGGCCGTTAGCAGACTCCTTCGAGCACGGACCACGCTCGAACTCGCTCCGACGCAGGACGATCTGCTCACGGCTAAAAGTCTGAGCTGCTCTTTTGCTCCTGCCGGCTTGTACACTGACCTATATTCGATGAAACCGGGTCTGGAGAAGCGACCAACCATCTCGCGGAGACCCACTAGCCCGAACAACTTCGCGTACCGAACGTGTATACACGTGTGTCTGTTTCTTCTTACTTAAGATGCTCTGTTGTCTCGCGAAGTATTTAAGACACCCGTTATAATCGTGCAGAAGGTATTTCTTCGTTAGATTTGCTACTCTGTGTATCATGAGTATTTTGGTTATCTACTTTTTCCCTTCTTACGGTAATTTAGTATTTAACAGCCATTCTATAGTTATTTATTTAGGGTTTATTTATGACACTTTTATTATATAGATCGTAAAATGGCATAGGGCTAAGGGAAAGGTTTCGCTAAAGCTGCTATTATGTCTAACCTATATTTTGTAATACAGTAGCGCGTTTCTAGAGGGATGTGAGGGAGCACGAGAAGAGAGGGAAATTAAGAAGACTTTAGGAAGATTCGAACATCTCAATGGTGATATCATAAAGACCAAATGATAAATATTCCGTTGTTTTGCAAAAATCACACTAGAAGGAGTAAACGATGAAGATTTAATCGTTCTAAATACAGATAGCGTAAATTTCTCAAATTTTAATTGATGTCATTGAAATTCCCATTCACAAATTCAGCTTCCTCAAACATACTCCTTAGCTTCGATAAAAAAGAAATCCCAAAATTTGAACGATCCTTGAAACAGTTAGTTTCTGTACTTGCACACATGTTTCATCTTTTGAAACAGCCTGTACCAACACTTCGACTCTCTTATCGATCGACGTGCACACAAGGGGGTTACGTGGCCCATGGAGACAGGAGGCTTCCTTTTTTCGGGGGAAAAATTTATCGGCCCCCGTGGCCGACATTTTCCAGCAAAAGCGTCCGCTATGTGCTCCGTTGCGTCGAATGATGCAGTTAGATCGATGCAGCCTGCACACTCGGCCCTGGTCGGGCCACGGGGCTATTTATGTGCCTCTGCTTCTGAATCTTTTAGCGTGTGACGCACTTCGGGGACTATCTGCCGCCACGATAATCGATCCCCGCCTCGCGGAGATGAGGCGGATCTTGCTGATCGGTGAACTTGTTCCGGAAGTACGCGTGGGCGTGCAACTAACGTTCCTTCAGCCGGTGTCACGTTCTAAAGAAGCTTGAAACTCTCCTTTCTTCTTTACAGCTAGAACGTTTCTCATTTTTCCAAGCTAACGCTGGAGGGGATCGTTTTTCTGTCGTCTTAACGGTTATACGTCTGCCGCGAGTTTAATGAAAAACTCTAGAGTTATAGGTACAGCTGGTGGAAGAAATCTAGAGGAATTGTGAGATCGGTCAACGTTAAAATTCACGTGATCGAATATATAAACGAATTGTTATAAATCTGATATTATCTCTTTTCGCAATTTTATTTTATTTTACATATACATTTTTTTTTATTGTACATTCATATTTATATTTTTTATTGTATAATTATAATACAATTGTAATTGTTTTCGAAACGTATTCTTTGCAGTCACATTCGATACGGGAAATGTCGGAAAAAGAAAAAAAAGAAAAAGAAAAATAAACGGAAAGTTCAAACTGTCGTATCAATTTGAGGAAGTCAGTTTTTTTGTTAGGTCGTTGCATACGAAATGGCGGTGTGTGTACGCTGACTGATTCCATTTGGATTTGATGAATTAAAATCATGTCGATTGTCACGTGTGAAAAAGTGAAACCTACAGTCCACTGTTTTAAATGCAAGAACTGTTTCGCAAACAAAACAACGTTAAGGTTATGTTAAGAATAGAAAATTAATTTTAATGGGATTCAAGTGATTTCCTTTTACCAATTCAAATTAGCGAGCAGCTAGCGAATGAACAACACAACGTAAGTTTAAATATTTAGATAGTACCTTAACACAAAAATAGTATCGCTTATTAAAAAATATAATTGAAAAAAATAATACATAATATTCAGATTTTTTCAGATCTTATTTTGGTCAAACAAATTCAATTTTGACTATGCTATCAAGATTTTAAGTTTCATTTACGAATATACCATTTTACGTGCAATGAATAATACTAAGAATATCGCTTTTGCATTTTTTATAAATACACTATAAATAAAGACAACTGTAGAAAAATGTACATAAAATTGCGTGGACTTTTTTCAATATATTTCTTCCTTCGACTATACTCGCGTACGCGTAAATTGAAGAAGAAAGTTGTGCTTAACGTAGACAAGTGGACGTTCCCGATGATTTACAATGGTTCAGTGAAGATATTAGTGACTTTTCCTCCTAGGTTAGGACACCGTAGAACGGATGTTTGTTTGTTCTTGTATTTTTAACCAGGTCGACGCGTATTTCTCATTCAGACGGCAATTTTCCGCCTCTCCCCGGGTGGCGAATCGAACCGTTCATTTTTGCTTTCCCGTCGCGCGGTCCGGGATACTCGAGACGACAGGATATATCCGGACGCGGATCTGGGTTAAGCGAGGATCATCCGAGTCACGCTCCTTATAACCCGGATTGAAACATCCCGCCGCGAAACTTGATCGATTTCACGGTTTGTACACCGACGAGGGAAAAGAGACGACTCCGAGCCTCAAGATTTCTTCACCCTTCTTTTTTTTTTATTTTAAAAACGACGATTCTCGTAATAACGGCTGACATCTTGTAGTACCCTTAAAAATTCGAGGATATTTACACGCTGATAATCTCTCGAGAGGACGAGAAATGTTTCAACCCAGGAAACATGAAATACGTAACTTCACCGCGTTTAATTAGATCATTAATATTGTTAGAATCACAATTAAAAGTTCGTTTATCGAGAGAGAAAGAGTAAATTAATTCCTCAAGAAATTAGCGAGTGGTATTTTAAATTATTAAAGAATCTTATCGCGACACTTTTCGATTAATCAACTCAGATGCTCGAAGGGTGAAATAGAAAGAAGAAAAAAGACAAGTATCGCGACTTTGGCAGCTGATCGTAATAAACATCACCTTATTCCATGATTATTTTTAATATTCATGGAGCTATGAATTTTTATGACTCGTGCATCTTCGTTGTAACGTCTGAGCGAACTATAATTCACGCGATTTACAATATACACGATAAATAAAAACACTTGATCGAACGATGATCAATAATCTATCTCGGACGAAATTCTCGATAATTACATTCCAGCGATAATCGTGTGGAAAACAATATTATGTTCTTGTGGAAAATATTACCGAAGATAGGAGGTTCGAATATAATCGCAAATTCCATAAATATGCAAAATTTCATTTGCATTCGTTGTTCGTTTACGAGCTTACGAAAGATGGTGGGAAATTTTCGAGTCAATGTACATACGAGGATCGATCGATTACCCGGTTACGGATAGTTCAGTTGCTCCAATTTTACAAACACCATTATAATCCCTCAAAATCATCCCCGTCGAAAATCATTTTCACTTTCACATTGGGGATGTGAAATATATATATATATATATCGATTCTGGTGACACGATGGAATGATAATCGATCGTTTAAAGCCCCCACGTATAGCTTCAAGTTCTGGCATTGAAAAACAATCGATAATTGGCTGTACACACACAACGACGTAGTACCGGAAAGTCACGATTAAGTTCGCGCGATTATCATGGCCGATAGCGATATAGTTGCATTTCAATGTGTGCACCGGTGATTTGCATGATTATAGGTGTACGATTATAAAGCGTGCGCTCGTCGTTTCAATCGAGATAAGCGGAGGATCTGCCGTACGATAAATACGTTCCTGATTGATACCGGAACACGGGTAAAGACATCGATTAAAAGAAGAAACTCCATGACACCATGACGAAAATTGAAAAGTATGTCTATATATATACGTAAATGAAACTCTTGCTGGTTGGTACATATAGAAACAGATTGGTTTGTTATGTGTTTTCAATGTCGAAAGAAAATTTGCATTTCATTTGGAAATGATATCTGGTAAATGTCAGTAATCCTAAATGTTTTGCATTGAAACGAAAATGGTTTTGTCGAATGGAACTCGTTCGCGTAATGAGCATGTTGTAAAACTGATTTCCATATCGAATAGAAAGCAAACGAATAAATCAGTACAGTGTGTTCTTGCATCATCGTTTCATGGATAAATACATACGTGGTTCACGGTGGTACACACGTTTACACCGGTACGTGACAGAACTCGTTAAATTAACCGAGAAATTATTTTTCACCAGAAGTCTTTTCGTACGAAAAAAAATAACGTACAGTATGTATGTACTTATACGGTACGGACGACGAGAATGGCTCGTTAAGCGTTACCGAACTCTCGGAGTAAACCGGGCAATAGGAACATTTTCCCCGCAATCACGCGACAAAACAAATCTTCGAGGTAAAACAATGCCTCCTCTTCTGCGGAACTTGGTTCGATTCGTGGTGCACGACGCGGAATAATTAAAAACTTTCGTGGGTCCTTTCGAACGACTATAAAGGGGAACGACGTCGTTTTAACAGCACTTGCACGGTACCGGCGCGGGTAACGCTATTAAAACCTTTTGCTTGGATCGACCTTGGAGAACAAAACGCGGCCCAGTTTCCTGTCTCTCGCGTTTCACGACCGCTTCCATCGACCTACCTAGAAAAAGCGCGAAAAAGAAAGACAGAGAAAGATTGAGAGAATTCGCGAAAGAAAGGGAGCTCGCGAGAGAGGGAGCTCGAAAAAGAGAGAATTCGCGAGAGAGAAAGATCGCGAATGAGAGACCTCGCGAAAGAGGAAACTCGCGAGAGAGAAAACTCTCTCGAGAGAAAACTCGCGAGGGGAAGAGCTCGCGAGAGAGGGAACTGACGAAAGAAAGAAAACTCACGAGAGAAAGAACTCGCGAGAGAGAAAGATCGCGAATGAGAGAACTCCTGAAAGAGGAAACTCGCGAGAGAGAAAACTCGCGAGGGGAAGAGCTCGCGAGAGAGGGAACTGACGAAAGAAAGAAAACTCACGAGAGAAAGAACTCGCGAGAGAGAAAGATCGCGAATGAGAGAACTCCTGAAAGAGAAAACTCGCGAGAGAGTCAGAAGAAATTGACAGAAAGAGGAAGCGAGATCCAGAGAGACCGAGCGAGGCGAAGAGGAAGGGTTCCAAAGAGGCTCGATTCCATTTTCTACCCCATCATCTCGTGTCTGTCTCATTAGCACTTCTGACCCTCCAGAGAAAAAGAGAGAGAAAGAGTTGGAAATAAAGAGAAAAAAGGAAAGAGGTAGAGATATAGAGGGTGCTGCGTCGTTGGAGAAAGGCAAGTCGAGTGAATGCAGCTGCAAATGAGAGGCATCAACGATGCTCTGCGGTGGTCGCCGAGGCACAAGCTATATAGCGCGAGTTCCTCTATGAAAGATGCAGAAGCGGTAAATGAAGAGCCTGGTCACTGGGATAGCTGGTGGTAGATATCAGGGACGTCGTTCGTGCAAGCATGACCGAAAGAAGGCGAGCTTTGATCAGACCACCCGTCCATCTTTTCATTTTCTTACAGTTCTCTCTATAAAAAAAAAAAAAAAAAACCGACGTTCGTTCTTGCGGCAATTCACGTGCATTACCACGTAGACACGGGAATAGATCAGGCGACTTTCCCTACCTAAACCGGTGAACTAGTTTTCTGGAATCCCTCAGCGTCGCGTTATAAAAGTGTAATATTTTCCCGAGTCGGCTTCGATGATAAATTAACGAGATCCGTGTGGCACGGGACCAACGTTCGATAGATTATTGCACGGCATTGCGTAAAATTCCGCGTAATGCAACGCTCGATGGTATAAATTATAGTGAGATTAGCGATTGGAATCGTGCACGATATGGAAAATACTGTTCGTATTTCGATCGTAGAACGGTATAGTTCGATCGAAGGAGAATAAGAGAGAAGTAACATGTATGGTAGCGTAAAGGTGCAGCGTAACGTTGCGCAATACCGGGTAGACGAAATATTAGAGAGAAGTATGTCAGAACGAACTGATTGCTACCTCGTTTCGTATATTTCACTATACGAAGATGTTCCTGCAGAGTTTCGTGCGATACATCTTACACAAACGGTTATTGCTTTCTCAGATTTTTCATATGTAACATGTTGTGCAACATTCATCGAACACCCCTTTGCGTACACGAATAGAATAAAGAAATAAAGAAACATTTCTATGTGTTGTATTCCTTCGTATTTCCACTGACAAGGAAGAAACGTAATATCAAAATTGCAACTTGTTTTCGCTTGAACTGTAAACGTCGAGTGGTCTGGTTTATTATAAAAACTTTCCAAAATTCCCGAAAGATTTCGATATCAGTCGAAGAAGATAACACGAAGGTAAACACTTTCCAGCCTGTCCCTACAGCGATAATAGATAAGCCTCGAGTGCCTGAATTACTTGACACCGTCTTTTTCCTCATTGTGTGTGTACACAGATGACACGCAGATTATTTATACCTCGAATAGTTTGTGTTTCAGAAGTATTAAACAGATGACACGTATATCGTTCGATTTCTATCATCGGAACTGAATCTGAACATCAGTTACTCCCTCTACAACGAAATGGTATCAAAAACCTTGACCTTGGTCCAGATTCAAGTGCCATACATCCCCACCCTTTGGCGAAAAGCTTCTTCAAGCCTACTCTTGCAATAATGATACCCACTGCTTATCATCTACCAACCGACAGAGGTATCAAAAACCTTGACCTTCCTCTTGAGTGGCCCTTTTCTCTGGCCAACTCCTTTGAGCCTACCGCAACGACCATGAAAACTTCTTTCGTTAATGTCAAATTCAACCATTCTATACGTATCTGTGATGTATCTATGAAATCCTTCTATTCATACTACAATATAGTTCGAACGAGGCTTTTCATGCTTTCACGGCCTCCGGATTGCTTGAATTATTGTTCGTGGCTTCTGGGTTTGAGCTGTGTCCAAAGTTTATCGAATTTCAACGTTCCGCCAGCATTGCAGTTACCTTCGTCAAACTACAGACATTAGTGTCCTACCTCGATAAAGCTAAACTAGTAACGTTGGCGATACGTCGGAATTCGAATAAACTTTGAACACTACTGAAACCTAGAAGCTTCGAGCAACAATTGAAATTCAAGTTGCGCGATGAGGTTGACCCTTTAACCTCGGTAATTCAGTGTTCCGGTACAGCGTTAAATAGAAAGAAGTTTAAAGACATTTCGTTAATGTACTCTGTATCCTTTAAGCGCCGTGAATTTTCTTATACGATCGATTTGTCAACTCCAGAATACTTTCGCAGCCAAACTTTTTGAGAATCAAAAGTTTCGTTTCTCGAAAGGAAAAAGTTACACACGTTTCTGAGTTTGTTTTATCGATTTGCTTTATTTCAATGCAAGTGAAATTTAAACGGAGTTATGCTTCGTATTGTAAATGTTTCTATAGCAGAACCAGTCGAGTGCAAAGGGTTGAATTCAAGCTGAAATTCGAGTATAAAATAAAAACTTCATAGACGTACTCTCTCGTCCATAAGACATCTAAATGAAATTAAAATTCGAACATCGAATTTCTAGTTTTCATCGAAATTTCTTAAACAGTATATCCTTCTTTTGCACAAGTAACTAATTAAAACATTACTTGCAGTTGTTTGCAAAACATACTAAAAAAAAAAGATGATTTTAAATCATTTCTATAAAAAGATTACACATTTCATTTTTACTGGAAACTCTAAGTTTATTAAACTGTTAAGAGGTTAATAAATACTTCTTTTACTTAACATTTATTCAAGTTATACAAGTACATTTTTAACTTCGCATTCATATACAACAGTGAAATAGATAAATACAACAAATTACACAATAAACACGCGATAGAAAAGGATCTTTACATTCTAACAATCATTTTGCTCAAAATGTGCAAGTGTCCGATGATTCATGATATTGTGCTTTCATTTAAAAGAACAAAAAACAACTCCCACAGAATAGCCAACTAAAAAAAACAACAAGAAAATTTAGACTCACCGGATTGTTGGTAAGTGCCGAGGTGGAAGCAGCGGTAGGATGGTGATCGTAATCCAGGTACTCGTCCCGATGGTACCTTCCGGAACTATGTCTCTCCCGATCGTCCCTGACGTCTCTAACGTCCCTTAGATCTCTCTCGTCCCTGACGTCTCTAACGTCTCTAACGTCCCTGATATCCCTGACGTCCCTTAGATCCCTTAGATCACGAAAGTCCCGGATGTCGCGTAGGTCCCGAAGGTCGCTGAGGTCTCGTTGTTCTCGGAGGTCGCAACGGCTCACGTGGTTCCGTTCACCGGCAAGCTGCCTCGACATCGCCGTCGGATTCTCCTCCTCCGAGTCGAGCAGCAGCTGCTCGACTCCACCGCCACCACCTCCTCCGCCACCTCCAGCACCACCTCCGCGTTGGGCGGGATAACGCCGGAGGTCACACCATCCTACCTCCTCCTCCGCCCCTCCGGCGACCTTGCCGCGGGGCAACCGAGCCGTGCCTGGGGCCCTCACGACCGATCTGCCTCGAACCTCCTGCCCCCGCGACCCCCCGGGGGGCTCCACCACATCACACCCAAACGCGACGCTTCTTGGACCCCTCACGACCTAACTCTTCTTCTTCCACTATACACACACAACCTCTCTTCTCTGCTCTTTCTCTTCTGTGCGTTTCGAGCTGTGCAAATTTTTTCTTTCTTTCTTTCTTTCTTTCTTCTGTTTCGTTTCCCCGAGAGGGTGGAGGGGGCTTGTTGTTACGAGGAGATCCGGTTGATCTTTCGAGGGATGTTTCCGTGAGGCCGCGAGGTTCGGCTTAGCGAGGAAGCTGAGCGGTAAGCGACGACGGAGCGACGGTGGACGAGCGGAAGTAGCGAGAGAGTGGCGGCTGAAGGTGGACGAAAATGCTTCACGAGTGTCTGTAAACAGAGACACCGGGGAAAGGGGGTTTAGTATAGAGATAGATCCAAATGTGATCGAAGGTTCGAGAGAGTTAGGTTTTTAGTGGTGTGTTTTTAACCCTTTGCTGTCCTATTTCGAAAACGATCGTAATTTTATTGTACTTATATAATAAAATATGTTAATGTATAATGAAGAAAATATATGTGCAAAGTAAAATGAAATAAAATTATTAATGTGTCGCGGACTAGCTGCAATGAAATTGTGAAGATATTGCGGACCGCAAAGGATTAAGGGAAATTGCGAACGTTGTTGCACAATGTTCGTATTACGGATTAACGATTCGAACACGCTATATCTGGGGAAAAATATAGATCGAGATAGACGTGTTCTTATGTATACAAATACGTGCGAAGAAGAAGCGAGACTGTTTCTTCAGGCTTTCGTACACGACACGACGCTACCGCAATCACGTAAGATGTAAATTCAATTTCCACACCGTTACCCTTACGCCGCGACGGATAATTCAATTTAAATTTAGTGAGCCAAGCTATTTTGACACAATCGACACGTGTTCCCTTATTGTCTCGCCGTGTACTCTTGTCTTTGATCGCGCGTCTCGCAAAGTTTACATTTCTTATGCTCATCAACCGACCAATTTTCCATTTCGAACAAACGTACTCTCGAAAAACTGAAACTGTATCAATTATTTCAATTCTCACCGAAAGATCGTCAAAGTCACTCTGGCGCACTATATTACACTATCGTGCAGTTAGGTTCGCCGGAAGGACACCAAGGTCAGCCCGGATTCGTCAAATCGATGAATCATTAATTAACACGTCACCGCCGGAAGATACGGTCCGTTGATAGTGATAGACGCGAACATCTCTCTGCCAAGGTCAGCCTCGACCGTAACGAAAGTTATGGCTGCCTCTGTACCGTTTACCTTGAGAGAGGATAGCACAGAAAGTGACTTTTCCTCTGATCGAGAACGTACGCTCTTCTCTTCTCGAGAAGAAGGAAAAACGTGAAATGCAAAAAGAAAAAAGAAAAATTTGTTTAAAGGACAAATCGCGTTGCGAGAAGTATATCGTCGCGCGAACTGCCGTGAAATCAAACGTATAAAACCGGTGTGCGTAAAGTCCTCCCTGTCGTTTCAGCCTGTCGAAGGAGAGAGGGTGGTAACGAAGCTCACCCAAGGTGGGGTGAGTTGAGGTTAGGTCACGCCGCAGACCGCGAATGTAGGGTTGTGGGTCGCGCCCGGTTGAGCTCAGCTGCGCTGCGACCTAAAGGGGTTGCGGCTCGTCTCTGGTCAGACACGCCAGAGACACTCGACCGATTCCCTTTATTTTCTCCACCCGTAGAAGATACTCTAATCAACCGTTCCCTTGTAATTTCATCCCCTTTACGATCATTCCCCTCTACTCTATCTCTCTTTCTCACAACACAGGCCAACCGCGTAAAAGGTAAACGCGTTTACGCGACAGTAGAGTGTGACCGTCATGAGTCAGACACGTATAGCCTGGACGCGCTGACGCCGTTGTCCTTCGAGTATCGTAACTCAACCACCGCGTAACCCTTTGAAAGAAATCGATTCTATAAATTGGAGGATCTAGTTCAAGGATCAATGTAACTTTACCCGTAAGCCACAAGACGAAAGAGCGAAGTATACGAACGAGACACTATAACAAGTATTATCGAGATCCGTTTAAATGAAATCTCCATTGAAATCATCCCCTGAAACTTACTCGATTCTCTGCTCGACCCGACGTCCTCGGTATCGCGACTTTTCCAGTCAAAGAGACGAACACACCACTCCGGAACACTTTTCGCGCGCGTATCACGACATCAAGCGTGAAACATCGGGCTGAAAACTTGTACGAATTGACGACGTTACGATACGATGATGTCGTAATGTTTTTTAGGTATACGCGAGACTCGAGGGAAACTTGATTTCCGCGTGGACGATCCGGCGGTAAGAAAGTGTCCACGACGTCGAAACGACGGTGACGGTTGGGGCCGTGCTCGCGTCGACGGCTGCTGCTACCGTGGCTCGCGCTACCTCGGCCGGTCTCGGCCGGCCTCGTCCTATCTCGGTAATTCTCGGCTGTTGTATCGTGACGTAGCGCGGGGACGCGAAAACCCCGGCGGTCTAGAGTATCGATCGCATGCGCCAGCGCACGCGAGTTACGCTGCGGCGCGTCGACACGCGCCTTTCTCGATTGCCGTGAGGGTTGCCCGACACGTGGTTCGCGTTTCCTCGTCGTATGATCGTTTTCTATTTAATCGCACAGGTTAGATCGGTATCTGGACAGAAACTGGTGATGAACACGAACGTTGTAAAGGGATTTTTTCATCGATCGGAAGTTTCACCGGAGGTCTATCTCATTTTTGTTTCGTAATGGCGAGGATTACAGCGGTGAGATTCTGGGAGAGAAGAGTCTAGGTGTCAAGGGATGACCTTGGTTTAACCGCATTCATTGCGACAGTAGCGTCTGATGGTTCAGCAGTTCGGTATTCCTCCGGTACGCTTCGAATGCGGACGATCAATTTTGAATTAGAATTATTGGAATAGAAGATTTGTTCAACCTGCAGGTCGAATTAGCTAGTCGTAATGTGGGAAAGATTAGAGAATGATCTAGGGATCGATAATTTATTCATATCAGGGATACATTTGGGATTTGACAGTTGTCACGAGTCTTACTGATAGATAAGATTTAATAACTTTGTCTGATTATATAAAGTAACCTATATTGTTTCTTTCTTTTAATTTGTCAAAGCAGTTGAAGAAATTTAAATCAACGTACGATTGATGTAAAGATACTGCGCCTACCTACTACTGTATCATACAAATGTATTCAATAAAACGAATGGTTCAGCAGTTTGGTATTTTTCCGATATGCGTGGAATGTAGACGATCAATTTTAAAATAGAAGTATTGGAATTGATATGGGAGATTTGTTCAACCTGCTGGACAAGTTATTTAGTCGTAATTCTGAATAGTTTTTAAGTATAATGAAGATTTGTGAATGATCTAAGTGTCAATAATTCATTCATATCATATAAAGTACTTCATACAATTATCATACAATTATTTCTCCCTTTTTTTTTTTTTTTTTTGAAAAATTTAAACCTCTTTTTCAAAGCAGTTGGAGAAATTCAAATCAACTAGATACCGACGTAAAACAGTATATACAAACCTGCTACTGTACGCTACAAATGTACTCAATGAAACATTCAATATCCGCATGATTCTTCCTCTTCCTTCGCCACGCGATTGGTCAATCTTATCGAAAATGATTTATCGACAAGACGACCGTATTGTAATGAATTAATAAACAATACCTCGAACAAGGGTTATCGAATAGCGGCATGTAACCGAACAATTGAAACAAATTGCGCTACGAGTACGATCGTTTGTTCCGCTTATCGCTCGACGCGTATTTCGTTATCAGACAGAGACTCTTTCGTTGCACGTGTTTAAAGGTCTGTTTCGAAACGACGATACGTCGTTAAGCTGTTTACCGCGAAGTAGTCATTAAGAGCGACGCTTTCGTTTAATTACGCGTTATTAACTTACCCTAAATGCTACAGGATAGGCTCACTGAGACTGGTCTAATTACCGGCTGTTGTAATTAGTTAAACGGACCATGTGCTCTATACGCAGTGTTCATAAATAATCGATGCTAACGTAACTCAAAGTTTCGCTCGATCCTAACCCAACAGCTCTGTTCAAAAGCTCGTGTTCACGCACAAGAGATGGAGGGGGTTGAAACCACCCCTTTAGAAAAGCTCTTCGAACGCAACGACATCTAACGGGGGGTGAAAGAAATGCTACGAAAGAGTACGCGAACTCGCGAAAGTGAAGACGACTTGCAGTTTTCCGCGAGAGAGGGTAGCTACCCTCGTCGCTGACGATTCCTCAACCATCTTTGAAAAAACAGACTCTTCTTACCGACCTAACCGTACCGAACATGTTCCAGTTTATCTTGATAGTTAGCTTACGATAAAGACGCATTTACGAATAGCTGTACCGTTCAGATCGAACGTTATTGATCGTAAAACAATCTCTGTGCACCGTTAAGAGAATCCGAGGAACGCACACTATGCAGTGCTGCATGCTGGCGGCTGGAGAGAGAAGGTTGTTCCTCCGTGCTGCAATTGTTATTTAAACAAGCTCTATTTAAAGGCGATGCGTACGCGCGTAATCCTCTAAATCTCCAGTAACGATAGATAACATTATCACGAGATTATGACGAGATAGCGAAATAAATTGTTCGAAGAAACTTTAATAGGACGAAAAAAGAAGTCCTGAAATTTAGGGATTCATCACGCTTGCATTCAAAATTACGCACCCCATATTTACCAAGTACATAAAAAAGGGAAAGAGAGACGCCTGGTTGCTCAAGTAGCGAAAGCACCCAGACAACTTTCCCCTTCGAAAAGTCACCCTTCCCTCTTAACGTAGTAACCCTTTCGCTACCTGCACGACCGCGTTATCCGATCATCGATCAACCGCGCGACGCCGGTGATCGTCAGACAGCGTCTGTCGCGGCACGAGGGCGGTCACGTAAGCTTCCGGTCGGAAGTAGAAGCGCAGACGGCCACGGCTGGTGCGTGTATACCGAGCGAGGCGTCGTGGGACGTCGTCGAAGCATCAGTTTCTGGCTCTCAGGCGCGTTCATCATCCCCACGGGTTACGCCGTAAGGTGGCAACGTTGCTCTCGCGAGAGGAGCTTTTAGAGTCAGGCGCAAGGGGCAATGCTACCGCTCGCGCCAACAATAAGCGTGCAGCCTGTGGTAGGGGAAAAAAAGGTCTCTATAGAACGCTCTAGGAGCGTGTTCGTTTGATTCTGAAGTGGGGGCGAGACTCTAACGCGAGACGGAGAGGTTCGTTCTGTGTATCGTAGTGGGGGTAAGCACGGTAGCGTATGGTGGGGATGAGGGAACGAAGTAGCGCGACAGGGAGCGGCAAAGTGTGACGAGGATAGAGATAGAAGGCGGAGAGGGAGCGAGAGGCCGCCGAAAGCGCATAGCGGCCCATAATTCGGTGCGCCGCCCCGCAATCAGGTTCGTGCTCGATGTTTCTAACCGCCTCGATCGTCGCAGCCGGGAGAGAGAGACGATAGTGCACGTTTTTACGTTTGTTCGTCGGCTACGTTGACTAAGTACGGTCCGGGATACGAGCGAAGCTCGGTGTGTTTCCTACCAACCAACCCTGCTCTTATCGTACTTTTTTCCTTTGTTTTTTTTCTCTGTTCTTTTTTTTTTTTTAAATGTTTCTTGTTTTTCCTTGCCTCTCTTTTGTTTTCCCTTTCGCGTAACATTCCGCGCTATTTTTGCGCGCGTCCGTTCGTTGTTTATCTTGTCCGTCAGTCGCTGGAAACTGACAGGACCGCGCGTCTCTCTCTCCCCTCTGTACACGTAACGCGGGATTGGTCGATCGTTTTATTCTGGCTTCACGGTTTCTGGCCACTCGTGTGTACACCTTTACGTCGTCGATCGTGTGACAAAAGTTGTGTCTTCGGGAGAGACACACCGGGGTAAACAGTAAAACAGAGTGCGAGGGGAAAGAAAGAAAGCAACACGGAAGGAAGAGAGAAAAGGAAAAAAGAAAAGAAAGAAAAAAGAAAGAAAGAGGAACGCAGTGGCTTCTCACACCCGATTGTGTTGAGTTCGCGACGCAAAGAGAAGAAGCGCGCGTCTCTGCCTCGTCGACCAACCAAACCCAGAGAGACCATTCAAGTCAAGTCAGTCGATCATTCAGTCAGTGCCGGTTCTACGCTTCGAACGTTTCTCATCTCCTGTCTCTGTTTATACTAACCGAGCATCTTCGTGTTCATCAATGGTGGCAGCTATTCTTAATGTGTTCTCTCGCTGGCAAACCGACGATTTATCCTTTGTCTATGTAAGTGAAAAACACGAGAAATGAGAAAATCCATGGATCTACGCTGGTGATGTTGTTGTACGATATTTTTTTTTTTCTTTTTTGTGAACCGTCGTGTTTGAGAGACGAAGAAAATTCTACATGAATAATAACACACACGTCACATCGTTACTGGCGTCTATAGCCCGGAGGAAATAAATGTGCCACCATGGACATGGCCAGTGGAATAATAATGAATTTCTATACGTGATGATTTGCTTGCGTTCAATTCGGTTGATTGTTGGTGATGATTGTGCTGGTTCGCTAAATGTACACGCCTCCGCGACCGTTCAGAGGTGGGAGCTTCTTCTTCTTCAACGATTGAACACACCATCGGTTCGTCCAACTGTTTAGAACATTGGGTGCCTTCTATCCACGTTGGTCCATCGTTGTCACGTAAATATGAAACAGAGAAAGAAAAGCGAAATAAAAAAAAAAAAAAAACAGAATACAGAAAAAAATTAGGCGAATCGTGTTATATAGGATGCATGCTCTCCGAAAAAGCCGCGCGTCGTGTGCGCACGTGTGTGCACGTGCACGGAGAAGAAACCGTGCGCGTTCCTAGCCGCGACGTGCTACACACGGTTCTGATTATTAACGAGTTATTACCGCGATACTAATTAAGTTTAATCGCAAGGCCGCCGTTCGTTAAAGTTAATTGCACGATCGACCACGGCCCACGTCGTTAACTACGCCGTCGTCCCTGCTCGCTGCGTAGTCGTGGCTTTTATAGAAATTACGTGGGCTTGATCGAGAAAGAGGAACGCGCGAAAATCCTCGATTCCTTTTTTTTTTTTTCATATATATATTAATTTTTTTCTTATTCTAGATACATACGTACATGTATGTATGTATATATGTACGTGGAAATTCTTCCGTGACATTCGATCGTGTAACCAAGTTGCAAGTTGCGTGAATTGCAATTGCACCGGTATATACGCGTGCAAAGATCTTGTGTTACTCGCGGTTTTAGCAATATACCATTGCTTTTCTCTCCTCCAGCGTTGAATTCGACGTTCGAGTAACACGTTTGATCGTTAATCGAGAACGATACATCGGAAAGCTCGTCTTTTCATCGAGCGATCGTCGAGTTAGATCGCGTCCCGCTCGAACGAGTTTAGAGAGACTGTTGTTAATTCATTTGCCGCCTCGCCTATTCGTTTCTCACAAGCGTTGCGTTGCCAATCGTTCCTTTTAAATCGTCTCCAGGCGATCTCGCTCTGATTAGACTCGTTACACGATCTTCCTAACGGTACGCTCTCGTTTCTTTCTTTCTTATTTTTTTTTTTCTTCACTTCTCTGCGGTGATTAATCGACGAATTTGATTATTCGAATCTCGTCTTTTTACGCGATCCTCTTTCGATTAAGCCACGTTCGACACGGTATTATTCTTCGAACTATTATTCAACCGATGTATTATTCGATCTAACGCAGATCTATCACGATTCATTGTCCAAAGAAACATTGATCGTACGAACAGAGTGAAATTCCCATTGTTCGATCTTTTAATCTGTTAACTCCACCTCTTTCGAACAGAAATCGAATCTCTCTAGTTGGCAATTAACGAGTGAAAAAAAGATGATAACCAGTTTAATTCGGTCGATTCGTTACTAATGCGTGTATTAACGTGTATTTTATGTTTAACGCGGAGTAAAATGAGAGAAAAAATGTATATAAACAGTGAATAAAGTATAGTTCCTAGATATCGATGAATCAGTTGACGGAGTTGATAATATTTCTCTGATTGTTCCATATACCGGATGTTTCATATTTTTCGTGATAATTCTGATTACTCTCGTTAATGTGTAATTATAGGACGATCTAAACTATTTTCTAGTTACATTTGTTCTACCCTTTTATCGTCGATGTTTCAATAATATTTCTCTGATTAAATATTCTTAATTAGATGTCCTATATGCCAGATGATCTCACAATTTTCTGTTCGTCTTTTTCGTGTTTCAGAAATGTTTAATAATATTTCTCCAATTATCCTCGTTAACGTGCAATTACAGAATGATCTAAACTATCTTCTATGTACACATGTTCCACTCTTTTATCATCGGTGTTTTAATAATATTTCTCTGATTAGATATTCTTAATTAGGCGTCCTATATCTCACAATTTTCTACTCGCGTTTCTCATATGCTTTTTTACAGAAATGCTATAAATATTTTTCCAATTATTCTCCTTAACGTACAATTGTAACATGATCTAAACAATTTTCTATTTACACTTATTCTAATAATATTTCTCTGATTATTCTGATCAACGATGATTCAACTTGTTTACCGGATAATCTCGCACGATTTCCGACGCATCTTTCTCTCTCCCAGTCGAATTTGATTTCCCTTCAGTTTTATGCTAATGCATTCACCGTGCACATGTCACCGTGGATCGTAGACGGAATTTGTTAGAAGTTCGTAGGCCGGCTCGTTGCGACACGCAGCCAGGCAAGGCACACGCGTCGTATATTGCGTGCGACGCGTGTGATCAATAAATCGGGCTGTGCAGCACACGTACGCAACATGGACGCACGTGGCGTGCACACACTGTTTCCAGGCTAGCCTAAAACGCAGTGCTAAACGTAACCAGCCTTCTTTTCTTTCTTACGTTTCTTCTTTTTTTTTTTTCCCCCCTTTTCCTCTTCGTGTGTCCTTTACAACAATGTATCTCGAAGGTCTGAAGCTAGGTCTGAATGTTCTGCGTACAAGCGTACAAATTCCTCGAACGACTAAAGTTTCTATATTTTATTCCACTATATTCACAACCCATTGAATTTTTAGAAAATTTAATCATAGCAGTGTGTACTGGTATGAATAGTAATTATTTACTTAAATTTATAAGATGTGTTTGTGTTAACTAAAAGCGTACGAATGAATTATGCCAAACTCTGCTGTAATAAGAGCCAAATAGCGTCCATCGAGAATTGAATACTCTATAGGAACGATATTAAAAACTTTTATACACATATATCTTATATTTTGTATATATGTTTCGAGACAATAATTTCACCATAAATTTCTCAATTTATTTTTTAATATTTAACGAGTTGTAAGTCATTAAATATGTGTGAGCCGCAGTTTGGCCAAGCTTGTTACATGTTTTATACAGATTTTTAGGAATTTTACCTTTAAAATGGGTGGAATTATTTTTGACAAAAATTCAACGCGTGCAATGGTAAAGGATAGGCGTGAAAAAATTGGCGATATTTTAAGGAAATTTATAGGTAGAATTTCCAATTAAAGTTCTGGTGAGAGGATATTTCTGATCCAACTTTATGGATGAAGTTTTTTAATTAAACTTCCTGAGTAATGGCTCCAGAGCTTTTGTAGGTTACACGAAAAAGGAATTACATTATTTGCATGTAATAATTGTCCCCCTCTCCCCTCCCTGATCGCAGACGAATTTTTGTCAGGAAATACAGCTAGCTGAACCAACCGTTGGTTCACTTTCTCCTTGGCCTATCATCTTATAACAGGCTTCCCGTCGTGTTTTTGATAAATTCGATACGAAACTTCCTGGACGCACGGGATGTCGGACACGTAACAAATGTACGCACATGTATTATCTCAGAGAGTAATACACGCTTGTACTATAATATGTTCGTAAGTCGAACGAAATCTTCCATCAAGCATGATCTCCTCTCTTTCTCTCTCTCGAGGAAAAAAGAAAAGAAAATCGAAACGATATTTCAAAGGAAGCTTGAACCCGTCGCTCTCTGAACATTTTTCGATAAAATCGACCAGCAGTTTCACTACGTTTTTACAGAGAAATTTTTGATAAAGTAAAATTGTTTTTATTGCAAATTTCGCTATAGCAATGCTTGTCATGATTTTGTACAATCATTTTTAATGGACATTAAATTGTAATGAATTCTTATTCGATCAAAATGAAATTGTTCAAAGATTAAATTTCATTCTCTTTCTTTCTCATAGAAACAAAAAAGAAAATCGAAATATTTTAAAGGAAACTTGAACTTCTTGCACTCTGAACATTTTTCGGTAAAATTGATCACCAACTTTGGTACGCTTTTGCAGAGAAACTTTTGCTTCGTCAAAAGTTTCCTTTCGAAAATGAAAGAATTTATTAATTGCGAATTCATTTCTATTTGTTTCCTCTGAATATAAATAACAGTTGAATAAAATTGAACTGCACATTAAAAATGTCGTCAGTTATTATTTTTACAATCATCTACAATGAACGTTAAATTACGATAAATTGAATTTCCGAAGTTTCGCCAATTTTTGTTCATTTTTCATACGTTTTCTTCACTAAAGATTCATGACGAGTAATACCGTATCACCCGTTAGAAACAGAGATCCCCTGAAACCGTGTCTTTCCACATGGCAGCCGATGGTTATTTGATCGATACGAGCCCTCGCCTCTCCGCTTTTCACCGCGAGCATCGCGACCCTTTTATTAATGACTGACTCACACGCATTCTCGATAAGCTGCGATAGTCACGAGCCACGTATTTGGAAACGTTCCACGCAACAACGAAGGTCGTATCTTTCTCGAACGATTTATTAAGTGTCCTCGCGTTGCATGGATCCTTCCCCCTTCCCCCTTTTTATTATAAGATTCGCAATTCGATCGATTAAGCTTGTTCACGTTAGAGCAAATAAACCATCGAGGAATCGTCGATTTGTTATTTTTTTTACACACGTTTATCGCAGTTCGATTACCGATCCTTCAATTTCTTTTTTCTTCTCTCGTAATCCATCGACGAACATTATCACGATCGACAAAACAAAGAGAATCTCTCGGCAAGCACAATGAAATTTACACCTAAAATTCGTTTGAAAATCTCGACGACGATCGTGCAAAATCTCGCGTTGTTGTTGTTACGATAACGGTGAAACACGCGTCGATCGTTCGATTCTTATCGTTCCCACGATACGTGGCAGATAATCGTCTTGTTTCATCCGTCGAGAATAGAATAATTATATATAGACGATGTTTAAAAATTTCATTATCTGCATGTAGCTAAATTAGAATCGTGTGTGTTTGTTAAATTTGATCGTGGAGTTCAATTATCTTTGCACGATAAGAGACACAATGTTTTTCTGTTTTCTTTTCTTTCCTTTCATTTCTTTATTTTCTTTCTTTGGAATGGAAAATAGGGTGAAAGATTCACTGTATCACAGTGACAAGGCGTAGCAAAAACAGTGCAAATTAACCGAATTATGGAAGCGTCACGTTTGCTAATGATTTATGCGCGACAATGTGCCGGTAATTGGCAGCGTGCACGCAGCGAGCGACGCGCGGCCTGTCCACCGATTAATTAATGAATTGACGGGCACGAGATTGCGGCCGCGAAATGATGTACATACATTCGTCACTGGGAGACGGTCAATTGTCGGCTCCTACCGTTCAAACTTCATTTGTTCGTTCGTTTGTGATTTTCAGAGGGGTCGCCTCTTTAATATTATCCTAATCGTTCTGAATTCTATGCGTACGCATCTGTGGAAAATACTAGCTTCCGGTATAACGGTACTATCAATCAAACATCTTTTTTTTTCTTTTTTTTTTTAAATTGTATCGGTTAAAATGTCATTAACACTGAAATTACCAGCGTTGAGCGTCAATTTGAAAAATGTGAGAAAAAAACATTTAATGTGTTAAATAATTCGCTTCTAACTTATTTTTTAATTGATGCATTTATCGTTGAAATACCTGTGGAGCACGTTTCTTTGCACATAGATTTTATTTGAAATGTACAGTTCCCACAAACGAACTTTTTGCATTGAAAATAAGTTCAGTTCCTTCTGTTTTTATCGCAGAATCTAATTTTTAAGGATTTGTGTGCTTTAGAATTTTTTTCGAATAGTTTGAAGTGCAGTAGAAAATTGTCAGTGACAAATTTTTGAGATAAATAATGCTGAGTCTTTGTATAAATGGATGAGAAGATAATTGACACGTAGTTTTTAGTCTAAAACACATTTTATAACTCATTCTGACTTTGGGTAGATAATTAAAAATTAAATCATTTGAAAGAAGGTAAACGAGGGAAGGTTAATAATTAAAAAAAAAAAAATACCTGAAACCCGTCACATTCACGGGTATTGGTAGTTCTGGTGTTAATCATTTTAATTTCAACAGAAAACATTCGAACCGACACATCGATCGAACGAAATTTTTATTCGACGATGCTGAACATTCCAAAGAAAAAAAAGGAAAAAAAAAAGAAAGGTTCGAGTCTGAACAGAGACTAATAAATAGAGAAGCTCGATGATCGAGCAACGCAATAAAAAGATGATCACTGGAAAATAGGAGCCAATAATGGTGGGGTATAAAATTTTACAATCGAACGACCCTAGGTTCTCTATAGTTTTCTCTTTATTTTCTATGGGCAGAACAAATTCTCTCTTCTCTCTTTGTCTCTCATTTAGCTAGTCGGTGGAGTGAATTTTCGGGGCACTCGTAAAATCGACCGAGTCTCTAATATAATCTCTTCGTAATTCCAGTATCGTTCACGAACTCTTCTGTTTTCTGTTAGAACCGTTTCGATATAACCCAATGGTTCCCTCTCTCTCACTCTCTCCCTCTCTCTCTCAGTTTGAATTGTTTTAAAGCGTTCGTAGCGGCGAACCGCAATGAGATAACAGAAATTAAGGGGTTCTAGGGATCGTAGGTACGTACCTGCGTTGAGAAACTTACACGTATACACCGCATAAGGGGAGGAAACATAGAGGCTCTAGAGAGACCATGTTACGTACCTGCTGAGAGAGGACGAAAAGGGGCCCTCAGGGGAACGTAGCAGCTGGCCCGATAATTGCGCCGGCGATATTATTAATGGTCCCAAAGATTTGCCTTGGCCAAAAGGGACCCAGGTAGACGAAGGAGAGCCGTGTACACTCCTCTGTGTACTTGCACGACGAACGCGCGCGCTCGTCCACTTTAATCCTTAGCTATGTGAAAAAACGTGGTGCAGCCAGGATGTAACAGTGCCTGGCGCGGCACAATTGATACTTTTCTCGAGACGTTCGAAGGTACATGCACCAGCGGATTCTATTTTCGCTGACTCTTTGTGCGTTTTTAAGTCGTCGAATTTTCCTCTTTTCTCCGCTCGTTTGGGATTCCTTCGGAGAATCGTAAAAATACTTGGAGAGAAAAGGAGAGAGTGTAGTACGTACACTTTTGTCATGGGATTCTTGAACGTTTCAGTGTTGTGCACCTATGCAAAAATTCTCTCGGAGAAATTCCAAGGATAGATACTTCTTTTTTTTTCGTTTTTGTTACTTCGAATTTTTGATTTAACGAATAAATGCGCAATTCTTTCGATTCCCACGCGCATCGATTAGATGGTACTTTTAAACACCGAACAGGAAATTACAAGGAAAGGGTTAAATTTAGTTCTAACTCGTGAAGAATATTGAAAAGTCTGTCAAACTCTGTCTAAATGTATCTCTATAGCGTTCCGAACGAATTATAACGAATATAGGCGCTGAAAATATCGGTCGAAGTGTCAAATTGTTGAATAATCAAGCATTATTAAGCTTAAGTCGCATGGTTGATTTGTGTGTTTGTTTCTTTCATCGTGTTGAACTTCAGCAGAACGAGGAAATGTGATTTTAACGAACGTAGAGAACAGATAAAAGTCCTTCCGGTTTCTCAGGGTGGTTATCGACGGTTTGCTCAGAGATACTACAAAAGATTTGTGGAAACGAGCTCGAAATTGTCGTTCAAGAAATCACTGTTACACTTGTCGTAGTCGTTGCAAATTACTTCTTTCAAGCCCCATGAAATTTTCCAACTATTTGGAAAACGGTGTCCGTTATTTTGTAAAATCTTTACGGAATTTACTTTTGGAAAATTGAGGAGAGGAAAGGAACATTTCTTAGCGTGTTGTCCATGTTCCAAGAAGGGTCAGAACGTAAAAGGAGGATGTTTATTTTCGGGCACAAATGGTTCGCCACCACTTTCATTACAGAGCGTTTTTCGTGAAAAACTTCACGTTCTCTGTGGCGTTTCTCCACGGTAACTCGAGCACCGAACTATATAACGTACGTTCTTCTCTTTTATTACTTCGACGATGTTCTCTCTGGTTATTCTCCAGCATTTTCCACTTGTGGCCTGCGTTCTGTCCATTTCTCGAGGACTTTTTCCGTTGAAAAGGACCTCTACTACTCTCGGGTAATACGAGCTCGCCACGGTTATGGGATTTCCCTCTCTCTTTCCCTACCTCTACTTTGTTCTAGCTTCGAACACGTGCATCCGCAAAAGTACAACGCTCACACCGGGGGCACACCCACCACGTGAAAATCCTGTTTTCACTTTCGTTTTTAGAGCTGGGTAAAAACTTTCACCGGATCGATCGTTTCAGGTCCGCGGCCATAATGTAGGAAACGATACTCGATGAAATAAAATCAAGGACGTTCATCGTCGTTTCATTCATTGTACGTGTCTCTCTTTCTCCCCGCTACTTTTGCTCGTCGATATTCTCCTCGTTAATATTTAAGCCGTGACGTCAGTGATCTTTCTTGGTGCTTGGAAGAAAATCGTGCATTCTACCGTTCTACCCGAATACATTACAATATTTAGCTCTACGATGCGATCGGACTGCCGAATGTGTTTCTCCGGTTCGTAACTGAGCTTCTTTTTGAATATTCCTAACCTCCCTTTTCTTTTTTTTCTTTTTTTTTTTTTTTTTTTCGTAAGTTGAAATATCAATTGCAGATGTGTATGTTAATTTTTTTTTTTCCTTTTGAATGTTGTATCCTTTTATTGTTTCGTTTTTTTTTATGGTTCGAGTAAATTGTGTTTAATAATCGGATAAAGAGGATTCGTCGTTGGATTCGTTTCTACGGTAATTCGTGTTAGATACAGCTTTGAAATAGTTTACACTTGAAATGTACATTTCTGTTATCGGGGACATATTCTCGTCTAATAGAATCTAGATAAGAGAAAGAGAGAGACTGTCAACTATATCTGACTTCTTATCGCCATGCATACACGATTTCTCATACTTCTCCGCAATTAGTCTTTCAACCGATAGAGTGAAAGCGATTCGGTGTAAAATTACACTTTGATCTATCGATAATCTAATACAAAGTTCTACAAAATTCTTGGATCACCGTTGAATACGTTGTATTAAGTACAAACGTTATTTTATTCATTGAAAAATGCAACGCGAAACACTTCCGTTCTTATTCGTTGAACCAATGCCAAGAATTTCCCCGACAAAACCACCTAGCAAATATCCAATCGCTTTTTACCCTTGGTTTGCTCTCTCGAAGAACATGAATCGTTTGCTTTTCTTACTCGATGTGGTGCTGCACGGAGTTGGCTTTTTCCTCGCGCGTCCTTGAGATCCTGTCGAACAACGGTAACGGGGATAGAGAAACGAGATCTGTCTCGATCGACGAGGATATATACGGAACGGTACGGATGTCGTGGATGAATCTGAACGCGTGGCACGGTGTAATAACCGTACGGTAGTCGAGTAGGTTGCTAGAGGAAGGCGGAGGAGGAAGAGGTATCCTTCTGAAGAGGCGAGAGGGAGCTGGATCGAGGTGTGCCACACCTCGAATTCGCGGCATTCCTGCTACGTGTAGCCAATCTCCACGGCTCGTCTCGAGATCTATCCGCATCGTTCCCTCCGTCTGTTTCTCTCTGCTCCCCTCTTCTTCTCTCTTTCTATTTTTCTCTGTCTCTCTCGCGCTCTCTCTCACGCGTTCTCTCTCGCGCTGTAATTCTCCCGCGCTGTAACTCTCTCGCGTTGTTTCTCTCGCGCTCTGTCTTTCTCGCTGTGTCTCTCCCGCGCTTTGTCTCTCTCGTGCTTTCTCTCTTGCGCTTTGTCTCTCACGCTCTCGCTCTCTCTATTTCTGTTGTCCCATGTCTCTCTCCGCCTCCCATTTCCCCGTCTCGTTCTCCCACAATGTCTCCGGCGTATTTCCCGCGAGAGATCGATCTATCGCCGAGGCACGCGCGTGCATTTCCTGCCTGTGCATAAATATCGCCGACTGCTGGCGTTATCTCCAGCTCTGCCTCGCTGTGGATCGTTACCTCGCGATAGCCGCTTTTTCTAGCCACGGAAAAATCGTCCACGAACCGCGCTCCGTTAGACTAATAATCGCGTACGATTAGATTTTACGAACAGATTATCTGACTGTGGCGAATCGACGATATCCAATGCGATTCCCATTCTGGACCGTTTTAATCGAGATTGAATTAAGTACGATCAGAGATGTCGGTGTTTTGATTTTCAGAGGTAGGAAGGTTTTGTATTTCAAACGTATAATCGCTCGTGTAGGAAGCTATTTAGATGTAGCGATACTCTAGATTGGTGATTTCGATGCTCTTTCAATGTGAAAATACCTGAAATTGGATGTTGTACTTAAATTCACTGATAATTTAGATCCTCCTCTCTCTCTCTCTCTTTCTCTTTCTCTCTGTATATCATTGTTAAAGTAATCCTGCACTCTTGGTATATTCAATCTAAAATTTCAATTGAACCGAAACTTTATCAGAAATACAATCTGCTTTTGTCACACGTTCGACTCATAATTCGCGCGAATCACTTCGCGAATCGATATCGCGAAGCAACGAGAGATTTAATTGCAAATAGAAAACGAAGCCACTGTACAGTCCCAATAGAAACGAACGAATTTCACGTGATTTTATAATAGAAATCGACTAAGCGTTTAATAAATCCCGTAAGATCGAACAATCTCTCGAAACATTTCGATATTAGAGAAACGAACAATCGCCATTTGGTTGGATTGCTCAATCGACGAAATTAGCCAGTCATTTCACCTTGAAAATCGTAGTAAGTGCGATAAATTACGTGCGGCGAACAAAATGAAAAAAACAGGAAGAGAGAGAGAGAGAGAGAGAAAAAAAGGAAAAAAGAGGAACTCGTCGAGTCAATCGTGGAAGGTAAACACATTTGGTAGCATCGATACGTAGCTCGCATGAATGATCGACGCCGTACGCCGTAACGCGCCTCGTAATCGATCACGATTTCGACTTTGTTTTATCTACGAACCGCATTAATCGTTCTCGATAAACGTTCCCGATCGTACACGCGAGATATCGCCGTTAAAAAGAGAGAGAAAAAGCGAGGAGATGTAAACCGAGGGAAGGAGAGATGTAATTATTTTCGTCGCGACGGATTTTCGTTGATATCGGCGACGTTTACACGAAGCCAGCTATATTGGCTTTATTGTTTCGATAAAATTGCATTCTTTCTCGATTAGTACCTTCTCGAATGAAACGTTCAACTACTATCAGTATGTTTTATAAACAGGTATCGGAAGAAAAAAGATGAAAAGAAAAGATCAAGCTGGTTTTTCTTTATGGTATCTTAATAAGGATACCGAGCGTGCAAGGTCACTCGTTTGACGGTTTCTTCGACGGAAGAAACGGAATATTCAAAGTAGCGTAACGGTTGTCGTATGAAATTAATTTACTCGGTATAGATAATGTATCGGCGGTACAGTTACGTGTTATTTAAATAAAAAAAGAAAGAAAGAAGACAGACAGAGAAAGAAAAGGAAGGCAAAACATTGTATATAAATCATTCCACGCCGAAATGTCCTGTACGTAATTTGTAACTCTAACAATACCAATCAGTGGCCAATTGTTCGTACAAATTTCCTCGTATTTACCAACGCGAACAATAAACGACGTGTAGGGTATTAACGATTATTTAGATAAAGCATTATCGGTCGCGCGGATTGTTGTTCGCGGCGGCGCGAATGCACTCGTCAAACCAGCCAAAACAAATTGTCATTCGTCATTTCTATTATTCCGTCGTCAGAAAGAAAGAGAAAGAAAGAAAGAAAGAAAGAAAGAAAGAAAGAAAGAAAGAAAGAAAGAGAGAGAGAGAAAGAACGAGAGATTTCATGTCTCAAGGTTTTCACCTTTGAGTCCCGTTTCGTCGCGATAAATAACATACTCATTACCGGTAAACACATCGAAAGTATCATTCACAACGGTATGTAAAATGAAAAAGATAAGGTAAGAAAAAAAAAAAGAGGAAGAGGAGAGGGGAAAAGAATTTGTGTTAATTGGATCGCGTTTTAACGTATCACATCGTCGCGTCTCCGATGAGAAATCATCGTTGATGGTTGACCAACCCAGACGCGTAATCGATCTTAATACCGATCTACTCCCGTATCAACCGATAGTCCCTCTCCCCGTGTTCCCCTCTTCGTCACGCCATACGAATCCCGCGGTTTTGCGATAAAAACGTAATATTCTGCAGCCGACTGCAAGATAACGCGTTCCATATTGCAGAGAACCGACGCAGATAACAGCACTCGCGTTATTTACGTACGCGCGCGCGGAGCATTGTGCTGCATCACCGGTTTTTTTTTTCTATTTCGATTCTGCTCTATCCTATCCACCCTCCCCTTTGTCGGCCGCCATTTTACTTTTAGGAGGAATCTGCATAAAATCGATCGGGACTCCCCTTCGGTTTGGTTGCTAGACGGATTTTATTTTGATACCTGGGAAAAAAATTTTGAGAGAGAACTCGTGAGAGAGAGCTCGCGGGTGAGAGAACTCGCGAGAAAGAGAGCTCGCGAGAGTGAGGGAATGCGAGAGAGAGAGCTCGCGAGAGTGAGAGAATGAGGGAGAAAATTCGCGAGAGTGAGAGCTTGTGATAGGGAAAATTCTAGAGAGAACTCGCGAGAGAGGGAGAGCCACAAAGATCGATTCTTTCTCGAGAGAGAGGAAGAGAGAGAGAGAGAAGAGGCGCGGTCAATTTGGAACATCGAAGACACACGAGGTCGGGGATCTCATTAACGCGTCGATTGCTAAATGTCTCCTAATTGGACGGCACAAGATCCACGGGAACGCGCGTGGTTATCAAAGGGTCGTCAACCTGACGTTCCGTCGAGAGTGATCAAGGAAATACCTGTAAACACAGCTCTGTCGCGAGTCTGTGTGTCGATAGAAGTCTGCTGATAAGTGTAATCACGCGATCTCTCATTTACACGGCGAATCTGCAAAAAAAAAGTCCACATCTTCGGAGAAATACAAGAATCAACCTAACAGAATACCCTCATTTCATTCTTAAGAATTTCATTTGTCTAGTATACAAAATGAAAATTTAAACGTACCCTTTGCAAAATAATACAAATATTAATTCAAATTATTACAAAAAACAAATTCTTATAATTTTCGAAATATTAATCATGTGTTGGAATGTCGTTTAAATATCCTCATCAACCGAGCTATCGAACGTCGTCTATATACTTCCCGTTCCTACGAATAAAATGTCAATTATCGAGGTTGAAACAAGGCAGAAGTACCGTTCTCGCGGGACACGATAAATTTGTCTCTTATATCCAAACGAGCAGCTGCCAGGCGAAAGCACTTTTGCAACATCGTGTATACGAAACCGTGTACACGTAGAAAGTACAAGGTTCGCCAAAGAAGAAAGTGTCATCGTCACTTGGGTAAATGATCCTCCTCCGTGTGAGTTTCGAGTGTACAATCGTCACTAGCCACGTTCAACATTTACCAGTTACACACACATACACATAAACATACACGCTTTTGTGTGTGTTGTACGCCGTCGTCGCTTGTCGCGGCGGCGGCGGCGGCACGGTGAAAGTCATTTAGAGACGGTCGGTGGTGGGCTGATTATTATGCTATCCGGGCAATCGTCATTCAATTATTACACCGGCGGCACCGTCTTCGCGCGGCGTAATTACACTGGACACGCGGAACCTAACACTCTTCCTTCCCCGCCTCTATTCACATGCCCGCCTATTGCGTTGCGCGAAATTCAACGTGTATGCAAATCGTTCGACGCTGGTTGTTCAACACCTTTCGAATTCAATTTGCGTTCACGTGCACGGACGACGAGCGACGACACGACACGACGGACGTCGCTATTTTCCTTCGTCGTCGTGAAAACAGTATTCTGATCGTCGATGTTACATCTTTCTCTCTTTTTTTTTTCTCTTTTTAAATGTGCATTTTTTTCTTCTCTCCTTTTGATTGGGGAAAAAAGAGAGAAGAAAACACTATTGTTCCCGCTTTAATCGCCGGAGGAAAGAAGAGATCTATTTGTTTTCACGGTACACCGTGTCTGACCGGTGACGGGAATAATCTACTGCCCCGGTGAGTCGCTTATCTGTGGTCTTTACTGATGAACTTCGGGAGGAGGGTGGAAGGAAGCATCGCCTGGTTTTGTTTTGCAAGTTTGTTTATTTGTTGCGGCGCGTAACGTGTGTTAGAGAAGCGATAGAACGAGGAAGGCGTGACAAGAGGCTCGGGGAACTAGATAAATTAATTTTAAAAGTAGATTTACGCTAGATTCACGGGTCGCGTCGATTTGACACGTTTGGGATTTCACAAGTGATACTGTAGAAACAACTGCTACTGTTTTTCTCAATTTTGTTAATGCTACGAAAATCTATCCGAATTCGTAAGTTGACAATGTAATGTTAAGTTGTCTCTGATACGTCGAACAAAAAATTTCTCGTCTACTCAAGAAAAAAAAAAAATTGAGAGATCGTAAATGAATGTTTTACATTTTTTTTCTTTTTTAATGAGGATGATTGTGATAGCTGAATGAAGTATTACATAATAATACGTATGGACGTTGTACGTTTGTTCTGGAATTGCTTTCGCACGTTATTTCACTTCGTAATTTTTTCCGATCGATACGATATACGAATAATTTATCGATTGAAATTTTGAAAATTAAATTTTCTGAAAAACGTCGATCTTTCTAATCACGAGAGATTCGTTATTGAATAGATTAAAGGGTTCTCCCGTGAGTTTACTTTTAGCCAAGAACGTTCGTAACGAACTAACACGAGCAAATATTAAAAAACCGGGAAAAGAAGCGAGAACAACAAAACTGCTCGGTAAGCGTGTGCGTGGAACGCGATAAAGATTATTGTCTCACGATTACAACGCGTTACGTGAAAAGTGGACGCGCATGCAAATCACCGCAAAAGGTGTCGTCGAGCCAGCATATTTCGGTTCCATTTGCATACATTACATCGAAAATAACATGTATCTCAGCTCTGTTTCTTTTCTCTTCAATTTTTCAAATTGTTCCTCGAACGGTGACAACTGCTCTCGACGTGATTTTAATTGCATCGAACAACTAGTCGCGGTATCGATAAATGAATCAAAGTCCTTCCAAGCTGAAAAAGATAACTTGCGTGGAATAAGAGGATTTGTTGTTCACAAATGAATAAAGAAAAAGAGAAAAAAAGAAAAGAATAGAAAGGAAGAACGATTCTCGCGTTGTGGAAGGCTCGTTACGTCGCGAGTGGAAAAGAGGCGGGTTCTTTGCGACGAGAAACGCAATAAAGTATTGAAAAGTACCGTGCGTGGACGGAGAGTAATGCGATAGGCGTTGTTGACTCGCGATTATAAACGTGTTGCGCCGCACTGCAATGAGCTTTACGATCGCCCCGTTGGAATATAAAACGAACCGCGGATTCGAGGAAGTCGCACGGCCAAGTCCTTGATTCGTTTCGGCGAAATTTTTTGCTCGCGCCGGGCCCAACGGAATGAAATATTTAAACGTTGTATCTTTTTGATTTATCACGCGCGTGTAGCCCGTCGTCCGTGCAAACAGTTTCGATAAAAGAAAAGGAGAAGAGAGAAACGGTGGAGGAAGAGAGCGAAGGATGTCACGGTGCATATTGTATTGTGAGATTATAACGTTTCGAGAGGAAGTTCTTTCTTTTTTCTCTGTTTTTCTTTGGTAAAACAAAGGAGATACGCAGGTACAGATCACGTTGATTCGGCGTGATTGATTTTCGAACGATCACCTTCGAATCTGCCTTTTTTTTTTTTTTTTTTTTAAGAGGACTGCAGATTCCTTCTTTTAATTTCGTTCTTTGACAGGATAGCAAATTAATCCTCTGTAATCCGGTTTTTATTCGTTCACGTAACCAGTGATTAACAATTTTGTGTCTTTTAAAAATATTCGAAAGTGGGAATTAATAAATTACCGTGGAGAAATTGACTGGTAATAATTTAACAACGCAGCAATGCAATAATATAGCAATAATTAAATAAAATGGGACGTGTAAAGTACAGATAAATGTGTATTTAATTTTAAAATCGCGTGATTTTATAGAGGGTTCAATTTCAGAATGTATCTTCGAGTAGTTGTTTGTCGAATTCTTCTTATATCATGATTTGACTAATGGAGAACTTCGATACTTCTTAGAATTTCGTTTTCCAGTTGAAATGAACTGAAGCTTTCTTCCGTCTGTCACTTTTAATCGAGTACTTCAACGTTAGAGTAACTGTTTATAAAATATTCATGCAGAACGGTGTACCAATGAAGTTTTACAACTTATCCCATCAAATTAGGCCATCTTGTGACTTTTCTATCGAACACGTGTAGCATTCGTGTAATTATTTATAAAATATTCTTACAAAACGGCGTACTAATGGAATTTTACAACTTATCCCTTCAAATCAGAGCATCTTTTTGCGCCCAGAGTAGAGATCATTGCGCGTGCACAGTGGTACCGGACGTGCCGCGTATATGATCCGTTTCTTCTAATTAAAACGAGTAAGGAACGAGCCCCGGTAACCGCGATGTATCGTAAAAAGATCGAAGTATTCGAGCCGCAGGCACAAAGCAACGATCGCTAATGATGTCGAGTTTTCATCTTTCTCTCTTCTTTTCTCTCTTTCCCTCTTATTTCGTCGAGAGTCAGTTCAGTCGTCGATCTCCCGGCAGTTTCATAAATCAGTGCCGCGTCAGACGTATGCAGATCAGCGTGTTTTTACGTCGAATAAGTCTTCTTTTGTGCACGCGTTCTGAATTACAAAATGCCCTCCACCGCGCATCACGTTCACTGATCGAAGACGAGTAATTAACGAGAGGAAAAGAGAGAAAGAGAGAAGAGAGAGAGTGAGAGAGAATAGAGTACGGTTCCACGATCGAACATCTGGGCTCTTAATTATCTCATTCAATATTTGCCGCGTTGAAAACGCGACGAATTTTCAACGAGCCTCGCTTTTACATTGTTTGCAGAACGGTGAACGTATGGAACACGATAGTGAAAGAGAGAAAGAGAGAGTGGATTAAGCGTGAACAGCAGACGAATCGATCGATCGGTCGGTCAAAATATATTCAGGGACGCGCGATTCATTCATACGATATAATGGAATATGTAGACGACGTACACGTGGAACAAGGCATGCTCCCACTGCGATTTCGCATGTACATTTTGCAAATGAAACACCTGATCAGATGGCACTGTGGATGTTTTCGAATGATACCGGGAATTATTTGTACGATCGATATGGACTTTTTGAAAGTGTACAGGAGGGAAAACATTTGGAAATATTCGGTTGTTGCAGGTGAAATTGATCGAGGTGTTAATTAAATTCACAATAGGTGTGCAGATTTTATAAAAATGCGACATTTATTGATTCAATTAGTTTTAATACACTTTGACACATCGAGAAACGAGATTATTCATATTTTTATTAAAATGAAAAGAAACTTTGCATTTCTTAGTGCCAACAAAAATTCTCAAAAACGTTTTGCTACTTCAGTTTCGTTCTTAAATTTTTATCCAACTAAAAAATAAACAGGGGAACTTGATTTATCCGTAACTTTCATACACACATTGCTATTTAACAATAAAACAATCGACAAACCATCATTACTGGCTAACTTCATCTTAAAATGACGCATGAAAAATCGAACATTATCCATGCATTCTTACAAACTATTATTAAATTTGCAGTTTAAATTTCACGTCGAGATAGTTGCTCGTACAAAGTAACGTTTCTATTTGTCTCCGCCGTTCGTTATTTTTAGTTCTGCCGTACAGTTATTTGTCATCACCTGCCATTTTTAGTTCTCTGGGACACCAGACATCCCGTGATTCACAGGCAACGTATACTTTTCAAAAATAGAATTTTCTAATTATCCTATGCATCCTATACACGTCTAATTTCTTTCAGAAAAAATCCCTTCGAAGTATCAACGAGACAAGATTAAAATTTCAAATTCATCGTTGATCGTCGAACAATTTCACACGTCAAAATAATTTCACGTTCAACCCCACGGTATACAAATTTTCCATCCAGCCTCCTCGAGAGCTCCTCGAAGAAAAGAGATGGAAAAAAGAATGCGTATTTAATTTCAGTATCGAAACCGAGATAACGCGTGCTCGCGAGCTCTCCACGCCTCGTAACGCTTTCTAGGTATGCGCTTGCGAAACCCTCCGCTGGTCATTATGTCAGTTTCATAATGTGTGCGACTGCTCGGAGGCGTACACACACGCGCCGGTGCGTTTTTGATTCCTGTCGCGTCGCATGGTATCGTTCACAGTTTGAATTGCACTCGACCACGCTCCTTTTTCTCCGTTTTTTTCCCTTCCATTCGCTCGGAGATCCTTCTTGAAATTGCCTGGAGTGACGAGAAATTCCTAGAGAAACGAAAAGGAACGAAAGAAGGGGGGGAAAAAAAAAAAGAAGGGAACGTTATTAACGAATAAAAATTCCCCTCTAACGATATGTACATACACACACATGTAACAGTCTTGTAGTAACTCTTAATCGTTTAGAAAGTATATCAACACAAGCGAAGTGTAATATATTTTATTCGATTTCCTCAAACGATTGCAAGACAGCAGCCAGCCGCGCACAGCTCACGCTTTTGTACTCCCTTTAATTCGTTCGCGTGTTCTCTCTCGTAGTCACGAGCGAGCCAAGCCTGTGTAACGTAAACTACAAACGCCGCTTCTGTAATTTCAGATCGACGAAATATATTCGACGGACTGTTTATAAAATCGTTCGCCTCAGGTTGAAACGGTAATCAAGAAGGCCGCTCCTCTGTTTCTTATCCTTCTGTCTGTAATTCCAGGGAAATCAGTGTCCTTTTTTTCTCTCCTGTAATTAAAGACGGAAGAGTAATTTATACAAGCTCTGTCACTGATTGTCTGGCGAATCTAGAGCTTCTTCTTCTTCTTCTTCTTCTTCTTCTTCCCCTTAGGTGTACGTTTCCGAGCGTTTTCTAATATTTGTCAAGCCTGTTGCAAAGTAAATTCGCGGAATCGTAAACAACACCGATAGCCGCGTTATCGTGCCGCGATATATTAGCTCACGATTTTCTTACCGTTCTTTATTATTGTTTCGCTTATTCTTCTGTTTCAAGACCTGTTGATTTTCCTGTCGGAGGAAAAATTTCAGATTTTTTTTCTTCTTTCTGATAGATTTCGCGAGAAATCTTCTCAGATAAATTATTCGTCGGTGGAAAATAGCGATGTTATCGTCACCGTTAGAGAGAAAGAGAAAGACCGTTCACAATGTGACTGGGGAAAAGAATCGACACATTTTGTGTGCGTGTATAGAATTTATACGACATCTTGACACTCGAGAGGAACCGGATACGAGGCTCTCGAATTCTCGCGGCCATCATCCTCTGTCAGACGAACTGCACGAGCATTCTAACCGAAGGAAACAAGAGGATTACGATTAAGAAGAGAAAGAAAGAGAAGAAAGAAGATATACGAGATTAGTGATGAAAGAAGTTTATCTGCAATTTGGATAGGAAACGCGTTCGAGGCGTTCAATTCTAATCTCTCAAGGATTCCCCCGGTGGTTTGATAATACGCCATTACGAGGAAGTAAATCGCGTAAATGATTTCTGAAAACTGATTCCTTAATGCTCGGCGATTAGTCACGTGTTTTCCTCGGTACAGGTGCAATTGCGCGTTTCTTATCATTGCACGCGGTCGATTTACCCGCAAGTGAATCGAAAGGAAAATACTAACGGGGACGCCGATCAATTAACGTCGATTTGTTACATTTTCCACGTGGACGATTGATCAGTGATAAGTGAACCTGTAATTTCGTCGGTTGCGTTGCAGGTAGAATCGTCGACAGAACCCGTGATACTGACTGAATAATATCGATCGATTTCCGATCGTGGAATACACTGCGTTCCTCTGAATTCTGGAGAATAAAACTCGAGAACGATTGTTAACTTCGTTACCTAACACCTCTTATTTCCTATTCTCTCGTTTAGGATTCCTTTTTTCTTTTTTTTTTTTCTACATTCCAAATGAAATTCCACTACTTTCTTTGAATCGTCCACGTTAACAATGTTTCGTTTTGATTTTCTGTTACAGAGGAGGAGAGTACAAGGCGGCTTGAATAAAAGAAGGCGAAGGAGAGAGGATAGAGGAAAAGAAGCGACGAGAAAAGAGTGGTGAAAGGATATCGAAGGTGGAGTAGTATAGTGGTCGAAAGGGGGCATGATAAACAAGGACACAGGTGCTCCAAGGGAATCAGGTGACCTGGTAGACAATAGTGAAGCGTTCAGTGTCGAAAAGACGAGGAAGTATCGACAGATTAGTCGCCGCGTTTCACGACAACGAATGTCGGAATGACGCGTCGATCAAGTCGTGGCTGGGCAGCAGAGGGTGCAAGGACTTTGTTAGACGGGAAAAAGTGATACAGGTCGTGGTTGGTGCCGGAACAAGGCGGCGAGAAAGTTGGCGAAGGGAGAGAGGCACAAGGAAGAAGTGTTTGGGGATCGTCGAATTTATCGCGGAGAAGGTGAGCCTTTAGAATCTTTTCTTTTTTATTTTATCATGTTCCGATTACTCGTTACTTTTTTCTTTTTTCTTTTTTGTAATACAGTAGAGCCTCGATAACTCGAATCTCTGAAATTTTCCAGTTTCGTGGAGGTTCTAAGGTTTAACGAACGAAAATTCGATTTACAGAGGCTTTCATACACGAGTTGGGTTTCTCGATTCGTAGATACTCAAAGAGAGACAAATTCCACTTTCAGAATTCAATTACGCACATATTTGCTGCATATGTATGTTCCTACAGACCATTTTCATCAATTTTAAATGAAAACTGAACAGCAATTTGTGTTGTATCTAGGTTATTTTGCGTTATTAAACGCATCTAAACGTGGAGAAAGTAATTCGAGTTACAGGCAGTTTGTATTTCCATTTGCAGACGTTTTTACAGCGAAATGGAAGAGAATGAACGAAATTCTGGCCTCACAGAGGTTCTACTGTACTATAGAATACGTTTCATAATAAACACAATTTAAAAAAAAATTGTTTGTTATTTATTATACGACATGTTGTCTATTAAAAATTGATTCTTCATTGCCCCGAACATTTTTTTTCAAAGACACCGTGTGATGGTTAACCCTTGCGTTAGTTTGACTGAATTTTTTTTTCTTTTTTCTTTTAATAATTGAAAAGTAGACAATTGAAATTTGCAATTGACGAAGTGAGATAAATTCAGCCACTTCAATTTCACAGTAATAAAAATAATAGACTGAAAATTGAGAAGGTTCGTCGCACCCCGTCATTAACGGAAGGGGGTTAAAGAAACATCGAGCTCACAGCATGTTCCATATCGAATTTATGTGTAGAACACGAACGAATCTTCCGGCGTTTATCGATCGGGTATTCAAAAATGTTCGATAGGCCATGTCACGTGCCGCGGTGCTCACAATAGACACCCGTTATTGTTTTCAGAGACGATTGTGGGCTCATTGTCTCGTCACTCTTCAGCAACAGCGACGGATAACGTCCTCTCGTCGCTATCACGATGTCGTTATTATGAGATCCACCGTGCTGGTAGACTCGACGTTTCCTTACACCTGACAACATTCTCCAGAATATCAATTCTCTGCTGTTCTCCGTCGATCTTGAACCCATTCAGATAAAACACAAAGGAACAAAACGGAAAAATAGAGAAAGCAAAGAAAAGTGGACCAAGAAACCTCAGAGAACGTTATTTAAACAAAAGGGGAAAAGAAAAAAAGAAAAGAGTAGAAAACACGAAGCTACCAAAGCGACTTTTGATTCGTCTGGAGAACGTGAGATCAAGGTTAATTAACCCCCTTGTGATCTCCCTTGTGTTTAAACTCTTAGATCTCTGAATCGTACGATTCCTCGTGATAGAAAGAAAAGGGAAAAGAAAGAAATTACAGAAAGAGAAAAAGGAAACTTAAGAGAAAAAGAAGGAAAACAGGCAGTGTCACCTGTCTGTGTGCGTATACGTGAAGAGGTAGTTGAGGAAGGAAGTCGATAAAAAGAATAGAAGAGAGGGGTGCTGCGTGGTGAAACGCGACGAGAGGGTGAAGTGAAGGTGTCCTCGTGGGGTGCCAGAGTGAGCACGATAGCACCTCTGGTGCCCTCGGCCGTGGGTCCCGAGGGGACGGACGCCATGGCGGCCTCTTCGTCCTCGTCGAGCGGCGAGCAACAGTACTCACTCAGGTGGAACGACTTCCACTCGAGCATCCTCAGCTCATTTCGTCATCTGAGGGACGAGGAGGATTTCGTGGATGTGACCCTGGCATGCGACAGTAGCAGCTTCACCGCGCACAAGGTCGTCCTCTCTGCGTGTAGTCCTTACTTCCGGAGGCTCCTCAAGGTCGGTGACGCTTTTTTTTTTTTTTTACTTCAATTTTCAGCTTTTTACAAGCTTCTTTTTTTTTTATTAATTTGTAAATTAACGTTTACAATTGGAGAAATAATGAACGTTCTTTTGAATTGTTTAATGGAAACGAGAAAGAAGAATTAATTAGGCGCGATTTTTAATTTGGTAATCTTCAGTCTTAAATCGAAACTGAAGTCTGAGCGAATCGAGCATTTGTTTTTTTCTTAAAAGTTGTACTAAATACTGCTAAGAGATGCGTTTTTTAAATTATGTTTGCTTCGTTATTGTTCTAACATGAATAAACGACGCTTGGTTTCAAGTACCGAAGAAGCGAACGATTCTCGCGTAGAATGGGGTTCGAACGGACCCAGGTGTCGCTGTTCGAGTGTTAATAGAGATTCAATCCTTCTTTCGTCACACTTTCATCATAGTTCTACGCGATAAGTGTGACCTAAGGCAAGGGGTTGAATTATATTCTTCGCTAGAAGAATATATAAAAGTCTATCTAGAACGTAGGCGCTGAAAATATCAATTGAAGCGTGAAATTGTTGAATAATCAAGCACTATTAAACGGGACAGCGGTGTATCGTTTTCCAATTTGCCAGCAGAGTGAAATCGATCGCGTACGCACGCGGATTCCGCGACGTGCGAAATTTCGCGCTTTTTCAATTAAACATGGATGTTAAATTATCGCGAAAAACCAGCCGGGGTTCTTTGCTACGGTAATTTTATTCACACACACCGGATATGTACATATATATCTCCTCTCTTTCTAAACGGGCGCGATTGATTCGAAAAGTGAAATCGATCGTGCGTACGGCTTCCACGTGAAAACGTCGAACTGTTAATTGTATTTAAAAAAAAAAGGAAAAAATAGTGGGGCTGGTCGTTTTCGATTGGAATTCTTTGAATAAATGTAACGTATATGTACAACGTTTCGATATCCTTCTCTTCATATTTTTGTTTCTTTTTTCTCTCTCTGCCAAATTGCCGCGAAGTGAAATTCGCTTTCGCAGGAAAAATTCGTTCTCGGTTCGTTGTGCACGGAAACAATCATAAACCCAATTGTATTTTAATTTGCGCGAATAATATTTCATATTTTCACCGTCGAGGTACACCTACACGTGCACCGGATATACAAAGAAACAGAGGGGTAGAATTTTCGAATAGCGATTTCTGGCGGAGTTTTTCGAGAGAAACTGATCACGTTCCGTTCTATCCGCCACTTTTCGAGCGTTCGGACACAAATTACTGGTAGGATTTCCTTTTTTCTTCCTTTTTTTTCTCGTTCGTGGAAGCAAGTTTAGATAGAGGGTAGATAGGACACCTCGATTTCTTTGGCCACCACAATTTCCTGCAATGTCAGTCACAGAAATCGCGTGTACGACGTTATTGCATGAATCAGAACTCGCAGGCTGCGCGTATGTTATTTTCCTTAATTAACTCACAGGATAATTACGATCATTTCCATTCCATGATTTTTCGTAAGAAATTACGTTCGAAGAGTTTTTAATGTTACACTCCTTGCGAAATTTCGTAGAGGTGAGGTACGTATTCGGCCATTCAGAAACTGATCGCTCGAGTGATTAATTGAGTGTCAGAAAGTTCTAATTCTCCCCCCCCCCTCTGTTAACTACTTTTTATACTTCACTTTCGCGAGCTAGTGAAAAATTTCCTAATTTTTTCGTTAAGTGTAATAAAATACTGCAAATACATATTTCATATATTTTTGACAAATTATTCTCGTGGAATCTAAGAGCTATTTTCGAATTGAAAGCTAAAAACTCTAAGATTTCGTATCACGCGATCAAACACATCGAATTCCCTCGAAAATTTCTACGAAATCTGATTTGTCGCAAGAGGATCGGTTGTAAAAAGATTATAGCGCTTAAATTTTCTATATTTTTTAATGAACTATATAAAAATACTAATTTTTGACGAATTATTCTCGAGGAATTGTCGAATTAAAGGCAGAGTCTCTTTTCATTACATCCTAAAAATTCTGAGATTTCATATCACGCGATCCTAGCACATCGAATTTCCGCAACCGTTAATTTCCCTCGAAAATTTCCACGGAATTCGTCGCGAAGGGGATCGGCTATGAAAGGAGTAATTTACAGACGCCGGTGGCACGTTCTTCGTGCGCATAATGCAGCCGGTGCAAGTGTAAAATTCGGACGGACGATCCTCCTGGGCGATTTCGAGGCAGGAAGTGAGTAATTACGGGCCCGTGGCAGCCAGAGGAAGAATCCAGAAAGGACTTCCGGTCGGATTTACATAATAACGTGGCGTTAAAGTCGGCTCTGACCCAACGAGAAACGTTCTCTTGCCTGGTCAAAGGACTATCGATCACTTGAATGTGTCGTCATGATGTCAACCGCGTCCACCTCTTCGAGAACCCGTTTCCTTGAATTCCCCTTTTTGATCGATACCTCTCGACGCTGCTGTTGGCCTCCCCGAGGGCCTCTAAGCTCTATAAATCGTGCTTCCCGGGTGAAAACGTTCTCTATCAGCTTCTAGGAATGGAATAGAAAGGGATGAAAAGTAAATTTCATTGATATTAATCGTTCCATAGAATTGTGCCTATTTTTCTTTCCTTTTTCTAAATTTCAATTTTTCTTTTCACCGGGGATAGAAAGGAGGATCTTTCACAGAGAAGAGAAATTCGTAGTATAGTTTAGATATCGTAGTATAGTGAGGAATATTCGAAGAATTCCAGGCGAAGTAACGGCTGGTATTTATGAGCGATAGGTTCAGGTAGTTAAATTCTTCGGCAAAGGTATAAATCAACCTAACTCTCGAGGAAACCTCTCCCTGCCATGTTCCATCTGTAATTTCAGTAATTCCATTAGACCAAGACTCCTTTTTCAATTCCACCCTACGGAATTATAATTTCGGATAGGTCTGTTATTAAGATAATTCTCGACGAACGAAAGAAAAAGAATCTAATTTTCATTTTAACATTCATAGAGAATTGTATATTATTATTTTCATCGTCGTTGAGATACGCCTGAACGATGTACATACATACGGCCGTTTCTTACGAGGTGTTCGTGGAAAGAACGATAGAACGATTGTTCCAAAGCTATCCCCAGCTCTGCTGAGAAATTGACATCGAAGAGGCGGCTGACTTTCTAATTGACGCGTACCGCTAATTGATTTTAAGTGTCAGGCGCGGGTATACTACTTCGTCTCGACTTAATAAACGCGAACGACGATTCGTCCTCGTATCTTTTGCGTCACGACGCCATGCAGACGCCAACGGTAAGCGCGGGGATCTCCTGTGACGATGATGGTGGTGGTGGTGGTGGTGGTGGTGGTGGTTTGCTGCGTCGTTTAAATATAAGTCACGCGGCCATTGTAAGAAAAAGTATGCATTGCGTGGTTACGAAGGTGGAGCCTTTTGTACTCGTTAATATCCTTGCTATTATACTTTCACCAATGTTCCAACGTCGTTTGTGGAACGTTTGTTTAATGTTTCTCGAAGAGAGAGAGAGAGAGACACGCGTCGCCTTGACAGATTATTATTACTCTGTTTTACCGTATAAAATTCCAAGGATAAAAAAGGTGGGAGGGTAGGAATTGAAATGGTGGATTATCGAACGAGACGCAGTAATACACGAGGATTAACCTTTTTAACTATGACACTTTTTTCTTTCTTACCCATTCACGAGACGAAGAATCACTATTTATAATATTAATATTAAAATATAATATTACATTTTTTCGTTCGTGTTAACTTGAAAGTTACACATCCATTTATTTACATTTGATACACTTTGTTTATTTAGTACTGTATAATTGTACTATCGTACAAACTACATTATCACCAGCCAGTTTATTTATAGTAATTAATAATTCCTGCTTTTCGACATTTATGAAAATATAAAGTTCGAGCAATCGTAAGTTTTCTTCTCGTAAACGAAGATGACGAGTTAACTTGTTGTTGGTTCGATAATGCTTCGAACGTTAATAGCTCGCTTATTAATGGATTACTGTATTTTTAATTGCACTGATATGCCTCTATTAAATATAAAATACACTATATTCACTTATATTTGCAAATACTAAAATAACGTAATTATTTATAATTTTTTTTTTTCACTTTCATTTTTTGCATTCCTGATGATCTTAGCTGTGAGTTACACTTCTCAGGGTCTAACTTGAAACCAATGCAAATTTTAATCTTTACGTACATTTCAACTCTATTTCGAAAGAATCTTATCTCCACGGCTACTTATTCGCTGCTAACTGATAACTGAAGTTCAAGATCGTCGCGCACACGATGTGTAACTCTTTTTAAACACACAGTGTGTGACTCGTTATTTTTTGGAATATCAGTAACGCACTTTTGAAATTTTTCGAAAGAATTTTCAATATTTAGTTACTACGAGTAGCGTTAATAATACGTTTAATACTATATTATTGCAATGAGAATAATAAAATAAGTAAGAGTTACGGTTTTCACAATGAAAAGGTTTAATAATGGGGTGAACATGTTGGTTTAACGTTTGTCCAGCTAATATGTATTTTTGTTTGAACATTTTCACGTGTTCCATGCGATATCACGTTTGTGACGTAACGATAACGAGACTGCCTGAAACACCTGACAACCGTGTGCGTTTTGATTTATGCGTTAGTGCACACGGTGCTACGATTTACGACGACCCCGTTCATTTGACTATCGGCCGGCAGTCGATGACGAATCACTGAGTTATCGACTACGTCCGCAATGATATTTGCCAAAATACGATCGCCGTTCTCTACATACATGGTCCATGCTATCGATAATAAATTTCGACCTGTCCCAAAGATCGATAATATATTGGCCACGAGCAATGGCCTGTCTGGATTAGCGCGGGATTCATGGAAACAGAGTATGGTGTAGGAATTGCTGGATTTCTGGTTAAAGGGATACGAAGGGAAGAGGCTTTCAAACTGTCTGTTATGCATTTTCGAATTTTATTTCGAATTTAATTATGCATTTAGAATTCTAATATACAGATTTTCATTGATTTTAGATATTCAAGTCTTCGTGTAGTCAAATTTTTTAATTTTCGAATATTCAAGTTTTTAATTTCTTTAATATATATAATTTTGAATATTCAGGGTTTTCAATTTTCCAGTACTCAAACTTTTGAATTCGATTTTCCAATTTTTTGATATTCAAACTTTCGGACACTCAGGTTTTCAAACTCTTCAATATTCTAATTTTCAAATATTCAACTTTTTAAATCCATCAATATTCAAATTTTCGAATATCCAAAATCTTTCTTTAAATTTTCGGATACTCAAGTTTTCAAATTGTCGAATACTTAAATTTCAAGTTTTGAAACTTTCCAGTATTCAAGATTTCAAATTGTCCGATATTCGAATTTTCTAATATTCAGTTTAATAAATTTTCGAACAGGAAAGTATTCCAAATTCTCGAATATCTAAATTTCCAAATAATCCAGTTTTCAAATTCCCCAATATTCTATTTTTGAAATTTCGAAATTTGTATCTTCTCAAATCCCCGAAACCCGTCATTTCCACCTCTATAAATTCTCATCAAAAGAATCTAACGTCTCAATCTTCTCCCATCGCTTCCTCATTCCGCATACTCTTCAACCGAGAACCCCACCGCTGCTTTACGTATCCATCAGAATACCATTTCCTCTCTTTGCTTGTTCGTGTGTTCGTTTCCGTCACACACATCCTTCTCGATTCAACCTTTCCACAGCTGCCTTTCTCCCTACCGTATCATCAACCATCTTAACAACGATTCTGATACATAATAACTGCAACACGCAACACAGTGTATAAATTCCTACCGTAAAGTACAACCTTACCAAGTAATACTAATCATTTTTTCTTTCTGTGTTTTTTTTTTAAACATCCGTGTAATCGCGTGTCACTCAAAACTCGCGTGAAATTAAGTACAAGGTACGTCCGTGTACACCCAGAGTTACCGGTAATTCCAATGGAATACTTCACGAAGATTAATTCCTCTCAAGTGGTCATCACGGTTTGCTGGAGCATTAATGCAGTTATCTCGAAGCGTGACAGCCTTCTGAAAGGCGTGTCTCTCGTTGTTGGATCGGGTATACTGATACAAGAATAAGAGAGAGAGAGAGAGAGAGGGATATGGTGGGAGAAAATGGTCGAAGGAGGGATATTATAGAAAACAGGCTTAACGAGTTCTCGTAGTTTATCGTCGAGTTTCGCTTGGCTGTGATCATGCCGATCCCTGGGGTAAATTCATTGATACAAGAAAAGCGGGTAATCGAGGCGAGACTATCGCCGATATAAATTGCACGGATCCTTTCCGCGTGACAGCTTCGCTGTAATCGAGAAACGTTGAAAAAGAAAATCGTAAGAAAAATCACCAAGTTAGAACCGATCGTAATTTACAAATAGCCTGGTTTAAAGTTTGCATTGCATCGTTTTGCTGTTCCTATGCCTGTAATACAGTTAGTTTGCAAAATAGAATCGAAAGGTCTCTCTGGTATCAAGCTTTCCAAGAACAACTTCTAATTACAGTTCAACTGTGTCTCAATGTATATAGAAATTTACATGGAAGATAGATTCCTTAGAATACCGTGTAAATTGAAATCGAAATTATTTACTTTTCCTATGGAGAAATCGTGTAAATCGAAGGAAAACCAAAGTACGTTTAATTTAGTTGTTTAATTAAATTCGTCTATTTCGACGTAAAATAAAAATAGAGTGAGTTAAATATTAACTTTAAAAGTTTTTTTTCCTTTTTTGGAAAAATAAAGCTTCTCCTTTTAAGGATTACTTGCACGGTTTTTCTATGGCTGTTTCTCCGCGATCCAGTTTCTCTAACTTCGTGTACAATAAAAAGGTAGAATTTCCCTTTTTAAAACCTCACCTAAAAAAGACCAACTTCACGTGTTTCAATAAAATACTTTAACCGTTTGAGTGCTATGAACTTTTGTCAAAATTCTGTTGAAGAATTTTGCGTTTCTTTCGCGTTTCCTTTCTTTTCCTCGTTTACGTTATTTCTAATTTTTAGCAAATAAAACAGTTCTTTTTAACAACAGCTCGAAGCTTACGAAAGCATAGATTTCCATTTAGTACAACCTTGATAAACAGTAATAGTAAAGAGACGCATCGACAAAGTTCAAATGTGTTGCTAGTTTGATTCTACAGAGCGATTGGCTGGCACTTAAAAAAAAAAAAAAACAGTTAAAAAAGTGTAAACACATTTTTCTATAATGATACAAATAGTAAAATTAATCATTTAAATTCGAAAATTCCTGGAAACTGACGTTTAACGTGTTAACGAATTGCAGCGGCAATGTTGCTCATTGACCAGGGGAAGCTTGAATCTTCCACAAAGGAGGATAATAAGGAATCGCGTACAGAGTTACGTTTTACGGTGTGTTGATGCGACACGTTGACTTTACGAGATGTGATAAATATTTAAAGTGTCCCACGGAGGTGAGCTCGTAACGCTTTGGGTTAGTGATCGAAGGAGAAAAGAGAATAAGAAGAAGATGAAGAAGAAGAAGCGAGTGTAGCTCGTTATCGTGTTCCACCGGAATATCGTTGCTTCTACACACGCGCCACACGGCTATATTAATCGCGAGGGATTGGTCGTTTACGCGCCGGCAAGAAGGAACAGCCCACGCGGCGTCGTGCGTGAAAATAATAATATAAAGGGACAGGCAGCCGGTAGGGAAGACGAAAGTGGAGCGACGACAGCGTTATTTCGACGTTGGTAAAGCAATATCGTGGCGACGGTAAATTAGAATGAAAAGGGGAGCTGACTTGCCGCTCTGGTGCAGCGACGTTGTTATAATTGGAGTGAACTGGGGTATCGAGTGAAATTCAATCGATGTAGATCGAATCACGATAGGCTTCGGCACAAGGGGTGTATCAAAATTGCTCAACCAAATTCTATACGATATTAAGCAAATTGCGTAGGATAACGAAGGATTGTAGAATATGGTTTCTTTTTTACTATGGTTTTTCCGAAATACTCCAAGTATTGTTTCGTGGATATTGTTCATCGTGAAGCTCATGGGATACATTTTATTTCTGATACAAATGTAGCTTCAATTTGGGGAAATTGAACGTGCATCGAAAAGCAGTCTTTTTGTTAAACAATTTCAATTGTTTCTTTTATTGCTGGAACAAATGGATTCTATAGTAATGGTTAAATGCAAATTATGCGGTATTCTTCTGTGATAGCAAATCTGTAAAAATCTAATTTTTTACCCCTTCAATTTTCCGTATAAAATTCACTTTTCCCTGGGAACGTTAATTAAACGAAAAGTCACATGGTAGTTGCAATTCTACCACAATGGCTCACACTTATTCAGACAAATTCGAATATAAAACACTTGGGCAACGAAAGACACGACATAGTAGCTCCATCAGATCTCCATTTCTCGCTCGAAAGAACACCTCAGCGGGACCAAGGGAGAATCTGTTTCGAAAGAAAACACGGATGGAAAACGTATGCATCGTAAAACCTACGGAGGTGGGTGTGAAGGGAGAGGAAGGGAAAACGACGGAGACACGGCACGTGGTGAGTGCAGGGAACAGAAAATTACGCTTGCACAATCCCATCGCGTCGCGGTGGCGGGCAAGGTGCTCCATATTCTATATTTAAAGGCGGGCACGCAGGGCGGCAGGAGAGAGAAGAATGGTCGGGTTCGAGAGAGAGAGAGAGAGAGAGAGAGAGCGAGAGAAAATCGGGAGATAGAGATGGAGAGCGCGAGAGAAAATCGAGAGATAGGAATAGAGAGAGCGAGAGAAAATCGAGAGATAGGGATAGAGAGCGCGAGAAAATCGAGAGATAGAGAGAGAGAGAGCGTGAGAGAAAAATGGAGAGAAAGAGAAATAGAGAGAGATTGGGAGAGAGAGCTAAAGAAATAGAGAGAAATACAGAAGGAGAGAGAGTTCGAGAGAGAGAAATAGCGAGAGAGGCACGTGCGTGTGCGTGAGTAACGCACGCGCTCTCGCCTCCTCACGTACTCTCTGTACTCGCGCTTCTTCTCGTCTCGTGACCGGTCGCATTTAAATTTACCAAGCGATGCGCGCCGTCGAGACGCGTTTCTCCCGATCTTCCGCGCTCTCGATACACGCGAGAACGGGAGAAACCATTTTAAACAGAGATGGAAAGAAACGAATACAGAATTGCTAGTGGAGGTGGTGGTAGTAGTAGTAGTGTATTAGAGAACGCTGGAAATATACGGGATGGTGCTCGATCTCGTTTGTTTCCGGCTGCCTTCTGTGATTCGAAACTGTTGCCTCTGTAACGAGAACCTTAACGACAAAGAAGAAGAAGAAGTAGAAGAAGAAGAGGGCCACGCACGATGGCGCGGTGTGAAGGTAAAAGGGGGAGGTAGCTGAAGTGATCGTGGCTTCTATTTTCTACCCGAAGAGCTTTCCGAGTCGTTCGAATCGACGAGATGATACGACGAAGAAGAAAGAGGGAAGGGAAATCACTTTGAAATCCCGGGGAATTATTTACGAGCGTGTTAAGGAGACACACAACGCGAATATCACGCCAGGGGAGAAAGAGAAACGAATTCTTTCCGTGAAACGTAGAAGGCACATGATTATTTACAAGAACGATCTTGATGGTACTGTATGAAACACGTTTTCTAGGTAGCTTCGAGTGGATCGAAGTTCAATTGCATTTCACTCGAGAGATACTGTTTGTTGACACGTTTAGTTTGGGTTTCGATCGAAGATCGAATTTTTTTAATCGTGTAATTTTAGAATTTCCGAGAAATTTTCATAGGTTGTCCAAGTGCGCAATTTGAAATTGCAGAATAGCTGAACCAATTAACGTTTTAATCTTTTTTTCTCTGTTATCTTTAATGGTTGATAGAGAAGTTGCTTATCACTCGAGCTTTGTAAATTGTATTACATTGTTTTCAAGTATCAAAACGTTTAGAACACCATTGGTTAACCCTCTATAACGCCATATGGTTTAGAAGTCACGCATCTATATTTTTTATAAATTTTACTTGTTTATTGCTACTGCTAATTACTGTTGTATTATATTGTTGCATTATTACATTGTTACCAGTGTTTGCCTTTTTTCTACAATAATTGCCAGGACTTACTTACTCCCATGAAAATGTAAATTTGTGATTTAACTTTTCTTCTGACGAACAATGAAAAATTAGGGTTGCAGAGGATTAAAGGGTTAATTTGTAGTACAATGTCGAATGTGAAATCACATTTCGTTCCAGCAAGTGTATTATATCATAAAAATAATACAAATATAAATGTACCGTAAATAAAATAAAATTGCGAATATAGCATGGACCGGTTGCAACGAAATTGCGAAAATATCACGGACTGCAAAGGTTTGATAAAATAACCAACAAATTTTCTCCTCCACGACTTTATTTCCCACGATTACTGTCTGATTCGAGCACAATTCGAGGCACCATTCGTTGAATAAATTTCCTCGATTTATATACCCGGTGAAATTCTTTCGAAAAATGATAGTTTCGATTTACATAATAGTCGAACGACGATTCAACTCGTCCTCGGATAAATCTCACGACAGAACAGAGATCACACACCGTGTTATTTACGACGAACACTCTGATATTACCAGCTATTATTGTACCGAGAGATTTTTTTGAATATCTCGTAGATTACAGATAAGCATCGGTCGAAAGTTTCACGGCGTACTGGTTTCATCGATAACGATCTTTCGTGAGGAGGACAATCAGCCCGGATGGTGTACACACTCTGGGTATCGATAACTTCAATCGATGCGTTTATGCGTACACACATAATGTATCGTGATGTTTCGTTATTATTCTTGGAATCGTGTGTGAGATAAGCGGTTCAACGAGTGTCCAATCAAAAAGCTTTCTTGCTTTCTTCCGGCTCGCAGCGTCACGGCTGTTTACGATTACGTGCGTCATGGTTAGCACACCCACGTTCTATGTACGCGGTGGGTATATATAAAAAAAGAAGAAGAAGAAAATGAAAAGGCAAGTCGCATAATGCCAGGCGAGTAATGATTCTTACTAAGGGAACGAAATAACGATCCAATGGAAACTTACGACTGTATTAAAGATCCCCCACTCTTACATACCTACACGATAGATGAACGTAACCGCATAATTGTGCACGGTTCAACGTTTCTCGACGAATGCCATCTGCTGCTGGTCAGAAAAACGCCTCGTTACCTATTACGATCCGTTACAATATTAAACTACTCGCGGTTACTGTCCTCTTACACTCGGTTTTCTCTTCTGGAGATATCGTTGCGCGAGATTTATCGATATTGTATAATTTTATAACGAATTGTTAATAGTGGAATCGATAGGAAAGTGTAGATCGCATTTGATGACGTTACAATGACGATGACGCCGAGCTAAAATCTTAAAATTCTGTGCTAATTTACTTTTTTTTTTGTTTCTTCATATTTTCATCTAAATGTTAGGAATTTTTCTTTTCCAGTGAAGTTCGATATATCGTTGCAAATCGAAATTGATTAATATTATATAATTTTCTAGTGGAATATTAATAGTGGAGTTAAGAGGAAGTTGGGTGATACCATAATGGCGGTGTTTCAGCGGAAATGAAATTCAGTAGATTATTTTTGGTGGAATTATCGGTGTAGTTAGTTGTAACTGTAAAAACATTTTTTCTGGGACTGTTTTAAATTTATCGATGCACTTGCAGAGCTGAAATCCTAAAATTTTATAATTCACTTTTCTTTTCTTTTAATAGTTTCATCTAAATGTTGTGAATTTTTAATCATTCGAAAATGGCGATCGCTGAAATACTCTGTCGTGTATTGAAAAAACCATAAAATTAGACAGTCGTCTTTTTCGACGAATTAAACGATCGTTCGATTTGAAAAAACAGTCGGATATTTTACATTACGCGATTTAATAGATGCAGTTCAGTAAATAGGCACTTTTGCACAGATTTCCTCTAAAAATTGGCAAAGAACACTGTCTGCCGCGGAAATGAAATATTTGACAAGCTATGGTGAAACAAAAGGTCTTGGAATTATATACGTGTATGAGGTTTAAACGATAATTATCGTGGAAAGTGTGTTTAATAGATTATCATGGAACAAAATATCGTAGAATAATATATGTACGTAGAAATTAGATCATTATTTATCGCGGATGATGTGTTGGGCAGACTATCTAAACGAGCATATTATGAAACAGTATTTCATAGAATGAAATTGGGTTATTATTTATTGTGAATGATGTACCGGATGACCTAACAGAATATCGTAGAGCAAAATTTATCGCGAAATAATATATATGCGACGAAATAACGGAAACAATGTTTTAGGGTATTTTATTTTATTTTATTTTTTTTTTTTTACAATGAAGCTCTGGAAAATTGTTTTTCGCAAACTTTGTCGTGACTGTACCGGAACATTTTATTACGAGTTACACGTTTAATTCGAGATTCGATCATAATTTCGTAATTTTCCAGCCGATTTATTGCTCCATAATCGACGCGTTTCTGGTGTTTACGCTGGCACATTGGCTCGACAAACACGGAGTAATTATCCATCGATACAGGGATGTGTAAATTGACGTCTACACAGAATGTTTGTTTTGCCGCGTTAGATAATACCTGCTGACTAATCTGATGCTCGATCAATCGTTGCTCGGTAATCGAACTTTCGGTTAACACCTCTATACGAATTTAAACGGCCATTTACAAAACACCAAATGCAAAATGCAAAATCGATGTTCTCTGTGACGAAACTGTACCACGAAACATAGAAAAATCATCTGACATGTCACACAACGATGCAGGCACAAAACTATACGTCGAAATAAAAAAGAGAAATCTAATTAGTGATACAATTGTACATTAAAATATAAAAAAATGGTTATTGATCCAGTGACACGCTTGTATACCAAAATATTCAAAAAAAAGATGGAACCAGTGATAAAACTGTCAATCTAAATATAAAAAATCATCAGGCTAGCGACACAGTTATGCATTAAAATAAAAAAAAAAATTACTAATCTAGTAACACAAACTGTATATCAAAATACAGAGAAAAAAAAACGAAATCAATGCTCGAAAAATAGAAAATCATGAAACCGATGGCCCAGTAGCCCAAGAAAAATATAAAAACCCAAAAAAATGAAATTCCTGGAACGAACACATTCTTCCTAGCGGAAACTAAACGGACAGAAAGACAGAAAAAAAGAATAGCGAAACCTTAACCAGTCGTATTCGATGTCGATCCAGTTTACTCTGGTTTAAAACGTTCGAAAAACGATCGAGCCTATGTATGCTGCTCTACTGGCAACGAACGTACATAGATGGGTGCCTCATTGGTCGTAGCGCAGTAAGAAACGCAAATGCGCCACGCATTAAGGAGGCCTGGCAAGCGCGTGCTTTAATGTACACGTACGTGCCGCGTAAGTGGTTCCGTAGGAACGGCCATAAAGGAAAACAAGCCACGATTTCATGACGTTGTCTCGGATATACGGCGTCATTTAACCCCTCTAACCCGCGTACTTCCTTCGATGGAGGTTCCATTAATGGGCCTCGCCTCTACTTCGAACTCAGCGTTTCGATTAGAAAGACGATAGACCAGCTCCTCGTCCCAATTTCCTTTCGATATACATATATATATTTTTTTTTCTCTCTTCTCCCCACATTTCCACTGGTTCTTTCGTTTAGTTACACCATTTTCCTAGTTTCCTCGAAGCAAAAAAAAGAAAGCAACTTGCTCTCGTACCCCAGACTCATTTGCGATATCACCTGACGTTTGACGTATATTCTGATACGACGATATATCGTTGCTGGAATTAATTAGAAATACGTGTAATCCGGCAACGAAGTGTTTCATTCTATCAATTTCGTCTTTTTTTTTTTTTTTAAATCGTACACAAGGTATAAATGGGAATAATATACGAAGCTTCGGTTAAAATCGTACGTTTATCTTAGGCTTGCATTCAGTGACAGAATAACTCTGTGTATTTTTACCAAGGCTGTAGTGGTGATAATCGATGGCATTTAACGATTGTAAATTTTATGCGCGACCTTTGCTTAGCCGGTCCGCATTAATAATAAATTAAGAAGGAAGATGTCGAATATGATACCGGGATAAAACCACAGCCTTTCTCTATTCCATGGAACGATTCGAAAATGTTCTTTCATCTGTCTCTTTCTATGTATATTGTCGACATTATTTCTCTTTTTTTTTTTTTGGCAAGAACCGAGAATACTCGTGGAATAATCATCGCGAACTTCGACAAAACAAATTCATTTTATCCACATGACTCACGTGCAACGACGACGTTCGAATTTTCGAAGAGCAACGCCGAACCACGGCGAAATATATCCTACGTCATTAACACGCAGTAACGCCGTCGAAATAATCGTTATAAATATGATGTAACGCGCGGTTCGTTTCAACGAGTCAACCCGGCACAACACCGGTTCACGTGTAGCAAAACACAAATCGGCAAAAAAAAAATAGAACGATGAATTATTCTACAATTAACTTATTTCCAGACGATCACGAGTCATCTTCCTCTGTTCGTCGAAAAAAAAAAAAGATGAAAAGAAGCTAACAATACTAAACGGCCATCACGCTAAACCGCTGAAATTTCTCGTTCCACTTACTTCTACTGGAATATTCTGACACACACTAAACTTCTCCCCTTGTATGTCGTATCAGGACCGGTAAATTATCCGAACTGACTCATTTCTATCGCCAACGCATTGAACGAACGCCTCTGTGGTAGTGGCACTCTTCGTTTCACAACTTGTATCGTATAATTACACATACACACACACACACACACAATAACTACGTCGAATTTATTCCACACTGTTGACCAAAATCCCATTAAGTTTCGTCAGAGTATGCGTGCGTACACCTTTTCTCGTCGTATTACGAACAAGAACTTCAAAATGATCTTCGACAATTAACAAAAGACACCCCAGTATGTTGCTCAAAACAGATTGATAGAATTAGAAAAGATACTTCTTCAAATTGTTTCAACATTTTTGGAAAATGTTTTTTTTCTTTTATCGGAAAGTTTATTTTCATTAGACTGTTGAGAACGGAATACAATAAAGTCGACAGTTCGAAGGAAGGAAAAGCGGATTTCGAGCGACGTAGAAAATTTGTCGAAGCATGAGCGCCGCGGCGCGTAGCCAATGGCGTCAAATTTAGACAGCCGTAGTACATCTGTCGACTATAATATCCATTGACTCGTCCCCGTAAGTACCTCACACTGGTAAACACGCACGCGGGCACACGTGAACGAGTACACGTTTGTGGTAATTCGGTCGCGGTCGTATGCGTGTACACCCATCGTACACACACACACAAATACACACATATGAGGACACGCGTGTTACTGGTCCGCTAGGCTTAAAATAAGACCGGCCACCGCACCGTAATAAATTCTGCGTTGCCTCCTTCCGCGCGCGGCGTATCGTGCGTGCGTGTGTCTCCTCGAAGTGTCAGCCAAAGAAACAGACGGAGAGAGAAAATGGTAGAGGGGTATCGAAAAAGGCGGAAAAAGAGAAAGAGAGAAAGAGAGGGAATAGAAAGAGGGACAAAGAGTAAGAGAGAAAAGAGTAAAATGAGTCACTATTCGAAGGCGGAGGGATCGAAAAGAAGAGACGGAGCCAACCCTATTGCTTCTTCGAGTGCGCGCACCAGAAGCACGCGCGTTACTTTATAAATGTGCTCGCCAGAAGATGTTGCTATATATGTTAGCGTGTAATTCAAGAATTCAAGCCTGGCGACACCACGCAGCTCCGACGACACGAAATCCGGAAAAAAGGCGCCTGCGAGTGGCTTACACGCATGTGTGGGAGATCCGTTCTTCTTTTTTTCTCTCTTCGTTTTTCCTTTTTCCCGTTTTAGTTTTTGTAATCTAGTTTGCGAGCCTGTACTCTCGACAGGATTCTAATTAGAAAATAAAGATCGTTCGAAGTAACTTTTCGGTAGATTAATTTGCGGAGGATTGTGCCGAAAAAGAAACGTTTCGCTTCGATTTTTTCGCTTTTTGAAATTCGAGGACGAACTGTGTGGGTCGTTCATTAACGTCGAACCGGTTCCTTCCAATCTCCGAACTCATCTTCGAATGATATTTACACTCAGACACTGACTGATATCGGTGCAAATTGTATTAAACACGAATTAATCACCGAACGGTGACATCGCCGATGGATTTCTTCTCGTGAAATGTTCGCACATGCGATAATTCACGAAATACACGATAACTAAATTTCCTTTAATCGATCTAACGAAAGACGTTAGCCATATGTCTTTTCTATTGCTCTCTTTTCAATCAAAACGATTTTTCGAGTTATAAAAACAATGAAAAGCTGGTAGAAATAAATTCTTCGCCATTCAAATCGGTATCTTTGCAATGATATTCACAAGTTACCAGGAAAATGGCAAAAGTTCATTAACAATAGTGGAATTTATATTTATATAATTGATCTGTTAAAATTGTTGTCCGTTTTTTGCTGTGGTATTTCGAATGTGACTCGAAATCACATTTCGAAAGTCGTTATAATCGTATTATAATTATATAATAAAAGATATAAATGTATAATGAAGAAAATGTGTATGTGAAATAAAATAAAATAGGAAATATATCGCAGAGCTCAAAGGATTAAATTAAATCTTTAATTATACCCAAAAAAAATCTGGAAAGAATTCGTTTCTAGGCCTAATCTAACGAAAAGTTAAGAAGTTTATTTTTTTTTTTTTTTTTTTACTGCAGCTTTAAGCACGATTGTGCAGTCCCATTTATTGTCCACGATTTATTCGCGCAGGGTACCTCTGATAGGAAAGTCCTGATAAGGGGTGTACGTGCACCGAACAATCGCTTTATGCTCTCGCGAAATATCCTCGAATTGTAACGTACAATTATTGTCGGCGGGCAAACAACAGCCCCTTTGTTCGCGGTTTTCTTTCGCCACTGAGTCACTGCTTCAACAAAACGTAGCTCTTTTTTTTATTCACTGCCGCGGGTGACATCCACACCAACCGTCACTGTCGACTTTCTGGAATATTTATTCCCGTTGGTTCGCGACAAATGCATTAACCACTTCTTTCTGCGACAGTTGGCGTTCACGGAAAAACTCGTTGAGGATCGAACGTGTACGTATTCACCACGCTCGTCTTTTCTAACGTACCAATTCCTTTCTGGAAATTCTGATTCACCTTCGTGACAATGAACCTGTCCTCTTTTTTCCTTTTATTTTTGAAATTTCTTGAAAAACCGAATGTTTCCATTTCGTCAATTTTCGGAATCGCTCTCATTTCCGGAATTTCACCTGAGTCACTTTTACTAGAAAAAGTATTTGAACACTTGGGTGTCTGATGAACAGCTCCCCTTTTCTCCCCGTTCTAATGTAAATGTGTTTCTCGAACGTCGCATAAATAGAATCGACGTGAATTATGTATTAAAAAGAAAAATAAAAAAAAAAGAAAGGAAACACGTTAGACAAATGGGATAGAAAGAATGGAGAAAAATTTCCTGATATTTTTCACGTATCACTTATAAACAACCCGCGTTCTTTTCTCTCGTATAAAACATCGAAAACTGGTCTCCGTCTGTCATTTTTCTCTCCAGCCACGATTATTCATTCCCGAACGTTGCTCCGCCATTGCACAACGCGTTGTCCCTAAGAACACCTGGCTAGGCACATCTAATCGTGAAATCTTATCGAAATATCATACGCGTTAAATTTAACCACGGTGGATTAAACCGTTCGTTCATTCTCTCCTCGATCGCCACGCGAATAAATCAAAACCTTCAGTTCAAACAGTTACACACTCTGTGTATATACATATATATGTATCTACCGTAACACCACGTGTTCAACTACGATAGAGGGAGGAATAGTTCATAGAAAACACATAATTTCCTTCGAATCTTTTCTATACTGACTACTTATTAAATACGTATTTTTCTTCTCCTATATATAAATCTCAATTTCCGCCTAACCTGATAGTCAGCGGGGGAACAAACACCCACGGCTACGTTCACGTTGAAACAGAGATGGAAAACTCTCGCGAGCGTGTAATAGACGCGTGCACGTATAATTACGCTCGCGTACACCTACGTCGCGCGGACATCGTGTAACGATCCGTTAATAACGTTACCGTTAACCACGCATTAGTGGTCACCGCGGCTATTTGCATATCGGATCGGTAATTTCCATCTGACGGTGGCCAGAGAAACGACAGAGTGCGAGAGAAAACGATAGAGAGAGGAAGAGAGAGAGAGAGATCGTATACGCGACATCTCTTGCGCGTGTGTTCCTCTCGTTGTGTACCAGAGTCACTGCGTGTGGTTTCTCATTGTATACGTGAATCACACATAGAACGCGTTGTCGTATTAAACGCCTAGGTACCCCTTGCTGCGGCACCTACGTGCGCCATTACGGAGAACCGTGTACCAGGTGATTTATCCAGCCAGCACGAATCCAAAGCGTTCCTCTCGATCCGAAATGGATATACTCTAACACACACTTACACACGCGCATATACTAACGCGGTGTGAATTTAAAATGCGCGAAGATCAGCCTGGCCGATAGCTGAAATAACAGTACGTTCCTCTGGTAACTATCAATTACGCTCTTGCTACGGATGCTGCTGTGGGAACGTCAGAAGATTAGAAATTCGAAATATGTATTTCTGGTAATTTTTTTCCTTTTTTTTCCCCTTTTTGTCTGTCTTATGAAGAGGTTCGCTGGTTCTGTATGGTATTCTAGGTATTACGAGATGAAACGATAGTACGTATGATTCATTAACACGTTTTAGCGTACGCTGTTGAACGTGTACTGATGTCTTTCGCTGTGTTTTATGGAATCAATTGTATAGCTTTTTTTTACGGTGGATATTTCTCGCGGTTAGTTAGGATAGTAAGAGATTCTACGTTTAATTTAGTGTTAGTGGTATTGCAAGTATTAATTATTGCACTAGGTGCGCGTGAGATGTAGGAGTATCTTTAAGTTCCTTCTTCCGTCATCCTTGTTAATCTATTAAACTGTGAAAGAATGAATCTTTTTTTTTTTTTGCGATGATCTATGAACGTAATCGGTAAATTCGTATAGTTTTTATCGGTGAGGATAGTTTACGTGACTGTGAATTAAAAGTGAATTGAAAATATCATTTCGTTTTGATTTACAATTTTACCTCTTGAGAAATGCTGGAAAACCGGAATTAATAATTAATATAACGAAATTGGCTGGTAATAATGTAACAGTATAAGGATACTGTAGTGTAGCAATGAAGAAACCATTTTAAGTCACATGACGCTACAGAGAGTTAAGCAAAAAGTGGAAGTTACACAACTCTTCGTCTGCAAAGGGTCAATATTCCAAATTTAATCCTTTCACGGCCAAAAAGACACTTGTATCTCACTTAAATACTCGAACTTTAAAATGTATCTCCAATCGACCGATAAAAACACCAAATTCTTAATCAAAAAAAGAAAAAAAAAAGATTATCGTCGTAAGCGTGTTAAAAAGTCTTCGAATTGCACGCAATTCCAAACGCTCGTAAATGCTCGATCCAGCGAATCATCGTCGGTATATCGATGTCATCAGAATTTTATTTCCAGTGCGTCGTCTCGCGACGCGGATTGCATCTTCCTCCGCGTGTCTTCATATTTTAAAATATCTTGCCTCCCGCCGACTGGCCGGCACATCTAAATATATACATACCGGCGGTGCTCGTGTCAATTTGCGGGAACGCGGAATGCACGGAGCTCGGTGAAAGAGGAAGAAGAGAAAGAGAGACGAGAAACGGAAAGCTGGACACGCACACTTTCCTGCGTATTTAATTTCCACGCCTCTCTCTCTCTCTCTCTCTCTCTCTCTCTCTCTCTCTCTCTCATCCACGTCGTCGACGACAACCAACCAAACCAGGCTGGTTGTTCCGTGGTAAACGTGCCGCTCTCTACGCCTCTAATAAGCCTTCGTATTCTCGTTTTTCGTTAATGCGGCGTCTATGCACACGGTGCACTCGCATTACGCTTAATGTCGCACGGCCACAGCCGCTCGCAGCCGCGCACATGCGGCCAGCAAATTATCGCCGGTATATTATTGTGCTGCGTGTGCGTATAACACTCGCTCGATCCTCTTTCCTCATCCTCACCACTATTTCAATGTACTCTTCCTCTTTCTACCTTTATACATGTATATATATTTCTTTTTCTTCGTCTCGTTTCTCTCTGTTCTCTGTCCATCTTCGTTTTATTCCTCCACCTCCACACCTCCGCCGTTTGTAATGCTCGATATGTCCCTTCCTCGACAGTTTCTCTTGTTTGCTCTCTTTCCGGCGTGTACGAGCCGAGCGAAATGACGATGGTCGCGCGTGTACCGAGACACATTATACCTCCGTGTATTTTTATCAACGGAAGTGCGTCGTTGTACGTGCGCGCATTCCTGCACAGCCTGCGCCTGGAAAAGCGACGCAGAAGAAGGAGGGAGCCGTGAAACGCGCCGCGTTTCTACGTGTACTTCTTGTTCCCGCCATTGTCGCCGGAACACGCGCCGCGCCGCGCCTCCTCTTCTTCCTTCGTGTACACTTCGATACGCGGTCCCTCCGTGTTTTACGTTCCACGAGCCTTCTTTTTTTTTTTTCTTTTTTTCTTTCCTCCTTTTTTCTTTTTTCCTTTCCAACGGATCTTTGTCTCACCGGTTTCCTGTCGTGGTCTCCTTTCCTTTATGGTTACCTGGGTAATCTTCATTAACACCGTTCGAGACAGAAACGAAATTTACGAAACGCACGCTCGTTAGACGGAATTTATCGTAACGAGACGATTTGATATTTTATCGACCTGACGATTATCAGTTTCTAATCTTTTCATAGAGTATTGTAAAATAATGTGGCCATCCACGTGTCATCTGTGTTTGAGTGACTCATCAGTGGGTCACGTGGTAGATAAGATCGTCACTCGATGACCCACCGGTGGGTCACACTGTCTTGTATTATTAAAAAATCGTTTGAACGATTTAAAGATAGGTTCAAGTATGAAATTGATAGTTCTGTGTAGAATTTCGATAAACTGTAATTCCATGGGTGGAAAGTTCCACGTAGAATTTGTAATTAAGATAAAATAAAATTATCTACGAGTTATATCAATCTTTCGAATATTCACGTGTTCACCAAACTTTTAAATATCTAAACAAAACTGTTTTTCTCGTATTTCAACTCTCGTCGAAAAAGTTCACTCTGTTCTTCTTCGAGCGAAAAGAAAAACGAACCCTTCTTCGAGGAAAGGAAGAATTAACCCTTTCTCGAACGAAGAGAAAATTGTTTCTTCTTTTACGGTGAAGAAAGTTTACGTAGATTCGTCGTTCGGTAGTTAAAAAAAAGAAAGAAAGAAACGAGTTAAACGTGTAGTAATGTTTGATCGATATAAAACCACCCTCGGTGTTGCCTCGCGATTTGACTGGTTAACGCCGAGGAAAGCTTAAAACATGCGTCAGTAAAACATCAACTATCCAGATAAGCAGATAACGAAGTGCTGGTGTGTATACACGTGTGAAATACACACTTGCATATATATTCGTTCGTACGACAGGGCTGCGTCCGTGGTTAACGGGGGTGGATAGGTGGGTTAAAGAGTAGGGGAGAGAAGTTCTTTTACCACGACGAACGGATATGTTTCGCGAAGCCATGACGGCTGCGCGTTCACTGCATAACCGGATCAGAAACCATGCAATCGTATCTACTTTTCTACTTACGCTTTAGTTGGGGTGCTTCGCCTACATGCGATCACGATACAGCCGCGACGCGCAATTACGAGATTTTTTTTTTGTTCTCTCTTTTTCTCTCTTTTCAAACGCTCATCGACACAAAGTCCTCGACCACCTTTTTCCTCCTTCGTTACTCTGATCCTTCTAACTACGAGAGAGTCTTTTACGTGGCTCGTGGACAAGAAACTTATAGCCAGCTCTGGAAACGTTCCGACGCACCTTTAAATGGTTACTATGCGGGCAAGAACTTTAGACGTGGCAATTCCTATCAATTTAATCATTGACTCTTTTTTTCGGAATCGAGCAAGAAAAATTTCATTCGTTCACGTTTTTATTTGGAGGGAAGAAATGGTAGACATTCTTCCTTCGCTTTTTGTGGAATTTTACGTCACTGTTTTCCTATAACTGTTCTTTTTTACTAGTTATTTAGCGTCGCATCAACCGATTGCATGGGGTATTAGCGACACCATGTTCAGATTTACAGTTTGGTGTATTTTAGGTAGTTTAGTTGGTTTAGAATCGATTTATTGTCCTTTCAATTGTCGCTTAAATGGAACACTTTAAAAAGCGTTCTTAACAAAAATAAATAAATAAATTTCTTTGTTACTTTTTGTTAATGAAGCTTGAATGTCGCCACAGTGACGTCAGTAGAGCGCAAAGGATTAAATAACACAAGAATCGTGAAATCTTTCGTGTCAGAAACTCGATTGCGTTCAACCCTCTATAACTTTACATGACTTCAAAAGTTACATATCCATTTATCTACATTTTCCGCTTCACGTTTCGTTTGTTCATTGTTACACTATCATACTGTTGTATTTCATTACACCATTACAAATTTTGATTCTTTTCACTACTCGTCAAAAACATTTTTCTTCTCACAAACACAGACCAGTTGGGTTATAGTGGATTAACTTATGAATACCTTTTTTGTTTTGAAAATTTTTACGACTCTAAACCCGACGCGAGATTCTAAACTTCTCATCGTACAAAATACCTCTCCCCGTTCTTCAAGCGTTCGTTCGACAACACGTATTCCCTGAAATCCTTCGAGTTTCTCATTCACGAGACTTCGGAAGAAAGAAACGAGATCTCCTAGGCAAAGAACAATTTCACGATCATCGGTATTGCCACAACTGAGACATCAGATGATGCCAGAACGGTGATAAATTTCGCGGGGGATCGTTAGATCACGCGAGACGTGGTCGCACGGATACGAGGAATTTAATGGATACCTCGGTCCCCGTGGTAATAATTCCTCTTATTTTTCCGCGTTAATTCACATCAGCCGACGTTTTCTACGGATTCGCGTTAGCCTGGCACGATGTGAGATACCGTGAAACGTGGGAAACCTCTCGCCCGGCTTTATTACGATGCTTTTGTAGTCACGCTCGTCGCTACGGCCAAAGAAATTTTCTTCGAACAGTATTTCGCTTCTTCTCTACTCTCCTCTACCCTCTGTATCACCAGTCGCGACCATAATTTTCTAACACACCTGTGTCTCTGTATATATCTATGTGGAAGTGATCACGTTGGAATCCAGAGCGTCCGCTTTCTAAAAACCTTAAGTAATGCAAAGAGAAGAAAGAAAAGATGATCGCTACGATCGATTAAACGTTACAAGATAGAGAAGATGAACGTGTTTTCTTCTTGCCTTGTGAATTATATACCGAGTCTCGATCATAAGGACACCCACCTTCTGTAAAGCATTGATTGATAATCGATTAACAGAGAAATAAAAGTAGCACGATTTTCAGAGAGATACAATGAAAGGGAGGAACATGGTGGAATGAATAAAGTATGCTTGTGATCTACGGAATGCGTGTATGGCATAATATAAGCAATTACTTCGTTCATCGTTTTTAGATCGTGACTTCCGATACCGGGCCCGCGGAGGAACTTGATGCGTTTTTAACGAGAATCAAATGGTAGCGAGATAGCGTAATAATTAATTGTTCGGTTATCTCGAATTTTTATATTGTATTCTTCGAGTGTATATATGGTATCTTCTTATAATGGCTTGAATACGCTGGTAATTACTACACCGTTGTTCCTTTTTTCTTTTTTTTTTTCATTCTGTTCTATGAACTTTAACTTGGAGAATTCGTATTAATGCACGCGCTCGTGTTTGTAAAAACGAGCCTAGCGGAACTTTGGAACACTTGGTTGTTCGTTTCGAAATTATCGCGAACTTTGGGAATTTCTTTGGGAAATTATCGATCGTTCGTACATCTCCTCGATAACGCTCGTTTAAACGTAAGCTTTGAGAAATATAGAAAGAGGAGTACTTGAGGCAGGAAAATGGAATTCTTTCTTCTTTTTTTCGGTCTTCTTTGGTCCGTGCCTTTTTCTTTTGAATTCACTGCCTGGCGAGCACGAGCGCTGAAAACGAAACTCGAAGCTCGGTACGGAAATAAAACGGAGGCTAAATGGCGTTGCATTACGCGGAGGACTTGCCTTTAATCATCCATCGACGCGCTGGAAACGTACTTTTTTTTTTTTTTTTATTTCGTTTCTTTCTTTCCCGCCAGTTGTTGACGGAATGCGTGCGCGAAATATAATTCCCGGCTCGAGGCGGCACGTCTCGCGCGTATTATTACGTGTCCGGCATCGACGTGTCTAATTACTACGTTCGATTCAATTTCGAAATTACGTTTCCATGGGAATAAAAAAGAAGAGAAGAAAGGAACTTTATCTATTGGTTCGTGTCATAAGTAATATTTTTTTTCTTGTTTTTTGTTTTTCACACTGTATTACGATTTTTACAATGTGTCTATCTGAATACCAATTCGTTCTCTATATAGAAATCTTGCTAGTCATATTTGTTTAACACGTTGTTGGTTAGTTTTGGCGTGTTAAGCGATATTAACGTTTAATGAAAACGAGAGAATTAAAAGATGCCATGAAGAATATTTGTGATATGAAGTTTTCAACGTTAGAAAATGTCGACAAATTTAAGAACGGAAATTTTCTTCTTAATAAACTATCTTTCGAATCAAAATATTGAGAAACTTTGATACCTCCAAGATTAAAGTAATTTCGTTTTTCTTTTAATAAAGAATGAAAAATTATATTCAAAAATATGGGTTTTCATTAGAACATGAAATAGAAATAAGTGCAATTGCACTTTTCTGATGCACAGAAATGCGTAAATTTAATTTTAAAATATGACACCATCTAATTTTCGCTTGATATCGTTTAATTTCGTCCTGTAGCATTTTCCCCCCCTTTTTAACAACGTTCGTCCAAGTTGCATTATCACTGTATAATTCAAAACAAATTTCATCGAAATCTGTGAATGCAGAAACAAACTGCAGGCATTGAAAGATGTAAAAATCTTCAAATTTATTAAAGTTGTAGGATTGAACACTCTAAGAAAAAAAAAAAAAAAAATTAATATCCATGTTACTCGTGACACTATTCAACTCCTCTCTGAAACATTCTTTCAGTACAAAACAAACATTTTCAAAGATTTTCTACATTTCCAAACTCGTTCTACATATATCAAAATGAATAAACGTTACTATTATTTGTTTTTATTATTACAAACGTCTGTTGAAAATTATACAATAAACGAGTACATAATGAGAGAAAGTGAAAATTCGAGGAATAATATTCAACTGTATAATAATAATAATAATGGTGCCGCGAATTCTCACCCTAAGAGGTGGCTCACGTTCGTTCGCCGCGTCTACGACGCACGAGCGTCCATACAATTAATTATTGACCCGTTTTAATCGCGTTACTTCTAATTAGCGGGGAGAGGGAGTCCGTCTCAAAGTTGTTAATTAAATTGGTTAATGCGATAAAGGAGTCCATAGCGGAGTTCTCTGCATTCCCTTTCTCTTCTCGCCTCTTTCGTTCCCTTCCCTCCTCCGCCTCCTTCCATATCGTGTCTCTTTCGCTTCTTTGTGTGCCGCCCGCGCGGAACTGCATCGTAAACCAGTACAAGCCAAGAGATACTTTCATACCACGGCGATTATTGCAGTTTCATATTAAAGCCGCTTCGTAGAGAACAGAAATCAACTCTCTCTCTCTCTCTCTTTCTTTCCCTTCGTGCTTTTAATATGTATATACATTGGCGAACAAAAGTTTTGGACCACTTATTAAGCTGCATCGATATGGAATCTGGCTGGTGGGTTCTTTATGGTTTCGTAATCAATATTTCAGAGGCTTTGTCGTGGTAGATTTGAGTAATAGAAAATTCATTGAAGATTTAAAAAATTTGTTAAATTTCGGGGATCGGTATCAAGTTACTTCGTTTGAGTAATAGAAAATTCGTTGAGGATTTGAAAAATTTTTTAAATTTCAGGGATTAATGGTAACTTATTTCGATGTGATACATTTGAGTAATCGAATATTCATTGAAAAGTAAAAAAAACTGTTAAATTTCGGAAATCAGTGGAAATTTACTTCGTGGTAGATTTAAGTGATGGAAAATTCATTGAAAATTTGTATAATTTTAAGAATTTTATAGATCGATAGCAATTTAATTCGTCGTAGTGTAGATTTGAGTAACTGAAAATTTTCTAAATTTCTACCTTTGTTTCTTTAAATTCTGAAATAAATTCGTAACTCACAGTGGCGCGAAACTTTCGCAGTCCACAGTGTACACAGAGCGATCACCTGAAATTATTCCGTCACTGGTAAACAGATCGAATTCTTTTTTATTTCTGTGTCGCATAATGCGATTCAAAGAGATCCTTAAAGCGATTATAGTATTCCTTTTATGCTGCAGTCACCTTCGGTCTTTTTTCCACGCTCGTCTTTTGACAGGTATTGAAACGTTGTTTGAAATACTGTCCATTAGTTTGTCACCTGTTACTTGCATATATGCAAAAACCTGAAGGTGATCTTGAGAAAATTGCAAAAAAGAAAAAGAAAAAAGTGGACAATTGATAAAAAGTGTGTACTCTAACCATCTTATAATTTTTTTCGAACTATATCATACGAAAATAAGAGCCAAAATATCCTTCTATGAAAAGTCCCATTCTCTATAGAAATATCTTATCTTTTATCATTCTAAATTTATTCATCTATTTTTTATATACACGAATAAATATCGATATATTTCTTTCATTTCTCACTTCTCCCAAATTCGTGATTTCGTATCTGGAACGCTGATTGTTTAAAACAGCCAGAAAAAAATCTGAATTGCGCCAATTAAAAATAGAATAAATCCTCTGGTTCACTTTACATACGTCTATTATACTTTTCACAATTTCGTGGGAGTATTCAGCGTGAATCAGAGTGTAATAGATAGAACCGAGCTCACATTTGCAAACGTTTATACGTGAACCACACGGTATCGCAGTTCCATTGAGAAGAAGAAGTTACTATAATAAGAACAACACAATCGAACGGTTATCATACGTCGCGTAGTGTAATTCCGTTAGGAGCGCGTGTTTCTCTCGAGGCTTGGCGGGAAATTGCCGTGGAATTCCCAACCGTTTCAAAATCATTCCACTGGTGTAATTACTTTTAAAATAGAACCTCTGCTAATCGCTAACGGTGCACGTTTATAATAGCGAGCTCTCGTGTTTACGAAAACCTGGCCATGACTAATCCCAGTACGTCGTATCTCTAAAGGTTCTTGAATCGTAGCTGTTAATTTAACCACGAATTTTAACGGCTATCAAACACGGTTTTTTCTTTTCCAGCTCTAATATTCCGTGAATTTTTCTATGATCTATTGCTTGGATTTTCCTGCGAAATTACACTAGTACATTTTACGAGAGGAGAAATATTACGCTAATTGGTTGAAAATTTTACGGTCACTCGACTGGTAATTCACCGAAAAAAGGAACTAACAATTTTCGATCGAATACGGAGTAAAAATTATTCTTACGAAGGCACGTATACGCTATATCAATCATGGGTAAAGTGCTAATTTTTATGCATTCATGGGAAATTTAAAGGTGCAAAATTGCACAGAATGCACGTAGTATGAAAATACTATCCAAATTATAGTGCTTTCTATAATTTCTAGTCTGTGAAATAATTTTCTATCGAAGTTCTACTTTTACTTTTTACTATATTCGCAAAGATATGAATTACATAAAAATTTGCAGTGTATTTACGAGTATTTGCCAACAATTCTATGCGCCACTCTCACTAATATTCGCATACCCTTTGAAACTTGTTTAACATTGAATCAAACCACGTGATTTTTCTTTTTTAAGAAGTTAATAGAATTAATTTACTAAACGACGCGTAAAAAAGTCTTTGAAGAAATTACAATTGGTCGGAATTACGCGAGTTTTTCTATTTCCTTCACAATTCCAATTGCAATTTTTTCAAAATTCCTAAAATCCTTCTACTTTCTCGAAAAAAAAAAATCTGACGACGTTTGAGCTAATTTAAAAAGAATTATTCTGTTTTGAAAGGTGTTCGAATATTGATAAGACTCGGTGTATATGTATATATATGGTGGTTCGGTTCGATTATCGAGACACGAACGTTACGAATCAGCGATACGTTAAAAGCACAGGGGAGCAGAGGGAATATTTATTAACGTTGGTCACCGCACACTATCGACTTACCAGGCGCAGTTATAATCGTTCCCGGTTTTGTAATATCGACCAACGCGCCTATTGACCGGTTGAAACACGATGCCGTCGATCGGCTTGAATTTTCTTCTTGGTTCTTTTCTCCTGCGAATATTTCGCGTCGCGTGAAAGGGAGACTGCGAGCGATTCGCTCGGCAAAATTTGCATTGCGTCAACGTCTGCACATGATAACGCTCAATAAGTATTTTTTCTTTAACATTTCTTCCTTTTTTTTCTTTTACGCGATCAATGTGCGAAACTTTGGAGGAAAGTCTACCGAATAGAAAAAGAAAAACTCGTTTGGTTCAATTAAAAAAAGAAATGATCCCGTTTCAAAGGGTGTTCGAATATTAATAAGAGCCTGTAGATAAATATTAGGACAGCTGTTACGTTCGTGTAGAATGTATTGTGTGAGTAAAAATATACAGCGTGTTCGCGCGATTAGATCGCAGCATTTTTCTCGTAAAAGAGTGGATTCGTGAGAAAAACGTAAGAGGACGGTATTTCATAGTTTTCTATGCACAATACGATGGCTTGCATAGATTTTCCAAAATTTGCAATGATTCTCGCGTAATTACGACACCTCAAGGTTGTGTAAATCGATACCTATGACTTTTCTCCTTTTTCTATTACATAAATGCGATTCCCTAGACAAATTCAGCGATCTGATATAATTAAATGATACACTATTAAGATCTGATATTTACAAAAACGTCGTAAATGAAAATAGATGTTTAAAAATTTCATCGTATCTGTACCGCAAGATTTCACATCGTCTTTTAACGATTCGTAATGACTGTTTAGGTTTGCTTTCAATTTAATAAGTGTTCTAATACGAACGGGAGTGTACGTTACTGAGTTGCCGATACTCGACAACAAACTCACGCACATATTCTACCCTGTCGTCCATTGGCGTTCTTGTACAACATCTTTGCAGCATCACCCAGGAATAACTAGAATGTGATCGTGGTGGTGTTAGCTTGCAAAGCAGCCGGTCAGTCGTTAATTATAATTAATATCGGTACCACCGATAATGGCAGGCAACGTTGGTACGTATATTGCTGGGACATAGATCGGCTGAGAACGCCTCTAACGTGTAAGTGCTCGCTATATACGTCCATATAAATTTCCATCTTCCATCGAGATGATCGTCCCTGTAACAGAGAGGCCACCACGCCACATTCTATCCTAACGGTCAATTTCTAGGTTGGTCGTTAAAAGAAAAGTAATAAAAAAAAGAAAGAAAAAAAAAAAAGACAGGGAAGTGGTTGAACAAAGAAAAGTTTGTATATATATGTATATGTACATGTAGTTGGTGTGGAGTCGTTAAAAGGTACGCGAAAGATATCGACGACGTGGATTAAACGTAGCTCGTTATACGTGTCGTGGTTGTAAATCGTCGTTGTAAATCAATTGGCCGGACCTGGCCAGGCTGAACCGCCTGATAAATAGGATTAACTGATTTACATGAACGAGATTCGTCCGGTGAGCATCGATCATAATCAACGCTCTGGATAGAAGCGTAATCTAGAATTCATTTTCGTTTCGCTGCGGAGTGGTTATTCGTTTGAATAAACGAACGTATCTTTCTTTTTTTCTTCTTCTTCTTCTTCTTCTTCTTCTTCTTTTCTTTCTTACGTTTTTATCATTTTTCTCGTATGTCTGTTGGATTAATACAGGCTAACCCATGCCAGCATCCAATCGTGATACTGAGGGACGTTGCATCGTCGGATATGGAGTCGTTGCTGCGCTTCATGTACCATGGCGAGGTTCACGTGGGTCAAGAACAGCTGGCGGCGTTCTTGAAGACAGCGCAGATGCTGCAGGTTCGAGGATTGGCGGATGTGAACAGCGGTGCAGCCACCGCCAAGATACCACCGCCTTCGTCGTCTGGCGGCAACAACGGTAGTGCACCGGTAAATACAACTTTTAACATTTACTATACAGAGGAAATGGAATCTATCGTTTCGCGAGTGATAGGATTATACAGAGAAGAAAAATAGGGAAAATCACGGCAATTTTCGACGATTCTTCCGTGATTTTTAACGCTTACTATACAGCGGAGAACGGAGCTAACGCCTCGCGAGTGATAAAATCATAGAGAGAAGAAAAATAGGAAAAATTGAAGCAATTCTCGATGATTCTTCTCTGACTTTTAACGCTTATTATACCACGAAGTAAGTTAGCATCTCGCGAGATTGTACAGAGAATAAAAATAGGGAATACGAATGGAATCATCTTTCGACGATTCTTCCCTCGCCTTTTCTAGACTGTAAATAATAGCTGCACTCTTCAGTTAACAATAATTTTAAAATAAGTTTGAAATGCTCCAAAAGACGATGTTCTCCGCAATTTTTCTTCCGTTTTTCGTAATTCTTTTCCTTCTCTCCTAGTTCAAAATCAAATGACAAGAAGAATATCTGCAAAATCTTAGAAAATTGAAATTTTTGATAACACTAATGTGAAAATTTTTAATTTTGTATCGCTTGGAATTCCTCAATTCGTTAATTTATCGACCATTCATGGGCCCAACAGGCGACACCGCGTAATCCTTGGCAAGATAACGGCAGAGGAGACTTGAACGAGGGTGCGCTGAGTCCACCACCAGAGAAGAGACCCAGAAGCTACAGTCCACCGTTGGGTAACCACGTCGAACAGAAAACGGACCTTCAGGAATCGCTTTTGGGTCAAGCTCTGGAAGGAGGACCAACGATACACACGACACCTACCAATAATGTACAGGTATAATAAAATCATTTCAGCTTTGTATATTTCGAATCAAATTTTCAAGCAAAGATCGAATTAGGAGAGGAAGGATTGTAATTTGTTACAGGCGCAATCTACAGGAGAGGACTCGAATTCCATGTCAGATAACGAGGAGGAGATGTCCAATAACGACAGTATTTTGAACTCCGTGAAGACAGAACCGAGTGACATCCTGAACGATTCTATAGAACACCATCGTAACTCGTTTCCAACTGCGCTCTTGGGAATACCAGGTAATTTACTCGTAATCAATATCCACTTTTTCCATTTGTGACAAATGCTACAGATCGATCTGGCGATACTTCGATCGTTCCGAATGAAACTGAGAACGAGATAAGTGTAATTAACCTTTTGCGATCCTGTGTCGTCGTAGAATTTCATTTCACTCGATTCTACGTCGAAACTGATCAATTATTCTCGCGATATTTAATGTACACTTTGGCAAAATTGTGAAAAATATTTGTCTGAAACATTGAAATAAACTGTGTGCATGATACATTTCGAAAATGGCCAAATCAAAGGGTTAATTCATTATTGTTGAATGTGCAAATTTATCTCGTTTAGAATTAGTGATAATAACGTACGATAGAGGGACAGTAGATGACGATGATCGTAATTGATAATTGCAGGACTGATACCAGGGCCATCCGGGATCCACGCGGCGAATCAGGATCCGAATTACGGTAAGTGATCAATGCTAACGATTCGATTTCACAATTTATTACGATTTCGTAGCCCAGACTATAGTATCCTCCCGTCGATTCCCTCAAGACTCTGGTCTCTCGTTGTTGCGTTGAATGCATGGAACTCTCGTACCTCTCACAACCCTGTATCCCCTTGCCCAACTTTTTCACCCGCCCACCACCCCCCCTTTTTTTGACGAAAGAATAAAAAAGAAAATGAAAACACTTGCGAGAGCAACAAACGTTGTGTTTACTGTTGTTATTATTATTAATTGTGTAACATGGAGTCGCGTCTCCGACGGCTCTTCGAGTTCGTATCGAAACGTATACTATCGATTTTTCGTCCGCAAAAGGCCTGCCTAGAAACAGATCGTTAGGGGTTGCCATGCGAAATGCCAAGCTTTGATTCTCTTTTCGAACTCGAATTCTTTCACGACCCCTCGTCGTCGAGGTTCTAATAAACGAACTAATTGGTCGGTACGAATCGAGGTGTACAGATTTAATCGACTGTTAAAAAACTGTTTATGGAATATAGAGAGCGAGAGAAAAATAAAAACATAAAAGATAATCGAGGGCGGAGATTACTGATATATGGCAACGAAGAGAAGGACGAGCAGTAACGCACGTTCATCGAATAAAACAAATTTAAAAAAAGTAAAAAAAAAAACGAACGAGATAAAAAAAAATTGATGCCTGAAAATCTCGGTACGAAAAAAAGAGGGTCTGAGAATAAAATAGAAAAAAAATCAGGGAACAATAATAAAAAAAAAAAAACACGCAAATTCGGGGAGGGAAATAGCGTGAATAGAACCCAAAAAAAAAAAAAATAAATAAAAAATAAAACAAACGGAAGTAATACGAAACAAAAAATAAAAAAAAAATCGTAAGATGAACGGAAAGAGAAAACGAAGGGCTGTGGGAGGACAGAAAAAATTGTATAGTGTTTAAGGGATCGTACGAGGTTGGCTGAGGACTGACATTGGCTGGTGGTTCCAGGGCGATGGCAGCCCTCTGGAGGAGACGGTTCAAGCTCGAGTTCCGGTTGGTTGCCGGGCACGTCCTCCACGAGGAACGACCACGCCGGGTCTGGAACTTACCAGAGCGGAGTGCACAACTCGAAAGGACAGGATCTGTCATCTTTACTCCAGCAACATCATCATCACCATCACCTTCACGCCACCAGCCAAGCGTCGCAACAACACGCGCTAAATGCTCTCAACTCCCTGAACAGCCTGAATACCGAGCAGCTGACGATGATGCATCAAAAGCTACAGAATAATCTGCAGACGCTACAGCAACAACAACAACAAACCACCAGTGGGAAAAGCGAGTTGAATCTGATGCTTCAATCGTGCGCGAAGGACAAGATTCAAGAGAGTATGGCGTTGTTTCATCAACAAACGCATCGTCGTTTTCATCAGCAACAACAACAACACCATCAGCCGGACAACACGAGCCAATCCGGGAAACCGAAGTGCCCTGAATGCGGGAAGATCTACTCGAACAATTCGAACTTGAAGCAACACATCGTGAACGTTCACACTGTACAAACGGAGTACGTCTCGTGTCACGTGTGCAGCAAGCAATTCAAGACGAAGCAATACCTTCAGATACACCTGTTGTCGATGCACGGTATACGGAAACGAAAGAGCTATCCGTTGTATCAGATGCAGGCACAGGTGCAACAACAACAATCGGTCGGTACTGGTTCACAAGTGTCCGGGAGCCAGCAATCGCAACAGCAATACCCGGCGCCTGAAAGATGGTCCGAGGAGAAACAGTGATCGGAACAACGTGTGTCTTGTGTATCGTTGATCGATCGAAGAACCGACGAGACGCATGTATTGTTCCCGCTGGAGGAATTTCAGGGGTGAGAAGAGATAGAGAGAGGAGAGGAGGGTCGACGAGAGTGGATGCTGGCAATCTGTATTTCGTAGTTGACCCTGAAAGAACTCGAAAGATAGGTTTAAAAGAAAAAAAAAAAGAAATATTCGTTACAGACAACTATGACCTCGCAATAATGTTCGTAGATGTACATATATTATATACATATACGTGTAGGAGTGTAAAATTGTATAGGGAAAGTAAGGGAGAGAGAGAGAGAAAGAACAAGTTCTTTCCGAGAGATTTCTGTTCCGTTTGAAGAAGTTTGATAGTTCGTTTCTTTTCTACCGTTTTCTTCTTCTTTTCTTCATTCCTCGTTTCTTCGATAGTTTAGGATAAGAGAGACGTAGGTGGCGAAATAGGCAAGAGGAGGGTTGAAAGAGGGTGCTGATACCGAGGATTGGCCGACCTATTTTCGTATTGTACCGCAGTGCGCAGCCAATCCTTCGAGGCAGCGATAAGTAAGCCCTCGTGATTGGCCAGCAGAGTGAGAGTGAGAAAGAGAGAGAGAGAGTGAGAGAGTTCTTGAAATTCTCGGTGAAATTCTTATCGGCATAAATAGCCGCGGAGTGAGAAAGAAGGATGCGTCAGAGCCTCGTTTCTACGAAAAGAGAGAGTCATCCACGGGGCAGGGAGAACGTCGATAGGGCTTGTATTCAACCCCTTTTGAGGATTCGCGGTCTTTAAGGGGAGAGACCGAGCGCGAATTCTAAGGAGAAAAAAGAGCTCCGAGAGAGAGAGAGAGAGAGAGAACTAGCAGAAAAATACCGTTCTAATGAAACCGAATTTTTATCCACGAATATTTCTCCGTTTTATTTCTTCTTCTTTTGAAATGAATCGAACGTTTCTACTCTGTTCGTACCGTTAACGTAATTTCATCGTTCTTTGTCGGCACGGTAATTAAATCGACCGAATTACATGCAAGATATATTTACAAAAGCGGGACGAATTATTTCCGTTTGCGAGATGTGCGAAATTCAGGACACGATATTCGCTTGTCTTCTAAGCGTATCTTTGTACATGTATATATGTATATATATATATATGTAGAGGGTGCTTTTAAAATATTGACACACGTTTGTTAAAGCCTCCGGTAGCCAGAAATGCATCGCGCGTTTCCATTTGCTCCCTGTCGCTTTCCCATCTTGACGCGTCACATTTCCCTACAATCGTGTGCTGGGAACGTGTCTGCACTTTCAGGCACATGTACAACTGCCTAACACACACACACACACACATACACACATACGTACATACATTCACACGTCGAATGCCCGCGCACATTTAGGCTCACAGAATTACGAGGCAGAAAGAGATAGACTGGCTTGTATTGATCTCGAGGATTCAACAAACAGCACCCAGTGCCTCCCGCTCTTTCTCTCTCACTCTCTCCTTCCTCTCCAACTTTACCTTACTCTTCCACCCTCGACCTCACCCTATCTCTCGTTTCGTTCACCACGTATACCATAGGATTCGACTCGTCTCTTGGATAGAGTTTGATGAGTTCGAGCAAGGTACCACCCCACCTTTGCTAGGCGATAGTTTCTGAGCAAGCTTGTTAGAGCAGACATACGACTACTATCATACTGCCTTCCTTTACTTTTCGTTGCAAATTAAACGTCGGAAGACGAACTTCGTAAATATTGAATTTAGTTACTCGGATAATTATGGGAATCTTTTTGAAATGCAAAATTCTATTTTAAACCGCGAGTATGATGTTCGAACGAAAGTTGAAAGTGTCCTGTAGTGTAGAGCAGCGAGGAACAAGCCGTACCTCGGCGAAATTGTTTGCACAAACCGTTTCAATCAACGTGAAACGTTTAAGAAAATTCCATTCATTTTTACCTATGTTGGAAATATAAAATTCTACCCTACTATAGTCCAGAGCGATGATGAGTAGCTTGCAGCTCATTGAAATTGTTTGTACAAACCACTTCAACCAAAGGGAAACGTTACAAAAAAAAAAAAAAAAAAGAAAATTCTAAACCCCAAGTAACATTCGAAAATAATCTAAAAGTATACTACAGTCTATAGCAGATGAATTATTCGTAGCTCATCAAAGTTGTTTGCACAAACCACTCTAATCAAAGTGAAACCTTCAAAGAAAAATATAAAATTCCACCCCGCAAATTAGCAACTTCTAAACGAATTAAGTCCTTCGACGAAAGAATTGAATTTTCAATTCTACAAGAAGAACAAGAAGGTTGCTCATCACTGGCTTAGAGTAACATAAATCAAGGAATAAACAGGCACGGCTAAATCCACACCATTCAAGGTTCGAATTGTCCATCGTTAATGGTGTGTGTGCGTCAGTGTCGAGCCGTCAGATGAGCGTTTCTCGAGGGTGAGGAGAAGAAAGTTGTACGGGACACGCGATTGCCTGGCCCTAGTGGGCACAGGCCACGCGATGCTACCTCACGATCAGCCTATCACCCTCATTGCGAACCCCTGGCAAAACAAACCCTGCCGGCTTATCCAATTCCATGGCATTTCCACGAATCTCTTCCATCTCCTGTCCGTGCTACCCAACCCTGACGCTCGTAGTTCCGACGTAAATGGAGGTGGAGACTCGCATTTGTTCCAACCACCCCCATTTCTCTCTCTCTCCTTCTCATTCTCGCTACATTGCTCTCACTCTTTTTCTGTCTCCTCCTCTTCCTCTTTTTTTATCTTTTTCTCTCTTCTTTTTTTTTTTATTCTCCTCTAACCCTTCCCCGTCCTTTTTCCCCTGTTTTTACCTTCGGCCCCGCAATCCCTGCCATTCAACCGGTCGGTTAGCTCGTCGTGTTCTTATTCTGTGGCGTGAAACTGCGTCACCTTTGAGTGTTAGCTAAAACGCTCACACTAAAAGCACACTCGCCACTTGGGCTACAACGGTAGAACGAGGAAATTGTTCCACTTCCTGTTGTTAGAAAATGAAGATGACATCTGACATATGTTCTCTTCGCCCCCCCTTTTTTCTATACTGTTTTTTTCATTTTTTTTTTTTTTTTAATGTAGTGGAAGTTAGTTATTCTTATAATTGGTCGTGAGAGTAATACTAAATTTAGCGAATGCCTGGGGAGTAAGTACGCCTAGGATATTAGACACGTGGGTGGCTCGAGAGGAAGTCTCGAAAGTTGTCGAGAACTTTTCCTCCACAGTTTAGTGCGTTTCCTTTTTCCCTTTCTCTCTTTTTTTTTTTTTCGAGTGTCCGGGGACCGAGAAAATTGCAGTCTACGGAACAATGGCTCGAAGTTTAAGGTGAATTATATATTATTCTAAAACTAAGTTTCCAGTCGAAAATGACTTAGTTATCCTCTATTTTAACTGATAAAATCAGAATCGTATTAACATTTGGTAGATTTGAGTAATATTCAGAAAATGATAAAATGAAATAGCAAAAGTAGAGATATAATAATTATAAAATCTAACTAATACAAAAATTCGAGGATCTAAACGGGAATTGCACTCCGGACCTCCGTACTAACAGGCCGGGACATCACTTCTCTTTATTTACCCGCTATAATACGTTTTGCATAGCGAAAAAAATATCGATGTGTAGTTACAACATATTTTATAATAAATTCACGAGAGTAATTTCTATTGACGACGAAATTTCAGGCGAAAAAAATATATTTTTCAACATTAAAAAGGAATAGGTTGATTCTGACAATTTCAGTCGTTCAAATTCTATCTCACAATTTTCTTCGTTCATCGTGATTCTACCGTACGTCATCAAATTGGCGAAATCGACTCGAGAGGTTCTCCTACTTTCCGCAGATTAGACTCATCTATCACCGGGCATTCGATCCGGGTGAACTTTGCCCCGGCTCTAGATTCTTATCGCTATGACGAGTTTTCTCGATAAAACGGTGTGGCGTGTCTCCTCCGCCATTTCTAGTCCCGTACGCAATATCCTTCGGGCATACACAGGGTGAAAAACTCAAGGGAGGATGAGCTACGGGGAAAACTGTAGGGAAAGTATAAAAACGATCGCGTGAGCGTCGTCTTTGGGAGAAATGAAAGATTTTTCATGTGTATCACGTGTGTCACGTCCAACGCTCACGGAATACAACATCCCCCTTCTTTAATTCTCACACAGCGTTGCTGGATCATATCTTACTTCCTCCTTCTTCCATTCAGAATACAAATTCCTCTGTTATCTCTCGAAAAAATGAAAAAGAAAAATTCTAAAAACAAATCAAAAAAATCGTGCAAATCACACACGAAACTATGATCGATTCTACTTCCCACGAAAGTGTAATCTGTGCTGGAAAATGGTTAAAGAAAAAGGCGAAGCTGTGGTGTGCAGAGACAAAGAGAAAGAGGAACAGGAAATGAGATGGGATAGAAGGATATTGTGGCCCACTTTAGCGGCGACGATCAGATACATCGAGGCTTTAGGGTCGCTGAAAAAGAGAGAGAGAGAGAGAGAGAAAAAAAAGATGGCTGTTCGTTGAGGGGTTGGATGGATCCGTGGAAGAATAAAAATAGGATTTCCTGCGATAAGCGAAACGCGTAGCGTGTCAAGTTCGAACGTTCGCCCGCTGGATTCTCTCTTTTTTCCACTTTGCAGCTTGCGTATTTTTTTGTCTTCGCTACTATCTTTTTTTTTTCTCTGCCCTTCAGTCCACCTTATCCCGATTTCTTGTCTCCTTAATGTTCCGGAATCCCCTTTCTTTCTTTTCCAACGATCCTTTCCCTCGTGGCGTCCACGTGTTGGCGTCGCGCGTGAGGCGAAAGAGGGAGGATCGAGCGAGAAAGGACGTCTCTCATCCTATATTGCGCCGTCCGGACAAATGACAATTGCAATTCCCTTTTGGAATCTATCGCATTAGTCTCTCCTGTCTGGACGTTGGAATCGTTAGCTCGCCCGCGTAGAAATGATTATCGCGATCCACGCGGTGCTCGATTTTAATCTCGCTAACAGGGTGTATGATCGATAGGGAAAACTATGGAGGAGGAAACGTGGCGTGTGAAAAAGAACAGCAATATTATCAACTTTTAATTAGAAATCATTCATAGACGTACGTGTTAAAAAAGTGAAAAGGAAGACAGACTGTTTCCAGTCACAAGTTGTTTCCTCCTGATGAATTTAATACGAAATACATTCCGCACACGTTAAAACGAAACTCCATTAGCCAGAGAAATCCTAAGAAAACTAGGGTGAAGAGTCACGAACGTGGACCCAGCACAGTGTTATAATACCGTTCAGGCTTTTCCAACGAGTTATATGTATCGCCAGGCGTGTCGCCTTTCAACCGAAATTACGAAAGTTTGGCGCGCCATCAAGAAAAATGACGAACGGAACGCGCGCGGCTGGAGCGTGCGTGTCACATGGCCTCTCTGCCTCTTTGCCCATTCTACTCGTGCCCATGGGTCCCGGTATCGCTTTTATTTTCATCTTATCGATTCCCTTAGACCGATAGAACAAGTAGGGTGGTGGTGGCTTACTTCGAATTCCGAGAAGATTTCGTAACGGCGGATACGCGTGAAGTAAATCGATCGTCGTCGTTCAAAGAGGGGAAGTTAATTAAAGAAACTAAATCCTTTCCTCGTTTACTCGACAGCCTTGCTTGAAAATGTAAAAAGAAAGAGAAAGAAATTCTCTCTCCTTGTAAATTGAAAATATATCTCGAAGATACGCGATCGTAGAAATGTGAAAGACGAATTCATAAAAGTGACGAAGATGTAGGTTAGGGATTCCAACTTCGAACGCGTTATTCTCGAGGCCATGTTTCTCAAGCTGGAGTGCAGGATAACTTAAAATGTATTCGAGCTATCAACTTGAGATAAAGTCCATTCAATTCGATAAACATTCCTTCGGGGAATTTATTTATAGTGTTTTTTAGTTAAGTCGGTTCGATCCTTCGTTAATTATTAAAATGCCATAAGTGTTTGAAGTTGTTTGTTTTCAAACCATCTTTGAAAGGTGCTCTAAGGGTGCGTTGTCGGCGATATAAAATTTACAATGACAGTATTAAAAATTGCATCGAAGAAAAATATTTTTCTATAGTGTAAGAATGTTTCTTTCTACTAAAGAAAGAAGTGTCACGATATCTTTACCAGGTTAGCCAAACAAATTTATTAAAGATCGCTTATTTTTCGAGACTCTCCTCCTAAGAAAATTGTTTTTCAATTAGCAACGAACATTTTTCGTCTTTCTCATTTAACTCTGTAATGTTGGATAAGCATAGTGAAATTTCCAACATCTGACCGGATAGATAGATGGATAGATAATGTGTGTATAGCATATACAGTGTAGGCATCGCGCTCATTTCGCCTGGAGCGTATCGATTGTTCCGCGTCGAACGTAGAGGAACGATAGAGAACGAGATTGGGTTTCACGGTTGCAGCAGCGACGGATGGGGTGGTGCAGCACACTTTAGCAGGAAGATTGATTAAGCTGCCGCAGCCACCGCCGCCCACGCGAGGTATATTAAAGACGTGACCCGACATAAAGGAACCCTCTCCCCACCTCTCTCGTCTTCAGCTCTACTATCCATCTCTTTCTCTCACTCTCTGTCTCACACACGCTGCCTCTCTTTCTCTTTCTCGAACCACCCTATCTTCTCTCTGACCACATTGATTTTCCACGCCACTCTCTATCCCCCTGTCTCACTTGCTCAACCCTCTTCTATCGGTGTCCTTCTTTTTCTCATCCTAGCCTCGGTTTCTTCCTTCTTGCCCCGGTAATTTTCTACTACCACCGCAGGCTCCTCTCTCCTCTCTGTCTCTGGCTGTCCCTCTGTCCCTCACGCGCTCTCTTTCTCTCTCTCGTGCTCTCTCTCTCTCGCGTTGTCTTTCTTTCGCGCTGTCTCTCTTTCTCGCTCTCTTTCTCTCTTACTGTCTGTCTTTCTCTCTGACTCCGTCTTCCGGAGGAGTGCAAGCAAGCACTGAACGAAGGAAGAAGAAACGCTTCCTCTTCGTCGTTGTTATCATCCCGAAGCTCTGTGTTCCTCCATCTATCGGGTTCGTTGTTTACTTTAGCTGTAAGCTCCGGTATAGTACTTGATGGGCGAACGAGAGAGTAAGGAAACGGAGAGAACATCGAGTTCTCTCTAGCCAGCCCGAAAAGCTTTGCAAGTTTGATTGAGTTCCGACGAGTGGTCCGTATCAGGAAATGGACAAGTTGCTTCGAGGTCTCTGGATTCTACCTTTTCCTTTTCTTTTTTTTTTTTTTTTTAACTTCTTTCTATCTTTCGCGTCTTCTTTCCTATTTTTTTCTTCTCCTTCCAGTACTACGGTTACGATGTCTGCTAGAAAGCTTTTAGCCTTTCCTATCTGAAACACCCACGAGTTTCGAGTCCCAGACTTAAAGAGAGGGGTGTTATTTTCGGTTCTCACGTTCGCCAGGAGGGATTAGAGAGGACGCGAGGGATTACAGAGTTTCGTTATTGCCGCGCTAAATGTCCGTTCCCGTTGTAGTTTCTGAATTAAACTCGACCACCGAGTATTCTAGAGCTTCTTATTAAAACCTTGCCTTGATTTTAAAATCGTCCCGCGGACAACCGTATTTGAAATTAAAATAGAGCTTGAAATTAAAACGAAGAAACACCAGCCAGAGGAAAAGAAAGAAAGAGGAGGGTGCCAGACCGAGAATAGATATTTTATTCCGTCCGGAATATTTATTTCGGACAAGGCTTCTCCTCCTCCTCCTTTTGTCCCTGACGTTCCACTTTCCAACACCACCCTTACCACGTCTTGCCCACTCAGACTCGATTTTCTCGCCTTCGAGAAGATTGCATTTTTCATGAGGATCCCGTTAGACGTTCAGCCGAGAACATTGTCGCGAAATTTTCGACACTGCCTACCATCCCAAAGGAGAACCTCAAGGTTTCTTCCACTTTTCTGCTGCTGCAACTACTGCTCATCAATTTTGCGGAAGGTAACACCCCCGACCGCGCGTTCTCTTACCTTTTTTTCCCCTTCTCTATCGTCTCACCGTATTACCACCTAACGCGTCAGGCTTTTGTCGGAGCGGAATGGCCGTCTCCTTGGGAATTCCCTGCTGGGAGAGATTCACAGGGAGAGTTCAAACACTTTCAAACGTCGAGTCACTGTTTTGAAGATTTCTTTGCGACTTTTTCCCGAAAATGTGTTAGCGAGAGAAATTCTGCAGATATCTCTTCGTCTGTTGTTTCTTCGTGTAATTAAAAAACATTATTGTTCCTTCAGAAGAGGGTAAAATAATTTTCATTATAAAACCAACACTTCTTTTGCAATTAAAATGGACTCGTGTACATCGATCTTCAAGTGTTTTGCTGAAAAAGTGTGCACCGAAGTTGATCGATCGTATCGAGAAATACTCGAAACTAAAAATGTTAAAATCACTCGCAAAAAGTCCTTTGAACACCTGCTGTATTAATCCTTTGCAGTCCCCTGTCGATGCTACTTATTCCAAGAATATTTACATTGAAGAAAAAAAGAAAATTTAAAAAAGTATATAAAATAAAATAAAATAGCTAATATAACGCAGACTGGCAAAAATATTTTGGACAGCAGAGGGTTAATCATCCGTAGCAGCGAAAGGATTAACCACGAACCGGAACAGCGCAATCGATACGTAAAGAATTTCAAACGAATTCATACAAGTGGGAACACACCGAGGCACACCGTTACACATCAATCGTCCAAACCATCTCAAACATTTCCCACAAAATCCCTCGAAACTAATCGACTTCCACTTGAAGAACATTCCCATCGATGCAACAAATGTCCTCTAAAAATACGAAGAAACGATCCTCCTCCACCTCTTTCCAAAGCAAAGCCGTCGAGCGACGCGCAAAAGCCATCGGACGTTTTCATGAACGAGGAAGAGGGACGAGTTGTGAGAAGGCGAGAGAGACGGTTACGAGGGCAGTGCAGAGGGGGTGAGAAGTGAGAGACAGAACAGAGAGAGAGAGAGAGAGAGGGAGAGACAGAAAGAAAGGGAGAGAGGCCGTGCTTCCCCCGAGGGTCCTGGGATCGATCCCTGTGCAATTTCCCGCACATGTCCGCATTGATCTGCCCTCACTTGCCCCCAGCACCCACCCTTACCATACTACCACCGCCACCCCCCGCTCTAGCCGTCACTGACGCCGCTGCCACCATCGCCAACCACCCCTTAGCTTCTTTCTGGTACCCTACGATCGTCCAAACACCCGTCTCTCGTGCTGTTCGCTGTCGAAAGTCGTTCAAACTACTTCCAACCCTCCTTCGTTTTCGTATCTTCTTGCTGTTCCTCGCTAATGTGCCTTAGAGGGATTTTGCGTCGCGTATTACCTAGGCCATAGCTAGATATAAAACGCGTCTTGTCACGTGCGATACGCCTCGAGGTAGACACGGTTTTTCAATTCGAGGAATCAGGGGGATTTGGATTCTTTCACACCCTTCGTAACAATTTGCCTTGGTTCTCTTATATTCTTTTATAAGTGTGAAATTTCTCGTTGAACAATGCTTTGAAATTTCATCGTGTAAAATCGTGTTAATTAAGAAAAGAACGACGACAGCGTAGAATTGACATGGATGTGTGAAAGATAGGGAGGATAACATTGTTTTTTCCTCTTCGTTGTTCTACTTCGATGAAGTTTTTCACGAAAGAGGTTCGTGGAAAAAGTTGCTTCGACGAAGGGGCGCCATGGATGCGCAAGAGTTGTCTCTCGTAGAGGCAACAACGTAGGCCACCTAAATTAAACTTTTCTCTCCCCGTTCACGAGCGTCTACTTCTACCCATCCCGCCGACATAGCCCCCCCATACATCAGCCTGTCATAAACCTAAGCCATGGCAAGCCGGCGCTCGATGTAACCGATCGTTAAAGAAACTTCACCACCGGAAACCAGGTGTTCCTTCCGACGGGAATAACAGCCCGAAGGAGCCACGGGATAGATAAAGCGCGGGGTTATTGATCGCTTCGAAATTGCTCGAGTTACGAGGAAACGTAGAGAACTGGGCCTATGGAAAAAGTTTCGGCCACTGATGGGGGGCCAATTTTTTTTCCATCGATCCCTACCGGTGCTGTGAACTTCGGTAACAAACTTCAAGGAATATTAGGAACGAGGGGAATTTCTTAGTTATGGGGCTATTTCAATTTTAATGTAGCTATCTATTAAAAAAGAAAAGCGTGGTTCTAAATGCTGACTAAAATAGATTTCAGATGTGACAGAGAAATTTAGTTACAGGAAAATATCGATAGGGGTTGAATTCTTGAGCAATCGAATCGAATAATAATCTTCGTTTTCATTTTCAAAGACTCGTGAATTATCGATGGGTACATAAAGGATATTTCGTAACGTGTATAAATCACTTTAGTAATAAAATAATGAAAAAAGTTTGTTTAAACTTGTGTTAGATTTGACGTTCCTTCATAGTTATAGCTACTTTTGTGTTTGAATAATCCGTGAAAGTTTATCTTTCAAAGAAAGTGCTCGAAATGGCCATTCTCGATTTCTGTGCAAGCTTGCAGTCGTATCATCGAATTTCGCAGGCTTTGAAAAATTCCAGGTATGCATCGAATCTGTCGATTATTTGCTTTCATACGCGCTCAAAGTTCTTCACTGTTGGCAATGGACGTCGAATAAACAATTGTTTTCAAAGGAGCTCAGAAATAAAAATCTAATAAAATTTAACCGTTCGAATAGCAGAGTTATCGTGTACTACAACGAATTCTTCAGATCGATACTCCAAATCATATAAATTTAATAGTTATCAACAAGATGTTATCAAAAATTCACGTCTCTTGTGATAAAAATAATTTTTTTCAAATAATTGCCTATTCAAAAGTACGATACTACCACAGTTCTATCCTCCGTATTATTTTTCCTTGCATACTTAATATTTTTATCAAGTTTATACCTGTGCATGCATAATATACATCAAATACGCAATCTATAAATTCCGGTACGTGTAGAAAATATCAATCTGTCGTAACAATTGGCGCGTCTCGTAGTTAGCGAATGTGTTAAACGATCTTCATCGATTTCATCCTCAATTTAACAATATTTACAAAAATATCTCTTCGTAAACTCGACGAAAGATTCCACCTATAAATACTCACATGCTCGATCCTAATTAGTACACGAAAAAAAAAAGGGGGGAACTGCAATACCAGTCGTAAACCCTATAGATCGTGAAGTAAGGAAACGTTCCTCGGAGAGCTTATAGACCTTCTCTAAAGGAAGGATCCGGTGACCTTCCTTTCCTAATTAGTTCCCCAGGGAGTCGAAGACATGATTGAAAGGATATCCAGGATGTCTAGGAAGAGACGAACGGTTCTCCTCGTGTCACGAAATATATTCGTCGAAATAGAAATTACGCGGGTGGTCGAACGTCGATATATATTCCATTCTTTCACTTTCTTCGTCTTCGATCGACGTTTTTAATGTATATATACATATTTCGTTGTGTAAGAGAAGGTCGGTAAGGCGAAGAAGTTTACCGGAAAGCCGAAGACATCGATCTTCGGCTTCCCTTCAGCCAATCAGCGTGCTGACTGGTTTCTTGAGAAGAGCGAGAGAGCAACGACGGCGACCAGGTCCTCGTTAATGCAGCGCAATTCGTCGGAGCGACGCCGCTAATGGACTGGCGCAATCATCCCGGCGTTGCTACTGTTAGCTCCTTCTTCGTCAACAGCATTCCTTCCAGTCTTTACTTCCTGCCTCGTCCCATTTACTTACGTTCATTTCATAACTCCTGTATCTCGTCCTCTCCCTTCGAGCTTTCTTATTATTCTACGGACGTGTTTGCTGGACCACACAAAGTGTATCTGTCGCTTTCCTGTTTTTCCGGGTACTCTTGTTGTCTGGCTCTGTCTCAAATGTAGAACACTCTATCCTTCTTTACTTCCTATTCTCATTCTATCTTCGTTTTATTTTCTTGTTTCTGGAATTTCTGCTGAATGTTTCCTTCGCTTCGGCCTTTTTTCGAAATTATTCGCTGCTTGTTCCGTTTATTCCGTCAGTTTCGTATCCTTTTGTCGTTCGAGAGGGTATTTCGAATGTAGACGTGGTAAAGTGTCCGATTTGAAGTTGGTTTTCAACTGTATTTTCGCGATATTTCTTTCGTACTGTCTTTCTATATTTCTCTCTCTCTTTTTCTTTCTTTTTTGTTGTTTCCTATCTAGACTTCGACCTGTTCTCGAAATTAATCGGAACTTTTTCTGGGTCCCTCTGTCGTTCGAGAGGATATTTCGAGTGTAAACTGTCCAATTTGAAAATACGTTCTACTATCTTGATTAAGAAGTTCGATCGAAGTGAAAGCCCATCTATACTTTCGCGATGTTATTGCACTAAAATTGGACACCTCACTTTAGCCACATCCTGTACTCGTCCATCACCTGTCTACGTCTCACCCTACCCTCATGATCCCTGTGTCACACAACCGTCATTCCTTTCTCACCCCATCGGGTATTTTCTCTTCCGGCTGGACGTTCCTTCCCATCCCTCTTCCTTCTTACTCCCCGACGTTCTATCATTCTCTTCCGACCGATCGGCTCGGAGGCTCGTTGTAATCAAGCGCGCACGTACACTTCCCGCCGTAATCGATCGAACTAGCTGGTACAATTACTCAGCCGACTGTCTTACGTGATTCTGACCGACGTAGAAAAACGTCCTTTCTCGTCACTCGACTTCTACTCGGGCCTTCGCCTTTCTATATGAAAACTCTGATCGTTTATTCGAACAGAATAGAAGCAAGAACTTCAATTTCTTCAGTTTCTTTCTTCTCATACTGAAATCGTCGCATCGAAATTATTTTCAACCTTTCCGAGACACGTTTGAAGATTTAAATAATTGTGATAGAAAAGACGTGAAACTATAGTGAATATAATTTGACGAAAACGCGGTTTAAAATTGCTATCGATCTGGAATACATCATTTTTTCAAAAATTAAATTGCAAAAGTACGTTCAAGTAGATGATCGATCATCCAAAAAAAAAAAAAAAAAAAAAAAATGCTCGGAGTGCAAAGGTTTAGAATATAGAGTTTTCCTATAAGAGCGATAGAACTTCGAATTGAAACGAAATTAAAAGTACATAGAGATCAAGATATTTCAGCGTTCGCTGCTTTATTTGAAAGTACATTCAATAACATCACACGTGAAATACAATATCGTATAAATGACGATCACAATTGCGTTCGGTTAATACATTAATATTAAAGAATAATTACACCAAAAATTAGTTCGTTTTTCTTTTAACCTCAGAAAAATGTATAAAATATAATTATCTGTAATATCTGTAGAACATATTAGCTATTGGGAAGGTTCGATATGTATCATCAAAGATAAACTGAAACTTTCGTATTCAAATTTCGCGATACGTGGTGTGTGCTTCCCTTACGATCGAAAACAACGAAACAACACTTCGTCATAAAGCGTTAGAGGACCGAGTTTCACACGGCTCGAATGCAGGTGTCACTTTTATTGCACGTTTACGAGTTCACTTTCACGGCTGATAGCGGGCGGCGAGTGGCCGGAAAGGATTCGAGGCGGGAACGCGGCGCGCTCGTGTTGACCTTAATTCCACGCGGATCGCACCGCGGTCGATACGTAAATCATCGTTGAATACGGTTTTCCGTGGCTCGTCGTTCGTTGCATGTAACCGTTCGCGTAATTCTAATAAATCGGCACGTCTCGCGTTGTAAATCAACAACCGAGCACCACACAATTTCACCATTCCTATTTAGATCACACGTCCTTTTTTTTTTTTCCTTCTCTCTTTTCCTTCATCCATTTATGCAAATATTAATCCTCGTCCTTCCGACGTGTCACGAGCTCTACGAACATATACCTAACCTAACACACGAACACTCCGTAAAATGAAACTTCCGCGATTATTCCGTTTTGAATTTCCATCTCCTCTCTCCTCCCGTTCGACTAAAATCGAGTTCGATTTGATTATTGGCGAAACGATTCCTCGGGCTAACTTTGAGGGGTGGCTCGAGAGGGGGAGAAAGACGATTTCTCGATGGCCGGGGATACCTGTCACGTCGTGCCTCTGCACATCCTTCCCCCCTTTTACGTAATGAGACGTGCACGAAAGTGGGAGAGGCCTTTTGCTTAGAGATTCGTAGGAAAGATAGTCGTAACGAGGCGTAGAGGGTGGATCAATACGAGGGTTCTTACGTAGTTCGCTCACTCTCTCTCTCTCTTTCTCTTTCTCTCTCTCTCTTTCCGACTGTCTCCTCCTTTACTCCGTACACGCTCTTCTCTCTAGTCCTTTCTCCTCAGACAAACTCCACCCTGTTTCTCTTCCACCTTCGCTTATCTCGTTCCTCACATCGGCTACTCCCTTTTCTGTCTGGATTTCTCTCTCTCTCTCTCTCTTTTCTGTCTTTATTTTTTTTCTCTGTCTTATTTCTCTCTCTTTCTCTGTCTGTCTGTCTGTCTCTCTCTCTCTCTCTCTCTGTGGTCGAGAGCTTGAAATGCACGAGGACGAAGGTGGCTCGTTTCGTTTGTTGGGGGATCATACGTTTCTCTTTCTACCTGTTTTCTTTTCACCGGAGGAAGCGCGCGCGGGGGAGGAGGACACATCCGGTGACCGCTTCCTGTCACCGGATCGAGACTGATAAACGAACGACTTTGGAAATAACGATAATTGAAACTGTAAAATATATATATATATATAAATAAATAAATAAATATACTCAGAGGAAGAATTTCGAGGAACAGCGTTAAAGGTAGCGAGGAAAATTTTTCGCGAGCGACCGATCGACGTATACCTTATTCTTCTTTCTCTATAATCAAACAAGATCGACGTTGACAGCTACGAACATCATCAACATCAACAACAACAACAACAACAACACACCAATAAAACATCCTACAACCGGGCATGCCCTGAGAGTACGAGAGTAGCCTGCGTGCGTGTGTGTCCAGGTATGAGAGTGCGTGTGCATGGAGCGTAGCGTGTGTTGTGTGTGGTGTGGTGGTGCACGTGACAGAGAGAAACAGAGAGAAAGAGAGAGAGAGAGAGAGAGAAAGATAAATTGATCGGGTGAGATAGTGTGTGCCCGAGGGTGTGGAACACACGACGATCGAAAGAGAAAGTGAGAGAACGTGTTCAAGAAAGAGAGGAAAGAAGAAAAATATGACACTCCTGTGTGTGTGCGTGTGTGTATGTGATAAAGAGCGATTGCTCTCTCGTATGTTGATCGTCGTCGTCGTTAATCGTGTGTATGCACTGTGTATGAAAGACAGAAGGCCTGGTTTATACGTGTGTATGTGTGTGTGTGTGTGTTTGCGTAGGAAAACGAGAAAGAGGAACAAATGTTACCATTTGAGTTAGAGAAAGAATGAAAGAGTTAAAAAAAGAGAGAAAGATACAGAGCATATGAGAGAGAGAGAGAGAGAGGGGGGGAGAGAGAAAGAGAGAGAAAGGCAGAAATGAACTGACGGGCACGTCCTGGTTGTAGGATCGGTGATGCCGAAGAGGGAGGAAGCCGCGATGGCGGCGGTGGCTGCGGCCGCCAGCGAAACTACGCAAGCCGTGGAGAATTTCGCGCGACTCTACACGGCACTGCGCCACGACGACGCTAGGCCTCTCTGTCGTTACTGCGGCAGAAGCTACTCGTCGCCGAGCAACCTCCGGCAACACGTGAAAAATGTCCACTCGAATTGGCCGCCACCGGATACGTGGCCGCAGTGCAACGTGTGCGGGAAACGATGCAAGACGAAGCATTACCTGATCAATCATCAACTACAGGCACACGGGATACATCAACGGCCCAGCTTGAACAATCCTAATCAACAGCAACAACAACAGCAACATCAGTCACCCTCTTCGTCCTCCTCGTTGCCATGAGTACGGTCCCCTTCGTCCGCCATCGTTGTTCCATTCTCATTGAACAATACCCATAAACAACGATCAGCAACCAGATGAAGCCGGTGGTGGTGGTGGTGGTGTTGGTTGTTTTTATTGTTGTTGTTGTTGTTACCATTTGTGACGATGACGTTCGTCGACACAGACGGATTTGGTATCAAAATTTATCGGCGATCCTGTTAGAGAATTCTGACGAACATTTCGCTGCGATAACAGGGTCTTTCAATAAGAGCGACAGAACTTTGAAAATTGAAACGAAAGGAAATGTGTACGGGAAATAATCTGGTATTTATTGCTTTATTTTAAAGTACACTCGATGGCATTATATATGATATACAATATCATATTAAATGACTACCACGGTTGCGTTTGGTGGAGTGAATAAGACAAACCCAATTTCTGACGACTCTGACGCATACGTCAGGTCATATTTCACCGATAACGTGAATAATCTTTCATTTGAGATCGTCAACAGTTTGTTAGTTGTTGGAATAAACGAGAGACTTAACATGGTCTCGCAAGAAACAGTCTAAGGGCGCCAAATCGCATGATCTTGTATTCACATCACCAAACGCAATTGCGATAGTAATTTATACGATATTGTGTCTCATGTACAATGCCATCGAATGTACTTTAAAATAGAGTAGCGAGTATCAGATTATCTTTCGTACTTTTCGTTTTATTTCAATTCAAAGTTCTATCGCTCTTATTGGAAAACCCTATATATACCGATAGGTACAGATTAACGTTATTTTTACGAGTAAAAGGTGAGGAATCAGGTTGCGGCCTGGTTTTCACATTTATACTTCGCCGTGTGACGTGCTCGTTCGAGGTGTGGCCGTCTGTGTCGACTGGGGTCACGTTCAGATTCCTATTTTCTATTAGCGTTCAACCTCGATGGCAGACGAACAGAAAGAAAAAAAAAATGAATTACTAGAGAAGCATTACTTCGAAGGTTCTAAACTGTAATTACATTAAGACACGCTTAACGTTCCACGTATCATTACGTATAGAAAGACACGAAAAGCGAATGTTAGACACGAAAATCTCGGCGTGAAACAGATATCGAAGAGAACGCATGGCACTGTTTCAATAAACGATCCAAATTGTATTTTATACACCTCCGCCACCTTCGAGCCAAGCTATCACGTCTAATTTTTAATCTAGTTACTATAATATATCCAATGGGGAAAGAAGCGTGTGTATTCAGCCACCCCACAATACGTACACATAGAAAGAGATAGAGAGATAGAGAGAGAGAGAGAGAGAGGGAAGCGAGAACGATTTTCGCAATAATCTGGCACGTGAGATTCTACTCGGACACGTTCAAGCATCTCCTCCGTTCAGTATTCGATTTACGCGATGATTGCGCGAATTCCGTGCAGTCCTCTGCCTGCCAATTGCGCGCGATATCGAGCAGAGAGAGAGAGAGAGCAATTAACGATCCGTTAGATAGTATACCAGTAAACCGGTAACCATTTGCGGGGAGGATGTAAACCTCCCTAGATATTCGTAGAGAAAGAGAGAGGGAGAGAGAGAGAGAGAGATGAACAAAGGAAAGAGACAGACAGAGAGACAGAGTGTATGTGTGCGTGTGTGTCTGTATGTATGCGAGTGTATGAGTGAGAGACAATAGGGAGGAATGGTAGGCAATATATTCGCGGCCGCTTTGGTACCTCTCTGTTTTTATTAGGGGGTTTTGGGTTTGTGGGGTTTATATGGTGGTGGTGGCTGGTGGTAACGTTGGTGTGGTGGTGGTTGCAGATCACGGGCTCGATGAGGCAGAGGGCGCGGCTTACCACCACCACCACAGCCATCACCAGCAACATCATCGGCATCGTCATCATCATCCACTATCCGTTCCTCCTCCTCACCATCACCATCATCAGGCGCTACAGGAAGATGAGCAACAGCAACAAGAACAACAGGGCCAACAGGCAACAACAACGTCAACGACAACCAGCAGTACAAGCAACAGCAGCAGCGGTGGCAGCAAGTATCATCAACGTAGCCCGGCTGACTATAGGCAACAGAAGTTGATACGCGATCATCATCAACAGCACGGTTACAGGTGTCCCCTTTGTTGTAGGACGTTGCAGGATATCAGCACGATGAGAGCTCACCTGGAGCATCATTATCCTCGCGATTCACCAACCTGTCCAGTTGCCTCTTGCGCGAAGACCTTTTCCCATCCGAACAGCGTGAGGAATCACATGCGTTTGAAGCACCCGGTGCAATGGGATCAGATTAAGACGCTCAGATGGACTTACGTCTGATAAAGAGGCAACGGACGAATCGTGCCCCGGGGTCAGCTTAGAGAACAAACGCGTAGACAGTTCGCTTCATTTCTCTTCTCTTTTCGTTCTTTCTTCTATCTTCTCTTTCTTCTCTTTTTTTTCTTTTTTGCTATAGTATTTCGTAGCCTTCGGTTCCACGGTTTTAGTTATCGTTCGCGTTTTCTGTTTTCTTTTCTTCCCCGCTCCTCCCCTTTCTCTCTCGTCTATCGATTGCACACACACACACACACACACACACACACACACACAGACATAAGCGCGCGCGTGTTTTAACGGATTAACTCGGTTGTTAACTCGGTTCTCCTTGGAACTCGTAGAGCAGCTGATGAAAAGGAGAGAGAGGGTGCGTTTCCATGAAAAGGTCTCTCGCGTGCCAGAGTCTATAAAAGAGAAAGGAAAAACGTATGCCGAAGGGTTGTATACGCGATATATTGTAGAACTGGTTGAATAGTAAGTATAACCATCGTGAATGATCGGCCCAGGAGGGTGTGTGGAGGAGGAGGGGAGGAGGGATGGAGGTTCGAAGGAGTTCGAAGTGGTTTCAAGTGATTGTCCCCCGTTTTTCCAGTGCTTTAGTATTCTCGAGACGTCGCACAACCGCCTCCCACCTCCCCCTTCCTGACAATTAATGCCCACTGAGAAGCGCACACTTTGTACATATTCGGGAGATTATATATATATACATAAATAAAAAAGAAAAGAAGGAATATATTATATATTATAAATATATAAATATATATATAAATATACATATAAATATAGAAAGAGAGTATATATATATATATAAAAAAAGTAGATCTATATACATATATATGTATGTATTTTATATATATATGTATATATATATAGATAAGAGAAGAGAGAGAGTGAGAGGGAGAGAAAGAGAGAGAGAGAGAGTTGATTTTGTATAAAACAAAAAGAGAAAGGGAAAGAATAATGTACGAAGCAGTATTTCTAGTAGAGCCTGAGATAAAAACGAAAACGATAAAAAAAAAAAAGAACAAATACGAAATAAAATAAAAGAGAAAAATAAACGTAGTCAAAACCAATAGAATGAATCGTGTAATAATTAAGAAGAGAGAAACGATCGACGTTCGTTATAAAAGACTACGATGTTGACGATGATATATATAATTAGAAGTCGGTTTAGGTTAACGTATCTTAAAGAAGAGAAAAACAATGTTCCTCTAAAGCTGAGTAAGCCAGCCTTACGTTAACGAGCGTAGTTTTTAAGGGAAATGAAATGCGTAGTAAGTTTTTGTCGAGTCGAGAAGTCGTTTATAGATTACGCGCGCGCGCAGGAACCGTAGTCCGATTTATATTGTAGCTGCGACAGAAGAAAAATGGACACGGTGAAGAAAATGAAGAAAGAAATTGAGCGAGTGAAAGAACGAGAGAGATAGAGAGAGAAAAAGGGAAAAGTAGTTGGAAAATGGCGAGAATATTAGTGTATCCGGTTTATCGAGACTAACTTTGCGATGCTTCCGTAATCGTTATCCGAAGAAACGCGACGCAATACGATTATTAATACGTATATTTACACCTAACGACACACAGACACGCATACATACACAACACGTAGAGAAACTATGTTATAACGAAACAAACGTAATATACGCGCGAGTTAAAAAGGAAACAAATGGGAAAAGAAGAAAAGAAACGATCGACGTTATAGTAACACAACCGTTGATTAAGTCGATAACGGTGAAAACAGCGCCTAGCCTTATTTTTCTACAGTCTTCTGTTTTTTCGTCAGTATTCCCTAGGTAAAGAATATTCCCCCGCAGACAGGTTAAGTTTTCTTTTTCGACACACGATGTACGATAGTTACTAGAGATACGCTGCGACTAAATACGAGGAAATATATAAATATAAATATATTATATATATATATATATATATATATATGCGCGTGCACGAGTTGTTGGTTGAGTAAGACTCGCGACTAAAAGAAAAGAAAAGAAGAAAAAAAAGAAAATTCCTATACAAATACGATGATTTTAATACTAGTCTCGAACGTTTATCTCTTCTCTCACGTGTCTGTTAATTTTCATTCACAACACAAGCACACACACGGGTACACAAGCACGCGGAAAATAATATAATAAGAAAATCCTTTCACAAGCGACAGCTCGTGCCACGGACAATGTATAGAGCATCATACGCACTATTTTAGCAGATACTAGCGTACGTAAGATTCTACATAAGACACACGAAATGAAGTATATACTATTTAAGTAATGCTTTGTACAATAAAAAGGTATTCAAAGAAGCTGATAGTGGCTCGTCAATCCTTCGTTTTCCAACGATCGTTCTCACCCTTCTACAGCCGGAAACAAGGTTGATCCTCGTCCTATTTTCAACGTTACGAGAATCAATTTCTCGTGTTCCTTTAATTTCGTACTATTTCATTTATTTCTACCTTATCGTTTCTCTTTTTTTCTTCAACCGAAGCTCAGAAAACACACTTTTATCATTTAACTAACTTCCTCGAGCAAACGTTTCTCTCCACGAGAAATAAACACACACGAACATACAAGGGGGATTAACACGTTGAGTGCTATGGGGGTTAGACATGATCCAATATTACTAGAAACACATAATTCGAGTAAATTTCAATATTGAAAAATTGTTGAATATTACCATCGTTACAACGGTGTGAAAAACTTGCAACATAGAACATACACAGTTTTATTTATATATATAAATAACATGTACGTTTAAATATTACACACCGCATATCGCGATGTCTCGTAAATTCACGTTATCAAGCCACAAAAAGTTACACGTGGCATTCAACGTGTTAAAAAAGAAAAAAAAAAAGAAAAAAGAACCAAAGGAACGTTCCACCTTCATCAGCCTTTTGTTTCTGCTTCTTTTTTCAGTAGCCCGTCGCGGTCTGGATATGATGCGGGTCCGCGCCACAGATCCACGTCCCTGCCCGAAATGCGGCAAGATCTATCGATCCGCCCACACGTTGCGCACTCATCTGGAGGACAAGCACACGATCTGTCCAGGTTATCGTTGCGTTTTGTGTGGCACCGTGGCGAAATCGAGGAACTCGTTGCATTCTCACATGTCGCGGCAGCATCGTGGGATCAGCACCAAGGATCTACCGGTTCTACCGATGCCTAGCCCGTTCGATCCCGAATTAGCGTCACGTCTCTTGGCTAAAGCAGGCGTCAAGGTGAGTCCAGCGGAATTACGTGCTCGTGCCAGTCCAACGGGGCCAAGAAGAGGTGATATGAGACTGGAGATACCACGCGGCGGTGCACCGTCCGAGGCAGGAAGCAGCGTGTGTGGTGGTGATGATCCAGAGGATCTAACGTTACCGTTAAGCCTCAGGTATGGATCACCGACACCTAACAACAACACTGTGATCACCAAAGTGAGCGGCAGCAACAGCAGTAGCGGTAACAAGAATTCAACGGCGACTGCAATTGCGGCTAAATCTTTGGACACTATGCACTGCACACGTGAGCCTAATACAGCACCTCTTCATCCGCCTGGTAATCTTCATCCTGGTCATCATAACGCGAGCGCGACAGGATCAGCGATACTCGACACTTATCTGCAATTTATCGCTGAGAATTCTGGTTTGGCGACGATGGGACTTAGCCCGGAACAAGCTGCGGCTGTAGCAGCCGCACATGCAGCAAAGATGGCGCATATGAGCGCTATGGATAAATTAGGCGGTCGTGGGCTAGAGGATTATCCGATGATTGGAAGGGACGAAGGTCGAGGACCTGGTGTTGTTCACGAGGATCGTCAAGACGTGTTACAGGACAGGCATGTTGGACTATTGGACGAAGGAGAGTCGTCTGGCGGTGAGGAAGATGATTTCAGTGAGAACGAGGAGCCAGAGATCGTGAAGGCTGAATAAAAGAAAATTGTTTCTCGTCTGGGGGAAAAAAGAACAACAACGGCTGATCGAAACGTAGAGTTCTCGTGACACGTGAGATCCCTCGATTATTTTAGGAAAGTGCTTATTCAGACGTGCACGGAGATCGTTGAATATATTTATATATGTATATCGAGTTCGAGTGCACGCAACGAGTTGTTCGCAGTCAAATCCATCCACTACCTCAAGTAGAGACTTTTTAACACTCCTGTTTTCTTTGTGTTTTTTTTTTCTTTTTTTCCGTTTCGAGAGATAGATATTTCCAAAGAGAGAGAGAGAGAGAGAGAGAGAAGATAGAGAGAAGAGAGAAAGCAAGAAGAAAAGAAGACGAGACGAGAATGAAAATCACGATACACCGATCACCACACACACCTGTTAAAAACACGCCGATTCTTCGTAATCGATCGGAGAACCGAAGAGAATAATCCCTCCTAACGCTGATGAAGCGCTCGTGAAACAGAAACGGAGTTTTCGTTGCCTGCATAAACACACATGTACACAAACATATACATACACACGTATTATAAAAACGCGCGTACACGCGGTTTTATCAACCCGCCCCATTTTTAACACCCCTTCTCGAAACCCCGTTTAAAATATTCCATCTGTCTACCTCAGTGAACACACGATAAAACGATAAGTGATATAGGACAGACCAAGACGAATCTCATGGACGAAGAGAAACTTCAACTAAAAAAGAGAGAGAGAGAAAAATTAAGAAGAAGATAAACAAGAAGAAATGAAGAAGAACAAAAAGAAAAGAAGAGACGATATCGCGGAGATAAAAAGAGAAAGACGTGTGTCGCCATGGCTACTTACGACTTTTGTCGCGCGGTTACGATCGAATAGAGATCGACGGTTCTGAAAAAATCAAAAAAAAATCGAGACTGTTTCTACAGATCGAAGCGCATTATCTTCGATCCCTTCGAAATACGAAGAGAAAGAGAATTAATTAGAGAACCGAGAAGAGAGAGCCAGGTGACAGCCAGGGCAACTGTTTAATTCTTTTTATTTTCTAAAGGTTTAAAAGGAAAAGAAAGGGAATAATAAAAGGAACAAAAAAATGAACGGTAAACGGTCGCGAGCACGCGACTTATCCCGAGAAGATATTATTATTATTATTATTATTATATTATTATTATATTATATTATTATTATTATTATTATATATGAATGTTGAGGAAAAATATATATTGTCTAGATTTATAGAGAAGTTAGTGTACCACACGACACGTACGTACGTACACGGACATGTAAGTGAAATTAGGATGGAGAGAGTGAGAGTGAGTGTGTGTGTGTATGTGAGAGAGAGAGAGAACACATATAAGAAATAATAACGAGTAGAGTGATTTACGTGTAACGCTAGGGTTAGCACCCCCTGTATTTTTTAGACGCGTGCACTTTTTTTGGCAACACATAATACATACATAACACACGTATACACACGGCATTACGTACGTAAGAGATACACAAACACATGCTCATGTTTTTCTTGATTTTTTCTCGAAGTAGAAAAAATGGTACATATACATACACACGTATACGTACATCGGAGAGAAGAAAAGTGAGAAAGTGACGGAGGGATATTTTTCTTCTCTCTTTCGCGCGCGATTTAACATCGTCTCGGGAAATCGAAGAGACGATTATCGCGATATTGTTAATTGTCCACTCGTTTTATCGTAGGGAATTAGGCGGGACGCGAACGGGATAAACCTGAGTGATTTTCATCGCGGCGATTTTTGTCGTATATATTTTTTTTTTGTATTTTTTGAGGATTTTTTTCTCTCTTTTCACAGAGAACGGGAAATTTCTTCTTTCGGTTTGTTTCGTTGAAACGACGAGATTCTTCTCGGCGGAAGTTCCGAACGGAAGAGGAAATACAATTGTCAGGGTAACGAGAGGAATGTGTAGCGCGTGGATTAGAATCAAGATGAGATTTACGTGGAAATTTTCTTGCTCGACGAGGATCGATACGCGATGGATCTCACTCGGTTCTGAAAATGGGAGATTCGAAGGGCGAGTTGGCGCGCGAATTTGCGAGAAAGCCTCGGATGTTAGGCAAATCTTGGAATTCTATTCGATTCCTTTCGTCGTCTCACGCTCCTTCGCCATTTCCGTCGTTCTTCTGTTTCAATCGAAGCTCTTCGTAAACGAAGTGAGAAATCCATCCTTTTAAGGGCTTGCCATGACCTTTTTTTTTTTCTAGTAGTACTTAAGTTTTCTTTCGCTATACCTTCGAGGAAAACCGATTCGCGATTCTTTTCTCTTGACGATCAGTTGCTCGTGTATTTTCCTGGTTCTTTTTCTTCTTTTATATTCGAAACAAAAAAAAAAACAGGAGGAGGAGGATAAAACAGAAGCGGAAGGATGGAACGAGAAGCACGTGCCATCTTTCTTTATTCGCTTCTTCGAGCATTCTTCAGACGCTATCGACTTATCTCGATCTTCCCCTTCAGCTCCTGATATTTGTAAATCGTTCGATCTTCTCTTCGCATCTCTTCACTTTATGGTTGTTTTTTTTTCTTCCATACGTTGATATCGTTTGCCTTCGTACTCGTGAATCTTCTCACCGAACAATTGCAAATTAACTGGGAATAGAAGAAAGGGGAAAAGACGAGGCAGAGATTCGCGCGTATAATTTCGCGATCCAGGCTCGAGAAAAGTGTAACGCTAAAATGGTTCCTAATTAAATAACATACACGAGCTACTTTCATTTATGGTACATATTATATATATATATATATTAAAATTAGATACGCCTAGGAGAGAAAAGAGAAAAAAAAAGAAATCAGAGAAAGAGAAACTTAGCAATACGTATAATAGCGGCGTAGCGCGATTTGAACGAACGATTTCTTCTGTTTTCACGGTTCTTTATACTCCGCAATTATTCACATTATTTTCTCCTTCTTTAATCGGTTCGTTTTTTCCGTTGGTTCTCCCGCGTGTGTGAAGACAAGAGCGACAGTGAGGAAAGAATGAAAGAATCGATTATGGCTGTCGACGAACATTTTCTTTTTTTTTTCCAAGTCTCGAAACACCTGAAATTTCTTTCTTCCGTTTGTCTCCCCCCTTTCGCCTAGATTTAGTAGGTTGTACACAATACTCGGAATATACTAACTCCCCCACAACCCCCTTTTTTTTTCTTCTTAGCCTGTAAGAGCATTTTATCGAACGAAACACACAGGGACTTCTGTCGGTGATTGGAAACAGTCCCGACGACGCGAACCATACGTTCTTTCGAGGAACAAGTAGGACCTCTGTGTCTAATCTCGTGCAAGACGATACGTCCATGGGGGAAAAAAGAGAAAAAAGAAAAAAAAAGCATTACGTAGATTCGAGAAATAGAGAGAAAAAAATGTTAAAAGAGAAAAAAAAGAGAATCGTGGAAAATCGACGAACGAGCGTGGATCGTGCGAGAGACGAGCGACATTTTTTAACGAGCAGCGTCGATCTCAGCCGCCTATGAGAAAGAAAAAACGAAAAGAGAAAATTCTCGAGATAAATTTGTCAGCGACTTGAACAAGATGATACTTCTTTTTTTTTTTTTTTTTATCCAAGACAATAATTTTACATGTGTTGGAACGACAGACACTTTCAGAGGCGTGGTTCAGAAATGATTGGAATTATTGGACGAGTTCGACGCTGATCTTCTCGAATTTTTTAACCTTTATATTGTATATACCTATATAAATATATATATATATTTACGAGGAAAATTTGTATACGATCTAGGAACACTTGTATACGAATCGCGGCGGAGATATCGTCGCAAAGGATCGTCGATGGTTTTCCAACGCCAGACACTCCGAGCGTTGGCTGTTTTTAACGTTTGTTGTCACACAGATGAAAATTTCGAATCGCTCGTCTCTTGTAACCGGATCTGCGTCAATCGCTTATGTAAAAAGAGGAAAAGCTTCGTAGATAGACGTGTTTTCCTAAAACTCGAGGGAGAGAATGCGGGAAATGATCGATCGAGACGCGAATCCAGGTCTAATCGGTACAAAGAAACCACTTCTTGCCTTTGAACAAAAAAAAAAAAAACAAAAAAGAAAAAAAAACACAGAAACTAAGCTCTCTAATAGATAATTACCGATGATCGTGTCGCGAGCAACGTGTGTCGCGATAAGCATTGGACGAAAACAGAAAGGTGGGGGGAAGAAACGTGTGGAAAATAGAGGGAAATCGGTGAAATAAAAGAAAAGAGGAAACAGAGGAAAAAAAAAAAGAGTAATTCTTCGCAGAGTACAAATTAATCCGCGGTGTTTGCCGAGGAGGGGGAATCTTAAAAAGAAAAATAATCAAACGAAGGGAAATAGAAAAATTGGAAAATAAGGGAAATTGGACACCGATCGAAGGAGGAAGCTAAAAAGGTTTTTTCTATCTATCGTTAAACGCGTTTGTAACAATTTGTCTGTCCATATAGTTGAAGAAAAAACAAAAAAACACGGAGTTAAGGAATGGGAGTGAAAGAAGGATAGAAAATCGAGTTGATCGTTTTCTTTTTTGTGCCATTTTCAGTTAATCGATCAAACGCGACGCGTTTTTCTTTTTCTTTTAAGACTTTCTTTATCTTTTTACGTTTCCTATATACATATACATACACACACATATATATATATTATATATTATATTTTTTTTTCATTTAATATTTTCTTTTCTCGTCACTGTAACAAGTATCTCCCCCCTAAAAAAGTTGTATCTCAATCCCCCCTTTAAAAAAAACAAAACACGATCAACGAAACAATCGACCGCGTGCAAAAGTCGATGAACAACACAGTGATCTCGTCGATAGACTTTCTTCTTCATTTTTATTTTACTTTTCTTTCTTCAGTCTTTTTCGTTCTTCTACCGTCTTTTTCTTTTCCGTTTTATTCGGCGACTTTTGTTTTTATTTGTTTTAATTTTCGTTTCTTTCGTTTCGCTTTCTTTTTCGTAACTGTACGAATATGTAGGAGCGACAATCTCACCGGGGATTTGTCGCGTGAATGTATAAACTACGATTACAATGAACACGTACACACCAAACACACATAATCTTACACACTTATAATTACGAACGCGCTGCAGAACGAAAGAGAAACACGTACATACATATATACATACACACAAGTTGTAAAGGAAATATAGTTAAAACGAAGGAAGGGAAAAAATGAAAAAGAATAGAAAAGAGAAACGAGCGGTTGGCGGGGTGCGGTTCCGTTTTTCCCCCTTGTTCAGAGAGAGAGAGAGACAGATTCACGTTTTCCCTCATCCCTCCCCTCCTCCCACTCCTCTCCCACTGTGTACCCAAAACGCAGATCATAGTTTTCTACGACAGTATTTATATATAGCTATATTATACAGACAGAACATATATTGTATGTATATACGAAATGTACATATACATATTAAAATATTTTTACACTGAACGAAATGTCCCGAAATCCTTGTTCCTTGACGCGAAAGCACCCCCGCCAGAAAAGAAAAAACCCTCGGCCAACTTCGTGTGAGAGAAAAGAAGAAAAAAGGAAGAAAATGGGTGTAAATCCCGCAGGTTAAAAATAGTCCGTTGAACATAGTTCGCAACAATAGTCACTTGGAATAGAATACCACCAACTACAGTATTGCAATAGTTGTTAGAGAAAAAGACGATCGTGTGCGTGAAACGCTCCCGTTCTCGGAAACGATCGATCGATCCTCCTTCGTCGTTTTCAAGAGGGTGAAAGAAAGAGAAAGTTAGCGAAGTAGTTGGAGAAGATATTTAATCCTGGAAAAGATACACGCGAGAAGAGAAGTTTGCTAGAGAAAGAATAAAAAAGTGTAATTTTCGAATTTGGAGGATGAAATATATCTCGATCGTTCGATGAGAATGAATAAGAGAAAGAGAGGAAGACGACGAAGGAGTAATGGCAACGCATGGCGGAATACACGCGTCGAGGACGATATCAGAAAATGGCGAACAAGCGATATCGACAATAATAAACGACGTACGGTCGTAAAGACGGAGGAATCGCGTACTAACGCTCGCCTCTGAAAGGCTTTACGGTGATTATAAAGGCGGATTAACGGCGTCGTAAACGTGGCTTAAGCCTTTCCTGAATTGTCTGCCAGTCAGAAGGTGAATGCAAAATAAGCGGAATGTCCTGAAGGACGAATAGTAGCGAAACTCTCTGGGATTACGAAAAAAAAAAAGAAAAAAGAAATAGTCCTAGAAAAAGCTTAAAAAAATAGATAATAATTCTAGAAGACTGTCTGAGTATAATAAATTATTACTTAACTTTCGCGACTGAAATTTGAACTGATTCTTTTTCACTTTTTTTTTTTTTTTTTTTTTGGTACTTTTGATTTTTCGCTAAAATGATAGCAGTCTGAGACGACAAAGTGTATTTCGCCGTGAGTTGAGATATTGAAAAGAAAATCGACGATTGTTTTCTTCGAAGAAAACGAAGAAAGAACGATTAAGAGAAAGGGAGCGTGTTACCATCTCAGACACGATTTAAATAATGCATTGTTGTAAATGTAATAACAAACTCAGGAAATCTGAAGCAGCCAGGCCGTGATACTATACTTATAGAAACTACTACTACTACTACTACTACTACTGCTACTATATTACTACTACAGGTGTGATTCTTGCGTTAAACAGGCGCTCGGATGATTCGCGAGCCAGCGTCTATTCTGTTTTGTTTCATTTGTTTGTTTGTTTCTTGTTTGTTACGAGATTTTACACTGGCAAGTGGCAAGGCGTGTGTGCACACCGTATCTGTACATCGATCGTGTGCTCGAATGGAATCGATATCGCAACTCTTTATCTCGCACGATATCAAAAACAAAAAGAAAAAAAATCAGCAAAAATTGCATCGATTAATAGTAAGATAAATTCACAAATTACATCGAATTTTCTTTGGAAAAAGATGTTTCGTTCAGCGTATTGTTGCAATAGTCGTCAGTTCGAATCGATTTCAACGAGTCACCTGAAGATTAGAGATACGGAGAAAAAAAGAAAAAAAAAAAAACAAGGGAAAAGAGAAATGATTGTGAAAATCACCACAGCTACCTCCATGTTAATTAAATATCAGTCTTCTTCTCGCGCTATACTCACGCTCATGATTACCTAAAGCTAAATATGTTACTTTTACGATAATTTGGGACGAGTCAGATTGTCCTGAAATGGAAACCATACGTCTCCGTAGCGGATATATATTATTATATAATTATGTATACACAACGTTTACAACATAGTCAGAAGCGCGAGATAAATATAGCTTCCAACGGATTATATAGGTTTAAGGATTTGCCTCCTTGCGCGGAACAGCCGAGCCGGCGTGGAAAATACAATAAATAAAAAGTAATGGACGTAGAGGAATAATAAATAGTCGTACGATGCCTTTTGCTTAGAGAGAACGAAAGATAGAAAGAGAGATTGAATAATCCGTGAACGCTGGCGAAACGTTAATGATTACACTGTTCAAAGTAATTGGAAAATCCATGGAAAACAATCTGTCGACGAATGGAACCTTATATATTTTTTCACCGTCAAATTTGTAACTGCCTTTCATGCATAATTCACACGGTTGGCAATGCGTTAAGTAACGATAAATCTTAGAAATATTATAGAGAACAGATTGAAAACTTAACCCTTTCGTTACGACGACACACTTGAGCCGCGAGTTGAATTTACTATAAATAAAATAAAATATCTGCTATTTTCTCATATTACTCAAACTACTACTATTTCTTCTACATCTTTCAAATTAGTAAATGTATTACAAATTGCAAACAAATATATTTCAACATAATAAAATTAAAAAAGAATTTGTTAATAATACAATGTTGGGTGACAATAGCCATTTTTAGTAACGAAAGGGTTGCGTTAATTTTATATTCAGCAACGAATCTTCGTCCAATTGCTTCGAACACTGTAGACATTCGTAATAACGCGGCGTTTACATCGGTGGAAACGGGACAACAATGGAGCTACCTCAGTTTTACGATAGATTTATAATCGCGGATAGACCGGACACACACGAGATAGACAGACGTGCATTTCACGCTGAAAAGTGGACAAAACTAATTCACTGCCAAACGCGCACGACTCGGCCGTTCCGCGATCGACAGTGCTGAATTCCAAAATCACAATGCAATACGTTGTACTTACAGTCGTTTTTACGCGTTGACTCGTCGATATAATACCGGTTAGTGATTTTACTGCTGCATCGAGAGAGAGAGAGAGAGAGAGAGAACGAGAGAATGCGAGAGAGGGAGAGAAAGTGTAGAAAAATAGAACGGGAGAAAGAAATTTTCTCGTGTGAGAGTGTGTGAGTGTGAAATGCGCGTGATTCACACTGCGTATAAATACATCGTATGAAAGATAGTGAAAATGCGTAAGATTTTTAAGAGCGGAGAAAAGAAGTTTAAAGAGATAGAAGAAAAAGAAATTGAAGAAAACCGTGTGAGAGACAGATGGAAAGAGAGAGAGAGAGAGAGAGAGAGAAAGTATGCGTGAGAAAAATCGAGCGAATGAGAGAGGATCGAAATAAATTTAGAAGAGAAGAAAAGAAAAAGAAATGATACGGTTCGGATGGCCTCCTATTATACGCATATAATTATAATATTATTAGAAAGTGAGAAGAAGAGAAAAGGAAGATGATGATTGACGATTGATGAAGAAAATGAAAAAAAAGAGGGAAAAATATAAAATATATACCTATCTACGTGATATTTTACAGAGAGTTAACATAATCAGGGACGCGTCGTAACCATAGGCATATAATTATTATATTATATATTATATAATAGAGTCTTTCTAGTGATAGAGAAAACCATAAACACCTAACTTATTTTGTAATTTCATCTCCGAGGATCTGAGGGAAGAAAGAACACGACGGTCGCGTGGCGATGAAACCAATAAGCGTGCAATTTCTCGACGTACGGCGTGATTATTAAAAAAAGAAAAGAAAAGGGAAAAAAAATGATAATTTCGGTTCGGTGACCGGAAACGATTTCTGTCGGAGGAAACTCGATAATGAGAGAAAGAGAGAAAAAGAAAAGAAATATTAGAGATAACTACAAGCTGACGATTCTCGAAGAACGTTCAACTTTTCTTCGTTTCGAAGCTCGTTTTATTTCCTTTCTTTCAAATTTTCATTTCGACTCGGTATCGTGGACGAGGAAGCTCAATTATTTTCACAGTTAAGACGCTCGAATCCATCGATATTTGCCACCGTCGGGCTTTTCTCAACGACAAATTTTACCCCGACGATGATAGAACAAGATTTTCACCTCGAGTTTTCTTCGTTTCGTCGTCGATTGTGTTTCCTCCGTACAAACGAAATCGTGTTTCTTTTCCGCCGCGTGTAATTTCACACACCGTCTGTCTCTGCGAGAACGTATTATCGATTTGCTTGTTGTATCGTTATCCGGCGTGATTCTCCTATTATCGTATCGCTAGCTGCTGACGTAGTTCGCATATTGATCGTAAACGAAGAGGAGGACGAAGACGCAATGACGATGAAGAAGAAATAAAGAAGACGAAGAGGAAGAGGAAGAAGAAACGAAGAAATGAAAGAAGAGGAGAGAAAAGAAAAGAAAAAGAGAGATAACCGAAGGGGATGGTAATTGTGAGGAGATAAGAATAGTAAAAAATTTATTTAGCGAGATCTCTCTCTCGAGAGAGAGATAGAGCATATCCGATAAGGGACGAAGAGAAATTCGACGTCGCGAAGAGTTAAAGTGATGATTTTAGTAAATGAGAAACGAAAAAGGGAATTGTAGCGAATGAGAAAGAAAATTTAGAGAAAAATGTGCACTGATCCATCGGCCCCCCCCCCCCGTCATCGAGACGCAACTTCATCTCGTTCTTTACTTTACGGTTAACTATATCATTAAGGTGCTTCAATATTGTTACGTTACGTTTTTTATTACCGTCATTTAATATTAATGTTATTATTATTATTATTATTACTACTACTATGATTATCATTATCATTTCGCATTATTATTAGCTTCGCTAGAGAATCGTGTCTTTTTTCTTTTTTAATAGAAAGGATGTACATCTGTCTCCTGGCAGGGAATCGAGAGAAAAGAGAGAGACTTTTTTTGAAAACGAGTTGTTTCGCGGGCATTGTAGAAAGAGAAAGAAAAAAGAAAAAGAAACGTGCATTAGAAATCTTTGTCGCTTGAAATGTTGTTTTCTTTGCCTTTTCGATTATGTCTCGCATTTTTGTTTCTTTTTTGTTTTTAACCTTTTTTTTTTTTTTTTATTTGTATAGATTGTTCTTTTGCCCACGTTTCTCGCCAACGAGACAGAGGCAGTCTTTTTTGCTGTACGTGAACGAGCCAGTATGTCAGATAAATATTCCTGTCTTTCTTTTTCCTGAATTCTAAAGTTTCTCGTCTTTCCCACTATATTTTTCCCCCCACCGTTTTTCTTTACCTTTCTTTTTCTAGTTTTTTCCTTTTTTTAATTTGTAAATATCATTTAGTCTATTTATCTACCGTGTAATTTGTCCACGAATTCCTTTGTTTCTACGTTTCGCTCATTTTTTTTTTCTTTTCTGTTTCCTTTTTGTACTTTCGCGCCCTTTTCCTTCCCAACCCTCGCACGTACTACGTTTTACTACTTTTATGTTCTTTACGTTTTTCTTCTTTTTTTTTTTGCCATTCTTAGCATGTAAGCCATCCAACTTGCCAATACGATTACAATAAATATGTTTAGAAAGGAGAGAAACCACTGTTGCCTGCGTTCAGTTCACGCCCAATTTATTTCAGTTCCTTCTGTTTCACGTTCGTTTCGCTCGAGCGTAAGTATTGCGCGTTTTGTCGATTCTCGAGGCACGGTAAGTCACAGGCAATTATTTACATCCCCCAAAGAAACCGCGGAAATTTACCATGGACGAATCTGCAAACTTGCTAAAAATTTCTTTCGCCAGAAAATTCATTCGTTTCTTTGTACTCTCGAAATTTGCACGGTATTCTCTTTCCTTTAAAAAGAACAAAAATTTTCTATTCGAAAATCACGCCGTACGTCCGAATTGTCGAGCCTCCACCAATCACCGTTTCAACGAAACACACTCGAAATCTCGGTCAAAGTACAAAATTACCCGTGTAACTAGATTTATGTGCGCATGCATGGGAACGATTGCAAACAGAAGGCAGAAAGAGAAAGAGAGAGCGAGTGAAAGAGAGACACTTTCGATTCGACGAACGCGCGCCACAGGAAACGAGATTTTTCTCTGCTCCTCTGAAACGAATCTGCCTCGCCGGAGAACACAAAGGGGAAACGTTCAAACAACTGTTCGCGTTGAAAAAATTAGAAAAAACAAAAAAACGAAACAAAACAGAAGGACGGTGACTGAAACGAAGAAACGAAGAAATACGTGAAAAAAAAAAAAAGATTCGAAAGGATACAGATTTTACGTTTCGGCGATTTACGCGGCGAACAGACGCGTTTTATCGCCGTTTATTATTTATCGAGGCTGCTCCCTTTCCGCGGCCAGAAATAATGGGATCGCGGCAGGAAATTGCCTCTAAATACATTCGAGAGCGTGAAACCGTGCGCAATCGTGTACACCGCGAAGTTCCAACGGGGAAAGAAATTCGAAATGGGGTGGCGAAAATGATCGCGTTTACGCGAAAACGTGTGTGTAAGTATTTAACCCCTCCCAGGATTCTTTGCGTAACGTTTAATCGCTTCCAGAGGGATATTTCTGTGTCCAGTTTGATCGCGAGGATTTCACCGCGACGATCGAAAGGGGGGGGGGAGAAAAAGAAGGCGTTCGAATGGCGATCGTAAAATACGAAATAACTCCTGCGACGATTATAAATTATACACTTTGTCTTTTATCGCACGTCTCGTTCGGTTTCAGCGGCTGTTGCGCGAAATAACCGGAATCCTTCGACTTGCTGCTGAGATTTATTTATCAGCTTAAAATCAGGTACTTTGAATGTGAAAAAAAATTAGATTCGACGAAATTTGTAACTTGTTCGATATTCTCTTTGGAATTTTTATTGGAATATTTATCGTCAACCCTCTGTAACTTCGTGTGACTCGATAGTTAACCATTTATTTGTGTTTCGAAAGTCTCGTTTTATCAGGTGTATAAAATTTAAAATTTATTACAAAAAAAACAAGAAGATGAAATATAAAATTTTTAAGAGCTTGTTTGAAAAGAACGAAGGCAGATCGATCGATGAAATTATTTTCACTATTTTTGACGACCTATTGCGGTCTTTCTGCCATTTTGAGAATATCATCGCGAATATTTCGGTTTGAATGGCTCTATTTGATTGATTACGTGACACCAGTTGGAAAAAGTTTATTCTTACACTTAGCACTTGTTCGTTACTGTAGTACTGCATTATATTATTATGCTACTACATTATTATTAGCAATTTCATTTTTTACAATAATTATTTAGTCTATTTTATTATCGAAATGACAAATTTTAGGCAAATAATTGTAATTTTTTTTTCTCGTAAACGAAGAAGAATCTTCTTCGAGTTATGGTGGGTTGAGAATAATTCCTGGTGAAACAATTGATTGAAAATTTATAAGAAATCTTTCAATAAGAGTCTTCGTATTTTTTTTTTTTTTTTTGTGAATATTTAATTTGAAAATTTAAGAGATTTCACATCTCACGTTTTCGTGTTTATGGAGATGTATTATTCCATTTAAAATTTATAAATTATTATTATTATTATTTCAAAAGGTTCAAAATTCAAAAAACTCGATTCCACAGTTCGAATTTATTTCCAAGCGAAAGAATCCACTTTACGAAGACGAGAATTGCCAAAAATCTTTGCAGCAAGCCATCATCCGCGTCTCCTAATTTCCGGTTTCCCCCGTATTTTCGTCTCGATTCGCGTGTGTAATCGATCGAAAGTGACAGCGTCTGGCAGTAAAGCGTTTTAAAGCTGTGCTGTCGAGGAGGAACGCGAAAATTCACGGTCCGTGTAACTTGCGGATTGCAAAGAGAGAAAAGGTCTGCTTTAATACGGATGCGCGCGACGTTTCCATCGATTCGATGTCGCGTATTTCACGCGGGCCTGAGTTTCCTACCTCGTGGAAAACGAATCGCGAACGGTTTCGTCGTTCATCTCGCGAGGGAAAAAGAATTAGGTAATTTTTCGTGAAACAAGCTCTCGTTAGACTAACGAGACAGCTTCTCTAACGAATTGTCGTCGCGATCTACACTTTCATAGTGTAAACACACCACCGATTATTCAACGGAAGCTCTTTTTATTAAATGGTCCTAGACCTTCCCTCCTGCGATCGTCCTGGAAGATTCAGGAGCTCGTGCGTTGCGTTGCTCGGTGCCTTCTTACGGCCTGTTTGTACGCAAATTGCACCCACGAATTCGTCCATTCAGCAATTTACACCTTTCTACCCTTAGGAATATCTTTTTTTCTGTTTTTTATATTTAGATAGGACCATCGTAGTTTTATTTTGGATCAATTTAGATTGGAAGGATTTGAATTTGTGTGTCAGAAATCTTTTGAGAGAAAAATTCGATCCTAATTTTAAATGGTAAATTCACCAATTAATCTGAGGAAACTCGAATGAGAAAATAAATTTCTACGAACATTTTAGGTCAATTTAGAGTGGAAGGATTTGAATTTATGTTTTAGAAATTTTTTGAGAAAAAAAGTATAATTCACTGATTATTCCTAGGAAGTTCAAGAAAAAAAATGTCTATAAAGTTTTCAGAATATCAGAAAAAATTCTGTGAACCTCGTCAAAAGTTCTCTATTGTATTATACAATTCGTCAACTGAAACTTTTTTTTCAATAAAATTAAAAATTCCTTGTAAAGGAAATTGCAAAAGAAAAGAAAAATATCCAAATTGCCCGTGGAGGTTTAAATTAAACTTTTCTGCGTTTAAAACGACACACATAATTGAAAATTACTTTCGCGGATTATGAAATGGACGAATCAAGTACATCAGGCGATCACAGTTCCTATTTTGCTCCCAGCAAACTTAATGTAAGGCACTATGGTGTGTATGAATAAGAGAGAATGAGAGAGAGAGTTGTGTTTGATTAAGCTCTGACTATACAATAAAAAGTTTCGAATATTGTGCGTATATTGTAACGAGAATCTACGGTATGTTAAAATAAACTATATATGTATAAAAACGTGCGATAGTCGCGCGATTAATACCTGGCGGCGAGAATTCGTATTTTATAATAGAATATCACGTAATTTTTCATAGTTTTCCCTCCTCTAAAATTCGAATCAAATCGATTATTTTCTTTTTTACCATTGATAAAAATCGTTCAGAATTTTCTGGATGTCAATTCGAATTATTAGTCCATGCTATTCACAGAATTTTACAAATTTTTTATTTAATCCTTGATTAAGCATCTCTTCGTTCGTGTACTTCGATAGGTTGAATTTTGCATATATAATAAAAATTCGTGAAATAAATTTCCAACTTTTTTCAATCATCTACTCAACAAAATTTGACATTCCAACCAATTTATTCAATTTTAAACAATTTATAACTATTCTACTACAGGTAAGATAGAAATCTTGATAATAAAACACAGTAGGTAATTCCATGGTGTTTTCTGCGTATCCTACAGATGGTTGAGTTTCATTCCAGGTAAGTTAGGTCCCTTTCTAGATAACTTTCCATCTGCCACGTTTATCGACTGCCAATTGAACAGACACTTTACCTACAATCGATTCTTCACCAACTGCCAGTAAAACACCACAATTATCCTAGGATAAATTCATGTAAAACCCATGGAAATATATTTTCTATATTTCCCAGTAAGGTCAAATCGTGTCGCAACGTTCTCACGACAGCTTGGACGCACGTTCAGTTAAAGTGAACGCGAACTATCACGCGCATGACGAGCGGTCATAAGAGATCGCGTGTGTATGCACTTTGACTTTTAAAGCGGCCAAGCGGGAACGCAAGTTTTCCCTCGCTAAGAATAATGATCACGTAGATGCAAATCTCAGCCCACTTAAAAGTCGATAACTCTTCGTCGAGATGCGTGAAAGCAGCCACGTTGCAGGGGGAGAGAAGAGCCATTCTTTCTGGCCGGTTTTATCGAATACGTTTGATCGGGTGAAATCGCGTCTTCAACGCAAGAATAAAGCTTATTATTATTACAAACTCGTACAATGACTCGTTCGATGGTTATCGTTCCTCGTTGTCCAAGTGGCGACGTGTTGTGCAACACTTTACACCTGGCGGGGGATTCGCGATCATTTTCACGCTTCACTTCACGTCCCTTCGTTTATACGAAAGGAACAATTAAAAAAAAATTGCTTCTAAAGGGTCGCCGTTTGCTGATTGTTTGCTGCAGCGATCCTTTGTGTGTAACGTTGCAAGGATGTCGAAAGAAAGGAAGAAAGAAACGTCAAAGGTTACTCGAGGAAGAAAGGAGGAGAAAGAAGAGCTACACGGAATTCCTGGCTAACTCTCGAGTGGCTGCTAATGAACGTAACGAAAAAAGTTCGACTGTAGAGTTGGTGGAAGAAATATAGCGAGAATTCAATCATAGACGAGGTAAAACAGACGACTAATCATCATGGGGGAATTTTCTTTCTCGAGTTCTGAAATATCGACTGTGTAAGAGATCACTTTGGCCCTCTGTGATTTAGAACGGTGAGTTTGGGAATTATATTCAATCTAATCATCGAAGATGGTAAAATCAACAGAAGTGAAAGATCCTCTCTTGTTAAATCTGTATAGAAAGACAGATATGTATAGAAAGTGACTAACTTCTTGTATAAAAGTTTACTAATTTCATTCTATTTGTAAAAAGTTGAGCACGAATCGTGTGCTTGGTGCTAAAATTCGAAAATATTGCGAAAGTGAAGTTGAATAGGAGGTTCAGGATTCTTTGCAAAACACTCGCAGTGGGTGAATACTTTGTTTGATATTTATCATATCTAATTATAATTCTAACCACGATTAGTGCTGTAATCTTATTCTGTGCTGAATCGGTAACGTTGGAAGCGAATGGGAACCCTATAAGAGCGCCATAAAGTGAGACAAAAAACATTTCATTGGGTGATAGGTCTATATGGTACTTTATTTATGGTTAAAGCATTAAGTAGCGCTACTGATTGATGCAATTGTGGCGGTACTCCTACGTTTCGCTGTCAGAGAGATGAAATCATGAGTATTCTCGTTAGTTCTCATTAAAATTCTCGTTTTTACATGTGTGCTTTTTAAGTTGACTCTTATCGTTTTCTATGTTAACAGATTTTTGAAACTTTTTCCTAACAAAAGTCCTAGATCAAATCTACTTACTTTGAGACCGATTCTTATATTTGCATATAATGTAGTTTGCAACCCCTAATTGAGACTTCTAGTTCTTTTCTGTCGATGATTTTTCGTCAACTTACTTGCCTACATGCTCGAAGTGTAAATTTGGACGCTTGACCAATCTTTCACGGCCTCGCTGTATATTTCTTCTACTAACTATACTTTCGCGCTAATGTCTAAACAAATGACTATGGTAAAAGAAAGAAACAGGAAAAGGAAACTGAACTTTCATGTATATATGTATACATACACACGTTTCTTCTTCAACGTTGCACTAGAAATCTCAACGGAGTGCACTCCACCCTTGAAAGCTTGGCCCTCGTGAAAGAGTAATGCATTCCACGAGTGAGCTGTGCACGAGTCGTTGATTACTTTTCCCTCGTGCAAGGTCACGTCGAGAAGTTTCTTTTTCTTAGAATTAACTGCAGCGTTTCGTTGAATTACTAATGACTCGCAGCCACTCGAGGAATTCATTCCGGTATACGTTCCTTTTCGACCCAGTGCTAACGATCTCCTCTAACTCTCCCTTTAACTTTTCTTCCCTTTTTTCTTTTTTTTTCAGGTGGTAAAACCCTGACTTCGTTGTCCAGCAGAGAGAGAGAGAGAGAGAGAGAGAGAGAGAACGTGATGGAAATATGAACGGGATTGGAGGTTAGGGTGATACAATGGTTCGTTATTTGTTAAAAACCTCCCTGCATCGAGTCAATACACGGCCGTTAGAGAGAAAAAGAGAGAGAGAGAGAGAGAGCCACGTGTGCACGTTACACACGTGCGTGTGTATACCTGGGCTGTGGTTCGTTGGTACACGTTCTAAAAGGTACGTGCCCCGTGTGAAAAGCCGAGGTTAATTCGATTAAAATGGGAGGCTCCGTTGTTTACAGGTTTTACGCTTTTCAGAGTGGGAAAAGAATGGAGGTTAGAGTGTTAATAGAAAAGAAAGGGAAATAAAGGAGGGAGGTTTAATCCTTGAGCACGGAAATTGGGTCATTTTGATTTACAAATGGGATACACTTTTTCGTAGACATTTTATTACATTTATAAATACACAGTGATTAAAGAATTTATTAATAATATTTAATTAAAATAATCCAATTAATTGTGCATTGCTTTCTTATCAATATGTTACGTTAACCCAACTCATATTTATCTAACAGTTAATTTGTAAATTCCAGGCAGAAGTTCAGAAATTCTGATCTACTACTTTGCTTTGTACTATACAATTTTTACTCTTTATTTATATTCAATTAACAATTAAATTTTCGAAGGATACCGAGAGTTTTGCACGATCGTTTCAACGTTGTAAAAAGAGTGAAAGGAGCATACGCATGTTCTTTTTTCTTTTTTTTTTTTTAAACAATTCCACGAATACTTCCCATCCATTGTTCGCTATAATATACATATAGTTCGCGCAAGTCACATGCCGCGAAGGCAACGCTATAAATCTTTGATGAAGTTACGAAAGCACGAAGAATTTCTTCCCCGCGGTCAGCAGTCGCGGACACGCAGTTAAAAATGGGTCGACTGTCGGTGTCATGGCTGACTGGCATTCACATAATTACCAGTGACGACGCGTTTCCGTGGCGAACAAACATACGTTTTCGATGCTTTTAACAGGAGGGGTAACGTTTCGTTCGAGGGATGGGCGAGTGACGAATTTTCTTGGAAAAAGTAACGAAGGAAATTGCGATTCGTAATTGTATAGGGTAGCATCGTGAACATCCGTGTTTGAAATTGAACGAGGGCCGCCCCTTTCTTTCGAAAGTCCTTCCTAATTGGCCACCAGCTGGCCATTCGTGAAAAAACGAAGTATAATTGCCTCTTCCCCCTATCGTAAAATTTCTTTCTCTTCAATTATCGTAATATTTGACCTATTAACGATGCTAATTTGTTTCCCGAATGTTTCATTAATGCAACCCTCTGTAATCTAACTTTATCATTTATCTATGTACATTTTACAAGCACCATTTTTATTTGTTCATTTTTATTGCTGTATAATTATATCGATATTTTATAACAATTATTAAGTCTTTCTTTTCCAAGTAAAATATAAAAATGCAAGTAAGCGTGATTTCTTTTTTCCTCTCGAAACGAAGAAAAATTAGGGTACAGAGGGTTAAATGAATTTTATCCTTGATTTATGAAAATGATTATAATAACAGTCAGTACTTGAACATTCTCGTGACACTATCCTCAATATACGCAAACAATCCTCAGCCACCCATCGATGTCCCATCAAAACCTCGTATATTCCAAAGAAAACTATCGAGCCCTACCCAAACACAAAAATCAGTTTCCCACCGTTCAGTCTGTTTCCAGGAAGATCCATCAAACCTTTCACGACCAATTACCATCGCATTGTAACCAACCGAGGATCGTCTCGATCGCACGCATTATATCACGGCCAATTTTTCCGCGAGCCTTCCGCAAAAAAAAAAAAAAAGAAAAGAAGCAACAAACCTCTGCCTCTCCTATCCCTTTCCGCGTGCAACTTCCGCTTCGTTCGTCCGTGACAACAAGCCGAGAGAAAGAACCGCAAAAAAAAGAAGAAATGAAAAAAGAGAAGAAAGGAGAAAAGAAGAGAAAGAGAAAAAAAAAGAGCAGAGGATATTCTGCCTGTTGTTGAAAGGCTCAGGTCGTGCGTGTCACCAGGATGACTCAACGATGCACGACCGTGCGTTCGACCGCGATTTCCACACAACGAAACCGTGGAACGCGTCTTCGTCGGCCAATTACCTGTGGCCCTCGTCCAAGAAACTGCGACGATTGGCGCCTGTATGACTCACACACACCTTTATAGCGTTTCGTTCGTTTTTCTCTTCTTTGACAACCATAACACCAATCCTCGAGTGGAAATTTCACTCATTTTCGAAGGATTTCGTGCAACTTTCAACGCCTGGCTTTTGTTCCTGCATCAACCGATTTCGATGAAATTTTCAGTATCCCTTTTTTCAATTTTCAGTACAGACTTGGGTGAAAAATTGTAAAAAATGATCTCCGCTATTTTCTCTTTTTTTTTGTGATTTCGACGAATTGGAATTTTTTCGAAAACTTTATCGAACGTTTGAATCAGAAGATACTTGTATTTTTTAACGCCTGCCATTTTTTTGTTGTTTGTTCCTGCATCAACCGATTTCGATGAAATTTTCAGTATCTCTTTTTAAATTTTCATTACTGAGAGTCAAAAATTGTAAAAAGAGATTTTCGCTATTTTTTTGTTTTTTGTGATTTCAACCAATTGGAATTTTTTTCGAAAACTTTATCGTACATTTTAATCGAAAGATTCTTGCATTTTTCAACGTCTGACGTTTGTTCCTGCATCAACCGATTTCGATGAAATTTTCAGTATCTCTTTTTAAATTTTCATTACAGAGAGTAAAAAATTGTAGAAAATGATCTTCGCTATTTTCTTTTTTTTGTGATTTCGACCAATTGGAATTTTTTCGAAAACTGTTTTGCACGTCGTCGAATAAACTGATCCTTCCAAATCCTCAGAGAAAGAAGAAACTTTTCAATTTAAAAAAAGTTACTCTGTTTCGAAAGAGAGTCCGAACATTAATGAAAGTCACTGTACATATACGAGTCAAGTCTCACAGTGGGTGCACTCGTTGCGTGCAGCACACAAACAATAACGATAATGACTTAACAGGCCCATCTGCCTTTGAAAAGGGTGCGGGTCTGATGGAAGTGAACGTTGAACAGACTTCTAAACGATAATGGAAATCAATCTAACCTTGTACACCTACGTTACTACCACTAGCAAAGTTGAACATCGTGTTTCAGGTTTGAACATCGTTGTATCGTGAGTTAATTGTTTCCAGCGGCTTTTACTTTTACAGAAGGAGTTCTCGGTTTGAAATTGATACGTCGTTCGAGGCTTTTGTTTGGTGATTCGTAGATGGTTGGTTGAGGATTATACATACATATGTGGTCCACTGGCATTTGTTCGGTCTATTAATGGACACAATACGGTGATGTGTTAATCGAGCATCCCTCGGCCTGCGATAGAACGTTCTTGATGGGTTTGTGGAGCAATGGCGGACATGTGGTGTAGATTGTTCTGTGGAGATTGAAGGAATCAGGGTTGGAATTGATGTTAGAGTGTAGTTTGAAAATTAGAGAACATTTGATACGTGGAAAAGTGAGATTTAATTTCTGATGACTACAGACTGCGGATTTTTATGGTTTTATAGGAAATTTAGAGATGTAAAATTGCACAGAATGCACATAATATAAAAAAAAAGTATATAAAATATCCAAATTGCAGTGTTTTCTATATCTTATACATGAAATAATTTTCTATCAAAGTTCCACTTTGTTTTTTGTTAAATTCCCGCAGATATCAATTTTTTTTCACGTGTCTATCGAATAAAATGTTACAGAACGCAGTTCTACATTGTAAATTATTCTTCCAATTTTTTTTATTTTAATTCAACACAAATTTTACACGTCACTGCGAACCAATTGTTCCACAACCATTTTTACCGTATAAAAAAGATATAGGCTTTTACATTAATCGAGATATTCGTTCAATCTCCGACTGCACGAGAAAGAAATAAAAAAAAAAAAAAAGAAAATAGAAAGAAAGGAAGAAACATTGCGAAATTCCATGAAAAACGAGCGTATGGGAAATAGAACACGGCGTCTCTTTCGCGAAGAGTGAAAATGGATCGCGCCAAAGTCAGACTGGGACGGTCATACGTGCACAGAAATGATAGATGAAACTATGCGCGGTGTGTAACTGTTTTCTTTTCACGGTTCGCCGTATCGGGCACACGCAAATAGTGCTGATTGGCATGCGGCTGGAGATTCACGCGCGAACGGAAACGAACTGTTTCGTCGTGAAAGGGTTGGTCCCTGACATTGATTGCTCGATTGTCTCCGCCTAGATCCCAAACGTGGCGATCTAGCGCGATGATCTAACGTGACGATGACCGTTCGTTGACCCTATCGAGACTTCGTTTACACGAACCTCAGCTCTATTTCTGATGTGTTTCGGTATCGCGAATTTATTTCCGCGCTGCGAAATCTCTCGCGTTTGCCAAAACGTCACGTTCCAACGGGGCTGTAAGTACACGAACACTTTAACACCGTTTCACGGAAACGCCAGCAACTTTCCCGGATTGATCTCATCTTATCGATGTTCCTTCGACGTTCTGAAGAGCGTAGGTGAGAGTTTTATCGGCCTATCAAAGATCTTTTACGGCGATGCATGGTCACGATTTACGATCGTACCTGCGATTTTTGTCTTTTACAGCCGCGTTTCAAGTGATCTATATCCGATACTCTCGAAGTTTCAAGAGTTCGAAACTTTTTAATTGAAAAATTCGCAAATATTGAAAGTTTAAGACTACCAGGTTTTCATTGGAAAATTCTCAAGTGTTAAAATTTCGACGTTCCCAGATTTTTCATTGAAAAATTCGCGAATATTAAGATTTGAAAATTGTCACTTTCTCAAATTTTCGAATTTTCAAGTAATGAAAGGTAACTACGAGTTCCAAATTGTCGAATATTCTCAACGCAAGATTTTCAAAGATTCAGAACGAAGACACTCCGTTTAAAATCTCAACGACATCACGGAAAAGTACTAAATTTCATCTGAATGATCTCTCTTCTCTCATTTTCATCCACGAATATTGTACCCTATCGATCACAGGCTGTTCCGTTCGCCATAGTAGCGGGCCTATGGCATCTCTACGAGACCAGTCTCGATTTTATTGGCGACTCTATTGAATTTCAAACGGACTTTCAGCCGTTGTAAAGTTACAGTTATACGACGTATAAACTAGTCTGATGCTCAAGAGACCGGGGGGAGCTATGAACGAGTGATTCCGCGTGATGAATAAAAAGTGGTTCGTCGATCGTACGTTGCTGAACGATTTCTCCAACTACCGTCTCGATTCTATCACTCCGCTAACCTAACCTCCAAGCGATCAATTAAAAATCTCTTAACCATTTAGTTACGACAGAATTAAGCACATAATGCATGTGACAGACAGAAAATATTCTGTCACAGCATGTCTGTTCTTTCACATCGTTTTGAAATTTTTATTTTCAAGTTTATTTCAAGTTTGAATCTGCTTTCCGCCATGTTTCTATTTCTTTGTTCCACCTTAAAATCGAGGATTTATAAAATTGATCCTGTCATATTGTTTTTTTTTCAACGTCTTGAAAAGTTTTCGATTTGGAAAGATTGAACCGTGTTGAAAAAGCAGCGAGGCAATTAAAAATTCCATCAAGGATAATCGTTTGTTGTTAGGAAAAATATTGTGAAATATTGCAGTTCGTTAGAGTTAACCTCTTAGAAGTGAATCTTCGAAACTTCGCCTTTTTAATTACACACGAAGCTTCGTTTAAGTTCGTCGTGCAATTTAATTTGCAAATTCTATAATAGCGAATTGTGAGAATACTTTGCCAATTTTTTCAGTCGTGAAAATTTCAACTTCAAAAAGTAGCATTTGAAGGATATCTTTCAAATTTGAATTTTTATTCAAAATCACAGTTGTTTTATACTTTTAGATATGAAAATACCGTAAGATAGAATATAGTCAATCTAGCAGAGCAATTTAGTTTAAAACAATCACTTATTTCGTGCATTATAATTACTAGAAATGATTAAACATTGCATTTCATTGAAACAAAGTTTAAAATATTTTTATTTCTTCATTTGTGATAAAGTATCTTTTCAGAACTAAAATGTTACAGGTGAAATTATCTTATTCTCATGTTAGTAAATTATTTTACCTATTTAAGAAACAAGAAAGGTGGCAAATCACCCTGAATTTTCGTCTCTTAAAATTACAGCAGAAACTGTGCCATTTTGAACGTTTGAAATGCCAAAGGATCCAGCACGAAGAATAGCTCGAGCATTCTGAATAGCTATTGACCAGCAATGAACAAGACGATGATGTGGGTTTGTCCCAGAGGAATGGGAGAAATCGATCCCTGTGAAAGGAGCATTGACGAAACAGCGAAGGGTGCACAGATGTCCCGAGGCCAGGAAGTCCAGGTGCGAAGTATGGCACGCGACTCCGTGGGCCTGTCAAAAATGCATTAAAGCCTGGCCTGATACTTTAGGATGAATGAGCAAACCGAATGAATGGGACAAACCTGGTCGGCGCAAAGCTGTTACTCGAGGGAGACGTGATACGCCTGTCAAACTTCAACTGGAATTTCACCTCTCTTTTCATCGTCTCTCCGTTTTCGCAGACTTTAGATCCTACACCATAACTCGTCTTAACCATACAATTCTTCCACGCCGAAATAAAGAATTTTTTACTCTGTTTTTCTATTAGCCTTTTATTTTATTCCTAATCATTTCTGTGAAGTTACATTATTTATTTCTTCGGGGGTTTAAACGTAAAATCGTGTCATTTTCTTGTATTAAAGTGGGACACTCGCATAAAGAGTTTGTAGAATATTTTTTAAAATTTGCTTTGTTTATTTCTTGAGAGATTCGAACGTAAAATCGAGTAATTTTCAGGGTAGCACTATCGAGCAGTCGAATTGAAACATTTTTTTGAAGATTTGCAGTATTTATTTCTTCAGGGATAGTTAAATCATGAAATTTTCTAATTTTCTCGCATAAAAATTGAATTTTTGCTTGAAGAATAGGTAACGAATGTGTCAAAGTAAAAAAATGTATCTTATTATTTCAAAATTCAAGTAACTGTACATATTTTTCGTTAATCAAAGTTCAGAGTAAGAGGAACTGAGAAGGCCCATACGAGAAGATACTTTTTTCCAGTACTTAAGGATCGTTAGAGCGCAATTCCCTCGTTTAACACCTATTTCACTTCATTTAAGTGAAAAGTAGCCCTCGGTTGGCTCTTTATCGATCCTAGTCGAGTAAATTCCTCTTTAAATGGCCCTAACTGGGAGCAGAAAGTAATTGCCTAGGAATAAGTAGCAGTAGCTGGTACTGTTATTAGGTGTAACTAAAGAACACCTTGCGAAGAGTGCACGTTCGTAGTTATAATTTGCGTTCCTAACCCCATGGGTGAAAATGTATTTCCGTGTTTCACGTCGACTATTACTGTAATGGCCTGGGTTTCTATCGAATTGGTATTACTTGTACATTCGACAGGTTTCCCTCCCCTAACAAGCGTCCATTATAAGCATTTCTGTGAAAGCCTATGAACAGGATTATTGGTCAAAATATAGCAACACGTTCCTACACTGATTACGATAATGCAGCGTAATTATTATCTTACATTATTATTAGAGATTCGATAAATCGTTCTCAATCGGTCATTTTGGACTTTCCAATAGAAATAGGTATATGTAAGGCGTTGATAGATCTAGTGTTAGATGAACATTCATGAAAATCAGAGTGAATTACACATATTATCAATCAAAGACAACGAAATAAAATAGTAAATTAAAAAACAAGCTATAATCAAAGGTTCGATTAGCAAAATTACAAAGTATCGATTGAAAATAATTCTCGAACGCGACAGTAATTAATCGTGTAAAAATTATTACACTTTTCCAAGATTCGGATGTAGTACAAAATAACATCCGATTAACAAATCTGCTATCTTTAACAAATGTCCCTGAAACGGTGAACTATAAACTGCTCTAAAAAACTGGGTCGAGTTGCATCGCTTCGAAAATGTTTGGGAAGAGAAAGATGCTGTTACAAAGTAAACATTGCAGAAAAATTCTAGTATACAATGTACCGCGAAGTTTCTTCTCTAAACGAAACCAAAAGCTACCTTTCCATCCGCATTTTCAATTCTTTTAATTAATTACAATATCGCGAAAGTATCAACAGTTCGATACGTGATAAATTCACGCGGAAATGGCCGATAAAATGGTGTTCTGTCCTCGCCGTTACGCCATTAGCACCGTTCACCAGCGTTAAGACACGTTTTCCACGCGGCATTTCGACGCGACCACCGTTACACGCGTTCTTTATGTCTTCATCAAAGAATAAATTGCGCTCACGTTTGCGTGCAGGTATGGAACCACGTTGAGATTTGAACGCTTCTGACGGCGAACAGTAACTTCTTTTTCTCATCCTTTTTCTCCAAACGTGAAGAACGTTATCATACTTGTTTCATATTGGGTCACCATCTGAAACGTTTTGCTGGATTCAACAGTGTGTATATATGTGTGTATGCAGCTCGATGAGAAATCAAGCTGTGAGAGAGGTGGCCGCGAATAAATTCGATTAAGTTTTAATTAAATTCCATGGTCAGATCCACGGTTTCCGAACGGAAAAATCTATTTAGGCTGCAGAACCGATTTCAATCGGCCGGGATTCGATTCATTATTAAAAGCACGCGACTGTCGGTGGCTCGAGACTCGAATTGCTCGTTGTGCAGCCTCTTTGTCGGCTCGTGGGACTTCGTCACGTGCACTGTGATAATTTCGTTTCGAAGAGCGGGGATAAACCTCGCCGCGACTGTTTGCAAACGACTCGTTTGTGGAATTCGCAAGGAGAAAAAAGAGTGAGAGGAAATACTCCAGTGTGATGCCATGGAGGATGAATGAACGAAGAAAGAAGAGAGAACGAAAAATCGAGGAATTCGAATGCAGTTTGCAAACCTCAGATTTTTTCTCTTTCTTTCTGTTTTTTTTTCTTTTTCCTTCTTTGATCCTGTTCAGGAGGAATGCAAATCCCGGTGAAATGATTTTTTCTCCGAATCTTCTTTGGAGGGACGATAAATCGACGCGGGGGGGCTTTGTGTGCGAGAAGCTTCGGTTGCCTGACAGTGGCGATCTTTGGAATTTATTCGTCAGATATTTCAACACTGGTTTCTATAGGATCTTGCTTCTATAAGTCTTGCTTTCTTTTTCTCTTCAGTTACCGTAAACTGGAGGAACAAGGGATCACAAGATGTTATAAATAGCAATATTATCGAGTGCAGCAATTTCCATGGGTGTTTCTCTAACATTTTCTATTTTTCTAGTAACATTTACTATCCTCTGACATAAAATGCACTTGTTTCTTCTTCAAAACGACGAGGAAACGTGATTTCTCCTAATTAAACATTTTATTTTTCCATAATAAAACATTTCCTAACGAAGATTTAATCTCGCCTAGCGATCTGTTGAATTAAAAGAAAAATTAAAAATTTAATTTCGCCTAGCGATCTGTTGAATTAAGAGAAAAATAAGAAAAAAGAGGAACATTTCCCTGAATTTCAACCCACATTTGTTTCGAGTCGCCACCAGGTGGACGGTAATCCCTTTCTCAAAGTGGAAAGAGAATCGTATAGAACCAGTTTTAAGACAGGAAGAAGAAGCGAAAAAAGAATCGTTCCGGACGTTGTAGTTAATTTGTAACCGGCGTAACCACCATACACGTTCCATCACATTAAAAGACGTTTTTCCTTCCGAGAAAGAAAAGGTCCCCCAGGGGCGGCGCTGTGAATTTTGACACTAGCTTGGTATCCTGACGGGGAATAACGGGAATTTCGTTATATACAACGCTATGGGGCTTACACACGAGTACTTGGCTTATGGTTTCCGTGACACGTGACACCATAACGTCCGCGCTTACGTATATATCCCTTGCCCTACGTTGTTTATCCCACGATCCCGTTACGTTTCGTGGCAAGGTGCGAAAGCCACCTATAATATTCTATAATAATGATACGTTTGGTTTTGCGGCTGCTTCGACGTTCCTTTTTTTTTTTTTCATTTTCTTTTTCTTTTTTTCTTCCATTGATTCCGCGAACAGAACGAACATCTTAACCTCTAATTATAAGGATATAGTCGTGCCACTCGATGGTACACCATTGGTAAAAGGCAATTGGCCTTCTTGATTTAATCGAGAGAAACTTTATTGGAATTTTATCGGAATATTTGAGATATTGGATTTCGCCAATGGAATAAATCCAGTCTGTCTGGTTGTGCAAATATTGAGTTTAGAGTTATGATTGCTCGTGGTAATGAAAGTGTTCTGTATTTACTTTGGAATTAATGAAATTCTTTTTTTTTATTTTTGTTATCAGACATTTGTAAATGTTACACTTGGTAATAAATCAATTTGCAATTTTCTTGTTACAACGGCTTGAAATTTTCATTCCTACTTTCGTTCATTTTTGTGAATTTGTAATTTTTCCATTATGATAGCTTGGAATTTTTATTTATACGTTCCCTTGCTATTTATAAAGATTGTAGACGTTTCTGTTAATAGTTCAACTTCAAATTTCTTTTATTTAATAGTAAACTTAATTTTGTACTCGATGAATTTTGTAATTCTTTCATTATAATAGTTTGAAAATTTTTATTCCTACGTCCTTTCATGTTTCATACAAATTATAATAAAAATGTTGCTATTTTCTTCTTTCTTTGTGCTTTGCAACTTTATTCGAGCCACAATATAATCAAAAATCACAAGACACGCGACTCGATATATTTTTCACATCAACAATAAGAAATACACATTATGAATTATCCACAAAATTTTTTCTTTCCATTATTAAAAATTTGTAACTTTTATATTACATTGACTCGTAATTTTTCCCATATGATAGTTTGAAATTCTCATTCTTACGTTCTTTCACGTTTCGTAAGATTTACGAAAACGTATTTTTTCTCCAAATTCGTGCTTCCCATTCTCATTCGAACTACATCCTAATCAAGAGCCACAAGACACACGACTCGATATATTTTTCACTTACATCAACGCGAATATATACACCTTATGAATCATCCTGTAATCCCAGGATGTCCAGAATCTTTCCCATCCCCAGCTAAAGAAGAAGAAGAAGAGGAAGAAGAGGTCAAAGGATTTATACCCACGCTCACAATCGTCCGTGGAACGTGTCCAACGTAGGTGTACCCAAACTTTTGATCGATAGTGTAATTACACAGCGTTATAAGTAACCGTTGTGCTGCCAGCAGGTCACACGGACGACGATCTTTCTTCCGCGTGGTTTTTCCTTCAGTTTCTAATACCGAACGATATCGAACTATCTCGATACGCAATCGGCCAAGCTGATTTATCCGTTCATTACACGAAGTCGTTAATTCACGTTATTTACTCTCGGTTCGATTAATCCGCCGTGTAATTTAGTCGGCTTGGCTCGTTCGATCCGTACGTCTCGTAACCTTTCGATGTCGTTCGTTCGAATCAAATGTTATCTGGACATTATCATCGCATGCACGTGTCAATTCTTTTTTCTTTTTTTTTTCTTTTAATTTTCTTCTTCATCCATCTCGTCTGTTTTCTTTCTTTTTTTTTTTTAATTTATTTATTAGATACAGGAAAGAGTTGGTTCTTTTTTCGTTTGGTTTTATCCTCTGTAAAGTAACTTCGAATCGCGAGATATCTCGGTGGAATAATTTTTCATAGAAAACGAACGCGTCGGTTTTCACAAGAGAGAGAGAGAGAGAGAGTGAGAGAGAAAGAAAGAGAAAGAGAGAGACTTTCTATCGCGTCGCGGCATCGGGGAATGCCTCGCAGTAAACAGCAGTTTAATTACGCGGACGCCGCCGCTTAATTGCAGCCGGGGAACGTTCATTGTAGTCTTTGATTACTGGCGGTTGCGACCGCCGCTCTGGCTCTTCCTGATAGTCTCTCGGATGCTTTTTTTTCTTTTCTTTTTTTTTTTTTTTGCTTTTGAAGACCCTCTCGAAAATGCCAACTTGCGTGGACAGCCTTCTACGAGGACACGGTAAATTCTATTTTCGATGGAACGAGGAGTGATTAGGGAGATGAAAAGAGTGTCTGAATTACTGAACATGGGACACTGAATTCTATGGAATTTTGTGAAACTTTGCAGACTGTCTGCTGCATATTTTTCGCGAGAATATAGAAGATTTAGTCTCGGGAATTTTAAACAAGATGTTTTTATGCCCACGAGTTGAAAAATGTTAAATTAGAATTGTTTTCTTTGTGCAAAAAATGTTCCAACATTTCTTTTTCGTTGTATACTTCATTCTCAAAATTGATATTCTGAAAATCATCGTTGATATAACGCTTACAGAAGTATGGACACCTCGTTAACAAATTTTTCTTGATAAATACTTATTTATTATTTCTACAAATTATACAAATTATTTTGCTTTCGTTTAAGTATTATTTCATTATTCATGCATAATTCATAATGTAGGAATGAGCAAAAATAAATCACTTCTTTCGCTTTTCGAGAACAAAGTATTTAATTCATTCATCTGATCGTAATAATTCGATCACCTATTACATATGTTCCAGTAAACCACTCGTAATTCTTGTAGAATACGCAAGAATCTTTAATAGAATTCGATAAAAGGTTTGATAACATTTTCCGAGTATTCAATTGAAGAATGATCAACTCGAACGTCCTGTTACTCTTATTCTATCGCAACAGTATCTCCATTCGTTCAACGAAACTTCTGCAAAGTGTCTGGTGAGCCAACAGTGACCCACGTGGCGCGGAACACGCCGAGGAAAGCAAGAATCTCGAGACAGTATCCCGTATAAATCACGTCGGCTCATCGATCACGAAGTAGAATCTACAAAACAACGAATCTACCCTCTGCACACCGTTCTTCTACTACGTAACAGCGGCAAAGTAAAAAGAGGCAAACTTAACTCGGGTATAGTTTATCGGTGAAACGTTAAATCGTTCTGTCTGAGCGGAAAAATCTGCAACTTTATCGAGCGCGAAATTTATGTCGCGTGGATCGCGTGTGAGATTTTCCACGAGGACGTGGCATAAATCACGATCGATTAATCTGTGTCGCCAGGGGTTGGTGTTCCTATTAATCTAATTCGCGTGATCCAGAGAGGCGAGAAAGTCGCGCGAGATCGCTTTCTCGTGCTCAGTTCTATCGTTATTGGCATTGTCGTCCCTTTTTCCTCGAAACTGTCCGATAGTTTTCACCTACGCGTATCTGCGACTCTGTTATTCCTTTCTGAACGCTAAGAACCATCGAGAAATAGATCTCGAAAAAAAAAACGCATGGAAATACGTGTATACAGGATTTTTCAATAAGATCGATAGAACTTTGAATGGAAATAAAATGAAAAGTATGAGAGATAATTTAATACTTGCTACTTTATTTTAAAGTAGATTTGATGGCATTGTACGTGAAATATAAATACGATAAACTCTTACAATTTTTTTCTATTCCTGCTTCACGATAACGTACTGACTACTAAATTTCTCGATTAATTGCTGTTTGTTAGTTATTGCTTTTTATTTAATTAGATTCTTTAACAATTCTCGTAAGTTTTATATTGGATTCATAATCGTTAGGTTACAACAATGAAATTTCAATTTTTTCTTTAGCTAATTAAGTTAATTTTAGTTAATTTTTGCTTGTGACGAGTTAAAAAAGATACGGGGATCATTAGTATAACAATTTTTATGTAAATCTACAAAATAAACTTTCAGTATGTGATCAAATCAAGGAAATTATAAATTTCCTTACAGTTTTCTCCACTATTGCGCTCATTTTTAGATAAATAAGAACGCGACGGGTCGAAAAAGACCCGAGGACCATCTAAAAATTAGATATCGCTTATATGTTGCAAAGAAATGGGTAAAAATGTCGTCACGATACAGAAAACTTGATTAAATAATCGTTCTTTATTCTATTTATTGTAATAAACGTCGACCACATCACCTCAATTGAAACTTGACGATATATACAATAATTTGATGTTACAATTGGCATTATTAGTTGATATTAATATTATTTCATATTGTAAGTTGATATTAATATTACCTGGTATTGTTAGTTGACGTCAATATCATTTGATATTAATATCGGTTCGAAGTTACAGTAAAATATCGTTCCCCGTCAACTATTCTCGTTTCTCTTATTCGTCGACATAACTAGAAATGAAATTCTGACTCCTGTGGATCGTCCATGTAATAAGATCCAAGTTTCAAATCGGTTAAATCGTTTTTGCCATGGAATGTCTCGCGAGATTGATTTTGCTGTTTATAGTGTACACTCCCGTCGATAAATCATTCATCCATTCAGCTGTGTCAGCTTACTGATGAACATCTCTTCTGAAAAGTACGTCGTTTATATGCACTTCGAACGATTCACCTTTCTGAAGTGTTTCTCGAAAAAGCGAAGACTCTACAAGTCGAAAGATTGCAATCAGTATTTTTTCTCCTCTAGCTCTATGCTGTCTAGATTGAAATTTATATTATTCACGTGGAATTATTAACGCAAATGTCACTTTAAAGGCGTATATTGGAAACGTTCGAGCGTCCAATAAATTATAATCGCGATCATAGAGCGTCATTTCTAGCCTCGCTACGAGAAAGTCGAAAGTGACGGCGCTAAGAAATATTTCATTAAGCTACCTTCATCGTCCTTACTCGGAGAAGAAGAATTCTCCGAAGCAGGACAAGAGAGGAGGCAGAAAGAGGTTGGAGAACCGCGAGGGAAAATATTTGCCAAACCGACAGAGGGACGCGCTTCAACTTTCCACGAATGCTATATTTTTAGCAACTCTGTTCCAAATCCACCTCGGCTCTACGATTATTTTCAACACGCGAAAATCTATCTCACTGTGCATATCCTCGAATAACTATGGGATATTACACGATCTCGTTATCGGAAAATACCTGTTCCCGTATGGAAAAATTCGCGTTTCATCGTTTATTCTCGTTTTTCTCATCTCGCGGCACTGTTCGTAAACTCTCGTTATTAATCGGAATTAAACAAAAGAGAAATTTATCTCCCTCGTGTGTATCCCCGTTGGATTTTTAATTTTCGACCGCCATAATCGACCGTCGAGCACAAATGAGTTATCGCCCGATAAATTCTCGGTCGCGTTCGGATTTTCCGTTCAATATGCATATCGCCTTTCATAAATCTTTTCGTTCGATGAATTTCTATCGGATAGGGGAATCCGGGGAGATATTTTCGACTGTTTCTACACCTCGGTTTCTTTGTCTCTTAGAGGAGATGATACAGTATCGACGATTCACGTGGTAACAACGATGTCGCGATGTTCGATCATGGCTGTCCGTGGTTTCTACTTGTTTCGATACACGAGGAAACGACGTATCGTGATATCGTTCAGTGTTTCATAGATAGAACACAGTTTTGAAGTGTATGCACGTAGTTTTAACGAGCATAATGGCGATGTTTCGAGCTCTACTCGGTTACGATTATGTGTACTTACTGCCGCTGTTATCGTACGAATTCGCAGGCAATGCGCCTGGAATTTTCCACAATGGCCAGCAAGGAGACTACCAATTACGGTGGAATGGACCGTGAAAAAGTTTTTCGTTACCGTAGTTCTGTATTCTTTTAGCGTAGAGATAAAATCGAGAGACCTACAGCGACCATTTCAAGCGACAACTGGTATTTTATCACAGAGACAATTGGATTATAATTATCATTATGTATCCACGCTCTCGAGCAAGCTAGAATTATTGCAGATTTTATATTAGGTTTGAAAATTATTAGTTAAATCCTCGATTGCTCGTCAATTTTGGAACTCTTCGAATTTAATTATATTTGGAAGGCTCTTATTCTTTTGTAGCGAATTACTTATAAAACTCTTAAATATCTCGGAAAAGGAAAAAAGGGACCACTTTCAAAATAAAGATGAACGAATATGTGTGAAAGAACGAATAAAACAACGTGTGACAACATTTAAAAATTCCCTGAACATAGAAACCCATTTTAAATCCATTAAGAATTCGATTTCAAGTAACAGAAAATTTCCAATTATTTTAGACGCGTTCATCGCGAGAGTTCAATTAATTTCCAGAGCAAGAGGTTAATCTTCTTTCAAAATTTCTAATTTACCTCCTTTATATAATTCCATTCTAATCGACCATTTTTTTCTATATTTAATATCAAAGAAATTACGCTCCTGAATAAATAACAATCGAAGTTCCATCTCTTTAAATGTGTAAAAAATCCGTATCGAGAAAAGAACAGTTTCCTCGTTGTATAATAAACCAACAAACAGTGGACAGGTTATAAAGAAACAAACCTCCAGGTTTGATGAACGATCATTTTCGACCAAGCTATTTTTGATACTTTTTTAATCGAGTCGCTGGTCCGTTCGAAAATGCCAGGGAACGTTCATTAATCAACACCTCCGGGCAAGCTCTTTATCGGACAGCCGACACTGGCCACGAAACAGTTCGATTAGAGACACGAGAGGTGGGTAAAAACGAAGCAGCCAGGAAAATGCAGGCCACTGCGGTGTGCACAGGCCATTTGGCTATCTGACGTAGCACGAAAGTTAACAGGACGTGAGAGCATCGCCGGAATTGGCTGACCTCTTGGCTCGTGGTCGCTGGAACAACTTTGTTCCCTCGAAACTCTCCCAACCCCAGTGATACTCTACGTCACTGGCACCTCTCTTGCAATCACAAAACCCAGATCATCGTGGTTATATTACGTTTTGTTTGGTCTCTTAGTTTCCTCCATCCTGATTTTATTTCTTTCTCATGATTACTCGTCGTTCGTGACGAGGAACAATCTACAGATAGGAAATTTTGAAGTATAGCCCTAATTTAAAACATTGACAGCCGTGACTGGGATTTTTAAATCGTTTATAAAGGTTAAAATAAGATAAATATCATCGATTAAAAAATGTTGAACAAGTGGATGATATTTTAAAATAGAAATTGATTATTATTAGAACGTATTTTATAAAAATGATGCATTAAAATATTTCAAGCGGAAAATTGATGGCTGACCATCGCAATTTTTGCTGGATTTGGTTACTTCCTTTTTGCACTTTTCGTAGGAAAATTTGCGACGTTTTTCCTGTAGCATATTTGACAAAATTTCTTCACGAGACAGTCTCGTTCTTTTTCTTTGTAATTTTTTTAACTTTTTTCAAACAGTTGTACTACAAATGGTGAAACGAAAATGATACATTTAAAATTTTACGCCGATTTAAAGTAAATGGTCGATATTCCTTTGGAGAAAATATTTTTTGAAAATTAGGTTACAACGAGATTCCAGAAGAGACGTTCTTCATAATGATTCAAAAAGAAATGATCTATGAATAAGCGTCTTAATATTTATGCAAGAGGGTGCATCGTATGGGAAGAATTCAATTTTTCCTTGGTGTTACGAACAAAGTTAATAGAAAGTTTAATAAAGTAATTTTCATAATGGAAAATTCTAGGGTAATTGTTATTTTAAGAAGTGTATTCAATATGCCCTGGGTTCACGCGGAACAGCCAGTTCGATCTCTCGTTTAACGGCGAGATTTCGTTATCCGGCTTTGGCGGGACGCGTTAAAGAGAAGGGCAAAAGTTTTCTCATCTTCTGGCTGACCCGATTCTTTACGATCCTTTGGCCTGGTTTCGCCTAGACTTTTACGGTTCCTCGCGCGCCTAATTCTTTACCATAGAGATCGCTACCAATGTGTACCGCAGTTAAAGGGAGAAAAATAACGCGAGATGCGTTGGAAAAACAGGAGAACGTTCATGTTTGATACGATCTTATCCTCCCATTCTCCTCCTCTGCTTTTCTCGGTGTAGTCAAGTTCCGCTGTCTTAAATTTTATTTTATCGCGTCTTCCTTGGCTACGAACTTTTACGATCTTCTCTCTCGTGAAATAATTTGTGGCTGCTTTTGTTCTCCGAGCAGAAAGAACAGAGTTTGTTAAAAAAAAAGAAAGGGGAAAACCTTGATTTAACCCTTTCGGTACTATGGACGCCATATAAGTCAAAAATCAAAGAAAATACCAAAGAAAAAGCATGGAAAATTAAAGGGAAGAATAATGAACAAAGTATTTCGACATTTGCTGATAACTTATTCAAAATTTATTTCACAGTTACACTTAAACATATGAAAAACAAATTTCGAAGATACTATTATTTATTAGAAATAATACTAAAATTATCTCATTACTTTTCATGTATCTAGAACAAAGAGAACGACGTATCGTTCGATACTAAAAGGGTTAAAAAAAAGAGAGACCTGCAGGACCATAAAAATGGAGGATAGTAGACCAAAAAGAAACGGCAACATTGATAATCTATAAATTTAATTAATCCCATGAACTAACACGTGTCCCTGTGAAATTTATAGCCGATGCTGCATAATCTGGCCTGGTTCCTCCGAGCAAACTTTACGAAGGGAACTCCAGAGGATGTAACAGCTTCCTAAAAGCTATCTAACGATCGATCTTTCGAAACCTTCTCGCGCTATTCCATATTCATGCTCAATCTTCCAATTTAGAGATACGAAAGAACGAAAAAGAGGGAAGAAAATTTAATGAATTCATATTTCGTCGAGAAGAGAGAGAGAGAGAGAAAGAGAGAGTAAGCTCCAAGAAGCAAGAAAGAGAGAGAGAGAGAGAGAGAGAGAAACTTCTCATGGTAGAGAAAGGTTTATAAAATATCGTTAACATCCATGCCAATTTTTCTACAAGAAGTTTTCAGAAGCATCCGACGGAGCCTTCTGAACTTCAAAGTGCACTCGCGTAAGCTATTACTCTTCCAGATGCTTTAGGAAGTCTCTTGCCGTCCAACATGGAAGGATTCTCTGTGCAACGCCCGTAGGTAATTTCCTTTCTCCCCACTTTCTTCCTCTTTCACCTCTCCACATTCTCCCTTCCTTCACGGTTGTTTCGTGGAAACGAAGAAAACGTTGCCTCGCGCTCCTTCCGGATTCAACCCTTTCGCAGCTGTAGGCGAGAGGTAGCACGTGCCCAGAAAAAGAGATCCCTGATGCCGGTTTGCCCGCGATATTAAGTATTCCGTTCGCATTACCTCCTGCTGAACAGAAAGTTACACATACATCGGGGCTCGTTATGCGGCCAGAAGCGGCACCAGCAGCGTTGTGCAAACTTAATTAGCAACCACGGCTATACACCAACCGGACATCGAGAAAGGAGACACTTCGAAGAAGCTGATGATTTATCTGCCTGGTAGTCCCGCGGGCCTTGGAATCTTGTTTCGTGGCCGTGAAAGGGGGCAGCTACGATTGTAATTACGGGCACACGTGGCGCTATGTCGCTACTTTGTATCCGTTTACCTGTCAGAATTCGAACCGTTCAAGTTTTCGCACCGCTTGCCAATTTACGGACAATTATTTCCCTTTTTGTACGTTTTAAATTCCTTCTTTATTTCGTATTATGTATTATATTACTATTATTATGTACTACGATTAGTTTGAATATTAAGCGTAGCTTAAGTGCTAGTAGAGATTATTAAAGGTAAACAACGTGTAGTATATTGACTCATTGCGGACACAGACATTTACTGGCCAATCATCTCTTGTATTAAATATATTTATATCACTTGTGGTCCATCGTTTTCACGTTAAATAGTTATTTTCAGTTAAATCTGATTTGTAGTCTAATTAAACATTAAATAATTTTCTTAAACATTTATTTCCTATGAAACATGATTCATAGTTTAATTAAATATTAAATAATTTTATTGAACATTTATTTCTAGTTAAATATGATTTATAGTTTAATTAAATATTGAATAATTTTATTGAACATTTATTTCCAGTTAAATATGATTCAAACATCATTTTCACGTTAAATATTTATTTTCGGTTAAATATGATTTGCAGTTTGTTTTTTCCTTTTTTGCACATTAGAACACTGTACGGAACTCCTTAGAGCTCACAAACATATCGTGTTTGCGAACGGTTATTCATCAAATTCGATGGCTAATATCCTCCACTTAAATCGCTCTGGATCTCTGAACAAACGGCAGAGCCAAATGACGCATACGATTTTAATAGGAAGATCGAGGGACACGTAACATGCACAACAGAGATTCTACTCCGCAGGAAATAAACAGCACGTAGAATAGATCGTCGAAACACGACGATTCGATAATTAATCGCGTTCTTTCTCCAGCAGATAGATTTTGCATACTTGCTTAAACGAGTACAAACAGGACCGGATTGCCTCTACTACACACAAACTTTATTTGCTCGTCGTATTTTTTACTATCGTTTATACATAGTGAGCAGATGAATCATATAAGTAACGTTGACAAATTTTCCAAAGATTTATCTAAAAGATGTTACTTTCTCTACGTATGTACGTATGTATATGTACATATATATTCTCATGGACACGTTCTCGTTAACTTCACTTCCGTTCGATCATCATCGTGGCATGCTCGCGTGTAAATACGTGCTACAGCACTGACTTTATGGGCTCCCGTCGTAAAGTTCTGCCCGCTCTCTGCTACGCCACGACGAGATGTAAACACGGTTCCCGTTGATACCATGCTTGTACGACATAGTGCAGCGTACCGGCGCATTTTGTTTCACGTGGTAATGCAATTTGCCCCTACGTCCGGGACCCACGTCGACGTTTTTCCATCGGCGCTGTTACCAGGCTGTCGTAACTTCAGCTTACCGGGTGTATGATAAAGTGGAGGCACCGTTTTTAGGGTAGCTTCTCGTGGCAGATAGGCGGTTTCTAAGTTGCAAATTTCTGACTGAGAATTATTTTATTATCGCGATATGAAACGCTTCGCAAGTATATCTATTTTTCTCCGGTTTGGGATAGTTTCTCATGGTAGAAAGGCAATTGAGTTACAAACATTCGATCGAAGAGTCTGTTGAATCTTCTTTTTTCTTTTTCCTTTTCACGTTTGATTTTTAATAAATAAAAAATCTGGTTTAAGAGTTATTGTACTATTACAATATGAACCACTTTAGAAAAATATTCATTTATTTATTTGAAATTATTAGGTGTGTGATAAAGTGGAGACACTTTTTCGGAGTAGATTTTATTGACAAAAATGCAGCTTCTAAGTTAGAAATTTCTCTTTATTATCACGATATGAATCACTGTATATGAACAAATATTTACATTATAAAAGTGTCAATAGATAAAAGAATATAAAAATATGCAATCAAATGTAAAGGTACAATTAAAATTAAAGATACAGTGTAACACGGTATAATTTGTTTTTTTGGTTTCGATAAAGTTACAGGATTATTAGTAACGCGTTAAATGTTTAATTTTACTAGACAAACGTTGCTTTATGGTTGGCGTTATTATTACAGAGAGCGTTGAACTTGATTTTCCCAGACTCGTACAGAAACTCGAAGGAATTCTCGATTTCGTGTCGTGGATCGTTACAACGACAGAAAAGAAAGAGCGATCTGGTCAAAAAGCAAAGAAACACGAGGGCTTAGTTATGTGGACATTAGTTGAAGGATTGACTCGTGACACGAAGATGTTTGTACAAGTGTAGAATCTTTATTGAACCTCGAGTTTCACTCGTCTCCGCGTTGTCCGCAGACATTCGTCTATTTTCATTTTACAGCTGCACTCCTAGCTCTAGGTGATCCATAAAAATATCATAAAACAACATTAACAAACCTACAAAATCTCTCGTTCTGCTTTCCACAAAGTAACTGAGTCACAAGCAACCGAGGAAAACAGTGAACGATTATCATTCATCCAAAGAGCGATTAAACACGTCAACAAATAACCACTGTCTCTTATCGAAAACACCATAAAGATATCCGGAATGAGCAAATCGAACAATAAAGACGCCGAATGAAGGAAGAGGAACGATTGCAAATGCAACGTCGGTTAAGTATGGAAAACGATAACAACGAACGTATCAAACACGAAGAATTTCATTCGCGAAAGCGGGACGAACGATTCGGAGGCGCAGATGCGAAGAGCTGCGCTGCGTTTCGACATGGATTGTCGATTCCTTCCGCCCCTCTGTTCGGCCCTCAGAGCGTTCTTCGTGGTCCCGGCTGGTATTTTCTGTCAGTCGACGGCAGGCCGCGGGGCGAGCTGGTCGAGAAAAGGCGACGCTCGTAAAATCAAGGCTTTCGACACGCGCACTCCTTCATTCTCACTCGGTGGATAATCCTTTCGATTCTTCTTATAAAAATATAAAAAAAAAATCCCCAAAAAAAACGACGAAAATTTGAAGATCTCGTCACAGTTCTCTGCGATTTCGACAGAATCTCCAGAAAAACTGACGACAGATTGACACATTGATCATTTCCCGTGAAGTTTCTTATCGTATCGACAGTGGGTTAGAGATGCAGTGAAAAGAAGTTATCAGAAAAGCGGGAGAGAGAGAAATAGCAATTTCGAATGATGAAAATCGACAAGCTGAACTTCTCGCGATAAACACTTCGGCAAGCGTATAATACCTCGTGACACTGCAAACGCAGAGACTATTAGTGCGAAGGGGTGGCCGTCGACGGGCGGAGATAAGGGACGCGGGTGACCCAGGCTTGACAAGCCGCGTATAAAATTGACGATAGCGAGTCGACAGCCGGCAGTGTCGCGGGAGCCGCGCGCGAGAGAGGACGTGTCGTTTTGCTGGGTGTTCAACCGTCGACGCGTTTCAAAGATCTCAAGCGTGGAGACGCAAAAACCGACCGATGCTCCCCGCCAAGACTGTATTTTTACACTCGCGAACCTCGTTCCACTGTGTCGCGTTTCATGCATCCTCTTGCGTATCATATTCAAATGAAAACGTTCAATTAAACGTACGCTACGTTTCGACGTAACAATCTCGATAGAAACACGGGAATATTGGAGAAATCAGTGACGAATTTAGATCGTGTGAAAAGCTGAGGATCGATAGAAGAAGAGAGAGAAAGAGTTGATCCTTCAGGGAGGTACTTTTCGCTGAGGAAATCCTATGAGAAAGTTCTAACGCCACGTGAGCCATTGGGAAAAAGTTTGCCCCGAAAGAACTGGCGAACGATCTTACGAAGATGCAGCGAACAACGTGCTTCGCGGATACGAGCGGAAAGCCGAGGGAGCCTTGAGGGATTTGCGGAAGAAGGAGGACGCGTACGAGCCTAGTTGTGGCAGGAAAAGCTGAGCATTAGGCGAGGAGGGGAGAGGAAACGGAGTCGCGAACAAGAGGCAACGGGAGAGGCGAGAGAAAACACTCGAGGAATGCCGTGGATAAAGTGTTTGGGCGGCGGAGGCGGAAAGGCCAGAAGAGGCAAACCACTCAGCGTCAGCCAGCCGATTCACCTGCTCGTCAAGGTAAGGAAATCCTTCTTTTCGGTGTTTTACCCTCGATGATATTTCTTCGTTTGTCTGTGTGGAAAATTGGGTCGAGAGGAGACGATGAACGTAAAGGCTGGAGGTTTGATATTCCATATGGATCTCTGGCGCACATGGCCCCCGTGATTAATTCGCGGTTATCGAGGGTGCCTTCTTTTTTCCTTTCTTTTCTTTTTCTTCGACTTTCAAGAGATCCTCGAGTGGATTCTGGCCCACGATACCGCAACTTTATGGCAGCTCTTTAGCTTCATTGGCACGGTTACACGATACTAAATACCAATGTACACGCTTATCCACTTAAAACGTGGCCTGGGTGTATTTAGGACGATCAGTGACGTAAATATTAATTTTGAAGCGTCGATATCGGGGTTGCGAACAGGGTGGATGTCGACGTCAAGGAGAGCGTAGAGGGTGTCTTTGAAATACAACCTCGAGACACCGTTTCGTAAATATTCGAACAGTCAGCAGGAATTAATATTTTTAATATTCGTTGTATTAATGTTTTTTGTGTGGATATCTTCGTGTTTGACTTTTAAGTAATATTAAATGTGTATTTGAAATGAGAAAAATAGATCAATAAACGAAATATATGTCATTATTGTTGATTACCTTTCACCATTTTTCTACCAACTTGCGAATACAATCGCAAACATTTTAATTTAAACGACTCTGCGAATTATGCGAATCCAATAGCAAAAAATTTATTTCTACACTTAATATTAGCTTTTTATATGGGCATAATCAAAGTTTTATTTGAAGAGAATGAAAACGAATCGGTCATCGAAATAATTCCCATGATTTTTTACGATCTTTCGTTATTTGTCTGTCAGCCTGCGAATATTTCGATTTGAATGGCTCTAATTCGTTAAATCCAGTAGCAAAAAATTCATTTCTACACTTAATGTTCACTTTTTCAAAGTTTTATTTGAGAATTACGATAACAAATCGATCATCGAAATAAGTTCTATTACATTTATGTTATTCATATTTATTAAAAAATACGAATATTTTCGGGAGTAACCATACATAACGCAGACAGAAATTAAATTAATAAGTTTCTTAATAGATTGGTAGATCCCCTAATACAGAGACCGGAGGCTGAAGAATTCACAGAAAGAAAAAAAAAAACAGGGATCGGACGTATAGTATCTCGAAGTGATTATTAGGCGTTTCTTTCACAGCTGGAATGCCATAAAGTCGGAGAGATATGAAATAAGGATGACGAAGGGGCGCCATGGTGGCTGATTTATTAATTTCCTTGTCGATGGCCTGTGTTTTCCTTTGACTCGGCTACTCGAGACCGCCTATATCGATTCGACGATACACCCCGGCACGACCCACCAATTAAATTGATAATAACCGTGCCGCGTTACCTGCTCGTTATCGTGCTTGCTCGCTGACTCTTAACGCAATCGTTAAGTGACACCCACTCGTGTGTGCGATCGTGACGATGAGAGAGGAGAGTTCCGAAGGGACGAGGATCGGCGAGAAAATCGCTCGCGACACTCGAAAGCGAGCTGACGCGTTTCAATTGGTTCGATATCCCGAAGAGTGTGACAACTGGACGTTTCTGTTCACTTCAATTGTCAACTTCGATTGTTGAAATTATACATCGAGTTCAATTTGAACGAAGAAATCGAACAAATTCACTGCGTTTCGATCTTTATTACAGTTATAAACAGATAAAACAGTGACATATATAAAGTATAGTTAAGTAAATATGTAACTTTCAAGTCACGTAGCGCTACAGAGGATTAATCGTAGAATTGTGTACGGGTTTACGAATTCAGTTGATTCGAATTATCCGAAAGTTGGAATAGTTTCCAACCCTGGCTCTAACTACATATTCCTTGGTTCAGCTCCAGATTTCATATAATACGTGTCCAAAGAGAACTTAAGATAGCAAACTGCGAAAGATGGTAGACGAATATAGAATACAGAATTCTGATTGAATTTCCACAGTGGCTACGACGTTGACATCGTTCTATTTATCGAGAAACACGTCTCAGTTTCATATTCTCCATCTTTCCGCATCACTGATATCTCTACACCTCTATTCAAACTGTCCTTTTATGCAAATAACCTGGATCTCTCCCCCGCTAATTATACGAAATGGAATGAAATCAAATACGGCCAGTCGTACGAAACGGGGGAATTAATTCATACAAAACAAGAAGCGGTTCGTCGATTTGCGAATTAATTAAACGTCGTACGAAATTGAATCTGCCCCATTAAAATTCCGTATCGCTCCTGTCACGGATCGTTCTCGATATACATTGATGTGTCGCGGAACCACCGAAATAATTACAATACACGCGTGCACAACGAGACAGCCATAATGATACAAGCTGCGACAAAATTCTCTCACGACCCTCGCTATGTCGGTGTGTCCCAGGTGCGCGCGAATCTCGTTTCGTTTCAGGTAGCAAGCCAAGAGGCATCGTTAAGGCGAATTACACACACACATAACGTAGAAGGGTGATGGAATAGATGGAGAAAAAATTTGCTGTTAATAGCGATGTGCAATTAAATAATAGTAAAGCGTTCTACCACCCGCCGCGGTGATTTCATTAAATCGCCACTTAGAACACGATACGATATTCCCTGGAATGAATACGACTTCTTGGTCTCTCTACATTCTTCGTGCTCGTTTTTCTACTTGTAAAAATCACTAGGATTTTGCCGCGTGCTCGTATGCAAAACCAAGCAAGAACACGACACGATCGTAAAAAGAAGCTTCTCTCTGTTTCCTTTTTCTTCTCCTTCTTCTTCCTCGTGTTTGCATCTTTTAAACGTTGTTCAAACGCTATTGAAACGTCGTTCAGATAACGCTAAGTCTTTGAGCAAACGAATGAAAGGATATTGATAAATATTTTTCAGTCTGAAATTTATTTTGTCACTTATTTTGTTCACCCGCCATTTTTACGGGTTTTGGTATATTTAGATATACTTTAGGTAGGCAATTAAAAATTAAAATATCTGAAAGGTAACAAAGAGGGGAATATAACAGATATTTTATCGCATTGAAAGTCGTTATAATTTTTTTAGAAATTATATCAATGCAATGTGAATGATTTTAAAGAAAAATGTCTGAAATTCGCCATTTTGACGGGCTTTGGTAGTTCTAGTGTTATGAGAAACAAATATAACAGTTATTCCATCATATTAAAAGTGATTATAATTTTCTAATAAAATTTATTTCCAGACCAAAAATATCTGATTTTATTAACAAAAATGATTTAATTCTTCTGTTCGTAATAACCTGATCACCCATTGTATACGACGTTCGTGTGTGTGTGCAAGGATGTGACGACGTGTGCGAGCTAGGTATACGATCATACGAACGCGTCGTTGTCTGTTATTATAACCGTACTATTATCGGTACTGTACACCTGTACGATCGGCGTATGTACGCCGCCCATCGGCGAGCACGCTCTCGGAGCTGGCAATTAAATTAGCGAGCCCCTGGCAATTCTGCGATCTTTTTTGCGCGACGAAACTTTATGTAATGACGCTCGAGCTGCCCGTAAAGGTCGTGGGTCCGTGATCCAGACGGTATTTTTTGAAATTTCCCTAATCCACGGTAACATTAATACATCGGTGTATCCTTCGATGTGAATTTCCCTCGAGTTCCCGTGGAATTTCAGTGTCTTAATCTCCGGATTCGATTGTCAACTAGGAGAAATCTTTCGCTAATTTTTCTATCGATTTTCAATCAAACTCTCTTCAAGTTTCATGAATTCTCTCGTGATTAAATTTTAAATTTTTAGTTAAACGAACGACAAGTCGCGAGATTTTTTAGTTTAAAAAATGAAACGTACGAAAATTGTTTTCTGTGAAAGATCCGAGGAAAGGTAGATTCATCGGTGAAAATAAAATTCGCAAACTGAACTGAACTTTGCCGAGTGATTTTCAGAATGTTTCTACTTCGCGGTTGAAAACGTACAGGGATTCGGAAATTTCGTGCAAACAACGTTATACACATCGAAACGGCATTGTCAAACATCCGCGGAACAGAATTCCACGCATTGCGTCACGTACCTCGTGGCACTAGTACGACTCTGTACAAATCCGCGCAATTAAGTCAGCACACCTGCCACGCAATTATGCGAATTTTTTCCTCGTACACGTACGCTCAACGTTCACCGGACAAATAGTACTAAACCTTCGACATCGTGCCCGTTCTTTTCCTCTTTTACTTTTTTTCTTCTCGATTTTTTCCCATACGATATAATCGTACGAATCGATTGAAATCTGCACGAACGCGGTTCGATTTATTCGTTTCTATCGGTGAAAACTCGCTTTCAATCGTCGTTTAGAAAATTCCAATCGAACGTATTTATCTGATATGTGTGTACGTGTATGTTCGATGTATTCTACGAAGAATTCGCGAGTTGGAGGGAAATATGGATCGTTTATTTTGAAAGTGGTGTAATTTTATTTTTTCTTCTTTCGAGATATCTGAGAGTTTGCATACTTTAGTTGATTCGGAAATATTGGCGAAGTGTACTAAGCTTGCCAATGTTTCTATGAATTTAAGTACATATAAATTAATCATTGAATGGACTAAATTATTAAACTGTAAAATTCTAATTAACTTGTCTTAAATCGAAAATTATGACAACTAGAAACAAAGTGTATTACTAGTATGATTAATATAAGAAATAAGTAACGATGTGATGGACGAGCAGCAATAAAATTGAGCGCGTTGACTTCGGTAGAATGGAAATACGCCATCAGTTGTCTATAATCGCTCAAAATACAGTGAATTTCTTGGACGTGAAATCTGAAAAGCGCGATTGCGCTGCGTGGGACTGAAACGATTAAATGCAAGTAATTCCTGTATTTTATTTACCACGTTGTACGAAGAATCGCGTTATATGAAAGCAATAGTCGCATTATCTTTGCCGCGTTATAGGAATTCGCGTTAAAAAGGAGTCTACTCTATTTATCTTAATTAATCGAGGTTTCCATTGTACCAATAAACATACTTAAACTTTAATCTGAATTCAAGTGTAGAAAGAAATGTAATTTTCAATGATTTGAGCAATTATAAGAGAAAATTAATCCGGATATGTATCACGATGGCGAGCAGGATCGATCGATTCGAGGAAAACGCTCGACACGCCTCGATTATCCATGGGTAAAGGTTAGAAGGGGCCAGAGACCAGTGGGTATCTTTCACGGTGAATCAACGGAGGCTAATAATTCTCCAGGAAGATTAGGAAAGCCTCATAACTATCGTCATCATGGTGCAGTGCACACAGGTAAACCGGTACGCGTACCAAGCAGCCGTATATTACTGCTTGGATATATGTGCACATGCCATTGACTCGTACACACGACGAAACAATGTTTTATTAGCTGGTTCCGCTACCGTAGAACGTTGCAGGCAACGTTCCTTTTCAACTTTTCCACAGTTGTTCAACCAGCTCCAAAAAATTCATCTTACGCAAATGTCCCCCTTTCATCTGTACATTTTCTTAGTTTTTTTATTTTTTTTTTATATGTATATTTGGTGTTGTTAAAAATTATCGTCGCAGTTGGTCGAAGCGTGAGAGAGAGAGAGAGAAATTTATTGAAATGTGTGTTAAGTGCTGTTTAACAGACGTGTGAAAGTTATATGGACATCGTTCGATGATAAATTAATTTCGTGGATATTTATTATGCTTTTAGTATCATTGGAAATGAAGAAGTAGAGAATTATGGGAATTGAGGGGGATATCAACGCGTCTCGTTTTGCTACGTGTGTGAATTATTGGCAGAGCAACCATTGTAATTTCCTTTTTTGTTCCTCGAATATATTATGTGCAATAGAACCTCGATAATTTGAACATTAATAATTCGAAAAATTCTGTAAAACTAGAATTTTGTTGCAAATTGAAATATAAATATCCTACAACTAGAATTATTCTTTTTTTCACGTTTAGGTGCGCTTAATAATAGCCTGAATACAACGCAACCTGTCATTTACTCCTTTTTTTTTTATCTAAAATTTATCTTTATGTTTGCACGTGTTTATTATACGTAAAATCGACTTCTGCAAGTTACATTTCTCTTTCCTTGAATATCTACAGATCGAAGAACCTGAATCGTGTATTACATAGCCTCTACGAGTCGAATTTTCTGTTGTTAATCTCTCTTACTCGGAAACTTGGACAATTCGTAACTTTTGTAATTCGAAAATTTCAAAATTCTCTGAAAATTCGAGTTGCCAAGATTCCGCAGTATATAGTATTCCAGAGATTGCACAGTATTCACAGAAAGCAAATTAACTTTTGAAATCCTTGTTTGACGATCAATTTCGTCCATAAACGAGGTCGATGGAAACGGCGTATATTTTTCTTTCTGCGGCAATGTGTCAAGGTGTCCACGGGATGGACACGTAGTATATGCAGGTGGGTGTCGATAAAGTTGTGACACCGCTTAAAAGGTGTGAAGTGAAAAAAAAGGAAAGAAAAACAGAGCGAGAGAGAGAGAAAAGCACGTGTGTGTGTGCACGGAGCAAACAATTTTCGAGTTTATTGAACGAGAACCCGGCGTCGAACGTTTTCAGGGAGCTCGAGAGCACGCGCGTAGGTAGACACCTTCTAACCTTTCAAAAGATCAACAGCCCCTTCTTCATTCGTTGACGAACATTCATAGAAATTTAGAGCTACGTAACGACCCGGCTATTTCACCGATTCGAGGAATTCACCGCTAGATACGCCCTTGTGTATATTATATCCGGGGTCGTCCAAAAAATACGTTGATATCTTCTTTCTTTTTTTAAATAAAACACAAACTATTTGAAATTTCTTGAAATTGGTTTTTTATTTGGAATCTCTTCAAGTTATTCCTTGTTTCATTGAAAGTATGATCCATTAAAATTGGAACGAATGAGGATTAGAGATCGAGATCGAAGATATTTAATCAGAAATGATTTTATTTTCATAGGATTCATGAATTCCTGGCAGAGATTCAGCTGAGGCTTTTGTTTGATCAACAGTATGATTTTGATAATCGAATAGTCATCCTTTTTTTTCAATATTATAGCTAAAATAATTCAAATTTCGAGTAACGATAACATAATATAAAGTTTGATATGAATTATTAATTTGATTGGTATTTAGTTATTATTTAATCAGTATTATTGTGTTGTTTTTTGTGAGTTGAAAATGACTATCAAAAATAAGATTACACAGAGTTATCTTTGATTGATTATTTGCACGAAAAAAGTCAGGAATTTTGTGATGGATATTTTTCATAATAAATTTCAATAATGTAAATACATTACTGTAACATATATCTGTATATCGATAAAATTGTATCACCTTTGGCTAAAATAAAACGGCTTATATAATTTAGAAAGACACGATATGTACATATTATAACAGAATTGAAATCTAGGCGCCACATTTGAACGATCCTTTGCAATTACGAACATCGACATCTCGTAGTTGATTTATCGCAAAAAGTGTTTCATAGCAATTATTCTCATTGTACACGTGGTACACGATCGTCGGGTGTTAATCGAGACGAAATTCAGGGCAAATTGCCCTAACTAGATTAGAACCAGCCAGTCAATTAACCAGTGACTCCATCGTTGCCCTATTTTTGGCGTCAGTGCCGTTCAGACACAAGGGTGTCGCCCCTTCGAAAAAGCAACACGACAGAAATAAAACGCGTCTAGAAATACGTGTCTCTCGAAATTGTCCGTCGTCTGCTAATTTTTTCTTCTTCTTCAACCTCCAAACTTCACTTCGGTTCTAAAAAAAGAACTCGCGACGTCAAATTCCCATTTTCTGACGTATAATCGCTTGAAAGAGACACTCAGAAATTTCACACGAGGATACAGGAAGTTTGTCGAAGTTTTCAAATGAAAGAGGAGTGCAAAATTCAATTCGCCGATGGCGAACGTCTTCGTAGACAAAGTAACGTGGTTCCCTAAGTGGAAGGAAAAGACGTGAAGAAAAAAGTAGCGAGAAGAAAGAGACTTAACGAGCATCGAACTGTGAAAAAAGAAAAAAAAAAGGAAGGAAGAAAGGAACGATGGCGGAGATTAAATCGCGCGATATCACGGCTAACGATTCGAATCCTGCGCGACGATGCTCGACCTTCTCCTTCAGATTCCTTAATTGCAGCTGCACGTTGCCGTGCAATTAAAAGTTCTTCAATTGGGACACACGTATCGCGGTGTCTCGCAATTTTATCCGCTTCCCTGGGTCAACTATTCTGAAATCTTCTTCTTCGTCTTTGGATTATCTTCGTTTGATAACTACTTCTCCGGTTTGTGTATTTTGTTTTACGAATGGTTTTGTTGCGTTCAACATCTCGATTTTGAAACAGTTCTGATTCGATCCTGATCTATACACAACCGTGACAAAAGTTTGTCAAAGGTATATCTCGAAAATTGCTTTCCTCGTTTCTTATGGATTAGGTACTGCAACAGCTTTTCCCTCAACTTTCCCCTTTACGCAATTATTCGGCACACTCTTCACCGCGTTCTTTGTTCTGTCGTTTTATGCGTGTAATAAAATATCGAGGAATATGCAAGGAATGATAATAGAATTGCTTGTATAATTAGTATCTTGAAGCAAGTTATTAGCAGTGAGTAATTATATTTCTGAAAAAAAAAAAGAAAGTTTTTAGTACTTCTAGCTTCCATTATTATTTCTTAATAACCTACATTTGTGCAAAGCCTGTTTTCCACTTATACTCGGTGAAAAAACGTTCCACTTATTCTCAAACGTTCCAATAACACAAAATCCCTTTTAAATTAACATTTCTACCTTTAAAAAGAAGAAATAAATGAAATGGAAAAACATATTCCAAGTGGTCCTTAAATAAGCTCATTCGTCAAACGAACTTCCACGAAGGTTTTCACAGTTTTTTCGAGATCGTTGGGTTTTCCCCGTGACATTTCCACCCCATAGAAGCAAAATGCCGTACTCTACCATAGATCTTGTCAGCAGGACGCTGAGCGATGGTAGTAAGGAAGCGTGCTTCGATCGTCTCTCATTGTTTTCGTATAATCGATTCGCCACTTGTTCGATCGAGGAACAATCGACCTGTCTCTCGACTCGAAGTATTCGAGCCACGAGCGAATTATCTGTGTGTAATCGTGAAAAATAAATCTCGAGACGTCTGCTCGACGATTCCACATACGGCGTGTAATATGATAATCCCTGAAATGTCAGAAAGTTAGGCGGAGTTTCGTTGCGTGTGATCTTGTTACGTTTCAACGTTTGACCATCGTTGTGAAAACGAATTCTTTTTTGTTTCTCATTTGCGTGGAAACAACTTTGTTCTTCGTTCGAATTCAACTATTGTTGTTGCACACACGCGGTCCCCATCGATGACGTAATTCAGTGTGCCTCGTGTGTATCCGAAACGATTTATAGAAGGCTTTTTATGGAAATCGGCCGATCGATTTGCATGTTAATTTAATCCGTCCGTGGGAAACTCTGGTCTCTGTTGTGTCATTAAAATGGATATATGGAACATCGGTGATACATTAGCAGAGGCTTTGATCTATGCAGAGAGGCGAAACGATTCATATTTATATTTCTTTCAATTTTATTTAAGGCGTGCATAAATCGGTTAAAAAAGAAAAATGATAGAAATTAATATTTCTTTTTTGTGAACCAGTAAAATATAATTAACCCTCTGTAATTAGATTTTTCTTTGTTCGTAAGAAGATAAAATAATAATTATTGCAAAGAAATTAATTGCTAATAATGTAACAGTACAAAAATGAAACGTATGAGATGCAAAAATTAATTTGCTGTCTTTTTTTCGTAAAATCTGGGTAACTTTACCTACTACAAGTCGCCATATTTTTTTTTAGAGAAGTAATACCTCGGGTAACACCATGATAAATTGAAAAAGAAGATCTAAATTAATGGAGATTATTCTAAATATTAAAATTACGTTCGGATTTTTTTATGATACCTTCCCTTACGATTTTTTAATCATCACGTGTAAAAATCTCAGCTATTCACTGTTCTAATATATCGTTAAATAAACAAAGTCGAGATGTTATAAACGATTTGCATCTGGTAATCTTCAGCTTTAAATTGAGACTAAAATTTGAGCAGAAATACAGATTTAATATCCATATAATTTTTCTTTTATCACGTCTTGATTAAAATCTACACTAAGAGTGTGACAAGCTAATAAATATTGAAGCCTTTGCAAAAAAGTACCAAATTAATTTGCACACCTAACAAATAACACGGTACTTAACCAACTTCCAAGTTAAATGATATCCTAAAAGATTAAAATAAACCTAAAATAAAATTGAAATAATGAAAAATAAAGGGTTACCGGTAATGGAAGCATATTAAAAGCAAAGGTTCACTTAATTAAGCTTAAAACGAGCAAAGAAAGGGGTTGGAATTTTTACTGGAATGATTTGCAAGGCGATAGAGCGAGAAATTATCTGAAAACAGAAGTAGGAATTTGTGAAAGTGTGCAGCCAGATTCGTTTACGTTTCGAGAATAGAATTTTCTTACGGGACTCCTCCGGGTCGCAGGTTCTCCACGGAATCATAGTACTCTTATCCCCTCCTCCCTCTCTGCGCTGTGTCCACGATTCTAAGCTAGAATGGTTGGCGGTGCAGCTGGATCCCGGTAATTCCAAGCAATCAGCCCGACAAACCCTTTTCACCGGGAGTACAGCGACACGACAGAATTCTTCCGTGGCTCTCCGAGGTGAACAAAGGTCGTCGGATGATTTCTCGAGAACCCGTAATGAGGATCTCGCGCGTTCACGAGAGAGAAAGAGAGAGAGAAGCAAGCGGAAAATACGTGAAATCTGTTACTTTCCCAATTTGATCAACTAACAACCAGTTCCCTTCTTGAAAAAGCTTTCGATACAACGACGATGTATGTAGGTCATCCAATTTACACTCCTACATGTTTCTTTGTAACGAAACACAAAGTGTTTGGAATTGTTTGAAGGTTCTCTTTTTCATTGGAAGTATGATCCGTTACAATTATACGTGAAATAGAATATCTTTGAAACGTGCATAAAATTTTGATGGAATCGACGAACTGCAACTCGAATGTACAACATTGCTACAATATATACCTGTGTATAGTTAAAATTGCACTACCTTCTACTAAAACAAGGTAGCTTATGTCACTTAAAAATATACGCCTTATAAAAATTATACAGTGCTAACGTGTAGGCGACAAATTTGGATGATCCTATAAAAAGCACCGAGAGCAATAAAATGGAAACACAAATGGCAGAAAAAGAAGAAAAAAAAGGAACGAATTTCTCAATTCAGCAACGAGCCCGATCTCCTTCTGAGAAATTCTCCGATACGATAATATAAAAACCGGGCAAGAGTAACGAAACGGAAGGAGAGAAGGAATAAAAGAAAAAGTAGACGTTCTATTTTTCTTTACGCTCTGATTTCCCAGAGAGAGAGAGAGAGAGAGACCACTGACCTCGATTTTCCGATCCTCCGCGTCGAACTTTCAAGCGAGGGAATTTCAATTGTCTTATCTCTTGAACATCGGAAAAGTAACGAGCCCAGTTGGACGCTATCAATTCAACCTTGTTTCACTCTCCTCGAAAAAGTCATCGACGCGGTCACGTCTCTTGGATTTCTCACGAATCTGTCTTTTTCTATCTGCACAACCGGCACTGAGAAAGAGGATCCTGTATAGATGGCCATGAACGTACCAACCACAGAGGAAGAAGAAGAAGAAGAAGAATAAGAAGAGGTATACGAGAGCGAAGGCGAGGAACGAGCAAGTCTACCGTATATAAAAGGGTGAAAGGTGAAGATCAGTTAAGGGTGATATAGTGGAGGCGTTTAGTTAAATCGATCAGATAGGGGCTTTGCATGGCCCGTTGGTGGCACCCTCGTGCGTCCGCCACTGTCTTTCCCTGAATTATGAGCAACGTCCACCTGCAAATACCTTCTTCCTTGATCTGTATTCCCATAAGATATGTTTTACACCAGTCAACCGAGCCTCTGTCCGAGTTACCACAACTATACCCACTAAGTGCGATAAAACTGAGATGAAACAAAAAGTACGCGAGATAATCTAATAATCGTCACTTCATTTTAAGGTACATTTAACGTCATTATATGCAGAATAGAAAATCACATAAATAACTATTAAAATTGTGTTTGGTGGAGTGAATACGAATTGAAAGTTTCATCGTTCTTATTGGAAGACCCCTATAGCTCAGATTCGAGCGTGAAACCATGGAGAAAGGAGTAAGATCTGTTCGTTTAGAACGGCTCGTTTCAGATTTTATTTAACTGCTAATCTATTCGCCGGACAAGCGTGTTATACCTACACTTTGCTTTCGGTATTAACACGTTTTAAATTGCCCACGGCTAATATCACGTTTCAGTGTGTAAAACCACTTAGAAATAAAGGGAAAATTAAGGATATTTAAGAGGAGGGATAGCGTAAGATTGGCCTAAAAGTGTCCATCCAGGAAATCATCTAATCACCCTGGGCCGAGTTTCCAGAATTACGAGAGAGGCTCTTTAGCTAGACGATTTATCGTTGGTTTACGGCGTTGAACGAGCGTTTCACTTCATCAACGATATCGAGAACGGTCGAACGGGGTCCCAGGATAATGGGCCGATGAGTAAACGATCATCGTAACCATTACCCGTTCCCTTGGACCCGGAACGATCTCGCGTTTACCGCGATTTACGGGCAACGGTGAAAATCCTTGCTTTCTGTATTTTTCTTCCTCGATGCCCTTTCAACACGTTCCACGATCCGCAGGAGCGTGTGTTTTCGAAGAAATTTTTTAATTATCTTCACGCAAAAATTACCGCCGGAACGTTTTATCACCTTTCACCTTTGCGAATGATCGAAATACCGATTTTCTGTTTCACGCACTTTCTACATCAAGGAGAAAGAAATTTCATCGCAATTTCGTTTTCGTCAAGGTACGAGAAATACATTTGCAAAGTTTCAAACTAGTTTCTTTAGAAAAAAAGATTCTTAAGGATACCATTCTGTTGCTCGTAAAGAATGAAAAGCTTCTCTTAAGTAGAAAGTTTGGTTCTATCGACTGTTGCAAATTTCAAAAAACAAAAAAGAGAAGAATTGAAATTTATTTAAAAATCCCAACTCGACTGCCTTCGTGGACGTTAAAATGGAAACCTTTTTCGAAAAGCAAACTGAGAGTGGAGAATGAATAACCCGGGTTTGTTGGGAACCCGAAATCCAGATCGATAGACGGAAAAAAACTCGTTGAAAACGATTGAAAAGATTCGTAGTTTCGTCCAGCGTAAATCGAGCTAGCTCTTCGTCCATTTCCGTGCACGTTTCGCAACGAGTGTTTCCGTTGTAAATCGGTATCGAAGGGAGACGCACGCGTGTCCAATCGCAGCGTGAAAGCGGCAGCGATTCTCGCGCAAAGTCGGAAAAGAGAATGGAATTCGATCGACCGTATAAATGTTTAAGCACGCTCCTGCTTCCTGTTTGGACCATTAGACCCGCTATGAGCTGCGCAATCGAGCCGAAGAGATCGATCTATATACCGGCGTAATGGTCACGTGTTGACTTCCGTTTAAGACGACACGGATTTCCTATAAAAATCGCCGATTCCGGATCGTCGAACGTATACGAAAGGCGAATCGGATCGTTTTCTGTTTGATGGTAAAAAGAATTAATAATAAAACATTAAAAAACTTTTTTTCTTTTAGTGTGAAACCATATTTTGATAAATGGAAACTTTAGACGTGTTTTTGTTTTTCGAAACTGAATTTTTTAAATTGGTATTCAGAATCATTGAAAAACTAATAATTGATCGAACAATTTCAAGCAAAGTTCATTTTATTCATTGTACATTTTTCTGTGAACTGAATCCTAAAAGTGTTATTTTATTAACTATTGAAAATAATGTTTTTTTCGTCGATGTAAACTGAAATTTATCTAGGAAAAAAAGTTAACTTTATTTCACATGTTATAAATCTTGCAATTTTTACTTTTTTACCTGTGTTTAACAAGAAACTTGATCTGTCGCAATCAGATCACTATGACAGGTTTGATATCATCGAAAATGTGACCAAAATGCGCAAAAATAATTAGAATAAATAAGAAGAAAAATATTTTGTCTGCAATTCAATTGAAAATCGAAAAATCCGATTCCTAATGTATATAAAATATATCACGAGCGAATGAAACGAGAATTTATGGATTCGATTGGATACGTTGAACGGTACAAAGCGATAAAACGGATTTTGATGAATTGAATCGAAGAGTTGACGTTTCTCCTTTGTGCTTTCACAAAGTATACGATTTAATTGCGTGATCGAAGCACGTCGTGTTTCAGATAGATCATCGACGACATTGAGGTGTACGTTTCTTTTGTAACGAATAATGATGTAACGATCCTGTATTTCTCTCTCTCTGTATTCGACTCGTTCTCTCGTCGATGAAAGATAATGGCGAGATAATGAAAACGGTTCTCGTTAGAACGCAACAATGGAATGACGTAGCGGGTAAAATCGAATCGAGTTATGTAATCTTCTTTTTCCGTTCGAGAACGGTAAACAAGCGTCGTTGAGGGTAACTGGATTTTTCAACCGGTATTCATGGAAATAAAAGCAGAAATAGAGGGAGAAAGAGAGAGAGAGAGAGAGAGAGAGAAGCCTAAATCGAATCGTCGTTCACCTGTAATCTCACAAGTGCCTTTGTTTCCAACGAATAAAATTCCTTCTAATCCACCAATTATCGGTTGGAAGAGATTAAAGTGGCTCGTAACGAAGACCTAATTTTTATATCAATTTATTAACTGGGATAAGCCTCTTGATATTACAATAGTAATTTAGAATAATTACGTTCGAGGATGCGGAGTGAAAATGTTCAGGTTTTAACGACGTCGTTAAACAGGATTCGTTAAAAGAGATTTTTATGCATGTTAGCTTGACGAATACCTTCTTTTTTCTTCTTTCACTTATGCAAATGAAAATACAAGCTGTTTATTTCGAAACTAATAAAAAAGCAAAAATGGAGAATTGCGAAATTGAACATTGCGAGAGGAATGACAATTTATTGTCGGAGGTTGATCGAGAATTAGCAAATTAACGAAGTTGACTTTGTTAATATTCAGACACTTTAAAACAGAATAACTGTTTTTCTCTTAAATTTGTCCAAACGATGCGAGTTTCTTTTCTTTTTAGAAACTAGAAGAATTAGTTTACTAGATGAAATGTGCAACGTCGCTTTTTGCAACATTTCTTCTGAGGCTGCGATGGAAATTTAATAAACATGTTTTGCAGAATTATGTCAGCTGTATACTTGGTGAAAAATCTATCAAACTAATTCTTCTAACTTCTCAAAAAAGAAAATTCCCAAAAAACATCTCACGTTTCAAATAAGAAAAAATTCTTAAATTTAGTAATTTTTAAATGGTGTAAAATATATGTGTTTTTAAATTGAACGTTGAATTCTTGTTTTATTTCTTTATTGCTACATTACACTGTATCATTATTACATTACCAGCAACAAATTCTCTTATAATAACTCTCAGCTCCTGCTTCTCCAAACGGAACGTAGAATTGCATTGCATCTTAATTGCTCTTCTAACGAGTGAAAAAAGATAGGAAAGAGGTTAATGAGAGTATTTGCACATAAAAAAGATTCACCGTTGAAAAGGTCAATAAGTAGCATAAAAAGATCCTCGCTAATCGTAACAATTTATCATCTCCGATGTCACAGAATGATCAAAAGAGACGATTGAACGTTTCACAAACTGAGAAGAGGACAAATATACCGATACACATATATACATTCGTAAAATGTCAGTACAGCTTGATAATCGTCGAAGCCTATTTATACGAGAGACACATTTCCTTTCTCGTAAAAGTCAAACAACCAACGTGTCCCTCCGACATTTTTAGCGATTGCTGAAACGGTTATAGCGGTGTGTCCTGGTTGCTTCTAACCTGTCAAGACAGAAGGAACGAACGGTCTTGTCCACATAATCATTCGACGGTTGTGTTTCACCAATGACGAATTGACGTACGTCGATTCGTGGACGCGTTTTCTCCTCGTCTTAAATCCAGTTTAACTGTGCTTACGTGATTTTCCCAGCGTTGACGTTCGAAGCCAGAGGGAAAAGGGTGAAACGCAGCCGTTCCAGAAAACGAGCCGCCATTATTCACGTTATTGCGAGCCAGGATGCAGGAATATGCGACGCGTGGTCGTCGTTCCATATATTCCACCGCCTGGCACACTTCCCGAATATTCTGTACCCTTTGAAATAACACGTCCCGTATGTGAATGTACATATAAATGTATATACGAGTGTGTATGTGTGTGTCTGTAGCCAGATTAAAAGTCGTCCCGAATTTTCTACATCCTCGAGCACGGATTCTCTCTAATCCTGTCGCGAGTGTTCGTAATCCACGCGCCTACGTGCGAATTCAAATAAAGATGGAAACAGGTGTGCAATTATCCGGCGCAGTTTATTTCATCTAGCGCTTCGGATTTTTATAACTGCGCTGTTTTTGGGGTAGCTTCGCGAATCGTTTGTTTCTTCCGGCTGAACTGGGTCATTCTGGATGGCTCGAATCCACTTCCTCCTCTTTTTTACAACCCTTTATCTTAGCCCGATTTCTGTTATTTATCACTAGGATATTTCTTCCCTGAGAAAGATATTCTCTCGTGAATCAGGGAATTTCGTGCAGTCTATTCAACCCTTGTGCATCGTTCGGCTGATATTCTGATTTAATCAATTTTTAACCGGTGATTTTATTTACTCGAAATTTTTCTCGATGGAAATGCTGAAAGAAAAACAATTTCGAGAAGGAACGATGTTACATGTCTTTGAAGAAATTGTGTTGCAACTTTGAATGATGTAATTAGCAAGAAGTAATCTTAAGCCGACAGAGAAACAAAAATAATGTACATATACAAAGATCATTGTGTTAATATTTGTAATAAATGTAATTTCACCTTCGAGTGAGATTTATTATGCCAATTATAACATTTCCTTATCGATCAACTAAAATTTATTCGAATATTTTGTTACATGTTTCTTTTTCTTGCTAAAAAATTTCCTTGAAAGGATAGAAAAATGGAGAGAGTAATTTATAGAAATTGAAAGAAACCAAGTTCAAAGGAGTCAGAGTTTGAAACCTCCTGGTTTGAAACAAGCCTCGAGGGGAAAAACCCGAGGTCCTTATTAAATTTTTCCACCGCCAAGGTATTGAGATCTGTGTGAAATCATCGTTCGTCTCGTTTCGGGATTCCCTTTCCGTTCCCTTTGCCTATCATTCCAACCCTCCGCTGTTATTTTTACCTGTAACAACCCCCTCGAGTCTGGCGAGACGACTAATATCCGCAGTCGACACTCCCCGCGTCCACGACAAAGACGAGTTATTATGCACGTCCCTGGCATCGCTGTCGGCTTTCAAACCAACCCCCTTTCGCGGCAGCGCAACAATAACAATCGTGTCTAGTCGCTTGCGCGGCACAAACGCGCGCACAGGATGCGCACCCGCCGATTTACCCGAGGACGTCGACGACACTTCCGTTGAAATTAACCGCGTTGACGAATTATTAATGTTCCCAGACCCGGGGTGGAATTATTCACGCGTCTGCCCTGTGGTTTCTGCTCTGTCATTCGCGAATTTTCGGCGACACCTTTGGGACATCGATTTCTACGGTGGAAACGACAGGGCAAATCTATAATATTCTTGGAATTTCGATTTTTGCGTGCTAATCGGAATTCTTATAGAATTACTCGTGAATTTCAGAACCGTGCTAATATTTTATGGAATTTTCTGTGATTTTTTCAGTGTTGCGGTTGAATAGGATTTTTGGAAGAATTAGCGATGAATCCTGTGTTAAGAAAATTGAAAAGTTAGTAACATTGAACGATGGTTTACTGTCTCTTATAATATTATGAAATACAATTTTTTGAAATAAAAGTGTGAATGTGATAAGATAGAAAGTTTTTAATAACGTATTAATTTCTTCCTTGAAGCTTTTTCCATTAAAATACTAATTGATAATAAGCATTATTGTTATTATTTTTGTTGTTTCTTCTCTGATATTATGGAATACAATTTTTTTGGAATAAAAACATAATGTTTACAACGTGTTAATCATTTTCTCCAAGTTTTTCCCACGAAGATGATAAATAATTATTGTCCAATTAATTGTAGACATTTAAAATTGATGCCCAATTAAGGAGATAGTGATCGAAAATTCTACAGATCGGAATTACGACTTAAAAGTCCCAGGCGTCCCTATTCTTCGAAGCTACCCATTTCGTGACGTGGATTTATAACCCTGGCCGGAATCGCAGACACATATACGTAGATCGTGATCTTCGATTCCCGTTGTTTGCCTCGCGAAGATCACCACGGGGGTAACCTTTGAACATATGGGTCACTTTGTCGAACTCGACCATTTACCATCACCCCTCGAATGGTCAACGAACATCACCGGTGCGTTCAAAGATATCCCCCACTAGTAATAACGACTCGTAAATATTTGCTCACCGGAAATTACGTGTTTTCGATGACCCATCCTTTCCGATAACAGGCTAAATATACTCTAATACACAAAACGGAGGTATGCATCGTCATTCTCGTAGAAATGTGCAAACATTTCAACAGAAATATCAAATGTAATAAAAAAAACTATCATTAAGAGTAGAAATAAAATTTGTCTCGTTGAATTCACATAATTAGCACAGTTAGTCGAATCCAAATATTCGCAAGTTAGTAAAAAATGGTAAAAGGCCATAAAAAGTAATGAAAATTATTTCGATTATTCATCTATTTTTATTTTTCTTACATAAGACACTAATATTAATACATAGGAATTAATTTTTTCATTCAAATCGAAATATTCGCAAGCTGGCAGAAAAATGGCAAATGTTCATAGAAAATAATGGCAATCTGTATTCATTCGTCTTAAATAAAGCTCTAATTGCACCCAAAAGTCACAGTTCTATACTTAATATAAAGATCGATAGACACATATCATAGCAAGGATAAAAATGACAAGAAGAGAAGAAAGAATTACAATTTGTCGACGATAGTTCATCCCAGCCAGATCGATAACGAACCACTAGGATCGCTATTCTAACGATTCCCATAAGTCACCGGTATCGACTACAGTTACTCGGTTCCGTAGCCATAACTCTCTCCTCTTAATTGTATTAATAAATCCAATTAGTGGGATCGTCGTCGATTGAACGATAGCCAATAATCGTGTAGATGGCTAAGATTCGATCACTGGTTAAAGTAGGAGTAAACCGGAAGAATAAAGCAAGGATAGAACCAGATTCGTGGCAAACAACTTCTCCCTCATCCTCCTTCTACCAAGCTCCTTCTTTGGTCCTTCTGTACAGACTCAAACCTTCTCCAATCGATCGAATGGAAATTCCATTCTCGTTAAGTGCTGTGGAACAAGTTGAAGATATTCGAACTACGAAGGAGAAGGGAAGTTTCGTCGTGTCACACGGTGCAGGAACAGAAGGAACGATAAAGAGGAATCGAAGATGGTCGAATGAAGAAAAACGAAAGAAAAAGAAAAGAGGGGGAGAAAAAGGTGGTAGGATACAAGAGGGGAAAGGAAGATTGGTAGAGCATCTACAAGCAAGGCGAAGCAGATTAGAGCAGGTCGGGCACAGTGAGATTTCATCTTGCTTGTCCTCTCTTACTAGGCAGCCGCTTTTCAACCTCGCCTCTTCCTCACTCTCTTCTCGTCCCTTAGTACATCCTTCCATTCTCCTGTCGCCCTTGAATACCTTTGCCCTAACTATAGGACGCTAGATGGTTAAGCTCGTGAGCCCTTGGCAAAGAGGGCACGTTGCATCTGTGCTGTCCTTATCGTCACCTATGAAAAAAATCAGGAACCGGTTTCTTCTCCGCGTCGCTTTAAAGAATCGCTTGTTCATTAATATGACAGCTTATTACGCGCGTGCCTGCTGCAACCAGTGATCGTTCATTTCTTTCTTATCTTCTTTGTTTTTCCTTCCATCGCGACGATTTATTCCCTCGCATCAGCTGTTCCAAATGGAAATTAATCACAACGGTGTTAGAATTGTACCTCTGTACATTGTTGTTTCTGCTTGTTCCTTGAATAGTGAAGAAAGAATTTCTAACTGATTGGTATTTCGTTTAGAACGTCTGTTTATCGCGCGATTCAGTCGTAATCGGTGGTAAAGTGCGTTTAAAAGTCCTCTTAAGTCACAGAACACGTTTCGAAACACGCATTTAGCAGCGCGAGAGCCTCGTTGGCGGAAGGAATCGATTAAGGAAATACGCTGGATGGTTTAAAAGGTGTTCCTCCCTCTAATGCCGTAATCATTTCTTCTCCTCGTCCTCCTTGTGAAATCCTTTGATCCTCGATGCCGGAGAACGGGTTCAACGACGCTTCGCGTACAATGGGTTTCGCCTGATTTAAAACGTATAAATGGCTCTTTCGTGGGTCCTGGTATGCATATCTAAATATTTCGAACGACGAGCTAATGTGTTGCTGTATCAAGAGGGCACGTTCGGTGACGGCCATTAAAGAATTCACCGCTCGTTCACAGGGAACACGCATCCTGCTGGAGGAAGAGACGTGCGGCCAAGTGTGTGTGTGTGTGTATGTGTGTGTATAATACGTTCGGGAAAGGGATTCCACGGAAACGCGACGACGATCGAGAAAAAGAGAAAAGGCATTATGCAAATGGGAAAGCTAAGAGAGTCGTTCAATGTATTCGAGAGAGTCTCTGTGCAAGGAATTAATCGCTGAGGCATTACGAGCTTAACACTTGCACCATTTCCCTTACTGGGAATTTCTTCTTCTGGTGCTGCTGTTAAATTTGCTCTCGTTTGAAGGTATTTTGTTACGTCGTGTATCGGTAATTAACGAACCTGTGTAGAATAATCACCATTGGATACATTTTGTCTATCTTAAGTTCGTTAGTTTCGAGAGAAACTTATTCGATGGTTTTTTGAATGTTTGAACTTGTGTAAGGAAATTGATTCAGTTAAATCTACTGAAAGATTTTTCGTAATTCGAGTTATTAATTTTTTGTAAAATTCGCGTTACTCTCAGACAGGAAACGCGAAAGTCGCCACGACGGAGATGGGAAACGTTCAATGAGAAGTAGCGAAACGTCGCGAGACGCAAATAGACGATTGATAAATTTGTCTGGAACGAGGACGAACCATCGAGATGTATGCTGGTGCCTTACAGACTAGAAAGAGCTAACACAGTTTATGGGACTCCGAGGGATATTGATGTGGATGCGGGTGTCTGACGTGCCAAAAAACGAGTTTAACTTCAGACATGAGAAATACGCGTATAGTGTCCCATCTGAGCTTAATGTGTTCTTCGACTGCGAGCTTGTTCCTCCATTAGGAATCAAATCACCCATCCTGCAACTTCTAACTTTTAAATCTTCGCCTTCCGAATTTACAATTTTTTACTTTTTATTAAATGATTAACTAGCAGTCGTGTATTTAAGACAAATGTATAGCCTCATTGCGAAATTTCTACCAATTCGAGAACCAACAATTTTTAAACTTTCAACAACAATTCGAAGAAACTTCGTGAGCAAGAATTGAACATCCACCTTTGGCCACACACGTTGCGTATTAAACCCAGCCACAACGAAAGGGTAAAACATATCAATGACCAAGGAACTTCAACCCTTTGACGGCGTCCCAGACTACCTTGGTAGCTTTCTAAAGCAACGAATCGAACAAAAAAAAAGAGGTGGCAAAATCCTGAGTCAAAGACGACACGAGACAAGGTTCGCGTGCACAGCCAATCGGGAAGGAGAAAACAAAAGTAAAAGGAAGAAAAGTGTATAGCGATGAAAGAGGACATAGCAATAATCTTCGTGGCTGGTCCACAAGCGCGCGATGAAGAGGATTCCACCTTTTCACCGCGGGGCATTATTCTACACGTGCGAACATTTCGCGGGAACAATGGTCCGGTCGTTAGGAGGAGTTTTCGTCCTGAGTTAGGATCGTGTCCGGTCCCGGTATTATTCCGACGGGTTCCTGGAACAACGTTCGTTTGTCGGCAAAAATAAGAAGCCGTGAAAAACCGTGAAAGCTGTGGAGGTCCTCGAAGAGAACCTGCTGTCGACTGGCAGTCAGGCAGAACCTAACCACGAAAGATCCTTCTTCTCCTTCTCTCACTATCTACACGTGTTTCCTTTTCTCTTTTTCTTTCTCAGGCTTCTGGTTAGCTTTCTATACACACAGACACATATATACTTCGTTCTTTCTCAGTTCCATCGTTGGAGCTCATTGTTCGGCTCCATTGCTTCTCGCGAGGACATTTTCTGAAACTAATTGGCCCGTCGCCTCATTAGACACGAAACTCGAGCGCTTGGATGAGTAGTGACTTGGTTAACGCGAGCACAAGCCGCGTGATTCTTGCCCAAAAATGGGGATCGTAAAAGAGGAAACTACCCTACTGGCAATTTTCGACGGAGTTGTTTAATTATTGTGGGAACGCGGGTTGGGTTGAAATGAGGACATTTCTGGTGATTCTCGGTGACTGAAATGGTTGAAGGAATTTTTTTTGGAGTACTGGGAAGTTTGAATTTTATTTGGATAAGGGTGGAATGGGACTGGGTAATTCTACGGGTAGAAAAGAGGTAGGATGAGATACGTATATCATAAAAATAGAAGACCTGAGTAGGATGATAATACTAAAATCAAACTGGGTTTTCAAACTTTTTTCTGACATTCAATAAATTTCTAAATTTTCGTCAAAGCTGCTCCAGAATTCACATTATGATCTAATACTGATACACCAGCTTTTTAACACCCGTGTTAAATTTAAAATTCTATCATATATAAAATCACACTGAGTTTTTAAACTTCTTTCTGACATTCTATAAATATCTATTGTTCGAGAATTCCCATTACGAGTATATTTTTACCAAATTTGTAATACAACCTGCTCTAATTTGCACGCAAGAATTGAACAAAAGTATCCACCGTAAGATCCAGAAGAAAATGACGAAACAAACACTGAGAAGAATTCACGATTACATCTCGAGATCCACAGTTATAGAAACTGAAACGTCGATCGATCCGTGATCGAGAAGGCACGCGAAACGGACCGTCGAAGTGGGTGGATTCGCGGATGCACCCACGCGCAAAGTTTCTCGATCGTGTACGCGTTGGAAGGCCGACGAATCGATATAACAGTGGGAGGTGAGGCCACCCGTGGAAGCGTGTTTTACATAATCGGTCAGTCGCGAAGGGTAACAACGAAGCATCCACGAGCCGGATACGTTTCTCTTTCTCTCTTTATCTCTCTTGTACAAGTATTACTGATACGAAGCAGTCCAGCTACCAGTGGAAGGAAAGTGCCCCGAGGTCTGAACTCCTCCCTGAACTTCGATCCGTGTAGTTTAGATCCGTACACCTACGATAGCTACATATATCCTACGTTTCGTAGCAGAGAGCTGTTGAAGCGTATTACATCATCGTGTTTCGCGTATCGACGCGTTCCAGTGAACGATGTAATCATCGTATAAACCGTAGCCATGATAAATCTTATCCACACGGGAAAGATAGAATATTATATATGTACATAGAGAGAAGAGAATATTGTATATTGTATACTTAATTTTCTAAGAAATGTAGAATTCGTAGAAAAGGTAGAAAGGTGTAATTTAAGGTGAACGAAAAGGTTCGAAGAAGGGTTTCTAATCCAGAGGGGAAAAAGAAGAAGGATCTATATGGATGGTTGAGCAAAGACAAAGGAATATCTGATGATCGACGAGACACTAGGAGGGATCTTTTTTGGCTAACGGGTACGAAAGCATATCCTGACCTCCCAGTAAGATAAATCGTCGTGGGACTGAATCTCGTGGCCGTTACCATACCCGACACTCAACATGTGCGTTCCTCCTCGATCGACCGGTTAATCTTGGATCACCTGTACAACCTGTCCTCCGCTTCCTGGGATCTCGAATTACGCGTGGAAAAAGTTAGGTGTTTCGTTTACACGCTCTCTGCCGCAGGGGGGCGAGATCGGCGAGAGGGAGAGAGAGGGAAGAGGAGATGGAGAAAGATAGGGAAAAGAGAGGAAGAGTAAAAGGGAGAACGCGTCAGAGAGAGATCGCGAGAGAGATTGAACACGAAAGAGAGAGAGAACGCGTGAGAGAGAAAACGCGTGAGAGAGAGAAAGCGTGAGAGATGGAACACGTGAGAGAGAGAGCGCGTGAGAGAAAAAATGCGTGAAAGAGAGAACGTCTGAGAGATGAAACGCATGAGAGAGACGCAGGCTGAGAGAAATAAAGCATGAAGAGAGGCAGAGAGAGGAGAATTGGTCCTTGCTTCCCTCTGGGCACGACTACGGTGGTGTAAATCCCCCACAGGCACAAGTGGCCGTTTAGGCGGGTCCTACAGGGACGAGATTAATGCGTTTCTCCACAGAGAAGAGAGAGAGAGAGAGAGAGACCGCTCTCGAGCCGTGTCAAAACATGTGGACCGAACCAAACTGCCACCAGCGTTCACGACAATTATGGTCTTCAACGGAGTTAAGTGCTTCCGTCTACACTCGACGCGGAACAGGGAACGAGCCGAAGATGTTGTTGGGAAGAGTTTAAACGTCCTTTACGGATGAAGGATTAATTGTTTGTTCGTTCTGAGTTCTCACACGATAGAAGGGAGAACAACAGATTCCAGAGAGATTGAGAGAGAAAGAAAAGTTAGATCCAACGTATGATTGCGGAATAGAATTGGGTACCCACATCTTTTTTGACTTGAAAAATTGCTTTTTAATTTCGAAACGTCGCTGCAGAAAGGGGAGCAAGAGTTTTACTCCGGTCTAGTTAACGAATCTTATGTATGAGAAATTTTGAGAGGAGACATATTGGAGTAAACGAACTTTGGAAATTACTCGAGATAAATAGATCAATCTTGATAAAATGTTGAAGCTTCGAAGGGTAGAGCAATTTTGAAAATTACTTCGTATAAATAGATCAATCTTGATGAAATCCTCGTGCTTCGTGGATTAGATCAATTTTGAAAATTACCTCGGATAAATACATCGATCTTGAGAAAATATCGAAACTTTCAAAGAAGTATCTCAGTATTTATTACATATAAAAGGACGAATATATTTGTTGAGAAAATAATTTGTACAATAAAAAGATGAACACATTCTCGTTTATCTGTTAGAAATAAAAAGAAAGTTCCCCGAGTTCTACTATCTGTGAATTCTCTTTGAGCGCGGTATGATCGATGCAGAAATTCCTCGAGCAATTTGGCGTTTATCGCGAATCAGGAAATTCGACTGTGTAGAAACCGTGGATAAGATGCCTCGAAGCGACATGGCGGTACTCTTCAAAGCGATGCAAGAGAGGCTGCAAGCGCGCGCGTGGGATCGCGACAAGCTCGTTGAGCTTGAACGACGAAGAAGCTGTTTCAAAGGGAAAACAAAGTCTGTGGCTCGTTAATGCGATTGGCACTTGCCAGGAAACGGGACGTGGTCCGATAGCAGGGACTAAGAGAGCGAGAGGTTTCGAAATGAACATCGAAAATCGAGCTTCGATTCTGGCACGTCTCTCTACTGTGTTACGTAATTCGGTCGTTGCACTTCGCTCTGAAATTTTGCCACCGCGGTTACTGTTCCGCCTTCGTCATCGTTGTTTCTACGAAATTCCGAAATATCCACCGGCTAGAAACGGGGCAATAGTTTTAGATTATTATTCCACGCTTCGGATCTGTGAAAACATTTACTTTCGAGCGGTCAAATAGAGAGTTCTCGTGTTTGTTTGACGATTGATCTAGTTTCCTGGATTTGCATTCAGTACCAGGACAAATTTTACAATTGCTGAAGTATCGGTAATTTGAAAATTTGCAAATTTGAAGACTCGAGAGTTGAAAAGTGGAAGAATAGAAAAATTGAAGAATTCGAATGCTTAGGGAATTCAGAAATTTAAGAATTTGAAAATTTAGGTATTCCAGGATTTTGCAAGTTTAGAAATTCGGTAATTTGGGGAGTCGAAGAATTCGAGAACTGGAATGTTTAAAAATTATGAAATTTAAAGATTTGGAAATTCAAAGAGTCAAAAATGTGGATATTTGAGAGTTCTGAGGATTCAGAAATTTGAGAATTTGCATATTTAAGCATCCGCAAATTTAGAAATTCGGTAATTTAAGGGTCGGAAATTCGAGAATTCGAATTGTTAGGAATTCAGAAACTTAGAGATTTGGAAATTCCTAAAGATGGAAATTTGAGAATTCCCATATCTAGAAACTCTCAAATTTATCAATTCGGTAATTTAGAGAGGCGAAAAATTCTGGAATTCGAATATTTGGATTCACAAAAATTTAGAAATTCAAAAGTTGAAATTTTCAAAATCATCCAGGATAGACAGCAACTATTTCAAGCAGTTTCCCTGAACTTTTCAAGCACCGTCCACTGTTCTAGGTCAAGAATCCCAGACGCAACACTTCCACGCGCCTCAATAACTCATTGTTCCTCGTTTCCTCTTCTTCCACTATTCAACTGAACGACAGGAACGTCGAGTGTTTCACATCGTATCTAATCACTCCTTAAAAAAAAAGAAAAAAAAGTAATCACCAACATAAACTATTAAAATAATCAACGTAAACGATCGTTATTCACTCCATCGTACGATCATTCTATCTCTATGAGAGAAAGCACGTTTCCGATGCAAAAAGCAATTAACCACAATGTGTTAAGTAATGCAAAAAGCGTCGTCCGAAGTTCTAGCTCGCTCGTGCTGTTTCCCTAAGCATGTGTCACGTCGAGAATTATTGAAGCCGTGTTCCGGTCTTCGATCGTTAACTTGTGTCAACGGGAAGGCGAGTCCATCAACGTCTAGCTACGGCCATTGTCTTCGTACCCAGACGAGGACATTATTGTCACTAGTCAGGAAAAGATGGAAGAAAACGAAGGAATTCGCGAGGTCATGAATCGAATAGGAAGGAAAAAGAAGATGAAAGAGGTAGGAGAATGTGAAACACTCGTGGTCTCTTCTCTATACTCAATCGAGTTCTTGGATTCCATGGTAATCGTAGGCTAGTTAACCCCATTAAGCATTAAGCAAAAAAGTAACGCAATTTTTATAGGTATAATTATTTATCACTTGTAACAGTGTACAAGAAAGGATATAATTTCTATAAAATCGAAATATTTTCTAAAATGTTAGGGCCTCCAAGAAATTACTATTAAATTGCCTAGCAAATATAAAAAGAAATACATTATAATACTAAACACTACACATAAATGCATAAGAATTTTTCCACGATTTAAAAAAACAAAAATAGACTTATCTTAGCGTTACAAGTGCTTTAATTTTTTTCAAACTTTGGAGCACTATGAAATCTCTGTTGGAAGAAGAAATATTAAACAATTTTCTGGGACTTCCATTCATAATTGCAACTTGAGAGAAGAGAAATTATTAATGAAAATTAGCTGGAAACAAATTCTGAACGATGTTGCGTAAATGTTGGGACTTGACGTGTTAAGTTAGACTCGTAATCTAATTTTTTCTTTGTTTTACTATACATAAACAAGTAGATTGTCGATCGATAACACGTGGAAATATGATCGTCACGTCGCTGTTTGAGAATTGGAAAGATTAGTCGAACGTAGAAGAGACAAACAGAAGAAGAAGAAGAAGGAAAAGGAAAAGGTTATCGTAATGCAAGATACAGCGACGTCGAGTCGCGTTCCTTGGTTGATTTTTAATGGGTTCCCGTGTACGCCCGTGGGCATTAACGTCGCGGACTGGTTCTTTATCTGATTTCGACGCAATTATTCCTACCTCGAGGGTAATTAAGTCCGATGCAAGTCGAATCGATTTTGATAAGCGATCGGGATTACGACCTTCGATCCCCCTCGATTGCGTAATCGTTCGTGTCGCGTGATCGTGTATTTCCTCTGGACCACCGGATCGATTTCTTTCACAAGATCGTGCTACAGAGACAAAGTCGTAATTATTCTAATATAGTCGTACACGAACGGAGTCAGCGGGATAAACGATCGTTCCAGATGATCATAATTTATGGCACGCGTAGGCGAACGCTCGCGTCTTCCGTATTTCAAATAAAAATTGAAATTGGTATTTAAACCGTGCAAAAGTTTCAAATTTAACTCTATATTTAACAAGAAAAATTTAGAAATATATTTTAGAAATTATAAACTACTTTCAACTTGGCAAACACAAATGTTTCCATGTGCTCCACTCGAGGAACGAAAATTTTCTTTTTCATCGTCTCCATTTCTTCTTTTCCTCGCGAAAATGATGCAGCATATGTTTCACGGTGAAACAAAATTTTAGAACTATGTTTCCAAATTTTATTTCGTCCAGTTTGCAAAGTTTCATAATTTCTTTCTTTTTCTTTTTTTACGAAAATTGTCTTGCATATATTTTGCGATGAAGTAAAATTTTAGGACTGGTTTTACAAATTTTATTTCGTCCAGTTTGCAAGGTTTTGTAGGTATTATCCATACTGAGAGAGTTAAACGATTCGAGATAAAGATACTGAGATATTTTCCGTCGAAAAAATCGTCGTATATCGTGCAAAATGGTCGAAAAAGGGGGGGGAAGAAATGGTGTAAAGGAATGAATGGTCTCTAAGACGATAGAATGCACATGCTTACGTATGAGGTCGAGGCACAATGGCCGTTCGAACTTTTGAAGCGTCCTCGTGTCCCTTCTCTTTCGCAGCCACGGTCCGCGGAGTCGCATTTAAAATTGAAATCACGGCCCTCTCTCGCTCTCGTCGTCTACCATGAAGTTTCATAAACCAGCATGCTACTCTCTGCCTCTCTGCAACGATCTTGATCATCGACGTCCCTTTTCCACGTTCTTCTCTTCTTTTTTTTTTTTTCATTTCTTTTCTTCTTTTTGTTTCCCTTCTCTACCTCTTTATACTTTCCCATTCTTTTTTATTTTCTGGTTCGTTTCATCTCCCTCTTTCGTCGCGTTTCACGTTTCCTGCGGTCGCTCATAAGCGACCACGCGGCGTCGCATGAATTTGCATGAGCTCGATCCGTCTGGCATTCGTCCAGGACGAATTTCTAGCGGCGATCTTTCTCGCGACTGGTTCATTCATCGATCTCAACCACTGAGTACGACTGGACGGGTGTTTACCTTGCCACAGATTCATGTTCGCGCGATCAATCTTGGTTTTCGAGAATGTCTATTTAGCGAGAGAATCGTTTCCCAGAATGATGGATATATCGTGTGTGAAATCCTGTGTTTTACGTCCAGTAAATAAGAGTAATAAGGATCAAGAATATTCAGAGCTTTGGTGAAATGCTGTAGAGCTGTTAGTTAACATCCGGAATTCGATTCTCGCTTTCGGTTTTTAAATGTATAAATTATATGTTAATAAATACTATATATGCTAGTAATTTTTTTAATTTTTTAAATGTAAGAATTCGAAAGTTGAGAGTTCGAAAACTTAGAGACTCGGAAATTAGAGAATTCGGAAATTGGAGAGTTCGAATATTTGGAAATTCGGAACTCTTAAGAATCAGGAAATTTGAAAAGTCGAATACTTGAGAACTCGAAAATTTAGGGATTCAAAAATATGGGGATTCGGAAATTTACGAATTGGAAAGCTTTAGGGACTCGGAAATTAGAAAATTCGAAACCTAGGGACTCAGAAATTTTTGAATCCAAAAGTTTAGGAATTCTGAGAGTTGAGAATCCGAAAACTTAGGAACTCGGAAATTCGAAAATTCGAAAATTAGAGAATTCAAAAGTTTAAAAATTCGGAAAACCAGAAACTCAGAAATTTGTAGAATTCAAAAACTCAGAGACTCTGAGATTTCAGAATTTAAGAACTTATGTACTCAAAAATTAAAGAGTTCGAAGGTTTGGGAATTTAGAAATTCAGAAAATCCAGAACGAAAAGGAGAAAAACAAAATATATGCGGAGTCGCGTAAAATTGAACATCTAACTCCACGACATCATAGTTCGAGCAGAAGCTGAAGCCTCAAGGTTCTCAGTAGCGATCATTTCACACGGCTGTTCGGTAAATCCGCGTCGCGCGGACCGTTACCAGCAGCTCTCAACAGCGAGAGAACGATCGTTTCTTGTATCATGGCGCGAAGGTCGAGAGCAGCAGAGATTCAACCGGGTGGTTTTGCGGTTAAATCCTCCGGTGAGGGTAGGCCCGTATTCTGACCCGGAGTAACGTGTACACGACGAAGATGAAAACGACGACGACTTCTCGAGATATTTCCTCGAACACAAGTCGCCTTTTGTTATTTTACTCGTTTTCTACTGAGCTAGGTGCCGCCGCGGCTATAAGATCCCATGGATCTGACGTAAGATGGATATCGTATTCCCTATAATGCATAGCCAGCCGTATCGTGAATTCCGTGAAGGAAGAAGCTCCTTGCGCCTCCTCGAGCTCGCTCACGAACTGTCTTTTGCATAGGTTATCGTGAAAGACCCAGGATACGGCCCAAGCTTGAGCATTCTTTTCGCCCTTACCCAACAGAAACAAACCAACCTTCGGTTGACCACTTATTCTTCCTACTCATTTTTTCTTATGTTCCTTTTCACGTTTCTAAAGCAAAAACACAATTGTTGTACGTGTATTCTTGTCTAGATTTCTATTACACACCGAATTAACCTTGCATGATAATATTTCTTAACTCCACAGACAGTAAACTCGATCTTTTAACCCTACGATTTCTGAAAATTACAAATACATTCGTCTTTTTCACTTGAGAGATGCTTAGAAAAGAATTTGCCAAATTCGATACAATAAAGATAATGTATCAAGCGAAAATTACATAGCGTGTACACACTCTTTTCGTAGATATACCTAACCTAACGCTTTCGTAATCAAAGGGTTGATGTAATCACGACGTGTACTTTATTTTCCCGAGTTCTTTGAAACTCTGTGACTGTAGCTGACGCTGTAATAACAATCTAGCTCTGCCTTGTGTTTGCTCTTTTATTAATAAAGCTTCTTTCTCGAGGAATTTCAGACACTCGCGAGGAATCTTCTGATAACTTCGCTTTTAATCGAACCTCCACTTTGCTACTGTATAGAAGAGGCAAATGACATCCTGTACACGGAGAAATCTCCTCTTAGGAAACTTGGAATGTGTCTTTTGTATCTTGACGACTCGAGACGTTGGAATATTTCTTGGTTAAACAGCCACAGAATAGTTTCCATCTTGTCATTTACTTTCTACAGTTGTTCAGAAATATTCTTAGACACATGGTCCGCAAGTGTGTACGTTTATTAATGTCAGACAAATACTCTGGCCAATAAGCATCAGTTATTCGTTAGGGATGTTAATTGGAGGATATGTCAAGACTGTGAACGTTGGAATTGGTCGTGCATTGATATTGAATAACAAGAGTCGGCGAATGCCGAAGATATTTCTAGAATTCTTTGGAATGGAATTGCAATGCCTGAGTTTTTTCTTCGGGTGACTTGTTGATGGATTGGGTAGAGAGTTTCGTGAAAGGCGAAGTCTCGAATGGTGGTCAACGATCCGCCCCTGGCTGTGCAGCTGATACTTCCATCTGCTGCGATCTTATTGCCCTCCCGCGCTTATTCGTCGGCACATTTGTTCGTATACTTTGTCGGCATCGGTTGTTAGAGCACGAGGTGTTCGATGTATCGACCTCGATCGATGCATTGTTCGCTTTACGGCCACGGTCACGCAATGGATGCACGCTGAGGCTTCTGCTTGAATCGTTCCGATCGCTTGCAGCCGCTCTTTTCAAGTTTTTGGTAATCGACCATCGGCTTATCGTGTTCCCAAACTTTTCTTCAACTAGTTGTTCGTTTAATAAATGATGGCAAAATTAAAAATTCGGTGAATTATAATGAATTATAATTGATGAATTGTGGGATTTTTAACTAGTTTATTTAAGAATTTCTGATTTTTAGCATATCTGTTATTAAGTATTTTTAAAATCTGTTTTTTTTATAATGTATTAGATGTAGAAATAAATTTTTCTCGACTTTCGGGTACAACACAATTTTTATTTGGAAAGAATAAAGACAGATAGAGTCACGAAATAATTTCCAACATTATTTACGAACTTCTGTAATTTTTCTGGCAGCTTTGCGAATATTTCTACTTAAATTAGTGTACTAATTATGTGACTCCAATCGAAAAGAATTAATTTCTACACGTAATAGATAGTGTTGTGTCTTTTGAAATTGATCAACATGAGTTTTAATATAAAAGTGGAATTAATTTGCTCGCATAAAGTACGACAAATATTTTAAATAAATTTCCTTTAATGTCAAGCAAAAAGCAATTACAAACATGATATTTTAAAGCAAAATTTCACAAATTGTATCTTTATTTTAAAAATAAATTGTGCAACGACCAGCTGTGGGCTTCAAATTCTTTGTATTCGGTTTCTACTTTTAGAAAGGTGAGAAATCATCTGTGAAAGTGTTAGTTGTATTTTTATTCGCAAGAATTAAAACGATGTAACATATTGAAATTTTTATAATTTGGGATGTTAAAAATACGATGAAAAGAAAAAAGGGAGGAATAAAATTTCTAATACTGAAAAGTGATATTGCAAAGGTAAAACTTTCATCTCCGCTGAACGGTCGATCTCTCCCGTGCAGTTTGCTCATAATAATCGAAGGGAGAAGGCGGACCCCTGATTGTGCGGATATCCGTACCGGAAGAACGCTTCGCGTTCACATCTGAAAGCCAGTCAATTTTCCACGAGGAGAAAGGACGCGTCACTGGACAATTAGCGTGCTTTCGTGAATTCACGCCGGGTCGTTGTGGCTTCTAAAATGGAGAATCTCGCCGTGGGAGGCAGATTTACAACGTTCAGGAAACGTGTAAAATTGTACGTCGCGATCGTGTGATCTTGGCGAACATGGAGAACACAAAGACTCCTTGCAAACCGATTTTCCCGAGAGTTTCCGATACCACGACGTGCAATTAAACTTCTTAGAATCAAACAAGTCACGTTACGACGTTGATATAATCAAAATTTGCAGGATAAATCTTTGCAAATCGATATTTATGCATGTCCAGTGAAGATGTTGCAGATATTTGTTTTTCAGATATTTTTAAAATTTTGTACGAGTATGTTGTGACACATTTATCTAATTCTTTCAAGATTCTAACATTACTCTAGTGTATTTTGCATACTTTATTAATTGCAACTTTGTTATTTTTTAATTTCTCACGATTAATAAACGTAGAATACGTGTGATTGAGATTTAGGAAAATCTCGACACCTTTAACAAATTATATTATTCTTTAGATACTCTTATAATTTTATTGAACATACTGTGACATGTTTATCTAATTATTTAAAGTGATTCTAACATTATTCTCGCGTGTTTCGCATATTCTAATATTTTATAATTGAATAAAAATTCCCAGTTTAATTATAACACTGTCACTTCAATATTTCTCATGATTAACAGATTTAAAAAACTCAGAAAGACCTCGATACCCTTAAAAAGTTACGATTTAATGTATATTTCGGGGAAATGGAATGATTGGACCATTTTCCTGCGAAGATGACGCTGAAAATTCTGTTATTGTAAATACGATACCAATCAACGTTGAGTGACATTTTATCATCAAAATTGAATCACATTGATGCATCTGATGCGATTGGCGCTGTACGTTATACACAGTTACAGCAGAATCCTTCTAAAAAAAAAAAAAAAAAAAAAGGAAATGTGAAATTGAATTAAAAACTCGGCCAACTCGAGTCTCTTCACGAAATTCCAATTATCGAAGAAATCCACTATGCGAAACCCGTCGAAATAACAATTTTCGAGAAGAGCAACCCTTGATCGCGTTAACTACTCTAGATAGAGGCCTGTTTGAAACGCCTGTATCGGATATTACGCGAAATTGCGACGGTTCTCACGCGTGTTCTTTCATGTTCATTTGTTGGTTCTTTTTTTTTTTTTCATGGGCACGCCTACGTCAACAAACGTCCACCTTAGAACCCACACGAATTCCTCGTTCTCCCCTCCTCTCCGTGACAACGAAATTTTACACGGTCGAACGTGTGTGAATCGACGCACGTGTCCCACGAAAATTTGCCTGATCGATGACGCGTACGAAAACACGTCGACAGGAAACTAATCGACTATTCGCCACAGGGGCGCGGCACTGGTATTTTTATTCTGAAATATATCACGGTTGCACCAGCGCCACTCGGCGAAATTTTCCGTCAATGTTCGAAAAACGCGACACTTTTAATTCGCGCTTTTAATTCCACTGTACACACACTTGCGCGCACACACATACACACAAAAACAGATGGCGCTCGACATATTCGCTAGGTGCGAAACCGTAATTCCGCGTTGTGTACGACCATTTTCACGCGTGTCTCGACAAGTGTGTATTTTTTTCTTTCTTCTCTTTTTTTTTTCGATCGTAGCACAAAATTTATCTGTCGTACACGAGGATGAAATTCAACAGACCGAATGGTGCACCGACGGTCGAACGAACTGCAATTAAACGAATTATAAACAAAAAAAAAAAGAAAAAAAGATAGAAGAAAGAGAGAGAAAAAAAAGCTGTTCCCAGCCGTGTGGAGTGTATGTAGAGGTGACAATTACACGATAAATTACGACAATTCCGGTTTTGTGAAACGACAGTTGAAAGAAAGAGGGGGCGAGGGATGTGGCCTAGCCGTGACACGTTGATTTTCACGGGTGAGAAGAGAGGATGATACCGTGCGCGACGTGATCGTTTTCGGTGTGAAATTTAATGAAACGGCCGGTTGCTTTCGGTGAAAGAATCAATTATCCTTTATTGCGTGTCTTTCAGCCGTTCACCGTGTACGCTTTATAGAGAGCGCGTGATAACGCGCGTCGCGTGAAATGAAGCTTAATTAAACCAGTTACCGGAGATCGTTCGTAATAAGCTCCATGGCGAATTGCAGCGTAACGATGATCAAGAGGATAAGTTACGGCCATTTTTCACCAAGTTTCGCGAAACGGAACGCGAAATTATCGCTCGTCTCTCTGACCTACATGAGGCTTCGAGATGGCTTCATCCGTGGATAGCTCATATCCTTTTTCCGCCAATCGTTGCTCGTTAAGTTGCAAATGAAACAAGCGCGACGAAATCGACCGTGCTTGTCTCATGTTAAATTCGGTGGATTGAACTTTTAACACGATGCACAAAAGAAAAAGAAGAAAGTAGGAAAACAATAGGGTGATCTCTTCAGTGAATGAACGTTTGCTCATATTACACGAAAAATTAACTTTTAATTACTTCATCGAACAAGTCACCCTACAACGAGTTAAAAAAGACAAAGAAATAACTGGTCGTGTAACTTTCTTTTTTATTAAATTACCAACAACGCAAGGTGAATTGGAATTTACGGCTAATGGAATCGACGGGGTGGTTAATAATTACGAGTACATGGTGACGCTGGATTAACCTCTGTTTACTTTATTCATGAGTATTATTAAGAGAATCATGGTGGATTATACTCTCGCGTCGTCTACGTGTCGTGCAAGAGAAATTGCTCGTAGTGTAAAGAAGAAAACAGCGTGGAGAATGAACGTTTGTGTTCTGTGTACGTTCTATAAGACAGAGGTTTGCAAACGATGGAAATTTTCCATGAATTATTTCGTTCGTTTCGGTTAGACAAAGCCTCTTATTTCGTTCAGATGAATTTCACGTAAATTTCACGTGAAACTTGTCAGTTTTGAAGTTCACGATCGATGTAATACGCGCAGTTCCATCAGTCCAAGGATACTCGTAATCTCGTTTAGAGTTTTAATTCATGTGGACGTTTACGTTCGATACTATTGATGTTTATTTCATCTCCTGTTCTCCAATACGAACATCTGACTACCGGTTGTTTTTCCGGCGTTTTGTCTTCGTCGCCTAATCCGTGCCGCCAGGAAGGGAACGAACAAGTTGGGATCCGGTTCACGAGCGTTCTTGTGAAATATCCTCCTCGTTGCCAGGCTGGTCAAGTATCCCACCAGCAGCGTTATCGTCAATCCCATGGGAGTGTACCACATGTATGATATACGATACAAGTAGAAGTCAGAGGAACTATCAGTGTTGCTGAAAATTTCGATTAGACAAAGTTCAATGATAAGTAAAAACAAACATTGGGAAAATTAGTCTGAACACTCTTAAGACACTTGAGATTTTAAAATCTTAAAAATGATCTTAAAAAAGAATCTTAGTTTAATTTGTAAGATTTTAGTCGACTGATCGATTCAATTCCTAACCGCTTTGCAAAAGCTGTCACAATACTAGAAAAATCACGAAAAATTAGACAAAGAAAGTTACAATATTTCGCACTGTCTGCAAAGAAAAGCCGTATCTCTGTTTTTCTAAATTTTCCAAAGTTAATACTGTCGATCCTCGAAGATTGCCTAAATAAAAAATTCAGCGTCGATCCGTAAGCACTCTCAAGTTCTGAACACGTTAAAGAAGAAATCCAGAGACTTGGTGATGATATGAAAAAAATTTCGTTCGAGTGAAATAGAAAAAGAATGAAACTCTAATGATTTAACACGGCTGACTGAAACTGATCGTTCAATAAATGTAAAGTGAATAGTACACGAAATGGTCAGTTTCGAGTGGCGTGTGGCAAAGGAGAAAGCAATACTGCTCGCAGGAACGCGGCAGGGAGTTTAAAGAGGCCGTAATCGCGGTTTATTAACGCGCAATTAGCGTTAGTTACTATCGTGGGAAACGATGAGGAGCGGAGCAGGCGATCGAGAAAGTTTGCCGGCGAAAAGAAATCGGGAAGTAATCGTTGTTTCTTAACTGATTACCGCTACCACCGGATCGTTCTCCACGCCCATGTTATCGCTGTAAAATATCCCGAACGAACGATAACGCATATCCTACCACGATTTTCCCTTGATTTATATTCCAATTACTGCAACAATGTTGCTCGAACACTTTCTATCAAGAATGTAATCTTTCGTTTTCGATTAATTCCTCTTAAATATTCTGATTATTCCAACGAATAACGTTGGACCTCGGAAATGGCTAAGATTCGTTAGATTTTCTTCATTAAAACGTTTCATTTGTTTCTTTTTCGATCTGAAATTCCTCGACGATCAAACCAACTGGTAACACGTGTGTAGAATTTCCTTAGTGAAAGGAAAATTTCATTTCTACCGGCTGAGATTAGGAAAATGATCGCTAAAAAGTATCTTTACTTCTAATTTATTTCTGACTGAATATATAGAATCTTAAAAAAAGAGGAATGTAAAAACAACGAATGTTTTCTCAAGGAAGACAGTTACGCGCCTTTTACTCGAGAAAAAAACGAAGAAAGAGATCAGAATCTTCGTGTAGGGTGATCAAAGGAGCATAACGAGCTTGATAACAGAGGAAAATTAATAGCAACGTTTCTCTCATTTGCCTGAAGAAAACTGTGCCGGTTTCCGCCAATTAAACATCGCCTTTCTTCCTCCAGCGAGCTCGTAAAACCTTCTCCAGCGCATCTAAGTTCTCTCGCGAGTACGCGCATTCAGGATAGCTACAGTTAATAAGCTAGATTTTCTTAACAAGCAAGAAACTCACTCGCCGAATCTGCTGACGTTTCGATAATCCGGCAACACGGTGGAATTCACGCAGCCATCGATAGAAAGCGGAAGTGGAGGTGCCGTTGTCATCAAATTGCCAAACGCTGCCCAGACACACGTGATTAGCGCAATTACGGTCCCAACAACAGCTCCAGTTTCGTTTGCCTTCTCCACGAACATTCCTAAAGTGAAAATTCCTAAGATAGGCCCACCGATAGCTCCAGAAATTCCTATAGCAGCTTCGACCAATGATCCCATCGATTTAGCTATAAAAGCAACAGCCAAACAATTGAAACCGTTGCAAATAGCGAGTATCTTTCCGATTAGAGTAGCTTTCTCAGTTGGAAATTCTACGCCGATTTTACGATACAACGGTTTCACGTAATCCTCCAACGCCATGGCAGCCAGAGAATTCAACATGGCGGAGATTGTGCTGAGGCTGGCACTGAAGACGCCGGAAATGAAGAGACCAGTGACACCTGGCACTTGTGACATCCTTTCCGCCGCGAAATATGGCATTATCCTGTCGTTGCTCGAGATTTTCCCGGATGTCAGTGGATCGCAGTCTCTGTAAATTGCGTAGAGTACCAAACCAGAAAAGGACGTGAAGATTGCAAGCAACAGAGTGATTGGACCGCTGAGAAGTAGAGCATGTTGCGAGGATTTGAAGTTTCTGAAGGATCAAAGGATGAATTAGAAAGTCGAACGATTCTTTGAGTAAACGATTGAAAGAGGTACACACTTGGCAGTTAATAGACGTTGTATTTGAACCTGATTCACTCCGTACAACGATAGAAAAATCGCTGTGCCTCCTATTAATAAGCTCCACCAAGTATGTCGTTCAGTTGGATCGAAGCTGAAGCTGAAAAATCGAAAGATTCTTCTGTAAAATCGCGTTCTTATGAGATAATCTTGCTTGTTAGGATTTCTCAGTAACAGTTTATGGCACGATCGCATAGAAAGGCTGTTTCTGAGTTTAGGATTATTCATTTATCATGTGAATGCTTTAAAGCATAGGGTCTTCCAGGAATTTTCAACGATTCGTGCCGCTCGCGTTCAAAAATTTAAAAAAATTCCATAAATTCAACATTTGTCCATCTCTTGCGACCATCTCACACTTTTCCAAGTTGAAATGTACTCTGAAAGGCATTGACGAGAAGATTAGGCACGCTGATTGCTAATGAATATTGTTAAACATTCGCCAATCAAGGTAAACCTAAACCAACGCGTCTCTGTGCTTCTTACTTGAAGAAATCTATACGACCACCCTCCTGAGCGATACTCCAGACGTTGGATAAGCCATCGTCGAGGTTACTAGCTGCTACGCCGAGAACACAGGTGAGCGCGACGAACATCAGCACACCCTGAAAGACATCGGTGATCAGGACAGCCTTGATGCCACCTATGGTTGAGTAGAAGGTACAAATCAACCCGATCAACAGGACGCTCATGTCCCCTGACAGACCAGTCGTTGCTTCGAGGGCTAACGAAGGCGCGAACAACACCACACCGGTGTACAGTAACAGTTGCACGAAGTTTGCTGTGCTGGTTATCAAACGAGCTCTCACGCCGAATCGTCTCTCCAAATACTGGAAAGAAAGAAGATACTAGAATTTATAAATTGTCAATTAAACAATACTTTTAATGGCGAGCCAAACTATAGCAGTTTGATCAAGTTTGAGAAACAGAATTCAGTTTTAAACGATAATTACGAAATTGAATGAATGAATGACTAAAGTGTCTCCATATTTGTTGAGAATTTCTTGAAAATTTATGTCACAGTTAAGTATGATATAAAACAAGTGAGAAGAGTTAAAGTCATCTTAAATAAAAGTTATTTTACGATGATCAAGATGTTTCACTGTGGAAAGTCGCTTCAAGAACATAATGTGAATGAACTTGCCTTGTCCAATTTTTTAAGGAATAAGAGTAGTAGAAGAAATCTTAGAAAATTGTAGTGAATATCAGTTCGTTCAGTTGGTAACGTGTTAAAGTCACATGGTGAATGAGTGTGAATAGTCAATGACGAGGAATGATTGATGGATCGAGCAATTACCTCGTACACGCTCATGGTGTTCATCTCAGCGAAGACAGGAAGGTAGAAGTACAGGACAATCGGTGTACCAAAGAAACCGCCCAGGTATATAAGCATGATTTGCGTGCCATGGACGTAATTTTCCGCGCTGATTCCGAGCAACGTGATCGCTGACATGAAAGACACCGTCAGTGCGATCGCTAAGGGAACGACGCCCATAGATCGGTTCGCCGAGAAGTATTCCTGTCGGTAACGATCGAGAAATATCGGTTAAAACCAGATCTATGTAAAATGATGTACAGTTCGAGGACCAAATAATTAACACGTCCGCTACTGTACTGTGTTTGACAGAACATGCAAAATGCATCGGTTTTGCGTGTTCAGCGCTAATTCAACGCTAACTCTTTGCTTTCCTTGATACCTGAAAAGAATTTTTAAATTTCGCAAAAATCCATTCTGAGATATATTCACGAGATACACAAAGTGTTTCCCTTAATTCGAAAGATAAATTAAATAATATTCAAAAAGTTGAAATATCTCGGTTAATTTTCAGGATATGGAAAAAAATTTTCAGAAAAAATGAATTCTGATTGACAGACATTTTCTTCTGCTTAATTTTTGCACGAGATTTCTAAACCATCAATGTTCTTTTTAATTAGTTCGATATATTTGTATTATCCTGCTATTTTAGCTCATAAAAAAGCTTCATTATATACTCAAAAATATGAAATTGCATAATAAACCGTAGTCTGTTGCAATAAAAAAGTGTCTTACACCTTAAAAAAAAAAGAACTACGTTGATAATACTAAAAACCAATAACAATTTGACCACTTCAAACGAGGTTCAAACATCGGCAAACCCACGTTCTTAAATCAACCACAAACGTCGAACAATTTAATCGAACGAACACGTAGAATTCGCGTGAAACCTCGTTATTCATTTCTCGAGATGTGTGAACAGAGTTCACGTGGAGACACTCCCCTAATTCGATTCGTAACAAGATTTCAGTGTTAATTAACGTTCCCCACTCTTTCTCCCTCTATCTCTCTCTTTCTTTCTAGCCAGTTGTCGAATAAGCCGATAAATGAAATAGCGCTCTGGATAGTTGGCAATTTGTGTCGATCGTAATATTTATCGCGGCAGCTAGATCGATCGTGCGATAACGATGAAAGATCCCGGGAGAGGGCATCGACTATGTCGTGATCTAAGAACGTGCCAGCTCTCTCTGTGAGCCTCTCTATACCCCATGTTCGAACGCAGTTTATCACGGATATTGGATCGCGGCGGAGGCTGGTTCTCGATGCTCGATTCGATCGTCCGTGTCGAAATTAATTTTCCAAGGGCTTAACCTCGGCCGTGCGTTGTCTGCCGCCGGTGAATCGGTAGTAGATCCCAATGCCTGTTGAGATCGACAGCATTACACCGATGACAAGATAATCCGGCCATTGCAGCACCGACGTGCTATTATCCTTGCTATTCTCCTGCGAACGAATCATCCAATTTTTTACATCCTTACTTACTCTTTGCCTCTTTGCACGTTAAATTATCGGTTAACCAGCGAAGATCTAACATCGCCCTTCGTTCGACTATTTTTTTTCACGTAGTTACTCAACAATGGTATTAACCTGCTAAGTGGGTTCACGTTTCGATTAGAAATTGAATCGCAATTTTCTCCAGTTGATAAGTTAGAAATAAGTACAAATTACTAGTATTCAGATTTTTTTATATTATCCTTAATTGCTTTATAATTACGAGCCACGTTTCTAATGTAAATTATAGAGAAGCTGTGACAAAGAGAAAATTATGTTAAATTTGTGTTTTATTTAAAAATCGAACGAATTTAAAAAAACAGATGGAACAAACGAGAGCTTGATTATTTTTGATTTTTAAATTTGCATTTTTGTTGCTCGTTATTTACGTGCAAATCGAAAAATCTATTTTCTTTTATTCGTTTGATTGGATGAATAAAGTTACAAATAGACGATGTCGGTTAAAAATTCGCTGGCTGAACGTATTTATTAATCATCAATATATTCAGAATACATAGTCCGTAAGTTTATAAATATCACAGAGTGAAGCGAAAGCAGGGAAAAATTGCGATATTCCGAGAAACTCGTTCGAAGTCGATACATTTATCACAGTTCGAGTTCGAAATGCGTTTCTCAAAGGGAAGTTACATAGCAATGGGAGAAAGACAGGCATATATACGAACGTTTCTATGGAAAGAACACTCACGTCCATTCTGTGGGATCCTCTTCTCTGATACCATCAACTCGCGATACACGAGAAATTCGATATCGCGAGCTTGTTTGCCCGAGTATCGTTCCTCTTCCTGAATCGTTTCTGCGGCGACGGAGACGATACAAACTATTCACAGACACGAGTCGAAAGAGAGATAGGAAAACGATGGTCACAGAGCAAAGATAGCACTGAGAAACGACACGCGAATAACACGAACGAAGGAACGAAATCCTTTGGTGGACTCGTCACCTGCGTGTTTTGTGGCCGAGTGTGTTATTCGTTTCCGACGAAGGCAAAAAGCGAAACCAAAAAGAAGAGGAAGAAGAAGAAGAAGAAGAAGAAGAAGCGTTCCATTACGTAAAGCTTGGCTCAGCATCTTTCCTGTCAAAGGCACGCGAAGCTTGGCCATTGGAAAAACGGTAGTAAATTCAAGGAGCAATTCAACCAGCCAGCAAGCAATCCAACGAGAAAGAAATGGGAAAGGAAAAGTAAGGAACGGTGCAAATAGAGGAAGAAGAGGGGGGAGATTCGTAAACTCAATCGTTGAATATCTAGTATGCACGAGCGTTCTGTCTTCGAGCTGAGTGAAAAATGAGGCTTATGATTTAATGTCTCGTTAATTATGTAAAATCGATAAGGTTTCGTTCACCCTTGCGAAAGAACCAGTTCCCGATTGGCATCGGGCCCGATTAAGCGTCACGAATAATTAATCACGGAAAGGTTAATGAATTCACGATAAAGAGGAATTTTCGTCTGTCCCAGCAAATTCCTGTCACGATCTCTACCCATTTCAAATTCTCTCTTCACGATCGAAAGTGGGGGAAGGAATTGATTTGAAGAAAAAGAAAAAAGTAGAAATCCCTCGGGGATACTTTGTTCGATCGTTTCTTTTGAAACGTGTTCTAATTGGAATAGAATAAACGAGAACTTTTTCTCCAAACAGAAGTTTCTATCGTGAATGATAAAGATCACGAAGGAAGGACGTAAGAGAGACAGAGATAAAAAGTGGTGCTCGATGTTGAGTGGAATTGGCTTCGAACGCTACGCCATTGTTACGTCGTTGGTGCATAACAATTATTCGCGAGACGGTAGCTCCTGGACGTAATGTAATTTCCTAGTATTATGAGGCACAATCGAGGGGCCATCGGCTATTATTCCGAGAAGGGAAGCGCCCGTAGAAACGTACGAGCAGTGAGAATTCTACGATCCACGGGTTAGGGATACAACGATCCTTATCGAGGATACGTAAAAGGTTATCGGGATATGGCGGAAAGATCGAAGTGTTATTACTGTGGGATTATAAACGGATCCACGATTGAAGTCTCAGAAAGTGTTTTGTAAAACTATCAAATATTTATTAAAAGTTCTAAAAAAGAATTTTAAATTACTGTAAGAGAATAACTGTACCACTAAAGCTTTTTCTATGCAATCACACTCTGTTAGAAATCTCTTTCGACACTCTCAGATTTCTCACATTGACGAATTTTTCACCTTATTTTTCCGATCCTTCCCGAAATTTCCTCCTTCTTCTCCTCATGGATTTTTCCTGTGGGAGAAACCTGTTGCTAATAGGGAAAAGGGGCTGTTTAGAAAAATATTCGCAATCTTATATTACATATTTTTTTCTCGGCGAAAGAAAGAAGAAAAGTATCAGTTAAATGCTAAGAAAAATGCGAATTTCTTGTAGAACGTGATTACGAAGCTATCTCAAAGACAGCGAAAGGCAATAGAACAAAATGGCGTATATTCTGTTTGAAAAATTTGACTGAAGAAAGGCTACGAACTTCAGGCCGATACAATTTAAGAAAGTCCCATTCAATTTCAATAAAATCTCGTTACCGTGTGTAACACATCCTCGTTCAAATTCAATGAAGTCTTGTTTAAATTGAACAAGATCTTGTTTCACGTCCATCAAGTAATCTACAGTTAACTATGATTTAACCTACATGCGCCTTACGCATGAACTGCAACCCTCATATATTTCTCTGTTCTCTGTGAAATTTATGTGAAATATCGCGTTTAGTGATAAACGATTCGTCGACTGTTATCGATGAGAAATATATCGTGGCGTTATTCGAAGATAATCGATTTACAAAGTATCTATTAAAGGGCGATATCGTGTTTCTTCACGACGCGAGGAAGAAAATCTCGCGTGGCTGTTTAACGGGAGCAGATTGATCAACATGACACGCGATTCACCAAGTTGAATTTATTCGTTTCGACGTAATTGCACCGGTACACTCTCGGGGTTAATAGAGATCCTCAGTTGAGCGTTGTCCAATTTTCGACATTGTTACTTGACCGTTGGCTGGCTCGTTTTACGCCGATGTTGCCCGCCAAGGAAGGAGCTGAGGAGAAAGACGACGAGAGAACGAAAGAGGAGAAAAAGAGGAGCCCAGTAAGTGGCGAATTCCCGTCATTAAGTCGTTAGTCGGACGCAGGACGACAGCAGGCTAACCGTCGGTTAACTGGCTGCTGAACTTGATCGGCCAATCGTTGACCCGCATGCACGATCGAGACTCGACTGTGTTGTCGCTTTCACCCTCGATTTGATTTTTTCCCGAGAAAATTCGAGCCGTTCGAAATTTTGTCAACGCGTCAAATTGCATAAGAGATCTGTTCGAATCGTTTTTTGTGAAACATAATTATCAGTCGCTGGAAATTTCACTTTCGCTTGTTCTACAACTCAATTCCTTGAACGACGTGTAATTTTATTGCTACGAACATTTGTAATCTTTTTTTCATTTCTCTCTTTCTCACTGGTGAAGACTTTTAGACTCACCAATGAAGTCTAAAAATGTACCAATTCTACCAACTATTTTTAATAATATTGTGACGTAAAAGCTATTTCAAATTTTCTTATCTAGGTAGCTTGAAGATTCCTCTTTCTTATAAAATTTATTTATCACTATTTAAGACATGTCAATTCGATGTCTGCAAAATTACAGAAACAATCGCTATTATTTTCCTCACTTTTATCAATAGAATGATACGAAAATATAACAAATCGATTTTTTGAAGGAAACGTTCAGTTTCTCGTTCGCATAAGAGAAGCTCGTAAACCTAGTGTTAAAATCGTTTATTTCAAAATTTATACATAAATTTAATCAATGATCCATATTTGCCATTTGTATTTAAGAAATTTACCTATCGTTCCTCATTTCTTGGATAAAATTCGCCAGCCTTCTTCGTGAAAAGCTCATCTGAAGAGGCAGAAAATTCCCCTTTTCTCGCCTTTCTCGAGAAGTTTGTGTGTTCAGCGTGTTTTCAGGATAGCAAGGCACGGTCAACCAAACCTAACGAGTGGTAACCATTTCCAAATATTGAATCTAGAGAGAAATCTGTGGAGAGAAGTTTCCCAGTGTCTCCCGAACGATCAGAGTTTGTTTGATTTCTTTTTCACCGCTTGCTGGCAACAGGAAGTGAACGGTGTTTTCCATCAGGTCGAAAATAAATCTCGTAAAAGCTGTGAATTCCTGGATTCTACTTTTAACCCTCTATCCTACGAACCCGTGCAACGTACTTCAGATTCTCCTGTTTAGATAATCACGATGTGTCGTGATTTCTCCTCCTTTTTTTAGTTAGACGAAGAAAGGTGACGAGACACACATACACACACACACACACAGTCTCAGATTGAAGATCAGACGTGCTCTCTCACCTAAAGCACGTGGCTGCTCGACGTTCTAAGGAGAAGCTCGTTATTATAGTTGGATACTCAACGTAAGACGTCTTCAAGAAGCTTCTTTAATCCTGTGTTATACCAGCACGCATATTTTTCGGTCTTCTCGTGAATCTTAATTACGAACACTCCAGGAAGTTGCGTGCATTATGCGAAGAATCCGCTGCATTCGCCTGTTTCGTGAATGTACAATTGGGAACAATTACGACTCTGTTGCTTCTCTGTGTGAATGAGAACTGAGAGTGACGGAAGATTCCAAGTATAAATAGAAAATTTCTTAGGAAAGTAAATTCCCTCTGAATGTTTTATTACTCGATCACGATTAAGAATAATTATCTAGCCTTACAAAGTTAAGAAAATAGATTATTCAGTTACCAAGAGAAAGTGTAAGAATCGTACAAGCGGAAGCTACTTTCGAACGATAAAATTTGCTAATTTTGGTATAAATTCGTCTGCCTAAAAGCAGCAACGTTCGTCAGAATTCCTCGCAAAAAACCCAGCCAAGTATACAAAAGATCGCTCGTCCATAGACGTTTCTCATTCTAAAAGCGCAAGTGTTTTTCATGTGGTTCTATTATGCACATTTTAGACGTCGAAACGGTGGAAAAGTGGCGGGGCTAACAGCTGCTCCACTTCTACGCCGACACTTTTACAATGCTTCGAATATATATTTTTTCCACAGCGATAATCCCAAGGTCTAAGTGTTTCGAACCGTCTTCGAGTGGCGCAGTTGTACATGGAAATTTCGTAAAACGATTTCACGTATGTATATAGCTACGACGAAAGCTTGAATGACGATACACATAGACACACACACATATGCGTGTATTATATCGAACATAACGAGTGACGATCTGATAATGAGCATGCTCGCGTGTTCCGCGTATTGGTCTCGTCGAGTCCTTATAATTAATTAACGAGGAAAGGGCTGTGTTTCACGGTTACGGTGTTTTAGTCAGCCACGTTGATTCAATACACACACATATATACATACGGATTTCGTGGCCTTAATTAATTCGACGCGTCCAATTTGCCTCTGTGCCTTCTATCGTCGATTGACGCTCAACGCCTATTAAAGTTATGACTATTCCGTTCGCTGTTATGACTCCCGGCAATTATCGTTAATTAAGTATTCGAACGTCGATCTCGACCATGCGAGGCGAATTTCTATTAGCTCGAAACGTTTTCGTACCTCTTGCACGCGTGTATACATGCGAGCCGTGCATCGTTGTCCTGTCTTAAGGATTTAATTGGCTTTAATATTACACCATTGTAATTATATCGAAATATCTAGATAATTGAAATGGGATATATTTCTGTATGTTTCTTCAGCGAGTGATTCACGTAACAGTGAGAAAGGATAATTATGGGTCAAGTGAATGACGTCGTTGGTCCATTATCGATCGCGTACGAGTTTGTAAATTTTTTAAATTGAGAAGAAACACTGGAACGATCTCATTTGTGAATAAAAATAAGGGCGAAGAGAGATCTGCAATGGCTGTGGAAGAGACGTTAATCTCTTTCGAATGTGTCTCGTTAATCTGGATGAATATTAATCTGATAGGATCGTTCTGGTATTAGCTGTTCTACTCGAAAAGTTCCTCTCGTTTTATCTACACGATGTTATTTAACACATTGTACGCAGGTTAAATATCGGCTGCTAAAAGCCTGAGCGAGGAAAGTGTATTATAAATTTCATATATTTTCACTAAATAGTATGTATCGTATTTTTCCAAAGAAATGTATTATCTTTTCATATAGAAAATATGAAAAATTTTGAAGTAATGTTAATTTTTATTAAAAATAATACTAGAATTATTTCACTACTTTTCACATTCATTTCTTAGTTTCCATAATTGAGCCACTTAAAGGCCCAAGTGATGCTTTGGCTCCACTTTTGCATTTATTTTCGAATTTTAGTACCAAAGCATCGCGTTTAATTTTTCACAAATATAAGAAATTTAATAAATTTCGTTTCCTAGAATTAATCATTTTACTTTTCAAGGAAAATTTGGTTTCAATTCATGCTTCTAGCATAAAGGAAACGATGCATAGTTGTTCGATACTAAAAGGAATAGGCTACAATCGTAAAGAAAAATTTCTGTCCTCGCTGGAATAAAGTAAAACAAAACTATTTCTTTTATTTCTTTTCTTCGGTGCCGGATGTGAATCGTCACTAGAAGCTGACGCGATCTACGACCATTTTCTCGGTCAAGATCCCGCGGGGATAAAATTCACAATGGCAGTCGCCAGTATGAGAAACGGCGTTGTGTAATTCGATCATTTGCATCGATGATGCATCGTCGTGAATGGTTTCGCGATTCGAATACGCGTTATCGATGAATCGAAGAGGCATCGCCGATAATTATGCGTCTCGGTTTGTCGATCGTTCATCGTGATAGCGGCACTGGGACAAACGAGATACAGATTCTACACGCGTCGATTCGAATTGGGGTCCGTGCGCACGCCCACGACAACAGAATTTTCATTACGTTAATCCCAGTAGAAATTATCGAAAGTACGACACGAGGGGTATTTCGTTGAATATCGGTAGGCAGGTCTCATACGCGAGAGCACGTTAAATGAGCGTGCGGATAATGAAAAGCGCGACAGGTCATCAGATTTAACGACACCTCTAATATTCACGCTCGCTATCTGCCTCTTTATGGGACACGTACCTCGTGGAACATTTATTTCTACGAAAATCTGGTTAATTTGGAAATTTTTTATTCGTTTGTTTCACCTCTTTCGTCCCTCGTGTGCAAATTGGGCTATTATTACCCAAAATGGAGTTAATCCTTCAGTAACAGCTTGTTTTTATTCCTTAAATGGGAAAACAGTGATCTAATTTTTTATGTAGTAATTTGTCCATTTTAATCGATAGCAATTAAACTGTTCTCCTTGATGGGCGTGATTCTTACCCAAAATTGTGTTAAACATTCTCTTTTCTCATGTTCATATTGGTAACGTGGTTGTTAAAAAAATAATCAAAATCCTTTTGTGTGATAGAAATATTTTTTATTTATTCTGTTTCATTTACTCGACTGTAATATACAAAGATTGAGAATCAGAAATTTTTTCCTGAAGAAACGTTATATTAACGCGTTGAAAATGCGAATTAAATTAGAATTAAAATTATATCTAATTGTTACATTTAATACAATTTATGATAAATAGTAATAGAAATTATATTTAGAGACTACGTAAAAAGTTTTCAGAAGCGTTCGATTTTTATGTTACATATAATTCACCTAATTTTCCAATTAAAAGCAAACAGAAACAATACTTTGGTAGTATACTAATCATTATATAGAAGCCATATTAATAAACAGTTGAAAATCAGAACATTTCGTAGCCTTCTTACCCCCAATTACCCCACAGCTTTCGCACATCGTACAAAACTCTAATACGAAAGCGTTAAATCACTTGATATACACGAAACTGCAACTTTCGAGATATCAGAAGGCATCGTAGCCTCCCTGATAATTTGTCTCTATCACTACGTTACAAGGATCCAGCGTCAATCGATGGAACAGTGTGCAGGTGTGCTCGTTAATTATGCTAAATCGTCTTGGTAAGACACGAGGTCAGAACTCCTTCCCTTTCTCTCTCTTTCTCTCATCTCTTCTCCCATTTTCGTTCGTGTTACCATCGAGTCAATGGACAAGACAAGTTGCAATGATGCAACGAGGCCTCAATTGATGTATAACGCACACACACCGCGAGGCGTGTCCTGAAAGTATGTAATCGTCGGCAGAGAATTTGCCAAAGGATTAATGTCCTTTCAGCCGATCGCCCGTAGGTGCTTCGTCTTCCTAGTCTGCTCATGTTTCATAATCGGTCGGCAGCTAGCCGAAGAGCGAATCGCACGAGTAGAATTTATTTCGTAAATCAGCCGTGTAGGGGAATCGACGAAACACGACGCCGGTACCTTAATGCATCGCGTAGGAAATTTACGATCTTCCACCGTTGTTGGAACGTTTATCGAACAGAATGAAAGAACGAATTTTTGCCTGTCTTTCTTTTTTTGCAACGAGTTCGTCGAAATGTTCAGAAATGTGTTTCTACCTGTTTCATTTTCACAGCTTTTCTCACGTGTCACTCCTCTCCCGTGATATTTCTCCCTTCGTGGTTACGAAACGAGAGGGGATCGATAATACGCGGGTTTCAACGTCACAGAGACATGAAATTGCTTTTACTTTGTAGACGACACGCGATGACCTGCTCTTAGACGAGTGACTCGATAATCTTCTATTCGAGAGCTAATTATCTCTGGCGAACACGTAATATCCCCCTGGCTGAGGAACAGCGGCTCAGTTGTGAATCACATTGCCGCTAATAATGCCGGAAACGTGTCCCTGAAGCGCTGTCAGGGAAAGGTTCTCTCGTGAACGTGTTGCATGACTTCGACGGCGTGCTCGATCTTTACACGATCACGCGTGGGCTGATTCGTTTGTGATTTATTCGTTGAATTCTTGGGAAAGTGTGTCTCGAACGAAATAGAGGAATGGTACTTTCGTGTACTTGTGTTTCGTTGATTTCCATTTCGAATTCTTAAGTCTTTAACCCTTTCGCTACGACAGATTTTAGTACACACTTTGGCGAAAGTATGACAGTATAAAACATTTGTCAAATTCTATAAATCGATCAGAATTTGTCAAGTTCGAAAATTAACGGAAGAGTACGAGGCAAATTTCCGAGGCGTCAACATTGCAAAATTTGCAAATTTGTGAAAGTTGCAAATTTGTTTCGTTAGATTAGTATGAAAGAACGCGAGGGATAAAATTAAGGATTAAATTAGGGCAGAAAGGTGGTAACAGCAACGAAAGTGTTAAATTAATGTTATATATGTGTTTCATTTCTTTTTTAATTAGTATACATACGAGTTTCATTCTTTTTTTACTACACCGGTAGAATTTGCGAAACGCGATTCAGAAATTGTAGGTTATTTTGCGAAAGTACACACCATCTTTTTTTTCCCTTAATGATTTTACGCAGGAAATTATAATGGAGAGGTATAAAGAGGCAAAGAATGGTACAGCGCATTATTAAAAATTTTTGCGTGTACAGCTTTATGCCGCGCATTGCGAGAAACACAATGCTCTTTCTTCTCTGGTCCAATCACACTAATGGCTGCCAAAAGAATGACGTTGGTTTGAAACTCGCGGTTCCTGAAAATGGTACAACAACGAAATATTAAAGTAGTATCAACACTTTTCATTTACCATCGTTACTTGTATATAATTATATTACTCTAATTCGAGAAGTCACGACAGAACGACCTGGAATTCGTTTTAAATAAGGAACAATGACGTCGACGACGATACGCTTTGCCTTCTTAATGGATCCTCTTGACGAGTTGAATAATAAACGATGTTAGAACTAGAATTGCACGAAGAATCATGTCCTTTGTCAATCGTTATCCGTGTAACAAATCGATTTGCAAACTTCGAATACTCGAAAGTACATCTATCTCTCGATTCACATAGAAAATCGGTTCTTCGGAATATCGTGTAAAGCGAAATCATGACTTTTCATACGAAAACTCGTGAAAATCGAGAGAAAACCAAAATGCGTATAATTTCGTCATTTATTTCGACGTAGAATGAGAATAAAATAAGTTAAACATTAAATCAGCTTCTTCCTTTTTTTTATAACCATAAAGCTTTTCCCTTTGAGGATTTTTCTATCACTGTTTCTCAAAAATTATGTACAAAAAAGAAACGACTCTGCAAATATGTGAGCAGCGTAAAATTTTGCTTCTAACAATTTCTATTTTTAAAATCCGTTATTTTGGAAACCGTGTAAGTTGAGAAATAGGTGTATGCGATCGTTCATCGTTAATTTAGTCCATTCACGTTTAGATCGAATCATTTAATTGCTTAAAAAAAAAGAAAAAAAAACAGGAATGAAGTGTTGAAAACAACAAGTACATTTTACACAAGCGTACAATAAAATCTGGTAAAAAATGCATCAATTGTGCGATTGCTAAAGCGAACCACTTGAATAGCAATTTAATTTTGAAGGGTTTCTATATGGATTCCATTCAATTCCGTATTGTAACACGGCCAGAAAGAAAACAATACATTTCGACTTGTAATTCATTGATTTCCATGGAGCCACTAGCAAAATCATTCGGTACGAATTCTGCCATTTGGAAAAGTTCCATTTGAAAGTTACCGTAATACGAGAATAAATTATTTCGAGTGTAATATTTTTCCGCATTGATATAACACCGATCAAGTTTAATATCGAACTTCGTATTTTCAATTGAATTGTAATTCACTGAACGAAATGATCGCGCGCAGAGTTTGATGTTATAACGAATGTACAACGAATCGAGGGACGTCGAAAGCGAGCAATTGGTCGAAAGAATTGATCGATTCGAAGAATACCTCGATATCGCGACAAACATAGTCATAAATTTCATTTATGAAAGGCAATCGAAGGGAAGTTTCGCGAAGTTTGATACAGAAGAGAAAGAGACTCGATCACTTTTATTTCATTCGCTGTTCGTCGAAAAATCATTTCATCTCGTCGAAAATTCAGTTACTCGTTCCACAGTTACTTTTCAGATTATATTTATTTATACTTTTGATTACACTTCTGATTTTCATCAGTTTCCCTGTGAAAGTTTGTCGAAATTGCTGGTGAATTGTAGAGAAAACTATTCCGAGTGGCATGAAACCTGCGAATTCTCGATTTTCTTTTATTTAACAGTCATTATATATCGTCACGAGTTCATTCGATATACGTGTGACCGTAAACACGTGTTACATGGAAACTAGTCCCTGACAATGAGCTTATTCAATAGACAGAGACGTAATATGCACCAGGATCCTTGAACTTTCGTTTATTCAGCAGTTTACGAGGATCACGTGGAATCGAGGCACTTTTAATTTGTACCAATTAGCTGGAACAACGAGAATGCGGCGTATACACACGGCAATCGGCAACACCATCAGGCTAGCGAAATAGTTACGAGGTCGTGACTAGTTGTGTCGGGCCGTGTTCGTGACTGGCGGCGGTGTATTTCTCAATTTCAACCGTCGTGGCTGGCTCTTCAATTCAATTAGCCTGGTCCGCGTAAAACTCGTTGCGCCGACAAACGTCTGGTTAAAGCAGCGATACCATTTAGGAATTTATTCGTTCACGGTTTGGTGAACAGCAGATAACACTGGCCATTCCTCTCGTTGAATTTCAAATGTACAGCTTGAATCACTGCGAGAAAAATCTTTCACCAATCTTTGATGAAACGGATAACAGCGTTTTCTCTTTTTCTCCTTTTTTTTTCTTTTTTAATCCATCGAGAACGATTGACCGAATATCGGAGGAACTCGAATTCTTCGATTAATTCGGGTAATTCGAGTATTCTAATACGCGAAGGATTCGAACTTTCCGAATAATCCGGATAATTCGAGTAGTAAAATACTCGAGTGTCGGGAAAATTCGAATTTTCCGAGTAACTCGGAAAACTCGAATAGTAGAATACTCGAATCCCGGGAAAATTCGAACTTTCCGAATAATTCTGATATTTCGAATAGTAGAATACTCGAATGCTGGGAAAATTCGAACTTTCCGAATAACTCTGATAATTCGAATGTTCTAAAGCTGGCAGAATTCGAACTTTTCGAATAACTCTGATAATTCGAATAGTAGAGTACTCGAATCCCGGGAAAATTCGAACTTTCCGAATAACTCTGATAATTCGAATGTTCTAAAGCTGGCAGAATTCGAACTTTTCGAATAACTCTGATAATTCGAATAGTAGAGTACTCGAATCCCGGGAAAATTCGAACTTTCCGAATAACTCTGATAATTCGAATGTTCTAAAGTCGATAACATTCGAATAGTAGAATACTCGAATGCCATGGAAATTCGAACTGTTCGAATATCCAAACTGTTAGAATCTCGAATTGCGCCGAACATTTCACACGTTTCGATTATTCGAATAGTCGAATATCTCGCATATCTGAGGAAAGTATAAATCCAATGCGATCGAATCAAATAATAAAGTGGCAGACAGGAAAAGTAAGGATATTTAGGGTGTCGAATCGTAGGAGAAGTTTACCCAGTGTAAAAGATTGATTTACGATTTCACGTTGGGAGAATGATTACGTCCGTTCGACGTCTTCATTGGAAGATGTCGACGATAGGTTTCCCGCGGCATCTTCGTTTCAATATTTCACGAGCGTGTAGAAGCGAAGGCAAGAGGCGGCCGGCGATGGAAAGGAAGGCGGTGGGTCCGAATATGGGACACTGCAATTACGCAGAACGCAAGTATTATTACGTTACATAACCGAAGCCGAGCGAGGCATAGGCACGTCACGACGGTCTGACTTACGATTTTCCATGGATAAACACAGAGAGAGAGAGGCAGCAAATTAACCTCCCATCGAGTGAAACTTACAGAGGTATCATCAACTTTTATGATACAAACCGTGTTACATATTTTGCAATGTGAACGTCGCAGAAATCAGACTTTAAAAATTATTCTACCTTAAGAAAGAAAAAATTAATAAAAAAAAAAAAAGAAATAAAAACGAGAAAGAACGAAACATTTATATCAACATCAGATCGAACATGTTTGTTATCAGAGTCATATATTTCTAATGTGTCAATTATTTTGACAGATCACTGTTATTCACCATATAATACATTATACAAAATGCACTATTTACGTATTTAACAGAAATTGTATAATTTAAACAATTGTACAAAATAGATAGTGTGTACAAGTGCATTTTATGATTACGAATGAAGAGAAAACTTTGAAAAAGTGTTAGTTCGTGAAAACAAACCGAGCAAATTTGTCGTTCAAGGGTAATAACTCTTCATTTTCAAACTCGAAGATCTAGTTGTTGTTAATTATCATCGTTCAACTCGTTAGTCGTTAATTAACCTTTTCCACAATGTTCCTACCGATCGATCTGAGACTTCTTAACACATGTTGAACATATCAAAAATGGCCGACACAATGTTGCATAACTCATACCCGGAGACCTATGCGTGGCGATCCTCTCAACAGATGCGTAGCTTCATTCGCGATTGGTATGTCTCGCGAGCCACGTGGCGACGTGAGTAACCCATAGATGCGCGTACGTGAATTGTTTTCTGAATGGCCGCGGGTGGTTTCGATGAATCGAGAGATCGCGACAGCTGGCAGAGTTTATCGAACCTTCAGACCATGCCACGTTCCAATTCTGAGCAACGGTTCGCATCCTCAGATTTCTTTCTTTGCTCATAAAAGAAAAAGAAACTATATCTTTGAGAATAGAATAAAAAAAGAGAGAGTAGAACCACGATGGAAAATTATTTAGAATTATATATGAAATTGGCTTATTTATTTAAAAATCGGCGCGAATTTTCTGGACAACCCAATATAATAAATATAGGATTTTCCAATAAGAAAGATAGAACTTTGAATTGAAACCAAACGAAAACTACGAAAGATAATTGAAAATTCAGTACTCTATTTTAAAGTACATTCGATGGCATTATACATACAGTATAATATTACATAAATATCCGCCATGATTGCGTTTGATGGAGTAAATACGACAAACCCAATTTTCGACGATTCTGGTGTATAAATTACTATTTCATAGATAATATAATATAAGATAACGAAGAGAAAGGGGCAAATTCTATTCAGAATCTTCCGCGAATCTGATCCATCAAATAACTCCAGAATGATTAATCAAGATTCGAAAACTGAATTTCCTCTGTTTAATAAGTTTCACACACAACACGCTTCTATGTGACTCATGCAAGAAACCGCTCGGCAAAGAACGCGCCTCTGCCACTCGAAGGCTCTCTTGAAACCGATTCTCTGTATAACGACAGGAAGTGTACGACGTATCCAAGATCTCTCCTGCAAACCACTCGACACGATATTCCCCGACGAGCAATTAATCGAGATCTAACGCGCACAGAACTGCTTCAGCACATTTCACGCCACGCATCTCGCGCTTGAACAACCTCGATAAATTCTTCGTTGTACCCTTTCTTATTTTCTTTCCTTTCCGTTTCTTCTCCCTGGTTCTCTTCTACTGAGAAATAATCCAGAACGATCGGTGAAATCGGACAAGCTTACAAAGTCAACTTGGCGTCGCTCTAGTCCTCTTCGAAACGCGACGTCTTCCTTTCTCTTTCTCTATTTTCTCCCGTGCTGTCTGTCCGCGTCAAAGCTTCGGGCGTGTCGAATCGACTTAAACACCGTGCACGCCCGTGTAGAACACGCGTAGATACACGGATCGTTGGAAAGGAAACGCGAAATATTAGAGAAATGTAATCGCGTCAAATTGCATTACACGCAACTGTACCGCGACGTTTAGCTTGATCTCACGTGGCAACAAAATAATCGTTAATTGCAAGAAAGATTATCCTATACCCTCGTATAGAGAGGAGAATCGTTGATCCTTTTTGTCACGTTCCAATTCCGTTATCTATGCTCTCGAAACGATGAGAATACTCATCGTTGCACGCTCGATTTGCCTTTCGATCACGATCGTTCCTCTCCACGAATTTCTTCTCTATTTTTCTCCTGGCTGTCAGCTTTTTCCACGCTGTTTTTCTTTCGGATTGATCTTCAATGTACGACCACATTCGTCGAGACACGGATCATTACCTAAACAACGAACGAACTTTTCTTTTTTTAATAGTTGTGTTAGGTTGATGGAGATCGGTGGTTCGAAGTTACGCAACGATCGCTTGGGAAAATTCAAATCATTCCACGGTCCTCGATTAGGCTTACACTGTCATTATCCTACTTTTGTTATCCACGAGGCAACGCGCGGGACATTCTTACGCGATTAGATCGAAAATTATTTTCATCCTGCCGCGTTTATCACGCGTAATTTTCCTCCTCTGTATTTGCGTGCGTGCGTGCGTGCGAAACTGGAGAAATTCGCTTGAGGGCTTTTCGTCTTATTGACAGGGGGAAAAATCGAGAGGTGTGGAATGTCTTGGCTAGTATTTACTTAGTACCACTCTAATCCCATAGAACCAGAATATAGTCTTAATGGAAAGGGATCGAGATTTGCAGTAACTGGTAATAAAGGAAACTCGAAACTGTGCCTGTAAAAATAATCGATACCAGTCTATAAATTATTGGTAAAATTGTTCGACTGAAATGGAGAGTTTCTAGTCGAAATAAGCTACGAGAATTTTTTCTCGTCGTTCGCGAGAATGTGTTTATGGAATATACTACTTTAGTAGTAAAGTTATACTGATCGGTCAACGTTGCTTGAAAATATACTTATGATAATAGTTTTTCCGATATTCATAAATAGAATGCAGAAATTCAAAGGCGTAGAATTGCCTGGAATGCACGAAATATGAGGAAATACACGAAACATTCAAATTATAGCGCTTTTTAAATATTTGTAGATGAAACAATAAATTTATACAATAATAAATTAAATACCTGAATGATTAAACGTGATTTGGTTCGATTAAAAAAATAGTTATTCTCTTTTAAAGAAATCTCGAATACTTTCGCGAGCTACTGTATATTATAGACACGTGTAGGAACATTAGACAAAAAGATAGATTCGTTCAGATAAGTGTAACAAACTCCGAAGAACTTTTTGATCAAACCTCGTGCGAATAATTTCGCGGAGAACATTTTACTCGAAGAGATATTCCGTCGTCGCTGGAACGAATAGAAAGAAGAACTCGTTGTTCCATCCTCGTGATCTCTCGAGCGTTTATTCCCTGATTATAACATCTGTTGCAGTATACTTACACTTTAGTTCACGGTTAGAATTAGATGGGTCTAGCTTATGCAAGCAGATAGAGAGGCACTTGGTCGTTGAAGGGGTTTGCGGAACACATGAAGGCTTATTCGGAAGATAACGCTCGTGCTGATTTAATTAACGATAAGTAATTACCAGGCGAGTGTTGCTTAATTGTAACCCAGAGCGGTGTACATTATTTTCGTATCGCCGCGCAAATTACACATGTACCACTATTACGATTAGAATCTTGGGGCTTGTTCGGCTGTATTTTACAAACTCTCGTTAAAATGGGTCGTGGAAAGCAAGGAAAAAGAAATAACGGTGAGGGGAAGAGCGAACGAGAGGAAACCAACATCGTGGAAATATGTTTCCAGGTTTCTGTGATGGAACTTGTTCTATTTAATCACGATGCATACGTTTCTATATCCCGAGAACGACTCGTGGGAGAATGAACGACAATTTTTTCCCTCTTGTTCACACTTTTCTTCTTTATTTCTTCTTTTCCTTCTCTTTCTTGCGTCGCTGGACGTTAATTCTCGCGTTTGACGTTACATCAAGTTGCAAAGTTTAAAAATACGTTCAAAATGGTATTTGCAATATAAAAAAGTGAAACAGTAAAATACTTTTCTGCTTCCAGAGCCTCCATCTTAGTTTCCCTAAAGATTACAACAGCTTTATCCGTCTACTTTTTATTCCAGAATTTCGTTTTATTTTGTCTAATGTATCTTGGACTAGTTCTGAACATTTTGAAATATCAGATATAGAAATAAATTTTTTCCAAATAGAATCGCGTAATCAGTACAAACAAAAGTGACAGAAAATCATCAAGAATAATGGAAATTATTTTTACGATCGAACTGCTTTAATTTTTTTTCGAATGAAACTTTGTCCATACTCAAAACTTAGAAAGAATATATTTCGTTTAGTGGTCTAAATATTGGTCTGCAGATATTTCGAACGAGCTTTGCAGTCTCTATTTAAATCATTGATCAAAAACTTTTAAAACGACGATATTCGTTAGAAAACTTACACTAAAAAGAAGCTTACAATGTCAGCAATACAGTACTTTAGTTAATTAGCTCTTAATTTAACAGATTATTCTTTAACCAACAAAACGATGTCATCTGCAAAATGTTAAAAAACAGCGACAGAAGAGAAATAAGAAATTTTGCAATACAACACATAAATAAAATAAACGTAGGCCATTATCTGCATTACTTCTTTGTTACATAAACCATAGTTTTATTCCCAGCAGACTGAATCGCCCAATATAATTCAATACTTCAACTAGCTCATATTTACTCCACATTCTCAACGTTTGACCAAATCGAACGATAACAGTCGAATGAAAAATGGATGAAACCGCAAACAGTAATCGTGGAAAATTGCTGCAGCATGTCCGAGTTCGCTCGTGTACGATTCACACTGTTTGTCCCGTGAAAAATCCGAAAGCTAACCGAGATAAATCGTGTCTCACGCGAGCTCGATCGTAATCGTTCGACTGTAATAACACAGCGGTTAACTCTCGTAGACTCTCGTTATCCAGGAGAAGCAGAACAGCTGTTTCGTTCGTTGTTGGTCACGAGCGTTTGCCAAGAACTCGGAGAACGTTTCACATGAAAACTGGGGAAGTAGAGCGGCCATTTGGGACCCCGGAAGACAAGGGCCCTGCCGAGACGAGACGAGAATCATAAAACACCGTTTCTTTTCTCTTCGTACAGCCGTGAATAACGTGTCCCTCGAAGTGGCCCTTCACTTTAAAGAAGAGACGGCGAACAGAGGAAAGGAAGGGAAGAAGAAAAGGGAATAAACGTCTCTCAGCTGTGTCATCGTTGGTTTGTCGCTAGTTGGAAATAAAGGAGGGCAGAAAGCTGTGAATCGCGTAGAGAGCGGAGGAGCGTGTGTCCTCGTAACGAAACAGACTTTTAATTGCAAGAAACACGGAAATCGATGTGAAAGAAACGAGAGAGTTCGCCTTGAAAGGTCTCGTTTACGATTTATCGTGATCAACGATGCTGAGAGAAAGAAATCAGAGCAAGAACCTCTTTGTACAATTTATCGTTCAGCTTGCGCGAGAGCACGCGAGTCGAGGCTGATTTCATTCGTTACGTTTTACACAGAATACGCTGCATTGTTCTTGCTTCGACTCTTGACTTTTGCCGCTCGTACAGGAGAGAAAAAAACAGAAGGAAATGGTAGAAATCTTTACGAGGAGAGTTTACTCGTTGCTCTTTCTTTTTGTATAGGCCACGTGAACGAAATTCAGGGTATAATTCATTCATCGTCGAGCGAAATGAAGAACTCTCGATGGTTTTATTCGAACTGTTTTTCCTTTTCGTTCTATCTGAAAGAGTCTGTGAGAAGCAATATGGTAAAACCATTTCTTATCTCTTGGTAATTATCTTAATAAGGTGATTCCGATTCGAAAAGAAGTCGAAGAGAAACACAGCTTGAGATTATTTCATTCAACGACTCATGACGTAGCATAGAATCGACCTTGATCTCCTTTCCAGAAGCAACTTCTAAGTATTTTCGAACCTTAATAAAGAAACAGGAGAAGAAAACGTTGAAAAAGAAACCTCGAAGAAAATTATTCGCACGTTTCTCATGTAGTTCGATATTTTCCTCAACGCGATGTTAAGAATATTTCACTGGAAATGATCTAAATGCGCGAGAGAATGGTTTACTCTTATAGCTTGTTAATAACCACAGTGTTAGAAAAATTATGATCATTGGTGAAACGAACGATCTGTTGGTCGCCGTAAAGAACACGGCGTGGTCTTTATTTCAAGCGTTGGTATAGTGTTTGGAATCACTATGAACAGTCGTCAACTCTAGCCGATGGATAAATTCCAAGACGACGTTGAGGGCGTTTATAACGAAGGGCCGCCAGAAGATTTATACGCAACCTTCCTCCCATATGCTCCGCCTCGGTCCAAGTAGGATTATGATGTTTCTGAGTATGGCACAGAGGGACACGTGTGCCGCTGTCTTTTTCTTTATGGCGTGTTTCTATCACCATTTACGGATAGTCGAAAGTTTAGAGGCAGTAGAACGTGATAGACGGTGTATTAATCCATGATCGTCGTGGAGCTTGTTTCTCCTAGATGAGTTTAATCGAAGAAGCTGGATTAACATCTTTATTGCTACGTTTATACGATGATTCGTGACTCTTTTTGATGGGTTTTTAAGTCGTGATACGAAAGAGTCTTAGTTCGTAAATTACTGTGTCGAAAATTCTAAATTCTGCTTTAAAATTGGAGAGTTTTTTCATAGATATTTTCAGAGAGTGTATAGGGATGTTTGTATGCAATTTTAAGTCATGAAATTAAGATTTTTGATGCGTTTTTAAGTCGTGATACGAAAGAGTCTTAGTTCGTAAATTACTGTGTCGAAAATTCTAAATTCTGCTTTAAAATTGGAGATTTTTTTTTTTAGATATTTTCAGAGAGTGTATAGAGAGGTTTGAATGCAATTTTAAGTCGTGAAATCAAGAATAAATGGAACGAAATTCTACAAAAGGCTGTTGTTCTGTATATCACAATGTGTACTGCAAAAATTCGCAATTTTCGATCTTTTTCTCTCGATATTCTTTATTCTTGTACATATACTGTAAGAAAAACTTTAAATTCCTCTGTAGACGGTAAGAATTTCCAGAAAAAAAGGCTCGATGAATTTTTTTACCATCTAAATTCACCAAACTGAGGAAAATTTATAGCCAAAAGTCAGATTCTACAATAGAATACTGTTTCGAAATCGTCAGAATCGCGAAGAAAATCAGCGAAAGTACCGAGATTCTCAATTTTCCCCTCTGAATTATTTCACACTTCCATCAGAGTGAAACTCTGTCGTCGTTTCAGCGTAGCTTCGATTCACCAATAACCAAACAGCAATCCTCTTTCCTTTCCCTTTTACGCGAGACCGCACGGTCCACGAAATTTTATGTATCCAGCTCGTTTGATTCGCGACGCGCGATAAATTTGCATTTGCCTCGATCGAGGTCCAAGCAAAACGAAAAAAGAAAAAGAAAGGGTAGTGGAGGGGCGTAATAACGACGAATTTATATACTGGTGCCTTTTACGTGTTAGAAATACGCGGCGTAGCAAAGAGCCGAGAACGTGTAACGCCAGATTTCACAGATCGAGATTTAGGACTCGGAGCAGCCGTTTTGCATTCGCCTCAGTCGTCATTTTTCAACGTGTCCGCGAGGCAGCCAGCTTATTGGCCCGTTCAATCCGTGCACAGATAACCAGAGAGATCTCTAAGGTATATCGGTGACCAGGGAAATCACAATTGGCCAAATAATCCCAAGCCCGTTTGTCATCGTTAGGTAAAACCACCACTGGCGAATCCAGATCGCTTCCAGATCAGATTACGGGCAAATCGAGTAATAGTTTCCACTCTGAACCTTCTTCTATCTCTCTACTCTCTTTCTACCTCTCTCTGGCTGTCCCATCTGAATCGGAATCGTCGAACAATAGCTTTGCTCGATTTACTTCTACCACAAACTACGTCCACTTTGTCCGTGGACTTTTCTTTCCACGCTGATCTTGCGTGGATCATTTTATTGCCGGTGTTATGGCGTCGATAACGATGATGAAACACGTCTCGCGTGTTTTCTCCACGCTCTGCATGAATTCTCCGTAGCACTTATATTATTCAAGATTCGTATCCAAAAATCGCTGGAATTTCTTAGAAAAGTATCTAAAAATCGTCTGGATTCCTTTGAGAAGTGAAGCAAAGTCTCTAGAATTATCTATCAACAGACGCCTTCGGGACAAGATCGCAGAACCACGACAGCGACCGCAAAAAGCGCAAAAGAAGAAAGAAAAAGAAATAAAGAATAGTTCGATCACGAACGAAGGACGTTTCTCAGTGGAGAGTAGCAAAATTCCTTTCGAAGCAAAGAGTCATCCTTCGAAGAATCCATCTTCCTCGCAGTGTAACATCTGCGCGAGGATTTTTAAGAAGTACGTGACAGACTGGAAGCCGTTGGCGCACGTGTATTCAATTCGCGGAGCGATCACGAGCACTCCCACGCTAAAATCTGACCGAGATGGAACCGGTTGGTCGTTTGTTGGTCTTCAGGAAGGCAGAGATCAAAATGCAACAGCAACAGCAGCTACCTCGTCATTCCGTGGTTTATTCGCGACGCCTGAATCACCGGGGCGTCCGGTGTTGCACGTGCAACCGTAATCTCGCGCGTTGTGTCAAGTACACCGTTGCTCTGTTATCAGCGTGTATCTGGATCTTTCAACAAGATCTACTCTCCGCCTAAGCCACGTAGATCCACGATCCACCGGCGTTGCAATTCGAGTCCTCCCAGTGTCAATAATATCTCCGGTTGCATCGTGCATCGCGAAAGAGGCAACGTGGAAAAATCGTTGCATCGCGTAAGAGAAGATTTTAATCGGTGTTCCATGGAAAGAAGAGAAAGAGAGAGACGAAGAAACCAGCCAGCTGGGTAGGAAGTAAAACACGTTAATGGTGGTCTTTGTCGTGACGAGAGAAATCGTTTATATTCGTGTTTCTTCGGGCATCGAGAGATCGAAGAACTGAGAGGAGAGCTGTACGATGATTGATAGAGAAGTTGCCGCTTTTATGCGGATATCGATCTTACGATGGGAGCTGGATAAATCATCGTACACCTCGAAAGAGGTTTTCCCTTTTGATCCGTGTGTTCTGGCTGTCGGATTATGTTAATGTAATCGCGCTTTAAATTCCTGGACGTCTCGGAGCTTTTATATTTCTCGCGTGGCTGTTTAATATGCCACTGAGTGCAATGCACGAGTTACCACTTGCTTAGGTACGTAACTTTCTGGTTTGAAAGGTCCCCGAAGAATTTTACATAGCGAGGATGCGTTTAAGTGTTATATGTACAGCGTGTAACGAAAGTTCTCGGTCTTAGAACTGCAATGTTCAATTTGCCAAATTTTTTTAAGAAGTTTCTTCCTGCTTCGCGTTAAATGAAACTTTTGAGCTAATTTTTGTTGAGCTAATTACCTATTAGAAATAACAGAAACAGAGGACTCTTCAAATTGTCAATGAATATGGCACAAACGTTTATTACATTTATTTTTATTCTTTTTATTAAACGTATTCGTTTATTCCTCGTTCATAAATATTTGAACACCTACCAAATTCATATAAATTGTGTATTTATGGTACAATATCTCAATAATAGTAAAAGTATTTAAATTGTTGTTTTTTCGTCTACATAATCTCTTATTTTTTTAAGTAACCTGTTGCAATACGTTCTTTTTTAAAAATATTTCTTTCTGAATTTCTTCCCAACTTATTTTCAATATTTTCCACACAGATGTTTCTCACTTTTTATAACGCTTAATACCAATTTTTCAATCTAACGTCCGGCTGATTTATTTTTCGAATATAAAAACGAAGACGAATGAGAATAAGTCAATTTCGAAGGATATTTATGCGAAACCCACAAATATCTAAGTGTCTGGATACTTATGGACAGGTGTGCGCATATATCTCAGCTTTACAGCAAACAGAAGTCCATCACATTATACCTGCATTCACTTCTCGATATTCTTTCGCCTTTCCAAGCGCACAATGCCGTATCTCGCGGTATCGTTCCGCTCGTTCGAATTTTCCTCCGCAAGCAGGCCACCGAGCGAGCCACGTAGCCGTGGAGAATCAGCCGTGAGTGTAGAAACGCTATAACTCAGAAAAGTCAGAGTCGCGGGCCGGGCTATCGGCATTCCTGGTGTGCAACTGGGGAATAAAAAGTCCATTGGAGAGCAGAGAAAAACGACGGTGAAGAAAGAGAGGCACGGTAGAGATGGGTTACGATTGGTAAATCCCTGGGTGGCAACGAATACGGAACAGAGTGGCACAGAGTGTGGAGAAAACGATATTTCGGCGAAAGAGGTAGATCTGTGTGCTGGATCAACGAAAAGCGAACGTTAGCCACACGTGCAAACGAGCGCCGAAAATTTATTCCCCTTAGCCCGTTGGTACTCTCGGTGCTCGAATAAATTTCCATTCGAAGGCAGAAGGGAGTTGCTGGTCAGATGCTAGGCGTGGAGTACGCGTGAAAAATCTATGGTAAATTTCGTTGGATCGACGTTTATACGAGATGCCTCTCGTTTTATAAATCGCGCGAATATATCGAATCGCAAATCTGCAAACTATGATAGAAGATCTTTCCTTTCTTCTTCGATGTGAAATAAAAAGTTTGACGATTTGTCGTGCAAAAAAGGAAAAGAAGAAACAAGCTTCTGTGATTTTCTCAGAGTGAAGTATAGTATAGAAAAGAGGTGGGACATTTTTATTTCGAACAGAGTATGAAATTCATCTTACTGGAGTCTCGAAGAAACACCTGTTCAAACGTAGCAGTAAAGAAATCAACCGGTAACAAGGGTAATTCGCAAAAAATGTCAAGAAAGTACGAGAAACTTGACCAATTTCGATATTGGAAAAAGTTCAATCTTAAATTACCGTCACGCTTTCAAACAACGATTTGAAGTAACACTTGATCACACTTGTACACAAATTTTACTACAAAATAAGATTATCATCCTGGTCAGATGTTTCATTTCTACGATAGATATGCAATGTCCCTTTCAATGCGTTTCCCTTTCATCCCATCTTTCCCCTACTTAAGCGCCCATCTGCTTCTCGTCCGACAAAGTACGGTATGCTCGGTGAATTCGTGTTTCATTAAATTACCACGCTGCTCAAAACACAGATCCTCGGATTCTTTTTGACGCGATAATACTGATGCGAAGCATACGCTCGTTTCAGTTTGTTGATGCACACTGTACGAAAGGGTTGGACGGTTGCTTCGCTGTTTTGAATACAAGCCCCGATAATTCATCGTTCGCCATTTCCTTGCTTCTCTTCTTTTACTACGGACGCTTCGTCTCGCTCCCGTGGGTTGCTCCGTTTTAAATATACGCGCGACTTCCATCCGTGAACGACGATGTAACGCGATCACGAAGATGTTTTCGAGGAAGCACGTTGGATTTAATGCCACCGTCTACACATCGACGATCCACGATGTTACAAGCCTCTTCTCTATGCGCGCTCCATCATCCGCGCAAAGATGTTGTCATTCGAGGCATTAGCCTCGTTTATATTCTTCTTTTCTCTCCTCGCGTCGTTTCTATCGCTCTAGACCACCCCGGTAAATCGTATTTCAACTCGATCGACTGGCATGCTCACGCTTCTTCTTCTTCTTCTTCTTCTTCTTCTTCTTCGTCGTTTTCTTCCTCGTCTTTCCTGTCTCTGTGTACACTACTGTTCATAAGTTCTAGGACACCCATTATGGTTGTGCAGAAAATATTGTTTAAATTTTCTCACCGAAGTTATATACATCGGTGGAATTAATTCTGGACACTTTCAAATTTTTACTTAAGTTTCGCGTTTATTCAAATTATTTAATATATAATCATTTATATTTTATATTTTAATCATTGTTTTCTAATTTTAGAGCGTCGCTTATATAAAAAAATCAGTAAGACTATTTACAGGCATACTTTTAGTATACAATAAAAATTACAATTTCAACGGATCAAAAGAGTTACGAAAAAATTAAGATTTCGTTGGATATTCTTTGTTTTTTAAAACAGCTTCGATTCGTCGAGGCATCGAGTACACCAGGCGTCGCAAAAACAAAAATAACAAGTTTAGATATTTTTTAATTAAAATTTTGAAACGTTTACAAACCAAATCATATGAAAATATTCAGTATAAACATTATTGAGTACAATAAAAATATTACGGTATCAGAATATTCATCAAATATCCTGAATTATTATTTTTTTTTAAAAGACGTGTGCATTTTTAATTCTCAAAAATTGTAAATTCGTTCTCCGTTAGTCGAACGTTTAAATCGAGATCGATAAGCTTCAAGAGATTTCGACAGACATTAGTAGAATACAGCAAATTCAATTGGAGTTCGACAGATCTCGGTAGAATTTTAATAAGTTTTGATAGATTTCAGCAGAGTTTTGTAGATCTTGATAGATCTCAATAGAATTCTTAAAATTTTCTCTGTAGAATTCAGCATGCTTTACATTCAGGTGTCTTAATACTTATGAACGGGAGTGTATACGTATCGTATTCACGATTCATCGATAGCGGTGTTCTCATGTAATCACCCAGGGACGCGCGCCAACTCTCCTTTTTCCGCGTCGATAAATTTGTATTTATCGCTTGTTTCGCGATTCACCGTGTATTCGGGAGCATGCTTTTATGGCGGCTTTGTTACGAACGCGATCGAACAGCGTTCAATTTTCTCTCCATACGCGTCCTTCCTCTTTGCGTTTCATTTTATTTATTCTCGTTTAGATCGTAGAGTATGAATGAGAGCTTTGAGGGATTTTAATGGAGGCTGGTGCAAGTGTCGCATAATAGCCTCTGTGTGAAGTGACAGTTCTCAATGGCAATAAGGAAGAGCTTTCGAATTTTAACTTATACCACTTGGCTTTGACATAAAGATGAATTAATTACTTAGACGATCTTTTGTGCCTCGAGTTTCTAGTCTGATAACGATTTTATGTGGTTTATTTCATTTCTACTTTTAAGATAGGGATGGTGGATTTTTTCTCCTGTTTCAAGGTACTGTAAAATCGTGATGAATGAGCGTACATAGTTTACGCGGGGGTTGGACAAATTCCAAGTCGGATGGTTAAAATATACGTCGCTGCCAAAAGTTCTGGGACCGCTGTGCAAGCTGCGCGAGAATTCCCGAAGCAAAGTTGGAAATTCGAGGCAACTCTTTTACACGAAAATTCACTAAAACCATCCAAATTACTATTGCAAATCTACAAAAAAAGAATCATCGCTTACAAGTAGTCAGAAACTTCTAGTCAGCCTTAAAGTAAAATTCTAGTAAACGTTAGCTTGCCTAAATTTTAGTACAGTTTAACCTCTTGCCTTACGATTAAATCTCGAAGAATCTTACGCGTGCAGGCAATTAAATTTAGCGCTGGAGTTTTGGAGTTATCGTAAAATAAAACTGAAATATTCTAGTTTTTACCTAGAAAATAAAAAAAAGACCATGTGCAACAATCATAATAATTTTATTTTTACAAGTTACAAGAAACTTATATGATTTTTAAACATTAAAATACACAACGAGCGTCGCCCGTCAAATTCGAATTTGTTACAGAAAATCTTGACGGGCGAAGTCTGTCATTTCCACTCAAAGGGTTGATCCAAGCTGGATTTCAACTCACAAATCCTCGAATTAAACCTAGAAACCTAACCTAACCTAACCTAAAAACCTCAACGTGTACTTTTCGTGCTTCCGATAAATCTAACGATCCTCAGAATGCATTAAACGATCGAAAAAGGCAAATTCAGGTTTGGAAAACCTGAACACTTTTCCCAAGCCGTCATCCAGACGTCATTACCAGCAGCACCCACTAGGGAATCACTTCTTTCGTGTCTCGCGCAACATTTCCCGGTGCATCGTCGAAGTCTGAGTAGTATCTGGCTCTACTAGCGTAATACAGGATAAAAACGTCGCTTTGAGAGGCATACGGTAAAGGCGGACAGGGAGATGCACGAATGCGCGTGTGAAAGAGTGAGAAGGAAGGAAAGAAAAAAAGAGGCACATAGCCGTCTCTCTCTTTGTATCTACGCGCGGTTAATGCGAGCCGAAGTGTTCCGAGTCAAAGCGCAAACACAACCCGACAAAGCCGGCTCTGTTCGAGCACTCGTCCTTCCTCCACGCACCATCACAACCAACTCAACTCAACTCTCCTTTCTCTCCTGTACGCGCTTTTGCGCCAGAAACCACTCGCGAGAACCAGAGACGGACGCGTATCGTCCCGAGAACGGAACGCACTTGATTCCACTCGACTCGCCACCGACAGAACTTTGAACTCGTTCGACTTGATCTGCGCGAGATATCCGTTCTTGTCTCGTCGTTGCCTCTCTATGTCAGTTACACAGCCACGAACGATTGTGTCCTAACAGCGTTCTGTTAATTAACAACTGTGCTAGAAATTCGGCTCAGGAACTGTATGTCTTTGTCTTTGTTTGCCTCTGTCGTTGTCTCTCGATATCTCTCTTTGACTATCCTTGTCCGCTGGTGCGCATCAGGATACAAACGATCCAATGCTCGTCACGCTCGTTGTCCTGGAACTGCATCTCTGCTCTCAGCTTCAATCGCGTTTTCGCGCTACGCTTTTGCCATACGCGGCCACGGAATTCAATTTTCCTGGATAGAACCGAGAAGCTTCTGTCGAATGTTCCCGCTGAGGATTTGCAAAGTGATCGTCCGATTCGGTGTCTCGTTCCAGGTGAAATTGCGTTTCTCAGTGTGGAATTTCCAAGCCTCGGATCGTTTGTTGCGTGATTTCCCGCGGAAAGGGGGGCAAATCAGTCGGATTTCTAAGAAATTGTTCTTTCCAACACTTGTGTTCCTCTCATTATCTCAGGAATTTTCGACGTTTCTAATTTCCTACTCGATCCTCCTCGAATTTTTGCATATATCGAAATTACTATGCAAAATTCCGAATATCCATTTGCAATATTTCTCACGGAGCTTCGTCTCACCTCAGAGATCAAATAAAATTCCAAGCTTCTTCCGTATAATCGTTTCATGGTTTCTAACCTCTATATCACGAGCGTCGTCGTATTTTACAGCTTGAAAAAGAGAAAAAATCCGATTGAACAGCGACCTCGGCAGCATAGTCGCAGAATATTCGAGGAGAAATGGTTGAAGGGAAAGAAATCTGCCTGATTGAACGTCATAAAAGCCAACGACCGCGGGATTTCGATGGATTTTCTCGAAGATTAAGGATCAATTAATCGTACGTGATCAATGGCGGCTGCTATTCCCGAGCATCAAAGGTCACTCTTCTCTAATGAATCCAGCAATTAATTATCAGAGATACGTGTACAATTACCAAGCAACATCGACTAGATGGAATTAAGTTGCCGTGAAATTGTACAACGACGGGAAAGAGCGTATTGTTTTTATCCAGCAGCACGGGAACATGTCCCGTCGTGGATGATAAATCATCATTACGCATAGAGAAGGGTGAAATTAAGTAGCTTCGAGATTCCATGGAACATCAATTATTAGCTTGATCCTCAAGGCCTATGTGAAATTTTTCACGAAGATCTATTAACCCTATAACGAACGGAATTATTCAATCGCCTCGGAGATTTCCACCTTAATTAATCATCTTCTGTTACGCGTACGTTTAACTCGCAATGGTGGTCTGAATGGAACAATCAATTAACGAGTTTACCACGTGTTTTACGTGATAACAATGAAAGTTGTCACGTTAAGTGTATAAATGTGAAAGTGATTTTGAAAATTTCACAATATTATCCATCAAATATGGTTATAGTGTTTGAATTTTATTTATAAATCTTGCATTTGTAATTTCTTTATGGGTAACCTTTAAGTTTTGCATTGATCTTAATCCAATTTCTTGGGAAAATTAATTTAAAAGATAATCTGTCTTGCATTGAAATTAATAAAATGGTAGAAATTGTAAAAATCGTTGATTTGAAGTTTGATCTGTTCTTCGTCCTATCTATTTTCCAAATTTAGCTCCCTCAAATTTCCATTTATGTCTAAAATTGAAAAAATCTCGACGATTTTTATCAGATGTCGAAAAAGTGATATTGTAGCGAAATTCTTCGAGAAATGAATTTCAGAAATAACACAAAAGCACTAGAGAGGTTGAGAAAAATTGTTAATTATCAGAATAGTGTATTTTTATATTAAACCTGTGGAAATTTCAAAAGTATCTTCCTATTAATCTCTTCAGGAACGATTATTCTAAGATTAAAAAAAGAATAATCTAATTTTGCATATAATTATATTATATTTTTACCCTTTGCAATTCGGGTATTTTTTTTATATGCTCGATCGTTAACTTCAGCACACTTTTATAACAAAATTTTCGAAAACGAAAAGTTTTACTTCGTAATTTCAAATCGATAGCAATTTCAACCTGCTTTTCTATAAAAAAAAATTACATCCACCATACTTCCACATGTTTTCCATTTAAAATATTGAAACTTTCAAATGTGTCGATAAAATATTTCAAAGAAACTGAAATTTCTCGAACATCTTTACTCAATAATACTCAAACATTTCAACAATGCGATCGAAAGAACAATTTCGACAAATGTAAGAGCATACATCATTCTTGTATCTGATACAGAAACGCGATTCATTGTTTCGTGCATATATATATATATATATATATATATATATATATATATACACATACAGTATATTAAAAAAGAAAGAATGAGAAACAAGAAGAACACGAAGGAAGAATGGAAGCTACGTGTGCACACGTTCACAATGACAACGAACGCAGCGGAGAGCTTTTGCATACAGTAACCAATAAGGAAGCTCGTTCTTCCGCCTCCGTGCTTTGGCGAACGCATTTGTCGAGTCACAATAATTCAGCCGGTGACTCGTGCCCAGCCGATAAAACTGATAATTACGAAATATTACGGTCTCTTAATGGCACGGTATTTTACAATCTATGTCGGCGTGCCTGTACGATGCTGCTATTGGTCGCTATACTAAACTTCACTGACGACAAAGTTACACTGTAAGCCGCGTCGAATTTTCATCGTGAATGCATTATCAACGTTATCACGTTTACGTTACCAGAAACGCCGTTATTGTCATCGAGGATTCGTGATTTTGATAGGGAAAGATCGTCGATCTATCGATGAACGTAGGAAGGTTTTTCCACGATAAGAAAAGTATGAGAATGTGCGTGGAATGCTAGGCCGATGTTGCGTGTTTGTTCGGTATTGGGTTAATTGCAGGCTGCGTGAAACCAATGGCACAGAAATTGTATATCCACGGTAATTATCGTTTCTCTGCGAATCGATCGAAAGATTCTTGATACTTTTTCAGTACGTACTATGAAATTTTGCGTTTCGTCAAATTTTTCACCGTGAAAAATGTGCGATCGAAGTACTATTCGATTGTATACCTCTCTGTGAAGTTAGAATTGATCTTTTTTTTATTTTGTCGCGAGAGGAATTATAGAAGAAAATGTAATCGACGAAGAAATCAATTACGACCTTAGAAGTTTAATAAAATGTCGTTCTAATTGATTAATAAATCTATCGGCACGAGTTAATTCGCGTAGATGAAAGAGTTATGTCAGTTCGCTAGTACCAGAAGTAATCAAGGTGATCAACTTCTATCTTGCAAACGGTAGTAAAGATTTATATGCTTATGTTCGTGATCACTATGTTTTCTAACGGCGGCGAACAGAAAAAATGATTACGAGATTGTTGTTAGGATTATATAAAGAAGTTTGTAAGATTTGATATTTCTATCTTTGCAAGTCAAGCGAAGACTTTGAAATGAAGTTACCATCGATGAAACACAACAAAACTTTATTCAGAAAATTTTGAAACACCATTTATATATATTGCAACTCCAAATCGACGAATTTTTATACAAATAAATAAATAAAAATTTTTCCAAGGCTCATATTTTCCCCATTATATCTTAAAAAAGGGAAAAAACGTTCTCTCTGTGTTTCCATCGATGAAACATACCAAAATTTTATTAAACAAATTTTAAAAAACTATGAATATGTATTCTAACTCCAAATCAACGAGTTTGTCTGCAATTATAAATGATTAAAAATTTTTCCAAAACTCATTTTTTCTCACAATGTTTTATTATTGATAGACAAGGTTCTCCCTTATTTGCATCGATGAAAGATACCAAAAGTATATTCAGGAAAATCCTGGAACACCGTGTATATACCATGCCTATACGAGCGATTATCATTCATCGACTTTTTAATATGCAGAGGACAGGCATGTTTCAAACCGGTAACATCGAAAGTACACGCACAAATCTGTCAACGGTTTGCGTAACGCGATTGATGGTTCAGTCGTCTGACCAAGCCGTTCCTTTTCCCCTTACGAGCATTCCACCGTGATTCGACTTGCGGCGAGCCCCTTAACGATCGAAATGAATGGCGAATAATCCGTGGAAATGCACGAGCGGTACGTCTTCGTCGTTTAATCGGTAGTCACGATCGGATTCTCCTGAAAGCCAATTGAATTATCCTTTGGTTTGTGCGAGTCGAATCGTCAAACAGCAAAATCAAGAGAGAGAAAGAGAAAGAGACATGAACGTGGCGGTACGTAAAATTTGGCTCGTATCCACGGATTGTTTTCTTCGAATGCGTGGATCGATTGATCGATCGATCGTGAAGGAGGGATACGGCGGGTGAAAGCCTGAGGTATTCCGCTTCCCATGGAAGAGAAGAACTCAAGTGTGTTTGCGTGTTTGTAATCGGAACTCGCGCATCGCGGGATCTCTCTCGTAAGCTGGCTCGAGGCGCTTATTTGTGCATAACTTCGCGAACCGCCTCTTCTGTATAACGTGGGGCGCATACATTCGCTTATATATACACCTTTAACAGATTGAGCGTCGAGTTGAAACGACCAGAGACAATAATTACGCTTCTTCGGTACCTTTTGCGTGAAAGCTTGGTCAAAACGTTTCTTCTCTTTTTTTTTCCTTTTTATATCTTTGATGAATTTCGATTTTTTTTATCTCTGTGCTTCTGCTACATTAATTAGGAAACACTAAACGATTATCATCACGCTACTTTGATGCCTTTGAGGAGATAATTTTAATTTCTTTTAAATTTCTGATCATTTAAAATTCTCTTTTCGTTACCTTCACGCACTGTTAAGTGTAGATATAAATTTAACAGCTAGAGAAATATTTCTATGTTCAGAAAATAATAGAAATTATATCGACGATTCATCTGTTTTTATTTTTTTCAAATAAAACCTCGATTTTACCGAACATTTCGGGAAGAATGAATTTTTACACCTAATATTTCGAGTAAAGCACGATCTGTTTCAAATTGATCTGATATGTAGTCGTTATCTTCGAAGTTTTCAACACTATCTTTCGTTCTTTGTAAAGTGTCTTTTGGATTTTTCGAAACGAGAAGAATTTCTGAATTTCCAAATCTTTCTCTGTGCTTCGTCACATTTCTTTTAGCACTCTCGACGAGATAACTAGCACATAGTTTTTCTCTTCTCCTTCGTTCTCGTATCTCTGACGAGTTTCAAATTTCTTCTCCGTGTTTCGCATGTTAAATTTTCAAGTACCAAATGAATAATAATATTCGAGTGGTTGTACAAAGTTTTTCTCTTTTTTTTTTCCTCGTGGACCGTCGGCTACGTTGAACAGCCGCTTCATTTAGACCGTCTAGACCTCATTGAAACGGATTGGTGAAGTGGTCCTTATCCACTAATTAAACGAGCTGAAAAAATGCATGGAAAAAGAAGGCATGGGAGATATAGAGCGTGTGTGTGTGTGCCTGTAGTATGTCAGCCAAAGATAAAGTTTCAAATGTCACTTTTACGTTCTACTTTGTCGATCAGCTGGAACTATTGATTTTAATTAATTTTTTTTTTCTATTTGATTACTTTTCTAGAGCGAATTCGAGCCGCAATGTCACGTGTTCCGTACGAAACAGTTACGCAAGCCACGTCCGTGCCATTTGTGCCATCAGGCGGTGATCAAACAGGCATCGTGCTGCAGAGGTGAGTCGATAAGTTCATTCCCTACAGTTTGCTCGCCTGTTGGTCTGAAAGGATTCTGTCGGTAGCTCTGCTCGAGCTGTACACGGTAAAAAAGCCGTGAGAGATAGCAGCTGTAAAAAAAAATGGAGGGAAATTTAAACCTTGGATCGATTTGTAGCGCAGTTGTCGATGGGGTCCTTTCACTCGTAATTTTCGTATCAATTCTTCGGGATGTCTTTGTACATTGATGAAAAATAATTTCACATAGAGTGATCATTTTTAATTCTTATTCTATCGAATGTTCAATTTTAATTCTATCGATATTTTTTTTTTTTTCTTTCAATTTTAATTCTGTCGAAGATAAATCTGCGATATAGGACGAAGAATGTTGTAGAAGTCTTTATCTATCGATTTTAGTGTTATGAAACAGTCTGTGTATTGATGTACGTGAATATTTTATAGTATTCAATGTATACATAATTTTTTTCAGTGTTTTAAGTAATTGCAATTTCTTGTTTACAATAATAATTCAAGTAAAACGATGTTTTACAGAATGATAAAGAGCTATTAACGGAAATTCACTCAGAATTAGATTTCATTCAAGTCTTACGAAACGATCTTCATACATTACTACATCATCGTGCATACGTTATCGCAATTTTTTATTTACAATAAGAATTGAAGCAAAACACTATTATACAGAATGATGAAGAGCTATTAATAGAAATTTACTCAGTATTAAATTTTCAACTTCAAGATTTCACAGTCTTTCATTCAAAACTTATGAGACATTCTTTGTACATTGCCACGTTTCAATTTATCGTACTGTTTTATTCTCAATAATAATTCAAGCGAAACTATCAAGCTTCGTTTTTCCATTTTCAGTCTGCAAGTACATCTGCCACAAGACCTGCGAGGACAAGGTAAGTTGAACAAACATCATCCAATACAACATCGAACAATTAGACCGGCGGTATCTCGCGTCATTTCTCACGAATTAGCGTACACGATCGTACATCGTGTTCCAAGAAACCTTGCGGAAAGAACGAAGAAGAACCCGAAGAGGCACCCTCGTTGGTGTTACACGAAGAGGCTCTCGCGCACGAGTACTATACACCGTTCGTACTTCCTGGTACTCAAACAAATCCGCCTTAGCTCGAACACGTCCAACAAAACGTTCTCGAACGGAACAAACCTGCCTCGATCTATCGTGAAACTTTTCCATCGGTGAAAAAAAGAAACAAGAAAAAAGAACGACTAACGTATCAAGAACTAACACGCGTTGTCTCGTGAATACCGGAAGCGCGATCAACGTTGAAACCACGTTGGCTGGTTCGAAAGATCCCACTTAGTAGATGCATCTTAATTCGAGCACGCCACCAATGGAGCTTTAGTCGATGAGATTCTCGGTTCCTCGAAGTCTTTGTCGATGCGACGAACACATACGTTCTATCTCTTCCACGTGTGTAACTGTTGTGTCGGTGATTCTTCTATGTGAAACGGTGTGTGGGTTCAGTCACCGGGCAGGGCACGAGCCTTTACCTTACTTACTTTACCTTCTTCGTATCTTCAAGTGCTCCTGTGTCACACTCGCATGAACACACTGTGTAGCTACGGTCTGTACCACCAGAGCGTGGTCGCGATATCTCTGCGAAAATTAGTTCTTCCTTGTAAGAAATCTTCTGTAGATGGAAAAACGAATTTTTTCATCCTCGATCGGAATAATCCTAACATAATGATTGTCATTTAATCACTGGTAATTATGAATAATTCGTGAGATCAATAGTCAGTTGAGTGTTTTTGATTTATAAAGTTACTGAGGTATTTAGAGCTGGAATGCAAATGAGTTAATAATGTATTCAACCTCCACGATTAGCGATTATCATTTGATAAAGTCTGGGTATGCTTTCAACCAACTTTTCGAGACTTACTTTTTACGCGGGAAAATTTTAGATCCTTTTTAAAAACGCCGGAGTATCATTTTATCTTTTTTCTTCTGTCAGAATCAGTTTCACTTTCTACTGTTACTCTGATCTTCCATTTCCTCGAGCAAACTATTTAATTAATTCTCTTTCTATTATTTAAATCTCTCTATTAAATTATTGATTTGGTCTTTATTATTGATCTATCTTTCTTACGCTCGATTTTTGTAAACATAGAAGCAACAGTTTTAATTAAACACAATGTTGTATCAATAAATATTTAAAATGTAAAGAAAAAGGACATCTGTTTAAAAAAAGAGCACTTAGTATCGTTTCTTAATTGTTATTCGAGTTGTTGTATCTAACCAAGTGACGATTGAGAGTCGCCACTCGGGTACAAAGGGTTGACGATCCTTCTCTCTCTCATTGGGTATCAGATTTCGCAAATATCGCGTCCACTCTCTTGTGATACCGACTGTAGAATCCACAACAAAGATGAGGGATACGTGTGTAGCACATAAGGTAGATCGGTTAAACGAGGACAGACACGAAGAGGAAGGATGAACGGTGGAGGAGAACGTGCCAGAGACAGTAGGAGAGCACGACTTCCTTCTCCGAGTACTGAGACGTCGTTTTGTTACACGAAAGGTTTTGTGGTAACACCGTGAACAAAACGGTCCCGGCAAAAAGAGAGAGACAGAGAGATCCTTCTTTTGATACCGTCTATTTCGGACGAGAAGCTCCATTACCGGTGGCGAAGAAGAAGACAGTTCCGTTTGCAGCTTGTCTGGTGAAAGTAGACGTGTGGTATCACTGTAACGTCTTCGTACGATTAACATTTAACACTGGTCGGACACAGACACGTTAAAACACCGACACGATAATTCTGCCTCTCGTACGTGTTACACTGTGACTTTCGCTTAGGCATTATTTGTCGTCGCTGGTAATTAGAGATTGTTCGGTCGTTGTTAAGCAGTTTATTGTTAGCGCTTTCTTCAGACACGGATCGAATTTGTAAACTGTGTAATTTTAGGAAGACATCGAGCATTCTTTATTTAGAATTTTCTATCTTTTTGTTTAGAATTGCGTGGTTATTGTTATACTTCAACTTCTACGGTTCCTCGGAGTCTAATTCAGTTTTGTAAGCATCGAAGAGTCGCTCAGAGATTATTACCTGCTGCGTTCATCGTTGGAGACACGTGAATTTTCGCGTGGGTTTCTCAAGATTGCAGATGACACTTGAGAGTGTAATTTAAGAGCGTCACTTTAGTTAGTTTCTTTGTTCAATAGTTTACCGATCGCGTAGAGTCAACTACCTCCTTTTTCTAACTGGAAAAAATGTAAATTTTAAAGGTGGAAAAATTCGCGTGTCATTTTGAGACTAAAAAGTCCATGCTGCGACGGGAAACAACGATCACAGATTTTCTATGATGGAGGAAAGACGAGATAAAATAGAGGAAGGTATAAAGTTTAATTAGCATGATTATTCCGTAGGATTATTTGTGGGATTATATTCGAAAGCGAGGTTCGATTTACTTGAATATCCAGTTGGCAGGAGTTAGAGGTTGAGAGAGAGAAAGAAAAAAAAGATTACAATTCCAATCTAATTGGAAGTTCTCGCGAAGCATTTCCCGATATTAATGAGTTGAAAGAAAAAAAAAAAAGAAACACATTGAGGCTAATGGGAGATCTACGAGTAGATACAACCCTTACTAGTTTATCTCGAACGATCGATCTTCTTCCGGTTCTATGATCGCGTGGATCGTTGGCGATTTAGGCTTATTAAGTTTACGAGCAACGGCACGAACGCTTATTGCTCTTTCTAGAAGTCACCAAAGGTGGTTACGCTCGTTCTGTTTGGAGAATTCAACCATGAGTCACGTTTTCGTATGGACGTTTTGAAATTCCAAGCAGATCGCAAGGACTCGTTCCAGGAGTCCTCGCGTCATCTGCAAGTCTCTTTTCCTGGTATCGTGAAACGGTCAGCTTTCTTGTCACAGTGTGACGTAATTTGTTGTACACGCGTTACTAGGAACATAATTTACTGCTTATTTTGTACTTGAAACAGCGTTGAAGTGGTTTGAAAGTATCGTTTCTAAAGTTTTCAAAAATTCTTCAGGCAACAAAAACACAGGTGTATGAATTTTCATCGGAAGTATTTCTAAAAATTTATTAAATTACAATACTTTTATCAAAAACTATTAACAACTGATCAAAATTTTCTTCTGTATATTCTAAATCTAGGATCATCTCTTAAAATCATGTAAAGAATCAGAAATATATTTTACATATCAAATTCATTTTACATAGCAACTCGGAGAGATATTTAAATGGATCATCCTGTATGATAGAAATATTAGAAATATAATATACGTATAGATATATACATTAGAAAAGTAATCCTTTGCTTGAAAAGCTAATTTCTGCACAACCTGTTGATACGAACACTCACGCGTCTGTACACACTATAAAATTGGCTAGAAAGTATCATCATCGTCCACGCTCCTGTGTAACATTATAACGCTACTGTATACACGAACAGAGCCATGCATCATGCTACCTATCTCGTAAGATACGATGTATGGTATGTGCGAGAGAGGAGGGTATTGATATCATCGTTTAACCATAACGCCTTTTCCTCCTGGAATCCAGACCGGCTGAGAATCTTTTTGTAAACGTTCTAACGAACGACATCGTCGAATATGGAAAAGCTACATATTTCCTTGACATCGAAGGTCGTTTCATTTTTCTCTTATTTTCCGTTTCGCTCGTGAAATTTGCCGAAACTCGAGTATAGTGTTCGAGAGAGGAACTCTATGGGGCAGTTTATCGCGAAATTCTCGAACGTCATTAGTTAGTTTGAACCATCAAAGGTTTGCTGATGTAACAAACCAACTTATGGACGTTACGAAACTTCCTTAGTTTCCGATCAAATGGCTCGACGGTCTACTCTGTGTGGCTTTTCGAAGCGTTACGAGAGAACCGTGTCACGGTAGTCTCGATTCGCGAACACTCTGGGTGCGTCCTTGTTCTTCGTGCACGGTCAACCTCACGGTGAACTGGTAGCATAGTAGAAGAGGGAGGAGCCCGAGAGAACTCTAGGTTGAAAGGAGCAAACCCTTTTAACAGGCTGGTAGAAGGTATCTCCTTTGAAGAGAGAACAGAGCGTAGCGAGGCTTACTTGTGCACGGCCTACGTTCGCGAGGTGCATCGACCGTCCACCGTTGTAAACCGTGGTCACATCTCGTCCTCGCCAAGTACGAAACCAGCGGCTACCATACCTGGTGCTGGTGCTGCTGCCGCTGCCACCACCTCCGGCCTTCCAGGATTGTAAACAGCCGGCAAGAACCGGGGAAACCAGACGACGGCTAACGTTTGGTCCCAGTTCTCTCTGTTCTTCTTCCTCTTCTTCTTCTCAGAAGTTCTTTCCAGGTGTAAAGTCGATATTGAAAGAGAGAGATGGGAAGGGAGAGTGAGAACGCGGGAGAGAGAACTCGCGAGAGAGGGAGAACGCGTGAGAGAGCTCGCGAGAGAGGGAGAACGCGTGAGAGAGCTCGCGAGAGAGGGAGAACGCGTGAGAGAGCTCGCGAGAGAGAGAGAAGGCGTGAGAGAGCTCGCAAGAGAGAGAGAAGGCGTGAGAGAGCTCGCAAGAGAGAGCTCGCGAGAGAATGAGAACGCGAGAGGGAGAGAACGCGTGAGAGAGCTCGCGAGAGAGGGAGAACGCGTGAGAGAGCTCGCGAGAGAGAGAGAAGGCGTGAGAGAGCTCGCGAGAGAGAGAGAAGGCGTGAGAGAGCTCGCGAGAGAATGAGAACGCGAGAGGGAGAGAAAGCGTGAGAGAGCTCGCGAAAGAGAGAGAGAGAGAATGCGAGAGAAAGCTCGCGAGAGAGAACGCTAGAAAAGTGATCGCCAGAGAGAGATTTTGAAGAATTTCGAAGTGAAGAACGAGTCTGAAGGAAGCGCAGAGCCAAGGATTGCTGGTGTGTACCATTGTTTCCGTGGACAGGCGAGAGGTGCCTCCTGATACATCGTCTTTATCTCCTCTCTCTTTATTTTCGTTCGCGACTGTTGCGAACACGCTGCGCCAGCTGATGCATCATCAGCAGCTCGGATATGATCCACCTTGATACCCTTGTTCGCGATGAATGCAGGATTGTTGCTCGGCGTTGATTTAAGAAACAGAGATGAATAGGAGGAACCCAGGCTCTACGGCGAACGATGCTTGATTAAGGGGAACGGGGTGGCTCGTCAAGTGGGTGCTGAAGGAAATTGGAATTTTCTCCCAGCTGATTGGTATTGAATTACCTTTGAGAACACGTAACAATTTCGAAATTACAAATACGTAACACCGTCCAAACAATTCTTTGTAAACAAAACCACACAAACTTGAAACTTAAACTATTCTGAATTCTCAGCTTTAACTGGACGTTAAAAAAATCTTATTTCACAAATTTGCATATTTTCCAAACCGTAATGCTTCACAGAATAATTCTACCTATACCTAGATTCCTCTTTCGATCCGTCACGATTAAAATTCTACTCAAACGAGCTACAATTACCCGAAACCTCGTTTAATTTACATTCACTCGAAGGGTATGTGAATCGATCACGGTGAATTCCACTTTGTAAATCCACGCCAGGTATAAATTTCCCTTAGAACGATGCTCCCGAAATTTGTCTGACATGGTACCGACCGTTTCTACTGAAGTTTTCGAGAGCAATCACCTCCGGGGCCGCGGCCAGGCTTTGCGCGCATACGTTTTCGAATCGCGGAAGGAAAATCGATGCGATCGCGTGCGAGGGCTGTAACGGGATTCGTAGCGGGGTCGTGGCTATTGATCGAACGAGGAGGGGACGGTGATCGAGACGAGGATCGAGACGTGGTAAGACGAGAACGCCGGGTAAACGTGACGAAACGAAAAGAACGTCTCGCGGTGTCGTGACATTGACTTGCTGGCCAACGGCTAATGACTAATAACGTCCGTGATTGAGCGGCCGTGCCGCGGCTCTGTCGCGAAAGTAGGCAGAATTTACGAGGACACGACTTGTACTTATCCTTCTGTCATTGATTTATTGCTATTATGCAAGGAATTATCCTCAGGGATTCGTTCCTCCGGCATTCATGGAACGCAACTTGAAGTTCAATGTCTCTTTGATTATCTACCAGCGTTATTGTCTTTCTTAATTATTTCCTCTGTCATTTGTAACACTTCGAATATGGTATTACGAATTCTTCGTTTATTTATTCTGCGATTAACCTTCGTCTGATGTGCATGGGGTCAATTTGGACCCGCTTGTAGAAACAATCATCTCAGTTTGCATAATTTATGTTACAGTATATTGAAAAGAGTGTAACAAATGTTTGAAACATGTCTGCAGTGTTCATAAAATACGTGGAATATATATTTTTTGCGTTCATTGTAACAAAAATGAATTTTCTATAAACTCATGCGATCTGGAAGTTAGGTATCCTTTTATCTTTATTTTATAAATCTCGTTTTATTTGTTTGTTGTCACAATGTAATATATTATTACACATTTTCATTTTGTAGTAATTATCGATACTTGTTTCTCTCGTCAAAATGTAAAATTACAATTAACAGTAATTTGGTTATTATGGAGGAAAAAAATCGGGTTACAGATGGTTGATAAATATTGTATATTTTTATATACAATAAATGTGTTCATATTTCTTCAATTGTTTGGATAAAATAAAATAAATATTTGAGCGGAAATACTACGAATAAAATAAATAAAGTTTAATATCTTTATTAATGATACAAGTAGGACCTTCTCATGGATCCAAGTGGACTCTATATTCGCTATGCGAGGGTTAACGATTATTACCACGAGAAAATACAAAAGAAATTTAATAAAAAGGGAGATAAAATAGAGATGAATCGACATAGGTTAGAAATCTCTCTAAATGGAGCCGGAAAATAGAAGTCAGAGCCCAGTAAATTTCTAGCTAACATAATCATAAGTACATTGCGAATTTCTATGCATTTATAGGAAATTCAAAAGTGCAAACTTGCAGAGAATGCGCGTAATATGAAAAGGCATAGAAAATATTCAAAATATAACGCCTTTTATACTCTCTGCTAGATGAAATAATTTTTTATTAAACTTCTTTTAGCTTTTCAGATAAATTTCATCCTTAACTCTTTTCTCGATATCTCGAAAATAAATAAATTTGCACAAAAATCCGCAACCTAGTCACGAGAGAATCGAGGTTGATCAAGCTAATAATAGTCGGACCGTAAACCGTGCTATCGATAGATTTTCGCATTACTTCCACCGTAACATACCATCATTCGTGCGAATAATAATTTTAATGGTCAATAAGTTACGTCACCGGCTCGGATCTAACTGAAGTTTCTGTTTCAATTAACTTCAGAGGGGCCATATTTAACAGAGGGAAACATCGCGCTTACACCGTAACGCTATAATCTATACGTTACTCTGTATGTGTACATATACATATATCCATACATATATGTATACCGGTGCAAAATAAGGCAACGGTTAGGCGAAGGGTTAACAAGCTTCCTCGAAAATCCAATTTTCTCACCGGCAGTCGATCGGGCGCATTACGCGCCGCTGAAGTGTGAATTATTTTCACGCGGCGTAACGAACGAACGCCGCCGCGATAAATAAGCCGCACTGTCTATACATTATACGGAAAATAAATATATTTCGCGCGCACGACGATAGCGTTTTGCGTACGATAAATCATCAGATCGCTCGTATATAATTCTTAACGTCGTCGGTGTAACAGCGGGTTGTTAAAGATTCGACCACAAATTTTCTCGCCGGTCTCCGGCGTATATTTGGTGGGGTGTTCTACCTGCAGCGATAGCGAAGGGCTCCGTGCACGCGCGATGCGGACCTCTCCAGTCCGCGAACAGCGCTCCAACGCGAAAGACGTGGGAAAGATCGATTCGTCGCCGGTGCTCGATCCATCGAGATATATTCACCTACTTTTCTTTCTTTTTCTTTTTTTTTTTCTCCCCTCTACAATCTCGTTCTTTCGAATCAAAGACTTGTACAGTGAAAATCACTAAACGATCAAAGGATTCGAACCTCTTTAATTCATTCATACGTCTAAGTGTAACAAAAGTGATATACGTGCAACGTGTTACTGTTTCTGAAAAAAACGATCTTTTAGTTCCAAAGGGAAACGTGTCTTCCTTTCGTCGACAGATAGATCTACAAGAACGGTGAAGTTTCATATTCGAAGAGACTTTGGCGAACGATCGATACGATCGATCTCGCGATAAAATTCCTGAAATCGTGTCGTGTGCGGACCAAGTTGAGAGAGAGAGAGAGAGAATCAGGAGAGGTGTGCGTGTACGGTCGTCGAACTCAGAGACACTCGGGCAAAATTAGTAGCTTGTGCCGGCGTGACCTTGACCAGCGTTGACCAGCCAAACGAAAATCGAGAGTGGACCCCGTTAAGAGACGAATTTCGTGTGACAAGATTCTTCGCCTTGTCTCTCTGTTTCTTCTCTGTGTGGCGACAGAAAAGAGGGATAACAGTTGGCGAAGAGAAGAGAAGACGAAGTGTACGAGGGAAGACTTTAAGAGGAAAGACGGACGAAGTGAGATGCGCCATTTTCGAGAACCGATGCAAGAAGGTGAACGATCCTTGGAGCGTTTCGCCGCAGACCGGTAATGGGATACCAGAGGTGACGGCAAGATGAACGGTCACGGTTCCACCAATGAGGTACTTGCGCCACGTTCCATCCAACGTTTTCTTTTCCTTCTTCACTTGGACGGATTTCTTCTTTTCTTCCTTTTTTTCTTCTTCTTTACCTTTCTTTCTTTCTTTCCTTCGTTCTCCTCTGCTTCTTTCCCTCCATTTCTTAGCCGTGTCGCCCGCGCGCACGCGGTTTCTTCTTGTTGCGTTCTAAATTCGCCGCGCGACGGACTTAGGGCCCGTGCACACCGGAACTAGAGGAATGGAGAACGCTTGCCTGCGTGGCGTGGAGAACGCTCTCGGTTCTCCAAGATTTCTCGCTGAAATTGCGGGGATTGTTGGGAATATTGTGATTGTAGGCGATGGAAGTTGAGAATGTTGATACTGAGTGTTTTATCATTCTTGTATTAAATTTGGAGATGATTTTAGGGACTGTTTAAATTGGAAATCGATCGAACAGTAATATCGAAGTGGAGGAACTGGAATCTTTGCAATTCAAATGATTGACGCTAGATTTAGCTATGAATCTTTTCGATAATTGATCAAATAATAATTTGAATGAGGAAGAAGAAGAGAATTGAACTTAAAATACTAGGTTTACGATGTATTACTTAGGCTAAGAATTGAACCTTTGAAAATTATCACGAAAAATTGAAAGTGGAAGCGTTTAAAAATTACTCGAAGACAGTTGACAGTAATTTCACTGAGAAAAAAGGGAAGAAAATCAAATTTAAGATACTAAGTTTATTAAGTACTACTTAGACTAAAACTTTTACCCTTGAAAATCAATAAATATTCAAATTTGACTCCTGAAAGTAAAAACTTGACCCTTGAAAATTGAAAAAGGTTAATTCAATAAAAACAAAAATTTTATATTTGAAAATTGTAACGAGAAGCTGAGAATGGAAGCGTTTATCTCTGCATGTATTTGAAAATTGCTCGAAGACACATTTAAAGGACAGTTGAAGAAACTTCGACGGCTAAAGCCTGAGCGTGGCTTCGTCGTTTTATTGCATTAGTGTGCACGAGCCCTTATATATAGCAAAGACGTGGAATTCTTGACGTTCACGACGACGTCTTATGTATCCGTGGCTTGCATGACGGTGTCCGAGGTTTCTGGTCTGCAGACATTCTGGCCAACACTTGCTACTTGCTCGAACTTTCTACTTTGCGACGAATTCGACACGTACTTCGCGAAACACGCCAACCAGAGTACCTCGAATTCGATTTTTCTCGATAAATTCAAATTATCGAGAACTTCTGAATATCTTATCGTAACCGATTTAAGAAGGACGTTGAATTTTTATCGCGTGACTCGTAGTTTCTAATAAAAATGCACGGTGAAAGCTATCGATTGCACCCTTATCGAGAATACCAACGCGGATTTGTTCAATCATTTTTACACAAAACCTAGCAATTTTTAGATCAGTTCTATTTGAATGAAAAAATAGAGGGAGGAGAAGATTGATAAGGCTCGTCGATTAGATAATGGTCACTGATAAGCACGACATTTTTCACGTGTAGAAACACGCATGCCACTCTTTTCTATGTCGCACATTCGCCAGAAATATTCGAACTTTCGAAGGATATTAACCCCCTGTCTTATAATGAAAAATCATGGTGTCGGTTATGGTTACAATATCACGCAAGAAGATTTGAATTCCTATTAAATTTGTATTTTTTCTTGTACTTTTCCTGCTTCAATTTAAGACTGAGAATTACCAAAGAAAAATCATATACAGGCTATCCCGTTATTGGGGTTAATTTTACGTGAAAAAAATATGTTGAAAATGTAGGATAAAGTTTGCTCATTTGAGGCTTTGCATTCGAGAAAGGTCAGTTTGAAAATTTGCCAAGTACGCGCGCCATTTGATCAAGTTTCGGCTGAAGTGAGACACTTCTCGAATCATAATTATCCGCGCTGCATCAGCCATGATGGCAAAATACCTTGACCGCCATGATCTTCGGTCCTATCACCGCTAGATTTTTATTTTTGAAGTCACGTTAAGTGTGTTGTGATAACAACAGCGTAACGAGCATCGCAAATTCGCGATAAATAAATGATTACAGCGTCTGAACAATTAAAATCGCGCAATGATACGTTGAAAAACGTTCAAAGAAATTTACTAAGGACAGCTCGAACGAATTTTCGAGCTGATCTTTCTCAAAAAATAAATCCACAAATGAACAAACTTTATTCTACATTTTCTACTAAATTTTTTCACGCAGAATTAATCCTTCTCGTTGGTACCATGCGTACTGCCTTGACTCCTTTTTATCGAACGCTTTATCAACACTAATTTGATCGAGATTAACATACACGAGGTGACCAAAACATCGTAAGGCAAAGAAGTTTTCATAATTGTATAAAAAAGAAAAAAAGAACGTAAAGAAATTCAGTCGTCGTTGCTACGAGCGAAACGATCATGTTGTTTAACCGTAATTATCCTCAGGTATCACTGATAAAGTCCTATCTATACCAGGCAATTTTAATTATCGAGGAGAGATAACGAGAAACAGTCGAGGCAAGTGGCGTACACGCGATAACGTTTGCCTACGTGCACGTTGAAATTTCGATAGTCCGTGGAGTATGCCGCGGCTGTTCTCGATATATCGAGGCCAGATGGGCTTTCCGTCTTTTCCATGCGGCCAGATTGATTGGACGTCTCGAATGCCGGAATCCGCTGGCAAAAAGCCAGCAATCGGTGAGAGAAGGAAGAGGTGGAGGAGGGAAAAGCGGTTCGATGGACTCTTTTTCGCACGCAATGGTGAAAGAAAAAAAAGAAAAAAGAAAGAAAGAAAGAATCTCGAAAGAAGAACTTCCTTTTGTCCCTCTCTGTACACTGGGTTTGTACTTGCAACGTCGATAATCGTGCTTCCTGTGCAGCCACCGGATATCTGTGTCGCGTTTTTAGCATAGGCTTATCTATCGCGTGTTTCCCTCTTCGAAGTCCTTAATTTCATCCTCATGGAAGTGAAAACATCGCGTCACAGACGAATTATCGTTTTTCAAAACGATCGAACATTACAAATCTCACACCTGTTTCTTTTTAATAAGACACGAATTATTTGGAACTTGTTCGAATTATTTTTCTTGTTTCTTTTTTGTTGTACCTTCGAAATAGGGGAGAAGGAAACAAATGAGTGTCTCTGTTAGTCACAAAAAACAGTATTTCAATCAGTTTTCATTGTATCATAGAAAACATAAATTAATTAATGGAACTAGGTAGGTGTTGCTTCTTTAAATCAGACAAAAGACGCAAAATATCTGATATATTCCCTTAGATGGGAAATTCATCCTCGCGTGGGACTTTTCTCGAACTCAGTCTCTTCTGATTTCCATTTCTTCCGGTCGTTGCAACGTCATTTCATCGATACTCGTTTCGAAACAGCCGAAGAGATTGAAAAAAATCATTATTGAGTTTCTCCACTAAAAACCGCCATTATTTTTCATACAGGAGGTGCAAAAATTGTTCTATGGATGAGATAAATGTGTAGAATCGAAGAAATGAACTTCGTCTATTCATAAACAAGCGAGAAATTTATGAAAAAGAGAAGTCCACGAATTAATTTGTACACTTGATAATTGATATCCTGTCAGAGGAAGAAGGAATACTTTACGACAACCATTGAATGAAATTTTTAAATGTACACACACAGACACACACACTTTTCATAGGCACCTATAATTTTTAATTCGTTAAGAATATATATATATATATGCATATAGAAGCGAAGGCAAGCGTGGCGCCATTAATCTCGCGCGTAATCATGGCCAATTAATTGGCATGCAAATGAGCACGGGCACAAATTACTGCGAACGAAGGCGGATCCATTCATTCTATACCTTCCTACGTCCATTCCCTTTTGTCCATCTCTTCCCTTTCCTTCTCATCTCTATCATATCTTTCTCTATCTAATCTTCGATTAACGAAAATAACGCGTGCGTACGTATTTTTCGTTAAGAGCAATCTGAAGAAGAACTCGGTCGAGAAAGACTAACTCAAGGTTACGTAGGAACGTCTAACATTCACAAACGAGCCGAAATAGTCCTTCCAGGAATCGTGTTTGGCTTTTAAGGTCGCTTATAATGTGTCTTTTCGCTGAAATTCCACTCGACCGAGGTCTCTCTCTCTCTTCCTCTCTTTTTCTTTCTGTGTATTTTGCAACGGGACGTTTCGTGCGATGTACAGCAATCTGTTGGGGCCACTTAAACACACCTAGTCGAAAGTTCCAGCTGGCCATGAAATATTCATGAAATTTCGCGAAGAGTACAGGGTACCGTGTATTTATTAACAGTAGCTTCGAAACTGGAGAACGATCGACAAATTGGAGTCGTAAATTAATCCTGTCTCGTACCCCTTCCTCTGTCTTATCCGCTGATAGAATTGTTCTTCAGGTGAATGGTCAATTAGAACACACTGTATTTAGATAACTTCAGGAAGGTGGTTAATCCTTTAACAAGATATCTCTCGATTCGAATTTCATCTATTGGATTTTATCGGAAATGTACGAAAGTCGAGAATATTTTAATCCTTTGTAACTGGATCTTTATTCATTTACGAAATGAGAAATTACAGTTGATTAGAATTTTACATTTTTAACAATATTTCTCTGTAAAACTTGATAATTATTACAGAGAAATAACCCAACAGTAGAAAATAATAAAATGACACCGTGGTGTTATAGAGGGTTCAAAAATAATTTTTTCACGTGTCTTTAGAATCTATTCTGACTGATCTATATCTTTGTTTAAGACGAAAGAAAGTAGAGTGCATTTTTAACATTTAATTCTTTAAAATCAAATATTTGAAATGTAATGAAATTTGGAGATGCAAAATTTGTCGGAAGAATGGAAAGAAAAATACAGTCGAATGAGTAAGAATTAGTATTAGTATGCGAAAGGGTTAAGGAAGGTTTGTATTTTCGGTGCAGAGCATTCACGTGATCGTGATCCTCCGTCGTTCTAAATTCTTCAACGTCCGCAAGAGTCGAGGAATAGCGAAGAAACAAGAGGAATAAGATCCCTGGGGGAAACTGCTTGCGCATCCTAAAGTTTGCGAAAGTTGCCGAGAACTTGAGACTGACTCGAAATATCGCGAGGATCCGCGGACGCATTATAGGGTTTAAGAAAGTTCGCAGCTGCGGCTCTCGACTTTCGAGACGTTCTTATTGCAACGAAAAACACACTCCGTTAATTCCGTTTCTCCGGCTCGTATCGTTGTCCCTGACAAAACAACGGTGCAAATTCTCCTGTTATCTTCGGTATTAAACTTCGCAACTCCGATTCCCTGCACCTTGAACTTCCTTATTACTGGAAATTACTGCAATAACCTCGTCTGTTCTCGTGAGGGAAATAACAGCGACCGTGAGCCTGTCTAACCTATCTCCTTTGTTCACGTGAACCTGTCTAACCGAACTAAATTGTAAAAAAGTTTGTATTTTCATATTGAAACTTGGATTAAAAAATATTCATCAAGAATGAAGCGTTTTATTTTTAATCTCGCTAACTTTAGAATTAAATTAAGGAATTTAGTATATAATAAATTCTAAAAAAGGAAAAAGCATTAATTTTGTTTGGAAAGATTGAAAATAAAAATTGAACGAAAACCAGGAAAATATGTTAATATTATTTTAAATTATTGAAGATACGAATAAAGTGAATCAATAAGACACATCTGGTGATAATAAAAAGACAAATAGTTTCTCCTAAAAACGTCTCCAAGATAATTCCAAGGCTACCAATTTTTTTATAATCTACCATCTACTTTTCACGATGGAATGTTGTAATTAACATACAACATCGTTACCTTGAAGTGACTTAACACAGTAAAAAACAACGTTAATGATCTTGGAGTAACTTTTGATACGACTTCGAGAAGACTTTTTCTTATCAGCTCCAAACAAACCTCTTCAAACCATATACAAACTGTCTTTAGGTATTTTCTCTTGCTTAAAATACCACTGAGCATGATTTAAAGGTTCATTATAAGCGAGACACGCGTTGTACACCGATCTGATGCCTCAATTCAGTGTCACTTGAGAAAGCATCTCCCCTTACCAATTTTTCATCTCGAATTTTAATCTTAAAACTCGCGTATTAAAATCGGAACTTTCTCGAATCTCAGCTCCATATCGCGGGTAAAGACTGAAACGTCGTAAAAGTTTAATTCGCAAACAGTGTCGAGGAGCATTAACTCAACTTCAAAAAAAAAAAAAAAAAAAAAAAAAACGACAGAAGAAAGAGCACACGAGTAATTCTCTCCTCGTGAGATGTCTCTCGAGACAGCATAAAATCGTATCGTCGTCTGTTTCGTCGGTCGTTAAACAGTTCTCTTCCCCCAAATATTCGTGTCACCGTTTCGTACTTCCTGGCCGCGAAACTTCCGCCTTGAAACGTTCCCCGTCTCGCGGAGAAGAAGAAGAAGAAGACGAAGAAACGCGCGTTCAACCTTAGAATGGAAGTGAGACACGAGGGACAAAGTAGAGGGTGGATCAACGGTGTGGTTTTTGCCGAGTTAACCTCGGATTACCAGCCATAACGTTTTACGAGCACGACTCCGCCAGAATTGCCATTCTGTCCGTGTGGACGGCTCGTAAGGAGCTCGTAAACGACTTGCATAAAATTGATTCGCCGCGGTCGGCGTCGCGGGAACGGTGCAACCTCTGCTCGTTCATTCGCGAAACCGGCCAGTTGGAATTTTCGGCGATCCTCTGAACGTGGTATCCAACGTTTATACATGTCGGAATAAATTCGCAAAGGTGAGGAGAATCGTGGCGTGGATTATGCCCTGGTTTCTCTCGCCTCTTTTCCCTTAGAACGACGGAGAGAAATGAAAAAAAGAGATGAAAACTGGTCGTGGATCGGGCGAAAAGTATTATCACCGATGGAATTCGTACCAGACGATTCGGGAGCGTTCGAGTTGCTCGTCGATTTAGATAACGGGCCACGATACGGCTTTAATCGTGGCCCGTTTAAAACGAAGAAATACGGGACACCTTCATTACGCGGTTTCGAACGAGTCACAGGCAGCAGAGCATTCTAATTCCGTTGATGAAATGCTGATAAGATAACAGCCAAAGGAAGGTAGGGGAAGGGAAGATGTTCGCGCTTTTGGCCGCCTGGCAGACGTCTGCTGTGCAAACAGAGGGATCTCGACGAGCGTTCGTCTGAAATGGTGTTGTAAATGAAAGTATTAGAGGAATTTCGTGTGGAATTTCTTGCTTCGTTTCTTTCGGTTGTTTTTCAAGTCTTATTATTCACTGTTTTTAATCTTGATTTACGGTGGGAGTTAAGGGATCTTGTAACGAGTTTAAAGTAGATTTGACGTGATAAAAGTAATTTTGGAACGAAGGAGGATTGACAAACTTTTGATGTTGCTTTCTTGAATTCATCAGAAGTAGGAGAAAAGTGCTTTCAAATTCTATATCCCTCGATATTCTCATGTATATATCGATTTTCTAATAAATATGACGTTAAATGTACGGTGTTTTGCAAACTGAGACAATTTTTGGAAGTAAAAGTAAAAGAATGCTTTAGTTTAGAGTAGTCATTGATAATTTACGTAGGTTTAAACTACCAACGAGTACAGTAGACTAATAAATTCAAAAGGTGGAATATGTATTGTTGAACAATCAGTCACTTTTATAATTTCTTTTTTAATTTATTGAAACACAAACGGTGTAATACATTAAACTATATATTACACTAACTCAAAAAGGAACGTGAGACACAATTACACTCAAACACATCGATTAACTTCCTCCAATCACGTCGATCTTCGAAATTTATATTTCACAAAATCCCAATCTCTTTATACGAGTCTAATTATCTTGCAGATCGAATGCATTCTCGACAAATTCATGCAGCAACGTTTTAGTAATTAGTTTGAAGATGTAAAGTCAATCAGATTCCTCGATACAGTTGTCTGTATTATTCTATACTTATGTCTTTCGATTAAGCGAATGTTTAGTTGATGAAAAGTCTCTGTAAACGTTCTGATATTCACTGTCTCTGTAACAGAGTCACGCTGATGTGTCTTTATCTTAGTGTTAGTTGTATCGGCTGACGTTTAGAGACGTGGAAGTTTGCAACATTCCGGTAGTTTCTACAGGAGACAGAAAAGTCAACGCGTGGGTGTGACGGTCATAATGAATCGTGTCTTGGCGTGAAACGGATTCTCTTTGTCGTAGCGTGGTCGCGTGAACGCACGCGTGCGTGCCAGCGACGTGTATCGAGGCGCGTGCAAAGCAAAGTTCATACGAGTCGTGCAATAAATTGATATTGCACGCTTCACGGTACAAGGATCGCCCAGGTAACGGAGCCTCGTGTGACGAATTTCGATTGCGTGACAAAATGTTCAGCCTTGCGAAATATCGGCTGTTGTTTAAAGGAGGGGTGTCCCTCTTCCAAAGGGAAATTATCCAGTCACGTTCACAGTGTAAGCTGATAGGTCTCGTGATCGAGGGAAAATGTAACATTGCTATTGGAAGGTCGCGATTTTCCCATGAAACGCATTTCTTTTCATTTAACTATTTGAGCACTCCAAACCGTTGCAAAAATTTGATCAAATCATGTTAAATAGCGCGATTACGCTTCTTTCATTTCTTCCTTCTTTTGTTCAATTTTGTTATTTGTAATTTTGATAAGAGAAAATTTTGTTAACCCTCTGTAGCGTCATGTGACTTAAAAGTTACATTTATCTATATTTTATACAGCTCATTTCATTTGTTTATTGCTATACTGTTGCATCGCTGTCAATTTTTCATGTTAATTATTAGTTTTTGCCTTTCAGGATTCGTTAAAGTGTGAAATTGTAATCGACTGTAAATTTGCTTCTCGTAAATAGAGAAACATCGGATTGTAGATGGTTGAATGGTTGAAATGGTTATATGATGTTCTACGTGGAATACTTATGAGCAGTAGTGTACTTTTCACGTTTTTATTACCGCTCTGTCAACTTATTTTTCTTTTCTTCTTTCTGGAAATTTGATGCTAAACAAGAACAGGTCTCTTTATAGCAGTTGCATGCGCAAAATCGAGTCGAACAGTTCGAGCGCAGTATTTTTCCTTTAAGTAAGTCGTAATAACAGTGACTCATTTTTGTCGCGATACTTTTATACTACTTTCGTAAACTTCTTTCAACTTTCTGCCTTGAAACATAGAACCTTGTGACACCGATTGTAATTAAGATGGCGTTGTATTTTAAATCCTTCAACCTGCGAAAAGATAATCTTTCTTTTCATATTTTAACTGGTGTAAACTTGATATTTAGGGGAGAAAAGAATGTAAATTTCCAATATCACGCCACGTAACGATAAATAGTATTTTCGTAGGTACATTGTAATTAAAAGGGGGTTTAATAAAGTTCCATTTTAATTCCAACTTTACTTCATAAGTCTGAGGATTAGTTATTATTAACCTTTCTCACATCTCGCGATTAACACGCACGCGAAGCAAGAAAAAAGAGTAAAGAAAAATTGAAGTCAAAGAGTTAATGAGATAGTAAAGTTATACCACTGATAATTACAAAATCGTACGAGCTATCTTGAGCTTCTTCGTCAGGGGAAAATGTAGCCCTGTCTCGCGAGAAAACACGTGTTCGTTGAGGATCGCGTGAATCGTTGTTCGGTAAAAGATTCCTTTGAAACGTTCGTTTGGTTCACACGCGATAGCCGCGCGTGTACACAGTGGGTTTGTGGGTTAGGCAGCGGCCACGCAGAATTATTCGGCTGGTAGAACGAAGCGCTAATGAATATTGATGTGCCACAGCTTATGTTCTGCCGGAGGTCGATGCATTAGCGTCATTAACACCTCCGCGACGATGAAAGAAAGAAACACAGAAGAAAAGGAAGAAAAAAAAAAGGTGAAATCTGACGAAGAAACGCTGGAGATCTGATCTCGAAGTACTTCCTAGAGTTCACCGAAAATTTTAACCTTTAATTATGTTAAATACTATTTGTTTCTTTTTTTTTTGGTTTCACTATTATCTTTTAAAAAATGTTTCTTCTTTTATTTAAAAAAATATACGTTACAGTGTAAAATTCTTGTTTCTTAATCCTTTCCCTTATAACAAAAATTCGTACTTGTATAAAATATAATTGATACCTGAAGAAATTAATGCTTTTTGTAATAAATGTGTTGGAAATTTTTATGCAAATTTGTATTTCTGAGAATATAGCAGACAAAGTGGAACTTTCTTTGAAAAACAAATTATTTCGCCTATTAAGGATTATAAAAACCGCTATAATTTGGATATTTTGCATATTTTTTTATATTGTCTTTATTCTATGCAATTTGCATCTTTGAATTTCCTGTAAATGTGTAAAAATCTGCAATCTAGTAATAAACTTCAATTTCAACTGTGAGTTTCGTTTTATTTATAAACTATATATGATCATTTTCATTCAACGCGAGGAGTATTTACCATTAAAAGATAGAATCATTAAAAAATCGTAAGATAGAAGGTTAAAAAGATTTATTTCTAATAAAATATCTCTTTTAAGTAAATTTCTTCGTATTTGAATTGCTACGCGAGTTTCAACCAGATTTCTATTGATACGAATCCATACTATAGGATGATCGACTGCTGAATTACACTTCAGGTAATGGAGAATGTTCAAAGTCAAGCAGACGTCGATGTTAAGCTGCATTTCCATGGTATCTAATCGGCGACCATTTGAAATTAAGCATGAGCTACTCCGTGGTAACATTGAACGAGGTCAGAACGTGACCAATTGGCAGACTACGAAACAATTTAATGCGATTAGATGTTAACAAGGGAGTGGCGGTGTCTGTCCGCTGTCAAATTTCCTGACCAATGAGACTCCTCGTAGGGGAGATTCGTGTCAGGTCATCGGTTCCCTTATTTCTCGGTCAGTCGTACGATTCAAGTCGACTCTTTCTCATTTCAAAACTATTATACTCGAAGTAAAAGTCGAGAAATCACTAGACAACGATAATGAAAATTTTCTAAATAGTTTTACGAATTTCTTTCTCTTCTTTTCGCCCCTTCTTCTTCTCATTAGATCATATTTTACGAAAGTTTACTTTTGCTCGTCGAGAGGGGGAAAAAAGGTGAACAGGAAGTTAAGGGTAAATCACGGGCAAGAGAATGTTTTCTTACTTTATCGATTACCTTTAAAGACCCGCTCGACTCGAACTTTTTTCTCTTCGGGCTGGTACTTAACTTTTCTACCGGGACCGTTCTCCTCCAGCTCGTACGACGATTAAGCCCGCGGAGAGGAACGCTCGACGAGTGGTTTTCACCAATCGTTCCCCGGGAATTCCCTCGATTATTTCAAGTTTACTCAGCGTGATCGCCTCCTTGCTCTCCGTTCAGGAAGAAGAATCGACCTCTGAACTGATTGCCGACATTTTCACCTGGCCTTCTGCAAAGTAGCGAACTTTACGAGTGGAGGACTCCAGACGGTTTTTCCAAGCTGAACTGACCTAATTTCAATCGAGCCTCAAAATGTCAAAGAACGAAACAATCGAGAGTCCACGACATTTGACACATTCACGAAAAAATATGCAAATTAAAATCACGAAATAATCCATTAAAAAATGTATAAAAATTTCCAAATTCTTGGGGAGATAAATCAACCAGTATTATAACTCAATTTTTTCTTTTTTATTTGAGAAAAATTACGGTCGAGTAAAATTAGATATGACGAAGGAAGCGAGAATTAAAAATGATTTTAAAGTAAATCGATCGGTAATGATGTAGAATCGAAGAAAAATAGAAAAAGTCCGATTTCCTTAACGCACAAAAACCCTGACATGTCAGTCCGGAGGTCGCGTTCGATCCTTCATATATTTCCACAAAAATTACACATAAATACGTACATATAAAAAGCGTCAACGGACACACACGACCAAAAATCGTTTCCCAGAAACATTTCCAAAACCAACCAACTCGAGTTTCAACTCCAATTAAAACCATCATCGATAGACCTATTCAAACACACGAAAACCCAATTCCCTTTACCGCTAGCAGAACGATCTCTCAAGCATTCCCGTTGCGGTTTCCGCAAAAAACGTCCCACACACGTGTCCTGGAAACGTCCAACAATAAACCAGCATTATCTGTCGAAGAATCGAGATAAAACTCGCCCACCTAACCCCGGAACGAAACAGTATTCTCCCGGTGGTCGTCGAGAATGACGGCGAAGGAATCGCTCTATTACGCTCGATCTAACGTACTTGTGAATGGTCGTTACTCACTCGACTAATATCACGTTGTCCGTAGTATACCATCTCGTAAAGAAAGAAAGGAATCCTAAGCAACAACTAAAGTGCAAGAGAAGTAACAACAACGATATCCTTAGCTCCTTATTATCCGTGAACTTCTTCGTACACCATACGACGCTAATTACAAACTTTCATTACGAGTCACGCTCCGCTCGACGAGAATCTCCTAAGAGTATGTGTGTGTGTTCCTTTCTGTGTGTGTGTATGTGTGTATAAAGCAGTGGGGTTGATCGTGATAGGAGAAGGAAGGCGGCTTCCGTGGCGAAGAAAACAGGAACGATGCTAGTTCACGGTAAGAAGGGAAGCCTGGATAATAATTGCGACTATTAATCAGGTTGCTCGCGAGGCTTACGCAGAGGAACACGCATCGATTAGGCTGCTCGACTGCGTGCCAGTGATCCGCGTGGGCGATCGAACGACTACCATTACTTCACGAACGATCTACGACCAGTTTCTCCGCCTCTCGTGTTGTTCCTATGCGTCACCATAGGAGAAACAAGGTGGAAAAAGAGGGGGAAAAGTTGGTTAGGTTGGATTATTAACTAGAGAAGAGGAAGATTTAAATGGGAGGAAGGAACCCTTATCTAGTTTGACGAGAGTGAACGTCATTTGACGTTAATTACTAGCGTTGTACGAAAGAGAAAGAAGGATAGAGGAGTTGAATGATTACTAACGGGACGAGATGAAGATAGTAAGGGAACAACTTGAGGATATTCGGATCGAACGATTATTTACGATTATTAATCAACCTAGGGGCTCGACTTGGATCGAATGAAACTAGCTAAGCGTATCGATCGGAAATTCCTACCCCCGTGGCTTGTAATTTCTGCGAATGATCAATGGGGAATCGGTCGTTACCGATGTACGCTTGCTATCTGTGCTTCATTAGCTCCTCGGTGCTTAATGTGCTGATATCAGGACGGGACGAGGTTTCGAATCGTGCCGTTTGTACGCGGAGGAATCGCGTTAACTGTGGCTGAGGGAGATTAGCTTCGGTTCAGATTGGTATTACCCTGGGCTCGTTATCAATGGCGTGGTGAGAATCATTCTTCCGTTGGAAAATGGTGGAAAAGTTCCGGGATATTGGTATTCCCGGAGGGATTGAAACTTTCTGAAGCGGTAGTTAGATAGTTCGGATATACAAATTAATGTGGCTGAGTTAAATTGAAACGCGCAGGTGCGAAGTAACTCTGATGGAAATTTCGCATTGTGGTGAAATTCATTGTTATTCTACGCTGCATGGAATTGTAATGTATCGTTACATAAATTCCTCTAATCTCGTCTGAATGTTTGAATACGGACAATCATGTTTGTTGGCAAAAATTTGAAAACAGAAGTACTGCGTTTATTAGATATAACGATGTCTTTTAGAATACATTTGCGTGGATTTCTACTTGTGAAACTAGATGCCTCTTTCGAAAAAGTTAATTTTACGACTCGACAAATATTTCATAAAATCTGCAAAGATAAATTCTTCCAATTTCATAGAATTTACCAGAGAGAAGTGATACGTTCCTCGAGTCGTTTATTTTCTACCTTAACAAATTTTCGAAACAAACGAAAAAAAGGAAAGAAAGTAAATAGGATTGAACACAATAGAAAAAGTCACGCGTGAAAGGGGTCCAATTGATTGGATGACAGAAGACCTCGGTCATCGGCCATCACAATGGATCGAAACTCCTCTTTGAAAGATCATTGATCACTTCTGTCCAACGGTAACAAGAGCTGTATTAACCTAGCCAGACAGAAGGTATCATTTATGGTGTTTACGAGGTACATCCAGGCTAATTGCCAGGCAGCAGGACCTCTAAGCGAGGTGAGAAGAAGCCAAGATAGGTAATTAGGAATATTAATCAGCCAAGCGTCGTTTCGTTTCGCCTCGAGGTGAAATTTACGTTGGAAAATCATACGGAGGTTAGATAGAAGAGGGTTATAGGTTGTTCGGTAGTAGAATTGGCTTCCACCCGGTTGTTGTTCATTGTGTCGAACGTATTCGCGCCTCGCAGAGGCATTCTCGCGCGATAAACCGGTAACCGCACGGCCGTTACACCGTGAACACCATGGCCACTTTGTCGTAGCGTGTCTACACCCTTTGGTAACCTTAAAGCTACGTTTACAAGTGTCGGCGAGCGTGAGGATTCACGCTGGCTGTCACGCACGAACGTACGCCTCTGGCGCGAATTGATTTAACGATGTTCGGGAAAAGGATGCGTTCTCGATGCTTACCTTTTTTCTTCGTTTCTCTGCCTTCGAACCATCGCTGTTGCATGCTGGCTGGCATCCAGAGGAAGTTGCGTGTCACGTGTAGGAAGAGTGTGAAGATTATGCATTCGATGAACAGGCAAACTTGATCTTCTTGCGTTAGACGGCTTTTTGTCGGCCTTGTTGGGACGTGTTTGTAAATTATTTGTTCGTTTAAGTATTCGTTTTGGTATTAGAGTTAATGAAGAATACGGTGTTCATTCTAAAGAGATCAATAAGAGTAGAGGAAAAGAATTACGAAAGATTAGTGATAGTGGTGTAGAAAATTCAGAAAGTTCTCTAATCTCCGTGCAATTTACGTTAGTTAAGAGGAATTTATTTCTGCAATGAGATGAAATAATCTTGTAATTGTGTAAAATCAAAGGAACGTAAGTTGGAATAAATATCAGTGATATATTAGAAAATTCAAAGGACAATTAAATCGAGCTGAAATGGAATGTCTTCCAATTAAATCGTAACACAAATGTTCAATCCGTATAAAGAAACATCAAAGGAAGAAATAGAAGGCATGAGTATGATAATACATAATCCTCTGGGTTTAATTTGATAAATTGCAACGAGAAAATTAGAAAGTACACCAATCCTCGTACAACACATCTCTGTGATCACGATCATTATTACAGCCGTCGTATTTTACGTCAGCAATTCCTTCCCGTCGGTTTCTAGATCGATCAGCTGCCCGCTAATGCGAAGGCAGATTTATCGCGGAGCGCATCGCCACTTGTCGAAGCACCGATGAGAAATGGCCCGCGACCAATGAAAATCGGAACGGTACGTAACTCGCGAACGATGCATCCACTGATCTCGTTCCCCCTTTCTTTCTATTCTCTTTTTGTTCCTTGTTCGTGGTCAGGGTGAAGTGGACCTTAACGAGAGAGACAAGTCGACTCGATTCGATATCTACCGGGACGCTTCCTGGCTCTCCTCTTTTTGCCGCCCTCTCCCTCTTCAACTCTCTTACTCTCTAATTCTCTCACGTTTCGACTCTCTCACTCTCCGACTCTCTCACTCTTCGACTCTCTCACTCTCCGACTCTCTCACTGTCTGACTTTCTCACTCTCGACTCTCTCGCTCTCTGACTCTCACTCTCTGACTCTCTCGCGCTTTGAGTCTCTCGCGCTTTGATTCTCTGGCGCTTTGACTCTCTCAAGTTTTGGCTCTCTCGCTCTGTGACTCTCTCACGCTCTGTGACTCTCTCGCGCTCTCTCTGGATGCTGTGCACACGCGAGAATCTTTCCCAAGCGGAGCACAGTCTCACCCTTCAGCGTCTCAAAGCGGCAGCCGGAAGAGAAAGTGATCGGGACAGATTTTTTCGGTTGGAAAAACCGCGACATCTTGTCACACGTCGGATCGATGATGAAGCTGAATGGACAACGCGATTCGTGGCGAAACATGTAGGCGGTGTGCACAGGACACACACTGACGTAACTGTAATTCCCCTGCGGCGGAATCGTCGATCCTTCAAGATGATAACTGCGATCCCGTTATAGCGGCTAGCGTGTCGTTATAAAATGCACACCGTTGTTACACGGCTACTTTACAACCGCGTCGATCTCGAACGCTCATTTCTTTTCAGTTTCCTTTTTATTTTATTTCTCATTCGGTGGATGGTTCATTATCATATGGTAGCTCGTTGAATCGTAAACAGTTTGAATTATTTCACAATCAACATCGAACCCTTTTAAATCTTTTCTCTTTTATCCTTTTAATTACGCCGTCCGTGAATAAGATATGTTTGATTCATTCGCGATAAATAATATCCATAGCTGTGTTGTCTTTCGAGAAGGAAAAAAAAAAAGAACGAAGACAATTAATTCTACCGCGTTCCTATGAGCAACGATCCGAGACTAAAGGCGAGAAATTTCATACCAGCGGAGATCCTTGACCAGGCTCGTCCTGCCAATTAAGCGAAGGCTAGGCGCGAAACCGTCGGGCGTAACGAGGCTCGTTTGCAATGACAACGATGAAAAAGGTGGCCGTGCTGGAGAACGTTCGCTGCCAAGAAAGCGATTCGTTCACTTTCGTTCCTCAACTTCGCGGCTGGTTATGTTAATTGTGCTCGTTTCGTGGGTGAATGATGGGGGAGAATTTTGATCGCGTTTCGTGTATTACGAACGAATACTTGCTTCCAATATTTAGAAATGACTCGCCGTATTCAGACGTTGAATCAACGTTCTCTGAATCGATTAAGAGGACACTTCGTTTCGATTACATTTATCGTACACGAACGTTTCAGAAATTCGATGCAAAATTATACGAAATTGAACACTTCTGAAACCAAGCTATTACATTTCAAAAATTCAATTATTCCTATGTCAATTACAATGTTGATTACTTCTGAATCAACCATTCAATGTTCCCTTTAGAACTGTGATCTAGATTGACAAATATTTCCATCTACTAAACTATTCTTCCTCCTTAACTTCATTTCTTCCTATTAAAAGTTTTCAAAATTTATTCCAATAATAGCAGTGGAAAGTTTTCTAACACTTTCCTAAATTTATTTTCCGAACTTCGAGAAGTAAACGATCGCTTTCGAGGAAATAGCACGTAATTAAATTACCTCTCTAAGATCATGATTAAATTATACCTACTCGAAGTATAGCAAAGAAGAAGAAAAAAAAAGAAATGAAGAAAATTGGAAGATCGGGATGAAAAAGTGCAACGGTTAGAGGGATTTAAACGGACACCTTTTCGCAATTGGAGCGGCTGAATAATTCAAGAGGGCACGAAAGATTAATGGCCGGTGGACGAGCCGTGGAGATCCGCTGATGTAACGATAGAGAAGAAACGCGACGTCGCACGTTTCCTGAGAGTGTTGCTTCGCCGTTCTTAATGGCGAGGAGGCTAAAGGGAACGTGTGTGACAAAAACGTAACACGCGGCCGCAGTTTTTCAAAGAACCGCGAGAGAGAAGACTGTGGCGAGCTCAGATTGGTCCAACGGCCACGTCCTCGTGGTGATCCCGACGACCTTGAAGCCGTGGCTACCATAACATCGGCGAACAACCTCACCTGGCCTCACTTCTCTCATCCCTCCGCTCTTCTTCTTGTCATGCCTCTTCTAGATCGATGTTAGGTGCCGTTCACAACGAGATCCTCTGATTCTCTACCTATCTGCTTCGTATTTTCCTCTTGGAAATGGAATTTCTACTTTTTTTTTTTTTTAATCCATCTGCATCATCCAGCAGAAGAATCCGCTAGCAAAACGTCAGAAAAGTCTGCAAATTTCTCGTGAATAATACGTGAGAAAATTGTGAGCTTTTAGTTTATTATCAGGGGCAAGATTTATCTCTTTAATTGATCCCTATACGTAATTTCTAAGCAAAACTGAAGGTGAAACGGTGGTTGATGCGTGGCGATACGAGTCGATTGGCTGTTGAACGTTTCTGATGCAAATGGGATAATTAAAAAGTTAATATCGCGTTGGATGTTAATCTATAACGACGTGACTCGTTAATATGAATCGTTCACGACGTAATCTGTCGCAAATTCTAGCGAATCGTGAATATACACTTTCCCACAAATTGAAAAAGTTCCTACAAATGCATAAAAATCCACAGTCTAGTCATCAATGATCAACGAAAGAACGCTTTGGTAGTTAATAAACTCGTAACATATAAATAATAAACTGAAATTGCATGAAACAAAAAAGAAGAAGGAAGAAGCAACTGTTTCCACAAGATACACATGATTGACAGGCAAACATCGAAGCTCCTCTCAAGAGGAGACCTTTTTTTCTCGAAACGTAGCGAACTTAAAACATTCACGAGCAAATTGAAACTCTCGGCACAAAGGAGAGGCAGCAGCCGTTCGTTTCATAAAGAACAGCATGCTCGAACGTTTAATCGCGTCTCGGGAGTTTAACTGATCGATCGTGACAAACCAGACAGGAGAAGCCCTTCATCGATGAGAGTGGCCTCCTCTTTCTCTCGCGTTCAAGACGACCGCTACCGACACTCGACCGATCCGACTTCGACTCGAGTGCAATCGAACCGTTTTTCTTTTGCTTTCCTCGGCGACGTGGCCGCGTGCAAACCGCCCGTTAGACTTTGCGTTCGAGCTGGTGCAAGAAGAAACAAAAAAAAAAGAAGAAAAATCCTGACACAACGACGTGTACAGTGTACGTTGTGTATAAGGTTCGATCGAAATGGAATAAAATAAAGAGCCCAGAGTAAGTGTATCGAGTCCCTCATTGAGAAGTGGGTTAACGCGTAAAACGTCCAAGATGCGGTCGAAGAAAGTCGTAACTCAAAGGTGATCCGGCTTCTCGTTATTATTCATGACAGAGAATTGGGTCAGGGAGGTCTCTCGATCGATTACATTCGATCGTGTTCTCATATATGAATTCGTTGGATCATTCTTTATCCTAAAACTAAGCGACTACTCTCGAAAGTACGAAACCATAATCCTATAGGGAAAAAAGCGAAGAAGTTTCGTTTTATTTCCATGTTTTCTATTTATATAAAATATCGGTGTGTTTATATATTACATGTATGTATATATGGGTCAGTAAGACGATCTCAATATCGACTTTCTGAACTCCCTTATCGATTGTTGCCTTATCGGGAGTAAACATGGAAAAGGCTTCGTAGTACTACCGGAAAGATAAGGGAGACCGCCTACCATGCGAACATACGATGGATCCATTCATTCTTTATTCGAGCCAGTACGACGAAGACAACGTATATCCGTAATTAGCTCAACGAGAAGAGGGGCTTTGACCGACGATTAAACGATGGAGCAAGCAGCTTTATCGTGGCTGCTAAGGTCCACCGGATATTGTTGCTCGTTTCGTCGTCGGGAAGTGATACTGTTTCTGCAAGCTGGATCGATTGGAACTGGCTTAGAGCTTGGGGTGAAAGATTAAAAGAGGCTCGCTGGTGTTGTTCGAAATCTTGTGTAACATGTTCGTTGAAAGGATCATTGCGAAATTCACGATTTGGGGTATTTGTTGGAGAAAGTTTTAAACTTTGGTAAATTGGAAAATTACGAATTTTGAAGATATGGTACATTCATTAATTCAATCTCAGACAAAAGCAACTAAAATTCTTGCCTCTGAAATGAATCAAATACAAGGTTTAGAAACTTCATAATTTTGTTTTCTGAAAAAATGCAAGGTATAATTTTCATGTATGTATCTGAACTCAATTTTAGAAAAGTTTAACTAAATCTCTTGTCTCTGAAATGAATAAAATACAAGGTTTACAGTGCTCAAAATTTTTATTTCATAAAATACAATGTACAATTTTCATATATACCTGTACTCAAGTTTAGAAAAATGTAATTAAAATCTCTGCCTCTAAACTGAACGAGAAACATGATTTGCAGTGCTCAAAAATTTGTCCCTGCAAAAAAACAATCTGTAGTGTACAATTTTCATCCGAATGATCTTTCCCGAGGAATGAAAATGAAATTTCCAGCGAGCGTGGCAATCCGCAGAAAGGGAAACGTGTTCGAATTTCCCTCTCAGACAGCTACAACATTTATCCTGTTGGTTTAGAGGCACAATGGCCTCGCGAGCCATGGGATTCGCTCGAACAAATAATCTTCAGCTTCGAGAGCTATTCTCGATCGAACTGTGGACCGCTTCGAGATTCGTTCGGCTGTTCACCTCGTTCGCCACGAAGGTCGAAAGAATGGTAAACGAAAAAGATTACTGGTCTCGTCTAGTGTCCGCAACACGGTGAACACTTGAAGCTTTGGTACTTGAGCACTCTGCCGATCAACCAGTCGCGGTCCAGCCACCCACTTTAGCTGAACCACCCACGTGGGCGTGTGTATGAGCAAAGCATACACTGTTCCCCGATGTTTGCATTCCTTCTCCTCGGTTCCTGTCATTCGAGCCTGTTAGTGGCAGTACGAAAAACGAGCAACGTCTGACAACGACGGTCTGCTTCCACTTAGAGCTACCAGCTGAATTACTAGAATAGGAAAATTCTGTTAAAAAAAAATAGAGAATAATATTGGAAATTTAATCAGTTGCTTTTCTCTCGTGTATATTCCACTTGTTAAATATTGCTGTAATTTCAACAAATAAAATAGGATTATAGGAAACATTTAATTGTACATTTTGTAAGATAGCAAACCGCTTCGTATCTCTAAACGCTATCTTTCTCACACGATTACGCGTACATTTCGTTTTGTTAATTATTAACTCTGAGTCATGCGTTTTAATTTGTCACTCATCGACTCCAAATCGTACTGGTCGACTCTTAAAATACCTAGTGGAACTTTTCATACTTTAACTATCTCAAAAATAAGACTTTCGAACCTTCGTAAAGGAAGTATTAGATTTATTACGTTTTCTATTAATTATACAATTAATTATATTTTCCTAGAAAGTATAACCATGTGCTAAAGCTTGTAGGATTTCATGTAAAATATGTATTAAAATAACATTGTTATTTCTAACAAACTTCTTCGAAATGAATATCTTTTTCCTTTCATTTTTCTTTTTTTATGTATACTACATTTTGACGTTGTATTTCATCGTCGACGTACAACGTTACGGCACGATTGGTGCCACTAAAATCCAAGTCGCAATAACGTCGACACGCGTGCAAACACCGCGTTGTCGGGCCGCGCGTTGTCGCGATAACGTTCATGGAAACGCTGCTGCTCGACTTTACGATGAGCGATAGCAGCGTAACATGCGTCCCGACCAACGAATGTAGTTCACTCAAAGTGTGCTTCTATTCCAAGCTAATCGTTTAGAAAGCCAATAGAAGTGTCCTTTATTGCATCGGTAATCGTTTGCAGATTTCAGATGAATCGCCTTGAGAACGTGAAATATTTCCCGAACTCATAGCTGTATCAAATTAATTCTTCCGTTAAAAAATTAACCACTTAACGTCCAGGTACGTAATATTACGTTGACCAACCTTAGTTGAAAAAAACCACATCTCTGTATTTTTCACAGTTTTCATTTAACATTTAATTTTTTTGAATATTTTTTTAACGTAATAACATTATCTTCAATGAAGCTTCTTATAAATTAAAAGAAAGAAATTAAGGTATTTTTTACCCATTTCATGCTTTTAAATGGGGATCTTAAGTGATTAAGACTATTATGAAACTTCTTCCGTATCACCTTTAACTCTCGCAGAAATATTACTATTACTAAATTCCCTCGTTTCGAATTACCTTTCACCCAGCTGGTTAATCGACGAAACAATGAATGAAACAAACACTTGTACCAAAAGGTAGCTAGAAAGAGCGTCGTTGAAAAACTTCAATTTCAACACAATAACTTCAAGTGCAAAGGGTTAAGAATCACTCCTGAATCATCTTCAGCTACCAAAATAATTATCGAACGATGTTTCATCAATGAGAACAATAACCAATCAATTGCATCTTCGATTAACCATTGCGAACACGCAACGAATTCCAACAGGGGGTGAGAAAGAAACGAATCGCATTCCGTGAACCATCTGATCGGCATGCAATTATGGCAGGAGAGACAGGTCGGCGTACAATGTCTCATAACTCAGAAGAAGGGGACTTCCTTATGACTCCATTGTGCTGCGTCCTTGCGACGATGAACGTTCTCCCGGTGGTCGATGGACGCGTACCTTAGCGAGGAGGAAAGGATGGCCTCGATGATGTGTGTCTTACCCTTTGGGACGAATCCCTCCACCTAGCGGTTGTTTACACGTGTCGGCAAAGTCAGAAAGGAACTCGTTCTCCTCGTGCAAACGACTGTGCATTACCGGACTGGGTATCACGGGTTACACGCGCGTGGGTCGCTCGAGGGGGAGCCTTTTTTCCGTTTCGTCCACGCCGGAATATCCTGTACGTGGTCGGGACACGTGGGTGTTGTGCCCACCTTCTTCTTCTGCGGTGTTTGCACACTCGCCTGTTCCACTCTCGGCCTCTTTTGCTTGATGAATTTCTTTGCACGATCGCGCCGCTGTTGCTGAGGAAATTTTCGAGAAACTTGCTCGTCATATTTGCGTTGCTACTTTGATAGAAATTAGTTTTTCTTTTTATTGAATTTTTAGTGTAATGTTTATTTCGTTGTGGATGTAGGTGTTGTTCAGTTATTATTGGAATTGGTTTAATCTTGGTTAGATTTCTTCATTGAATTATTGTAATATTAAGTTTGTTAGGTACGAATTTTTTAATTCTGATTAGATTGCTGTCAATCATATTTTCCCATTGTTCTGACAACTTGCGAATATTTCAACTGGAATTATTTCAGCTGGAAAGAATTTATTTGTACACCTAATATATTTAGCAATATATGTAATTATTTGATAAATATTTAAGAAATATATGTTTGGTCTATATTCTGAGTAAATATTATAAACACTGAAATTTAGAAAATGGTCTCTGGTAAGAGAACAATTTTTAAAAAATCAGTATACTCTACAATTTAGAGGAAGTGGATTTTTCAAATTAAAATTTTCTCTCGGTTTCCATAGTGTTGCTTAATAAAAATTTAATATTAATTTCACCTGTGGTGAATCTGCATTTCTCTCGAATAATACTTGTACCTTCGTCAACGTGTAGGATGGATATTAACGAACGAAACGGGAAACAACTTACACCGACAATTGGCGTCGTCCGTATATAGTTTTTGAGCAAGCGAAACCGCCAAATGGCGTCATCCGCAGCGAATGTGGTAACACGTTTGAATTGCAGTTCATTGACATTTTTTTTCCTTCGAAGTAAATCCCGATAACACTTGAGTATGGAAAATTTTCAATTCTCGTTCCTTATTTCTTCGTGCAAATTTTCTCGGAAGACTGTTGACAGAGGAAAATTGATAGCAGAAAATAAACGTGGAATATTTTAAGATACATCGAAGTGCTCGAGGAATATGAAACAGGAAAATGTTTGAACAATATGTATCTCTTTTTATCGTTCAAATGATTTGCATTTGCTGTATCGTGTACAAAAAGATAATAAGCTCGACTAATCGGTTTGCGAAATATATGTTTAAGTACATACGCCTTCGGGGAATAGAAACGCATTCCGATAAATTCAGAACAGTGTAATTTTTATAAATCTTACAAATTTTCAATAATTTTTTGCAAATTCTCAACGAGTAATTCTACGTTGGTTAATTGAACAAAGAATTAAGCACTTCGATCGTGAATTACGTATGAATGATTCATCGGATGTTGAGTGATGCAAATATTTCGCCAATAATAATCAGAAGAGTGACGAATTTTAAATAACCGTAGGGATGTTTGTCACGGAGCGAAATATTTAATATTCGCACGTGCATAGTGCGCCTGATCATTCCTCGTCTGACACGGTAAACTCAGGTTGATCTTGATTACTCGGTTATTGGTGTTATCGCAATTTCCGTTCCTCCGAAGGCCGATTGTTAAGGCGTCCGCCAAGACGCTAATAACGCATTACGTTCTCTTTCATTGGCAGCAATGGAAGCGGAATTACTCAAGAACCGGTTGTTACTTCAATCTGTATTGACAGACAATTTAAAACGAGACTTTGAAAAATTCGCACATTCCAAATTTCCACGAAACGTACACTCGATTCGGTAAAATCTTGCACAGATTCTAGTCTTTCAATTGAACAGTCGATTAAACAATTGATACGATCGACTGTCGCATAAAATTTGCTGACTATGCATCTCAGCGATAGACCAAAAATTTCGATGCATTTATAGAAAATTTAAAGATGCAAAATTGCATAGAATGCAAAAAATATAACAGGTATCCAAATTATAGTTTCTTTTATAATATCTCGTAGGTGAAATAACTTTCTATCGAAGTTTTGCTCCTTACTATATTCTCAAAAATATAAATTCGCGTAAAAATTCTTAATCCAGTCATTGATACGTCTCTTATATAAAAATAGGAAATGCAATTTCTAAGTTTAATCCAACGTTTGCTAGAAATATTCGTATTGTATCAACCCAGTCGAATTTCAATTATAAAATATCCATAAATGTTGAATTTCCAATTCATCGATTAATCGTTTAAAAAGAAGACTGATTATTTCTCGTGTTAATTGAAAGTGAGTACCAAAAATGTCACGATGAATGCACTCAACATTGGAATGCACTTGTGCAATCACAATGGCCTCGCATATTGTCTGGTAATATTAAAAATGAAATACTCGAATGAATTCTCCGCGAAAATTTACGATCCTCCCTCGTATTCGGGATAAAGGACGAACGACACCCGAAGCAAACCAATTCTTCGTTCACGAGTTCATAATTCCTCCCGCCAAGCACAAGGTCCGATTGGTTACGCAAGCACAGCAGGCGTTCGGTCCGCATCGTTGCGACTGCAGGGTCTCCTGCTGCAGTTTATAGTCTCGTCCCCACTCTAACCACTCTCCTCGACGTTCAAACACTTCGATCTCTTCCTCAGTGTTCAGGACGTGAACCGCCACGACAATATTTGCGGGAATTGCGAAGATAACTGCAGCGATAAAAAGGATCACCGGTCTCGTCGTTGGAAAATCGCTGCGGCGTTTCAACGTCCGTGGCTCGTCTTGAAGATTCGCCATCGAAGAATGAATAATATTCTCACTCGAGGGTATTCAGATTCTGTAATAGAGAAATTTACGGTGATTTACGAGGAAGAAGTTTCGAGAATCACGCGCGTTTCGATGGGATTGCAGATGATTTACCGGAAGGAGATTTGTTATGGTTTATCAAGCGTTTAACACTAAGTTTAAGAACTTTTCTTGGATACCAATTTCTGTAGGCAATTATAGAGGAAATCTCAAATTAGTTTACTGTTGGTGTCTTAAAGTATAAAGTAGTTTGTTAGATCAGTAATTTCCATGAAATCTGGTCGATTTTAAACAATTTTGTGCATCTTGAAGTACTAAATATAAGTCTACCCAATGGAACGTTCAGCTGAACTCGGTGTTCCCAAGTGAAAAAGCGGCTGAAACGCAGCGGAAAAGCTGAGAGGGAAGAAGAGGGCTCGCGGCGATCTGCATTCACGACGAAGTGATCCACGACAAAGAGGTTGTTCGAGCGAGGAGGGCCGCGTGTACCAGGGGAACGGCACATGCGACGACACACGGTCTAGGCTTCGTGTTCCGCGCGATCTCCGCGCGGCCAGCCAGTTGCGGTACGCGCATACGTGTAAGCGCACGCTCGCCGCGTCGGTGGTCTCTCGAAGCCGTGATCATTTCCGTATTTCCCGTGGAAAATTGCCAATATTTCCAACACGCTACAATCTTTTCTCCATTCACCGTTTCAACCGTACAACGAAGAACCAATCGTTTTATTCCTAAATTACAACGGAAACAACGTCAACGAGAATCGATATTTACGACAAGTTGACAATAACGATGACAAGTGTTCATTGATCCACGATTCATCGGCGAAGAAAGTTAGACGGTGACTGTGCACGATTAACCTGTGTGTCAGTGGAATTGGCTTCGGTTTGATTGAATTACGCTTGTTCGATGTTCTCGAGAGCGACACTGCGTGTTCACTTTTACGAGTTTAGAACGGCGTTTCTGTTGCGTTAATTAAATCTTGTTCGAACGGAAGCGTTGCTGTTAAAATCGAGGATCTATTAGAAAGGGGGGGGGAGGCAATTTCGTTTCCGAATTAGAACCGATCGTCGTTGTAAACAGAGACGTCGTTTAACAGTCGCGATTTCAAATCGTAGAAGTTTCATTGTTACACGAGAGAAATAACGCAACGATGGAAGAGGAGATAAAAGTGAAGAGTATCTACATGATCGTCTGGTACGGATCTATTTCTCTCTCGGAACGATGGATAAATATTTACGAGGAATATCGTTGACTCGCGAGAGAGCAAAGCAGGCTGAGGTTGGTTCGTGCGCACCACGATCATCCGATGCTTTGCCAGTCTTCCTACGTTGATACGTGTGAGAACACGTATCTCGCGGTTCCGTCTTCCTCTCGTGTTCGTGAGAAACCACACGGATTCGCGTGTTTTCGCGTGCCAGCAGGAGGAAATTAAACGATACATCGATTAGTTTACCTTGGGACGAGATGCATTGATGGAACTTATCGTCGACTCACTCGCGAAGATTCACTCTGACGAAGTTTGTCTTTGTTTCTTGTTTCCCTCGTGAAAAAGAGAATTCGAAATATTGGAAGTTTTTCTGTTGTTTATTTTTTCCTTTCAGTTATTCGATTAAAACAGGCTAATAAAACAATCTGCCAGACAGTAGAATGATATTCTTATTTTCTTCGTGAAAACGCGAAATGTAAGAATTGGAAGCTTTTCTTCCTTTTTTTGACGCAACTTTCTTGATGACTTGTGAAAAGATTGTAATTACTGAATTAAAATATTCTAGTATGATGTAATTTATCAGGCAGTATAACGACGATTACGTCAACTAGTCTTGCTTCTGCATTTTCTTCGTGGAAAAGCAAATGGGAGAATTGTAGGTTTTTCTTTTTTTTTCATTTTTTCTTTTATTTTTCATTTTCCGTGACGATGTGTGAAAAGATTTTAGTTACTGAATTAAAATAGGCTAATATAATGTAATCTGTCAAACAGTATAATGGCGATTACGTCAACTAATCTTGCATCTACGTTCTTCTTATTCACCCTCTTCTTCTAGTTCATTTTCCCGCGTCGAGACCTTGTACTTCAATCTTCGTGTAAACCAGTTGACATGCAAATCCACGTTGATTAAGCTTTTCTTTCGCAATTTATTAGACGAAACTCACCAGCTTGCATCTTCTCCAGCTGGGTTTTCTTTTTATTGTAGTAACATACTGTGTACGTCGTCACGGTCGTGACACTGAGGACGCGCGCGAATTGTCGATGATTGCCGGACACGCGTGGGCGGTAATCTCGAAATTACTGCTAAATCGAACGCGTCGCTTGGATACAGACGCTGTTGCAGACGTTGGTGCATTTCACGCTGGATTAACTTGGCTGGAAAAATTCGCACGGCTTTGTGAATGTCAGATTTTTATGCGTTTCGAGAGTTCCAGAAATAATAAAAGATAAATAAATATTTTAAGAATGTTATAAAGTAAACAGAGAAAAGGCGAGACAAGGAAATTTAACTAAAACAGATTTTGAGCACTGTTGAGCCAGATAATTCTCTCGAATTCTATAAAAATTCGCAGAGAAACGAAAAAATTTTCAATACCAGAGATAAAGAAAAAAAAAAATGAATTGAAAATAAACGATTACTTTTACTTTGATATTATAGAATACTTTCCTTCTAATTATAAATTTTCTCTCACTCTATCATATATTCTTAAAATCCAAAATTCAGAAAGATATTTATATTAAAAAAGCTGCACAAATTTCTGTCTTCATAAAAACAAATAATAATCTACGATTCTAGTTTCTGAGGTAGCTTTCATAGCTTCCAGCACGAATGTTTATTCTCCTCACAGCGCGTGCAGATGCTCGTGATATTACGAAACTCTCGATTGTTCTCTGGTCGATTTCGTAACGAACCGACGACACAGAATAAAATTTACCTGGCGCTGTTGGTGGCTCGTTAAAAAAACAGAAAAAAAAAGAAAAAACAGCCGCGATATTGTTTTATCGGCAAGCATGGTTACCTTACGTTGGCACGATAAAACACCGTGAGAAAATACGTTCACGCCACGCATGGTGCTCCGCTAGGTGAAGCCACACAAATACGTTTATCACGATAGAACAAAGTCGACTGCGCGTTGATCAGTTCTGACTTGAACTAGAAAATCCTCTAAGGTAACCTGAATTTCTTGCAGCTGGGTAGGGGACAAAGCAGCTGTCTTCGTGAAACAAATGGCGTCCAACGGTTAAATTAGAGCCGTACACGAGATCTCGCGAGCTTTTGCCGCTGGTTTAATCTCGATCTGAGCCGAGCGAGAGGTCGTTTATCCTCCCTCGAGCTATGCGGCCAAGAGATGTCCGGCTTCGTTCTCACGTGGATCCTCCTTCTTCCCCCTCTTGTATTCCGCGGTTTAGAACGTGCACACGCGCCCGTTAGAGGACGAGAATCGAGAGATCGCCGAGGAATGCTCGTCCCTGGATACTATAGGCTCACTTTCAACCCTTTTCCCCTTTAAAACCCGCCAAATTTTCGGGAGAAATTCCCTCGAATCTCTCAGAAAGAAGCCTGACAGTGAAACTGGATACGAGAAAATTTTAGGCAGAAATTGGGGTAGCGTGTAGAATTCTACAATCGAAAAATTTGCTTGAAAATTTAGTTGATGTCAGTAAAAATGTCAAATCTTTAATTTTTCTAAATAGTACGATACGAGAAAGTGTCTCCGATAAATCGCTATAAAAAGAATGCACGTGAAAAGAATTCTTTGGAAAAATATATGAAAACAGTTGTTAAAAAATTGATCGTGAGTTGCCTTTGCGAATGCAAATTGTACAAAGTAAAGGTACAAGGTAGAATACCATTGCCAGGATAAAACTCCTTCAGTGGCGCCATAATATCGAAGTGTCCGACCAGGCATGGTAGTTTCCCCTTGAAGTACGATTCGCCAAGCAATGAGAAATTCCGCGAATTCCATCGTGGATTTCTTTCCGTTCCTACGTGTGCGGCTGAACCTTTGAACCTTTTATTCGCCCGTGCCTTACGTACAGATTATCGCTGAATTTACACGACAGATTAACGACGCTCTCTCTCTTCAAAGAAAAAGAAAGAAAAAATGACACAAACGAAAAATAGTATCGATAAGAATCTGCAGGGTATAGGAATCGGTCAGTGTAAAGTCGTGAGAACCACGATCACACCGATTTCTCCGGTGTCACTGAGAAACCATATACACGTTTTACACGCCCGCCACCGGTATCAATGGCTAGCCGATCGAAATCCAGTACCGGTCTGAAATACGAGACGCTACCGACGGAAGTACCGGTCTAAAGTGAGAGAAAAAAGGAGAGAGAAGAAAAAAAAAAGGGAAAGAAAAAGAGGTGTGTAGGAAGGAGAGGTTGGTAATTTCGCGTGGGTGTTGGGACCAGTTACATTCGAAGGCTGACAGGGTCTCCATACGATCGAACGCCTGGAATTCCCAGGGAGATCGATCCAATTTAATTAAACTCTCGCCCGAATTCCCGAACACCTTTTCCTCTGTGCTTCGACCACAATGGACGTCGTGTTCTAACAACGCGTATAATTCCTCTCGCTGGTCTCTTTGCGTGAATTCGTTTTTCCACTCGCTGGAGAAGTTCGGATATCGTGAACTGTTCAGAAACAGGAGAATTACGTTCTTTTGTACGATTATTGAAATATTTCGAAGGAAAGACGAGGTACGAGATGTACAGAGATTAATAAGGAAGAATTATAGGAAATTCGGAAATTGTATAGGAATAATATTTTGTCGTGAGTTAATGCTCATAATCGAGTTCCAATGAATCTCGTGAATACTTTTCAGACTTCAATATGCACATCGAAGGCCGGTAGGCCTGACGATTCATCCCTTAAAAACGCCACATCGTTAAAAATAGTTTCTCGTCGGAATCAGTGTGACTACGTCGCATTTTTACGAACTGTATATATCTCCTCTCAGTTTCCTTGTTGATACGGTGTCATTTCACTGTTGATTCAGGATCGTTTCTTTAGAATCGATCGTTGGAGATTAACCTCTTGTGTGCACTTAATTGTTAAACATTTTCTTCGCTTAAAATAAATACTTATTTTAATTACTAGATGTAGAAATTAATTCTTTCCTATTGGAATCATGTAATCAGTACAGTCATTCAAATTGAAATATATATTTGCAAGCTGCTGAAAAAAATATCATCGATAATAATTGGAATTATTTCTGTCTTCATTATTTTTAAATAAAATTTTGATTAACTCCTGTCTAACTGGAATCACGTAATCAATATAACAATTCAAATCGAAATATTCGCAGAAAAGGAAGAAAAATGGCAAAATGTCGTTGACAATAATCAGAATTATTTCTGTCTTTCTTCTCGTTAAATAAAGCTTGAATTGTCCCCAAAAGTCGGAAAGTATTCATTCACCTTTTTTAATTAAAACGTTCATTGCACCGAAAAGTCGAAAAGAATTCATTTCAACGCCTAATACCATAGAACTATTTTCCCGATAATTAAGAGCGGAAGAAAACGAGGCAAAGAGAGGTGTCAGAACTTTCTCACAAAGGCAACAATAACACACGTACCCCGTGCACCTCGTGTTCATCGAGATCTCGCGAATCATCGTGTTAGCAAGTAACCCCTTGAACGCGCACTCTCGATCCAAGAGAATTTATGCTTCGTCAGAGTGTTTTCATCGCGTGACGAGGAGAGGCGGGAAGGGAAGAGAGTGAGAGAAAAAGCGGCCGCGAAAGAGGACACGCCGCGAATCGATATCGCTTTCGGGAAAGGACCTGCTGGCCTATCTGCGCGAAGTCACGCGAATTTAGGGCGTGGAATCGCGGACGAGCGAAAAGTTACGATTCCAGTGTGCATTGCACACCAGCCGAGCCAACGATATATATACTGCACTCAACAAGGACGAGTTCTAATTCGACGGTGTTCGCATTTCAGCTGTTATGATTGGCCACATCCGTTGATTTCGTTTGCAGAATTCATCGGACCCGTTGAATGACGTGTTCCAGTAACGTTGAACTGCGCCGATTCTTCTTCCATTAATTTGTCGAGCGTTGAACAGTATCGTTAGAAAAGGAAGGATAAATAAGAAAACGGATCAGAGTGAAGGAAAAGGCAGGAGATATAAACGAAACCACTTGGCACAACGATGTCGACTCGAACGAAAAGCGCAGAACGATCGTACGATACGGGCATTAGCTTGCGACCTTCTGTCGCAGTTTGCGCGTCGCGTCATCGACTATTTGTGTATCTAAAAAGACGTAGCGGATTCTGAGAGCGTGACGAGAGAGAAAGAGAGTGAGAGAGAGGAAAAAGAAGGGAGGAAGAGAAGGAAGAAGAGGAGAAAGAGGGTTTCGGTGGACAAACACCATTTGAGAGTGTGTTTGTCTCGGCTCGTCTCGGCTCGAGATCGAGCAGACTGAATAATTCGGTCGACTTCTGAGCGAGTTCGATGCGAGGAATGCCCGCGGGATGAAGGCAAAGCTGTCACGAAAAGAATTGGACGATCTCTTCAGCGAGGTAAACGTTCCTAGGGAATTGTTACGATTTTCCTTTTTTTCTTTCACGTTTCCTTCTTCGTCTACTTTTTCTCTTCTCCCTTTTCCTTTCTTTCTTTCTTTTTTTTTCTTCTTTTCTTGCCATCTAGAAGAAGGTCCCTTTAGAGTGGAGATAATTGAAAATTGCAGAGCTTACGTGCAAATTGGAAAAAAAGGGGAAATAGGTCGAGCCAGTGTGAGCTTTAAGCAAGCTAAAGACTTGAATTTATTCGTAATATAAATTACAGCTTCTGTGTGCTGGATTAATAGAATTGGAACCCTCCCCTCTAAGCTGTGTAATGCCGCGTTAAGTGAAATAATTCATGTTTTCGTAAAGCCCTCTCTGGGATAGCTGGTTTAATTAACCTCTTAATAGTTTAGCGACGACGTGAACCTATGGTGTACTTCAAGCTTTAGAATACACCGTGCGGAAGTTGTTGAACGAGAGATAATAAGAAAAATAATAAAGTAAATTTCTTACAACAATTACTGTTAATTTTGAATGCAAAAAAACACACACAATCCTTAATACCATTGTACCTTCTTATTTTCCATATACTATAGAAAGCTTAATTTTCGAATTTCACTGCAGAAAATTGAAAAGTTCAATTATTCAGTATTATTCTACACTTATGATTCCTGATAAATGCTCAATATTTTTAATACTTGATATTTTGTCATTTTTCGTGCACCGTCGAAAGGTTGACTTTCGAATTCCACTGTAGAGAATTGAAAAGTTCAATTATTATAAATTATTGTACGTTTGTGACATTTGACAAATGCATAATACTTTTAATACTTGATATTTCGTCATTTTTCGTGCACTGTTGAAAGGTTGACTTTCGAATTCCACTGTAGAAAATTGAAAAGTCCAATTACTATAAATTATTGTACATTTCTGACAGCAGATAAATGCTCAGTATTTTTAACACTTATCCCAAATACGGTGAAACGATTAAGCTTAATAGTCGCGATGCTTCAAACGCGATAGAAAAGAAACCCATACTTCACCAGGCTGATCCACAATTTTCTAGATAGACAGAACCCAATCCATCGTGTACGAGCCCACGTGCGCTTAAAACCGTAGGAAATATAACAGAAACCGTAAACCTAAATAACCGAGCTACTATATCATACAAACACCGAGGTCATTTCGTTTTTGTAGTTCGGCCATTAAAGCGAACGTCGGCTTCCACGTCATCGAAAGAATGCAAATTGATGTTTCAGCCGAGCGAACAAGGCCGAACGTTTTCGATAAATAATTTCTCCACATTCATACCGTTTAAACGTTCTTAAAGGCCTGTTTTCCAAAGGGTATCGTACCGCGCGTAAAAGAACCGATGCTACAGGCCAACGATCATTTATCAATTTCAGCTTAAACGTCCTGGTAATTACGCTCGTATCCAATGAAACGCGTCGCTCGTGAAATCCTCGTGAGTCTTTCGATAAATGATATTTCCCTATCAGCTTCTTCTATCTTCTTCTTTTTTTTTTTTTTAAACGACACTCTTAGTTAATTGACTTAATATCTTCGGCAACGTTCTCCAATTCCTCCAACGGTTAATTAATAATAACAATCGAGCACAATGTGTAACGAAACGAGAGGTGATGATTAATCGATTACACACGATAACACTGATTTCCCTTAAAATTAATTAGATAAGGGGCAGATCTGTTCTTTATAGCTGAATAACGTGTCGGAACTAATATCCTTCGAATAGAAAAAAAAAAGAAAAAGGAAGAGAAAGAAATATAATCATTCTCTCTCCGTCTCTGTCGCACTTTCACAAAGCTGCACGTTCGTTTTCCTTTATCAACGTCGATTATCTGACCATTCAGATCACACTGTGAGATCAACCGTTATCTATCACGTAATTCATGTTCTCGCGCGCAACACGAGCACAAGGACGTGCACTTACGTACGTATTATACACGCGTGAAGAAAACACGCTCCCGGAGTGACTTACGAGCAACACGGAAATTGATTGGACCGCATTGACGCCTGTATGCAGCTACGAGAAACCCTATTGCTCGTTCGTTATTTCTTTTCTCTTTCTTTTTCTTTTTTACTTTCTTTTTGCAATAGTTTTATCCAACGTCACGTCCGATCTCTGTTGTTACCGCTTAAACGACGTCCATCGTGCTGGTATGGATTAGAGACAATTAATTTCTTTTGTCCTCTCTCTCTCTCTCTCTCTTTCTCTTTCTCGTAGACAAGCAGCAACGCTTCGACTTCAAGCGGGATACATAGCACCCGAGTGACACTTGGCCTGTTCTCAGTTCGTTCGAATGATAAAAGTCGAACGAACCGTACAATAGAACAGCGTGTCTGTCTCTGTTTGACACAGGATTTCTCCTTTTTCCTTTCTCTCGTTTAACGACGCGATAACGAAACGCAAACGTGCTGTTTGCGAAGTGTCTCGTTGAAATAGTTCGCGCGATCGTTGACGTTATCGACGAACAAAGGTGACACTATTAAATCGCGATAGATTTTTTCTATTTTTTTTTTTCTTTTTGGGAGTGTTCCAAGAGACTTCACGAAGAGAGAGAGAGAGAGAGAGAGAGAGAAAGAGGAATTGAAATCCTATTCGACGTATTCTATTGACCCAAGGAGATAAAACACACGGGTATCGCGTTTTATTAATGGTATTATCGATGATCTAAAGTGTCTCTTAATTATCGTCTGTTTGTTCCTGGTTTATCAACGTTTTATCAGCGACATGCAGTCTAAGATGCACCACGCGTTACGTAATTACACGTGTTACTTCCATCGATGTTACTTCCTCGCAGTTTAATTAAAACCACGCCTTTATTTACACGACCGGGCAATCGTGGATGGTGTAAACCGTCACGGTGGTATTCTGGTAAACGAAACCACGGTGATCTACGGGGATCGATACCAAGACACACCGTACAAACCTATCTGTCGATCGTGTTGGATCACTTTAGTAGCCAACAGAGTGACCGTGATCACGGGAATCCTGATTATCCGTTAGACCTCTAATTCGTACGTTTGTCCGTGCTCGTTTCGCTGTATTACCCTGGAGGAAGATAAATGTAACGTGTTCGTGGAACATTGTCGAGCCATATGTGCACGTGGAAAAAAGCAATCCGTGTTGATTAGTGTGGCTGGAAGAGGGACGAGTGATTCAGCTTGTAATTGAGCTTCGCCAGGCTATGAACTGCAGGAAATTTATCTATTTTTATGGTAAATCACGTAGAAAGAGATTGAGCGAAGTATTGAGAGTTGGAGATAAAAGAAAAACGCAAGAATAAGATAATTTTGACGATATTGTGGAATTATGAAGGGATCCGTGATTAAAGTCTCGAATTTATTTATTTTTGTGGTAAATCACGTAGAAAGAGATCGAGCGAAGTATTGAGAGTTGGAGATAAAAGAAAAACGCGAGAATAAGACAATTTTGACGATATTGTGGAATTATGAAGGGATCGAGGTCTCGAAAAGTGTATTTTTTTCTGTTAGAATATTTATTAAAATTTCTAAAAACAGTACTGAATTGTTATAAAAATATAATTACGCTAAACAATTATGCTACCTTCTCCTTTTCCACGCAAATCCACTCTTTTCACGCTGTCGCACTTTTCGCGTACTTTTTCCCCTTTCTTTTCTCTTTTCTTTTTCACGGGGCCTTCCTATGTTGCTCGACGCATTTCTATTGTGCCAATTTACGATATTCGCCAGTGACAGATGAAAGCAAAATATTTTGAATTTTATTTCGAATTTTACAATATAAAACGTTGAAAAATTCGACATATAACACGTTGAAATTTCTGTAATACTATAATTGCGATAAAAACCTAAATCTCAGGGAAAATAATTCCTTTACAATAGAACGAACACTACTAAACACAATGAAGAATGTTTCTATAATATCCTGCATTACCCAGAGTTTTAAAAATTGCAATAGCTGATGCAAGTGCAAACCCGAGTTAACTCGTGATCGGTCAACAATGTGTTGAAGAATTGCAATTTCCTTGGTTACTCTCTTAAGAAATCGTATGTTCGAGTTTCGTAGCGTTTACACGTGTACTCCCCTGGATAATTTACAACTCAGCCTAACCTTGAAAAAGGATTCGAAACCGGGGATTTATTTCCACTGTGAAACCTGGGTGGATCTCGAAGCTCATCTCGAAATGCAACGCGAAGAAAGATTGATCGCCGCCGGTTGCCACGGGTGAAACGAACACCGGCGGCAAGGTTTTCGGATGCAGAAACATGCGTGAAGATTGGATTTTTAAACGAACCTCGGCAGTTGTTGAATTAATGAAGCACACCGGTGCATGGAAATCCGCGCGTTTGCAAATCAAGAGGAAAGGAAAGGAACGCACGAAACGTGAAGTATATTTTATCCGCGGATAAAAATGCACCGATGGCGAACGTTTATCGCTCGGCACGCTTCGAAAACACGTGAAAGAACGTCGCGTTTTATACATCTCTCTAATAACGTCCCGTACTATCGGGGAAATTCATTCGACAGCAACGTTATGAATTTAATTAAGGAAACCTCGGATAAAAACTGACGATCGTATGAACGAAAAATAAAAATAAGAGAAGAACATTCTGTGTAAAGTCGTAAAAAATTGTACTGTACGTACGTACGAGGTGTTCAATTTAATTCACGTGGAAAAAAAAAAGAAGAAGAAGAAGAAAAAAAAGCTCGACCGCGATTTCTTCTTTCGTCGACCACCGCGTGCAATTCCACGGGCAATTAGGCGCCGCGTGACGCCAGAAATGGCGCGCATTGTGCTCGTAATTTTCGAAGGTAAACGCAGTCGTTGCCTCGGGAATTATCCCCATTCGTCGTCGAATTAATTCCTCGATACGCCTCGAAGAAACGGTTTCTTTCCACTTACGGATGAAAATCACTTAATTTCGCTGGCCCTGTTAATATAAAAGAGAAACAATCGGTTTTTCTCGGTCGTGCGACAAAACGAGTTAAACTTCTGCTTGTACACTGGCCTTCCATTATGTTGCTATGCTAATCGTTATTATGACAGGTTGTTACGTAACTAGAAATTACGGTACAACGAGAAGAAACAACGTTCCTTTTTTCGGCCTCGTTGTACACGCGATCTATTGTGAAGTTCTCAGTTTTAAGGTCTACGAACCCCTCCATGCAAGGTTTCAGAACGTGTTTTTCTAAAGAAATGAAACGATAGTACGTGTAATTTCTTGAAAAGTTGTACGAGGTTAGAAGATGTATAATAAAGGCAGTTTTCCTTCGGTTTAATCGTTGTAGAAGTAAATACTTTCGGTAAGAATGGTTGATTCTCGAATGGACAGGAGTTCTCTTATTCAGTTATGACGTCGCGTAGATGAATACACATTTCGAAAGCAGTTTTTCAGTGGACCGTGCCGGCAGATCGTTTTACGATACAATTGTTCGGAGGCAAATATCCGCGACTAATCGAAGTGTGTCATCGTGCGATTTATGACGTACAATACTGTGCGTAAGCGAATCGCGCGGTCTGATTCTCCTCAAGGATTCGACTTTGACGACGATTTTAATACCTTTTTCATTACTGCTATATTTATTTTCATTCCGTCTTTGACGAGTACTTTAATTCTATTGCAATTGGATTTTTATATCGAAACTTCGATCGATATGTCAAATCTATCTGAATTTTATGAAAACAGAATGTAATTGTCCATTCAACTTCTTTTCACTTTTTCACAGAGTTATTATACCATTGTTATTAACTTTCTTCCACTTTTTATTATATAGGAAATGATTATTTAATATACTCGCTGCCAAAGTTAGGTTAAAAAAGAAAATAAAGAGTTTTATGTAAAATAAATATAAACGACATAATAGAAAATAGAAAAAAAATTGCGAAAATTTTTCGTTAATTCGCTCAGCGTAACTGATTAACTGATTTTGTCTCAAGCATTTTAACTTACTAACTAAAGATTCTCCTAGTTTTCTTTTTAATAGTTTGCATTATTTTGCACTTATAATATTGATTATATCTATCGTAGAATTTTAAGCGTAATTCTAAAGAAATTCATTGCTGAATTCCTTCGATTTCTGTTTGGCCTTTAGGGTGCTAGATTCCGGGACACCTCGCAGCAAATCCACAAGCAATGGCAGGCAGATCCGGCACGAGCGTTTCCAACAGTTGGCACCGTCACCACCGGCTCAGTCTCTCCCACGTCGGGAGAAATTTCAACCCCGAATTCAACGCCCAGTCCAAGCCCTAGTCCCACCAACAGTCAACAAGTCGCGGTAAGTACCTCTGACCCTGTTATCGATTACCTCTTGTCCGTCAAACGGTTTCAAAGGCCACTAAATTTGATGCATGAATGAACGTGACCGAGATCCACTATTCAGAAAATACCAGTGTAACTTGGTGCACCCGAAGGATAACGAGACGTGATGGTCAGTTTCAGTTTCTCATTCAGATCGAGTTAATTCACTCTGTAATCAAATTCTAAATTTTTTAATTTCTTCATAGAATAAAGAGATGAAATAGTCATTTTGAAACGGCGTACGAAAGAACCCTTCGACAATTTAATGAAATAAATTTTATAAACGTTGTCGAGATCAACAGTTCAGAAAATATTAAACTTGTACGAAGAATAACGAAATAAAATGGTTATTTTGAGTTTCTTATATTTTAAAAATATATACAAATTAACTATACAGAGTTTAGAATTTGACTATCTAATAAAATTAATAATTACGATGGATGAAGTATATATTTTACAATTTTTAAAGCACGAAGTAGATATGTAGGATTGATTTTCTTCCAAAGAATCTCTCTCGATTTAAATTGTTCGATACTTGACGCTCTCCACGAGTCTTACTCGCGATAAACTGTCGAAGGGTTAAATTTCCAAGTTTCATGATTTAAAAAAAAAAAAGAAAAACGTGAAGGTGTATGCAAAATATTATATGGAGCAATCCGGTGTACAATGTTTCGAGCGATTCGATGAAAAACCCTTGTAACAGTGTACGAGATACTAAAAATCCTCGTTCTACCTCGGAACCAATAAGGTTTTATCTGGCCTATACATGAAACGACGAAATCTCGATATATATATACAACGCTTCCGGGCGTAAATCTCGGGGATAGGGACGGGGATGTTGGATATAGGAACAGCGGAATATCTTCTGAAACTCTCTGGGGATGTATCAACTGGCAGCCGGGATTCTCTCATACATGTGGGCCAAGGGTTGAGTTAGCACTTTCGTGCATTGTACTGGGTGTATCTTGAATCGGCCTCCAATAACCACTTTTTCACATAATACGCAGAGATCTATAGAATTTCGAAGATCATAAAATCCCTCAACAATACCGCGAATTTCTCTTTATTCCTCCGAATTTCATTTCTTGACTTCTATGGAATGTGAAAAATGTATCGGAATAACGTAGAATTTTGTTTTTCTCAATTTTCTGTACTTCACTTTTTCACGCAGGATAGACGAAACTCCGCAGAATCTAAAAAATCGCAAAATTTTTCACATTTTTAACACGTCCGCCACTCAAATTTTTCACGTTCTCAGGACACAAGAATTTTCGTTATTTTGAGGATATAATAAGAAACTATATGTAATATGATATTTGCATAAGTAATACGGAAATCTGCAAGATCTGATATTTGGGAAAAAGTGGTGAGAAAATTTGCTACAAGAAATGTGTTGCAAATGCAGAAAATTGCACGAAGTAAAAATTACGAAAAATGCAGAAAGTAATTAGAAGAAAATTCTCCAAAAAATTACAGAAGATAATAATAAAAAAATTGCATAGAAAATTCCCCAATAAGAAGATGCAGAAAGTAACCACATACTACAAAATGTACGATGGTCAATCCCTGCTTAAAATGTTTTAACATAATACATCCTAATACACAATATCTGTATTATATGTTCCAATAAAAATGTTTAATTTTCAAATTTTTCAATTTCAATTTTCAATTTTGTACTCCATGTTATTTATCCTATTTCAACCATTCTAAACCATTAAAAAATGTCGTTCATAATCATTAAACAATACAAAAAAGAAGAATCTATAGATATTCTGAGCTCGTAAAATTCCTCCGTAATTCTACTTTATCCACAAACTTAATTTATTCCTGTAGAACGTTGCAAGTTCCACGTATTCTCTTTCTTTCCACCGTAGATTTACAAGTGAATTTTTCCGATTCGTGTACAGATTTTCAGGGGAGGGAGAGCGTTTTCTGCAGTTACTTCGATTGTTCGTCGACACATTCCAAACCACCGTGTGTAGATAGTGGATGGTATGTGTATTCACAGATGCATACAACTAAAACGTACACCATTGTTCGCGCGAGACTATCGGTATTCGAGCTGTACATCCAATTGAAATGGTCGAGAAGCTGGGGTTAGCTGGCTACCCCTCGCTTGCTATATAGTCGCACTGTATTCTCTCCATGGTTGTGCGAAGTTTGATTCTAGGTCAGCGGGAGCTTAATGAGAAATTACTGGATTTATATGGGGTCTCGTTTACGTTGAAACCTGATAAATTGAATCAACGGCACGTGGACAGATTTTTCGGAAATGTTAAGAGGATTAACCTGTTGCACACGCAAAGCCTGCTTTCCCGAGAATTTCATTTAAATCTGCAGCTACATAGTGATTATTCTCTTCTATTGTCTGATTTTTCATACTTTATAATTCGGATGATTTTTCACTCAAAAAAGAAGGAAAAAGAAAATGCAGAATTTGAGAAAAGATACTTGGAAGTATTAGCACTTCTCCTCGTCGAAGGTTAGGTTAATTTCAAACGCGAGGAAAATAAATTATCTCGAGTCGAAGATTTTAATCGTGAAAATATTGTAATTCTAATTTTAATGGAAAATGCGTCGATTATAAAAATAATCCACGAAAAGTTAGTATTTTCGCTCATCGAAGATTAATTTTAAATGCAGAAAGAACAGATTATCTCAAGCAGAACGTGCTAATTATAAAAATACTGTGTTCTTAATTTTTCCGATAGTATCAACTCCTTTTCCTCCATTGAACAGAGCTTCGAATTTAAATACAAACAGGACTTAAGTCTGTCTTGAATCGAAAATGTGTCAATTGCAGAAATAACCCATGGAGAGCTTAAACAATCAGCGAACGATTATATTCTAAACCGTTTCGTCCAGTACATCTGGGAAATATCGCGATTGTGTCGCAACGATCCCAGTTTAATCTTGTTTTCCATTCGCGTGGGGATCATCCTCGACACGTAAGGTTACGTATAACATTCTAGATAGGCGACGTTTTTATCCAGCTACATTTCGGTGACACCAACAATTGCTGCTGTTCCACGGTCGAATCGTCGATGATCCCATCTTTATTTCTCTCTTTCTCTTTCTCTCTTTTTTTTTGCCTAGTTGACCTAATTAAGCAATTACGGCCAGCCAGTGGATTACTATTGTGCCGTAGAAATTCAACCATACAGCGTGAAAACAAAACCACAACGATGTATACACGGTGGCGGTGATTAAACCGACCAAGTTCTCTTCCATCGGAATCATCCAATTGGTGTAAAGTCCAATTGGATTATCGACGCTCGTTTAATTGTACCTGCGATTGCAGCCGGACATTATTATCGGTGCTAATGTTCACGATCGGCATCGAGACATTATGATCGCGCGATTTCGACGTCGAACAGACCTGTAATTGATCAACGTGTTACTTTGAACACGTGTTAAGAAATTACGCCAATCTTGTGCAATTCTGCTATTAACTTTCCTATAAATGCACAGAAATCTGCAGCTAATAGTATTAGGTTGTGTTTGAATATATTACAACATATAAAATTCTATAAAAACACGAAGATCGTACATATCCTGAAAGATTATTGTTTCACGTGTCTTTCGAAAGTTCATTCGTTGCAATTATTAGTTTCTTTGGTATGTTATATTGTCTTGAATATGGAAGGAAATAGAGTACACTTCTGACATTGAATATTTCTGTTTGAACGAGAAGGGAAAAGTACTGAGAAAACAACAAACGAGATATACAATGTTTAAAGAGGCGGTAGCCTATCAGAAAAGATTCTTCGCAAATGATTGACAAAATCTAGAAATGGGAATTTCGATCTTAAGGAAAATAAAGAAACGAAATTTTTGATAAAATGGAATTTTTCAATTTGCTGGAAAACGACGAAAAATTGTAAAATTAAAAAATACATATCTTCTCATTAACGAGAATTCATCTGATTTGGAGTAATATTAACAGCAATTAAAAAGTGTCAAATTAACAGCTGTCTTCGTTCCTCCTTCACGAGAAGTTCGATACTTTTCGATGGAATGGCTCACAGCAGGACTGCCTAGTTAATGACGAATAGCTTTCTAATCCTACATCCTCGACCATAAATTCTCTGCCGAAATTAGCCCATCCATATTCATCACTCGAACGTAGGGAAAAGAAATTAAACGCGAAAGAGTAATCAGCATGCACGGTGGTCGTGAAACGGCGCGAGCAATCAGCTGCATTAGAGATTCTCTTTCATTAGCGACGCCAGAAATCGGGGACGTAGACAGGCTTTGCCAACCTTCTGGCATGCAAAGAAGTGCACTACCCTCGTCGACTTAAGTGAGTTCCGTGAGTCGTTTACCAGGCTTCCACGACACAGGTGAGCAACCTGTCTTACCAGGTCATCATTAATTCTTAAATGGTTTTACCTAACAATACTGCGGCGTGGAAGTTTCGTCACGAGTTAATTAAAACGTCAAAGTTATGCTCCCATTCGAAAAAAGAAAAGGAAGAACTGAAGAAATCTTTCTTTAACCCCTTGACAGTTTAGTAAGCTTATTCTTTCGTACAAATCGTAAAGACAATTCTAGAAGGTTTTAGGTTATGTAAAAAGAATATTAGGTTAGGTAAAACATTACTTACTGTTGCTTGCAAAACATATTTAAAAAAGATAACAAAATTAAATGGTCAATATTTAAATCTATTTTCGATCAGTTCTTTAAATCAACTTTCGGTCAGTATAAAAATACTAAATGGTCAGTACATAATTTATTTAAATACTGACCCTTCATATTGAAATACTGACAAAAAGGGATTAAAATATTGACCAGTAAAATACAAGCCTTTAAAAATAGAAATGATGTTACATTATTTTCTTTCTTTTTCTTATTTTCTTCATTTACTCTTCTAAAAGAGTGTTGTGTGCCTATCAAATTCGTATTTTTATTCTACCTGCAGTTTGAATTAAAAATTGGCGATTTTTAAATAAAAATTGTAAACAACATTTTGATTTCCTTTATTTAACACTGTATTGGAACAATGAACATTAAAAATTCGCACAGCAAAAGGTTAATTTGTATTCAGAGGTTGATATTTATTGATTTCACGTTACATAAGTTTCCTTATAGCCATAAGAAGGATTCACGTTGATTAATGTCTTAATCGGCTGATCTTCGTCTCGATTAATCATCGCTGTATCAAACATCCGCGTATTATTTCAAAGATCCGACGATACTTAAGCTCGATAAGTATAAGAATGTAGGTTATCGAAGAAAAGGGAGGAAGAAAGAAGTGGGAAGAAGCAATGAAATTCAACGAATGAATCGTGAACGAGTGTTGTAGGTCGTAGCGGTTTCGGTTGCTTGGAAATCGGCTGCCGTTTATGGTAATACCAGCGAACAAGAAAACGGGAGGAAGCACGAGGTCAAGAGGGCTCGAGTTGTTGAAAAAAAGAAAAAAATGAAAAGAAAAGAAGAAAAAGGAAGGAAAAGGAGAGGCAGCAGGTCCTTGAGAATCCTGCAGCTGCCAGTCGTCATCGGTTCATTGAACGTGGGGGAACAGCGCGTGTTCTACGCGGTTTCTCTTCCTTCGAGATCGTTTAGTGTTTTCGGAGGGTTAGAAAATAGGGTTGAGGTCGTTAAAGTGTTGACGGGACAAGACGCAGTTGCGCAGCTGGGCACGAGCTACGCATTCCTTTTTCTTCCCCTCGTTTCTTTTCGGTTTTTTCATTCTTCGGGGATTTTCGAGTGGTGTACGCTGTCGTGGAATGTCACAACACACGTTTAGGGCAAATTGTCGGCTAATGAGCTATCTATGATGAGAATTTTTGTTCGAGCAGTGTTCGAGTAGCATTTGCATTATTTGTGATAATATTCCAGTTGAATTTGCATTATTTATGATCAGGAAAATGTAAATAGGCATAGGGATGTTTGATTAAAATTTACGTATTTTATTTATGCGCACGTGTTTAAGAAAATAATCGTGTACAAAATTTCTACTACTTCGTGTATAAAACAATAGTAATAAAAAAAGGAATTAAATAGAAAAATGATCAATATAATTAAATATGTAACTTTGAAGTTACATGACGCTATAAAGGGTTAAAGAAGGCGTCATTTCTACACGAACACCGCGATTGGATCGATAAAGATCATATCATACGGTGTAATTATAAAGATTTTCTCAAAAATATTCAACGAGAATAGATCCTTTCCAAAAATCTAACGAATTTGCTAAGATTTAATGGCGATTTGTAAAATCAAAGAACCAAAACATTAAATTATTCTCAAGTAAAAAAATCAGACTGTTCTAAACGATATACTGTTAATTATTAAAAATTAATTAATTAGAAACTAAGAACCAAGCAGTTTGAATTTATAATACAAAATGATTAATAATATCAGTCGTTAGATGTATCAGAGTTGCTTTTAGGTAAAGGTAGAGGATATTCTGTTAGATTTGCAAGAAATTGATGTATGCAAAGGGTGCAAACAGTTTGATCGAATAAGGCGGCGGAACAGAGCAGCTTTGTTCCCTCTTACGCGCAACCCTTTCTGCATTTTCGATGCAATTAATCTCGCGTTGTCTCGTCTACCAACGGACGGACGAATTTGCGTCAGGGCGGCATATACACGCCGCGGCATTGAAGTTGTTGCATCACGCCGGGCATTAATCTTATTTAACTTAATTGCATGGCTTGCTTTGTTAGACCCAGGACGTTCTACAAACACCGCCCGCGTAACAAAATTCTCCTTGCGCTTACGTAACTGCGGTCTCCTTCCAAGATAAGGGCGAATTCTAAGAAAATTTTCATTTAATTACTACGTGCATCTACAATTTTCCATGCAAATGGGAATAACACACAGACGAAATAATTCCCTATCGTGTCCGCTTGCGCTGTTCGTTATAAAGTGTGTAAAATTCTGATTTTAACATTATACCTGGATCGCTATTCTTATGAACGCTTAAAAGTTACTTTGAAATTCTAAATTTTCCTCGTGAAAATTTCTTACGTCATTCACAACTAGTTTTCTTTAAATTTTTCGAGTCTTCGCATTGCCGAATTCTCAAATTTTCCGAGTCCTCACATTGCTGAATTTCCAGATTTTCCAAGCACTGAAATTTCTAAGTTCTCAGATTTTAGTATCCTAAAGTTTTCCGGATTCTCAAATTTTAGTCTTGAAATTTTCCGAGGTTTCAAATTTTAGAATTCGAAAATGTTCCAAGTTCTCAATTTTTAGATTTTCGAGTCTTTAAATTTCCGAGTATTCAGATTTTAAAGTTCTTAATTTTGAAATTTCTCCGAGTCCTCAAATTTCCTAGTTCTTAAATTTTTCAAGTCTTCAAATTTTCCGAGTCCTCGATCTTCAAATTTTCGAATGGTCAACTTTCTCGAATTCTCAAATTTCCTCTCCGTATTCACAAATTTTCCGAGTCCTCGAAATTTCCTTAACACTCGACAAATTCCCAACTTCCCGCCAACAATGTATACAATTTTAATGCACTCGTAGAAGTGCATAATCAAGCCTGTTCGAAGCTTGTCTAAGCATTTACAAGACATTTCTTAAACATCCCTATTTTCCTTTCTTCGTTGAGGCACGAGCGACAACATCTGCATTGGCCACGCGTAAACGAAACAAGATTTATTTACGGTTTCGAAAGGGGTTGCTGGGTTCGATCTTTGACGACAGAGGGAAAAAATAAAAAGGGAAGCGACCACTTCCACCATACCAGGCACCAGACGTAATCTTGTTCGAGGCGTTTCCAGTATTATCTGCCGCGTAACTTCCGGTTAAATTTAGACGTGCACATGTCGCGTCACTGTGCTTCAACAGAAGCTTATACCTTCATCTATTCAATTGGAATTTACGTGAAACTTATCCAGCCGATATCGACAGAAGACAGCGGGGAATTGAACGAGAGCCAACAAATTGGAAAATGAATGGATCCATCGTGAAGAAGATCCTTCGTCTTGATTTAAGGATTACGCTCTGGTGTGTCTTTAGCGAAGTTCGAAGATTTGTGAGGGCTACGTTTGTTCTTCGTTCTTGGTTCAACGTTCGAACAGCTGTGGAATTTAGCGTTTAATCCATCGAATGGACTTCGATGTGCTTTTATTCGATCGACAGACGATTTATTATCTTATCAAACAGATTCTTTTTATTGCATATTCATGTATAAATTTCAAATCCGCGAGGGATTATTTTTTCAATACTCATCAAGGATTAAAGTACTATTTATAACTGTTCTATCATTGTTTACAATACTTCAATATTTATCAGAGTTTAAAGATTCAATTTTTTTTTTTTATCGATGTTGAAACGATATTACCGAAACTGTTTCGAAAATATTTAAAAAAGGCAGTGTTCGCGTCGATTACTTTTCGATGTAGCTCGCAACACGTTCCGAATCTACTTTCAGTTTACAGGCCTGAATCGAACATTTCCGTTGGGGCTGTTGAAACGAGCCGAGGAAAACTTCTTGAAATATGTATCACACCACGGTGTATATATGTATATACGTATCTCTGCTCTGCATATTCGACTTTTGTAGTCAGAGATTCGCGACAATTTCACACGGAAGTTTCGCATCGTTCATGCATCCACCAATAGAACGTTCTTTCCTGCGAACGATTTGTCATTGTACGTTGGATCATCTACCCCCATCCATGGTCCACACACACTCTAACCCTCTCGACCAGATCTTTGTAGTGACACTCGATGCAGCGAAAAGATGGCTCGGAGCGTCTCTAAGTGCATCGAAATTTATGAACCAACATCTCTGGTCCCTTCACTGCGGGCGCTCGAATCCGGCGAACGATTAATGTTTCGTTCCACGACAGAATTTAACGTTGCAAGCGTGAAAAATGTTGCTGTCCCAATCTATCTCTTGCACTCGTGAATTTTGATTCAGCGGTAAATTGTATTGAGAATCAAATTCTTCGAATTTTCATATTTAGGAATTATAACAGTTCTGAAGATCTCAGAATCTTGAATCTTCAAGTGTTGGAGTTCTTAAATTTTCAAGTTTTCAAATTGTTGAAATTTTCAGTTTTTCCTGGGTCCTCAGATTTCCTGAATTTCAAATTTTCCAAGTCCTCAAGTGCTGCAGTTCTTACATTTCCTAAATTCCCAGTTTTTTGAATCGTCAAACTTTCTGAATTCTCAATTTTCTGAGTCTGTAAGTGGGGGAGCCCTCAAATTTTTGAGTCTTTCAATTTTCCAAATTTCCAAATACCCGAGTCCTTAATTTTTTTGAATTCCCAATTTTTCAGTTCTCAAATATTATGAATTCCTAATTTTCCGAGTCGTCGCGTGTCGGAGTCCTTAAATTTCCTAAATTCCCAATTTTTCGAGTTCTCAGGTTTCTAGAATTCCCAAATTTTCGAGTCTTCAAATTTTTTAAATTCCCAATTTTCCAAGCCCTCAGATTTTCTAAATTCTCAATATTTTCCAAATCATCAATTCCTGAAATCCTCAAATTCTCGAGTCCTTCAATTTTCCAAATTCCCAATTTCCCAAGTCTTCAATTTTTCTGCATTCCCATTTTCCCGAATCCTGAAACTTTCCAAATTTCGCATTTATCCGAGTTCTCGCATCTCGAAATTTTCTAATTTCCGAGCCCACAATTTCCCGCATTCTCAAACCTCCAAAAATCTCTGCCCCGGAATAATCATCCTTCCTATAATACTAACACACTGAATTACTGCCTCCTTACGCTACTATCGTTCCCAATAAATACCAATGCCGAAAATTACACAGAGGACGAGAACACACGGAGCTGTACATTTCGTTGCCGCGACATCAATATGCATAAAAGAGATTTAAAGCTGTCGTAAAGTATCATTCGGCCATTTCGAATGTTTCGTTTCAATGGTGTGGCTCACCTCGGAACCGGCTATCTTCTCGTACACGTTTCCTCCCTCGGTGTCTTCTAATTACACCGGCGATTCTTTAAGTCGATAAAGAATTCAAATGGGTGGAGATTCGTTTCTCTTTTATCTCTCTCTTTTTCCTCCCCTTTCTTTTCCTTTTAATCTATGTCGTCCGATACATTCATCCTTCTGCCAGCAAATTCTCGTTTCATTTATCGTTCTTTTCCCGCGCCTTCGAATAAACCGCGCGTGGGTGGCGAAACATGAGTACAATGCGTGCAGTTTTTTTTAACGCAATCACGATTATTATTGTTATCGACAGAGGCAAACACCGATCGTGTTCTATTAATACAATACCAACGTGAAATGGGTTGGAAGTATTCAACGGTGTTATTACCGTGGTATTTCGTTCCTGTTCCCCATTGTTGCGCGTGGTTTTAACCCTTGCTGCTGTTAGGGTGAAACGTTTATCGCGTAACTGGGACAGAGTGTGGTTAATCCGATACCGTTCCGAGAAATTGCATACCGAATTTCCAATGGAATCGAAACACTGATATTTTCTGCGCAAGATTTTACATAACAACACGCACGTTTCGATACGTCTGTGAAAAATTTGAATACAATACCGAGCGATCCATAAATCGTTCTGCCAATTTCAAAAATTCAATCAACTCTTTTTTCCACGTTCGAAGCAAACAATTTCTAATATTTTCGTAGAGAGGATGATGTACTACCTTTTTAATTGCAAAATGACTTAGCTAATCGTCTTATTATATTACTATACCCAAAAATACAACCTGATTTATGTGTAAGATTCATCGAAAATTAGGTTTGTCGTATTCCCTCCACCGAACGCAATCGTGATGGTTATTTATATGATATTGTATCTCATATATAATGACATTAAGTGTGCTTTAAAATGAAGTAATGAATATTCAATTGTATTGCGTATTTTTCGTTCCATTTCAATTCAATGTTCTATCGCTCTTATTAGAACACAGTATAATTACTATAAATTAGATATTACAATGAAACATACAAAAAAGGACGCAGAAAGATAAAATTTTATGAAAATATATAAACATAGATAAAATGAAAAATAAAAAATGCATAAAAAAGATACAATTGAGGCAGTATTATTTCCAGCGTGCAATAATCGCGCGAAAGGTATCGGTGATGAACGATTGCAAGATCGAACGATTCGGTGAATCGTGTTACTATAAAATCGCCCACCTGTTCCCGTCCCGAATTAAACTGGCTCGTTCAATTAAACCCACAAGATGAATTTCGCCCGTCGATCCTTTAGCCAAACGTAGTAGCCACGATGGTGTCTTGCGTTTCGTTGATTATCCGGGATGACTTGTCTCTCGATGAACGAACGAAGCAGCAACGCGAAGACATTCGAACCAGCGATAAGGACCAGTTTTCGTGAATTAACGAAGGCGCCATTGATCAATTGCGTCCAATCAGAACGCGATCGAGGATCAAGGACGACGATGACACGACACAGAGAGATCGAGGGAAAGATCGAAAGAGGATCGAGAGACAAATGATCAACGTACATGGCGAACCGGTTTTTGTATCGATAAAAGTGACGAAGATGGTCGGGATTGAATTTGTATCGATAATCGTCCCGCGATATACAAGAAGAAATAATCATTATCGAGAATCCTGTTCTTTTTTTTTTTTTATTTCTGTTTCTTTTTCTTTGTCATCATTTGCATATGCTCGCCGCGGATACACGGTTATCCGGAGGAACGTTTCGAGAATTTCTCGCTGTTTCAATTCCGTTTCGATAATTTACGAGACTCGCCTTCGCTGTAAATATCTGTTCTGTAAAATTCCACGAGGAATCTGTACGATGAAATTGCCACCATTAGCCGTGGTTTATCTTTCGTTCTATTTTAAGGTGTATTACGATGTTTTAAGTTCCTCGAGAATTTTCGGGAGAATGTTTCGCTCGGATGTTTGATCTTCGATCGTTTCTGATCCCTTCTCGAACGTCCAACACCGATTTGAATACTGTTAATTCTATTTTTCTTTTTTTTTTTTTTCTTGTATTCACGGATAGCAAATAACTTCTTTAAAAGATTACTTCTAAAACTATCGTGAAATGTGTTGAATGAATAATTAGTGTTAACCATCGGTGAGTTTTTCTTCTTAAAGTGAGATTTTGAATTTAATTTCCCTCCTTAAAATTTAAAATGAGATTTAAATTCGGTTGAGTCGAGGAAATGGCACTCAACAAATTATGAGACACTTTGCTCTACGTTGGAGATCACGGTAAACGTCGTTCATACTCCTGGGAAAACTGAGAGGGAAAATGTTTTGCTTCTTCTGTTGTGCAATATTTAAAAGCAAATATTCCGAAGTACCGTGTTGAAAAAAATACAAAGCATTTCGAGAATTTCAATTTTTCAAGACAATTGTACAGTATCCAAACTAAAATATTGAAAAGTATCATATGAAAAAGGAATTGCAAAGAATTTCAAATGAATTTCAAGCATTTCAATTTGTCAAAAGTCGATTTTTCGAAGTGTCGTATTAAAAAAATTGAAAGAACTTTAAAAGAATTTCGAAGAACTCAATTTTTCTAGCGACTACTGCGCGGGATATTTGAAACGCGTCAAAATTGAATACACAGTGTGTCACAATTTTTCGACGCATACTACCGATAGTACTAAAGGGAAAAAGGGATTAGAATATCGAGCGTGAAGATCGATTTGGCGATCGCCTGTGGGTTACGAGGAAGGACGAGCGGAGAAAGATCAGGGAGAAAGAAGTGGAGAACAAGGAGAGACCAAGCGTGGTCTTGGGGCACCGCGCAAGCGCATTCCGTCTACCTAAACCTATACGTTCCATGCGTGATCCGAAAGACACGAGCTCCATTCGAGTTCCGTCGGCTTTTGCCATCGAACGTGCCGCCACGTCCTTTCGCTCTTTCGTTTGTTCAGTGCAACCATTTCTTTTTTTGACAGTTCCTCATCTGCTGTCATCCTCGTGACCTCCTCTCAAAACGATTCTCTATCAAAACCGAGAACGTAAAGTTCCTTTCCTCGACGCGTCGGGTTAATCAGATACCTCGATACGAACAATGTACCAAATCGTTGGTACAGGTATGCATTTCCGGTTGCATGGTAAAGGAGCGATGATCGAATCGATAGAACGGTGTGATCGAAAATGATGGTCGAACGATCGTTGATCCTGTTAGTGTTGGACTAGAGAGTTTTAGAGTGCACCAAGATCGATCATCCGCCGGTTCTTTCGTGTGTGACAGCTGTCAACATGCTGTCAACCGTTCAGTGCCACGGTGATGTACATCAACGGAACTATCACGTCGCGTACACGGTGAGTTTTATTCCTTTTTTTTTTTTTTTTTTGTTCTCTCACCATAGTTCGAGGATGAAAATTTCACTATGGGTGGAATCGGCTGGAAGTGAGTCGATCAACGATCCGTCGACGGATTAAACGAGAGAATAATTAACGAGGAGATTCATCCTGTGAGTTATCCATGGAATGATGCAAGTGAAACGGATGTAACGCTGTTCCGAGAAATTTCTCTGTCGTGTGTAACACGCTTGAAATAGAGATTACTTTCGATGAACGTACTATGACCGGCGCAAATGTTCCTTGGAATGTATGTTGGAGAGTAAAAAAACAAAAAAAATAGAGGAACGTTTATGGTCAGTTTCTGCTGAAAGAATCATCTTTTTTTCGTGGTTTTACCAGGTTGAAGATTTTGTTTTTTTTTTCTTTGGTGGATTTGTAACACGGCGGATTATATTCGATGATTGTGTTAATGGAACTGATAGGATTAGAGAGATAACATCTCGTCGATTCAGCTTTTATGTATGCAGAGCCTTAAAACTGTCAAGCACTCATTTGAATACAAGCTTGAGAGCAGGCTTTCTCGAAACTTTTTCCAAGCCACTCACGGATATGTAAACATTTATATCGGCATGGTTATGAAACCATTGGCATTATGAAACCATTGATTACTTGTTGACACGTCCGCCTCTTGAGATGTCTGACGTCTGTTTATGCATTGAAAATTGAAGTACTCGCAGAACTGCTCCTTTCTAATATTTTTCGATTATTCGAACAAATATTTGGACGTATTAAAAGTTGGATCATATCCAGAACGTCGGGAGTTATCATTTCTCTTTCGAATCATTTTTCAATCACTTCAGTCGCGTATATTTGTCCATTCAAGATCGAAGTACTTGCAGAACTTGTGACCTCACTTTTTCATATTTTAAATTCTTTAAGAAAACTGGAACATTTCCAAAAACGTTCCCAGGTACCATTCTCCTTTCAAATCACTTTTAAATCACTACAGCTGCATATATTTGTCCATTGAAGATCGTAGTACTTATAGAACTCTGACCCCACTTTTTGGTATTTCAAATTCTTCAAGAAAATTTGGGACACTTCCAAAACGTCGCCAGTTACCATTTTGCTTTCAGATCATTTTTTACTCGCCTCAGTCTCGTGTATTTGTCCTTTCAAAATCGAAATACTTGCAGAACAGTGATTTTTTGTTTAATATTTTAAATTCCTTAAGAAAATTGGACCACTTAAAAAGTATCGCGAGTTACCATTTTCCTTTTAAATCACTTTTAATCACTTCAGTTACATAGATTTGTCCATTCAAGATTAAAGTACTTGCAGCACAGTGATTTTTTGGTATTTAAAATTTTTCAAGGAAGTTGGGTCACTTGGAAAATATTGCAAGTTACCATTTTGCTTTCAAATGATTTTTTAATCAATTCTGTCACTGCACGTCAATTCGAGTATTCCGTATGTATGAAACTACGCTTGGAGAAACGTAGGATGGTATTGTTTCCGTAGAACACAGTTCCTCGCGCGATTCGCGAATATGTATCGAACAAATATCGCGACCTCCTGGCGCCTTGCGTCATTTGTCTATTCTCGGTTCAGCTTTATCGCGGCGAACGCGTTTACCCGGCCGTCGCGGAATTTTCAAGCGGCCGCGTGTTTCTGTACACGCGGAGAAAACCCATGGAAATGTCTGTCATTCGTCGATTAGATACCATAAACGCGTATCGGTGGACGTATTTCTCTCGCTGTTTCGCAGTCGAACGTGCTTTGTGTCAGCCGCGTATTAAATTCTCTCGTGCCTCGAATCTCGGTGAAGACAATTTCGAAACTTCCTTGCAAGAGGGCCGTTTAACTTCCCACGCGGAAAACGTGAACTTTAAATCAATTTACGAATAAATTCTTCTTTTTATCTCTTGCATATTCTACTTAATTATTTTTCTAATTGATTCATTCAGTACGTCTGTTCGAGTTTGCACTCGATGAAGAATTTCGAAGAAGCGATAAGAAGAAATGGAACAAATGTGATCTAACTGTAAATGTGTATATATGTACCTATATATAAAATAGAATGTTTGTTTGTGCATATGTATGTTCCTTATTAACTCCTACATCCTCTAACTTATTCAGATCAAATTTTGCAGAATTCTGTTTTTCGTATATGAATTATTAATAGTTAATATTACTATGAATTAATTTCAACATCTAATATAACGTAAAAATTAACGTTTCGTAAAATATTTCTGACAAACGAATTTCATTAGATAAAATGTTCTAAACAGTATAAACAATTAGGTAACAAAGCAAAATAAAATAAAATATATATCCAATTTTATTTTTAATACTACAAATAATACGATGCTCGTGTAAATTTCATAATATACTGAAAAAAGATCAAATATCCCAGCTTTCAATATCTGCTCAAAATGATCGATGATCTCGTTCAAAAAAATAAAATATACATTCAATCTTCCGTTTCCCAAAATATTTCTGTCAAACGAAATCCATTGAACGAAAATTTCTGAATAAAATAAACAGCTAAACGACAATAATACATTCAATATTTCATTCGTTTCAATATTATAAAAGGTTCGATTCTTTTAAAAATTCCAGTATGCTGAAAAAATATCAAAAATTCCAGCTTTCAATATCCACGCAAAGTGATCGATAATTTCGTTCAAAACGCGCCTAAAGCTGTTTCACGTGTCTGCCGCGATGCTATATTTAGGAGTTGCACGATAGGCTGATAATCAAGAGGTTCTACACGCAGAATCTCTCAGAAATTTTAATATCCTCCTCTTTTCGTTCTAATCTATACGAAAATCCTGTAACTGAAACTTCTTTCGCGTCCCGCCCGGAAATCGAAGAAACGCGAGTATCCAGTCGAAAGTTGTTCATGTCCGTGCTTCTGAAATCAGCCGGCTGACAATTAACTTTAAGAGGAACGTGTCGGCGCAAGATAGTTACAAGTTCTCGAACAAATTAAGCGACCGGTGTGTACCACGGTCGACCGTCCAGAGTTGAAACTCGCGGCGGAAACCGCATTACAGAAAGTAAATTATAACTTGCCGCTCGGTTAAATTGAATTACGAGAAGCTACCGGTGATTCGAGCACCGCGTTTAAACATTCTATAATTTCGGATTATAACGTGCATTAGTGGTGAATTAAGCTTAATCGAACACCATGTTCAAACGATCAGAGCGAAAGAACGTGCACGTTTCCAATAGGCGACAGTAAATTATCTGTTTGCAAGTCTCGTTGCAATTGTACATGGAAGTATCAAGGAATTATTTAACCTTTTTATTGCCGATCGAAAGAATTGTATCTAAGCGAAGAATACCGAACCGATTTGAAGTAATTTAGTAAGATTTGAGAAAAATATCACAAAAAGAAAAGTAAAAATGATATTAACAAAACTCAAAAAGGAACATATTACGAAATAAGGGGAGAATAAATTGATGTCAATTTTATTTCAATATTTGTTGAAAATCATATTAATAATATTTATTCAAAATCATTGGAAAAAATAGAAAGATCAGTTTTCTTTCATAAACAGTATTTGCAAGTAAGAAGAATCATCGTTTGGTTATAGTTTGACGCAGAATTCGTAGTATAACAGACAATTTAATGGAGACCGAAAGTTGTATAAGCGCAACATTTCGTTGCACAGAAATTAGCGATCCAAAAAGTATTTCGATAGCGATTGTATTCTTTCTTGCACAGTTTTATCAGCGATAATCGAACTGAAAAGCAGCATTGATTGGAGAAAAGGGAAAAGAGGAGAAATGAGATCGCGACTACTCGAAGCCACACCTCGATCGATTAATCCCGCATTGCCAACAGGATTTATCGGCTCTATCGGATCGTTGAGACATTTGTGAGTTCGTGCCAAATCGTGTATTTCACGGCGCGTCCGCGTGAAACCGCCGCGAGGGAAACGCGAGAATCAGGAAGCTTTTGCCAAGCGTTTGAACTAAGAAAGAGTGCGGCGTCGAGTGACTCTTTCGCGGAAGTACACATGTATCATGTGTGCGCGTAATCCGAGAACGGGGCGTGCGAGCACTGGATGGACGGAATGCGGTGGAAACGATCTTTCACACTCTAGTTGGGGTTGATTTGTTAAACGACTACGAAGGAACGACGGTTGAAACCGCAGCCTAAGCGATTTTTCGACGAACGATTGAATTCTTTGGAATCCTATCGTTTCTTTACGAGAACTTTCCTGTATTCTTTGAACAATTTTAGAAATATTTCATTGGAGATGTGACTACGTGGGAAAATTATTGGAACAATAATAATGAACATGGTATATAATTTATTACATTTTCTCACAAAGTTGTGGAAAATTCGTGAACTCAGATTGCGAAATCCTTTGAAATTGTTCTTTTTTTTTAATTTTAATTTAAACATTTTAGACATTCTATATTACTTAGTAGGATTTTTAACTTCTGAAAGTGTCATACTTCTATTTTCACTGTTCTTTATTCAATAGCAATAAATTATTAAGTTTACTAAAACTTTTTCAAGTATATTTCAGAATTTACTGAAACTTTCGTTACATACTCGAACTTCCAATGTCTCTCCATTTTTTCTCAGATTATTTTTCTTTAACAAATTCATCCTTTCATATAATCACATATATTACATTCTAATCTCACGAGTAAGTCATCACACTTCTCGACCAATTTCTAAAACCTCGAACAACAACGTAATACCTACATTTGCATAAACACTATCTCCCATTTCATCTGCCTCTACATCATGCACAAGAGACACATGTCTTTTTATTTACGGTCCAGTCGAAGTTTATACCCAAACACAGTCGTGTCAGCCTCTTTCATTAGTAGCACTCGAGATAGGAGAGAGGTATTCGTTCAACAAAGATACATCGAAGAGCCTGTTTAAATATGAAGTGAACACGAAAGTTCCTAGTCTCTTAGAATCGCGCGTAGGAGATATAGTATATATGTACACATATATAACGTCGTTGGGTGAACGTGGAGGCGTTTATTTACGATCGCGAACGACAAGTTGTCGCCAGGCTGCTAATTGATGGTTTCTCGATGGTGAACGAAAAGAGGGAAGGTACGATGTGGTAGATCGCGAACGATTTGCCTCCATTTGTTCGTTTGGTTCTGCCCGTGTGTGTACGCCTAATGTCGCGGTCGATTACTATACTATAACATACAGAATCGAAGAGCACCGGCGAGAAAACCAGTTTAGCACGTGTATGGTCTTGTTCCCGCCGGTACCAGTTCGTTGAGTCCTCAAGTTCATCGACTTGACGCGACGTATCTGGTTCCCAATGCATGCACGCGATACGCGCAATTTTATTGCACCTATTGCAACTCTGCTGCTTGATTCAATAACATCGAGAATCCTCTATCTTATTCTATCCTGTGTTCCACCACGTCGATAGTTTTATTTCTCTCCTCTTTTTTTATCTTTTTTCTTTCATCCCACGGATAAAGAAATTTATGAACGTGTCTCGCTTGTATCGTTCCGCCGTGAGCTTTTCTTTTCGCTGTCACGCGAGAACGGGAGAGACGGAGAGTGACCGAAGGAGAGAGAGACTCAGAGAGCGAGAGATTCAAAGAATGAGAGACTCAGATAGAGAGAGATTCAAAGCGTGAGAGTCTCAGAGAGCGAGAGACTCTGAGAGCGAGAGATTCTGAGGGCGAGAGAGTCGGAGTGTGAGAGATTCAAAGCGCGAGAAACTCAGAGAGTGAGAGACTCAGAGAGCGAGGGACTCGAAACGTGAGAGAGTCGAAGAATGATAGAACAGAAGAGAGCGAGAGACAGAAATGCACAGAGAGAGGAAGAAAGAGAGAAAGGAAGCAAGCTTTTCATTGAAATCGCCAACTCACACGGGGCTTTTGTATATCAGGAAGTTGATAACAGTGTTATTCAAAAGACGGGGGACGCTTTGTCGACGTCGATTTTTCTCGCCAGTTCAATCATCCTCCCGTTCCCTATAGATCGCTCTTTATCGTATCGTTTATTGCTCATAACACGAATAAAATAGAAGCACGATATTACCATACAAAATATTCCCTGACTATTTCTCAACGTTACACTTGCAATTTTTCACATTACTCTTTCTTCTTATTTCCCTTCCACTGAAATAGTTTGATATTTATTAGGCGAACCGTATCATTCACGTCGTACCAGTTGATTGTGACAAGTTAATTCTACTATTCTCTGTGTATAATATGGTATAATACATCGTGTAACGTATCAAGGGAAACACGAGAGTCTTGTTGCGTCTATGTGTTCACCAGATGCTGTACTAATTCATGCAATCTAATCCTGGACTGTTTTTTTCTCTCTCTTTTTTTTCTCAATCGTCCAATTCTGCGTATATTTCCGCGCTCGAGTGGCAGCGACGTCGCGGGAGTATTTCCTGAATAAAACCAGTGTAGCAACTATTGTTGACACACCGTTTTCCCCGCGCGAATTTCATAAATCACCGTCGAAACACCGTCATTACTATCGTCCGTCAGACAGAGCTGATTTATCGGCGCGCTTTAGCTTGGAAAGCTTAGTCAATTTGATAGTATTAGACGTTCTCGTACGAAAACATTTCTATACGGTGACGTCAACCTGACAGATAAATATCAGTTGTAAAAACGAAAATGACTTCGGGAAGCCTCGTTTTTCTTTTTTTCTTTTTTTCTTTTTTATCGTAGTATATTTTATTATACATTTTTTGTAATACTCTTTTTATAGATTTTACTAAAAAAAAAAAAAAAAAAAAAAAAAAACGAGAAACCTTTCTAAAATAACTAGAATCGTTTTCGAAGTGTGATGTCGAGTCACACTCGCCACGGGACCCCTAAGGATTAAACATCCTCAGTTTATTCAATGGAGAAACAATTCGTACATAAGGAGAAGAAAGAATTTTTTGAAAAAGTTTCGTACATTGTCTGCAAGCTATTCCAGCAGTTTTCTGCGTTCGAATCGAACGTGAACAGAATCCAGGAACCCGTCAAATGGGTCGTGATCCAAGTCTGCTACGTAACATCCATCTGGAAAGAGTTTTCCACTGCGGAGCTTAATAAAGAAACTTCCCTCTAGCTCTTCGTTTCTTTCCTTTTCTCTTTTTTTACTCCATCGCGACCACACAAGAAACGTCGATTCGCAAAGTTTACGAAGAAGGAAATTTCGATGTCTGGCAATGGTCCAGAAGAGCAGGAATCGAAACCAGCATCGCGAACGATTCGGTTACCGGCATATCCAAGTTAGCTACTAGCCACCTATGAACTTTTCGCCGTAGTCCCGTTGCTTCTGTCCAGTTTCCACCAGTAATCTAATCTCGAATCTTGGAAATCATTTATTCGTTGCCTCTTGAACAGCACGGTTTCTCTTTTCACGAGTTCTAATTTCTCTTAGAACAACCTTACTGCAACCTTACTGCCTTGAGAATTTAACTTTGACACCGTTCTTTTTTATTTCTTTCTTCCCTTTACATCTCTCGCTAAACGAAACGAGGCAACAGGCAAACACAATTAACGTTTTCTTTGTACATTGAAGAAAATGGAAAGTGCAGTTAGCCAGAGTAAATTGAAGCAAACGTTCAGAATAGCGTGTATTACTTCAATTAAGACAAGATAGCGGTGGTTTCAACAAAACGAGCAAACACATTCCTCAAAACAATTAAGCGCTCTAAGTGTTTCTAAGCATACCATGGAAATTGCTTAGAATAGTATCCATATTCTTTGTCGTCGTTGGAGATATATAGTTCTACACGTTAAATGATTTCTATCTAACAGAAAATATCATATTTCCACGAAACAGATTTATCACAAGGATTGTCTAGAAATTTACGATCTTTCGTTCAGAAATTCTTTTCTTTTTGTTTGTTTTCTTTTTTATTGTTCTTTTAGTTTCTTTCTGAAATGTACCAAGGAAAGGACAGACGAATAAAGTAATTTGTCACACGTTCATAAATTTCTAAGACGACCATCGTGTCCGCAACCGAGATCGAGAAGAGGGTATAACCGGCTGGTTCGCGCGAGGGATCACGGGGTCAGAAGATAAAGAGGAGGTTCGAAGATAAGACGCGTGTGTGCTCCCTTCGCGCTCTTCACGATCACTATCGGCGCATTATATTGCGCTTACGATGATCGTACGTTTTACGTAAAACGTTTCAACGACAAAGGATAGAAAAGGAAAAACTGCTTTCTATGTTGGTATATTTTCTTATGCGTGAATCCGCGACGTGTATATGGATATTTATAAGAATGAACGAAGTGAAGGTTGTCACTTCCTGTGAGGTCATAGGCGAATTCGTCACGAACGGTCTTTACTAGAAAGAAAAAGTGTTTGCACGTTCCTGTAAAAAGCCTAGGTTAAGTTGCGTAAGCATCGGTCATTAGGTGGACTTGCGCACGTATGAGCGCGAAGCATCCTGTCTTAAGTCAAGGATGCGACCAATGTTGTATTGTTTCCTCTTTTGCATTCGAGGCAGGTTTCGTATAGCTGACTTTTAAACGTGCCACACAAGTCCGTTACGGTCGTTCTGAATAATCGTTTGCGCATTTTCGAACAATCCAAATTTTGGAAATTTTCGAATTTTCAAAGTTTGAGATTTTTAGATTTTCGAGTTTGTCAGATTTGTAAATTTTAGAATTTTCGAAGTTCAAGTTTTCAGGCTTTTAAACCTTTAAACTTTCGGAGTTTCAAATTTCGAAATATTCAGATCTTTAGATTTTTAAATTTTCCAAGCTTCAAATTTCTAAATATTCAACTTTTGAAACTTTCAGATTTTAAAATTTTCAAAAATTCGTATTTCTAAATTTTCAGATTGTTAGATCTTTAAATTTTATTTTTACTGTTTAAATTTTCAAGTTTTCAGATCTTCAAACTTTCCAAGTTTTGAAGTTTCAAATATTCAAATTTCCAAATTTTCAGACATACAGATTTTCACAGTTTTAAAGATCTATATTTCTATATTTTCAGATTGTCAAATCTTAGATTTCTAGATTTCCAATTTTTTAAAGTTCCAAGTTTCAAAATTTCGAATCTCTAACTTTTCGATTCCTCAAATACGTGACTCCCAGTTTTCATCAGCACAGTTCCCAACATCTAAACAATCCTAATCCACAAGAAAGAGAAGCATAGCTAAATCTATCTCAGCAATTTCGAAACCTCGACCATATAATAAATTGGACTTCCCAGCAATCATTTTAAAATAGGCGAAACGAGGAGAAATTCTTTTTTTTTTCAAACTGAGATACGTATAAACATACACAGAGAAACAGAACGAGCAGTGGTCGAATTATAAGAATTTCACATAACTCGATAATCCTCGAATATCCGAAGGCCCGGTCGTTCTCTATCGTACAGTTTCGCAATTTATCCATTAATGTAACGCGACGTGACTCTGATCGTCAATGTTATTTTAACTCTTTCCTCATAGTGCGGTCACGATTGTGTTCGAGAACCAAGAGCGCTGATTCCTCCGCAGCTGTGCTCTCGTTGACTGTTCGACGTGATTCTCAATCGTAATGCGCGGTTTGTTACAGGGCATAAGTCAATTAAACCGGTATTAACCAATCGGTTGTCTTTCTAAAGCTAACCATCTTGTCTCCTCTCTTCTGATTATTTCGTTCGGTTACGTTACACCACGATACAAACATAATCGTCACGTCTATATTTAACACGTGTCTCTTTTTTAATCGACCCTCTGGTACCATTTTTATTTATACAACTTTTAGTATATTCGATAAGAATATCAATCATACATTTATCATTTACAAATAATACTTTTCCGATACAGCTTTATTTATACAACATTCAGGATGTTCGATAAAAACGTCAACGATACACGTTTCTTCGCACACTCCTTTTTGGATAATCAATTCTTTCTCACGATTCTTTCGACAGAAATTTCTTAACTTTTATATAACACTCCGAATGTTTAACTATTCATCAAAAATTCGTAATTACTATGCATCACAAGTTACTAAAAAATTTCTAGAATAAAAGCTAGCAACTTTAAGAATTCTGTTTAACGATTAACCAAAAGTTCGTAATTCAAGTAATTTATTATAAAGATTCTTTAACGAATTTTTTGCCATACCAATCAATTGATATGTGATCAAAATTGCTATTAATCTTCGCAACATTAATTTGAAATATACAATAAACTACCAGTTGATTCACTATTGACAAAAATGAACAAATGGCCCGAAACTTTTGCCAGCTAGTGTACATCCATATTTAACAATTCTTTTCTATATTTAATTTCCCCTTTCCTTTTACCACAGCAAATAAATGCACGTTCCTTATACACGGCTACTTTATAACGTCTTGTACCACCGCCTTTCTAGTTTTTCTTTTTTCTTTTTTTTAAATGGCACTCCCGTAACACGGTGTCACGCGTGACTAAAATTCTATTCCATTCGTTGACGTGGCTAATTAGCATCGAAGAAGGTTAAACGTCGCCGCGAAGGAACAGCGGAGACGCTCGAATTTAATATGCGAATTCCCCTCTCTTCCTCAACCGGCTGGCAAAGAATTTGCATTTTTAAAGTTTCATCTGTTTCCAAGCCGGCGACCGGGAACAGAAGCGGCGTTTCCGATTCGAAACTCGAACCACCAGACTAAGCAATCTGTCCGACTGGTGACGACGTTTGCTTTATTACCTATTCTTCGTATTAAAATGTGTTCTCGTTCGAGTCCACGCTACACCTTGCCTCCTTGCAAAGAAAAAAAAAACGCACCGCTTTTTTGTCGCAGTGCGTTTCTTTCCGCCAGGTATTCAAACCTACTTTCTTCGACTCTGGTTACGAATTATTCGACGCATTATTATTCGGAAAGAAACGAAAGTAACCGTTCATTGTGCGTGTACTTTCCTTCAATTGAAAGCCTGTTCGTGCAATAGGCGAACGTTTCGTTGTTAGAATATTTCTAGATTGCTTCGAATAAGGAGGAATACAATTCGCAGGGTTTTTCGTCGTACAGGACGTTTCATAATGTGTGAAGCTTGAAGAAGCAGTGAAAATTACAAAGATTTTTTAATATATTGCGATTTTGCGCGAGCGAAATGTAAAAATTTGTTGATACACGTTGTTCCTCTGTCTCTGATAACATTCGAGTTGTTAGTTCAGCCTGTGGACGATTGTCGATCAAAATAGAGTGTGTATAAAATACTTTTTCTTTTTTTTTTAGATAAATTTTGGAACAAAATTTAGGAACATTCCCTTATTTTAATACCACTCTTACCTTTAAGCATCTATAAATCGTGCAAGTAGTTTGAAATAATAAAATAATAATTATCAAACATTTTGCATGATTATTTGACAAAATGTGAAGTAAAGTAAAAATATTTTAAACTTCGTAGCATTTTGTTTGAATATTATTTAATTTAATATTAAATTGAATTAATATTAAAAGTAAATTTAATGAATCTGTTGCATTGATCATATTAATGTTAAATTAAATCAACCCGGATTAGATAGTATATTTAATAATAATTATTAAACATTGAATTAAAAGCTGCATATCCACTGATGTATATTTTATACATCATATTTTATTTGTTCATTGGTGTTATTACATTATCACCAGTCAGTTTCTTTATATTAATTATCAATTCTTGCTTTTCAACATTCTCCAAGAAGGTTTCTTCCCATAAAAACAGAAAACTCGAGGGTTAAATTACATATTGCGTATATTGCAGAATTTAGTATCAAATATTACACACAAAAATGGTAATAATTCAGGGACACACGTTTCTTCATAATTTTTGTACCCCTGTCCACTGACGTGACACACATTGTAAAACAGCCTCTACACTTTCGTATACAACAGAAGTGTTATATCCTTCGGTACAACGTATGAGCATGTTTCTCGGAATTTAGATGTAAAATTGGCCAGTTGATTTATCGCTTTGTTGCTTCTAAAGGCTTGTACAGAGGGGGGTCTAGCGAGGAAACGTTGCCAGGCACGTTTACGGAATCGGCTGGATAAAAATCAATGTTTATTTATCCTACGGAGTTGGTATTTTCGTGGCTACCACTTAAATTATCGATACCGTGAATCTGAATTACCACGTTTCGCATCTTTATTCGCGCCGCTCTCCTGACAAGGACACCGCCAATCTATTTATCCAACCATCTAGTCCTGGTAAAACGTGTTCTACCCGCGAAGGCCTATGGGCTAGTTAAAGGTGATTTATCGTCTCGTAAAATATTCTCCTCCCTCCAACCCCTCTTCCCACCTTTTTGTCTGATCTGTTCGAGCAGAAACAAACAGTGGCCAATTTAATTTCAATTCAAACCCGTTTAAATGTCTCTACGTGGGTTCGAGAAAAAGTCACACACCGGCATTGTCTACTTACTTAAGTGTCGCTCTACTCGAAACTTAAAATGCCATTTAGTCGATATCGAATTGAGAGATATTACGCTTGTCAAAAGGGAAAAAGGAGGGAATTTTAGACGATTTTTATAGACACTTTATTATCGTACTAGACATTTGTCGGTTAGGTGATTTCCATTCTTATGATTCTTAGGAATAGTGGATTATCGCTGTGCTTTAATCTGGCACGTCATACACATAAAACTGACGTTGATTTGTTGAACAAGAAAAGCGTATGACACGTGGAATGGTTGTCGAAACAGTAATGTTATCTACGATTATTAATTCAATGATGAATAGTAAAGAAAAAAAAAATGTAGAACTCCAATAAAAAAAAATTATTATAGAAAATTATTACAATACCTGTCGGATATTATAAAACTTGCTATGATTTAGATACTTAAGCACACCTTCCCTAATTACCTGCATTCTATGTAACTTTGCACCGTTAACTTTCCCACAAATCCCATAAAACCCCGCAGTGCTTTAATTACCTAAAATCACGCTCGCGATCCACCGAAAATCAGCCCGCGAAGTCAAATTTCCCCACAGCTGATTCCTCCAAACGTTTCGTCCCCAAGAATCCGTCAAGAGACACCTGCGCTTCGTCTGAACGAAGCAACCGAAAGGGATCCCTTGATGAGCATCGAATTTCACCAGGGCGGTGACAATTTCGCGTGGTAATTATATTTACAGGGAGTGGCACTCGACCTACTCGAACGCTCCTCGTCCCTTTTTACCCTAGTGCCGCGCAACTAGGGAAACGCGGTCGCCGCGATCCTGTAGAAATCCGCGGCGCAGGACCAAGCCTGCGTGAAACCTCGGGACGCTGGTTCCCATTTCCATGGTTACGTGCCGTGTTCCCCTCCTCGCCACCCCTTATACACGTTCTCTAGAAGCGAGATGCAGGGTTTTCCATCCCTCTGTACGGCCGCAGCGCCGGGGCGGCTCCCGTGCGGCGCAGACGTTCGGTGCCGGTTGATCCAGGTCGCGTGATCATCGAGTACCATTCTCTTATCAACATTTTCACACGAACTTGTTCACTGACCACCACAGTGTCGCGTCACGATATATCGTTGAAAAGATTCCATGGTGACGGAGGAACATTTCAACCCTTGTTTCAACAAGATTACTCAACGTGAAACCGACTGACAGACGAGGAGAAAGATTGTAGAGGGTGGTACGGAGAGATAACTGTGACATTGAGATTGTAGACAGGTGTAGAAGAGGCTGTGAGAGAATTCTGTGATTGGGGAAAATTAGCAAATAATAGCAGTTATGTGATATGATTGACAAGGAGTATGATAGTTTGAAGATGTATGCCACATGTGTTGGTAGCTTTGGAAGTAGAAAGAAGTGGGAATTACGGTGTATCGGTTAGGTAATGTTTAATTAAAGCACGAACAAGATGTTCCTACGTTAGATACGGATTAGTTAGAAACGTGGTAGATGCGCGAATGTTTCTCTTCTCTTTCGCGAACGAGACGCGCGAGAGATGGAAACGCGGAGGAAACACACGACTGGACAGCCGTCGAGAGATTAACGGGCGAGATTTTCGTCGATGAATCATCGCCGTTGGCGAACTGCTTCTCGCGGTTTCTCGTGGAAAAGATACGAGGAGAAGAAGAAGAAGAGGAAGGTTGGAGAAGGCGTCGGCCGATGTTGCGGAACCATTCGTAACGAGCACGCCACTCGCGCCGCCGACGTGCAAATCGACACGTGGCTCGTCACATTTGCGATATCTTCTTGGTGGAATCGTGGGGAACGGTTCGTTCGAAAGAAATGCACAAAGAGAGTGTTTGAGAATATTTATTCGTTCGAATGACTTTAGGCTGAAGATTTTTTGACAATTTCTTTCCCCGGCGTTGTTTCGAATCGATCGGCGAATTGTAAATCTAAGCAAACCAAACGGGAAAATTCAAATCACATACTCCGTTATTGCTCGCAGTTAATTCCATCTAAGCCTCGAGAAAAAAATAAAAAAAGAACATTGAAATCACTTAACTTTCAATTCCACCTAAACTTTAAGAAAATTGGTGAATTAACCTAGGCTAGTAGATACATCAGTCAGCAAGGAGAAAGAAAAACACGTTTATTCCCACATTTAATCTTTGCACAATCGGAAAATATTTGCAATACGAGCAGAAACAACTAGCTGATTTTAGAAATTAAGAAATTTCATATATGATACATTCCATTCTCGGATACATCTTCCTGTGTATCTCGAGAGGATAAAATACTAGAAGCAGTTATGATGTTCGCATGAATCGAACATCGTCGTGTGAAGTCACCGAGATTATATATTACACGTGAAAGTATCGTTTCACGAAGTCTTCCATTGAAAACAAAAAAGGAGAAAGAAGAAAAGGGAAAAGAATTATGACTAACTCGAACAGTAGCTCGCTGTCGCGAGCCTGGCTCCGAGCAAATTGCTGCCGTTGCGGTGACACGCGCCAGGACACCATGAACAATAACCTGAAGGAGGAGACGCCACTGCGGGAGGAAACTGAGACCCTTTTGCACCGCATCGCGTTCACGGTTTGGCACACTGCCCTCCATATAGAGAGCGAGGTGCGTGGGTGGATGTTCGCGCAGTCGCCAACTCGTTTTCTACACGCGTTCTCGTTTTTCAGCGAAAGAAAAACGAGAAAATGAAAGAAACAGGAGAAAAAGAATTGCAGCTGGTTGATTTTCCTCCTGGGAAAAGTTTCTATCATCCCATATGGGGGCAAGATACCGGCGTGGTCAGAAAGAACTAGATATAATTTATTTTCACACGCCGCGGAAGGATTTACACGGATCGAGGGAACAGAGATCGATGATGTTTATTATGAAACGCGGTGCAGTGCACGTCGAGGCTGCTGCATTCGCGCGACAGCTGTTTGCGAACGAACAGTGGAAATAATTTACGCGTTGTATTTGTTATCTTTCCCTCGGTATTTCCTCTCGCGACTACTTTGCGCGCGTTCAAATATTCGTTTTTCGAAACTTCTTTTTTTTTCTTTGGAGGACGTACACCGCCGTGCAAAAATTTCAGGTCAAGTGGCACGTTGCACTTGCAAAAACATTTTGTAGGTTTTTCATTTGCACAATTAGCTTGGGAAAGGGTTAGTCTTCAAAGGAAAACGTTATTTTTCGGTATTCTGTTTTTCTGAATTGATGTGAAATTGTATTATTTCCTATGTAGAGGTTATCATCCATGAATAATCTTGATTCGATGTTCCTTTTATCCAAATATGATTAATTGAATGGAGTACACTGTCCAATATTGTCTTCTTTTCTAAGCTAGCACGGACCTTGACGAGTGCCGATTTTATTGCACTTGGCTTTCATTGAAAATACTCAAATTTTGCCTAACTTTTTATTTTCCAATATTTTTCAATTTTATCGCACGAGTATACAAACGAGTATACGAGTATAGGACAAACTCTGTCGGAGAGTAGTCCAAATATAATTTCTCCGCGTGTGAATTAAAGAAGTTCTTATTCTTCTGTTTCAGCATAATGGAGGTTACGAGGCGCAGCCGAAGAATGTCTCCACAATTTCGAGAAACAAGCAACAACAGCAGGTAAAAGAGGACACATCGTTTTCCTTTCATTCGAAAAATCATTATTTACTCGATACGTCTATACACAATACAATCTTTCATACAACGAACGTACATTTTTATCTCCTGGGAAAATTGCGCTCGTGCCGCGTTCTTCTTCACTCGTGTTCGAAACATAAATTATTCATTGGAATCTCAGTTAGCGAGCCTGCTAATGAACCGATTCGAAAATTTGCTCTGGTAAATGCGTCACTCGTTCGTGCTATAAATTATTCCGGTGTAATTCATCGCGAAGCTTCTAAAAAAAAAAAAAAGAAAAGGTTGAAAATGTAAACGCTAGTGTGTAGTACGATCGTTATGCTAAGTGGTCGGCCACGTTGCATCAAGGTTTTATCGTTCCCCCCTCTTCTTCCCTTAAGACCGATAAGAAGTTGCGATTTGCGCCATTTGTAGCCAGCCATTTCCTCTCTCTCTCTCTCTTTCTTTCTTTCCTTCTCTCTCTCTCTAAATATTTAATATTGAAACAAGCCGGTCGCGATACGTACGAGGAAGTAACGTCTTATTGGCCGACGTTTGTACGCACGCCGATTGCATCAGGCGTGCCTTCATTTATTCCGCGGGAAAACACGGCCAAGCCCTATTTACATTCGAAACGGCGCTGCCTCGTTGTCGGCGAACGAGAGAGGGATCCCCTCTTTTCGCGTGTACACGTGTACTTGACGCCGCGACTCAGCGTTTCGCGAACGATTGCCATGCAAAATTGCATCCACAGACCTCGAAATAGGCTACGAAACGATTTGCTGCAACTCGTCAACGTTTTACGCGTATGTGTAGGTGTGTTTATGTGCCGGCTTTTGGGGGAAGTCGGTGAATTTCGACGAGTAGATTTTACTTGTCGTTTCGTGGATCGTAATTCTGCGACTGGGTAGAGCGAAAAGGGGTGAAGTTGACGGTGGATTCTTGGAGGACATTGTTTTCGAATGTTTGCTAATGGAAAGAGGAAGAATATACAATTCTGAATTGCATCTTTCTCTGTAACATTCTAAATTTCTTATAAGTGTTTCTGTAAATTGGAAAGCTCAGAATTTTCTCATAAAACTTATTAAACAATTCGTACATCACGAAGAAAAAGGAAAATCTCATCGAACACTTTTTTATTTGGTATTCTCATATGAAAGAAACTAAGTCAAATTATAGCATTTATTCTAAAACACTTTAGACACTCGTTAACACGATAAACGCCATGGCAATTTCAGTCGACTCTTAATTCAGCGATTCAGTTCCGAAAATTTTACAAACAGTGTTATAATAAATTTAATAAATAGAGTGATAGCTTTGTGACACTTGCAAACGAAAGTCGTTACTATTTTTAATTTACTTTCTAATAAAACTTACTTGAAATTGTATTCTAAATTTGATACTCTTCATTCTTAAATACCACCGCTGCCTAAACGAAAAATCTAGCATCTGTTGTTAATATTAGTATATTAATCACGTTCTCTTTTTGAATAAGAAAATCTATCAAAATCGTGTGTCATTTTCTCCCTTGCAATTAAGAAACATCATAATCGAGCGTACTATAGACTCTTAAGATAAGCATCGGATAAAGCAACACGTTGGGGAGGATTAAAATTACGAGGGTGAATGAAAAATGAATCCTAGAGATAGCTTCGAGAGGGTTTACGCTTTATTAGAGCTTCTTTTTTTCTTTTTAAAGAAGCACGCAGCTGGCAAAAGCGTCTTCTAAGCATTAACGTCGACACCGAGGAAAATTATTCGGTAAAATGGCAGTAAGCTAGCGCATCGTATGAACGGTACAGGTATCAAACGATGTTCCAGCGAGATAATCCGAGTATATTGACGTCGACCGTGTAATGTATTCGCGTAAACCCTTATCCACGGCTCATGCCGCGGCTGTTCTTTGCGAAAATATACACGCGGCCAATGGAGGAGCGTTGAATGCAAAACGGCGGCACGATGTGAGAGAATTCTGACAATCGCTCGTAACTGGTTATTACCGATTGTCGCGAGTACTCGCTCGTTATCCGCTGTTAATCGCGGCTGATCGCTTAGAAATTTATTGCGAAAATTGGTCCACTGACTTTTCGAAATGTCGAACATCCGCGAGACTGTTGCAAATGTTACCTTCTGTTCTTCACATCGATTCTTCAATTTTGAAGCTCAACACTATGCCGATCCATCGGGAAAATTTCTCCTCGTATCACGAATATATTTGCAAATTTGCATAAATTTGTCTGTTTAGAACGACGATACACTTTTAGAAATGCTCTGTTGTTTAACGTATTTTTATTTTATTTCATGTTTTATTAAACAGATTAATTTGTGTAATGTGATAGAAAATATTAGATAATTGTTATTTTATTATTGCATGTTACTTGCACAGATATTTAACCCATGTGTAATATGAGCCATTACTTCATGCAAGTCTTATTTATATTAAAATAAAGCAAATCGACGAAATAACGAAAGATACATAAATTCAAAAGCTTTTCATTTTGTCATTTTAAAATAAAGCTTCTCGTTTTCAAAGGTGTGTTAAAGTCTGTGATATCGATCATACAAAAAAAGGAAAAAGAAAAATACTAGAAGTGCAAAGAGTTAATAATAGTCCTCAACAGAAATATTTTACAGGTTTCTCTTTTTATCAGTAATCGTCCACGTTTCGAGCTAATATCTCGAAAATTATTAGAGACAGAGGAACGATGTGTATTCTCGAATTGTATATTCTTCAAATATTTTGTAAAGCGTCGCGAATAATGTGCATGGTCGGCAATGTGTTAAAATAATCAGAGTGCAGTAGAAGAATGTGAATAATTTCACGAACGAAACTGTTCGGCTATCGATCCGATCTCTCTTTCTCTCTCTCTTTCTCCCTTTTCGACGAAGCAGAGAGTGCACGCCAGGGCGGAAAGAAGTCGATAACGATAAAGCCCACTCTCGCTTGGCACTCTACTTCCAATTAGAAATTAGCCGCCGGCAATTACGCGGATTAACGATAATTGACATTACCGGCGCGGCGGTCCCTTCACGCCCCCAAATAATTGCTTCCTATCAATGCAACGACCTACACTAACCCTTCTGTAATACATCACGCGGAATCCACCAATGGAAAACTAAAACAACCACTAAGAAAAAGTAGGAAACTGAAAGGGAAATATCTGTAGAATTTCTCACAACTTCGAAACAATTTCTCGGAATGAAAACAGGCTATTTCTACGCGTTCAAAGTTAAGCAACGCGGTAAAGACAGCTCGTGGTCCATTAAAGCTATAAATTTTTGCATATGGGACAGATTAGTACGTAATAATTCACTTATTTCTAAAGAACCATTGACTCCAAGTGATTAGAATTGCAAAACAGAAATAAATAAATAAAAAAAGCATACAAAGCATAAGAAAGATTGCTTTTTAATCCATTGCTTTGATGATAGTTTACGAGAAGTTTCTTGCTCATCTTTGAAATATTGATACTACATCACTGTCATCGTCATTTTCTAGTTCTCTATCGTCTTCGTCATCTTCACGTCGTATTTCACTGTAATCGTAAATTCTAAGACCACTAAAAAATTCTTCACAGGATTGTTCAAAGCCACTTTCATTGAAACTTTCATTATCACCTTTATCAAAATAGATTCTTTATTTCTGACATTATAGAGCTGCGTATCGCAAGCAAGGTTCATTAAAATACTGCAACTAGTAAGAAATACTCCAAAATGAAGCAGAATATATTAAATAATGTCTCCATTCAAACGTCGAGTTAGACTCTGTCGTCTTAAGCAGAATAACTACACGAGTCTCAGCGTATCGAAGAAGTTAATCATTCCAAGTTTCCATCCCAACACCGTCAGGAAGTCTGTATCTAATTCCCCATGCAGACAAATTCTCATTCAACCCCCGTGAAATTTCAAAATCATTTCCCACCCGCACAGTGTTAATTGAAAATTTAACGATTCCTCTCGTAGGTGGTATAAAAGATGAAAAGAAAGACTATACATGTATGGTACCTTCGAAACAGCGACGGAAGCGGTTGTTAGATCGTGCCTGGTTAAAGGTAAAGAAACAAAAGAGTTTAGGTGACTCTAAAAATAACGTTTATGGGGATCATAACGCGGCTGCTTCACTTGGTTTCAAGCAAGCTTTCGACCAAGCGCATACGTCGCGGTCTGCTACGGTCATAAATACCTCCCACCGTTAGGTCTCACGTGTGAAATTGCTATTACGCGTTGGGTACGGTCCTACCGCAGCTGTCGCTCCTTCGAAACCTACCCAAGCCTTGTGGTAGTTCATGTCCTTCGTATTTCTCACGGTTGCTTAGGATTCGAAGATCAACGGGGGGCCTTTTCGTATATGGCGACCATACGACGCGTGGAATCCGCCACGTCGAGGGATATTCGCGGGCGATTTGTCAGGCGTCACGCGCGAATAAGTCGTAATATCGTCTGACGTCTGGTGGATTTTTCATCTAGAGGAACGAATAACTCTGTCGGTTCAACGCCGCTGGATAACTCGCTTGTGATAGCGTTTTACAGGAACGTGAACACACTGGCCAGGCGGTTATCCTTTCTCGGGTTCTCTTTGGATTATTCAGTGAAAAGATGCTGCCGTGGAATGTTCGTGGAATGGACGGTTAGGCTATTCAAGAGGAATTTGCGATGTTTCTGAAGTAATTCTAATGGAGGTATAGTTAAGCGAGGAAATGTGTATTGAGTATTCGTGTGAAGGTATGCGCGAGCACATGCTGTGTTTTGTGTTTCGATGAGTTGAAGTTAGGTTGGCCTTAGGTAACAATGTTGACGCTTTGTATGCAAGATCCAAGAACGGTGCCAATTTTCCTCGACTATTGTGTTCCTTGCGCGGAATTATCAATTGTACGAAAGTAATTCTGTTTTTATTCTATTCGATGGAATTTCGAGGTTCAGAAATATCACGCTGTGTAGTATAAAATATCAATTTTGAAAATTTTGAACTTTTAACAATTCGAAAATTGATCATGGGCTGTGCGAGATTTTCTCGAGCAATTTTTCATCTTCGTAAAAAATACTAGACAGACTCCAGAGGTGAAAATAGACACTCTCCTTCTTTTTGTTTTAAAGAACAAGAGGACAATTTGTAGACGTAGAAATTCAATTCAAGCAATTCTGATTACAAAAGTTTAAAAAATCTGATGTATAAAGTCTCCAAATAAAAGAAACTTTATTTTCATCTTCGAGCAATTTTCCATCTCGTTGTACGTCTTCGTGAGGAACGTCAGATAGACTTCAGAAGTGAAAATGGACACTCTCCTTTTTTTTCTCGAAGGACGAGAGGACAATTGGTAGACGTAGAAACTTGCTCGATCGCTTCCTCTACTAAAATTACAGCCGAGCAGCAGATGCCGCCGCGATTCACGGACAAGGAACTTATTCATATTTCTCCGTCGACACGATTTTTCCGTGTCGCCCTTGAAGTCGAATTACTCATGCCGCTCGTCGCTCGCTTTATCGTCCCGTTCTCCATACTGCAACTCGCTAATGCGTCTCGCGTCTAATGATGAGCGTGACTTTGACTGAAGTCACGCTACCTGGACGAATTCGTTACATCATATCGTATGCATCACGGAGAGAAATCGTTGCATAGGTTAAAGGAAAACGTGATGGTAGGGGGACGTCAGGTGTTCGAGAGACCGTGGTTCAACTTATCTGACAAGACGTGGTGAATTCAACGGAATCGAGCGAACAACACAATACTAGGCAGTCTGTCATCCCGTCCTCGCGCATCTTTCTTCGTCGACTTCACCAACGCGATAAAACCTCACCGTGTTAAAGCACACCAGGATTTCATGTCGATTCTATGTGACAACCTGACTCCCGTTGGGCCACCGCCATGCCGGAATGTATCGTCGTCAGGATCGTCTACGCACCGAAATACACCAAGGTTTCTTCAAAATTTCCCGTCAGTGACTTTGGGATAATTTGTGAAAATGTGTCGGACTTTTCGGTGAAATGAAATTACACATTTTAGAGTGATTCCTGGATCTATTCTTGAATGTTTCGATGAATTTTCTTGGCGAACCGGAAGTATAAAGATAGATTCTGTATGAAATATCGCAACAGTTAGGAATAATTAAGGAAGAGACTTGAGAAACTAGGTTTACAATTTTGCACCGCAATCGTAGAATTTAGGAAGGAAATTTATGAAACTAACTTCCTCCTTTCTCGTTTTTTATTTATTTATTAGTCTTCCTCTTTAGGAAATGTTCAGAAAGTAATTTACGAGAGGAAGTTTCGAGATACCCGATAAAGATAGGCATTATTATTTCAAGCGATATTAATTAGCAATGCGGATGTTTCAGATACAGACGTCCTCGTCGGCGACGACACCCGCAAGGACGCCGGGCGTCGGCGCGGATGCGACGACGGCAGGATCTGGAAAGGGCGGAGGTCGCGTCACAGAAGTAATGGAGTTTTGTTACGTCACCGAGAGGATCATTGCACTGTGGTACAAGGAGGATGCGCAGGGAGTCCTTGAACATGCTACCTCGCTACTGAGAGGAAAACACGCTGATAATTATATGGTGAGCGTCGAGGGGAATGTCGGTAAATTAATGGTCGCTCACCCGGTGTAACGTTTTTATTAAATAACGATTGCCCGTTAAATGAAAACGATCCCTAGGATAATTGGTATATTACCAGATAACCTTTATACACTCTAATTAGCACGACAATTAGCACGGTACTCGCACTTGAATCTCTTAATATCCTGCCAAGTGATTCTCAATCGTTTCACGATTTCGCACGTGCACGGTGGATGGAAAATCTACACTGTCTGTCGGTGCAAAGTTTCGAGGCTATTATGCATCACCGGTTACGCAAGAATTTTCAGCAAAAACGTCGGAAAAATTGAAAGAACTTTTGATGAATTCTTTTTTTAATAAATGAAATGTGAATTTCTATATTAATTACACATTTGCAATTTTCAAATTTTCCGTTGACAGTGTATATCGAAGCTTTTTCAATTGAAACACTGCACAAATGTGGAACATAAACACTTTTTTAAGAATCAATTCGATTAACAAGAAAATAATAACAGATGAACAAACAAAAAATGAATATATATTATTCTGACACTGTTAAAACATGAATTTTATTGTACATAAACTCTCTGTAGTAACTTCTTGCAGTACAATTCATTTTCCCAACAATTAATTCGCTTAGTACTAACTGTATAACAAAAAATATGAATAAATATCACGAGTCAAACATCGTCAAACATAATGAAACTCCAAACTCTTCGCTCCAACTTCCAGAAAGAATCTCCAGCATAAAAAAAAATCCACGAAGAGGATCTAACTAGAGTACGTTCATATTTTCCCAGATATTCAATCTGTCATCGCCTGGTCGTCCAGGTGAGCCAAACACCCGAGAAGCCGGTTGGCCACAGGGGCTGGCACCCAGTTTGGAGCGGTTGTGCGCCTTATGCAAGGAGCTGGACTCCTGGCTGAACGGTGCTCCGAATCGTGTGGTTGTTCTTCACGCCAGGTGAGAACAAACAGAATATTAAAACAATTTCACAAAAAAAAGAAAAGAAAAGAAAATATCTCAAAAATCCTTCCGCAAATCCTTTTCTCTCTGTGTGTCCAGGGGAAGCAAAGAACGTCTGGGTGTGGCTGTGTCCGCGTATATGAATTACAGCAGCATCTGCGGTGGACGTGATCAAGCGTTGGACAGGTTCGCCATGAGAAGATTCCTCGACGACAAGATTGGTTCCCTGCAGGTCCCATCGCATCGAAGGTAATCACTATAGAGCATGACGTTACTGGCTGTTGACGTTCGACGATAAAAGCAAACTTTATCGCCTCTTAGTTGCGAATAACTTAGATAATGCGTCGGATGAAGCATCGTGTACCGAGTGTGGCTGCTTCAACAACAACGTTATGACTGGTTAATCGCGTTATTCAGTATAGTCCTTATTTCAAAACTTACGAGCCTGTCGTCGATGCATCTACTCGAAACATAACCTCGTACTACTCACCCTTTCCTCTACATATTACATAAAATTCTTATGTCATAATTAACGAGTATAGCATGCATGCCACAGGTACTAATTACACAGCTGGAATCGTAGCAGTTTCTTTTCTTCACGGTTAAATATAGCGTCCTCTGAACGCGTTCGTTGCAATGGTTAACGTTAGATTTGAAGTACGTTATCTCTGACGCATTTGAGATTTCACCAGACAATTGCTGTTATTTACCAGCAACTTTATCTAATTTTTATTGACAGAATGATACGAAATTATATCCGAATTAAGTGATCTTTAATAAATCGATTTCTTGGAGGAAAAATTCGGTTTCTCGTTCATTTAAAAAAAAAAAAGTCTGGAGCAAACCTAACGTTAATTAGGTTGCTTTTAACACAAGAATTGTGTAGAGCGGAAGGTATTTATCTGAGGATTGTATAACGATTCTCACGAGCCGAGGATGCTCAACCTTGAGTACACGTCTGTTGCGTGGAATACTTGCATATATTAACAGTGTACGATTGGCAGATTGTCAAACGTGCGTCAATTTGGAACGTTCCGAACCGTTTCTTCTCTAACGCGTATTTGACGAGCTCGTAAAGAAGTGGAAGCTAAGAGGTTTCCGTATCGGCGTCAATAAAACGCTCGTATAAGTCCCGTAAATCTCATGATAAACTACCACCAAGGCCGATACACATCCTTGAATATACTCATACTTGTCCCCGTGTACTCGGTTTGCGTGTTGCATGGCTCATCATGGTCGTCTTCCTGAGCATTGATCTTCCTGATACAGGGTGTCCCAATGAGAATTATAATTTACCAGTTCAAACACACTCGACAGTGTGTGTTTTCCTTTAACTTACACTAATCCTCTTAAATATCGATACGTAGATGCAACCATTAATCTTTCTCGATTTCACTATAGCGTTGGATCCTTCAAATCTGCTTACAATTATTTATCACTAATTTACTTGAGTTTTCTTCGATTCGAGAATTTTCTCCTCAAATTTTACAAACCTTCGTGATCTTTCTTTGCTTAAAACTTGACTGTTCCCAATTTTCTTTATTTTCCTTCGAAACTTTGTACGTATTGCACACGGAAGCCATACGTTAGGCGTTTTTCAATCTTCAAAACGAAGAGAGTCCGAAGAAGAAGAAATTACGTTTCTTCTGCACAGACTTCCATACAGAGCAGGGAGAAGAAAAAACAAAAAACAGGAAATAAACGTACTTCTTCCTAGTTTCAAGTTAATTTCCATTACCATACATGTTTAATGGAACACCGAGTATACATTCCGCCGCCTCCGCGCGTATAAGAGCGGAGAACGTGTATCGGAAGCGGGCAGCCACGACCGCGGCTCTACATCAGCCGTGGTCTCGCCAATGAGAGGCTGGGAGACCGCTTAAAAAAATCCTCAGTAAAATAACCCCATAAACATAATCCCCGTAGGTAGACCTGTCAACCTTGGCTATCCATTCCAGGCAACGATCGAGCCATCGGTACACATTACCCGCTTGTCGATCGTACCCGGCCCTTTCGCGTTTAGTTTTCGTCGTTTGACGCGCAACGCCGATGATCGTAATGATCATCCCCCTTCTCTCTCTTTCTCTCTCTTGTAGTCGAATACAACCGGTGTCCTTATATGTTCCTCGAGGCGTCGTGGCGGTTGTTGCGTCGCCATGGCCCTCGTCTTCCTCGTTCTCCTTCCTCCTTCATCCGTGTCCCTTGGATCCACCGAACGATCGAGTTTCCCCATTAATTCCACGAGCGGCGAGCATTAGCATGTCGTTAGCGTGGCTGCACTCCCGCGAACGTATGAATCCATTATCGAGAGAATGGAGAAGAGGCTAGGTGGCTCTCCTCGAACGTGTGTAACAACTCGAGGAGGCATACACCGGCACCTTAGGTGCCACCTTAAGGGAACGGGTTATTTTTCTCTCTTTCTCTCTCTCTCTCTCTCTCTTTTTCTCTTTCTTCTTTTTTTCTCCTCGTTCAGAGAAGCGAGGGGATCGACCGGAAGATCGTATCTGCTTCGTTACGAGCGACACACGCGAGAATTCGTGAGAGATGCAACGAAATTACGGTCATGAGCGTTCACGATGCTGCATAATCGGCAGGTACCGCGGCTCTGTCCACGTCTTCCGTGTACGCCGCGTTGTAATACAAGCTGGGGGAATTAATCGATCGTCGTCGACTTTATGGCTCGCTGTTTTGATTAAAAAGAGAAAGGAACCTTTTGTTTGGAAAGGTACAGAGAAAGAGGTTGTAATACAAGCTTAGGGAATTAATCGAGGCTCACCTTTACGGTTCGCTATTTTGATAAAAAAAAAAGAAGAAAAAAGGAAAAAGGAATCTTTTGTTTGGAAAGGTACGGAGAAAGAGGTTCCTGCGCGCCGTTTATGGTTTTTCGCGGTGCCCTTTTCGTGCTCTTCGCACGGTAAAAGGATACGTGAGAAGTGGAAAAGTCCATTCGCGGACAGACACTAATTAGCACGCGAATGTCACAGTCAGAGACGTTACAATACTTTCGCACGGTGCGTTACGACAGGCTCAAGCGAAGCCAAATACGGTTGGAGCTCGCGTGAAGTAGATGCGGCCATACCTGGTCAGACACGAATTATTAGCGGAACGCTCGTAGCTCGACCCGCTCTTTTTGCTCCCTCGGGTGTTTCGTGATGGAGAACGACGATCGCTACGACGATAGAGGACTACTCACCATTCCGCTTGTTTCAATGATCGGAGTTAGTGAAAAAGAGAAAGAAGAAAAACAAAAAGAAGGCGGTTTCGCCTTGACCTAAGTAGTGGAAATAATGCGATTCCCGGGAAGAGAGTAGTTTACTTGGTAATTGCTGTATCGTGTCGCGTGTCGCAGTCGTTCTGTTACGAAATTTCTGAACAGTCGGTGTCTTTTAATACGTTAAATTGTAATCATCGGACTCTTGGGTTGTGGGATTTAATTCGGTAAATTTATGGCTCCGATTTAACCCTGTTTCATAGGGTTTTTGATATATTTCTAGTACAAAGAGGACATGTTTCGAGTAATAATTTTTTTTTTATACAAAGTGTAGTATGTTGCTGTAGATAAATTGTGATAAAAAAAAATGAGCTGTAATATATTTTACACGTGTTTCGTGACTTTTTCTCTCAGGTACATCAAGTATTTCAGCGGTTTGCTCTCATGCGCGTTACGAATCAGCCAATCTCCCCTTTACTTAACGCACCTCACGGTCCTCGGTGTTCCGCTGTTCGAGCCAACCGGATGTCGGGCTTTCCTCAAGGTCTACGAAGGCTTAACCCCCGTCTACACTTCGGATCTTTATTCCGTAACAAATGCACGCGAGTTCACGGTGAATCTCGGCGGTCTTCGTCTAAGGGGAGACATTCTGGTGAAATGTTACCACAGGGTGTATTCGAAGCAAAGCAGAGAAGTCATGTTCTCCCTGCAGGTAAGTAAGACTAGCAGTAACTTTCTCGATTAAAGTCAAGTCGGCACGTTTTCAAATATTAACATTACCGGAAGGAATTTCTGTCTTCTTGTTTGAGTAATATTCCGGCTTTCCATTCTCTCTTTGCAAAAAGTAAACCGTGAGTCTCCCACGTGTGTTTTCATCATCAGCTAATAATCTAGTATAATACTCGCAAATTTCATCTCTCTAGTGATCGTTGGAATTTTGACAAATTCTGAATTTTTCGTCAGTTTGTACAATTTTATAAGAATCTGAGAGTAATTCTTACTTGAATGTAATTAAACGATCACGACTGTCGCAATATTTGCGTCGTTAATAAGCAAATTATGCAAATCAAGTCGTTCCTTCCAGTTGTATTTATTCTAGCATTTAACGTTGTTCGAAATTGATCTAATTTTCAAATTAAAGCAGACATACTGTATCACGAGTTAAATAAAGAGTACTAATAAAAAAGCAGAATTTTCCAGCGGAGTTAGTATCTCCAATCATTTCTCATAAACTTCGTCGATTTTAATAACCCTCGAGCGAAACGCAATTAGTACGATCGTATCGCTTTTCCGATTCTCGTTTCGCGTTAAATTCCCGCGATAGGAAAAGAGGGGAAAAACCATCGTATCGCGATTACGTAAAAAATAAAAAAAAAAGGATCGTTCGTATCTTGGATAGATCGGTATTTCGTTGTTTCCACAGTTTCACACATGCGTGATCACAGAGAACGTGGTATCTTTCCCTCGATCGGAGCTCGACGTTGCCTGCGATGATCCACGATGTCCACCGGATAGCGTGGTGACTTTATACTTCGCCACAGACGCCAAGCGTCAAGATGGACCCATACCGGCGCCGACGCCAGCTGTTCCTCACGCTTCAGCTCACCACGACCCCATATTACACTGGGATAGTTACACGAATCTTGAAATCAGCGACGATGGTGAGTAGTTACCTAATTGTTTCAATATTTATACGTGGAAAAAAGTGTATTTCAAAATACATTAAAAATATCTTATTGGGTGGCGCATTGAAAATCGATCTGGAAGGGAAAATGCAATTTTAACACTTTTTAACCCTTTAATCCTCAATTTTAACCCATTTTTGTGTCGAATTATATAATAAAAAAATATAAACCTAATATTTATATAAATATAAATGTACAAGAATGTGGCAAAGAAAAAATATATGTAAAATAAAATGAAATAAAATTGCAAATATATCGCAGACTAGCTGGAACGAAATTGCGAAAATATCCTTAATATTTGAAAAATGTAACATATCATAGATTTTATGTAGAAAACAAAATACAATTGCGAATATAGTATGTTGGAAAAGAAAATCATAGACCGGAAATGGTTAAAAGTACTCAGCGTCGAGTTCCTAGAATGTTATCACAATCACGAGAGATAATATGTATCTAACAAATCTCTGTTGAACCTCTTCTGACAACGAACGATAAATGAAGCGATGAAAGCTTGATACTAATATTCCGCTGCTGTTTCCTTTGAGAAACAGCACGATCAGTTACAACGGTGGAATTTCAAGAACTCCGGGTTGATCAACGATCACCCGTGGAGAGACGAGAGAGTTCGCGTGGAACGAAGCACTCGATTAAGTTAGATTAGAGTAGATTACAACGCGACCGTTCAATTTGGTGCAATTGCTGTAGCGTTAGATAGGGTTACTTAGGAGGTTACTGGCGAAACTGCTCGAAATTCCACTCGTAGGTGAATTAGAAAAAGGAGAGTCTTCGAATTTCTAGTGGTAATAAAACAATACAGTAGCTACAGATCTTGCTGTAGAAAATATGATTTTTATTAATGAAGATTCATGTATCGTTGAATAGAAATCTCTGAAATTTTCTTAGAATATGTATGAAAATGTTACACTTGAATTAATATAACGTAGGTAACATAGTTTACCGATGTCTATCGAGCTTTTTCGCGAAAAGTTTCAACGTGAATTTAGAGAAGTTGGCGAATTGATAATGTCACGACTTGTCGGACGATTAATTAACTGATATAGGCGAAAACTTTGTAATTCAAGCGACAAAACTCATCGTTTCGAGGGCTAATTCGCACTAATTTTCATCCTAATGGTAGCCAATTAACCTCGATCTGTCGGTGAGAAGCAGTCAGAAATACAACTTGGCTCCGACAGGGGAGAAAGAAAGGTGATTCCGTTAGGTAGGGGTGTTTCATGTGGTGAGAGGAAAAAGGAGGGACAGAGACGAAAAGCTAGTAGTTAATGCGGTTGTATTTAAACCGGCTGACTAACGCCGCCGGAAATACGTCCTGCCAGCCGGAGGTGAAATGCCGGTTTATCGAGACGACACACCGTTCTGTACGGAAATAGATCAAAGGTCGAATTAATGGCTGGGCAAGGTCCGCGACGAATGATCCTACCGTGAATTCGATTTCTTTCCGTTATCGTCAACGTGTCTCGGTGTTTTTTTACCTTTCAGATTTACGAGAACTGGGCTTAGTTTAGACGGTGGAAAAAGGCGGGAATTTTGAATATTTTTAAATTTTTGCGGATAGGGGTTTAAATATAGGGAAATTCAGAGGTGTCGAAATTTGAGAACTTGAGGATGTCGAAAAATTAGGGGACGCGGAAACGTGAAAATTTTAGAAGTTGGAAAATTTGAAAATTCGAAAATCCACAAATGTGTCAGCGTTGAGAGTTGGAAAATTCGAAAAATTGAAGGGCGAAGCTTTAAAAATTAGAAAATCGAGGAACGTGCAAGTTTTAAGAGTTGGAAAATCTGAAAATTTGAAAATCCTGTGTGCGAAAATTTGAAAACTCGTAGATCGAGAAACGTGGAGGATTTTAAAAGTAGGAAAATCTTAAAAATTTCACAATTTTACGTAGGAGGATTTGAAAATTCGAATGTTGAGAAACGTCGATGTTTTAAAAGCAGGAAAAGTTTGAAAATTTGGCTGTTCCATTTGCGAACGATTGAAAATTCGGAAATCGAATAGACATGGAAGTTTCAAGAGCAGGAAAAATTGAAAACCAGAAAGATTGAAAAATGGAAAATCGAAACAGCGATATTCCTCTCACGGTTCATCGAGCAAACTGAATGAACGGATTCCCGAATAACCTCCGGATATCAATCATCAGCGGTAGCCAGGAGTCCTCGATCGAGTCCGATTTCCCAAGCCCAAATTCCGACCTACGTTAAACGAAACGAGGCGTTATACGTCGCCCACGCGACTTCTGCCCTGGTTCACCGAACCATTTCGAATATTCGGAACGATTACGTCACTGGCGATGCGTCCGTAAAGCGGGACCATGGAAAAGAAACGAGAAACGACTACGATTCAATTCGTTACGTTAACGATCGACCCATGCTTCCAATAAAGCTGTGACCTAAATTGCCACTGATGGTTACATCGATATGGTTCGTTTACGGGAGTCGAAACGAGACCAAGAAAACGTAACAAAAGTACGTGGGTGGAGAAGTATCTTTTCGTGACAAGAAAACAAAGGGTTGAAATGGGTGGATAAAAGTAAAAGGATTGGGTTAAAGAGACTCTGATTTAACCACGACAGATAACGATCAATCGTATCCCCTTTCCTGCAAAAACATGGGTGTGACCTAACAAAAATCAGTTTTTCCGTGAGATAACTATTCGATCGAACGACAGAGACCTAAGCCACTATGTCACGATAGAAAATTATTTATTGTATCGATTTCATTCACAGGTCAAATTTATATTCCGTCAATCTGACGCGGATCTTCTTCCTGTTATTGACTGGCGTCCTGTCACCGTTTCCAACAGTTTTTCATCTCTCCGTTTGTCTCTGACACGGTGTATCGAGAACGGGCTTCGATAAATGCCACCGTTCGCGGTTCCTTTTACATACCGAGCGTAATTGAAACCGTACCACCGTTTGAAGTATTGTAAAATTCGTGAATTTTACAGTTGGCGGTTTATTGTCGATCTTTTTTCTGTTTTCGAAGGTATTAAACGTCCGTCAAAGTCGACAGCGTATTTCGTTTGACGATCCTTTCGTAGGAAAGTGTGAAATACGAATGGTAAATCTGGTTAGAGTTTGTAGATATCGTACTTCTGTTTGCTTAGAGAATTTACTGGGAAATATAATGAACCACCAGGTTGAACATTGTGAAGTAAAATAGTGGACGTTATCCAGAGCACCCACACGGTGCACCCACGCGACAGAAACTAAGATTCCAAGAGCGCGCTGTTCCCGCTTTACGAACGATCGACTTTAACGACCCGATGAGCTACGTGATCTACGAGCGAAAAGTTTTTTAGCTCGAGAGAGAAGAACGGCGAAGTCCAACTGATAAATCTTCGTGGCTTCCGGTTCATTTCATACCGCTGACACACTTTCCTCCGTTTTTAACTGTTTTATGTGCAATATCGTGCGTGAAATTTTACGACATTTCGAATCGCAAATACATTTCTACAGTTCGTTAAATCATTTTTAAATGTTCGATGCGACATCCGCGTGACTTCCGGTTCATTTCGAACTAGTGACATCCTTTTTTCTATTTTTATCGATTTCCTGCGATATTGCAGATCGAATTTTGCGATATTTATGCTTCTCCTTTTTATTAAATCGTTTCTAAGGATTCAATGGAACATCTGCACAACTTCCGGTTCATTTCGAACTGTTGACATACTTCCCTCCATTTTTATCAATTTCGTTGTGACGTCACAGACAGAATTTTGCAATATTTCGAATCACAAATATCTTTTTCCTTTCGTTAAATCATTTCTGAAGATTTAGTGCAACATCTGCACGACTTCCGGTTTATTTCAAACTGGTGACATTCTTTCCTCCATTTTTGTCAATTTCGTGTAAAATCACAGAGAGAATTTTCCAATATTTACGTTTCTCCTTTTCATTAAATCATTTCTAAAGGTTCGCTGTAACACCTGCACGACTTCCACTTCATTTCGGACTAATGAAATTCCTTAATTCAATCTCAAGAATATTCTGCTACTTTTCGGGAACTAGAAACACCTTTTACTCTCTCGTTTCAACTGTTCTCGAGGAACAGGTACAAAGAATTTCGCGTTTTACATCTACTCTATCGATTTTATTACTCCACCTCTATGTAGGAGAAACAGGGCGAGTAAATGAGGAGAGAGAGAGAGAGAGAAAGAGAGCAGCGAGGCTTATGGCAACGTGAAAATCTAAAATTAAGAGCACGCCCCTTGAATCAAGTGGCTCCGGAAGAAAATAACCGTGCTCTATGGAGCGGTGTTTTTCTCGCGCCTCGGGCGATTATTACGTTTGTCCCCTTTCATTTCCCTCTATTCCCCGTTCCCCTTATCCACGACGATTCTTATTCATTCCTCTCATTTTTACCGTAATCTCGTTGAATTTCTCAATGATACCAAACCTAACCCCGAAACGATAAAGACGATTACTTCGTTCGATCAAGATATTACATTAAACCAACCAGTAGAACATCAGCAACGGTTTCAATGTAACAATTCTAACCACAGAGATTCTTCATTTTCCACGATCTCGTTATTTCTCTCAACTTTATCCAACCTCGAAACGGTTTCTAGCTCAACTCTTTTCTTCCGCCGCATCCTCTTCCGCCCTTTAAAGAAAAAGACTCAATCGCGCAGCCGTTTTTCGGGCAAAGTATACGAGAAACGAAACGGTCGTTAAATTTCTTCCGGTTGAACGGTTAGCCACGATTTTTCTGGTAAACTACTTTCCTCTCTAGGAAACTCTATCCTTCGGGATAAACTGTCGACGATAGTCTGTATGATTATTCTCACGTTATACACCAATTTCTATGGAAATTGAACAGTGATTTTCACGCGAATGGAAAACGAGGTAAGTAGAGTCTCAGAAGTTTAATCCGTGAAGAGAGACGGGATTGTTAAAGAACGTAGAAGGTGGTTTCGAATGGTGGGGAGGACGTTGGGTTTATTCTTGGCTTCGAGACGAGACGTAGCTTAATAGTTTTCGCGCGATTCTACGCCGGAGTACGAAGGCAACGGTGCGATATCGTTGCTTCTTCAACGATCAGTTGTGCGCCTGATTTTGTTTACGTTACACGAAACCAACGGTGCACGTTTTATTTCTGTGTGTGTGTGTATATATATATATGTATCGTGTAGGCTCGTGCAATTCAATCGTAGTTTCCATGTAAAACAGTAGTGAACTGTCAGGTACGTGACGAAGTTTCGACGTGGCTGGAAAATTGTCCGATCTCGAGTGTACCGTAAGTGTGAAGCACTTTCTACGAGGGAGAATTTGTTCAGAATCGAACGGAATTTTCTACAATGTACACAGTGACTCTCGCTGATATTTGAACATCCTTTAAAATAGATCAATTTTTCTTAAAAATTCAACAAAATGACTTGAGTTTTTTTTTTAAGTTAGAAGGATTAGTCAAATCGATGCATTTGTGATATTAAAAATTGGCAATCTTCGTGATTTTTTTTCTAGGGAACCGTTCACAATTTTCTACTGTTTCTTCGCAGAGATGTTTATTCATCTTTCATCTGTACTCGGAAATTTTTTCACGAAAAAATATTCCGCATTAAAGGAGTTATGAAATTGCAACGCTGGTGTTCGCAACATTCAGTTTCATCCCTGGTCTGGAAGCGTGTCTGATTACTTCCCTACTGTTTCTACTTATACACAAAGCTCGGAATTCTCTCTACTCGTTCTACCGTGTATTAACTTCTAGAAACGAGTTCAATTCCGTTTAACCCCTTTGAACACTATGTACTCATTTGCGTATTCAATCTGAGTTAACCAAAATTATTTCTATAATTTAATAAAAATAAAAAAAGAGAGAATTCTCAAAAAAAAAAAGCTAGAAACCAGCTTTACGATCGAAGAATTACATCTATCTCCCGTCTAAATAAACTCGTATGAATCACGTGTCAGAATTACAGACCGTGTGCGTTATACCATCAGCACGCAATAAAGTTTCTCATTTCTACCAATGGAAACCCATGTTTGTCTCACGCTGCGAGTGGAAATGTGCGCGTTTGAATAGAGACTTCTTGTTCCAAAATTGGTAAATCGACCTGTCGCCGTTACTCTCGCTTCAAGTACCTGGCTTGGGCCACGATGGAAAGTCCAGTTCCTGGAAAGTCTCGAGTATACGTAATCTTTGGAAAAACGTTCCGTAGATGGAAACGTACAACTTCCGTTCTCAGCCGAGAAAAGATTTCACCCAGAGAGTTTGTATCTATCGACTTAGCACGTTTGATATTGTCAATGCAGAACGTCATAATTATGCTGCTTTCCACGACGATTTCTAGTTAAACCATTCGATTACCTCTTTCAGAGGAACGACGATCTCTCCTCTCCTTAGGATTGTGTCGCCACTCTCGTGAGGTCGCTTTCAATTTGTTGCTGCGCGGTGAACGTCGCAATCCTGACCTTTGCCTTGCGTCGAGGCTGCTTGCAGCGTATCGCTAACCTCACGACTCCGTAGACATATTGACGGTTCCGGTCGTAGAATCTACTATCTTCGAGGGGCTTTCATCATAGGCCTCGGTACTGTTGCAATGGTGCATTTTTTCCTAGACAATTCGTAGCGCGGAGGAGAGTAAATTTTCCGGTGGAATGTTGGACAGGAACGAGAGAATTGTTTTAAGAGTTACAGGCAACTCTTTGAGAACATGGGTATTCCGAGAACATGGTACAAGAATTGCCAGACGCACTTCTATAATTCTGTATTCTTAGATATATGAAAATATTCACTCGAAAAGAAGGAACAAATATTTTAAGCCAACAGTATATTCCGACAAGTTACAACAAAAATTAAAACTTTGAATTATAATAGATTTTTGTATTATATAAATTGGTAAACTCTTTATTTCGTGTACGTTTTCTTTAATAATTTCTCTTTTTATTATTTTATTTGAATTTTTATATTTGTTTTAAAGCATATTTTTAGATTATCAAAAATTTCTGAATTATAAGTCCAGTTTAAATGATTGCCAGCAGCTTCCACGTCTCACTGCAGTTTCGATCACAGCTGAAAAAAAAAAGGCAGAAATTGAGCGACATGTTTGACAAGGCCACACCATAACCAGAAGCCTGTTAAGGTCCGCCATAAAAGGGTGAATAGGTTGCACAATGGGTATCGAAGTGACGAAATAAAAGTGCACGAGGGAGTTGCTCGGGGTTGGAATAAACAATGGTGACGTAACAGCAGGAAGACGTACGACCAAGAGCGACAAGACAATGGCCTGTTGTCTCTGTTTTCTCTGTTCTCAACCCCATCCCTCTTTCTCTCTCTCTTTCTCTCTCTTTCTTTCTTGATCCAGGACCAACGACGAACGTGTTTTCTCTTCTCTCGTTGCACCGCGCAATTTCTTCGACAGCGTGTCCCGAACAAAAGGCTGAGGTCGAGCCGTGGAAACGATTTTTGAGAGTCAGCATACGGTGCACACGCTTTGTTTCTTCTACAGCCGGTTTAAAAATAATTCTCGTCGAACGGAGGTATTCTCTTGGAATCGATACGTCACGGAGAATTAAGGGGGAATCGAATTTATGTTGAATTAATAAAGGAAAATCGATTCTATCCCTCAACCTTTATTCTACATTCTTTCGTCTATCTTTGAAATTCATCTCATTATCTCTTGTTCTTTTTTCTTTTTTTCTTTTCTTTAAAGTACATAATTGTCTTTATTCTTACTTCTTTTGAGCATTGAGTACACTCTGCAGTTAAATGCTTATCATGAATAGATGTAGAGTGTACAACGACTGTGTTGCTACGAACACAATACTTCTTCGTACAAATTGCAAGCTCAATCATTGCATTATATCATACCTGCGACCATTCTTCTGATTTTTTTCGTCTTGCTGACGAAATAGATAAACTGCCCTGGATTGTTCAAGGCGTATGAATAATTTAGACTGACGACAATTTATCGAACGATTACATTGATTAAGTTATAAAGAGATTAAGTAGTAAATGTTCGTAACACAGAGACACTGTTTCCTATATTAACACGTTGATCGTTCAGCGTAAATTCAGTATATTTTTTCGCTTCTCGAAGCTGTACAATTTACTGAAATGATAAATAACTAAATGGAATGGAAAACCCTATTGAAAATCATGCACATTACTAAATTTGCTGGTTGACTCAACAGCACCAGCTGTAAATGTAATATAAATATTTAAAAAAAATTATTTTCTGCGGATTTAAAGGAAAAAAATTAAGAATAACGTTGACTGGTATAAATCTGGCTACTTCCTGAAGCAAAGTAAAATAAAAAATGTCGTTCATTTAGAACATGGCAGCAATCTGAATTTATATTATCGATTTTTCTCCTATTTTGCTGTCTATAACATGTTAAAAAATTAAGAAAAAAAATACAACAGATGTTAAATGTTACGTATCTTGATTCACACGATGACAAGACGTGTACTGAAGACTCCCTAAAAATATCAAGTCAATTGATCACCTAGAACTCGAGATATCACGTCGATCGTCTCAAAGAACGAGGTCTCTAGAGAAACGCGTTTAAAGATTCATCTATCAATTGCATAAAAATATGTACTGTCGTCCATATATAGGTTTCACGGCGATCAACATCTTAAATTTGCATCGCCGACGAATTAAGACGAGTCTCGGCTCTTTCTTCGATAAAACACACGTAGAAATACCGAGGAAAAGTCTCCGTACTATTTACGAGGCAGATAAACGGAAGGCGTAAGTGCCTATTACGATATAAATTTCGCGTAAGAAAGGGCTACTGCGAGCAGAATCGACGACAGAAGCTGTTTCACCGTGGGGAGTCTGGTTTCACGCGATTCCCCGTGACTTATCGTCGCAATTTCGCCGCGTTATTGCCTGGCTCCGTTCATTCACCAACGCTGGGCAGACAGGACGATTAGGATCCGGTTCCCATAGTTTCGTCTTTTCCATGGATCCCGTCTTTCACACGTTAAACGCGTCAGCTTCACCTTACGTACATAATCGTGTTCAAGCCGTCCTTGTCCCAGATTTAACCACCTAGGAATACCGCCTGCTACTTGGCCAACGATAGCTGACCAACTTTTCGCTCTGTCCTCGTCACTGGCCGCCAGTAGAAATAGCCACGATACGCACGGACGAGCGCGAACTGCTTTAAACGCGCTGAGACAAACACCGGCGATCTGGATTTACCGGTGATGAATCACGCGCCGGTTGGTCCATGATTTTCGATCACTCGATCGCCGGGGATCTAGTCGAGGTAATACAGCTTTCGAGAAATTCCCGGTGCACCTTGCGTTCGCTCGATTGATTAATGACTGCTGGTTTGGTAGAATAAGGCGATTTGTACTGGTATAGAGCGTGGTCGTTTCATTTAGCTAAAAGCTGATGATATTTACAACTTGATCTTTCCTTTTTCTCTCCAAATTCTGTAATTTGTCCGACATGTTTGTATTAATTCTTTCGTTTGAAAGGATGTAGAAGTTACAGAAGGCTGAAGATTGATTGTTTGCGGTTGTTTGAAGAGGTAGGAAGATTGATGATACGTATGTAGGAGCTGAGGAAAAATTTGAGAGACTTAAAAGGGAATCGAATCCGCGACAGCTTCGGACTGACACGCTGGGACACTTAAATCTAATTTTCTTCGCTGTTTTTGTTTCTTTTTATGGGGATAGAGCTTCCTATTCTATATTTGTGATGTTATTTTAAGTAATATAGGCGATTTTGTAGCTTTGTGATTTTTTTTTTTGCATCCTTGTAGAAGATTTGTCATGTTTTTGTTAGTGTAGGATGGAAAAATAGGAGGGAAATGAGGGAAATAAGGGCGAAACACATGTCAATTGCTCTCGAGAAACTTGGTGAATAATTTTTGAAGGAGTTTCGAATGACACGCGGAAACTATTCAACGCGAACTTTTCCCTTAATCCTAAAGATAACCAAAAACCTGACATCGGTCTCTCTAAACCTTCTTACGCCCCTGTGATCCCATATTTATCATCGATTCTTCAAGAATTGCCTACATTATACGAAGAAGGATCAAGATTAGAGGAGGATAATTCTAGAAATTACGGGAACTTTTCCAAATTTCTCATTTCTCCGGGAAAAATAATGTCTAGATAATGATCTGAACGCGACAAGAATACGAAGTAGATCTAAGACGTTTTCTCCGACAGTATGTATATAAGAGAAGCGAAGAAGAAGTTCTGAGCTAGCTGATTTGTAAGTCAGTCGGAGTATCGTGCGATGACGATGCTCATCTGCGATCTAGTTACCGAGCACTGTGCATTTATGTAAATTTCGCGTGACATATGAGCCTATTATGCGGTCTGACCTGTGCTCTATCTGGATTATTATTAGGCTACCGTAGTTCCAGTTCCCGGGCACTATACTTATTTAACAAAGATCTATCTGACAGGAGCGTAGCAACTCTGTTAACCACGTGCGCGCATGGATCGACGGCGAAGAACGTGATTAGTAATCGTTACGAGTGTCACGTATGATTCCCGTGAATGCACCGCCGACATACTTGACACCGACCTGAAACTTACATGCACGCTGTTTATACCTCGTGGCACGCGTACTTTATCGCTATCAACGATCGAATTACGAACGATCCGCAACGGGATAACATGATCGATAACGGCTGTACGATTTCCTTATACCAACGACTCTTCGAAGAAACATCCAATCCTACTGCAAAATAATTTTCTCTGTACGATAGAAAATCAGAAATAACCTACGAGTCCTTTTTCTACCCTTTTGTTATGACACAACAAATTTTCATTAATTTTTTGAAGAAACACGCAATTTTAAAATTGGTAAAAAATTCTTTTTACTGAATATAATATAGAGAATAAATTGCAAACCTTTTTTTTGCGACGTAAGAAATGATCGATTGTAATTCGTGAATTTTTTAAAACCATAATCTTTTCGAAGAAGAAATTAATTCTAAAATAGGCAGAATTCTGTCTGTCATATAAGATACGAAGAATAAGGTGCGAATTTTTTTTCTTGCGCTACAAGAAATGATCGATGATCACAGTATGAATTTCTTAAACCATTAAACTTTTGAAGAAGCAACCAGCTCTTCTGTAAAAAATATTCTTTCTATCACATAGAAAATGAAGAATAAATTACGAATATTATCTCTTTGTGTCGCAAAAAAACGATCGACGTTTTTAACCATTAACTTTTTGAAGACGCGACTAATTCTGAAATAGGCAAAAAATTCTTTCTACCGAATAGAATATAGAGAACAAGCTACGAATTTTTTATTACGACGCAAGGAATGATCGATGATCACAGTACGATTTCCTTAAACCATTAACCCTTTGAAGAAACAACCAATTCTGTTGCAGACAAATTCCTCCTACCGAATGGACGATATATAGAATAAGCTACCAATTTTTCTTCTTTTTCGCAACGCAAGAAATGATCGATGATCACTGTACGATTTCTTGATACCATTAACCCTTCGTAGAAACGATCAGTTCCATTGCAAAACATTCTTTCCATAGAATAGAAAGTGAAGAACGATCTAAGATTTGTTACAAATGATCGATTACCTCTGTACAGTTTCTTCATATCATTACCCTTTCGAAAGAAACCTACCAATTTTACTGCGAGCAAGATTCCTCGCATAAGACAGGAAAATCTGTACATAACGTCACGTAAAGAATGATCGTTGAAATAAAAGAAAAAAAAAAAAGAGAACAAAAAAGAAAAATAGAAAAGAGAAGGTGTATTTTCTCGGTAATTGAGGTAACAGCGTGTAGAAAGAAGGGGAACACGAGTGATTTCCACTCGAACGAGCCAAGAATGTCCATTTGCAATTCAGATATAATATAAATCGAGGTGGGTACACGGCACGTATAAAATGATCCATAAATAATCCGAGCAGCAGCTGTGGCATCGGTGTAAAATACATTGTAACGAACGCATCAGTGGAAAATTAGTAGTCATCGCGTGCCTCGTATCGGGCACACGCTTATTTCTCTGTTGCGGGCCCGCATAGTTGCGTATTACGCGTTATGGCACGTGTCCTTTTGCCGAGCGTGCCGGTAGAATTACTCGTTTCTTACCTGCGTTATATACACGCGTGTGCGTGGCCTTTCAGCGCACTCAATCGTGCCGCTGGATGATGAATTATTAATTGCCGGCCATTCATTTGCACCGACCTGCTACCGGTCTCTCCCTCTCTCTCTCTCTCTTTCTCTTTCTCTTTCTGTCTGTTACGTTTCGCGGGGATCACGATTAAAACAGGCCCGTGTACGAATGCCACGCGATACGTGACCATAGTTGAAGAAATTTAATGATCATAGTATGCGCGGAGGTTGAACGATAATTGCAATTGACGCGTTCAATTATCCTTCGTTTTCGACGATTCTGATTGATTCCCAAGGGGAAAGCACGATTGGATATGTGGTCGTGTTAGGATATATCGTAGGCTTGGTTGTTCAATTATGAATGGTGTAGGTGTCAGGGAGATAATAATTGAAAGCTCGAGTCGGTTTTTAGGTTTCGTTTTTATTACAGTCGATGTAGGAAGCAACAACGAGTCTGGAATTTTACTCAGAAATTCACAACGAATGATATTTCGTTTCGTCGATTTTCATAATGATTGTATAGCAATCTTTTTTAGAAATAATTTCAGCAATGCTGCACATGAACGTGAATTAATGCAGTTCGTTCCGTGTGATAATGTGTTGAGGTATCTTTTATGCAGCGGCGAATTTCGTATGTACAGTTGAACCTGTAAAGTAATTAGAGGATCTTCGTATTCAGGAAAATTTCCATTTCCCTCTACCGTCTTTTGCATTTGAATTGACTTTATATCGCTCAGATGTCTTTCGAATTTAATTCCTTCCAACGTTTACAATATCAATCAACGTTTTATACAAAAAGAATAGGAATACATCAAGAATATCATATTTCAATTTGAATGCCTGCACAAATTATGCGAATTCAGTTGAGCAGAATTTATTTCTACGCCTAATAATAATTAATATTTACAAAAAAAATAAAAGAAGAGGATCGATTTGTTCAAAAAAATGTCAATTTTCCTCTGCTACTCCTATCATCCAAACATCATTCGAGTTAATACTTAATAATTATGAATAAGAGAGAGTGGAGAACGTGTAATTGAAGGAACGAAACGATCACGATTGAACTCGAGACGAAAGAGCGTGCATACGAGAAACCGCCTTTCGTTCTCTCTAGCCTGATTGAAGATTCTAAAGACAGATTGTGTCAGCACGTTCCATAGTGGTGTTCTCTATGTAGAAAGCAAAGTACCGAATTTAGTGTCTTGGACACGCGAAGAGTACCGTTTCCTCAGGCCAAATAACGCGCGGCTCGTGCGTACACGCACGAAATATCGAGTCGAACGATCGACCACGGCGAGGACAACGACGAGAGGCTGGGCTGTGCGCGGTGCCGAGTGTTGCCGTAGAAGGACTGGAGACTGGAGGCCAGTCGAATGAGTAGAGGGGTCTCTGTGAACACGCAATACCCGCTCGAAGAGAGTACACGCGGCTGGTTCCACACACGCTTACGCAGGTCAGGAACCACGTGAACACTGCTGCCTCGTAGAGAAGGAGAAATTACACGCGCCTTCGTCGCGCCTACAGGATGGCCAAGTTTCTTTTATCAAACGGTTGCCACGCGATGGCGCAGTTTAAGGAAAATGGGATGGCCAGTGGTCAGACCGTTCGCATCTCGCCGCTTACTGCAGATAAAACGTGAATTTTCTGGTGTAGTTAATTACAGATTTGAAATAATGAAGTTAAATAAAAATTAACCCTTTCGCTATAACAGATTTTTGTATGAAACGCGCCAAAAGGTGGACGTTCAATTCGTCGAAATTGCAGTCGTAATTTATATAATATTGCATTCTATGTAAAATGCCGTATAATGTACTTTAAAATAAAGTAATTCACACTAAAATATCTTTCGTACTTTTCATTTCATTTCAATTCAAAGTTCTATCGTTCTTATTGAAATACCCTATATAATTTTATTGTATGATAAGTATTGGGTTGTACCATTGTACAATTACGCTATATGATACTATTATCATTCAACATGTATGGGGGAGTAGTAGTGAGTTTGTAATAGATAGAAAGAGAGGAATTTTAATCAGATTTTTCCACGAATTTAATATCAAACAATTCCAGAACGATTAATCAACATTCGGTAACTAATTATCTTCCATACATTTCGTTTCGTTTCAATCGGAGGACCCTGTACTCGTAACACAGGCTTGTAGAAACGTCACAGTGTGCGTGAAACGTGCGCACGCTTGTTTATTCACCGGCAAACGTGGAGGCAGGACCGAAACTTCACCGTGCCAGGCCAGCGTCTTGCGTAGGAAGAAACGAGGTCTGCCACCAATGATGATGACGATAGAGCCCGGTTGCTCTGGTGCTTGGTGAACGATTCTGCGGACGTTAGTAGTGGTGGTGGTGGTTTGATGCTGATCGCGATGACGGTGGTGGTAGTGGTGGTAATCAGTATCGTGCAGCATTTGCAACGTACAGTGCCGTTTCTGTGCTCCCGGTGAACGGAACACGCGTTTTCTTCTCTCGCCGCCGTTGATTCCTCGCCAGTGTCTTCTACATCACGCTCTCACCCTGAGAAATTATCGATGAAAATCGACAACACTATCTTTCTGTTTCATACATACGACAACTGTAGCTGCTGGAATTTAAATCACGATCAAAAGGTGAAGTTACACGTACCTCAATATCTTTCTTCTCCTTTATTTCTCTCGTTTCTACTCGATCTCGATGGAACTGTACGAATTTCACTGTTCGCCGAATCTTTTCAATTTCATCGTCAAGATTACCGTTTCTCCGACGATACCTTAGAATCTCGAAGATTCCCCGGAGGCTACCACGCCCCCGCCTCGCGTACATTTTTGTCATCGTACCCGAAGAAGGTATATTCTGTCTGGATCGTTGCCCACTTCCCATCGGCGTCTCATGAATCTCTATAAGGCCGTCAAACGAGTAATTCGTCCGTACGTCTCCCTTTCTCTTTCTCTTTCTCTGTTTTGCACGCGTATAATGTTACTCTCCTCGTCTCTCTATCGTCTCTCGCTCTCTCTTTCTTCGTATTTATACGTGTGTGTGTGTGTGTGTTTGTACGTGAGCGTGAAGCGTCGAGAACTCCGGGTTCTTTCTCCTCCGGCGAAGATAATGACGGTCCGTGTGGCGGCTGTATGAATAGAAACCGTCGGAAACCGGCCAATGGCGAATTTTACTACCATAAGACGGCGAGAGTAATCTGCATGGGCCCGTGAATGGAGAAGGAAAAGGAGGGCGTGAGCGGAAGGGATGGAAATAAAATGAAGAAGGGAGCCGCGGCGAGGGAGAAAGGAGGAAGAAGAAGGGGAGAAACCGGCTAAAGCGATGACGTCTCCGCGCGAGAATCTAATTACCATATTCACCTCGACGAGCTAACGCAGCCTTACGAGATCCCTTCTTGCTCTTCTGTCTGCTTATTAATACGCGTACACCCTGGAAAAGATATCAGAGAGTCGTTTCGAGGAAAAGGACGACGTGTGATAGTTAGGTGAAACGTACGAACGATTCGACAGATTTCGTTTTGCTATCATTTCGCGGAGGAGAAAGATATCGCGCTACCTGAAGATCGTTTGCTAACGTTTCATCTGAAAGGGTCGTAAAGATACACGTAGTGTGTGTGTGTGTGTTCGTTAAACAGCGTGAAACGAAGTTGATGCTCTTTCCATGGTACACTGCGGGGCAAAAGTTTTCTGAAGTTGCAATAATCGAGTTTTTCGTTGTTTCGTCGTGGTGATGGAGAGGAAGAGATTCGATCGTTATTTCTGACTAATACAGTCTCGTTTGAAAAGCAATCGTTCACCAGCCAGATTATGTAAGAGATATTAGAGAATCATCTTGGGTTCGTGATCGTCTATTAATGAAATATTAATAGTCGATCGTAAAATCCAAGGCTGCCACCCATTTTCATGAATAATTTACTAGGAACTACAGCTGGGAAAATCAATTTACATCTGTTTTATTTCTATGTACATTGTAGTTAATAGTACAATTATCTTGAGACCATTGCAGAATAGGTTAAACGAAGTTTCTCATTGTTTCTACAAAGACAAATATTATGTTGTAGTGTTTGAACATGTTACAATATATAGAATTATATGAAAACATAAAGTTCGCATGTTTTCTGAAAGATTATTGTTTCACGTGTCTTTTAAAAGTTTATTCGTTGCAATTACTAGTTTCTTCTCGGTGTTATACCGTCTTGAAGATAGAAGAAATTTAGAGTACACTGACATTGAATATTTTTCTTTCAATGAAAAAGGAAAAGTACTGGGAAAACATCGAACGAGATATGTAATTTTTAAAGAGGCAGTAATCTACTAAAAAATTTTTTTGCAAACGATTGATAAAATCTAAAAATAGGAATTTCGATCTTAAAGAAAATAAAGAAACAAAGCTTTTGGTAAAATGGAATTTTTCAATTTGCTGGAAAAACGACGAAAAATTGTAAAATTAAAAAACTCATACTTTATAGAACAAAAAGAAAATGCTTTAAAGTATGAAATTGGTTTATTTACAAAAAAATCGACACGAATTTTCCGAACAAGCCAATATTTCCACATATTTCCTTACGGAAATTTCTGCTATGCAGAGTCGACAATTAACTGTTCTAATTTGAATAGAGAGAATCATTATTTAGGAATACTTGGAGCTTAAACTTTTGCATAGCAGTGTATCCTGTTTGAGAATCAAGCCTCGTTGAATTTTCTCAGGCTGCGCGGCGAGTTATTATAATGGTATTTCCCAGAGATTCCGGAGGGAAATGTTTTCGCGCGAAAACGTTTCTTAATCAACGACGATCGCCGAGTGTGCGTGAAGTGCGCGAAGCAGAGGCATTAAACAGTGCGATATGAAATTAGATCGCGGTTGTTAAGCGAGGTGCGCATCGCTTGGCTATAACGCTTCAAGCGGCCGCACGTTTGTCCAGCTCGTCGTTAATTCCATCGTTTACTTAGCGAGGTGCAACGAGTACGATGTTTAAGTGCAATTGTTTATAGATGTTGGTGTGTGCTCGTTGGAAATGATCGTTTTGCCGGCCACTTCCGACGCATGTGCTACGAAAACGCTTTTATCCCGCCTCTCGCGAGCACTTCTCGCGAGAAGATACGGTTTATCGTTTCCTCCATTAACCCGATTTAATGGCGCGCGTCGCAAATCATACACGCTGATACCGATAGAGCTGGAGATTCTTCCTTCTCGCCATTTTACCCGCGGAATTCCCTTCCTTCGCGAGACAGGACCTGAAATTTTAATTCTTAGGAATTCTTATTCACAGTGAATTCTTTGAAGTTCATTTATCTGCTTTGCGAATTTTAATCGACAATTATACGAAGTTTACTATAAAATAATATTAGTTATCCTGTTCCTTGACGATTTACTTCCACTTTACAAAAATCATTGTTATCTGAGATTCGAAATTGCTGATAATAATTAAAAAATATTATTTTTTAAAAAAGAATTGAAAAGAATCTTCGTCCTTCTCTACCCAATCGATGAAAATATCAAGAGACACCGAAATTATTCTAAATTTACAACACAACTTTAGAAAAACTTTCGGTTCAAAGAATTATCCACTTTTCTTTAAAACTACTCAAAGAAAACGTTCCTTCCATCTATCCTCGTGACTTCTCGAGTCACCCACGCCGCATAAAACTCGTTCAAACCGTCTGGTGGCTAAAAGCGTTCGCGTTTCGAGCCAAAAAACAATTGGTGCACGACCATCGAGCAGCACACGTACTCGTACATTCAGCATCGCCTCCGATAAGAATCAAAGGACAATAAGTCGCGCTCGATCGGTCCTGTCCTTGGCTCTGATCGGTATTTTCACCGATTCTTTCTCACAGATGCAAAAAGGAGAAGTTTGAAGAGCTCGAGACGCAATAACAGACGTCCAGAGAAACGTAATCGTTGCGTGGACGTATCATTTGGTGCAATAAATCCGTGTGGAATCGTGAGCGGCTATTGGCCAACGGCGACGTAGCAATTCGTTGGACATCGCAGCAGTTGCAGCTGTAAGCTTGTGCACGTGTTAACTCCTAGTTCATAGATCTCTACGATGTTTACCACGATGATTAGCTTGATCTATGCTCTTCTATTACTGCATCGTATCGATAGAAATTGATACCACATCAAAGAGATTCTTTCTGAGAAATCGTCCAATGGAAAATCCACTCGTATATACCTCAGTTTCAAACCTCGCGAAAGGTAAAGCCAGTATTTTCGAAGAGGATACCTTGCTCCAGGCGACGTCAGTAACGACCAGTTCCCTTAACTCACCTCCCAAAAAAAAAGAAAAAAAAGAGAAAAGAGAAAAATTCTTCCTGGAAAAAATCCTGGGTGGTCTCTTCATAGGTGGGCATCAGATCGATCTTCGTTCTTTCCTCTCGTTCGTTTTGTACACATAATTCCCACGAAACAGAAGTCCTCTCGAATGTTATTAAAAAAAAAAAAAAAAAGAGAGAAAGACACAGAGAGATATGAAAAAACGAAGAAAACAAGAAGGAACTCGTTGTATTTTATCTAAAGGTACACGCGAAGCGTATTTATTCCGCGACGCCTATGATAAAGAGTATCAGTATCATAACAACTCCTCCTTATCTCCGGTTTGCAAATATTCACCTAGCTGATTTACTGCGCCGTTTGCATTTTCACGCTTGTGCAGCTTGCACGACGCCATTTAGAGATTCCTCGTCTGTTCTTCGTCCACGAAGCGTAAGAGGGACGAGGCAATAATCCCGCTGATCGAGATCACAGAGAAACGTGAACGCGCAACAGTGTAGACGAAGAAACGTCTGCTCGATGTTCATGTGTTTCTCGCGAGAGCGGGTGTTAAACGCGTTCGATCTTCTACGTCTAGTTAGATTGTGACATGATCGACGTGAATGGCCACGGACGGTTCGACGCGAATTATAACCACGTGGAAGAAACACGGACGTATAAAAATGATTTATATCCTGAGCTGATACGTCGTCGAGATAAACGCGGACACGGATTGAATTCAGATGAGATCCCCTTTGCTTAGGGCTTCGAACAGAGCCTCTACCACACGGCGTGTGTCCTTCGTGGAATAATCTTACTCTCTACGTGGATGGTGATGCAGTGACGTGGTTTGCTTGTTTCGTCTTTCGAAATTGGGGGCAACGAGCAATCAGATGAATTGAGAGATTCATAGTTGGGTGAAATGTGTTAGCATTTCGAAGGGTTCATTCGCAACGCGATTGTTTAGAATATTAGTACGAAAGGGAAATTGTAATTCGCTAGTTTTCTCGCTGATGAGACTTTCACATGTAGGTTGTGTCTTCGTGGAATTATTTTACTGTACTTTTCTCCTGGTTGCAATTAGTATTTTCAGGAAGTCTGATAGTGAGATTGTAACTTTCAATTTTAACTCATTTACGTCACAGCTGTAAATACGCTACTAACTTCATAAATCAAGGACTCTCAAGAGCTATTAAATAGATGATCATTTGGCTTACAAATGCAAATTAGTTAATATGGATTTAATTGCTTTCTCTTACGATAAATCTACATTCTTTGTGTTTTCGTTTATTAAAAAATGTTTAAACGCCATTGAAATTCACGTGAAATACACATTTGTCGTAATATTCGTCTAGAATTCTCACAGAGAAGAAAGCACCAACGAGACCATCTACTCGAGACTAATGGCGTGTCCACTTGAAACTTGGCGTGTTTTAAAGCATTCTTTTATCCTCAAGTTCTCATTGCAAAACGTCCCTTAAACCATCCAAGAAATTTCACGATCCCTTCTTCCGCACAGATCGATCTTCTCTTTCCGGAAAGGTACCGAGCTCACGTATCACCGTCGTCACACTTCCGACATCGATTCATTCGAAGGTTGTAAAAATACCATCTACCATCGATTACCCTCTATCCTATTCCCTCGAAGGAAGGAAAAAGTTTCATCGAGAATGACACAGTCTCGAGACGGTTTTCCGTTCGTGTTTGAAATCACGTTGGAATTTCGATCACGAACTGCCGGAAGATATATTCTCGCGATTCACAGAGAGAGGGAGAGAGAGAGAGAGAGAGAGAAAGAGAGAGAAGGTTCCTAGGTGGTTACAGCGTGGTCCCTTAAGATGGCTGTCGCGTTACGTGACAAGGATTTCTGGAAATCCAGATGAAAGCGAACGATTGCTCGTTTTTCTCATCTCGGTTGTTCCTCACGCGAATCATTCCATCTTTCAACACGGAAGCGTGAACTATGACTTTTCTTTTATATGCTGTATGTATTACGAATGCAAATAGGAGAAGTATTACGTCAACTACGAGCACGCGAATTATTCTAGCGTAACAGCGAGACAAGAGAAAGATAGAGAAGAGAGAATGAAAGAGAAGATTAGCGTTAAATTGCTGCAACGTTCTGAAAGTGGGAAGGAGAGAGGATGTCATAGATCGAATGGTTCTTAACCTCTCGCTCGCAATTAGTCCCTGCCAGTTTCATCGGTCAACGATTTACAGTCGATTGTTCCCGTCTTAACGAGACCCTTTGTTCACGAGCGTCTGTAGGAAATTACACGAATAACGCGATTACTTGAGAACTTTAGACGAAAGAGGTTCTGGGGACACCGAGACGTGGAATTAAGAGCAGTGTTAATTATCACCGTGTAATTGCGAAATTTCACTCGAGTGCCTGTTATTCAATGTACACTTTCATTTATCTATTCAACCGTTAGCAAATTTTTAATAATTAATTTCCTATGAGATTGAGAAAACTTGAGAAAAAGGAAAATGATTTCTCATCTAAGAAATCCTTAGGAATTTTATCGGAGGTTATTCTGAAATACGTTTTATACGACATTTTTCAATAATTAAATTTCCATGAAATTAAGAAAAATTAAAAAAAAAGGGAAAAATGATTTGAAATTGTTAAGAATTTTATCAGAGGTTATTCTGAAATACAGCCGATTGTGTATCGCGTTTTGTACGACATGTTTAATAATTAAATTTTTTGAAATTAAGAAAAAGAGGGTAAAAATGATTTGAAGTTGTTAGGAATTTTATCGGAGTTTATTCTGAGATACAGCTGATTGTGTATCATGTTTTACACAGTTGTGCGTGCGTGAAATTTAATCTGTCGGTGGAATTTTTGTTCAGAAGGACGGGAAACACCATTATCACCGCCACCACCTTCGAGTTCCTCCGTTCAGACGTCACCTCGAGGATTGGGTTACACTTGCGGTCCCATAGATGGATCTCTGTACGCTGTGGTACACCAGGGTGCTGCCGGTGGTGCCCGTGGCTCACCATTGACAGTTTCCATGGACAGCGGTATCAGCAGTGCTCCACCACAACGACCTAGTCCACCAGAGCCAGAGCCAGATAATCAGGCTCATGGTGATCTTGATAAGCTTCTTCATGATATGATGCTTACAGTTGAAGTGAGTTCATTCACGATTTCATTATCAAAAATTATAAGTCAATATAATTGACAAATATTTTACAATCTTTGTAAAAATTCCCTCTGATAACCATATCGCTCTGACAATTTCTCACTTCGAACATTCATCAAATCGATAAAAAGAAAAATTATTTCCAAATTTCTGTGATCACAGTCGATGCCAGATCCTCCGTCAGAGGATTACAGAACAGACAGGAGCGAGAAAATGTACATTCAGGAAAGTCGAAGTTACAGCAGCCACACGAGCAGTCATTCACCATCTACCTACTCAACCCTGAAGGATTCCTACAGAAGTTACGGCGCGGGGAAAGAGTCCAGTCCGCCGTACAATTCGAGCAGCAGTTACAGCACCCTGAAGAACGAGTATCGAGAGCCAGCGAAAATTGAACATCGCCGAGAGGAGTTCGAGTATCGTATGTCCCCGGATCGGAAGATTTCTGATTCCTCCACGGACTCGTATAGGAAACACGCTGATTCGTTCTCACCACCTGGCAATATCGATTATATCGACGAGGACATCCCGTATCACGCTAGACAGACAAGTCAACCGTTCTCGTACGGTGCAACGTCGGATATGATTAAACATCAGAAGCTCTCGTCGCCTTCGTTGGTTAGAAAAGCGTCTGTTCGTGGTACAGCGCCTGTTGTCGACTTCGAGGATATTCTGGGAGAGAACTCGAGAAGACCTATCAGTCCTTTGAGTCCCAACACGCCTGATCCACCGCCTGAATTTGCTAATGGACCAGCTAAGACCAGTTCGGATCACGTGGATGGGTAAGTGAGAATTTTTTATTATTTTATTTCCATTGGTAATTGTTTGATCGATACTAACCCATCTGATCGCGAAAAAATTAATGCATAAGGTACTTTTGAATGAATTTTTCGAAGTGATTCACACGTCAAGTGTGATTTACGATGAGTTAGATGGGAAAGGAAAGTTTCCTTTGAATAAATTTATTATGTATGAGTGTTATATGGTATGAAAATATTCCTGTGCATTGGAGCAAAGAGTGATTCTGTCTTCAAAGTAGAAAATGCTCGCGAATATTTAAAAAATAGGAATTTAGAACAAAATGACTATTGGAAGTTTGCAAGGAAAGTGTCTGTCAGACTTTCCCTATATCGAAGTACTGAGAATTTCTGTCTAATTCCTAATTTTTTCGTCAATTTCTCTGTCTATAATTCACAAAAAAAAAACAAAAAAAGAAAATATAATAATTCCCAATAAACGAACCGCTTCCGTTCAGTGTTCTATATATATCTTCGCGAACTGATTACGGGGTCCGTTTTTCTGGCACGGTTCCCGGTAACGTCTACCAACCAGTCGGCATGTAACAAATCCCATAATTAAATGCTCTCCACACCGTCTCTAATAATACGTCGAGGGGCGAGAGACGTTCCGTCCGGCGAAAAGCGTTTCGTCATGCTCGATGTATATTGTGAAACTCAAACAGAGAGAGAAAGACAGAGATTAGGAGGTTTTCACGGAACCAGTGGTGGAAATCATGAGAGCAATTGGGCCATTCCTCTGGCAGAGCTTCCAGACGACGACGACAAGGCGTGTCGCAACTCTTCCTCCAAATCAGGCGCCGCAAAAGAGCCACGAGAGGCCGTGGCAACGATGTAAGGTAGAAAAGGGAGAGAGAAAAGAGAGAAAAGGATAGTGAACTAACTCTGGGACAATTAATAAATTGTCTACCCATAGGCGGACGCGATTGCAACGCTCCGAGTGTCGTATTTTCTTGCCAGGAATGGCGAACGCGGTCGTCGTCGTCGTCGTCGTCGTGAGTCATTGTCGGTCGCGTGATGATGCCAGGGCAAGTGGAAAAGAGAAAAGTTCTAGACGGTGTGGATGGGCACGATACTGACATGGACGCGTCGTATCGCGTTATGAAATACGAGTTTCGCGGTTGGAGAACGAACACTGGCGAGCAACGACCGTCTTGTCGATGCGTCGTTTCGCTATTCTGCCGTTTGCTTCAAGATAAATCCGATAATAGGATTTTTCATCTATCTGGAGGACGCAAAATCGTTTTCAGGAACGTTTTCAGCTACAGAGTTAGGTCAGATTGATAGATCGTACAAATAAGAACGTCAGCCCGTGATTCGGTCGGTGAATCTGCGCGTCGATTTTCGCGGTCGAAATCTTATCCGAAGACACGAGAGAAAGCAAAGGTCCAGGTTTAACAAGTTTGTTAAAGCGCGTGTGCTCTGTACCAAGCGTGAGTTCGTCGAACCGGACAAGCAGTCACCGTAAAATACTCGTCTCGTTTTGTGTATCGAGACGCTCGAGGGCCGAAAGCCGTGAAAATAAACGTCCCTTCTGGCTCGAGTCAGGCACCCAGCCTCTGCGAAACCGCAAGTTTCGCCCGGATATTTATGAAGAACCACGATCCGCTACGATGGAGAAACAGGCGACGTTTATGGTCGAGGAGGTCGACAGACGTTTGGCAGGTCTGCTTTCTCAGCCGCAAAAGAAGTTCTCCTTTCGGGGCTTCGTTCCTTGTCTCTCGATCCTGCTTTTCTACCTCGGTTCTAACCGTATTCTGCCGTTTAAATTCCTTCTACGGTCGCGTTCGATCCCCTGAAACAATCGTTTGAAAGTGTTGAAAATTGTCTACGGTGTCTCTCGTGATTTATCAAGACGCCCTTTATATAGAAAAAAGTTTGCACATTTTCCATATATTACACGTTGATTGGGGTTCGTCCAGTTATTTATTTAACACAGAAAAGAAGGAAAATATTCGTTAGTAATAATTTTCAATAATTTTTCAAATAACGCACGCAAGTTTGCAAATCTGTTGACGATTTTTAAGTTGATTAACACCGAACATAATTGTAACAACGCAAATTGTCATTTATTTTATTTAAAATTAATTTTTTCTTTATACGTATTTTTGTCGAATTTGTCTTTCTTTGAATATCTGCAAATGTAGCCTTTGCGAATCGAATTTTCGTTCGTAAGAGGATTACTACTGATTATACTCAGAAGCGAGGCGACTGCTTGCCAAACTTCGCTTTTAACTAGCTTGTACAGTCTAATGTTACTATAAAAAAGAAAATTACGAGCTATTTGTTCAGTTCAATGTCCAATAAGAAATTCAACAGTTAAATCACACATCATTCGACACAAACGTATCCACGAACTTCGTTAAATTCTTCTTAGACGCTCCAAACAAGAAAGAGAGTGTCTCTTTCTTCGTCGATTCCATTAAGCGAGGAACGTCGACGGAATTCGTGGAATTTCACAGACAATACCGCGAAAGAAAAGATTCCACGGGGACGAAAAACGGGAGAGATGGAAAGACCCTATTTCTGGACTCTGGCCGCCCTCTGACATAATTATAAATATAGAACAGTCGAGACGCGCTAAATCGGCCTGCCACGAGGACATATCCTCTACCCGTCTCACCCTTTTCCACGTCGTTTCATTCCTTAGTCTTCTCTCTTTGTTTTCCACGACCGTGTGCAACTGTATTTCCTTTCCGTTGGCAATTTTTCCATCGCCGCCGGAGCTCCACGGAACCGGAGCACTCGGATACGGAAGTCATTCGAAGGTAGAAGCAGAGAGGAGCGCACAAAAGCAGCCGCTCGTAAAGCCTCGTAACAATTTTCCTCGACGAGCTCGCGTTTCCGACGTCCTTTCCGGGACGATCCTAGACACTGGCCCGTTCTTTCGCTTGCTTCTCTGACCATAGTATTATTCTTGAAGAGAGGGGGAAGAGGAAATTCACGGTGGACCAACAGAAAATAACGCGTCTTCAGAAAAACGCCATCGTTGCGCTTCTGTGACTCCATCGAGGAAACTTATCTCTCGGGATTATTGTCCATTTTCGAGCTCATCTCTGTGAAATCTTATGAAATACAGATACTGAAATGTGATATTTAGAAGTTGGGATGATTGTTGAAATTTTCTATAGACACAAATAATAAAGTAATGTTAAAAATGTATATTCATTATTAGATTCTGTTGCAAATTGCTCTGAAAAAATATTAAATAGGTACTATCAATTTTGTACAACATAAATGTTATCAATGGTAAGCTTAATACTTTTATCAACGAATAAAATTAATCAACGACATGTGTATTATTTTGTTTTCTTCTGTTGGATAGTTTAAATGTTTCTTTTCTATAAAAGCTATCGATTTTTTCATGAACAAATTCGGAAAAAAAGGACATTTGCATTTTCTACGTTTGCAAACTCTTTATCTTTAACCCTTTGCACTGCAAATATTTTTTATGTGATCCTTTTGCAATGAAACTTCAGAGAATCGAAAAATCCGTTTCGAAACGAAAACAATTAACTTGTTTCGTTTTAATCTAAATGAAACTTAAACGAAATGCAAAGAATTAATTTTACGTTCTGTTTAATTTTTACTTTGTGTAATTAAATAATTTCTCTAAAACTTTGTGTTTTAAGTAAATGAAAATCGAATAAAGTCAAGTCTGCCGAATAATAGTGAGTTGAATAAGACAACCCAATCAAACAGTAATATTTCTCATCGCGGGAAACAATTTTTTCCCTCGACACAAGTGACAGCCACTTTTCTGCCTTTGTTGCCTTTAAACGATCCATTTGGCGGCAGTATTTTTCGCTATTAATTGTCCCATTTAGCGATAAAACTTCGTAACATAGAATTCCCTTTGCAATCTCCACAAAACGAAACCAACGTCGATGAAACCGAATTTGTTCAACAACCAAATATTTTTGCTACAGTTACGACAGCATGGGTAATAAAACGAATTTGTTTTTCGTCTAACGTACGAAATAGCAATAGGAACAACTTCGAAAGTGACGGTCGCGTGTTGAAAAAAATAAAAAAAAAAATAAAGAAGATTACAGTAACGTAACGAGCCGTTTTATTATTCGAAACGCGCGAGTCTTTCTGCCTGGGGAACGAGATACTGTCCAGTTTATTCCGAACCGACAACGGTGAACGCTTGTCCTCGTAAATTCGTAACCGTTGTGCCTTTTTTCTCCCCTCTTCCTTTTATGCACCTTTTTCTTCTTTTATTTCACAGATGGAAAAGGGGCATTTTAATTTCACTACCCGAGCCATCCGTATACGTTTCATTGCGTCGTTACGCGAATGAATTCCTCGCGTTCACGCATGCATATGCAATTACCATTGCAATTTCTCTTGGATACTGATTCCTCACGTTCACCGTGATTAATAACTTGTATTATCCACCAGGCATCCTAAGAAGGAGCTACGGTGGAAATTTTATTTCGTTTCTTACATTACGATTCTTTTCCATACCGCGCCAATACGCATGCAATTTTAGAAAGGAAACTAATTAAACCTCTTGTGCAATTGTCAATTTTTATCGATATTTTTCAACACACCGATGGTACAGGACAGTTTTCAGAAATGTAACTTTTATTAAAGGAAAACAGTTATTCTTCGAGTCGGTGCTCATGTGAAATACATGCAAAAAGGAAAATTAAATTAGACTGGATTTATAATTAACGTTCCAACGCTCTAATGAAATTTTTATTTTATTCCCCGTGACACGAAATGTGTTGAATATTCTTATCGATGTGATTCACTTGAAAATTCAGTTGAAATCGTTTTAAAGGGTGGAATTTATTTATCATGAATTTTTAAAATTTTTCATCGCTTCTTCTGTATATCGAATATACGAAATACAGGAATGATTAAAAATTCAAGTTTCTCGTATAATGTATATCAAACACAGAACATTTTCATTCTCATTACACTACGGAAAGTTGAATCCTCTATAGTACGAGAACCAAATACCAGAAACTCTATTCACGTCACTGTTACACCGATTTATAACCCCCTCGTTTGATCTCGATGTAAATTAACTTCTCGTCGAAACTACGGCAAGAGTCTCGTGACGATCGTTCGTCCTTTAATCCTCAGCTCCATTAACGTCATCCTGGCTGGATAAACGCATCCTTTCGCTCAAATATTCATTTATGACGTACCGATGGTCTCTCGTACAAACCGCCCTGGTGAACGAATTAATTTACCAGTCCAATTCCCAGCTCCATCTGTAATAACCAGCCGACGCGAACGCGAGTAAGTAAGAGACGGAGAGAATCGTTGGAAAGAGGAAATATTTCCATTCGACGTGCTCTCCATCCAGTAACACCATTCTGTTATATCGCGAACAGTTTACGATCCTCCGGCTGAATTGCAAGGGTGTGGCCATTCTGGTCAGAGGCAAAGTATAAATTTCGTTAGTCGTAAATAGAAACGAATGAAATAGAGCGAACGGAAAGGGACGGCAGGGTAAAATCAAGAGAAAAAAGAAATAGAAGAGACAGAGAGAGTGGACAGTCACAGAAAGCGAAGAGACAGAACGTGGAGAGTCAGAACGCGTGGAGAAACAACACGTGGAGAGTCAGAGCGCGTGGAGAAACAACGCGCGGAGGGTCAGAGAGCGCGGAGAGTCCAAACGCGTGAAGAAACAGCGCGCAGAGTCAGAGCGCGTGGAGAAACAACGCGCGGAGAGTCAGAGCGCGTGGAGAAGCAACGCGCGGAGAGTCCAATCGCGTGGAGAAACAACGCGCACAGAGTCGGAGAGCGCAAAAAGTCAGAGCGCGCAAAGAGTCAAAGCATGTGGGGAGCCAGAGACAGAGAGAGGAAATCGATTTGTGGTATGGATCCATTTATTACGAGCGGTAACACTGTGAGGCTGAAGCACAAGCAGAAATCGATAGCCTGGAGCGACCTCATCGATCAGAATGCAATTATCCAGGATCTATCTTGGTAGGAGGTCCTGATTCCTGCCCTCTTCCGACTTGGGACCGTGACGTGGTCGCTCTAACGAGGCTTTGTTACTCGACTCGCGCGTCTCGTGTTCCATCGAGAAAGTAGCTTCTCGTGTTTTCGTCGTCTGCTCGCGAGTAACTCGAGTCGGCGAGGCGTTAGGCGAGGAAAGCGAGAAATCACGATTTACAGGATGAAAACAGCTGCTCCGCGAGAAAAGATACACAGCGAGCAGAGATTCTAATCTGTGACAGGTGACAGAGGATCTCTGGTGCATCCTTCACGGAATGCTCACTTTCTTTACCCTTTGTAAAGCACAAGGAATTATTCTTGGTGTCTCGCAGAAAGGAAAAAGATGCTTTTCTGTGGTTTTCTTTGGTACAATTAATCCTTAGGGGTTTTATTCCTTTGTCTGTGGTTTACGTGAACAGAAATTGAAATATTACAATCATTTCCGAGAAAATCACATGTTTCACGTATCAACGAAATATCAGGCATTTTCCTTCGTTTCCTTTACGTCCCGCTGTGTCACGGGAGGAACTTTATTAACGATAACATTTACTCCGTTAGATAATTTGCAAGTTTCCATTGATACTATAATATCGTTTGTCGCCTTTCTGTTGAATGAGTTCGCTGATGGTAGCGTGATACGACGATTGAGAAAGTTCCGACACAAAGTGGCGAAGTTTCACCTTGCTTTACCCACTGTTCGCAGATTATCATGGCTGAGGCAGCAGCAATTGAAACTTGCCGCGAGGAGGGATGAAAGAAACCCGGGGAAACTTTGGCGTCAAGAGACCGGAAATCGAGTGATCGGTGAACTGAGAAGCCTACAGAGAGGTAGATTGAGGCACGACGGTTATGCGAGCGATTCCGCGGTTCTCGACGACGATGACGACACATGGGCTACCAACACCACTTCCGGCCAGGTAAGAAATAACACAGAAATCAATCAGGTGACTCCTCCTCTCGTATTCCTCGTCTATCAGATACGTTATTTCCAATTTTATCGTGTTACCGTTAGTCAAGTAACTTTATCCACGTAATTCCCTTGGTATGAAATATTAAAGATTAAGGGGGGGAAAACACCGTGACAGAATTTTATTTTTATTATTTGCAATATTTTAAATGAGTACTTTTTCTTCAAAGACTCGCAGTTTCGTGAAAAAATACTTTATGAGACTGTTATTTCATAGCAAATCCCATGTTTGCATACATTTTTAGAGACCTCTCACTCCGGTTACTACTGTTACTACAATATAAAATTTTTAGAAAAAGTAGTTCAAGAAATGAACTTTCTAAAAGTACTAAAAATTGGTAAAGAAAAGGATTAATTTCGTCAAAAACAATACACCCATGCCTCGCTTTACGGTCTAAAGCGAAAAGCCGTGTAACGAATCAATTATTTTGATACAAATCCATACAAATTCAATTGGATCTGTTCCAATTTTTTTATAAAATGATATAGTTTTTAGTTCACAAAGCATGTTATTCTTTTTAGTTCCTATAAAAATACTTACATAAAAATAAAGGTAAAAAAGGCCGTTATAGCGAAATGTCACATAAAGAGCAGCCGTATGGGTGTACAGATTTATATTCAGCTTTTATATTCAGTTGTCACCGTGAGTTTTCCCTTAAACGACAGCACAAGGAATTAATTTTAATAGATAAAAGAAAAACTCTTGAACCGATCATCAGAGTATCTTCAATTTCCCTTATTTTTTTCTTTTTTTTATCCATTACGAAACGATGCAAATGTAGATGCAAACGAGAGCAGCTCCCTACACGTCCGCTCCGGCGAGCCCTTTGCTACCGCAACGATCGAGCAGCCGGAAGTACAACGGTACCGCCGGAACCGGTACCTTAGGAAGACCACGAGCGGAGAGCGTAAACGAACGTCCGTTTATGTCCATGAAACGGGCGTATGAATATCGAAAGTACAGCGACAGCCAGGTAAACGAGGAAGTATAGTATTCGAGATACGATATATAGATAGAACAGAAGAAGAAAGAAACCAAGCGTGTACATAGTTATAATATCGGTAGAAATCGATCGTGTTTAACTACCGTTTCAAAATGTCCAGAAGCGTAAAAAGGTTTTATGTACAGCTACCTCGAGCACTGAGAGCTAGTTAAAATAATTACAGATAATAAGGATGATAAAAGTAAAACGGCGGCACGATCGATTTCTGTCTTAACGCGAATGAAACGGCGGCAGCACGAACGCTACAATTTTAGCCCTCCCTACACCTTTATAGATAGCGATTGTAAAAGCAAGCTTCCTTCTGCGGTCCCGTGTTTTATGGTTATGCCGTCCCCCCTCAAACAGTTAGATCCTAAACGGCAAGAAACAGGTCCCCCACTTATTACACCGTAGACACCGCAAAAGATAAAAAAAAAAGAAACAAGTGCATCCTTAGAGCACAGTTTAACCCTTTCTTCTGCCTGTAATTTTGTTCGGTGATCATCGACGCGTGGCGTTAGACGATCAAAGTGTGTAATAAACGAAACACGTGCGATAGAAATTTATCGACTTGGCCAATAAGTAATTTCAGTCGTATTTTTCGTGTAAAGTAATAGGCATTCCTATTTTTTAAGCTGAGAAAACTTTATCGAATGTATCGTTCATTTTGATCTACGACTTTTTGTCATCTTGTAGGCAGCTGCATAATTCTGTTCTTCCAGAACTCGTGTTTTTCTGCAAAAAATAAAGACACGTTCGAAAAGTCAATTTTTTTTTTCAAATTAAGCGAGTTTCGCAAGAATCTAAATAAATATACGTTTTTCAACTTTTGCAGAATTTCTTCGCATTATTATGCACCTTATAAATCTACATTTCTCGTTTATTAAATTTTCAATATATCCGAAAAAATCACACTTGAATCGTCACGCAAAATTTCCGAAAAATTCATAAATAATTTTGACGCTCCGTGAAATTCACCATCGTTAACCCCTTGCCCTATAACAAATTGGACTCGTGATACAGATTTTAGCTGAGGATTGTCAATTGTAATTAATCTATAATACATTAGTATGTAAAATGTTACTAAAATAATAAGTAGCTGATCGAAAAGAAATGATAGGTTAAGGGGTTAAACAAACGAGTACATATCACTTCAGCCTAAAACTTCCATATCGAAAGACAACCAGGCAGAGATTAACGCGATTAACGTGCTAATTGCGAATCAGGGTAATCCGATCGCTAATAGAAAATCAGCGCGTGTAAACACCCGCGGTGGCAGGAAAGGATTAAAAGGGGCCGCCAACTAGCCCTCCCTCTAGCATGAAGCGCTTCGCTTGCTTTTCAGAGCCCTCCGACATCTCCCCGCTCAGGCTTAGCAAGCACGCAACCCTTAGGATTAGCAATGCAGCAACAAGCGACGTTCATTAACACGGACAAGCCTCAACCACCACGTCCAGAGTCTCGTAGCGATAGTTTCGCACGTGCTGACGCTCTTTTGCGTGAACATCGGCAGCAGCAACAACAACAATTGGCCACCAGCACAATCCTAGGGAATCATACGGATCAGAAACAGGATTTCATTGCGACTACAACTCGTAATTCACAGCCAGAGTCACGAAATCGTGTCGTAACGTATCAGACATTGAATAGAACGACAATGTCAAGCAACAACAGGAGCATCGACCACGTGGACGCTGGATTGCTGGCGATGGTTGATCAGCAATCGAACACGCAGAATAACACAGACCCTCTCGTGAGCCTAATTCAATCACTGGCTGAAATTTCACCTGTCCGATCGCCCCAAAACGTGACTAACAACAAGACAGACATGAACGATCATCCTGCGAGCATCAGCCCAGCAACCACGACAACTGCGAGCAGCAACGTTGCTAACAGCATCACTAATTGCTCCCCTAACCAGTCGCCCAAAGCATGGCAGAATTGCACCCAGGTTTGTCCGTCCTCCTCCCGCAGGAAATCCTTCTGTAGTTCGACATTGCACACCGGTGTTTTCACTTTCGTGCCTGTGTTGGGGAACGATCAGACAGATTTCACGGTTTTTGAGCATTTCTTTTTTTTTTCTTTTTTTTTAACACATTAATCGTCACTACGATTTCGCAAGGAAATTTCGCGAATTGTGTTTGGATACATTTAACGAAGAAAATTCTAACTTTGTTGACGCCTAGAGAGGAACGGGGCATCTTTGTTTAAACTGTTTCAATGAAATCCACTGATGAATGATGAATTTGATGCTGGTAATCCTCGAACGGAAAATCTAGCAGCGATCCGGCTTGACGCTTAACGTGTTAATATTAAAAAATGGAAAAATAAGTAATAAAAAATGAATATAATATTTGAGTCTTAAAAAAATATAATATCTGAATAAAGAAAAATTCATTAAATTCATAATTATATGTTTTTAATATAATTGTAAAAAATGAAACGACGAATGCATCTAGGATTCCACTAAAATATCTGATTTATCGTTTTCTTATCGTTCCTCGTGCACTCTTCCATCATTGTACATTTCAAAATTGCTTGGCACGCCTCGCTTTAGTCAGAAGCACAGAGCAATTAGAAGTGTGCACCACCTTCAATAATTCTTTTTGTTCTTTTCTTCCATTGAACATATCCATAAATCAAAAAAAGAATCATCGTGCTGAATGTACGTAAAATTCGACGAAAACTTACAGTCGCACAATGACTCGGGCTCATCGTGGACCGAGAGGAGCGTCAGTCCCGGAAGTGTAGTGGTCAGCAGCGCGTCGAGGCCGCAAACGCCAGCGTTTCCGGTTCATCCTCGAACACCATACGTGAACAATTCCTCGCCAACGGTAACGTTCGCGGCTGATCGCTCTTACAGCACATCGAACACCAGCTACAACGTGAACAACAACAACAATAATATGAACAACGTCGAGGCGGCCGGGAACAATAACAACAACGTCGGGAATTATGCAAGCGAACGAACGATCTACATCGAAGAACGAAGAGAAGTCTCGAAGGAGACGGGACTTCCACCCAAGAGTCCGACAACACAGAGGTAATTTCGATCATTCTCGATGAATCAACGATCTATAATTAACCCCTTAACAGTCTTATGAAATTAAGATTTCCAACAAAAAAAAAAAAACGAGTAATTTCTTTATATTATACGTGATAAAAAGTGCAAAAAAATATGGTTTGCAGATAATTTCGTCGCGTGTGATAAATTTTGAAATATGATATACATAATTCTGTACAGGTTTTACATTCCAAATTAATCCTTTCGTAACTTATATTCTTCTAGATTAATTCTTTTTCGAGCAACACAGCTTTTTCACAGAAATTATCGTAGATATCTAAGCTGTCCCTAGGCTCTTGTTTTTTATACGCTAGGCTAAACACTTCCGGTGCATCGCCATGCCAGAGTCTCGTTTAAAATAAACTGTTAAGGGGTTAACGTGTTCTTATCCCTCGATTAACCCAAACGAGCCGCTTAGAAGCCAAAGCGACGAACTTCGTGAAACAAAGTTTATCAAATCTATTTTATTTCTGAAAAATTAATCACTAATTACGCGTTTCGGTACTGAAATTTACAAACGTTCCAAAAATAGAGTCTTTGGCGTCTGAGGAGGCTCAAATAATATGCGTGTTTTGAAACGCTTGTTTTCACGAGGTGAATAAAATCGACAGGAGTATAAAAAGAAATATATATGAAATTCTTAGGAATTTCTGCAGTTTATTGGTTAATAAAATTCCTTGTACATCTTTCGATTAGTATCAATTTACGTTCGATTAAACTGATAAGCAAAAGTGACACGTTCACGATTACCAGAGGGTGAAATATAATTGAATATAATTGACATTCGACTGGATAAACGATATTTTTCTTTCACTGACGATTGATAATTTTCCATCGAGCAATGGAGGAACGATTATGACGCAGATTGATATTCGTGATTCTAGACGCTTGAGTTTCCCGGCAAGCGGGCCACTTAAACAAACGCATAACAAACGATGGCCGCTCACTAACCAATCGGCGTCGTTCGACTATAGGTAATATATTATTTGAGCAGCAATGGAACGCGTGGCAAGTGACGATCCCGCCGTTTCTGTTTCACGGAAACGCGGCTCGATTTCGCGTATGCCACGTGAATGTTTAATGTCGTGCCGAACTAACCGTGTGTACACTTCGTATGCAACTGCATCGCACATAGAAACGCGTATAATCGCTTGGAATCGATCGTTTGTAATTTACAATTCGAACATTGATTTAAAGAAAAACAAATATGTGCATTCAGAGCAGTATGTTAGAATAATATCGTAGAATTTTGATCGATGCAGTTGCAATTTTGCAGATCGTTATCTGAGCAACAAAATATGTAAACGAAGAACTGACGGGGACACGCATTTTTATATTCGTCGTGTGTGTGTATATTGCACCTGTCGAACTAACAAAAGCTCGAGCTTCTTGCATCGTGAACCACTTTTGAAAGCATTACTATCATGCAACGAATGTGTATTAAAAGCATCACCAATGGCAACGAATAAGAGAATTAAAGAAAAAAAAAACTAAGAAAAAAAGGAAAAATCACAGAATTCTGCTAAAACTAATTTCTTAATTCTCTAAAACTAAGAAAAAAGGAAAAATCACAGAATTCTGCTAAAACTAATTTCTTAATTCTCTAAAACTAAAAAAAAAAGAAATCACAGAATTCATCAGCAGGCTTTTCTCATTAATAATAATAAAAAAAAAAAAGAAACAAGAGAACGAAGAAGGGAAACGATTTGTCTTTCCTTCGTGGATATTTAAAGACAGCAAAGATTCGATGCCGCTGATTAACATAACATGTAAAATAATACGTGCACTGTCGTTTAATGGACGACAAGTAGATTTCTCTTGTCAATCGTACGTGTACATAGACGTGTGTGAATTGTTGTTTCTAGATTAAAAGAATTTCCCGGAGATAACTACGTATGTTCGTTCGATCGTATTCCTTTTTTATTTTCTATCTCTATCTTTCTGCCTGTTTCTCCTCTGTACTATATTGTACACTTCCGGCGGAAATTTCTCGACAATTCCTACGTTGCTTTAATTCTTATAGGAAATAAGTGAATTGAACAATGTAAATAAATCGCTAGGGAGATATTTAAAATCCAGAAAATCATGACAAAGCTTTGCTGTATATTTTGCATTATTATCTCGTTGTATCAAGCGAAATATTAAAGAAAAAGCAGAAAGCGGTTGGAAAATTCTCACCGGAAGTGTATCTACACATACAATTCCTCTTTCCTATCAATCGATCTCTTTTTCTCTCGTTCTTGTATGTACTCCACCGGATTTCCAATGTTTTCTCACGGCGTACGCCACCTTGCACGAGTCACCTGACTGTACACGTACACGCACACACACACATATGTATACACACACAATGAGAGAACACACACACGTCTGCCTGCACGCGGAAAAATAATCCTGCTTGAGATGCACTTTGTAACGATATGCGTGTGATTGCTTCCTTGTAGCAAGGACCGATCTGTTTCTCCGATAAACGAGTCGACGATGCAGCAGTCGCAAGCAATCTCTCGCAGTCCTGGCACTCCAACGCACATTGAATTCTCCCAAAGCCCTAAGGTACGTGTAGAAAGAGAAAAAGAAAATGTGTAGAATATTTATTTATTTATTTATTTATTTTTTTACATTGATGTAATGATTATTTATCGGTATTTATTTTTGTGTAAAGTGAATTCTGAGAACGAAAGGTTGAAATTGATCTTTCAGAGTGCCACGTCGTATACTTCGATAAACAGCGGTGGACAGTCGTCTCCTCAGGTCCAGTATTACGGTTCGAGACGGTCGAGCGTTCACTCGAACACGGAGCCGCAAGAAGTGGCCGATGCAAATGTGAAATTCGTACGCGACACCAGCAGGATCTGGTACAAGCCAAACATATCGCGGGAGCAAGGTAATTTTCTTCCAGATCGTAGAATTCTTAACTTCTTTGAAGTTAATTGCAGTCAAACAGTGATATTTTATCAATTAAACATTAGATATTTGAAGAAAGTGTTCACACTCGTAAAATTTTAAATGAATCCTTGTGTAAAAATTCGAAATAACCACACTTGGTGAAATTTGTTACATATCGACTACTAAATGAAACATTTTCAAGGTTCAAACGAAGCAGAGAAACACGAATCTGATTATTTTCCAGCAATCTCGATGCTGAAAGACGCAGCGCCAGGAACGTTTGTCGTTCGAGACAGTAACTCGTTCCCAGGAGCTTTTGGGCTTGCGTTGAAGGTAGCAACACCGCCTCCAGGTGCACCGAGCAGTCCTAGAGATCCGTCTAGCGAGTTGGTCAGGCACTTTTTGATCGAACCAACCTCCAGAGGTGTTCGATTAAAGGGTTGCGCGAACGAGCCAGTTTTCAGCTCCCTGTCGGCGTTAGTTTACCAGCACAGCTTGATGGCGATGGCTCTACCTTGCCAGCTGTTGCTCCCTGAACCGGAAGCTGCAGCCAGAGCCCTCGATTCACCTGGAACGAACAGCGCGCAGCAGCTACTCGCCCAGGGTGCAGGTATGAGTCAACGAAAAATCGTAAAAAATAGTAAAATTTGGGAAAAATTCAAATTCACGTATCTAAATCTCTGAAATTTCCATAAAAGTCAAATAATGACATTTTAATCGTAATTCAAAGACGAATCCGACACGATCCTCGAATTATATCGAAATGGAGGGAGATGTTATTGCAGAGAAATGCAAATATTAACAATTTATCTGCCTATTAGTAAAATATCCTTTAAATTCTGCCTCTTATTTTAATTAGGGATAGAGACACGTAGGTTTGAATGTTTCCTAGAATTTCTTAGGATTTTACCGAACGACTCAATCATTTTCTTCTCTTATGTGACTTTTCACGATGTTTCTTTCAGCCTGCAACGTTTTGTATCTTTTCACCATGGACACGGAGTCTTTGACGGGACCTCAGGCCATCAAGAAGGCAGTAACAACCATGTTCGAACAGAAACCACTGCCTACTGCGACTATAGTTCATTTCAAAGTCTCCACCCAGGGAATCACGCTGACAGATAACGCGAGAAAGCTATTCTTCCGCAGACATTACCCCACGAATAATATCAGTTACTGTGGCTTAGACACGGAGGAACGCACATGGGACTTTACTAGCGAAGATACGGGACGACCAGTCAGTGCACAGTAAGTTACTTTTTGACACGAAAATTTAAAAACATAATTATTATTGTGAATTTATTCTGGTTTCAATTTTGTATGCAAAATTTGCCAGAAAGATTTGCTTTTGAAAATGTCAGAATACATTTAAACTAAATTATATCGACAGTAGATATAATTGAATCATTTCAACGAGATTTCCAGTCTTCTGCGAAGTACAGAAATTTATTAGAATATTATTAGAAATAGTAGCTTAGAAGTGTCGTTCGATAGAATCTTATTTCGATCAGTTTTCTTCACGGATAATCTATTTTTTCCAGCCGCTGTTTCGGATTCGTGGCAAGAAAGCCCGCGCACAAGTCGGACAATCAGTGCCACGTGTTCGCCGAACTAGAACCAGAGCAACCAGCCACCGCCATAGTGAATTTCGTGAACAAGGTGATGATGGGCAACTCCATAGCGAAGGCGAACATCGTTTAAATCCCCTTGTTCGTGGCAAACATCGTCCGCTAAGATGCTCAGAACTAACGAGTTCCATCTCCGAGACTTCGGACAAGAAATCAGAAAGGAGAAACAACGCGAAAGGGAATAAAATACGTTTACAAGGGGGAAAAAAAAAAGAACATACCGAGAGATCGTATTGTGCTTAAGCATAGTTATATTGACTCTCTTTCTTTCTCTCTCTCCCCCCCTCTCTCTATTTCTCATAAATTAACACACCTTCGTGGATTTCGTGAAACGTAGTATCGAGTCTGTATAGTGCATGGACGTTCTAAAGAAAAATAAATAAAAAAAAAAACAGTAGAAACAAAAATTAACCGAGTAGGAATCGAATCGTTGTTCGAGCCGAGGGAGAAAAAAGTGATACGAAGAAATCTTGATTTCATCCTCGCGACAAGATGATCGTACACACATGCGTACACAAAACACATACACACGCTTCAGAAGAGAATGTTATTAAACGACACACGATCGTTAATGTTGGTAATTACCTTAGCGAATAGTAGAGTAATATAAACGATGCTCGGAGCAAAGTACGATGAGGCAATTGTAACCTAGATCAGTTACATGAAGGTAACAATGATGGGATACTTATAAATAAAAATCTACATTTCGTCACGTTCTATTCGATGATCGATAAAAACTTAAGAAACTTTTTATTACATTCTATGAAAGGGGAAAAAAGTGAAAATATTCGACGATTGTTCAAACATGTCGTCTGTTCCTATTCAAGTCACCATTTTATACCACATTCTAGATCATCCTAATCAAACGAGAAAAGAAAAAAAAAACCAAGAGTATCGAGTAAAACTGCCACAAGCAAATTAACTTCGTTTTCTTTTTCTTCTTTTCCTCTATTCTTTCTCGTGTCGAAGAAGAATGTTACAGAATGCAACGTTATACTTTGCTTCCAGTTTGGAAACTATTACGCGAACGTATCGATAGCTGATAGGCAATAGTTGACGAGTATCGACCGTGCTCTATGCGCGAATCTCGAAGATCCTCGCGCATTCGAGGCGCAGACTCGCGAAGAAGAGACGCGCGTGAAGAAAGAAGAGAAGCTGCGGATAAAACTAGCGAAAATGTTGACGATTCAAAGAAACGAAGAAGAGAAACGGAAAGATAAAAAAGAAAACACCCCAAGTTGAATATCCACTAATGTACGTTGTTGAATTGTGTTATTACACTTGGGGTACTCTCGAGTAATGTTTATCGATGAAATGTTACGTCGTTGTGGAGCCGTGCCTGTGTGTTTCACGAAAGGAAGAAGCAACAAAACCTGGTTAACGTTTACAAATAAAGAGGATAATAAAAGAAACGAAAAAAAAGAAGAAAGAAAAAGAAGAATAAATACAGAAAGAAACGTTCCATATTGTATAACTGTAAATAAGTTGGCGAAAAGGTGAGGATGAAGGTGTCACGGTTAAAAATGGCGACACGGGAGAACGAGCGTATTGTTGAAGAGAAACGAGAAAGAAGGGTGAAATGTTGAAGAGTAAGAGAATCGATTATTCTCCGGGCGTCAACGTGACGGAACAGAATAAACGATACTCGAAGAGGAGTAGGATTAAAAAAAAAAAAAATATCGAAACGAAGCATCACATATTTTTTTCTGTTTTTAAAAATTTTTTTTTGTTGTTGTTTGACGATCCCCGTAGGTTCTTGCCATTTAATTCGTCCTCGCGAGCGACGTTCTTCGTGTACGAGTGCTAATTAACACGATTCGAACGAAGGAGGATCACATCGACGGGGACGACGGATAAGCAGTCAATTATTAACGAAAGAAAAACGTTTACATGTAATTACGACAATACCGTTACAAGCCACGGGAGGATCTACGATAAACGTGTCTTTTATCGTGTCCTCGACGTTGCGATGAACTTTCTTCTTCCTTCCTCTTCGTCTACCCTATTTTTCCTCTTTTTTTTTCATTCGTGTTTTAATTATCGTCGAGAAGATTGATTCGAACTGTTCGTGGGATTTCTGCTCTTCCGTTATTCGGTCCTTCTGTGTAGTTTAATGCAGAGAAGAATGGAAATGAAGAGGAGGAATGATATTTGTTAATTCACACTGTGTGCTAGTCAAAATTCGATGCTTACACTCGAAACGAACGGAGAATTCGATGTATAATCCTTCGAAGGAAAAGGAGAAACTGTTTTTTTTTTTTTTTGTGCAAACTGTTTGATCTATCTTCTCGATACGTTTCTCCCTTTGTTTTAATTCTTCGCCCGGCGACACATGGCGAACGCGTTTCCGGTCGCCATATTGTCGCGTTAACTCGTCGCCTCGGCTTTATTATGTTTCAATTTTTCTCGTACACGTGGAAGAAGCTGACTAACAGAGTAACATTAATTTAACACCAGTCATTATTAATAATAATTATTAATTATTATTACTTATTTACGCTCTATTATTACGTACGTTCACGCAATAATTGTATTGTTGCATACCGGAACGGTATGCTCTTATAGTTGTAACGATAATAAAAACCATATTCGAAGCGTAACATGTAAATAAATTCATTATCCATTACCAACAAGAGATATTTATCATATACGAAAATATATGATGATATCTTACATTATCGTATAAGAAAAAAAAAAAAAAACAGGAGGATATTAAAATACCAATTTTACCTGGTCTACTTCATTTCTTTCTTTCTTTTTTTCTTTTCTGTTTTCTTCGCGTTTCTAGGTAGAAACCAAGCGTATTACCAGCGCGTTGTTTTCTTGTTTAAATAGTTGCATCTGGAGCGGTCTTATTCGCATAATACCGTTGGCAAAAGTAGGATAGTCCGTCAGTGTGACAGACGGAAGCATCGAGTATTTTCCTTGGTCGACTTCTGAACGCGGCAATCTGCATTGCACGCAACAACGTGGAAAGGGAAAGTTCCCGCGGAAAAATTGCACGATTTTCTTTCTGCTGTTCGAACATCTTCCGTTTGTATAAAATGGAATTATCTAGCTGAGCGGACATCTCATGGTGTAATAGCAAATCGATTACCGTTAAACAAGATTCGAGTGGAATGAGGCGTGACGTGAGAGAAAAGTGTTCGAATATTTTCTTCTTGCCGGATTCCTCTCATACTTGACGATGAGATTAGAAAGAATGAACTCGTACTTCGTTTAGAAAGAATAAGCTCTCGAAAGTCAAATTTATGAGACAATACTTTATGGGAAATTCTAATTCTACTTCAGAAAGTTGAGTAAATTTGTTTTAACAATTTTTGCAGTTTCAAAATATTTAAATTATTGAAAAAATTGATAACATTATGAAAAAATACGGTACGCTAATATTTCTTAAACCACTGTATGAAATTTTAAAATAAAATACCTCTATAAAATTATGTTTCATTCATTTTCTATTACCCAATCATTTATTATCTATTTTTACATCATTTTCGTTAGATTGTCTGTCATTTATTATCATTATTGTAATATTGTGATTTATGGGTAACAATTCGTGCTACAAATTAAAATCTTGCAGATTAACAATACGAAAATGTTGCATAAATAATTTCAATATGTATTTATTAATTAATAAATATAATTATTAATTACACATTGGACACTTGCCAATTTTCAGTATGATTTTCATAGCAATTTCCTGTAAAATATTGCAAAGACACAATAATCAAACTTTCTCTATAACATAAATAATTAGTTAGTGTTTGTTCCATTTGCAAAGTGTCTCATGAATTTATTGCGAAATTTATAAATCATATAATGTTCATATTATATATTTATCAATAAATAAATATTTATCACAAATCAATTATCATTTATGGTGTAGCGAAGGTAAAGGTGGTAAAGTGGAGTTATATTCTACTAACCTCAGGACCTTCGGTCCACTATCACTGAGGCCTAGAAGACCGGTGAGGAACTTGAGTTCTGAATACCATACAGAAATCCCGTAAGCCGGGCCTGTGGGGCAGCCCAATGAAACTGTCGTTTTTCGCGTACGACCAACAAGTCTGAAAGACTGGTTCCGGCTGGAAGCCACGAGATCAGTCAACAAGAAGACTTCGAGACGATCGCATATCCTGGCCTGATTCAGGCCTACCATGGCTCTCGACTTCAGGTCGATCCTCTGCCTCGTGCTCGGTTTATCTCTGATCATTTCGACGAATCGAATCAACGCTCGACCACAACGCGGCGATTTTAAATTTCTCCCTGAAGAACGGTACAATTGTTCGTTCTTCGAGGAAAGAATTCGTGAGACGAGGTTCGTGTTGAATAACGTTTGCCTTTTTTCTACAAATTTGTGATAGTGATCATCAAATTTCGGTGAACAGTGGTTAAAAATTTTCTTCAATTATTTTCACGATGTTTTTGTACGTCTGAAGTTACTCGAAAATTCTGGAGAATTTTTTGATTCTTCAAGTGTAATTTTAAGGAGAATTATAATTTAAAGAACGAGAAGGAATCAGTGAATACTGTTCTAGGTATCTGAACGAAGAGGATACTCTGTCGAATGAAACTGAGGATAAACTGTCGATTGATAACGAGGGCAGAGGATTCTCTTTCGTAGACATCGTCGAATCGATGTTCTCAGCGGTGGCTAACGGCATAGGTTCCATCATGACTAGTATCATCGGCACAGAGAAAAGCTTCAAATCACGGGCTGCCAGAGTTAGTTACAGAAATTATCAATTGATCAGGCTGTATCCTAGTACGAAAGGACAAGTGAACGATTTGAAGGAACTCAAGGAAACTGAGCCTGAAGACGTGAAATTCTGGACTCAACCTATGTACAATAAGTACGTTCCCATCGACACTTATCATCAAACGAGATAATTATTCATAAAACAAAAATACTGTGATTTTAGAACAACAGACATTGTTGTTGGGCCAGATATTGTCTCTGACGTGAAAATGTTCCTCAGAGAAAAAGGAATCGACTTCACGGTTCTAATATCAGATCTTCAGGTATGAAATAATGTAATCGGTGAAAAGAGAACGTCGAAGCAATTGTATTAGATGCACTTATAACACGATTAAGAATCCGTCTGAGTTTATTCAAGATTTTCGTTTGTTCTACTAGAAAACGATCGCTCATCAGAATCCAAAAATGACGAAGAACCAGCGTGAAGATCTTGTCATCACGCAAGGTCACAGCATGACTTGGAAAAGGTACCATCGATACGGAGGTAAATGCACTTCTACTAAAAAAAAAAAAAGATTAAAAGAAAAAAGAAAAATCACGAAAAATTGGAATTTCACTGTTTCTCTCGCGAGTATGTTTCCAGACATCGTCAGGTACATGGAATACCTGGCTCTCAGGTATCCAAAAATGGTCGAACTGATAACGATAGGACACAGTTTCGAGGGTCAGCCGATTAAAATGATAAAAATTTCCACCGGGCCCAACAAAGAGGGTGAAACTAAACCAACGATTTGGATAGACGCTGGTAAGTCGTCCTTTTATCTCTTCTTTCTTTAAAAAGGAACAAAAAAGCGAGTTTAACCAGTTACCAAAGAGAAATTCACGAAAACTGTATGAACGTGTCACGTGTGGTACGTGCTTGACATTTTCTTAACTCACGGCTTGAATAAAATACAGCTTCTACGGTACTTACTCTTCGACATGAAAGCTTGATCTTTATTATTCTCACTGGCGTTTCATGGATTCAGGCTCATGTGAAACTCTGCATAATGAAGTAAAACGTCCTCCGTCTGAGCCTATATGCTCGTGTATATGTACACTCCCGTTAATAAGTACTAGGAAACTTATCGAGTGCAGAACAAATCTAAACAGCTATTACAATTTATTAAAAAAACTGTTTGGAATCTAGGATCAAATTTTTAAATGCCTGTTTTCATATATAATATCAAAAATAAAATATTAATAGCGTGTCATTGGATTATTTTGTTGCAGATCTTAGTTTTTGTCTGAACTTCCGTATAATAGGAAAAGAAAAATTATAGTTATCAATTTGCACAGTTAAATTTAAAAATCCATTCAAGCCATCGTATTGTGCGTAAAAAACGACGAAACTTTGTCCTCTTTAATTTTCTTCGCAGATCTACCACTTACGAGAAAAATATTGCAAACTATTTGCACGAAAACCCTATATATTTTCACCGATATAATACTTTCTGTCCTAATACTTACGCACAAGAGTGTACATACATATACATGGACGTGGTGATTTTATTTCTTCGTTTACAAATGGAAGATCGCTTCCTACAAGGATAACATTTCCTGTTGCAATAAACGCTCCAAGAGTTCTAATGGGGAAAAAGGCAATCGGTACGTGGAAAACAGGATATTACGGTAATCTTCGAACAAACACGGGAAGCGTGTACAGGGCGTTTCAAAAAGAATTTTAACTTAATCTGTAATCTCAGCGGTGAGAGAACCAGTTTTTATGAGCTTGTAAATATTCTAGATGGTCAACGTTTAGCGTATTTTTTGTGAAACTCTTTAAACGATCCGAAGAACCTTGTTTATTGTTTAAAAAAAGAAATCTTCTCTTTTTCTTCAATTAAAATTGGTGGATATTCTCGATTTATTTCTCGGTTCATTATACTCATAGAAAGCTTCAAGATTTCACGTGATAATCTTCGAGCGTAATATCTTCGATGGATAATCAAACTTTCGTTTCATGCAAGATCAACAAACAGTTACATCAGAAAAGTTATATCTAAGCTCTTCAGCTTGGTGGAAGAAAAAATCACTCGATTTTATGTCCTCGTTGAGGAACAGTTATCCTCACGTGGGACACTTCTCGACGCCCTTTCTAATTGTCCCGCTTCTACCGGCACGAAATGCAGCAGAGATGATAATAAAAGTATTGGGAAATGTTAGCTTATGCAAATGAGGTAGTATCGAAACATAAACTCCTCTTCGAGACAATTTTCTCGAGCTTTCGTTACGCGTGATTTTCACTCGAAATGCTCGTTTCTCGAGAAAACTTCCATGCTAAAATTGCAAATCAGTTTATTTCATAAATAATTAATAGAACAATTTTATGATACTCTTTCTTCTCCTTCTTTAAAACGTTCCGCGCCAGGGGAGAATGAGAAATTTCACCGGAGAAAGAAATTTCACCGTTGAAGCGAATTTAAAGAAAAACAGTCACGTTTGAAAAATAGAATTGTAGAGGAAAAAAGGAAATATCGCTACGAGTTGAATTTTCGAGATTCGACGATATTCTCGATTTGAAAAATTTTTTGAGATATTCCCTCTCGAAAATCCTATCACTGACTATTCTCACGTTCCATAAATGATTCACGTGGCACGTGTTAAGGGATTATTAGGTGAATTGCCATGCTTGACGCGTTCCTCGAGATTCTGTCCCGTTAGACAATTTTTCTTCTCGAATTGTCCTCACATTCGGCAGGTATGCACGCGCGCGAATGGATCGGATCCGCTGTGGCGACCTACATCGCCAGCCAGTTAGTCGAGAAGAACACAAGCTACGCGAAATTGTTGGACAATGCCGACTGGATGATTTTACCAGTCGCGAATCCGGATGGCTACGAGTTCACTCACACTGGCGACCGATTGTGGAGGAAAACGAGGAGCAATCACGGAGAGGACGAAGATGATAGCCGGTACGATTGAAACATCGTCATCCTCCTCAACTTAACACTTTGTCGATCGATATTACAAGAAAAAATTAAAAAAAAAAAAATAGATATGCTTGATATTTTTGTCAATTTTGCGATGTACCATTGCACATTTTTAAAAAATGCTACGTTCTTAGGAGAGTATAATATTTTTACTTGATTTCACACTTTATCAGCGACAATATTGGATAATTATTATTCTACTATTTCAAGTTACTTTACACGGGTGATTAAAAGTACAAATGTTACTAACAAGTTAACATTCCTAAGTGATAATCACCAATAGATGAGATTTTAATGTACAACAGTCATCAAAAAAGTATTTTTCTTTAAAAGAGTGACAATTATTGTTAATTTTGAGGGTAGTAAATATACTTGATCTAATATCTGAAATTGGAGGCAGAATAATTGTGTGAATTTATGAATTAACGAATTGATGAACAGTTGATGAATTTTTTTCAACGTCAAATTTGCAAGCATCCGATTGGCAATATATTAAAATCTTTCCTCAGAAGAAAATCATTTTCTTTTACGATTATGTAGAATGTATAATTAGAAGACGATAATATTCTATATAGGTACACCCATTCCAGCTTTCTTCAGCTAGTGAACCATTACGCGAGATGGTTATGGGGTAAATGTGAGGGTGTCGATCCGAATAGGAATTTCGGTTACCATTGGGGCGAGGTGCAAGAAGGAGGGGCGAGTTTGGATCCTTGTCATGAAACTTATGCTGGCCCCTACGCGTTCTCCGAACCGGAAACGAAAGCTATGGCTGATTACATCCTGGCTAATAAACAGGATATTAGGTATGCGATAGTGTGAAGAAGGGAAATGAAAAGATTTTTTGAAAAAGAATTTATAGAAAATTCTCCTTTTAATAAAGAAGAGTTTTATCATTATCTTATACAATCGTTTTGCTCACAGAATATTGCAAATATGTTCCCAAATTTGTCGAATGAAAGAATTTCTAAAATTCTTTCTCGCAAAAAATTGCTCACACTTTTTTTTTAACAATAACTCTCACGTTTTTTGGTTAAAATCTGTATTATTTAAATTCGTGAAGTTTCAGAAAAAAAACCAAAGGTTTCTGGAATTTTTATTTAATAAATAGTCACTGATAAATATTTTCAGAAGAAGATTTTACAAATTTCTGTAATAAAAGGTTCATCTGGAAGTTCTGTTAAGAAATAACGATGTCTGAATTTAAGGATACATTTGGATAATTTCAGAATGTACCTGACGTTACATTCCTATTCGCAAATGTGGCTGGTCCCATGGGGATATACGTACTTGAAGCCGCCAGATTACTGGGAGCTGGTGAACGTAGCTAAAAAAGCGATAGGCGCGATCGCGAAAGTACATGGGACCGATTATCAACTTGGTCCATCTTCTGATCTATTGTACCCAACATCAGGTACGTTGATAAACCGAAAGTAAATATTACGTAGGCAGAAAAAGTATTCGATCGTTATCTGCATTGTTTGATAACATTCAGCAATTAACTAAATAAAAATCATTCCGGTTTGCCGGTAGTTAATTAAACTGATAACTGAGAGATTATCGAACGACGTGAAGATGAAAACTTTTAGATAGAATTGAATAAAATAAGACAATTAAAAGACAAAGAAGAAAAAAACATTTACACTTATGCATTGTAATGAATAAAATATTCATTGCAATAAAAATCGAGAAACAAGGACACATTAATTGTTTTTCTCATCACACTATAAATTTGTTTTTTTCCAAATTTATTGCTAAAGGCAGAAATGTACTTTATTAATAAAAATACCATTGTTCTTTCGTTACTCGTATCGTGATCCACGATAAAACTTCGAACCTGTGAAATCAACGTAAACAAAAGACCAATAAAACATGAATAAAAGTTATCGCTTTTAAATTTCTATCGCAATTCGAAAGTAATAAAAATAGTACGAGTAAGAATTCTATTTTAGTCTTTTGTGATATTACGAAATCCATCACGAGTGTGTTAAAATCTTCGTTAAAAATCTGGAATACAATAATTCGTGATACTTAATGATCTTTTAGGTGCATCTGATGATTGGGCGAAAGGTGTAGCTGGAATAAAGTATGCGTACACGCTGGAACTTCGAGATCGTGGCACTTATGGATTTCTACTTCCGGCGACGCAGATCGTGCCGACAGCTCGTGAAATTTGGGCTGGTATACGAACGATCGCTCGTCTAGTCACTTGTAACACGTGAAATCGATAAATGAAAGACATCTCTGTGCCGTTCGATCTGTACGAAATCAAAATCGCGAATATTTTCGTTTCATTGGCAAATTCGCGGAGATTAGTTAAGTAGCATCGAGAGATAAGAATCTCTGTCTGTCATGATAACGTCTGAGATCGATCGAACGTTAGGATAATGAGCGAAATTACGTTTCATTATAAAGATTCTCGATTGAGCACAAAGTTCAACACGTTCATTCTCGAACCATTATCGAGGGAATTAATGTAATATTCAAAGGGATGAACATTTCAAGTTTAACAACATTCTCCGCTATTCAAGAGTATTTCATAGAATAATTATGTTCGATTCGTTTGAACGATCTGTATATATTGTAAAGTATTTAAAATAGGAGGACGAAAGAGCTGTAATCGAAATTCAATTAGGGTAGCGTGATACGTAGATGTTAAGATTTATCTGTGCAATAATTAAATGTATTTAATTAAGTAGCATTGAACGAAGGAACGAATTGATAAATAAACGAGTTTCAACGAAAGGAAAATGTTTTGTTTCGTCACTTAAACTTACACACTTTCAACAAATTTCAGAGAATTATGAGAATGAGAGAATTTATTTAACGGAGGGAAATTTATTCTATAATTGGAAATAATTATAATTTATTTTATCAGAGAGATAGATGAGTGAATATTTAGAGTGGAATGATAGAAGAATATTTGAGCTATAGATATTGCGATATTTTTTAATCAAGCGATAAAGATTGAATGAAAATTTTTTAGCTCTAGAGTGGAAGTATCGGGTGAACGAATATTGCGTGACCAGACAAATTGGGTTGAAGTGATCGAATGCGCTTTGAGAATATTCGCGTAAAATTATTGAGATAGAGGAAAAGAGAAATAGGGAAATGGGGAAATAGAGAAATAGAAAAATAGAGAAATAGGGAAATAGAGAAAAAGAGAAGTAAAGAAATAGAGAAATAGAGAAAGAGGAAAATAGGAAAATGAAGAAATACAGAAATAGAGAAATAGAAAAGTAAAAAAAATGGAGAAATAGAGAAAAAGAAAAGCAGAGAAATAGAGGAATAGAAAAATAGAGAAATAGAGATTCTTCCGTTTGTAATAAAAGACACAATAACTCAAAACCTAAGTGATTAGTTAACTTCTCGGCAATTAAAACTCAACCATCTACACTTGAAGTAAGACACTGATAAACAAGAGTTATTAAATTGTATCTATCGAAGAAGAATCTGGCCGTGCAATCAGCGGCAATATTGTATTATTAGAAAAGAAAAAAACTGGCAATCACGATAAAGCATAATAATCGACACGTTCATCGAAGATACATTTTCTATTTAATGCATGTATATACGTAATGTAAAAATATCTTTGAGTGGCCACGTTATCGATTACAATTTAAAATTATCACCAGATATCAGCTTCTATGACCATATATAAATCGTAACTCTCATCTAATTTCTTAAGTTGGACCGAGGCAATCGTGCAACAATGTTCAGCAAGTGTATTTTGGCTACCGTTCTCCTGCTCGAGGGTAAGAGAGAATAAAATTTCCTTCAGTGTTAAAAAAAAAACGAAGCTACTACTTCAAATTTAAATATTTCAAAAAATAATTAATTCGATAAATATAAATTTAAAAAATAAATAAATAATATATTTATATTTGCAATTTATTTAATATCAATTAAACACTAATATTTGCAATTTATTCGATATTATCGAATATTAATAAATATTCTATTATGTTACAGTTTGCTGGGCCGTTCCCCATGGCCTGGAGCCCCGTATCACGGATGGTGTGAATGCCAAACGTGGTGAATTCCCATACCAGGTCTCCATTGAATGGGGAATCCCACCAATCACTAAATACAGCCACTCCTGCGGTGGTTCCATCCTGGATGAGAGACACGTCTTGACCGCTGGCCACTGTGTCATGAAAGTCGGCAAATCTAGAGTAGTTGCTGGCAAATACGAGTTGAACAAGGTTGAATCTAGCCAACAAGTCGTGAACGTCGCGAAAAGCATCGTCCACAGTGGATACAAAGGGTGAGCTTCCTTTTGATCCCAATTTATTCAACGTTGCAACTAACTTTCGAGAGTTTATCCAGGAAAATTCGTTCACTGAAAGCTACTGTATGTAGAAAATCAATTAATTGTCTTTGTTTACTAAAATTTCCTGCTACAATACAATTCTCGCGACGCTACTTTCAAATTTTCGAGAGTTTAACAAAAAAAAATCAATTAATCGACGATCGTCTGCTAAAATTCAATTTTCGCTGGTTACAATTTTCCTTCGACTACTTTGCGATTATTTTTGACACGCAAGAAGGAGAATAAAGTTCCAAGATAGTTTAAACTTTATCGCATCTCCGTTTGATAATCTCTAATCTCTCAGATCTCGACATTTCTTGTTTCTCGAGTGAATCAGATAAGCTACACTCGATCGACGTTATTTTAAAACAAACAAACATCAATATCGTACGTTCTACTAACACAATTTCCTCTATGGGTTTCCATAGTGGTGTCGCGCAACACGACATCGCCATCTTGGTCCTCGAAACTCCTCTGAAATTGAACAACCTGGTGCAACCCATCAAGTTACCGCTGCAAGGACAGAAACAGAGTGGTGAAGCTATTCTCAGTGGATGGGGATCAACCTCGAAAACCGTGGTCCCACATTTACCAACTATCCTCCAAAAGGCTGTCGTACCTATCCTGGATAACGCTGAATGCTTGAAGGAACTCACCTCTGCATCTACCGTTGGCCAACAACCTGAACTCTTCAACACTCAGGTTTGCAGTGGAACCGCTGGCAAAGAAGTGTCCGCTTGCTCTGTAAGTTCATTTCAGATCTTACCCTTTTTTTTTTTCCAACATACTACATATTAATATTAACTGTCGTTCATTTCTTACGATGCTATCAAACGTCAAACTTAAGAAAAAAATTATTCAGTCCCTAATTGTGTAATCAAAAATGTTGAAATATTCGATTTTTATTTTAAACGGAGTTAAAATTGAGAAAATGGTGAATTTGTTGCTCATTTTCAGGGTGACTCTGGTGGCCCACTTGCCCAAAAAGTTGGCGGAAACTCTGTCCAAGTTGGTATCGTCTCATGGGGTATGATGCCATGCGGATCTAGCCACATGCCTTCTGTCTACACACGTGTCGCTTCCTACGTTGACTGGGTCCACCAGAACATGCACTAGAAGTACTTTGACCAACGTATTTACGACACTGCTTTTTTATACACTCCCCAAATTTTTTCCAACGCACTCCAAGAAAAACCATAAAAAGAGAAAAATTGTAAAATTGCCTCAGGAACGTTCTTTTTTTACTGATTCGTTGATACCTTTAGATTGGAAACTAAACTTTCCTTCCACGATGTTATAAAGCAAGAGATTGCAACATTTTCTCGAAATAAAGTGACGAAAAATTCTTTTCATGTAAATCATTGTTTTCCTTTTATCCAACCTTTATTTAGAATATCACCGAAGTGATAATTCGTACGATTCTATGAAAAGATCGATAAGCATGATCGAAACGATTGAAATTCTTGATAAAAAAAGAATCTACGAGAATACCGCAACAGCAGAAAAGCATGACAAATTGGGTGTATTAATTACGAAATCACAATTAAAACAGAACAAAGAAATCCATATAGAAAGAGTTGGAGAAGATGGATGACGGTATAAATAATGCACAATTCGTGTCACTGATATTATCGATCCGTCTTTGTTTAACAAATTTCCATTATAATATTAAGGAAATATTCACAGAACAGCCTGACAGAATATGTCGAAAAACATCAACAAAGATGCGTGAAAAATATCAATCTACATGCTTTATAAATACTGATAACCTTAATAAACAATTGCACTAGAATTTCATTTAGAGAATCTTTATCCTTATCTCGCGTCGAACGCGCAAAGTAGCACATGCACGACAATCACAACGAATTTCTACGTCTCGTGATTTCTCAAAGAAATATTACCGTTCGGAAAGCTGATAAGACGATGATTAATCAATATGAAAAAAAAAGAAAAGAAAAGAAAACGGAAACAAAAAGAAATCACCAGGTCTGTGAAATCTTGATGAAATCTAATCTGACATGTGTCACCTATGCTTACCCTCGGATTTAAATGTATTTTTTCGATAAGAGATTGATACTAAAGCTAACCAGCTTCTATATAAACCTCTGTCTATGAACGAATACACAAAATCGTCAAAATGTCACTGAAACTGATCGTGTTAGCCATCTTCCTTGCAACGACTGCCGCCAGTAAGTCAATTTTTGTATTGTTTAATCAGAATAGTCAACTTTCTCTATATCAAATTTTATTACATTCACCCAAAAGTTCTTTTCCTTATCTTCACGTGCTTCTAAGTAAACATACAGTCCGATTTGTTTAAAGTTGATCTTACTATCGCTAGTTTTCTTCTAACTTTTCAATAGTGTGTTTCATTCTCGGTAAAGTGTCTCTTGGATTTCTCTGTGTCATCTTGAAATGTGAAAACTTAGGAAATTCAGAAGTTGCTTTAAAAAAAGTCAAGAATGTTCAAAATGTTGCAAAAAAAATTTATAACTCCAGATTTCAAAAAAATAAACCATCTAAATCACGGTAGTTTTGAAAAAATCGCACCATAAGTTTTCCAAAGAGGAGAAAAATGAAGAAACCGTACGAAAAATTATACGAAAAATAAAAACTCATGCATCTCGTGTCTAACAATTAAACTGAAGGAACTTCGGGACAATTTGATAGTAATTATTAATTTATTTATAAAAAAATAACATCGTGTTTGCCTGCAGCAACGCCGTATCGTGGCTTCAGAGTACCGTTGCTCGATACTCGCATAGTTGGAGGAAACGAAGCGAAGCCAGGACAATATCCATGGCAAGTTTCTCTACAATGGGGATGGTTGTTTGGCTACTCTCACTTCTGCGGCGGTTCTATAATCAATAGCCAATGGATTGTCACCGCTGGACACTGTGTCCTGGCTGTTCCAAATTACGGCGATTTCGTCGTGAAAGCTGGCAAGCACAACCTGAAAGCATCAGAGAGCACCGAGCAGGTTGTAAAAGTCGAGAAATCATTCGTGCACGAAAAATACAGTGGGTAAGTGAATGAATTTTATTCGATAAAATGTATATTCTATCCTTGTAACCTTAGTTCACCTTACAATCTCTTTCATTCCGTATTCGTTTTTCTTTCTCACACCTCTTTCTCTTTGATCTAAATGATCACATGAAAAATTCAATCGTTCTCGTTAGAGATCTTCAATCAAAAGTAAAATTAGAGTCAAATGTAGAGACCTGAACACAGTGAATTTTTCTACGTTTAATTTTAGGAATGTGGCTCCGTACGACATTGCGTTGCTGAAGCTTGCAAAGCCTCTAACTCTAAATGGCAATGTCAAAGCTATCAATCTACCCAAGTCATTGAGCGAGCCATCTGGAACTGCTGTTTTAACCGGTTGGGGATCAACGTCGAAAACTAGTAGCCCTGTGATGCCTGACAAACTTCAGACTGCCAAGTTGCCGATCATCGATCTGACTTCCTGCAAAAAGGCCATTGAGAAACTCACTGGTCCATCGCCTTTGCACTCAACCAACGTTTGCACTGGCCCTCTCACCGGTGGCTACTCTGCGTGCAACGTGAGTGACGTTAAACATTACACCGATTTTCACTTTCGAAAATTTTGCAAAAAGTGTTAGGATAAATTTAACGAAGAAAGTTGCAATTTTGTAACTTCTACAAAGGAAAGCTGTATCTTTCTTCGACACTGCGTTAATCCTTTCGCTAAGGTAGAGTTTAGCGTGCCAACCGTAAAATTTGTCAAATTGTTTGCGAAAGTTTAAAAATTTGAAGTTTTCCAATTCGTAAAAATTTAAGATTTGTTTCGGTACATTAAAGTGGAAGCGCGCGAAGGATAAAATTAAGGATTAAAAGGAAATTTTAAATTTCAAATTACATTTTTTTTAAATTAAATTTCAGCAGAATTTATGGTAAATTTGTTAATTTCAGGGTGATTCCGGCGGTCCATTGATTCTTCAAGATGGTAACAAGTCAGCTGAGTTGATTGGTATCGTTTCTTGGGGAATTGTTCCTTGTGGAACAGTGGGTGCTCCATCTGTGTACACCAAGACATCCTCTTTCATCCAATGGGTGGAGAACATCATGTCGAAGAATTGACACATTAAAATTTCAGATTTAATTATACGAACGTAAATGTACAAATGTAACAATGTAAAAATAAGCATATAATATAATATTTGTAAAAACTGAAACTTATGATACAATAAAATACTCGAATCAAACGTTACGTTTGTTTTCCTGTTCCTTTTTCTGTATTCGCGCGAGTTCGAGTGTACATAAGCGGAAGTGGAACTCGAATTCCATCAATGGGCATCGTAAATAGTCGAGAACTAGTTCTGAGATAGCTGTTAGCAGGAAGAAAAAGCCAGTTCCTCTTCGCGATGGTTTTTCTGCGATTGCTCTCACCTTCCGGGTGATTCCACATTCGATCTCGATTCTTCGAGCAGTTCGAACAGTCAAAAGTAAAAAACAAAAAAAGAAAAAAGATAGAAATGATAGACGTTCGTTGTAGCTTTAAAAAGTTACTAATAACTTTTATCTTTGGTCTCGTGACGTGCGCCGAAGTGGACAGTGAGAAATGATTTTTCTTTCAATTTTTTTTTTTATCGAATAAATTAAGTTACGTTCTTTTTTTTGTTTTTCGTTGTTAGAAATGGTTTTTAGAGTAGCGATGTTGGCTCAAAGACCAACGAGGATCGTTGGTGGAAAGAACGCTGAGAAAGGTTTACATCCTTGGCAAATTTCTTTGCAATGGGGCGATCGAGAACGAAAAATTCCAACGAGACACATTTGCGGTGGCTGTTTATTGACAGCTGGATGGATATTAACAGCTGGCCATTGTAAAACCCTGACACCATCGTTTGGAGAATTCTTAATTTTAGCTGGGAAATATAAATTAGGTGTTTTCGAAGAAACTGAACAAAGCAGATTGGTAAATATGGTATTCGTTCATCCGCAATACAACGGGTAAGTTTTTGTTATTTAAAATTAGGATTTTTAATTCATTATTTTAGTGATAATTTGTGTAATTTTTTAGGAGCATTGCACCGTACGATATTGCATTGATGAAAGTAGAAAGACCGTTCGAATTGAATCCTTTTGTTTCCACGGTGTCATTGCCATATCCTGAATCAATTCCTATGGGAGAAGCTATGCTCACAGGATGGGGGAGTATAGGAAGAACTCGTGCACCAGAGACACCAGAGAATCTCCAGGCAGCTGTGCTACCGATACTTGATTACGATTTTTGTAAGGAAACCTTGGACAAAACCTTAAAGCAGGAGGAACAGAATCCTCTGCATCCGACGAATGTCTGCACTGGTCCTCTGGATGGCAGCTTGTCTGCCTGCAAGGTACTCTTAAACTGAAAATATTCACCTCGACAAGTTTCCGAGTTTTCAGAATCTCAGATTTTCAAATTTGCAGACTTTTAGATTTTCAGATTTCTAGAGTTTCAAATTTTTTTAAGTTTTAAAGTTTCGGAGTTTTCAAATTTTACAGCTTCAAATTTTCCAATTTCCAGATTTTAAGATGTTTAGATTTTCAGATTTTCAGTTTTAGATTTTGAGGTTTTCAGATTTTTAGATTTGTAGATTTTCAGAGTTTCGAAGCTTCAGATTTCCAGATTTCCAAACTTTCAAAACGACAAACTTTTATATTTTCAAACTTCCATACTTCCAACTTTGCAAACTTTCGAGTGCTCCCACATTTTCGAACGTTCAACTTGTAAAATATTTAATTCTCTAGGGTGACTCAGGAGGACCCCTGGTCGCGAGAAACGCGTTCGGCGAGGCAGACGTAGTGGGAATAGTTTCATGGGGTTTATTTCCCTGTGGTGGAAAGAACGCACCCTCCGTTTACACAAGAGTATCCGCCTTCGTCACATGGATCACCGTAATTATGTTAAGCTACACCTAAACAACTGGTACCATACTAATGAATTGTTAACATTTGTTATTTTATTCAATAAATAATGTTCGTTGTCACTCGTCTTATTCTTCCTAATAATTACAGTACACAGATACACCATACAAATCGTATTTATACAATCACGCTATTATTTAATAATTACAACGACTTGCAAGCTTCCGTGACTACCATAATAGCAGCCAACGCTTCCTTAGCCGTTGGAATAATATAACGTGCTGGTAAAACGAAACCATGCTTTCCAGTGTCTCTTAATTCAATCGTGTATGTGTATTTCATCTTCAGAATAGCTTTAGCCCAGTCATCAGAGCCACCGGAAGCTGCGTACAGTGTAGTAGCACTGTTTCCAACAGTATAGGCACTGTTAGCACCACCTGCCTTCCTCATAGCAGTTGCCACTTGTCTGCCAACCCTTTCAAGATCAGCATAATCCGGTGGAACACGTTTATCGTAACCCCATGGGTATAAAATGTACTGGCCGTAACTATGGAATGTTAAGTATGCCTGTAAAACAGAAATAATATGTTAAATAATTAAATACAGGTAAGATAAAGAACAGAAAAAGAAAATACTCAAGTGTTTTTTTATTCTGAAATTGTTTAGTTGTCGGAAAAATTCACTGGCAGTTAAAATAATTAGAAGAATAAAAATAATGCGTTGAATAAATAATTAAAAAAAATAAATAAATGACAGAAAAAGATATTCTAGTGTTCTATTCTGAAATTTTTAAGCTTTCGAGAAAATTGACTCGTAGCTAAAATAAAACTTTTAATTATCACTGAGAATTATTCAGAAACTGTTCAGTGAACATTTACAAATTATTATTAGACATTTGTATTAAATAATTCTTCCAAAAATAAAATATACAATTTTTTGAGTAATCGAAGATGAAACTGACCTTGAAATTAGCAGCACTAGCTTCGAAGAAGTTCTTAATAGCGTTCGTTTCCGGTTCAGAGAAGGGTCCAGAGCCTGCGTAAATCTCTCGGCAAGGGTCTTTGCTAGTTCCCATACCGCCCCATCGATAACCAAAGTTTCTATTAAGATCGACACCAGTACACAGACTGCCTACTGATCTTTTTCTATTCTTCCTCCACAAACGATCCCTCGTGAATGTGTACTCGTACCTAAAAACGAAGAACCGTAAAAAAGAAATAAAAGAAAATGGTACTTCGTTAAGGATAATGTTGTATCGTTAGGAACTTACCCATCAGGATTCGCCACAGGAAGAATATAGTAATCAGCCTCGAGGCTATCGCTATTTTCAACCAATTCGTTGATAACCCAAGTGACTGCAGCTGGCGAGATCCATTCTCGAGCATGGATACCACCATCGATCCATAATGCAGGAGCATCTGGTTTTCCATTACTGATTCTGAGAACCTACGTCACCATTTATCATTTTCTTTTTGTTTCTAAATCAATTTACAGGAATTTACATACGCACTCGTTAAAATTCACACATCGTTTAAGACAGAATAATTTGTTTTTTGAGTTGTATCAAACGAATCAGTTTATTAAATGATGAATACAAAAAATTTTGAAATAATTGCAATATGGATAGTGAAAGTCATTTTTTCTAACTTTTTTATTTGAGCCTGTTATTGTAATTCTTTCAAAAATTTCTTTTTCACATTATCTCAGAAAAATTCAATAAGCGAAATGCAATTTTGGGGAAACAGAATTAGTTAAAAGTGTTATTAACTTCCAATATCATTGGTTATTAGTCAGTATCCTTATAACAATTATTAATTCTTACTTTCTAATGTTTTCAAACGTAAAATCGTAATCAATTGCAATTTTTTTTCTCATGCACGAAAAAAAATCGGGTTACAGAGGTTTAAAAAAGTAATGAGAAAGGAATTGTGTTTTCTGTAATACCTTGAGAGCCCTTCCTTCGACGGAATTGCCGATACTGACGACAGAACAGACGCTAGGGAAAGTCTCAGAGAGATAATCGAGATATCCATGAATATCCTCGAGCCTATGATAACTGCTCCACTCCATTCGATGACCTGACAGGTATACCTTCAAGATTATTCAGAGGTTGCACGTTCGGTGTCCTTAAACGACACGTGAGAACATTCCGCTCCGTAGATTCAGAGACGAATAATAATTAATCATTAAAATTTGAGATATTTTCCAATGAATTAGAAAGATTAAATAAAATACAATTCTGAAAAGTGGTTCTGAATCAACGAAGCGGATTGTACGCGCGAGAAGCTCACCCCTAAAGTGCCAAGAGCCACCTCCACCGAGTACACTAGCTACAGGATAGCGAACGGGGCGAGGACGTGAGTATCTAAATGACACTCTGACAGGTACGCTCTGCCACCAAGCGTAACGAGCTAGAAAAGTACTCAAAAGCTCAGAAATTCACCGTAGAATTTGTTGAAAATTTCGAAAATCTTAATCAGACTGTTTTTACATTACTATTTAACCCTTTCGGCACGATCGTTAATTTTAAACGTGTCGTTAAATATGAATTATTTCACAAATTAATTTTGTATCGTGAAAATGTACCTAATTTCCCGAATCTACTATACTGAAAGGGTTAATCTTCTTAATACCAAACGGGGTACAAGTGTATCCCAAGCATAACTCTTTGTATCGATTGTTAACAATAAATTTATACTTCAGTATAGTGTAATATATTTACTCTTTCATCTAATTTACCTATATGTACGTTTAGTAACAATTAAGACAAAAGGAACCTCAAATTGCAATTAGTTTCTTTTTACTGTATCGATTATACTACATCGAAAAATTTGAAAGTATTTACTACGTGTTAAATTCCATCGCGAAATAAACGAAAGCTGTTGTTTATGGATACACCGAAGGCGATCTATGGTTACCGTGACACTCGTGGCATGGTAATATTCCCGAAAAGCACGTCGATAGGATTTACTTGAGATTCCACTCGGATCACCGAGACTTGACCAGTCTCAGTTTCTCGAGCGGACTTTCAAACCGGGCCGATTGCCAACTCGACGAATAGCTGGAAACATGTAACGGGACCACAATCGAAACAACAACGTTTGCTCGTGAAAACACGTGCGTTGCAGATGAACGCACACCAACACTATCCTGAGCACATATAACTGTTAATGTTAATCAGTATTGTCGATGAACCGGAACTGGGTTAACAGGTTAAATCGCTGCGAGGCCGGTCACCTCGTGTGCTGTCCCATTGAAAATAACCGAGTTGCTAACGATTTACCAAGAAAAATTAAAAAAGGTCGTTAACAGGTCTCATTTATCAAATTGGACAAGTATATGACGGCAAGTATTTAGATCGTTAACAGTACAGGACATTAGAATGTTGTTGATGCGTATCAAGTGAATAATTTACTTATAATCGTCTAACGACGATAGCTTAGCCCCCATCCACACTCGATAAACCTCGTCTTATCAAAATCACTTTCGAATCGACGGCTGTTGTATGTATATATGTACGTTGCATGATTCGTTCACGGCTTTCTTCGATACGTGACTCGACTATGCGATAACGTTTCCGACGAGCTCGCCGCGTCGGCCATTTGTGTCAGTGGCACGGCTAAAATGACAAGTGAAAAATATCGTTTCACTGTCAGATGATCAGCCGTTTGTTTCGTTCCACCCTTGACGAGCGAAATCGATCGTTAAGAGGACGAAATCGTTGGAAATCGCGATGATTCTGCGATTGAGATGAGATGAGAAAATAAAAAAAAGAAAGAGGAGAATGTTAAGCAAACGAAAGCAAATGAAACAGGAAGCGAGTTGTGTTTAGATGAAGTGAAGTTCTAATGATCGACCGGTGCAAACCTTTACGTCCTGCTAGTTCCTCCATTTCTTGCTGAGAGAGCGTCGGATTTTCCTCGTCGATCGCTCGTTGAAGATCCTCGATCACAACTCGATACTGCAGGTCCTTTTGCCGCAGGTAACGAGACACTCGTGGAATTTCTTCCGGGCGAACCATTATGTCCACCTCTGTGTCGTTGCCAACCCACAACGACAGCACTGTACAAATGGAAATAAATTTTGATTAGGTACATGGTTTACCTAATTTATGGTATTTCATTTACTTTCAGAAATAAAGTGCTTCTTTCAAATAAACGTCTCTAGATTACAAGAATCAATTATGGGAATTACCAGAAGTCTTAAATTTTAGTATTGCGCTTCTTCGATTAATATCTATTGTATATTACACAATAACTTCAAGAATTTATAAAATAAATTAACAAAATTCCTCATTCAAATTGTCGAACGATCAATTTGTTTGCTACGAATTTCAATAAGCTTAAAAAAATAACATTAAACTTTATCAATTAATATCTATCATATATTACACAATAAACTCAACAACCTATAAAAGAAACTAATAAAATTCCCATTCAAATAATCATAACGATCAGAAGATTTACGAACGTCCAGCTTCTTGAAAGTCCATGGTCACGTTCGACACCAAATCCTTTTGGTTCTCGGTACCCTGGACCCTCCAGACTTGTGCACCATCGTAAGAGATCTTTGCATCCCTCACTCTGACTGCCCTTTGAATGGTCTTCGAATTCTCAGCGACAGGTTCGTCGACGATCTCAATCCAATCAGGGATCACAAATTCTCGCCTCTGACGATCGATCACTGACGCCTCGACGAAGAGAACAGCAAGGAAGAGGAACGCAAACGCGGTGAAACGAGCACCGTGCGATCTATTGCTCTTCTCCATCGCGAATAACTATCCTTGGATCGTCGATGGTCCCAGCTTTTATAATATTCGAGCCGGTCGACGATCGGGAGTAACGGGACTAAACGAGCTCTCCTCGAACCTCCTCGATCCACCAGGTTGCTCGAATCCATTGCTCTTCGAGGATCTTTGACCTCGCAAAGGACTTGCTCTGCAGCCTGATCAGCCATCTTTCAGATTTGTTTCTATTAGAATTGTGGGTCATAAAGAAGTATCTTCGTTTCAGGATCAAGTGAGCTGAATCGTGAATACTTCACTCATTTATACAATAATTCGCAGAAGTACTCGTACTCCCTCTGAAAACAGAATAACTTTTCAGAATTGGACCAAATGACTCGAGTTTTTTTTTTTTTTTTTTTTGAGAATTTAGAAGGATTGGTTTATTAAATGATGTGTATAAACAAATTTTTTTAAGTGTTGCAACTGATGGGAATCGTAGAGGAAATAGTGAAGATCGCATTTTTTACCATTTTTTCTTTTTATCTCAGATAGTAATAAAAATTTTAGAAATATGGCTTGTAGATAATAAAATTTTTATCGAAATCGATCAACGTTGCTGTGAGATTACAAATTTGTCGAAGGTTGTTTCAAATTTGTAACTTTCCCCTGGAAATTCTTGGCCTCAAGCTTTTCGTTGATACAGTGTCTTTCAGCTGTAAAATAGATTTTTCCATGTTCAAAAATCAAAATTACTTTAATAATTATTTCACAGCGAGCAGAGTTAATTAACGACAATAATATAGTCTGTAGAATAAAAAGTATCACGATGAATTCGCTAGAATTATTTCATCAACTACTTAAAAAACGTGATCCCAGTAACATCGAAATGGCGTTAATTTAATATGATAGCGTTCGCGCAAGCGTCCTTAGATTCGTTCGATTTCCGCGCGGTGCTTCTGATCGCATTTAAGCAAACACACGAGTCGAACGATGAGCCTGAAAACGTCGGAAAACACAGTGCACTCTTGGCGGAATCGTAAAGCCATGAAGATCCTGTTGATGGTGATAGCTTGCCTGATCGCGATGGTCGCAACTTTAGAGGTACCGTTTTGTGCTTAATGTCGGAATTATTACCTGCGGATGCAGTTTTTCTGCATACCGTTACCTGAACGACGTTTAAAGAAATCGACGAGCGGACAGTTTTTTTCCATTATGCATCGATGAAAAATAATCGAAGTAACATGAACAACGATAGTGTTGGAATTTCGATAAAAAAAAAGCAACTGTTAGTTTCAGTGATAAAATTCCGAATATTTCTTCACAACGATAAAGATCAACAATAGAGAAAAATAAAGAGAGGAATGGATGTGTAGTGATTAGGTGATTAACGCGTCATTATGAAAGGAAGATTTTAATTGTCCTATTTCAATTAAAGGGAGAATATTAAAAAGTGATCATTGTCTGACGAAATCCGGAGAAGATATTTCAACGATAGATTACGAAAGAGAAAGAGAGGAAAAGGAGATCGAATTATAGATCGTCTCAGACTTATACAGACTGCGTAAGGCTTCTCTCGATGTTAGGTGTTTCATTAGTGTGCTCTCGAGTCTCTGCTATTTTCCGCGAGCACGTGAGCATAGTGTCTTTAACGCTAAGTCTACGAGATTTTCTTGAGTGAACGGGAAACCGAATTTTTCCTTCGGGAAATCGATTTATCAGTGACAACTTAGTTCTATTTTCGTATCGTTTTATTAATAAAGGCGAGGAAAATAGCAATTGTTTCTATAATTTCGCTGGTGAAATCTCAAATGCGTCTCGTAAATCTAGTGTCAACGAAATGCTACTTTGTTCACGTGAAAGCCGTGAAAATTAACTGAAATTATTCATCACACACTGTATCCTCACTTTTCCTTATCATTAAATCGTTATTACTTTGTAAATTCACAGTTTCCTTGAATTTATTTCACAGGTTATATCAGGTATATTAGAGAATTTATTTTAAAATGTATCTAAAATTACGAGTAATAAAGAGAAGAGTAATCTACCGATTACTAATAGATTAGAAATCAAGCTTTCCATTTTTCGAACGATCGCGATCACTATCCGTGCTGCTAATTAGCCAACTATGCGTTAGAGAACTCTTCCTAAGATTAACATTCGAAATGATTTTTCCATTCACTCCCGTGGGGGACTTTCTAAATTTTCCTGCAGAATGACAATCTCACTGTCACCGAGCAAGTCTACTTGGACATTATGATAGACGACCATCCAGTTGGGAGGATAGTGATAGGATTGTTCGGCAACGACGTGCCGAAAACTGTGAAAAATTTCGTTATCTTGGCGACCACCGGAATCGCAGGGAAAACGTACAAGGGAACCAGATTCCATCGTGTGATTAAAAAGTTCATGGTTCAAGGTGATGTCGTTAACATAGAAATTACAGAGAAATCAATAAAAAATTATTTAGTTCGAAAGAAATGTTCATATTGAATTCAGTGTAATTTCTGTTCACCGTAGGTGGAGATATAGAGAACGACAATGGTACTGGTTCGATCAGCATCTATGGAAAATACTTCGAAGACGAGAATTTCGATATTGGCCACAACGCGCCAATGTACGTGAGCATGGCGAATGCTGGGAAAGATACGAATGGCTGTCAATTCTTCATCACGACGATCCCTACGCCATGGTTAGATGGAAAGCATACTGTATTCGGAAAGGTATTAAAGAAAATCAATATAGATATGATCGATATTTGTAATTTATGTTTTTCCATGTAATTTCGACAGGTCATCGACGGTGAAGATGTGGTCTTCAAGATCGAACAGACGAAAACGGACGCCGATGATATCCCCATAAAGCATGTCGTTATTTTCGAATCTGGCTATATACCCACTTCGTCGCCGTTTAAGATAGATGACAATATTTACAAGTAAATTAATTAATATTGAAAGTTGCTCGACATACTGAAAGATCGCAAAATTACTAATTTTGCGAAAAATACGAGTTTCTAGTTGATTTTCTATTGGAATTGAGCAGCTAGAGATCGGTTAATTGCAAATTGGTAGAACGAGTAGCGTTAATTGTTTGCTATAGTGTTTCTTTTTTAGAATACTATAGGCATATAGTATGAGCTTCTTTATAGAGCATAAAGCTTGAATATTCTTGTGCACAAAGGAATGTAAAATACAGTGGAGATGTAATGGTATGTATGTTCTTCTTTTTCTCTCATTTTTTATGTTATTTCTACTTCATTGATATTCGAAATATTGTTTGTAATGCAAAAATGTATTTGCTTCTTTATTTCGTAATTTTGTAATTTTTAATTTGCAGTATTTGGGCATGGATAAAAGCGACATCAGTGCCGTTAGGCTTCAGTTTCGCGATTCTCTCCTTTTTCCACTACATAATGAAGAAGTTAGACGTTGATTCCATAGAAATATGAACATTTTGTGAATTATTATGTGTAAATAGTGATTTGGTAACGTTAAAATGAGAAAATGAAATGATAAAAACTGCTCTCTAATAAACTTGCAGTAAAAGATCTGATTAATCACGATTGAAATCGTGACTATTCAATTTAACCGCCAATTAATACGTTCTGCTCGCCACCAGATGGCTGTTCGAACTTTCCATGACATAAATCGAACAAAGTTCACAAATTATTTATAATCAATCACGCATGAATTAAACGGAATCGTGAAATTTCCATATTTTAATTTGAATTTTCGAATATTGCAAAATAGTATTTAAAATCTGAAGAAATTTAGTATGTTCCGTTGAATTCTTCGCGATTAATACCACCGACACCGTAAGATGGCGGCAGCAATCCCAAGTGAGAAATCTGACAAAATTTTCAAAGTAGTAAAAAAGGATTTTATAGGATTAATTTAAAAACTTTTTCGTGTGCATCGTAAACTGAACTATTTGTTATAATTATATTCCTCGTTGAAAGTGTAATTCTATTCTTGTATGTTCCCGTTAGTAATAAAACTATACTAGAAACTTAAGTTTAGTGAATTTTCTTATCCAATACCTCCATTTCCATTCTGTGTTCCTGCTAATGGTAGATGATTTTCAGCAGAAATTTACGCTCAGAATGAATGACAATGCGTTGAAACCTACTAGATAAATTACTTCGACATGATTCATAAGGAAACCTGCATTCCTATAAGCAGCAAAAAATTTCATACAGAGGAAAAAAAAAAAGGAAAAAATTACAAAATGAGAGAGAAAATCTAAAAATCGATGAAATATTCGTAATCCTCAAATTCCATCCTTACTAAAATAATAAAAAAATACTAAATCTCTATACAACATCCATCCGTCACTCAAAACTCTCACAAATTCATGCTCCAAATCGTCACATCCATCTCGAGTCATCAATTCAGCCATTATTCCTCTCCATTCCAAATTCCTTCGCCATTAATCGCTCAAAACCGATAGAAAAATAATGTCTACACAAGCACTTTAAAATCGAGAAATTTTCCCGCGTCAGTGGTTATTCTTTAATGATTGCTCATCATTAAGTCTGAGTCTGTCGACCTACGCTACTGTGAATGTAGGGAATGACGCAAAAGAGGCACGCAGGCGCGGACGTGTGACGCCAGAAACGGGCGTAGAAAAGTGGTTTAGTGAGTGTCGAGCCGGCGTTCATCGCCGAACGCTGAAACAAGCGTGTTGTTGCACGCGTTGCAAGTTCATTTCTCACGGTTACTCCACTTAAACATCCTCGTGGGCGTTCTAAATTCCCATCGTTAACAGATACAATAAAAAAAAAAGAAAAGAAAAGAAGAACGTCGCGTACAAAATCGTGGTTAGTACAGAAAAAAAAAAAAATATATAGAAATAATTGTGAGAAATCTAATCTCGACAGTGTGAGAAAGATTGTGCAAAGGGAGGATTCGCGCGTGTACAAGCCGGGAAGCGCATGTTGCTCTTCTCGAGGTTCGATCGACGGAAAGACAGCTGGGAGAGTGCCGTTCAAAAGGGATGCTTTGAAACACCGGAGCGGTCGCTTCATTCAAGGTGAGCCTCTTCTTCCACTGCTTCTTCTGAACCCTACACTGCACCGGATTCCAGTCAGCTGTCTACAGCTGGACCGTGATACATGAACGCTCATGTGTACGTGGGCACGTTATTCTTCGAGTAAATCGCGGCTGTGTGGTACGTTCAACCCGTTGACAATACATAAAAAACCTGAATCTATGGATGAATTTAAAAGATTCGTTAATATCAACTCTCTCTATGTGTAGTGTAATTTCGAAGATGAAGTATTGTACGTGAAAGTACATGTAGGTGTGAGAGAGAGAAAGATACATTGATCTGTCAAAGAATTGATCGACTGGATGCTCTCGTGATTGCATATTGTCACGAATGATGTAACCGTAGAAGTTTCTTCAACAATTGATACCGTTCCTGTGAAAAAATCCAAGATTCATATCTTAGAAATATGAATTTTTTTATTTCTAAAAGCAACGAAAGAAAGAAAGAAGAGATCAAATGATGCGCTGTAGATCTAACGACCGGTTTTTTGTATTCGATAAATTTCATATTGTTTATTAAAGTTGATCAATAGATTGTGTTGTTGAATTAATTCCAACGAGATTCCATATTTATTTTTTTTTTCTTCTTTTACTGTTTTTTTTTTTTTTTTTTTTACTTGAGGATTGTTAAGGTGTTCAGAATACCTTGGAAAAGAGCAGGTTCCGTGTGTCCTACTGCTCCAAAAATCGTATCCAGGCTCGCTGCATGCGGCTGAAGCACGAATCGCTCGTAAAGCAGCTGACATTTCGTAGGTTTACGATTTTGCAGAGGCAGAGAGAGAGAGAGAGAAAGAGAGAGAGAAAGAGAGACACTGTATAGAGGATCGAAGCGTTCACGAAACTCGTCCATCGATCTGTTTATTACGGAGCACGGTGGCAGCCGTGAAATAGTGAAAGACTAAAGTGAAAGCGATCGGTTACGATCGATTAATTAATTTACAGGCTGATCGGTTCGATCAGCGATTACATTGTGTCTGTACGTTTTTCATTGTTTCGACGGTGACAGTCTGGTAAATTTACATGTGGCCTTGATGGTACTGACCGACGATAGTGCACCTTGCTGTCATGAACTGGACAAACCTTTAGGTGTTTGCAATGCGCGATTCACGCGGTTAAATAGCAACTGGCGCCTGTCTATATGGCGATTCGGAAATACAAGGAATGGTAATGCAATACGGAAATATTGCAATTTCCTTTCGTAGAATTATGTCATTTTAATTAAATTCTCGATAACGTGGAACTTCCGGCTTCCAAATAAATTTCACTTGCAAAAAACCCCTTTATCTAGTGTTTCTATCAACTTTACTAAAAGAACGTTGCAAATTATATCTGAAAAGCATAGGATTTCCTGGAGAATAGAATTTTCCAAAAATCGACATTTACATAAACTAAATTTTCTCGGGCAACTAGAGTTTCCAAATATATAACATTTCAATGGAAATGTAATATTCCAGCAAATAGAAAAGTCAGAACTTTCCAAAAACTAATATTCCCATAAACTATTCTCTGGAGAAATTAATTTTCCAGGAAATATTATTCCAAGAAGGAAAAGCTTGATTAGCAAACAACAGAGTTTCTCGCGAAGGAGATAGTTAAGATATGAATTGACTATGTTTATTTCCGCTTGTTTTCTACGACAAAGTACAACGGAAAAGTAACGCGAATTTAGATAAAACGTTTAAACCCACTTTACAGAGAGTGGATAAGAGAGGCAGCTGTTTATCAAGCTATCACGAAATCCAACGCTAGTTTTATTCACTATAGAAGCGTAACAAGCGCGACGTGCACTCCCTTAATCAAATTCTTTTTATCGCGTGCCGCACGCACCTACGCAACCACTCACGCAACGTGTACGCAATTTCTTTGTAAATGAGTGAATTTAATAGAATCCAACGGGTGGGAATCAAAGCGCCATGCTTCTTTCTGTTTAACAAAAAAAAAAAAAAAACGAAAAAGACAAATGTAATTATTCCAAGTACATTTCACTTCGTTACGTGTCTTCTTCCGTTTCTTTGTCTTTCTTTTCCACCGTTTCTGTTTCACCGTTTCGTAAAAAGTGACACGTGTATCACGTTACGCGTTAATTAACCACTGTTTAATGAAACACGCATTTCTTTTTCCCCCCGTGTTCCCTTATCGCAGCTGGAGAGTTAATGAACGACGCTATATAAAGAGGAAACGTTAGCCAACGCGACTGTTGCGCCGTAGAAAATCAATCAGCCTGTAAATAGCGCGAAGCGTGTTTCATTCAGAAACGATTCCTAACGCTGTCCCGGTGACGTACTTTTTTTTTTTTCTCTTCCTCATTCTCGGTGGAACTTCTAAAACGTCGAAAGTTAAAATTATCAGGATTTTACCGTGTCTCTTTCGCAAACCATTGATGTTGATTCACAGTAAAACTGACGGATATCAAATGAAACGTTTCGAACAAACTTCCCTTTTCATTGAGAACGAACACAAAGCTTTCTGCAGCTGTGAATCACGCACGTTCCGCAGAAGTACGCGTGGCGAAGTTGAAAATAACGAAACTGAAAATTCGATAATTCGTAAAAGTTAGAGAACCACGTTATCCGTTTCACAGCTGGCCATTGATAAGATAAGAATATTGTCGTATCTATTGTTAACACGCGAGAATATAAAATATATACAAGGAGTATTTTGTTACCGGTTATTTTATAATACTGACCGAGTAGTCGAGACTGTCATTTAATTCGCGTAATATTTCTCAGACCGGTTTAGTAGAAGTAAGACGGAACATGCGGTTGATTAAAATGCGGCTTCACGTGCCGCGTTACTTAAGCCACGTATAAATGAGCTTAATACAAAACGACACGTCGTCGTTTGTTTAACACTCGTTCGAAAGAATATTTCTTCCGGTGATTTGTAACGTCGCAACCTTTATAATTCGTGCAAAAGTAGCGGGAAATTTAAATGCGAGTGTAACAACTCGATGAAAAATTAAATTTAATCTTTAACGAATTGAAAAATCGAATTGACAGTTGAAATATTAAGAAAGGTTATATCAGATGTTCATTTCGAAATTTATTTATCCATTTCATATCGTTTCTGCTGTCTGCAGTTTTACCACGTTTATCTCGTTCTAATATTAATATTTGTCTAATAACGTCACATTGAACGTACATGCTAGTGTAAAATCGATCGCACGTATCACTGGCAATCTGTTCCTTTTTATTTATCGAAAAGAAGACGTTTGTTACATCTTTCCCGCAGACCACCGCAAGACGATCCTTGATAAGATACGGTTACCTTTGCGCAGGTAATACAATAACCACTCTTCGTTTCCCGCAGGCAACCATGCACGAAGCAAAGTAACGCACCGAGAAGTAATTCGAATTTTTCCCGATGCAAAACAGGAAATACCTTGAATCGTTCCGTAGTTCTGCTTCACAATTAGCGGCGAGTACAAATACTTTGTAAACTATTGTTCTGGTTTCCACGAATGTTCATCCAGATAAACAATCCGGATAACGAGACAATTATTCGTCAATTATACGAAAGATTCGTGATAAATTAATAACCGGTGTATAATCGGTGACAAAACTCTTCGACAAACAGTTACAACCATATTTCGCTGTTTCGATAATAGTCTGGATAAAACTAAATGTCTTGACAATCGTTTTTACGACAGACACTAAATTCTTCCGTCACTCATCTAGGTCAAACGATAAAATCTTATGCATACATCCGCTTATCGATGCGTCTCGAGAGACGTGGAGAGGCGATCCATAATTCGAGATGAATACAGACCGACAGTCATAGTAACCTGTGTGTCATCGTAATAGATAGGAAATCTAATAACGTAGAATCTTCTCGTTCGTGTGGAGAGATCCTTTTCTTTCTCTTTTTTTTTTTTTTAACCAGGAAACTCATTTTTCGATGGCGAACAGATAATTCGAAGGTAATACTATTCCTCGACGTACCATTCTGATATTATACTGTATTTTCGTTATCGCTGCCAGATGATAATGGCGAATCAGGCTATGGAAACAGGTGGACGCACCTTTCACGGGACGAGCACCGTCCAACCCCATATAATTGCTTGATAATTAAGCTGGCCGCGCCTGTTTTTATCGAAACAGCCGCAAGCTGAAAGCTCCTCTCGTTCGTGGAACCGCTTTGTCAAATAATTTCAAGCTTTACTCTCTTTTCATTATTATCCTCCTACTTTCGTTCGTCGCGAATAAACATGCAAATGTTTTCTGTTAATACAATAGAGGGAAAATAGGACTGGAGAATTTTGTATAGTCGAGTTACTCGAATAATTCGGATAACTTCGAATATGAGCTCTTTGTTCGGATAATTCAAGTAGTTTGGATAATTCGAATATTCAAAGCGTTTAAATTGCGAATTGTGCCGAATATTTAGAATATTCGTATAATTTGGATAATTCGAATAGTTCGTACAATCCCAATAATTTAGATAATTCAATTATTCTGGATAATTCGAATAATTCGAGTATTTCGGATAATCCAAGTAACTCGAATAGCTCGGATAATTCGAATAATTCGGATAATTCGAATATTCGAGGCGTTTAGATTTCTAATTGTGCCGAATATTTCGTACATTTCGAAAGCTTGACGATGTAAACGCCTGAAAATGAACAGAATTTATAGAAACATATATCTTTCTAAATTTACGTTTCCTCTGGTTTCATTCACTTTCTTTTTGCCCCTTGTACGTGTGCGTGCATGTGTGTGATTTGTCTGAGAGGATGTGTGGAGTATTGGATTGACAGGAAATCGCAAAGTTTCGCGAAAAAGTGGTTTTGGTAAATGTCCAAAGTGTACAACGAACGGCCAGACCCTCTGTCAAGAAACGAAACACCGATACCATCGTGAAATCTTACACGGAAGCAGGAAATGGGTGCAGATGGTGTGCCCGTCACACACATAGAGAATATTCCGTCTACGTGTTTCGGTGCCATTAGTGTTTGGCATGATCGTGACTTCACAGAAACAATAACAACGGTGTAGTATGAGCAAAGATGGTCCTTGTGATTTATGTAGTATACGACCATCGTTATTTTGAAATTAATTCTCCAGGCAGATTAAATTGATCGTTGGCCGTTTAACTTGATAATTGAAAATGGCTATTCATCTTTGAAATATGACCAACACTTACACAACACTGCACAATAATTCTTCTATAGAGAAACAATAATTTCTCTTATTACATAATTTATCTAATTACAATTCTTACTTTATCTTAATTCTGAAGTACATTACATCGATACTTATGTTTTGCAAGAATCAAGGTAATCGATGAAACTTTTTATCAATTTTAACACCTTCCTGTTGTGTATCGTCGTCGATACACGATAGCCTATAGAAGTAGAACATTCGTTGAATGAAAAATATAAATAAATATTCTTCAAGTCAATGTTCAAACAAGATACGCGTGACATAAGATTAAACCGTGAAGAATTGAACACTATCGATAGTATTCAATATTATTACGCGTTATTTTTTACCTATATATTAGAATTCTGTTAAACGTAACCTTCGCGTGACAAGGAACGTGTTAATTAATATCTGACAGGAAGAGAAAACCAAGTATTGCAGGTTAAATAACCTCACACAGTTGTTCAACTTGAATCATACATAAATCGTGGCTTGATCCAATAAAAACGTACCGGTACACAAGTGTAAAACGTGTTCTAACATTTCTTCGATCGAATCGAATTGACCTCGTTCTGTCAGCGGATCGTTAATTGACAAATCGTATCAGAAGGAATTGTCGGAGATTTTCATGAATATCTTCCGGGGAACATGTTGATAATACTTATCGTGAAATATTCTCGAGAACGATATCGAAAAGGGTTCGATGATAGAAGGGCGATTGTAAAGAAACGAAGGCCAAATGTAAGAACCCAACCGGTGCCGCGTCTCTTGGCAAAACGAGGTTAAAGGTATCCGACTGCGGCACTGTCGTATCGATTCCAGTCGAGCTGACATTGCCGCTGCAAAATCTCGAGATGTTGATTGCATACACGGTGTGGATTGTTTTACGAGCGGCCTTCCTCTTCTTTGTGTGTTTCAGGGTGAAAGGCCATTCGAGCAGATCGAGGCATGTCGACGTATTGGCTGAACGTGGCCCTCCTCAGGGTTGTTCTACCGGTTGTCTTGACAGGATGTGAGTGCCCACCATCATTGTTTCCTTTAGCAAATTTCAGACATTCCTGAACAGCTATTTCGGACGATGAGATATTCAGTTCCTTTTTCTTTTCTTCTTTTTTTTTTTGTTTTCAATATTTGACAGATATTTGGAAAGTGTTAACCCTCTGCAACACCACATGCTTGCGAAAATACGTATCAAGTACTTATCTACTATCTGTGCAAATTAATTTCGTGCCCTATTTCACGATAGTTACGTACGGAAAAGATCGAACGCAATTTTAATTTTCAAAGTAATCTACTGGTTTGAATCAGCCGGTTTTCATTTATCAGATAAACGAAGAAATTTTCTCTGAAAGAGTATGGCGACTTTTAGTCGGTAATTTTGTCCAGTTTTTATGAGAAAAAGCACTTGATACACTTTTTAACATTCGTTTTATTCTGTTTACTCTTCCATTATTGTATTATTACATTATTAGTAACTATTATCCTTATAATAATTAGAAATTCTTTTAAAATGTAACGTTGTGAGCTATTGTAACTTTTCTTCTCGTGAATAAAGAAAAATCCGGTTACAGAGGGTTAATATAATGGGGAATTATAAGAATATTTGGAAATTTTAAAAAAATTATATTTTACTAACAATTATTATATTTTTCGTTAAAAAGAATGTTTAATTATACAGCATAACTTAACTGAACAGATAAGTGTATATACAAATAATGTTCTATATTTACTGATAAGTTTTCAGGGAGCCTTACGTCACTTTCGCGATAAAGCAATATTTTATTATCAATGTTGCGGGCGTATTAAAAAATCAGTAAAACGCAACGGTTGGTAACGCGTTAAATTCTTGTCTCACGTTCTGGTTTAAAAGAAGAAAAATCGTATTTCTCATTTCATTGGGAAACCGCATCGAAAGCAAGTCTTAAATTGTATAAGAAATCGATGAATTTCTGTACGAAGATCATCAAAGGAAACACACTTGATGACATCACTGTATTGAAATACTCATGATTTGTAATCGACTAATGACCTCAGGTCGCACGCGTGTTTCTCGCATTTCAACGCGAGAGAATCGTGTGAAACTGGAAAAGTCTGTTACAGAGTTTTAAAAATAAAGAATGAAACTCTGTTACTTTAATTTTGGAATTAAAAACGAAGAACATATGAGTACACGTAAAATTACTTCTTCACTTCTCATATTTAATTAAAAAAAAAAGAAACCTACACGCGCCGTTGAAAAGTCAACGAACAGAAACAAAAAAGAAATACCTCGTAAAATTAATTATTCTCGCAGTCTAATAAATAGAACAGTAAAAATGCAACAGAAATTTATGAACAGATACGTCGAATCGACGAGTCCACATGTTGACCGTTTTATTACCGTGGTCAACTTAATAACGTCATTAATTATCAATGTGTTATCTACGTGCCTGTACTGAATCATTCCACGGTGCGTGATAAACATTTGCTGCTGGGCGTTTTTAATTTTCTCTTTCCTTACCAATTGATACAATGTTTAATCGATATTTTATCGTCGACAATAAGTATTTCGGTGAGAATAACAAACCGAGAAATTGTGGAAAACGTGTTATGGAACTCCTGTTAGTTTCTAAGAATAGAAATGACGCGACTCCTGTGTCCCCACGTTAGATAAAATGAAAAATGAACAGGTTTTCGAAAAGCAGTCGGAAGTTCAATTTAGCGCACGCGAGCTTATAAATTTTGAGAAAGCATCATGGAATTCCACGATGACAGCGTCGAGACATGCTTAAACTCGGTTTATAATTAGTTCAAGCCACTTTCGTTCGACCGAACACGTGAATTCTACCTTTACTGTCACTCTTCCGTGATCGTTATATTCTTTCGCGTGTTCGGAGAAAATCTGACGAGCGAAAAGAGAAGCTCCAATTCGTATCTAAGACACTTTTATCGTTGAAGATAATTTCGTGAAATCCTCCTCGATATTCTGACCTCAATCTCTGGCGGGAAGAAAAGAAAGAAAAACGGTAGAATTACGAGGCTAGTGTTGAATGTAACGTTGTTATCGCAGGAATTATCATCTTGCCCAAGACTGAACGAAGTAATTAGTTGTGGTTGCTATAATTAACAATGCTTCGTTGAAGAAAGAAAAAGAAAGAAACGACGTTGTCTTTGTTACTTCTTCCAACACCTGCACGCGGAAATTGAAGTATTAATATTAATTATCATTTGAATTTTCTGTTCGAACCGTTGAAAACGGGGTCGATGGTTCCAGTGAATGAGATTTGGCAGAAAGAAAAGGCCCCGGGTAATAATGGAGTATAATTTGAAACAGCGCCGGAACAGAGGAAATACATACTCCGTGGTTGCTTGGCAGCTGGTCAAACTTTTCGTTTGCACGCTCACACGGGGAAAAGAGAAAATAGCGTAAGCAGAATGCACTCTCCGAATAGAAAGTGGTCTCATAGGCTCGTCACGTGAATTGGAGCGAGATGGAGCAGGTTTCGAGTACACAATTTTCGACAGTTTTTCTTTTATGCTCTCTTTTTTTTTTCTTTTTTGTTCTTCATTCGAAAAAAACCGAAGATATTTCTCCTCGCACAGTATCACGTGATCGACGTTTTCTGTTCAATGGATCAAAATTACGTTCACGTTTTTCCCTCTTTTCTTTTTCCTTTTTCGTTTCATCGTCGACGGGAAAATAATTAACGTTCCGCGTGTACAAATGTGAACAGCGTTGTTTCTGAATTTAATTATCCGACGCGTTATGTTTCATTCCACGAACCATGATCTATACGTTGCAAATAGGTACTATGTTATTTTCTCAGAGTATGATTCATGGTGTAGCGAGACACTCCGTGAATGATTATTTTATTCGTACGGGGGAATTGTTGAGATTCCTAAGGAAAATACGGGGGACTGAAATGTCAGTTATCACGAAGTTTCATATCTTTGAAGTCCCCAGGTTGAAATTGACCTTTCCGTTAGCCCATTTATTCGCGTGCCTGTGAAATGAACTTGCATTTCGTACGCGTGACGGATTGTGCCCCTTGGAAAATGTCGCGAAACAAATGTATATTTTACGTTATAATTCGGACCGTTTATTTCGAAAGTGCCGTAAGCAATTCTTCTTTCGAGTTTGCATATATTAGTTGATTAAATTTGTTAATGCTTGTATGAACGTAAAAATCACTAAAATTCAATTTCACTTCGAAATAAACAAGGTTTAATGTGATTTTGTTTGTAAGAAAGGGACAAGAAGCGAAATAGTGTTGCTTATTCTCAAAATTAATTATTTACTTATGTACTGCTCTAATTATACAACTTACGGTCGCATGTTCGTACATGCAATATCATAACTGAGGTCGCGAGATTTTTTTGCATTCCATCGATTCCGTTGCATTGCGCTTTTGTTGGTAAAATCCATAGTACAATGTTTAATTAAACTACGGAAAATGGACTTACATCATTTTCATAATCAATGGTGTACAAAGTAATTTATTAACGAGTTTTCGATTAATCGAAATATATGGATATTTTAAAATACTAAGTAAAAAATAAAAATTCACTTTTTCTAAAAATTTCTCGATTTTTTCCAAATATGGACTTAATCACTTTCTAAATAAATGGTCCATTTATTATTCGAAATGATTATGCTAAAACGTGTAGTACACCTACTCCTCGATTTTCCTAGTACTTTTTTCCACGATTTCGCTTTTACACGGCTCTCAAAATAAGGATTTTCAAAACTGAAGAACTATCGAAAACAAAAATTTATGCTGCTCACCTAAAAAAGGGAAATCCCTTTTTTTATATGCACGCAATCTTGGAGAAACAGTGACAGAAGTAATCCTCAAATGAAAAAGCTTTATTTTTCCAGAAAAAGGAAAAATCTGATTTATCATTTAACTTATTTCATCTTTATCTTACGTTGAAATAAATGAATTTAATTTTGCAGATTTTTATACACGGTTTTTTATGCAAAAAGCCATAATTTCGATTTAGGAAATATTCCGAGAAACTGATAGGTGCATTGTAAAATTCCATGAAAGTGAATTTAAGTTAGTTGCGATAAAGTATCGAGTATAACAACGATGACAATAGAGAATAGGCGTATTGAAATTTACGATTGTTGAATTAAATAGGTATAATATGGCGACCTGTAGGACTGTCTCTAGTTTACTTGGCACTGGTGCTATACTCGCCCCATGTGCCCATACCAGACGCAAAAACAATGGCTGGCCACACAGGCCACTATCTGAAGACTTGTATAGGCCTATCTTTTCTCACAGCCACCAGCCAATTCACTTTTCACGTTGTCCTATTGGCTCTGCCTACGTATGGACACTTCCTTCAGAAATGTACGTAATCAATCGATAATAAAATCGACGAATATTTGAAAGGAAACAAAGGTGGACACTATTCTCTAGACGAGTTTGAAATCCTTTTCTTTTCCAGGCGAGTCTATGGAAGTGATATTCAGACATATAGGTTTTGTAAGGCTAGATAGCGCATCCGTTTGGGAGATCTTCTTCTGGCTGACGCCAGAGTTAATCATCCTGCCTACTAGTACGATTATCTATTTCTTCTGTCGTTTCCTGTCACAAACACGCGTCATCGATGAGGAAGACGACGCTTCTTTGCAACGGCACAATAAAGCGTCGAAGAAGAACGCAGATGCAAACGCCAAGGTATTATTCGACGATAGAATAAAGAGAACAGAAATATTCCATTCGATTGGAATAACTCACGACATCCCAATTTTCCGTCAAATATTCGTATCTATAAAATAATGAAATTTTCTAAAGAGACATTCAGCTGGAAGATGTCCAAGAAGAACAGAACACAATTACCAAAATTCTCGCACAATGTTTTTATTATTCGTAAAAAGATTTAATAATACAGATTCTTTTACTACATTTTTTTTATCTGAGAAAATTCATTTGTAGTTTACAAAATTATCGTTTCTTTATTAAACTATATAATAAACTTGATCAATTCATTTACTTAATTTTATTAATATTAATAATTATATTTATCCTATGAAAATTTAACGAATTACTTTTTGTAATTTATACGATAATAAATTTATTACATTTAATCCTGAAACTCACGATTTCCTTAATTATTTTAAATCGTTTTCCTTTGCTCAGATAATCAACTTCCTAGGACGTATCGGAACATACGTGGTCTTAGCCTCGTTATGCATCACAGCAGCTCTGAAACCGTCAGTAGAGGGTGGCTTTTATTTCCTCGTTTTCCTTGGAGCTGCAACTTGGTGGGCGTGCAACAAAGAATTGCGAAAAGGCTTCGCTGTACTCTGCAGATTCGTGATGTTCGTGGTGGTCCTTCATATCCTCGCGTTGCTCACCTATCAGAATCAAGTTCCTCAGGAGTTGATACCTGTGAACAGTACATGGCAGCGTTATTTCGCACTGACACCTATCTATCAGACGAACTGCACCGATCCCAGAGACGTGTGGTACACAAACGATGCCGATTGGTTGATTTACGGCTACAGTCTCAGACTGTTCTGGCTCTACTTCGTTTTAGCGTTGCAGTCGCAATTCTTGAGTGATAAGCCGGTGAGTCTGTTACTGGTACACGTTACGAATTTTCTTATTTCTAAAAACAAAAACAAAAAAAAGAACAATGTCTTAGTGTCAGAACAACGTTGTAGAATTCGTAAAAGAGAAATATTAATCGACTCGAGGGATCTAAAGAAAAGAAAGAGAGAGTGTCTAGTAGAAGATAGAGAAAAGATAATCTATAGCTGAACGTAGCGTATTCTATCGATTAAAAAAAATCGTAATTAACGAGGTCAAGGAAATCAAGTATATAAACCACGAGGGTATAATAATTGTAGCATAACAAGTTCAGCCTTGTATACTTGAGAATTGATTATCAAACGAATGTTTATCGAATGGAAACCATTCTAAGGCATGAATCGTTTTAACCGATGCACTCCTCGTACTCTGTCTTTGTTACTTACTCAATTAACTTTCTCACGGTGAAAGGAATGTATGATTAACAATGGTGTACCGGTTGTATTAACACACAGTTACAATGCTTATTTCTACGAATTGTTTTCTAACTAACTAATATTCCAAGGATCGTACGATAATTGTATCTCGTAACCGAGTGTTTTCCTTTGAAGAACGTTGCTTTTACTAACGAGGCGTTCCAGGCAAAGAAAGTGAAACGTTTGAGCGGGAAACTGGAGAACCTGGACACTCCATTGTCCAGGCACGTGTCCATCAGGCGAAGGACACCATCTCAAAGATGGCAGTCGGCACGGCGAAAGGCTCGCGTAAGGATTTCGTCTTGCATGAGCCTGGTTCCTCCATTATTTTTAGTATTATTATTATTATTATTCATGATCATTCTTCGATCTATCCAGCTTCATATTTTTCTTTATTTTTCTTTCAGAGACTCTTATCCTCGATTTTATTATTATTTTAACTTTGCACATCGCGTACGATCGTGTATTATTATTCCCATCCCTCACATACTATGACGAAAGAAAAGAAAAAAGGAAAAGAAATGTAGCAAACCACTTGAAGTTATATATATTTTAATTACCCCCATTTTTTTTTTCTTCGTTACTCTGATTTCTGAGGAGAACGATTAGAATTAATGTTGTTTTATGTTAACACTGATTTTTGTCCAATTGACTCCCCGTCTCTCATTAGACGACTCCCGTGTTTTTATTTGCTGTCGCCTTCCAGATTTGCGGTTGTTCTTTAACGCTGAGCAAATTCGTTTTCCGTTTGGATGCCGCTATGTTTAGTTTGCCATTGTTTTAGAAGCCGATCGTTAATTCGTCGTACCCACCTGTCGACGAGCGCACACCCGTACGTATAATGATTAAGTTTGCACGTTTGATTATCACAGCGATCACTCATCGTTCACTCATCTCATGGCAATCACTCTTGCCTATGCAGTTTCATTTTTTTTTATTTCTTTTTTCTATCTTTTTTTTTGTTGTTGTTTTCTTTTTGCATTTGAACGCTCACTACATTTTACTAGCCCTTTGATCGAGGCACGTTTAAACGCAGAATCGTCAAATTATGCGACGCTATATTTACATGCAACGTCACTGGGAATCGCTGGTTTTTTTATTATTATAATAATTGCAAAATTGAAAATAAAAAATGCATTGTAAGCTAATATGGAAATTGCTGTTCGATGTTCATCTGAATGCAGTTGTTGTGCCTCATCTAACAAGAGACCTACTTTTACACTAATTTAATAGAGATGAAATACCTTACAAGCAGATTTGAACTTTGACTAATTGTATTCGAACTCTCTAAGTATTCCGGAAAATGAAAACAATACTTGCAATTACCTGGAAATAAATTTTATTGGACGTATATATGCGTCTTTCGTTTATATCGATCAATACGAGAGAACGTATATGTACGCCTTTCGTATATATCGAGAAATATTAGAGTAGCGTGTACATACGCCTTTAGCAGTCAAAGGGCTAGAGATCTACTCTCTCAGAAACATCGTTTCACCGGTGAAGGAAATATCGTTTCATTTTACAACGTAGCTTGCATGTTTACGCTTGACAAACAAGTTTTTCTTTTTTGCTTCACGAGACACAAATATGAATCGAAGTTGAATAGTACAGTATACAGAAAGCGGATACTCTAAAGATAGAAACGTCGTTTTAAAACGTACAGAAGATAGTATCGTATATTTTATTGATACAGTTGATGCGGTTTGGGTCTGGGAGAACGGGACTGCTTCAAGATTCAACCGGAAGCGTGATCGTCCAAGATGGTCATCAAGATGACAGCATACAAATGCAAAGCTTCAGTGAAGGTCTGTTAGAAATGTATTGTTAAATCGAATATTAAATTATCAGAATATGAATCGAGTAATTACATAATTCTTAGCTACTCCAGATGAACAATCTGGGATTATCGAGCACATCATTATGGCCGTGTACTCTATCTTCCAATTGATACTGAATTCCTCCTATCTCGCCACGAATATCATAATGATGGTAAGAACAAACGAATAAAATATCGAATAATTTTCCTTTGAAAAATACGACCTGATTTATGTGCTAGAATCATCGAAAATTAGTGTTTGTCGTATTCACTGCACCAAATGCAATCCTGGTGATCATTTATATGATATTGTATCTCTTGTATAATGCCATTAAATGTTCTTTAAAATATAATAGAGAGTACTAAATTATCTTTCGTACTTTTCGTTTCACTTCAATTCAAAGTTTCATCGCTGTTATTGCAAGACCCCATATTTAATTCAATATTTTATGCGACAGACTTGGAGTATAATGTATCACAGTTGGACAACGTTTGCCCTCTTGCTCTGGGCTTTGGTCCTCTGGATGGTGCCTAACAAACGCGCTTCCATGATGAAGTGTTCTCCCTTTATCGTTTTCTACGCGATGCTATTGCTCATTGCACAGTTCATCTACAGTATGGACTTAACGGAGGAAGAACTGCCGACAGAAGTGAACGGGATAAATATGTCAGAGATTGGCTTTAGCAAAGCTAACCGTCTCAGCCGTTGGCATTTAGTAGTCAAAGTAATAATAACAATAATTCCCATATATCTAACTGTAGACAAATACGATATATTTACTCGTACAATCTTCGCAGTGTCTATTCATATCAATGTTTTGGATAACAATGAGACAGTACACGGCTGAGAGAAGCAGACAGAGACGTTCCTCAGCACTGAGAGACATGGTGGCGCCGTTGCACGTCTCTGTTTCAACAGCTACCACAGCAATGAATCACGAGGCGCCGGAAATTAAAAGCAAATTTATGAAAGACGTCGGCATAGTTCTGAAGAAATTGTTAACGAAATTTTGGATCGCCGTGGTTGCCATTATGTTGTTCATCTGCGGAATCACTGGCGAACGTATGACTGTCTTCAGGATTATTTACATGTCTCTCTTCCTTGTTCTAGTCATTACTTTCCAGGTATGAAAACGAGGAACATAAATTGACAAATGAATTATATTTAAAATCATTTGTTCTATGATGTATTAATTTCTCAGGTTTCTTGGACTGTATGGAGAAAGATGATGTATCCATTCTGGTTGACTGTGATCGGATACTCCGTGATTATGCTGATCCTCGTGTACACTTATCAATTCCACAATTTCCCAGAGTATTGGAATTATTTACATATCGACAAGAATTTACAGATGGATATCGGCTTGGAAAAATACGAGACGAAAGATCTTTTCGTTAGGCTACTCACACCGACGTTTTTCGTAATTATCACTGTCCTCCAGATTCATTACTTTCACAAGGATTTCTTGGAAGTTACGAACATCGAAAGATTCGGGTTAGTGTAGAGATATTGTTGAGCTGATGGAGTTATTTAACGAAATGTGTAATTAAATATTACAGAACTGAAGAGAGCCCTCGAGATAAACGATCGAGCCTTGGCCATTCTCCGATTTTAACAATACCACCGTCTTCACCAGGAGATGTTTTCCTCGTCGAAGAGGATAAGGAGCCTATGTACACTTTGGGACAGTTGAAACGTACAATTACACATCTTTCTGTGAAAATTAATACTTCAACAGATGTGTCAACGTATTTTTCATATTTTAGAAATGTCCAAGTTGGAACGACTGGCGTTATTCCGTAAAATAGTGGAGCATATATTGAACTTTTACAACTACACCTGGCTGTTCCTCGAAATCCACATGCAAAAGATCATCTTCATCTCTGTGATGCTTTTCTGCGTCAACGACGTGAGTTTGAAAATAAATTATCCGATGTAGAAATAAATTCTTTCCGACTGGATTCACATAATCAGCACAGAGCTATTCAAATCGCAATATTCGCGACGAAGCTGGCAGAAAAATGGCAAAAAGACATCGACGATAATGGAAACTATGGAATCCTTTCTAAATCACACTTTGATTGCACTCAAAAATTATAAAGAATTTATTTCTACGCCTAACACACAAATTCGACGTATAATTTCTCTTTTCATCGATCGATCGATCCTCAGGTCTGCGCTATTAATTTCGTATTCGTCGTGATAGCGGTTACCATGATCAATTCTCGAAGAAATGCGCAAATATGCACCGTGAACGTGATTGCAGCGATCATTTCTCTTCTGATGGTCGGGAAGATGTTGTATCAAATTCAATACATCGATCATAATAATTGGAACGTTCAATGTCCGGTAAATATTTCTAAATAAATCCAATCGGTACATGCTTGATTCTTTTACCATTTGCAATTTTCCAGGGACATGTAGAAGACGTGGTAAAGCAATACAGCGCTAATAATACCGTGTACAACATAGCAGAATGGTTTGGAATAAAGAAAGCTCAGCCAGGACAATTAGCAGAGTTGTTGAAAGGCTACATAGGAATTTTAGTCGTGACCACATTGAGAAAAATCATTAGAATTCGACAGTGTTTCTACAGAAAGGCTCATAGCGAACCATTGGACACTCCTCAGGTCATGTTTCCATCGATCACTAGAGAAACAGCTGACAAAGGATTGCCAGAGTGCTTGAAATTCCTCTTCAATTATGGATTCTACAAATTCGGCGTCGAATTCTGCTTAATAGGAATCGTGGCATTAATTGGAACGAGACTTGACTTTTATTCGGTTCTATATAGCATCTGGCTTTTACTATTCTTCGCACTGAAGAGAACAACCATATCGAAGATTTGGCCATTCTTCAAGATCTTCGCGATAATTCTATTGCCTATTCAGTATACCTTCGTCGTCGCGCCTCCATCTTGGCTTTGCATAGGTAATTGATGATCTACGGTGTTACAATTTCAAATGAGATTAATTTCTACTAATTTCTCTAGATTATCCATGGCACAATTCGGAAACTCTAAGAAGATTGCAAGAATGGATGTATTTTCCAGATCCTGATTTTCCACCTAATCCTAGAAAATTGATGTGTAAGATTCGATAAGAATTTAAGTGAATTTTCCAACGATACAAACATTCTAGTTTCGTTTTTATTACAGGTGATTTCATTTTATTGATGATGATCGTCAGGCAAAGTCTCGTTTTTCGCATAGAACAAAGAAGCTCGGTGTCTGGCACAGATTTCCCAGCTGGTCATAATTATTCCGTTTATCAGAACATGGAAAAACCGAATTTCGTCAATCCTGTTAAGGATTATGTTTCCCATATACATTCATGGTTGGATATAGTGAAACGAGGTGTTTTAATGAGTCTCATGTGGATTACTTTATCGATCATGTTCTTGGCTGGAACAGAAAGGACCAATCTGTTCTCTTTGGGTTATTTAATCGGTGCGTTTGTGTTCCTGTGGCAAGGAAGCGATTTCTATTTGAGACCAGTGAAGACGATCTTGAAATGGTGGAATTTCTTGATTGGGTACAACGTGGTAGTGATATTCTCGAAGGCTCTGCTTCAAGGTGTAGGATGTGTCTTGATAAAACAGGTAAATATTCATCGATGAAGATGTGACTCGAATAAAATTTAAAATTTCGAAGAATTTTATCTATCTTCGTTTGAGTTTCTTAAGGTTATCCTTTAACTTATGATTTTTTAAATAAATGTATATCTAAAAATAAACTATTCGATGTTTTAGTACCATTTTGCGTAAAAAAAACACTAATATATTACAAATCAATTACCAGACTGCAAATTTTTAATATTAAATTTAATACCAATACATGAAATATGAAATTTTCAGCTTCACATGTTGGCGTGTCCACTCATCCAGCTATTCGGCATCACTTGTCTAAGAAAATTCCGAAGTTCGGTCACCGATATGGTCCTAGATAAATTCGAGTGTGAAGTGCCTCGCGAGGACATCGGTATGGTGTGGGATGGCCTCTGCTTCGGCTTCCTGTTGCTCCAGAAACGACTCTTCAAGAGCTACTACTTCTTCCACATAGTGGACGAAACCAAAGCCATGAGTATTCTAGCATCGAGAGGCGCAGAGTTGCTGGAAGAATTACATCAGAATCGTATCGATATTCAGGACAACGTCGAGAAGAATGTGTTGCAAAAATTGAAGTTTAAAATGGACAAGATCAAAGCCAATCAGAGAAAGATACAGGGTCCTAGTTACAGAGAGCCACAGACTCATAAAGTCGGTAAGGATCATTTCAATATTCCTAATCATCTTTTTCTAAGGTACAAAAACACTCAGACTGACAGGACGTAATTACCTTTTCGTTCAATTATTTCCCTCCTTACCTACGTTTCCTTCTTCCCAATCTAAATCCCGAAGTTCTCTCTACTTTTCCCTGTTTTTTCTACAACCTTTCCAATCCAAAGAGTACTTCCGCAGTAATTGACAACGAGAAATAGGCTAAGTCGAAACGTAGGTATCCCATAGTGAATCGTACACAGGTTAACACCGATATCTCTGTATTTGATGCACGCCGAAAAAACTAAAGAAGGAGAGGCACCTCTGGCGAGGTCTTCGAGCGTAAGCTCGTGCGTCTCGTCGGGTCACACGCCTCCTCAGGGTTATCAGACGCCGATAGACGAAGATGAGGACGAGCCGCCTCCGTTGACGCCGAGAACCGCGTCTATCTTGCAGGCGCCGACACCTAATTCAGCTGTAATGACTGTGAGCCTCGAGGCTTACCTCGAGCCTACGCGTATTTCTTTCGGTTCCCCGCCGAGTAGCGAGCTGAATCCACGGGGACCGTCGCCAGACGAAACGTTTCCTGTATTCTCACCCCCGCCTTATCATCGTGGACCACCTGATCGATCATTGACCTCGTCGATCATCAGACATCGCCGACAATCGAGTTACATCGGACCACCGTGGATGAACGGGCTACAAACACCAAGGCAGTCGATCGTCTCAACCACGTCACGTTCCCCGCAATCTCATCACACATGTAACGACACAACGGGAACAAGATCGTCGTCGTCGAATCGCTACGATGTCCTGTACATACGCTTCCGCAACAGCACTTATAGATCATCTGTGAAGCACCGATATTCTCAGTCGTTTTTCGTTGTCTATTTTTCTTCTACTCTTATTCTTTTTTTTTTTTATTATTTGTTTTTTATGGTTCTCTAGGATTCGTAGGGTTTCTTCGGGGTCTCCGGTTAGAACGACGAAATAAATAGTACATTCAGCTTAAGAAAATGTTTAACAACTTATTAAGGTTTTTATCTTTGCTATATTTCATTGAAAAAGTAACAATACATTTCGTAGTAAAAGAAGGTTTCATTTTAAGTCTATTTTCGATACTATCCTTGTTCAAATTCAAATAAGTGATGCACAGTTTCGAAATAATAGGTTCACCTTAGACTCTGCGTCTCTTTTTCTTTTCTTTTTTTTTTCTATTTCAATCTTAGAATTTTTCAAATTTTATCATGTTCACGTGTTCCTTTAAACGTTTAAAAGTGACTGTAAAATCACTGCCAGAGATTGGAATTAGAATTATCGTAGATTTGAATATCCTCTGAGTCTACAGAATTTAAATTGCTACTTAGACAGCACTGATGCAAAACAGAATCTTCAACATCTTCGACGAATCTCTTTCTCTAAATGTCTTTCATCCTTTCGTTGTTCTAAGACTACCCTTTCTGTCGTACGCTTCCGTCAAATTTCGAACGATCTCTGTTAGATGTCGTAATCTATTTGGATCATGTTAGTTGTACATAGTTGAACATAAATCTCTGTTACCCGTTACATCCTGTCGTTTAGTATTCCCGCTTCAGCATCAAACATCACATCCCTCCCAATCTCGTCATCTTCATAATTGACTTTTTCCTCTTTTATAGGGGAAAAAACTGACTCCGAAAAAAAAAAGAAACACACACAATCCATCGAATTTCTCGACAGATTCTCCTGAAATCCTCCCGTTGATCCTGCCGACCATCGGACGCCAGGAGTCGAGCGTGAAATAACTCGATGTTGTAATATAAACTGTGTACATTTACTGTAAGATAGATCTGTCTACGCCGACGAATTTCCACGTTGTCTTTTCAGTTACACTATGTATACCTTTTGTGTTTTTTCTTTCCGTTAGATACTCTCTATCCAGGGACACGGCCGTTGTACAGAGTTCGCGCTCCAAAGACCAACAGAGAGGGTAAATGAAAATTATCAATTTTTTTTTTTCCTTTGTTTTTGTTCTTTATTCCGCAGCTTTTCCAGGCTTTTCTCCTACTAACTGACGTCTCTGCCCACACATCCTGAATTAACTATCCTTTCTGCTTTTACAGAAAGTATACTGCTGTACATATATATATATACGTATACTTATACAATTGATATTGTAATTGTATGTGTGTGTATGTATCACTCGGAAAAGTTTTCTCTGATTTATGTATAGCGAGGCAAACACAATGGTGGTGGGACGGATTGATACGTGTGATCGTACTAACAATTTCTCTAAATCCAATAGATATATGTACTATGTCTTCTAATTAGCCTAAGCCTTGTGGAATAACGTCTCCTTTAAAAGCACCACTGTTCTGTTGAACGATAATTTTTAACCGTGCATGGCTTTGGCACACATATAAATAGCGTAAGTGACGTCGTTCGACGTTTTATCCAGTTGTTAAGAAACAACTATTTCTTTTCCATCAGCTATCAGATCCGGTGATTACTACATGTTCGATGATTTGGACGACGACGATGTCACCGATCTTATTCCTGACACGGAATCGGAGAAGAGAGAAGCGGAAAGTCGTCGGGAAATCGAGAAACGTGGCAGAAGAATGACAATCTCCGAGGTATGTTGAAACGTTTTGCCTTCAGTTTTGCTAACGAGATATGGTAATGTCTTGGAAGGCCACGGTAAATAGATATCTCTCTGGTTTGTCTGCTATGAATTTTTCTGAGTCTGAAGCAAAGTTTGACTAATCCCAATTGAAGATGAAAGAAAGAGAGATTGAGAAAGATTGAGAGATGGAGAGAGGAGAGAGAGAGCGCTTGATCCACTGAGAAATTCCACGAAACGACACAAACATTGTGTGTGTATGTTTCCATCTAGTTAATCAAAGAACGAATCGACTCTACTGTTTTTTCTTTTTTTTAACTCAATTTCACACATCTTTCAATTTGGTTCGTGTTTCAGTTTTAAACTTTGTTATCCCCACCTGTTCGGTTAATTCGGTTGAACTTCGATCGAATTCACCCGTTCGTTCGTTCGTCAGCGAATCTATCAGATGGATCATCGGATCATAGAAAAAAAAAACAAATGGTTGATTTCTTAAGTGTCATTTTTTTTTTTAATTTTTTTCTCTCTCTATATATATATATATACCTTCGTGTGTGCATATAAATTCTGGCATTATCTATCGATCTACCACTATCAGATCCCAAAATAAACCCCCGCCCCAAAAAACCCAACCACCCATTTTTTTCACAATTTTCTCTAACCTAACCCCCCCTTTTTTGGCCCATCGAGGAGTCATCAGACAGCAGACAACTGTACACCGAATAGAAAAAAGATAAAACAAAAAACAAAAAAATACAACGAAAGAAAAGTTTGGTATCGCATGGAAAGAAATGACTCTAAACTTACAGTTGATGAACACGCTGATTAAGACAGACATTGAGATCGCGACGCACGTCGCCATGTACGGAGGGACTGAAAAGGACGCGCTGAGACTACGTCGTCGGAGTGTGCCTTTAACAAGGAAGAAATCGTCAATGTCGTATCTCAGTGCACGTTCCGAGATCGACACCGCAGTGGCCACCGATGTGAGATCCCCCCTTAAAAAGAAAAAAAAACAAAAGGCTGCATGTCACTGCTACAGGCTCTCTTTTTCTCACCTGCCCACCATATTTTCTCCTCGTTCATTCTTAATAATAATTATATATATATATTTTTTTTTTATTCTTCGATTTATCGTTCACTATATTCCATCATATTCGCTCTTCCTCCATCATTCTCAGCGTCGTCGTTTTCTCTTAATTTTTTTGTTTTTACCATTTAATTCTTCCGTGTCTTCTTTTTCTTCCCCTCCTTCTTCTCTCTGTATTAATTACACACGTTGTATCCATTGTTTTTAATACGTTGCCTCCATTATCCAACGTCCTCCATGGTAGTTCTATTATCTGTCAGTAAGTTCCAACTTAGCTTTCGTTGTACGTATCTTCTTCTTCTTCTTCCTTTTTTTTTTTATTTTTTTGTTGTTTTTTTGTACCGTTCGTTATTCTTGTCACGTTATTTCTTTCTTCTTTCTTTTTTTTTTTGTATTTTTGTTATTTTCTTTTTTTGTTCCTTGTGTTTCTTTAGTTACATCTCATCGCTACATCGAACTTGAACACACTGTGTACCTCCCACTGATGTATTATTATTCTAAAATATCTTTTTAATAGCCAAGCTAAGCAAGACTCACATAGACGTTTCTTTAACAAAATTTTAACACAGTAACGGGTCACACGTGACACAACAAGAACAACAACAGCAACAACACAGCAGTACTATGAATAATAGCGATATCTCGAATATGTATATGTATATTCGCTAGTTATTACAGCGCTTCGACAGTAATTCCTCTTCTTTTTGTTTCTACTTTTCGCATCTTACAGCTTTGTAAAAAAGCTCGAAAAAGAAAAGAAAAAAGAACATTGACGGAAGCGGTGGCCGATTTTCTGTTTTCTTTTCCTCTTTTTTTTTTGTTTTCTTCAATGTTTTTTATGTCATTCCTTTTCAATGTTGTAGTCGCAGGAAGGCTCCTCGTCGTTGGTGTACATAATCTGCCGCTCGATACTTCGCTTAATTTGTTTTTCTCATTACGTTTACAGCGATTGTAGCACCGTATACTCACGCTTTTAATATTATAACAAATAATCTTCAGTGTCGACCAACCGTGTACGCGGAATTTGAACCACGCGGAATTATTCCTGATGGATCGTTGAAAATAAATTTCGAACAACATTATTAACTCTCTATAGCGCCGTGTGATTCAATCCTTTGTCTATCCGCGATGTTTTTGCAATTTTATTATCACAATTTTATTTTATTGTACGATTATAATACTACCGGAAATATTATTCTGGAAATGTGACGTCGAAGCGTAGTCGACGTAGGACCACAAAGGATTAAAAGTTACATATCCATTTTTCTATATTTTATACGTCAAATTTTAACACTTTCGCGTTGTTTTATTATTTTTAAAGTGAATTTTTTAAGGATATAAAGATAGAACTTTGTTAAATTAAAATGAAAATGCGCAAAGGATAAAATAAAGAAAAATTTAAGCAAAAATTGCCGGAGTTAAAATTCACGCGAAGAACATGGGTGACAAGTAACACTCAAAGAGTAGAATATGCAGTTATCGAAGTCTTAATTATTAATTCTCGTTTCTCCACATTTTTCAGTAATCTTTCTTCTCATAAACACAGAGAAAAATCAGGTTATAGAGGGTTAACAATCTCCAAAATTGTAATCTAAATTTTCTTCCTTCCCTTCAACATTCTGTTCAAATTCCGCGTATAGAAAGTTTCGTTTGAGAGTAACGTTAACAAATAATAAAAACGGTAATTTGTTCATTTGAATCAGGGCGGTGATAAAACAAGCATAGCATCGGGTGACATAGTGACCGAAGAGAAAGATGCATCGATAGCAGAACCAGAGAAAACGCCTGTACCATCGGACGACGAATCCGGGGAAGATAAACCAGACGAGAAAGTAAAAGAAGATGGGGAAGGCGAGAATGTATCGGTGTCTACGTATTTCAAATTCTTCGTGGTGATGATCAACAGTACTCTTACATCGATGACCAAATATTTGAACAGATTTTCACGTGACTACAGATACATACGCAAGGTTCTAACGAAAGAGAAGATGTTGCTGAAGGTACGATGAAAAATTCCAGATCAATTAATCTCTTTATATATGCCTTACATACACTACCTCTCATAGAAGTACAGACACTTCATTAGAAAGCTTTCCTTCATAAATAATTACTCGTGATTTGTATAAAATATATTTACATTGTCATTCCTCTACCCATTAATATTTTATTTCGTTAAAGTTTACATCAATTTATTCCTAAACAAATTTTTCCTCCGCTTATTTTGTCTTCTAATCTAATCGAAAGAAAATAGATATTTCCTCTTTATTCTTCTTTTTTTTTTTTAGTTAACATTTTCTTCTCAACAGAAAGGAAATTTAATTTAAAAAATTCTTGATTTGTTACTGCTTGAATATTGTGTAATTATTTTACGCATAATTCGTTAACTTTGTGTTTGTATAATAAAAAACTGACCAGAAATATAATAGTCATTTTCTGTATGTTTTCTTCTTTTACTTTTCAAGTGTCCATACTGTTATGAGCGTTAGTGTATATAAATCATATTAATTAATTGGTTCATTGTTTCAACACACAGGCGAAGCCAGATTTTCGTATGGGAATGCGCCTAGGCATCAATCAAATGTGGCAACCGATTCCTCTTCTAAAGAAAGGGTAAGAATTCGTAGAATAAACAAAATTGTAACGGAACGAACATCCTCTTTTCTTAGCACCCTCGAACATCTGTTGGTAGATACTTCACTGTACAGATATCATATTCTATCCCTTCTTTTTCCAAGGAATTATAACCTGTAGAAAAATACTTTTTCGGGGTTGAACACTTTCACGTTTAGATTGTACAAATTTCTCGATAGTATCCCATGTATCGTGTCACTTATTAACGCTTCAGTAGAAGTATGCTTGAATCCCCTGAATACTTGCTTCTCTCCTTGTTCGAAACATTTGAAATCTTCCCGGTTTTGTGAAGGTGTAGTTTATACATTGATATTTTATACGCTATTTAGATTAGGCATTATAGTAGAAGCTAGAGTAGTAAATGTGCTCGCTCTGACAGATCAGCAAATGGAAATACCGAGGAATCTTACGATGCTGGCGAGGGTCCTAGTCAACCACGAACTCAGGAACAAAGGTAAAATCTTGTAGACGATGCTTTCCCTTCTTTTCGATTATTTCAAGAGAACTGTCTTCATGGTGTTTGTTGATCGTCCATTGTGTACCTGAATTGTATCGTTCATTAGCAAAATTGAATATATCTCGTAGATTCTCTAAAGTAGTCTGTCTGAATGTAAAACAAAAAGGAAGATATTTTCGAAGCAAATGTAGAACCGAGAGGAGTGTTATTTTTAATAGGAAAAGCAGCACACTGACGATCCCTCACATCCGAATTCTGGCACCGAGTTTGGAGCGAGGATTGGACATGTCCTCCTCCAGGTATCGAAAGAAATTTCGTGAAATATGCACTCTATTGCACGTTTAGTCTCTGCAAGCAGCATGACGATTACATGTATTTCCCTCCTCTCTCTCTATAGCAGCGTTCTTCAGACTTTTTACATCTGCAAGAATCGGCTGAAGACTAAAAAAAGAACTATACAGACAATTTTTTTATTCGTTCAATCTAATATTATAAAATTTGATATACAGGGGGTTTCATAAGTGTATTTCGATACTTCAGAGGATTAATCTGTTTCAGTATCATTTCACAGGTCTAGCTTTCAATGTGCTTTCAGTATTCAACTGTCTCGTAAAAGAAAGTATTTTTCTCTGTATTCTTTCTTCTACGAGAAATCTGTTGAATCGTTTCATCAACATTCGCAATCTTTTTTTTTTTCTTTCTTCCTTTCTTATCTCTATGAAATTAATACGAATTTTTACGCATGTAGCACACTTTTCTCTGAAATTTCACCCGTCCAACACGATGACGAAGGTGACGAACTGTCTGAGGTCGATCAACCACCGATAATACAATTAATGGCGTCGATTTGGTTCGGTGTCTTGGCTCACTCGTGTCTGCTCTGTTATTTCATGGTGTTCCTTCATCAGATTAAAAATGCATCCGTCCTATCTACACCTCTGCCTCTCATGGTGTTCTGTTGGGGCTCGTTAACCATTCCACGTCCTTCGAAAACGTTCTGGGTAACGTTGATCGCTTACACCGAGGTACGATTATTTCTTATTTCTTAATTTCTCATTTTTTCCAAGAAATAATCAACGTTGAATTTATTTAGGCAATTGTGATAGTAAAATGTATCTTCCAACTGGAAGTGTTGCCTTGGAACCGAGATGCTGCGCCGAATAATCCTTTGTTCACGCCCAGAATTATGGGAGTCGAGCGAAAACATAATTACGCTCTGTGGGATTTGTTATTGCTCCTCATGGTATTTTTCCATAGGTAAATACTATAAGAAACGTTTGTTTTTTCTGTATTTTAAAGGATTTATTCGTCGTAGAAATTCCACGGTGATTTTATTTCTAGATTTATGCTCAAGTCATTAGGGCAATGGACGTCCCCATCCATAAAACCGAGGAAAATCATTCCTTCGAATTTAACTATAGTTTCATCCAGACCTCCGCCTGAGGATAAAGGCCAAGGGGAATCGGTATCGCGACAGAACGAAGCGGGGTATGTAAAATTTTGAAACTGTTCGATGTGTTTTTAAATTCATTTCTTTAAATAATGATATTTTATCGTACAGAGATGATGCTCATGTAAGAACACCGAAAGGAAGAATTCTGAATCTAAATGTGACAGGTGACGGTGAGCATATCCAAACGATCGACGAGCACGAGAAACTAGTCGTAGTTCAAGGAGAAGAAATACATCCTTTGAACGAAGACTTTAATAAAGCGATGAATATGACGTGAGTGTAATTTAATTTGATCGTTTGAGTGTTGAAGAATTTTCTTTGGCATGGTTGTTTAAAACAAAATTATAAAAACAGTCTTAATTTATTTTATTTAGCTGTATATTGTATCAAAAGTTGCTTTTTGCCAACAAAAATACATTTTATTCCGCATTTTTAGCACAAACGGTTAAACATAATAATATATATTTTCACTGTAAAAAAGTACGCAATATTTATAACGTTTCTGATGATAATTTAAATATTATAATGTATGTTTTCAGTGTAAAGAAGTACTCGGAGCCAATGAAACACTTTTTTGAAAAGATTCTAAGCACAACTGGCAAAGAAAAAACGAACGTCTACGCCTACATGTTCCTCTGTGATTTCTTCAACTTCCTGTTGCTCATTTTTGGATTCTCTGCGTTTGGGGTAAACGATTCAACATTCTTCTTCCATTCTAGATAATTTCGAATCTTGTTTCTCTCGGAACAAGTGGTAATTTTTAGGAATTTTCAGACTCAGCAAGGTGACGGCGGTGTGACGGCCTATTTACAAGAGAATCGCGTTCCAATGCCATTTTTATTGATGTTACTGCTGCAATTCGCATTGATCGTGATCGATAGAGCCTTGTTCTTGAAGAAATCGATCGTGGGCAAGTTAATCTTCCATTATTTCCTAATATTCGGCGTTCACATATGGATGTTCTTCATTTTGCCAAGCGTGACTGAACGGTAACGATTCATTTCTAACGATACATCAATTCCTTCAATTTTTCCGTACACTTTTCACACGATATTATTAATAAAAATAATAGACAGTTCAACGAGAGGCTTCCACCGCAAATCTGGTACATGGTCAAGTGTTTCTACCTCTTATTAGCGGCCTATCAATTGCGCCAAGGCTATCCAACACGTATTCTTGGCAATTTCCTCTGCAAAAACTACAGCATTGTCAATTACGTCCTATTCAAAGGGTTAGAAACTCGTCTGTCTATCAAACTTAAAAAAAACTCCCTTAAAATTCGTATTAAATAACAATTTAATCTTCATTTTACGACAGATTCATGTTAGTTCCTTTCCTATTCGAGCTGAGAGCTGTAATGGATTGGATTTGGACCGACACTTCCATGACTATAATGGATTGGTTCAAGATGGAGGACATTTTCGCCAACATTTATCAAATAAAGGTACTTTAAGGCGATTCAATATACAAACATGTAATTTTATAATTTTTAATTATCGATATCTTTGTGAATACAGTGTATGCGAGGCGTAGAAGCAGATTTCCCTCAACCACGAGGCGTGAAGAAGCAACAAATGAGCAAATACTTGGTCGGTGGTGGTGCTTTGTTCTTCATGATCGGATTAATATGGTTCCCCTTGCTCTTATTCGCTCTTGGTGGAACAGTTGGTGTTTCTAATTTACCATACGACGTTTCGATGAAGATAAGAATCGGCCCTTACGAACCTATTTACTCGATGTCAGCGCAAAGTAGTTCTATCATCGAGTACACGCAGAATGATTTCGAGAGATTCGCTCATTTGTACACTAGAGACAGATCTGCTGTCACTTTCTTGGAGAACTATATATACTCGGATGTCGCTGCTGTGAGATTGAGCGGCTTCTCACGGAAATTGTGGAGTATATCGCCGCCAGACTTGGACAGGTATGATTTGATCGTTTCCGGTAATGCAAAATAGCCCAAAAATCGTTTCCTCGATTAAAAACCATATCGAGTGAAAAATGTAATTTTTCTTAAATCGATGAATTATTTCTTCTAAATTTCTTCTATTTCTTCATATTATTTCTTCTAAGAAATGATTACAATTAGTTTTGCTTTTTGTTAGAAAAAATAAAACGAGAGAAGAGGAAATAGAAATACTGTCATTCCTTCTAAGAATTTATTTAGACAATTAAGCTCTTTACTTGCGTAAAGCTACGGTTGTATTTTGCCTAATTTTAATTATTATGATAATTTGGCAACAGGCTGATAGCAGAATTGGAAAATAACAGTACCACAGTTGTCGTTCGCGTCGAATGGACAGTGTCTCGGAAGACAGACGCGAAAGATGCGAGTGGAATAACGACGAAAATTCGAAACATTAAATTACGACCGTTTGTGAACGATGAATTTAATCCTGTGAGAAGAACTCTGGCTAATATGTTATCCAGCGATGAATCGACTGTGCATAATGGCACAATAACGTTGGAACACGCGTTCCCGAAGTTTTTGAAAGTGACTGGTCGTACCACCGATGTTGTTCCACAATTAATGCGAATGCGTAAGTTTTTTAACGAAGAAATAATTAAAATTGTGCAAATTAGAGTAACGTTAATCCTCTAATTAATCCGCTAATTAATTTGGTGCCTTTTTACGCAAATAAAATATAAAATAAATTAAATCTAATCTAATCTGAGTTAAATCTAAATATCTAAATAATCTAAAATAATAATAATAATAAAAGATAATCTCCGTTATCTTGGATCACGATTTTCTTTACTTCTCTAAACGAATATGGCGACTTTCAGTCCATTTTCTTCGCGTGAATGAAGAGAAATTGGTTTATAGAGGATTGAGAAATGAATTTTTTTTTTAAATTAAGAAAAAACGATCGCGAAATGAATTTTTCTGAATTTATTTAGCGAGATGGCTCGACGAGGAGGAAGTGGAAGAGGACCATGATAATCTTTACAGAAACATCAGCCTCCATTTATCTACAGACGCTGATTGTTGTGCACGCCAGAAATGGTGGGTCGTTAGGGAAGTTTGCAACGACAGTTTGTACGATCAATTATTGAACAGAGTGCCCTTAAACGATTGCAAATTTATCATGATGTTCTTGTTCAACGATAAAACGTTCCCCGAAGGATTGAGCTTCATCAGTGGATTTGGGTACGCCTTTAAAATTACCAAGTTTTATCTTCTGGAAAATTGATACTCGTCAAACTTTATCAATTAACAAAAAATTAAAACTTATCAAATTTTATCTTCTGAGAAATTAAAGCTTGTCAAATTTTAACTTTTAAGAACATCGAAACTTGTCAGATTTGAACGTTAAAAAAAATTAAAACCTATCAAATTTTGTCTTTGAAGAAATTGAAACTTGTCAGACTTTATCTTCTAAATAAATTGAAACTTATCAAAGTTTATCTTCTGAGAAATTAAAGCTTGTCAAATTTTAACTTTTAAGAACATCGAAACTTGTCAGATTTGAACTTTAAAAAAAAATTAAAACCTATCAAATTTTGTCTTTGAAGAAATTGAAACTTGTCAGACTTTATCTTCTAAAAAAATTGAAACTTATCAAAGTTTATCTTCTGAGAAATTAAAAGTTGTCAAATTTTAACTTTTCAAGAATTGGAACTTGGCAAATTTGAACTTTAAAAAAAATTGAAACCTATCAAATTTTGTGTCTTCTTTAGAATATTAGGTTTGTACACCACCGCGGTGATAGTTATAAGCCAAATGATGAGAAAGATAGTCAGCGATATGGCGCCAAAGATTATGTTCGACGATCTGCCATACGTCGACAGAATTCTTCGACTATGCTTGGATATTTACTTAGTCCGTGAGAGTGGAGAGTTGTGTCTCGAAGAGGATTTGTTCGCGAAATTGATATTCCTCTACAGATCACCGGAAACGTTGATCAGGTTACTTTTCACATTCAACCATCCTTAAAAATCCCAATTATTAAATTAAAAAAAAAACAAAAAAAATACGAGTAATAAATAATTTTCTTTCAGATGGACAAGACCTCCCGAAGAGGGAGAAAGAACGGACAACGAGGATCAAGACGAAGTGGACGAGGACACTGCAGCGCAAAGAGAATCTCGAGATGCCTCTCGTCGCGAATAAAACGACGAAGCGAATATATTTGTTGTTGAAAAAGAAAGAAAAAAACAAAAAAATGAAGAAATGTTGTGCAATTATCAGAAATACTAGAGCTAAGTTACAACTTCGGCCAAGTATATTCATTAAGTTCAAAGACTTCTGAAAGGAAACCTGTTGATTACACGTCGAGCGATGGATTTGTTATATTTACGAGTGAAAAAGAAAAAAAGAATTATCCAAAGGATAATTATCCAGTAATATTGAAAATAAGATAGACAATAGAAGAACGGTTTCGAGGAACGTGAAGTAACTCAGGAATTTATTCACCACCGTGTTTGTTGTTAAAGAATTGATTAAACGAAGAGATTGTTCCTATCTTCGAATATGTATATTATTAAAAGAGATGTATATATATATATACCGAGCATAAGGACAAAAATGGAAGAGTATATAATACGAATCGAAGTGAAATAGTTAGTGAAACAGAGAAAATGGCGTTTATTACAAGGAATTCGAAAATAACACTATCTGGTGAGATTCGTTTATTTATTTCTCGATCGTGATTTTCAGTGAGACGTTCTGATAATTTCTACTTTAATATTTATCGATAAGGATGTCGCTTATATAGCTGTTCATACGTTAACCCATTTGCATCAGAGACGTTCAACAGCCAATTGGTCCGTATCATCGCGCATCAATCAGTGTTTTACCTTCAGTTTTGCTTAGAAATTACGTATAGTAATAAATTACAGAAAAAACTCTTGTTGCTGATAATGCACCAAAAGTTCTGAATTTTATTACGTATTATTCACAAGAAATTCACAAACTTTTCGACGTTTGGCGATAAATGGTAGCCGTGGCTCGCGGAATATTTCCGCTTAGGGATGCAAATGGGTTAACAATATGAAGGACATTGTGATTAAGAAGCGTCAGCAACACGATTTTCAGACAAGTGCTTTTATACTATTTAAGCGTTTCTACGAATAAGTTCGTCGTACCATATCGCAAGATAGTGCTTTCCCTTTTCTTTTTTTTCCTTTTTTTTATCTCTAATTTATTAGATAGAAGAGATCACGCCTAAAATTTAACGAGACGTACTTCTAGCATGTATCTACGATCGCATATTTATAAATAAGATGAACACACACACACACACACACACACACACATACAGAGAGAATCATTTACTCCTGAAGAAATTAAAAGAAGCAAAAAAAAAGAAAAAAAGAAAAAAAAAGAAAAAAAAACAGGAACCTTCGAAACTGCCGATAGCAATCGATCTTTCGTTCTCTTTTATACGTTTTTCTAATCGTCGATTCATTCAGCTGTCACACACGAATATATAATTGTCTGGCCAAGCGTTTATTGCCAAGCCTTCTCAGCGCGTTTTATATAATCAAACATACACAACGACGTCGTTACAGATTGATCATCATTGTTTGTAAATATACACACAGTTGTACGATGTCGTTCTCCGTCGAAATATTGTATCATGTCGCCTTGATATGCCTTTTAAAAGTATCTTCGAATATAAATCGTTTCAAATGGACCATTTGTGCATTTTTTCCTCTGATTTTTGGATTATTCTCTTTAATTCAGTATCAACAAACACTGTCATAATTTAATTACACCTTCTCCATCTATTTTGCACGCTGAAAACGTAGATACAACAAAATATACTCGTTCAAAACCCATTATCCCTCAAAATACCCTTTTCTACCAATTACTTACAGCGTTCACTAAGCAAAACGCAACTTCAAAATACTCCAACAGCATTATTTTCATTACGAACAGCAAATTCGACACTAACAACAACGTATTGCACATAATCTATTTGTTATTACAAAAGTTAGCAACTTGAGATCATTAATAAAACTTGAAAAAAAATATTTGCACAACTGTCACAGAGTAAAGATAAAAATTCTAACGTTTTAGAATAAATTCGAAGACATTCTGCGGTGCAATTATCAATTTAGAACACTTACAGCAATTTCCAATGATTATCCATTGAATTTTCAACTCATTACACTAATTTTCACTTCGGTACAGCGATTGAAAGCAGTTTTTAAAAATTCCCGGGCCCTGAAGACATCGTGGCCCCCATCTAGCGGTAAACTGCGGTACTAAAATAGCGTCGAAAATCGAGCGGTACAAGTGGCACCATCTAGCGGACAGAAACCGGCACTAAATTCTAAAATCAACTTTTAATTTAGCCCTTACTTGTAGTTCCAATTTCTGCCGCTAGATTGTGCCATCAGTACGGTCAAGGAGGTGGCTCCGCCTAGCGGCAGCATTTGGAACTACAGGTAAGGGCTAAATTAAAAGTTGATTTTCGAATATAGTACCTGTTTCTGTACGCTAGATGGTGCCACTTGTACCGCTCGATTTTCGACGCTATTTTAGTACCGCAGTTTACCGGTAGATGGCGACACGACATCCTCAGGGCCCGGGAATTTTAAAGAATCGCTTTTAATTAGTATGCTGCGTTGATAATTCGCTCAATAATTATTGCAAATTACTATAAACGTTCTGGACTGTCAAATACACCGCGGAATTTCTTCTAAAACGTCGGAATTTTTATTTTTAGCATACGACAAGTGATGAATAATTGTCAGGCTGTTATATAAGTGAGCTAATCTTTCCATTCTTTGTAGTAACAGTAGTTTATATAAGAAAACTTTGATTTTAACGTCGCGTTTGGTATTTTCAACGAAGATAAAGTGTTCGCTAAATGAGTTTCGTGTTACTGTTGATAGGATTGTGTTTTCTTGGGATAATCACTTTTGCACATGTATATTTTGCTATATTAATATTTTCAGTATATAAAATACGGTGCATATGTACATAGTTTTTTGTGGTAACACGTATACAACCATAATTATATAATAGTTTCAACAAGAAAATATCTACGAGTTACATCATTCGATCGAATTACAATTCTAAGCGTATTATTCATTTAAAAAAAATAGGCAACTTGAAATCAGAATTAGCGCCCGCTAATAAGTACGTGATTATTAATTATCGAACTATTATCGTCGATAACAGCACCCCATGGAAGGCAGGGGACGTGGAAGCCTGTTCATACGAGTATCGCTACGGACCATTTATTTAGTATGCACCAATAGTGTATCTAGCACAAGAATTAAAGCAGACGTTCTGAAAATCGGCCGAAAAAAGTAGGCTAATTTCGAAAGCTAGCGTAATCAACTGTTGATTATCTTTTAACATGAACACGATAACAGACGGCTAGTTTGATGTAACATTTACGTTTAAATATCGAAATCTCTTAGATCTAATCGAGCGAACATGTTTATTTAAATTAGTACAACGAATGTGAAAGTCTTTCTGATTAAGATACATTCGGTTATTTCCATTAATTTTATTCGTTATTCCATCTACATGAATCCGAACGTGGAATAGGAAAAATCGTAAACACGTGGGAGAATTCTGAACAACACCACCATAAACGATCGAACATTTCGCGGAAAATAGCTTCCGAAAGATCTGCTTGGTTTCACTTGGAACAATTATTTATAAATAATATTAACAACTGACGACAGTTCGGGCACAACTGAAAAATGGAATGGAAGCTTCTCTTGATTAACAAAGTTTAAACATCCTCAGTCAGAACATTGTACACTTCTGCTATTGCTTAGACAACTCTTTGCATTTCAATTTCAGTGTAACATTCTCCTGTTTCAGATACTCAAAGTCCTCCAGCTTCTTTTGCAATTCTTCGTTCCTCTTTTTCAAGATAACAACATCCTCTTGCAATCTTTCATTTTGCTCCATTAGACTTCGTACTCTGCTAGAGTCTTTGCTAGGATGCATCTCATTGATTATATCATCAGTTTGAGTTAACAGATGCTTAATAAGATTTGCCTGAGAGTTGAAATGCAACTCTTGCATTGCCCTCAGAATCTTTGTGCTCTCCTGCTTTGTGCATATGCTCACAATGTCCTTAATGGCATTCAGCAATGCAACAGGATCTGTTTCTTTCAGTTCTATTTTCCTAGAAGTATCATTGGACTTTGCTTTCTCTTTTCCAGCTTCTACTTGGGAGGTTCCTTCTTTGGAACAATCACCAGGCCTGCTGTTCTCCTTAACAGAAGAATCTGGAGTTTGATTATTTTCCTTACAGCTTCCAGAACGACGAGTTCTATCCTTCAGAGATACTTTACTCTCAGAGATCTTTACTCTTGACTCCCTGATCTTCATTCTAATATCATCTTTAATCTCCTGCTCTTTCAAATCATTTTTCACCTTATTCTCAATGGGTTTCAACTTGGTTTCCATGGGTTTCTCTTTCCTATCGGATGTTCTAAGTTTTATCTGTTGCTTCCTTGCATCATGGTCAGATAATTTCTTCATTTCCTTTGCATGTAATTCTTTAATGGTTGATTGCTTCTCAACATGTGCAGAATGCTCAATTTTATGGTGCCCATTCTCCCCTTTGTTTTGTGACAGACACTGCAAAGGGGATGATGTTGCAGTTCTTGTTGTCACATGCCTATCCACTGGATAAGCATTGACATTCTTAACATCTGCAGACACTAATTCTAGATCCTCTAGGAAAGAGTCATTCATACTTCTCTAATCTCTGTTATCTTAACAACAAATAAAACACAATTCCTTTCCGTATGTGTAAATGGTAATGCTGTTAGAAACTTTTACATGAGATGAGTATATAATACATATGACGATGCTTTTCGAAATTCTTCGATCACGAACACAGCTTCTCGAGTTTTATGATCACGATGAACACCGAGAAAAGAATGACACGTTTTCTTTGTGTATAATTATACGATAACAAAAATTAGCGACTCTGATTTTATACAGCACCATGTGATCAGAGGAAGTATGAAGCTTTATTTACAACGGAACAATTGTCTACAACATATCGTAATGTAGGGAAAAAATAGGCAACAAATTCAAGTTAACCTTCAGTCAGTATAGAGGATATAAATATATGTTCAATTCAAATGGTTTTGTGTTGGTACAGTCAGCTGACTTGGATTCGTTATAACAACTACGCGCCATCTACGAGGATATAGCTTTAAATTATGCAAGGTGTCACAGAAAAAATGTAACATCCGGAAATGGGGGGTAGCTGAGGTGATTCTGAATAACGTTTTCCTTTACCAAAATGTTGTTTAAAGCTTCGTTTTTGAGTTATTAACGAAAAATACTGGCCAATCAGAGCGCCCGGAGACTGCACGCTCAACCGCGTATGGATGGTTTTTATACACGGGCGCTCGGTCGGGGTCCAAACAACCGCACTGGCACAGCATGGATATCGCGGAAAATGTTGCGAAACGACTTATTAGTTTATTTGTTATTCATAAATAACGAATAATTTCACATTATTGTTAATTGAAAATGACAACATTTTCTTCTATACCCTTGCTTGTTTGGACCCCGACCGAGCGCCCGTGTATAAGAACCATGCATACGCGGTTGAGCGTGCAGTCTCCGGGCGCTCTGATTGGCCAGTGTTTTTCGTTAATAACTCAAAAATGAAACTTTCAACAATATTTTGGTAAAGGAAAACGTTGTTCAGAATCACCTCAGCTACCCCCCATGTCTGGATGTTACACTTTCTCTGGGACACCCTACATGGGTCAAAAATACATTCTGCGTTCAATCATAGCAATTGCGTTCTATTCGTCTTAGGTTGTAGTTTAAAAGTAGTTTTAAGGAAGGTCGTGTTCGATCGGGATACAATTGCGTTTCACAGAGTAAACCGCGATGAAGAAGCTTGTGTTACTTCTACAATTCATATACCTCGTTTCACTCACCAGAGGATTTACAAACGTTTATCCGAAACCGAAACATGTTCCTCTCCCGAATATGGAGGACGTTGGAGAGCCTCTTTTTTTGACACCGCTTATCGAAAGTGGTAAGATAGAGGAGGCTCGTAACAAAGCCACTGTAGAACACAAAGAGATGCTCGATGTAAGCAGCTATGCCGGTTATTTCACCGTTAATAAAGAGTACAATTCGAACATGTTCTTCTGGTTTTTCCCAGCATTGGTGAGTAATTGAACACCTTCATTGTTCTTCGATAAAAGTGGCTTCAGCAGCCAATTTTCTAGTTATACGGAATTTTATATGTAAAAGAGTAAAATATAGATTTTCTTTTCCATAGCATAATCCTAAGACTGCTCCTGTAGTATTGTGGCTACAGGGTGGTCCTGGAGCCAGTTCCATGTATGGTTTATTCGCGGAGAATGGTCCATTCTTTGTAACAGCTAACAAAACCCTTAAAATGCGCAAATACTCATGGAACATGTTCCACAATTTGCTTTACCTTGATCAACCAGTTGGTACTGGATTCAGTTTCACTCAGGATGAAAAGGGATATGCTACAAATGAGACAGATGTGGGCAGGGATGTTCATACTGCATTGGTACAATTCTTCAAGCTGTTTGAAGAACTTCAGAGCAATGATTTCTATGTTACTGGAGAGTCTTATGGTGGGAAATATGTACCTGCTGTGTCTCATGCTATTAAGGATTACAATATCAAGGCAGAAACAAAAATTAACTTGAAGGGCTTGGCAATTGGGAATGGATTCACTGATCCCTTGAATCAATTGAACTATGGAGATTATTTATACCAGTTAGGATTAATTGATAAAAATGGAAGAGACCTGTTCCAGAAATATGAACAGAAGGGTAGAGATTTGGTTGTACAAGAGAAATATGTGGAAGCCTTTGATGTGTTTGATGAGCTTCTTGATGGTGATTTAACTCATGAACCTTCATTATACACAAACTTAACTGGCTTTAAATATTACTTCAACTACCTGCAAACTCAGGACACAAATGAATCTGACTATATGGTGGATTGGCTTCAAAGGGCAGATATCAGAAAGGCCATACATGTTGGCAACTGTACATTTAATGTTGAATCTCAGAAAGTAGAAGCGTATTTGAAAGCTGATGTTATGAAATCTATAGCAATTCTTGTGGCAGATCTTGTTCAACATTACAGAGTCTTGATATACAATGGACAACTTGATATTATAGTGGCATATCCATTGACAGAGAATTATCTGCAGCAGTTGAAGTGGCCTGGTGCAGAGAAGTATAAAACAGCCCAGAGGAAACTATGGTGGGTTGAAAATGAATTGGCTGGTTACTCAAAGACTGTTGATAATCTGACAGAAGTGTTGGTAAGAAATGCTGGGCATATGGTTCCTCATGATCAGCCAAAATGGGCCTTTGATCTCATTTCCCGTTTCACACACAATAAAAGCTTCTAAGTATCATCATTCCTTATCTAATTAGACATGTGATAATTCCTGTAATACTTATATAACATATATATTTGCTACATAAAATTGTAAGAAAGCATACTTATAAAAATACGAATTATCAAATAAAGCTAGTTTGTACTTATAAGGTATACAATTAAGTGAACTGATCATTAATTTTGTATTGAAAGAGGTAGTAAACGTTTATTCATAAAAGAAAACCTTTGTACAAGTATGTTATTCAGCTGCCTTGATAAACAATTTTTTCTCCTAATTACATTTGTAAGGTACTTAATATTTGTTTCTTCTTCATTGGAAAAATATCGAAGTGTTTAGAATTTGTACATGTATAAAAAAAAAAAGAATTTCGTGATATGTGTCATGATTTAAAGAGATCTTTGATTCTTCCCTCCTCTATATCATATGGCAACAATTAACTATCTAATCTAACACGAAGATAATTAGTCTAAAAATGGCAATAGATAGTTATCTACTATGGATTCATTCTTATGCCACTCATAGTGTGGAACATGTGGAACTGTGATAAATGTCAGTCTTCCACTTTTATCCAGTGTTTTCAATCCTATTAAATCGTCCTTATAAATACTCCTATCACGCATATTTATCACAGTCTCATTAGCGTCGTAATATCCGAAGTGGCTACTTTGCCATGGCGTAATAACACCGTCGTCTGGTCCACCAACGAGCACCATACGTTTCAATTTGGTAAGACCTCGTTTGGACATCGACATGCTTGTTGAGTTTTTTTCATTATTAACATACGGGAGGAATTTGCTATATTTATAATATAATTCCTGAAAAAAAAGAAGAAGAATGACTAACAGTTTCGTTTCGAGAAAAATGACGGAAGAGAACGAAGTATACCAACTTGATGATGAGGATCGTTCCAATAGTTCCCAACGCTTGTGTGCTGTCCGACTTTCGAATAAAATAATTCGTAGGCAGTTTCACATATCAAGTTGGGGAAGAATAAATGTAAAAATTTTGCTGCAAAAGGAATGCACAATTCGAAAACGACGGTTCCTTTGTTCATCGTCAAAGATGGCACCACGATCACTTACTTCCATATTGTCCAGCTTGTGGTGAGCTCAGGGAAATAAAATTTTTAACATTATGATCAGGAAACGTTTGCAATATCGCTCTCGCTAATAGACCACCTTGACTGTATCCGACTACATTTATTCCTTCGGGAAATGCTGCGCCTACCGATATCACGTCCATTCCTATTTCTTTCACCTGTTGCCACATAGGCTCCAGGCTACTCCATCCAGCATATCTCGGTGTATTATAAACCTGCGTTCCTGGATGCATCTAAAATTAATAATAACTTAATAATAATCTTAAGTTGAAAGAGAAAAAAAAGGAAAAAAAATTAAATATTTCGATCGTTTCGATTTGTTTACCCGCTAAATTGACGTAAGCGCGGCATCTGTAAACAGGCTTTGTTTGACACTTAAATAACTTACCTCTTGGATTCTATTACTAATAAGATCCATGCTATCGCTTCCCGTAAGTACACCATGGATAATGACAACGGCACGATAACTTTCGACGTCATTGTTGAACAGTATTACGAATAAAAGAAACCATTTAAAAAATATATCATTTATAATAGCCATCCCTACTCGCAGAAGGCTAACGACGCTACTGTCAAAGAGTACATTATCACGTCCGATTCAAATCCGTTTTCCATTGAAAAATGATAACTACATTTTAAAGTTAACTATGCATACAACTATAGCCTATTCGTAGTCACAGATTTTGATTGGTACAGAGCGTTTATTACCGTATTTTCTCTTGCCGCTTCGTTGAAAGAGCGGCGTTAGAATCGATTTTTAGCTGAAGGTTCCCTACAGAGCGCGCTAGAAACATGGAGCTGTTCTTAGTCGTTAACGAAGAGATTTTATTTGTCGACGTTCAGTATTATATTCAAATCATTCTATGATTTGCACGAAGGGTTAAAGTTCACTTCCGTGCGTGCAGAATACGTGATAAAGTGAACTTTGAACAGCAATCACATTTTCTACGAAACAGCAAATCTTTTCTATTATACGTCTGTTGGTAACTGAATTCAAGGGTAGAATTTATAATAAATTAATTGTGAGAATGACCGAAGTCTGCGATACACAATGATCGTGTATAATATAACAGTAATAATCAATGGCTATTTATAATCGATAGGCGAGAGTCAATGACAGCGAAAGGAATTCAATTGCGTCTCGAAAATAACATACTGCAGAATTGTAGGTTGGTCCCTAATCCTTTTGAAGCTGTACGGAAGGTTGCTGGGCACGTGGCATTTCCCGTGCTTCAACCATATATCACCATGCTCTGACATCACCCCTGGTTGGCATACGAAACTCACGCCTCGCGAAGGATAAATGTCTTGCTGCATTGTTTCGATCAGCGTCATCCTCGATTATCACACAGTCTCATTTTGAGGAAAGGAAAAAACCTTTGTCACCTAGTAATTGACATCGTTGCAATTTTCAGAAACGCGCGTGTGTTAATTCCCATACCGATCTTCCTGTCAATTCGATACATTTTTCCGGTAGAAGATGATATTCGACAATTTGTGGAAAACATTTATTTTTTTAAACTTTTTGACTTTTATTTTTTTTTTAAACGAAGCACATATTTTTCCTATTTTTATTGACAGGCAATGCCTTTAGAGCTGTAAATAATATTATATTTGCAGTAATTTTCGTTAATATTTGCAATATTTGCCCTTTAAAATGGAATAATTTTTTTTTTAATTAGATCAAACGATGTGTTTTCTTTTTTTTTTTTTTGAGATGTTGAAAAGTTAATTTATTCGATAACGTGCAGAAAAGTTTTTGAAAAAACTGTAATTGCTCAGAATTGCAAGGGAAATGGTGAAGATCATTTTTTACAATTTTTTTTATTTGAGTGGGTAATGAAAATTTTAAAAATTGTTTTTTTGGATTTATTTTAATTATGCGCATGTTGAAAATTTCATCAAAATCAAAATATCGTATGTTCCTCGGGTTCCTAATCTCTTCTGAATTATGCAGAATACACAAGATACATCGATCGAACGAGTAAACGTGATAAAAATTGAAATGCAAATGCGTATAGGGCACAGCCTGTTTATTCTCTTACATTCAATAAAAAACATAATATACAAAATTAATTATTCATCTTTTCCTTTCACCGACTTTTTATGATCATGCCAATCGACACTGAGAGACATATTAAAATCTGAAAGTGAGGAACGATCGAGGATTAAGAATCTTCACCGTTCTAAGCATAATCTTACAAACTTGTCAAGTCATCGACATCACGAAAAGATCAAAAAACCTCTCGAGTATAGAAAACAAAAAAAAAAACAAAAAAATAAATATTCTTCTCAGTGTCATTTGTTAAGGATGTTAATTTAGATAATTTAAAAAAACATTTCGCAATCGAAGAAAAAGGAGATCCTTCCGATAATCATTGAACATCACAGATTTGTATGTTATAATCGAATGACAAAGGTACAGGTAGCCACACTGTTCTCCCTCAGAAATTGGAATGTCGCGGGACAATTTAACCGGAAGCTGTACCTGGGAACGAAACAGTGCTTACGTATTTCTGATGTCGCATGCTGGCTTTAATCGAGTCCCCCAGAAGCTTCGAAACCCAGCACAGCGTTTCTTTCTCTCGCCTATGAGGGAAAGAAACGAAGAGGTAGTGAGGGAAGGGAATGGAAGGGAAAAGGAGAACGAGAAGAGAGGAAAGACGGCCAATCCAATTCCACGCTCAAACCCGACCGTCGTGATGGCGGAGGGTGGCGAAAAAACGCAGCCACGCCAGAGCGCAAGGCGAGCGTAGGTCTCGGAGCTTTTTTGCGTTTAATCAAGGATATTCGCGGTCGGCTGACTCGCTATTTTAGTCCACCAAGTGCTAACTGAGCCGCGCAACCACCACCGACGACCATATCGCAGGAAGTGGATGAAGGAATCTTCGTCCTTTGACCTCTCAGGGACGCTCCTATCTATCTCTCGCGTTTCGTCGTGTATTTTTGTTATTTTTATTCTTCCCCCCCCCCCCCTCTCTTTTTCTTTTCTCTTTTCGTTTCATGTAGAACACCTTCTCCATTAAGCGTTTCGATGTTCTCAGAATTAACACGGTAAAATGTGTAATATAATTGGGACATATTTACGACAGGGATTCCGTATTGAAATTCAGCGGGAATTTAACTTTCATTCATTCAGATAAAAGGATTACAAAACGATCATCGTATTACACGGAATATTGTTCAGCGAAAATTCGCATGATTTCGCAAACGCGAAAGCCGCAATAAGCGTGTTCGGAATTTTTCTGCGATGTTACAAGCCATCCCTGGCGATGATAATTTACGCGCGTTCAACCACCCGTAGCCACCACGGCGGTAGTAATTCTGCTTCCAGTTTTGTAAATTCAAATTGTACACAAAACGCTGCGACGTATGAACCACCGTTCCATGGTAATATTTGCAAAAATATGCCGGGACCATACCGTTGCTGCTTATGTTTTTCATCCTGCTGCTGTCTTTATTTGATTACGAGGCTAAAAGGTACCGATAAAATAACATTCTTCTCTTCCTCTCCTCCTCTGTGTCTCTATTTAAAAGGAGGCTGACAAATAAAGACAGAAAAAAATAAAGTAAAAAGCACAAAAACTTCTCGTTAATTTCTTAACAGTAGTATATAACAGAATATTTCTTTTTCTTTTCTCTTTTTTCCAACGATATCGTTGAATTTTGGAGTTTTCCATCGTCAAGTGGAATCGTAGGATCCACTTCATTCGAGAATCGACTCGAGAGCCTGTTTAAGGCCACCCTCTCTGGCTCGGTGTAAGTACAGAGGCGGGAGAGAAGACGAAGTGGGTGGTACGGTGTCGGAGGAACGGCCGGGAGATTAGCGTTAATTACAGAGTTGAGCCGTTCCGGGGTTGGGATGGGCGCGAGGTATTTGTCACTCGGCACTGCTCTCGACTCCTGGTTCCTCGTTCTGAATATTAATAACCCTCGTGCCATCCTTCGCCAAAACCCCCTCTCCTACCATCTGCTTCCCTTCCTCCACCTCCTCCCTCGCCTTTTCTTCCTCTGCCTGTCTCACCTCTCGTTTTACGACACTCGATGAATTGCGCGTCAGACAACGCTACTCATTATGCTGACTGGTTGATTTCATCAGCGTCACCGGTTGGCGAAAAATTAATTATCCCCTCGTGATCGGGGTGAATTAAAAGAGAATCCAGGTTGCGGATTTTACGATCAATTTCGAAACTCTCATCGTGAGACAAGTTCCCGACATTCGCGTTCGTAAGAATGCTGTTTTCGTAAGAAAAAAAAAGAAGAAGAAGAAAGAAAAAAATTGAACGATGTTACGGGTTCAACCCCAACCACGTAAACCCGTCGATCAATCGATATCATCCTCTTTTTCGTCCTTTCTGCGGTTGGTCCCTCGATGGCGGTCCCATTCCCGCGCAAAACGTTCAGATATTCAAAGTCGGGGAATAGTTTATTCATGGCCGGCTCGGAGAACTTAGAAAGATATTGGAAGCGGCCCAGGAGAGGGTGGAAGATAGAAAAAGAGAGGATGGAAGCTTGGAAAAAGTGGGTATTGAAGAGAAAGAGAGAGAGTAGTTGAGAGGAGAGGAGCGATATTGGTCGGACGGAAGTGTCCCCTCGGGGAAACGAGAAAACGGGAGGAGCGTCGTCTCTCCCCCGATCCGATAAAGCGAAAGAGGGACCCCCTTGTGGCACAGCCACCACTCCTACGCGTTGACCCACGTGACAGCGAGCCCGCCAATAAAATTCAAATAAACTCCGTCGTGCATACTAAATTATCACATCTTCCATTACCCAACCGCGTGCCTATCCCCCAAACAGCCACCTTCGAGTCCCTTGGAAAACCATCGTTCGAGTATCCTGTCGAAATTCCAATATTTTTTGACTTTCCTCCGAGAGATGCTACTGTTACCGGCGATCTAGACGTTCTGGAGATGTTTCAGGCAATATTTCAAGTGTAACGATTTAATTTTTTGTTGAACGATCACCAGTTAACCCATATTTCCACTTGCATTAGCCATTGCAATTTTTAAAACTCGGGGTAACATAAGATACTGTAAAAGCTTCCTTCGTTGTACTCAGTCGTGTTCACTGTATTATAAAAGGAAATGATTCTCTTGATATTTAGGTTTTTATCACAATTATAGACGAATCGTAACGGTGAAGAATGTTTCATTATATGCAGATACTTTATTTGATTATTCACAGAATCAAATGAGTAAAACATAAATCGAACTTTTCGAGTTTTATGTAAGAAACGAGTAACAGAACGCAAATTTAAAAATTAAAGATAGTCGAAGATTGTTTCATCTGTTTTTTAAACTTGTTCGATTTTTTAGTTCATACAAAGTTGCAAACTCGAGAAAAATATCAGTAGAAAGAGCAAATTTTTGACGTGATAAGCTCTCAAAGTGTTAATTAGGTTCCCTCTTTACTTACCGAACATATAAAATAAAAGTTACTTTGAGAAAAATGATCAAATACGAAGGAAACAAATTGTATTCTCACTCGGCGCATTGTCTCGAGCGAGGAGAAGAAGAACGAGCATCGAAACGATTTCGAAATATTACAAACGATTTAATACCTGCAGTGGACAAACGTGTTAAGTCCACGACAAGGACTTATCGTGTTCATACCGAGATATCCCATTTAATTGATTGCTCTGCGACCAGAACTTAATCTGTTTTGTCGGCCTGGTTGACAGAGAACCGGTGGCTTTAACGATCGACAAAAGCGTCGCTGTTTTAAGAGGAGATTAAAAAAGGGTGAACACTCGATTATATACTATATATACAGAGTGTATCGGTAACGCCATCGTGATGTCATTAATCCACTGTGTGTTGGATACACTCTGAGAAAACGGGAATGACTCGTCCAGAGAGAGAGAGAGGGTCCAGCAATACTGATGAAGGGACGTGGATGGTCAGGTGGCCTTTCCCAGGAACGCCCCAGATTTCAACATTACTCAAGTAGGATCAACCTGCCAGGAAGAAGGGCATTGTTCGCCTTTCCATTGCTGAGTTTTCTTTCGCATCGTTGCTACATCCGTCTGCCTCGACCATTTCTCGTGGACACGTAGTATTTTTTGTCCGTATCGAATATTCGAAACAATTGCATCAAAAAGTAAAATAAAATCTACTCGTATATTTACTGTATAAAAAAAAAAATATTTACAATATAAGGCAATGCAAATTACATGTATACACGAAATATAAACTATTTGGAACTTTTTCAAGTTTCTTTTTTTTTTTTATCGAAAGTACGATCCATCGCAATTGTACGTGGAAAATTATATTATTCAAATGTGCATCGTGAAAATTCGCTTATCGAAATTTTCAATGACTTTTGCACATGCTGCTGGGATTATTTCACTGATTAATGAATTCGTCGAGATTCTCAAGAAAACACAGTTATGGAAACGAAATATTATGAAGTTTTATGGACAGAGAAGCGTGTATTTATTTTCATTTCGTGGATTTTCTTCTTTTTTTTTTTATTCACGAGAGTATAAACGTGTTAAAGGTGCACAGGAATTAACCAAACGAAGTTTCCACCGTGTAAAACAATTAGTAGCTTAGCCGTGCCCCTACCTCTCCCTATCAGCTTGTCTACGCCCCGACTATTAGTATAATCGCCGGAGGCTACGACCCTTAGCTACCCTCGAGCGGTTCACTTTAATTCTTAGCAAGTTAGAGTCACCCCACCTACTCCCAACTGCGATCTGAACGCGACTTTGCGCTTTGTTCCTCTCGAATCAAGCATCGAGCTACGTCAACTGTGTTTTGTTGCCTTTCAGGAGAGCCTCTCGATTGTATAGAACTGTCTGTGTACGTTAAATTGTCCTTTTCTTTCCTTTACTTTTTTATTTAAATAGAATCATTATTAGAACATCATTTATACTCGATTATGCCTGAATTTGTTATTCAGGAGTAAATAAAATATTTATCAAAAATCCTAGAAATAGTACTAAATTACCATAAAACTAAGAATCAGTACTATAGTAATATTTTAATAAACAATAAGTTCCCTACTATCGCTTTCTCCACATAAATTTGCTCTGTGTCGCATTTATTTCTACATTATTGTAGTTTCCACGTGCTTTCTCGAATTCTCGAGAAACTTTTTCTTCTTTTCTTTCTTTTCCCCGTGAGTTTTTCCCATAACTCTGGGCCTCGCGAGAAGAGGCCTAATTTGCGTCTCAGTTGAACCCCATTCGTCGGTGGCGGACGAGGGTAAAATATTCACAATCCTACATTTATGTATGATCACTATTATCAATTCCATTCAATATGTTTATGTTGATTAGTTTCCAATTCCCCCCCCCCCCCCCGCTACTGAATCATTCATTTCGATTAATATTTATACGCGTAAACATGGCTAGTTCTTTTCACGGGGGAATTAGGATGACGATTTCCCGGAAAAGAGTGCTCCATCTTTCGCCACGTCGAACGATAAATGTAACGTTCCGCTGCGTGTCTAATTGATTTCCGTCCTGAGATAGAGGGTGTGCTGGCTACGTTACGACCGCATCGAGGGTGAGTTTCGGACGTTGAACCACCCCTTTGCATTATGAATGCACCTGATTTCACACTTGTTCGTTCGCAAACTCCGTTCACCGCCTCTGTTAACGTCTCCATCGATATAAACGGGCCGCAATTTGCTGGCCCATTGTAAACCCACCCCCCTCCTTCGACTCGATTCATGGGTAATAAATCTTGGCTACGGGATATATGGCGAATTTATGTTTGTTAAAGCTGCTGGCGATGGAAAGGTACACTGGCTACCGCTTACAATCTGTCGTAATCTTCTCGTCGATGTATGTATAGAATTTTTAACATTTTGACGGCCGCCCCTATCATATAAAAACTTACGCATGCCCACGGTATTTTTCACAAGGTTCCATACCTTATATATAGACTTAAAAATATGCTCGAAGACAATAAATCGAATAAATAAAAAAAAGCTAGAATAAATGCGTTTTTGAGCAGCTTTGATTTTTAAATTTGCATTTTATCACTCACTATTTACGTGAAAATCAGAGAATCTTGCCACTGGTATTTTTCACAAATTTGAAGATAAAAAAGCTGAAAGAATTAAAACAGAAAAGGAAAGGGTGGAGTAAATGTGTCCTTGATCATATTTGATTCAAAAATTTGTATTTTATTATTTATTATTTAGAATCGAAGAAATAGATAGTAGAAATTAATTATAAATTTTTTCACTTAAGACTATGGATTTGTGATTGTTGAAATTGTTGTTCAAAGGAAGTGTAGCTATAGAATCAGGAACTAGAGGGTTCGATTTAACAATTACACATCGTTTTGACCGTACTGCATCGGTTGAACATTCGAAATTGGCCGTGTAACATGTGCGTAATCCGTGCCACGTGTCGTCGGCCGACAAACGAATGCAAGTCGTTGGTTCCACACCCCTCGAATCTGTCCGCGTCTTCTCAGTTCCCGCAAAACCCACTCGTATAAACCGGTCGGTCCATCTATTCGTTCGTTACTGATCATTCAATAGCAATTTGTCCGGTTACCGAGATTAGAAAGCGACTTGAAAGCGATGCTAATTCGTCCTATGCTCGCCGCTTTCTAATTTGGGATTCACCCTCTTTGGCCCCCCATACTTATTGCTCTATATTCCGCTTTATATTAGCATAACGAACATCGATCGGGCTTTTCGTACTACTTGTAACTGATTTCTTAAAATAATACTCGAAACTATCCCCAAGTTTTCTGTATAATTATTATATTAAAAATGTACTTCGTATTATTTTCAATTACTTCTAAAAATAGTAATTCAGCAAGTTCAATAGTAACTTATAACACTAATTAATAGGTACAATATAATTCACATTTTAATAACGGTTTAACAAGAGGAATTTTAAATCCAGAAACGAAGAAACTTGCAGATCCATGGAAAAGTGTCATAACTAATGAAGAATATTATATAGTTACTCCAAAATCCTTAAAAAATTATCTAGGAAAAGAAATTGCTCGCGATTCAACTCAGCACCGCTGCTTCGATAATGGCATAACTCCAAAATTGTCAATTTTAATAGTTTCACGTAAATAGATCTAGAATCTTCTCAACTATGTACGCAAAAATGTACCTCAATAAAATCAGTAAGATTTTACTGTTACTTTCATCTACTTTGCATATTCAGATATCTCATAATTGTTTAAATATTCACACTCAAACGATAGTAACACGTGAAGAATGAAAGTAATTTTGAAACAAAAAATTAACCACTTCGAATCAAAATTATTTCTCGAATGGGAGATCGTTTCGTTAGGTTCTGTCTATTGAGAGTCCTTTTGTCGTTCGTAGAATTCTCTCAGGCAGATGAAACCAAAGTGGAGCAACGCTTTGTATAGATGGACAGACGAAAACGTTAAAAAGGACATCAGTAGCTTAACATATGGCTGGCGAAATTGCCGACAGGGTGGCGGTAACAATATTTACAGAAGGCTCGGCTAACCCCCGGTGTTTTGTTAAGACTGTACACCGCACGGTGCCGCAGCCTCGGGGCCAAGGGTGTCACTTTACCCCGATAATCCCCCGTAATACTCTTTAGCGATCCACGTCGCGGAGTAATATTAAGTCCCTTACATCCAATTTCTATGGACTTACACCTTGTTCACCGCGATTAGCATTTTGATTGCGACCTCCTCCTTCTCCGGCTCTCTTTCCCTTAGCTCACACTTCCTTTCAGCTGACGTCTCAACAATCTCCTTTCGAATTTCGAAAGACAGAGAGGAAAAGAAGTGTAGAACAACTAGTCTGTCTGCTTCTGAAGGTTCGTATCTCTTTTTAATCCAGGTTTTCAGAGCTAATTTCTTGAAAACGCTGAACCGTGTACTTCACACTTTACGGGTCCCAAATTCTTCCTCTCCCTGTACAATTGGAATTGTTTCAAATACAATTTCCTTTCTTATTTTCAATTTTATATATTCGTGCATCTTTATTTCTTCTTAATGAAACAATAACTGCTTGGAGATGGCAAACAAGGCATACAAGAATGGAATAAAAGTTAGCGAAGTTATGTTCAATAGAAGGTTATACTTGTTTCATGAAACTATCTATCGATCGATAATATCAAACAGTGCCGAAAATTAGCTCTACATTTTCTGGTTGAGATTGTTGTCGTTATTCAAGTAGGATAAAATTAATGTATACAAATTTACGAAACTTTTGGTTAAGAAATTCTTTTATCATCGATATAAAGAATCGAATACAAATAAAGCTAACTCGATCAAGTTTCCGAAATTCTTACCATCTCTTCGTAAAGTTAATACAACTTATACGTATTTTTATAGTGGGAATAAATAACGAAATAGGCGAGTGTCTAATAATTTAAAGCACGATCACCCTATCTGAACGATGGACGAAACACACGCACCGAAAGGAGCGTGCACTATGATCAACGAGTTTTTTGAATGTTACTCGACGAAATGGCCGGGATTTTCGTTCGTGTCCGTGTCGGACGAATGCCCAGTGGAATCGCGTGTAATCGTCATACGTGGTGCACGCGTGCACGGAAAATTGGGGTCGCGTTCGACATGTGACTCGCGAAACATCGAGGGTTCGTTCGTTTCCACTGTATTTGCTTTAGAGCTCGACAATCACGTCGAGGGTGGTCCAAGCTTACAACACACCAGCCTACGCGATCCGGATTACCGAGATCATAATCAACCAATCACTGGCACGTTGTACTGTTAAGGTGTCAAATGTCAACTCCTACGGGAGCTGGATTGATTCCTTTCTTTGAATTCGTTCGCCGGGGGTAGATCTCGAGGTGTATACACGTTCGACATTCGATTCTAATAGGATTTCACGTGTTCGAAAGGGAACGGATAAATTGAATCCATCCGAACACGCTTGTGGCTGTCAGTGTTCGAGAACGAGGAAGTTTTCGACCTTCTAGGCTGGCGAGCATTAAGTCTGCGGAAGCGGATGAGGAGACAAAGTGGCTTGGCGAGTTACCATTATAGCGCCGCAATACCCAACGCGCTGAGAGTTGGTGGGCATAAAGGAAACATACTCGTGCACCTACCAAATCTCTATTCGCGGAAGTGCATATTCTTAGGTGGAAACATTCAAGCTATGTGTGATACAATGGAGCAATAATTGTACGAGATTTACCTTATACCACCCTTGGCCAATCACAATTGTCTTTCGTGTTTGTAGTCAAATCTAAAGATATTAACTACTGTGCTATGAAATCAAAAATAGAATAATTTAGGAAAAGAATAAAAACGTTGAAAAAGACATTAAACGAAGGATCTCGACCAAATTTCCTTTTTCGACATTTTCTCCTATTCTCAATCCTAACACAGATATTCCTGATGTTCCTTCTCTAAAGACACTTTCTGTACAATCTACTACCTTCCAGAGAATCTACATCGTAAATTATTTCAACAATTACCAAATATCGTTCTTGCACACTTGCCAAGATTCTCAGGATCAGAGGAGAGGCTTAATTGATGGAAGAACTCCATCCAAGTTAACAGTACCACCCTAGACCCTCTGAATACTCCAAGTGCTACTTCATTCCTACTTACTCCTCTCTTACTACTATTCATTACTCCACGGAAGCAGAGCCAGCCACAGGTCAAACTCATCTTTCTCTTTCTCTCTCCTCTATCAACCCACAAAGTTTCATCAAGATCAATGTATCACTTCATGCGGTGTTCGCTCGTAAACTTCCAATTGACACGCCAAACTGGAACATCCCTTAGCTATCACTTAGCTGCGAACTGTCATCAAACGGATGACGTGTTTCTCAGAGGTGTGACTATGTGTATAGCGAGAAGGAGACATAGCTGAGATCCATCCGGCACTTGGTCACACTTGGTCTCTCGCTTGCCGGAGGAAAGTACGCTCGAGATTTGCGCGAAGCGTGAATGGAAGAGGGCGTGGGAAACGGCGAACGCGGATAGTGTGGTGACTTGCGACCGGTCCGGTAATTGTCGTAATTGTGCCGAGTGATTCACACATCAGGATCGGCGGTGGCCGGGTCCGGCCGTGCCTTGAGCGCTGCGTTGTTCCGCGGCCCTCACACTCGCAACGACATTTTCGCGCACGCACACACCAGCTCGCGAAACAACGGCGAGCGCGAGCGCATCTGCGCGGGATTTCGGAAACAATTGCCGACAATTCTCGCCACTTGACTCGCGGCCAGCGATTGACGTGAGAATCCGCTTAGACGGTCGTACAAACTTCGCTGCGGAGAGTATGAGGTCATCTTCATTAAATCGTTCTCCGCTTAATGACTGATCTAATTTTTTCTTTCTTCCCCCCTCCTCCTCCTCCTTCTCCCTTCGTGGATGGGGTACGCGACGACGACGAGACTTTACTGCACCATGCTCACCTTTTTTTTCCGTTTTCTTTTTTTCTGTTTTTCTTTTCGTCATTCTTCGTCATCGAGGGACACTGTCCTCTTCGTCTTTCCTTCCCACGTTACTGGTCTGATAGAAACGTCATGGTGTAAGCTAGATGGTTAATTACTGTAGTCTTGTAATAGTGAAGGGACTGAGTAGAGTCCTTCACGTATGTTTGTCGTACAGCTATTAATCCTATCACGTATAAACCATAAAAAATTGTAGCTAAGGATTATCCCAATGTGTCGTGGTATCGAAGAAACAACAGAGGTAACTTGAACTGCAAATGTTATAGATAGAAACCTCCTAGGTAGTCTTATCGAGTTTACTAGGTGGTCCAGAATGAAACACATCTCTCTATCCGTGTCTTTTCTTCTTCCATAACCAACCATCATAAATGTACCTCGTTGTATGGAGAATCCACTCGTTACCCTTCCAACTGCTATCGATTCGTAACACCTTTGTAGCCCACATATTTCCATTGATGAACAGCCAAGTTGAAAAACGTGTTAGAATTAACTAGCAGAATTCCATGTGTTCACGTCCTGGATACTACCTCTCATCTTCGCGAAATATCGATGCTCGTACACGCGGAACATGTGAACATGTTCTATCTGCACACACGGTATTGTGGCGTGCCACCGTAAAATACACGCACGGTACGGTACCGGTGTGGTTCAAGCGAGGATAGCTCGTAAGAGGGTTGATAAGGCTATCGCGCACATCGCCCCGCGCGTTTAGCATACATTTGAATAATGGGCAGGCCGGTAATCCTTTAAACCGTTGGGCCCTCATCCCGTAACTAGGTATCCTTTCATCTCTCTGGCTCAGAGCTCGTCCGAGGCCAACCATCCTCCTTTCCAGCTAACCTACCTCTACTCTTCCCTTCTCTCTCTCTCGCTCTCTCTCTCACCACCATCTCTCACATTCACTTCCCTCCAGGCTGACTGTGGACCCGGGGTTCGTCCTCTATTTCTCTCTTTCTCCTCGGTCGTCGTTTAAAGATATTTCGTTAAAATAACAGTCTCGGCTCGACTGAGTGCTACCTTTCTCTCTTTCTCTTCTTTCTTCTCTTTCTCCCTCTTTCATTCTACACTGCCACCCTTATACAGACCGATGGTCGTGGCAAAAAGGGGGTGGCATTTGCAATGCAGAGGTTAAATGGCTGCGGGGGTCGGTCCAGGGCGGAAACGACGGGGTTGGAACGTTAGAGGGGGAAGATAGCAGCACGCAGCCACTGCACAGACTCGATTGGTTTTTTACTTGCCTCCCGAGCAATGCTTCTCTCTCTCTCTCTCTCTCTCTCTGTCTTTCTTATTGTTACCAGGTCGTTTCACTTCTATCTTTCCCCTCTCTCTCTCTCTCTCTCTCTCTCTTCCTCTCTATCTATATATCTCTCTTCGATCCTTTCTACACTGTTTCATTTCTCCTTTAACATCGACTTCCTACTCTCTTCTATTCTCCTATCTACAGCCACCACTTTTTCCATTTCATCGGCCAGCGGAAGAGAGGGTTCCTCGTGAAGCTACCGCGAACCTAGCTGAGGTAGGGGAAAAGCGGAAAAAGAAACGAGCGAGGACGCGGAAGAACGGAGAGAATATTACCTGGGGAACGGAAAGGGGTGGCGGAGGTGGAGGAGGTTGGAGGTGGGCGAGATTAAACATTTATTTAAATGGCAGCCTCTTCGGTGCGCGACTAGCACGCATACCGTCAAGTATGTACACGCATTTAATATATGTTCTCTCTGCTCCACTTGCTTTCCCGCGTGTGTATAATAGTTCGATGTGTTCGTGTCTAGATTACGTACGCGTCGTGAAAATACGCGTGGCCCTGTTTGCGTGGTAGGAAAAATATACACGTAGAGTATAAGGGTGTGAATCGTGTGCAGGTGGATGATGCTGTTCTCTCTTTCTCTCTTCCTTCGTGTTTGTGTGTATACGTTTCAGAGCCAAGGGGCGTGGGTGTAGATATTACGACTACACCGCCGGAGGAAGGAGATTAGTCTGGTGGTTTTCAATCCCATTTTCATCGCGATTCTACTACCCTTTCCGCGGCAGAACGATATCGTTGAAGCTTCATCGAGCCCCGGTGATCGTCCGGCGCAGCACGCGTGCAAATGGTTCGAGAATAAATCAAAGGTGAACGTGAATACTCGCGGGCGGCTCTTCCAATCTTCAACGAGGGGATGAAAATGAAAAAAAAAAGAAGAAAGGAAACGAGAGAGAAAAAAAGAAATTAAAAGAAAATAAAAGGTTCTAGCGATGGTTTTTGCTAGGCTTTTAAACTCATTTCACTTCGTTCCGATGTGTTTGTAGCCAACGTTTCAACAATGGAGTCAGTTAGCAAGCTGACCGTTCGATTTCTTACAGTTGAATTGGATTTCGTTAGGCGTACACGCTGGATTTAATGCATGCCAGAGGAACGAGGGAGGTCGGGTTAGGTTCCCTTCGATTGAGCTGAACAATCTCTGTCGACCTCCGGTGAACTCGCCACGATTGATACTTGTACCGATACATTTGTTGAAGTAGGTCGGGCAATGACCAACGGACAGATATTTGGCATCTCGCAATCATGATGCACCGCGTGACGATAACGCCGCGGCGTGTCGTTGATCCGCCATTCAAACGAATAACTCAACGATCATACGCTATCGTGTAAATCTTTATTGGCCGTCGTCACGATCAGCTAAACCCGCGTAGCGTACACGTGATCGATGATCTTATGAATCACGAGTCCCTGAACTCTATGAATTACTATTCGAATTATTATCAGCCCCTATCTGTTACTTCGGATGCATTTACTATGTTCATTGTGGAAATTTTTATCGTTAATAAGGACGATCTTTTATATAATCGGTTATTCAGCGAGTGTAATAACAATTTGATACAATTTGCAATGGCTATAAAATTACTCTTGGAACTCTAGAATAATTTAGACAGATTTTTATAACACTTGGAGTACTGCAATATTGATTCTATCCGCATAGAAAAACTCTTCCTTTGTCTTTCTTAATATTTTGCTATAGATGCATATTATTTCAGAGTTTTATCGTTAAAAAGTGAGCTTCGTATACTTTCTCTAACTTTCCCACTTAGTTAGGTTGGAGTATATATTCATCGATCAAAAAGATTTGGAAAGGAATGATTTTAATAATGCTTCGAAGGAAAAAACGGGACAAGTTTATGTTACAACCTAATACGTTATCACATTATTAGACTCGTGGAAGAAACATGGGTATAGCGTGATGGTAATTCAGTTCCAGCAGGGTTTAATTAATCACAATGGAAAGTGTGTCAGTCGCGATCGATGACCACTGGGCAAATCACACACGGATCCACTGGCAACGGAGTTACGTCACCGGTTAATTAGCTCCCCGGTTCGCTTCTTCACGATCAGATTTTCAACAATTAACCGATACGTGGGTGTGTAACCAGAAGTTTCTCAAGGGACTGGTCGCACCCATCTTCAGGTACGTGTCTCACGGGACGAGCGTGACTTTCCACGTGGACTTAATACTCGCATGCACCACGTGCCACAGCCTACCACGGTGCTTTATATCCTCGTCCTTCGTTACGCCCAACAGGAAAGTCTCCAAAGGTCCTGTGTACGGTACGTATGCGGAACAAATATCCTTGGACGAACTGCCTACGAACACGCTACCGACGTTGGTCCAATTCGATTCAATTTCACCGCTTCTCTCTGTCCTTCCTTTCGTTCCCTCCTAGCCCCCTTTGCACCCGCTACTTTTTTTCACTCGGTCTCTATCTCCGACCTGCACGATCCAGTTACTCCCTGGAGAACGATAGATCCTCGGTTGACTTTGCTCGGGGTGGTTTCTCTCGAGTCTACTCTCTTTCTTTCTTTCCTTCCTTTTGGTTTCAAGGTATTTTTTTTTTCTTTTTTAACTTGCTTTTGTGTAGCTTGATGAGGGGTCGCGATCATCTGGAATATAATTCCATCCTCCTCTGAAATTACCATTGATTCCATTCGCTGCTTTGTACGAATTTGAAAGTCTTATTCGTGTCTGCGTTCTGAAGTGACGTTTCCTAAGGGTAGTGACCTATGGTCGATGGGTAGGAAGATGTATTATTATTGATCTGAAGAATATTAACATGTTGCAACCAACATATGACCAACAGTACAATATTTGAAGTTACTTTCGCACTTATTATCTCTCTAAAAGAATTCCTATAAAATCCTCGTAGAACCCGTACACAGAATATTTCAAGAGAAATCTTTAAAAGCTTGATAAAAAAGCACCTCTTCCTTCCACAAAAGAGAAAAGAATCCACGAAACATTTTGTCCCCGGAATAAATCCACGATAAGCTCAGATACGTACGAACCATCCCGGTTGCGTCGATAATTCAATTGCAACGCGAGGTTCGTTTGTCCGCAGAACGGGGAACGCGTTTCGTTCCGTTCCGGTTACTCTCATCAATCCTTTCGGCAACAGAAATTCGAGGAGGCTGCGTCTATATCCAGCTGTTTGTGTTCACCAGCCAGCCCGGTCCCCGGTGTCTCGTTCATCCTGGTCAGTTAATAACCGTGGTTTGGATCCACGGTCCACTAACATTGCTGACCACCGTTGCTGACCACTGTGTCTGGTTGGGTTTTCGGGCAAATTATGGAAACACGCCGTTATACGATGCGGTGGCAGATGATAACGCAGCGAACCTGCTCGTTCCTCGTTTTAATTAAGCCTCCAACACTATCTTCTCTCTCTCTCTCTCTCAAGCTTTCTCTCTTTCTCTGTCTTTGTTTCTCTCTGCTCCAAGGTATTCACGTTGATTCTCAGGACCAAAGGATACCGTGGAGAAGCTACATGAATTCCAACCTGGATTCTACTGTTTAAAACGAAATGAATCGTTCCCGGTGTCTTCCAGGTAACCACAAGCTGCCTACAAATGGTTTCATTTTGGTTTCCATCCAGGTGAATCGTGTATATATATTTTTGTCATCTTTCGTTTGTTTCAGTTTGCGTCCCGTGTTACCGGTATACGGTGGAATTGAAGCACGAGGTTTTTACATGATCTACCAGTCGACGTACCGTGTGGTCAACTCCGGATCCCCCACTAGCCTGGTTTAATTAAGCTTCATCTAGCTTGCTGGAACAAGATATCGCCTGGAATGGTTGGTTTTAATGAAATTTCAAGAGAAAGAACTTCTTCGCTCGTTGTCCGAAGTATTCGATTCATTCCCTTCGAAGATCATCGATCATCTGTAGAGAAATTACGCTCATTAACCTCGCAGAGATTTTCGAAAGAAACTTTTTCCACGTAGTGATTCGAAATTTTACACTTTTCCATTTTCCCATATTTTCAGTCGTTCTTTCATCTACAGTAAGAGCGAAATTTTCGATACAACCGAGCCCGATAATACCTCACAGGCGTTCTTCCTATTGATTCTACGGATAGAAAGTGCACACCGTGCCGCGTGAAGGATAACGTATCGCCTGGACTGCGAAATTTTTCATCCTCGCGCAGAGTGAATCAGTCCTTTCTTGTTCCACGGGGAAAGATGAACGCGTGTAACGAGAATTTGATAAAATAGAGAAAGAAACGTTCGAAATGGTAAGAGGAAGGATAAAAAGGAAAGTCGTAATATTTTCACAAGAAGATCGTTCCTTTTCCTTTTCCTTTTCTCTTTCTTCTTTTTCCTATTACACTTTCTGCGTAGAAGTGGAGAGAGGTTTGGGCGAAGTAATTAGCAGTCGAGACCGCGAGAATATGGGAGACTGTATAGCAGTATAGCCGCGGCAGGATTCATTTACGAAACATCTGGAGCGACGGGATGCATGCAGTTCCGTTTATTCCGGCAATTTCGTTTAAATTAGCTGAACGCGAGCGTTTTTACGCCGACCGGTTCACACGTACTCCCCTCTTCTCTGTTCCCGCGAGTAATCATCCAGATTCGTAAATTACTCGTTGTCCCTCTGCTATTCGCTCTCCTACAAATCCACTTTGTTTCCGCGCGTTTGTTCAATTGAAATTAGGAGAGGGAACAGAAAAAAAATAGAAGGAAGGGAAAACGACGAAACGATTAACCGCGTGTTACCGCATCAACGAAGCAGAGGATCGCCATTTTGAACCTGGTTCTATCGCCAGGTATTTTCTCTCATTTCTAGGATTTTTCTGACCGTGTTGTAATCCTTTAAACGGTCGATTTCGCTGGGAGCAATCGAGTGGCTTGTTTTACGCGAAACATGGGGAAAATTTAATCTGTTTCGAACTTATTAAGATTCTTACGAACCGGAAGTCACTGATTTTGAAACGCGAAGTGGCAAGTTTAAAATTTATAATGTCGTCGTCGCGAGAGAAATTTGTGAAAGAAAAATCTGAAAATCAGGTGACTTTTTCCCGTGAAACGTGGGCAAAATTTACTTTGCTTCGAACGTGTTTGGAAGTCACTGGTTTTAAAACTTGAAGTTCTAAGTTTGAAACTTTGAATGTCGAATAAAACTTACAAAAAAAAAATATCTGATAATTGACTGGAAACAAGACAGATTCGAAGGAAAATATGAAAGAGGAGAGGGACATGGAGTTCCTTCGTGAAATTGCACTTCAGAATAGAACACACGTTCTGCTAACGATAAAAAACAGTTGTTCAATCGATGTGCAATCTTAATTCGCGTTAAACGAGGTCCATCAAGTGTTAATCACTGCCACGATTTTCCCTCGCTTCACCGTTACAATGAAAGTACATTTCCTTCGACCCTCTCCTCGTTTGTCCAGGTGCTCGCTTTTTAATTGGCGATCTCGAGCACGCTGGGGAGACATCCAGTAGACACTGAAGAAGAATAAGAAGAAAGCTCGAAAAGTTAAGCTCGTGGGTTGCGTAAGGGCTCGTCAAACTGCGAATTACCAGCCTTATTATTATCGTCCGCGGTGTTCTAACGCGCCTCTTTTTCTTCCTTCTACTCGGACTCCCCCTTTTGCTAACTGAGGGTTGGATAAAAAAGAAAAAAAGAAAGAGGAGAACGACGGAAGGAAAGGAGAGAAAAGACGAAGAGAGAAAGAAGCCCTCTTGGATAATAACTCGCGCCCTTCCATTTGTTCAACGGGAGCGAGCAGTTATGAAACGTCGGTATTATTTATCGCCTGCGACCTAAGGTTTTTCGGGGGAAACAATCGTTTCCCGTTTACCTCGTTTCCCTTCCTCTCTTCGTTCTCAACGTGGAACGGAACAACAAACGAAAGAATTCATTCTAAACAGCGTTAAACGTAATTTCATCCTCTATAAATTACAAGGAAAGGTACTCCGTTCCTTCGACGAAGGTCCTTTAAACAGCTCCGGATACCACCTATATTCCTCGAGGATTTCTTTATCCTTCCAGTTTATCACGCGATAAGAACACACAGAAAGAGAGAGAAGGAAGAGTTAGGGCAAAAAGTTTTAATTAAAACCAAAGCAACGAAAGACGACTAGGAACGAGTAAGAGAAAGGACATGGAATCAAGTAGATTTTTTCAGCGAATGACGACAAAAGGTTGAAACATCGAAAAGTGTGTTTTCAATAAGGAAATATCTAAGAAACACCCTGTTATTTCTCATGGAAACTTAATCAGTGACTGGCGTCTAATTAAATTAACTAATCGTAAGAGTGGATCGAGGGCTAGATGATCATGAATAAACGTGCCCTTCCTATGTATCGTCTTCGTCGAAGGCTCCGTCGTCGACGATTCGTCCTCGAATCCCTGGTGTACTGCACTAGGTACCCCCGATGGTTTATAACCGCACCCCTGTTTGCCACTCACTACCCCTGATTAGCTGGACTTCCTGTCCACGACGAGCCGACGCAACAATTCTCTATAGTTGTGTTAGAGAAACCGTGGCGGCGGCGAACCGTCGCGGGCAAGTTTATTCATATAACGTATGCCCACACGTTCGATCCATCGGAGCTTCCAGGGGTTAATGATTGGGCTTGATTGCTCGGCAAACATGGGCGAGCCTCGAATCACCTCCCCTTTGTTCCTCACCCCCTTTAACGTCGTTTACGACTTTGCTCGTTGATTCTATTCCACGTATCATCTCGGAAGCAAAGAGGGTTTCATATTGCGGACAGTTAATATCGAAAGCTACGATGGATACGTTCGTTTGCTGGTTTTGGGAACTGTTCGCTCGATGGTGGTCTATGGAACATTGGATTTCTTTGGGTATCGAGAAGATTTTTAATTTCTCATATCTATCCTTGAGTTATTTAATCTTTTTTTTTTTACCTGTCAATCGTTGTTACAATTTAATCATTTCGAATACATAACAATTTTAAACTGCTTCTCTGTCAGGTGATTATATTCGCTATATTTTCATGTTTTCTCTATCACAAATATCGAAATGGAATTAAACGTACACATAGGAATAGGTTGAATTAGAAAAGAAATCTTTAGAATTTTGAAAAATAATGCATTGCTCGGCTGATTAAAGGGATAAGGGTTCATACACAGCGCTCATGGCTAGATGAAGACATTAATACTTGAGAATGCTGGCACGAAAAGCACCAGGGTCAGTTTAGAGAATATATTACATCATCGTAGTGACGTTACGGCAAACACGCGTCTCCTTTTCTACGACCACTGTCCGTTAAGACAGACGGTGGCCAAAGGAGAAGGGAGTTAGACGCGAACGAAGTCAACAACAACGAACGATGATGATGACGAGGATGAGTCAGAGTCGAGATTGAGAATAGCGTCGGGGTTAACTGGCGAAGGAAGTCCGACTTGACCGGCGTCGTTTGACCCCTGAGATTAGTCGATCGTCCGGCGGCAACGACCCATTGATCTGCGATCAATCGGATTCATTGACGCTCTGTTCTAACCGTCGCCATTTTCGCGGCTGTCGAACGTCGACCATCTCTTGAGAAATTGAATTCCTGTCGTCACAGATCATTCAAGTGCATCTTCCCTATGGCTCGTACACGCTATTTAATTCTAGCTTCGTATAATACTCGTCTGATAAACTTATCGATAACATATTAGGCGTAGAATTAATTTCTTTCCAACTGGATTCACATAATCAATCAGCTATTCAAATGGTGTTCGCAAGTTAGGAAGAAAATGGCGAAAGGTCGTCGACAATAGTGGAAATTATTTCGATTATTGATCTACTTTCGTTCTTTTTAAATCACGCTTTGATTGTATCGAAAAATCGGAAAGAATTTATTTGTGTACTTAATATTGATTGAATTTCCATAGAGAAATAGTATCGTATAAATCATTCATAGAGAAATATTTAAATTACATTTATTAAAATGTTTAAAATTGAAATAAAACTGTTATTGAAATTTTATAAACCAAGAGACTTCAGTTGAAGCCTTTTTTGTTGAACCCTTTATGCTTACATGTGTCTGAGAAGTCACGTACACCATTGACAATATAATTACCTAATTATTATAAACGATTTATAATAATTATAAATGATATTACTCAATCTATGTTTCATAAGTTTCATTTTATTTGTTTATTGTTATACTACCGCATTATATTGTTGTACTCTCACATTATTACTGATCAATTCTTGTAGAATAATTAAGGATTAGTTCTTACTCCTCTCAGTAAAAATGTACAATTATATTCCACCATTTTTCTTCTCGTAAAGTAGGAAAAATCGGGTTACAGAGGAGTAAAGATGGAAAGCCTGCTTTTCTTAGTTGTACGATATTATTTGGAGAAACTGATTGAAAGATGAAATCTTGGCCACGTCATGGTCTGGTAAACAATTTCACGCACGAAGTAAATCTCGAATCTCGAGGATGCGTTATGGCCGCGTCGGGACCAACGCTTTTAGCGGCTCAGGTGGCACAGCCGCCTGATAATATAACGTTATTTTAGTGGCAGCGTTCTGCCAGCTAGGTGGCAGAGATTGTAACGTCCGATTCTGACGCGGAGAAACTTGGATAAACAACAACCCTCTTATAGGGAGCTGCCGCTCGTAGTAGACGCATCGAGATCTCGTGAATTTTTTACGCGCGATTATGGTAAATCATATCGAGCACGTTCGTTCTGACGTTAGGCAAGTTTCACAAGCCAGAACTTGTTTTACTAGACATCAATTTAAAATTCAATCATTTAAAACTGGACTTCTGTTTCGACTTAAATTTTCTATTTATCAATTCTCTGTGCTTAAAATTAAAAGAACAAATCAATAGTACTCATTTAAATGTAATTTCTAATTGAGTTCTATGCGAGAAGTCTATGATAGGCACCTAGTTCTGTTCGATATTTCCCTGGGAGCACCAGAGTAGATATGTGATTCATCCTCTAATTTAGGAATCAAGAATTCCTCCAATTGGAATGCGGAAAAGATTGATTATGCTCATTTGAATAAAACTTCCAGTCAAGTTCTATGGGAGAACTTCGTGAGAAGCTTCTGCTTCTGTTCTATATTTCCTTGAGAACATTATAGTATATATGATTCATTCCATACTTTAAAAATCAAGAATTTCTCAAATAGAAATGTGAAAAAAAGTGATTATGCTGATTTAAATAAAACTTCCAGCGATGTACTACGAGAGAACTGAACGAGAGGCATCTTGCTCCGTTTAATATTTTTCTGGCAGCGTTACAAGCTGCCAGTGCGGTAGTTGAAATCGTTCGAAGGGAAATTTTCGGCTGTGTACCCCGCAGGCAGAGAACGGGATGTCTGCGTTCCCACAAGTTTCTCCTGGCGTATCCTCCGCGACGGTGATCCTATTTGAATCTAGCGAATCCTCCGCAGCTCTTTGCCGTTGTCTTTCACTTTAAATACGTCGAATAGAGGTTTCTGAGCTTGTGTAGGCGAAGAAGACGTGCGCCAGTGATAGAGGATACCGACGTAGGGGTAGTCTTTGATATGCTGACGTCGATATTATCAATTCAGATGAGCCAGGGAGGCGCAGTCGTTTGGTAAAACTGCGTTTGATCTGGTTCACTCTGCCACATGTATAGCGTTGCAATGGTATAGTTACAGATATATGGTATACGCTCTATAAGGCAGCCCTGGGCATTCTGCGTCAATTCAAAGGATTCGACAGCGAATAATTATCGTGTATCGTACATATCTCGTACGATCTCGATTATTCCGTATCGACGATCATCGTATTCGATAACGTTTTACAGGAAATCTGTTCGGTATCGCGCCGTTTCGAACGAATTCTCTGATTGCAATTAAAGAAATTTCGCAACCTTCCAATTCTGTACCGTGAATCATAATTGCACAAGTGTTTACGAAAATGAAAGTGAAAAAAAGAAGAATCTGAAAGATCGAATACATGAATTATCTCGCGTTGCTTTGACTTGCATTCCAGTAACGTAGAAATCGAACCTTGAACTAGTATTGATAGCTGAAATATTCGACGATCAAGATTAAATACTTCGAAACGAGAAATATCATTTTCACAATTAAGCTTTTCCTTTCTCACGAATGTATATACAAGAAGTTTTATCTCGTAGATAACGCGCCCGTGCTCAATTTCATCCCCGAAATTACCGTCAATTAAAAGCGTCCATAAATTCCTGTCGTTCCTGCTAAATTCGTCTCGTTCACTTTTTTCTCGATGATCATCAGCTTTCCCGGGATCACGAGTTTCCACGAATACACCAGGAGATGTGTATGCTTATAAAAATTAATCGTTTTGCCCGGTTTCCTAATTTCTGCCGCGACGGGGGTCGGCTGACGTTTCAATTGGTTTGTATGGGCATTGCTCGAGGCTGAAGCGGACCAACAGTCAAAGTGGGTCTTTAGGTGACAGAACCACTCATGCGGGTTTTACTTTGGGCTTCCTACCGAGCAAACTAACCCCAGCCACTTCGTAGCCTCGTATCTTTTCTCTCTTTCTTTCTTCTCTCTTTATTTTCTTCCTCCGTTTAACTGCTGCTCGTTCTCTCTCTCTTTCTTTCTTCGTAGTTCGTTCCGACTGTCGTGTATAACCCAATAATCATTTAATTCCGGCAGTCGTACGCGCAGCGCTTGGCGCCAAGTCAATCTAAGCCAACCGGATATGCCTCTCTCGTCTGCCTCGTTCAGCCACTGACGTAATCCCGAAGTTTAGGAACAGAGAAGAAGGAGGAGACGTCCCTCTTGCCAATTGTGAACTGGTGTCCCCTGTCGAAAATTTTTAGGGGGGATTACTTCGATCACGCTGGACGAACGAGCTCGTGGGTTTCGAAAGGATTGACACTTAGCCTACGGAGACTCATTCAGCTTGAATCATTTCTCTTCTACAGTGTTATTTTATATTAGCAGTACTCTTCGTGCGAGACTGTTCTCCCAGTGATCACAGAACATTGCAATATCTAACCAGTGTATCACAGAATTCGTATTCCATTCGAAATAACTTTCTGAAAATTGACCCGAACGACGTGAGTTTGCTTCCTTTGAGAAGTTAGAATTGCGAAAAGAAGAAATAGTGAAAGTCGATTTTCACAATTTTTGTTTTATCTGAGCTTGTAATGAAAATTTAGAAAATACAGTTTGTAGATTTATGTATGTGCTGAAAATTCTCATCTGGCATAAATCTAAAAAGTCTGTTTTTAAAATTTTTATTACGAGCTCAGACAAAAAACTTTGCTCAATCGATCAATGAAAAACAGCTAGTTTAGTAGCCAATGATTTCTAAGATGAAGTACAAAATACTATTCGTATGTTCCTCGAAAACCGATGACACAATTATAAATAAAAAATAGCTGATCGTTGCTTAAACTTTAAAGACTGAAAAATTTCCCTGTTTTTTTTCTACATAGAAATTAATAAATCAAGTTCTTAAATGATATCTTTCGTCCCCTTGATTAACGCAGTTAAATATCTCAATCTGGATCCTCTCAGCTTCATACGAAATCATAGATCACTGTATAGGGGAGTGACGTTATAGGGTATCGAAGTACCCTTTTGAACAGTTATCATCGAGAACGTCAGTCAGGTCAACTATACGCGTCTCTCTTTTCCTAACAACGAGTTTCGTATGCTGGCGTGAAACTGCTAATGAATATCGGCCCTAAATATCAGTCCATAGGGATCTGTACGAGGGTGGCTGTATTCGTCGTGTGCATATGTCTGTATATTATGGGGGATTACATAGCCCGTTGAAATTTACCATGAAAAGTCCCCATACGTGTGTACACACGGTACCCCTTGGTCACGCTCGTTTGTTCTGCGTTAAATGTTTCTCTCTCTTTTTCACTGTATACCATAATTGTATCTCTACTCGTTTCTCCTATGGTGGAAATAGTTCATCGTGTCGCACCATATGCCAGCTCCCATCGTACAGGAATCGAGGCGTGCCTTCGTGGCCCCAGAAAACCCTCTTCTATGAAAATGTAATCGGTCCACGACTTCATGGCTTGATGCTTCCTATTGGGATATAATGATTCAATAGTGAGCGACGTGAAGTTTGATCGTTTTTCTAGAAATGTACTTTAATCTTTTACAAGGTGAGTATTTATTTTTTTATACGATCGATCATTATACTTTTACTGGTGAATATTTCGAAAATCGAGAGTTTCCTTCTGATAAGAAGAAATGATACAATTTATTTAGTTTTGTGTCTTTTGTTAATTATCTTCATTAGAATATTAACGAAGTTGAGAGAAAATTGTGGTGAAATTTTATTCTAGAAAAATTGGTAAAAAGTCATGATTATGAAACAAAATTTTTTTTCTTTTTATTAATTTCTTTTATTTCAATCATTCCTCTGTGTTTACAGTAATGTACGAGTATGAAGTATCGTTTATTGTTAATTACACGATAGAAAATATGACAGATCAACCTAATCGGTGTGTTAAGAGTAGATGTGGTTGTATTATCTCTAATATCAAAGTACATAGATAGACAGGTAGTGTCAGCGTCGACAGAGATTTGTTACGTTCAATTTACCGCCGAGAAAAATTTGCAAACTCTTAACAAATTCTTGGTAACCATCCACTATAAATCCACTCGTGCAATTCCAAGAAAATGTTACGATATCATTTACCTCTTCTCTTCTTTTCTTCTTTGTCATTTCATTTTTCACACTATTCTCTCGACTATTTATCCGACGATCTACTTAAACTCTCGCAACTACTCGTTCTTTCTACACGATTCTGTAAAAAGAACGAACGAAATATCGCAAAGAAGAGGGGAAATGAAGTTGCAATACACGATCGTATCGAAATCTTCCAGAGATACGCAGTCTGGGCTCGTGAATCGTGAAATGTTTTCACCGATGAAAGATCCTCGACTAACCGGCGTAACGATTTGTTTATCTGTTACGGTAACCCAACGGAGAAGATAATGATTTTTCATAGCTTTAAACTGAACGATAAATCCGTCTTTCCGACGATGATTCAGCGGCGAGTATCGTTCCGTATTCGTGGACGAATGAAAAACAGAATTCTCAGCGAAAGCTTCATGTCCAGACTATGTTTTCGTCTGGATGGAACAGAAGAACGCGGCCTTGCCATGATCAATGACTCCCGGTCGTTTAATTGATCCCTGTGCACGGCTCGTCTGCGAGAGTGCTCGACGTCGAGGATCCATCGATCTTCGCGGGATTTAAATCGCGCTCGTTTCACCGTTCACGCGCTAAGATTAGATAAGAGACAGCGATTCGACGAAGCCCATCGAGTGCGTTAATACACTTGTAATATTGTTGACATTTATTCCTTCGCGTTATGCAGCTTCGATCGGCGTACACCAATTAACAGTTTCGACATCATCGTTGGTGAATATTAATCCGATGATCTACGATGATACTTTCACCATCCACACGAGAATTCTTTCGTCTTTATTCATTTCACACGTGACAAAGATTCGTTCCTACACTCGTACGATTTTCTTGTTCTCAAATTTTCGTAAACAAAGTCTTTTCTTTCTTGTTAATTGTTGCTAATCATTCGGCAATTGATAAATCGATCGGAGCGATTAAATGAACTCTCTGTAACTGGATTTTTCTTTGTTCATGAGAGGAAAAATTTGCATTTAAATAAGAGAGGAAAGAATCAATAATTGTTATAAAAAAGTGAATAATAATGTAACAGTAAATAAATAAAGTGAGTTGTAAAGTGTATCAGATGTTCAAATTTATTCTGTCCTTTCTTTCATTCAGTCTGGATAATTTTATCGACTAAAAGTCGACATACTTTTTTATAAAATTAATTCCTCAGCTACCTGATAAATGCAGAAGAGTTTTTATTAATAAACGCTGAGAAAATGTACGAAATTAATTTTGATAGGTAAGTAACTTTCGAGTCGCGTGATAGATGATGTCGAATAGTAAATTCTCGTTTCCCGTTGCTTCGAAAATATCGCAAGTAGGATCTGATCGAACGAAATCACCGATCGTTCGATCCACACGCGCAGGATTCATCAAGACCCGGATTAATCGGTTTCAATTAGACCAATTTCTTCCAATTACGACGTATCTGTTTCCAGATAGCGAACAGTTACTGTAAAACGATCGTTCGCCTACCCGCAGGGGTCCATCTGCGTTTTCATACCTAAACCATACAGAGTATATATGTGTGTATGTGTGTGTGAGTTGTGTGTTCAGGATCTGCCCACATGCCAGTTTGTAGTTTACTTTACGAACGAGTAATATCACGAATTATTATTGTTCACCGCGTGTAGACGTGTTTCACGTATCGTTTTCTGCCGGCGATAACCATCACCCACATCCCCCAATTGGTAAAGACAATCGCTAATATGTTTTCTCCTCGATTGAGGAGTGAGTCATTCGGTAACGTCCTCTCGGTTCGTCTGACACTCTCTCTTGAAAGAAGAAGAGAGAGGAGAAGAGACGAGCGCGAGGCCGCTATAATACCGGCGAAACAATTGTTCGACGGGACAATCAAGTGTTAAATTCGTGGCGCCAGCCACTCGTCCCCTGTATCCGGCGCATTGAACTACTTTGTCAAGGTAGATACGCGATTTGTCCACTGGAAATACTCCAAGTTCGTGTTTTTAAAATCTTAAAAAAAAAAAAATAGTACTCAATCTTTGCAAATTGAATTAATTAAATCATTCAAACGTTTTGTAGAAGAAATGTACAGTGTCTTTCATCAATTCTGCAATGTTCTTCGTTTAACTATAGTGAAATGATCGAGCTAGAAAGTACTATGATACTCCTTGACATTGATTTTTCATGTAACCATAAAAATTATGAAATTTCATGAAACACTTCTCACTCTCCATTTTCCAACGTAATTTCAGTATACGAAAAATCGGCGAATTTGAGTCATATTCGGAAAATGATAACTGTAGGAATTCAAGGTACAACGCGGAAATTGTATCCGCGACCTCCGGACTGACATGCCGGGACTCTGCGCCTCTTTATTTCCTCTCTATAGCGTGTTCTATATAACGAAAAAAATATTTACGCGTAATACAATTCGTTCTCTAATAAGATTGCGAGAATGATCTCTATTAATGCAAAAATTTAATGTAAAAAAATATTTTCTCAATTCTTGGGTGTAATCAATCTTGGAAATAAATATGTTCTTCAAAATTGATCGCGTCTTCGAAGAAAGAAAAATGCAGAGGAAACGTTAGTTTACTTGGGCAGCAAGGTAAATTTATTAGAAATTCTCATCGACATCGTGCAACCTTTTCATTTCATCAGTGTGAGTTAACCACTATGCGAGATAAAGCACGGTGTGTGTAAAATTGATAATGCTACACGCTGATACAAATTTAATCCGCGAGTATTTATCTCTCGTTCTAATCGTTTACATACGTGCAACATTTATTTAGTTCGAAGCACCACGACATAGTAGAACAGACTCAAGGTTGCAACTCTAGAAACAATACTCGTTCAACGATGATCCGACAAGAAGAAGGCGAGACAGTGTGAGGCTTACTTAACGCTCGCCTCGACGCTCGTGGATGTCCATTTGTGTGCTGACGGATTAAGTTATCTTACAGCCTGTAAATCACGTCCGGTATATACTTGTACAAACAAACGTGGGCAGGTTCGGATGAGTGCTGTGTGTGAAGCGAACCGATGAATAAGAAAACCGATAAAGTAAGTCTTGGAAACGATCGATGCCTGATTCGATCTTATATACATTGCACATTTCTGAATAAATGCATGTTCAATATAATTTCGATTAATTTTCTTTCTTCAACCGCGACGATCATGGTCCCAGTTTTTCTTTCTTCAACTATACAATGAAAATCGTTCGATCTTCAGTCGCGTAGATTTTTAAAATGACTCTTATCTCGAGGAAACGATTCCATATTTCTTTTTCTTGGATATATTTTTTTTGTTTTCGTTTTTAAATCTCGAGAATTGTTCAAGACGATTTTTTCTCTTTAAAAGGACACCTAAGCCTCGTAATTCTACGCAAGACGTCTTCATCCCCCGCTTTTTTGTTGATTCCACCCGATTCCTCGAGAGGACACCGCTCGTTCAGAGAGGATCTGGTCGTGCTGCGCGAGAGTTTTCCTATTTTCGCGGTAAGAGAGTAAGCAATTTTCTCAGGGAAGATAGAACGAACCCAGGAGCACCCTCGAGAATGTACAGCGACGAGACGCGAGTGAGTGAGTATGATTGATGCGATTTGTCGGTCTCTCTTGACACCGAAACATCTCGTCCTGCAACTAGCTACGCCCCTGACGACACTTCTTTTTCACTCTACGTGCATAACTTGCCCCGTGAACGAACGTTTCAACGTTGCGACAGTTCGTGAATAGTTGAAAGAGCGCTGCCGCGTTCTGTCAGCTTGCTTCTCGGCTTGTTGGTGACAATGTTGCACTCAGTGATTCGTCAGATACTATACTGTTGAAAGCAGGATATTTTTGTGCAATTTGTATTTTTAACATAGCAAATATTTGTAGCGAAAGAAACCAGAAGGATTAAAAATTTAAGATAGACGAAAGACGTGAAAAATTCCTTTGCTTAATCTGTTTTTTTATTTTAAACAATTGTGCAATGAAAGGTGAATATAGTAATCGTATAAGCTACTATAAATCGTTTATAGATCCGGCAGGAAACGATGTATAATTTTGACGACACTTGGATAAAAAAATTTTACAAGAATGTTTCACCTCGAAAATGAAAAATGCTGGTTATCAGTATTGTGTACAACGTCAAATACTTTTCCAGAGAAAATCAAGTGCTCTAAATCCTCGAATCGTCGATAATCTCGTTCTTAGTGTGTTTATTTTTTTATCGAGTCAGCTGAAAACGAGGCGAAATTAATGCGGTGTGATTGATGCAACCGAACGACGTAGTTCCGTGTGCTCACTATCTTGACGAACGTAAGCATCGATAATACATGGCTAATGCAAAAATTCTATACTTCTTTGCGCACGAAATTCACCCTTTCACTCCATTTAGTATTCGCTAGAAGCATGATTCTTAAAAAAGAAATAATTCACTCACGAAATAGTTAAACATTTCGTATATTACCTATGGGACAATGGAATACTCCAAAATGATGGAAATTTCAACGAGAACGAACAATCTGTTTCAAATTTTTAGTATTCACCCCTTTTGTAATCATCCCTTCTCCTGAAAACACATTCCTTCTTCGCCAATCATGAACCTGATTATATTTATTTCTATCGATGAGGTAAAAATGACTCGTTTTTAAAAAGGAAAGAAAAAACGTGGAGTTGTACATACTGAAAATGCATATATTTTCTAAAATAATCATGTACAAAATTTTCTTTACCAAGGAAGGAACATTTCTATATGTATATTATCACGAACATTATACATACATATATGAATACACTTTCACAAGATTTTTTTTAGCAGTGTACACTTATCACATCTACCAAAAATATTGTTTGCTCTATTATTTGTTCAATATTCCATTTGACATCATTTATCAACCGAAAACATTACACAAGTTCATTCGTATAATTTTCGTACAATTTACAAGTTCTCGAATACATTCAGTTTCTTTAAAAAGCGTTAAATCTACTCCGAAATTCTACGAGAAATATTTAAAATCCCAATGAAATCAAAATGCCCCGTTGCAACGAAAAATCGCGAAAAATTTCAGCAAACAAGATACACCAAAAACGAACTTAATCGTTGCAATAAAATATCAACCAAGTTATCTCGATCGTCTTGCCAGATCCACTTTTAAATACAAATACTTGTACACGTAGGAGAGTACAGAGGAAACGTAGCGTCTGGTGCATTTACTTCCGGCCGTGTAGGAGCGGCGCGCACAAATATCAATCAGTGGAGTCAAGAGTAGAATCAGGGTGGCCGAGTGGTTCCACATAATGCTGCAACCGGAGGTGAGAGAACGTTCCACACACCGTGTCTCGTGTCCATTCGCCTCTGTACACCTTCGTACACCTACAAACTTCATCACCCACACGTATATCTAGAAAACGAATAAACATATCGGTCACGCAGCTACGTATACACACTGAAACACCTTTAGCAAAAATGGTAAAGGTGTATTGGTGTGTTGTGTATGTTGGTAGCGTACGGTAGCATCAGTACAGAATAGTCTGTACGTTCTTGTATGCCTCGTGGTATCCAAAGCGTGTGTTAGTGTACGTGAACAGGGCAATGGTGAGTGGTTTCGTGGGGGTGGAGTAGGGACGTAGAAGGCGTGCCTTGTAGGCGGAGTCTCCATCGAAAATCCCGGCATGCATCCAACATCTGTGTGGGTGTTCCTGTTCCAACTTCTCTTTCCTTCTCTCTTCCACTTTGTACAGAGCCAAGTTGTACACTGATCGAGCTTGTGTGCGTACAGTTTCTCTCCCCTCCTCCTCCTCCTCCTCTTTCTCTCAGTCTAACTCGCGACTTTCGTCCGTCATCGCATGGGAGTTCCTCCACTATCAGACCCGTTAACAGCAGTCGGCGTCGAGGCACCCGCTATAACGTCTCTCACATCCTCGGGTGCCGGTGCTCGCCGTTCCTGACCTGTCCGGCCGATGGGCCGCACGGAAATCAGTGTCCTCAACATCCGGAAGCTCGTTTCACTTGATACGTGTATCGTTCTCCAACGAATATCCTTCAGGAGGAATAATCTACATTGACATTTACCGGAAAACGCTGGTTATTTGAAAGTTTGCTGCACATACAAACGAGTATTTTTCTTCTTTTTCATTTTTCTTTCTTCCGCGAGAAGATCGCCGAGTTTCATGGAAAGGGATGATCTACCGGGGAAGATCATTGAAGAAGAGGAAGATTAGTGCCGGTGAGAGGAATATATATACATACGATCATCAGGAACCGTGTACTGTTATTCTTTCGATGAGAGTAATATAAAATAGAGAATATAAATAAAGGGTGAATGGTTTGCTGACACCGTCGGTGGGTGTTGTAACACGCTCCTTGAACGGGGAGGAGCGGATGTCGTGTACAGTGAAGGGAGGATTGTTGTAAGATTAAGTGATCGAACTGTTGGAGCACGATGATGGAAGTGCAGCAGCAACACTCGCCTGTAGGGGTGGGTCCTCTGGACTTTTCACGCAGGGGTGTCGCGGAGGCGTCAGCTTTTCGAGTTGTCAAACCGAAACAACCGGCCTCGGCGTTGGTGCATCAGCAGGCTTTGTCTCCGGAGGCAAATAACAACGAGAATCTTCAGGAGAATCCTCAGCTTCCCGTGGAAGCTGAAGGTAAGATTTTATGTCTAATTTTATGTAAAAGTATGTTTTTTTTCTTTATATAATAATTCTATTAGTTTGTACGTTCGATCGTTCATTAGTGATGTATCGTCGACGAGGTGTTTTTATTTCTATTTGGTTTTCTTTTTTGTTTTTAATATCGAGACTTGTAAGTTGGTTAGTAAATAGCGTAATCGTGATTGCTGCAAGTGTATTGCAATTGACATCAAACTGAATTAGAATGATCATGCGGTTTCAAATCGCAGTTGTGTCACCGTTACATTCAATCAAACTTGAATTTCAATGACGCTCGTATTATCTAATGACGCATTAGCTTTGTAACATACCCATTGGCTGTCATCCCCTATGAACAACCGACAGGCGTGCAATTAGCGATCGATTTTAGACGTGAGTTTAACACCGGCTCACCCCACAGTTGAATTGAATTATGTTTACATTGAAGTGTACGTTGGAAAAAGGGGAATTTTTTAAAACAAATTGTAACTTTATATATATTGCGGTAATATTTCAAAGAGTGAAAATAATTTCACTGGATAATCGTATAGTGAGCAGAATTATCTGTCGATTGCAAAATATTACAGGATCAGGTTTAGCTCGCGTTAGAACTAAATTAAATTACACATCAGAGTGAATCACTTCTTATCTTAAGGGAGGAAGGTTTTAAACAGATTCCAGCAAGATGGACATCCAAAATTAAATGTAATCTACTTGGAATCGAATCAAATTACGTTCATGCTGAAACTATTTTCAATTTCAATAAAGAATATTTCCAAAAAAACGATGGTTTAGCTCCAAATTTTTGAATCGACTGTGAAATGTGAAAATTTCACCTAAATAATAACAAAATGGACATATAAAGTTAGCTTTTACTTGCTTTAGGATCAAGTTGAATTACATTGAGGTGAAAATTATTCCTCAACCAATATTTAAATCATCTGAATAAAGAAAATTTCTAAAGAAGAGAGATTTGAATATGAAATGTGATGTTCCCTAAATAATAACAAAACAAAAAGGATAATATAAGTTTTAGCTTGCTCGAAGACTACTTTAAAGCCTTCTACTCAAATCACTTCGCTAAAGAAAAGAAAAGGAAACGAAAGAAACAAGGGTTTCAACTCAGCAGATTTTGTCATCGAACGTGAAACGCGAACATAACGCGATAACATTTCCCCCAGCCGCGTCAAACGCGCACTCCGATCGTTTCTGCATCCCTCACGCGGATTCGCGTCTCACCCCTGACATTCATCCCGTTGTCGCCTGTCATCATGCTATCTATTACCTGCCTATTATCCCTGCACCGCACCGTTTACGCCCTTGAATTCGCGCACCGACACCTGAACACTCTCCCCGCGTGTATCCTAACTCGTGTATGCGTGTACGCATCGTGACGCGACGCGTGCACCGATCATCCTTCACCACCGAACAACACATTGCTTCTACGTAGAGAAATGCATGTAAACTAACACAATCGAAGTTGCTATCATGTTCGAAACGATATCCATGCGTCTATGTGTGTGTAGATACGTGTGTGGGCGCGTACAGGTGCGTAAAGGGCACGCAAGAATGATCGTTCAACAGGTGAGAGGGAATGAACAGGCATTAGACCTATACTAATACTACTAATCAGACTAATAGCTAACGTAATAATATCAACCCAAACACCATGTAGGAATCGACCTAAACGGTTTATGAGATAATTGCCAGGTGATAGGCAGGAGAGGGTCTCTTCTTGAGGGTGTTGCGGTGTCTTGTTTTAGGTTTGAAAGGGTGATTCACGATGACGAAGGCTGGAAACACTTCGATTCGTGAATGTTCACTGTTATCGTAATTAAAGGCTGTTATTAGCTCTCTTTTTTACCCTTTGAAGTTATTTTTTAAATTCGTAGGATACTTTAGGGTACATTGGATAATTAGAAAAAGATTTCTATTGTTATTTAGAGATCGTAAGTGTTCCTGATTATCGAGATATGTAAACTGTAGATTAAACGTCAAACAGATATTCGTCTTTAGCTATCGATTGCAACTTATTCAAACAAGAATACCCGTACACTTCGTTATCCTCTGTCTACACATTTCCACCGCAGGTGGCCCCTAGTAAATCCTCCCTTCTATTTTACCGAAAGATTTCCTTTCGAAAATCACGCTGCATTAGGATTTACACGTTTATAGATTTACGAGCGAAAACGATAGCCGCGAAAGACACGCAGGATAAGCGTCGCACGAACGAACAAACGTCGATATCGAATGGTGAACGGGCAATGAACACGCATTACCTGCACCGTGTGTACACACGACGGTATCGATGTTGGTTGTACACCTAACCGCCTGGTCATCTTATCTCGAACGTGTAGTCTGCTTCGCTTTATAGGAAAATATGATTTATTTCTGATAATCCTGCGAGAATGAGATAACCTTTGCGGCGTGGCGCGCTAATCTCTCGCCGCTATCTCAGATTATCCCGACCGGTACTATATTGCCCGGATTACGGATTTCATTCCTTCTTTCTTGCTGTTTATTCCTTTTTTTTTCCTTGTTTTTCTTTCCCTCTCTGCTTTTTTCCCTTCTCATTCCACGAATGTCCCTGATAGGCGAGTGTCGATGATCGATTTCAATAGAACGCAAACGGAGAAACGCGCAAGTACAATTTTCATCTCCACGTTTGCTCTATTTTTCGGTTTTCTTTTTTTCGTTTTTTTTTCTCGTTGATTAGAAGACAGAGAAAAGTTTACTTCACCTTCGAGACCTCGGTGAATTTTTTGGATCATGCCGAATCGATAACGCGAGATTGCAGTCCGCGGTGCAAAGTTCGAATTCCACGGTGCTACCAGTTGTCGATCAAAGAGGCCGGGGGAAAACGAATGGCGGACGTTCGCTGGATCGGAATGCAGCCACGGAGAAAAGAGAGCGAGTAATGGCCGGGGCAAGGTTGATAAATAGAGAAGGGTCTCCCTCCTTTCTAATAAAGACGCTCTTGTCGAGGGGTTGATCTTTCGTACGAACAGGGAATACCAAATTTGTCAGAGACCTCGGTTCCTCCGTTTAGCGGCTGCTTCGGCGACGCGAATAACGATGCATGAACCGATTCAGATATACGCTCGATCCTTTATCTCTTCTTTTTCTTCTTCTTCTTTTTCCCCTATATTTTCATTCGTGATTTCACGTAACATTGACTAGAAAACTCTGTCTCTATGAAAGTGCTATTATTTCAGGATGATTTCTTCTGCTTTCAGGAGGATGCAACGTTCGCCTAATGTTCCCTAGACTCTGGGCCCCTTTTGGAAATCCCACCGAGATCACGAATCTACCGCCACTACCTAAAAGTCATTCAGGTACGTCTCTCTAATCTGCTTGGAGATAATTTCATTACCTACAATCAAGCAAAATAAATTCACCTGAAGTGTAACCTAATTAAGCGTGTCTACAAGTATCCTTGCATTAATCCACGAAGCATTGGTAATTGTAAAAGAGCTACCTGATCGATTTTAGGGTAATTAATACGTATCGCTACGGTTCGTTTGATAAAAGATAAGTCAATTTTATGACTCCCTGATTTCGCAACGCAATGTTGCAACGAACAATAAGCCTCGTATCGGTTTATCGTTTCATGAATGAACGAATTCATACGAAAATACGGTTTGATCCGGTTTCGAAAGGCGAAACAAGAGATAGAAGCGATTTACCGTTTGTTAAACGAAGAAATTAAGAAAAAATAAAGTATTCTTCTTGGCTTAATGATGTTTTAATACGTTCAAAAGAGGCGGTTCGCTTCTGAAAAGAAGGTGTAGAGATGGCTAACTCTCTGTTGCCCCGTTTCGTTTCCTCTTCAAGCCCGGATGACGAGTAGTTTTTATTTGTCGATCGTTAAGAACCGACCGGTCGTCCGATGATTGGGATAAATGGTAGCACGCGTCATACCGCGGAGGGACATCGGCCCTTCTAACTCCTGCCGTCCCAATTGGAGCAGATTAGAGGCGCAGTACAGGGATTCGGACCGTCGGCCCCTTTGTACTTGTACGACGGTCGGCCTCTCAGTTCTACCTACCCTGAATTAGTAACATCTTGTCATGTTAAACGCTCGTGCATATAGCTTGCCCTCTCTTCCGACTCCTTCTTCGCTGCACGTGGCCATTCATTACTCTCTGATAGTCCACCTAAGACGATCTTCAGGATAATTCCTCCATGGCGTGGTCTGATCTTCCGTCTAACGTTCCTCAACAGCAAGATCTTTCTGTAGATTCGCGAAGAATTTCACTGGCAAATTTTTCTGCCCATAGCCGTTGTCACCAGAACGCATTATTATCTTCTTACTCCTTCTTTTAATTACACAGCACTGAATTTTGTATTAATTTTGCCTTCGTAAACAATCAATTCATTTAATTGATTTGACAACGAAAAAGGGAGAAGACTGAACTTCTTTCTTCATCCTCATCCTTCAAAAATCACTGAAATGTTAATGTTGCAATACTATTTGAAGCATTTCCATTTAGATTTGGTAAAAAAAAAAAAGAATTAGTGATAAGAGTGTATTTTCGATTCTTTCGTATGATGCAAATGAGTTAAAACAGAAAGAATTACTCGCTTCTTAATTCGTATTAATCGTTCCATTGTTTCTACATTAAGTAGATAAGGACGTGCACAGTCAGACGCTTATCGATAAATTTGTCTTTAATTGCAAATTCCACGGTGATCGAGTAAGACATTTTTGATCGATCGTAGAGATTATAGCGGGTTATTGAAAATCGTGGTGTCGTTAAGATGGTGGTTCGAACAACATTGATGATTTATATCAACCGAATCTGAACCGTCTGATCGTTTTATCCTTTCATCTAGAAGTCAGAGATTTTAATCGATGTCCCTATGTTTCCCTCCTTTTTTCTCTCTCTCTCTTTATGTTAGAAAAATCCTGGTGCAAGAAGGCAGCTGAGAATTAGGTTTAAATGGACCCAGTGACACCAGGATGAAAAATCCGTTTTTGAAAACCCACATCACCCTGTCATCTTTGGTAAAACCATTGATAGCCCCGCCTTTCGAAGTATATACGACACGGAGTCGCCTCTTTCGTAGTTTCTTTCGATTTGTCTGTGAAGAAGGCAGGGAACGGAAGGGGTTTGAAAACGGTGAAGTGTGTAACGGCTTTAATAGCGGCAGATCGCTACGCAGTAAACGACTGACGGACGACAGAAGATTAAAGTTGGCCGTTAACTCGATCTAATTGTTCCCCCGGCTTGGCCTTCCTTTATTAATCCACGTCCACAAGCATCTTCGGCATCGCCATCATTGTCATCCCTTGTCACGAGCCTCCTTTCTTGATGCTACTTGCGGATCCATTGTTGCGTCTCTGTAAATTGTCTTGCAACTTCCAGGCAAATCGTACTCTTGTGCGGCAAACTGGCTGTTTGCAAGGATTCACGAACTCCTGGTGAATCGAGCTTCAGTTCTGTAGAATTATTTCGTATGGGGACGATACTTTTGCACGAGAAAATAATACTTTACGATGGAATATTTGAAGCATTATACTACTTCGAACAAAATAGATTGAAAATTCTGAACAATCGTTCATTTCCGCTTTCACTTGCATGTGTCATTAACAGATCGCGAATGTTTACGCATTTGTAGGAAATTTAGAGGTGCACAGAATGCAAATAATATGAAAAATATATATATATATATATATATATAAAATAGTCAAATTACAGTGATTTTTATAACATTTAATAAATGAAATAATTTTCCACAGAAGTTCCACTCCTTTTTCTTTTTGCTATATTCTCAAAAATATAAATTTGCATAAAAATGCGTAGTCTAATCACTAACGACACAATTTTCATTCCACGATATCTATTTTCTTTTTTCTTTTTTTATCTCGATAACGTAGGTTTGGTACAGTCGCTCGTGTATGAAAATAATTCCGCAAGATGAAATCATACTCCGTCGCGGAATATTCAGAGCTTTTGTGTCTCTGCTCAGGTGAACGAGGAGGATTAAAATTCCAGCAACGTACCAACACTCCCTCTAGTTTCCTCATTTTTCTATACCAAGCATGCGAACCTCCGTCGCGTTATAAAATTTCGATCAGTGTCGTTCTCGTAAAATAATAATTTCCGGGGAGGGGTAGAAGGGAGGACGCGTTTCTAGAATATCTTTTTTTTTCTTTTTTTTTTACCGGAGCTCGTCTGAAATAGAAACGCTTGCTGGTAGAAACGTGAAGCGAATCCTCCATGAGGCTGCTGCTGCCAGCTCCAGATGTACATACGTTCACGTAAATACGCGTGTTAGGTGGTGCAAGCGTATGCAAGCACTGCCGAACCCGGACCAAAGTAACCCATCTGCCGGACGGTTGCCACGATGGTGACGGTTTTTCTCGCTGGTTTGCACCGTCGGTTTTTACCGCATTCCAGCAGAGCCAGACGTGGCATTTGCGTAAGCAGTTCTTCCTATCTTGTTTCATGTCACATCTGTCCGGACTTCCTCTACCTTTTTCTTCTCCCTTTTGCCCCGAGACTCTCGTGTTCTACCTTTTGCTTTCGCGATTATTACCACTCTCGTCTTTTCTCTCTTTCCGTCTCTTTCTTTCCTCCCTTTTTTCTTTTTCTTTTTTTGTTTCTTTTCGTAGCCATCAGCGTATCTCTCGTCGAGATATATACCGCTAGGTTTTGCGGGAGATTTGAACGCGTTCTGTTACTTTGTAGCTAAATTGATTTCTCAGTATTCCGAACACATTGTCGACGGGAGTTGCGAATCGACGTTTTTCATTTGCTGAACATTCAAGAAACGCGAATCCTCGTTTTTCATGTTAGTAAACGCGATACGTTTGTACATCCTGCTTAGTGTCTCTCTATAATAATTGTCATACTAAAGAGCATCATTACTATCGTCGATTATCGTACCAGACAACTTTTAATGGAAGATTTTCTTTAATGAAATACTTATCGGCAGGCTTTAAGTGATTTCAATGTTAGTAGAATCCATTAGATTCAAATAGAATTCAACAAATCTCGATAGATTTTAGTAGATTCTGATTTTCAGCAGACTTTATTAGTATCCAATAAAATTCTCTAAATTTCGGTAGATTTACGTCATATTGCGTAAATTTCCTTAAATTCTTTAAATATCGCAGAATACCGTTAACAATCTTTTAATATCTATTATCCCAAGGTAATTTAATTTCTCCTTGACCCAAGCATTATCACGCATTCTTCGCGTCAAAGAGAATGAAACATCGTTTCGAAGAAGTTATAATTCGACATATTAGGAATGTCAATAAATTAAATTTTCACCAACAGAATTATCACCTGTAACTGCACCTTGAATCGTCAGCACGAAATATTCAAAATGTAATTTCCCATGTTTTCGCAAGTAACCTAACATACAAAGAATCATCCCCTGTTTAAACTTCTCCCGCATGATCGTGTGATCCTTTCTCCTCTTTTTTTTTTCTTCTTTTTCTATCCGCGACAGGCGTTTCTCATTACATTAGGCCACTCTGTGCGGGATTGCTCGCGTATTTTGATTCGATTGCAAAGCCACCAGGAGGCACAGATAATAATCGGCCCTTCCAGAACGGGGATCGACGGAGAGGAGTGTGCTTTAAATGCGATTAACCGACACCGGTGCATCATACAGCCAGGCACGTGACCGAGTGTCACGCGCACGGATTATAAATATAATATACTGGGTGTATCGTCGTGCATGCTACCGCACTTCGATTGATATTGTCCTCCTCTTTCTCCCCCATCCTTCTTTCTCTAGTTGCGAAGGGGTGCTACGAAAGAAACCCCCTTTTCCTAACTCACAATGAAGCTGTGTAACAATCGATCCACCTAACCGATTGAACATCGTAAATCACTGCCACAGAGATCGTTCACGATTATTAGAAATACCGGAGACGATACATCGGACGTTTAAGCACACAACGTCTCGCGACGCTGACGATTCGATCGCGTGCGATTACATTCGTCAATGAAACAAGCACTGATACCACGATTATCGTCACAATGATCGATCGTCGAAGCGTCACATGACTATTGTTCTGATTTAAATCCTTACATTTCGTCTGGCGCGATATATATTATCTGAAGTGTGATCACGAGTATCTATCTTTTGAACGGATCGATCTGTTTACCGTGTCCCTTGCGATTATAATTCTCTAGTATTTTGCAATTGCAACTGTAGCGATAAAATTGGACGGTTAAGAGACGAATCGTACGAGACTTCGATTTTTTATTCCTCCGTGAAGCCTCGTTAACCCTCCTACTCTCGTATCAGTCAGAGAGAAAAAAGAAAGATAGAAGAAGGACTAGCTACGTGACTCAAATCTCATTCGGCCATGTTCTCTGCGAGGAGAAACCGAATTTCTTCGTGGTCCTATGTCGTCTCTCACATACGTGACTTACCTTTCTTCCTGTCACTTGTCAACCATTCTTTCAAGTACTGAATAGGACACTTACACCAGAAAGAGTATCAGATAAATTTCTCTGATTACAGAACGACTGTCCTTTGGAGTGGGTCGTTTGGTTGGTTCACCAGCAACGAGGAGTCCTTCTCCGTCACATTCTCCTTGTCCGGACTCTCCACCGTCGGATCGACGAGACGGTGACGTCGATGTGGACGTAGAAGAGGAGGAAGTCGACGTGGATGTAGAAGAAGTCGGTGATGAAGATGATCGCGACGCTACGTCGAGTCCTCCGAGATCTTCGTCGACACCTTCGCCTACTAGCGTCGCGACGTCACCTATTACGAATCCACCGAAGAAATCTGGAGATACTTTTAGCGTTTCTGCTCTTCTGAGGCCGGATCCACCATCTGCTCACCTGCAGAATGCATCGCCTCATAGAGACACAACGTCCATTGGTGCACATCCACCGCCACCGGGTTCTTCGATACTCTATCCACCGTTGCATCTTCAAGGTGGACTTCTACCACCTCATCCTCATCATCCTTTGTCGTACCTGCATCCTCAGCTGCTTCCTCATCATTTATTACCTCCACACTTGCACCCGTTGCTTCGTGGCGTTCATCCTGGCCATCCTGGTCTTCATTCGACTCACACCGCGCATGGGCTACATCATCATCCTTTGGGTGACGTCTACAGTTGTGTCAAGTGTGACAAGATGTTCAGCACTCCTCATGGTCTCGAGGTAAGTTTAATCGCAAGAGAAGATTCTGAGGGTTTGAGGGACTTTGAAGTAATTTTGTCAGGATGATATAGGGAGCAAAAATCGAAAATTATCACTTTGAGGCCTTCTTTTACTTGTCTAAGTGGCAAGAAAAAATTAAGAAAAGCTACAAATTTACTATTTTATTTTATTTTTCTTACTGGGTTCAATACTATGTTCAAAAGGTATTCCAGAATGAAATTTTTAACATTCAATGAAAATTTCGTTTTGACGAAATGAGTAATGATTAAATTAGGCAGTATTTATTTTTTATTTTCCGATGAAAAAATTTAATCACTTTTTCATAGTTATTAGATAGTTTTCAAAATTGATAGAATTTTTTTCAAGGTGCATTTGTCTGATACAGTTTCTAAAATTTCACCGGTTCTTTTTCGAGTGAAATATTTTTAAAAGTCTCTCAGAGGAGAACGTGGTTTTTATAGGTGCACGCAAGGAGATCCCACAATGGCAAGAGACCGTTTGCCTGCGAGCTGTGCAATAAAACGTTCGGCCATGAAATCAGCCTTACGCAACACAGGGCCGTACATTCCGCGGAGAAGGTGTTCGAGTGCAAACAGTGCGGCAAAGCGTTCAAGCGTTCCAGCACTTTAAGTACTCATCTTTTAATCCACTCGGACACGAGACCGTATCCCTGTCAGTTTTGCGGGAAGAGATTCCATCAGAAGAGCGACATGAAGAAGCACACCTACATTCATACCGGTGAGTGATCGTTTCAATTAATATCTAGCTATAAAGTATATGAAGAAATCTCATTTGAGGACACTTCGGATATTTAATATTAGGATCGCTGTGAGAGGGATTAAAAAATGTCTCTCTTTTTTTTATTCGAACCAATTATAAAATTAATTTATCGGTGTCTTTTTGATTAAAATGACCAAAGAAAAGAGAAAGACAGTATTTGAAACGATACACGATCGTGTTCGTTTACTTTTGACGAATGTAATTGGAAAGGAGAAAATTCCTCGTTTCGGATGATCGCAATAGGGATGCCAGGGATCAATTAGCAGAGCAACTTCGTACGATAAATAATGCAGTAAACCGTCTGGACAGAGTCTTGTAAGCAAGAGGATCCCAGTCGGTTCATGGCACATGTGGCCAGTGCATTTTAGGGGTAGAGAGCCCCTCATTGCGAGCTTCACTCGGTAATAATCGTAATGTCTTTCGGGGTGCCTATCATTCTATCTTCCTCTTTGCTCTCACGACCTGGACTGTAATAGTGTACCCCCAATCTTCGAATGGAATTTTTCTATGACGAAAATTGTTCGTGGGAAACGTGGACAGAGATTCTTCCTCTCCCTACAAGTAACCTCGATAGATACTCTCGTTCCGTGCCCTTTGTTCAAAGCGAATTATGCAATTACGTTTCCCCTCTTGAACAGCTTTCAATTTTCTACATTTACCAAACTTCTATCATTCTAGATTCCTGAGTTTCTAGGATTCTACATTCCCCTGTTTACAGTTGCAAATTATTATAGAAAATTTGAAAATTGCAAAATTGAAGAAATCACTTAACATTGAATCAGGGAAAGCTTCCTTTTCCCACCTCTTTCCCGTGTTTGCCTTCGATAGCTCGTATCTTAGTTGAAGATCAGTCGGTGCACGAGGGATGCGTCCCTTAGGTGAGTAGGCGATGGCGTTGGGACACTTGACACTTAGGTGTCTCACGACTGATGGAGCGACGCTCCTTCAGGAGCACTAGCTTCCTCCAAGGGTGGAAGGAAGCTAGAGGAACATCCGAAGGAGTGTTCTAGTCAGGGGTCTGGGTTTTGTATCGTCTCCATGGTAACCCTCCCAATGTCTTATCAAATTATCACCTTGTCCTCCCCCATGCTCCTCCTCCATCTCCTTCTTGTCGCTCTGACTACCTCCTCACCCTCTCATTCACCCTCGTTTCGGTGAAACAACCGAAGAAGGACCCGGCGAAAGAGGATACAAAGCGATGGTCACTTCCTCTGTAGGTTTCTAACAACCTATGGGACCTCTGTCCGTTGTCTACGCGCCCATGTTGTCCACCTTCACGCACCAACTCCTGAAGGGTCGCCACGGAACATTTAATTCATTATTTAAGGGGATGAAAAATTCAAGGTGGACGAAAGACCTGGCGTCGTTGGCAATTTTCCCTTGGACACGAGAATAGCTCCTTTTCTTAGAGTTTCCTTTCTTTTCCTCATCTTCTTAAGCCCTTTGGAATAGTCACATTTGAACCGGTTGTGTGGAATAGAATTGTTACACTTTTGTGTAACATGTTCTTGTGTTAATGTTACAAGAACGTTACTCTAGTATACTTTACATATTCCCCATATTTTGTAATTGGTACACACATAAAATCAACGATATCTTCAACGAAGTGACATTTCTAATCAACACTTCAGCTATCTTTCGAGTTCCTAGTAATCGTGAAACGATTCTTAACAACTAGAACAACACTATCCACCCGAAACGATCTATCCTCAGATTTATTTTCCAACGTTCAATTAAAATCCTCGATCATCTATCGCACACCAAGCCGCTCGCCCCATCAAACGAAATCCCTGACGGTGCTGACCTCGAGGTTGGCGTGCGTACGTGCGTCAAGCAGTAAACCGAGGGTGTTCTGGGACTTTGCTGCTAATGATAATCAGTCCTCTCTTTCCAGTAGAACCCCCGCGTTACCTTCTCCCCTCCCCTTCTTTCACTGTATTCCCTTCGTCGTGAGCACGGGCCATGTGCAATAAGGGTGCGGCACCGTCGGATTCCCAGGGGACCGGCATGGCGTAACGTAAAATCATTATTAGGTAGGTAGGTAGGTGGTTGCTGGTGCACACGAGGGGTGGCAAGAGTGTAACGGGGAGGAGGGGATGGGGGCTTGGTAGAGCGCGTACACGGCAGAGGAAAGGGGAGAGGTAGGGTATGGTTGAAGCGGCGCTTACGGGGTTGGGAAGTGCGGGAATAAGAGCTCTGCAAATATTGTTCGTGCGCGAGCCAGCAGCAGCCGGAATAGCTGGCAGAGGGTTCGAGCATGTTACTTCGCGTTACCTTCAATGTTGGCTGCGCCTTTTGGGCTACCGTTCTGGCCTACCAGTCAAGTGCACGACCCTGGAGGGTGGCACCGTAAGGGGTTGACAATACCGGTTTGACTGTCTGCTGGACGAACGGTGACAGATCGACAAGTGTGTGGCCACACACTATTGGACGTTCCCGATGTGAAAACATTGAACTTATCTATTTCTGATGATCGTACGCGAGCCAACGGCCCCGGGAAAATATTGCTCTTTTGAAGTTCGCGCACGTCGAGTGGCTGCTGGAGAAACGTGATGATTTGGGAGAATCGAGAGAGAGGAGGAGTCGTTGATAAAGTTTCGTTTGTCGTTGATATTGGCTTGATAAGAAGATCATAGACGAACTGAATTTTTTTGCTAAACTCGATGTTACCATTTCATTTGGAAGTTTCGTTCGAGAATTTTTATCATATCCTTTTCTACCTTTCTTAGTAGCGATGTGATGAATTCTGATTCATTGATCTCCGATAGAATATCGTAGAATAGAAAATACTGTACAATTGAGATCTACAGTGTGCTAGATTTGAAACCCTGATAGTTTGTAGAATCTTTTTCTCTCTATCTATGTCTCTCGTTTTTGTCGATGTAGATTTGAAAGCTCGTGTGATCGGTTACAAAGAGGCAAAGCCCAACACGGTTTGTGATTACAGGGAAATGTTATCGATCAAAACCCACGTCTTTCTGGCATCAGGACAATCAAGTTGCAGGGTGCATGCGCACTTAAACACATACACACACACATACACGTTGCCTCTCTGCTACTATCGAACACACAACAGTGGCCTCGTTGTTTTCACAATAAACACAACCTGTCCACCGTCGGTGTGCAAAGTAAAGTCGATAGGGATGAAGATCGGGGGCTGAGGGTTAGTTATATACCGTCTGTACACTCTCCGATCTCATCACGTAGACGAGGCTAGATAGGCTCGATGTTTATGCTTCAGGAGATGCTGCGCCACTTCACTTGCAAAGAGATGGCTCGCCTTTTTAGAGGTTCAATCACGCTCGTCGTAAATCGTCATCGATTTGCTCGTACGCGATTTCCCGGGGCGTTCGTACTACGTTCCGCCGTTTTATTTCGATCGACCTGAGAGCCGATTCTATCTAACCCCGTTGCTTTCGATGTCTGTTACAACGCGCCATGAATAAAGAGAATAAACGTTCGATTGAAATTTATTCCATTAACTGTTCTAATAATTTAACATCAAAACACGATAAAAAAGAAAAAGTTCTGACAAACGTTGATTTATTTTAACCATTTGAACATCTACTATTTTTGCCAATGAAGGTGTCATACAGCTGCACAATACATGCCAAACATCGATCTCCTCTCTAATAAATCTAACATAACATCACGTGTATAATCCCCGTTGATCGTTTCAAAAATTCGCCAAAATTTTGTCGGAATATTTTTTTAAAGAGGCAGATAATTCTTCGTCGTATCGATGCAGATAAACGACGAATTCCCATGGCGTAGACTCGAGTTTCCCGGGTTCTGCGGTCTGAGAGGGACGTGTCCGTAACTAAACGGGACAACTCTATAAACATGAAAGAGATACGGATGCGTCTCGCCGGCGTATTATGAATTTAGCGGTGGCTCTAATGTAGGGATACCTGGCCGAACGTCTCCCTCAAACTCACCTCGAGGGTGCGGTTATCGTATACCCAGCGAGATACAAGCGTGCAACCTATACAGCCACCTTTGTGGCTACGCCTGTGGACTCTATCTTCGTCTGTCCCCGTGTACATCCCTGTCGTTCCCATGTAGACGAGACGGGGCTATTAGAGGTTTCCGGCTGACTTGGCGCCCCAAGCATCGGGGGCGCCGCAACATCCCTCTAAGCTGTTTAAACTTCGCGACATGCTCTGAGGACCGGCCCTGTTCCCCCTTCTCTCTCTCTCTTTGTCTATCTACAGCTCTACCTTCCCATCTTTCGTCCCGTTTTCGTCTTTACGGCTCGTTAACGACGCCGACGCATCCCTACCCACTGACGAAATAATAGTTCACGTGCGATTCGAGCCGCGTTTTGCGGTGTACCGTGTGCATTTTTGCTAAGTAGATTCGCTAAAGGTTGCACTGGTACTTTGGTACCTTTGAAATTTCATCAACGTGTTCAACAATCAAGAATGAAACACGTTAGACAATTTTTCGACGATTTAATTTTAGTTTTTAGCTTTAGCTATTTCTAATTATTTTTTACTTTTCTACCTTTTTTAATTATTCGCGCAACGTTCCTGTTACTTTCGTTAGTGAAATACATAGAGAAATGGGGAAAAACATCGAAGTGATTAAAATTCTGTAATTGTCTCAACCTATCAGCGAAGACAGCTTTTCTAGTTTCGAATAGAACACGAGAACACCTCATCCAGGGCATAGTGTAAATAGATAGGAACCTTCACGTTCGTTAGACCGCGCGGCGCTATATTTAATGTCACGTCGGTGAGGTGGCATAAGCAACCGATACCGCATTAAATATGCAAATTCGCCGGTATAATGTTCCAACGGAACCAAGGCGTCATCCATATAGCGGCGAGTGGCGCATAGTGTTCATAGTGAAGCGGCATGATTAAATTTCCAGGGATATCGACATGCCAGAAGCACGTCAACCCCTTCCACCTGGCCCGCCATATCTCTCGCCGCCGCTCATCCCTCTGTATCCTCCTTTTTCGCTTCTCCACCTATCCGCGTAACCAGCAGCTTCGAACCGCCAGCCCCAGCCTCAGGGCTTCGAATTAACTGCACCCAGAATGCGAACGTTGCATCGACGCTTTTCATATGCAACTATATCTCTCGCGTCTCACTTGAGACTCTCTCTTTTCTTTTTTTTTTTAATCGAAGAAAAAGAAATTAATCGACGACGATGAAATCTTTTCATCTGCTTCCATGCTGGAATTTTATCGACGACGAGTGGGACTTTTTCAATCTTCGAGAGATAGATTGGTTATACACTTTTTATTTCAGAGTCGTTATCGGAATTTAGAATTTTTCGTTTCAATTCGGAGAGAATTGGAACCATGTTTGACCCTTTGAATACTTTCGACCAAAGTGCTCCGTGTGGACGACGTGCGACTAGTTGAGATGGAATATTTTTATGCACTTAAAAATATTCCACCTTTAATGCACTTTAAAATGAAGTAGCGAGTGCTAGATTATCTTGCGTACCTTTTGTTTCATTTCAATTCAAAGTTCTATCGCTCTTATTGAAAGATCCTATGTTTAATTTGTACACAGTTGAGAAGAATATAGCACGACAAAATTTTGCGAACGATTTAAATAATATATATTTGCTATTAATAATAGTTTGGAATTTTATGGATATGCTGTTAATTAATTTTCTCGGATTTTGATAAATAATTCCAATTTTAATGCATTTCTGCAAAGAAATCGTCTGAATTTGCAAATCAGAAGACTACCATTTTAAAGCTTATATTTTAAGCAACGAAAAGTTAATTATTAAATTGCATAAATACTTTACATACTTACTTCGTAAAATAGTAAAAATATATTGATAAAATTGAAGTTGTTTATTTTTGTAAAAAAGTAAAGTAACCTATGTCAAATCCCCCAAAATTAATATTATCGACAATTCATTTGTTATTTATCTCATACACTGACAATTGTAACTGGGAAATCGGCAAGATTCACAAACGCATATGTGCGTCCACAAAGGGTTAACACTATCAAGATTTATATACTTTGGACTTTGCGCTTAAGAATGATTCAATCTTAATTCGATATCACGTCAAGTTTATCGATGCAATAGTAATTTTTCTCGTTCCACTTCAGTTTCGATCCGATACACGCGTTAATTGAACTGAAGTTCAGCTTAAAGTATTAGAAGTCATGATTTCCCTTATCTCGTTCAACTTTTCAGCGTCCTCTCTTTCTCGTCGCTTGACATCACCGGAGAGGAATCGTATCGTCGACTTTTATCTATCGTAGAAACGATCGGATTCTTCGAGTTATTTCAGTCGTATGTAATTCGATTTCGATAAGGGACAAAATCATGGTATTAATGGTTTTCTTCTGGCAATCTCAATAGTTCGGATAAGAGAAAGTCGTCGTCTCTGTGAGTCACAATTGTCAATTAAGGTGCGCGTACACGGGTAAAAGCAGGGTTGCTGGGTAAAAGGGGCGTTTCGCGCCGTAGATCGGATTTGTCACGATTCCTAATGTTGATCGACGCTGTAATAATTTAATAGCCATACATCCGCCGTGATCGTCCGGGAGAGAGGGATTATTACCGCGGATCCCTGCGGTATACCGAAAGCACTAAGGAGCTAACAGACTTAGCTCCTGTATCGTGTTTCTTCCTTCCTCCGTCATGAAACTCGCGCCCCTCCATTTTCTTGAATTATCGCGAACAGTGGCAATCAGAAGCGTATCTGCATCGTACTGCACGCGAAAAAATGAACGAAATTCATTTGAACCTTCCACTCGATTCTAATTTTATCTTTTTATTTTTTCCAATCCCAGTGTTCCTTGGATAAAATATTATTTTTAGTGTATTAACCAAAGGGTTAAAACACTTCGTTCCAATATTGCTAGAATTAATCAGATCAAAGTATAATTAAAAATTACTTGATCCAGCAATGATCTTTATGACAGAAAAACGTGTGTTCGAAAATTCAAACCTAAATACACTTTAATCATCTCGAAACAAAAAAGTCGAGCAACCTTTTCCATTAAAACAAAAAAGTATATATCACCGTTGCATTCAAAACGTTTCTGGAAATGTGGATGCCCTCGAACTCCTGGATATTTTTCATCCCCGGAAACCAGACGATTTTTTCGTGTTTACCAGGCATTTCGTCGTCAGGCTGGAATATCAGTACCATGCAAAACATTTCCAGCTGCAGCTAGACCGCCGCAAATTCCCAGGGCTGTGCTCTTGTCATTGGCAGGGGTTCTGCACCCACCTGACCACCCATAACACCCAACCCTGTATCGGTCGTGGAAACGATGTAGCCACTCGTCGTATACGCGACGGCGGCATGTAAAACGTGGCATACATAGCCGTTTCGTGAACGTCGACAATGCATCGCGTCGTGTTGGCGTTTCACCCAGCCACTTCATCCACCGTTTGACCATGGGGGTGTACACCCGTTGTACCCGTGAAATAGTAAATACAACCGCGTTGTTGGACCAAGTTAGACCCATGAGACTGGTAACAGTCGTCAGGTGAACGAGACTGAATGAGCGAAGCTGTAAAATTGTTGCAACGATGAGGAATTGGAACTAGAAAGGATGAATTTGTCTTGATCGACGTACACTTTCGTCCATAAGTATTTAGACATTTGCAAAATTCATATAAATTGTGTATTTGCATAAGAGTATGAGTATATCTCGATGAAAGTAATTTGTATTAACCCTTTCGCTACGAAGAACGTACATATACGTGCTTGAAAAGTGTACAAAGAACGTATACACAATTGCTGCTTGCGTAAAAAGACTTTGTAATGTTTCTAGAGGAAGTTCTAACAAAACTCATTAATGAATGATAAAGTATTATTCTGTGAATTTGACGTTGTTGGTCCTGAAGTATCAACGCTGCCTAAACGAACCATCTAATGTCGGTCTTAGGAAACGTGTTAAATAATTTTTAAATTACGTGTCGTTTATATCTCGTTAACCATTAAGTTTAATGTCATAGTAGGTTAATACTTTTCTACTTGGAATTTAACGTTATTTTTCAATCATGACATCAAAAAGGATATGATCTCGTTAGAAAGAGAGAAAAAAGGCGAAGTTGACTTTGACAATTTTGAAATTATACAGAAAATGACGTATATACAGAAAAATATCGAACATATAATTTTTTGTTTTCTTTGGAATTATACAGTCTTTGTATGAAACAATTTTTCATTAGGCGCATAATTTAAAAGTTAGGTGGGAAAATAGAGCGATTCACTTTGTATATATTTTTTAATTTCCAAAGTATTTGTATCTTCAGACGTAAAAATCTCACTCGAAACAGATATATATCGCTGAAATATTCTAATCGATCCTTTTCAACGATTGACAATCACTTTCAGGCGAAAAATTGCTCCTGCTATCTCTGAGAATCATCAGAATCGCAATTTTACAATTTCATCTATACATTGTCAATAATGTATCATAAACATTCCCTCTATAATACGAAGTTTAGATATTTCGATGATAGACAATTCCACAAGTAACCGAGGATCAAGCAGTTTCGTTTAGTTGCACTCGGACATTGATCAATTGAGATCAGTTGCACCAGAAGAAGTAAACTAAGGTTCCAGGAATCTTTCAGTCACTCATTTATTATGTAATATCGTATCTTCTTTTCTTCTAATATTCAATCTAGGTCATTTAAACTTGGTATGATCCTAGTGTCTTTAAACGTGCAGCAAGATTTACTAGAATAATCTTTTTCCACCAAATATTCCTCAACATGTCTATCGATCGAAACGTAACACGATCGAGGTGATCCCGAATGAAAGAACCTGGATTCCTGTTCCTTGTTTCGTTGTGACAGAAACGGTTCTGGCTGGGAAAGATCCGCTTCACGTCGCCGGATAACGCTTACGCGAAGCTTTGCAGACTCGCAGGAAAATCCATGCCGCCCTCCACCCCCGCCCCCAACAGATATGAAATATGAGATACGGTACTTTCCTTCGATTTTCTCTTTTCTCTCGTCTCTCGCGAGGATTTCAGTTAGAGGGTAGGGACGCCCCCAGAGGGTCGGAACGTGGTCGATGAAGACGAGAGGAAATCAATGCCTCAGCCAGAGTCCAGCTCACCTTCGTTTCTCCCTTCTTCTGGCCACTCCTCTCTGCTGCTTTTCCTCCGTTGAAATTCAAACAGGAACATTAGAAAAGTTCCTTCATCCTGGTCAGATCGAATCGTTTAACCCTTTCGTGTTTATACCTCTGTCTTGGATGTCTTTTTTCGTTTTTTGGATGATCTTCTTTCACCTTACAAATTGCTCGGTGTTATTGCAGAAATTTATCGAGAAAGATATATGTCGGGAGATTAAAAAATTTAGAGAATTTTTTCGTATCCGTTTTATTTTACAATTTTGCTAAATATTTCGTGAATTGTTCAGTTGGAACTGCACCTTGTGTGCAGGAACGAAAAGTTGAATCGTATCAAAAATATATTTTTGTAAACTGTACTCTATTTTTTATAATATCGCAGTAAAAAGTATGTGTGTTGCAAGATTGAATAATTTAGAGAATTTTTGCGTTACAATCATACTGATTGTCCTACGATACATTTATCTATCATTTAGCTCAAAAAATCCGAAAATTACGCTCATATTTCTACCAACTTAATACTCTACGATATTTCCAAAAATTCGCATTGCAATCGTAAAGAAATCCTCTCGACAATCTCAACTATCTTCCAATCACCAGAAACATCATCCTTCACTTCGCCAGAAGTACAACGACATCCTTCATTTATCCACAAGTAGAATGAAGAAATATCCTTTTTCCATCGATGTGCCGGCAAAAGAAAACAGAACCATTCGATCGTCCAAAAAACAAGCGAAGAAGGAAAAGTTGTACGTCCCGACGGCAGAAGCGATCAAACTACCGTCTTGGTTTTCCGCTACTCGAGGAGTTTCCTCCTTGCCGGAGGGTTTGAAGGATCACAGAGAAAGGGGAGGAGGATGATGTTTCTAGTGGGCAGGCAGAAGGGAGGGAATTAGCGAAGGAGAAGAGGACCCTCGCAAGATTTCCAGGAGTTTAATATAGTTTTAGGGGCGTCGGCCGACAGCCTAGGGGTGTAATGGCGTCTTAAACCTCAGGGGCTCTCAGTTTCGACTTTCTTACCTTTCCTTCTTCTTCCCATTTCTGTTCCCTTCGTTTGAAAAATTGAGAGCACGGAATCTGTACTGCCAGCCAGGTTAAATCTTTGACCAGATCTCTCCTTTGCCTCGAAGCCACGTATACACATTTTCTACGTGTAGTTACGCGAACGAGAAAACATATACGTGTGTGTATGTATGTGTCTGTTTGCGAATGTTTGGTGTAGCATGTCTCTGACTCGACTAGACTTTGTGTAGTAGTGGAACCACGTATTTGTATTCGTCGGTGTACAGAGAGAAGGAAAACGGTGGTCAGGGGAAACATAGAATGCACCGGTGTGTGCATTCACGAACGTAGACGAAGTATCTGGAGCCACGGTGGCTGGGCTTCGTTGGGAGATAAAGACGAAAAGGGCAACCTCGGTGCGAGAGAGCCCCGACGGTTCTTGATTTTTATGACCGCGTAAATTCCGGAAGACGTCCTCCCTACCTCTCGTCTCCTCTTTCTCTCGTGAACGGAAATATTCTATCGTTCAACGTTCCCTCCTATGGAGGAACTTTGAAATTCACCATGGACGAATATTTAGGAATTTTTCGAAGAAGGGAATTTCGACGATTTCACATTCTAAGGGACATGTAAGTTTCTACGAATAGAAGTAGAATTTTCGTGAGTGATATATATCGGTTCTGTATTTTTTCTTTCTTTCTTTTTCTTCTTCTTTTTACGTGGATAGTATAAATGTTCGATGAGATTTTCCGAAGGCAACCCTGGTATACCGAGGGAAGTTTTTGATTTTATAGCCGCGTAAATTCCGTACGGCGTTTCGTTCTCCTCTTCGATTTTCCCAGCTTCTCGTTTAATGCCGTGAAAATTCTATTCATTCTGCCGTTTCATCCATTGCGCTGAGAACTCCGTGGAATTTCATCGAGCGGGCCCGGCCCTCGATGAATTCCACCAGCACGCCCTTGACGACTCACCCTTAACCCTGAATTCTCCCTTGAATCTCGATTTTGAATGTATACGAATCGTTGCGGTTCTTCTCCTTTCATCAAATCATATAACAAAGTGCTGGATTTTTAATTCTTGCATTAAATGAAGTTCAAAAAATGACAACGAATTTCTCAGAATGATATCTCAACCTTCTGTCAATTATTTGACCGTAAAATTTGCAAATTTTCAATTAACTTTACCCTTTGAATCCCACAAAGTCTCCATTGCTAATGATATTGATAATTAAACCTCTTCTTTCGCAATTAAACTTGCCAACCATCGAACTAGTTCGTCAATCTAATTTCACTATCTTTATATTCCCTCCTTTCGTCGTTTATCTCACGTTTCGAAAGAAGTCTCAATCGCCTCTCCGCTTCCAAAAGCTACTCTCGTCTCCCTCGTTAAATTATTTCATCAACCTCCACACTTCTCAATCCACCACTCCTTCCGAAAGCATCCCGCATCACCAGAGGGGGAGAGAAAAAAAAGAAAGAGGAAGAAGAGAAAATCAAAACGACTCGTAGTATATCCGAAAAGAAATCAAGATAACGATCGGGTATAATCGGCAAAAAAGGTGATCGACGGGCCTGGTCGTATCGGCGTGGCGAGATTGAAGGCTCGGCTAACGAGTTGTTTATGGATCCACCCACCACCTCGCAGCGATCTCTCGAGGCTATGGTGTGCACGCCTGCGTGTGTACCATCCTGTATCTCCTCTACTCTATGAACAACCACGGAGGAGTGGACGTTACGAACGGATAGGGGAGTCCATTAACGGGTGGTCTGCCCTCCTGCCTAGAATAGTTCACATTGCTCGAACCATTCTTTCCACTCTCTCTTCTTTCACATGAATCGTATCGTCTGTCTCTTCGTCGTTCACGAAAATTTCTCTCCTCTCGTTGACCCGATCCTTCTTTCTTTTTTTCCTCTTCCTCTTTCCACACACAGAACCATCTAAATTCACTATATAGTCTGCCACTTGAAAATCATTCCTCTTTCTCTATCACGCCCCTCTCTCATCATACGATACTCTTCCTCCTTTCACCTCTTCTAGTTTCATCTCTCTTTCTCTCTTTCTTTCATCGTCGACCGCCGGGTTATCCCCGGTAGTCATGGTAACACGGGGGTTGGAGCCGCCCCCGGCCGCCAATCAGAACACACGGCCACTACGAGAGAAACGAACGGCTACCCTACCCGTTTCATCCACCCCTCTTGCTCATTCCACCCCCCACTCTGTTATATAGTTTAACCAAGGCCTGGGCTTGGAAACGGCTCCACACCCCCGCCCCCCGCCAACCCTGTCTGCTACGATCTCGTCCCTCTCTCGCCTCGCCGCCGGGGAGGCTGAGATTCTCGCTTGGGAGGAAATCTTGACCGGGCGTGCCCCGCATCTCTGATACCACCCCCATTTCCGCCTGTTACTACACCTACACGTTGAAGTATACTGTGTCGAGGTTCGTTTCGTTCAGCTTTCGTAGTAGAGGCTACTACTGTTGAGGTTAAGGGTCCAGGCTGGCACCGAATTAACGCTCCTGACCGCCAGAATGTCGAGGCAGATACGCGTGCAATGGCTACCGGTGTCGTTGGAGAGATTTCGATCGAGTCGATCGTGTTTGACGAGGTTTGGTTAGTTGGTGAGGAGTTCCGGGTGATTATTTATGGTTGCTTTGGGGGAGGAATGGGGTAATAAAGAGAAATGAAGATTTGGGTAATTTTGAGGAAGCTTTTGAAATTGAGACTGTTTTTACACCTTTCTTTAAATATATTTTATTCATTTTGCATGGTACTTTTTGACACGTTTTTACTCAATACTGATTTTAATGGAAATCTTATGGCTTGGTATAAAGAATAATTATGAATAAAGAAAGAAAAAACTTTTCAACACAATTGACACAAAAGCGTAACGAAAGTGATTGTCTGCGACGTTCGATGAAACTTTCCTCACCGAAACTGACAAATGATGAAAAAATTATGCATACCGTGTGTGAATTATTTAAAAATAATTCTACAGCGAGAGAATTTCAGAAAATCCTTGAAAGCGTTCCTTAGAATTTCAATAGAAAATTATTTTCCGTTTGTACGAAACACGTCTGACGAATTTCCCGACATTTCTGTTGCAGGCGAGAAGCCGCACAAGTGCCAGGTATGCGGCAAGGCGTTTTCTCAGAGCAGTAACCTGATCACGCATTCGAGGAAGCACACGGGCTTTAAGCCGTTCGCCTGTGAGCTTTGTGGCCGGGCTTTTCAACGAAAAGTCGACCTGAGAAGGCATCGGGAAACTCAGCACGCTGATCTAAACGCAACTCAACGAGCACCGATCGGTTCGATTCCTGGTCAAAACTCCCTGCCGAATGGCAACCCGCCGATAATGCAGTGAATTATTATTCCCTTAAACTGTACACTTTTATCCTCTAAGAGGAACAGATTGAAAAATCTTCATTGAATTTTCTCTAAAAGAAAAAAGACGTAAGAAGAAGGATATATGTAATAGTGCAATCGAATCGAAAGGACTCTTCGACGATCTGTTTTGTCGAAGTAAAATTGCGAACTTTTTACACTAACACGCGCACACCGACTTGTACATTTCTGACGAACTCTATGTATTTATTATTTAAATATAATTCGAATGGACGCGTTCGTTTCTTTTTCTGTTTTTTCTTTTTTTTTTTTTTTTTCTTTTTGTTCGAGTGCAATCATGCTGTGCAGCGTCAGAGTTCGTCGAGCGGGATGTAAACCGTGTACATTCCGATACGTTATTCCAAAGAGATAGAGGCATAGGTTTGTGAAACGAACGAGCGTTGAAAGAAAGAAATAAAGTGATATAAAAATAAAAAACGCGCATAATTGTTACCAAAAAGCTGTACATTCCAATACGCGAGCAAGAAAGTACTATATAGGACGAGATTAGATCCTTTTTCTTGGGCGAAACACGCTATTCGACCACGTCGACAGTTGTTTTCGCGAATTTCCTCCCTCGTATCGTTAGACATTTTTCGCGGATTCTATTGAGGACGTGTGATGGTCGATAGATGGCCAAAGGAGATATCCAGAGTGAAATTCCTTTGTTTCCGAGTGCTGTTCTCCGTGTTGAATCGTTCGTTAAGTATTGATAACCGTTCACTGTAACTTCTCTTATTAAGTAGACGTTTACACGATGCCCGTTATGACGATCGAAACGAGGATTTCACTTCGATCACGCCGATTTATTTCAACACCGACTTTTACAAAACAATTCCAAAGGAAGAGAGAAGAGAAGAAAGGAAATTCGTTGTCCGGACGATGATAAATTCATCGTCGAGCTCGTTTAATCGATTCATAATGGGCAACGTGTAAGAAAGTACGAGCAGCGTACTGTATTTTGCATATCTTCAGCACCTATCGTTCAAGAAAGGGCATCCACCCACTTCCAATGTTGCAACTGTGACCAAAAAACGGAACATTTGTAAATAGCACATAGACTGTATCTCGCCTAGCCTAAGCGTATAAATATATACATATATAAATACGAGTATAAATAAAGAAGAAAACAGTACGACAACCGAGGCTATAAATATTATAAATAGATATGGGACGATAAAGATAGAAGAAAAAAATCGGTGTCTGTGGACACTGATTCGTTCTCTAACCCGGAAAAAAAGAGAAGAAGAAGAAGAAGAAGAAGAAGAAGAAGAAGAAGAAAAGAGGAAAGGGAGGATGGAACCACATTCCCTTCCTAGTCGAGTCTCGCCAAAAACTAATTGTATTCTTTCTCTCTTCACGCTATTGAAGTTTTTATTGTTGTACCATTCCTATCATTATGTAATTATTGTAATTAGAGAACTCGCTATTAATATTATTGCCATTATTAATTATTATTATTATTATTAGTATTATTATTATTATTATTAACAAATAAATGCTGTTACCATTTGTAACTCTTTCTCAGTGACACACGTAAACACACAAACACACACACACAAGCACGCACATATCCCTTTCTTTTCTCGAGCGACGCGAATTTTTCACGATCGATTCGCGAGACTTTTACGAAGTTTATATCATCGTTATTTGAATAAAAAGGAAATTTATTTCAAACTTTTCCTCCTTCTCTATTCACCCGTCTTGAGTTTCTATTTATTTCGCTGTTTCCGTTAGTTCTTTTTTCTTTGGAATTTGATAAATTCTTTAAGTTCGATTTTTCTACGCTTTCAATTCGCCCGCCTTGATTTTCCACCCGATTTCGTAATTTTCCTCCGTTCTCTCCTTGGAATTTGATAAATTCGTTAAGTTCGATCATTGTACGCTACATCGACAGACAGATTTGTTCGGGAGAGAGACAAATCGGGTAGTATCGAGCGCGATTAATCATTGACCAAGGGAATCTGGCTGCTGCTCCGGATCACACTCCACGTTTCAGGGCTTCGCCAGATCCTGCCGGTGTAATTCAGGGTTAAACGGCCGTGCCAATTAAGCAGACTACCCCCTTAACGGCGAACCCCTTAACGGCCCAATATGTTTCCCGGCGAGTTTCGTTCGTCGGCCATCCCCCATTCCACGCTTCTTCCTTTCTCTCTTTCTCTCCTCTGCAACGCCTCATTATTTCCCTCGGTGTAAAATGTACGAGAAAAGGAGGGAAGCACGGTTTCGACGTGAGATTTTCCGGAGGCTCGTTTCGAGGACCTTTTCCGTTGGGTTTCGCAAAGCAACAAACGTCGGAGAGACACCGTCGTTATAACGAAGAAGAAAGAGACAGAGACAGAGAGAGAGAGGGAGAGAGGAAAAACGAGGAATAGGAGAAAGACAGATGGACAGAAGAGAGGGGTGAAAAGGGGGCGGGTGTGTGGCAGGAGAAAGGAGAGCGTTACAGCACTGACTGCACGACACCATGACGCAGCCACGGGGGCAGATTGGACAGTTATTGCATTCTGGGTAAGATTAATTGATATGGGGAATCGTGGGGGTGGCTGGAACACGCCGCCCGCTTAAATCGTGTCTCAGGAATGGGGATGAGAGGAGCGGTGATTAACCGATTGCACCGTGAACAGAGTGGAACTGAAAGCTAACCTCTAGCTCTATCTCTCTTTCTCTGTCTCCACCCTTTCCTCCCTTTTTCTCTTTCTATCTTTCTATCTGTCTCTCTTTCTATCTTTGACTGTCTTTCTCTTTCTCTCTCTCCCTTTCCTTTTCTATCTTTCTCTACGTTTCACTCTCTCTCTCTCTCTCTCTCTCTCTCTCTCTCTCTCTCTGTCGTTCGAGCGTCGTTTCATCCCCCCTAATAGCCATTGAGTAATAGAGAGCCTCTCATTATTAAATAGCGCGAGACGCTAGTCCGTGCGCGCATTCGTTCGCTTGTTCGTATAATGACGTGATTACTGGGAGCACCGTATCGTTGGCCAGATTTATTAAGCCTGTTCATTTCCTCCGGACAGGTACGCCGGGAATCTTCCTGCAACGTTTTATCCTCGATCTCGTTACGTTTGTGACGATTACCATTGCAGATGCAATGGCGATAATCTGAGGCTTCTGGTTTTATGTGATTCAATTGTTGAATTTATCGAAGGATTGGATAAACTCGATTTGTTAACAGCGAAGGTTGATCGATTTCAAATTGGAACGCTCTGCTCTTGAATTTTCAATTCGTTATATTGAAGAAAATTCAGAAAATGAACGTTCGAAATATAATCCCTTTTTCTAACATTTTTAGAGCGTTGTCTCAACTTTCTAGCAATTATTTTACAGCAAACTAACACGAATTCACTTCTCAACCCTTTGCCCTATGGTAACCAGTCAGAATCCAGACACGTGTATTGAAACAACAAACAACTGACATTTATTTACATATAAAATAAAACAGAAATTCTAATTTCACGAATTTAGTTCGAAAAATATTTCCACAAAATTATACTATCTTCTCGAGATTTATGGAATTCAACCAAAAAAGAAAACATCAAGGAGATGGAACAATTACAATCTTCATTGTAATAAACTCTGACGTACATAGTCACCTAGAAGCTTCTTCCCACGAATTTTAACTCTTCCCTCAATTTCACCGTTGTTCCGTACCGCGCGGATCTGCATCGAGCATCGAGAAGATTGCCCGACGAAACCAGGACAATTCCAGCAAGTGGCGGGACGAACGCAATTCCCGTTGCATTCAACCTCCATTCTCGTTCCACCGCCAATTTCGTGTATTTCCCTGCGTTTCCCGCAATTTTCCAAAGGTATAACCAAACAGACGGGTCCAGAAACTCTCCTCTTGGTCTACGTCATATCCCAACCGGAAAACGGCTGTCCAGGGCCGTATCGTTTCGCTTAGGCGATGGTTGGATATAGAACGCTTTCGAATACGTTTAGCGGGGACAAACTGGTACATATATGATAACCCGCATACACCTTATGACTATTAAGGTATTCACGGCTCCTCGGAGGACGCCTCACTTTGAAATATGACATCTCGGATCATCCTCTGCATACCAGGAATCACCCTCTTTCCCTCTTTTGCTTATTTTCAACCCCTCTGCCCGATGTATACCGTCGTTTTTACCACACCATCCTCCTCTTATCCTTTTATTTCACGTATCTCGGTGTACATACGGAAAGTTCGCCGTGGATGTTACAGACCAAGAATGTGTTCAACCATCTTCTTTTCCTACATCTAACCTAGCTGGTTCTACATATTATTTACAACCTCGTTCCGCGTGTTACTTCGCAATAACTCGAACAGTGGAGGAGTGAGAGAGAGAGAGAGAGAAAGAGAGAGCAGTTGAACGCGACAGTGTCACCAAATTGGTGGAAACTGGAGGAACGTCGTAACCTGTCGCGTCTCTGACATCCCTTGAGTGATGTACTATCGTGGAGAACAGACAGAAGCGACGGGATACGTCCAACGAAGACGGGCCAATCGATATGTGTGACCGCGTACGCCAATATTTTTATCGCGGCTCTTGTGGAACTTCGCGATGATAGGGTGGATAGATGAGCGATGGAAAAGAGCGAACGGTGAATTTAAATTTAATTTAGAGATGGTGTTGCAGGTTGTGGAAAAATCGAGGGTGTTCGTTAATTGCACAGTTTTTGGGCAATTTTAATTGGCGACCATGAGTCTTGTATGGTGTGGAAAAATCGAAGGTGTTTTTGAATCTATTATAGCGTTGTCTGATATTCATTTATTTGTATTTTATACGTCTCAGTTTATTTTTTTATTGCTGTACTACTGCATCATTCTGTTATTGCATTATTATCAGACTATTTTTTAATATTAACTGTTGATTTTTATTGTCAACATTTTTATAGGATGTACAATTTTAATCAATTTTTGTTCTCAAAAATACAGAGAAATCGGGTTGATTGCATAATTTTTGGAGAATTTTAATTGAAGCACATATGCAAATCTTTTTTCGATTATATTTTTCTTTACGAAAGATCGTAAATGTCGGCCAGACATTTTTAGCGACACTGGTGAATTTTTGCAAAATTATCCTAATTTTCAGAAGTTTCTGTGTAAGCTTTTTGACACTAGGTTTAGACCTTTTTCGATATGGTTATTCAAAAAACACACCTATATGTTTCTTTTTAATAAAACACAAACTATTCGGAATTTTTTCAAATTACTTTTCGTATTGAAAGTATGATCCATTACAATTATAAGTGGAACGGAATGTCGTTCAAATGTGTACCATAACGGTATCTGCAGATATCAATTCGATTATCGAAATTTTCAATGACTTTTCGACATGTTCCTGCAGTTATTTCACGAATTGCAACTCGAATGTTGTTCGTTTGAAAACATCGATCTGTTTGATAAATTTGTATATTTTTTGTATTGTTTCGTTAATAAAACTCCGCAAAAATTGCTAGAAAATAACAGATATAATTTCTGCAACTTCGCTCGTGAAATCTCGAATCTGTAAAATTGATTTGTCCTATAAATCCATTCTATCGATAGAAAATTCGAAATTGCAGAAAATAAATTTGCAGTAAGACACTCTGCAGTAGACACAGTTGCCTCATCTTTCTCTCTAACCTAAATATTAACTATACTTCGAACACAATTTCGACGAGCAACCATGTCACGCGTACACGAGAAGAAAAGAAAGAAAGAAAAAATGCAGGAAACGCAACGCGCGAACAACACACGTCCCCGTTGAAATCCCATTTTTCACGAGCTGAGGCATAATCTCGTTTGTCCGCGCGAGGATTTTCCCGTCAGTCAAGCGGTTGTACTTCGGTGTTGGATTAAAAAACGTCAATTCGCAATTATTGTCCGCGTTACGTTGTCCAAGCGTACGGTTAATGGAATTTTTGAGAAGGAGGATTACACCTCTCGCGTTTTATCCAATTTGCCCCACGTTGTTGCATGCCACTCGCTAATTCCACGCTCGTCGTCTCCTATGGACACTGACATCATGGATCTTCCTTCAACTGACACGTTCGCTCTTCCATTTCCTCTAAATATTTATTAAATTTCATTTTTTACACCGTCATTCTCAGAATCGATATTTTATTACAATTATATTACGAATTTTTACACATTCAGAGGAATTTAAGGGTGAAAAATGCACGTAATGCACGCGATATGAAAAAGTATACGAAATATGCAAATTCTAATGGTTTTAAGTGAAATAATTTGCTACTAAAATTCCACAATTTTTAGCTATATCTTCAAATACTCGAATTTGTATATCCGTTGTGTGATTACAATTTTTTAAAGTATTCTTCGTTTGGTTTTTATTACCTTTAAAAAGAGGGTTGAAAATTTCTTTTCTCGAGGACGTCGTTGCATCGACAATGCGACAACGTGTCGCAGTAAGTTCCATTTGTCAGTAGGCTTTTCTAATAACGACCGAACTCCGCTCTTACGTCGACAGAGTTTAAACAAATAGCCCGGCAACAGGGTTAGGAAGAATAAAACAAATGGTAGCTCGCGAAGAAGAGTCGGGGCATGTCGCACGCCTCGACACGATCCATCAGGAGTCCTCGCTCCCGACTGACTCAATAGACTCCAAGATCGATCGAATTCTTACCTGGCCCCGCTTGAATTTAAACATCGAACACCCTCGACTCTTTCCAAACAGTCGACGACTTTATATCGAATTCCTGAGGTCTCGATTAGACGCACGGGACGTTTTACCAATTGGTGTCAAAAAATTCAAAGTGCAAAATGACTAATCCCATTTTTTCCAATACCAAGGCACATAATTCTTGTATAACTTTTCATAAATAAAATGAATTTCGTGAAATTTGTTTAACGGAGTTGGTTAACTTGACTTGTGAGAGGCTCAATTGTCTTCAATTGTTCTGAAACGCAATTATTTTCAGGCGAAATCCTGAAAGTTTATGTTTGTTCAATAGTTAACATTTTTTGATCGTATAATGTAACAAAAAGTGTCAAGATTATGAATGCTTTGTGATTTTGGCATAATTTTAAAAGTAGACACTAGAAAGAAGCATTTTTATATATTCTAATGCATTATTTTTATTAAAAAATGAAGAAGTTTTATGAATGTGAGATTACGAAGCTGTCAAAAACATGAGGAAAGTTTATAATTCAAAACAGTCAATGATTCAATAAAGATATTTTCATCCATTGAAAAACCACTTTTAATTTACACGTTAAAAATTTCTTAAACACTTTGTCGAACCTAATATTCATATTTCTAAAATAAAAAAGGTCATTTCGAATTATTTTCAAAGACAGAATGCTCCTAAAATTACACTTCAACCCTTTCGAAATTACCAAAATATTTATAAAAAAAGAAAACCTATTTCTAAAAATTTCTTTTTCATCGTCAACGTGAAATTCATCATGGAGTGTTTTCGCTGAGTGCAAATCCCAGTTTTTCAGTAGTGTTAGTAGAAGAAAATATTTGAAAAATTGTTAACGCGAAGCAAGGTTCTCCAGGAACGCAGCGAGGCTACTAAAATAACCGAGAAATAGGTCTATCGACGCGAGAATACGTGGGCGATGACGACGTTCCCATGGGGCTTCGATTCATTACCGATCTTGAATAAATGATCACGCGGCAGCGCGGACGATTGCGAACGAACAGGAGGATACTTTCGAAAAGTGATTATTCGTTCGACGATGTCCTGTTCACCAGGACGAAATCGACCCCCGAGGACGAACATCGTGGCCGCCTGTGTCGTCATGTATCTCCTTTAGCTGCATCATTGATGATCAAACTGGTCCCCAGTCCTTCTTTCGACTTCGTACAGAAAGCTAAACCGTTCGACGGTTTCACGTCGATACACGGCACAGCATCCCCCGCGTGTGATTAATCCAACGCGTACACGCGACTCTCAAGCTTTCTCGAATTTACGAGCTTTCATTGCGTGCTCTAATTCTCCAACGTCGAAGGATTCCTGCGGAAACAGTTACGCCCGGTTATCACGCATTCTGATTGACAAATTTCGAGAAATTGTGTTGCAATTTCACTGTCTCTTCTTGCAATATATTTTCGACGTTTATTTAGGAAGAAATGGGAAAATTAACCCTCTGTAATCTGACTTTTCTAGCGAACGAAGAAAAATTAGAAGAAGCAAGAATCAATAATTATTTTAATTTTCTATATTTCGCCTCTTATTTTAGATAACAGCTAGCGGATAAATCATTCTACTTAAAGCAGTGTTTCTCAAGATGGCGGGCAATTAAATTGTTAAGGGGGGAAATTCGAAAATGAACTCGTCCAAAATTGTAAGTTAACCTTATGGTAATAACTCTTTGCAGCAAGCATCAAGCGCAAGGATCTCGCTAAATTTAAATAATAAATGATTACTAATAATTAAAATAATATAGAAAAATCATCCATTAAAATTATTCGTAACTGAATTTCAGTTTTCCATTATATGTTTTGAAAATTGACTTACAGTGTTTCCTTAACAATTTCCTAATGATTTCTTCCAAAAACCTATAATTTAAGTTTCTTCTGTGAACAATTCAATTTTTGAATATTAACAATTATATATACATATGTTCCATAGGGAGTATATGAATTTTAGAAAGGCTTAGGTGGGCCATGGCACGAAAAAGCTTGGTAAACACTAACTTAAAGACATTCTAAATGAAAATAGATTAAAACCTCCTTCAGTTTTTAACGCAACAGAATTTCCCATACACTGTGATGGAAGTAGAAAATTCAAATAGAATCATCCAACCAATTTTGTCTATCTCTCTTTTGTGTGTCTCCGTGCATAATTTCGCGGGTGTCCTCGCGGACGTATCGACGCCTACCTGGACCACGTAGCAGCCGTAACTCAGTTTCGAAATGGACCGCCTCACAGGAATACTTTATGCGTGCTACACGTCATTCCAGTCCTGGATCCATGGCTTTCCGATAGCTTCGGATACGAGGACAAGGATCTTAGGTATTCTACGCGTCGTGCAGCACGACTGCATCGAACTTAACACACACACACACACTCGATCTATACGATACGAGGTAAATAAGGATAGAAATATCAAGGAGAGAAAAGAGGAAAGGATGAGAAAGCAAACCATCCCCCTTTTCGCGACCCGTTGGAAGAAACTGCGAGCAGGAGGTCTACGGATAATCATATAAGGATGACTACTAGGGCCATGGAAGGTGGTTGGGTATCAACTTTTGATCCTTCGATATCTCGAACGACGCCACCCCTTTCCAACGTGAACGCGTCGGTATTCAAACGGCTCTAACTCGATATAAGCGGTGTTCCCTAAGGTATCCTTTCGAACGACGACGAAGAGGACACCTATCCATCGAACCCATACCATTTCAGCTACTCACGGTCCTTCCAACGAAATAAGAGTATCCTCTTCCACGAATAGAGAATTCAATTTGCATCCTGGCTTCTATTTACCGCCTGTCTTTACTGTTCCTCTTGGAGACGATCTTCGATGAGATGAGATCAGATGGTGTAACGTTGATAGGGTGTACTGTAAGAGATGGAAATTGGCGATCGAAGGAAAATGGCTTTTATTTTTCTTTGTTTTTTTTTTTTTTTTTAAATATGGCTTGTAATGATGATTGCAGAGCAGATTTGAAGAGAACGGTGTGGAATATTTGTGGTGAATTGTGGAGGAGTAGTTGAACTGTGTTAATTAAATGGTAGTTTTATGGGAATTTTAATTATTACGATTGAAGAGAGATAGTAGCACTTTTTGAATGTGTTATTTAGTTGATGTTTAGGTGAAAGCTTTTTGTAAGTAGCTGATTAGCAAGAGAATAGTTTATTTTTTCTGAGGAAAGGAAGATTTCTGTCTGACTGGTAGTAGAGCAGAAAGAAACTGCTGTTATTGATCGTCGCTACTTGCCGGGAGATGGTAATATCTAGTAGCTGAACAAACGCTATTAAACTTATAAAAAAAATGTAATAAAAAAAAGTGTTTAATTCAAAAAATATCAAATTCAATAAAATATTGAATTAAAGCAAGAATAGCTACAACAGTAAAGCACATAATTTGAAAAATCTCAACTTTTATTGAATATAAGTTTAAAGTCAAAATCGAATTGAACTTCGAAGGTAGAGGAAATTTATAGTTATCCTTATAATTAATCATTTCTTATCCAATGGAATAATAGACTTAGAAAAATTCTTAATTACTTTAAAGAAATTGATGAAAATTAAATAAAAGAATAATGGTTGAAGCTGTCAAGTGTCGAAAAAATTTCGAAATACCCTATGCACATTAATAATTTTATGATAAGCATTAATAATTAGGTTAAGAAATCAATCTTGCGTTTTGTCTGTGCACGTAATGAGTAGACTACCTATTTTACTCTCTGCTAGTAAAATGAAACGAGATACTAACCATTTGTTAGTATAGAGAATCGTAACTTTAACAACTGATGGTACAAAATTCCATCGATAAGAATGCAAATTCTCTTTCATAAATTTTTAAACAACTTTAAACCAAAATCGTGATTACTCAACCTTGAAAATTTCAAATATTGTTTATTCTATCGTACAGTAATCGTACGAGAAAAAATTTGCAATGTATTTTAAAGTGAAGAACAAAGGAAAGAGGAGAGGTCGAAGATTGGCGAATGAAACAACGTTGATTTATATTTTATCGTATTTTAATGGTAGTCATATCCAAGAGTACGCCGCTGCAGTGTTGCAAGAATCATTCTCCTCGGTTTAATTATGGCTTACAATACTATAAAACGATTAGAAGCCACGTATTTCTTTTTTTTTTTTTCCCTCCTTTCTCCAATCTCGTCGCAATCTCTTGCAAGTTTCACACGTCCCTCTCGGGAAAAAGGATCGTTTAATTGCGCATTTTTCTTTTTTTTTTTTTTTCTTACTTTCGTCGATGAGAGAAAGCCAATTCGACGCGCGGCGATCGAGACGCGTTAAACGAACGACCTAAATGTCGATTGGCTGCTTGAATTCAAGCGGAAGAGAGACGGAAATGCGAGGTTTCTCTCAAGTTAACAAGAACAACGGAATAAAATGGAATAAATATTCAACAACCTTAAAGGTATATAATTATATCTCAACAGGTAGCAGTTATAGAAACGTTGTTAATTAAATCGACAACGATCTATCATTTCGTCGACCCTCTTCCGTCTTTTCTTTCTTTCTTCCTTTTCAATCTGCAACTAGCCGATTAAAGATCATTCGTTACCTTTCTTCTCTATCTACATGTAATGTAACATCGGTGATAATATTCTGATTATACAAACACGTCTCTAAAGCGTCGTTTCTTCAAGCAGACAAATGAACCCTTTCGTCGCAACGAAAAAACCCTTTTTCGGATGATACTGTTCGTAAATTTTCTTTTTGTGTCGAAACAATTCACAATCAGCGTTCTATCTGATTAAAGATCGACGAAACATTGGCAGCATTAAGTTAAAAACGTTCGAATCTTCGTAAACGTTACGGAATCACGTTATCAGTACACTCTGCGTGTGTGTGTTGTGTGTTTGTGTAAGGTTTATCATCCTTTCCTCGTAGTAAAAAAAGAAAAGTGTAAAGAAAAGGTTTAATCGTGGCTAAAAAACATTTCGATTGCATTTTTTCGCACGCATCAACAACAACTTAACAAGAGATGAAAAGGCTTCGACTCGTCGCCAGGTGATATATAAAAATCGATCAGAATGTTTGATGTTTCACGATCATTGTGTATAATACATTATTTTCACTCGATCGATTGTTTTTCATCGAAGATCGACGAGCTTGGCAACAAGATAAATACACGTTTCCCTTCCTGTGTATAAGGGAAGCACGATACATTTAACAAGTTAAAAAGATCGTAAAACTCATGAATATTCAGCCCTATCACCGCTTATGTTCATTTATTTTTTTTTTTTTGCTGTGTTTTTCTCTCTTTCTTTATTTCCTGTTTTTTTGTTTTGTTTCTCCTCCTTTTAATCGTAATCTATCCGATAGTTTAAGAAGAGACTTCAATTAGCGAACCACTAAGCTTACGAGCGTCGCACGATTAAACTTTAGTTTGGCACTTGCATTCTTGAACGTGATCTCTCTCACTCATTCCCTTCGTTTTCTTTCTCCTCGTATTTTTTTTTCTTTTTGCTCTCTCTCTTTCTCTCCCTCTCTCTCACGCAGATTTACATATAATTACACTCTCGTTTCCATATCTTCCTTTCTATGTAATCACTCACGGAATCTCTCGCTCATTCGTTCCTTTTTTTTTTTCAGTCCATCCATTATGTAGCTCAGGCCTAGCTTCGTTTATCGTTTCGTTTAGAGTCTCGATTTCCATCGCCACACGTCAACTGCCGTGCAGAATTCCTTCTTTTCTCGAGCATTTCGCAGTTTCGTTCTTAACACACTTTTCAGCTTCAGTTCCCGTACATATTTGATACATATGAGAAATATAAAAGCGATGTAAATATTTTATTAAACGAAACCTTTTATTAAAACTTGGCTGGTGCAATTATCGGCGATGTTAACAAGAGATACTAAGCAAAATTTACAAATATATCACACTTTTGTACTCGAGAAATGAAAAACGCTAAATCGCGTCTTCCATTTTCTATATTTAACGAATAAAAAACGCCAAATTCACGTTTCTCATCGAGAATGTATTAATTTTGATAAAGGAGCTTCTTAAGATACTATAGAACTTAAAATTTCTAGAAGATTGGACTTCCATCAACTTAAAATTGCAAAATTGATGAAAAATTAAACGCCGAAAAAACACGTCAAAACGCTTTAAGAATAAATCGATTCCTCGAAGAAGGTGGAATATAACATCATCTCTAAGATTTTTACAAAAAATAAAGGAAGAAGTACTTTTTCTTTCTCACACAAAATTTCCAATTTGAGAATTGTTATTTGCATAACACGTGAGTTTTCAAGAAAAATCCTAATAGCACATACGCTGCAAATATGACAGAAAACATTAGTAATTTTACTTTACTAAGATGACACTTCAGATCGATTTTATATTTATCTCCTTCAACATTCTATTTCCTTCCGCTCTCACTTTCTTCAACTGATTGTACACACTTTCTTATTTCTCTCTATTCCATTTGCAATACGCATTACGCGTTACAATTTACCATCGCGAGGAAACAAGCAAACAAATAAATAAATAAGTATTACAGCTGAAGGATCTCGCGATCTTGCCAGCCGAGGCGCGAAGTTTGAAGAAGTAAGTTCAGATTCCTCATTAAAATTAACGATGCTCTCGTGCGTCGAGAATCGAAAACGGCAGTCGGCGTATGTCGATGAATACTTAAACGCGAAACACCCAACGGGGGAAAAAAAAAAATCGCTCTGCTTTTATCTTTTCTTTCTTTTTTTTTTTCTTTTTTTTTCATATAAAACTCAAACGCGCGCATGTACGTCGAGCTTTGTACGTATAAATTCTACGTATCAACGTGTTACACACTTTCCATCCACTTTCTCTACTTGTTTCTCTCGTTTCTTCGTTACACCTTCGACTTTTCCTTCCTTCTTCGGTTTCCGAGTTGTTCACGAGCTCATAACGTTCAACAACGTACATTATAACCTACTAGACTTAATCGAAGTAAGTATAATAATAATAAAACGTGTATTAAATATAATGTGTATGTATACACGTATGTATATAATTTATATATATATATATAATCGTCACATCGCGTGCACGTCGACGTCAACCATTTAAATGTCACCTAGTAAACGTTTCTTAATCGCGTTACACTTTCCGACTAGATCGAAATTATTATTATTAATTATTATTAATTATTAGGGTTATCGTTTATTTATTCATTAATTATTATTAGTATTATTATTATCGTTATCGGCTAAATTATATTAGAAATTTGGCGCGTTTATTTATTCTGTTTTTTTCTATTTTGTTTCCTATTCATTTGGCATGTGTAATTTCTCGCGTCGATAAGATAAATTCGTCCAATTTGAGCCAGACGAGCGTATTTGTATAATATACACATCTTCGTTTCACATCGACTTCTTCTGTTCCTTTTTTTTTTCATTTTTTTATTTTTTATTTATTTTTCCACGATTATATTCGATTTATGACCACGTAGAAATATTTATCGATAAAAACACGACGAAGATCATGGATGAGCTTCGAGTATTGTAAACATTTTCCTTTCTCCTTTCTTTCCTTTCCCCATCAGAGATGTCACATTGTTAAATCTCCGTTGTACATTCAGGGGAGCGTATTGTTTGTACGATAATACAGTCCTAGGTACAAGTAAGCATGGCGTATATTCGTCGCTCTCGTTTACGCGTTAGAGAGAAGAAAAAGACAAGAATGCGGAGTGTGTGTGACTTATCCCGTTAAATATTGTCCAGAAATTATATATGTTTTTGTTTTTCTTCTGTCGTGTTTGAACCACGACGCCGCGAATTTTGTTCTCGTGGTGAATCGTTTAGGTTGAAACTCTGTTCACATCGTGGAGAACGACGAGAGAATGAATCACATGAGGTCGCGTTGTATCTGATCGAAGCAATTACTGCTCTCTTCGCTACTTTCCCTCTCTTTCTCTCTTTCTTTCTCTCTTTACAAATCGAAACTTCGTGTCCGTGCTAGCAAGTAAACCCTTAATCCACGAGCAATCGTGTTACAATGGAACGCAATTGAAATATACAAAAATCTTAGTCAAAGTGTATTACGCATAGCTATTCGTTTGAGTTTTACAACGTTTTCCTGTACACGTACATACAATTGATTACAGATTCGACGATACTCGCCGATGATAACGCAATGAAACGTAATTGAACAGTTGGGAATAGAGGACGCCGCGAATATTACGATGTAACAAGCATATACACGTGAGAATCAAGACCGTTCGTGCAGATTTTCGGCGCAGTGGAAGTTCTTCGTCGTTAACGTATGTATATCAATTAAAAAGCGAACTTTAATCATTCTCTTCTGTTCCGATATCTTTCGTCAAGATCTCGTGATCAAGGTGCACGCGTCGAATATCTCCACTTCGTCCTGAATTCAGCAGTACCGATGAATCCTCGACATCTCGATGACTTCCGGTTCGCCGGTAGCTCGACCAGATTAGCGCAAGGTCGTTTTCGAAACGTGCTGTTCGGCTGCTACTGTATGGAACACGTCAGCGGATGCGACAAAGCGTGGTCCAGTAGAATTGGAGTCCCCGCAGCCAATTCCGTTCTCGCGTCACCGAAATCGTCGTCGCAGTCGAAGTAATTGCTCTGCAAAGTGGAAGAACAATGTCGTAGTTTGATGCTATGTTAAATGGATTTTCAGTGATTATTCTAGCTTTAAAGTACACATCCCAAGTGACAATATAACGTTTAAAAAAGTGGAATAAACGAATTTTTCAAGTCAGAAATTTGTAACATTAAAATTTCGAGGTGATTGCTTTGCGAGACTTGATTTTAGATGTCAGAGTTCCAGGATATTCAATTTAAAAAATCGAGAACTTTGCGACAGTGAATATCGTAGATCTGAGTTTTGTAATATGGATTGAATTTTCAAAGTGAGAGCTTCGCAGCTTGAGATTTCAAAATGAGAACATTGATATCTTAGAAATCAGAGCTTTGTAACACTCAATTTGATGTATCAGAGCATTGTGGCGTTAACTTCTCGATGCGAAAGCTCTGCATTATTAAAATGTCCCAGACGAACCCTCTGTGGCTGTAAATTTCAGGGATCAAAGCCTCGCGGTATTAAATTCCCGAGATCAGAGCATCGTAACATTATAATTTCAACGTCGTAGAGGCTGATACTCAATTTTAGGGATCAGAGCTTCGCGACATTGAATTTTCGAGGTCAGAGCTTTCCAACATTGAGCTACCCCGGCCACAAAGTAATTTAGTTCTGTAAGCCAACAATTAAAAGGTCGAAGGTTCTCCAGCGTTGAAAGTCCAGCGCGAAGGAAACAAGCTAGCCTTGGTAGTTCAATGCCAAAGAGCTCTATCCTTGGAACAAGCTTGTCGGCTCAATGTGAATATTCTCTGACCGTAAAAGGCTCAGGAATAAAAACCTTTGTCACCAATGGAAAAATATCCAAAGCTCGAAAAGCTGAAAACCCTCCCCTACTCTCTCTCTCTCTCTCTCTCTCTGTTTCTTCGTATTCTATAATCGTGCACACGTGCGCGTATTGAAAATTTCCACGGGACTGAATCTGGCCAGCTGGCGTTAAATCTGGTTTAGCGAGGGAAATTTTTAATTAAATTCAAACAGCCGCGGCCACACGTTTCATTTTCTTCCATTCGCGTCACGAAACGAGAACGCCCAGCTGATCGTTGCTGCCGCGCCTCCGACGAAACTGGGACAAAGAAATATTTACGCGCCGCTGAGAAAATGGCCAATCAATGAACATCGTCTACACCGGTATACAAGGCTATAATTGGTACACAGAAGAGGTTTAGGCAATTAGTTCTGGAATCGAGACAATATCCCCCTTAATTTCCTAAGATTATTCTCACCGATTCGCGTTAATTGCACGCGCCGTGTAAGTGGGTTCGTGAATGAGCGTAATTACGCGTCGTACATACTGTGTATGTATACCTATATTTACTTTGATCTAACTGCTGCATATATCTGAGAGGGGTAAATTGAATCTTCACCTCTTTTTTTGATCTCCTACACTCTGTTGGGAATTTCTATCTCGAGAAACGTTTGTGCGTCACGAAAGAATGCATTTCCCAACGTTACGAAATTCTGACGATTTTTCTCAGTTTTCGTTTTTCATGGCAACCAGTATTAATCGCTAGAGTACTATGGATTTCCATATGCGTTTCTCAAGTGCAAATATTCAGATTCGTTGTAATTTATTTTAAAATCCTGGCGTTCTCGAAACATAAATTCTGATTAATTTTCTCTCGAATAAGTATGCGTTGAAGAAAACGAAAGTACTGAATTTAATTTAGCGTAAATACGTTCACACTGAACGTTTAACTTGGAAGTACTTCGTGTTCAAATGGTTAAATAAAAGCTCAATCATCTTGATATTAGGTGTGAATTTTTAATAATTGTATTTACAAATTTACTGCAAGGTTTTCTAATTTCTCTAAGAAATCACCTCGAGTATTAATTATAAATTTCTGAAATCTGTTGTGTGGGAGATAAAGAAGATATTCACCTGGCAATCGATGCATCGGCAGCTATCAGTCAACGAACAGGTAAGTCCAAGGATCTCGACTGCTTCTTTGTACAGTTCCGCGCTCGATTTGCGTTGCCTCGGCGGTGTGGTCGGCGCGCTGACTGTACCCGATGGTCTTCTGCCTCTCTTCAACCTCGAAGAGGACTCTCGAGACAAGGAGGAGGTTGACGTCGATCCTCTTCGTCGATTGTCAGTGGTGAGCAGTGCTCGACCCGCCGGCGAGGCGAACAGTTGCAGCATGTCCATGTCCTGCAGTTTAATGTCATCATTAATACCCATAATTAACGATCCCAACAATTTACATACGAATTTCTTATCAGAAAAATAATTTTTTAAATATTCATCTAGGATAGTATTCCTAAATCGTTGGCTCACGAAAAATTTATTCGATTCATTTAATTATAATAAAATTTTCTAACAAAGAAGTAACAGCAAATGTAATAAGTATTATATAATTCGATAAATTTTCCGAGCATATAAAATTGTACTTATATTTTACATTATTTTCTAATTGGAAATTAATATATATTTTACAAGTAAACCTACATTTTTCTCACACAAATAAAATTATTTTCCAAAAAAGCTTTGAATTTTTAACACTTACTTCAAATCCACGCGAATTTTTTCCGATATCTAACGTGTCATATATCTTAAAATTCGCTGATTACAAAAGTTCCCACAAACCTATGCCACTTAAAGATGTCCGACCATGAAAATTCCTAGGTACCTATTATGGTCAGACATTTTTAAGTAGTATAGATCGGCGGGGACTTTTATGGTCAGACATTTTACTGTCAATTCGTTGCGGACGAAGGGTACCATGTAAGGAAAATTTCTAATAAAGTAGAAAAAAATTGCAAAAATCGCAAAAATTTCCAGAAATTCGAGAAATTTTACAAGCTTCCTCGTAAAAAGTCTAAAGAGCGTATCATTGAATGACCAAGTAAGTAATCCAGAGAAACCCTAAAAGAAGCATCTAATTGTTGTTCCAAAAGTCTGTCTTTCTCTCCCTCGCAACTTCAAAGGATCGCATCAACGAACTCGCTGGGTTGATTGGCTTTTGTCAAGGGTTGTCCGTGGTCGTTTTTGCCTGTCTGCATCGTTGACTCTCGTTAGTCTACGGGGAGGAAGCTCGTCGCTTGCCCCGGAAGGGCATTATTCTCTTAACGAGGTAAGACGTACTCGCGAGGTACCTTCTTCGCCTCTCTTCTTCTGCTGTCTTCATTCGTTTCATATCGGCGAGAACACTTTCAGACTTTTTCAACAATGAGCACGCCTAAGGCGAAAAAGATTTTTCTAACGACGAATATCGTCACGCCACAAGAGTCTAACGAAGGGAAGAAGAAAAAAAAGAAAGAAGAAAAGAAGAAAGAACCTATTCGAGAAAGAAATTCCTCCTCTCTAGTTGGATTATCAAAGAAGAACCAGACAGAAACGTTTTACACGTATTTCCTGGAATTCTTTGAAGCAATTCTACGGCTCGAGACAATTATAATTATAATACGATGGATGAAATATTACTGTGAGTGATCAAACTTCTACGAATAGACCAGTAAATGAAATATTTTATTCTCAATGGTATTGTGACTTTAATGATAGTATTAAGTTGTTCGGAAAATTCGTGCCGATTTTCCAGAGGTAATGTTTGGATACATTACAACAAATACAATTAGACGAAAACATAAGTTCGTACATATTCTGAAAGATTACTTTTTTCACATGCCTTTTGATAGTTTATTCGTTACAATTATTAATTTCTTCTCGATGTTATACTGTCTTGCAGATAGAAGAAAGAAGAGTACATTTCCGACGTTGAATATTTTTCTTTTGACGAAAAGCGAAAAGTACTCGTAAAACATTAAGTTAGATATCTAATGTTCAAAAAGGTGGTAACGTATCAGAAAAAATCGTTTGTATATTCTTAATATAATCTAACAATGGAAATTTCGATCTTAAAGAAAATAAAGAAACAAAATTTTTGGAAGAAGACAATTTTTTAACTGCTGGAAGAACGATGAAAAATTCTAGAACTAAAAAATGCGTATCTTACAGAACAAAAAATATTAGTGCTTTGAAGTGCGAAATTAACTTAGTGAAAACCCAATAAAATACACTCTGTTTCGTCATTAAGCTTAATTATCAAAGCTTTTGTTGAATGATTCCGCTACTAATATTTCTCGCGAAGAAATTCTCACTTGGATGTATAACGTTGAAATGTTGATACAGAGAGAAAGAAAGGATAACTCGATCCTCGTCGACTGCTGTTCATTTCGTTAATTAACCTTCTTGAAACGACACTCGCGTAATTTTTTCGCCAATTCTAACATCGACAGTCCTCTTGAAAATGATCTCGACCGTAGTGTTACATAAAATCTTTTGCAACGTAACTTTTCAAACAAACTTCCTCCGGTTACATCGTAGAGTGAAGCAGCTGGTTGATTGAATTTTACGTACGACAGGAAGCAGCGTGCTTAATTATCGGTGGCGGATCATTAAACGCTCTCGTAGAGACGTGGGAATGGTGAACAAAACGATCCAACGAGTTAACGGTATTACAACGTGAACGTGGAGATCGTTTCAGTGGAAGAAAATAATTGGAACGATCCCAGACTTACGTGGCGAAGGAACTCGACTGGGGAGAAGACTCCGGAGCGGTGATTTTCACGCGTCTCGCGATAATTTCACCGGCCGTTAGAAATATTCAGTGACACGTAAAATACATACGTTTCACATGGACTTGGAAATATTCCCCAGCTGCCACATATACCTCACTTCCGGATTATTTTCGCGAAACGTGTTTTCGTTTTATTTCTAATAAAACGTGAATTATTTGGAACTTTTTCAAATTTTTCTATTTTTTTTCTATAAAACAGGTTTCTTCTGGAGATGCATAATTGAATATCAATTTGCATGGGATAATATTCGTAGCGAATGTTCGTACGATTGTTTCATGAGAAAAGTGCGAGTGAGTTTTGATTTTTCAACTCGAGTCGCCTTCAGCGAGATCGGGTAAAATCTCGACGGGATCGAGCAATCGAAGAGAAACTCGGAAAATACAACGTCGGGTTAAAAGTCTTTTCGCCCTGGGGCCCGAGACTTTTCCAACTATTACCAACCATAAACGTTCGCGAGAAACGGGGATGCGCTTTTAGTACTCGGTTCGCCAACGCGAAATTTTCGCTCGGGAACGATTCCGTTTTGGTACATTAGAAAAGGAGGGTTTTAATGCATGGCTCGATGTTTGCTCGAGGAAGAATCGGGAATCGTAAAAGGTATTCGACTGAATTTCGACGGTTAAGTAGTTCCCGGTGATTCTCGTGTCGATCGCTGGTAGAATTGGAACGGATTCTTTACGGGGAAATTAAAAAACGGAGACTTTTAAACGTTTTCGTATTTAACAATACACTTCGTACTTTGGAACTGAGTATAAAATGCATGTGAATATTGACGATTTTATTCTGGAATTTATACGTCGATTTATTAGATTCCAAACAGAAATCTACTGTAGTCACCTTAATTATTTTCGTTATTAGTGGATTGAGAAATGATACGTGTGATTTTCTCTATGTCGTATTCTTTTCTAACACTCTAACCCGATTTTTCAAAATTAAAATTGATTACAAGTTTACATGTTTAAAAATATTGAAAAGCAACGAGTTAATCATAATTACAAGCAGATTGATCGATAATAATGTAACAATGCAAAAAATATAGCAAGAAATAATTAAAATGAGACGTGATTTTCTATTCTGTGCATTTATTTATCATAGTAGTTTAAATGTGTAAACTTAAGAAATTAAAATAAATTGAAATTAATCTTAAAATAGTGTATAATATATATTTATTCGTTTATCAGGTTAGTAGGTATTTGGATAAATCCAGTAAGTTGATCCTATTGCATTCTTTTCACGAATAAAATAATTGGGAACGATCTTAAAAGTTTATTTAAAAAGAAAAAAGTCGAAAGAAGTCTAACGTCATCATTGGTTAAGGAATATGATTTTTGAACCTAATATTGTTGGTTTCTCCACCTTGTTCTCTTTTCTTGAGTTGATTAAACGATTTTTCAAAGTCATTGCCGAAGTTTGCGCAAACTTCGGCGTAAAGCAGCTCGCGAAACAGTATTTGAAGTCTCGACAATGATTCCAGATAGAAGTTTCACCTTTCTTCGCTCGGGAAAGATGAAATCCTTCTTTATCCAACGGAGTAAAGAGTTAATATTTGGTCGGTGGGTCAAAGTTTAAGTCACGACGCGCTATGGCGAACTTCTCCACGTTGGTTTAAGTTTCACGAATACGCCAGTGATTTCACCGTGTTGGTGGATAGACCCGATTAGAACTAACCCCATGGAAATATATATCAGCTGAAGGGGGGAAAAAAAAGTGTAGAAAGGGTCAGCCAGTTTGTACAGCGGCTTGGATAACGAGAAAGTTTCGGGAAACTTGGAAAAAAAATTGCTCAACTGTCGTTAGAACTTGCTTGAGAAATTCCAGAAAAATTTGAGGTTTCAGAAATTACCGTTTTTAATTAAAAATTCACTCGCTATCTAACGATAAGTTATTACACCGATCGTGTATAGTTAAATGTTCGAATTTTCACAGAGGATAATTAAATTTTCATTTTCAATTTTTTCCTCTCCTATTCTACGGTGCACAGCAAATTTTGATAAACGCGCTAGATTTTATACGCCACGTGAGATAAAAATCGTTCTCTCACCCGTGATTTTTCGAAACATTTTGTATGAAAAAATGCGCGCTAACTTTTTACGGTAACACCTGGGTTAAAGCGAAACGGCATCGATTTTATTTTCTTCCTTCGCAAATCACCTGCTGTATAAAGCTTGTTCATATTCCACGGCGAACATTTCCCCTTGAAATTTATTCACGCAGGATCATCGAAAAAAGAAATTTAATTAAACCGAGTATTTAACTCGTCGGGGGAATTTATTTTAGTTTTCCTTCCGCCCCATAAAATCATCCAGACTTATCCCCGAATTTAATCAAACGGGACAATTAACCCGTGGAACATTTATCCGTATCACCACCGTAAAACGTTCACGTCAGATTGTTTTCCCCTTTCCATAGAAGGAGATCCTTTCTCCAGCGAGCAATTGGCCGAATCTTTATTTCTACCACCGGCTAAGGACGAAGAAACGTCCTCGAGAAGGCGACGTCGTCTCCAGGAACCAGCGGCCAGTAGACAAAAGAACGGACAGGAAATGGCAAAGAGATCAAATGCCAAGAGATAACAACTAGAAAGCTGATTCAATGTACGGGGTGCCTGTCCAGACATAGTCCACGATATTCCATCGAGAAATATATCTAGTCTTTCTCTTTCTTTCTCTTTCTGCTCGTATTTCGTTCAATTCTACCTCGAACTTTCCTCTCGTTCTTTAATCTCATCCTCAGCTGATAAATTGCTAGCTGAAAGGGACAAGTTAACACATTCGACGACGTACTAGTACTTTTTTAACATTTAAATGTAGAAAATTTAATTATGTAGTACTGTAGATATATTTTTGTATAGTACTGTATCGTGGTCGAAATGAAATCACTATGGATTAAACAGCAATCGAGTTTCTTTCACGGTGAGGAATTAAAAGAGAATAAAATTAAATAAAATAAACTTAAAATCCTCTTCTAAATGTGTGAAAACAACAAAAATAAGTCGAACCAAGTGAAATAGTCCACATACAATGTGTTAATACCTAGATACTTTCTTCTTCGTTGAGGAAAATTCTGTTATACAGAAGACTCGTGTGGAATAGATGATCGAGCAGCACGAAATTCACGAAACACTCGATGGAAGTTTCGTGTTCGGGTAGAGAATCAGATATTCCGTCGATGAAAAGCTATAACGTTTCGTTTCAATCAGAAAGCAACGATGAAAGGCTCGTGTTACCGGACGGTTAAGCACCATTATAGATCGAAACTTCTGCTATGGTTTCCATTAAACGTGAAAAGAAGAAGGGTACGTGTTTCATCCTATTCCGTGAAGAGTGAAGTTACACGAACGAACGGTTTTCCCTTCTTTTCTTTTTCTTCTTCTTCTTCTTTTTTTTTTTTGCAAGAAATAAGAGGATCTAACGGGCTCGTTTATTGAAGCTAGAGTCTCGAAGACCGTCGTTGACTCGTTCCTACAACGTTACCTAACTGCGCTAAGATGTTTATCAAGACGCGTACCCCGGAATGAACTTACTTCCGGCAAGTTTCCAGCTTCAGCTTTCACTCCCAATGGTGAAACTTTCTCTATACGCGCTGTGAGCACTGTCAATACGATTTCATATTTGCCAGTGCTCCTCCGCCAACGTTCGTCTATAATCGTTTACGTGATTGTAATAACAGAACGATCCTCGAACCGTTCACACGGAAAAATTTCGTTCCACTGTAATTTAGAAATTACTCTAAACGACAGACTTAAGAAAGAAAATCTTCGTCTTTTTCTATTTTCTCCAATGAAAGAGATTATTCATTTGTGAAGTTGCAATCCATGTTTCAATATCGTCACAGATTTATATGATAAAAAAATCGAGGTACTGTTGCGATAATGGAAAGCTAACTTCTGTAATAATTTTGTATAATTTCATTATAAACGTCTAACAACGTCGACGTGCTGACAGAAACTGGCAAATAACCGATAATCGTGGTCAAACGTCGCTTTGTTCAAAGGCTTATTTCGCCAGAGCAAATAGACTGATCAGTTTCCGGTGTTAATTTCCTGTTAGGCGACTGCAGGTAAAATATTTTTAGAAACACGTCGAACCAAGTGTGTCCACTCTAGAACGAATTCATTTCGAAAATATAAATTTGGTGTAACCTAATTCGAACGTACCGGTGAACACTTTATCCTATAAGCTAATTACCACGAATACGACTGATTGATCGATTCAATTCGCCACGGTGAGATGCCGGAAATTCAATGTCTATGTCACCACGAGGATCGAGATCTCTCTCCCTCCTCAATCCCCCATCCAACGAGATTCCAGCAAATTACATTCAGTCTTGTGTACACGGTACACGAAACATCGTGTACACCGTATCCGTGTACTCGAATAACCAATATAGACACGTAGACACGTGTATGTGTATACGGACGGTTCTACATTCGTCGATACATATCTACGGTAGATACTTGTAAATACAACCCCGTGTTAGGTTAGAAATTAGGGCCGCTGGCAACTTTTAACATCGCGTTTTTAATCAAATTTGAACGTCTGAACGTAATTTAATAATAATTTTTATTAACCATCCAAGCACGTTTATATTATAATTTGTTCGATTTCAGAACAAATTCCCTCTTTATTCCCTCTTGTTATTCTAGTTACTCAATTTTGTCACGGAAGCTTGAGCTGTTGAAACGATTTAATCTCAAATTTTAAGAGTTTCTATTTAATTTCGATAAAAAGTTAATCAGTGTAATCATTAGATACAATTACTTTCCAGAGCGAAGATAAATTATGATAGATTGCGTAAATTATTTTTACAAAAAATTTAAAAGTTCAAAGTTTGAAAGTGTTGGGTTTCTTTGAAATTCTTCGTAACTGATGATAAAATTATCGTAGTTCCGAGGATTAATTAATCAGGAATATATGAGAAAAAAGAATATGCAAATTGGATTAAACTGGGGAACTGATAAGGAAGATAGTAGCAGAGGTAGCGAGGAATACTTTTTATCCTCCTTTGTCACGTCTGCAGCGATGGAAATAACGACAAAGAGAGACAATGTTGCGATTACAGACCGCTGACCCTCCTCGACAGGCTAACTTCGACCGTACGTGGCTTTTAATTGAGATTTTCCATCAATTTTCTACCCTTAATTGCGGGCCTCGTATTACCGACCGTTTCCTTTGATGGTTTATTTCAGTTGGGCAACGTGTCCGAATTTTCCTCACGGAAATTGCCAACGAGAAAATCATTCCGCACGGTCCACGTACAAATTCCGTACACACCGGCGGGGTAGTTTCAATTATTTGCACGATTTGGAAATTTAAAGAGCAATTTTCCGTCGTGGTTAATTAAAAGGAGAAAGTGAAACGTTAAATACGAACGTAGAAAAGTGCAAACAAATTGCTGGGGAATATTTATTTTAATTTATCACACGAAAATGTAGCTTCTCAGCGAGAAACCTATTTTCCCGAACCGAAGTTAATAATTTTCCTGCGATAATAATGCTTGAAGTTCACAACAGAAGTGTTAACAATTACGGATTTAATAAAACGCAATCGAATTTCTCGCGGATCGATGAATTATTCGCGTAGAAATACAAATAAAGTAGAAATGGTCAACGATATTTCAAACGGCAGCGAGGAAACCTATATGAAAACCAAAATGGAACATTTTCCTGGGTTAGTAATACTTAAAATTCATGCCAGAACTGCTACCAACTACAAATTCATTAGAACGTAATCGAATTTCACGCGGATCGATGAATTATTCGCGTAGAAATACAAATAAAGTAGAAGTGATCAACGATATTTCAGACGGCAGTGAGAAACCAATTTCAAAGCCAAAATTGGCCATTCTCCTGGGATATTAACACTTAAAATTCACGCTAGAATTGCCATAAACTGCGGATTTATTAAAACATAATCGAATTTCTTGCGATGCGACACAAACGAAGTAGAAGCAATCAATGATATTTCAGACGACCGCGTGAAACCCGTTTGAAAACCGAAATTAATCATTTCCCCGTGATATTAATACGTAAAATTCATGCGAAAGCTGCTACCAGCTACAGATTCATTAAAACGTAATCGAATTTCTCGCAGATCGATAAATTATTCGCGCAGAGGTACAAGCGAAGTAGAAGTGATCAATGATATTTCAGACGAAGTATTTTGAATTTCAATTTCAGCAACGTGCACGGGATCGGAACACCTGTACATTTCATTCGATCCTCGTCGTTAATTCAACTTGTTAACCTATCGCCGTGGGGAAACCGAACTCGACTGTCGCTAACGAGCAGGCATCATTTGTTCGACGATTAATTAACTTAATTCATAAACGTGGTCACGTTTCGCTTGGACGATTTTCGGGTGAATATTTTTACCGACCGCGATTCGTAACGTTGCGGATAATTAAGTGAGCTGTCTCGTTCGACGGACAATGATATGCACGCGGCGTACATGGTTTAACCAATGATTAATCCGAACACGTAAAATAGATCGCGTTACGTGAAACGTGCTGCACGCGAAACTGACACGTTCATTTTTACTTGAACCGCCAACCATTGCTGTTCCACGGTATTTCCTACTGTTCCAATTATCCGGATAATACAAGTTCCCCTCTCTTTCTGTTTTTTTTTGTTTCGTTTCCCCCTATTTTACTCACCTATTGAAGAAAAACAAAGGGACGATTCCTCCAATTTATTCAAACGTGTACATACATACGTTACACACTCGACTCATTTTTCCATGCAGTGTACACTTCGTTAATATTACAGCACGTATCGTTTCAATTTGTCCAGGGAATTTACGTATTTTCGTTGTATCATCGGGCCGCGTTGCGCGTAAAACTGCCGCGAGAAATGTCCGTTGAATCCTCTTGGATCCAACGTGCTCGTCAACTGGACGCTACTGTATGCGATTATTATTAAATTCGACTGTTAATCAAAATACGCGGCTGGAAGTTTTAATTGGAAACAAAGTCGAAGCGATCTGGTATCGTTGAATTTAATTAAATTCCCCCGACCAGCGAGCCGCGGCTGTTCAATTTTCCGTCCCGCGTTCCGCGTCAAACGGACGCGAGCCGAAGACAGTTACATTGTTTCTCGCCACAGTGTCGGGAAGCTATTGTCGTTTCTATTATTGAACTTGAAGGATGACGGAAACCTTCCTCTGCGGCTTCGATGCCTCGATTAAACGGAAGGGAAAGAAAAAAATTTCAATCAGATCCCTTCGAACAAGTTTCAATCCGGCACTTTTCAGAATTTCGATTGATACGTTTAAATATAGGAGTAAAAAATGCCTTCCAACAAATTCCAACATCAAAATATGCCCTCAAACTAATACGAAGAGTAAAATGTATTCTCAAACGAGACACCAAGTACAGAAATTGTTCTCAAACAAATTCTGAGAGTAAAAAGTGTCCTCAAACAGAGCACCAAGAATAAAAAGTACCCTCAAACAAATACCAACAGCAAAATTTGTCCTCAAACAGAGCACCAATAGTAAGAAGTATCCTCAAACTAAACACCAAGAGTAAAAAGTGCCCTCCAACAAATTCCAACATCAAAACATGCCCTCAAACTAATACGAAGAGTAAAATGTATTCTCAAACGAAACACCAAGTACAGAAATTGTTCTCAAACAAATACTGGGAGTAAAAAGTGTCCTCAAACAAAGTACCAAGAATAAAATGTACCCTCAAACAAATTCCAACAGCAAAATTTGTCCTCAAACTAAACACCAAGAGTAAATAGTGTCGTCAAACAAACATCAAGAGCGAAATGTGCCCTGAAACAAGGATCTATCCATTTAATCGTAACCGTTTACTACTCCTTTCGCGTGAATCGACCGCAATAATGTCCGCATTAATTTCGAGCCACTATCGCATGGCACGTAATTATAATCCGCAACAATCGACTTAAACGCTTGCAAACATAGGGAAACGGGGACGGTAGGTAACAGCCGCGACTAACTGGCTTGTTCTGAATCGTACTCACCGGCAGGGATTCAGGAGTGTGGTCCAGCACGTATATGTTGTTCGTGTATCCATATAACATCGTGTCCAGATCTGAAATCCAAGGAGCGAGTAGAACATTAAATTTGATCCAACCATTGACAACCGCGTCGCGGAATACTAACGTCATGCATAGTTAGCCAGCTGTACTGGCTTCGATGTTTCCAATTACGTCCAAGCTTACCTGAAAGCTTCTTATCAAAACGTATTCTCCGGTTCGATTCGTAACGTCGAAGGAAATTTAATTGGAGCTCGTAAAATCACGTGAAAAATATCCTTCCTTAATTTCATCATCAAACACGCGATATCGATCGTTTGTAATTCTTAACTTTGCTAAATAATAACATTATTATTCAAATGGACAAGTTTCTCTATTAACAACAGAGTAAGTAAATTTGTTAATGATTCTGCTCGTTGTATAATCGAGAGGAAACTAATTTTCCCAATCCCTTGATACGCGGTCAGTTATGGGCGTATCCCAAGTTCGACGTTAACGCGATTTTTTTTTTTTTTTTTCTAAAGACTTTAAAGAACTTTCTTGCGGTGGTCGGGCTGGACGGAACGTTTATCGATGGAAAAATAATTAGACGTGGCTTCGATGAAACTTCGTCACGTGGAAAATCGAACCGAACTACCGATGACATTATCAATATTCAAATTCTCGAAAGAATTGAATTTCATGGAACTCGATTAACACGGGAAATAAGGAACGAGAGAATTGACTGGTTCGTATAGGAAATATAAAGTAACATAAAGTAACATTGGTAGCAGGCACGAAAGAGCCATTCTGTATCAATACACGTAGAATATACGATCCTAATGCCTCTCAGGGAACACTTGCAAACAACGATATATCACGCGAAATCCAGGAACGTGGACGATTTATACGTTGAAATCTCAGACTGTGCTCAGGGAACGGAACAATTTTTCAGAATTATTACCCAGGCTATGCGGCTATCTGTCGATGAACGAGAGCCACTCCGGCCCGGATCGCGATTCATTTCCATGCGAAAGATCTTTTGTCCAACTCGTACCACCTCACCACACGCACACAGAAAGAACCATAGAGAATGGATACTCGTCCAGAGGAATCAATCGAATTCGAAGGCCATGTGGACCATCGGCGGTATATCGGCTGATATTTCGTTCATCGTTCACGCTTAGAAGAGACACTCGGATTTCATACATGCAACGCCGATCATTCGCCGCGAGTTTCGATAATTTTCTCGGACGATCGAGGCCGATTTTATCGTGTCAGGATTCCGATGGCTTTTGTGAACTTTCCCTGAATGCTTCGTTCGTTTTGTTCCTATTTAAAATCGTATAAACAGAGATTACGAGCAATTTTACAGATTGAAATATTTCACGTGCAATATGTAATGCTTGATAATTAATTGTATTTAATTGTTTAAACGTAGATTATGAGAAGTTTGATTCTTATCTAACGGAGGAAATACATTTTCACGATATTATTGAAACAGTAATTTATTTTATTCCTACTTAAAGATAAATGAACAGAGCTTACGAGCAATTTTACATATTACAATATTTAATATAGAATATGTAATATTTATTGCTTGAGTGTATTTAAATATTCAAATGCAGATTATGAGAAATTATATTCCTGTCTAACAGAGGATATATATTTTCACGATATAATTGAAACACTAATTTACTTTATTCCTACTTGAAGATAAATGAACAAAGATTACGAGAAATTTTATATATGAAAATATTAAAATATTTAGTATTTAATTACGTTCAATTATTTAAACGCAGGTTACGAGGAATTGTATTCCTATGCTAACGGAGGAAATATATTTTCACGATATTATTCGAACGACGATTTTACAGCATTTAATTCAGATTTAATATTACATTGGTAACATAGTACGAAAATGGGAATTTTATTTATGCAAAATTAAAAGATCGATCGCACTTAAATGATAGATATTGTCGATACTTAACAGTAGGAGTATATTGTTATATTTTATTGTCATGATAATTTAACGGTATTCCAATTTTTAAGACGTACTTTATCGCATAATGATTGATAGCTTCTATCAAACGTTTTATAGATACATCGTTTCAGGATTGATCGCTTCATGGACGAGGAATGTTCATATTTCATGTATACTTTCACATTTCAGCACGATAATAATTTTACATTGTGGTATTCAGTTGATCTACTATTCTAATGGTATTTCGGGTGCCTGATCACGTACCGTGTTATTCTACTAGGGATGCAGAGTACCGTAATACGAACGCTATTTAGATAGACTTGCTGTAGTTCTACATGTCTGACCAAACACTGTCCTATTTCATCAGTTCCACCAAATTCTGTGTACAGTGACGAAACCGCGAATTCCAATAATAGCTTCTTACAAACATCTTTATTAATACATATTTGATCAACTGTTTGCAAATATTGATAAAATATACCAATATTATCAACACTATTCTACCTATAATTATCTATATTAACCAAACAGTAGGAAATCGTAAAAATTTTCTAAATTGTTGTAATGCCAGGACATGTGCAATTTTTATATTTATAGAATATTATTTTCATGGTGTATAAATACATATCTTGCGAATGGATATAATTAACAAAAAAACAGTTCGTCATATATTTCTGGTAAAACCATTCGTATTAATAAAATTATCAATGTACGCCAAATGAGAATAAAATGAAATATAGATGAATGAAGAAATGGTGTTCTAAAAGTGAAAATCCTGGATTATCGTGAAAATTTAGCGAAACACGAGATCTATACTAATAGAGTGACTATTCTTTATCAAATAAAATTTGATAAGATAGAAGTAATGCACGAAAAGAATTTATCTCGAGATCAATTAGTGTAATCATATTCGTATTAAAATCACTAGAGTTTGATTGACTTATGGTTATAACCAGTTTTCTCATACTTGACACTAACAGCCATTCAACTCTAAACTCTACAACAAACCATTATTCTCCGCCGCGTTTTTCATCAATTTAATATACCCGCCGAAGCATCGGGCGAAAGTATCAATAAAACATTTCCAGTCGACCAACTTTTCTCGTAATTACACTTTCACATCCCCACTTGTCCCCGATTTCAGGATGACGTCACGGTAAGACGCTATCAATCAGCGATTTCGAGCAAACCAGGAATTTCTACGCGCCAGTGAATCACGCCGTTTCTAAATTTCCATTAATCAAACATCTCGAAGCTCCGGAGAGTCGGATTGTGTCGCGAGAATAGAGAAACAACACCATACTACTGCCAGCGAGAGCAATTATTGTTTGCGCTGTTCCGCGATTAAACGGCCAGCTGAAAATTTTTCGGTGGTTCGGTACAGCAACGATACACGAGGAGCAGTTTCCGGTCAGCTAATTCCGGCTACAGCTTTTGCCCGAGCCAGGCACAATCGAGCCGGAAATAACGAATGAATTTATCCTGGCGACTGTTCTGCGCCAATGGGGCCGCCACCGAATGCACACGTACACACAGTGTAACGTTATTACTCCTCCTCTCACCCTCTCGTTTTCTCTATCTCTCTCTTTCTGTCGCTCTACGTTCATGGTTCGCGTGTGGGCGACCGTTTCATTTCCATGACGAACGTTAATTATCGCTCGAATCCGCGCGGTCTTCGCTTTAATACCTGGAATACGTACACGAATCGCTATGGGCACAATCCGAACTCGTTATGATACATCGTCAAACGAACTAGCCGGGCTGGCAAGTTTGCAAATGAGCCTTTAAGCGAAACTGTGATCGTTCATCGAACGGTGAACGCTCGATAAGAATGGAAGTTCCTTCTATCGATTAGTAATTGACGACTGCCCATGGAATTAGTCGATACGTTATTTTTAAAGAATTAAGCTAATATCTGGGATCGATATTGTTTTAAAAGTGAAGTGTGAATTGAATATAATAGTTGTATGGAAAATAAACCGAATTCTGATGGAATTGTTTTATATGTTATTTTGAACAAGGGTTTGATAAAAAATTAGGTTAATTACTGAGCTTAACGTAATGGAAAAGTGAAGTGTGAGTTATATATGGGTAGTTGTATGGAAAATAAATCGACAAGAGATTCTGAGGAAGAATGAAAGTCACATTGATTGGTAAAAAGTTACTCGATAGGTTACTTTGAACGAGAGGATAATAAAAAATTAGGCTAATTACTGGGATCAACGTAGTTGAGAAATAAAGTGTGAATTGATTATAATAGTTGTATGAAAAATAAATTTATCATTCATCCAACGTGTGCTCGATAAGAGAATTCGAGGAAAAATGAACAAAAGTTGGTGATTACTGGTGGAATTATTGGATAAGTGATTTTAAATGAGAGGATAATAGAAAATTAGGCTAATTACACGAGATTAACATAGTTTAAAAGTACACTGTGAATTAAATGAGATAGCTACATGGAAAATAAATTAATTCCTGAGCTTTTTAGTATCAGCAAATTTGATATTCGACGCAGTATTCCTTTGAAGGAAAGCATAATAAAAAATCAGACTAATTACCGGGATTAACGTAATTAGAAAACAAAATAGGAATAAAAAATAAATTCGTTGCTCCAAAAATTACTCCAGCTTTCAAAAATTCCGATTTTTTTTTCTTATTGATTTAAAATTCGGACAATATTTGACAAAGTATTATTGGAAAATGTAATTTAATATTTCCTTGGATATAAAAATACATTGTAATTCCACTCTGGAAAATTTCACGATTTAATTAAATGAAATACCACGGAAACCTAAAAATTGTGTCTAAAAATACGTTAAAGTAACAGATTCGTATGATATTTTTTTAAAGAATGAAAGAAATAAAGCTACAACGCTGTCTGATCCAATTTAATGGAGGGAATAATAGCGGAGAATATTTCCAAATTGTGCAGGAAGGTTTACCCGCGAGTTCCCTTTGATGGAAAGCGTATCTTCCGATCGAAGAGGGATTCGTGGGTATAGAAAAGCAACGTGAACGATCATAGACTCAATAACATTCGAGCTCAGTTGGCGAACGAGCCTGTGCACCATGGCGTATGCATCACAGAAACTTGGAGGCGACGCTGAGCCAAGCTTGATAAATCTTACCGTATTACGTGCTAGACGACGAATATATTCGAGCAAAGTCAATTCCCTCTGTTCGGGTGCACGTGTTAGACGTTATTTTACTAAGCGTGAAAATATACTTTCTGCTAGGAAATCGTATTTAAACGATATAACATTAGTAATGCAAATTTCCTTTGATATTCATCTTCTTCCGCTTCCCTTGAACTACGTTCAACGTTACTTTTCACGAAAATCGTACGTGAAAAAAAATTAAAACACACGTCTGAATATTTAATTAAGCATTTTTTTTTTCAAATTATCAATTATCAAAATAAGTACATGAACTTTTAACGATATGAAATTTAACTGTCGAATTTTCTCGTCTTTTAAAAGACGGTTTGTTGGACGTTGAACTGAACAAACTGTTCTTATTTCTTTTTAATAATAATATAAGAAGTATAAGTTAGAAGTGAAGTTAACAGATCGAAAATAATCAGTAGAAATCTTCTTTCAATAATTACATTGTATATACAAACTTCTGTGCGTTGTATATTAATTAATAACAATCGTTGTAAACAAATATCGTTTCCTTTCTATTCAATCCAGTATTGATTAAACAATTAATTGAAACCTTATCAACTTTAAAATTAAATTAAAAAAAAAGCAGAGGTAGAATTTCAAGTAATTCACAGTAGAAAATTACGTTATTGATCAAACATAGTGTAATTTAATTTTTCGTGAGTTTTGTGAAATAAATTTTTGTTTAACGTGAGTCTGGGTAAAAATAATCGAATTTTTTTAACGTTTCTCACAATGAAATATATTAGATTGTTAAAGGGAATCACGGGAAAGTACAGGAATGTGTCGCGATATTCCTCCACATTCTTTCGCGTTTCTCTTTTCCTTTTTTTTTTTTCCTTACGCCATCTTCTTCCAACGTCATTCATCTTCGTAGCTGCGTTTCACATTCCAACGAAAACCGTGCTATGCGTTATCCGACGGCGCATAAAGAAAACGGAACGCGGTGTACATCAGACCACGAGGATTTATTGCTAATTACTTTTCTATGCTGACCTATTCGCCTCATCCCCTTTCAGCTTCCGTTCCCATTGGATTTATCGCCATTATTTTTCCCGAAGCCGGGCCGACCGCCAGGCGAAATGTATGCGGACATTCGAACAATCGCGATATGACGCGAAAATGAGATTTATCGTTCTGAATCGTTACACGGTGTGACATTTATGTCTGTAAAGAGTACGATAAAAAAAAAAAAAAGAAAGAAAAACGTAAACGACGGCAACGTGGCTCGCTGCTGTTACAAATCTTCGCTATCATTTTACTATCGAGAAACCTGATCAGTTTCGAGAGACTGTGATTCGACGGTGGAAAGAAATTTCCTATATTTTAGTTGTAATTTATGTAGAACTTTTTAGTTTAAAAAATATGCTACCACTTATAAGCTCACATTCATTTATAATCTGTCTAATATTAAATCTTTCGCTCCGAAGGTGATCTAATAAACGCTGCTTGTGTAAAAAGACCGCACAGTAGTGAAAGTAAAGTTTGACGCTCGGATTGGATACTCGAATTACTGTAATAGAATTCATTAGAAAGTTCAGAGACAGAAAAACTCAGTGGTGTATCGGACGCGCTCTTCCGCTCGCAGTAATCACATTTTATTATAAGCGCGGAAAGAGTTAAAATCCACTAAAAATATCAGATAATTATTTTATTTATTCTGGTATTAAATATTATTATTTATTTACTCTTTATCATACTAAATGCAATGGGAAAGTACACGATCGTCGTCAGAGAAACTAAATGTTAAGCGTAGAAATTAATTCGTTCTGACATTTGGGTGCAATTGAAATTTTTTTAAAAAAGAATGGAAACAGATCGATCATTCGGATACTCTTCTACTATCGTTGATGACATTTTGCCATTTTCTTGGCGGCTTGCAAATACCATTGCGAATATTTCGATTTGAATATCTCTACTAATTATACGAATCTATTCTCAAATAATTTGAACGTTTGAAGAGTTAAAATTCTTACAAAAAAAAAAAGAAAAAAGAACACTGTCGTCCAATTTTCTCAGCAAATATTCAAAGATAGAGCAACGCATCAGCATGTCCATTAGCAGCCATAAAAAGCGAGTAAAACGAAGCTCGAGGCCGCGAAAATTGGCCGCGTGGTTACATCGCAGATTGCCGGCCAATTACGATGCTTCAAGCTCGTAAATTGTTCGAAGACGCGAGCCGGCCAAGTGGGGACGAATTAATATTATAACGACGACGCCACGACGCGAAGTATTCGAGGTACGATGATGGTGTGCACCGGGGCCATTTAATGTCTGGCACAGAGCATCCGCTCCACTGATCCGCAAATTCGTCCAATTAATCGCGGTTCTAACAGTAACGAACCACCGGCCATAATTGCGAGCCTCGTCCTCGCACCTTGCTAATAGCAATCACATTCCTCGTTCGCGGATAATTTATCGTCGTTTCGAACGTTCGGTGACGTTCAACGTATGTTCGTTTCTGGCACATTCGTTCGTAGGAAACTTCGTTTCCTAGATCGAGTCTGCACTTCGACCGCACGAATATCGTTCACTTTAACACACTGCGACATCTCGAAACGTTCGCCAATTCCGATATTCACTTCTCTCGACGAAAAGTCTCAAAATAGAGAGTTTTCTTAACGTGTTGAATTATTTCATCAAATTTGTATAAAACGACAAAAGTGAATCAACATACTAAGAAAGATTATTGCAAATGTAAATAGAAGAACGAACCTAGTAACTATCTGTTTCGTGTGGCTGATTGTTGATATTTTTTTGGTACTTTTTAATTTTTACACGCGTTGTTATTTCATCTTATATATAATTCCATCGAATGTACATTAAAATAAACTAATAAGTACTCAATTGTCTTTCGTACTTTTCGTTTCATTTCAATTCGAAGTTCTATCTCTCTTATTGGAAAATTACGTATAGATGAAGACATACAGACGTCCTCAAATACAAATTAAAGTAAAAATTTATTTTCTATAAAAGCTGAATTAATAAACTTGCACTATTGCTTATATACAATCAATAATTAGCATGTTGAAAGCATGTCGTTCGAGGCGATCGTTAGAGGAACGAAATCCTCGAGGAAAATTCATCAAGCGACCAGTTATTCGCCTCATTCCGTCTCGCGTGCAAACAATACACGCGTTTACTTTGCAGCAGGCAGTTCGAAGCCCGCCTTGTAATTCCCTGTGTAGATGCAAATTTTATGCAGTTCGAGTTTCCCCTCCTAAGTTTTACGTCCGCATGTTAATTGGTCCGCGCTCATTCCACTCGGGGAAAACTTCGCGACAGTATTTGGAACTTTTTTTCTCCTCTTTTTCCTCTCCACTCTCTCTCTTTCTCTCTCTCTCTCTCCTCCTTTGGAACCCACCAATCCTTTTCTTCTTCGTCTTCTCCCCTCTCTTTTTTTCTATGGTACCAACCGCTGTTCGAATAAGAGGCAAGCAAACTTTTTAATGCAATTTATAGAAGGAATTGTACGGGATAATTGCCTTCCCTGTTCGTTTTTATCTCGTACACGCACAACTGAGGGAGGGTTAACCGTAATTCGCGATGTTTTTCGTTCACTCGCAGGGAAAAAGAATTCCTTTAGTGAGGGGAGGGAATAGTTGGCCGTAAACTGTTCTACGTTGCAAAAACAAATTTGTTTCTCTTTTTCTAGCCGGGGCTTAAGCGAGTAGGAAGTTCTTATTACCAGCGGGCTTCATTAGCTGTTCTCTGATGATAAAATCTTTTACACGCGCGTGCCTCCGTTCTGCTTTATTAAAACGTTAACGCGAGATATGAACGTTATAACGAATTGAAGACATCGGAGGGCGTCAAGTTTAGCCGGGGAGTTTGCGTAAAAAATTTCTTTGTTAATTAGCGAAGGATTTCGCAATTTTACAAACCATTTTTAAATCATCCCTGAGTTATTTCAGCACGTACAGAGAATCTACAACGGAGGAAGCAATATCTCAATGAAATTTCTCGTTGAAATTCTGCAGAAAGTTTGTATCCTATTGCAAAGTGGCTCTAGATGTGTCTCACATTATCATTTTTAAATTATCTTTATTCCTAGATCCATCGATGAGATTTCATTGCTTTACGGAATGCAAATAGAAAGTAATCACTCTAAAAAATCGTTAAAATTTCTTCAACATTTACTAGATTAAGGTTAATATATCTTCTTGAGGAAGAAAAAACAGTGTAGATCCACTCAGAATGAAGAATGACGCACGTAAACGTCCAACTGTACCCGACTGGCGGGTGTTGCATCCTAACGAAGCGTGGATCAAGGAAATCAGGCTTGTCATCGGCGCGTACGTCGCCTAGTCGACGCAATTTCCATGCAATCAAATGGCAAACACAGTGCGGCGTCGCGACGCCGTGAGCTAGAGAGGTACGTCGGGTTGCGGACCGTTTCCGCGAGTCGTGTAGTTCCATATGCAAATTGCGCGCTACGACCTAGCACGTTGTGCAGCGAAATCGAATCAATATTGCATTAGGAGGGCAGGATGCTACCGCGATCCGAGCACGGCCCTCTACGCTGCTGAATAAATTATGCCAAAGCGCAGTGGCGCTCTTGATAAACGTGAGGTTCAAACGACTAGCGTCGCCAGACAGCTTCGCCGTCAAAAATTTTTTTACAGCCTCGTCCTGCGCGTTTTCGCACGAATATTTCATTGACGGAACTTAATACTTGCCATCGAGAAGCGCGTCAACATTTTGAGGTCGTTGGATACGCTATCAATTTGGGAAAGTGACAGGCACCATGGGAAATTCAAGGGATGGTCGATTTTAATCGAATTGTTTCGGAGTATTCCTAATCTAGAATCAGTTTTAATTTATTTTCAATAAGTAGGTGAATTAATTTTGAATAATTCAGGGTTTCTGACAGTCTCGAATGACTCGCGCGCAGTTTATCTGCTTTTTTCAACTTTGAAATGTGCTTTTCTCTTGTTAGGTTAATATTTCAAGCTTTTTGCTCCTTTTTTAAACTCTTGCAAGTATTTTTTTGGAGTTGTACTTTTAATATTTCTCTTCAGCAAAGTGTTTTCTATGTAACTAATCTACTATTTTACTAACTGTAGATAGTAATTTCTTTAAAACACTGGAAATATTAATATTTTAATTAATAATTGCACCAATACTACTACAGGCACTTTATCAGTTCTCCTTTTCATATTAAATATACTTTTATCTTGAATTGTGGAATGACTACATTCGCGAGATTTTTAACGCTCAAATTAAATATTAACTTAACATTACGGTTTACATTGTATATTTTACCTTTCTGTTTCCAGACACCTGCTAGTTCGCCGAGTTTCGAACAAGCGAAACTTTCGTCCTAGACAAATAATTATCCGCTCGCGTACCGTGATTCGGAAGTTTCCTTCTGATTCAACCAAAGATATTTCAATTTATTCACCGCAAGGGAAATATCACTGTGCATGTACTTGTATCAAGTAACCGTTCGTGTTCACAGGATAAACACGCTTTTATACCTAACCATACTTGCACCTAGAAAAAGCTGAATGAAGCAACCAGAATGCAACAGCTGTTTATCAAACTTTTTGCTCACATTTACCGGGGCGATTTATTACGATAAAAACAGATGCAATTGCCCGAGTACGATCATAATTGTCTTTCATAAAATTCTGCACGCGAAGGTAAATTGAATTTGTTGCTTTCGGTGGAACATTAATTATCATGAATCTCGACACGACGAAAACAGAAAAATCACGGTGTAGAGATTTAAGGCTGCAAAGAACTCATTTCCACGGACCATTATACGATCATAATACAAAAGCGAGGTTCGTAGTAGGAGATTGATTTTGTCTGGGGCAGTAGAGCGTGGCAAGTTGTGGCGTTTGATATCGAGAGAAGCGATAGGTCAAGGGGCGAAGTCAACCGAGATTCCTCAATAGGTTGAAACGTAGATGTGCATTATGCCTAATACTCGCGTTATTAACGGATACGGAATAGCTTCTAGTTCCCCTTCCACAATCCACTCGAAACATATACCAAGTCTCCATCAAATCCTCCCATTTGAATCTTAATACCACACGAAACAATAAAAATCTTTCTATTTCCCTTTGAATTTTTATATTTCCTTATCGATATATTTTTCTGTTGAAATTTGTCATTTCCCGCTGAGGAATAATCGTTAAAAAGACACCACAAATAATACACGTTTGTATTTCCCTTTTCTTTCCTTCTTTTTTTTCAATTCTGAATTTTCTAGTCACGGAATATCGACCTGATTTTTTAAATTTCCCGCCTAAAACCGACCCGTCATCTCCACGCCGCGTTTAAATAAATTACTCCACCCAGAGACGGTCGGACAAGTGTGGTTCGACAGCAGGTGCTCAAAGCGTTCGAATAATAATACCCAATCACCAATCACCGTGTAAGTCCGACCTCAACTTGGTCCAACTGAATGAACCATGGTTACGCCATTTGACAGGGATAGGAACGATAGATTAGGGCCGATGAAATCAAGCGGCGAGGACCACGAATGCTACGTGAATGCTGGTGGCTCGGTTTCAGGGCAAATACACCGAGGGCCACTTGGCTAACGCTAAATAATTCATAGATTCGTCTCTATACCGTGTGCCAATAGCCATTGGACCGTTCATCAGAGGCTATTGATTGGCCTTCGAACCTTCCCTTAACACCGATTTCCTTCTCGCGGCTTCTCTCCAACTTCCACGGACGCAATCAGGCGACGTATGACATTTGCCAATCACAAACGGAAGCTCGAAACGATTCAGATATGAAGGATACCCGTGTAAACGTGGTTAGCGTAGCTTCTGATAAATGATTCATAGTTTACTCAATGTTACATTCTATCAATTTCTAAATCTTCCGGAGCATATATATATATTAATATACACATAGATTCCTTCTTGTGTTCTCAGATTCTCCAAGACAAGATGAGCAAGTTCCTGATATCTAGAGAAAGATAAACGTGAAATGTTTCATTCTTTGAATTCAGCGTTGTTCTACGCTCTCCATTATTATTTTCTACTCTTTTCTGTGCGTGTGTGTGTGTGTTCAGAGTGTTGTTACGCGTTCTACATTTCGTATTATACTGCAGCACAGTTCTTCAACGAGAACAATTTCTTTTTTTTTTTCTTCCTTTATACTGTAATACATTTTTCCTCTTTTATACGTTGTATCACATTTAACATATTACTCCATACTCTGAGCTCTGGTTTCCTTAATACTGCGAATATTTAACAGTACCATCTTCACTACTGCATTCGTGCAGATTCAATGGAATTATCTCGCATGCGCTATTTGTAATTAACTCCGCGAGTTTTAATTTCAAATACTTTTTCTTTTTTATTTGTTATTTAGCTTCTTGCATGAATTATTAGCAACATGATGTACAGATTCAAAGTTTGGTATGTTTCAAGTAATGCAGTAGGTTTGGAATCGAGTTTTCTTTCATTTATACATGTTTGAAATGTTATTATGCGTTCTTTATTCTATACAATTTCAACTGTTTATTTTATATAATCATCAGATATAACAAATAAAACGCGTTTTCGACTGTTTGATCCTGTTTATACACTTCGAAATATTTTGTAAGACAGCTGGGAATAATTTTGAGGCTTTTTCATCGAACAGAATTCCAGTAGAGTGTAGACAGAGGCGGTGGCTGACACCGGTTGCAAGAAACGCATTATTCCCATGGAGCGTGTCGAATGAACGCTTTCGTATTCAGCTTCTTCAGGCTGCAGTCGTTATTGGAGTGCGTGCTATAAATCTTCGCGGGTAATAAAGTCGGTGGTTGACGTAATAAGCTCTTAGCGTTGCAATTGTACTCCGTCCGCCTGATCTTTTATTAATGAGGTCAACTTTGCCTGTTCTTTTTCCTCTTTTTCCTTCGAACTTCGCGTAAACGCGTTACCTGAACACGTTTCCAACATGCACAGTAGAAGGATAAAACGTCGAGGAATGAAGGTACCGTAGGAATTAGAAGGAAAAGATATAAGAGAACGATGAGAAGAAGAAGAAGAAGAAGAGAAAAAAAAGAGAGGTACTTTTCTTCTCGTCAACGGACACGAACTCGCTAGTTTCTCTCGTGGAAAGAGGGTGAAAGTTCAAGAAGTAGCCCTAGTAGTAGGCAAAAGCCGCCGACTTTTAACAAGGCGGCCTCTCCCTTTTTTTTTTCTTCTTTTTTCAACCCAGGCTTCCATCAGCCAACGTTGCACGACCAAGTGTCGCCTAATTGGATTCTGTTATCGCGTTCCTTTGCTCACCGGGAAATATGCTTTCCTTGGACCAACATGTCCGCTTATGACACCGTTAGTTTCCGTTCGTGAGCGTGATAAGTCACGTCCTCACGATCTGATTGTAGTTCGTTAACGTGGCTTCCGTGAGATTCCCTTAATGCCTTTTATCGCGCGGGAAAACACGGTTGTTTCTGGTTTTGTGGGTTAGAGGAAGTATCGTAGTTAGGTAGGTTCCATGGCGGGCAATTTAAACGACCTACAAGGACGAGTGTATGGAGAATAGTAGAGTTATCTTCTGCTTGATGGTAAAAAAAATAATAGGCAGACCCTGGGCAGCTCTATTTTCCTGCAAATAGAAAACGAATAAGCGAGAAATATCGGCGATTCGCCTAAAAATTAGATAGCGAATAAGATAAAAAATATCTGAAGGAAACTGAAATTTTTAGAATAAAATCTTTCGAATCAACGTAAGAAAGAAGCGCGAAGCGTATCTTTAAAATTTTTCTCACAGACTTAGATAAAAAAGTTGCAAAATCGACCCTTATTTTCTCCGCAATTCCGTCCAATTGTAATTTTCTCAAAAACTTCTTCACGCATTAAGTTATTCTGTTTTAAATATTAACGAGAGTAATTGTATTTCGAAAAGTTCGACTTTCAATCATTCCTTGAAAATTTTTTTTATTTTATCCACGTGAATGTATAAAATTAAACACTATACGACGTATTCTAAGAGTTGTATTTTGCTTTCACAGGATTTACAGAAGAGATGTGGTATGCGTGTGGGTAGAAAGTGTGTCTACGAGAATGAACGATCATCGATCATTAAGATTTTTTTTTTTCATCCTGTCATTCGTCGGACATTGGGAACAGAAAAAAGGAGGAGAGAAGTGGAGGAAGGGAAAGGATCGGATATCCGTTCGATACCATTTGAACCGTGCCCAAAAACCCCAGTTCTCTCATGGGACTCGACCTAACGCGAGATTTCCATTTTACAGCCATAAATCAAAATGTCGTCGATTCGAGCCAACAGTAGCCACATTTTCCAATCTCAGCGATCCTCTAACCTACGATAGATCGCATTCCTTCTCTATAAAAAAAGTGTAATAAATAACAAGAAAATCTAAATGATCCACATAGATCATTTAAATTATTTAAATTATCAAATTATCCATTTTAATTTCGAGTAAACGTACATTTATACATACACTATCAAACAGAAATTAGGAATCAATTTCCATCAATATTAATCGTGATTTATTAAGAAAAGTTTTAACATTAGAATTAATAAATTTATGATTTGTTTCTTCTATCAGACATAATACTTATACTGTTTAACCACTTAAGATCCCTATTTAAAAGCATGCAACGGGTAGAAAAAACGTTAACTTTCTCTTTTAATATATAAGAAGCTTTACTAAAGACAATGTTATTACATTAAAAATATATTCACAAAAATTAAATGTTAAATGAAAGCTGTGAAAAAAAAGAGCATTGAAAAATCCAGAGATATGGTTTTTGTCTGAGTCGAAATGTGCCGCAGTCGAAGGATTAAGGATTTTACGCGGGTAACTTAAAATACACGGTGATTCAAAATTTTGGGTCTGAGATTCGAACAATTACGAATGTACACGGTTTGTAGCCATTCGACGATCAATTCCGAATTGAAAAAAGGGTGGAGGAGATAAAGTTGCAAACAAATTTACCAACACTGACTGCAATCTCGTTGTAGGATGTTTTACAGGTTGATTCATGTATACGTACGCGGCAACGAGGGCATAAAAGTAGATTCCGTCGATACACAGTGGCAGGTAGCGCGTTAATATGTAAACTGTTCGATGGTAGGAGGGTGGAATTTTCGAGTGCGCTTCATGAAACAGCGAACAGAGAACGCATGCAATATGCAGCCACATTTCTGACCGTCGGAACTTAATAATACAACAACGTGGCTACGATCTTGTAAACGAAACTGCCTGCCAGGGCTGATTATCGATTAACAACCGTGCAAACTTTTCACGTGACATCGCGTAAAATTCTCCTCCCGACACGTAAACCCTGAAGAGATCTGTATTAATAAAATAAAAATGGATTCGAATCGATGAAATTAAATTATTCTTTCTTTCTCTATTGAAAAACAAAAAGAAAGAATCGATCGTTCGCGAGAAATATCGCGTACAATCGGGGCGACGATGCATTCGAAAGTGTGACGATATGGAAATTGTTCTTCTTCAATATTTATTCGTACTCCGGGCTTACTCCTGGCTGTTAATACGTATCGATCGTGATTTATCGGTAATAATCGAGGAATCTGATTATCCCGGGGAACGTTGCCTCTCCTCTTTTCCCAGGTATTATCTCGTATTGGTTACGAACGTGCAACGAACCGGCCGATCCAATTATGCCCCGACTGTGTACAGAGAGGAAAGAATCGATTCTACGACCGGACAAATGTTTGTAAGTGGAGGAAATGGGCTCGTTTTGTCACGTGGGAACCATCGCGTTAAGGCTGCGAGGACAAATGATAATTGCCTTCGATAACCAACCTGCTGTTTGGCACTAAGCTATTCGAGGAATATTACGAAGATATACTGTCCTCTACTGCTACAATTTTGATGCTATAATACTACACAAAAATACTAGCAAAAGTATTAAAATGCTGGAGAAATGATTTAGTTGATATTTAAATGTTGGAGGTAAAATGATATGCAATAAATAGAACAAGTTGCATAAATCTGTCACATTAAAAAAAAAAAAAAATGCTGTACTATTTAACAACGTCGCAAATTTGCAAACGTCGCTCGCGAAAAATTCGCAGTGTGTTAATATTACAGAAAGTAAAGAAAGAAAATCATTTCTGGGTCTAAAAAGACCCTACGAGCGTGAGTAAGTATCAGTTAGTGTATTATAATATCGGTACTAAGATATTATCCTCGAAAATCATAAAATTGTCTACTTTCCTTTCGAAAGATTCAACGAAATTTCAATTCCAAATTCCTGCTGAAAAAAAAGATTCTTAATTTTGTAAAAAATAACAGATTCAAACTGATTCAACGATTCGTTCGCCGACAAAGGGGAAAGGACGAAGAATAAAATGACGCTCCACTTTCACGAGGGAAAATCGAAAGTCGACGACGACTCTATCAATGACAACGTTCCGTGTTTACGAGGCGGTGTTCGACATCGTTCATGCTTCCTCCACCAAGGATCTCAGGAAAGGGAAATGGGCAAGATCGAAAGGGGCGAAGGTTCAGGCTATTTCAGGAAGCCGTAGTGATTACGCTTCGGTCGCCAATGAGAGCTTATCTCACCGCCTTGTAAAGAAGTGTCTATATATACGTAGCCATTACTGGCTTGCGCTATGGAAGCAAACCGCCACTTCCCCTCTTTTACGGAACCCTCCGCGGCGACTAAACTCCGTCAAGCTCGGTAAGTTATTACGTCGTGAAAATAAGGAGAAAATTGGAAAGCGGTTTAGCCGTGAAAGTGGTGTCAATTACTGTCTCGATACCTGAGGCTAAGGGTAGCCAACCTTCGAAGCTTCTTCGATCAAAGGGTTCCACCGTTCGCGATGCATCACGAGCTTCCGGTCTCCTTGATCAACCTTCCGGTGTTTCAATTTACGAACGAGGTTACGAACGAACGAAGAAGGATCGAGATGCATGTAATTAATGGCCGTCGATAACGATCGAGACGGTGTAAAAGAGAAGCTTTCTCAGCTTTCTATTTTTTGTTTCATTTTTCTTATTTTTTTTTTTTGTTTTCTTATGGAGGATGAAACGAAAATGATCATTTTCAACGCGTTGATAAATTATGACCGGGTTTATCAAACTTTCAGCGGCGTGTCGTGTCGCGAGATCGACGTGCACACGGTTATAAATAACGATACTGCGAGGGAAACGGGTACACGCTGTGTCTGACTAGCACCGTCCTTTTCTACTTGCACAAACACAGGCGCGCCACAGTTATACGTACCATCATTTTTCCCCTGTAACTTCTAAAATTACGAGGGAAAGGTTACAATATTTTTAGAGTATACAGCTCTGTCCTTGAACCTAATAATATTTCCTTAATTACGTAGGTGTGTCTTTATAAAGTTGTTCTTTTCTATTCATTCATCTTGCTCTCTTGTAAATTACGTTCTACGTTCTTCTTTCGGATCTCTAACATTTCTGTCGCGACACTTAGCTTCGGTGATGTTTAAATTATAGATTTTATACGATAGATTTAACAGTAAATAGATATTGTAGGAGCGGAGAAAATATCCGAGGAATTCAGCGGGAATTCAGAATGACATTTTACGAGATTTTACGGTGTCCACATGTTTCCTCGTTGTACTCTTACGAGTTCGATATGAAGCACCATTAATTTACAGAAATTTATTATAAAAAGAAAAGAATTCTATCAGCTCGTCGAACTCTAACATTTCTGTGTTATTTATATCGTAGATACTTTGCTCTATTCTTTCGATCCTGTTCATTTCGACGAAAAATCGATATGAGCAGCAATGAGACCAAAAACTGGCCGCTCAGTGGTCAGATAAAAAGCATTTGTCCCGCAGCTGACACAGCACAAGTCAGACCGTCAATCATCGCGAGACACCGACGCTCCATTCAGATAAAAAGAACCGCCCATTGGCTCTCTGTTACGCGTAGGCCTGCGGCGATAATGATGCCATCAGTAAGAGGGGAAATTCATCGATCGAGTGCTCTGTTATTTTCCCTTCATTCACCTTTATCCGTACACTTTGATCGAATAAAAGGGAAGTGGAAAAAAAACGAGAGAACCTGAAGAGCTACGCAAGTACAGTAGAATTCTGAACCAAGTCAATGTCAAATGATTGAACTACAGTTATGAATTGCATTAAAAAAAAAAACTACGAATTTCAATATCTATTAGGTTGTTTCAAAAGTTTCATTTCGTTATTTTCATACATTGCATTACTTGACAATGTTTCAAGTAAACATGCAGTCCAATCTGTTCACGTTTGATCGAAAGATTTAGTCCTATCGATAATAATTATATTTAAGATATACGTTTTTATTGCTTTCGCTGATATTTTATGATAATTAATATAAAAAAGAGCAGAAATACTTTTAACGATATTCATCGCCAGTTTTTGGCACGAAAAATTGCTGTCAGACTGTGTTGATAATTCATCCTTTTGGCGAACTGTCGAATAAGACAACGCGAACGTTGATGAAAATGCGGCGGAATGATGAAATGGACATGGAACGAAAGCAATTCGAAAAATGTCCACGTGCAATATCGGCACCTGTTGTCCCGCGGAATAACCGAACGCCATTCACGAAGATGTCCACTCTTTCTGTACGCTGGGACAATCGCGGTTTCAAATCGATTGTCCGTCAAACTTATTCACCGACGCGACTGGATTTTCTTCCGCCACGGTGGAGTTTTCATTTCATAAATGGCCAATTGCTTATTCATCTCGAAATTGTTCGTCAAAAAGCGACGAGAATCGGTCATACCGAGTGTCTTTATATTGAACGGTCAAGTTTTACTGTTATTATCCACGAATGAGAAATGACAGAAACGTTTTGCGTGAATGTGTGCTTAGAAACATCTTTCTTTAATTAAATAACTGCATGAGAAATGTAAATTATATTTAACATTTCTTTATAGACGGGAGGAAAAGTGATAGATGGTAAAAATTGCCCAACGATTTACATGATATTCACGAGTGACTTTTTATTAACAATTTCAGTCTATGATTTTGAAGTTTTATAGTGTCTAAACGAGTTTTGAATGCTATAAATTAATAAAAGTTTAATACTTAAAGGTTGTTCTTAATATCTGCTTCATATCTATATATTCTACATGTCATCCTTCATTCAACTTTTAATATAAACCAGAGACGTTTCGTGTATCAAACAGCGAGCATTTAAGTAGGAATGTTTTTTCCCGTTCAGCTGGAATTTTCCATTTAGATGGAATTTAATTAGATACCGGAGAACTGTCGACAAATTTCACCGAAACCGTAGTAAAAACTTATCCTATCCAGCCACAAGGAACACGATACGAAAAGAGAGAAAAATACGTTCGATGGTATCCGAAAACATTACAAAAATTCGCCATGATGCGAACGCTTTTTCACCCTCCCGCTTCTCTATCGCGCTATTTTCGCATTGAAACGCACACGCGGCCTAAACTTCAATTACGAAACGCGGAACTGGGTTAATCACTCGCAATTCAGAGGATTTTAGGACCGGTAACACGAGTGTGAAGGGGAGAGGAGCGAGGAGCGGTGTATTTTTCTCGCTGTCAGCCACGGAAACGTTCGAAACGACAGCTGTTCGTTTTAACGATCGACGAACGGGACAAAAACCTGGGAAATTACTATATCACCGTCTGAGGATTGAAATTTACGTATCTATCTCGCTAAAAGTATCGAAAGTACGCCTTGAACAAATTGATACGAATGGAAATGCACCAACGTGTGGAATAACTTCGCCGCTGGTGAACTAATAAGCGCTGGTGAAAAAGCCGCGTGGTATTTTCATAGTTTTCGGATTATTTATCGGTGAAATTTACTGGCGAATGGAAAACTTCTGGACCGCGTGTTTAGCCATTCGTTGGATTTACCGTAGTCGTTGCGTCTTCATTTTAAACTTTATGATAAACACACGCCACGATATTTCAACAGGCGAGTGGTATCCGAGCACATGCCGTTGGTTTCACGCGAAATTAAACGTCGGTTACTCGTGAGAATCGAGTGTTAAAGCTATTTTGTTTTTTTTCTTCTTTTTTTTTTTTTTATTCACGTTCATTCGGTCAAGTTAGACGCGTCACGTGAAATTTAGGAACACGGTAAATTTTCGTTCAAACTTTCTACATTATGGTAGCTCGAGTGACTAACCTGTGGGTGTGCACGGTGTTCTTGCCGCCTCTACGAGGTCCTCGCGACTTCCGGGCGGTGCTTCCAGCATCGTGCCGCTGCCGGAGAATTTCTTTACACATAGCAGGCTCAACGCTGTAACAGAACAATGGAATTATGTATTCATATTACAAATTTATACTGAAGTAGATGATATACTAATATTTCAGTAACAATTTCTGTTTATATTAATATAGGCGACGAAGACTTCGAGGTGTGCTTTTTATTTCTCTCTCTTTTTTTAAACCATCAAATTGCAATTAAGAAAGTTATACAATATCCTTTATACTGAGATCCTTGAGATATTAATATTTCCGCAACGATATATCTTCCTTCTGAGAGCTTTGAGGCGATGATTCGTGCATTATAGAGTGCATTTTCTAATTTTTTTATAATATAAAACATGGATACGTAAGGTGATTGGTTGATTCTCAAAAAATGTGGAAATAGAGACTCAAAAATAGATAATCTTACTGAAAGGTAAAGCAAGAATGGGAGAATTTTGCAAATTGAATGTGAAAAAAGCTGGAAAGAGCTGCATTCATGCCTTAAAATTAATGTACATAGAGAATTAATAAGGGCTCTCGAATTAAAGCTCGAAAGAAATATTCTATGGTATCTTTTATGGCTTTACTGTTCGGAAACTGAGAATTTGATTAATTTTCGACCTCATCGAGTATTATCGTAATATTATAAATAAAATTTCCTTCATTCAAGCTGGGAATATGTCCATCAGCGAAGCTATTTAGCTAAAGTAAAACGAATCGATTTACCTCCAAAGAAAAGTGATCCGTTAACTAGCAAGAAATGAAACCATTCCTCCAATTATAATATTTCTATCAGCGTGTGACGAGATCTTCGTGGAAATTATAATAACCGAATTCCACTCGGGCCAATAAGTTACGCTTTTCTTCATCCCGCCTCGTTATTTCCACATTATTACCGGCGAATTGAATCTTCCCGGGTTACGTTAACGTTCGCCAACTGCTACGAAACTTTTCCCTCCCCCTTCTTTCGTAATAATCCGGTTTTCACAATAATCCACCTGGCTGAGAAGAAAGTAATTATCGAAGAAGCTCAGCCGGATCTACGAAACGGAATTCTTGATTGGATCATCTTCTACAACCGCTGTGTAATTAAGATCACCATGGAGGATTTTTCAGACGGTGCAAGTCACGCTAATTTACAACACTTCTACAGAAATTACATACTTGTAGAAATTGTTCGAGTTTCATGAGTTTTAGTAACTTCAGATAACATTCAGATGCACCTTATTAAAGATAGAACGCTATGTCTGACCAAGCACCGACCTGTTCTACTTACTATTCAATTTCTTGGCGTTCTACTTGGAATACTAAATCGTTTCGATTAAAACCACCCTTTATCAAGTAGATTCACATCACGAACTTGTAAGCGAGGCGTTACAAGAACGGTAAGGGCACGTTTTACAGATTTCCCCATGTAAATTAGTCGTTGGGAGGAAGTTTTTAAGACGAAACTATTCGGGGGCCATTCTTGTGCAGAAAATTTGAGGAAAAAATTACTATTCGCGTTCAACTTCCCTTTGGATAGTATACTAACATAATTTTCGATCAATTACCATTGATAATGGAATTAATATTGGAAATTACGAAAAAGGAATTACCATTCGCTTTCATTTTTTCTTTCGAGAATATAGTAACGTAATTTCTGATCAATTACCATTAGAATTTGTGGAAGAAAAGTTACCATACACTTTCATTTTCCTTTTCACTAACGTTCTAAAATAATCACTGATCAATCACCGTCGACAATTGAGAATTTTGCTATTTTTCTGTGCAATTTTCGCCGTTTACAGAGGAAACACTCGGAAAGTCTAGTTGAAACGGTCCCATTATTCGCGAAACGTTTCCTCCGCATTCTTCTTTTCCCCGCAATTTACCATCTCGCTAAGCCAAAAAGAAGAACACTCGTCGCGGCGAGATCTCGTCAGTGGGCCGCGCCGTTGTCCATGGAAGACTCGCGTGTACTGTCGGGGACGCGTTTTAATTAAATTTTCACGACCACAGCGTTGCTCTAGGAATGTCTCGTTACACATACGCACACAACGGCGTTCATATTCACGGCCATACGTACAAATAACGGGACTGACTGGTATTGAAAGCGTCACGCGAACCGGATAATATTGTTTCACCTTTGTGCCCACGTTGGAAGACAGAAAGAGAGAATTAACAACGCCATCGCGAAGCCAACGCAGGGAATACCTCTTGCATGATTAATTTTACGTCCGCATCCGAAACATCAGGTGCCTTGAAGCTGTTGTTGTTTCAGGGTTTCTTTTTCTTTTCCACTTTTCACCGTGTCGTTGAAATTCTTTTAACAACATTATGAATGAAAATCCTGTTTGCCTCTGGTAACTTCTGCTTTCTAATTAAAACGAGATCTTTATTACAACAGCTTTGCTGTCGATTAATTACGATAGAATCCAGGCATTGTTAACTAGTTATCCACTTCCTCGAGGAAGATCTTCTCCATCATTTCAACCCTGTTTCATCCTTCCTGAACGATGAACCCATCACCTCAGGATACTCCTCAGGCGAGGCGCGAGGAACATTGCAAGCTTCCATTACGCCATTCTTCCACCGTAGGAGGAAAAAAGAAGGTCCCCTTTTATCCCTTCAATCATCGCTAGTGGCTGTCTGCTATAAATAGAACGTCTCACCGGTATATTCCGTCGTTCGTTTAGTTTTAGTTCATTGAGACGCGATCGACGCTTACTCGTTACTCTGTTCCTTCAGCAAACAAGAGAGAAAGTAACGAAATAGATGTAGACAAATTTCACGAGCTAGAATTAATTCAATATATCCTTCTCTATCCTTTTCTTCTTCAAGGCGATCTCTTAAAAATGTTATTTCAAACGTTAACAATTTCTTCCGACGATTGGAGACCAACTTTCTCGTACATCTTTTCATTTCTTCCTCGGTATTTCTTCGCTTTCTTTAGCGGAAAGGATCACGACACGAAGGAGGAGAGGAAGTTTTTTGTACGAGGCCAGAAGGTGTATGTTCCAGTTTCCTGTGGTTCAATTTTCATCCTTTGACGATAGTCGAAAGCAAGGAAGCATCGAGCATCGAGAATCAGTGGCGGTCGGACCACCGAATCGTCCTCTTTGTCTCGTTCCATTCTCCAATGGCCCTTCCCTCATCGCTTTCTTCTCGATTCCTTACTCCCCGGATCCTTTTGTGTCGAACAGATCGAGCAGCAGACCGGTTTTTCCAATACGCCGGCGACGCCAGCCAACCTCTAATCTTTCTCGAGCGTTCGCTCTGTCGCCTTTCTGTCGGCAAGTTTGCGGATACTTTGAAAGCAAATTCGCGGGCCGCAATTCCGGATAAAATTGCGCCTTTCAGCGACGGCTCACGGAAGAATTCCGAATTGTATTTCAGCCGTTGTGCATTGTCGCGGAACTCGGCTTCTTTCTTCCCGCGTCTGGAATTTCGTCGAAATTGAATAGCAGAGGGTTGGAGAAAGATACGCTTTCCCCCTTTCAACAGTCGTTTCCAAGTTTCTTTTCCGTCTCGCGGTGTTGTGACGGCTCTTTAGGCTAGACTAACTGTTGGTGTTTTTCGGTACATTGTACCATTGACGGTAGACGACGGAATTTGAATGCGGAACTTCCAGTAGGCGAAGTACGTACAAAAGTATTAAGTTGTCCTAAAAGTTCTTTTCGTCATATTCACGCACTCCTTTGCCTGACAACGTTTCAAGTAAATATGTAGTCCAATATGTTTAAAATCGAACTTATGGTCTTCAGTTGTTTTCTAGCTTTCCAACAGTATGTTTTTCTCTTTTTGATAATGTGTCTGTTGGATTTTTCTGTGTCATCTTGGAAAAGCGAGTAACACAGTGTATTTTAAACAATCGGCAAGGCAATAGCGTGATTATGCAGAGCAAAATAGGATTGCATACTATAACGCAGATTAAATAGTATATTACCATAGTTTTACATGATTAGAATTGTTTCACCTGATTAAATGTATTCGTTAGCTTTACTTGAGCATAGCTCGCTTGCAAAAACTTTCAATTCCTGCTACAATTTTAATACACTACACATTCTTCGCTATTTAAGAATTTTTCTGTGAATTTATAACTATGTTTCAAAATTCTGCTGAAAGCTCATACTTCTGTATCCTCTCAAACAAGAACGAATGAATATATGTTAATATTTCTTCTGTTTAATCTCTCCCACGTTTGTTTGAAAAAGAGAAAGTAACGTATCGTTTCCTAGTCTTTGTTCTTTAATGTACAATGTCCACCGGAAACGGTCTAACGAGACAGAAGCAGAGGGAAAACAGTGTATCGTATTATTTTGGAAATATATTACCAGCGCAAGTCGCGAATCGAATTGAAGCTCGAACATCCAGGTTTGCCAGGAATTCCGCGATGCAACTCACAACGCAAATTATTCACATTCTGCTCAACAAACGGATTCCACGTACTGCTCGACCGTTTCCGCCATTCTCGCGGTTAGGTTCCGCGGATTATTGACAAACTGCCTCGTATTCCTTTCATTTTTTTCACTATCTGCTACAAAGGCAACCTTAACTTATAATTTCTGTTCCTTTGCTTTTTATTTATTTATTTATTTTTTTTATTTTGCTGAAAAGCTTGTTCGTCAAATGTTATCCTACGCGATCATCCATGTTTTTCCTTCTTTATTCGTCATCCACACAGTTCCCCTGTTAAGATACGTGAGACGAAATCCAACGATACACAGAACGAACGCTGGAACGGGAGAATATTCCAGGCTCGATAGAGTAGCTGGGGAATTTTATTTATCCGAATGCCTTGGTCGTTTATCTCTGGTCTCCGGAGCTTCCACAACCGATAGCCTCTGGCCAACTTTCGTCCTAGAATCCAATTTTTTTCCTTCCTTTTAGGCGGACGTAGTACCAGTTTGGCTAATGTACCGTCTAAGATGTATCCTCGGAGATTCTGAACGTTATACCCTGTCACATGGAGCGTTTAGTGGCAAAGAAACGATTACGACGTTCCATAAGTTAGGATAAGCTCGGTCGAAATATTCGAGAGGTCATCGAAGACACGTTTTTCCCTTCTTTATCGAAACTAGCTAATTTCTCTAAACATAAAATCGAGATACACAGCACAGTTTCGTTGCTTTTACCAAATTTTTCTCCGAAATTTCTGCGAGAATATTCCAGGAGGATCGTTAAAATTGATTCTCAACCTGATTTAAGCGCGCACAGCTCTACAAGGGGTTTTTGTTTAACCGTTCGAGTCCTACACAGCGCGATCGAGCTTTTCAGAGTTCACGTCCAAGAAAATTCACTGTATTTTGAGCGATATAGACAACTGATGGTGTATCTCCATTCTACCAAAGTCAACGCGCTTAATTTTATTGCTGCTCGTCATATAAGTAATATATTTTGTTTCTAGTTGTCATAATTTTCAATCTAAGACAAATTAAGAAAATCGCTATTACGTCGCTTGAGTCTTTTCGAGACTTTTGAGTGTTTTTCTTTTTTTTTTGCAATGACTTCTGGGACTCAAACGGTTAATGGTTATTTAAGGAGGAATCTCACCCCGCTTCACGTCCCGCCACGTGTTCGTGATTTCGTCGAGTCTTCCTTGCCCGTTTGGTGTTCACCCATATATTCCTCTCACATCGTTCTGACGATCAACGTTCTGCGAGCCTGAAACATGATGGAACAATATTATTAAAAAGATTTATTCAGTGTTCTCAAAACGGTTACGTCCCGATTGTTATCCATTATAATAATACGACGTATTACACGCACTGAATATGATATACTAGCATCATGTATCATCATGTTTCCAGGAATATGGTTAATATTGCAAACACTACAGGAAATCTCTAATTTTCATTTTAATGCAAACGTTACTACATTTAATACATTGTAATTGCAACGAATATATGATAACAGCAGAAATATCGTTAATAATCTATAATTTAGGATAATACAGGGTTGTTCTATTTTTCTAGGTACGAGTTAGGTTACTCGTAGATTATATCTAAGTCTGGAAAATTCATTCTTCCATCTTTCAATGTGATATATCTTTATTTTAGTTCTGAAATTCGACTACTTCTCGCTAGTTCTATTCTCAAATCTAAAGTATCCACTTCTTATTCTATTCCTACGTCAAGGCTACCTACTTTAATTCCATTCTGAAGATTCAGTATACTTTCTCGCTCTTTTCAAACATTCCAGACACCAAATTCGCTGAAATTCGTCCAATTTATTCCGTCTATTAAGTGAGAATTGTAAATCAATGTTAAGCGTCGCGTTAATTCTGCTGTCGACCACTTTTTTATTCGATTTCTACATCAAGATTGTCTACTTTAATTCTATTCTCAAGATTCGCTATCTTTCCTCGTGATTTAGAAACACTCTCGACGCGAAATTCACAAAAAATTCATTAAGTACGAATTGTAAATCAATTTTAAGCTAATTCTGCAGTCTACTAAAAATCAACGCCACTAAAACATATTATCTATCGAAAACTCACGTTCAGAATAGTTTCCAAAAATGATCGTCAAATTAATTTTTGCAATCTACCCGAAATACGTGTGATTTACAAATTATTTCATTGCGCAAAGTGCATTTCTCGCTTTTCCTTCTATTTTTTTTTTTCGAGATCGATCAGTGGCAGGGCGTCAGGTTAGGGCAGTGCATACATGCGACAAATGCATAATGTCTGACCGTATAACACGGTGCTGCAGGCTATATGCACACGTGTAGATGTGCGGGCACATGTGGCGAGACGTATACACCGCAGACCACGCGAAAGCAAATAAGAGATAGAGATAGAGAGAGTGGGAGAGGAAGAGAAGAGGAGGAGGAGAGTGTGTGCAGCTTATGCAAAATGTCGGCTACAAACTGGAATCGTAAAATCCCTGTGTCACCGTAACTTTTACCTCGCCGTCTGTTAAACTATGCTTTATCGTTTTAATTCGTTTAATACGCGGCCGCTTTAATCAATCGAACGCAACCAGAAATGTTTGCCGGAAAATCGGGACGGAAACGCAATATTTACCTCGTTGTTTCTCTTTTTTTGCTTCTATTTTATTTCATTTCTTCTTCTTTTTTTTTTACCTTCCCGATTCTATATGTATTTTCAACTTTTTGTTTTTTCATCTGAAAATTTAATATTTCCCTTTCGATGTTTGTCCGCCTGCCTCGAGCCAATTGGCGGAAATATTAAATTTCATTGTTCGAATTTCAGAACGAACAAACAGGCAATTCCTTTCTTTTTTTTCTTCTCCTCTTCCCTTTTCCACTTTCGACTCGCGACGTGGAATTGCGAGAAATTCGGAATTACCGGTGGAAACGCGTTAAAGTAAGTTACGCCCTTACGAACTGAACAGGAAGTCCTCGAACGCCGGCGTAAGCATCCACGGTGAAACGAAATTGCTCGTAAATTCAACGACGAGGAATCTTTTATCTCTTAATGTTCCCCGTTTTCCAGGCACCGAATACGCCAGCTACGGTTACAAGATAAGAGATGCTAGGCCCCTCTTCTTTAATCTCCACTTCTTCGCCTCGTTCGAACCTTTATCCAATTTCTTAGACGTGTTATCCACCCCGAAAAACCTTTCCTCAGCTCGTAACTTCAATAGTACAACAACATTTCCCGCAGAAAAATCTTCGTATTCAACTATACAGTAGATTCGATGTACCAGTTCGAAATTTCGCCCGTTAACAAACGTATTACCATGAAAATTTCGACCTCCGGATAATTAATGGAACAATTTCGCTTCGTTATCGTTAGCTCTGTTTCTTCATCCTTCTCTCTCTCTCTCGCTGTCTCTATTCATCGAAAAGACAGGCTGCAGGTGCTGTTCTCGCCAGATAATGACATAGCTATCTGTACATCCGCTAATTCCTAGATAGGAACTCGAGCAGAGTGCATGGAGAAAATCCTGACGAGAGTTTCAGTTGTCGCTCGAGTGGCCAACGGTCGGTAGCTGTGTACAAGAGAACTGGTAATTGGTGTCTGAAAGCTGTTTTCACCCGGAAACCAATCGTCCTTCCTCCTCGAGGGAAAGTTTCACGGCTACTGCTAGAGTTTCCTACAGCTAGACTGTTCAAACCATCGTGGGTTACCAATCGTCGAGAGCTATAATACCACGCTATGTCGTGGTGACCAACGGAGAAAAATTGTGGCCGGTGAAGCGCGAAAACTGTGCGGAACACACGGATGTTGCGGTGGACGTGTCTCTGTGGGCGGTCAACGTGAAACCGCACCACTTTTCCAATCGCCAATATCGGCCGGCTAGCAGATGGAAAACGGGGATTCCTTCGAGAGTAATTGAAGGAAGAAATAAATCAGAGATATTAGAGTTCGTACAGGAAACCTTTTCGAATTTCTATCCCCGTAATTAATTTTGTTTCAATTTTCCCAATTGAATTAATGAATTCTTGTAATTTTAATCGAGGCAAAGTGTAGTTTTCAAGGTACTTCGTAGAATTTCGTTCGAATGATTCGCCGAAGAGAATTATAATTCCAAGATACAGTCGTTCGTTTTTCTGCGGATTTGATAAGCACGCGAAATTCCCATTGACGATGGAGGAGCATAAAGTGGGCGAAGTATAGGGACAGTGGTGGATAACGTAGTGAAATCCACTGGTGAAAAACGTTTCTATGGGCGCGAAAGCGAACGAGGTCGCCGTTATTTCCGATATCACACAGACGATGGTATTTTCGTGTTCTGGTTGTATCGAAATTATTGCCATGCGGTTTTTCGGGGGTTACCTGTAATTTGTGTTAACTTCCAAACGATATTTACTATACCGTTGTCGACGATAAAACAAAAAAAAGAACCATACTCTAGTTTCTTACAATTTATATTTATATAATCGTACAATAATATAAATTTATAAAATATCATCGTAATCACCATTGTATTTACGTTCTAACCGATCATTTTGCTTAAAATATTCCAGTGTTCGATGATTTGTGGACGAAAGTGTACATCAATCGTCACACTCGATTATTTTCTATGTATATTCGTTGTTAATTAGAATATCGTACATATAGTTATTCGTTTCAATAAGATTCACCCTCTCCAATTAGGCTTGCGTTATTAGTTCGACGTTAAATCATCGTTCTCGTTAAAATCGTCGATAAAGTGATACGCCAGCTACTGTATATCAAAGTTTTATTATAATCGGCGGTATATCGACAAAAATACTATCAATAGAAACATTTCTGATATATTTTAGCGACACAAGAAGTGTTAATAGAATGAGAGATAATGCTTTTCAGGACTAAAGGTTCAAGAATGCCTCGAAACGGTGTTAGAAGGAAGACAGAGGTGCCGTATAAATGAATCCTTATTCGCGTATTATACTGGCATCAAGATCCTAACCTCTGAACCGTCCATTCGCACACGTGCACGCTTCATTCACGAGGTAATGTCCCAGGAGTCGTATAGTTGGTGACTAGTAATTAGCTAGACGACTGACACTATCTACGTTATCACTCCCAAGATACAACGAACACGCAATATTCGTGCTCAGGTTCGTATCCTTTGTTCATTCGTGGCCCTCTAATTTGCACAGAGAATTTCTATCCCCTCCCGATCCCTGTTTTTATCAGATCGATCGGAATAATTTTGCTTGGACGAGCAATTCATCTGGGTAATTGAATAATTTCTCGGAAAAGTAAACTAAAAAGGAAAAGAAAAAAAAAAGAGAGAGGTAATCTCTTTACAAATCAGATACGAATAAATTGTTCTGTAAACAGAATGAAGCTCGTTATTCCGTATCCCTTTTCTCTTCGTCTTTCCATTCTTCGTTTCTACTGTTGGAAAAATCCAACGACAAAAGCGAGACATGCAGGGAACTGAGTGACTGTCGGCTGAACAAGAATCCATCTCCCTTTCCAATGGCGCAGACTTCTTCGCGTATTTTTCCCTATTTCCAACCACATCCTCCATTTCTCTCTATTCTTCGAACCACGCCTTTCATTCCCATTCCGTTCACCAGTCTATCTTCGTTTATTTATACATATATTTACAACATCCATTTCTCTGTTTCTCTTCGAATATATCTTCCTACCTTTACCTTTCTCCATCCTGTTTTCTCTGTTTCTTTCTTTCCTTTTCTTTCTCTTTTTTTTTTCATTCCACGCTTCTGTGGCAGACTGCACGTTTATCCGGATGCTTTTCAGCTACGTACACACCTGGAAGACGTTTCATGGGAAAAAGGACGAGTTCATAACCTGGGATACAGACGGGAATATAAAACAGACAGTGCGCTGGAACGATCTCATAACCCTTTCCCCCTCTCCATGCCGCCGTGTTACTCACTGCACATTTTTATCCTCGTGCACAGCTCTTTCTTACTCTCTCCAAAGCGAGTATCTTCTGCCTCTGACCACCTTTTGCTGCTTAGGAGCAGCTGGACAGCTTGGTAATTCTTGTAGCTTAGAGAGAGCCAGAGAGAGGAACCCCAGAGAAACAGAGGGAGAGAAGGAGAGACCCAGAGAACGTGAGAGACTCGTAGAGTGAGAGACCTAGAGAGAGAGAGAGACTCACAGAGAGAGAGACTCACAGAGAGAGAGACCAAGGGAACGTGAGAGACCTAGAGAGAGAGACTCACAAAGAATGAGACCAAGAGAACGTGAGAGACCTAGAGAACGAGAGACCAAGAGAACTTGAGAGACCTAGAGAGAAAAAGAGAGAAAGAGAGACTAAGAAATAGAGACCCCAGAGAGAGAGAGAAATGAGAGTGAGTGAGTGAGTGGCAGAGAAAAAGAGAGAGAAATGGAGATACAGGCGGAGCGTCCTCCGGATATCCGGATGCAAACGAAATTTCGCGGAAGCCAACCTCGACTTGCAGCGTTTAATAAAATTATTGTCCTCCTTTTCCACGCAAGATTATCCTCTTTGTTGCATTCCATGATTGATCATAGCCACTTATTTACATTGAGGATAATTCTACGAATACAGCGGAGCTGCGTTTAATAAAGTTTGAAGTGTTTAGCAACGTCTTGAAACAGATTTAATAAAGTCTACGTAGCCATCTTTCAACGAGTAATTTTATGAAGGAAGCTGCAACTGTACGTGGCAGTGCTTCTTACTGGATAATTTATTACGTACACCTGTGCTTCGTATTCTCCTTGTAGCAAGATTCTTATATTTTTCGAGGCACTTTGAAAATTCTCATACGTTTCCTGAGTACAAATTAATCCGTTCGAAAATGATTATAGAATAAATTACTAATCACGTCGAATGTGATTAATTAAACGATCCACCGTTAACTAGTGTTTGCATTAATCACCAGGCTGAATGTTTCATCGAATTTCCTTCGATTTAATTAACGTGGATCGTGTTAAAAATTTACGTAGCTTTCGTGAAAAATGCAAGACGACGTTACTACTTTGCTGTTCGAGTGTCGCTATAATACTTTGGATTTTATATGGTAAGAGAAAACGACAGTGATACATCGTTGTTGAATTGATGAGCACTCTGTATTATGTAACGCAGGGCCCTTATGTCACAGACATCATGCTATCTTACCCGTTAGTGGCACCCTTATGGCGAAGGGATGCTGTAAACCTCGTATATCCTTCACGTAAGACGTCGCTCGTAATTCAGGGAACAGATTGCTTCATTCTGGCACGCTATTATTATGATTAAAACGCGTCACGTGTTAATTACCTTTTCGAAACTTCCGAGACGTTCGATCCTTCTCCTTTTCTATCTTTTATTTCTCTCTCTCTCTCTCTCTCTCTCTCTCTCTCTCTCTCTGTTTCTCTTTCCGTTTCGATCTGAGCACTCGCCATTTGTGATTCAAACGAAGAGAGAATCCACGTTTCGAAAATAAGCCAGGACTTAAGTAATAAATTATTTCGTAGGGAACTTCTTTCGAAGGATTCAGTGCAGTCTCGATTAAGCAACGACTTCAGCGAATTTCAATACAAACTATGCGCTTATGAATATTAACAAAGTTAAGCTACGCTGACTGTTGTTCCTCCTCTCCAGAGTCTTCAATCCTTCCCGTTTAGCAAACGGAACTTTATTTACGATAGCGAAATTGCTCTTAATTAAATACAGAAATAATTGGATTACGGTGTGATTGTATGTAACGTTCTTAAAATTGGACCAAACACGGTGTGAGTCTTTTTGAGAAGTTAAGAAGATTAGTTGATTGAATAAAGTGTAAAAAAGTTTCTGAATGAAAAAAAGAATCTGAGTATATAATAAAAATTAAAAAAAAAAAATGTTTTATAGATTTATGTCGATTATATTCATGCTGAAAATTTCATGGAGATCGATCTACGTTGCTATGGGCTGCAAATGGTTAAAACTGGCGAAAATCGAATTGTTTTTTGATTTTCAAATTATAATTGCAATAAATGTAAATATTCTTACGTCTTTCAATACCTGTCGCTTGTTTCTACATCCATAAATTTCCATAGAATCCATGAAATCTACGAAACGTATTTTTTAAATTTTCATTTAAAGAAAATTCCATTTTAAACTTTCAGACAAAAAAGTAGTAAGAAAGGACTGTCGCTATTTTCTTCGTAATTCCGACCAATAGGAATTTTTTCGCGTCATTTAGTAAACTATTCATTCTAAATTCTCACGAGAACTCAATTCGTTTGAATCAATTTCCACTCTATTTTAAACGACGCCCGAATATTAATGGAAAACACTGTATATATTTTTCGAAAAGATTCCCTCCTTAACTTTCGATCAGAAAGATTCCCGAACGATTTCCATCGCAGATCGATAGATCGCGTCGCGTTCGAACACTTTGCATACGACCCAATTACCATTCACGTCAACCGGCGTAATGGCTTTGTATTATTTATGCGAAGCTGAAACCGCTTCATGACGACATTTATACTCTTCCCGGATCGTGGGAACGGAACATTAGATAACGCGTGGTGCACGTGAAATGCCCGATGCAATTAAAGTCTCTGCGTTTCACCGGAGAACTTCGTTCCCTGACAATAACGCGAAATGGATGTGCATTAACAGTCTATTTTCGCGCGTTCGTTCCGCGTCAAGTGGCGTTGCCCCAATAACCAAGTGAATTCGCCTCTCTGATTAAGAAGAGAAATTTGAAAAACCCTGGGCCATTCTGTGAAATATTATTCTGCTACAAATTGCATAATTAATACTACGAATTATACGAAAAAGAAGATTTCACTCTACAATCATCAGTTATCAAAATACATTAATTCGCACAAATCAAAATCGTTCAATGATTTATCAATTTGTAAATTTTACTCGAGAAGAACATCGTATTTGATGGATTCTCAATGGAAAAGATCTATTAAACTTTTATAATGCGTGTGTAGAGAAAGAGGGAATAAAATTCCAGCGACTTAATCAGCTTATGCGAAGAAGAAACAGAATGAAACGGATAGAATGCGGCGAAGGATGAAGTATTTTTGCGTGTGTGTATAATACAAGGTTTATGGTATCCATCTAGAGCCAATGGTTTCATCTTTCGACGTTTATACACCACTCTTGCTACTCAACGTACCTCGTACACCGCTGTCGCAGAATATAAAAGCAGCAAGAGAACGACAGTGCATTATTTTTTCAAATGAACGCCGCGACTACTGTAATTCCACGGAATACGATCTTTCCCGCAACAATGGAGAGGAACGGCCGATTCACCCGAGATAAATCAAAAACCCGGCCACGATAAAGCCTCGAGACTTTTCTTTCCAGCGACAAGGCGGATAAACTCGAGCAAGTTTTCCAGGCCGTGGCAATAACCCCGCGAGGCGTCGCGACGCCCCTACAATTGTATTCATTTCCACTCGTTTCTGTATTCCTTTCTTCGTCACCCTAGTCGACTTAATTAACCATACTCGAGTCTCTAGAAGTTAATAAGGAAACGCGCTCGAATTCATTCGACTACGTTTTCTTTAACTGTTTCCCATTATGATGGCTTGCTGAGAAAGAATCCACTTTCTACTTCTTTTTTTTTTCATTCGTTTAATGACGAATAAAACAGTAGAAATAAATTGTATTAATTTAAAGAAGTGTACAATATCTCATAAAGTGAAATGTGTTTATTAAACATACTATGCGTAATGTAATACACGATTTATTTGTTAATTAATATTGTTAGAAATAATTATTAGTGTTAAATATACCTAGAATTTATACAATTTGGCGTGGGAAGGTGTAAAATATCATCGATACCTTGTAGAAAGTCTGTATTAGTAATGTAGAGTAGCTCGAGCCTTAAGTACAATAGGGAAGCAATGTCAGACAAGATATGTAAATGGCTAAGTGACTACGGCATGTGACTGTCACCCGAGCGACCACAGTTCAAGTCTCTCTCAACTCCTCGGAATTTTTCAGACTGATTTTTCTTCGAAAATTGTGTTTGGATTTTTGAAATTCACATTTTCTATCTTCGATTTTCTCTACTCCATCTTGGATTTTTCTACTTCCTCCTCCCACCTATTCTGACGTATTTATTCGTAATTTCATTGTGAGGAAATTCACTACTCAAATTCCAGCTGTAGATCGAAGAGAGAAACGAATCAAAATGAACGAAAAAAGAATTCCGAAACCTCCAGAACGACCGCAAAAAAGGGAAAAAAATCGGAATTCAAAGCAAATTCGAAAAAATGGCGTCCAAAAGCGCAGGATCAAAGGAAAATAACTTCTCAAAGCAGGAAAAAAGCTCTAAAACGGACCAAAAATCCTACAAAAAACCAAAAACTATAACAAAAAAAAATATACACAACACACCTTCAAGCTTTTTCGAAATAAAAATGAAAAAAAGTAAGCTCCATGGGAGCAATCCAAAGGATTTTCAGCTTCAACAAGCACAAAAGAACGCAGTTTCCGTAATTAGTCGATCCATTTCGTGTTTCCACCATCAAACGATGTACCGACAAATCGTCCAACTTCCTCTCCATCTCTTTACACACGCCAAAACGGTGTCAGCTTTCATCGTACGAAACGCAACGTCGTTCTAGTGGTTGAGCAACAAGAGAAGACATTCTTCTCCCTTTTTATACGTTCAAAATGAAACAACGAGGGTGACGTCGTCACGTAGAGACTTTACACGATGCTCGTAGATCGTTTCGTCTTATTCCATCCACGTCTTTCCAGCTACGTTCTCGTTCCTCCAGTTCTGTCGTTAGGACTCCTTCAGTGGCCGCCCTCGAGCGTTTCGAGAGTGGTTTCGTTTTCCCCGAAGTGACGTACTCCGGGGCTGACTGAAGGGCTCCTACGAGGCTGAACGCCTAGATCTAATAGGTTTGATGCATCCTTAGGGCTGAATAACCTTTGGGAACAGGGGATACTTCGAATTTCTTCGGGGATTTTTATCCCACCCACCGTTTGTCGCTTCGTTCGAGAAGCTTTCTACGTTAATCATTATCTGCAGACCACATTTTTACCAAAGATTCTAGACGCTGAGTTTTATCAAAAATTTTATCGATATACAAGACCAAGGATTACACAATACATCTAGTACTAAACGTACCTTCATCTATCCATTTAAAATCTCCACGGGTATCACAAATCCCCGAGTATTCAGAGAATCGAAAATCCCTCCCATGACAATGTTGCATGGAACAGTAATCCCACGGTTAATATCGTTAGAGATGTGGTATTTGTATCTTCGAGATTTATTAAGAACGATTCAGCGTGCAGGCTTTAACACGGTAGCCCGGCGATTACTATCGTTCATACGCGCGATAAACTCTACACCCCATCGAGGAACATTAGTACGTAGCATCGAGGCTCGCCTGTGATCCTAGCTCGGCTTAAATCGCTGGTATTACGAGTTTACGCCGCGAAAGCCTCCTCTCTCTCTCTCTTTCTCTCTTGCTCTCTTCCTCTCGCTCATACACTCTCACACTCATTCTGTGGAAAGCTCGTGGTGCGCTCAAGTGCGCAGATAATTGGTTCAGACAAGAAAGTTGAACGCGTGTTACGAGGCCAGGTTCTTCGTTCTAGAAAATTTCCCAACACTTCCGACTACGTTCCCTGCGCTCGTATATCCGATAGATTTAACCGTGGATCGTGCCAGGTTGGAGTTTGTATCGAGTCAGATGTGAAAATCGGGTCACTCTGTTGGTTCGAAGCGAGGCATCGATTTACCGATGAATTCTAATTAGACGAGATGGAGGTGCTGTATTTTAGAGAAAAAAAGGAGAGGAAAAAAAAAGAGGGACACCCGGTGTTTCCTCGGCGTTCAATGGCACACACTAGTCGACACGTTCTCGCTCAAAGCTTCCAGTTTATTGTTCCTGCCCCGGAAAAAAAGGTGTATTCAGTACACGCGGAGGGTTATGTGGGCGTTACGTAGGTGAATAGCTAGCGATGATAATGGAGAACGAAGACGAGCTATGACTCTCTTCTCTGGTTAAGTTCGGATATGAATGGAGGGGTGAAATTTTGTTGAAGTATGTCGGCAATACTCGCTCCGCGATGTGAGTGATTGAAGTTTACGCTGAAGAGATTCGTACTAAACTGATACAACGAATCATTGATATTTACATTTAGAAACACACGAAGAACTTTCAATAATTTTATTATATTTAATCCTTTGTGTGATATAACGTCACATTTCGGAATGTAACTTAATAAGCCCAATCTAACTCAAGAACACTTTTCGTTGCAGTATAATTTAAAGAAAGAGGAAATAAAATAAAATAAAATTGCGAATATAATACGAAATACAAAAAGTTAAACTGACACTTCTTTCTCATTGTTTCTTTATTACTTTTAGTCATTTCAGAAAGGTGTATTACAACGATGGTAAATTTTTCAGCGATATTCTTAATCAGACGTATCTTCGTCCAACGTATTTCTTGACCCTCGTCTAATATTTCCGTAAGTTTCCTCTACAATGATCAGGATCGTATCAACAGCCTAACGCAACATTATCTATGTCATGTCACGATCCCTGACATTCTGATCTGGATCGTGTTGCAACAGGATTTGGATTACACCGTAATCTCTGACATAGTGTAAATTGGATCGTAATCTCCAGAACGAGGTGATCTAAATTATAATTCACTGTGTTCTACATTACTATTACTAAAACCAATCCTCCTGGTTAATCTTCGAACTCTCTTCTCATCCTTCGAATAACCATAGAAAAAGAAGAAGAAAAAAAGAAACAAATCCAGAGGAACGAGAAATATCCGAACGAAGTCGGTAAGATTTCTCGTAGGAAACACGTCTGGTAATTTCTTTCCAGCGACGTGGAATCAGTTTTCACGCCTGCACCTCGATGTTTTCCCTCAGCTTGTCGTACAGCCAACCGAGCTTAAGCTGCTTAGAACTTCGTAACCCTCCTCCCGCTTTGGATGTGACCGTTCTCAGTGTACACAGAACCATGTTCCTCTACACATATACACGACAATGGCTGGCTACGAATTTGAAGCAATAGCGCCATTGGTGCCGGCGTAACTCTGATGTATCGGCGGATTAGGCAACCAACCACGCCATTCCAGTCGGATTTTCCTTCGACCCCGATACAACGAACCTTCCTCCTTAGCGAAGAGAAATTCTAGTCGAAGACTCAGTCGTAAAACACCAACCAATTTACTTCACGGTTCTTTCGACTCGTTCCATTTATTGCACCATTTATATTCCATGAAAGTTGTCCATGTTAACTCGTTGCGTACGGTGTTCTACTAGCTCTATGTGCTTTCAGAGCCCGCACACTTTAAAGCACGCCAATAAAGTTGATGCAACGCATAGAAGCACTTTCTTAATTAATATTTAGAAATTCTTAGTAACATCGCTTATTCCAGGAATGTCGCTATTATTACTAAGTTCATTTTCACTTGAAATGTCATTTAACGTACCTGATAATTATCAAACAATTATTCATTCTGATTTTCATTCTGTTTATTGGTACCAGAAACTTTTGTATTTTTTTTAGAATTAATATCCATCTAGTAAATTCATTTAAAAGCTATTTCTTCGCAAACTGGAACGCTAGTTATCAAGTAATAAAGTGTTGTACAACAATAAAATGAATAAAATGCTTTGTATAGTACGATATACGAGCCGAGCAGATTTTACTCGATGCAACGACAATGCTGACCGATTATTTCCCATTCTTTTCGAATTTTCACGTGCATTTATTTCGCGATTTTTTTGTCATAAGCTAAACGTAATATAACAATGTAAAACACAAAGCAAATGATATACAATTAATCTGGAAGCTTTTCTTTCAGAGGAAAGCTTCAAACAAAGGGATTAACCCATTTGCATCACAGCTCTAAATACGATATTAACTTCACAAATCAGGGACTAATCAGTAATTAATAAATGTCACGTATCATCGCGCTTAGATCAATTCTTCTTACTTGCGGTTTTGCTTAGAAATTACGTGCAGTAGTCAAAGCACAAGACTATTACGCGAGTGAATTGTTACCCACTGAATAACAGGTGATAATCCTCATGTGCGAATTATTCCGGTTGCGGATGCAAATGGGTTAAGGATGTCAAGAAATTGTAGCGTAATCTTTTTGTTTTCTGTATATGTTTCGAAAGCAGCGTTCGTCGCTTCTCGTACGTAGTTGATAAACGTGCCAGCATTGCTACGAGAAGGAGGAGGGATGCGCTTGTAATGGGACAGGAGTGGTGGTCCATTGTGGCGAACACAATGAACCTCTCGTTTGAGCATTCCTAAGGAGGATGTCTCTGGCAGTTCGACGCGATTCGGGAATAAATGCCGGGTAGCACCGTTGTCAAACAACTTAACAGCTCTGCGGGCGTATTGTCCTCGACATTTGTACTAATCTTCATAAACCAGCCGATTCATTTCTATTTTATCGACGCACGAATAGCTTCGAATTGGAACGAGTATAAAATATAACCGACCGTTCGACTTGCCTTCGTGAATTATTAACGTAATTTCCGTAGTCATAAAATGCTGGATTTTAGGCCAGATATTCGGACAATGTGTCTTTGTTACTGAATCACGTAATTTTTGACAGTTTCAAACATTGAACGCATTAAACTCTGTCCCAGAAAATTTTCTGCGATTTCTTTTTAATTTCAAACGTGCGAGATATTTAAATTATTTCAAATAAAAATATTTTAAGGTACAATTTATCATGCTTTCAATTTTACAATTTGCTATTTATGTATCACATAATTTTACAGTGTTTTTTGTCATTCATGGTTTCATTGAAAAAATCAAGAAAACGTGCAAACATCCCAAATCATTGCAATTCAGTAATTTTCATTTGCAACATACATATATAAGTTACCTCTCCTTTTTCACTAACCCTTTGTGTTATTATTTCACATAAAAAGACCTGCTTCCAACGTATATCTATTAACATAAATAATAAATGGCAAAAGCTATTTCAAGGGCCAAAATACAATTCCCCAGGTGTCTTGATTTGCTCAGGTGACCAGGAAGCCATTCCTTTAGCATCGTTCCCCTATGGGATGGCGAAATATCGCAGATCAACCGGGTTTGCAGCGTTCACCAGGGATACACGAAGGGAACAATAGAAGAGGCAGTCGCTTTAGCTTACGCTCTTGCACGGCGTAAATTCGTCCTGTGCTTTGTCACCATCTTACATCCTCGAGTATTCCACCGGTATACACTCCTTTTCCATCTTCAACCGGTCCATCTGTATTGGCTCGATCCGGAGCACAAAGAGAATTCGAGATAACGCGGTATTGCGACACGTCGTTTCCGAGATATCAGCTCATACCCGGCTGTTACATAGTCAGAGGTATTGTTGGAACATGGTGTCTGTGCCAAGTGATAAATTAAACGATTTCCGTTTGCCAGAGATCGTGCAAGGAACTTGGTAACGTTGCTCAAAGATAGGCTTTTAATGGGGAAAGTTTCTTTAACGAAACAATCACCGGTTTGAAGAAACACACTCTTGCTAGGTAGGTGTATGTGTACGTGTGTGTGATCGTCGATAAATTTGTGACAAGTTAAGAGGGTAATTAGAAGTTTGAGTCCGCCGATCGAAAAGTTTCGACAGGGGAAATTTTCGTGAATTGACGTGGGGACTAGCGGATGAATTATCTTGTCAAGTGACGAACAGCGTCTTACAAACGCACTAGAATAACGTTCGCTGAACTTCTTAATCCGACGAATTTTTAGGATATTTTCTATCCTTTGAAAATTCTCATTTCCCATTCTAACATTTTTTAAAATATCATGAAATTGATGATAAGGAGAGTTTAAAATGGATAAGATGAGATGGATCAAGGCAATTTAATTTATATTTTGCAATAGTGAATATGACAGAATCAGAATGATAACATTTGCAAGAATTAGTATTGTGAGAAATTGAGATATAATTATTTCCAGTAATTTTCACATCAACGTTGTTAATGCGAAACGTTCCTTTCCCATCGGGAAAATCATTCCAACGATTCGACAGTCTCGTCTATCAATTTATCAGCGAATTTCAGCCGGCACACGATGCGAATAAAATGTAATTCGTGTACCACCGCTGACAAATTTACTTTCCACGTTCCCGGTGATATATAAAACGGGACAATACGCGCAGCCATTGCCTCCATTGTTTCTACCGGGTAAATCGAGGCAGTGATAGAAAAGGGGGGAGTGAAAAACAAGGTAGGGAAAAAAGAACAAACAAAGAAACAAACAAAAAAAAAAGAGGAAAGAGAGAAGAGAGAAAAAAAAACAAAGAAACAAATACGTACAAGCTTCTCATCAACGCCCCAGAAATAACTAGTGTTCCATCGATGTTGCTCTATTTTCCCGTGTGTTATTAATTCCTCGATATTCGTGTCGACGCTTTCAAATCGTTTCGTCCAGCATCGCGAATTCGTCCGTGCCAAAGATGAAACTGTGTCCGTTCCATCGCCTCTACTCTTTTATCGTGGTTCGGTTTCGAGGTTGAAACAGTCATGGACGAAGGTTAAATCCGTATCGCGGACTCTCCTCACCGTATATAGAATCAAACTACGTATCATTCGATCAGAAACGATTTCTCATTCCGTTCGTTTCTCGTTGCTTTATTTAACCGATGAACGAAGTCAATTGTAAGTTTGGAGGAATGAGGAAACATTTTCGAATCTGTAATATCGCGGAATTTTGCTCGGTGTGCATCTACTTGTTTCAGATTCGTGTTTAAATTAACACTGTCAAACTCCGGTATTCTTAAATCGAATTATTATTTATAGATTACTTGCATCGAATATAGTTTTTTAATATTAAAATATTTTAAATATTGCACGTGCAGAATTTTCCATTTTCTCGTTTCGCGATGACAGCTCGAATTAATTTTGACAGTTTTGCTATGACTTTTTTTCAAGTTTCTTATTAAATTTCTCTTCAAGATCGTTGCAAATGTGTCTATAAATTTTTTCGCGACGTTGAACGATGTTTTCAAATACTTCTGTCTAGTTTATCCCATAATTTCTCAATCGAGATTCAAATCTGGTGGTTGGTTATTTCATTAATTTAAGCTCTCCATTTGATTGCAACTGTTCCATATAACTTTTACATAATTTATCAGGGTGGTTGGAATCATTGTCACGCATGAACACTAAATTATTGCCAATAATTCTTTATCCAAACAGGATCACGTGTAATTTCATGATATTTAATAATCGAACTTGGTGGAGCTTTCGAATAATTCGAATAATACCCATTGTTCATCCTCTGTATTCATAGTTCATAAATGTTACCGAATAGAATATATCTATTTCCATTACGTGATCATTATCCAATCATTCACAACGCGAATGCACTCCACGTTTGAGGTTTGAATTTCGAATACGATCTATTTCCATAGAATGTAAATAACACCTCGTGATTTCGTTTACGCGCTGTCATTTCATTCAGTGGCTTCAGGGAGGGCTAGCTAAATGAGATGTAAACGTGCACATCCTGCAATATGATCCCCCTTTATGATGGTAATCTGTGTTTCAGCTAATTCACTGTGCAAATGACCGAGGAAGCAATCAAGCCGCCTGCTATAGCATTGCTCGCTGTCTCTCGTAGCATACGAATGAAATCCATATGCTTAGAACGACGTGATAAATTAATTCGAAAGAATAGAGAAAAAAAAAAGAACAGAAAACGATTCGTCGAGCAATTGTTACAATTGTTTCAGCTACGTGCGCTTCACTTTCAAACTAATCTCACCGAGGTGACGTTTCTGTTCGTGAGAATTTACGCGCGAACTTTTCCCCCTGGATCTCTTGATACCGCGAAAACTTTTATTCCAACGAAATACAAAAAACACACACACGTAAACTGAGAGATAGAGATAGAGAGAAGGTAGAAAAAAGACTTAAGGAAAAGAAAAGTTGCAAACACGAGTCAGTTTAAGACGTGAGCATCCTCCGAACACGAGGTGTACAAAGAACAACGAGAAGAGAATTCCACGAGAGAAATAAGAACGGAGCGGGAAAGTGAAGGAAGAGGAAATGGAAGCTGCGGATGGGGAAAGGTGGATAGTGGAAAAGCCACGAAGAAATTCGAAACATAAATAAGAGGCCTTGGAAAGGGAATTGGCCCAGTGAAGTTTCGCCAAGTGCATGCACGCGTCTATATATGCAACGTTGCCCTTAACTCCTAAAGCAAACTTCCGCAGAGAGGAGCACATCGGAGCTAGGTACAAGCATTAAGCTTCTGCGTTGAACAGGAACCACCGCAACACACGCTGGCTTTCAACGTTGAATCGAAATTCCCGTCGACTATGCAGTGATAACAACGAATCGGAATCAGACGATGTTCTTCTCTGCTTTTCGAGTTTATTTCTTTCCCTCTCTCTCTCTCCTTTCTCACTTTTTCGTTTTCTTTTCTATCTATCTTTCTTACTTTCTTTTTTTTTTTTTTTTTTTAGTAATAAATGCAACGATCGATCGACCGAATTAGCAAAGTCAATTCATGTCGCGAGTACTGAAATACTCTGTTATTATTTGACGTATAATTAATTCGAACTTCCTACTGATATCGAATTTAATGAACGACATTATGCTCTGTCACGCGACTGTTTTGCATGCACTTGTGTACCACGAGTATGTCGAGTTGTACTGGAATTATTAATTAAATAACGTCTGAGCAAGGCGATCGAAATTACAGCGGATAATAAAATCGTTGTCACTTTTATTAACATCCTCGAAGAGATATTTTATTTTTGAATATCAAACGAGCATGATGTAGAACAACTTTCCGGTGATTAACGTTTTGAATCAAAGAGAAAGGATCTTCGGTGACCATATGCGATATTATATTTCGTACATGAAAACTGTAAAAAAAAAAGGATCGATATCTGAGAAATGTTTCAAAATTCTTTTCCACGTTGTTAAAAATATTTTCGAATAAAATACGTAAGTCAAAAGAATAAATATCGACAGTAATTCGGTGAATTTTTTTAAAAATAAATCTCTATTGAAAAGGGACGCAAGGAATCATTTTTCTTCTTTTTTTTTTCCTCTCTCCTTTTTTTTTAGAGAGGAAGATTTTCAGCTACGTAGGAGTTATTTGTAGGATAACTGATTCGTAGCCATGTACAAGTTCAATCGCATAAATCTTTTTCGCACCCATTTCTGTCTGCTCTTTCTTTTCAGCCTGGCCTCGTTTACACTCACGTAGAATGACCCGTATACGTGTGTTAACCTCACCCTTTTCTCCAAGGCACTCGCTCGTGCGCATTTCCTACGTTTCCACTATCTGGTATCCGACTGCTGTCACAATAATATCCTTGCTCCTTCGCCACCTTCGTGATTTATCCTTTCTATCCTCGCTTCGCCATGCGAGAGAATTAAGCTTCCACGGGAAAAAGGGGGAGTTCTACTTTGTAAGCTCTCTATACTTTCGTAAGAAGGGTCACTTACAAATTTTCAAGCCCTATCTATCGAGATTACACGAGTTTTCAAGTAGCTGAGAGAATTTTTCGTCGAAAACTTATCGACAAAAATGTTGTATACAGATTTCCGCGGAATTAAACTATTTATTGTTAAAAATAAACACTAAATCTATGGGTATAAAAATTTGAAAACAAAAATTCAACGAAAACGACGTTTCAAAGCAGGACGAAAAGCTTCTAAAACGAACGAGAATTGCCAGAAAATCAAAAAACCGCGATAAAAACGAATCTGGAAGAAGTTTAGAAAAAAGAGCTTTCAGTTTCAAAATAAGAAAGGAGAGAAGAGGAAAAGAAAGCTTCCAACGTGCAAATTAAAGTCCTTCGTTCATGTTTAACTTCACCAAACACGAAAGAACACAGCTCTCGTAATTAGTCGAACCACTTCAATTTTTGTTTTGTACAATCGAACAAGTCTGACATGCACCGCGACAAGTCATCCAAGTTCTCTCTCGAATTCTCTCTACACACGCCAGCTTCTATTATAAACAAACGCAGCGTCATGCTCCCTTCGTCAGCCTTCGTCTCTATGATTTATGCCCGCTCGTGTCACATTGTGTACCGTTGCATGTATTGTACTAACAATCTCAAACGCTAGGTGCGATTATGCGGCTGTGTGGCATCCTTACGCGTTTCCATGTACCTCGTTCCACCGGCTATACATGTGTGTGTATGCATTTACATGAGAATATTTGCATCCAGCTAGTTTGCTGTCGCGCGTGTGCATTCGTCCCGTATTTGTCTGTTCGTTGGCGTGCTTGCGACCGAGGCTCGTTCAAAAATCCCACAGACTGGCCAGCTGCTGAATAACCACGTCCTAGACTAACGTGAAACTGATAGCCACGCTACTTTCGTTCTATCTTCCGGATGATGCTGGCTGCACTTTTTGCAGCCAATTTTTTTCCCCATCTCTTTTCTACGATGCACGTTTCAGCATAGAAACGGTGAAAAACCGGTCTAATTACGTACGAAGGAATCTTGAGGGATGTAAAAACCTCTCGTAATTCGTACGCAGTGGATTTAACCAGGAAATTGTTTGATATTCAGTGATTTCAGTATTGTATAAAAGAGTAATGGAAACGTTGAGAAATGAAAAATAAGAATACGATTATCCATGGAAACATTTTACAGTTTTTGTCTGTTTTTCATTTCATTTCTCTGTTTTTGTGAGATCCTTGTGTTAATTTTCGCAGAATACGATAGAAAGCAACGATTTCCAGGCGAGCTTCGAGAGAGGAATCGCGAAGACTCGAAAGTATCGAATTACGCGGCATAAAAGCTACTTCTATTCCTTTTTATTTCTGTTTTTTTTTTATGAACAGAAACGCGTACGATCCAAAGTGCTCGCTAATGAAACGCACAATTAACTGCAATCGACGGTCCTGAACGTTCGATAATCGAGTTTCTGTGTAATTGGCTCTGATTCTGTACGAACAACGCGGCCTGTATTAACGTGCGTGAGTTCATTTTGCAACAGCGAAGCTTGTTTCATCGAGTGGATCATCGGAGAATCGTACATTTACAGTACAAATCCTCTTCTTCTGTTTACGAATTATTCCAACCCGTTCGAACGTTCCGATATAAAAGCGTCGCGTTTATTTAACAATTTACGAAAACAGAAAAGAGATGAAGAAATCTGTGAATAATTAAATCGTTCGGAGGGTAAGGATTTTAATAACCGAGGAAGTGTTACGATACTTTCACGTGTACACGAGGATGTAAGTGTTCTTAAGGATGGTCATTACATTAAGAGATTCTAGCATGAGCGTTCTAGAGAGGCGAATAACGAGGAAGCAGGGATAAGTGTTAGGTAAACAATCGTTCCATCTTTGTAATTACACCATTGCTACATACATTCCATTCGAAACGATCAAACAGTCTGTTTATTAATTACTCTTGAATATTCTGTTAAATTTGCAAATGCAAAAGAATATTCGACATTTCTACGGAAATTTCGTGTTTCTTATACGAGATAGACACTTTGAAATAATTATCAAGAAGAGAATAAAAGTGTTTCAGTGATAAATCACCTTATTAACACTAATCGTCGAGCGTCGCGTGACCCAAATTCCACGATCGAATTCCCTCGCAATTACTAGCCGATTCCCCAAACGAAAGGCATTGTCGTGCGTGCACGCATTTCCTAATTAACGCTACGCCACGGTTATTATCAGGTCGCGAATGTAATTATCCATAAACGACATCGGGCTGATCTAATCGTAATTGAACGTTAATTATAATACGCGCATCAGTCAGCGTAAATAAACAAGCTAATCGAATTAACAAGTGATTGATAGAGATACCATCAATTGAATATCAACGAGATGTTTATCGATAAACATTCTACGACGATCGACGTCGATTGACATGGAAATTTTAGTCTATAAATCCTTCCTCGCGAGAAACGGTAAAAAATATATTTGCAAACGGTTGACAATATCTAAAAATAGGAATCTCGATCTTAAAGAAAATAAAGAAACCAAGTTTTTGGTAAAATTTTTCAATTTGCTGGATAAACGACGCAAAATTGTAAAATTAAACAATCCATACTTTATAGAACAAAAAGAAAATGCTTTGAAGTATGAAATTGGCGGATTTATATAAAAATCGGCACAAATTTTCCAGACAATCCAATATATCTCATTCAAGAGAAACATGTAGGTGTATCTTTTCAATGACCCTATAGCATTCATTGAAATACAACCGTGTATTTTTCATCATTCGCTTGTTCAACAATCGGATAATTGAACAAATATTTTCAACGCGTTACAAAGAAGCGAAAGTTCATACACGAGCTCGAGCATTCCCGTTATTTGCGAATTAGCGCAGAGCAAACTTTTTAATAAAGCGAAGGAGCGGCCATTGTTACTCCAATGATACGCCGTATGGAATTCTAATTACGTCAAACTCCCGAGGACACCCATTTATACAGTGCAAACAAAACGTTACTGGCTCGTAGACTTTTTCCAACTTCCCTATTCTTTTCCTTTTTTTTTTTTTCTTTTCCCTCCCATCCAAACCGCCTGTCTCCTCTTTGTTCTAGATGGCCACCATCGAGAATATCGCGTTACTAGTTACCGGTAGGTGGATTTTCCCCAGGCAGGATCGTCGGGGAAGCGCGAAAGTCGATAATAGGGAGAAATTTAAAAATGGGTCGGCGTTTAGCCAATCAACCCGGAGAAAAGAAAGGAGGAAAAAAGGGAAAGAAGGAGAAAGGGAGGAAAGTTTCGCGTGGCACAGGAGGAAATTTGTTTTCCGAGTGTTCGGAAGTTTTTTCATAGGCTGCTCCTCGATATACGCGTTGCAACGATACTCCATGCTCGTATACTTTCCCGCGATAAGGCGGGAACTTCGCGAACCGAATGAAATGAGCGTTTCGTTTACTGGTTAGCTTACTCCTGTATCAAATTCTCATAAATATTCCGCGCCCCGTTACCAACCCACGTGAAACTACTCTTTTCACTTCTTTTTTTCCTTCGCAAAAAGGTACGAAGGTAATAACTATGGATGAAAATTGCGATGTCGCGTTTAAGTTGAGATAAAAGTTTCGAGAGATAAATTCAGATAAAGACACCGTTTCCCCAGGATTGCGCATCTATTTGTCAGAAGTTCACAATCCTCTCTGTCTACTTCACCTCTGACATTTCCCCTTCGCTCCTCGGTATGCGCGCGGAAAAATTGTATCGAGAAAAGAAAAGAAGAAAAAGAAGAGATTCATATTACGAATGGAATTTTTCCACGGAAATTCTATCGAGACTTCGGTATATCGAACAATTTCGTAAATAATGTACCAGAATTGAACAAAGAACTTCCTCGAGTGGTCTTAATTCCGATCAGACGCGGAAGAAACCTCCTTTCGCTTACCTACCATGAACACGGTCTGAATCTCCAGCCAATAATTAGATTACCCCTCGACACGGTTCCCCAGTCTTTCCACATGGAAATAGAAGTACTGGAGATCATGAATGGTACTCGTCTGAAGTGGCTATGGAAGCTACTTGAACCTCTAACGATCCTAATCACACGATGCCCTTGGCATTTCGATCATTTCCATTCTACGAATGACGCCCTTCGATTAATCGGTATGTGTCGAATATTATTCGTACCAGCCCCTTCACGTGAATGAGAATTAATCTGAACTCAGCTTCGGTCTACCTCATCGAGCAAATCCGCGAGAGATCCTTTCTATTCCGAAAGGCTGAACCTTAATTTCACACAGAAAACAAGCGACTCGAATCGAAACGAACGAAGCTAATACGCCCCGAGCGCCTGTTCCAGCTGATAGGATTACCGGAAACGTTCAATGAGCATTGCCCCGGTGATTCGAATTCAGCTCGGCGGAACGAGCACGAACACCGGTGAACCCGGCGCAGACGTTCGAACAGAAACGATTCCGGGACAATTTTCCGGAAACACGAGGTAGAGAGAAAGAGAGAGAGAGAGAGAGAGAGAAATGGTGCTTAACGTCCCTACTCGAGTAACAATTCTAAACGCTCCTTTTTCCATGAGAACTTGGCCTTGGTAGGGTGCTTGCCAATTATTCAGGTCTGAGAATCTTTTTCTATCGGTAGCCTGGATTTTTCCAGACCCTCTGCCCTCCTTATTTGTCGCACGCCTGCAGGCGTTAATTACTCTCCTTCAGTGGAAAATATTCAATCGAACGAGGAAACGTCACCGAGAGCGGTTCGATCGATGCTCCTCTACCGGCCATTGTTTACCCCTCTGCGGGTCCATTAACCATGGAAGCACGATAATTACTCGTTTTGCGGTAGGGACGTTTGGATGGTAGTTCTGTTGGGAAGTGGTTGGATAGGACAACGAATTTCTTTTACTTTCTGCCGGTGGATCGCTGGTTGAACTTCGAGCGAAGGTGGATTGAACTTTTCGCTACTGTAAATGATTATTGAATCCCTTAGAAATGAAACGATCTCTTTATACTATAGACAACTACAGTTCGTTTGCGAAATAGTCATTGTACGTGAATTTAATAATGATAATTTAAATTCGATGCAAAAGTTGATCAACTGGTTATTGATTACAATCGTCTCGTTCGTACGTCTAATTACTTTAATAATGACAATTCCACGCGTTCCAAACGCGAAAGTACTCCAAATTCGATAATGCTTCACCCCGTCCCGACATAGTCGCGCAATGTTTAGAGCCTCTGGCGGAGCAGCGACGTTTATTTCGACGGTTCGAGCGTTTAAATTTTAACGAGGAGACCCGTGTGCAAGAAGCGGCGTAGCTAACTTGTAACAGCGGCTGACAAAAAGCTTCATAGACCGGTCGGTCGTTGGGAAGCTTGCGTTGTTCCTGAGAGAGAGAGAGAGCCTGAAGATCATCTAACCGTAGTGGTAGCGTTGTTTATTCAGAAGAAGCTGTGCAAAAAAATGCACAGCCTGCGAACGACGTAACTCGTATCAGCATATAACGCGCGTAGAACAGGAAGAGGAATTTTTCTCACGAGTAACCATGCTTCTACGTTCATCCCCGTCTAATATCATGTTAAAAACATTTTCACCATTGCGACAGGTGCATGAATATCAGTCTCGTCGCTGTCCTTTCCCATCGACGCAATTAAACTCGTCAGGTGAAAATTTCACTCACACATTCCAACGTCTATTGTATTCACAAACCCCTGGTTCTTCTTTCTCCGCTTCAACTTAGCTGCCTGCTGTTTTACATTAAGGCGTCGACGAGTTTGAAAGAGAAATAGAAAAGAAAAATTTCCAGCTGGAAGGAATTTAAGGTAATTAGATGAAACACTTCTCTTGCGAAAAATCTACGACAGATAATGGAGAAAAGAATGATATACGCTACATTGAAATATTTTTTTAATTCGATATCCAGCTACTTTGTATGATAAAACAGCACGGTGAATTCGCAGAGGAATTTTTCTGTGGTTTACAACAGTTACGATACGAGGATAGCGATTCGACGTTGTATTTTTCGTAAAAATAACGAACGAAAAACCACGGTACGCATAGAGAGGAACCGTGGAGAGAAAGAAGCTTTCCAGCGAGCATCGGAATCATCCGTGAGGAGAATCGAAATACACAAGAAGACACGAGCACGATGGAATAGGAATTTTATGCCAGAAATTCTCCAGCAAACAGATGCCAGTCTACTTGACAAGATTCAGGAGAGTCTTTTCCTTGGCTATATTTTTCTCCTCTCGTTCCCTCGCGTCCTCTCTTCCTCTCGACAGTACGACGATACACCACGTGCACGCGACAGAATTCTAGACAAATTATAATTCAACCAGAAAAAAAAAATAGAAAAAAGAATTCGATTTGATTGATTAAACGATCGACGCATCGTTAAGATGAATAACGAGGAATTTTATTCACAAAGTACTGGTAATTTCATCGTAGGAAAAAGACGGGGAGAATGCATTAAGTGAGAACGAACACGTTGTAATCGCAATGAATGTAACCAAGGTGAACGTGACTCTCTACTTTCACGAGCTACCCTTTATCACGCGATCTCTCGCTCTCTTTCTAGCTAAAAGCTACGGTAAAAAATTAAATTATATGAATTTTAAAGCAGATCAGGGCCCGTCTGTTTCAGCGGAGAAGGTGGATGTGAAAGAGAGAAATGATACGTTGTTCGAAGGTATAAACCCGGTGATCTTGGAACTAATTTCGACCCCTCGTGAATGGAGCCATAAGGGGAATAATGTGAATAAAACAAAAAGAGTGGGAAAGGGGAAAAAGGAAGAGGATGTGTAGTAGTGGTAAAAACATTAGGGAAGAAGAGATGGATAATCCAGTTTCGCGAGATAGTCGGTCATTCTTCGTTTTAGCGAAACGAATTTTTCGCGAGACGAATTTTTCACGAATTTCCTGGAATGCGTGAGGAAAACAGGGAACTTTTTACACGTGGGAATCATTTGAAAACGAGTTTTCGAAATTTCTGTGTGGAACGCGTGATATCCATATTGCCTAGAATACCAGTTCATTTTATGTTAATCAGTTCCATATTGTACCATGCACAGTGTGTTTCATAAATTTTTCTACAAACATTTTGATAATAAAAATACGATAAAGTGTAATAAATTAAAAGATGCTCTTTTAGTAATTCAAAGCAACGCGGTAGGATAGAGTTTTTTTATTGAGGAAATTCGTACAGAATTTTGTAGGAAAAAGAATACTTTTTACTATTTTAAATGTTGAATATTATATTCTAAAAGTTTCGGGAACATCCACTCAACGGTTTATTAATTATCCAACAATCTCCAAATTCAAATTCGATAGATGTCTTGCAATAACGTTCCAGTGCTTTTACAAACGCGTTTCTAAAAGCTGCACGAACATTCTCTCACTTGCAATATCAATTTGCCATAAATCACGGCAACACGTCACAAGATCACCCTATCGAGCTCGATTTAAATCGAAGTGTGCCCAGCTAATCAGAACGAACCAGCTTACGATATCGAGAGGGCGATTCGCTGTAATTAAAATGATCCTCTCACCCCTCCAAAACTGGCCACGTTTTATCGGCGAGTATGGCAATTCGAACGGCTTAATTTCGTCGGAGCCAATCGCGGTGTCGAATTGAACGCGGTCAGAGGGCAAGGGAGATTAAATCAGCTCGCGTTGCAAATTAAATTCGAATGATGCACCCCCCACTCCATGGTTTATCTTGTTACCGGACTGGTATTAACCTAATAATTGAAATTTCGCCGGTCTCCCAGTCGAAAACTGATCACGAACGACGACTGAAAAGCTCCGCGCGTAATTTTAACGACACAACTGGACAAGTTTATACACACAATCACGAGCTCGATGAAATTTCACAACACGAATACCAAGGCGTTTCGTTATTTCATGTTTCTGGGAGAATATAGAGGCGAACGATTTACACTTGCGGTTATCCAAATCGTTAAGTATCTGATTCGACGGTTCTATTGATTCGGTGTGGCGTCGAGGCGACATCAGCGGTTCGTTGTTGCCCACCGGAAACTGCATCGCCTGTTCTATTCTCTGAGGACACGGGGAAGCCGCGATGATTGTCAGAACATGGACCACGTTTGTCTTTATAAGTACGGGTTATTCACTAGCTGACGTTGGAACTTGGTAATGCGATGGTGGAACGTACAGTTTTGTAACTCAATTTATGGATAATTTCATGATTTACTTGTTTGACAAATTAAACAGTTCAAGCGAGATGATAGCGATCGCTGATTGCACTGTGTTCAGATAATTAAAAAGCTTTCTGCGCCAACGTAAACTTAATTGTAAATTTTTAATTTTCAGAAATTAAGAGAAAATTTAGCGTTGCGTGTAATTTCCAATTGAAAGATTTTGTATCACGCGTTAAACTTTTGGAAATAAATTTGTAAATTACCATTCTACATAATTTCACGTAATTGTCATTGATATTACAGATACTTCATCACGTCACAAGAAGGAATATTGTTTTTCTATTTTTTTAATAAAAATTGTACCTATTTGTTTCAAAAATTGTTTTGCAAAATTTACATTTTCACGAACAATAATTACTCGACAGTTATAGGTCTCCTCGTTTGTCGGTTCGCATGAAAATTAAATTTCTTGGTACTTGAAGCTTTTCTTTCCTTTCTTTTTCCCTTTTCTTTTTTTCTCGCATTGAAATTATTTCGCGGAACGGCGTCATTGTTCGAATAGTATTGTTCGACGAGAATATATCACGAAATTGCCTTTGTTCTGATTCGACTGTTGACAAAACGTACTGTAATTACACGGACGCGTTGTTGTCGCTTGTAACGGTGCAACAATGAAAATTTACTGCGCTCATTTTGCAAAAACCGAGCGGCATACACTGACAGGCAAAAATTGTCGGATCACCTGGCACCGTTGTTGCATTTCGTCGCGATGTAATTTATCCTTGCACACAGAACGTTTATAAATCAGTCGCTGTGTATTTAAACTATTTCTGTGCGCTTTCGCGCGGAAAACATTTCGTTTCCAAAATGAAATACTCTCTGAATTACTTATGCAACGTTTTATATACAAAAAAAAAAGAATTATAAAAAAAGAAAGACGATCTCGAGAAAGATAATTAAATTTTTATAGGAGAAAAGAAAAAGTTGCGATCGTAGATTTTTCGATTACTCCAGCGTATATCTCTCGGCGTGATATTTCGAAAACGCAGGCCGTATCATCCTTTTATACTTGATTCACTGTTACCTTTTACAACCTACGAAGCTCTCGCTTAAGACGCGAAATCTAGTTTAGCTCCGAAATGTCGGATAAAAGACTCGTAAAACGACCCGCCATTCCCTCAACGAATTTATTCAATAGGTAAATCCTTATCCTCTATAGAAACCATCTAAATCTCCGAGAAGATAACGGTTCAGCGTTTCACTTTTGCCCGACAGTGTATATCATGAAGGCCAATTGGCTGTGAAATCACGCGTCATTTGTTCTGCAGAAAATTTCCATCAAAAATTGGCCCGTCAGCGATGCAAAATTGCACGCGAACGCCACTCGCTCGCCTGTGCCGTGTGCTTTGGTAATTTCGATGTATCCAGAGGTGTGAAATATTTAGAGGAAAAAGGGAAAAACAAATTGAAAGCTCAGGATAATGAAGAATCGTGAAAAGAAGGGAAAAAAGGAAGAAACGCGTGGAAAAATATTGATAAAACAGTGTAACATTTGAACGACGGTGTAAACAAAGTAATTAGAAGCTTTTCTGATATTTTTAGCATTGTATATTGTATTTACGACGAAACGAGGAATCAATTTAACGAATCCAACGAGTATTTAACGCTAAAGAATTGGAAACTCGAGTATCTTACCGCTTCTCGATCGAATTAAGCGTGATAACGAAGTGAAATCGCGCCAATAGAACGAAAGTACTTCTGAACCCGGATGCTTGGCTAATTGAGCAGTCGATAACTTCTTCCTTGAGTTGTTGCCTGTGGAAATATTTGTGCTAGGAATCTGGTAAACGAATGACTGATTATCCGAACATTATGTATATAGATGAAGGAAATCTTCGATTTCTTTTTCATGCACTTTAAAAAATGATCTAGAATACATTAACTTTTATATATATATATATATATATATATCCTCCAAGATGAATATTTAAATTTCTATGTACGAATAAATATCTTAAAAATCAGGTATACGAGAGTTCATCAAATTTATAGGAAAATGTGGAAATTCGTTCATTGTAGCAATTAAAGAATTCGCTTGTAATTTAATGTGAAATCGGGCACAAACTTTTGGCCCTCATTTTATGAAAAATTTCTAACACACTTCCTTCTTCTAGACACACATACGTTTAGTGGTTTCACTTCAAAAATTGAATTTTTACTTAACCATAGAAGAGGAGTCCTTTCACAGACGAGGAACCGATTGAAATTCTCGTTACTTTTTGATTAACGTGGGTCATAAGTTGGCTAGGATGTCGGGGAAGATGAAATTTAATTAGAGAGAAGCCACGGACATCGATCTGATTGATAAAAATTCCGAGACAATCGGTCCGGCCGGCATGGTTACGAAATCCATTGTGTAAGAGGCGAGTCGAAGGCACAAAGGGGTAATAATTCTTGATTGGGGTAATAATCCCTTTCAATCGCGAACGGGTCGACCTTTATGCCGCGCGACTGCCATCCTGGATGACCAATTTCGACCGGTTCGATTCACCGTTTGGACAATTTACACGGTTCAATTTCGCGAAAAATCCGAATGGTTATTGGCCGGTCGAACGTTTCAGTCACCGTGCCCGAATTCCCCCGACGTGGAGTTTCAATTGAGCACCGTTGCGTATCGAGGGACGATAATAGAAAATCATTCTGCAATCTCAACCTACCGTCCATAATTATCCCTATAAAAATTCCATTCGCAACGGAATGTATCGGTGATAAATAAAAATCTTCATACGACGAAAAGAGAACGAAAAAAATGTTCTACGAGGAAAAATCTTTGCCTTAAAGGTCGACACAGTTTCTCGCTTTATTCTCACATCACCGTAACGTTTATCGAAGCGCCATAACCCGCACACAGAGTATCCTCACTAGACCAGCAGAATAAACAGGAATACCCTGTTAGCCCTGTCCCCGGAGAAATTACACAGAGTGTCCATTCTTATCCGATACGCGGCTTTTGCGTCTCCTTGTACAAGCCCCGGTCGAACGTAATTTTCCTGGCAACTGGAACGACTAAACAGCGCAAAGGGTAAGCAAAACCAAAGTACATCAGTTCTCCAATGATAGAAAAAAAAGCAAAAATTCTGGTGTAGTGGTGCGCGGATAAAGCGTACACAGGTAAATTCTCGTTGAAACGAGAAAATAAGAGAGTAGAAAGGAGAAATGTTGACTGTATCAGGTATAGAGGTATAGGTTACACGTTCAACGACAATTTATTCACAACGCACTGGTACAGAATTCGTTGCATCGGGAACGTGTAATCCTTTGGTGTACACGGGGAACAAAACCAAGAGGATCAAAGTGTACGCGTTAAATTGCCAGAGTCAGGAAAGACGACGCATTCCCTGCCAAACCGCGTCGAAACCCAAGTGGACTCGTGTGTATTCGATCGCGTGAACGCAACATTCCAGAAGCCGCACACTCTAACGAGGACAGACACTTTGGTCCATTGACGTCACGCGCTGCGTCTCTAATCGCTGCATCGCGTTCCTTGTAGAACAGAGGACGCAGCTGGCGATTAGATCTAACGGGTTCAAGTTTGGTCGATTGGATAATCCATCGATCTCGGCAATCTGTATATTTTCTGGATATTGATTCAATAATCCAATCAAATCACGATGTAAATGGTCTCATTCTTTCAATTTCTGCGTTAAACGAATTTCCTTTGATTATCTGTTATGCATTAAAATTATCGAATACTTAAAATTATTAATTTGATATTTTTCTTTAAATAAATTTAGTATATTTGGTGTAATTTATTATTTTCTCAGTATTTTTATAATTTAGTATTTGTTTAATGTATGGTGTCGTTCGAAAATTTTTAAATCTTTCATAGAGCAACTTATTTGAAAGCAGAAAGATCTCCCCACCAGGATAATAATGTGTTAATTACTGTAAACGGATTATCTAGTATTAACGCGATAGTACAGCAATAAACAAGTAAACTGAAACTTACGAAATGAGTACGTAGCATCTGTAACTTCCCAGTCCTATAAAGCCATAGAGGATTAAATCTACCACTAAAATCCTACTACACCATGTACATTCGGGAACAGTTTCCACCGTGAACCCAACAAAAAGGAACAACAAGCCTCTTTTCCTTTAATTGTAATCGCTTTGATTGCACTTTCACGAAGAGAGAGAGAGAGGGAAAAAAGGAGTTTCGTTTCAGAAACTAAACGTCTTTAAACGTTTTAATTGTACCTTGAAATACAATTTACATTTTTCAACACGGTCCAACCGAAGGGACTTAAAACGCGAGCAGTGTTATCCGGGCCAATTCCACAGCGCGAAAGCCACCGGCCATTTGTTCTCCATTCTCCCCCCCACCTTAGTACGCGGACAGGATTAAATGGAAAAAGGATTTTCCTCTCACGGCAAATATTCCTCTTGGATTAAAAATTTTGTCTCTGGCTTCGCGTAGAGAAGGCTGGCTGGCTGAGCGATAAAACGGCGATGTGACACGCGCGGACACGGTTCCGCGCTTTGAAATTTCAATGGGACGTCTTTCAGTCTGTTGGCCCTTCCTCGATGTAACAGGAGTTAGAGGGAAGGAAGAAAGTGTCTGCTTAAAATGGAGAAAGAGGAAGAAAGAGAGTGTCTTCTTTTTAGAAAGATGTATATCCGACAGCAGACGATGGAGAGGACGTGACTGAGCGACGATTCGAAAGGAAATACACGCACGTGTTAAGGAGAACGAGAGAGAGTTGAGAATAAAACGAAAAATGAAAATACTTCGGTGAAGTTCCGGTGCTTGGAAGGCTCCGTTGACTTTCCTCAGCCTCCTTAAGCTGTTAACTGCGGATGACGAGTTCATTGGCTCCATGATACTTAAAACGCAAATAGTGTGTTCGTTAATAATTAATCACGTTTTAACTGTTCTTATCGCGAGTCTAACTCGTTGTTTTGGAACAAAAAGATATATATTTGCGGTACAATAAATATAATAAAATCGAAAGTACATAGAGGAACAGGATAGAGTCGAAAATCAATGGTAGATTTCGGTGGATTATTTTTTATTTTTAATCTACCGAAGAAATTAGTGTAAAGAAAGTGAATTTGCGATAAGAATGCGCTTAACGAAAGTAGGCGATGATTAGGAAAATGTCGTAGAGAATAAACGAAGGCTCAGAAATCCTCGAGTCGCTAGAAATATTTCTCCCTGTTTAATACTGCAAAGTTTAAAGCATTTGCAAAGTGTCGTGTTTGACAGAACGTAATGAAGAAACGATCAGAATTTCGTTTGATCAATTTTTATTACAAAATTACGCTGTTAAAAAACTTCATGTTTCACACATTCGTATAAATGTTCCTTTACTTCTAAAACGTTTCTGAACATTTTTAAATGTTCCCAATAGAATTCAGAATAACTACGAAGAAACCAGCCAGTGTCACTTCTTCTTCTTCTTCGAGCTTCGACTAGTAGCGAACGAATGGACCCTCTTCACTTCCGGAAACGGTACTTGAGGGGGTTTCTCTTTGGGTTGCGGGAAACCTGCGAGGAACGTTAATCGAAATGGAAATTCTGCACAGGCGATAAACGGGGTAAAAATATCGATAACGTAACGTAGGATAATCCATCGCGTTGTCTTTGTCTAAAAGGAGGATAGTAAAATTCCTTTACGACAGAGGTAGGGAGGAGATGGTTGATCCTGGGCAGACTGAGATTAACCTCGTTACACAGTCTCCCATAAACCACGCCCTCGTTTATTATACACGTATACATTATACTTAATTAAACGAACTTCCATGGACGGTTGAAATTTTAATAATCCAACATCTGCCGGTTGCCGCGAAGCAATGGGAAATCATAAACTGATATTCGACGTGTATAATACACCCCATATCGTCGTCAGAAACGGGAGGGAATTGCTTCATTTGAATTCTAAGATAAGACGAAGGAAACTAGGCGAACGATATTATTAAACCGCGAGATTAATTACACCGTGAAAACCTATTCGATGAACAAACTTACACAAATTCGACGAAATTGCAGACTTAGACCTTTTTACTTTAAATTGCAAACATTATCATTTCTACTTTTCATCGATCATTCTCATTTCGAAGTGCTTTGTGTAGAAAAGGATTGTTTTGTTCAAATTTCCCGCGTTGGCAGGAGGAAGAAAGCGACAATTGAGTTCTCGCGAAGATTATCGCATGAGAAAAATTTATTTTTGTATATGGACACACTTTACGAGGACTTTAGAAGCTTCGAGGATTTTTCAATCTGCTACAACTCGCATATATCCATACTTGATTGCATTTCATGCATAATGAAGCTTCGAAAATATGGAATACGTTATACAATCTTTCTTTTAGTAAAAGCCACACTGTTGCACCCGCAGGAATGTCTATCGAACCCAAGTTTTCACACGGTAACACGTCTTTCCTCCCTAGCAACATGAAAATCGCCGTTTTAATCAACGTCGCAAGAAACCCGCGCGAATCTCAAAGGAGGCATCGAACAAAGGCTGAATTCCTCGGGGGTCGAGAAGAAGGAAAACGAAGCACTTGGTGCAAGACCACCTTCAAAGGGCAATTCTTCGACGCGGCTTCTCGCTGGTTGGCAGAAAGCTTCAATGAAAGGCAAACAATTAACTCGACATCCGAGTTCTCGGATGTGTAGGTGGTCGGCTCGCCAGTGTCACAGCTCACGTTTGAATTAACGATGTAAGCAAACGCAATTAAAAGCTTGTAAACACCGGATTCGATCTGTACGTGTCCACAGATCTCTAGCTCCAACGTTTGTGTACTTTCTTCCTTTACCTCTGTCCCTTATTCGTACGTTCTTACCTAGCCAATTATTCTTCGTCCGGATACTCAAGCGATTCTACGATTGTGTCATTGAGAACGACGGTTCCTCTGTGTTTTATCACGGTCCAAAAGAAACCAGCTCACGTGTCCAACCGTGCAGAGTGCATTAACCGGTAATTGCAACAGCGAGAAAAATGGGTCTTCGGTGTAAAAACGATTGGCCACTTCGGGCTGATTGCGGAGACTCGATTGTTTGCGTGCTCCACTGGTCGAACTCGATACGTTCCAGTGGATGTTGCTGAACGCTGGGCACTAGCCACTTTCCGGCTTGTGTGAAGGGTAATCGAATTCCCCGGAATTTATGGCCGCGAAAAATTTGAATGGAAACAGGTGGAAATGGGATTTCTCGCTGACGTTTCACTTCGCGTTTAAATGTACGTTTGTGGCACTGTAATGCCAGAATTCTGGTTAGGCTAGTAGCATATACGTAGTTCTAATACACAAATTAACGTGGCTGAGTTAAATTGAGACGCGCAGGTGCAAAGTGGCTCTGATGGAAAGGGCAAGTATGGTTTCATTTTTGTTTCTTCGCTGAAGAATATTCTTTGCCTGGAAAACCCCTTATATCAAAGTTGAATATGGATAATCGTTTTCATTGGAAACAGTAAAAAATTAAAAAAAATAAAGGAGGCCTGTAATACTAAAATTTTGAAGCAGTAATTAGATCGTTCAGATACTTCGCCTGTAAACTGAACGCCTCGTCTTCTGGAAAAGTTAATTTTACGACCCAACAGTAGCATAATTTACCGTACTTAGCAGAGCACTAAAGTTGGATAGCATTTGCCTTAAAAAATTTTCCACGAATTTCGTCTTTTCTTCGATGATATCATTTCGTGTGCAAATTCGAAGGAATACATTGCCTCTCTGAAGAGTTTCAATTCATGTTTAACTCATCCATCGAGTAGAATAATTGTCTGTCTTTAATTAAACGTCAATTAATCATTGATGCAACTGATAAAACATCGGAAATATCAGTGGAAGGATAAAATGTTTGTTATTGGAAGCGTGGTGAATGTTTCGAAATGAATAGCAATGGAGGCTTCTACCCTCGGGGGAATTTACGAAGAAACAGGTTGGAAAGAGGAATAAACAAACGAGGGGGGAATGAAGTTTCAGTCTTTCTGCCACCGACTAAAGAATTTCCCCCTCTGTTCGCCGTGTTATATTCCGTTCTTTGTAGCAAAAAGGTCAGTCTCTGCCAGGCGAAATGAATTTCTCTTTTGCTCGGAATTAAAAACATTAGTTCCACGGCTACTTTAGCGAAATAAAATACAGCAACGTCCTTTTTATCCCGTTCCATACGGTTAGGAATTTTATAACAATTCTATAAACATTTCCGTATCGTTTTCACGTTGAACTCACCTTTCATCAGAATCTTTATCTGCCTATCGGTGTCTTTCAATTCACGTCCGTACAAAGGAGGAGTCTTCACGAACAAATAACGAAAAGGTGCTCCTGGATCCTCGTTGCACTCTTTTATGATGGACAGAGCGCACTAAAAATTCGACAAATTCGATCAGAACCTATTACCTCGCGACCGTTCAATTTTCGTCCAGTTCATTTCCCTCTATAAAGTACCACTATAAAATTCAAAATTCTCCTCACGTGTATCCTGAACGTTTTATGTACCTGTAGTATCTCTACATCGGAGAGCATCCAGCATAATGAACTGCCGTTAGATATTGTACAAGAATGAAACTCGTATTCGTCGGACGACGAGCTACTAATTCTTTCGCAATCACTTCTCATGTCAATTGTAGTTTTGCTTTCATAAGACTGAATCTCAACAATGGGTTCATCCAGCACGATATAAATTCTATGGAGAAATTCAACAGAGTATCAACGAAATTATGCGAACACTTTCGTATGAGTTGCTATAGGGCCATCCAAATGCGACACCTAGATATTAGCACTGTATAATTTTTATACACCGTGAGTTTTCAAATGATATGTGACATTTTGTTGTAGCAGAAGGTAGTACAATTTTAATGATGGATAGATATATATTGTAATAATGTATTTATATTATTTAAATTTATCATGAATATGGATGTTCTTTCTTCTATTGTTTTCAAGCGAAATTTTGTTCAGCGATGAAGAATTCTGTTTCACGATAGATGGATTCGTTTATAATAAAAATTTTCATATCTGCCATGACGAAATGAAAAATCTCTACACCCATAAAAAGTCACTGTTTAGTTTTTCTTCGAAGATTAAATGGAAAATGCCGAAAATACTGTTACTGTAAATTCTGAGCAATACTAATCAACATTGAGTGACTTTCTATGGTCAGAATTGAATCATATCGGTGTGTCTGACACAACTCGAGAAAACATTCAGCTTTTACGATTGAAATTTCATCAATATATAATTTCACTCGTAATAGGCCTCCAAAATTATACAACTTAACACTTCTAGATTTTTTTCTGGAGATTTTTGGAAAATAAAGTCCATCTTAACAAGCCAGAAATAATTAATGATCTAAAGAACAGAATTCGAGTTGCAATTCATGAAATTAATTCCAGCAACACATCGAAAAAACGTTGAAAATTTTCATAATCGAATTAATGTATATTTAAATGATATTTTATTCCACATATAATTGCAATGAATCATACTTCCAACAGAAATAAACATCTTGAAAATATTTCAACTGATTTGCATTTTATTAAAGGGAAATATATAGGCGTGCAAATTGAACGACATTATATACGATTGATTTCATTTTGTTGGAATTTTATTGATTGATCATACCGAAAGTTCAACAAGTTGATGATAATCGCGAGATATAGTATTTACCCTGGATTGCATATAAGCTCGAGGCCCCCTTTAAAGCTGATAAAGTTGAAAACGGACACATACTCGTACTCGGAGATCCGGCAATAAATTCTGAACGGTTGCTCGTGGCAGATCGTCCCGACCTGTTCGAATATCGTGTCGCATAGCGACGAAAGGAAGATTTATTAACGTTTATCCGACACGTGGACGTATTTCTGCCGAATTCTCTACGCTCGCCGACAGATGACACGAATTATTGTAACGAATCACTGCGAGAATCGTTGTAAATCTTTAGATAAAAATCGTCCGGTAATTGATCAGACTCTCATTCGTTATCAGAATTCCGCGACCCGTTAACTGGCTTTATTTCTCCCTTAGAAATTCGATATCTTGTATGTATAAAAATATAATCAATAAAAAGCTTAACAAAAAATGAAACTGAACAGTTCCTTTTCTTCCTTACTAAAAAACTATTACAAATAAATAAATAAAAGTAGATCAGACAGATAGATACATCTTTACTCTATACTCAAACAAAATTTCAATTCAATTGCTCAAACACAAACGATTTTACAATCATTTCTGCAAGTTGATGTTTGACCGAGTGCGAGCTTTTCATCCTCCTCGCTTCTAAATTACTCAGAAGCTATAAAAAGGTATTGTAATATACTTCTAGTATTCCTAAAATATGCAAGAATACCTGCACCTACAAAATTCGAAAAAGTTTCTGCTTTTTAAGTTCGAGCTTTTAAGTATTGATCGTTCGAACGATGAATTATCTCATGTTCCGCGGTTAACGGGTCAATTACTCACATTAACGAACGCGTATGCACTCACAATGAATCTATAGTGCTTAAATATAATAAATCCATCGATCCACGAGTTTCGAAACGAAAAAAAAAATAAAAAAATAAAGAGAGAGGAGAGGAAGGAGGGAAATCCTGTTCGCGAGTGGAGGAGAGCTTTTGTGTTGTGTACACCGTCGACCTGGGGAACAATCTTTCCTCCTTCCACCTCTCTATTTCTCTCTCTCTCTCTCTCTCTTCTTTTTTTTAAATATTTTTATGCGTGCATCCGAGCGTAACGTCGAGATAAATCGGTACCCGTTCCTCGTCGCAGATAGGGAATTTTCCATTTATGAAACGATTTAAAAGCGGCGCCGTGAGTGCGCGCGCGGTTACAGCCTATAATGGAGGCGAGAGCTATCGCGATTAATATTAAGTGGATTAAACATTGAACGAGCATTAAATTAAATTGCCTTCCATCAGCCGTGCACGTCGAACAATCTATGAACACTAGGACACCTTGCCTCGTCGATAACGTTCACGATCCTTTTCTAAATAATTCAAACAGCCGGGCAAGTACAATGTAACAGAATTTTTCACATGGATCGAAGGAAAAAAAAACTTCTACGCTACTTTGTCGAACGAGAAGTAAGGATATTTCTAGAAAAATCTATACAATTTTCATCGAACGAAAATTACGACGTTTCATCGTTCGCTGTTCGAAGGAAAATCCACGTTATTTTATATAGAATAGAAATTACGATCCTTGACGTTTCGTCGTTTTGTATGGCACAGAATAGAGGGCAGCAGTATTTCCCGGGAAATTTAATAGCGTCCCGAGTATTCAGAATCTATTTTCAATAGGACTTTCCAGGACACGTTAAATATTCTGAGAAGTATTCCAAGGGGGTTCTTAAGGGAATTAGGAGATAGAAATAACACGATACTTCAGCGAACATGTAGGCAAAGTCCGGTAGATATTCGTTCTTCAAGGTTATCGTCGTCCTCTGTACGATCATACTGGGATTCTGCACGATGGTCACGTTAAGCTCCACCAGCGGCTGGCGCGGCATGATTTCGTAACAGAAACCTCCAATATTCTTGCCATTCCTACCCAAATACACTCCTAGCAATTTTCTCAACCCTCAAATACACCAGATTCCTGTAGACATTTTCGGAACGAACTGAAATTGCCTGTAAATTCCACAAATGTCATTGTTCACGGTGTAAAAACTATTTTTATCCAATAGTGATTCTTTGTTTCCTTTAGTGTTTAGTTGTTTCGATGATTTTTATAATTGCATGTAAAATAGACAGCTCGTCGTGAAAATCGTTGTCACGTAAGGGAAACGAAATTATTGATTCTACATTACGATTTCAAGAAGGTCACAGAAATCCTACATAACTCATACTTCTTTTTTCACGATCACTATATACCACGTTGATGACCATACAGAAACGTTTCGAACGTTTTGTGGCGGTGGTAATCCGTCCCCTTGGGGTAATCCGATCTTTTGACAAATCGTCCTAGGTTTTCTGCTGTGGAAAATCCTCCTTGAAGAAGGTTTATACCGGTAATGGCAGGTTTTTCGAAAGGAACGTGTATAGTACACCGTGTCAGTCAAGAATTTGTTCTTCGACGTCATTTTTGTTCGTTCAATCATACGTAAGACTGGTTGCAACTAAGAGGTCTGTGCTACGATGTTTTATGTCGTGAAATATACATTTATTCAGGCTTGCTGTTTAAGAAAATTTGTAATCAGCGTTTTAAATAAATTGTCGGTATTTAAAGTAAAAAATTAGTATGTGGTGTATAGAAATTTTCTGTAATTTAAAGATTTCTCGTGTTCTTTATGCATTAATCAGTCATGAAGTGTGTAAAGAATAGCAGAAACCTTAGTATTACAGAAAATAGAGCAAAAGAACGAATAAAACAATTTATTCCTGGGTCTAAAAGGAGCCACAAAATGTTGTACTAGTATTAATACAACAATCATTAGTAATTTCATTAAAATACTAGGAGAAACATAATAATTTATCAGTATTACAAATGCAATACAATAAAATGTTGGTATGTGCTAATATACCTAATCTAATCTAATCGAAAAATCAATTAATACTGACTAAATTAATACTGACAATTTCATTATTCATACTGACCGAAATATCCATTCTTTACTGATTATTTATTCAAAAAATACTTATTTTAAATTTATTTCAAAAGTTTATATCAAAAACACTTGGAATTAATTCTTAAAATGTATTTTGAAGATACTTATTTCTACCAGATAAATAGAAGTGTTTTTCTTTTTACTTTGTAACTTTGTGGGAAGTGCATATTTCAATATTTGTTATAATTAAAAATTGATCGATGTTCGTGAGCTGGTGGCACAACTTGTGCGTTGCGAGGTTAAAAAATTCTGTTTCAAAGGTGAAATAACGATTTGCATAATTCTACGGGTGTATCTTCCGGAATACATAATTCTGAAATGGCGTGGAATTAGAGAGCATCAGACTAGAAAATCCTCTAACCACGCCTATACATTTCAGGGAGCATTGTTTCGCGCGTTAGTATACGTTCTAGTATTTAACCAACTGCCTGGAAAATGCTGACTAACGGGGGATTAGATCCTTCGTTGCGGATACGTGCGATTTTTGCCAAAAAGGAGCGACGATTATGTAAACGTTCGAAGTGGCTCAAGGGAGAATCCAATTTAAAGAATTCCTTAAGTAAGTCTCGAAATAAGGGGTTCGTTTCACAATGTTGTTCTCTTGTCCTAGTTCTTGAATCGAGTATGGCAGAAAACGGTGGAGGAATATCGATATCGCGATTCCTTCTCTTTCTTTACTTTTGTCGCATTATGTGAATACTCTTATCGTTTGCACAAACATGTATCGCGACAAAGACGAATGTTCCTGGCCATTTATACATTCAGATTAATTGAAATAATCGTAAATGATAAAGAAACAAATTCCTAATTCAAATTTCTTGCTGTTGCTGCGGAATCAATCAATCTACAAATTCGAGGGCTACAAATTGCAACGTTTTAAGTATAATGAAAGTAAAATGTTCGGAAACAGCAAAAAGAAAAAGATACCTGCCTGTTGTAAAGCATTTAGTGGAATAGAATAATTTTGAAAATGATAAAATTAATAATTTCTATTATGTGTACGAATAAAATATGAAAATGAGAATTTCAAGCATCCACTGACACAAAATAATTTTGAAAATTATAAAATTAATAATATCAACTGTATATACAAATAAAATAGTAGAAATGAGAATTTGAAGTATTCATTGGTGAAAAATAATTGAAAAAATTACAAAATTAATCATTTTCATTATGGAATATGTTTTCTACTCGAGGAATGCATCGATCAACAGCTAACATCAATTCTAACATCAACAGAAATTATGGTACAACTGTGTTTGCAACATTGTGATACTTGTCACAGTTTTTACAAACTGGTATTTTTCAAGTAATGCTAAATATTTTGACTGGAAGTGTTATCAGAAAGGCTAACTCAAAGTTTAAATCAGAGAGTGCAGAAAAATCAATTCGAAATTTAAGAAAATACACTCAATCACCATTTCAAACCCTGAAGCACGTCCATAAACACTCCACACGTCCATCCAGTATCGAGCAAGCCCTAAACTTCAGGAAACGGAAGCCCCCCGATGAATATCCCAACCGAACACTGTCGAATTCCAGTTCTGGAGACCTCTTTCGCCCCCTCCATACATATTCGAGTGGCGTCCTCGCGGCTAGATCCATCGAAAGCGGTCGTCTTTGTGATGGAAATGTCTCTCTGCTGTTGCTCTACTCGCTCCTCTCAACGAGCATCGAAATTTCCATCTCTCTCTTCCTCTACATAAAAAAGAGAGAAAGAAAAACTATCCATATATTCCTGGATAAGCTGCACGTGCCAGGAGAAAAGTAAAAAAAAAAAAAAAAACAGAGAAACGAGACTTCTCTATGCATCAGGAGGAAATCGAACGACGTTCCAACCCGCTTGAAACATTTAATCGACTCGATCGTAGCAATCCGTAACCGCTTCGTAAATAATTGTCGAGGCTAGATCGTTCCCAAGAGGTTAAAGGCTGCTATCGTAGCAGCCAAGCCTGGGCTGTTGCTTCCTGTTTTCCCGTGGAAATTGAAAATTAAAACAGGCCAGACCAGAGGAGTCTGGCGTAGATAGCTCGTCCCACGTCAAGATAGATCAAGAAGACTCTTCCTCCTGTTCTTCTTCTTCTTCTACTATTTCTTCTTCTGCTTCCGTTTCGCGAGGAAAATTGCTCTGTAGACGAGGCAAAAAAAGAAAAGAAAAGAAAGGGAAAAAAGAGAGAGCTGCCACTTGGGGATACACAACGACAAGATGGTGGTCGTATAATTCCTTCTTACAGGATGAATCGATTCCATTTTATGGAATTAAACCGCAAAGGGCTTTTTTCGAATGTAAACGTTGCTTTTCAAACATTTCTTGTTCTTGTTTTTTCTTTTATTTCGAATATATATATATATGTATGCGTGGTTTGAAGAAGTTTGAAGAGAGCAATGATTCTCTTGATTCGACGAAGTTTGTAAATTATCGCGTCGAAACGAACGTTTCATCTGAGTTTTATCCACGGGACTATTCCTCCGGACCAAAGGCATTCCAATTTTCCCGGCAAACGGTCAAACATATCCGATCCTCGGTTTTCGTTGCTCGAACTTTTTCAAACAACGTTTTTCAACCTGTTTTTCCACTTATAAAAAATTCCTTTCCAATCCCACCCCACTTTTTTTTGGACAGCGGCGCGGAGCTTCGCAAGCACGAGCATTCCTGCTGGCGGATGTAGTCGCTTGTAAATATCATTCGATAACGCTTCGCGAATTCAATACGCCGCGCTTTCGACGAAACAATGCTCTTTATCTGAGCAATCGAGCTACGCGAAAATAATTATGAAATGGTATTTCAAAGAGATGAATGAAATTGTAGCAATGTTGCACGTCACAGAAATCACGGTTTTTCCTTCTTTTTTTCTTGCATGTTCTCTGCTTTTTGCAAGCGACGAAAAAGAGTTTAATTTTCGTTTCGAAGCCTTTAGCAGATTTTCGATTCCAAGGTTTTAGATTTCCCTTTGTAGAGTCTGTCGGATTTAGTCTCGTTAAATTTACCAACGATTCAGCAAGATTCGCGGACAAGTTCCACTACAATGAGTTTTTCAGGTTTCTCAGATAAAAAGTGATATTTTTTCCGGCGGCTACAATAGCGCCGATCCGATAACTATGTACACGCACTAGTTAATTCAAAACTTTTCAGAATTTCCCGTTTCCTGGCTGAAAATCGATGTGCACCGCGGAAATAAAATCCTGGGGAAATTCTACGCTCACGGCGTACTCAGAGTTTCTCCCTTGTCGAATGTGTCGATGACAGAAGGATACGTTTGCGGCATGTTTTCTGCCGATCAAACGTTTCTTCTACAACTTTCACATGTATGTTTTGATAATCGACGAAAAATGGATTTGTAAAAAGAAAGAGAAGAAAATACTTCGAAATATTTCGTGGATAAATGCATCTTTTCAAATTTATTTGATCATTCACTAATTTCCCGTGAAAATAGCATCTCTATTACGAAATTAACAATACTAAATTTCTAATAAATGTATCAACATTTGTACATATCTTAAAATATAAAAATTAAATTAACAACAAATATCTTAATAGTAACTTAAATTCAAATCAATCCAATTTAATTAAATCTGAAATTAATATTAATAAAGATTTTATCGGTATTAAATTTAAAATCTTTGTATTAATGAAAGATTTAAAAAAATTTTCACTATACGATAAAATGATACAATTAAAGCATCGACGAATGAAATAAATTTCACTGAATGTTAAATTAATAAATAATTTATTTTAATTCTCATACAAAATTTCAACTTATATTACTACGAATTAATTGAAATTAAATTACTAATAAAGTTGAATGGAATATTCTTTTTTAAATAAGCATTCGTATGGTTTTGAATTTTTAAAAATTCCACGGCACGCTGCCGAATTGATCTCGTTAATCGTGTTGGAGAATCGCAAGAACTGCCAGAAAATGCACCCTTCAGCAGATCCTCGAGGTACCCTCAACGAAAGGCAATATTTTTTCCCGGAGAACGGGTGCCGATTCGAACAACGCGCTCGTCGCTTCCACTTTACAAGGGCCTTAATTGCACCCGCTGCAAACATTTGCATTTCAAGTGGCTTTTGCTTGCCTGCATAATGTTTGACACAGCTGGAGCAACGAGGATGGGGCTTGGAGAACGCCTCCCCACCCTGAGTACCACGAGAGGCCACTTTGTTCACCCTGTAACCCCATGACGTATTCAGTTAGGAGCAAATAACTCGTAAATCTCTTTTCGCGTTTGCACTTTTTTCATCGGGTCATTGTGAAAAATTTATCGATTTCAAAGTGACAATTGTGAACAATCCGAGTTGATTCACTTTAGCACTTTCGTCGTACTGTTTATAGTAAAAGTTTCTGGGACTATTTAAAAAAAGAAATGATTCGAAACACTTATGATTTATTTAAAGTAAATGTACATTTAAAAATGAAGTTTGAGGATTTTTTTGGTAGGTAATTATTGAACGAACAATTTCAATTTTTTTGCAATATGTAAATACAACCTTCGCCTTTTCTTTCCAATTTTTAAACAATCGAAGTGTTACAAATTGAAGGAATTATTGAGAAATATCCTCTGCTACAGCATCGATTGATGCCCACCATTGTCGGCAAGAATTGAAATCTTAATTATTTAATTCTGTAGAGGCGTTTAAAATTAATTTTTTTATTTTTGTCTTCCTCAAACTGTCACTTCACGTTATAAAAACAAACGTAAGCCACATTGTGGATAATACATTTTCATTTAGGAATCAAACAGAATTTTTCATTTCAAACGTTCCAGAATTTTTTCAATTTTCAAACTTTTTAATACTTTTACTCTTTCAAAAATTGGAGAAAAGTGCCGAAGGCTATGTTTACATCCTCTGAAAAACTAGAAGCTTTCCGTTTATCAATTATCAATGAAAAAGGTTTCCAATTTTAATCTATTTTCAGACATCTCAGTGTGAGCTACAGAAGTACTATATTTTTCTTTCCATTGTTATCCATTCTACGATATGAATGATCAAATTCAGAATTTCAGAGCTTTCGTACATTTCCTGTACACCTTGTCGGTGAAAATGTTTTCAATTTCCATGGTATTGGCCCTCTCCAAGCTACTCAGCAGTTGAAACAGCACGAAATCCACCTCCTCGAATAATTCTCACCGTCACTTGGAAGGGATTCGTTCCACTTTTGACAAGTTTTGACGGTAAAGTACCATCGAAATAGCATCCTGGCTTCTTAGTGGCCTTCTATCGAAACGTATTTCGTTCCACGAATACTATAGTGGCCAGAAGGAACTAGAGCAACGTCCGTTTGTTGCGATTAAAGTTGCCAACTTGGTCTCCGTAGTCGGCGTTATCAGTCGTTAACTGTTGGAACGACTCCTTGAAACGGATCTTTGTCTTCTTTGTAACCGGAATAATATAGGAAGTTATATTTCGTTGATTTTCAGATGTGAATATCCTGTGAGTGTTGGAGGTTTCACTTGTGACGCCGGATAGTTAGAAAGTGGAACGAATTTCAGAGAAACTGGAATTCGAATTGGAAACACTGCTCGGAGTGTTATCAGCTGGTCCATTTGTAACGTCTGTATCGGCGTATCGATCCACGCTTCCTGATAAAATTCTGCACTACCTGTTTCGATCTCTTCGAACGCACAAATCAGTCCACGTTCGAGTGAAATGTTCAATCTTTCCCTTTGGGAAAGAATTGCGGTGGTGAAAGAAATTGATTAATTTATATATTTCGTAACCGTTGATACGAAACACTCGAAAAAAGATTGACTGTGGAATTTGAGAATTCATCGTGATATTTCGTTGTACGAGGAAATTATTGTGGAAAAATTCTGCCATCTTTAAATTCGTAATTAAAGCTTTTACGGAAATCCAAATTTTTTTATTTTTAAATTCGCAAATAACACTTTTGCGAAAATTTAGGTTTCAGTGCTTTTAAATTTGCGATTAGTATTTTAGTGAAAATCCAATGTTTACTACCTTCAAATTTGCAACTAGTATTTTTATGAAAAGCCAAGCCTTGGTACCTTTGAATTTGTAGTTAGTATTTCTAGGAAAATCTAAGTTTTAGTGCCTTTAAATTCGCAATTAGAATTTTCACGAACATTCAAGTCTCATTACCATTAAATTCGCAAATAGAATTTTTACGAATTTCCAAGACCTACATTTAGTAAATCTAAGTTTTCACATCACCGTAGAGATTTAAAGAAAGCAGAGAATTAACAGAAAAATGAAATTTCCTCTCAATTAGGTTCGATTTTCTTTCTAAGAATATTATTTTTAAATTACGCCTCTCAAACATAGTAAATTAACTTACGATACTTCCTAAACGCCTACTATATTACTTAACTTTTCACAATAAAAGTATATCTTGCACTTAATCGTGCAATAATAGCAACAACATGCATACGAAATATTTCATTAACACATCCAGGAAATTCGCTCGAAATAATCTTAATAGGTGATGTGTTAACATCGAGTTATCTCGTCGAATTTTTGACAAAGAGATTCCGATAGGAGAGTGGCATACAGACCGTGTCGCGTTTTAAAATCCAACGTGGCCCTCTTCGCTGTTTTATCTGATTTGCTCCGTTATTTCGCGGAGGAAATAGAAAGAGGAGATGGCCGATAGGGGCGAGTGTTTTTCACGTTTGATAGAAACTCTGTCGCGATCAATCGGCCCGCATCGTTCTACCACGGGGACACGGCGGGTAAGTATCGTCACAACAGCTTTTCGAAAAATTTATTCCACGTCGCTCGCTGGAAAGGGTTTTATGTACGGTGAGCTTTCACGAGCAATTTCCCGGGGGTGAGCGAATAACTGCGTATATCCCGCGGGTGAGGGCTCTAACGTCGTTTTAACGACGCGCCGCTGTCGAGAGAGCGACGCGGACCAACGACGGGAAACAAGATTTTCGTTCAGTTCTAACGGTGATAAAAATAAACCTACATCGAAAAAATCGCCATTCTCTTTCATAATTCCCATTGTTTCGAACGTTGCTCATTCATTCAAACGATATTTATTCCGCCATAATTAAATATAAGACAATGAAATCCTCTGGAAACAGTGTTAAATTTAACGCAAAATATTGTCTAATAGTATTAACGATTTTTTATCCAAAGTACACTCAGAAAATAGAGGAAGGTACACACTTTAAGACGCTCTTTGTTTCAAATCGATATCTCAATTGGTTCCAAAGATACAGTATTTCAAAGTGTTAGAGCTAAAACGCGGGAAACGTCGAAAATTTTAATGCAACTTGGCTCACATTCTTTTCCTCAAATGCATACATTATTAAGTAATAGTAAACAAAACGAAAGAAAAATTCGCATTCCGTGATAATTAAACGTGAGACAGTTAAATCCAATAGAAACGTACTGTCAAGTTTATTGCAAAATATTATATAAAAAGATTGACGATTTTTTATCCAAAGTACACTCAGAAAATAGAGGAAGGTATACACTTTAAGACGTGCTTTGTTTCAAGTCGATATCTCAACTGGTTCCAAAGATACAGCACTTCAAAGTATCAGGACTAAAACGCGGGAAACGTCAAAATAGTGAATGTAACTTGACCCACATTTTTTTCTTGGAATACTCACGTTGTTGAGTAATAGTATACAAAAAAACTACTCACTCACTGTCTGTCACTGACCAGCGCACGCGACTGCAGTTAGGGGTAGGTCAGTGAATGAATAGAAGTGAGAGGTCCGAGTGTGTGAAACAAAGACAAACATAGTAAAGTAGTGAAAATTATATCTTCCTTTACACGACGATATCTCAGGAACCAGAAGTCGTATCCAGGTAAAATAAAGTGCATTTTAAAGGGAAAGAAATTCTCCTTCTAACTGTGTTCATTTCATAGAAATACAGTTTCTACTTTCTAAGTTACATTGCTTTAAACTTTCGGTACTTTTAATAGGCTCTAATAGCGTGTTCGACCAAATTTTTTTCATTTTCACTGGTTCTGTCGTGCTGATATTTTGTACAATATTAGTACTAAGTGTCTTTAGTGTTACAAATATGAAAACTGTTGGAGAAATTGTATTAATACGGAGAAACAGAGTTCGTTGTTTCTTTCGGCAACGACAACGAGGTGAAATGTCTTTGGTGAAAACCACGAACCGTAGAAACGAAGTGACACTTTCGTATGACAGATACGAGGCGAAGGAAATTAAATGAAATCCGGAAATTCGAGCGAAACAGGACCCACGTCACGTCAAAGTGACAGTTGTATCGACTTGTTATCGTGTAACGTTGTTTCAAAGGTGCAATTTTATTCGCCGACGAAAAGAGTAAAGATACTCGGCAAAAGGAGGAAACAAGTGGAAAATAAGCAAGCGTTGTAATTAAATATTCAAAACAATTACGAGATGAAACAGCGCATCACACCGAGAGAGAAATGGATAAAAATAGGCTAATGTTGAGACCAGAGAAAGCACAGAAACACAGATAGGATCTTGCTAGCGAGATCAGAATTCAGCGGCTCGTGTAATTTTCCCCGGAATCGGGATTCACTCGCTCGGAAGGAAAAAGGTCCACCTTCTTTCAACTAGCTCTGGAAACTTTTCGTGTCCCTTGGCTAACGTACTTTGCCTTATTCCGCCGAGTAATTTCTACGCTTCTAACTGAAATTCCCCATAGAAATCAATGGACACCCTCGAGATTGACTCGAGTTGAATGAAACATTGATTCGAAGAAAGAGAAAGAAGTACGCGAAATGCAGAAAATTGATAGTTTAGGTGATATTTTTGTTTATTAAAATTCTCAATATTTCATCGTCGTATAGTGTCTCGTTGCATCGCTGGTTTCTTCGATTTCTCGATTGCTTGAAAGATAACAGAGGAGTCGCGTATAAACGACGGTCTCATCTGTTGCACGCGAAGGATTAATTTGAGGTGGCGATGAGAAGATCTTGTTTGCTATTTCTTGCCCCGTGGGTATTAGATCGACGAGATCTCTACGTTTGAAATTTCCCTCCGACTCGATTCACCTGCACACGCAGAGATGTGTGTGTGTGTGTATGTGTATACGTGTGACAGTTTGAGAACCGTAACCCTGGGGAACCTCAACTTCTGACAGTTTCTTGCCTACAGGCTATTCCAAGACCGGTGACATGATCAATGGTAGAAAAAACTCGAGTTCGTGATTAATTGGACAACGTTTTACCGTTTCTGATTCTCACTTTTTGCATGCTAATACCGTCGTGAATATCTTCGAAGACAAGAACATTCCGGAACTTTCGCTATTATTTATTTAAACCCTTAAAAGATATGAAGGAATTTAACGACAGTACGTGAAGAAACAAAAAAAAAAAGATAAATTAAACAGCTTTGTAGAATTTTACGTCAATCCACCAAAACGTATCATACAGCATTCGAGTATCGAAATATCGACCATGCGAGTGTTAAAACCTTTTCAGCGTTTAAAATTATTTCCTCCATACTATTGCAATGATGACAACATAATTTTTATTTAGTACTAGATTATACATACTCGTAATGTTGTAGAAAAGCCCTAATAATTTAGCGTAGTCTAATTCTCGAAAGATTATTCTAATGATTACACGCGGCTGGATAGTTGTCGATAAAGAGAGAATCATGATTGCTGTGAAAGAAATAAATATACATTTCTAGGATCTATGAAATTACAAAGTTTATTAATTCTCAAAAAATGTTCGACTTAGAATTAATTACTTTAATGAAGCTTTCATTGAAATGTCGTTTATCGAGGAAACTCCGAAACAACAATATAAGCAAACGTAATTACGATATTGCTGATATATCCAGGAAGATGAGGGAAGTTCGTCGGGAAAGGTAGGAATGTCGAGTATCAAAATTTAATAACCAAGCATCCCTCTCTCAGTTCTGAACGGAAGCTGAACACCGTGGGTCAACCCTTCGAGGGTTAACTCATGGAACTTTCAGAATTAATCCGAGTTAACTCGGAAACGACTCTGTTTCTGCTTAGACGAACTTGAAATTCCCCGTCGCCACCGTGATATCTGACCCCAAGGCTTTCTAGGATTTCCAGGGCACTCTCCCTCCCACAATCGTGTTGTCCCGCCTTGTCCCCCATTTCCCTTTTCCTCCTGTTTTCTCTAGCCTCGTCTAACTACACAAGGTTACGTCCCGCGAGAAGTTACCCAGCGTGAGCCTCGTTCGAAAGTTTCTCGAGAAACCGGTGAGTCGAAATTAATTAACGAGAGAGACAACGATCGTCGTCAACCCCTTTCTTCGTCGCTTTCACTCGCAACTGCCGATCAACATTTATTTCGCAAGTTCGCGCGCTAGACTATGTCCAGCTGAGTGTCTTCCGGATGAAGTTCGAAGGAATTTTAAGGAAGTGAACTTGAATCAATGGCGCGAAAACTGAGGACGATAGCGGTAATTGCATAGGAAGGACTAATTTGTACTCCTGAGGATTTTCCTTTGATTCAATACAGAAGAAGTACTTTCAGTTCGAGAGACGTTGAATTTCTGTACTCAAATCTCGTAGAAGTACGTTTCTAATTGTATTGTACTCAGAAATAACGCTGATTTATTTCGAAAAGGAATTTTCAGCCTTCGTGTTGTCAGAATTAATTTTAATTGAAAGAAAAATGGTTTTCATGCAATATCAAAAATTTGTATATTTGAAATTCATTTTTTTGCGAGCAATTGTTGAAGTATTTTTATGGTAATAGAGTCTTGTAGGGCGATTTAGATATCAAAGAACGAAATTCTATAATTTGAGCAAAGAGACTCACCTTGACCCAGAATTTCTGCTTAAGTTTCCACGGTTATTCAATCACCTTCGTTCTGGACCCGGCTTGTTCTCCCTTTTGTTCCCACCCTGAATCGTGTTGTCCCGCGGCTGGTGCTCAGCTACTTCCTGCGAAAGACCAAAACAACTCCTATCAATCTTCGGTGGCGTAAACGAGAATTTCGCGTTTTAAGGTTAAGTGGAAACCAGGGACGTGGCATTGCCAATGGTTTTGCTAAACGCAGCCTTATTTTCAATGACACTCTACTAGCTCCTGAATAGGCACACACTCGAACAATGTCGTTCGTCGGTTCTTTACCTAATTAATTGCTCGTTCAAGAGACGGAACGAGAACTGAGGAATAGCGGGTTTAGACAATTTTTATTTTTGACGATATAACAATGCCACACAGACGTCGTTCTCCCTTTAAATCAGGATTTTGTAGTTCGTTTGACGTTTCGAACAATGAAAATTTCATCTTGCGCGTCGTCGTGAATAAAAATCAAAGGGATTTTAACGAGGAGAAAATAAAGAACGTATAAGAAGACAAGCGAATTGACAAGGAATGTCATTTAACAAACTTTTACGATATATTTTCTCTGTAAAACTTCAATATACGTTTATTCCCTTACATACGTACACATTTCATCTCCTAAATATAAATAATTCTTAGTAAATGTCTATATATACATATTTACTGAGAAGTATTCACATTTAGGAGATGAAAATGATCTTCGAAGATTCACAGTGCAACATAAATGAATTCTACTGCAAATATAAATATATTTTAATTTCCAGCAGAACTATAATTAATAAAAATCCACTCGCAGTCGGTTCCTATTCACAACACTCTACAGAAATTTATTAAAAGCAAGAAGAAAATTAAATGCAGCCTAACTTATTCATACTACGACCGAATAACTTACACTATGTCATCAACAGTTTAAGTAGCTCAACTTCCAACTAAATCCCTCAAGTTTTAAACGACTCAAAGTCTTCGAAGTTTCCTTGTTGACCAACTTGGATCTCGATTAACTTACCCAACGAATTAATAAAAGTACAAATCAAAATATATCTATCCCCGCTAATTTCTTGCTCGCGGAAACACGAAATTGTTACTTCGTTTACCTGTGGTTTAACTTAAAATAGAAATAAATAAATAAATGATAGAAATACACATGCAGAGAAATGATACCCAATTAACGGTGTCCGCGGTGGTCGCAAGAAACTTCCATGGCTGGCGTCGTAAACTTGCGAATAACAAACTAATAAGCCTATTAGAGCGGAGAAAACGACGGAAACGCCGGTGTGGTCGACGCGAGTAAAGCTAACTCGCATAATTAAATTCCATCTTGAGACTGAGTGACGGCGAACCGTCGCTCAGTAAGCGAAATATTTTGCTCGCGAAAATTAATCGAGCAACATTCAATTTGACGCGGCTGTTCCAGTTTAATTGCGTACGAACTTTTCGCCTCGACGCATCCTCCTTCCCTTCTCCATCCAAGCTTTTCCCCATTCGTTTATCAGACTTTTTAAAAATAGAATTATTTCATATTTAGCTACTTTTCTCTCACCATGGAAAGTTTACCATAGATCGTTCAAAGGATCTATGTTAATATGCGTTCAATTCTCTTCCAAACTTCTCGATCTCGATACTCGATCAACAAGTAACAATTACAATAAAACCACGACAGATTTATCACTGTCGAGCAGCTATGATTTTTCAGCATGTCACGTTTATGATCTTGAAGGGAATAACTGGAGGAAAAGAAGTCCAACAGACTTTGTCGATCCTTTTTATCGGCATACTGGATATACCTAACCTTCAGATGATCCTTACAAACTTCTTTTCTCCGGTGCACGAGCTTGCAAGCTCGGTGTCATCTGTGCACGCGGTAACAAGCAACATCGAGTCAAGTGTACAGTGTTGTACAGCCGCTTGTAACGCCGTGTAATTCCTTTTTTCGGCAAGAATCGGTTTTCGAGAGAGGGCTAGAAGGTGGAAATGAGATTTCCAGGGGCAATTTGAAGCGAGTTTGCTTGCAAAAGGGTCGAGATGGAAGTCTCGAGACTAAGAAGAAGAAGTAGACGAGGTCGAGTACTGACGAACACGGGACGAAGACGGAAACGTGAGCTATAAAAAGGAGAACGAAGCCGAAGAGGAAGGGGAGAAGAAAGCACAGAATGAGCTGCTTTATTATGACTCGCCGGAGGAAAATTTATCTGTCGCTTCTCTTTGATCTGGCTCACTTGTGACGCGGATAGACGATACATTCAGCGTGATACCGGAGGAGATGCGAAATTTGATTGAATTGAAGGGATTCGAGTCGCGCAAGATCGATTGATTGCTCGATTGTATTTCTCGGGTCAGCAAGAAACATCGAAAGTATTGAATTATATAAATGTGCAAAGAATAATTCAACTATTGTAAAAATCAAAAATTTCTTTATCTTTCGTTCAACTATATCTACAATCCACCAAGAGAATTTTTAGCAAATCTGACGAGCTATAAAAAGGAGAACGAATATATAGTAATTGTATGAACAGTAATTAGTTACTTTTTGCATTGCACTGGGAAGCAATTAATTCGACGATCGTTTATCGTATTCACACGCGGCAATATATTCTAGTCTCCGATAAATAATCGTTGAAATATTTGACTTTCTTGATTTTTGTTAAGTTAATTACACTGTATCAACCTGATTCTATGAATTTTATAATACGTGCTTGTGTCGACTGTAATTTATCGGGAGAGCGGGAAAATATTGTCAGTAGAGAAGCAGAAGAACAAAAATGAAGATAAAGAAACAAGATGGATTTTCAGAGAACCGTGTGACATGACAGAGAACCGTCGAAGTTTGTTCGATTGTTATGGAGAGCAGTTTTAAAGGCGGCGGATTAAACGTAACTGATTCAATTACAGTTACGAACGAACACAAATTTCCCTGGGATCAGACGAGTTTACCCGCGGAGTTTGTTCCGTTTTCCGGATAAGGGATTACCAGGAGTGGAGGGAGAAATGTGGCCGGATTATTTTAAGATGTACAACATTAACTTGCAAGAAGTTCCCGCGACCGACTTCAAACACATCTGAGAGCCTTAATACAGCTTAAATCGTTGTAATACCCAGAGAATAATTTACTTCGTGCCACGATAAACGTGTACACGTTGAATTAACTATTAAATCGAAGATAAAACCAGTCTCGTGTATGAACAATCCTCTTTGAAGTTGTAATCGAATATATTAACGATAATTCCTTCATTCTCTGTACATACTTCTTTTTATTTTTATTTATTTTTTCCTTCTTTCTTTTTCTTTGTTCTTTTTTTTTTTTGTTACTCGAAGGAAATAGCAGGGGAATAACAATTTTCCAAGGGACCAAACGAGAGAACGACTTCCGCCGTCAGCGAAAAGTTTCCCGCCTCGCGTACATAAATTCCCTGGGAGCGATGAGGAAAAGGAGGAAATCGCAGGGAAAGTTGGCACGGTGAAAATTTCGCATCCGTTACCGTTGAGATACCGTGGCATTATCGGGCGAGCCTGAACAGCCAAGAAAAAAATCCACCCGTATTTTCCCACGTAACCGGGGAATACGTTTCAATTACTGTCAAAAGTGTGAAATTCCACGGGAATATTCCAAAGATGCTTCCTCCCTTTCTTCGCCGTCCGTCGATTTATTCTTTCCTCGAGCGATTCTCGACACTCTTCCTTCTACATACTGTAAAGCTATTTCTCGAAAGCTCAAATTAAAAAGAGATAAATAAATACACAAATAAATTCCAACTTTCCCAAAAGAGAATTTTCCTCTTGGTTTAGCGAGAATTCGCCTATTGTTCTGAAAATATCCGATGATTTCAAATAACGCTACATTGCTTCTGAAACGATACTGAAACAGTCTTGTTAAATCGACACGGTTGAACATATCAACTTAAGATATGATAGAATTATAGACAGAAGCGAGAAGAATGTATTAATATAAGAGCAAAAGTCCCGCCAGACGATACGAATGCAACTTTGCCGCGTCGATTTCGAATAACCTCCACTCCAACAACTTTTTTCGTACGACAGAACAAAAGAGTCTTTTGATCCGTCGAGTTTTCTACCGTCAACCGTCGCGATTCATCGTTGATTTCCATGCAGACGAACCTCTCGACATCTCGTGGAAATAAGGGTTGAAAAGTTTCGAAAAGAATTGGGAACCGTTTCGTGCGAAACGTGCACCATCACCTTTGAGTTCCTGCGTCATCGTCTTTTATTCAACCATCCGCGACGACGATTTTCCACGCTCGTTTCGATTCTCTTCGTCTCTCTAACACCACGTGATGTGTTCTTTGAACATAGCAAGTTCATTTGCATATCTTTAAACGGTCGAATGCAGACAGAAATGACTTGGCCCGTGTATAATTAACTTTGCACCGACGAAAATGACGATGGCTAGACACGAAGTTATTTGTTTTTTTATTCGTGGCTGTCTATGACGACGAAGAAAATATTCAACATAAGACTCGTTATCTCTATGCAGATGATTACTATCCACGCTCGCTTTTCCCTCTGACGTTCACGCGAAACACGTTTCTCCCTGCGGTGCAATTTTAAAAATTGTCCTCACTTCAAAGAAACACCAGCAGAATAAGTTGCTTTCCGAGCGATTTTTCAAGCTGGACGATTTCTCTTTCCGCGTGCAGCAGCAAGCAGAATTTCTAGTTATTAAGAAAAATCGGACGGATGAATTTCGTTTTACTTAATGTTCGATTTTCTTCTCTCGTTTTTCTTCTTTTCTTTTTCTCTTTTTTCATAATCGTAGACACCGGAGGGCTGATCTTTGCCTTTGCTTTCTCCTTCTGACCTCTTTCATGGAACTTCTCCGTTTCAATTCGCAAGTTCCGAGATATTCCAATCAATTTCCCGAACGTGAAATTGCTAAGCAGCGAACTTTCACTGGTCGGAAAGTTCTCGTGCGGACGGTTACAGTGATTCCGTGGAAAACTTCCAACTGGAAGAATTAAGCTCCTTCAGAATTAGTAATTATATCCCTTCTTTTATCGAACTTCAGTTCACCGCCACAATTAATATACGATTTTCGATTTTTCCTATTCGTTCGATGTTTCATCAACTATTCACACGTTGAATTTCGTAATGTGGTATTATTTATCTCCATTTTGATTCCTGATTAATTACCGAGTATCTCAGTAATTATTAATTTTACAGTTTTCACGTTTCTAAATGTTCGATACCTTAATAGACACTCTATGCCAACAAGTCAGAAACGATGAATGATTTAAGGAACAACATACGAATTGCAATTCGTAAAATAACTGCAGCAACATTTCGATACACAATCGTGATGTACATTTGAATGATATTCTGTTCCAACTATAATTAATCCGTTATGATCATACTTTCAACAAAAACAGGGAGCTTGAAAAAATTCCCAACAATTTGTACTTTATTAAAAAAAACAAAAAGAATATGTAGCCGTTTTTTTAATGGTCCGATATTCTTTTTTACTGGCGAATAAACAAAGGTTCACTTTGTTAAATAACGCGGCTTCACGAACTGCACGAGAGCAAATATGCTCTATTAAAAAAAAAAAGAAGCGTATATGTTGGTTGTACCTCTACAAAAAAAAAAAAAAACATAGTAACAAACAAATCGATTACAATACCGTGTATCCTTCAGGGGAAAAACCCGTGTAACTTTCTGTTCGAAACATTTTCTCGTCCCGCGGCGAATAATTTACGTGTTACTTGAAGTCGTCGTGTTACGAGAATCAGCCTGTGTATAGGTAATTCTCGTCTCTCGGAGAAACATATGGCAAAGGCAGTGTGTAACAATGGAGTCTCTGTGTGTATCACGGTCGCGCAGATATAATTATGGGGTGCACCAAGCCGTGTAAATGATACATTAATATCCACCTTCGTCCGGTCTCTGCGTACATTCTCTCTGCATTACAGTATTGTGTAATCACTCACCGGTTCCTCGACGAAGATTAAATCTGGCCGTGTGCTTAATTATGTTTAATCCCGCTAATTTAAACCGAGCGGCAGCGAATCGAGCCATAGCTGGACACGTGTACCCACTGGCATGGCTATCTCTTAATTAATAAACCTATACGCCGATTTCGAAGTCTCTGAATAAACGTCTATCAATCGATTAATCAACGTTAAACCTGTCGAATACTTCACGTACACCTATCTGATTAGTTACTTTAGTTCAGTTCTAGTTTAGTAAGTTTAAAACAGATCGTAGTACGTTTAGTATTAATGCAAAACGACCGTAGAAGAAGATACAATCACGTATCGATCCCGAAATTTCGTACGTCGATTTAATTCAATCGATATGATTGTCTTTCAACTGTTAAATAATTAATTAGCAGTAAACTAGCAACGTGTTTGGTAAAAATAGTACACTATTAAGCAGCAATATTTTATAATTTGTAAACTTTGTGGGATATAATTATTAAGAGACTAGGATATTCAAATTAAATTTCAAGAAGTAAGAATTTTTTAATTTAAATTTAAAGAAGTAAGGATTCTCTTAGTTTCTTTCTTTCTTTGGAAATAATATTCGTTATCCTGCAGTTGTAAATTTCCAGCTGATTTATGTACTATATCTTTTTCATTTAATTCGCATAAATTCGTTTTGAACTCTAATTTTCAGAGTTCCATACTCGAAACCCAATTTTTCCCATTATTTTGGTGAAATCTCGTAATATCCTATTGTTAGGAATAAAGGTACGCATTCTATATTTGAAATTTCATTTGAGTACACTATGTACAGGACAGTTAATTCGAAAATTCGCTACTTTGCCGTTTTCTATTTGACTGTGTCCAAGGAAATTGGCGACAAAAATGGCAGGAAGCGGGTTCAAGCAGTTTCCTACACGTTCCCGTTCCGAGATCCACGAGCGAACGAGCTCGTCCAACGAAAGGAAACAGGCCCGAGGTTGCACAATAAAACCGGCGCCTGCACGGTGAGTAGTAAACCTTTGACGATATTGAATCGAATAGCCACTGGCAAAAGAGACCGAGCCGTAAAACCATCGATAAGCTTGTCGACCTACAGTTCCTGACACGATACTGCAACAACCGGCAACCTTTTGTTACGTGTCGGCTTGCACACGGCGACATCTCGTTTGCGAAACGACGCTAAGTTTTAGAAGGGTCTTGAAATGCGACTAGTAAAATTTCACGAGGTCTGCCGCAACGTTTACCTATTCCACTTGCATTTATTCCCAGGGCTCTCAAGGTACTACGAAGTGATTAAAAATGTTTTATAAAAGGAACGAGGAAATTATTTTCGGTACTCTGAAAAATATTAGACTGTGCACCTATTTTGGAATGTTTGATGTTGCAAAATTTATGTTATAAAAAAGTTTAGTATTCTGTGGAAAGTATCATCCGTGGTGATCAATTTATGTATTAATATTTATCATCCAGAAGTGTTTTAATCTCTTCTCATAAAAGAATTTACTATTTGGTAAGATTAATATTGCTGTTGATTAATTTACGTATTAATAATTATCATCCAAAGGTATTTTTACGCCTTGCCATCTGTAGACGAGATATCTCGCACGTATTTTTATTTCAACGCGAGTTGACTCGTCCAAAGCCTCGTACTGATGACACTTAGTCGCGAGTTATCTCGTCCGTGAATGCAAACTGGTTAATTTCATTAACAAAACGAAAGACGAGAAATTAAAGGAAAAAGAAAGAAATGATCAGAAACGTTTTTACTAAAATGAGAGTAAAATATGGATTTGGATTTAATAAGGGTTGAAAAACAGGGCGCAGAAGAAACAAGCCCTCCACGTGTCCTTCCCATTAAACTTTTTGTCCAAGTGAAACAAGGTCTGGCGTCTCGAGTGAATGATCGAGAGGCAAGTGTCTGAACGAGAAGAGAGAGTAAATTAGGCGGGAGTCAGTAAAAGCGATCTAGGTTGCCAACTGACAAGCCAGCAATGACTGATCGACACGGTTGTTACTATCCACGTCGTTTCTCTCTGTCATGGCCATTGTTCGCGGACTAATTAGATTCTCCTTGAGATTAATTTGGAAATTCGCCTAGTCCCGAATGGATCCCTATCCCCAGAAATCCTCGAACCATCGTCGATTATTATTGTCTATCGGAATAATCAGTCCGAAGTTCCGACAAGCGGAATGTAATTAACAAGAACCGCTGAATCACAGTTTCCTTGAGATGTGTCTGACAATGGATTCTAGTTACGGCTTCTGTTATGCTAATGGTACGCGTACATCCGAGAAATCTCCTCGGATCAATCATGCTTGATTGTTACATTCTATTAAACGAATAAGAAAAAAAATTCCTCCTTGAAATCTCTATGAAAGATTTCATTAATTTGAAAGGGTGTTCCTATTCGTTGCTTCTTTACGTGACTTTCGCGACTTCAAATATGAAATTAAGGGAGAAATTATCCTGTATATTGTTATCAAAAGGTAACACGATTTAGGCGACAGAGATATCAAATATCCACAGATTGCGTAGCAAACTCGATTTCGTCGTCACTCAGTTCTCCCCCAGAGACGTTAATGAATCGCGCGAACAGAAGCTTCGCTTAATCTCACCAGGGATCTTCGTCGACTGTACATTAGCAATGTCTCGCTCCACGACAAATCGTCTTACCCAAAGTCAACTGGTTCGAAATTAAAAATTCGTGCGATAGAAATCGTCTTAGAACGTTATTCGAAATCTCGAACGAAGTAATCTCTACGCGAAGCAACCTCGCGTCGGTGTATTTTTTCCCTCGAAGAAGCAGTTCGTTGCGCGATCTGTGACAAAAAGAAAGAAGAAGAAAAAAAGAGGAAAGATAGAAGAACGAAGAAAGAAAAACGAAGAGTGAACCGACCAATCGATAAAGATTAATCGGGCGGAAGAGCCGGGGCAAAAGTATCCGCGAGTGAAGACACAATCGACGTCGCTTTTGCCCGGTCGACAAGAAAAAGTTGCCCGACGTTTCGAACGATAAAAGCTTCCGGCTGAACGACGCCGGGGACACACTTCGCCCGTGTCTTTCAACACTTCCGCCACATATGTCCGACAACTTTGCACTCGGTTTCGCACTTTACCCCGGCCGCTCGTTCCATTTCACGCGCCTCTTAAACTTTCCTCCCCGCTGTATAACAGACTGCTTCTCTCTCTCTCTCTCTCTCGTTCTCGTTTTATCCGTTCCTCTCTTTCTCGTTTCTCTCTCAATCTTTCCCCTACCAATGAACGAGTATACATACGTGTGTGTCGATACGCGACGATCGATTCAGGGTGACTCGTGGCACCGTAAAAATCGTCGAATTTTGTCTGGGAAACTCGCTTTGTGGACGCCGCAGACCAATCTATCCTTTCCCCGTGTGAAAACCAATTCTACGCTCAACCGACGAGGTCAACGCCTCTCACGCCAAGTGGTTACTACAGTTTCACTCACTCAACCTCTCTCTTTCTCTCTCTCTCCCCGTCTCTCTCGGTCTCTATGAGAGATTTATACGCATCTCCTATGGGAAACGATAAATTTACGACCACGTACAACGGAAATTCGTAGAATTCTCTGGAAAGCTGAGTGCTCGAAGATGTTAGCCAACGAACTGTTACTGTATAATGGTATAATTGATCGAGGAATCTGAGCTGAATCATTTCAGAATCGAATCTATCCTACGTTCATACATTCGCCTCTCGTTTATGTCATTTTCCCCTAGTTATCCGTCAATTTTGATTACCGTATTTCCCAGCCCATAAGATACACTTTTTTTTTTAAACTTCAAAGCCATAGAAAATAGTATTTATTACAAATATGTTGATAATAAGACTGTTTTTCTTTTTTTTTTGTATGAAGTGTTATTATTAAAATAGGTACTTTGATCCTTTTCTGTCTGATCCAAGTATTTTTCGTAAATTCTAACCTGAAAAATCACAATGCGTCTTATAGGTCGGGAAATACGATATTTTTCAGTAACAACATTCAATCATAGGAACACTTGATCGTGTAATTTGTTCAAATATAATGAAGAAGTTTCTGAGAGAAGGATCTTTCCCTTTTTCCTTCTTTTTTCTTCTTTAGTTAATTTTGTTCGGTTAATTACTCCTTTTGCCAAGTAACAATGAACGTATAGATCTTCCTGCCCGTTGAACAGTGTTTATTATTAAAAATCTCGAGCTATCCCTACGGCAGTATTACTCAACGTTTCTATATCGCGGTAACCTGGCCATAGAAAGCTCCTTAAGCTGGGGAGCTTAGTCTGGACAGCGGAGAATGGATTCCCCGAATCAATTACCCCTATTTTCACTAGAACGAACGCGCAGCAAAAACAACGGAGTGCCTCTACCTGAAAGAAAATCGCGGATTTCTCAATTTCCACTCGACTTTAATGCATCGCTCCTACCCTTCCACCTGTCGAAAGATATTCCAAACAAGCGTAGCTAAGTGCTACGATAATATTTGCGCCGAAAAATGATCCCACTTTCATCCTAAGCGAATTCTCCCCGGGTTATCGCTTAACAATAGAAAACGGGACAAATAAAGTTGTTTCGCGGAGGGAAAAGTCAACGGCGTTTAATACCGGAGAAATCGTGCTTGTCCATGAGCAAAACGGCGTCGTTAATAATTCCTCTCTCCTCTCTCTCTCTCTCTCTCTCTCTCTCTCTTTACGTTCTCCGGTTAGCCAGTAGCGTGACACGCGAAAGCCTGCTCTCCGTGAAGGCCCAATTAATTACGGCGATTAATCATTTTATCTCGCTCTAACCGTTCAGGTTTCTCCTCCTCTTCCTCCCCCTTTTTCTCGCGTAAAGCTGGAAATAAACGAACCGCTAATTGATTCCTAATGCGTGCCGAGTTTTAGCTCAACTATTCGATTAGATTTCTGACCGTTGCTCTTCTCGCCTCTTCTCTACCACGCCGACGCGTTCAACTGAGCACATTGCCGATCTCTCGTGAACCACTCTTTCGAGTTCACTGATTTTTTCAAGCCTCGTCGAGAGGTTTGAATTGTTGCACCGTTTGTTTGGATAGTTGTACGAACGTAACGTTGCACCTATTCAGGAACGTTGTAACGTTTTTCGTTCGTTTTTCGAGTAGATTCTTTCTGAGCTTTGCACAATCGTTCAAAAATGTTTCATGAATATCGTTCAAAATTGATAAATCTTATTTTTCTGGTAAATTTACGTTCTCCTTTCGTGTGACTAGGAAAAACTGTGTAATGGAGAGGTTAGATTGGAATGTATTAAGTCAGTTTCGTAAATTTCTCACGTTCTATGTATATATCGATACCTGGTGTCGAACGAATTTATTCATAAATTGCATTTACGTGGCCACCGATGGTAAGTTGATTTCCCTCTACGAAAGTGAACATCGAAACTCTTACCTGCCGGCAGAGAAAAGCAATCAAGTAGTCGTTGAGGAAAGCACGAGGAAAAATTTATTCTAGCTAAATCGAGGGTCGTCCGACGGTTAAGCGAGAGATCGAGTTCACGGTCGATCGAATTACCAGCTGGCTGCTGTAAAACGGTGGAAATTTTTATCAAATTTAACGCCGTTAAAAAGGGAGAGAAAAATAAAGAAAGGTAAATGGGGAAAGGAGGGGATAGGGACGAGGAAATGAGCTGCAGGTGATGGAGCACGCAAAACGACACTTTCGTTCACGTGAAATTTCATAATAAAAATCCGTGCATCACGCCGACTGTAATAATTCACGAGTACAAATCTGTACATAAAAACGTGTATATAATTTGCATGAAAATTCGTGTCAAGCTCTTGTTCTCCGTATAAAGTTGCGTTTAATTACGCAATAACACCGTGAAAATTATTCTCGCAATGTTTGTATGAAAATTGATGAAATTGTATATCAGTTTTTAGAGAAATTTTTAAATAATGCAGATAAAACACATTTTACTATTTCAACTAATGATATATTCTTCTTCACTAACCCTAACAACTTTTTACTGTCTTACCAGTCATTTTTTAATTCTATTTGTGCAAAGGAACTGTGGTTTTTGATCCTGACATCGATACACACGAACTGACATGATATCAAATGCAGAAATTAATTCTTTCCGACTTCTCTGTATAACCAGTTCCATAAAAAAAAAAAAAAAAAATTGAAACAGATCAGTCGTAGAAATAATTTCCATCATTTTTTATGATCCTTCGCAATTTTTCTGCCCTCTTACGAATACCATTGTTAATATTTCGACTTGAGTGGCTGTGCTAATTATACGACTCCACTTAGAAAAAATTCCTCTCTACACCTAACACATTACAAAGCATAGAAAATAATTGAAAACGTTTCACTATTCAAATTCTTCCATAATCCTCAAATCGGTGAAAAGTATCAGGCAACAAATTGCATACTAATACAAACTCTGAAAATCGATCCAGGATTATTCTAATACCTTCAGAAATCAGGTTCAATTATTCATCCATTTATTAAAAGGAGATCAACGAAGGAGCTTCAGATTGAATGAACGCGGAGGGATGGGATTAGAATGGATGTCTAAAGTCAGACGCAAAATCGTAGGAAACTCGTGAGGAAAAACTGGGTGAACGTGGCAGGATCGATTCCAGTCCACGAAACTGTGATCACCGAAATGGCTGGTAATAATTCCGTAATTACCATTAGGATGGATTTCACATGGGAACTAGGGAAGATAATTCTGCATCGGTGGAATCCCTCCAGGGTAAAGTAGGCAGCCAGGAATAGGCTGAAGAAACATCAACAGTAGAATAATACGCTCTCGTGTCAGACATCGCTGTCAAACAAACGAAACTGCCATATTCTCTACGTCTTTCGTACTGGCCTCGTTTCTCCTGTCGACAAGATCACATCGTTTCTCTTCCGTATGCCTTTTTTTTTATCATTTTCCTCTACGAGACTCTACTCCCTCGAAGGGAACGAGGATCTTTCTTCTCTTCTCTCTTTCTTTTTCTATTCAATACACACGCGTTCACGATCCTACTCTTCGGAAAAGTAAACTTTCCTGCGATCTTTTCGAGTGCCTCGTTAAATCGATGTGTGTACAATGTTACGCGATACTTCAGACTGATCACAGAGTTAGGGATGTTTCGTTCGAATGTTCAGTAAGAGTTAACGATTTGTTATTCCTCTAGGAACTGTCGCAGCTGAATTAACTTAGCTAAGATCTTTAAAAAAAAGAAGCTTTTATTTTTTACTACGATAATCATACGCTAAACTGAACTGAGAGAGTGAATATTAACGATTTATATTCATGCAAGCTCTTCTTCTTTTTTACTTAGCATTTGGGCACAGTGGACGATCGAATTATCACGATTGCATGAATAAATAGCTATTAACTGCAGTAGGTGAAAGATAAAAATGCACCTGGAACGATATTCTCTCGGAGAATTCGAAAAATGCGTTCAAATTATATCTACCATGATGAAAAAGTACTATTAATTACGATAAATATTATTCCAAGGGAAGATTTTCACTAGTTCAACAGTCGAAGTTCTGCATACGTTTCAAGGCCCACAAGAATTTCCGAAAAAGGAATTTTACAAGTTTTAAAGTGGCATGTCCATTATATCCCGAGAATGGTGCTACTCAGTTCAAACAGTCGTTCAATCCCCTCCGTGGAATATTTATCGAGGGATTCGAACCAGTCTCTAGATTCTGGAATATCTATTCCGGTCGAATGGTGCTCGTTTAATTACTTTCTTCGGAACACTTTTGCTACAACAACGACCAGGGACTATTACTGGCGAACAGAGGCACTCTCTTTCTCTCTTGGCTTTTATCGCTAGAGAGGCTGCGCGAAAAAGCTAAGAGACTCGAATAAATTTGCGTAGCCATAATTAAAGAGAAGGGAATGAGAAAGAGGATGGTGGAGAGGAAAGAGGGAAAGAAGTGAGGCAGATAGAAAGACATGAAACGAGAGGTACAAGAGGTTACTTTGCTTTTCGTTCTCTTCATTCATTTCTTTCACTCTTTCTTCTTCTTCTCTCTCTCTGTCTTTCTTTCTTTCGACTCAACGGTAGCGAGAATTAATTATAATTTGCCCAGGAGCGTTTTGTAGCCAGGCGTGAATTAGTTCTGAATAAATTAAGAAGAAAATGTCGTTTAAGACCGACACGACATAAAAAGATTCCAGGTAAACACGAAACGGAATACTTTTCCATCCGCTCTTTGTCCCTTTCGTTCTATTAGTTTTTATCCTCTTTGTCTGTTCTCTGTTACCCTTGTTTCTTTCTTTTCTTTCTTTTTTTTGCCTCTCCCCCACTTTTGTCACCGTTCCATCAACCAGCAACCAGTAAAACTCGTTCGTTGCTCTTCGTTCACTGTTCATCCGCTTTCCATTCTATACGAGATTTCTCTCTCTAGATCTATCTCTCTCTTTTTTTCATTTCTCTCTCTCTCTGTTCCATTTTGTCCGAACGCTGTTTCTACCCCATCCCCATGGACAGTTTCGAGAGCGCGCCCTGTTGCAATTGCAACTTTTACTGCACCATAAATATTTCTGCCGTCGATGGTAATCGATCAGCCCTCTTCCTCCGTAACTACAACAACCTTCTTCCGTTTCCGATGATAAAACTGCCAGCCGTGTGACGCCGCCTCTATCCATGTTGCTTGTATTACATTATACCGGGTAAATGTACTTGCGAGCTTTTGTTTTTACATTTCGTACGAGATGTACACGTTTATTGAAAACATTCGATGATATTGTTCACTCTACTTTTCTTTTTTTTTTTTTTTTGTAGATTTTCCGATGTGCACACACGTACGAGGGGAAAAATAACGAACGATTTTTATATCTTCATTTTTTAATACGGTTTCGTATTATTTTCTATCTGTGAACGATTTATCTCGAGCGTTACAATTGGGCAATGTAATCCCTGGAGAATATCATTGAATTCTCCGATTGTTTTATGACACTTTAGTGATTTAAACGTAAAATAAAATTCATTGCTGGCGTACTCCTCCCCTCAAGTGTATTTTCATTTAGCAATTTTTGTAAAATAATTTTATTGTCTTATAAAGGTAATTTTTATAATAAGGCATTTTTAACTTTCGAAAGTGGAAGTAATATCACGAAAATTATTAATAGAGTGCGGATTTTTAATTATTTGTAGAGTATTTATAAGAGTAAAATTGCATATAAAGCACATAATATGCGAAAATATAGTGTTTTTTATGGTGAAATAATTTTCTACTTAAATTCCACCTTTTTCGCTATATTCACGAAAATACGAATTTGCATAAAACTCTGTAGTCGAGTTATTAAAAGCAGAGGAAGTGTGTGTATGTGCAAATTTTATATTTTTCAGCGTCGGATTTGCAAACGCAGCTTGCGAAAAATTTGCGCAAATTTTTAACATCGATTGGAGATTTTTAAAATATGTAATTTGTTAACTAATTCACTATGATGTAACGAAAATCATCATCTGCCTTTATGATAACTTTACCGAGAAATTCCCAGCGGAGGATATCTTTGAGCCGTTGATAAAATGCACTTTACGTAAGTGCATGCATATATGTCTTCCGGTGCAAATTCACCGCTAAATTGCGCGGTACTCGGACTCGATATTTATAGGCGAATTATGCGAACGGCCGTCAGCTCGATACGCGAAACGAACGAGTTTTCTTGCGAGGCCACTCATACCCAACCCCTCGTTTACCTCGAGAGCTTTATCGATACTCGAATCTGACATTTCACGAGGCGAAAGTGTCGAATTCCTTATGGTAGACTCATTAATACTACGGAAATATTTCGAAATGAATTAAGAAAATTTAATTTAGAGAAACAGATATATATTAAATATGTAATTTATTTAAATTTCTTTATTTAAACATTTAATTATTTGAAAAGTAGTTGGATTTGTTATTGATCTTTATAAAGAGCTGAATTTTTATTAGCAGTGCTTCGAAAGAAATTACCAGGATTTTATGTCACGTATATTTTATAATTATACGAAATGTATTTTATACGACAAACAGGTATATAAACAGAGTACATTTGATTATTTGAAAAGTAGTTGGATTTAGTTTTTATCTTTATCAAGAGCTGAATTTTTATTGGCAGTGTTTCGAAATGAATTTTCTCTTCGCAAGAAATTATCAGAATTATATGTCGTGTATTTTATACGAAGAATATAGAAATACATTAATATGAGAATATAGACAAAATATACAAAGAATACAGAATTATTACAGTATTATATGAAATGTAATTATACAATTATATGTTTTATTATTTTTATGTAATAATGTGCATCTATTATAATTTTGTATAATCGAAATGTAGAATTGTCTCGCAGATAGCTTTATTAATTAAATAAAAGTCTAATTAAAAAAGCCACTGAGGAACAAAATTTTTCGTTCTTCCTTTTTTGTATGAAAGCAGGAGAAGATCACTGCTGATCCCTTATCCAAAGAAATTTATAAACTTCTCATCCATCACGAATTTTCTTGCCTTCCCTGTGCAGGCAATTTATCCTTCGATTCCACATCCGGAAGAGATCCCGAAAAACCTACGGGCGAAGAAGAACTCTAAAAAGGAACCGTCACAGAACTCCAAATACCAGGCGACTACAGTGGAATATATCAACGATAGGGAAGCCAGAGAAATTTCTCGCACCGTTCCATTTGTCCATTCCCAGACAAATGGAAAAAAAGAAAGTAACACCATTTGATACGGCGTCGGTCATAAAAGCTGTAATATCGTGAAAAATGTTGGCCCCATTTCCCCCATGAATAAAATGCATAAAATTCATAAAATTCTATCCACCAGGCAACGAGTCGAGGCATTAAAAGCTACTCCTCTGCTCTTTATTCGAAACAATTCGAATAAAACGTCCGCCGATTTCCATGTGTATTTTCGCTGGGTTCTCGTTGTATCAACGAGATTACCCGTTCGATTTTGTAAATTCTCTGTAGCGGGAAAAGGGGAACGGTGTCGTTTTCAGAACGAAAGGAAACTCGATTTTACGCGTGAACGTTGTTTCCGGGTCGGTGTGCCGCTTCGAATGGTGCAATCGGACGAAAAGTCGTCCCCGAAGGAGGATCTGGGAAATGTTACGACGGGCACACCGAGGCGAAGAAACAAATGGACGAGCTCGGTGAGAAGTTAGCTTGGAAAACCTTGGAACTGTACACCAGCTTCCACGCTCGCCGCGTCGCGAAACTTTTGACAGACTTTTCGTTCGCGCACGAGCGGGCACGAAACTCGGCCGTGAGCTCTCCTTCGTCCTTTATGCCTGTTACTTTATTTTTTTTTACGATACACGCGGTAGAGGCGAGCCCTTTTTCGAGGCAGAAACGTTCGACGAGCGAAACTTTCCGCTGTGTCGCGTCGTTGTCGCACGTTTCACCGGCGAAATATTATTATCCCGCGTGTGAATAAAGGGAGATGTCTACGCAAATTGAATAGGAAAGTATCGATTTATCTTCTTCTCTTTTTTTTTTTTTTCGAAAATATCCGCCCTTCGCTAAGTGTGTGAAAAATATCTGCAATGGTGTTCGAAGTATCGAAGATATTATACAGTCTGTTCACTATTACCGTAGATAAGATACTATGTATCATTAATTATTGATTTTACTACTTGCTGTATAATGCAGATGGCAATTTTTGTGTGCAGATAGCACATTATGATAACTGTAAAAAATATCTGTGATTATATTCGAAATATCGAAGATATTATACATGCTGTTTACTATTAACGTAGATACGATAACATGTAGCATTAATTATTGATTTTACTACTTGCTGCGTAACGCAGATAGCAATTTTTGTGTGCAGATAACACTTTATGATAATTGTAAACTGATTGTATTTGAAATATCGATGATATTATACAGTCTGTTTACTATTAACGTAGATAGAGTAACATGCAGCATTAATTATTGATTTTACTACTTATTCTGTACTCTAGATAGCAGTTTACGCATGCAGATAACGCATATTTCGCAATAAATGTGAAAAATACCTCCACTACTCGTTCGAAATGTTAAAGAAATAATACAGACAGCGTAGAATTAGTGTAGGTACACTAGCACGTGCGATTAGTTATTGATTTGTACTACTTGTTGCTCCGCAATGCGGATGACGCTTTACAGTTTTCAAAATCGTAATAAAAATTCAACTTTTTTCCATTTAGAATTTCCAAAGGATTTGTCCAATCTGACAGAGCTTTAATTCTGATCGAATAAAATAATTGATTTCACAATGTGTACACGGCGAGTGCGTGTAATTGGTCGAACGAGAAATTGAATTTTTTTTTATATCCCTTTGTAATCCTATGACCCGTAGGATTCAATATCCTATTCAATTCCCATTTCTTTCGCTTTTAAAGTGTAAACAAATTTCTATCCTAACACTTTGCCAACCGATCGAGAATATATTGCGAAAAGAAATAGATTGTTATTTTACAAAGACTGAAAAATGTTCAATTACACTAAATATCAAATGTCGGAGACAATATCTATTCAAAATTGAGAAAATTTTATACTTTTGTGGATCTGAATTGTATTGTTAAAAAAAAAAAACGAGAACAGAATCGAACTCAAACGTTCAAGCAAAGGGTTTGATACCCACGAAATTGCCATCGTAGCTGCAATCAACACGAAAACGGCCGGCCAACGGAAACTGCATCAACGAATCGTTGTTTCTGAATGCATCCAATTCTCTCGCGGCCCATTTACCATCCACTTCGACTCCGCGTACCGTCGCAGCACTCGAGCAACAAGAAACTTTCTCCTGACGTCTTCTCGCCTTCGAGACTCCTCTCCTCTAATGGCTTTACCTTGGAGTATATCCGCCGCCAAGTCATCCTCGGATGAATTTCAAGAGCCAGGTAATCTGTTACCCTCGAGATGGACACCGATGAAGAAGAAGAAGAAGAAGGCGAAGGCTATTGAAAAGGGAGTGAAATGGAAAGGGGAGGTGTACTTCAAAGTGCAACTTCTTTTCTTTAAGCGATATCTTTCTGAAGGATGCTGACCCTTTGATGGAACTCAACATCACTGGGTATTCATTAACGGGTATATTCAGAGAAGATAACAGAGTGAATAAGGAGAAAGATGTGAAATTTTATGGCTCAGTCGAGTCCTTTCTACTTGTTGAATTAACTTAGGTTGTACAACGTTTCTTGAAATTAACACGTAATCACAATTTCTGAGATTCTACAATCAAACAGTTCATATCAATTTACTATTTCATATTATTTCATCAATTTATTATCACACTGTATTAAAGATACAAAGTATCGAATTTAAAATGATTTAAAAAATTCCAAAGTTACTGAATTGTCCCAATTAGACAATTAAACAATTAAGTAAAATCGTCCTCATTCAGAACTTATTGTTGTTCACAATTTTTATGACTCTAAAGTCAAACAATCCGAACCAATTTACTATTCAATACTGTTTCTTCAATTTATTATCACGCTGTATTAAAAATACACAGTATCAAAGTTACAATTGTCCAAAAAAAAAAAACACAATATTCTAAAATTGTCTAAATCTAAAGGGTATTAACGAAACCTCAAATTCGCGCGAAGAGTGAATTCTCCTCTCGCGAAAGAACGAAACGTGAAAGAAAAATGGGGCAGCGTACAGCGAGGAGAAAAAGAGAAGCGCCTAGATCAAGAATCGAGGAATCAGAAGTAATTTCCTTGGATCCAACCTGGAAGGTTTGTACTCTCTGTATCCAGTTAGAGCGGCGGATTCGTGATCATTTGATAAGGCCAGCAATGGCTGGCCGATCGGCAAAACGATACGAGGAATGAACGGTAATCCTGGATACGTCGAACAAACGCTTGCGGATTAATATCAGTGACGCGGAATTTCCTGGCTACCTAGGAACAGCAAGGTTCGATCGAGAGAAGGAGGGATATTCAAGACACTTCAAGAACATCTCGCTCGTTTCAATTACTCGCGTAAAGTGTGTTTTGACAAGTTTCAAACTTTGTTTCACCCAGTTCTCGTCGACACAATCGCCGTGCAACCGACGATGCACCTCCATTGTGTAGGCTCGCATGAAATCGCCAATAACGAAACGTTCGCGTATGAATGCACGATTCTTTCCTTTCAACATTAATAGCCTTGTGTTAACGCGAGATTTCTCGCTCGACAGTTGCGTAAACGAGAATTTGCTATTCCTAGTATTTGTTTGTTGATAGATAAACTAGTAGGAAACACAATTCAAGGGAAAAGAAAGTAGAAATAAATTCTATATGTTAAAAAGGAAGAAAATTCGTGATATACGCTTTAACAAAAATCGAAAGTAATCAAAAATAGTCAGAATCGAAAGACTGAAAATCTCACAACGTTAGATTAGGTTATACTTCATCGAGAGAAGTAAGATTCGGTAATTGTTTCACGTTACTTTCCCGATTTTTACAGAGGAAAAGTATGTCAACGGTTTGTAGATTATACGTATCGAAAGACGCGTCATTCTTCGCTTTATATCGCGTTGAAAGTCGTCGTTTCATCGAATCGCGACCTGAAAGGCTCGATCGAGCGAATGGTAATACGGAATTCCTCGACCGATAGAACGAGCAGCCGGAATTTCTTAATTAAATGGCCGTAGTTAAACGCAGATCACGAGAAAAGTGCTTGGACGATTGCTACCCGTGGAGAACGATTCTAACGCGAGTGGAGAACATTCCTTTGTAACGATCGGCTTTCGTGTAAACCAAATATCGTTATCACTAGTCCCTAATACAACTACTATCACTAAAAATCAAACCATAAAATTTTGCACGACAAGTAATCTAAAAAAAAAAAGAAGAAAAACAGAGAAAAGTATCTAAATAAAAAATTCTGACCATCGTTATACAGAAATTTCGTGTTTCTTCAGACTATTCTATCAACTACCGTTCAATTCTTCTTCCAATTAAAAAATTTTGATAACGAATAAACAACCAAAAATAAGAAATCGAGGACTATTACAGAAAATCAAGCTTCTAGAGAATATTGCACGCCAAGGAAATTAAAAAGGAAAGAGGAAAATGCATACGCAAAATAATAAAAAAAGAAAGATGTGTACGTACAATGTATACATAAAATATAAACAAAAAAAATTGTAACCATCATTATGAAGTTCGTGTTTCTTCTGAATTGTGCTATCAACTGCTATTGAATTCCTCCTCCAATTAAAAAAAAATCTTCAGAACGGAAGAAACAACCGAGACAGCAAGAGGTGGAGGGAACAGTAGAATAATGCAAAATCATGTTTCGATTGGCGCCAGTTTCATTAATGAGGAGAACCGATTCTTCTTGAGTATCAACGTCACCACAGAAAATACTCCTCGTTACACGGAGTAGAGAACTTTCTCTTTTCTTTGATATCCTTCGTCGCAATCAGGCGACGAAGAAGCCCGGTCAAGCCCCAATCTAGCTGATGATCGAGGGTTCCGTGGATTTGCTTCATTATACTCCCACGGGGATATCAAAGTGATTTGCAGCGCGTAGACGTAGCCGAGGAGATGGAAGAAAGGAAGGAGATAGCTGCGACTGATCGCCAACGCCTGTGGAATCCAGTAGAAACCTGGCCAAAGCTTCGCTTTGATGGAATACCAAGCGAATTCTGGGCTGGCGGTAATCTTCCACGTGCTATCATTAATTGTGCTAATAGATGTTGCAATTTTGTGACGTGGAAATTCTACCATATGATAATTAACTTGAAAGCAGATGTGCTATTCTTCAATTATTTGAAATGATCTGTAGGTGAATTATTATTGATTTATTCCAACGAAGCAGAATTTCAAATTGCACGAAATAATTTTAGATGGAACCATTTTCTTCGAGCTCCATTTTTTTTTTTTTTGGCTCGATATAACTAAATATTTATATAACTATTCTTGATTTATTTCAATAAAGCAGAATTTCAAATTGCGCGAAATAACGAGAATGGATCATGTTTCTCGTGTCCTATTTTTTAGCACAATGCAACTAAATGTTTAAATAACTATTCTCGTTTTACTCCAATAAAGCAAAACTTCAAATTGCGCGAAATCATTTTCAAATGGACCACTTTCCTCGTGCTACATTTTTCGACGCGATGCAATCAAATATTTAAATATTTCAAATTGTTTCGAGACCTGTTACTGTTGGATTATATTAATACTACAAAATTCACAGCACCGAAAATGTTTTCATCTGTTCTAATAGAACGAATTTGAGACACTGCAATTGAATTTTATATCAAGTACATAATTTCAAGATAAAAAAAAGAATTGATCGCTCAAAATTGTTCATGGAGGAGTAAAAATTGTCTTTTGAATCCCATAGAACGCTTATCTCAAATTCCCCGAAAGTAATTAACGAAAAATTGAAAGAACTTCAAAATTAACACGAACAAATTCAGAAATTACCAACAATCGCGTAATTGCCCGAGCGATCAACGTAAATACAAAGAATATCGCGCGATCTAATACGTTAACCTGTTCGAAAATTCCGGGCGATTAGTTATAAAGGAGGTATCGATATTTCGTGGTCGTTGTTAGTTAGCAAATTTCAATTACCCACCGGTAACGTGGATGAGTCATAATCGTGGCATTCTGGATTACGCTCTGATCCATTATCGAAGCGGCACACGTCGAATGGACAGGAGTGTAGGCGACGATAATGACGAACGTGCCGTGTGTGCAGCGTTATTATTTGTCACGAAGTAATTGCTTGCGGCCGTTCTTGTTTCGAAGCTTACCGCATTCGCGCAGGAAATCAATTTCTGTCCACCGCAATTGGCGGAATGTTTTGAAAGGGGGCGACTCTCTCGAGTCAACCGGCGCGACAAATTCGACCGCTTTGTGATCGAGTTTCCACGAATTGATCGTTAATGTTATCACAATCGATGCCAGCCTTCGTTAAACCGGCCCCCTCTAATCGCCTTCATTTGTCACGCAAACAAACGCGCGGATACGCCATGTGAACGCAACTTTACGAGGATTCGTACGCGTCTGATCAACGACTGGCTTATTCTACTTACGCGAAGGACACTGCTGTGCAGAGATCGTAAATTCCTGTCGAATCGAATTAATTTCTGCGTCTCCGTTATCGCCTGATTCAGTGAGATCTTTAAATCTATTTTGAGTGGCAAAAGTCGTTAAGAAGAAATGTTAAAATAGAAGTAGATTGAATGATAGAGAAATCGAACGCATTGGTTTGCATGTAGATTCACAATATTAACACTTTTGTGACGATCGATTATCAACAAAACTGAATGACGCATGAAATTTTCAAAAGTCTGTAGCAATAAATTAATTATGAATTTCTAGATTTAGATTTAGTGTCCTAGAGTGTAGAAAATAATGTGAAATCAATAGAGTTTATTGAAATTATTGATTAAATCAGCAAGGTTCTGCTATTTGTAAGTATACGAATATAAGAAGTATTCTCTGTGTAAATCTTTCAGTAATTTGTTTAAAATTTTGAAACGCTAAATATTACAAATACATAGTAAGAAAATATTACTTTTTTTAGAAAATGAATATTAGGAATTTAATTTGAAATTATTTAGAATTACGTTTAAGGTTGCAAAAGTGTTAATTACTATTGCTATAATTTAAGAGGAAAAGAATAACAAATTATTTTTATAATACATGAAACAGGAGATAATAATGTATTAATAATATACAACAAAAGTTACTTACAACGAGACTAATGAATTTCTATGCAAATTTTCTTTCGAAAATACTATAAAAAAGTCAAACTTTGGTAGAACATCAGTTCATTCAACAGATTTTCGGATTTTCATTAAAAAAAAGCACCATGATTCGATTATTTTGTTGTATTTTTTCATCTTACCTGAACTTTCTGAATTTCCTACAAATGCATAAAAATCGGCAGTCAACTTATAACCGAGAAATCCGCGATGGAAACGAGATTCCTGACAGGCCACGAGATCCTTACGTAAAAGAATTCCCCTCGCAGCCGACAAATTCCTAGACACACTTAAACACAGCGTGTGCAACCAAAATCTACAAGGAGGTATCGTGAACCGAGTCACGATCGAGGTCACCATTTTTCCTAGGGCTTCACCAAGGAATCATAGACTGGCTAGAAACAAGAGTGTCACACTCTTTGCAAAGGCGAGCCTTAGATTTCCAAGTCAAAAGCGCGAAGCAACATCGGGTCGCGTGTAAAGAGAAGAAGAAGGAGAGAGATAGAGATAGAAGGGAAACTTTACATAACTAAGCTCGACCGATGGATTTACTTGAAGCTTATTCGCCCCTCTGCCTTGATCTTCCTGCAAGGTGGCCTTATGTATTCGTATCACGTACGTAGAACAGAGGAAGAAAGGAAAGAGAGGAAGGTTCTACGGTGACTTGTAGAAACCTTGGTCGTTCGAGTTGATCCGGATCTCTCGAGGATGTCTCAAAGTCGAGAAAAGAATCAAATACAGTATTCGCTTTCAACGTATCGCCCTTCTTCCTTCTCCACCTCCTTCTCCACTCTCTTTGTTCATTGAGAACACGGACACGCATAATCGATTCTGTCGGCACGACGACGACGGCTCGATACAGAAGATGAAACGTCGGTGAAATCTTCGGGGAACAGAATGTCGCGAATATCCCACTTCTTCTTTCTCTTCTTTTGTCCTATCTTCTTCTCCTTTTTCTTACTATTCGAGAGAAGACTTGTCTTATCTCGAGAGTGTAATTGATCCAGGCATTACGAGACGAGGCTCACTTGTACGAGTGAATTCTAAACGATCGCTAACCAGAGATGGAAGAATAGAGAAGGTGGTGAGAATCGATTTCTTCGATATGGAACGTAGAGTAAAAGGACTATTCAGGATCGGGTACTTAGATTCTCAGATCTATAACGATCGGCTCTTCGTGTTTGCTGGCTTAGGTATCGGATGTAACTTCTGCTTCTCGCTGGAATTTCTCCATTCTGAGTTCACTGTATAGGCGACCTCTTATTAGAAAGTGTAATCTGGTTAATTAGATAGTTGTGGTACAAGTTAGCGTTCTGTTAAGATTGTACTGATTAGTATGGAGTATCGCTTTCTACCATATCCCTTATGGGTTTCTTAATGATTATATACATTGAAGTTAGTCTGCTGGATATTGCAATATTACGTTGGGTAATAATATTAGAATATCACGTAGAAATTTCGTTCGCGATTTTAACGATAATTGAGAAAGTAGTACAACTCAATAATTCGAGAAACGTGGAATTTCTTGCTTAGACTAGTAGTACCTAGTTCGTGAAATGTTTTCTTGTATAATGAACAAGTATTTTGATTTTAATAAACTTGGAGAAAGGAGTAGAAAAATGTATGACTTAATGTGACAGTAGTATAACTCAATAGTTTGGGAAACATGGAATTTATTACCTTTCCTATTAGAAGTAATTTCGTGAAATACCTTCTGACCCAAAAAGATAAATATTTCTTTCAATAAACTCAAAGGAAAGAGTGGAAAAATATCTGACTCAGACCACTTTCGTAATAATCTCGAAATAAAAATTTCATTCGCAATTGGAACGGTAATCGTGAAAGTAGTATGACTCAATAATTCTAGAACATGGAATTCATTGCTTACTTTAGTAGTTATAAATAATTAATAATAAAGTTTGAGTGCTGGATATTACCATATTACCTTGAGTAATAATATTAGAATATTTCATAGAAATTGCCTTCGTGATTGTAACGATAAACGCGAAAGTAGTACAACTCGATAATTCGAGAAACATGGGATTTATTACTTATTTTAGCAGCATCTACTTCGTGAAATATTTTCATACATAATGAATAAATATTTTTAAATAAACTCAGAGGAAAAATATAGGACATAGTCCACTTTCATAATGATCTCAATATATTTATGACATTGCGATTCCTCTGACTAGATTTAATTTATAACTTTCTTCCAGTAAATGATATCTCAACAAACTCTATCATACAATGAAACAAAAACAGATACAGAGTTCAACTTGAAGAAACTAACTTGACTTTCATATCCCACTCACAATTGCACTTGCAGAAAATTTATTTATCTCAAGTCCCTTTTGATACCAAGCAACTTTTGTAAAAACATTAGTTTTGAAATCATCAACTACTCATAAGATATTTCATCGTTTCTGGTTAAAGAAACCATCGTGTACACATGTCATATCTTAACCATAATCTGCCCGCGTGACAGGACTTAGTAACTTTTTAAATAAGATGAAACATTCATCAAGCTCACTATCAAAAGATTATTAAAATCACGGATCGGTGAGCTGCTTTCGTAAAATGTTCTTCTAACCTCGTTTCACTTTCTCATTCGATCCTACTCGATCCATTTGAGAAACAATATAAAGTCAGTCTGATTTACGTCTGATCATAAAAGACTCGTTTCACTGTGAGCTATTTGAATCGTGGAACCGGTCAAATTTCCGCGAGGAGTTCTAAATGAAAATAGAACAGCACACATTCCGGAAGTGCAAGTTCCAACACCACAGCGTGAGTACACGTCAGGCCGAATTGAAACTCGTGGCACGCGATTATGCGATCCCCAAGGAGCTTTCGTCGCGTCTATCCAGCATCCTTAACGATTTTCTGTCGGACCACGTGCGTCGGGCGTGGCTCCAGAATGGTCGGCCGTGGGTATTTGAATTTATCGGCCAATATCGGAAACTACTTTGCCGACTGACAATGGCTTATTGTGGGTTCGTGTCCTGGCAGACGTGAATTCGAGCCGCAGAAGCTATCATCGTGCAGAGTTTCAATGCTAATATCGCTGAACCATCGTCCACGACACAGATTCCACTTAACGACCTATATCTCCCATACTTATTCTTCATTTACCGAAACATTTTTCATTGAACAAAAGATCTCGAACGAGAGAAGAATCTGACGTATAGACGAGGAATTATTAAAAAAAAAAAAAAAAAAAGAAAAGTACCTTCCTTCTCAAGCAGGAGGAGAATTTCACAGAAGAATCTCACGTTCAAATATTTTCCCTTTTTAAATGTGAAATAGCAGTGGAGTTCTTCTCCGTTCAACGCAGTGATATAAAATTATGTCAGGAATATATAGGCTACAATGAAGCTTCATTAATTGCTCTACCATTAATACGGTCCCAACGTTTAATACCGAATAGTTCGCCCGCCAATTAGTCTGGATTAAGAAGGCTTTCGCCATTTCTTTCCGTCCCATTCTCCGGCAATACAATAAAACTCCATTAATCTGGCCCACGTTAATCCGGAACTCCGTTTAATTCGCTCGCTCTCCTATTTAGCTCGCATCAACGAGCCTCTGCCCTATCCATTATTACGTTCTCGCCGTGAAAATTTTTCTCCCCACCAATTAAACCGACAGAAGGAGAGATATAGTGGGAGAGAATGAACGTGGATAGAAATAATTGAAAAATAACACTTGGATGATCCAGAAATAATATCGAACATGATCAATTTATTCGACTTGTCCTAGTTTCGATTTACGAATAGAGAAATATTTAACCTATCTCACAACTGGACGTCAATTAATCGGGCAGGAGGCAAGAATAAAAGAACAACGGGTGGGTAAAACTTCCGTGAAGCCAATTCAACCGCGTACCCATCGAAAACTCCGTCGCAAATATTCCGTTGGAAAAAGTTTTTTCCGCGGCCAAACACTTCCATCGAGGAGGGTCTCGCGAGCGCGCGCGAGTCTCTACGAGGGCTGAATACCGGATGCAGAGAACTTTCACCACATTTCTTCCGCTAATGCCGCGGCCCAGGGCGAGGAATAAGGTCAACCAAGGGATAAGGACAGGGATAAAGCGAACTTCCGTCGGATTGTCGAAAGCCTTGAGCCAAAAACCTCGTAGCCATCGAACCCATCCGGTTTATCCGGCAGCCATCGCGGTTGAATTAAAATTCTGCCACTGCTGCGGTGAGAAAGAGAGAAAGAGAGAGAGAGAGAGAAGAGGGGAAAGAGAAAGAGAGAAAGTTAGGTTAAAATGGCTTTTAGATCTCGTTTCCCTTCACATTTCCCTCCGCATTTTCGTACAATGCACGAAAGCACTTTGCTCCGGGAATACACATACGGATAAAATTTTTGCACGCCATGGATAATGTGCGTTTGAACATGATACACTCCGGTGTGTGTTACGGTCGCGATGGTGCATTTGTTGCGGGTTTTGTAAGGTGAAACAAACGGCTGCGACAGGAATTCCTGTTACTCCTCTTTCTGAGTTTCAAATTTCGACGTTTCGGAGTGTTTATAATTTTATTTGTGCAAGTAGTGTAAGTCAATAATTCGAGAAAAGTGGAATTTCTATTATTCCCATTTTCCAAGTTTCAAATTTCGAGGTATCCGATGATTTAAGGTTTCATTTGTGCAAGTAGTATAAGTCAATAATTCGAGAAAAGTGGAATTTCTATTAGTACTTTCTCCAGTCTGAAATTTCGACGTTTCCGGTGGTTTAAAATTTCGGAGGAAGATCCTTTTTTCACCAAAGAGAGGGAGAGAGAGATAGAGAGAGTAAGTACGCGATGAGGATCGCAGATTGTTGAAAGGTGGAACAAGAACGCGTAGAAATATTTAATCGTGGATACAGAGAATACGTCGGAGTAATAACGAGGAGTTTAACGATACTGCATTCAGTTCGAATAACTCCAGCGAGAGAAAAAAAAAAGGGGAGAAGAAAAGAGAAGAGAACAAAAAGAGAAGGAAAAAGGAATGCAAGAATTTCGAATGAAAACTCTTCCCCTCTTTCAAAGCATAAAATGTGAATTATCCTTTGGTCCAGAAGATTGCACTTTGCATGCGAGAATCTCGCGCTCTGCGCACGATAAACGTGACGCAGCAATATGGAACAACCGCATTTTCTCTCGTTCTTTTTCTTTTCTATGCCTCAGACGCGACCAGACGGCGCATTGACGAAAGTGTGCCTCGAAACGAAAGCCAACTTCGATAACACTCTTCCTTCCATTTCTTCTTCTCCCCTATTTCTTGTTTTCTTCTTTTTAAACATCTCTTTCTCTCTCTCACGGAAACAAAACGATTTCTCTTTTCTTCGTCGAATCAACGACTTCACGCCATCGTACGAGTTATCGTGTCTCGAAGATATTACACGAGAACGATGAAAGACGAGGATTTGAAGTTTAAGCAGCACCATTCGAAGGATCCTCGAAGGAAAAAATCCACGCGAACCTCAAGCGAGGAAGTATCAATATCCTCTTACGAATACACCATACATCTTTAATATCCTTCCCTTTAGAGTCCTCGGAATATTCTCTAAGGATTTCTGCAATTCTTATACGAGACGGATGTATGGAACTTTCGTAGCTAGACTCGCGGAACGATCAGGCGAATAGAGTTCGAAGATCCATCGATACCGTCGTGGAAATTACTATCTGAACCTTTACGAGAGCCTATCTTCTTTTCACGTATCGTATCCTATTGACTGCATCAATTCAAAATGACTCGGAGGTCGGTGATATTAATAATTGGAAATTCGAGCGTAGTGGTTTATCGAACAATGATAAATAAAGCTCCTATTATTACTACAAAATTTCGATTAAATTCTACCGTATTTATGACGAATCAGATTCTATTGTAGAGCTTTCGTGCATTCGTTTTAAGCCAGATAATTATATTTGTACATTCTGTTTCGCGGGATCAGTCTCGCGATTAATTGAAAATCGCCATTTACCTGGTGTTTTTCTTATTTCCTGGACTAATTGCCTACGCGCCGAGCGACGAGCTTAAATTGATATTTGCCACACCGCTACGCTATCGTACGAAAGTTTCTTTTTTTTTTCGAATCAAACCAGCGCTTAAAATAAAATTATTTCTACAGAATGTAAAAGAAATTCCTGGACTCTGAGTTCAATAATTTACCACGATGAAACGAAAGATATAAAAATTACAGAGATCATTTAATTAAGAAAAACATGTTAGTACCGTCTGTTATAAACTTTTCTCCTTCTACACGCTTGTAAATTTCAGAATCGTGGAATTAAACATTTCTCCCCGATTTTTCCCTCAATTCTACCATCATTTCTCATTCCGAATCGTTTGATGGCAAGAGGAACGATTAGAATAATTCTAAAGCCCCCAATTTTACAGATCGAGCGATCCAGAATGGTAGAATAAAAAAGACAGGGAGAATAGAGAATGTCCATGGATAAAACTCGAGTACAAGACATAAGGACGAAGAGAGGAAGAGTAAAAAGGAAAGGGACCCTGACGAATCGATCCTGGCGTCAGAAGAACGACTCTCGTTGGAACTGTGCCTTTAAACCATCGCGACACGAGCAGATACAGAAAGGAAGAAAGAGAAAAGAACAGCAAAGAAAACGAATGACTCCACGCTGATAAAACTGACCCGCAGCTACTACTGGCTGGGCAATAAAGATTTGCAATGGAAATGGAGCTGCTCGCGATTTCTTCGTCGACAGTTATCTCTTAGGGCATTGAATCTCTGTCTCTCTCTCTTTTTTCTCTCTCACATTGGCTCTCTCTTCTGCTTGCTTTCTCTCGCGCTTATTCTCTTTCTCGCGCACTCTCACGCTTTCTCTTTCTCTCACGCTCTAACTTTCGCTCTCTCTCTTTCTCTCACGCTTTTTCTCTCTCGCGTTTTGTCTCTCTCGCGTTTTCTCTCTCGCGTTTTGTCTCTCTCGCGTTTTCTCTCTCGCGTTTTGTCTCTCTCGCGTTTTCTCTCTCGCGTTTTGTCTCTCTCGAGTTTTCTCTCTCGCGTTTTGTCTCTCTCGAGTTTTCTCCCTCGCGTTTTGTCTCTCTCGAGTTTTCTCTCTCGCGTTTTATCTCTCTCGGGCTCTCTCCCTCTCTTTCTCTGTGTAACAGTGGCGCAGTTACGCTCTCGAAATAGTAACCTTTTTATTCACCTCTCCTGCGTTATCTACTTTTGATGCTGCACCGTAGCAGGGCACAGCGCGTACACGGTTAACTCGCACACGTTGCACTACGTACGCTTTTATCTCTGAACAATAAAACGCATAAATGACAATGAATGAATCCTAACCTGACGCAAGAAAAAAATTCAGCCGATGTACCGTGAAATATAATTAAAGAAATAAGATAGAAACGTAATTAACATAGAAGTGTTAAGGGGAAAAAATGTATACGAACAGGTAGCAGAAGTACATAAAACGTATATAAATGAATAGTATGAATACTACATCCAGAAAGTAGCAGAAGTAAAAAGTAGCATTAGGTAAAACGAATATAAATCTCGCGTTAAAGCGGCATTAGTATCTTGAAGAACAACTTTACACTGGCTCGAATAAAAGAGACGATTCTTTGACAGTATCACGAGAAATCTCGTTATCCAGAGATTATCTTTATTAACTTACACCACTTTTACATTAAACGGCTGTTACACGTTCGTAGAAACTACATGTACACATGTTCTACCACGATGAAAGAAATTTCAGACAATACCCTTCAGGAGAAACATGCGATACTATGCTGGTAAAGGGAAGGGAAATTCTCGATGACACTGTTTCGAGCTCTAATTAAAAATGAATGCAACGCGAGGCAAGAAAAGATCTCTACTTTCCCCGTGTGCTCGACAAACGAGCGGGAAGATGCATAAGCGACCAAGCACGCGGACAATGCGGAAAAGCGGGGAAATCCACGTAACCCAGATGCACGAGCAAACACAGAACGTGTGAGAGTAAGAGAGAGAAGTTGTACGATTCGAGGCCTGTGGAGGGAATAAGGGGAAACGTAGAGAAAAACGAGATGTAGACGGAGGGAACTGTAAAGCTGGAAAGGCATCTCATTAAATTTTTGAAAATACTCGAATACTGTTGATGAGACACACTCTCGCCTACGAACCATTTAAATAATCACGGAGAACACGACGATGAAATAACGAATCCCGTTATACAGGCACTCTTATAACGTAGGAAACAACAAGCGACTTCCGCGTGTTTGCATCCGCGTGAAAGTTTCCCAGTCGCCTTTCCGGTGCCATTTCAAAAGGGCTTCTCTCGCTCCTTAGAGAGGTATTCGCTTTCTTTCATCCTCTTTGTCGGCCCTCTCGTCTCCGTGATGGAATGGTGAGGGGAGGGAGAAAGTGAGCGTGAAAATGCAAAAGAGCGCTCGAGAATGGTAAACGTGCCGAATGCTATAACGGACATAATTTTCAGCACGGTTGAAAAAGAAGCAGGTGAAAAGAAAAAGGAAAAAAGAAACGAAGAAGGGAAGAAGAAAAAGGAGGATGAAGGAGGAAAGAAGGAAGGAAAGAAAACAGGCAGTCGTAAATTAAGCTGGTAAGCTAGAAGAAACTTTTCTTTTTCTCTTTTTTAAGAAAGAGGAGAAAATACTCTTTGCTGTTCGTATCTCTTCGTTTGTTGAAGAATTTCATTGACTTACTCGCGACGAGGATATAATAAATTGGCTGAGTAAACTTGCTACTGGTGATACGATATTATAATTTAACCAGACGTAACGTTTCGCGCTTCGAAAACGTAATCTAGTTAATTGTGTGTAACTATTGTCTGAGTAAACGTTGTATTAAAGCCATTTCAATTACTTAGAACCACTGTTCTAATCCCCTGTCCTTATGATTTTCTTAGTAACAATCCTTGGGAATAGCGACAGGCAATGTTTCGTACAATTTTGCTCTATTCTACTGGGGCTGAATTATACGTGCTCTGCTGTTCAACAATTTTGGGAAGCTGTACGCTGGAAAGCTACGCAGGAATTGAAACAGAGGGAAAAAGAATTATTCAACGATACTTTTGTCACGCGAATCTACCAAATAGAAATCATTTTACTGTATTCTAATAGAATTGAATGATATATATCCTGCTGTTCAAATATTTCCAGTTACTACATATTGAAAAACTACGAACCAATTGAAAAGGAAGAAAAATAGTTGAAATATTACAGAATTTCCAACGATGCCTTTGTCCCTCGATTCTACTAAACAGAAATAATTTCTCTGTATTCTAATGGAACTGCTTTTCGAGAATTTCGAGCCACTGTGCGTTGAAAATCTACTAAAAATTGGAAAAGAAACAAAAAAGATTACATTTTATAAGAACTTTCTTTCAGAATCTACGAAATCGAAATACAATTCTTTGCAAAGTTAATTACAAATTCGTAAAAAATTGATAACAGATACAAAATTAATGTAAATTAATATTCCACAAACTACATCATAAATCAATAAAACTGACAGATACGCGATACAGTTGATACAGACACGTCGGGTTAGATTAACTTTATACTACTGACGCGTTAATTTTACGTTCTCATTTGCTCCCTTTCAATTAGCCTGAACAATAGCAAAACTGAACCGAAGGCGTAAGTTGAAACAAAACGATGTATTAGCTTGTCCAAAAAGTTCCTTTAGTTTTATTGTTAGACATGAAGTGTAGAATCGAATCAAAATTTTCATTCTTGTCCTTTTCCTCGGAAGACTTATAATCCTATTTTCCCAAAATTCATGTGGTTTACTAGAAAAATATTGTACAAGGTGTTTTTTTATCCGATAAAATCTGCGGGAAAGATGGAAGACAACTAATGACCTGATTAAGATTAACGTTAAACAGATTGGGCTGCATGTCTACTCGAAACATTTTCAAGCAATGCAGTGTGTGAAGATAACTAAAAAAAGCTTTTGGGACATCCTAATGCATCTTACCATCTTGACTCTTTTAGAAATTTCATTAACATAATACCAAAGATGTAACTGGTACAGTAAACTCCGTTACCCGCGATCGAAAGTAGTTCAAGCCGTCAAAAGAGAGAAAGAGGGGGGAAAGTAGGAAAGGGAAACTTAAAATTTCTTCTGGAGTAGATTCCACGCGTGGAATTAATATTAATTAAGTTGGCCCCGGTGTCATAGCGTTTGTGTACGGGACGCAACGTGGAAACACGAACGAAGGCCCGTCGTTCGACGCGGAATATCAAAGTAAAGGGAACGGAATGAAGTTACGAGAGACACGAGGAAGCTTGGAAAACAGAGAGGATTTATCGAGAAGCCTGGCGAAGTAGAATATAGCCTTGGTCCTTGCCTCTAGAGCTCGTAGTCTTTGTAAAAGCGACAACGCCAGTTGGGAGATTCAGCCACGAACACTATGACGAGAAAATAGATAATGGAAGTAACCCGTAGTACGATGCTACGAAGAAAATCGTGGATAATTCACGGTACTCTTCTTCTTCTTCTCTCTTTCTCTCAGGATCGAAGAAATTTTTGTCCAACTCCTCTAATTCGACGTATTATTCTACTTCGTCCAGTGAAAGATTCGAGTAAAATGACTTTGAATGTTCTCGGAGAGAGAGAGGATAGCCTCGTATACCTAAGACACTCGGTTTGTGAATTATTCAAGAGGCTAATGGAGGAATAATGGCTGGTTGAGCCTACGGTCGAAGCGTCAGGACTATTAGAATCCATTTTGCCGCGTCGAAAACCGTGACGCACTTGATCTATGCTTGAACGATCTTCTTTCTTCTTCTAATAAGCCCTTCGGTACGCCTGGCCGGTGATATGTAGAGGTAATAAAGCGGAAATTGAATGAAAAGTGTTGAATTTGTGTTAAGTAGACTGGGTTGTTAACTTAATGCGAGGGAACGAAGCGATTTTACGATCCTTAACGAAAATTGAACTTTAAATCTCCGGCTAAAATGTGTTTGAAAAATCTTTGAGCTTATATTTCAAGGTATTGCACATCTGACATGTAAATTTTCGAAATTCTGAACATTTTTAATCAATAAAAAGAGGAACAAACAATTTTTTTGTATGTCAGCAACGAGCAACTCGTTATCTACGAAAATTTCTACGAAATTCAGTATTGTTAAAAACAAAAAAATTAATTAAAATCAATGGTAGAATGCTACGTATACATAAAAGTAACTCTTCTAAACAGACAAACCTGAAAAAAAAGAGAATAAGATTTCAAAATCTTGTAGAATTATTACGTTCTTATCACGAAAGAATTATTACTATTTCAAAATCTTTGTATTCAAAATCTTTATTGATATATTTTCAATACCCCGCTAAAAAAAAAAAAGAATGAATTCAAACGACTTTCAAACAATCTTAAACGACAGAAACCATGGAATGTGTGCGACACTAATTTCAATATTAATTTGAGAACAAGATTCCAAGAATACTTATGTTAATATTAATCAGAACATTTGTCCCTTTCTACAATTAACTTTTTAAATCCTTTTCTTCGGTATTACAGAACTCGAACGAACTGAATTGTCAAGAAAAGTGAAAAAAATTCCGGTTCGAAGCAATTTACACGATCATAGCCACATCGTGGCGAAAGATTTTTAGTTTAACGAACACGAAAGCGCCGCGTTCGATTTCCCAGGGCATGCAGGCAAACACAAGCCAATGTTCAGAGCCCTGGCAAATCGTCTGTGACAAGCGTACACATAGTTCTCTGTATTTGCGACGTACACAATGAAGCATTTAGATACGAGACAAAATGGCTTGTGCTGGCCAGCTAGTACACGCAGGATCTAACGAAGTGACTCATGGGAGATCGAGCGTTGGCTAGTTTCAAATGGACCGAAGAGATGCCATAGCATTCCTCTGAGTAACGATTCTGGCATCTGCTTTATGCAACGAGAAGTTAATTCATGGTACTGCTAGTACTATCTGTCTACGGGAGCCAGATGCGTCCCACTGACTGAAACGTTACGAGAAAGGATCGATTCTGAATAGGGGAGACCACCAGACGTATGGAAACGTTCGACTTGCCCCGGTGCATCTTATATTTAAAGCTCTGCGTCATCGAGCTAAGGGGATACGTCTTTATTTATCGACGTAACCGAGGGATCCAACTAGGAATCCTTCGCTGTCTACCCGATGGAACTTCTCCGCTCGATGGAAACCGAATGTTTCAAGATTTAACTCGCAGAAATTTCAGGATATTCACAGGGAAATTTTGAAACTTCGCAAGTTTCCCAGGGAAACTTCTCTCTTCGCTTGTAACGACAGTCTTTGGAAATTGAACACCCGTTGAACGAAGAAATATATACAAAAGGAGATGAAAATATTATTAATTCAACGCTATCAATGTTCCTCGATAAATCAATTTTTTCACCTTCGTTTTACCACTTTTATCGTTTTCACAAAAGGAAATATCTTTTTTCGAAGATTCTATAATATATACAGAATCTTCCAATAAGAACGATAGAACTTTAAATTGAAACGAAACGAAAAGTACGGAAGGTGATTTAGTATTTATTACTTCGTTTTAAAGTAAATTCGATGGCATTATATATGAAGTACAATTTTATATAAATAACCGCTATGATTGCGTTTGGTGAAACGAATACGACAAAATTGATATTTGTCAACTGTATGAAATAATCGTTGCTTACACCATAGAACCATGAAAAGTGATTTTATTTGATTTTCTTTAACATACACTTCATAGAACTCTCAAGAAAAAGTTAACATCTTTGGTTTCTTATGATATACGCTTTCTACGGCACATTCTTTCGAAATATTCCATTATTTCACGATCTTTGAATATTTTTTCAAACATTTTACACTCAGATTACATTTCATTTCATTTATAAACAATACTCTATTATCGTTCTCTATTGAAAGACCCTGTGTTACATTTCTAACGTCTCGTTCACTTGAAATTGTTCCTGGTAGCAAGTTTTTTGGGGGAAATAACCGTGGCAAGCGAATGCCGGTGTATTTTACAATGTACGACCGTGAACTTCTACCATTCTGAAGTCACTACTAGCCAGGGGAATTCACGTGGTCGAAGACTACGTGGTGTTATTTAAAAAGACGATTCTAGGTCGACTCTGCAACGTTGGGGAACGATTCTGCATGGGCTGCCGTTGGCGTTGCTAGCTGTTTCTAACCGTAATGACGGTAGCTTGCCACGGTTTGCCTTGCCACTGCATTGCCCGTAGCGTTACGCTTTGTTCCATCGTGTTGTCCGAAGCCTTATGCATTGTTCCATTACGTGTCCGACGCAATACCGACCATATACTACTGGGCGCGGTTTCAATTTCGCTAAGGCGACAGTCCACGTAACTGTCGTCCGACAAATTAATCGTGGCAAATCTACAGCGCGCCGTTGTTTCTCATTGGAAAGCGACCATAACGAGAGTAATTAACATTTCAATCACGAGGGTAGAAGTGAATCAATTATAATTTGGAAATATACATACATATGGGAGAATTTCTACGTTAGGAGAATAATTCTAGTGGAACAAAGGGTGAGAGAAAGAGAGTGGAAATACGATTAAACGGATTTGAAAATGATTTTTCACAGGTGATTGTAATAGTTCAGAAACATATGCACATGTGTACGTGTGTGCATCTGGTGTACTCGATGGCAAATGAACGACCTCTCGTTTCATTTCAAAACCGTCGACCAACTAATTTCCACGAAACAAAGGACGAAACTTTTCGAGTCTGTCGAACGACACCGGAAAATAGATCAGCGCCCGGTGTGCAACACGCGGGTTCGAGAGAGGGAATACTCGACGAGATAATAAAACGAATATAGTATATAGTAGGAGGGTGGGGAGGAAAAAAAAATTTTTTCCCCACGTTTCGAAGTGCAACATTCACGACGAACTGAATGTTACCGGAGTTGAAAAATATTCCCGACGGCGAGAGAAGCACATCTGAGTTTCACGTTCGATTCATATCGAATCGGTATTATATCACCGTGAAGAGTGACGTACAATTTCTTTTTTTCTCTTCCTTTATTGCGAGTTTCTTACCTGGCGAAAATAAGAAACGATTCTATTGTTGAAGAAAACGACAGAAGGAAATAGAATATGAATTCTATAGTGTATAAGATGCGATAGATTTTCTTTCTTTTCCTTTTTTTCTTTTCTTTCTTCCCTTGTACCATCGTTGTGATTCAAAACACAGCACAGACTCGAGAAGCAAATAACCCTGAAAAACTCGATAGCTGACAGCCAGGAAAAATAGACGACGTGCCGGTGAGAAGAAAGCTGCGACCGTGCAAAATCTATTTACGTATAACCGATACTCCAAGCAACGATTACTCGTGCATCGTACAGACAGCTCGAGGATGTCGCTGGTAAAGATGGAGCTCGATCAGCAATGTGGAAACACGAGACACTTCGATCCAACCTGTCGACGCTTAAAAGTGTTTGCGTACCTGCTCCCGCTCGGGTACGAAATTTCCCGCGTCCGAACACGCCTCGATATCAAAGGATCGTTTCGTCTGACACACACACACACATACAGTGTACAAGTGCATCAGCTGTCTCTCTCACTCTCTCTCTCTTTCTCTCCTCTCTCTCACGTTTGCTCTCTCTGCCGCTTGCTTTCTCTCACGGTTTCTCTTTCTCTCGCGCTCTGACTTTCGCGCTCTGACTTTTACGCTCTCTCATTCTCTCGCGCTCTAACTTTCGCGCTCTCTCATTCTCTCGCGCTCTAACTTTCGCGCTCTCTCATTCTCTCGCGCTCTGACTTTTACGCTCTCTCATTCTCTCGCGCTCTGATTTTCGCGCTCTCTCATTCTCTCGCGCTTTGTCTCTCTCGGGTTCCATCTCTCTCGCGCTTTGTCTCTCTCGAGCTCTGCCTTTCTCTTTCTCCCCCTCTATCCTCTTTTCTCTCTCTCCCTCTCTCTCTCGCCGAGGGAAAAAATATCAAGCGTGATTTTCGAACGGCAGAAACACCTCTGCCGTTTAAACAAGTTGCAAATTTGCTTTTCCGTCCGGTTCAATAATGCATGAGCGGTTGCGACAATCGAGTTTTCAGAGTCAGTTTCTCGTAAATCGGCTAGAATCGCGGCATTTATCGACGGCGCGTCGTCATTAGGGAAATGGCCGGCGATCATGAATCTGGTGATAAATTGCACGGATTACACGTAAATATTTTCCACGTGAAAATTCAACGATTTCACAAGCCAGCTTTTAATGTAACTTTTATAAATTAGTCCACGGTTTTCCAGTTCAACTCTTTCTGCTCGATAAACTCGTACGTGTTACACGTACACGCGCGGCGGAACGTTATTAAATGTTATACCGTGTTTCTATTCTCCGTGAGTAATTGACGTGCGTTCTCAAGGAAATCAAATTATTTTACGCGTTTCGGTGGAGAAATTTTAATTTCAAAAAGAAATGGAAATTCTTACGAAATGTTGGAAAAGAAAAGTGATTTAATTACACAGTAATTTAATTAAGCAAAGGGTTCAGAGTTAAAAGGTGGCCAATTAAAACGCCTAAAGATTCTACGAGAGATTATGTATATCTTATTCTAGCCGAAAAATTACGCAAAGATTAAATTCGAGGAAAGAGAGGTCGACGAAAGATCAAGGGAAGAGCAAACTCTCGCAGGATACGCAGCAACAGCCAAAAAGATGTTTCTTTCACGAAATGTTGCCATGTCCTTCCCAGTTGGTACACGTTTCCACGACAGTGAAACTTAATTACCTCGTTACCACGGCCATGCAGTGGTTTTTCTTGTTGAACCGTCCGGGACAAGGAGCATCTGAGAAACTAAGGGTCGAAACGGTCCCATGGTCGAGATTAAATAGTCACCTTTCGAAAAAGAACCAGGGTAACTCCAAGAGTAGAGTGAATAAAAGTATAGCGAGCACTCGTCCGATAAATGCGCAATTGTTTAATGCCCTCGACATTCCCGTTCTATTCCTGTTTAATTGCCGACTTATCTCTTATCTCAGGAAACGTTCACGACAATGGGAAACGTTTCATACAATCGCAGAGATGAATAATTATGAAACGAATCGGAGGACACTATAATCGTAAAAATATGGAAATTATCGTTTGATTAACGTTAGAATTTCTTGTTTTTCCTTTTTGGACCTCAAATTTGCGATGGAAAGTCTGAGAAAATTCGGTGACATCTGTTAATCATTTTCACAATTTTTTCTATTTAATTTCGATCACAAAACACATTTTCCTTTTGTCACTGTATTACTTACGAAAGTAAAGGATTAACAAATTTTTTTAAATTGTTTCTTCCCCCTACCAAACTTCCGTTTGATTTATTTGTACTCGAGAGATTAAAAAAAAAAAACGATTCTGTATCGAGTATACTCGTGCTAGGTTCGTCTATTACAAACAGTGTACACTGCTGTCACTTCCTGTTAAAATATTGCAATGTATCAACATGTAGGAACACTCGAGGCCACTGAAACGATCATCCATCAAGCTTGAATACATTTTCAAAATGCATCCGCGAAGCTTTCCCGCGAGCACGTGTTAATACTTTCTCGTTCGAACACCTGTTCGTAAATCACACGCGCGGGGAGAGCTTTCCCATTCCGTGTTCGCACGAGCACTCGCAAATCACGCGTGAACTTTCGCCATATTTGCACGAGGTCTCCTCAGTCACGTGTGAACCTTTGCACACTGTTTACACGAGCTTTCATGGGGTCCGTATAAGCTCGCGCAGATCACGCGTGACTTTCGGTCTGTTTGCACGAGCTTTGAGCTTCCGCAAATTATGCACCGGCTTTCCAACCGCTTACACGATCTGTTTCAAATCACACGCGAGCTTACACTATGCTTTTATGAATACCCCTCATCCGTCGAGCTTGCATGACTTAACACGAATAAACGTTAACGTTGTACCGTGCCACGTAATGGATTTACGAACTTACATTTCGGACTCGAAACATTTGAATAGCCTTCGCTCTTGATGGAAAACGAGAAACTTAATATTATAAAAATATTCAAATATATAAGAATATATCAACACTTTTGTTCTCCAAAGTTGAGAATATTTTAATACATTTTTCGCGAGCAATGTTTATTGAAAGATATATATAAAATTCGCAGGTATAAATCTGTTTCCTATTTTTCATTTTTAATCATGATTTCTTCCCTTTGGTTGTGGATGCTTGCCGATAGCAGAAAAAATGAAAATACGTGTAAACTATATTTTTTCAACATTCTTTTAACATTTATAAACATTCGAAGAATATCAATTTGTTCAGTAACATTAATCAATCAGCAAAATGTTGTCCAAAAGAGTAAAAACATCTCATCATGTATAAATAACATTACTAATTTAATTATTTTCTTAAATGGACAAATTGAAACACATTTAAAAGTGTTAAATTGTCATGTAAAGTTTTAACTTTTAATCTCTAATTAATTACACATTCGATACAATTTTCCAATAAAATTACAATATTTCCCAAAGCTTGTGTCGTCTTTTTGTCAGAGAAACTGCAGACCCTTGTGTTTTTCGATTAAAATTCGAACAAACTACCGAATGTACTGTTCGACATTGATTTCGAAGGATCCACTGTTGATCCTTCACGGAAGATTCGTCACGCGAAAAGACTACCCTTGTCTTTCGTCGATGGGAAAGACGCAAGGAAAACGGGAACTGTTTACGAACAAAGACAGCGAATTGATTGAACAGCGACGCCATCGTGGAAGTCGCTAAACAAACCGGACTCGTCAGATAGTGTCACAGGCGAACAAAGACACACGCCGGATGCGGCAAGTTAACCAGGACAACCTGTTCTCGATCCACTAGCAATTCGACGCTGTTTGTAGGTGGCTTCGGTCGAACTTCGCCACGGAAATCTGTCTCGGGCTTCTTCGGTCACGGATATTTTTACACGCTCGAGAATTCAATCGGTCTGTATCCGAAGAACAAAACGCATTATTTGTATACTTCTACACGAGCTATTATATCATCGTTTCTATATTATTTCCAGGACATTTCTGTAGAATGGAACATTTCTTGCAATTGTACTGTTTTTCATATCTTTTTGCAATAAATTTGACGTTTATTTGGAAAGAAATAAGAATATTATCTTAGCCTTAACCCTCTAAAAGTAAAAAAAAAAAAACAGAAAATTTGCATTAATTCGCTGCCAATTTACTAACTCGGGATACTCCTAGTTCTCCTTTTTAATAATTTTCATTATTCCACGTTTCTTTTTGCTAATTTTCATTTCGAGTATATGCAAATTTCGATTGCAGACACTTTCGATCGTTGAATCATCGAGAACGAAGTGCATACTTCTAGTTCTACCTGTTTGATTTACAAAGATGTGCACACTTTCAAGCAACGAGCAAGCACGCGCGATCAAATAAATCGAACATAAATCCTCCCGCGAAGGTGTGTCAAATTAGCATGAAAATATTATCACCGGAGCTGTAAATTACCGTTAAAATATTATTATTCCAAGGGAACTACATGAATGCGCTCGGTTCGTTTGTTCGACCTCCCGAATATGAAAATTCAACGATACTTTACATCGCAGAAACATCGCGTAATTATCGGAATAATTAATACAAGGGAGGCTGGTATAATTTAATTTCGTCCTATTAATTAAACAATAAAAGGTTATACAGATAAAGTGAAAGGAAATGAATAACGAAATCCTCTGCGGGATGATTTCTCAAAAAGAAAAAAAAGAAAAGAAGAACCCCCATGGAATAATACAGATAAGTGTGTAACATCGTAAACTGTAGGATTCATCGACGGATTTTCGGTTAAACGAGGTGCAAAGAATTAGTATCGCGTGGCAGCCGCCAACAGCTGACCTAGAAACAGAAAACGTTAATTCCAAATTTAATGGAGCCAGATGTTCTCTCTGGTCGATGTTTACCAGCCTTCTCGGTTATTTATTAGCCGCCATTATCTAGAAATTACTCGGCGCCTACGTCATCCTGGGTTCGCCGAGACTAAATTGCAAACGGTTCCAGAAAGTAAACACAATATATAGCACACCCACACACATATGTATATATATATATATATATATATATATATATAAAAGAGGCGTCTGGCGGCGCCAGGACAATTTCCTTCGTGCCCCTTCAATCACCAAGGCGAACCTTAACGGCCATCCCTCTTCGTAGGCTACTATCCACATGTGTGTCTGTGCGAGCTTTCAACACGTGCGTATTTTCTCATTCGATGTCTCGGTAATTTCGTGCGCCCTTCGTACGCGTGACACGCTTTGAAAAGAGCAACAAATTGAATTGTCAGTATTTAAATCTATTTTCGATCAGTATTTAAATCAACTTTCGGTCAGTATTGTATTACCAAAAAGTTCAGTATAAAAATAGTAACTGGTCAGTACGTAAATCAAAAAATAGTTTGATTAGGTTAGGTATAAAAATAAAGAAAAGAATACTCTCCGAATTATATTGACAGTCAGTAAGTCTTAGCCTCGGACCCCGGGTACTTATCCCTGGGCCCCGGGGAACTTAGGCTCGTCTCTGGGTACTTAGCCCCGAGCCACGGGGAACTTAGGCTGCCCCTGGGTACTTAGCCCCGGGCCTCACGAAACTTAGGCCCGCCCCTACGTACGTAGCCCCGCCCCCTCCCCGGTTAACCCCGCCCACCTCGGACTTAACCCCGCCCCTCCCCGACTGGCCCTGTCCTCTCCCCGCTTAGCCCCACTCACCTAGGGCTTAGCCCCGCCCATCCCGGTTAGCCCCGTCCTATACCCGCTTAGCCCCGCCCACCTAGGACTTAGACCCGTCCACTTGGTACTTAGCCCCCACCACTGGAGACTAAGCCCCGCTCACTGGGGAGTATGCCCTGTCCACTGGGGAGTAAGTCCCGCCCACTGGGGAGTTAGCCCCGCCCACTGGGAAGTAAGCCCCGCCCCCTGGAGACTTAGCCCCGGTCACTGGAGACTTACTGACTCTTCATATTTCAATATTGACACTTAACACTTTGACATCCGCTCGTGTGATAGAAAATCAGGGCATGAAAGTTGTAATAACTCTTACTTGATCCTGTCACCCGATTTACACGAAATTTCGAGAATCTGTATAAATAGATGTAAGCTTTTTTATTACAATAGAAATATTTCTAGGCGACACGAACGTGGTGTCACCGGCATTTCTTCGGTAGCTTTGCATGCGACCAGTAAAATACAAGTCTTTGAAAAGTGCAGCAGGCAAGTATAAATAGGTGAAATACGATTCTTTCCGGTAGAGAAAAAAGAAGAATATGTGGAAGGTGAGGAATGAAATTCTGGGAAACGAAGCTTCGTTTTATGGTATTATATTAAAAATTGATAGCGTTGTGTGAATTAATGGTGCAACAGGTTCTCCGCGTGCCGTTTATTTTGTCGACGGGTGCGGGCAACGTTAGTTAGTGATATATAGACTGCATATTTTTATGCAAATTCGTTGTTTTAGAATTGCGACGGAGATAATAGAACTTCGGTAGAAAATTATTTCAACCTGACACGTGTTATGAAAGCCGTTATAATTCGGGTATTTCGTATATCTTTCAAATTTCGCAGAGATGCATAATTAAAGATATAGAAGAAGAGCTGTAAACATGCCTTCCTCGAATGTAAATTAAAATACAAACTCCTCTTCGTGAAAGCTAAACTAACAAACTTACATATTTGTATATTTTTCTACAAATCTTGAAAAAATTCCATTTTCTGGAAAACGAAGATTCAAGCACACTTTCAATTTATATCTCCGTTGAAGAATCACAGCTAACGCGGCGGTAGAATCTACGGGACACCCTGTATATGCACGTGTGTACGTGCACGCGCGTCAACGTCTGTATGTATGAGCGTCACGGCGACGCTGCGGCGAGACAAAATGAAATTTCAGTCGGACGATGAATGTCCGCCGTGGAGGCAGCGCAGCCCTGTTTCCGGGGGCCGTGCAAGAGCCAATTTGCATGGAGGATTTAATTGAAAAATGCGACAGCCTGGCCCCGAGATTAAGCCTCGGAAAAGCGTGGAAAAATTTTGAACCTCGACTTCCCTACCCTGGAATCACGATTTCCTAACAATTGAGCCATTTTCTGTCCTCGCGTTAAATTCCTCTGTGCACCAAACACTCACTCACACACACACACACACATGGGCAATTTTGTTCGAAGTATCATCGTCAGAATCATAGAGAATCCATTACGTTGAACCTGTGAGAATAAGATTCAAAGAGAGAGAAATCTTTCGTCGGTTATACCTTCTTTCCGTGATTGATTAAAAGAGAAGTCGGGTTTGATGGTTAGGTTTGTGCGGCGAGAAGGGATCTCTCAGACGGAGAACGATTTCACGGAGAAAAGACGGCCGGTGAATACTTGGATTCAACGCGGAGAAATAAAGCGTAGAATTTTCCTGGCACGAGCCTGAGAATCCGAAAGATCCCTGGAATCCCGACACAGTCGGAAGAATTTAATATCGGTGCACGCCGCTAAACATCCTGCACATTGCTGCGGGAATATCAACTGCCTAGCTGGTGATCGATTAATGACGCAGATAGTTCGATCCTTGTTCTGCGCGTGTTAACGTAAACAAAGATTTTACAGGATAGAAGAGAGAAGAAGGAAGGAAAAGGAGCTATCAGAAAGCTAGTCGAAGGAAGAATCAACCCTCTGTGACTTGGAAGTTACTTACACTCTCTTTCGTAAGTGTTAGAACGCTCGCTGAATGCAAAGCAAGCCGAAACAGTCGTTAAAAATGATTAAAAGACAATCTGGAATATCACGTCGAACATTGTTATAAGTGGTTGAATTTTTGGAAAGAAATTGTAGCTATCAATTTACAAAACCTCGCGATGTAGCGATTGAAAAGAAGCCATTGAAAAATTTAGAAAATCTGAAAATCTGGAGATTTAGAAAATCTGGAAATCTGTGTAAAAAGTAATTTAATTTCTGCCCTCTTCCATTTTTCTCGCAAATCTGCCTCTTACGAGAAAAATTCTGCTCACGTTGTATATTTTCACCGACATAATACTTTACGTGCGAATCTAATAGCTGTCTACCGTGAAAATTAATTTAGTGCTCTTTTCCCCGTAAACTTCAACGTTTATTAACAAGAAATCGAGCACAATTTTAACGTTCAGAATAATCTCCGTTAATTCGGTTCACAATTTTCCATTTATCATGGTAACCGAGGCATATTTCACGTAAATAATAACGAGAACCGCGAATCCTTCGTTTGAAGAAGCAAATAACAATCGAGAAAATTACAGGATCGTCAGATACCACTTGGCAAAGTGTAATCAATCCGCCTCAGATTTTTATCTCGATAATAAAACTTCAACTTTCCCTTTTCCGAAGTTTCGATACGTGTGTATACGTGTGCTATCCAATAGAAAGCTCGTGGAAACTGTACGTGTCAGGAAGTATTCTGCAATAACGAACAACGATCTTTCTCTCTCTCTCTCTCGCTGTTTCTGGACGAGAGAATCGTGGCTAGGAAACTTCTCATCTCTAAAGTAACGAAAAATCTCTTACGTACCACGTCGACGTGTTTTAACGGATTAAACTGACGCGTTTCCATCGCGTCGCGTCAACGGAATCAGCTCTATTTGAAGGGTTGAGGCCTCCTCATCGATGGAAATTAATATTCTCCCGTGAAGTCGAGCGGATAAAGAGGAAAACGTGGAGAAAAAAGAAAAACGCCTGCAAAGAGACAGTACGATTTTCACTCGGCAGACCGCGCACTAGCACTTCCGCGAATGAATTCGATTCACTGCGCAGATTCACCGATTCCTCTCTCGTTCTTCTTCTCCTTCCACTTCTTACACTTTCACGTGTTGCAAAAACGGGACGAGGCATTTGGAAGAAGCGCGAGAGATAGTTTCGTACGGTTCGAGGAACACGAAGAAAAATTGTGCTTTTAAGGTAAACGAGAAATATTGTCGCTCGAGTTAACGTCACGGAACACCGTCCTCCATCGTTCCCTGCTCGTCTTCTTCCATTTCCCACCTTCTTCTCTTTATCTTCTTTCTAACGAATGTATTTTCTTTTTTTTTTTTGTTTCTTTCTTTCCTATTTCTTCCACAAGATTCAAGTCTGTCCACTTTTCTCGAATTCTCCGTTTGAAATTTCTCTGCTAGCGGAGTAATTACGCGATAATTGTATTATACGATCTTCGAACGCAGTGTTAATTAGACAGCGATATAAGAATGGAAAGCGAGAATTTCTGGAAAGGTAGAATTTTCATTGGAACACTTTTTAACATACTTTCCACAATGAGAAATAGAAACATCTCTCGAAGTGACCTATATTCCTCTCTCGCGCGTACACACGCACCAATTCATCCCCGTTTGCACAACCCTCGTGGAGAACACCCGAGAAATAAAGGAGAAGTACTTCGAAGGATTCTCGTCCTTTATCAGAGACAGTCGATTTGTCAGGAGTCTATCTCACACGCGTGAATTCAAATGACATACACGCGTTACAAATGAAACACATTTCTATCCGTCCCGTGTGAAAATTAATCGAAGAAAGAACATTCTAGAGGGAACTCGGAATATGAAGGATTCACACGTCGGTGAGGCTGGTGAAATTTTTAAAACTACTAGGAAAGAGTGAGATCCGGTGAAAATTGAGGAAGAAGCGTCGAGAAAAATCGCACTCTTAAGACGAAAGAGAAATGATGATCTTGTTGTTGCTCGCTCAAGCGAGAAGACTGTCTTTCTTTCTTTCTTTCTGTCTCTTTTTCTCTCGATATTCAGCCACTCGTTTTTCCCAACCTTTTCCACTTTTTCCTCGTTTTTTTTTTCCCCCACTTTACGCTGTTACAGTCGCGCCTCTGCAACAACAGAGACTAGTTTTTACACGTCGACGCTTTTCAACCCGGTTCCGCTAACAATTAGCCCGCGCTTCGAATGCCTGTTAGGGGTTAGCTGAAGTTCTAATTGCCGGTTGTAACGAGTTGCTGGGGAAAATTGAGCGGAGACTTCAACCCACCCTTATAAATCATCCGTGAGAATTTTCATTTGACGATAATAGAGCGTCGCTACTGAAGAGAATTGTTCGAAAAGAATTTCTGTACACGCATTCGAACTTCCTGTGAAGGAAATAATTTTGCAAAAAAAGAAGTATGACTTGGAAGTTTAATTTTTTAATTAGTTTATGGGAATTTTCAACCTCTTTTCATAAATCTGCAGCAAAAATGCTTTAATTCTCCCTTTAGAAGTATCTTTGCAGAGTAGATTTTGCAAAGCTTTCGACGTTACCTTTGATAATTAAATCAGCAGGAATTTGACAGCAAGAAAGGTATGAGAGAAAGAGGAAGCTGCAATTGAAAGAATTGTACGAGAAAGATGAAATGACCTTGACTAAGAAAAGAGCGAAAGGGTTGAAAGGTGCAAGGTGAATGGTAAAAGAGAATGGCGAGAGGATCGGCTTCATAAATTCCCCGCGTGTTTTAATCCCCCGTAAGCCGTATAGTTGTGTCAGAGCTTTCACTAAATTAAGGGATTTCCGAGGAGTTTCTACAGTGCATCCTTAGAACCTTTCCATGTGTATGTACGTACCTATGCGACGCCCTAGCGTCTCGACGCGTCTGACTATATATATGCACGTGTGTGCATATATCGCGCGATATTCGACTGAATCGTTTGTAAACGAATTTCCGCATATAATAGCGGATGATCCTTTTACTGCTCCACTTGATCTTCTCGCTACTCGAAAGATTGCTCGAGAATTAATTTGATTACACCTTTGCACGAAAATTTAATTATGCTGATCGTTTTTCTGAAAATTCCAAGGTTTGTGATTTCAATAGTTCTGGAAATTCTAAGGTTTGCGATTTCAATTCTTCTGGAAATTCTAATATTTGCAATTTCAATTTTTCTGAAAACTCCGAAGTTTGTAATTTCAATATTTCCAAAATTCTAATATTTGTGATTTCAATTTTTCTGAAAATTTCAATATTTGTGATTTGGGTTTTTTGGAAAATTCCAGTAATTTTGAATTTTATTAATACGTCCTGCCAGTAAACCTAAAAAACTCTGCGAAGTCACTTTATCGGACGTAATAATAAATTTCGCATATAAATTTTATAGTTGGTGTTACAGGAATTTCTCAAAATTCTCCATAAAGTAACGCACAAAAGCATCGACCGAGTAACAGATACGAACGCCTGTTAGCCCGATTTTTCCCCATTCGATAACCGAGGGAAAAGCCAGGTTCAAGTTTTTTTTCCCCGCGAAAATACCACTTTTTATTACTCGTTTTCGCGAGCGTCTCTTACGAGCGCCGCGGCGCCGCTACGTCCGACGTAACCCTGCGGATTTAATCCTGGGATTATTGATAACGAAGTTTGCACAATTTATGAACGCGATATGTCGTGATTAAACGCGTCTGACAAAATGTTTGTCACACGTACCGGACGGAGAGATTGATTTTCGCGAAAGAAAAAACACATCGGAATGTTACAGAATAAAAAAGAAACGAAAATTCCGTGCCAACTCGAAGTATGTACATTCTTTTCGTGTTTTACCTCTATATTTATGGTGCACGAAACGAAAGAATAACCTGTTCGCCAGTGAAAAAACAGAAACTCGTTTTTTGTCATATTTCATCCCCTATTTTTCGATTTTTCTAATCATTGCTTGTATCAGAGTTCGATTATCTTATTTCCTAGGCTAGAAACAATAAGATCTATCTATGTATGTCGTTATTAAGTTTATCAATCGCTAATTTAATATAACAACGATTCACAATTTTTATCATATTTAAAATCATAAATTGCACAACAAGGCACACACGTATTTTTCAACTTTGACATGTAATCTGCTGCACGAGTGTTACTCGTTACCGTAAAGCAAGGGTTTAACAATGCTCGAAGCTTCCAACGTCGTTAAAACCGTGAAATTCGATAAACGAAGGGACGAGGAAGCAGAAAATCCTGTAGGATCTATACACAGTCCCGTTTATAAAACACCAAACACTATTTTACCCCCCAAAAAACAGACAAAATCGTTAAAATAGACAATTCCATTATTTAATTTTAATATCTAAATATAAAATAGATTTTCCATTAAACAAAGATAATAATGGAACCACGAAAGTAAGAGCGTTTATTCCTCTTCGTTTCAAGTTCGTCAGTTAAGTTGTACATTCCTTCAATCCGCGAAATACTTCCGAAATAGCTCAGAGCGTGTATTCCAGACACATATCTAATCCTTCGTGGATATCATAGCGACGTCTTAGGAATGGACAGAAAAAGACTAACCGGCGAACTTCAGCCGGATGAAAGTTTAAACGAGCGCGACCCAATTCCAGGGGCGTTCTTGCTGGCCGTTTCAACCCCCGTGCACGAATAACAACGAGTTTCGCCATTAAGCCCTCGACACCGGCTACAAACGATGATCGCCCGGAGGGTTGTTTCGCCGCCAGTAAAAAAAAAAAAGATAGAGAGAGAGATAGACAGACAGAGAGAAACAGAAGAGGGAAAAATGAGAGAGAGAGAATGAGAGAGAGAGTAAATGTGAGAGAGAGAATGAGAGAGAGAGTAAATGTGAGAGAGAGAGTAAATGTGAGAGAGAGAATGAGAGAGAGAGTAAATGTGAGAGAGAGAATGAGAGAGAGAGAGTAAATGTGAGAGAGAGAACGAAAGAGAGAGTAAATGTGAGAGAGAGAATGAAAGAGAGAGTAAATGTGAGAGAGAGAATGAGAGAGAGAGAGAGTAAATGTGAGAGAGAGAATGAGAGACTACGTGAAAGACACGGCAATAAGAGAAGAAACAGGGACAGAGAAGAAGTTGAAGAAGTTTCAAAGGGCAAAGAGTAATGCGGCACCGTATCTTTGATGCTCAAAGACGGTTCACCCGGCGACCAAGCCGTTTAATAGTCGTTTTCGAGCATTCTCAGATAAAGAGCCGCACAAATCCGCAAAACTGTTTCGACCGATGAATTTCACCGTTGCTTCTTTGTTGCCCCTTTAACGTAATTAACGCGATCGATGTTGCGAAGCAATTAAGACTTTCGCTTCGGAACATTTCGGGGAAGTTTGAAGTTTTGCTTTCGGGATAGTTGAATAAGGAAGAATGACGGTAGTATTGAATTCTTGATACTTTGATCTCGTTTCTCGGCTAAACCGGCATCTCCGTTTTATTTGGGAAACCGGTGAGCTAATACCTCATCGAAGAAATACAATTATCAATGTTGAAACTGAGAGATGTTTATCTTACACATTAATTACCTCGGTATATATTATATATTATTATTAATTATTTTATAACACTTCCATGACGAATATGTTCCGCAAAAATTGATCCCAATTTAGTATCCAACACAGATAGATCCAAATTCTTAAAAAAAAGAACATTTAACTCTGCCACGAGATAGTTCAAAGTCACTAAACTTCGTCAAAATTGTTCTCTATCCAATCCAAGCATGTAATTTACATGCTTTACGTGTACTCAAAACTCTCTCTCAAAAGAAAAAGAAAAAATGTAGAAATTTGAAGGCGAGCTGCTTCATCGTTCTTAATTTGCATGCATTGAGAGTTCCAAAATTCCCCTAAAAGTGTGAAAAAAGGTGTAGAAATTTGTCGACGAGCTACTTCATTGTTCGTACACGAAGCACCCGCAACCGTTCACCGACGCGACTAGTTACATTCCGGGTCCCAGCGCGCGAAACGAAACACAAACGTACTCGCGTGAAGGTTTTCCCGAAACACAGTCGAAAAGGAAAAGAAAGGAGTGGAAGTATCCGAGGCTAAACAGCAGAAGAAAAGGCGAGAGAAAGAAATGATGGAGGTACTTCGCATTCCCGGAACGTGGCTCTCCAGGCTAAAAGGAGGTAAACACGCGCTCTTGTGCTTAGTAGAGCAAAAGCTGCAGTCTGCAGCAGCACTACCTACCCCGGGATCCTAATGTTTCTGCAAGCTGTGCGTAGTCAGGGATAAACGGAGTGCCCGCGAAAACTTACGCTCTTCCCCCTTTTTATTTCTCCCTTAAACCTCCACCTTACTCCTTATCCATTCACTTTGGTTTTAACCCTTTCCTTTCGCACACCTCTTCACCTATTTCACCTAGTTCCTTCAATTGGCCCCTCTTCTTTCATCACTTTTCATCCTTAACCTATCCCGCTCCGTTCCTCCGCAAACGAACTAATGCAATCTACTTTCTACGAAACGCGCGTTTACTCTTCGGTTAAAGCCAGTCCTCTTCTCTTCTTCGCTCTCCTTTCTCCTTCGCTTGGTGTATAAGCAGAGTTCGCGTGAAATTGCATTCTTTCGCCAGTGCCTCGGTAATACCTTTATCGCTCTCTCGGTTTGTTCTCCCTCAATCCTTCTTTCCAACAGTCAAAACACAGCTTTCTCTCTCTCTTTCTCTATCCTCGAATGAAACAAGCGAAATGGTTCGACTCTATCCAGTGAACAACTGCTGGTTCCTAGATATCGTAGGATTTTCGAGAGGAATAAGAAAGCTAGGAATTTCTAGAAGGATGTTACTCGTGCGTAGCTAATAGCATCCTGAGAAGGAGTAATTTCCTTTGAAAGGATGTTGATTGCTACCATATCCTACTTTCTCAAATGTTAAATGTACACGTGAAGCTTGCTGTTTCTTCTTTTTTTCGTTCTTTTAGACGACCACCTTTTCCCTTCGTTTTCCCGTTACGTTCACTACCAACCAACCCTTCTTCGACCACGTGTGGTTTAATTACGACGCTTTAATTACGCCACGACCATAAACCCAGAGACTCCTTCCCGTTTCTGTGGCCGACTGGTGTAAAATTGCTATCTCTTCCTGATACACTCGGATGGTGGATGTGTGCGCGTAATGTAGAGAAGACGTTTTACCGAAGGACGCGGGAAGATGTCGAGTACGATGGTGGTGGTTACGTAGGATGGTCCCTTTGATGTTGTAATTGCTACGTGAAAGTGGATTTTTCTACTGTCTGATAATTGGCCACCGAGGCATCCTTCGGAGAAGTCTGCGAGAAGGGTGTGTTTTAAACGTGTCGGGCTGCTTGAACGTGAAGATACCGGAAACTAGTGAAGTACCTCCCAAATGGAAGCCTGGTTTTTGTCCTAAAGGACGAGCTCTACGATTTCTAGGACGAAATTCTGATTAAAAGGAGGTGAAAATAATTTTCAAGGAACGCGAAGTTCTCCGAATTGAAATCGTAATTTTTAATAATCGAAAGATTTAAGAAACTAACTAACTTTAATCTTGAAATACTAAAACAAAGTGCAACGCACTGATCCTGAGTCTCGAAACATCGATCAGCGCCGATTCTCGAAAGTTTAATTCACGATTTCGCTAAATCGTGACTCAAAGTATACCGAGAAAATTATAAGAGACGTCTAATACATTTAGAAAACGAGATATTAACTCGTGCAACAGTTAAAGGTCGGTTGGAATTGAATGTTCGGTCAGAAGGGAAGAAACGTAGCAAGCAAAAGGATTAAATTGATCCCGCCGAAATGGAGAGTGTCTGGTGTCGGGCTGTTTGACACGGGACACGTATATACATATATCTATATACATATCTTTGAGAGGAATTCATCTATATACACACACGCGTCGTCGCATTCATCGCGCGCCGCTTTTCTTATCCGTAATAACATCGCTCGAGAAAAGGACACTTTGCTTTCCAACATTCAATTCCATCTGGCGTTCACAGAGCAGTGCCTCGCCAATTACCATGTACCCATCCTCTCTCCTTCCTTTCCTCTCTCCTCTCTATCGTCTCCTTTCTCCTCGAGAGAACGAGAGACCGTTTTCTACCCTTTGCAACGACACTTTTGCCACTCCTCTACCCTCTCTATCTTTTCTACCCCAGCCGCGAAATAATATTTTCGCACGGTCGACGAAATGAAAGTAACCAACCTGTGTTCCCCACCTTTACACCATTTCTACACTCCCCATTTTTCCCCTTAGAATAATACACGCGAGATCTCGATCGATTCTCAACCACCTCGAACCATCGTCCAATGTCTCGACCGTCGAACTTAAATGAACCGATAACGAATAACCGGTAATTAGGTATCGTAATTGAAGCGACCGAAGAGCATCAATTAATTTGGACCCTTGCTTGCTTTCTAGAGCGATGTTAAACGAGGGTGCTCGAGGGCAGCGCTCGATGCTAATGAGTTATTCGAAACGAGCCACAGGAACACGAACGTGTGGTAACGAGGATTTGTGTTCGATTTCTGTATCAACGATAGCAACTGTCGTGTGCGAAGTTTTACGAGATCTCCTCATTATGCAAGATTACGATTCACTGCAGGAACGTGTTACAACATGGCGGTGTGTAGGACACGTCTGGGAAGTTCGACGATCCAATAGGTTCGTTGGTTTTAATCGAATGTGTGAAATGTGATAGAAGGAGAACTTTCGAAATGCTTATTAACCTTTTTTTCTCGTTTTGTTTTTTACTTTTTGAGCAGTATATACACGTCCGGTGTTCTCGTCACTTTTGTCTGGTATAATGAAACCACGGCGAGATAATCTGCGGGCCCGTTTAAACGATTAAACGAAAACGCTTCTGTTTATTCCGACACGGGTTGACGTCGACGCCACACGTGCACATTAAACGCAATTAATTACGTAATGAAATTTTGAACGGGAACAGATAGCCGTAGGGGGCGGACGAAAATGTTTCCGAGCCCGGTATGTTCTCGCACGTATTGTAATCTATTGTCGGACGCCACACCGTTTTGGCAACTTCGCTCTCGCCGATGTTCAATTTTCCTACGCTCTTCTGATCACGGATAATTACAATTACACAGTGAGACTTTTCGATGAATTAAATAACACGATTGTGGATAATTAAATTTGACAACGTCGATAGGACTGTTTCACACATTGGTGAATTTTTCCAAAAAAGAAAGAAATTCACATGGTGAACTGAGGATCTTTGATATCCAAGCTTCTCGGTGCTTGAAATACCTCTGTGACCACAGTGACCACTCTCGAGAACCGACACTCGTCTCTGTATTTCTCTGGAAATATTCACGCGTGAAATAATTCGTCTTGTTGCAAGGTGGCGCGTTATTATGCATACGTAGCTGGTGCAAATGTAAGAAGAGAGAATTTAAAATCTAAGAAAAAGAGAGATTCAACGGCTGAGATAAAGAGAGTTTAAAAGTTGAAAGGGAGTGACGTTTAAAACCGACGAAAAACTACGAGGAAGGAGGGAATGTATGATACATAGAATACGAGTGAGAAGGAAATTTAAAGCATGAAAGAAAATCCATGAAAAGGATGTTTTTTTTTTTCGAGAACTCAAGTATGAAACTCTATCAAACCATAGGGAGAGAATTCTTATTTTCTGTGAAGACAGAAAAATGAAAACGAGCTCGTACACACCACGTATTCGAAATTTCTCAGCGTAGATCAGATGAAACACTTTTCCCAAAGGTACCGTACACACACACATTCGCTCATGTCGCGTAGAAGGGTCGCGTCAGATTCAAATTTCGCTCGCGTCCGACTTATTTGCAAAACGTTAGCGTGCTGGAAAGCTCGGTAAACGGGCGTCGCTGGTACGCGTACGTCGCCTACGTCCTGATTGCGAGTGCACGCTTCAAATAGGGCGGAAAGAGGCTTCGCCGTCGCTTCACGAGCAATTTCATTTCCAACGGTGGAAAATTTATGCAAATCACCTCTCGCCACGGCGAGCCACGCCACGACTGAAAGAGCCACCAGCAACGCTCTGAGCGTAACGAATTCGTGGGATTATCCGATTTCCTTGGGACAAGAAGCTGCTAACACACTCGACGCTAGATACCTCTCTCGCGTGTGGAATCGCGAAAAGTGGACGGTTCGTCTGATTCTAATATGGTGAATTTCGCAAGTCGTTGGTCTGATTTCTACGATGAGGCGAAATGTATAGGGTGTCTCTCGTCTAACTTTTTATTGAACATTCCTTCTATACTAGTATTGAAAATAACGAAAATTGGCTAATAAGGAATTTACGTGATTCGAAAACGTGTACAAGGACTTAGTGATAAAAGAAAACGAGCCTTCGAGCTCATTTTGAAGTGATTCCAAAGTCTTAGAAATTTATTTTACACTTTCACATCTGATTTTCATCGCGATTTTGAGGTCTTCCGAAAGTTGTCGCTTGAAAGTCTAAAATTTCGGAAGTCATATGTTTTTCCCACATTCGCTTCGTTTATTCTGATAATACACCATTTTAGCCGATATTACGACCTCAATGTGACAAACAGCGAAAAACTTGGAACAACTTTCATTTAAAATGATTAGTTTCGTTATCAGTGGATGCACTCTTAAAACTACATTTTTCTTAATAATTCACAACTCTGCTGATAAATGTTTTCGTGGTTTTAGTACGAAGGAAAGTAATTTAGATGCTCGTTGCAAGTGAGACACTCAGTGTGTACGCATGCATATATAGAGGGAAAATGAAACGGCTCATGTTCGATATTCCGTCGGGACATTTTTGACGCCATTTGGAAGACGCCAGATGCAAACGTAAGCCGGCTGGATAAGGCGTCGAAGATTAAGCGAGAGTACTTGGGAACGAACCTTCTGCCAGTTCCCTGTGAAAGATGAATCTGGACGAGCACGAAGATTGAGATGAATCGCGTTCGTATTGAGAACAAAATCGGTTATAGGGACTTCTGTACTAGGGAATTTGACTTTCGTATTCTGTTGCTTGAAATTGATAAATTTCCATTGGATTAATTCTCACGAAAAATGTGAAAATGCATTCTGTCACTGATATTAAAAAGTTCAGTGTTTTACAAGTAATTTTAGTGTTTTCCCACGAAATAACGATATAATGTACTTTTTACTTGCATATAGCTTATCTTTTCTTTTAAGCTAATTTTTTTTCGATAATCCTGTATTTTTAGATCGAAAAGAGAGCACGGAAAAAACTTTTTTCCCCTTAACAGCTGACTTATTCCCAACTTATGCCCGTCGAACGGACAATTACATATTTATTAAGTGGCTATTTTGCTAATTACTTAATCGGCTGGCGAATCGTCAACGTTAGCCTCATAAATTTTCATAGCTCGTCGCTTTTATTTAGGTCGTATTTAAAGCAGAACGGCGAGGCAGACACACGGGGTCGAAGATCACGATCATACCGTGACGTAAGCAGCAAGCACGTTTGCTTCTGACAGGTATGGAAATACAGGCGATGGCCTGCAAATTGCTTCTTCCACTTTAAACCAGCCGTTTCCCGCTTGATTTCTGTGACGTTCGCCTGTCTCGGACAACCTTTCGATTTTTTTAACTATTGCCACGGAAACGATCGTTACTCTCAAAGTTTGAATGAGAACACAGAAATCATTATCATTTCTAAACAAATTATAGAACTTCCTCTTACAGCACGTTTAATATTCAAAGAATAAAAAGTTTTTAAGTGCAACTCTTCCAAATATTCTTTAACACTAATTTTACGAGATAATAACTATTATTTCCCAGACGATTTTTCCTCACTTTTATTTACGAAATGACAGGAAAATATATATAACAATACACATTCAGATTGCCTTTAATAAATCGATTTCTCAATAAAAAATATTCGGTTTCTCGAGAGAAGCTCGTAAACCGAGTGTTCAATTCGTCAAAAGACAATTTCCCAAGACTAACGTTAACAAATTTCCCAGCGATGAGGGAGGGAGAAAAACAGAACAAATTGGATCCATCCAATCCACGTTACAATCGTCTTCGAGAAGTACCTACACCATTCGGGATGAATAAATAAATAAATAAGAAAGTAGAAGGAAGCGCTTATCTTGAAGGATCGTTGGCATTAAACCGGACGTTCTCCTTCGAGTAGGAACGGTTGAAGGGTGTGAGAGATACACTCTCTCCCTATCCGCGGAGCAAATTTCTCCAGAGGAAATGTAACGTTGAAAAATCTCGGAATAAGTCAAACTATCACTCATGAATTTTATTTCTCTGCTCGGTCGTCACGGTGTCACTATTCCCCTCAAAACCATCATCCCCTATCCTCTTTCCACCATTTTTCCCTCTCTCCCTCTCTCTTTCACTCCGTCTGGTTACACTACTATCCGTGAACCAGTAGAATCGCATTTGCATAACATAAATGTACGCCACCGAGAGAAAGAGACGAGGTGTAGGATGAAGGAGGTGAGGAGGTGAGGTGTAGAGAGAAGGGAGGATGGTTGTCAAGAGGGGTCGGACAAACAGACAAACGGACAGCAAGCGAGGAGTTTCTGCACGGTAAATCTTTGGATACGACTCTCGTCTCGCTGGTACTTTGCATTCGTTTCTTATTCCACGGCTCTTTTTACAACTGTCGCATACTTTTGGCTCTGCGAGCACTTGAATCTCATTCGAACTTTAGCCGACTCTTCGCTGGCCTGACAAATCATTTCATACCCTCACCTATCCGCGAATTTTCGGGTTTCGCGAGAAGTCTGCGGAAAAATATTGTTACCCTTTCATTTTCGTTCAGAAAGCGCGAGTAACCGACGAATATTGTCATAAAGAAGAAAGTAGAACACAATTCCTAAACCTGTAAATTTCTTTCCCCTGGTATAGAACGGTTCGACGAATTTTAGTCACTTTTAGCACATTATTTTACTTTCATTGTGTTTGTCAATTCCGTCTAATTTTTCAACATATTTTAACTTTACTTCTAACTGTACTAGTGAGTACTAGGACTGCATAATTTTTTTATTTTTGCTGCAAGTCCATTCAAACGACACTTTGATAATATCGAGAGTGGAAAACTCGAGAACTGTTTTTCTTCTGATGAATAATGACACTGTTTTAATTCAATGGTATTTTGTGTTCTACAGAGCGTTTCAAAATATGTTGTGCAATTTATATATACTGTAATTCATAATTCATAATGTTCTATATTAAAATGAGCAACTTTGTTTAATCAATTTTATGAGAAAAAGGTCGAGAATTTAGTTCTTTTCGTAATCCTCGTTTAAAATAATGTCATTCCTTTGCAAACTTTATTATACTTTAAACAAAGAACAAAAAGTAACAATAATGAATAATTAAACTTTCATCTAATCATTGTTACACAATTATTTCCATTATAAATTTCCAGTGATTTTAGTTAGAACGATGGTAATTTATTCTAAGAGCATCGCATTAATTCTTTTCAATGTACAGCTCGCATAATAAAGGACGTCAGTGTCGTTTACGTAAATGCAACAACGTTCAGTTACATCGGAAAGTAGAAACACGAATTCTGTCGAGAATTTAAAAAAACAAAAAAAAAAACCACTTTCTGTTCTTTACAATACGCTGTACAAATTCAGATTCTTTTTTTCCAAGGATAAAATGTTTATAAAAAAAGACTCTAGTTAACCGAACGAGATGCTTTCAACGTGCACTCTCTCCGGTATGTAACGTATCCGAAATTTTTCACCGGAAATGGTCCGCGAGGAAAATATCCTGCCGGTTTGCCGCTCGTATAAAACGCATTAAATTTGTATCATCCGTTTCCGCGGGGCTTTATTTCACCCATGGAATAAAAATGGTTGTAATTTCTCGTAACAAGACGGAATGCTCGATACAACGATATCATCGACCGAAATGCTGTTGGTGCTGCTGCAGCCACGATATATCGATCGCTATACACCTCCTTCCTGCGTTGCAACTAACCCTCCAATTTTTCATCGTTGATACTCGTGTAATGTTTCGACTGACGATATTAATAACCTGGCTGCTAGCTGTTGCGCCCAGATACCGACTAGCGAAACAATGAAAATAGTACGAAAAAAGACGAACGAGTTAAACGGTCGGAAAATCGTAATAGAAAGCACACAGAATGGGAAACTTCGAGTTGAAATTATATACTTTGGGACACTTTGACTACGAGAACGATGAATATTCACAGCTATTATCGCTACTCTTCATATATGAAAAAAAGAGGGAAAAACGGATACTTAGTAAGCGTGGTTAAAATTTTCATGGAATTTATCCGATAGCTCTCATCTTCGATGCTACAGACGTTCTTACGAGAATGTTCGCGCAAGTTTTAGTTCAAAACACGAATACCGCCTTTTTTGTTTCTTTGCCACGGAATAATAATAAGTTAGAAATTAAAGAGATAAAAGAGAATAAATGAAATTTGATTTATTAATGCTTGGAATGTTTTAAGGCTTGGTTACTTCTCTTATTAATTGCTTTTTGCTTTCGATTAACGACAGCGTTCGGTATAAGACTGCCGGAGAATTTGGAAGAGAACAAGAATTTAAAATGTTGATGAGGTAGTTAATTCTGGAAGGTGTAAAAATTGTAAAAATATAGAAAATCGAATACTGATCGTAGAGCGTTTCTTAAACAAATAGAGAAAGCAAAAATGTTGATAGAATGAGGTGTTTGATTTTTTAAAATCGTAGTAAAAAAGGGAATCAAACCCGAGAAAAAACAGCTGATTTAAGAATTAAGAAGTCGACACAAGGAATAATAAAATTGCGTCTAAATGATCGTTCGATTAATGCTTCTAATTACCCAATTAATAATTTACAACACATTTAAGAAAGAATAAAGAGAAACGTCTGATACTTCGGTATATTCTCACCCTTAAGTTCCTATAATAAATCGTACGAAAGGAAAATGACATCTTCGAGGAGCCTATAAAAAATACACCGTCGTTGTAACAAATATTTCAGAGAAATTATTCACGTCACTGGCTCATCGCGTGTACGTGACGTAATTCGCGAGAAACATTAGAATCCACGGTTCGTTTCGGAAGGGGTTGTTTCCTGAATTTTAATGCTCGCGATCTACCATTAATATTCGCGTCACGATAACGACCGACTTACCGGGCATTTATTTTATTTATCTTTGAAAAGTACGAAGTCGGGAAACACGGTGGAAATGATGGAAACGAACGAAAGAGGGAATGAGAGACATTAAAAATAATTGTAACGAGAAAGAGAAAGAGAGAGAACCGTCACTTTGTAACGTTTCATCGTTGGATATTTAAAAAATTCAATTTTCCGTAATAAGAACGAGTTATACGCTGTACCGGAGAACGTTCGTTACGGAAAATGAATAAATTTTCCACACGGAAACAGGCTGGTTCTGTTTTTTTTTTCTTTTTTTTTTCTATTGGCTGGTATGGACGAAACGGCACGTGTACCGCGGGGCTTTCGATGAAATTCGAGCGTACATGGCAACAAAGAATTTTAATTAAAGGAACAAATAAAAAAGGAGACAGCCAGTGATTTATTATTCATGTTCCGACTGTTCGTAAGCCTTCATTAATCGAACGGCAAATTTATGCATACGTAGTATTGAACGTGAAAAAAGAGGAAAGGAGGGAAATGCTTGTTGTGCGAAATAATTCAAATATGAAATACACTTTTCACTGTGTTCTTCTTTTTTTTTTTTTTAATACCGATTTATTGAATCCTTCGTTTTTAATTATAATTTAAATGCGTATACTACGATAGACAGAAATTAGAGAATAAATGGAGAAATGTTTCAATTACTTTGACACAAAATCTGTCAACTCTGAATGAAAAATTCACGTGTGCATATGTGAGAATAGTCGTTCGTTAAAAAAATTCTGCGTTTATATATTTGTCATTCACAATTTAAGCACGTGTAATAAAATCGAAAAAATTAACAATGAATGAAGAAGTATCTCAATTAGTTAAAAAAAAAAAAAAATCCATCAACTCTATCATACAAAAAATTCTAATAAAAAAACCAGAAAAATTCACAATTTAAGTACGTGTAATAAAATCGAAAGAAATTAAGAACGAATGAAGAAGTATTTAAATTGCTTTCAAAGAAAAAACTGTTATTGTGTACAGAAAAAATTCTGTTTGTAGAAATTCACACGTGCACATGTGAGAACAGTGATTCATTTTAAAGATCCCACGTTTATATGTTTGTCATTCACACCTAACGCCAGTGGAGGTGAAATCTATTGCTGTTCTGCTTCAGACATGTTCATTTACACTCCCTTTCATCAAACAGGACCGACCTTAATGCTGATTGATCGCCACTTCTTGTTCACCATGTCACGCTTCCTCTGCCGGGCGCAAACTTCGAAAAGTTCAAGGTACATAGATCCTGTAGACCGTAAGGCAAGAGAGATAGTTGAACGCGGTATAACTCAGGAACAATTTCTACTGGGCGACAACCAAGCTGAACTCCACTTTTCGATTCGACCCTCGTACGGACCGTTTATTAGACCCTTCGTACACGTTTTCAGAAGAGAGGGGGAGAGATTCGAAGTTACGTAAAAGCATGGAAACTCTTTCTACCAGCTAGTTACATAGCTGACCATTAAAAAAAAAAAAAAAAAGAAAAAAGAAAAAGGAGGGAAAGAAAGAAAACCACGCTGCTTAACCGTGGGTCACTTACGTTGTTACGATAATCACGTGCCGCGCTTTCAACGACCGCCATTTACCAACAATAAAATTCTAATTTTCCGTGAAACTTGGTGAAAATGGTGGAATTATTTCTCCCTTCTTTCTTTCTCTTTTTTTCGTGAATATTACCTTCAAATTTGGCGGGAAATTGCGTACAGGGTGTTTTTAAATTCGAGGTGAAATTTAGGAGTGAAGATTCTCTACAAATTTACAGGAAAATTATAAAATATTCCATGTAAAAATTTTATTTGCAAATAAAATTGAATATTTTGAGAAAGATTCACTTGTCGATTTACATTTATCGTAACGTTTGCCAGTACCTTTGCCCTATAGTTAAGTTTCCATCTATACTTGGGAAATATCCTGCAGAAAAGGGAAACACACAATTATCCCTAACAAGAAGCAAAAGAAACTCGTTTCCTTTACCGAAGACCGTTCTCTCCCTTCGTGCAATAGTAACAACACCTCCCTAGCCCTTCTACCCTTTAATTTCGAGGCATCTTTACGACCTGACGTCACGCAATTATGGTGCTTCAACCCTTACGAAGAAATCCTTGTTGCAGAAATTTTTATACCTTTCTCTATCACCGTCTCGAGTGTTCCTTCCTGTCGTACGTACAGAGGAACAATAAAAACTGTCTGCCATAAAAGAAAAGTGAAAATAAAGAAACAAGAGAAAGAAAACACTCGAAGACACGAATTATTATACTTTCTTTTCCCTTTCTTTCAAAGCAACGTTTCATATGATCGAGTTAGTGTACGATCAATGAAACAACACGATGTACAAAACAACGAAAAATAAATACAGCCGATTCGAGGAATGATTGTAGATTACAATGCCACTCACACCGATGAACGGCAAATATGCTCATGTTGAAACGATTATTGGCAACCGGGGGAAAATTTACACGGGCAAACCGTTAGTTTCAAGTGGATGAACATCAGCCGGTTAAAATGACGCCACTGTTCTCTCTTCTCTTCGCTGTACATCCAGATATAAACGAGCCATACGACCTGGAACTAACGCGGCCGCAAATTTGTACAAGTTGGAACAGCACCGTAGACGAATTTATGTTTAGGAAACGGGAATATAATTAATAATAAGCCCGGGAGCGTTCGTTGCTACCGTGTTTCCTCTCTTTCTCTTTCACCTGCTACGAGATTCAGCCTGTGCAACAAGCTGCGTAGAATAAGAAAGAGCGTTCTCCCCGAAGGTTAATTTTACTTCTATAAAGGAACGAATTATTCTTCGGCTGTGGGACAATTAGAAATAATTCGAAGTAAATTAAACCCTCGAATCTCGAAATTGACGTCGTCCTGCTGTTATTTCGTTTCGAAATTTTGCAGAATAAGAGAACGACAGATTATTAGTAACGATATTTTAAATATAAATTACTATTTGGGATATTTGGAGATTTTCTCATATATCTGAATAAACATCGATGTTTCGTAAATTTCTTAACGAGTTTCAGATGTTTCTACGTAAAGATACGACCGAGGTTTTAGGTCCTTAATTGCTTATATTTCTATAATATCATTTCCCTTGAAAGCTGAAATATATCTACTTACTTTCGCAGATTTTACGACGTCGCTACATCGCGATTCAGTGGAAGATCGAGATACAAATATAGTTCGAAACGACTTCAAACTTGGAAGCTTCGATTAATACACTCGTCAGCTAAAAAAAAATTAGGACCACTAGCAATTTTCAATATGATTTTAATCTCTACGATATGGTGCTTCATATTGCAGAATAAAATTTGCTCTTGAATCTCTTCTAAGCGTTCAAAATTTTACTAAAAATACAAAAGGTGTTAAAAATTGCGAATAGTCCTAATATCTTTTGTCCAAAAGTTGTAATTGAAAGGAACACATTTTTCAGGTTTTCGTACGAGGAAAATATCTCTTTTCCTTTGGTATCGACACCAAAAAGAATGTTCATGTTGGAAATAATTAGCGGAACTATTTGATAGCGAGACATAGGGAACTTTGTTATATTCGAACCACCTAGGAATTGTTCATTAGACTCGAGTGCACGTGGCCGCGAACTTGTAGAAATTACAATGACTTTTATGGCTTGCCACCGGCCAAAATTTCGCGCATCAATTCCGAACGTTTCCGGACGTGTTTCGCCAACACTGGCCGAAGTACAGTTTCCACGGCACGAAAGAGACGAGAGCGCAATTCTGCAGAGACTGTAAAGAGCCAACAGTGTGCCGTGATAGGGGGGAATTATACTATGGTTCGCGTCATAAAAGGGATTGCAAACAGTGTGGAGAGATGTTTCGGAAGATTGTTACGATAACACTGCGCTACGGGTATAACGTAGTGCCTCTCATTGCCGTGGAATAGTTTAATTATTCTTGCGTGAAGATTGTTCTCGATATAACTCTTTGGAAGAGCGAGAAGTACAAATAACAGTATGGACAAAACAGGAAATAACGAAAGCTCAATGCGAAAAACGTAAATAGGGAGAAAATAATGAAAATGTAATATTGTTGATTTGAATAGAGAAAAATAGAGATACAATAATATGGATAGAAGGATGAAACAATGAAAACTCGATACGAAGGACTTAAATGGGGAAAAATAACGAAAATGTAACATTACCGATTTGAATAGGGAAAAATATAAATACGACACAATGATATGGATGAAATGTGAGGATATACAAATTTTGAAATAAGGAAGGGGTTTATTATTTTTCATGGAACAACTTTTTTTTATTAACGAAGAAGGATAATTCTGAATTTTCTGAATGGTAATAAGAAAGAAAAGTGTAATACATTTATTTTCTCATGTGACATTACAATGTTATCATTTTTATCTCAATAAAACAATTCTGAAATAAAGAAAAGGCTTGTTATTATGATATAACCTGATATAATTCTGAATTTTGGGAATAATAATAATAAGAAAAAGGTGGCATTTCTGAAATAAAATTATAATACGTTTATTTTCTCATGTGATATTACAATCTTATCATTTTTATCTCAAAGGGATAGTCTGCTCGTTGTCAGGTGTAATTCTAAAGCTTGTGAAGAAAAAAAAAACAAGAAGGGAAAAGTTGCTGCATCTAAGATAAGTAATGCAATTTTATATAAAGCATGGATTACTTCTGGAGAATCGAGTATTGATCACTTTGTATGTGCTGATAGAAAGGACGGAAGAACCCAGCTTAGCCCCCACTTTGACCTGCACGAGCAAAACAAACCGGTTTTTGTAGAACCAACCACTTCCTGCGAAATCTTTCAACGTTATGTTTATATATTCCTAGTGTCTTTAGATAGAGAACAATACCACCGAAAATTTCGTTTCTTCAACTTTGTTTATCATTCCCACCAAGACAGTTTTTTATTCAACGTTTCCAAATTCGTGCATCACTTTCCGATATCCTGTAAGAATATTCTCCCGAACATGAAGTACAAACAAAATTTATACCAAAAAAAAAAAGACAAATAAAAGAATAAAAAATAAAGATGCAAAATTTCACGGAGATTTTCTGTGTATTCATAAGACACACGCGTGTCATTGACATGTCACCGTACAAAACTCTCATCGGACAACAGGACAACAAAGTCTACGGTACGCCATCCATTCATTTCTAACGTGTCGCTGCGGATAAGCCGCGGCGCGTCCTTGGTTACATCTCGAGAATCGGGTATCGATTGCTCCTCTCGCACGCCGATGAAAAACGAGGGAAAGGAAAGAAAACAGACTGGCGAAGCTCGTGCTCCCTGTCCCAGCCAGGACAAACGTGTTGCCATCAACTTGTAAAACCATCTTCTCCTACCTTCGAATTCGACGAATGTTACAAGGACAATTTCCTTCGTTACACCAAAAAAAAAAAAGTAACCGTACGACAAAATCATCTCTATTCAACCTCCCCATACGAATTCACAATCCAATTTATCTCATCATATACCCCACACAAATGACACTTGAAATGACATAGCTGGAGTGAGAAAACAAACAAACAAAAAAAAATCATTATTCGACTCACCGGATTCCCCGTACGTTGAGTTGTTCAATGCGTGGTCGAAGTATGACGGATTCGTTCGGATAATACGACGTTAAAGGCTGTGACAGGGTGAACGCATCACTGGTCTTACGAACAGCTGATCGACGAATGACAATCTGATGATCCTGCACTCGGGTAAATGGGCAGAAGGGAAGAATTCACCACCGAACACGAAGTCCTCGCGGGACGAAAGTGCGCGGACGACTGACTGCCGCGGTGGGGTGTAGCTGTGCGCTGGTTCTCCACTAGATTCTCCCCACTTCTTCAACCCCGTGCTCACAACCCCTCCTTGTCACGCTACTCGACGCCAAGACCTCTCCTTCCATCGTTCTCTGTCTTCTCTCTATCCCCCTTTTTTCCACGAGCTTTCCACCTTCTCCCACAGGATAGATCACCTATCGGTCCTTCTCTGTTCTCCTTCACCCTTTGCTCCGTTTCTCAACCAACTCTTCATCCTTTCCCTCTTGTTCATCACGTTGCTGTCTTCTTATACACAGTTCTCTTCCGTCTTTTCCACGTTCTTCGGCCTTTTGTCCGGTGACCTCTTTTTCCTACCTCTAACCGATGTCGATTTATTTTTGTGTTCCTTTTCTTCTTTCTCTTTCCTCTATTCCTCTTCTTCTAATTGCCCCTCTCTCGCAGACCATTTGAAAGGATCCTAACCTCTACCTTTGACTATTGACCTTTACGCACCTCGGTTTCTTTTTCACTCTCCCTTCAATGGAGCTCTTTGTTCGGCTATTTGCTTTCGGATTCTCTGTGCTATTTTTTTTTTTTTTTGTTCCTCTTTGCTGGGAAAGTGTTCGATTCTAACGTCTTCTAGATTTTAGGCAGAGTTTGATAGTTTTCTGCTTGGTTGCCGTGCTTTCGAAGTCTTCTATTTTTTTTTTTTTTTTCTGAAGTTCTTCGGAGGTCTGTGGGATCACTTGTTGTTTATTTTAATTATTTTTCTGAGTTTTCTTTTTAGGAAATTCTCGTAACTTTCCATTATTAATTTCTACACGCACCTTTTTCAGTGGAGTTTTCCTTTCTTCGGAGAAGTCTTGCTGTCCCCCTTTTTACTTGAGGTTATTCCTGTAAGCTTCTTCCTTATCGTTGACTTTCCACATACTATGTTATAATCCTCGTTTATTATTCCTCTTCTACCAGACTTCTGAGTCTTTGTAACTTGCTCATTTTCCTATTTTCCAGCGGCAACCTTTCTCATTCCCATCTTTCTTCCGAATCCTCTCTATCCAACCAAATTCCGCCCTTTTTCTGGGTATAGGATCATCTCTCTGGACTCCTTAAGCTCCCTCTCGTCTCTACTTCACCGACGAGCTTTCTGTCTCACTTCAACATCTCAGTCTTCGATACAACTCCTACCAAATCTCTCCCTGTCTCTCCTTTTCCATCACGTGAATTTTCCATCTAACCACCCTCTTTCTCTCTCTCTTCAGCACGAATGCCAACTCGTTCGTTCGACGAAGTTTGACTGTGGCGGAAAAACAGGAAGAGAGACGCTGGTATAATCGCGTCTGTGGGAGAACGAAGAGGAGAGAGAAGAAGAGTGTGGGTAAACGAGTGAGGAAGCGAAGTGCAAATAAGCATTCACGAGTGGAAAGGAGATGGAAGATCCGCCCAAGAGTGGAAGAACACCGGCGATTTATTGGATCCCTGAGATCAACGATCACCTATATGCCCGAGGAAAAGTTCGGCGGAATTCGAGACGAGATACTCTTGGCTGACTTGGGAAAAACGATGGGAGAAAAGAGGAGGAAAAGGAACAGGAAGTGGTAGCCTCGAGGTGAAAGGGAAAAGCACAATGAAAGATCAACTGCTTAGGTTTGTCGAGGCTGATTCGAGCGATCGATGCAAACGTTCGAATACCGATGTCAGGGAAACACTTTCGTTTGAATCCTTTTTTTTTTGTTTTTTTTGTCTAAGTTTTCCATTAATCTGTTAATCGAAAGTGTTGAAATAAATCGTCGATATTCCCGAGCTTTTAAGTTACTTCCGTATATTCTTATCGAAGAGAGTACAATACAGTTTCCCGCAGATAAAACTGTCACCTGAGCCCCATTCTAAGGATAAAGAATCAAAAGCTTTCAACGGCGCCACGTAAACGCGTCGTTAGGTCAAGTATCATGGCCACCTGAAATCGACAGTTTCCAACGTTTCGTGTGCCTCGAATCGTTTCACACTTCTTCATGCTCTATATACGCACTCCTTTGCACACCTCGCAGTTCACGGAACACCGGCAGTTTTCAATTTGCCCAGAAAATAATTTACACTTTCCTGCACACTAGCTCCACGGGGAAATTTATTGTGAATATGCATGCACCATTTATGAATATGAATATGGGCTAAATTATCATGCACCGCGGCAGAAGAAACTTCGAAACGGAGTTGCCTGTACACCGACGATCCCATGAAACGTTAGAAACCGTCGGTTCCACCATATAGGAGAGTCTCTCAGTTAGAAGCTTCTCTACCTTACAACTCGACACTTTCCGTGTATATGCCACCAACTTTCTCCAGGAAAGTGCGTTGAACCGACTCGTGCTTTCTGTCTTGCTGAGTATCTCTTCTCAGAGATCGATTCCTCCCCCCTCTCTCTCTCACTCTGAGGTGCTCTCTCTCGCTCTGTCTCTCTCTTTTACGCTTGCTCTCTCTCGCGCTCTATCTCTCTCGCGCTCTGTCTCTCTCTTTTACGCTTGCTCTCTCTCGCGCTCTGACTCTCTCGCGTTCTATCTCTCTCGCGCTCTGTCTCTCTCGCGTTCTATCTCTCTCGCGTTTCTGTCTGTCTCTCTCTCTCTCTCTCTCGCTTGCTCTCTGGGGCGCGCACACGAGCGAAACTTCCAGCTTCCAGCAACGTATGGGGATCACGTACATTGTAACGAACCCAGGGCGAGTATCTCAGCCATCGAATGCCATAACTTCGGAGGGTCAGCCGTGACAGGCGCGTTAGCAATGATTTAGCGTGCACGACGAGCTAGGGAAGTACGGTCGACCACCGTGACGCGCACCGGAAGGAATATCCACTTCGAATATCCGGTGAAACGGTGGACGAACTCTGTAGATCCTCAACCATAGAGAGATCTGCCTTCGTTTTCTTCCGTTGATTTGAACGTTAAACGTGCTCCCATTTCATCATTTCACGATGTATCTTTCCTCGATGACCGAGCATCTCATGCGACACAGTAAGTTTAATAAACGAAATAAAGCTAGATCAGAGAAGACATCTCTACCCCGGAGATGGAATACTTTAATTTCTGGGTCACTCGTTGCTCGGATACGTAGCCGTATGTGATTTAACGTTGCTCGCGTGAAATGGGAAAGCTGAGGCGAGTGTTACGTGGATGAGGAATTGTTGGATAAACACCTCGGAAGCACGTACATGTAGATTTAATTGAATTCTTTATACTGTATCTAAAACTTTTAAAATCTATATAATAACAATTCATAGAATCTTAAAATCAATCCTATCAATGTAAGATCTACTGTTCGAAATCTTCGTGATTTTATCAGAAAACAATGATAGCTCGATATTCCTTTGTGATCTTAAACAGAGAATCTCGGTTGATCTTGAAGATAAATCGTAAGTGGAACAAGTCCAGAAAAAAAGGTCAGCTAGAAATCAAAAATCTTGTACAAGGGGCTAATTTCGAGATAAAGGGGTGTACCATATTTATCACTTCCGACTGAATAATTACGCCGGGGGAATAGAAAAAGTGGATCAACGGAGAAGAGATGGGCCAGCTACGTTCAAAAATAGAGCGGTCCACTATCTTGGTCACTCATCTCGCCGGTTTCGTGTCACTGTCCTCGTAATTTATTCATCGTACACCCATCCATCGTCTTCCTCTTGGTCCATTCTGTGACGTCACGGTGACCCTTAAACCTCTGACGAGTATGCTGCGGCTCGGTCGATTCGGAGAGATTCGCAATTTCCTTTCTATGCGAAGGGTAAGTCTGGGAACTGAGGAGAGGGTGGTATATCGCAAAGAATTTAATACAAACCGATATCACAACTCCCAATGGTACACTTACGTTACCAATGGAGAAAAGAAGAAAAAAAAAAAATAAAGAAGGGAGCGAGTAGAAAGGGAAAAGGCAACGGTGTCGTTATTTAAAGACTAGCAAGGGTGAAGGTGAAAGAAAATAAGGGGAGAACGGATTCAGGATTCGTGGGGGAATGAAAAATTTCAGGAAATATCTGTACGTTTCGCGGAGAATCTGAAACATGAAGCTGTTCCCTCTGTTTCTCTTCTACACTTTTGTTCAGCCACCTCTTGTCCCGTTTCAAATCAAATCAATTTGTCTCGGTGGCCTCTCCGGTATTCAACCCGTGTCCCCATCACGTGCTCCACTTTGGAATTTAAACGTCACTCGCACATGTATCGATGGCGTCGCGCGTCGAGAGGGGAAGGAACGTGAAATCCCACGCGACGCTACGAATTCTTTTAATTCGCTCTCGATACCGATGGTATTTCGTAGCTTCCTATAAATCTAATACTGTTCCATCGAATATTTCCTGATTAATTGTAATTCCAACGTTTCTTCTTAAATTTCACGTTAAGAAGGAAAAAAAAAATGACGTCTCTTTTGGAAATGTTATCTTTCGAATAACTTTAATCGAACCTCCCACCTTCGGAGAACTTTCGTTTAATTATCCCTGGGAACTTTTTACCAACCAAACAAAACTTCGTCAGACTGACCTATTTTCTTTCATACCTTTTTTCAATACCTGGAATATTTATTTCTCGTCATTCTTACAATTCCTCTCCAAATTCTACGTTCTTTTTCCAAATTTCACGTTTGAACTTTATCAGGTTTACAGGTATTTATTTTTCTATTAGTTATAAGGATACAGTATTTGTGGATGGAGAAAGAATTGAACCGAAAGGTGACGATATTGTGTCTTCTCGTTTACACGTTTCGCAAATTGCGAACAGCGTCGATTGAAAATGACGCATTATGCAGGCACACATGCGCGAACGCGTGACAATGTTTCGTAGACAGTTTTCGTCCAGCCGATCGTCCGCTCGCCACGTTCCCGGACGTACCAATCAACGGGCGTGTAGCGTTGTACATCCGGTGACATTAATTTGTCTGCAATTAGAGCGAAATTTCAGGGCAAAGGGGGTCGTTGCGTCACGCCTCGAAATGAAACGAGAGCCTGAAACACGAAAGCACCCGTGATACAATGGGACGTAATGAAACGGTCCTCTTGCTGTAACCTATCGGTTGATGACCAGAATAGAGAGGGTTCGAGACAAGAGAAAAAAAAAAAAATGAAAAAGAGAAACGACAAAAAAAATATTTTCGCTTGCCTCGGTGCTGGCAAGAATAGTTGCCAAGTTCGTCGACGCGATGGTTTCTCTTCTCGAAGCGTTCTCTCTCTCTCTCTCTCTCCTTTTTTGAAATCGTTAGCCTCGATCCAGAGTAATATTGATTACCGTTCTCCTGATTCGAGTTTTCGTTCGCGATGACACGTTTTTCAATAGCCGTGACGAATGTACACCTCTGATTCGCTGTCTGAATTGAATGGATCGCGCGCCGACTTTGCTCCGCTGAACAATATTGCTCGATTCTCGAAACTCAGATTTATGACCGGACTGGATACCAGTTTATAAGTGCTTCTACGCTTCTTCTTTTTTTCTCTCTCTTTTTTGGTCATTCACGGGAGCGACACACTTTCCGAAGCGATGGAAGACTGTGTGTAAATTGGATCGAGGCGTGAAGAATGTTTGAAACGAAACGAAGGGCGCTCGGGGAAAGATCGACACAGTTTTTAAAAATATTGAAATTCTACAGAAAGGAGAGAAATCAAATTTAACCCTCTCGTACAAATTCGAAACGTTCGCTCAGTTCCTCTTTTCCCTTGAAACTATGGTAACGTTAAATTTCAATTAATTATTCAATTTAATCACTCGACTGTGCACTTGGTTTCATAAATCTTCAATCACTTGTCGTTCAATTTGCCATTTAAGTAGCTTAGAAACTAAATTAACTAGCTGCGTCAAACGAAACTTACTAAAACTTATTTTATGTACAAAAAGTTACATGGTTTCCTACTAAAATTCGAAAATGTTGGAAAAATAGAAGCTGGTATCTAATTTTCTTATATATTAATGAAGTCATGCAACGCTCCGATAATCTCACTTTCGACGTTTCCCCTCGGATAATCAAGAAAGATTAACAAACCGTCAAATTCCCTCTGTAAAATTCAATTATCAATCGTTAAACTTTACAAACGAACGAAGAAATGTTAAGAGATGTACACAACAGGTCTACGAACGATTCTTTTAACGAAGCAAACGTTCGCACGTGTCCCCGGAACGAAACACTATAGAACAAAATCTCGCGCAAGCATCGAACTTTTCGACGAAACCGGAAACGGTCTGTCGACCAGCTGGAATATATTTCTGTTCGTTTAATTTCACCTGCAGCGCGTGCGCGCGCTACAATGCAAATTCCAAGTGAAGTTAGACGAGAAAGTAATGAAGTCGCAAATTATATGCAGAACGACGTGAAAGTTGGTCCAACTGGAATTAGTGAGGTTCCCTTTTTGCATCAACGGGATGAGTTCCCTCTCGTCTGGATGTCCTTAGAACAGTTCGCTGGTCGTGCTTTCCCCTCTTTCTCTCTCAAACGTTGGAAATTAATTATTCGCTAGAAGAATCTACGAAAAAAAAAAAAAAAAAAGAAAAAGACTGTCTAACTGTCTATCTATAATCTTCAGTATGCTTCGACTTGGTAATTTATTATCGTCCGTCACTTCCACTGATAATTTTCCAATTATGAAAATTAATACACGTCGTTTGATTAAATAATCTTCTTCCTCGATAAAACGTCTTTGTTTAATGTGCATCTCGTGTTTCGTTCAATCCTGTCTCTATAGAAATGATATCCTCCTTCTGGCAAACGAATTAACGGGAGAAAGCAACGTGAACCGAAACTGGTGGATCCAATTTCGCGGGAATTATGGAAACACGCCAGGAATCGAAAAAAACAGTCGCGGTGCTTTTCCTCGTTTTGAAATTCCATTTGGTTCGTGCTTCCGTGGATATAATAACAGAAGTAACAATGAAATAGAATGAGAGGGGGAAGAAAAAATAGAAAAGGGACGATACAGATGGAATGTGATAGTCTCGGTGAAAGTCCTAGGAAAGTGGAGAGTGAAGAAAAAAGTATAACATCCCTGTCAATATTGATTTATTAAGACGAGGAAAGCTGAGCCTTGGTGAACTTCAACTTTGCTCGAGACTCGCCAACGCAGCCTGAATACTGTCGAACAGTTGATGATAAATGACTATTGATAACGGAGTGATCGTTCTCTTGAAAAATTTCCAGAATAATTCAACGTTACACGTCGCGGGAGACACGAATGAAACGATCGATGATATTAATCGTGTACAATGTAAGGGTTTAATGGAAAAAAGAAATTCCGATGTTCGAAGAATTTCATTATTATACGAAGCATAACCTGGATAGAATAAACAGAATGTCTGTCTGTATCTATTTGAATAATTTCATTAAACAGAACTGCTACCAATTACTGTTACCGTAAGCTGAAATAAAGTAAAACACACCTGGTGATTCTAAATTGGAAAAAATTCGCCTCTTGACTTATTAACTGGGTTCTTCTCTCAAACAGAAATTAAATGCAGTGTGTAATTAAAAGTGAGCAAGAATCGTAACTAATTACTTCGTCTTTTGCTATTAGCAGATAAGAATTTGGTTATGTTTAATAGTACAATTAAGAATGAATAATTCCTCAATAAATAAACTATCGTGTTCCAAGCGTTTGCTAACGAAAGACGAGTTAACTCGTCTTTCCAAATTAACAATTTAATCGTTAACACTTTCATTGTCCATAATACACTAATTACAAGAATTAGGTGTCGCGTGCAGGTTAGAAGGGATCACGACAGAACGATAAAAAGGGAACGCGAGTGGTGACGCGAATTTCGCCGAGGAAACGCACCGATTGTCTCGTTACCGTTTTCTCAGATTGTGCACCGTGGTTTATCCCACAGCCACCTGAATCTGGAACTCTCGCCGTGACTCGCCGCATCTCTACCGGAGATGGAAGAAATCGAAGGGCGGCACGCTGTAATTTCCGGTACGTCCAACCGATGTTGGCGAGCTTCGAAACGAGAGAGAGAAAGAGAAAAGAAAAAAGAGAAACAGAGGAAAACAGAAGGTAGAGGACGGAGGCTTCTACCACGAGGCAACAAATTCCAGATTGTTTCGCTCTCCGTCACCCTGATTGCTCCATTATTTCTCCAGTCGTGCTGTCCCCTGTTCTATCTAAGCTCACGATCGAATTGTCACTGGTGAACGTTACACAAACTTCAGTCGGAACGTACGAAAGTATATCCCGTGGATATAAATACCGGCAGACGATGCAATATCTCAGAGGAATCCTTATCGGAACCCGTGACCTTTCGGATTTTTGGCTAGAAAGATTTGTAAAAGGGGAGGATTAGAAGAAAAAAAAAAGCACGTCGCGATCGATTTAATCCGTTGAGAGCATATCCGTTCAGAACGTTTTATCTCGCTGTACCTCTGTAAGAAGTAACATATTCCAGTGATAGGAAGGAAAATATTTTATTTCGTAGAATAAGATATACCGGAAGTATGTTTCTGATACTTATAGCCTAAGCTGAAAATACACTCTTTGTACCTTTACTATAATAAAAGTTTATACGATCAAACCACTATAAGATTGGAATTTTATTCACTCCTTTCCATTTTGCTGTAAAACCTTCTGCAACTCGAAATATGAATTTCCTATAACTCGAATTATTTTTTACACACTTGATCTAATTTAATCACACTTAATGACGTGAGATAACAGTGTAGATACAATCCAAACTTTTATTCATTTTTTATTTAAAATTTGTCTTTCGATAAATATGAAATCATTGATTTTGGAAAGTTCGATCTCTTATTTGAATATCCAAATAAATCGAGAAACCGTGCAAAGCCTCTGCGAGTAGAATTTTCGTTCGTTACTCCTCGTTAACTTCTCTCGGAAACTTCGATAAGTCGAAACCCCCATAACTCGAAAATTTTAACTCTTCCCTAGAGATTGGACTTTACCGAGGTTCTAATATACTATCCCGATACAGTAATACACATCAGTCTAAGAAAACAATTCGTTAATTCTTACACAAATTCAAAATACAGTGGGTGATCAAATTATTATGATCACTTCGAAATTATGTATCACTCATTTGAAGTTTGAACCAAAATAGAATTGAAGATACACTTAAAATTACGAAAATACGCGTTCTTTTTTTATTATGGAAAATATCGTTACATTTTTAATGAAATATAGCAAAGATTTTAAAACTTGTACGCATTATTAAGGATTTTTTACCAATACCACCGGAAACAAAAGATTTTATTTATTCATTTGTTTATAATAATTTGATCACCCACTGTGCCTTGAAATCCTTCGAAAATAAAGCACACAAGATCCATCGGGATTTTAGAAAAATAAATGAACTTCCCTAAAACTTTATCGATAGATCTCGAGTAGAGGCTGCGTAGAAATGGACGTTCGAGAATTATTAAAAGCTAGTTACCTAGCAGGACTGGTCGAGGTAATCAGATTTTCGCTACAGCCTTTCGTAGAAATACATTCGATCATTCGGAACTCGTACGCAGGCCACGCTTGCCGTCAGGTTAATTAGCGTCGTGTGACACCGCCTTTGATCCCTGTAAATTAATAATGCCGCTGGTAGCAACCCCCTCTGCTGTTACCAACGACGAATTCAATTCTGCTCCTCTCGTCCATCCTGGCTTTCTGTCCTTTTTCACTAGCTTCGGTCACGATAGCCATGGTCCTCCACTCTTTTCGACATCATCCCAGGAGAGTTAGATCTCTCGTACAGCTCGTCGCTTTTCTATTTTCTTCCAGATCCCGTTTTTCACGCTCAAAGCCAGGCGACAGGTCGAAACAGCCGTCTGAATGTGCTTGAACTATACCTCTGCTTGCAATTAGATGAGCATCGATCATCGAGGACCAGAAAGATAGTATTAAAGATCAGGAATTTTTGCTTAACCCCTTGCCTCAACAATTTTTCCACAGAAGACATATGAGCCGTTGTTATTTTGAAAATGGTATAAATTCATTTTTGGAAAAAATTAGTTAATGGTAATTTTAGTCAGATATAGAGATCCTCTTTTTATATTTATAATTATACAATTAATGATGTACAATATCTTCATAAATTAATGCAAAAACGTTGAACTGTAAAATGTTGTCGCAAGAATGTTTTTCATTTATCACAACTTGATTCGTCGTGACTCGTCGTTATGAGAGAAGGAGTTAAATTATACTTCATCTCGCAATTAAACGTGTATGGAGAGCGAGAATGATATTAAAGATTATGAATTTTTTGCACAGTGAAAATTGGCTATCGTTGATCACATCTATTTCGAACACTTTTCCTATCTTTTTTTTTCTTCCTTTCTCTCTTCTCGAATCCAAACGAAATCTAATTGACTCTCTTGACTCGAGATCGAACGGAGGATGATGTCGATTGGTTATTAGCCGGATGCGATCTATGGACTCGCTCTCCGGAGAGTGGATTAACCCTGAAGGTTTAGTAGCCTCTGAAATTGATTCTTCGTTTCTTAGCGTGGTTATAGAGGGAAGGATTTAGATGTTCCTCTTAGACATTAATGACTCCCTCGAGCTTCGTATAATTTACTCTGTGGCCCATCTTGCTTGTTGGCTTCCGGTTCTAGAAATCCGTGTCCTTCCGGAAACATTCGTTCCCCTGATTTCGTATAATTGACTGAAAACCTTCCGATTGAAAATTCCATAAATTAGGGGAGGGACAGTGTTGCTCGGTTCGAGAAGAAAGAAACTGAGAAACGGGAAGAGGATATGAAACTCCATCGATTCTAATTAAAGCAAAGTGGAGGTTCGGAATGTAATGAGAACGGAAGTGGCGAGGTTTCAGCTTGAAATTTAATAAAATCCAGATGGCAACATCTGCGTTCTCGCTTCTTCCGAATAAAACAGCGACGGATGTTTTTTTTTCCTCGCGTCTTCTGTCGGCACGTTTCATACGCGCCCGGAAACTATGTTTCTTCTCACGCTTGTCGCGATTTCTTTTTCCATTTTTCTTTTATTCTTTCTCTTTCTTTCTTTTTCTTTTTTTTTTTTTTGTAGTATCGCCAGTGACACAGTACGAGTCGATAGAGAGGAAAGAGAACAGAGGAAGGAAAGAGGAAAGGTAGAAAATGAATTCTTACCGCAAACGAGAACACTTGCACGTCGAGATCCTCCTCCTCGCTGTTATTGCTTTGAGCTGAGCACGGTGAATCGAACACCGACATCAGGAGAACACTTAAAATAAATTTATCCGGCATGGGATTCCGAGCAGCGGATCGATCGAAAGTTTAAATGGAGCTTTTTGTGCTGATGTCCGATCCAGGTGAACGAGCAACGTTCATCTCGATTCAATCGCGCCTGTAAGTGAAGATTTCTGATCGGTAATTGCTTGAAATTTTCTATCGAACCCGATTCGACCAATTACTACGTTCATCTTTAATCGAAACATTAGTGCGTCGTTCTTCAATCCGTTGAAAAATGGAAATTCGAATTTTAATACTTTTATTTTTATTTATTTATTTATTTAATCAGTTAGTATACAGGATATTTCAGATCTAAACCAAGAAATTTTTCCAACATATTTGGGAGGTGATTTTGAGCAAATAATTATCGTTAAATGTCAATGAACTTCAATGCAACTGATTACTTGTGATTTATACTATCATAAAGGCAAAGAAAAATTGATCCACAGTGTCCATAATATTTTTTCCTCGAAATGAGTTCTCAAAAATGTTGGCAAAGTTCTGTTTACAGATCTGGAGCACCCTGTACATTTAAATTTTGCCAGGATTTAATTCAACATCTGATATCATTAGAAATGTGAAAGGAAGAGAGGAATCTCTACTTTTATGAATTATTTATAATACAATAGAAATTGGATTTCTCGGATTTATTATTTTTAGCTGAAGGTAAGTGTCTCTTTGTTTTCCTTTATTTCTAGACACGAAGATTTTCACTCGGGAAACGTGACAGGCATTCTGTCACAGAGAGACAACACTTTGAAACGGTAATACAAGTCTACTTGGCAGTGCTTTGCACTGCGTAAAACGTCGAACACCGTTCTTCAAGCGATTCAACTTCCAACTTCCATCCACGACAAAGTTCCGTGAAGAACGCCTCTCCTCGACCGCGAAAGCTTGCGACTAATTCCCTCAAGAGTGTGTCACCTATATACCATAGACGACAGAGACGTGTTCGAACCTTGGTGAAGAAGGTACGAATATACTTCAATCTTTTCCTTTTGTGAACTCACAGAGGAATCGACACTTTACTCCGCTGAAAATGCAGTTGCAATTTTTCGTGCTAATATTAGACACGTTATCGATAGATAACATTTCTGAAACCTCATCTACGAAATATACAAGTTTCAGATATAATGAAAGAAGAAATTCGGAAAATTAACGCCATCGCGTTTCTCTGACTTCAGTAATTTCTGATTTTTAGATGAATAAAAATCAAAGATGATCGAGGAAACTTTTACACCATCTGTCTTTTTAAATTCGTTTCGCCTATGCAAGAACTTCGTGAAAAATATCCGTGAAGTATTAATTGAGAAAAATTCCCATAGGCAAAATTAAATCTACCAACAATTTCTCGCGGATTTGCAATTGATGTTACGAAGATCAATGGGTAGATTTTCGAGAATAATGGAGAATTCATTAAAAAGTTTCGAAAACTTTCAACTGCTTTCTTTCAACTCTCTCTTTCGCTCAGCTCTTAACGTGTACAGAGGTCTCAAACTTCCAACTAGCGATGTACTTTAATTACAAGTGTACCATGCTACAGGTTCATGGATAAGTCGTTAATAAATCGCTAGGAATTGTCTGAAGCGTGCAGAAAAGTGGACATTCTGATGTCCGAGGCGAAACGAGACGGTTCTTCGTTAGCCGAGCGTGACTATGTCGCGAGAACGAAAAAAAAGATGAAAGTTGTTAAAAAAAAAAAAAAACAGGAGAAGTATCAGAGTGAGAAAAAATGAGTGTCACGCCGTTGCAATCTGCTCGTCCCTATTTTTCATCTTCCAGCCAGGCGTTTTCTACGTCGAAGAGGAAGAAACTACGAAGACCAAGATGGTGGCACGTCGAGAATAATTGAAATGTCTCGCGTGTCCGTTCGATTTAATTCGGAGACCGATTGATTTGTTCGCGTGAATTTCCAGCTGAGCAACCCTATTCCTGCGACGTATAGAAACGTGAAACGCGAACCGTCGTCCCGGTGAATCGTTCGGAAAGCTGAACGCGCTCGTGAAATAAATTCCGACCGTTTACGCCGCGTCTCCACGGTTCCAAGACGATTTTCCAGGCGAAACGAACTTTACGGCCCTCGCACAGAGAGACCTGCCAGCACTTAGCGACTGCCAGTTATCTTGAAAACTTTATTTTGCCGCCGGAATATTCACCATGAGGAGGTGAAAGGGATAAATACAGGTGTAGGGTAGTATAGACGATTATCCTAGGCTATTTCTCGAGGAAAAGAAGAGACTTTTTCTTACTTCGATAGACTGATTTCTGAGCAATTGTTTCATCTACAATCTTTCGTTACAATCTTTCATTATAATCTTCATTATATTATAAATAATCAACTTCCATTGTAAGAAATGTTTCCTCTGTTTTGTTCTGACTTGTTTCATAAATAAATCGGTGAATATTTTATTCCATTATAAACGAGGAAAGTTTGTATCTCTCTATTTCCTCAATTTTCTAAGCTTCCATCTCCAAAATGCCTGTCAATTTTCCCGAAAATATTGAAGAAAATTGCTTTCCTCCTAACTTCTTTCGCTATCTACAAACAGGATTAAAAATAGACGAACAGTTTTCTAATCTTCGTTATGAGAAATATTTTATTCCATGATAAACGAAAAAGACATTTTTATCTCCTTATTTTTTCCCAGCTTTCTAACTTTCCATCTACAAAATGCCTATCAATTTCCGCGAAAATAACGAAAAGACACTTGCCTTCCTTGTAACGTCTTCCGCTATTTTCCCTTACAAATGCAACTAATGTCCTGCAAACAGGATTAAGCACGCCTGTGATTTATCTTTTCACTCGAAAGGGAGCGAGGAGCCGTGTCTCGAAGCCACTCATCGCTTCTCCTCTCTCTATCCTTCACGTCAATTCGATCCTCCGCCGCCTCGAAGTGAGGCACACCGAATGATAGACGCATTTACGAAACAACGCGACATTCGAAAGGATCAAACGGTTGAAATTCAGACGTGGAAATTCAATTTGGACGTTTTCGGATACCGGCAAAATGGTAGAACACACTCCTGATTGCCGTAGAATTCGCGTGGAATTCGTGATGAGCTAGAACGCGAGATCGAGATCTCGAAATACGTTTGTTCGGGGCGAAATGGAATTCGAACAACGGAATGAAGTTACCCTGGGCGGGAATTAAATTGTAAATTGTGAAGTACACGTAGATCGATTAAAACGAAGCTTGATCGTTCAATTTTCGAGAAATTTTCAGGGGACTTTGAAATCTTCGCAATCACAACAAATAAAAACGAAACGTGCAGATAAATGAATGCACTCTTGATTAATTAACAAAGCTACAAATAAATTCACGTTTTAATTACGAGATATTAAAAATTCGCGCATAAAAGATACTCTTTTCTTTACGTTTCTGCGAGAACTCTTCGGAAAACTACTTCAACGTGCAATTCTACTCGTTTAAAACGCATAATATCCATGACAGGTTACGTAACGACTGTAATTAAAGATCAAACTTCAAACTACGTTCTTCTCGTGCGGAGATATTAATTTGACGCGTAAATACGCTCGTTGTCACTCGTAAAATCCATCCGGAGTAAAATCTTCCACCGAGATATTTACCTTCAAACGGGACCAGAAATCCCTAAGTGCTGTAGGCTGTTTGAACGACATCAAGGCTCGACACGGCACTGTCTTCAATTTCCATATCACCGTAAAATATACAAGGTGCTCGAGAAATCGTCCAAATGACGATTTACACCTCGTGAATGAATAAATCGAGAAAGATGAATACAAATTGCATTCGTTTTCAGATGAATAAGGACACGATGGGTCACAGAGGACCCGAGAACCGCGTCAGAATTAAATGTACGCGTACTTGATGAAAATTCAAACTCGATCTTCACCGAAACGAAGCTTCGAACAGGAAAATCGTATTCTTTTTTCATCGACACACAATTTTCCGAACACCGTGTAAAAAGCCGAAGAGAAAGTAGAAAGCTGATGCACGATAGAGATTCGGTGAATCTGCATCAGGTTCACCTGATCTGTTGCAGTTTGTCAGAACGAATCGTTGCATATCGCGTTGGAAAAAGTCGTCGTGGATCACCCAGTGCCTTTAACCAGCCGATATTCCCGTGAAACGAAACGATTTATCTCGAAAGCAGTCAAAGAATCGAAGAGAGAGCTTGGCGAAAGGATCTCCGTTGTAAAGCTTCATTTATGCCGATCGTAAAAATCGTAATGACCTCCAAGCGTTGTATTCAACCAATGATATAAACCATCAACCATAGGGAACCCAACAAAGAGAGGGAAAAGGATAGAAAACGGGAATGTATAGGCTAGAAAAATAACAACGTCCTTGATCCTTCGAAATACACGAAATTCAACGAGCATTCGATCGAAGTGAATATATTTTGAATGTAATTTCTCGTCTTCGTTGAAAAACGTGAGGATGTTGATAAGATTAGGGATCGATATGAATGAACCCTAAGAGATTGGTAACGAAGAAGAACAATTTCAGAGTAAACTCTGTATTTCATACAGTGTGCTAAAAGAAACGTGTATAAATAGAACGTAAAAATATATATATATATACCATGTGTACATAACGTAAGTACTTCTTAAAGAGACAAGGTTACTATGCGATACAGTTATAAAAGATTTTATTGTTTAAAAACACCTGTTACTTAACGGTACAAGTAACCTATATAAAAAAAAAAGAACTAACAAAAAGAAAAAGAAGAAACAAATGTGTATCGATAAAACTCCAGTACGTAGAATACATGTGTCTTAAAAATTAATTGCATTGTTAGAAACGATAACAGATATATCAAATGATACTTAAGAAAGAAAAGAAAATTATGTATACGTCAACATTTCTCCCTCGTCGTCACGTTCAATTCACGCAACCTGTCCGTGTATCCTTCTCTTTCTCGCCAAACCGTCGTTGCTCGTTCTCGTTGTTTCTCGTTCTCCCCCCCATTAAACAAGTAAATTCAAAAGCACCGTTCCCTTTCGATCTAGAAATCTGCTTTTACGCAAGCAGAGAACAGCACCAGTGCTTCCGTGAAATCGCGAAAAGCATTCGCTTCACGTCATGAAATTGTTATGCTCGCTTGGTCGAATCTCGCCAATTAGCGTCGTTCACACTTCCTCTTCCCGTTTTCCTAAGTGACAGTTACTGTGCAGAGATAGAAATAAGTCTCGCGAGGGCAAAACGAACGATCTTCCTTCTTCGCAGCTTTAATCTTCCGTCTTTTTTCCACCATGATTCGCATTTATCGGCCAATAACGACGACTCGCGTGCCTTTCCTTACAACGAAATTTGAAACTGGCCCTATCAGTTTCGAACGTTCCTTCCGCATCGGGATTTTTCTCTATCTCTGCACAGTACACACGGTTCTCGTCACATCACGACGATCGCGGTTTTTCAGGAACCAACGACCGTACGACGCTGTTAATCAACGATCGATCCCGTTTTAGTGTGAACTCGCGTTGAATTCTCGTTCCTTTCTTTCTTTTTATTTTTTTAAACTTTTTTCATTTCCCTTCCTTAATCCGCAGAACTTCGTTATTTGTACTCGTGCTTCAACTGTGTCCGTAAGATCTTCCCGCTTGGGCTCTTCGGTATATTGTCTACAAACGTGACACCACCTGGAATTAAAAATGATCTATCTATTAGACACGATCGTCTCGCAAAGATTGACTTCTGCTCGGTGTTACGAAAGAAAACAGAGGAAAATAGAAAATCGTCGAATCATTTCCCGCCTGTTGGTTTGCTTCTCATTGCCCAAAGGTAAATAAGCAGGGGAAAAAATAAAAGAAAAAGTTACGTTAAATATAAAGGATAAGTTGATATAAAACGTACAACCGTGTTGGAACTCGATCACCTTGAGGAACTCGTTTGTTACGAGTTTTAATTTGTAATCGAACAATATTCTTTAATTACACGCTCGATTTTACCGTAGATACTTTTAATCAAACAATAGAAGAGACTTTTACCTTGCAATTCTTTATAGTCAGACACTTTGCCCTTCACGAACTTCTTAATGTCTTCCTCGGTCGTTTTCCCGCCTTTTTTCAACACTATAAATGCCTTAGGCACTTCGCCGCACCTCTCGTCTGGAATACCAATCACAGCTGCTTCCATAATATCCGGATGCATTCTCAAACACGATTCCAATTCAGCCGGTGCCACCTGACAACGAAATTTCGCAAGTGTTATCGCAAAATAAATTTCACTCTATTTCTCAATGACGAGAAAACGAAAACAGAAAAGAAAAAATACGAAAATCGACTAATCTCACGTTATAAAAAATGTTACTAAACAAGTATGACTAATAGTTTCTCTTGAGGAAAGAAATAAAAGATACATCTTATGTAATTACCAGCACGTAAACGTGACTTACGTCAATGCTAGGATTGTGTTATTATGAAACTGACAGAGTATCGTAAATAAAAATTTGGCATAATCAACAAAGACGAAACATTCCTTACTAATACATTCACGTAAGATAAACCCGATAACTGTCCACAGGCAACCTTTGATTTAACCTCTTGACCAAGCATAATCGACGACGAATTTTTAATAAAGAGATAAGCGCAACGCGCGAAAAGAATTAAAGAGATGGTAATTGCAAAATGATCAAAGAGATCAGACAAAGTTGTCGTCGAATTTTCTAGGAGAGGAAAAAGAAAAGAAAAGAAGAAAGGAGGCACATTTACCTGGAATCCTTTAACTTTGATTAACTCTTTCAATCGATCCGTGACAAAGAAATAGAAGTCCTCGTCATAGTAAGCGATGTCCCCGGTTTTCAACCAGCTGTTCTCAACCATCACCTCCCTAGTGGCACTCTCGTTGTTCAAGTACCCTTTCATAACGTGAGGTCCCCTGACCCAGATTTCACCGGTTCGACCAGGGCTAGCAATATCTTCGTTCGTAATTGGATCGACTAATCGTATCTCGCATCCGGCGATATTCTGCCCGATACTTCCTGGTTTCAGCCCTTTCTTGTCCAGGCAAACGGCAGGCGATGTCTCTGTCAAACCGTAACCTTCGAAAAGAAAGGCGAGGAAGAATTGTAGAATTTCAAATTCGGATAAGAAACGTGCAAATCGCGCGGTACTTGAACTACAACAGCTGTTCATAATTAGTGCATAATTGATTTAATTTTATTGGGAAAAAAGAACATCGAGTTAGCCCGTGAAAAGCAAACTCGAAAATTTGCATAGGTTCCGGACTTTTGTTTAAATAAATGAACAGAGGCTACAGGTGTAATTTGCACCTTGAGAATAGCTATTGCTAGACAATGTTGCTTATAGGCGTTATTCGCAGTTGAAAGATTAATACAATTGGAAATGTTCCAATTGAAAACGCCTCTTTTAACTTGTTTTCCAGTTTAACTGTATTCTTTCTAGTTAAACTATATTCCAAAGTCACCGCGTAGAAATTAAACTGAGCAATCGTATCACGAGCAAGTTTACCTAATTAAGATTCATTAATTCTATCGTTTAAGCTATCGTTTAAATCTGTAAAAATATTGCAACATCGAATCATCAAGTGGTAGTATAAATTTTAAATTCGAAGTGTTACACTATCGTAGAATTCTGTTTGATTTTCATCGAGATTTCTATGTTTCGCGTTTCAAGGTTTCGTCTATACCTTGGCAGAATTTCAAGGTACTAGAGTCCATCTGGAACTTCAGATAGAATCTTTCCACGTCTGTCTCCGACAAAGGCGCTGCACCACAGATAGCGTGATGCATGGATTCCAAATATTCTCTCTTGACGTACGGAGACGCGTTCAAGAACATGAGTATCGGTGGTACTAGGAACAGACCTGAAGACTATACACAAAACACCCTTAGAGAATCCTTGAAATTTATATCACGTAACATTCGGTAGAAATCGAAATTACGAAGTTCGAAAAAACGTTTCTCACCCTGTGATTCTGTAGAACGCTAAGGAAAATTTCTGGCGTGAATTTTGGCACTGTGATTATTTGCGTGCCAGCCTCGAGACGTGGCAGTACTATAACGTTCATTCCGAAGATGTGGAAGAACGGCAATATTAAAGGCACAACTTCCTGATAGTCGCCTGCGAATTGAACATTCGTTATATCAAGAAAAAAGAAAAACGGAATATTGATTAGTGTTGAAGAAAAAAAGAAAAAATATTTACTCGTCGCTTGTTGCCACATTTCCCCATTAGCTGTTTGATCAATCATCTCCATGTTTGAGACTAAATTTGTGTGCGTCAGCATAACACCTTTCGGCAAACCGGTCGTTCCACTGGAATAAGGTAAAACAGCCAAATCTGAGGGCGATATGTGCAAGTTTTTAATCTGTGGCAATGTTTTCCCCCGTGTGATGAGATCCTGTATAAAATTCCACGTAATTTAAAATACGAAACAATATTAGAAGACGTTTGAGAAACCGTTTAAAGTTTAATAGGGAGGACTGTTCGCAATTGAATTAATTCGACAGTCGAGGATAGGGTCTCTGATCAATTTTCGTTCGCACCTTAAACGGTACAGTGCCCTCTGGAATTGGTCCAGTACCATCCTCGATAACCACGAAGGGTGCTCCAGGTGCGAGAGTGCCTCTCGAGGCTTCGAGTGCGGTCCGTGCAATTTCTGCCACTGTAATGACCGCCTTCACCCCGGAACTCTCCAGTTGCCTCTTAATTTCATCTGTTCGAAATATACCACCGGATTATTTCCAGCCATTACCAATGAATCACGAACAACGCGCTTATTCGAACAGCCAAGTATACCGATTACGTTATTCAGTGTATTTCTCGATTTTACGTATCTATCTAATGACGATTAAATAGAAAAAAAAAAAAAAAAATAACGCGTGAACTGCACAATTTCTCGATCTTACACGAATGGCGATAGTAAAATAGAAAAGAAAAAAAAATAACGCGTGAACTGCACAATTTCTCGATCTTACACGAATGGCGATAGTAAAATAGAAAAGAAAAACAAAAAATAACGCGTGAACTGCACAATTTCTCGATCTTACACGAATGGCGACGGTAAAATAGAAAAGGAAAAAAAGTAACGCGTGAACTGCACAATTTCTCGATCTTACACGAATGGCGACGGTAAAATAGATAAGGAAAAACAATAACGCGTGAACTGCACAATTTCTCGATCTTACATATGTATCGAACAACGACAGTAAAATAGAAAAAAAAATCACGCGTCAACTGCACAATTTTTCGACCTTACATGTCTATCAAATGGCGACAATAAAACAGAAGAAAGAAGAAGAGAAACGCATGTATTTCCAAATACATTTTTCGCGATAGCGAGTAGAAAGAATGAAACTGTCGAACGAGATACGTGCATTATCGTTGCTGCATGTTTGCAGCGGGAGTCTCGAGTTAATTATCGCGTTATTAACCACTCACCGCGTGTATAGTAAGGATTCACCGTTGTGATCACCAGATTGGCCTCCAGCAATCCAAGGAAGGCTAAGATCGATTCTGGATAATTAGGTGTAATCAAGGCGACCACGTCACCTTTTTTCAGGCCCATATTTAACAAACTTCTCGCGATATAATTAGACGCGTCCCTTGTCTCGCTGTACGTGTACTTCCTTCCGGTCACCGCGCACACCTAAAACGAAGGAGGGGGCGTGCATCGATTGCATTAGAATAACAACACTTTTGTTTATGTCATAGAGCTTTGAATAATGCAGCTCGTGTAAGCATCTCTGTTTCTACACGAATGAGAATTACGGCTCGATCCTTGAAAATTCGTTTCCTTTTTATGGAATAATATCGTACGTACAATTCGATCGACAATCTCAACGAAACGATAGAACTAAACACGTCGAAGTGATAAGAAATGTAAATATATCCACGTTGCGACATAAATATTGAAAGAGCGTATAGAAAAATAGGACGAAAACAGCATTGATCATACATATCAATTGCAAACAGATTGGATCCGTCTATACTGTATCAAAGATCAACGCTTCGAAGATAATTCACATGAACGCTACAGGCACGCATACAATTGAATCAACTGCAACGAGTGTAACTACTTCCACTAATTCCCCTTCTCGCTCTTTCTCGCTTAGAAACCTACTCTAACTCGCGCAATAGTTAATATTTCGTTCACACCGACAGCTGCATGGATTTTCGATAAAAAGGAAATGAAAGAAAAATATTTGTCCTCGATTCATTTCTACCGAAAAAAGGAAGAAAGTATTTGTTCCTATTTTTTTTTTTTCTTTCTTTCTTCGTAATATTACCAGTGCAGGTTGATTGTGATGCTTGTCGATGTTTCTCCATACGTAATCATGTACAAGCATCTCGACGGGAGTGATGTTACCGTGAGGCGAGCGAAAGATTTTCTTCCCATTTTCATCCTCGATGATTTTCTGTTGCGCTTGGGTTGACGCACACTTCACAGACCGGTTTAACACTTTCGTCCCGCTCTCCTGTATCTGACCGAGTCTACGGGCATAGCGGAGAATTTGCCTTATGCTTGCCATGCTTTGATACTTCTCGTCTTCTTGATCTGCACGAGCCTCTCTAGCTGTTCATTAAGCCAATTAACCAGCGCCTGAAACGTGAAACGATCGAGCAACGTTGCAATTAAATTATGCATCTCCCTGTGGGCGAAAGTCGGCTTTCTAGTCGGTGGAATGTGATGAAAAAATAAAAGAAAGAGTTACGATAAAATAAAGAAAATAAAATAATTGCGATAGAACGATTAATACGAATAATTAGCTCTGCGCGAAGTGTCATAAGTGATTAAAACAGTAACTGTTCGACGACCGTCAGTTTTATCACACCGATAGTACCAAGCCTCTCTGTATATACGCAGAATTTCAAAGCGCTACGCGAGTTATTTCGAATATTTTCTGTATACGTTACGTCGAAGGATACGAATAAACAGCTGACGAATAATAGTTTTCAGTAAATTAATCATCTGCCACGATTTTCATGCTTTTGTTGTATTTCGTTCGGTACGTAATTCTCGCGACACCCTGTTACTGCACGCGGTTCAATCTGGGTCACACGCTGGCTGAGGAAACGAAGACGTAGAAGAGACAACGAACCGAACGAGGGAACGAGATGAAAGAAAAAGAGGAAAGAAAAAAAAAAATAGAAATACATTTCCCGGATATTATACGTAAACAAATATAGAAGAAACGAGAGAAAAAGGGGGGGAAAAAAAAAGAATTGAGCGTGGAAAACGTTTAACTACGTTCATTTCGCGTCTGTTTATTCACAAGTTGTTCCGTACTTGATACGTAACAATTTACATCCTTCAAAACACGCGCGTAACTGTATTTTCAATTTTTTTCCTTTTTATCTTTATTGATATATCGACCATAATATATTTTTCCAATTACACACTTGAGAAATGGAAACGTGTCGGCTTCTCGTTCGATGTTATTCCTTTGAATAACCATGAAACTAATAAATTCTACCCTGCTGTCTAGCATCTCTAAACATCCCTTTATCTCGTTTATTGCAACCGGTGATGAAACTGCGTACGTGTTCAGTTGTGTCTATCTAAAACCAGAGACGAGATACTACGCCGTCGATTTTCTTTTCTTTCCTCTCTTTTTTTTTCTTTTTCTTTTCGTTTATTCCCCCCTTTTTTTTTTTGTTTTATCACCGCGGTCAATTAAGCACACCGAACTTGACTGATCGGGATTGACATTAATCACGCATCTACATTGCCGCGAGAAACGTATGTTTATCGTTTGGCCCCCGCATCCGTTCCATTCACGATAGCAAAACGTTAACGTGGAAATAATAAGAGGCAGGGCGCACACACGTTGATATCAACAATTATGGTCGACAACGACGACGAGAGAGAACCGTGCCTCTTTCAGTTTCTTATGCATCCACAGCGTGTGTCTGTGGCGCCACTGTCCGCTGTGGTGTGTTAACTCATTCCGCGAGGACTTATTTACGTAGGAACGTTATTTAAGGCCGTTGTACCAATACCACCTAGCATCGTTTGCAAAGTTAAACGTACAGCAAAGCTAAAAAGCCTTCGAGCTAAACACTCTCTTGGTAAAACCAAAGCCTTCGTGCAATCGTTAAACGCTCTTCTACGATTCGAAAAATTGTTCTACGATTCTCTTATTCCCTTGAGGACAGTTATGGAGACTTTTCTTTTTCTTGTTTTCTTTCAGGTGGATGTTAATTAACGATCTCGTCGATACGTTTATCACGCAACTGTTACGGCGATTAACATTGATTGTAAAAACATTGTGTACAAGAGGAGTGTATTACGAATTCTTGCTTGATTGGTCCCAAGGCGTTGTTATCGCGATCGTAATGAAAAATCGTTTCTTACGTATACGGTTCCAGTCATTCAAGTTAATTTCTCGTGTCGTCTGCAGTTGCAGATAAGACACGCAAAAATCGCCGACTGTTTCTTTACGTATGGATAAAATACGTATGCTCGAGATTACATTCACGCGAGGTGTGTCAATGTCGATAACAATGATCGTACTTTGAACCGTTCGTTGTTTGTTATTGGCTTACCAGCTAAATACGTTCTCCCCCCCCCCCCCTTTTGCCGATTACGCTATTCTAATCCGTTGCAAAACAAATCGACCATAAGCCAGCCGGAGGTTCTATCTATTCTATTTCACATGTGTACACCGCAAATCGCGAATCGTATATTCTAGCAATTACGCGACGAAATTGACCTTGACACGATTAACAATACCTCTGGTTCGTTCGCAGGAATCTAATGCCAGTTTCTACGAGAATTCGATCGAGTAGAACAAGCCAACGATAATCAGACGGATAATGATTCTTTTTTTTGTTTTTCTTTTACGATAATCTCGGGGCGAATGTTTGCATAGCTGTAGAAGAATAACTTTACGGTGCAAAAAAGGAAGGAGAATCTCATTAGAATGACTATTAGGAAAAATTGGCTATCAATTATGCAAATTGCATTGCATTAGAATTATGACATTGTCAGGTATAAATTAGCGGGAACGCGGTCGTAAAACTGACATTAAACCGCGTACTAATCATCGTTAAGAGAAACGATCATTCTGAATTTCAACAGGTGGGATTGTAACGGAGAAACGACGATAATCGAGATATTTGTTGATACGTGAAATTAAAACAGGTATCAACGTTTCGAATACACCGTTTGTATATTATGTACATTAAAATACACCGCTTGCGTTTATCCCTTCCCCAAGCGTAACTTGTTGCTTTAGGAAAACCGTGCGCCACGTTCAACTATAAGTTTCGTGTGGGTTCGTGAAAGTCCATAGAAAAACCGGTTATACGTATTGGAATGAAAAGCTACGACGGTTACCCGAGTGAAAGTTCAACGCCGTCTTGTATTATCGAACAGTTCGATCGAATTCCCCGGTCCAATTCACCTGTACTGGATCCGATCGATCGATACTACACTTGCGTCAAAATGTCCACTATTCGAGCGGGAAAATTCGTATTTAGAAAATCCACAAACCTTTTACGAATCTTCCACGTGATTCACCAGGTGTGTGACTCGGCTGGAACTTGAAAATTTCGCCTGTCTCGTATACGTTCTGTTGCTTCAGTGATTCTTCGTCAAATTTCTCGACTTCACCACGTACACAACGAGTATTGGGAAGGGAAAAGACAGAGAGAGAGAGAGAGAGAGAAAAAAAAATAGAGACGCGAGCGTGAATGGCTTAACCCTTGATACTCATGTACCTCACTCGCCTAACTAACTGTTTTCACTGACAGACTACAGGATTCTCTGGCAAACCACTTCTACCCGCCTGTAGATACTGTCCTCCCCACCATGGTGGCCAGCGTACGCTTTGTAAAAGAGGTGTATACAGGGTGTCCCACGAAGAAAGGACTTCACATTCCCCGAGGTCGGGCTATTTGCGTGCGGCGGGCGCAGTAACGGGCCTCCATGCAGCTGCAACATTATTCAGCATGTGTACTTTGTTCCACGCTAGCCAACTCCCCGTTACCGAAGTACTGTTTTTCCGCGAGGCGTGTATAATACAAGATTCACACATCCGACGATCGTAGAACTCGCTCGATGTCGATGCATCTTTTTTTTTTTGCCAGTCTCGCTCCCCTCGACGATCAATTTCGGTGAAAATCCGATCGACGAGAATTGATCGAGATTCGTCGGAGAGGAGTGCTCGAATAACCTGTAAATTATTATCGATAAGATTTATTTATCCTTTTTTTTTTTTTACTCAGAGTGTATTGATATATCAATTGTTAAATAGCGTAGAATTATTTGAACAATTACTGAAACGTGCATATCGTTAGGTCGAATATAGATTTGTGCATATTTTAAACGGCTATTGTAGGCCGACAGTACGTGAAAAATAGTTTTCCATATGATTAGTAAGATCTTAATAATTCATTAACCTCTGTGTAGTTGTTTCAATATTCACGAATAGCAATGTATGTTAATGTTCCTTCGATTGTCGATTTTTGTATCGTTACGGAATTAATCAGATACCTCGACCGATTTAGCCGACAATTTCCGAGTCATTTCTGATTCTGAAGAAACTGCTTAAATCGTACAATGCACTTAGGAAATCAGCTACTCTCTTTCTCTCGTTCGCACCGGTAAAAGTTATATAATTGATGCGGGCCGATTTTGCCGTTTGTGTTACATAATCGATGCACATTTACGCGATTAGGTCGTGGCGTTTCGAGAATGGAAGTAGGCATTCCACGCGTTTCGAAGATAACCAAAATAAATACAAAGAACAAAATAAAAACAAGATAAAAACAGATAGAAAGAAAGAGAAAAAGGAGAAAAGAAAATGAGAAAGAGAGCGAGAGAGAAAGTGTAATATTATCTCGTGTAAGAACAGAAGAGTTTCGCTAAATCGAGAAAACGTCTCCTCTCTTGCCATCTGGCGTTACGTCTTCGTTGTAACACAGTTTTATCGTTCGTTGACAAAACTGAACACCCTATGGGTGAACCTTGATCGGCTTAAATGCTCTGACGTTTACTTACGAATTTATCGACGGAAAGGAGTTCAATCGTCGATTTAACCAGTAGCCAGTGACCCGGCAGTTGCATTCGTGACGTTCGCCGACTAGAAAATCACCGATTTTTTTTTCCATCGTTTCTCGATGCAGTCCGCATTTAACCCGAACGATTGCGCCCGACACGTTTCCGCGGCGTCGTTGCGTCGGCGCGGCGTCATCGACGCCGGGGCTCGACGACGTTGCGTGCAGGCCCGTACAACGTGGACCTCGAAACACGTGTCTAAAAAAGCGAAAATATTCTGAAACGATGCCGACGTGTTTGTGTGGAATCGTTGATTAGTGACAATTACATTAGAACCGTTCTTCTCGTAAATTACCATCGAACGGCGTAAACAAACTGGACAGAGAAGCAGTTTGAATCAAATAGAAAAGAAAAAGACAAAAAAAAAAGGAAACGACAGAAAGAGAGAGAGAGAGAAAAGAATCAAGAACAATCGAATTGTTCGAGGAACAAAGTGCAACGATCAAAGTTCCGTGATATCTTTAATAATCCGTGAAAATGTGAATTGAATACGAATTGAAAATGTTTGCACGTTAAAAAAATTTCATCGTAGAAATCGATGAGAGACTTGTTCGATACGAGTAAGAAAATTAAGCACCCTTCGAGGATTCATCCCTGTGAGGAAAAGTGACGACGACGACGCCATGTCGACGTTCACCCCTTATAGTTCATCCTCACAGCAACCCCCGTTACGTCTCCAGTTGACCGTGAATCGTTAGTAGAACATATTATTCTGGATAATCGCGTGATTCGTCGGAACGGACGGTGGTATTATCGTCATCAGCAAAGAACACGGTCGCGGCTGTCGCTAGGCGAATCTGGGCTATGAATGAAGACCCAACCCTTCTATTTCGAGGTAATTAAAGTGTGCCGGGAAAGCAGTCGATTTGACGAGTGTTTGTATCGACAGCTGCGGAATGGTCATCGTCTGTTCGTCACGTCAGCGAGATTGCGTCATTACGAGATCAATTTTTTCCACCCTACGGTGATCGGACGTGGGACGTGCCTGAGCGATCGGTTTTTATCGGGAGAGGCTCGTTCAGGGCGGAGGAACGATGACCAGAACGATCAGAGTGCGTGAAATTTTTCATCCATGAGCGTTTAAAATACACCTATATGTATATTACATGTGTATATATATACATATAAATATATACAGGTATATGTATATGTATACGTATAGAAAAGAGAAAGAACGAGAGAGAAAGACAGTTGCGCGATCGTTGATTATAATGTTCGATGATAATACGATATATATATAATCATATGGAGATCGAGAGAAAGAAACGTCACACGAATGAATGTAAAAACGGATAGGGATCGAAACGAAATTTACAATTGCATTTACAATGATAAACACGGAAGAACGTGCACTACAATGTTATAAATATAAGATATATATATATATATATCTCTACACAAGTATGAACAGTTGCACGTTCCAGTTGAATGTTTAGGAGAAAGTGAACGTGTGTTGTTTTCTTGCGTTCGCAGGTTTTAATAGTGTTACTATTATCCATAATCCCCTGGCCAGGACCCAGCGTATTTAAAATATCATGCCCCCGCGATCGAGCGTCCGTGGTGAGGAGGATCGTGCAGAAGGTAAAAGAGAAATTTTCAATAGGAATTGTTTTTTCTTTCTTATCTCCTTTTTTGGGAGGGTTTCTTTTTTTTTGGCGACAAAAGTGATTGCAAATAGTTTTATAGTAATATAGAGGAGCAAAGGAAGTTTGAACGGAAGTTTGACGAGGACGATTCAGCATTCTCGAAATTTTCAGAGATGGATGCCAATTCTGAAGAAGTATCAGGTAGAGCTGCCACTAGAATGCCCGTTTCACGAGAGTCGAGATATTTTTCGACCACAGCAGAAGGCGAAACATCAGCACAGACCGTCACAATGGACTTGCGGCCTGTGCGGCAAGTCTTTCTACGCGGAGAAACACTTGGACGCCCACTTCGATAACAGACACAAAAGTAACGTTAACACGGTGAGTTGATTTTTCGAATTTCATACTTTTGCTTCAGATTTTACGATTGATAGAAAATTTGAAATTGCTCCTTTTGTAAAAATATATGGTCTGTTGTAAAATTTACACCTTTCTCGCTATCAATGCTAAAACGGCGATATGTAGAATACAAAATTGAACTTGGTAACGATATTATAATTAAGTTCCTTGATTCTAGCAATTTGTAGGACACAAAGGTGTACGTAAAGTTTCGTTAGGCGAGAGAACATGTTTTACAAGCATCAACAATTCGATTTGCGTTCAAGAAACTTTCGATTAATTACCATTCTCGGCCCCACAGAACTGAACAAGCGTGTATTAATGTCAGATACTTGTAGAAATTTGAAAGTCTGTCAATTTCATCAAGTATCTTAATTTTTCCAAAACTCTGTTCTCTCAGATATTAATAAAAATGGAAAAGTCTGTCAACTTCATCGAGTATCTTAATTTTCCCCAAAACTCTGCTCTGTCTTGTTAAACTCGAGTAACCTCGGAACATACAAGTTCAGTTGCCAACTGTGTCAATTATAAATGCAATGCTTTGAAAACAGGCGGAGGACGCGGTGTGCCTCGCGGACTATTGCGACATCATGAGGTGCGACGTGCTGGGTAATCGGGATTTCGAGAGTTCCCTGGTGGACGATGAAGCCGATCATCACAGCACTGATATACAAGTTTGGAAGGAGAACACCGAGCAACGTTCAACCTCGGTGTTGCCATGTGAGTCGCGAACATTCTCAAGGATCTATCCCGTAGGCGATAAGGCTTGCACAATTACTGGCGGAGGAGCAGTTACCAATATCCAGCAATATTGTCATCGCGAGGACAGCGGTGCTCTAGAGAATCATCGTTTGCCAGGAACAACTTATCACGTAGAAATCGCTGGTCCAGACAACAAAAGCAATGCTTGCGACAACGAGGATGAGGACGAAGACGAGGAAGAGGACGAGGACGACGAAGAGAATCTCGTAGAGGCAGCTCTGCCAGCTGTAGATAAGAAACAAAGACGCAAAGGATTGCATCTGAGAAAGCTCAAGTCCAACTGCAAACCCGAAGAGTTGCAAAAGCTGAAGCTACAGTGTGAAGTTAGTTTGACTTCGTGAGGGAATTGTTAACCCTTGGTTAGCCTCGTGGGATCTAACAGGAACTAATCATTTTCATTTTATTCCGGAAAATTGAACTGTACAATTTTCGAGATTTAATTTTCATTAAATTTAGACTTTTTTTTAATTATATATGTAAGTATTAAAGCTTCGAGGACGATGAGGATTCGTACGTGAGAGAGAGAGAAATATTTATGAGTGCAAGTTGACGTTGACGAAAGGATTGAACAATGATTTATGTAATTTAAAAAGCAGATCCTGCCAGGCTAACGAAGAGGAGAAAGATTCACCTGACTAACGCAGGGTTAAGATGATTATAGATGGGTCGGAATCATCTCTGAACGTTCTGAGGGGATTTCGATGAGATTGAGGAATAGTTCAGAAGTAATCTGTTGGAGTCCTTGAATTCGTGAATTCCGTGGAATTCGAAGATTACAGATTCGATACAGGGGTTGAGTATGTAAAAAGAAATTACTACTTGGGTTGTAAATCGCTGTTATTTGGAAGCTTGGGTTCTTGTACTAACGCTTTTGATCTACACGAGTAACTATATACACCTATCCTTCGTAGAGTCTTGAACAAGAAACTGTTTGATCTAACTTCTATGCCCTGAAATTAATCATCTAACTTTCCATACTCGCTTAACATTGTCATATTCAAAGAATTGGTAGACGATCGCCGTATCACCAAGAAATATTAGGTCGTCCGGAAAGTTTGTACTAATTTTCCATAGGTGACGTTTGAATATATTAAAATATATAAAATTTGCATATATTCCGAAAGATTATTATTTCACGTATCTTTTGAAAGTCTATTTGTTACAATTACTAGCTTTTTCTCAATGTTATACTATCTTGAAAATGAAAGGAAATAAAATTCACTTCTAACGTTGAATATTTTTCTTTCAACAAAAAGGGAAAAGTACAAATAAAATGTCAAGTAAGATATGTAATCTTTAAAGAGACGGTAACTTATCGGAAAAAATTGTTCGCAGACTGTTAGCAAAATCTGAAGATGGGGATTTCGATCTTAAAGAAAACAAAGAAACAAAACTTTTGGAAAAAGGAAATTTTTTTAATTGCTGGAAAGAGGATGAAAAATTGAACTAAAAAATGCATATCTTAAAGAACTAACAAGATTTACCTCAAGCTACTTAAAAATCGGCACGAATTTTCCGAACAACCGAATAAAATACTTGGTAGTAGTAGTAGCAGTAGTAGTAGTAGAAAAGAAAAAATAACAAGCACGATTCGTAAGAAACAAGCTTATTTATTTCATAGTAATAACTTATTGTTTCGATTAAATCGACAGATACTCGTACGCGATTGTATCGCTGGACTTTTGACGAATCTCTCGGTGAGGGATTTCCAGGAAATCGAAGGTATGCAAATCCGAAATGATCGACAAATATTTTTTACGAAATACAAGGATTTCCTGTTTTTCTTCTTACCATTTAGGGGAACTGAATCGAGCGATATGTTGGTACCTAAGCTGCGACAGGTATTGGGAGGATACAAAGAGGCAACAAAGACATACACCATGGTACCTGTTGACCATTTTCCTCATCATCCTCTTCACGTCGATTTACATGTGCTATTACATTATTTGGGTGCTGTTCAAGTACGTACGCCATGCCGCATTACATTTCGAACTATTTCACAATTCGTCGTAGTTTCTATGCACCTAAGTGCAACGGGTGATAAGCGCGGTTATCTGTGAGAAAAATTGCCGAAGCGCTATATAAATATACGATACGAAACGAAGATAGAGGAACGAGCGTGACATATTCGAAATCGATGTAGTTGTAACAAAATAATCTGACAATAATGTAATGATGCATGAAACTTGAATTTTTCTCCGATATTTGAAAATATTTAAATATTCCATGATTTTTGCGTTGCTTTTCAAAGTCTCGTGCGATTTTTTCTTTTTCTCTATTTTTTTTTTTTTTTTTTTTTTTTTAGTCGACACTACGAAATAATATCTTGAGGTCATTTTGACAATCTCCGACAGTTCCACAAGCTTCCGTGAAAATTTACATAAATTATAAAAGGTGCATCTGGTTGGATAAGATTTTAGACATAATTTTCCATAATTTTCATAAAAGAAAATACTATCGACAAAAGGAAGCAGAATAAAAGGATTTCGTGATTTTCCTCGTTTCTTCGAACGATGTCGCAATAATCGTTTCTATCGAGCGGATCAATTAGAAAGAATTACGTGAAGAGATACTGTCACTTGAAAATATCACTTATTGTGTACACTTATCTGTATCAAAGATCTCGTGTTGAACTGGAGTACCTGGATTTCACGAACTCGAGTCGATCAACACGATACATTGTTACGAATATTATTCATCGATTGTTCACACAATTTCCCTTCCCTTACCTATTAATCTTCACCTTTAGCTCAGCAGACGAAGACAGACTCGACGGAACCGGAAGTTTAGACTACACGGATGGAGATATTACGACTACGTCGTCGTTACACGATCAGAGTGGTCCTGGAGATAGTAGAAGCGGTGTGAGAAGAAAAGGAGAGCAAGGGGATGAAAATTTACCTGTCACAAACGAAGAGATGCCCGACCATTACATCTACGTACCTTATCCGCCTGAGCTAAAGCAGCGATTACTGGACAGGTACAGGAGATTTTAATTTAGGGAGAGTACTAACACTAGAAGGAGAACATCCTGGTTGAAATGAAACCGATTAGCGTAACAGAATGAAATTTTCTAATACCGATAAGTTTCTTTTAGTTCTTTTTTTTTTGTTTTTGAAACGTTTATCTCAAATTTAGCATCGTTACATTTCGAGTTAGGCGAAAGTTCACTTTCCCTAACGGTTCATATCCACTCGGAGGATCCTTCTAGTGTTAAAGGGGCAACGGTATGAAAATCGTATAGTGATCCACGTGTTTGTAGCTGCTACAACAGAACCACTCGACTCTAAAGAAGCGATAGAAGAGATTTGGGAGTAAGAGTCTCTCAAGAAAGAGAGACTGGAAGACACGAGGGACGCGAGAACGAGTGGGTTCAATGGCTGATCACCCTCTTTCTTATTTTTCCTCCTCCCCTTAATCTTCGTGTTTTGTATACCAACTGTGAGAATAAATTGCAAGATGTACACACGAGAGAAATCGTTTTTATTTTATCACACACGTAAATCCCATTCTAGATACGAGATGTTATAATTGTGGATTTAATTCGCAAAAGTTCGAAAGAAGATATATTTATCGTGCACGGTAAAATTGTACTTTGCCCTGGTAAATTAGAAGCAATCCAAGTTAAGACCACTCGAGATAAGACCACTTTCGAGAAGTAGGTAATTATTCGGTGAGCAATTAGGCGGTAATAATGTTCAACGAAATTAAAATCGAATCTCACGTTGAAAAAATAAAGAAATAAATAAAACTATGATTATTTCATGTGATAAAAGGCGAGGAAGATAGAACATAGAGACACGACAGGTAATAATATCTCTCCTGGGTTTAGCAGTGTCGATTTTATTTTGAAACTTGAAACACGATTCAGATCTAAAACCAGTAGGTCATCTTAATGGATCCGTCGGAGTCCCGCTGCGTATCCATCATGCTAGACTGGCGAACCAAGCGACGCACACTTGCACCGCTTGGTCTCTGTTGTTCCTCCAGTAGTCTCTGAGGTATTGGTGCTTCAGGCACCTCGTGCATCTCCACTGTCTCTCTAGCTGATAAATCTTCGTAAGATGCTGCAGCTGACGAGGGTCTGAAATCCATGGGAATGATACGAATTTATTGCAACTCTGCAGAAAGCAAAAAATAATAAAAGTCGTTCCTAAATCTGAACAGTGAAATAACAGAAATATTACGAGGAGCCTGATTAAAGAGTAAAAGTACTCTCAAACATTTGTAGCAAGCTTGAGAAAATGAAGCTTAGAAATATTATTAAAAAGTGAAACTTATTCCCGAAATCCTACTGTTAAGTACTATTATTAGTCTAAATATTCTCATACATCGCGAACCTAAAAAAACAAAAACGGAACAAACTTAAAAGTTATTTCCAAAATCTAACCACTGAATAACTGAAATATCACGAGAAACCTGAACAATCTTAGAAATTATTCTAAGCCAAAATCTAAGCATAAAGTAACTTAAAGATATTAAGAAGGATTCGATCAAAGGGTAAAAATATTCTGAAATGAAACATTTCAATAATTTCGATATAGTTTCATGAACAATATCATTTCTTGTTCCATAGTTTCGTACTTGATTGGAATGCATCGAAAGCAATCAGCACAGGTCCAATCCTTCCCGAACAATTCTCCCTCCTCGACAGTCTGTGGTAATCGATGATGCAGTGTCTCGGGCAAACGCAGACCAGACAGTCCACCGATCACAGAAACGACGCCGAGTATCACAAGAGGCAAAACCAAGTTCTCCTTGCCCTGCGTGAGAAATGACGCAAATACATCGAGGGAAATCGTCTGACCGCGGCTACTTCGATAAGCTTATTTACGATCTACTCACTAGATATGTAACAAAAGGAATAATGATAAGCCCGAGACCACTGATGTACGCGGAGAAACCGATCGCTACGCCCCGTAATTGCGTGGGGTAAAGTTCACCGGCAAATGGATATATAATTAGAAAGGAGGCCGATATCGCGGATTTCGATAAGAGGAATAGAATCAGCGTGGTCACTACTGCATCTGTAAACAGGGATTTAAAAAAAAAAAAGAGGAGAGAATTATTCACAGATTATAGATCTTTCAAATCGTTTATAAACTTCCAAATGCTTCTTTCTTTATCCTCCTCCTCGTTCTTTTCTATTTCTTAATCCTTTCGCTGTACTATGAACAGGTCTCCCGCTGCGAAATAGACGTTGTGTAATATACAGGGTGTGTCAGAATTAAACTAGACACGTGGAAACGAAATGAAAATTCATTTGAACGTGTATCCTAAAACGTATCTTTATCGACGTACTATTTAATTCAGCTTCGGTAGATTTTAACCCATTTGCATACGCAAGCGGAATAATCCGCATGTGACAATTGTCATTTATTATTCGGTGCGTAACAATTCACTTGCGTAATAGTCTTTTGCTTTGATTATTGCATGTAATTTCTAAGCGAAACCGAAAGTAAGAAAAATTGATCGATGCGCGGTGATACGCGGCATTTATTAATTTCTGATCAGTCTCTGATTTGTCAAATTAGTATCGTATTTAAAGCTGTGATACAAATGGGTTAATTGTCGTTACTTTCGATTTTTTTTTTTTATGAGGGTGTGTAGAAACGATTGTGTGTGCAATTTCAATAGAAAACGAAGTACTTCGCGATATTATATAAAATTTCTTTCTTCTTTTATTTCAATATATATCTATCCTTTTGATACACCCTGCAGATCGACGTAGAACGCGTATATTTTAATTAATTAGGCTTGTTCGTTAATATAAATGAAATTTCATAATCAAAATGATTTTATTTCCAATTGTATACTAAGTTAGACGAGCCTATGTATGAACAGAGTAAAATGTTATCGTTATATTGATTCAACTACACAGTTAACAGAGACAACAGTGACGAAAGGATTAATTGAGACATAATACCAGCTGATAAGAGAACTGTGGCGATGCAAGAGACACCAGCCATCACCATGCACAAGCAAAGAGGCCAACGACGACCCCATCGATCCATCACTACCCAACAAGCCATGTAACTCGGTATTTCAGCCAAAGACGAGAAGAAGAAACTCAGATGTTCCTCGTTGCCCAATGCTGGCCCGTAATACGACAAACCTACGTACACCATATTATTCGCGAACCTAAAACAAGAAAAGAAAAAGAAAAAAGAAGACTCGGATCATTTCGTGTAAATTGAACTTTGCGAAATGAGTCGGCGTTTAAACGAAGAAAAACAAACAAATTTAGCAAGTAACGGCCGAGGAAGAAGAAAAACAGAAAAAAAAAAAACATTCGTAAATTACGTCGATACGTCGACGCGATTTCTTATCGAGCGTTGCGAAAGAGAGAAAAAGAATTCGTTCGTTGCCAGTTTGTTTTCATTCGACGCGACGTTTTATCGTGAAATTACGCAGACGATGAGACAGATAAAAAAAAAAAATTTTTTTTAAATTAAAAAATGGGTGTGATGCATTTTATCAGATCCACCAGACGTTATTGCCACTTGAACTTTGATTTACCAATTCAGAGTGATTAAGCATGTCTTTAAACGCATGTTCGGTGTTTTGAACAACGATAGAACACCGGGTCCGCTGCGTAATCGTTCCTCTTCACTTTTCGTCCGTGACATCATCATACGCTGGCGTAATTTCTGCGTGAAAGAAGCAGGTAACTCTTTCCCGTTCACTTTGGCCAATCTTTCCAGGATATCGTTCGCCTCCCCTAATCGACCCTTTGCCAGTAACCATCTCGGTGATTCCGGTAGAAACCTGTAATATGCTCTTACACGTTTTACAACGACATCCAATGATGAAATGGGTAATTGAAGAAACGACTGAGACGACGAAATAAGAAAGGGATGATAGTTATTACTTACCACCAGTAGAGGAAGTACAAAAGAAATGGTGCACTGGTGGTTACAGCTAGCGTTCTCCAATCTCTTATCAAATAGGTTACACCAGCTAACATACAGAGGCCCATCGTGTAAAAACTGCACGTCATCACTGTCACGAATGATCGATAATTTGGCCCGACAAGCTCCAAAGCTGTTACGATAAGAAATTCGAAGTGAAAGAAATTAACAGTCATTCTTCTTAATAATAAACGTTCCTTCTAAACAAACATATCTTATATCTTCTTCTTTTTCTTTTGTTTTTACTTCGTTTCATTAAGAATTCTTACATATGATAAAAGGAATTTGATAAATCGCTGGAATTGTCAAACCAACGACCATCCTAGTCGCAGCCCATGTCCAGAAACTGTTCGAGATCGATGTTAAGAATCCACCGGTGATCAGTGTCGCCAGACAGGTGAAGAAGGATAATCTTCTACCGATTCTACGCGACAATAAAGGATAACAAAAAGATTTCAATGTTTCTTCCATCGAAAAAAAAAAAAAAGGGAAAGGAATGATTTCCGCTCGAGATACTTAGTTTACCTGTCGTTCAGTGTACCGAAAAGGTACACTCCTATTGGTCCGCCTGTGTTCAAAGCGACCAAACCGATCGTCGGATAAATTGCATGATCGCACACCAGATTGAACTGTAAAAGTTTTCAGTATATCGCGATTAATTCGCAGATTGGGCGATGAAATCATAAATGTTCGATAAGGAGATGAACGTACATCGATAACAATGGATGATGTTACTTCTGAAGTTTCGTATTCCCAACCATGATCGCACGGTACAACAGGCCAGGATGTATTAGGCACGTACGGGGCTGTTGTCACGACAGAAATGTTTTCCGCTGTCCAATCGATATCGTATCGTGTGCATTGACTGTACGTTTCATTGCCGTCCTAATTATGAAACCGATTGTTAGAATACTGCGGGCCAAATTAGGCGTGTTTCTGGGACAAGCTTGGGTATAACTGTGTCGAATGTACAGGACGATTCTTCTTCTACTTCCTTCAAAGCGTGAAACATCAGCGTACAGGTAATCAGACGATTTTTTGGGTAAACAAAAAAATAAGAAAAAGAGAAAGTAACATGGAAACTTATAGACGTGGCCATAAATTTATTTCTCGATCGTCCACCTTGCGATACAGAAATAGTAAAATCTCCTTGGAGATATAATAAGCCCGAAGTAACTAGCAATTACTTAGCTTCTTCATAGAGGACAAATAGGAAGACCAACAACAGCCTTGAATTTATTTTTCAACTTCATAATCCACTTATAGACTTAAGCAATTAATGTACTCAACAAGGATCGAGAATTAACCCTTCCACACGTGAATGCTACTCATTCGTTGGTCGAAAGTGAATGAGAGAGATCTATATGTTTATTCGATATCGAGATAATCTTAAGTATTTCGCTTCGTTACGCTAGATGACGCAGGGAAGGGTTAAATTTATCGTTAGACTACTCGATTCACTGGTAATCCGAGCAATTAATTAATATACTCGAGGAGGATCAAAAATCCGGATGAAAAAGCATGGAATAAGTTTCGCTAATTCTACTGCATTTTCTTTAATTACTCGAGATTATCAGTATTTACGTGTTTTCGGATGATAGGGAGTTGATTAATGATAACATGGAATTAGCCAGCTTTGAAAGTCAGAATGAACTGCAACTATGGATTTTCAAGGATGCAAAGGCTAATTAACGAACGCCTCGAAAGGCGAATTGCACCTGACTAGGCGGAATAGCGAGCCTCCTTCTACGAGAAAAATCCAGATTCTCTAATCCCGGTACTTTGCACCAATGGGGTGGCGTGGTCGCCATGAAGAGCTGATTGAACGCGCAAAAACCACATGGGAGACAGGCTGGAAGACACACCAGCCATAAAAGCTGCTTCTGGTAGCGACCGAATTCGCCAACGATCGGCAGAAGATCGTCGAGATCGAAGCCATCCTACGATACGAGAAACTTCAACCTCTTAACACATTCTACACCACGAAAAAGTTACTAGTTTCAGTAAAACGAAATTCGAAAGTTCAGATTGAAATAATTTCGTATTAAAACATTTAACGTATTATTAAAATTTCTATTTCGATTGGTTGACATAGATCGTATTATACGATTAATAGTATTTTTTGCAAATTTATATCTTCGAGAATATGATACAAAAATGTGTAACTTCTGTGATGATGAAAATTATTTAACTTGGATATTTTGCATATTTTTTCCACAGCCTAATGATTAGTATTCAACTATTAGTCAAATGTAGCCTGCAACCTGTCTTTTTTTTTCCTGTAAAATGTGCATTCTTCTTTTCGGTTATGTCACGATCGGTACTAAAGAAGAATTAACATTTCTTCCACGTAACGAAAGTTCCATTTCCCAAACCACTCCAAATACCACGAATAGTACACATCACAGAAAACGTGTGAACGATGATTAATCACGTTTCGAAGGAACGATATCGACAAATTCTCGGAATCTTTCGATCTTCTCTCGGGATCGCAAGATTAAACAACAAAGCATATTATCAGAATTATTCAAGTTATATAATCTACAAGTGAATCAAGGATATATTGTCGTTTGCACATTTATTACGACGATTAGATAAGACCTGTGTAACGTTAAGAATGAAATGAAAATTCGTCTGTCGATTGAACGAACGATCCATTGAATCGAAAAAGAAAGGGCAAATGTTCTGGATATCTTGACAGCCTTTTCACTGTTGTATGCTTGAATATCGATAGATGAAACAAGGGTGTGATTCGTATAACTTACTTCGTCGTCCGCGGTTCCTCCGGTTGTTCTCGCGTTCGAAGGTCCAGAGGATTGATTATCATCCAAGTGCTCCATTCTCGTGAAATTTACCCACGTCCAGGTTACCGAAACGTCTCTGGATACCTTAGAAACGCGTTACGTGACATGTATTAGCTCCCTTCCGATGGCAGTGCCATTTCGTTCCATCTTCCTGCGCCCTTCTTTCTTTCTTTTTTTTTTTTTTTAATTTCTCTCCCGATCGTGACACTAGGGCATCCCTCGAGGTCACCCACGAACCGGATAAAAATAGTAGTAGTAGTAGTATTTAGACAATGGTATGCCACAGGCCCACGAGCAGGGGATTTTAGTGTGTTCTGGTAAGACACGAACCCAAAAAACGATTCGATCAGTTTAGAAAGTACGACTCGATCACTGGCTCACTCAACATCCTTCACAAACCTCTCTCGACTTCTCGTCAACAGTTAAACTTACTTTCTTCTTAGGGGGAACTCACTTGTTACAAATGTACATGTCATTGTGATGGGAAAATTAAAAAAATAAGTAAATAAATGAAACAGAGGGGAAAAGGGAGGTTAGAGATGGAAAGGTTCGATAATGCGTAACAATTGAAGTATGCAGAAAACTTATCCGAATGGAGAGTGATAATAGGACACTGCTTCTTCGTTGAGTATCGAAATGTTTAATTGAAGAAACAAATGGTACTTCTTTCTTTCTTTTTTGTCGCGATTAATCGAGTTATTCCGGAATTTTGATGGCGAAAACACCGATATTGTTCATCTCTCGGATATAGTACATTAAAAACGAAGAAAACTGGAACTCGCACACGCAACTCGCGGCGCGTCTCACGCGCGGAAAGAAGAATCGAGGAAATGCAAGCGAGAACGACTTTAGCGACGCGTGCCACGGGGTGTGCCCTTCTAATTCAATTGGGTTAAGGGTACTTAGAAGAGATTAGGCACACTGCTGACACATGCTGCGTGGCGGCCGCGATTCATTCTTCGAACATATCGCGTAACTTTCTTTTCTTTTTTGCATCGTTTCTTTTTTCTTGTTTCTTTTAGCAATTTTCCATCGTTCGCCGATTCTAATTGTAACCTCTTCTCTAATTAAATTACATTTAACTATCGTTCCAATTAAAAGTCTTTGTACACTTTCTCGTTGGAATTTGTTATTTTATTCTGTACGATAATATACGACGCTGTTCGAAGCGTGTTCTCGATCTGATTAATCCTATTCAGCGGGATTTATTGAAAATGGGAATAATTTGACATTATCGAGTCACTTCACCGTATTTTTCTCCAATAACGAAGATCACAAGTGAATTCTCGGTATCATGAAGTGTACGGCTTCATTTTAATCCAAAGTAATCCAATTGATGAAGTAAAAGACCGTAACAGGCAATTGTTTAAGTATCGAAACCATGTATTCGAGTTCGCCGTGTAACGATAAATTTTCCTTTTGCGAAACTGACGACAGGGAAACTGTGGATACAAGGTGAATGATCAACGAAGGAGAGGGTGAAGAAAAAGATAAAAAAAAAAAAATAGAATCGATAGAAAGAGAAGCTCGATTGTTGGAACGAACAAATGACTGGTAATTAATGGCAGGCGCTGCGTTTGGTTACAGATTCAAAAACTGAACTTTTATTCTTGGACAATCTCGTTTTGTCGGAGACAAGAAGGAAAAGAAAAGAAAACGAAGTATAAGGAAATTTGTTCAACACGTGAGAAAACACGTGTGGAAGAAATTCGCAATTTTCTTTTTTTTTTTTTTTTTGTTTTTCGATGATCGAACATCTTAAGGGATCAAACGATTTCTCGTTTTCCTCTCTCAGCAGAAGATTTTCCCTTCCTTACTTTTTTTTTTCTTGGTTTTCTTTTTTTTTTTGTTCGTTTCACGTTAATAGGAGACATACACAAAACGCATTTTTCCGTTTCTTTTCTCTCTCTCGCTCTCTCTCTCTCTCTCTCTCGCTCTTTCGCTCTCTCGTTTGTTTCAGTTTTTGCAGGACGATGAGAATCGCGATGTTAGCAGTCGAAAATGTTTTCTCTCGTTATATACTTTTTTTTTCTTTTCTGTTTTTTTTTTTGTTTTTTTGTTTTTTTTTAATTATGGCACTGTCGCTTGGCGATTCGTATAATCGTTTCCTCGTACACACACTGACGTGGTACAGTCAGCCACATTAACGATTTGTCGCGAAATAATATTTATTTCGCAAATCTTGTTACAAACAATTGTCGCGACGAGATACGCGATTAATTGGCGAAAAAATAGGAATGGAAGGAATTTTTAACGCGACCGTTGGACCTCATCGTTCATACTTATTTTCGTCGATCAATGATTTACGATTATTTGTTTACTCCGCGATTGTTTGTTTTTTTGTTTTTGTCCATTGACGTTTCTGTTTTCTTCGTTTAGATTGTTGAAAACCGCGCGTAATAAATCCCCGGTTGATCAATTAATGTGACCGATTATACGCGTCGAACACACTTTCCAGAAAGAATCGTCCACCAATCATTCCACGATCGCTCTGGGCATTCAGATAAGCGATGTAGCCGATGTGTGTCACATATAGTCGTTGTCATTTGGAATTATCTTCACAAGAAACACAGTCCTCTTTCGCAAAACCACACGACTGACACAGACCGAAGAAGAAACGAACAATACGTATATATCACGCAGCTACGTTGCCCTATGCCGCACCCTCTCCTATTTCTACTCTACATCTCCTCGCATAGTGGAAAAAAAAAAAACCAAAAAAAAACCCAAATTATCGTAGAATCATATCGAACCAATACTTCTAAAAAACGTATTCCGTAAAATGATCATTCCTCTTAGTAAAATAAAGTTTCTTCGTCGTTTCAACAACTCACGTTACAATTCAAGCGTGAAATATTCTCTCAACGATAAACTGAAGCGAAGCTTTTCGGTTAGCGCAGAAGCATTTTGATACGACGAAAAATGAATGTGTTCGAGTGCGTTCAGAGAGGTGTAAAAATTCGAATTTAAGGAAATAATTGAAATCAGCTAATTGTCGATTGATCCACGATACTTGCGGCGAAGTATTTTGTAATTGTATCGTCGACGATGAGAATAATCGAGTTCCAGGGAACAAATTGGAGAGGGTGAGCAGAATTACAGAGTGGCAGGCTAAACAGAACACTTCATCCACCTAGTGCTCTCGTTTATTCGTTTCTCTCTCTTCCTTTCTTTCTATCTTTCTTTCTTCCCTTTTGTTTCAGCCCACGTTTATCGCCCAAATTGTTCACATGCGTAAATTATAATGTTTGGTCCGATCGTTAATCGGCAGCAGCACTCGACAGCAGCATTCTCTCTCTCCGCAAATATCGCCACAAAAAAGAGTCTCAATCTCACATACTCTCTCATTTTGTCTTTTCTCCTCTTCCTTTCTCTCTCTCTCTCTCTCTCGCTCTCTCTTACTCTCCCAGTTAACTCTCTCCGTTTATTCCTATTATTATTACGTTTCTTTTTTTTTGTAGTTTTTTTATTCCATTTTTTTTTTCTTTTTATTATTTCTTTTGTTCATCTGCATCTTTCTCACACACTCTCTCTCTCTCTCTCATTTTTTTTTTCTTAACCCTTTAAGCTTTAAATCACACGGTATGCACGGTAATGGCGCGTAGTGTATTTGTATTATCTCGACGTTAGTGTAATTCCATCGAGGGAATCGAAGAAAGGAAAAATATTCGAAGATTCGGATCAACCGTGTTACACGGAAGTTTCTACGCAAACTTTCAATCGTCATACACGATCGATCGATCTTAATCATCTCTCTCTTTGTCTTTCATTCTCTCACTTTCTCTGTCATTCTTTCTCTCTCTCTCTCACTCATTCTCTCTCCATTACCGTGCAATCTCTCTGACGCTTTGGAACAACAACAGCTCTATCGCGCGTTGGCCTCGTGTTTCGCGACTCGATCGTTTAAAAAATATTATCGAAAATATTGTCTCGTACGTACAACGGCAGCCGCGGTTCGAATATCTTTCTCGGAGGAAAAGAAAAAATGACAAGACGAAAAAGAAAAAGAAAAGAAAAGAGCGGAGATTCTGTACTGTATAACCTGGAGTAGTCGTTGAGATCGTCTCGAAAAATATTATTCATCTGTGTGGTTGATCTGAGTGGATATTTCATCATCATCATCATCTTCTTCTCCTACTTCTTCGTACATACCTATTTAACAATATTATTTAACAGCTGAAAGTTCCATCGAAGTCTCAACGAAACGTCAGATTTTTCACGAATCCAGTAACAGTTCTCCGTTCTTCAACCGCGTCACGATACAAAATTTATATAACTCCTTTTCTTTTTTCTTTTATTATTATTATTTTATTACCATTCCCTTGTTTCCTCGTTTCTTTGTATTTTTCTTTTTTTATTCTTCTTCTGGTTCTCTTTTTTTTTTACAAATCGACGATTCGTCCCTTTCTCCGAACGTGACGCCGCGATTCACGTCGAATCACGAGCCAACTTCATCATTATCATTCTCATCCTCATCAATATCATCATCCCTTCATCAATAAACATAAACCTCTCTTCCCTTTTTCTGTTATCTCTCAACACAGTCTTCCCCTTTCTCACAGCTCTCATTCGTTCTCCTCTCTTATTTCTTTTCTTCCACTCGCAAAAAAGTGACATCTCAAACAGGACACACCCCATCATCATCATGTAAATCGTGATTTCATTTCCATTTTTCTCCTTTATACCTCACAGCGCACATCATCACTGATACAGCGTAATGCACACGCTCCACTTATTTTCTTTTTCTTCTCTCTTTCTTTCTTTCTTTCATTTTTAATTAATGCTTATATACTTAAATACGCTCTCACGTACGTTCCCTAGTGAAGCATCGCACGCACTCTAGGAGTCTCGACGATGAAAAGGCTAACAACTAATAGTTCGATAAGATATTATCGTGTATGAGTTTCATTCCGGAAGCGTGGCTCTATACGTGGATCTCTTATTTTCTTTCTTCTTTTTCTCTTTCAATCTCATCAACGTAAAAGCAGAAAGGTCTTCGTTAAAATGATCTCGAGCAAATTGTCTCTCTTTTAATTGTAATTAATATTATCGTATATTACGTGTGCGTGTTAGCAGAGATTCTTTCATTTGGTTTGTTTGTTTTTCTTTTTTTATTTCTCGAAAAGGAAAGGAAAGAAGAAAGGGGAATATGACGGGTAAGAGGATAATGGAGACATGTTGAACAAACTTCGTTGCTCGAGATCATTTCGAATTATCAAGAGATCACAGAGAGTCATGCTTCCTTCAGGGTAGAACATCGACCCCTCGCACACGAGAGTCTCTCCAAAAAATCACAGTCGCGTATATAATATAATTTGCTTTCATTTTGTATTCCTCATTTTCACATTCTCGTTACTCGTTACACCGTTCACGGCACCGCCATTATCGTTTCCTAGTTTCCAACCTTCTAAGCCCTTTCTTCTTGAAACAAGAACGAGCCACTTCCACGACCGATTCCAATCTTCGCGCGTGTTTTTTCACTTGTTCTTTGATTCTCCTTCTGTTTCTTCCAGAATTAGGCTCTCTTTGATTCACAACGATATATACGAGGATATCGATCTTTCACGTTTCGATCAATGAAGAAAATGATCACGACGTGATCGACCGTAGGAATTATTCGTGATGTCAAATGAACATCGTTGCGATTCCTTTTGAAAAGTATGGTAGCTAAATTTTGCCTATGTACATATATATTCCGCTGATTGTAAGGATGAAAATTTTTGATTTTTTTTTTTTCTTTTTATTGTAAATCTCTTTTATCCTGACAATGAGTAGAGGTTTCTTTTCTTTACTTTTTCTCAAAATTTAGCCACCAATTTTCAGAGACAGTTGATGCGAAATCTGGTCGATAACGCGACTCTCGATTGTTTGCGAATCAGAAGAACAGGCGAGCGATCGAGTTCTTTTTTATCAAGACGCGGAAAGACGCAACACCGCAGTCCTCTCCCGTCGTGGTTCCTCTCTATCTTTCTCTCTATCTCTCATTCCCCACGTTCATATTCACATCCTATCTCTTTCTCTCTCTCTCGCTCTTTTTCACTTTCTCTCGAATCTTCCATTCGTCTCTCGTTCCCTTTCTTACATCCTCTCTCTCTCTCTCTCTCTCTCTCGCTCTCTCTTTTTCCCTCTACTCTCTCTGCTACGTGGAATGTAAAAGAAAAACAGGATACACTTTGCGCCTCGGCGTTCTTTCTTTATTCTCTTTCTTCGCGTGTTTCTTCTTCTTTGGACTTTTTGGAATAAATCGTTTTCTCTGTGCTTTTGTTGTTTTTTTTTTTTTGTTCCTTCATAGAGACATCGATTTATATGTATTTTGTATGTAATGTACTGATAGATCGATGTGATTTAAGATCGTCATCCAGAAAATAGTTCTGTAAGGCAAAGCTGTGTGTATTTATCTCTTCTCTTATTTTTTTTTTCATTTTTCTTGTTTTCTTTTTTTTATTCTTTTCTTTCTATGAGGAGAAATTTTCGCGATTAGGAAGACACCGTGTTTCGTCTGCGAGAATTTCGTTCTGCTTCGAAATCGAAAGGATCTACCGCGAGATAAAATAACGTTATGGGAAATTTGCATATGTATAATATATCATTGTGTTCGTGTGTGTGTGTGTGTGTGTATACGTGTGTGTGTACATGTGTATAAGTGTGATAATGGACGTGTATCGCAAAGAGATCAAGGTTTAGGCTCCAGTCTACGTAACGAGCGACTCGCCGAAACGATTTTTTTTTCCCCTAACCCCTATTTTATTTTCTTCATTTTCCCTTTGTTGTTTCGTTTGTTTTATTTTTGTTTTAAAAGCTAGATAAACGTCTCTCTCTCTCCCTCTTTCTCTCTCTCTCTTTCTCTCTGTTTTCCCTTATACGCTAAGTTTGGCAATATCGTTCGCAACAGTAAAAAAATTATATACGTATATATACTTTATTATTACTTTTTTTTTTCTTCCTTAATATCCAGACGTGGAGCAGACACATTGGTTTCCCTCGATATGTAAAATTGTAAAAAAGATAATCAATTTAATAAAAAGTCTCTTAGTTTATAATCGTCTCTCATCAATTCCCTATTTTGTCCTTTTTTTCCCGTTTCTTCATCCTTCGTTATTTTCTTCTTTTTTTCTTCTCTTTTACGCCAATCTTGTTTCTATTTTCTTTCCCTTTTTTTTTTATTTTGATATCTTTTTCATCGAAACACGTTTACCCTGTTCCTTCGTCTTTATGGAACACACCCTACCCCACCCCTCCCGCACGACAATCATCCTATGGTTTCGAAATTACGAATCTCGCCGCGATCATTGATCAAAGATATCTTCCCGGTTTCGTTCACTATCGTGTCTGTACGGTAAAGCTTTGCGGTAAAACGAGGCGTATCACGAATTAAAAAAATTGTGAAACGTTCAGTGTCAAGAGAATGAAATTCACTATAAAATATATATAATTATACCTCGCGAACAATCGCGAAAAAGGAACGGTCACACACACACACAATGTGCTTCCGCTGGCAAAAGTATTTGGAATGCATGGCACTAGCACAGCCACGTTTCAACCACGTGACGTAACTTCGTATTATATTATTAGAGCGACCGACCGTCCGCTTAATCTTTCGTGGTAAATTCTTACTAAATAACGCGTCCGTGTGCTGAAGACCTTCGCAAGTTTGCTAGAGGCCGAGAAAATTATGGTTAGAGGAGGAGAAAAAATAAAAATACGGAAAAAGAATAAGATAGAGAATCTGAAAATCTTGTCAGGTCGATCGAGAGAATGATAATTCTACGCGAGAAAACCAAGACAGGATTGTCGATCATTCGTATTCGACAGATAAGAATCCCAAGTGACAGTTGTGTGATACGGCACACGTGTTTCAGGATATAAAAATGTAATCGTATAACATGGGGATACGTGTGGTGTTTTTTCTTCTTTTCTTTTTTTTTTTTTGCTTGTTTTTATACGTGTAGTAAAACAAAATAGTGAATCCTAAAACCATGTAATCCTTGCGCGCCCCAACAGGCATTTCAAATATCCCAGGCTCGATGTTCTCAGAGTTGATTTATCCGTCTATTCACGGTTGCACGGTGAATACAAAACTCGTTTGATTTGATCGTTGAACAACATACAAGTGCCACTCGATGAACACGAGCCTGGGCTATTATCAATTACCTTCGAAATCGGATCACTTGCGATTTCTTTTCCTTTTTTTTTTTTTTACACGATCACCCGTGCAGTACACGTTCCTGAATGGTCAACCGGAATAATCGAACGGAGCAACGTTCAATAGCCTCTTCAGTTCCTGATCATAGGCGAAACGCCCTCCTCTAACACAAGAAATGCGAGGCCAGGAAGACGGAATTCCCTTTGACAAACACTCGAACGTGAAAACCTCCAATTCTCGAATATCCTCGAGCATTGGAAATGGAAAGGGAGAAAAAAAAAAATATATATGATTAGAAATTCTGTGTATGTACGTGTTTGTGTGTGTCTGTATATCTGGACAAGGCGTACGCAGCGTTGTTTCAATGTTAATAATGGCAGTGCAAAAAGCTCTCGTCCGATATTCCGTTGGAGAACAAGATCCAGAAGGAACGTATACATGTATATATCGTGTGATCGTATAAAAATGAATTTCGTTCGTATGCGCGCAGGATTACATCTACACAAGGGGGGGGGGGGGGGGGTAAATGTGTAATTTCCATTTTTTCTTTTTTCTTCATTTCTTTAGGGCCTAGATATTCGATCGATGTTTTTTTTTTCTTTTTTCTTTTGCTCGAACGTTCAAGTCGGACGAGGACTTCGGTACAACTCAATAACTTATGCCAGCAAAATATTAATTTTAATGAATCAACAGCAACAGACATTCACATACGGGGGAAAAAAAGTAACATACGCATCATCATCATCATCATCATCATCATCATAATCATCATCATCATACTACAAACTGATCGTTTAGATTCTCGCGCAGCACGATCGGACCAGGGGTCATCGGTATTTCGAATCTTCCCGACCTATTATTCTTGTTTTCTTCTTAAGAGAATCATTCAACATCTCTTCACAATACCCATTCACTCTTCTCACTTCTTTCTTTCCTGTACTCTCCATATATCTCACACGCTCTCTTTCTCTCTCTCTCTCTCTGTGGTTTGTCTAATTTATTCTCACTCGCGCATCACTTTCTTCGCTGCATCGGAATAGCAACCCAGCACACTCTGACGACCATTCAAAAGAAAAGAAGAAAAAAAAAAAGAAAAATAAAAGAAACAATTCTCGCTCATTAATATCATAGTCAAACACAACCATTCGATGATGCCTTCAATTGCCTCAAACGAGCGATGGTGATCGTTCAGCAAGGAATTGGGAAACAGATCGCGTGTTTCGTTGACAAAGCTACAGGGGGGACAAAGAAGCTAGAGCTTTAACAACGAGTGCGCATAATTTAACTCACTCTCATTCTCTCTCATTCTCTCGACGAGACGATGTGTGTATATATATATTATATCGCTCATTCGATGTAGTAACACGTTTTATTTTGTACATACACTCCTTTACTCTCTCAAAGTTAATCTCATACACATACAGCAACATATATAAGAAAGCATTCTCCCTCTTTCTCTCTTACGTTCAATTGCTAGAGCACATTCTTTCATTTCACAGCTCTACAGTCTCGCTCTCTCTCGTTTGGTCTCCCTGTCACATTCTTTGACGTCTCATTCTCTCCCTTTCGCTCTTTCTCTCTCTCTCTCTCTCGTGACTTTTTTCACGCATACTCTTTCTCTCGCTATCACTCACACACACTCTTTCTCTTTCTCTCTCTCTCTCTCTCTCTCACTGGCCACGATCATCGTCCATTGAAGTCGTCCTTTCCTCAGGTTCAACTTCTCAATCACGCGGGTAGAAGCCCCAGAATCGTTTATCAGGCATACTTGCATCACCGGAACATCTCGGTAGGCTTCGGCCTTGGCTCATTCATCGGCAACATCCACTTGCACTCCTCATCATCCGTTGTCGGCAGACATCCGGCAGACAGGTATATATTTTCTCGACCATTGGGGCTGCGCTCGACGTGTCGGTACTCGAATACCGTCGCCAGAGCAGGGACACGTGCAGACTCATCACCCCATCATCGTCATCGCTTCGGAACTCACGCACATCCATCAACTCGCATCCGCACCATCCAATCTTGTTGTCTTTGTATTGTGTTCGATAGCTTTCTAGTCAAATCAAATTGCACGACAGTACAACCGTGGGGTGATCTGTAAACAACAAAAGCGAGCCAAATATCAATAACCGTCGCTCACCGCTCGGCGTGTGTGTATGCATATTCTTTTTTTTTCTTCGTACGATTTTTAATTTTTTTTTGTTTGTCAAAATTTTTTGTCCCCGTTTTTTTTTCGTTCATTTTTTGCTTTTCGATGGGGTCTCTGTGTCGAGTGCACGTGTCTATACGCGGGACGGGGCAACGAGACAAACGGGACGATAAGCAACGACAAAACGAAACTGTACTCTACAGGACGATTCTAGAAAAAGCTGCGAAACATGATGGGAAAAGAGGGGGAAAAAAAAAAGAAAAAAAAAGAGTACAGCTTGATCTAGTTCCTAGAATCGACCCTGTACAGCGACCCTGATTCTCCACCATATCACCCAGTCCTGTTGCATCATCTCTGATACTTTTACATTCGCGCTTCTTCTTTCTTTTGCACCTCTCCTAACGTTGAAAATCGTTCTCGTCGAGAACTCTCCGGTGTGTCTCTCTTAGAGATTCAGTTTAACAGAGAAACAGCCGAAAGATGGCAGCGTAAAATGGAGGAGGATAGAATAGTATAAAATAAGAATGGAAAGGAACGAGTAAACCAGTTGATATGAATAACAGGTGACTGAATTACACGCACCACACATCGTTCACACGAAAAAGTACACGAAAATAAGTTATAAGAAAAAAATAAATGAAAAAAGTTTATACATATAAAAAAAAAAAATAAGCAAGACGGTGAAAGATTACTTACCAACTGGACGTGGAGTTGATAACAGTCTTGAGCTTCCGAATCTCTTTGGCTGCCCAGCTGGCCAAGGTCTTGGTCTTTTCAGTGCGTGATCGTTTAGCCTTGTTTAAGAGCTCGGTAAGCGGTTCAGTCTCTACCATTGGCAACAGTTTCGCTCCAAACACAGTGACCAAGTCACCAAGCAAACCCACCGAGGCAGAGATGTTCCCTTCGGAGTGTTCACGATCCTGTGCTATCGACGTGAGGAACTGAATGATGAAGGGTACGTGTGGCTCGACTAGAGCAACCGCAGGATCCGGATTCGTTATCTCGCCGCATAATCCCTGCACTATACCGGTGTAAGCTCCGAGGACACCCTCACGTAATTCGTTCAGATAATCGATCATATCGTAATCGGTTCTATCGACATTTGCCTGAGAGGCTTGAGCCAATGTTTGAAGTACCACGTCTAGGTATTTCTTGAATTCTGGACCGATACTTAGTGCAACATCACCGAAGACCGAAAAGATCTGAGGCTTCACCGAACGATGGACTGTATTATTACCAAGATTCTCCAGTAACAGGGTCATGATTTCGTCGCAGTATGGTAGCATTTTATTCTTCAGAGCGCGACATATATCACCGGTTACACCAACAGCGGCACAGCATACCTGGTACTCTGCGTGATTTTTCAAACCCAGACAAAGATACGGTTTAAACGCATCCATGTATTTAAGGAAACCTTCTCCCAACACTTCGACCAACGTCGAAACGGCCATAAGAGCATCCTCCTGTACACCCTCCGCTTTACAAGAGTTCGAGCTGAACATGGATAGTAACGCCGTCATTATCACATCGGAAATATGCGGAGCATCCTCCCTTGTGACTTTACGTAATACAGATTGCAAAGTGGCGCAGAGTAACGATTGAACATCGTTGTACTGTGCACGATCTGTGTTCGTCTGGATATGATTCTCCATTTGCAGTACCTGCTGCAACCTCTCCAGGATCACCATCGTCGTCTTCTGCACGGTTAAGTAACAATCCTGCGGAGAGTTCTTTACCATGTCCATTAACGCTTCGTACGCGGCTGATCTCAGGTTAGCCTGTGCTCCATCCGGACGATCCGTCGTTTCGAGCAATCTTTGAATGATAAAATCAAAGTACTGAGACATGCAGTACGTTTTCGGACTCTGCCCTTCCAAAGCTTCAGCGGATTCATAGCTAGCCTCTGCGAGACCTGTAAAAGCCCAACAAACGTTCGCTGCGACGCGTGGCTCTGCCTTCAAACCGTTTATCAGAGCTTCCAGCAAAGGTTTCAGGTATGTCTCGTTAATCGCTGCCGTTGGTATTATTTCGCAAATTCGACCGACTGTCCAAGCAGCTGTATCCCTTACCGCGACACTACTGTCGTACATTAGTTGGATAAGCGTTGGCATTGCTTCTTCTACCAAAGGTTTCAGAGTCGTCTGATCGACACCTGCGAGGATTGATGCGAAGGCCATTAAAGCAGCATCTCGATACCTCCAGTAAGGGCTCTTGATGTTCTCCATAACGAAAGGAAGAACGTGCTCGACGATGTCGTTCTCGCAGCATGTGGATAGTAACATTAAACATACTCCGGCTGCTTTCGAGGGATTCCAATCGTCTTCGTCGTCGAACTCTTCCTGTTTGGTAAGCTTCTTCATAAGAACAGGTACCAAATACTGCAAAGCACCCTTCGCGTAATGCCTCGATACTTTAACCGGTGGTCGACCACCGTCAGTAGCCTCGCTTTCTTCCATGGCTAAGTCCACCTCTTCGTCCGACACGTTCGACCAAAATTCAATTCCTTGCAGTGCAACTTCATCGATATCTGACTTCATAGCTTCTAGAGTAATAGGAAAGAGCGCCGGAGCCATGTAAGGCTCCATGTACTGATAATACAAAGACATAATTTTCACAAGACACTGTAAAGCAGCTACTTTAACTTGTGTGTTTAAGGACTGCGTCGCTTCGCACACCACTTCCATGATGAAGTTTCTCTCTGTCTGTATACAGAAGCAATAAAGTTAAATTATCTGTTCTATCTAGAAAATATGATAGGAATATTTTTCACGTTATACCAACCTCTATCTCGAAATTTCCTTTGGTGAATTCTAACGAATTGTAGAGTGCACTTGTTGCCGCGAGACGAACGTGATGCGAAGTACTAGATCCTTTCATACCGTGAATAATAGCAGTGAGAATTTGATTAGACTGAGGTACCAAAACGTCGCTTTCTATATCCTGACAAATATAACCAATGGCTTCTAGAGTTGCCTCTTTCATTATTTCAGTGCTGTTCGGATTTACAACATTGTTAACTAATAGCTGAATGACATTGGTCCATTCGCGAACAGGTAATTCAGCAACTGCTACGTATGCAACACACTGTGCAGCAGAGCTTGGCCTGTTGTTCTCTGTTCCAAGAGCTCCGAAAATCTATCAAACAAAAAAGAAAAAAATACAACAGGGTCATACTTTTTCCCATTTAAATGAAACAATTTGGAAGATCTATTCGCAATGAGTTACGTACATTCTTCTTAATATACTCCCTGGTCTCCACAGGAATAGCAAGCCAGCGTTGTTGGTACTGATACTTCAACTGTGTGTCTTTGGATGTAAGTTGATTCTTGAGCTGAAGACCTGCTGCCATGCGAGCAACTGGGCTTGCAGCGGCAGTAACCAGCACGCCGCTGAGTCTTTGCAGGAATTCATGCTACACAGGAGAGGAGAGAAAGAAAGAAAGAAAAGTTTCATTATAATTTCGCATTTTGCTTGATTAACAAAAAAAAAAAAAAATTGTCTAAAAACGAATAACTCACAAGATTAGCCTGTGCCGCTTGCTCCAAAAAACTCTGCGCTGCTTCCAGCTCATTTTTGTCTGAAATCCCAGGTAATTAATATAATCGATCTTTACGCGTATCATCTTGTTACAAATGATAAGCGGAGAAAAAAAAAAATCTCCGTGCGGCAACCGCGCGGGTAGAGGTTAGAAAAGGAGGATGCACTCGTACTCGCCGTGCCAACCGACAACGGGGACGTGCAATACGAGTAACCGTCACATGGGACAATACTTTCCCGGCCGCGAACAAAGCCCCTAGCAACAGCCAAACGGAACACAATACAACGTATTATCGTACAAACGGCTAGATCTTGATTAAACGTAAATGTATCAATGCGAAAAAATTCCCGACAGCTCGACGATAATACCGAACTAACAACGATAAGACGATGCTCCATGAATACACCGGAAGGAGTAGAAAAAGGACGCGCACGCGGTGGGACGTTACTTTTCCAGGCAAGGTCGCGAAAACGACGGGGAAACGACGAAGGAAAATGAGTACTGCATGTTTCATAAGGCAAGAGCGACGTAGCAAGGTCAAGGGAAACGAAGCAACCGAGAAAAATTAGTCTGGATTCCATGATGTCGCCGCCAACAACCTGAGAGAGAGAGAGAAAGAGTACGTGTGCCTCGATTAATCAAAACGGCTTACCTGAGGAGACGGTTCTCTCTAGAACCTGGATCAGTTGCACCGTCGTTGGATCCATCTGCATGATTTCGGCTTCTTTCGGCTATCGATTTACCGGTTTGTGGAAAACGTGATTATTTTATGCCTCGATAGGAAATGTCTCGTTGTCGCGACCGGCGGACAGCCACATGTAGCCACCACCGAAACAACTAGCTCAACGATGTACCCCCCTTCTACCCACTTCCTGCCAGTACTCGATTTCTGCTTCCTTCCACAACGTGCGGCGTAGTGATATCCGCGCTCTTTGATATTCTCGCGCCTATCACGCACACGCAGGAAGAACTTTTTGATCGTTAAAAACCAACGCGATAATATTCTCGACGTATCGCTTACAACGATTCTTTAATCCCTCTTTACCCTCGCCTTAGTTAACCGTAAACGTTGCAATACTGCTGTCACGAGTATCACGTTTCTCGAAGCGATCGTCGTGTCTCTTCGAGCGCGGACTATTTTCTCGATGCGCCGTATAAAATTTGTTTCGCGCGTGCGCAAACCGCTGCGCGAACGCCATCTACATTCGCTGCTAGCGCTCTCACGCATGCGCGCTTATTGCAACCGTTATGCCGGTGAATTTTGAATATAATGCACAGGCAACAGCTGCACAATTCTGCCACGCGAATCGCAATTCGCGCGCTTCGAACTCGCTACACGTTCAGCGAATAGACGACGTCTTGTACGTTCTTCGACGAACGACTATAGTGTCTATCGTAGATGAATCTTTTTTTCGAACGCGTACTTTTTTTTTTTAAGAACATAAAGGGAACGCTTGTTACGCGTATGAATACACGAACTTTCTAGAATCTAAGAATAATCAGAATAAATGAGATCTTTTTTTCTAGCATTCGCTCTCGTTTATAACTCTCAAATCCCCAATCTTTCTCTATCCCTGGGAAAAAATTAAAGGTAGAATACACAAGTGTCGAGCACGGTGTATCGCGTATTGTAAGATCTGAACGGAGGGGAAAAAGAAAATAAATAAAGAAAAGAAGAACATCGAAAACTTCAAGGGTTCCAGGACTGGTATTAAGCGCCAGGTGCAGATTTATGTAAAGTCACAGGACCTTCGGGAAACCGTAACCGTATTCGCTAAGAACTCATTGACGATCCTTCGAAATACCTGTTCCATTCAATTACAAGGCTAGCTTAATAGAGAAGGGTTACACCGTGCCATACTGTGAAAACGTTACATTAAAGAAACGGGCGTCGGGTAATTTTAATAGATTTAATGAAACGATATACAGAATACATTTGCTTTCGTAATGCATCGCAACGCATCGTCCGCGTGCCTTACCATCTATATCACATGTCAATTTTTCTTTTATTTATAAAATATAATGGTCACAATGTTTCTTTTTTTTTTCTTTTTTTTTCTCACGTCATATACCTTTGAATTGCTTTCTCGTTCGCATATCGAAAGTGTGTATATATATATATAATATATATAATATATATACTTATTTCTTTTATTTATATTAATTCATTATATTTATATATATATATATCTATAAGTATATAATAATCATATATTATATATCGATTTATATTATATTTATATTATATATATATATTTATAATAGAAGTAACCAAGCGAGAGGGAACTGTGTGTGTATGTATGTGTGTTTGTGTTTGTGGTTCAACACAGAAATACACCGAATCAGGCCGCGGAAAAGGAGATTTTTCTCGTGAATGTGCGCACGTATCGAAAACACCTTTGAATCAGAATACATTATAAATTATGTTTAAATTGTAACAATTGTACGTGTCTGTCTGTCTGTCTGTCTGTGTGTGTGTAAACGTGATTGCCTAAATATCGACGGTCGTAGGGGTGAAAAGGCCGGTGAACGGGAAACTTCCCTTGCAATTCCTTTTATTGTCATCGGGAGCAAATTGCAAGGAGAACACAGATTGTACTTGATCGAAATGATCGGGCGAGCTTATCGATCGATCTAATCTATTCGCACCTCCTTTTCAATTATACGGCCGTCAATAGGATATCGACGATTATTTATCGACATCTAATTCATTCACATCGATCTCTGTTCCTTTTTCCTTCTCCCCTTCTTCCTTCCTTCTTGTCTTTTTTTTTTTCCTTGCACCTTTTCTCAATAATCCTTCTTTGTTTGATCTCAGTAAAACTGAAGCAACGGTGGAAATGCACACGCGGTTATATGTTGCATCGTCGAAGAATGATCCGTGCAACAGTCGCTTTCTTCACGAATCTTTTCCAACATGGTCGATGAACCGACAGGTTATACACTCTTTTTTTTTTCTTCTTTTTCTTCTCTCTCTCGGTTGTCAGCACATCGCGCGGATACATTCAACGTGTGTAAATTCGTTAATTTACCGTCGGTGCAACGTCTACCACTTCCGGTTCTGTGCTTCGTAATCGTGCAAGCTACAATGATGTCTTTTGTGTGCGTGCGTGTGTTTCTGTATGTATGTGTGTTACTTTTTGACTGTATCCGCAGATATTCGTACATATGTACGGCAGAGTACGGATCGATCGTTGTAGAAATGTCCGTACGAAAACGAGAACCTGCCATTTTTCTTTGTATACATGTGTGTATATATATATATTTTTTTTGTTTACTTTTTCCATTAACTTTCCTCGTAATTTTATAAAATTCGTTTCAAGGATGGGAAACGATACGAACGCTCTCGATTGTTCGAGCGTTCGGTAGAGATCCGCGAGCTTACAATTCTTTCTGGACGGAAAAGGGAACCGAGTTTTGGTTTTTCGTATTTCGCGGTTAAATCGGCGACGCGCGATCCTCGAGAGATGGGAAATCGAACGCCGGCGCAGGTCGCGACAGTCAATTTTACTCGTCGAAGGAAAAAAAAAGGAAGAAAACAAAGAGAAAAAAAAAACACAACGAGAGAAGAGAAAAAAAAAAGCGTAATCGTGATCATCCGTTGATTGGAACATTTATTGTTACATCGAGGGAAGAGGATAGAAGTACACCTAACGGGATTGGCCGTTGTTTGTTCTTTTTTTTTTTTTTCTTTTTCCTTTCCTCTTACAACTGATGACAATTTAAGAAAGAAAAAGAAATTAATAAAAAAGGGTAGGTAACAACGATCGTTCCTTTTTCTGCGGGCGATCTCGTTTCCTCATTCGAGATATTTCTACTTGTTCGAACGATCCGAGATTTCCCTCGTTTCACACTGTATTTGTTCGTCGTATCTCGTTCTTACCCCTTCTCGCTTTGTCTTTTTCCTTTTTTCGCTTCATCTATGTATATATTAATTAATCAATTAACTTCGTCATTCCCTTAGCTTCTTTCTTTACTCCATAAAATCGCGCGACATTACACGTACACGTGGAGCATCGTAAAAAATAATACACAGTTACTTAGATTCGTTAGCCGTTGAGTCCAGGTAAGAGATCCGGTGAAATCGAAACCGAAGCACGTCGATGTTCGCGAGTTTCAATTGTTTCCACTCCAATAGGGGATCAGAAACTTGTCGCGAATCTCCTCCGCGGGAGAATCTCCCTTAAGTAATAGGAACAGAAATATCCTTCCTCTCCATTCCGTTCCCCGCCGCCATCTTCCTCCCGTTTCATCAGCGAGGTAAGAAACTTAACAACTCTCGAATTCATTAAGCGCTCGTTAATCGCAATTAGCCTAATAGCACCGTTTAATTTGACGAATTCCTTTTCAGCCTCTAAATCTCTTCTGGACTCGACGTGCTCGTTTTATACACACGTGTCACGAGGAAACGATCGATTACTTCCATCTTTCTCTCCCTTCCTTTTCCTTTTCCTCTTTCTGTCCGTGAGAAAACCGGGATATTCGAGGAAAATCACGATAAAATGGTAAAAAACGAAAACAAAAGTGGAGCACTGTTTATTGAAAATTCATTATTCGTCGTAGAAAAAACAAAAGAGAGAAAAAAAAATAGGGGAGAAATGAAGAAAATGAAAGGAGAGAAAATTCGAAATCGTTCGTTTCCAAACGATGTCGTGTTCCCCTTAAATATTTCACCGATCGAAAATAGGACGAGCTCGTTCGCCAAATTTTCGGATACTTGTACCTTGCTTTTCTTCTCCGGGCATATTGTTCCTGTTTCACCGTACACCTGCGATATCGTATCCATCCGCAAACGTTTCTGCACACGTGTGGCCAATGAAGCCTCGCACTGTCACGAAGAGAATTGTCTGTCCGTTTCGCGTGGTTCGCTCGAAAATTGAATATATGTCTATTTTTCATTCCAACGAAACGACGAAGCACCACGTTTAATTACTCCCTTTCTACGTGTATAGAAAATACCTCTCTCATCCTTAACGAGAGAGACCGCGAACGGAGAGCTGTTCTACAAGGCTGTGTAAGATCGATAACTCTTACGCAACGCACGATAAAAAGAAAAAAAGAAAGAAGAAAAAATAGCGTTGAAAATAAAAATAAAAATAGGAGAAGATAAACGAAAAAGTTGGATTTTTCGAAGGAACCACATGATCGCGTAATAGATCGAAGGAGATGATCGTTAAAAATTTGTCAACGAAGCGTCGAACATTTGCGGATACACACGGCGATTAGAGAGTAACGTATACACACGTAATTACTTTTTTTCATTTATACCTATTGTGCACATATACATGTATTTCTTAACGTGTTCTCTGCCTCTCGTTATAGATAAAGGGATCTCACGTAGTCAACGTGTCTTTTCTGTGATTAAGTGTACTAGAAGATTAATGCTCTGTGTATATGTCTCTCTGTATGTATATGTGTTTATGTATGTCTGTATGTAGTCGATTATAAACGTTGTGTTGGTTGTATGGATCGGTTTACGTTCGTAAGTTAACATACACGCAAAAGAGGAAAGTATTATTGCCGGAACAGGTCTGGTTGCCATATTGAAAGGAGTTATGCTGAACGATTGCTCCGATCGTACGATTTATCCTTTTCGTTAGCCTCGTAGATCGTTCTTCTTCGTTCTTCGATCTTCAACGTTTCCTCGAATCGTATCGTCGAGTGCAATCGTTCAATATTATCCTTTCTTTTTTATTTTTTTTTTTTTTTCCTTAAATCCACGGTGGAGGGGACGATTCGTGTTTCGCGGAGACACATACTGACGGCGAATGCGGCGAATAGAGTGCTTTTAACGTCGACGGTGTAGTTTTTTTTTTCTTTCTTTCGTTTGAGTTATCTTTGTCATCGTATTTTTTCTTTTTTTTTTTTTCTTTTAACTCTTTTTCACGCATTTAGCATAGTAATGGTAACACAAGGTGGTGGTATAAGAAGGTAGCGGATGGTAACAGCGGTAGTAGCGACAGTAAAACGCCATAAGATCGTAAACGCCTAGCGGTAAGTAGTAAGTTAAGTAATAGTAATAGTTAAGTAGCAAGTAAATATAGTATAAGTAGTAATAGCGGCGCGGTATACGTATAAATAGGACTTTCTACGTTAGTTTGATTAAAAATAAATGTCATAACGTAATAGGTAACTTTATGCCGGACCCGTGAACTTTAGCCGTTGCTCACATTTCTTTTTTGTATCTCTGTACCGTGTCATCGTTGTTGCTCGCATTTTAAATCAGGATTGTACTACACGTTATATATATAATAATAATAAAATAATAATAATTCCATTCGTTCTCGTCCTTAAACCTCATCCACGACACAATTTTTGTTTTCTTTTTCTATCAAAGTCCATCACATGTATCTTTTTCTTTTCTTTTTTTTTTCTGGCTAAGCTCGGGTCCTACTCTTCGACACTTTCTTCACCCTTAGCTGTCTAAAATCACATTAACGCAAGAAATAGTGGTAATTAATCAGAGCCGAGCACGGCACTCGACCCGCGTGACTTGGAAGACACTCACACGTTTCCAATGATACTAAATTCCATGCGATCGAGGAGAGTTTGAAGGGAGGGAACGTTGATTAACCTCGTTGAGGATCGAGCAAAGCTAGCCAAGTTGAATAAAGGTTCTCGACATGTTTTCGAACGGATGCGCAGGATTTGGAATATCAAGAAGGAAGGGAAAAGATTGCAATGAGGATCGTTCTACCGACAATTCACCATTTTTTACGTGTTTTCATTCTTTTCTTTTTTCTTTTGTCTCTTTTTTAGCATCATCGCGACGTTCGAGTGTGATCACAGTCACGACCTACGTACACGTGTACATCTAAAACTGTCAACACGGAAGAGCGAAGGGTTTTTACTTAAGGGGGACGTTCATTAAGGGAATAAAAATGAGGGAAGGGGCTAGGATCGATTAGCAAATAATTAATATAATCTCTGTGGTATCTACTTATCGTTATCCGCTCTTCCGTCGTTGCTCTGATATGTTGCGAATCGTCAATACGTTTTTTTCTTTTTTTTTTCTTTTTGTTCTTTTTCTTTTTTTCTTTCGTTTGTTTCCTCTTCTTCCGTCTCTCTTCGAATTGTGGATAAAGATAGAGAGAAAGAGAGAGAGAGGAGAGAAAAGAAAGATATTTGTGTCCAGGCCGTGATGGATCGTCGAGGTGTGTGCAATTGACGCGACTACGAGCGGTGAAAGAAACGTAGCTTCTGTTCTTCTTTCGTTGACGTATAGCGACTTATACAAAGTAGGTAGAAAAGTGATAAAAATTCGTGTGTACGCGGGTTACGTGTGAGTGTGTATTACGGTATTTCTTCGTTTTCCATATTCGATTCAATCATCTTTGTGCAATCTTCAACGCGAGAAATAGCGTAGCACACTTGGTCGATCGACGGACAAAATGTCCGTCGAACGAGCCACTAAGATTCACTCGTATCACCTATTAGCAAAACGTTCGTTTACTCTCACGACAGAGATGGAAATGGAGATGGATAGGGAAATGTTTGCCAACGTTTGTTTCACCGTTAAATCTAATCCGTCGATCCTCGACGATCCATCATTGAGAAACCAGGTCCACTGCTTCATTGCTTGGGCGTCTGTACTTTCGATAGCAAGAATAGTCGTTACATCGTACCAGTGTTAAAATAGTAATAGCAGTAATAATAGTAGTAACAATAGTAACAGTTGTCACGACGGGCAAGTCACGTCACTGCCCTGTGACACATCACGAAGACACGCGCCCCATTCTCATCCACTCGTCGTCTCGCATCCATACACGCACAGGGAACTTTGTCTTAAATTTAGCTTGTCAAACCGTATATCTTCCGGCTCGTCCACACGCGCGTGCATCCACTCCAACAGTGTCCAGTCGTACGATACTTGATCGCATGCACGTACACGCGTACACTCACTCATTTACACATACCTATGTATATATGTATATGTATATATATATATATTCGCTAGAACATTCAAACGAATAGGTTTGTCAACGTCGATGGAAAAGGAAACAGATCTTGAAAGGATTAATTAATCGATATCCTTTACGTCGATCGTTTCGCTGTTCGATTTCGGTTGACTCTATTTCACGTTCTCTCTCTCTCCCTTTCTCTCCGTTAATTGTAACACATACGTGTGAAAATGATTTTGTGAATAGGGTACACGCAAGAAGAGATGGCGAAACATACCTACATATGTATACACGTGTGAAAGAGAACTGAAAAGGAAAGAAGGTAAAGAAAGAAGAGAAAGATGAATAGAAAAAGAGAGAATTTAAAGTTCGATTTAGTAGTACGCAACCGCACAGATCTCAAGAATAGTTGAATTGTTCTAACGCGACGAATTAAGCCATAGGCTTGGCCTCGACGAAGGCGATCCTCCTTTTTGTGTTTGTTTCTCTTAGAATGGTAGACTACCAACGAACATCGTCTCGATCATCGGCGGCGCAGGCACCAGATCTTCCAGTTTCAGGTAAAAGATACGCTGGAGTCCTTGCACCGATAGACTCCTCAGTTCTGGTAGTTTACCTAGCAAACGGGACAGGTAATGTGCTTTCTTCTGCGCCTCCGCGTTGTAGGTGACGTGATCGCGAAGGGATGAGATTATCTTCGATTGTAACTGCTCCATACGATGGGGATCCTTCAGGCCGTACCTTGCTGGAATTTTCAGTGGAAACAAACACGTACTTGTTAATCGATTAGAATTCTTTCTCCTCGTGTTCAATGATCTTTAAACCATCTCATTTCCACACGTATTTTTATGGAGATTTATATTACACAGGAGACATTTGAATATCTTCGTTGGTTTTTAATGATATTAGAAATTGAAGGACCGTTAGAAGTCGTGATTACTCGTTTCAGAAGGTGTATCATCGTCGATGAATTATTTGAAACATTTATATCGTGAACAGTATGTTCATATGTCGTTCTAACACTGTATCGGAGTTTGATCAAATTTTTGTTCAGCGAAAATTATTTCTTTTTCGGAAATACTAATAATTGTGCCTCAAACATTTCTAATATCTTTGGAAACGGAGATATTTAGGTGTCTAGTATTATTCTGAAACACCCTGTATATGAAATAAAAGCAACACGAAGGAAAGTAATTATTATACGTCTGTTTCGATCATTTCGTCGTGTGAAGAACAAGGCAGAATTTTGAAACGTTAAATATGAATCATCCTGTATATTATTTTGAGAACTTCTTATCGTACGTGTTATTTTTTCAGTTTTATCTCACGAAGTCTTTCAGAAATCGGAAATAAAAAGATAAATAACACCTATAATTTTAATCTTTCTATTTACGAATGAAGAAGCATATCTGACACTTCGTTGAACAGCGCAGCGGCTGTAAATCGTCAATACGAAAGTGTACATCGCAAGATTTTATTACTAACAAATCACGTCCCCTCGCAATTCCAATCGAAAAACCGATATTGCGTGCAATCGAATATCTGCGACGACGCCGGTGACCGAAAAGCATCACGCACATGCAACACTCGGAAGAGAAATCGCGTGTCACGAAACGCGAACGATCGCGGTTTCTTTCGTCGTCGCATCAATAGTTAATCAATCCGGCCGATAAATAAATGAAACCTTCAGACGGTCGCACCCAATGGAAAATCATCAAAGAAACGAGAGAAAGTGAAGCAAGGGTGTAGCAAAAATAAAGAAATTGATACTCCTCATCGTTAACGACTCTCGAAAGTAAGTGTAAAGAAAAAGAAATAAATAAAACAATGGTAAAAAGTGATATAGAAACTTACCAGTAACGAGGGTGAGAGCACACAGACAAGCGAAAGCGCTAGTATCTACGTCGAGAGTATGAAGAGCTTTGCTGAACTCGAGGATACTGTGGAGCCAATCGCCAAAGCTACGTTGACATTGCTCCAGTGCTAACACCACACCGTTGCAAAATGTCAGCTTGGTGTCGTCTGGTTTTGTACGATACGCCAATCGAAGAACAAAGAGTTCCAAGCTCGCTGACTGGAAAAGTAACTCCTACGAGAAGCAGCAACGTCGAGGGGGAAAAAAGAGAGAAAACACACGTTTAATTAAGAATTTTCTTTCATTGCGAAAAATTCGAATGTTCGCGTTATCGTTGATATTATCAGAAGCAACATTGTAACGTGAGAAAATGTTATTTTCACTAAGAAACTAGCAACTAGGCAACCGACCAATCAGACCGTCGATTAGACATGTCGTAGGCTCGTCAGGATTGACCTTTTAGAAAATGTACAAGCTATCGATCTCTTTAATGAAAGCTTCCCTTACGGATATCGTCTGAACGTCGATACATAATGAACAATATAACGTGACTCCGCGTATAGTTGCATAACGACACGAGGAAATCGTTCGAGATAAATACGATTAATAAAGCGACGATCGGAGAATGAAAAATTTACGAACCTGATCTTCCCGTACCAGATCCGTGAAACCAGGGATTTTGTCTGCGAATGTTCGAATCACGTCGATCGAGGTTGTGAGAAGATTGTAGAATTGTTGTGTCTTCTCAGCTTCTGTGATTGGTAGATCACCAGGACTCGATTGTCGATACTGTGAGTAGTCTAAGGATGCCTGATCAGGCGTCGTGTCCAAGTGTGCACGTACCAGAGCTGTGATCAAGGACACTGGTGAACTTGGTGGCGATTCTTGGGGAGATTTCGGCTTCGATGGTAGCCTACCCCGACGCCCTTTTAAGGAATCTGTCCTGACAACCTGCAGAGAGAAAATAATCCCTACATAGTACTCCAAAGTTTCTTTATCGATTTGTTGGAGATTAAGGAGGGCTGTAGGTTTCATCTGCCTTGAAAAATGATATCTCAAATTCGAATTTTTATTTTAAACGAATTTTAGATAAATTAAGGAGGGTTGCAATTTTTCAAGTTCCAATTTTTCGCAAATTAGAGAAGGTTGCAATTTTCCTCTGTTTCGAAAAGTATTTGAACTTTCAACTTTCGTGCAACTTTGACAGAAATCAGAGAGGGTTGCAATTTTTGGGCAAATTTTTCGCAAATTAGAGAAGGTTGCAATTTTCCTCTGTTTCGAAAAGTATTTGAACTTTCAACTTTCGTGCGACTTTGACAGAAATCAGAGAGAGCTTCAATTTTCCTCTGCTTTGAAAAATAATATTTCAACCTCCAGTTTTTGGGTAAAAATTGTGAAGGGTCGTAATTCTCCTCCACTTTTCGATAGGATTTCTCACACCCTCGTAACGAACATTTGATTAACTCACCTCTTTCACCATGCCAACCATCAGGCACTTCTGGAAGCGACAAAATTGGCAACGATTCCGCCGGCGTTTATCTACAGGACAAGCTTTCTCCGCGAGACACACGTATTTCGATCCCTTCTGCACGGTCCTTTTGAAGAAACCTTTGCAGCCTTCGCAGGTACGCACACCATAATGCTGACACGCCGCTGTATCACCGCAAACAGCGCACAATTGACTGGGACTTGGTGGTGCTCGTTCGTTACTAGTTCCGCTTCCAGGTGAAGGGGAACTGACAGAACTTCCGGTACTGCTGTTTCCTCCGCGAGCCTTCGGTGATTCTATGCTGCCACTACTATCGATCAAATATCAAAAACTTTACAATACAAACTATCGACATACATCAAATAAAGAACGGAACAACTACATCAAACGTCGAAAATTCTTTATTTCCTCTAATATATCAAACTGGAAAGGATAACACATTCTGACGTTAATGAAAAAGACATGGAACATTGGAACTATTTATTTCGATAAATAATTCATTACACGAGATGCGAGATATTTATACAATACTCTGTCAATCAAGTGTCATATATTAATCAAACAGATAATTGACTGAATTAACACAGGAAACAATCTATCCTCTTGTATAGAAAAGAATGAAAGAGAGAGAGAGAGAGAGAAAAAAAAGAAAAGCAGAGAAGAAGAAGATGAAAAATCAACGTTCATTATTATCTATTACCTCGCAGACTCTGACCTCTGCGTGGGTAGGGATGCTCTTCGTGGACGAGGTGTTCCTACGACGACATTGTCAACGTTCGGATAAATGTCCGTAGGTGCAACAGGGGTGGCGCCTCCAGTGATAGCAGGTGGTGGACCATATACCATAGGTACACTGACAGCAGCACCATAAGGTGAATCTTGTCGATGATTTGACGGCGATGGTACAGCTGTTGTCGGTGTTGGTGCTGTTTCCGTGGCGAAGTAACCTGTGTGATGATGATGGTGTTGCTGTTGCGGAGGTGGTTGTTGTTGCTGTTGTTGAGGATGATGATGATGGTGTTGTTGTTGTGGCTGTTGCTGATGGTCGTGGTAGGGCAACGTGGGTGAGAATTCTGGCGGATAGTGTCCTGTAGCGCACGGATACACCGAATTATCGTAACACTCTCCGTCGTCCATTTTGATGCCGAGAACTTGCAGCTCTTGCCTGGTGTACCGTTGGACAGTGTAGGTCTCTTGGAAGCTGGGCAAAGGTGTTGAGCTGCGTCAGAAAATCAAACGACCGCAGAGTTGATTAAATAAAATTTTAATCTCTGGTGGTTTTTTCCCAAAAAAATTGTACGAACAAAGACACACGCGTGTAGTTGTACGAATGAGTTGAAACTGTTCAGTCGAATAGTATTAATGATAACTTGACGAAATTTCAAGTGCAACAATTCGAGTTTTATTTATTTATAAATGAAGAAGATACAATTTCGCTGAAGAAATCAAATTTTCTTGAGTGATTTCGATAAGAAAGGAAGGAGGATAGAACGCAGGTTGAAAAGAGCGAGGTGTACCTAAGAGAATCCGCCTGGACGTCTTCTGGTAGAGGCGCCGCCGACGGGGGCGGTTGTGGTGCTGACTGGTGATGCACAGTCTGCTGAGCTTGGCCAGACTCGTCGGTTACACCTTGAGGATTGCCCAATTGAAGCTCTGGAAATGGGTCCAGCTCTTCGGGCAAGCTTCCCGCATCTGCAGGATCTGTGTAAGAGGCGCTCAACAGATCCGCCAGAGTGGTGCATACGAAAGGGCTCTGGAACAACCAATTAGTTCAATTTCAGCTGGATATCATTTGATATAATGAACTTTAACTTCTTGAAGGAACCGTGAATTATTCAACGAAATCGACAGAGAAAAGACTCGAGTTCTCTTTAACTCTCCGCAACTCTCAAACTACACTGAATATTTCATTTCTCATTAATTGATGTTCGATAGAGACACCTTGTGAAAGAAACACTTCGTAACTTAGCCATTAGTTTTGCATTTTTTCAATTGAAAGGATTCAATTGGAATCAGATTGGAAGGAAATTGAGGGGTAGTTTAAAACAGGATAGCAAAGTATTAAGGTTCCCAAATGTATTCGTCTCGACGAAACTGAAATATTCTACGATTGTTCTATTTGTATTATACTAGAAAATCAAATGGTTCAGGGAAAAGGGTTAAGGAATTATAGTGGAAACGTTTAAATCCTCCGGAAGTTAGATGATACTTGTCGTGCACAGTTCGGTGTATATAAAATATCAACTAATCACTTTTTCTGTGATTCCCACGAAGTCGGACAACGCCGGGACAGCCGTGCGAGCGGCAAATCGAAGTACTCGACTGCAAGGCGGTAACATTGTTCGACCACAATTGCAAGCCGTGTCGAGACATCGATGTACAGTTGAGGTGCGCAGTGAGGATGTCGGAGAGGATTGGCGAAGCGGTCTCTCGTATCGCGTGTTGTCTATAACTCACAGTTCAGACAGCCCTGGCGGAGATTTCTACGTTGAGCCGACGAATCGAATGAATCGCCTCTCTTTCCAATTCAAAGTCTGTTACGAATCGAGACTACCTATTTGGTAGACTATCGAGCGCGTCATTGTTGAGCACCGATGTCACGGATTGTGAAATAAATAAATCTTCCCGTAAATATCATCTGACAAACCTCCAGCAAACAAATACAAAACTCGAGGAAAATTTTAATTAATAAAAAATTATATATATATACAATTTATTCGTTGTTTTCGTAGTTTGCATCTCGATTCGACAACAGAGAGGATAAAGACACGGAAGAACGTCTGACGAGGGAGGATATCAGCGAGAGGAAGATGGTATGGGGTAGGATATTCAATTTGCCAGGTTGGTTCCGCTGTTGGGTTGACATTTCGTTCATTGCTCCCTCGAGGACCGTCGATCGAAGTCTCAGCCTGTCATAATCCTGACTACGGCCTTCTAAACGGCCTCCGTTTCCAAGTCTTAAACCCCTTTATCGTTCCCACCCCTCAGGATTTCCTATAAGCAATTATGACACCGTAAACCTAGGCAATGTGCGATCGTTCCACTATGCGTAACCGCTAATTTCATCGTATCAATCCCATACGATGATTCTGGTGGACCGCTATTCGTTTAATTAAGCGTGACGATCCACAGGAGGATTCCAATGGTACAGCGAGACGGGAAAATCTTGCAATGTACGAAAGGAAGGGATAGAAACAGGTAGGACGACACTTGAGATCCGGGTACGTGGGCAGGAATGCAGATGGTGCACGATAAGCGAATGCAGATGACGATCAAGAACGCCGGAACGTAGGAGGGCAGATCTTGTTGCGGGTCGAGGCAGACTCGCGGCTGAGAGTTCGAAGACTTAAGACGGGGGACAGATAAGATAGAGGAATAGTGAAAGTTCCGTTCCACGAGCTCGTGCATGCCTCTAAATACGGGATTCGATAATTACCTGACTGGCTTTTGCTAGACTTGTTCGTATCAATTTTGTTTCGTTGTAACGAACGCGTATCTGTGTGTTGTGTTCCTTTTTCCTATTTCTTTTCCTATTGTTTCTTTCTTCTGCAACACCCTGTACTTTGTAGGATGAATTATCGTCGATTGTGTGGGGAAAAAGGATGCACAACAAGTGTACACCTTGTGTTGCTACTCTGTTTAACCCTCTACAACGTTGTGTGACTTAAAAATTACACATCCCTTTGTTTATTGTTGTACTATCGCATCGTTTGTTATTATATTATCACCAATCGACTTCTTTTTTATTAATCATCAAGTTAAAATGTACAATTCTAATCAACTGGTAATTTTTCTTCTTGTAAACACAGAAAAATCAGGTTACGGGGGGATAACGAAGAGAAGGGTTGATTTTCATGCGAATTCTGAAGATTGCAGAAATGTGATCAAAAGTGTCAAGTGTTTCTTTCATTCGAAGTCGTATAAAGTGTTCTAAATATTCCTTTTTCGCGTTTTCACTGAATTGCAAGAGTTTGCGAAGGGAGTACTACATTAATTTTCAATTGGTTTCGAGTTAAAAGTCTGAGTAAAGCTGATAACGCGCTATAGTAGTATTTGCATATCGTGGCGTGATGTGAAGACACTTTTTGATATAACGACACACGGATGATCATTCGACGCGTGTTATTTACCTGTGTCTGTAGAAGAAGCATACTTGATGCTACCGTGAACGCGGTGGTGGTCGTAGTTGTTGAAGACTGATTCGTACAGGCTAAAACCGGCACGGTAGTTGTCGTTTGACGTTGCTGCCGATGACGATGCGGCTGTTGCTGTTGTTCTACGTCGTTACGAGTAATAGCCACTGCTCGTTGGCTACCGTTGCTGTTGTCGCTGTCGCCGTTCGGCGAGTGTAGCTGCCCTGCAACAAGAATTAACACACCCTGAAGATATTCGTTCTCCACAGAGTTGAGAATTTTTTAGAAATTACTTCAGAACTTTTTGAGAGAGATTGAACGCAGTTAAACCCTTGTAGTGTACATTCAATCACCCTAGCAAAACTCTTAGCAGTTTATGTGCTCAGGGAAAAAATGACAAAGCAGAGGGTTGATGTTCTTAATACGTAAAAAAAAGAAGGAAGATTATTTTTTCCTTTCGTACAATCAAAGTTTCAACTCCTGCTAGTTATAACACGTTGTTAAGCGAAAGAATAACTTTGCAACGGGGTAATTTTCAACAAATTTCTATCAACTACACTCTTTTCTCCCTCTTTCTTTCTTCAACGGAACGTTGTTAGAGTAAAACGGTTCTATCGAGAAAAGTTCTAAAACCAACGCGTTTATTGTCAGCGACGGAACAAAGAGGGACGAGGACCGAAACTTTCTGACACGTATTCCAACGCGTTGAATGTACCCGCCAGACTATGTCTATCCGACGAAGATACCGCGATGCGCTTCTTCCTTTTGTCTAGACGTAACGCAAGGAGAGAATTTTACTTCTAACTGAACAAGTTACGTACAATATCTTCGATATTGCGAGTGACTGGTATCCATGGTGATCATGTCTGCGATGAATTTAGAAGAAGGAGGATCTCGACAAATCCTGATGAATTAATTATCGTTAAAAAGTATATTCTTATCACTACCGTGTGATTTCTATCAAATGTATATGTATGTATAGAAATTTCGACCACCAGGCCAAGAATGGCCTGGCAGTCAATGAAATTCTGAAACCACTTTCACTGGTTCCCGTTCTTCCAGTTTGATGCTATACTTCTTGAAACGATTGTTATCACTACGTAGGACTAACTTATTAGTCGTCGAATTCTCGTCGTCGACTGAGGTCCTCGACGTTGCTGTTTGATCCTATATAGGGTGGCTCTGACACCCCGGGGAGACATGAAATCATTGGCATTTAAAATACTACCTAGCCTGTACTATAGACAGCCACCATACCCCCTGCTCGATTATTATTACGCGATATTATCCCCCAACGCCCGAGGGATGACTATGCTCCCGTCGACGAATAAGCGTTTGTCTATATTTTCTCGTTTTCTTTTCGTAAATTTTCTCTCGAAGGGAAGCTTAGATACGAAGAAATATTCGATGCCTGTTTATTCTTACGATTCTATTCAATCGAAGGGTAATTAACCCTTGTTTATCGCCTATAAGCAATTCAGAAATTTCCTCATAATCTTAATCCTTAATTTTCCATTTTAACGTAGCTAATCTTTTTCTAAATTAGAAAATTAAATTAATTCTTAAACTTTCGAAAACAATTTGACAAATTTTGCATCATAGAGCAGAGGAACAGTTTGAAGAATATCATCAGCGATAATTTTTACTATTTCACAATGTAATCCTCCAAGTGACAAGATAACGGCAAGATAAACGAAGCAAACAGATGCGCCTCGCTGTTCCAAGTTTCACCCCTTGAAGGCAACAGAAGATACGAGGCGAAGATAGTCACGGTTACCTAAGCCCCGCCAATTCCATTCAATTTCGTAAGAACGATGCTTAAAGGACCACCCAGTGGTTTCCCCCGTCGTAAAACATACTGTCTCCCTCTGTTAAACGATTCCACTGTAACAGAAATTAATCAGAGAGGGGTTAGAAAAAGGTGCAACGTGATTTGACACGATAACGACACCAGTTACAATAGCTGAACTAAAGAAGGGAGAAGACCTGCATGTGAAACAGTCTCTTGCATCGATAAATATCTATGGTAACGTATGTACCTCCTATCTCCAAGGTAATAAATCTAAAACTCCATTCAGATTGATCACAGCAGAAAGTCTGTCATTACTTCGAAAAACGAAAACCCATAAATGTTTCTCAAACCTACTCTCTCTCTCTCTCCCTCTCTCTCTCTCTCTCTTCTATACCTTTAACCTTTCTCCTCCCTTTAGATTGAAAAGCATTGCAAGGTGGTTCGGTACGTTTAAGCCAATTAAGATAGCTTCGAGTCCAAAACAATGAGCTCTATCAGACAGCAAGGATCAGCGAATCCGTGGTACCTGAGCCACGCTGAGTGGTACCGATCCCACCTACGGGAGCGCATACTAGAGGAAAACAAGGCTGCACCTGAGCCTTGTGGTGCACGTGCACGGAAGGACTCGATTAACTTCTACAAGCCGCTAAAGCCCGACAGCGACCGTAGGCAGGGTAAAGGTAGAGGTGGCCAGGGTAGGGTAGCGAACGGACGGAGAAAGAGTAGGGTTAGCCGAACAGCGTGTGCCAAGTGGATTACACCGGTATACACGGCCCTCCCACGAACCACGCCTCTCCACGTGCCACCACGTGCACCAACAACGCGCACCGCGCCACTTCTTCTCCGTTCCTTCCTCGATCTGCTCTCATGAATTAACCACTCTACTCTTTCCTCCCCTTCTCTGTTTCATTCCTTCCTCGCCTCTTCCTCCTTTCGTACACGCTTCTCTACTAACTCTTCTCTGATATCTTATTTCGGATTTAGCTATGGTGGAATGAAGTTAGGGAAGATGAACTTGTGTTTTTGGACTTTATTAGATTAGGCGTGGAAATAGATTCTTTCCGACTGGGTGCAGATAATCAGTCGTTCGCGAGCTGTTAGAAAAATGGCAAAAATTATTTGGATAGTAATGGAGATTATTTTAATTTTTTATCAGTTTTTATCCGTTTTGAATAAAGCTTTGATTGTACTCGAAGGTCGGAGAGAGTTTGTATTAGTCGATTGTCGCACGAAAAAGTGAAACTAATAAGTGTAAGACTTGTCTCCTTTGGAAATTGAGATTGTAGCATGAATTTTAATTGTATTCGAGTACTTTTCTTCAAACTGGATGTTTGGATCGTTCATTAAGAGAACGTTTGAGAAATGAATAGCAGATATTCAGATTTTTGTAATAACAGGTCAGATTGATTTGTAATTCCCCAGGGCAGAAATGTGTCGAATGCTCCCACGTTCACCAGTAATTAGTATTAGTAATAACAGTATCATTACCCACACATTTTACAAGCGTATTGACGAAGTTCAGCCGGAGCTGCCATTATGCCTAAACTATTCACAATGAAATGATTGGGGCAGAGGTGAGATATACAATGAATAATTAATGATGAGCGCAGAGATTGGAAATTAGAGTCAGAGTTTAAGGTTAAGCGTTCGACTAGTTCACGAGCGAGGGAAACAGATCGCTTAATAATACTAACACAGCTACTGAAGAAATTAATTAATCCATAGTTGATAAATCCTAATTCTTCTCATCGGACAAACACGCATAGAAATGACTGAAATAACAATCCTTTCTTCGTGCAAACGATTCCGCGGATCGAACATGATTACGCGTTTCGTTTAGCACGCGACTGCAACTCATCGACGGAAGGAGAAACGCGTATTGTCGCAGATCATCGGTGTCAACAGGCAGATTCTCCCGTTGTGTAAGCTACCCGAGGAATTCCACGAATCCAACAATTGCGAAAGTGATTGCAGCCTCTGCGAACATCCTTACGGTGTTACACATTCCCCACACGTACACGCGTCAGGATAAAAATCACCCATAATTCTTTCACCTTTAAACTGTTCTTTCAAACGAACCATATGTTCGTTGATAAAACCTTGATAAGAAAAGAAAAAGAAAAGAAATAAAAGAGGAACACCAATGACGTCACTGAGGCCAGGTACCATCGACCGTTTGCATTCTCCACAATTAGAGATGAAATTCCTATAAATTGCCAGCTAATTGCAACGATCATCCCGTCGCGCGTTTTCATTTTACGCCTCGCCAGGGATAATTGATATCCTTCATGAATAATTCATCGTAGCGGCTGGTTTCTTTCTAACTCGACGTTTTGCTAGAAAAACCGCAGCCATTAGGAGAAAGAGACGTGGACGGGGAGAAAGACGGAAAGAAGGAGGACAGAGAGATCGAGCTAGAGAAAGAGGAAAGGAAGAAGATAGAGAAATATAGAAAAAGATAGAAAAATAGAGAGACAAAGATAGATGGTTAGATGGATAGAGAAGATATTAATAAGCACCAGAATGCAAGAGTTTTCTTCGTTTCAGCACAGCTACCACGTGAATCGTCATATTGCCGATCAATCGAAGCGTCTCGACGCGTACATGCAGGCACACCTAACGACGTTAGCAACCGACGGTGGGTGCGCGTGTGCGTGCACGAGAGAAAGTAGGACCTGATCTGTGGAGTTGTAAGCGACACATAATCGTGCCGCGAGATATCTTCGATTTAAAGCTCGCATCGGTTCGCCCACACGAGTCGAACGTCTCTCCGGTTGGACGATCGTAATTAACCCTTTCACCGCCTAAGTAGGGACAGTCGTGTGCCGGCCTGTCGTTTCGCTTGCTCCTTCTTTTCAGCTCTTCGAAACGATCGAATTTTCACTCCTCCGCAACGGAACTTTACGTCTGATTATCGTCCGCGGAACGAAAGCTCCTTTGGAATCGAACCGCGAGACAATTATCGGAGAAAAAGAGGTGCATCTTCAGATGGAAGATCAAATATTTTCGAGAGTATATCGAGCGAATGATGAGAAATTTTTCATTGAGTCCTGAAATGTCGAATTTTACTGTTTAAATGCAGCACGAGAGACAATAGTTTCAGGAGATCTTGAAAAAGTGAAAACTTATGGAGGAATATTGGAATTTTTCAAAGTCGATGTATAGAGATTTCGACGAAGTATCGGTACTCTATAGATATGCGAATATACGCGTCCTCGAGATCGTCGCCTCGGGGGGTCAAGATACGTTCGAACTGTACAAGTGCTAATTTTTCACAAGCGAAAGAACATCTCGAATAACGTATTCATCACTTTCACTGCTAAATTGGCACAATATCCATTCTTCGATCAGTCTCCAAGATGACAGAATTTATTTTTCATTCTTTTTTTTTCTTTTTTTCTTTTTTAATTCTCGTTGAATCTATCGATAGGAAACAAATGACAGAGACACGAGAGAGAATCGATGATCTTGCCTGGGCATCTAATAAATTCACGAGTCACTTTTGTACCGTCTGAAACGGTGGAATATTTCCCTTCATTAATCTAACCACATTTTATGTCATATATCTTCGCGCGACATGGAAAGTCGAATGAATCATTGGGATCGACGATGTTAATTTGAAAGTTTCCAACCAGCCGAGCAGTCTAAAACTGGTCCATACAGTGGTGGTGCAGCCGGTGCAGCTTTCTCTTTCGTTGAATTTAGTGAAAGATTGATGACATCGTAATTAGGATTACGAACTACGAAAAATTACCCGGTTTCGCGAGTCATCTGAGTCATCCTCGTGGCATCATTCCTAACAGAGTCTATACGTGATACGTGGTTATTTATCCTCGCTTATCGGTACCTTCTCTGCAGTTCATTAGCGGTCCATTCAACGGAATCCAGTTATCACCTGCCTCGTAATTCGTCGAGCACAGTAACCTTCGCGTCGACGGAAAACGGATCAAAGAGAGAAGAATTAAACGGTAAAAAAACGACGCTAATCATTCAATCAAACACACCATTCTACGCACAACCGTTGATATATCCCTGGGGAATTTGCCTTTTCCATTTAGAGATTTCATTGCGGTGTCGTAGAAATCGTAAGTTACTTTCCTCCATTCATACAACGTCTACATATCAACGCCAGCCTGTGAATTCGTACTGTTTGAAAAACGTAATCCTCGTGAATTTATGTGACAGAGCGAGAGATGCAGTAGTACAAAAGAGAAGTGGAAAGTAGGTTACAAATCCAGGCTGAGATCAATTTTCCGAATACTCGTATCATATTTCTCAACATTCGTAAACTGTACTCTCGAACAAAGCACTTGTACGTACACAAATTTCACACCAATCAACATCTCAAAGACACACATAAACCATACATACATTCTTTCAAAAGAAGAGAGAAAAAAAAAAAGAAGATGGAAAAAATTTCACAGAAATCCCATCGAAACCACACAACTACCACCATCCTATTATTATCGAACACAACAACTCTCCGTTCGATTCCTACAAATCCTAGGCAATCGACAGAGAAAGAGTTGAACCCATCGTCAGGAAGGAGAGAATAAACACAGGTCGAATCACCAGCTCCGTGAAAGCAGGACCAGGAAAGCGAGGTCTGAAACAAATTGTCCAGATACCCTGGAAAGATTAGATACGTTCCCCTGGTGGATTGACCTCCGCCGATAAAAGGCTGTTTCGCGCTCACCACTAGCAAACAGCAAGCCAGAGAATACACAAAGGCCCTCTCTCGCTTGCTCGTTTGCTCGCGTCTCTCAACGCGGAGTCGCGCGGGTTAGAGTGCGGTGTCGAACGCGAGGTGAAAGAGAGGAGACTCGGCGTCGTGTTCGAAGTGAGGGAGGAGAGAGAGAAGGAGGATACAGAGAGTTGCTTGCGACACGCAGGCTCGAGCAGCTTGGCTGATAGGTAGGTAGGTAGGTATATCGCCCCCTGACCCCGAAGAACTACCGTGAGACCGGCTTAGCTCCGGTCTTAGGAGCACTCTCCTTTGCTCTCTCGGCGTGCACCGCGCGTATGCGCACACGTACAAGCGCACACGCGTCTAAACGCCCCGATGGAATAAAGGAGACGACGAAGAAGAAGAAGAAGAAGTGGGAAAGGTACAGTGACACGGGTAAAGAGAAGAAGAAGAAGAGAGAGAAGGGAAAAACGACACGGACGACGAAGGATGTGTGACTCGTGGGTGCAGCTGCAATGCAGCCCGGCTGCATTCAGTGGCACACACAGGACGCTACCAGGGCTTTTCGATGGCACGCCAGGATTATCCTGTGCCGCGCGAACAAACGCCGTCGAATGAATTTCGTAATCGATCGTAAGCACGATCGAGAAACGTTCGTGAGGATTTTTCGTGATTCGGGATAAGTACACTTTTGAAAAGATTTTTTTTTTTTTGGTTACTTTGTAAGTTATTTTCTGTGAGTATATTGGAAGATCGTGTAAGTGTGGAGTATAGTATTCTGATGTACAAACGGATCTTTTTCCTCGTTCGTTTGAACGTTTTTATGGACTTTCTGGTTGGATGATGCTCAAACGTTTGTATATGCAATCTTAGGTTGCATCTTGTATTAATTATGAATCAGTTCTGAAGTACTGTTCTCTGGACACTAACCTCGATGAATCGACGTTGCTGGTTGTACGCTGTGGTACATGATTGCGGTTTAATAAGGAGATTTTGTTATACAGTTTGCGTGGATGTAGAAGAGAATTTTAGAAATCTTCTGTTTCGTACTTCTTCGTGATTGATAACATCGAACGTTCATATTTTATTTCTTGACAACGTTGGTCAACCTCGAAGAAGCGATGTTATTACTGTACAGTATGATGCACGGTTGTAGTTTAACGAGGAGATTTTTCAACATTTATTTTAAGCGAAAATAAAGGAGAATTTTTTTATAGAACCTCGATATGATAAAATTAAAGAACAATTAAATATCGAAGATTCCTCGAAGCATTTAAGAGAAAGTTATATACATTTTGACGGAAGATGAATCTTAATTATGAGCGACTCTATGACACGCCTCTGAGGCAAATAAAAATACGCATTCCCACAGAGTTTAATGACTTTTGGATATCCCCGGTTGCTAATCGTAGTTCGAGAGAAAGTACCTGTTCCCCGTGACACAAAACCCACGAGGAATCTCCCGTACCATAATGTGTATCGCTTTTCTGAGACACCCTGTAGATCGTTGGCGAAAGTTCAGCCGTAAAGCTTCTCTTGGGGGGGAAAAATCCACGTCAATAGCGATATACAGTCACGTTTGTATCGTCGATATTCGGACAAAGCGGTAAATTATCGACGATCCGGTGAACGCGGCAAGCGCGGGAAAATGGCGAGGCATAAATCAGTCGGCGCGGATGGAGAAAAACACCGGACAATAATTACAGAGAGCGGAATTTTACGACGGACTTCTATTCGTAGACGTAAAACAAACACACCGATCGAGACACCGATGTTTCCACAAGTAACGTAAAATTCATCATCACGTTGATCGAGGGTTAATTCTACGAGCTCGTCAATTCTCTTCCTTTCGTCTAACCTGTCGTAGAAGAACAAACAGAAAGAAGTAAAAGAAAAAAAGAAAAGAAACACCGGAGAAGAACATCGACAAGCATATACATGGGCAACTTTTTCTAGTCGTCGCGTAAGCAATCATCCCGCATACTTCGGATGAAAGAATAAGCAAATAGAAAACCAGCCGTGCTGTTCGCTGCCGGCGTTGCAATTATATTTCCAGTGGCGCATCGGATTGTGAAATTCGACATAATTTCGTCAGTGTTGCGGTAGAAAGGAAGGAAGGATGAACCTGCGGAGGGGAATACCTGGTTGGAAATTTTGAATATTCGTTTTTTTTTTTTTTTTTTTTTTTTTCAAGGATAACGAAACGAACGATTCCACGATTGTAGGAAACGAATGGCGTGGAACGCAAAATGGCCGTATGAAACGGCTCCACCCACATCCTGATCTTCGCATGCGTGTTCCACAGTCTCATATATCGATCCTTTGGTTCCTCTTCGCGAGGTGGAACAGAGAGAAGAGAAGAAGCGAGACGAAGCGAGAGAATATTGTATGGCGCGTGCCTCGACAGGCGTTGAAATCACCGGGATTTCCCCAATTTCCCTCTCGTAGAATCAAACGTACCCGTTCGTTCTCGCGAAACTGACGCTTTTTTGTTCATAATACGCAAATGAAGCACAGTCCCGTGCATAATTACACATGTGATGAATGATGTTGCAACATCTGTTAAATAGTCCTCGAGTTGTTTCTCTTCTTTATCCTTTTTCCACGAGTTACATACGCAAATCAACCGTTCTATTAATCGAGACACTTAGTTCCTTGTCGAGAATATCAGGGGAATGAAGCGTGAAGAAATATGAAACGAATAGAAGATGAATTATTATATCCCAGTGTCCCCCATGCCTGTTTTTCTCGACGCGTAATTACAATGTCAATATACCTCAGGTACGTTAACACTTTGATCATTACGTAGAAATTCATCGGAAGAATGCGGGGAATTTGAATGAGAACCTAACGCAACGTTCATCATCGTATCAAATTGAAGGAAGAATGAAAATTGTACGATTCGACACCAAAAAAGCTTCTTCTGACACTTGTCGTATTACGAACAATCTTTCTCTGCGAATCTTCTACGATCAGAGATGACGATGCGATGAGAAAAAAGTAAAAAGAAACTCGAGAATCTTGGAAAAATTCCTCGCGAAGCGGTTCGATCACTTTTCATCGGTGTTCAGCGTAAAGATAGGAGAAAAAAAAAAAACGAGCGAAGAAACGAGCGTGGATCTGCTCGTTTGCGCGCATCCTGCGAAAGCGTGGTGGACAGTTATGCAAGAGGCCACGTTTGGCGCGTCCAGCAGGTTCGACCGGTCTTAATTGCAATCGAGCCTACCAGTCGACTTCTCCTGGTCGAAACTAGTCAGGTTTCGGATAGAAACGGCCCCGAGATACACGCATACACGTTTCCACGAAGGAAGGGGAGGTGATTCGAGAGGGAGGAAGGGAGATCTGAATATTAATAAATTATTTTCTATCGGCACGTGTCGGCTACCGCATTTCGTATCGCGAGTCACGCTATATCGACCGGTCTCCGATGGAAAAACTAGTCCATTTGCGTTCGTAAATAGAAGCTTTATGAAGCCGGATGAAAAGTGACCGGTATACACCATACCGTAACACGCGAAACGTGAATTCGCGAATAGTTTCTGCACGCTTTGAAAATCCCACGAGTGACGTCTCGGAAAATGAGAATAGAGGTTAGAGGGAATGATTGTACTTGAGAGAAGGATCGAGATATAACAGCTAGAGATCGGTTTGGTTTTACGTTTGGTGAATCTGTCGAAATTCCATGGTGAAAGGAGCGCATTGCGCGGGTATTCCGTTTTATTGGCGCAGTCGATCATTCGAACGGCTTTATCTTCCCATAAATTGTTGCACGGTCTAAATGCCTTATCTGGTACATAAATTAGACATTCAGCTGCAAGTACTATCGTATTTACAGGTGTTGAACAATATCTCGTTGAACGGTGTCTTATTACGTGTACGAACAAAGATCGAGGAGGCTGTGTTTGTGAGAAGTTCAAGAGAGGAGAAAAGAAAACGAGGACTTTCGTGTCGGACAATTCCATACGATTCGTAATAAATTCAATTGTAATCGTGAATATCGTGTTAACGTTCCTTCATAACCAAGACACATTCTGATCATCTCAAGGCTAACCGTGCATTGTAACCTCGTTACAACATCCATTGCACGTTCTTTTCTTTTTCTTCTTTTCCTTTCTTCTACTAGATCTAATGAATTTTTACCCTAATCGATCGTTCCATTGACGCGTTCCGTCTCGCGTGATACTTAACATTTACCAGAAACACCATCTTCGTAGAACACCGAAACGAATCCTCCGATATGCGAATCATCTCGAAACAAGACATCGACGACCGGGGACACGATCGCCGGCAATTTACGATTATCACGCATAATCCCGTCGATTTCCAGAAAATAAGACGCATCGTTCCGCGACAGAGGCTGGGCTCTAAGGTGTCCTCGAGGCGAGACTACGACGCGGCTGTTCAAGGACGACCACGATTCGTTGGCTCCTTCGATAAAATGCGGCGTCCACGTGTGCACGCGACACTCGTTTCCTTCGTAAAATTCGCCTTCTGAAAAACACTCTATGCTCTCTTCCATCGGCGATCGACGCAACTCGGTAACTCTCTGGATCTCGCGTGGTATAATTCGTGTCGAGTTGTAACCAACTCCTTTCCCCGCCTTCGCGTACGGTACCGGTTGCTCGTCCTCTCACTCTCGACGACGACCAGATACCGATGATGTACGCACGCACATAGGGGAATATGAAACGACGTACTTTCATCGAATTCGATGAAGGAACGAATTTCAATTCGTGTCGAGATGATGTAGAGAGAGAGAGAGAGAGAGTGAAACGAGGAAAGAAGAAGGGAGGTGGGGAAGCTTGTGTAGAACTAGCTGAGAAATTGCTCGCAGGACTTCTTTCTCTTTCTCTCTCGCGAGAGAGCGTGGGTTTCTAATCGTCGTGGCTGAAAGTATCGTAGCCTGTACCAATTAATGTTTATCGTTGGATCGGATCGGATTGACCCTTCGGTAGTGGGTCAACATGCGAGAAATGTTTATAGCGATAGATACAGGTTGTGGAAACTGAATTAACTTGATGAGGATGTCTTGAGATTTAATATGCTCCGTGTCACGTGGGTCACGGGAGTTGATTAAAGAATAAAACTGGAGGAAAGATTGGAAAGAGGCTAGAAATGCAGAGCAAATTCTGCTTCTCGTTTATGTAAACTGATACTTCGAGAACAATGTTGATTAAGAGACAACTTTATTAATATATAAAATAAAAATAAAAATGTAAAATAGATAGAAAGTTCGTCTGATTAATCAGATTGGCAGATAATAGTCCAAAGGTGTGTGAAATCTTATCATAAACATCGTCGTTGGCGCAAAGTAAGAATGTTAAAAAATAATAATAAAGTACCATCCAGTACTGTGATCTACTTTTTCAGAAGAATATTTAACGATCCTCTGATCAAAAGATTTACTCCAATAAATTTCCATAATTTCTTAATCGAAACTTCTACTTTTCCTCTAATACGGAACACATCTCCGCTTCGAGTCAATTTTTTAATCGTACCGGATTGCATAATCGATGCAACCGGTCGAAGATTCACAGGTGATCGGTTACGCAATTCAATGCATAAGTGACATTTGAAAAAAAAAGTAGTAATTTGTGCGCTACTCGCGGCACGCGTTAGCAGAACTTATCTGCAAAACGATCACCGTAACATCCAGACCAGAAACCGTTCCATCAATTACGCGATCCTGTAGGTTCGCGTCGAACAAACCGCTCGACGACAGCTCGTCCCGTCTCTTCTAGCAAGCGAACCATCACCAAAGAGACAAGACACACACCGACCCTCCGGGTGTTCTGACTCGAGTCACCATCGGTTGAAAAAGCGTCGACGAGATCCCTATCGGTTCAATCAACGCCGTACTCAAGCTGTAATCGCGCTTCATCAAGACGCGTCTCACGCCTGTTCGATCGTAAGGGGCAAACTTTTTCTACCCCTTCTCCTTCTCGTCCTTTTTCTTATTTTTCTTTTTACCAACGTAGACAAATATTCTACCATGGTAGCCGTCTGAAATGGTTAATTGAACGATCAACGTGAAAAGCACACCACATTGCTACTCCTTTTTTGTATCGGGATAAAATATAGACACAATGATCAACGTTAACGAGTAACCAATCTCAGAGGTACACGCGTTCCCCTTTCAAGCATGAAGAGTTCAACGAAATTATTACCCAGTCCCTCTGTTCCTATTTATTCGTTTACGTAATCATCGAGCAATCATCGTATCCCTAAACGAAGTGGGATTCTTACTACAGGTAAACCGATACCTCCTTCAATCTTCGTGTCTTTCGAGTGTTAAATCAAACAGTGGCAGACGTTTTCAACGAAACTCACGCGTGGATAAGAGACACGCGCATAGATATACAGGGTTCTTCGTCTAAGACGTGGTTGGCACCTTGGTGTAGTCAGCTGCGGCTGCAACCGGTCGACACGTCGAAGAGAAAGGATTTACCGGGGTCACCGCGTCTACGCGGCACGTCACGAGGAAGATAACCGGCGACTAATAGGGTCACTTAGGCTAAAGCGTATGTGTTCAATCAAAAAGAAACTTTGTCGGACAGGTTTCTTCGCGGCGGGTATTGCCAGCAATCTACTCTACCTGAAGAAACGTTCGTGGGAAACGCTGGCGAGTATCGGTCCGCGAGATCTTCGACCGATCCTCTGTCGTAAATCCTCGTTCGAGACTTTACCTGTAAGATCGTACGCCTTTGTGTGCGCTAAGATCCCTTTGCCGGTGGAGAGTTTAGATTGAAAAATTCGTTTGTCGTCTAATGATCGACGGGAAATTTTGATAACTCGCATTGGGGAGAGTTTGATAAGGAAATAATCGGAAAAATGGTACACGAATAAGTACTCGAAATATTAGGACATTGTACTCTTGTTATATCACACGATTTCTTCCTTAAAGTATAATAATACTGTTGATAAATATTTAGGATCATCTTGCATTACAAAAAAGCTGACAATTTAGAGAAATATGTAGCAAACTGTTTGTTACTTCAAACTGTGGAGACAGTAACGTTAATTCTAACGTAATAAAAAATTCACAGATATCGGTGCAAATTGAGAGGTAGCTGTAAATGTAAGGTTGTACTACAAGATTCCATAGTGAATAACTTTTTTAAGTATCTCCGATCAAAAGCTGTGCCTCGTAATCGTGACACAAAGTCCAACACGAGGTTCGAAGGTGTCAAGTGATTAAGGACGCTTAATTAGTCCATGGAATTCCGAGCAAGAAATAAAACAGGTTCGGCACGCAACAAGTCGAACAAGGAAGCTACGATAATTTAATTAAGAAAAATAAAAAAAAAGGAGAAGAAAGAGAGAGAGAGAGAGAGAGAGAGAAGGGAATGAATTTTTCCAATAGATGAGAAATAAAACGGAGTGCACGAAACTCTAAGAGGGATCAATTACGCTAGCAAGATTCGTTTAATCTATCCATCTCGATCGCCATACCGGGTTCGTCGGAGAGAAATAAACGCGTCCTATGCCGCGTATGGCGACACACGGAATAGGATGAGATGGATCGTCGATCTGCGGCAAAAAGCTGGATCGTAGGAAGAAACCTCGAAGCCTTTCTCGATTCTACGTGCGTCTGGTTCTATCTGTCGGATGTCGTAAGCCGGTAGCATCGGCTGACTCGATTGAGCGATCAAAGATCGATTAAGCGAGCCGGTTTTTCCAACGTTATATTTTCTAATGCATACTTCTTCCTCTCTCTCTCCCTCTCTCTATTACATCCAGAAAATGGAAACGACCGTTCGATACCGTAATTGAAATCGCTAACGCCTTTTTGCAAGTGCCATGGAACGCGTAACGACAACATGTTTGCTGGTTACATGGCGGTTTAAGGATAAGTATGATAATACACCAGGTAGAAAGCGGCCAGACGTGGAATCGGCTACGTTTAATAGGACTCGAAACAATTTTTATCATCTTGTAAACACACGTAACAACGGCACAAGTACTCTTACGGTGTTGTGAAAAACACACCGAAGGGGTTCACGTTGCTGGAATATTTAACACGCGGAGTGGAATGAGTCGTCAATGATCAGACGTAAGTTACCAAATGCCTCCCTTCTTTCAATTCCATTACACCTGTCAAACAGCAATTAATTTCCCCTCCTTCTCCTTCTCCCATCTTCCTGTTCCACGAACGGGTACACGTTACCAACGATCATGCGCATCGATCATGCTGTTTGTGAAATCATTTAGAGAGACAAAGGATTACGGAAACCTCTGCACACCGTCTATTAACGAGTCGCTGATTTTCCCATACGATAAACAACAACAACAACAACAACAACGCGGCTATCGAAAAATATATATACAAAGTCGTGTCTCGAAATCAATTCCACGATCTTTTTCGCGATATCGAACGGGGCGAGAACCAGCTTTCACGTTACGATTTTCAACGTCTCCAGCTATACGATTCGACGTGTAAATACGGAGATCCTCTGGTACGTTGTGTACTGGTGAATTCGAGTACGGAAATCGAGGAACAGGTAGAACGTAATACATCGAATCTCGTAATAGGTACCCTAATCCTATCTAGCTTTCTACATAGCCTCCGGCTGAGATTTACCAGCGCATACACGATCTACAGTATAGAAAGACACTCGACGGTAGAATTTCTCGTGATTCGAAGCTTCTTTCCTCGTGTCTCTGTCGTACGCGTATCTATGCATGGATATTCATGATTGCGTACGATACGAATCGACGTATCGAGATGCGTCGATCGAAAGTACCGCTTCGCACTTTCTTCCGTGTTGCGCCACGCTATTCGATAGTAAGAAATTCCCAGTCCCTCTTTCCGTTGGAAATCACACGCGGAAGATGTTCCCTGAGAAATTCGTCGAAAACCAAATCATATACAACGGACGATTCGAAGGAACAAGCAACGTTAACGTTTCAGTTTGACGTTTCCATTTGCTGTTATTAGCAGGTTCTATGCAAATTCGAGAATTCGTCGATTCTACTTTCTCGACTCGATGTCCTAGCTTTCATTGTAATTCCAATTGAAATCGTTTCGATTCAAACATCGTATCTTTACTATTCAGATTTTTTTAACTAACATACTAGCTGGTGCGCGAACCACGATGCAATTTTTAATAAAAACAAAATTGAAAAATTTAGTTTGATCGTTGCTCGTTTGATTCACATTCGAAATCATCGTTCTCAGACAGTTGATGCTGGCGATATCAAAATCACGCAAAAATGGTTTCTTTTCAACAATGACGAAACAGATTCGACAATTTCGGTACACGAAGGAAAAAAAGAACCATTCGCATGAATGCGTACTAATGGTAGACACGACCACGAGCAAGGTAACGAGATAGTTAAACGCTTGCAACCTCTCGAGCGTGTTTGCTCACGTAACTCGCACTAATGATACGTTAAATCGCCACGAGGGAGTAATTGCAGGGACGTTGATCGCGTATGCACCAAGTAAGTAGCTAAACACGTACACATACGTACCGATACGTGAATTATGTTCTACTGAACGCTCGATGTGTATTATCGTTACGAATGGGATCGGTGATACTTCCCCAAAAAAGAATATACGAAGAACAATCAACCGACAGAATGTAGACAGGGCGGTACGCACTGTAAATTCTTCCGACACCGTGTAACGCGATAAACACCGCCAGAGATCTGCATGATCGATCTGTAATTATTGAGAAATCTGATCCGCGTGTCTTAATAATGCTGCACCTCGGGTGACAGGCGTGCTAATGCATACCACCTCCTGTTTGCGTACGAAGCCGAAATAGACGGCTGTGCAGCTAGCAATCTAACCGAGATACTTGTTATTCAAGAATAAAAACCGTCATCTTCGAAGAATTTTTAATACCAATTTTTTGGTATAATAAAAATCTCAATCGTACTTCAATAGCAGTTGAGTATACGTAAAAACGTCATAATGCATAGATGACTAATCTGATCCAACATGACAGACGACTGCGTGTAGCTATTAACGAAAAAAGATTAAACTGCATTCTAATGGATGATAATACTCGTAATAGATGAATCTTTTCCCACTTGAAATATCGCTACGTTAATAAATCTGACGCTAAGAAAAACAAAGAACAAAAACAAAAAATTCGTCATCTCTTATCTCTCGAGGAATAAAACCGTCGTCCGTCAGATCTGCTTGATAATCGAGCAAATTTCCCGAATGAATTATTTCCACGTTATTTTCAACGTAATCGCGATAATTGAAACGAACAGGTTCGAGACGGAACAGCTTGTACACAAGATCAATTCCCATCAGGTTGACGTTTCCACTGGCAACAGCCATTGGCACAGCAACAGCTTAACCGAAAAGATAATCATCACTCGGCACAATGCAGACAGTCTGACCGTAGCTTGAACCCATCTGACACGATCGTAACGCGATGAATGCGAATAGATAAAGGCTCGTGCATCGCCGGGCAAATTACAGTCGCGGCCGCAATTTTATTACGAAATCTAGGCAACAAACACGTACACAGATGTACATATACATGAGGAAACCATCACCGTCAGTCAGTCAATCGGGCGTGAGAGACTCGAACTTTTCATCCGCGAACTTTTCACCTCCATCATTCGAACAGTTCCTATTATCGAATTTTTCGAATAGCAGAACGCCCTCGGTAGATTGGGCGTGACCGACACTTTCTTCTTACGAGACGATTGATTAATACATCAACGCGTTATTTCATCCATATTCCGTGCCCTATACAACCGACGAGAGGTTGCTTATTATCGCTTATCGTCTATGCATCGCCTTGGTTAATATCATAATCACCGTTACCTCTATAGAACTCTTGCCGTCATTCTTTCCCCTCCATCCTCCAACCTGCCCTTACTATTTCACGCGCGTTATCATAACCGTTAATAACGTTGAATCGTAAATGTGTATCAACAACCTGTGTTTTACATTCGAAACGAGCTGTTTTCCCCGTTTTTCTCGATTCGTGCATACGTAAACGACGAGAAGAGTGGTATCTTTTTGGTGAATCAGAAATAAGATTAATTGAAAAACAAACTGTATGTTGAGAAAATTAACAGGTTTCCATCGTCATAGTGTTTTCAAACGGTGATTTTAGATTTCTAAGCGCTAGTCGAGCTTATGCACACATTTCTAAAGCTTCGATATATAATTCGAAGTATTTAAATTATTTTAACTTAATCGTTCATCTGGTATACTGTAGAATATTACGTATTCGTGTATCTTTTTATTTGTCTGTTTGCGTTTAATCACCGCGAATTACTTTAGGAACACTCGTAGGAATTTGTGCCGCGGACACGGATAAAAGATTTCGAAATTTATCAAAGCGAACGACTCGTTAAGTGACTTTTTAATTGCACGATTTGCAACTAAATTATACGGTAGAATAATCTATCAATGCTGTACGTTACTAAGTGGTCTCATCTATTAAGCGATACACGAACAAATAGAAATGTTGCCGGGGGAGCCTAGGAAGAACGGTTGAGGAATGGCAGTGGAATGAGAGCGCGGTGGTCAGACGCGTGTTTCCTTGGAAAACACGAACGGTTGGACACAACGGTGAAAATGGTAAAAAGACCGCCTAAAAGCTACAAACGAGGCTTCGTACGGAGTCAATGGAGCGCAATGAGCAAAGTCGGAACCGGTTACAATCCGTGTAATTGCCACGAGAGTAAATTTAGACGAGGCGAGGAACGAACGAGCCTGGTGGTGTGTCCACTTTTAAAAGCGTTCGCAGCTGCGAGCGGACAGGCTCGATTCGCCTTCGATATAACGAGGCGGAGGTGGCGTAGGTATCCTCCAACTTTTAATCATCAATTACTACGAACTTATGCGATGAAAAGTTGAATTTTCAACAGGAGAATATTTCCTGTTGGCAGAAGTGAAAATCCACAGAGAGAGAGAGAGAGAGAGAGAGAGAGAGAATTCCTTTCTTAGTAGAAGAATTAAATTACGAGAGAAAAATAGAAAGAAGGAGGAGGAGGAAATTGAAGAAAGGAAAGAAACGCTCGTCGAATAGAATTCGAAGAAAGTATAGAAATGGTAAATGTGGAGGTTCGAATGCCCTTGGAGAAGGTTGTACGAGAGCTGACGACGAAAATCGATGGTGAAGCTGGTGGTGGGTTGTGGCGAGATACGCGAGTATAGTGAAATGGTTGAAGGTGAAGGACGAGCGTTGCAACCGGGTGATACAAGTATTCGGTAATCGTCTTCAGTGATCGTCCTTGCTCGCTGTCGAGAAAAATCGATTACCAGGTTAGCTGGTTCCTAACGAACGTAAAAAACCGATTAACCTTACGAAAAGAATGATACCGACGTTTATTCTTTCTCTTTCTCTTTTCTTTTTCCTCGAAACGAGAAAATTTGTTCGTTCTTGAAATCGTTTCTATTCTTGTATCGTAAAGAACACTAGTCGAACGTATAGGATTAAAGAAAGAAGAATGACAGAGTCAGTTTTAATTAGCTCTAGTTTAAATAATAGAACAGCTCACCATTTCTGTATCATAGGATTAATCAATCAATCGATAAATTGAAACGAGGTGGGTTTTCAATGGCCGTCACGGTTCGTTCAACTGTCTAATATTTAACTCGATTATTTCGAGATCCAGAACAGGCTAAAGAAGAGTCGATTTCTTAATATACAACGAGCACACGCTGCGGCCAGCCTCTGCCGCGTATGAGTTATACCGTTCATTAATCAGTGGAATCAATGTGAATTAAGAAAACGCAACGTGCCACCTGTCAAACAATTTCGCGAAATATCATGCGCCGCTCACGTAAGTCGACGCGAGTTATTAGTCTCATTAATCAGCGGCAACCTGACATTAACGTTAATGAAGAAAACCAACCCAACACGGGAACCTGTTGCTGTCCCTTCGATGTGTTAATATTCGAAGGATTTGGCTCGTGGATCATCGGGAAATATTTCCCTCTTATTTTTTTGTTTCTTTAAAAGGACATCCTTTCAACGTCGATTTTTTCTTTTTTCTTCGTACAAGATGAGACCGCGTGTATAATTTCATTCTCTATTTTCTATCCAATTTTATCAATCCAGCTGGAAAATTGTTCGATCTTCTGCTTAATTTTCAAAGGACAGCTATTGTAGAGACAGGATCGAAGTCTGTTAAGCGTGGAGAAACTGCGTGGTACACGGTCTTCCGCCTCCCACTCTATCTCACCGTTACACGTGAAAATCTGTGCACCGGTAAGAGTGAAACCATGCGACTAACAATTACTGAAATTATCTACTCCTGTTCGCTGTCATCGTCAACGATATCTAGCTGTTATTTCTAGACTGGTGACATTTTCATGCATTTATAGGTAATCCAAGGCTCAGAAAGTATAAAAAATATCGAAATTCTAGCATATTTTATAACACCTTTCTTTCACTATATTCTCAAACCTACAAATTTGCATAAAAAAAGAAAAAGAACTGCAGTGTTACATTTATTAAAATCTACATTGGCTCGCTGTTAAAAAGGAACGCGAGATAATTTGTCAACTGTTTAGACGATTAACTTCCTACCTTCACTCCTAACAGAGTGAACGTGTTAAAATCAACGGTATTTAATTACACAAGTTCCCCCTCCAAGATTCCCTCGAACTTTTCCTCGTAAAACCGTGCAACCCAGTTCATAGATCCGCGGTTATCTCTAATCTGAACGATGGAAACCTGCTTTTCGGTTCGATCCCCCGTGTCGATTTCGATTTCTCCTTGAAATTTCTCCGTCGTCGCGTCGGTGATCCCTCGATCGAAGCCCCCTACGGAATAGCAACGTGGCGCGCGGTAGCGACAGGAGAGTGGAAAAGAGGTAAAGAGGAAAAGGAGTAAAAGGAAAAAGAAACGGAGGCGGTGGAAAGAAAAAAAAAGAAAAAAAAAAAGAAGGAACGAAAAGAAAAAGGGGAAAAGACAGCAGCAGCAAGCGGCGTGTATAGGCGAACAGAAGCGTGTGGCGGCGTGCGGTAGCGTGCACGTGTGCGTGCGTGCCGGCGCGACAACGCGCTAGATAGGATCTCTCTGGTTGGTATGCGCCAGAGCAGGCAATACGCGACACCCATACAGTGGTCGGAAACAAGCTGCAGGTTCCGTGACCCCGAAACCGGGGATACGATCTCCAGTTGATAGGAGGAAAGCTCGTTCCCTCGTGATCCGGCCACTCTTGCTAGACTCCGCCAACCTAATTGGCCGATAGGCATCGAGTACAATTAACGAATATTAACTGCTTCATTACGGGCGGATTAGATCGGATTGAATATTGCAACTGTCGCGACGATTTACAGGAAATCAAATAAAGGTAACACGCCTGTGGAAGAACCGTGAAACCAAGCGAGTTTCTAAGTATGTACAACTACCGGTGGATAACGAGAGAAACAGTTTTATTAATTGATATTGAGAAAGACGAAAGATAATCTTTGGGAACGGGTTCGAACTCGTGACGAGAACTTTTTTTGAGCTTTTTTGGTGAATTTGAATATAGACACTTGTGAGAATTTTCTCTACAGTGTTGCACTCTTCATTTTTTTATTGAGAAAAACGAATTCACTCGTCGTTGGATAGTCAATACTTAAGACACGATAATTTTTTAATAGAGGGATTATTTATTTTTAATTGCACTGTTTCTAACGAAAGATACATTATATCTAGATTTGCAAGAATATTCACATTTTTACTCGTTCTTAATCATAAACTAAAGAGACTTAATTTCTCTCTGAAAGTGAATCCTGTTAACTAAGTTATCAAACTTGAATTTTAAGAGCTGAAAAATCCCACTTAGAATTAGACGAAGAAAGTTTCGAGTATTTTTCGATTAGACACTACCTCTTCTCCGATATCTTTCATACTATAAGGAAATAAAAAGAAGCCGACGAGGTGTGAATATTCTCCCCACTATTCACACACGATGGTCGCCTACGATTTTCGATTAACGTCAAACATCAAGCTTATATATTCCCTTCGGGGCAACAGGAAGTGACGCGACGCCGCATTTTTTTTTCCTATCGGCGTAAATTAATTACGCTTACACGTCCCGCGTAATTACGGGATCCTTTATGAGGCAACGGAACCAGCGTAAACTAATTAGTTCCCCGTTTGGAAAGCGTATATTTCACTGGCTGACATTGCAAGACACCCACAATCATCCAACACAATACAACACGTCCGTGGTATATTCAAAGATGCAATAGTCGAACACTATAGGTTCATCAAACGAGAAACGCATCTAATTAGCCCTGGATGACTACTAATGACCTAACTACGCAGCCGTGGAAGTTTCGTGGCAAGTGTTTAATCACTTTACCCTCGCTTCGATAGCCCCGTTGCGTTTGCAAACGATAATACGTAGCCTCCAGGTGGGTGTATCCAGTATACGAACATAATTGGATATAAATACGAACGTCTGATCCTCTGATCGAAACGGTATGCATAAATCATCGATGAAAACCCACCGTTGATAATCCGTAACAAACTGGTTGGTGTCGGTACGTTATTGGCGAAGAATCGTGAACCGTATAAGAGGCTATACAAACATACGTCACGCATAAATCGATGGCTATGTCGATTCACATAAGGTGAATACTTCATAGACGATTGTACGTATACATACGTATAGTATGATATTGTAAATTTAGAAAGAAATCAATGGGTTAAAATGATCGTAAAGGGATCGCGAAAACATCAACGTACTTTACGTTATATAGTTTCGGTCTGTATTAACGATAATTTATTGTAAATCGATAAGGGTTTATCGAATCGAACAGCTCGAGTGGTAGTACACCGGTATGAAAGATATACCACGGTGGAAATAATTCGATTGTAGGTGGATACGAGGCTAAAGGTCATCCTTGCGTTTTTTAAATAGACTCGCCTCGCGATTTCCGTTGCTAATAAATGAATCAGGGACTGTCAAATTGAAATTAGCTTTCATTCAAATCTTAGATTGACCCAGGAGTCTCTCGTTTCATTCATCAACGCCTGGTGAAGTGTATTGTACATCTTGGAATCGCGTTTGTTCCAAAAAGACAAATGATTTTGTATCTTTACCGATGCATTTAACAGTCTCAAGAATGTAACGATATGCAAGGAAAGTTCACGTATTTTGAATTTAGTAATTACAGGTAGAATGGAGGATAGTGAAAAGGAAAGTAACACCTTTCACAAATTATTCAAGGATCTTTATTTAAAATAAATCACTATTTCAAAAGTATCGTAAATACATAAATCAAAAGTTTCTCCAAATTTCGTCGCGTTCAACTCGATCAAAATGAAAGCGAAGAATTTGGAATCTCTAGCGTTGCGTTAAAAATCCGTGAGAACGAAAGTGAAAGAGAAAAAACAAAAAGGCAGCTAACTGATCTTTCTCCCGTTACGCTCTTCCTCGCTCGTCTCTTCGAAAATATCGACATGCAGCCGAGAAACCAGCGAGCCAATTTACATGTGATCGTGCGCAACCGACGCCGACAGGCTTAACAGGGATCATACGCGTACGATCCGGGAATCCTGAACGTTGGAGTAGCCTAACGAGGCGAGGATAACCAGCGAAGACACCGGGTAAGAGGGATTCGTTCGTACACGAGTGGCGTAGCGTGCAACAAGCGAACGAGTGATTTAGTCGCTTAGATCGAGGTCCGCATACCGAACGACTGTGACCGACTCAGGACGGATCGAGACCCCGTTGGGCCTCGAGGCCTCAAGGCCGGCGAGCTCGTAAAGCCAATTCGTACCTCTCCCTCGCTCGACCAAGCGGATTTTCATCAAGCGAGACGAAGACGTGCATCCCACTGTGCAACCTGCCGTTGCTGTTGGTGCTGCTGGTGCTGTTGCTGCTGCTACTACCTCGAGGAATACTTCGTCGTTAATGTTAATGTTTGCAAATTGTGCGTTACGTTCGAGCAACACCGGGTTGAAATTACCAGTCTGAGGTGAAACGAAGAATCTGTCTATTTCTCTTTCCTTCGGTGTAATTTCGTGGCATCTTTTTTTTCTCTTTCTTTTTGTTGCTTTTTACCATAAGGATAATTTAGACTAGAATTTATGAGTAGGTTGATAGATTTAGAATAGGTAAAGACGCTTGTTAATTCGTAATGGATGGATAGAAAGTTCAGCGAAGACACGAGAAATGATTATTCTCCTTCGTTCAGTTGGTACAAATTATAGAAACATGGTTATAATGGGTGTGTGATTTATGTGGCTATTTAAAAAGAAAAAAAGAAAAAGTGGCCGCGATCACCTTGGCGAATAACAGCGCGTCATTAATCTCCGCTCCCGAATTCATTGCCCTATCTTATTCGATGCGTTTTTCTTTCTTCTCGCTTTTTTTCCTTTTCCATCGCTGTTCGCGTTAATTTACCGTTGTCGAACAACGAGTTCTCGCTCGCGGAAAGTCGAGGAGCACGGAGATTCACGTGACAGATACGTTTCTCCCTTTCCTTCTTGTGGAGTCCACGAGGAAAGGTGAGTACTGAACGTTGAAAAAGCAGAAAACGCGCGGGACTAGAAATAAATTGGGACACGTAGGAGCTGGCGAGCGATTCCACGAAATTAATCTGATCAAAGTCGCTCGGGCAAATCAACCGGGCAGACACACGCTCGACGTCGGGATCACGAGCTGTGGAAAACAGAACGACAACACATCTGATAAAGGCTGCATCGACACTGGCCTGGCCGAGTTTGCGCGCCGCTGATCCATTGTGAAAGAATCGAACGCGAGGCCTTCGAAATTGCACGGAAATTTTCTAAATTCGATTACGATCTATCGTAAAATTCCTGCTCAGCTACCTTGAGCTGTCTCAGGTTATTTATCTCTCCATTTTCCGGTGTCTTAATAACAAACATCTTAAAGATACGTCTGTGAAGAGAAAGTCTTAGGATATTACAGTAAGAACCAAATGAAGAAGAAACCATCCCTTTAATTCCTCACCTAGATCGTCAATATTACGATGAAAAAAGATGTACTATTTAATCTTCCATTTTCCCAGCTTCCATCACTTTAATCCCTAATCAAGCTGACTGCGTATGTAATACCATATCCCATACTAAAGCTAGTATCGTGCAATTTCACATAGAAAAGACAAATTTCCGTTTCAAAATTTCAAAATTTATCTCTCTGACGACAAGTAAGAACGAATCTCCTCGAACAGAACATACACGAGCAATGCAACAATATATCCCGCAAATAAAAGAACTAGGGGTGCTGAAAGGAAGGCACTTGATTGAAACACGAAGAAAGAGACTCCTGAACCAAGGAGAAACTCCGATAAAATCGAGAACGATTCAGAAAAGTAACAAAAGATAGTCGACTGGTAAAGGAACCACCCCTTACGTTTTCCACCTGTTAAAATTCGACGCTCAATATCGTACCGGTCTATCCTCTTTAACCGGCGGCCTTGCTCGCCCCCGTTAAACAGACTGAGCGGCACACGTACATGAACGATCACATTCTCACCTTCAGTGTGGGTCGTCAACACACAGTCAGAGGAGAAACTTCGTCCCCCACTGGCACAACCCTCCCCCTTGCACAGCTGCTTTCCACCCCTTTCGACCTCATCCTTCCTACCGTCTCTCTTCCCCGGCCACCACCTCTCGCAACCCCCTAGAAACCAGTGACGTCATACTGCGACGTCGTCGATGACGTCATTGTTGTACCGCAGTTCCGTTCATCGATCGACGCCCGTTCTCTCCTTGTCTCGTTCAGGGGCGGAAAATCAGGTGCCCCGATTCCGAATACTTTACCGAACGTTTCTCATCACATCAAAGAGATGCTTTTCAACGTGTTAGAAACGTTCACACACCGGTTTGATTACCCTTTGAACGATCCTTTGGCTAACGTTTCGAGGATATTTCGATGGTACTGGTTTAAATACAGCTTTAGAAATACGAAGACGAGATTCAGTTTGGTTTTTGAAGTTCGACGAAAATATTGAAATATATTTCGATCAAGGGAAATCGTGTTTGAAGGACGACGTTTCCATCTAAGATACGTCCCTCTTACGTGTTAATTCGATAGTTTCATAGATAGAACACCCGTCTAAGATCGACGATAGTTACGACGTTGCCTTCCAAGCGTGTGTCCTTGACTCCTTCTTCGAGGAATTCACGCACTACCTCGAACCACCGTTCGGGATCTATGCGTTTCATCGATGCTCAATATTCCTCACGTGCTTAGATCAGAGTCAGAGAGAGAGAGAGAGAGAGAGAGAGAGACGATGATTATGCGTCATTGGTAACGTTAATGAGTCAAGTTTCGAGGCATTAGACGCTCCCTTGGTGAGTATAGTTAGGAGAGTACTATAAATCAGCGGCGACGGGAGACAGAATGGAAAAGCGTAAGAATTTATTAGTAGTATCGACAGTGGCTAATCGACAACGTTTCATATAACTGTCCACCGAGCATTCCCCGGCGAGGTCACGGTAAGAGGACGACAGCTTTTTTTTTTCTTCTCCATGAAAATTAAATGACTCGTCGTTTATGCGCTCGCGGAAGGTAGACAGATTAACTTATTCCTTTCCATCGTATACGACCAAGTAGCCTCCTGCCTCCTGTGTGGAACTGCAATTATCGATACAATGAAAGCAATATGGGTCATCGACAACGAGCGGAGACGTTGTTCGATTAAAGGCACGTTCACGATGAAAAGGGAAATATTCCTGTATTAGTCAGACGTACGATTTTTCATTCACGGTTCGTAAACGTTGTCGAACTGTGAAGAAGAAAAAAAAATAGAAGTGATACTAGCCAGCATTGGCTCAGTCCACGGGAAATATTTGATTTGCACGTTCGTTAAGCCGAGCAGATTACTGCGTTGAATCAATACAGACCGCCTCGTCAGTGCCACCAACCAGCCAGCACATGTTCCAATATTCTGATTCTTAGGTTGAAATTTTCGCGCCTATCGGAATCTCGTCCACTTCTCGCAACGTGCAAAATTCCCGACCAGGATAAAAGCACGTGACAACCAGTCACGACAGTAACAGCACCGATCTATCCTCCTTCTCCCTCGGCAACTCTTACATTTCTACCGGATGACATCACACAGAGACTTACTTCGAGGCGGATCAGAGTGCCGTTATATTTACGACATGAAAGTGAAAGAAGAAGTGACACCATGTACCTTCTATCAACCAATCGTTGCATATAAAACAGCCACTTTTCTTCGAAAAGTATATTAAAAGATATCAGGAAAATTAACCATCAATCTTGATCGAGTTTCATCAATTACTTTTCAATCCGACGCGAATTTAGCAGAGAGAATTTTAGAGAATTTTCTGGCGTCTATAAATACGATGTTTTCGTTAATAAAGCATAAATAACCTCGTTTCACGATGGTCGAATTGTATCGAAAACCAGTAGATCGTATTTCGATGAATAAATATTATATTCCCAACGAAACCGTACATATCGAAAATTTCATTAATATCTTGATCATTTGATCTACTACCTTCCCCTTAGGAAATCTCTCGAATGACCAATCGGCCAATTAACGACACAATCACCTTAATTAACAGAGCTTCAACGATATAGCTATATCTTAAACCTTCGATAATTCCTAATTTCCAATTAACAGAGCTCTCCATCCCCTGGAATGCTTAATACCCACTTAGCAATACTTCCCCTGAAATATCACCTTGGACTATATTTCCACCTCCTCCTAGCTTACCCGTTTCCCTTTTCACACCCTTACGAAACGATCGACCATCTTTTTTTCTATTTTTTTTTTCTTCAATCTTCTCGGTCATTCACCAAAGACACTGGCATCAAGCTCGGTATTTACGTTCTCTAGCATCGATGCAAAAAGGCTCGCGTCAAAAGCACGCTCGCGATGCGCCGTCACCGCTCTGTTTTGGCACGAGTCGCCAGCTCTCGTCGTTTTTCCGCGCGGCAACGTCACGCGGAACCCAGTCGGCTAATCCTGAACATCGTGGCGTTCGCGGGCATTAAATTTAGCCACTGCCACGCCGACTATTACGCGAGCAACGGGCACGCTGATCTCTCGCGTACCCACTATCACGCTACACAAACTTCCCCCCTTTCTCCACGCTCTGCCGCGCTTTTCACCGTTGTATTTCGCCGTTCACGCGCCGGCTTTTCCCGGAAACGATTGCGCGACTCTACGCGCCCCTGACGCCTCGCGAAAAATTACGGGCACCACGTGACGCGTCAAGGTCACGGGCCGAATTATGCCACCGGAAGGTGTGTGGTCAGTGATCCTGCCGCGGTTATGATCGATGAGAATCCCTATTCTGGCTTTCAGAGGGAAATTTATATACTTCGCGATCGTACAAAATGCTACAAAAAGTGAATTTTCATAATGAAAAGTCCTCTTACCAATTGTTCATTTAGTAATCCTTTTTCTTGAACTTTTACAACGAGTAGTCGAAAAGGGTGAAATGAATGAAATTCTTTTTTAACGTTTTATTTTGATTTTTATTTGTACAGACAGTTCTGATACGATCGAGGATATCGGGAAGATGGTTTGCCAATGTTTAGTATTAACGATTTTTCAGAATGGTATAGAATTTGTTACATAATGTATATCAACAATGGTAAAGGAAATTACTAACGTGAATTCAGTACATATCCCCCCTCGTTGTGCATTTCATAACGTAATAGATTCATCCTTGAAGCTTATTGAATCCTATACCCCTCCTGAAATATTCATCCTGTTTGCGACAACAAGTCTCAACAAACGAGAAACTCGGGGGAACTGTTTAAGAAAATCTGTCGTACGTCGTTAAAGGAGCACGCTTCTGTACGAGAAGAGATCTTTCGACAAGGGAGTTGCACCTTTAAAAAGGTCCACGGGTGTCCATTCAGCGTGCGTAAGAACGTCGCGCGGAATCGATAAGGAAAAAGAAAATAGCGGTTCGAAATAGCAGCACGGATCGATAAGACGTCTGGTTACCTCATTTCCACTGAACAGGATATTTCTGTGACGACAGTGTGATTAAGAAAGTATCGTTCCAATATTGATCTCTCGTCATACACGATAACTTTGTCATTCTCGTATCAATCAATCCGACACCGATGCACAAACTTGTAACTTTCGTAAACACTCGAAACAATCTCGAAACGCGTTCTCCACGTCACCCTGTGGTGCTGTTTGTTCGTGTTTGATCCGTGGAACAAGAGAAATAGAAACACACACATCCACACACACGATTCTAACCGTGATCCACGAACGAAAACGCGTCGCGTGTTGACGAGTCGGTGACGCGAGAAACCCGAGGGAATCTCGCGTTGGAAGAACGCGACGCAGCGATATCGATGGTCGCCAACGACGACGACGACGACGACGACGACGACGAAGACGACAACGACGACGACAGCGTCGAAAAGGAGGTGGCGAGAAGACGGCGACGAGGACGGCAATGCATAACGCCCGAAATAGCGTCGTCCTTGGCGGTACGTGTGACGTCGTTATGCCGTCGGTCGGTCGATGACGGACGGGGGCGGCGTAATGACGTCAGAGTTAATGCCAGATAGAAAGAGGGAGAGGGAGAGAGGGAGGTGGTGGCGTCGCGACGAATCCACGGAGTTTGCGCGCGAACCAGCCGTCGTGCGTCAAGTTTGAATGAAACTGGCCACAGCGAGGGAATACTCGCACACCTATCCTACCTCGTTATGTATTCTTTCACGAGCAGACACTCTCTGGTATTCTTTTTTTCGATCAATCGAGAGAAAGAGAGAGAGAGAGAGAGAAATGACGCTATGGATATTTGCAAATTCATATGACGTAATAGATGTCGGTTTATATAGAGTAAGAATGGATTTCCAGGTGTGTTTCATATACGTAGAACGTGCGTGGAAATTTTCTGACGAGACTAAAAGGAGAAACGAAGAGAATGATATTCTTTGTGGCTAGCTGTATTTTAAATTGTGTATATGTATATATGTACGTGTATAACGGATCGAAACGAAATGATTTCCGTGAAAACGTGAATTCTTCCGACGACCGACGATCGATCGCCGGATGGACGCGTAACCAGGAGAAATTATAGCACCGCCGCTGTTTCGAAGCGGCGTCAAAACTCGCGCGGTGAATACGTTTCCGCGCGGTGAAATCTATTTCAGGTGAAACAAGGCCGCGCGTCAGCCGGTCGCGTTACACATTTTTACTCGGTTCGCCCGAATTACCATAAACCTGTCGGGCATACAGCCCAGCATCGTCAAAACGACGTTACACACGTTGCATACAATCACTCGATTACATACGCTCCGTTCTCTTTCTTTTCTTTTCTTTTCTTTTTTTTAATTCTTCCTTTTTTTTTTCCCCTCTATCCCTTTCCTCTTCGCCGATTGATCGTGAATGACGACGAGTGTTGTTCCTTTCCTCGCAAAGAAACAAGGAAAGCGCGATCGCTATCGATCCGTCGTTAATCAACCGTGTTAAAACACAACGAATCAAGTCCTCCCGGTATTTATAGCGCCACCGTCTGACTACTGACCCTTTCACTGCTGGCACGCGCGTTCATATGCATCAACGTCACTTATCGATCCTAGAGTCATTATGCGAGTCACAATCTCATTACGCGCGGCCCGAGTAATCTCTCTTTCTCCACGGCGAATGCGTTCTCTATCGGCGAGTAATCAGGTTCCATGTCTTGACATGGGTGAAACGCGTACGCAAAAGTGACTCTCGGGTGTTGTAGCTTTTTGTGGACGAGCTTGCATATACGGGGAATCAGAAACGAGGGAGAAGTTTATAACGCGATACACTTGAGTTACACCTTCGTGTAATTGCAACGGGGAAACTTATTGGAAGCATTGAAAATCTATACCGTAAGTTCGAAAGAAAATAGACTAGGAGCGTTGAGAGTTATTCTACGGTAAAATTGTCCTCACTTCGAGACTTTGTTAAAACGTGGAAGAAAGTTTCGTAGCGAAGTATAGAAATTACTCAATTATTCATATTGCTCTCGTTTTAATTACATCGAGAAAGTATATATATATATATATGTATATATTCATACATCTTGTATAATACCGATATTTTCCACACCTCGTCCGATTTTCTTTGAAGCAACTCGCCAGCAATTTTCCATCCCGTTCACTTTTTCGTACGCCACTACTCATCGAATGCAATTTGTCGTTACGCAACGTGAAATTACCGCACGTTGATTGATCAACGTTTATCGACGAGTATCGGTTTCAATTAATTATAATTATCGCGACCACTGTACGCCTCTTTCTTTCCCATACGAAGCGAGCTGACTGGTTGGAAACATGTGCCTGCGTCGTTTGCAGCACGATGAAAGTTTCGTTACTATCGAATCACATCGAATTGAGGAACCATTACATAATTGACGAGATGGCGTAGCATTTATGCAATATGAATCGTCAGACCGCCCACCTATGCCGCGTCTTTTCACCCTCGCTCCTTCGCCCCCGGGGTCCTGGGGTCGCTTCCTGATCGCATGTCTCGCGCCGGAAACAAGAGCCTATTCCCACCCACGCGAAACCGCAGCCTCATGAAAAACACAACGGCGCAATCGAGCTACGTTTCGAGTCTAGAACCTGTCATCGCTTGCCTTCCTCGATTCGACGCCTCAATGTCGATGCCCCGACTTCCCTTCCACGAGACCAATTGCAATTATTCCTTCACGAGAAGAAAGAAATATTTTTATCCCTTTTAAAATCCCAACTTCTCTCTGTTTCCTATCCTCTCTCTTCCTCCTCTTCTGTATTTAAATCGAATTCGAAATCGCAGATAAATAAGAATACAAAAAGTGAAAAAGTGAGCCAAACGCGAGTGAGGGAAGAAACGTTTAAGAAACTTTCAAAACTGTCTGAATCTTCAATCGTGCATTACCGTAATTTATCGAATCACACATTATATTACTCACATAAGAAGAACGACGAATCGTGACCATATAGAACGTAAGATTTCGAAGGTACCGAGAGGAATAACGAATTAACATAGCAGGTAGATATATGCCTGCATTACACGTCAAAGTATCACACGGGCCGCGACACCATGCACATTTTAATCGCAAGGATGAATCACGGGAATCGAGGTACAACGAAACGCGCATCGCCTTCGAATTCCGTAGACGTGGACAGCAAGTTAGACGTGGCGTCGCGCGTTTTCAATCGGCGGTCGTTCATCGTTCTAGCACGTCGAAAACGTGAAAAGTGTAACGGCACGTGATGCACGGGCGTCTTAGACGTTTCTTTGGTCTCCTTTGTGCCCCGGCCAAGTAGCCGCGGTACGCCTGCCTCGCACGTATATTTAGTTTGCCCAGTAAAACAATGCAATTGGCCTCTAGGAAGCGAAGTGTCCGTCCCACGGGCACTCGCCGTCAAAATACTATCCAATTTTACGATTCTACGAACGAACCCGATTATTTTATCACCACCGCCATATACATATATGTACATATAAAATAACCATCGATCGTTCGCGATTGTTCGAACTTTATTCCCCATCGTATCTATATAAATTTATCTACGTGTTAGTTTCCTACGCAGATCTCACCACGTCATCGAACACATCGTGAAAATCTGATCGTTTCTGGGAACATTTCGTCTAAAATTACCCATTGCAACACCTTCTACCCCGTTTCACTTTGTAAACTCTACGTGTATTCGTATTACCGATAATTACTTCCAACAAGATAAATCACGTTTCACCGTTACTAGGGCTGTAATCTAAGTGGGGAGGGAGGATTTTATTACCGACGGTACGAAAGATGAATTAGAAGCAGAGAAGATTGCCACCGTCGTGTGTACATGCATATACAACACGTACGCCGGGGGGAACCGTTTAAAAAGAATTAAGTAGTTACGGACGTGCCGGCTCAGACGCGAGGCGATGCACGTCTCGCTAATGTCTGAGTCTGAATGCGCCTAACTACTTGCCGCTCGGTGTGGAACGGCAATCCGCGCGCGTTTACACCGCCGGCTCCTATTAACGTAACACACTCTCTCCCATACACGTGTCACCGGCCACTTCTCGTAAACCAGCGATTTTCCACGGACAAACCATTCCCGAGTCCAGTTCTCCTGTCGGAAGAGTGGGGAAAACTAGTGACTGTCACCTCGAGTGATTAGATTTCTCGATCTCGATATGTTTATCAACTTAGTTTCTCCCTCTCCTCCTCTCTCTCCACAGACGTCGAGACACGAGGGGAATTTTTTGTACTTTTTATTCTACTCTCCTCCTGCTCGAAGCTTGCATATATCGCAATTACATGCCCACGTAACGGTCAGAGTGACAGTCGATCGACTATCGATAACGTGAGTGGCCACTTTTAACGGTACCGCGACATACTGGCGGGCCATTTAACGCGCGGAAGTCATAAGCGTTGATTTACCATTGTCACGGTCGTTATTCTCTCTCCTTCTATCTCTTTTTCTCTCTATCCGTTTATCTCAGTTCTCTCTCTCGCTCTCTCTCTCTCTATCTCTATCTATCTATCTATCTTTCTGTACCTAGCGAACCTGACAATCGGTTTTCGCAATTCGATTGGTCGTCACAATGCAGCAGAACCAGTGACCGCACCTGCACCCGCTTCACAGAGACACACACAACGCGTTGGTTATATTTGTTCGTTAGGCGTTTCTCTCTTCTTTCCTGCGCGGGCAGGTCTCGTGCGGGCCAAGTATGTACGCGGAAAAGAAACGCCTGCCTTGCACTCGGCCAACTGCCAGACTATATTTACCTTAACGTGCCGATTACACCTGTAAAGTGTCCCTATCGGCCTGCTAGGCGATGCCCGATCGAACTCGCGGGCTACTCTCGAATATGGAATCTGTCGCTAGGCTCGATGGAACAGGCGCGAATGAATAATTGAAGGATAGACGTGTATATCTATATATATACAGGTGATTCGAATACGGTGAGGGTTGATTTAGATGAAAAATGAAACAAGTAACGTGATTTTGAGAAAGGAAACGACGACGACGACGCTGATGATGACGATGATGGTGATTTTTAAAATGAAATCGTTATGCGGTGAGATAATATCGGGTAGATGTAAATGTTCGCGAATGCAAATCTCGATTGTGAGTGAACTTTTTCTTTCCCTTTTTTCTTTCTTTTTGTTATTTTTTTATTTTTTTTATGATAGAGAAAGATATACAGCGTTGAAAGAAGGTTCCCGACCAATCGTCGAGCCACAGCCTCTAGATCCTTTTCACAGCTCGAATCGATTGGCTAAGAGAAGAGACGTCGAGAGGGGGCAATTCGTCCCTTCGCTCTATCGTTCGCACCTCATCTCCATTTCACTCGCTCTTTCGCTCCTTAATGCCATGCCCATTAACCTTTCTCGCTTTTCCTATACAGTGCACACGCGAATTCGTTGCGCACGCCATTGTCTCTGAAATCTTTCGTCGATTTTTGAACCGAAGGTTTAAAGGTCTCCTTCGGTAAATGAACGAATCCAATTATTCATAGAAAAGAGAAACAATATCGGACTAAAATTTTCAAACTTAAATATAAAATCTGGATGACAGGTCGATCCATCTACGTCATCGAAATCCGACCGTCACCATCACCATCACCACCACCACCACCTTTTAACCACAACCTGCGAACCATCAGCCGAGCATTTTGTACGATACGATCCTTCGTACGACACTAGTAGAACAAAACTACTAGCGAACTATACACAGGACGGTCCCAAGGTCTTTTATTTCGTTCATTTTTCTTTTTTTTTTGTTTTTTTACTAGATGACTTACACTTGTTCCAATGATCGTGGCGTTGAGTCGCGTGATGCTCGAAGTTCCGATGATGGTCATGATTGTTGTTGGTGTCCGCCGCAATGGTGACCTGATGGTACGGTGTAGTCGGTAGATGGATCGTCGTCGATCGATCTCGTTGATCGTGATCGCGATCGTGATTGTGATCGACGACCAATGGCCTGCCGGTTGTAGCACGTTGGTGGGTGGTCGCAGCACCAACTGCGGCTGCTTCCGTGCCCGTATCCTCGACGGTACGCATCGCACGTACGATCAGCAGCACTCTCACGCCTCGTTTTTATCCGTTTCATTCACCAGACCGCTACACACGTTCGTTATACACACGGATGTCCCCTCCTCTTACCCTCCTTCTTTGTTCTCAATAGTCCACAGGACGCGGACGATCGATGGCCGCGACAATCGCGACCATCCTACGATTAACACCGATCTTTCACTTTTTCTTTTTTTTTTTCCTTCTCTTCCTTCCTCGCGGACGGTGAAACTCCTGTTGAAAGGCGCGAGCGCGCAAGCGCGCACGTGCCAGTGCAGAACGCTAAATAGACAAGCGAGTTCGAGATGTTGCACGTGCTTTTATTCCACTCGAACAGCTGATCTTTCTCCCTCAGCCGACGGTTACACCGAATGGAAATAATCAATTGTTGCCAATTCGAAGAAGACAGTCTTCCTTTTCTTTCTTTCTTTCTTTCTTTTTCCCTTTTCTTTCTTTATCTTTCGATAGATTTAAGTGATCAATGATTTGTCCCTGAAGCGAAAGCATTCGCGTGAAGCATACGTGAATTGATATATGTGAAAACCAAGATGAAACGGTACGATGTGGTTGAGTGTGAAAAATAAAGGGATGAATAATCGCGAGATTGTCACACAGTCGATCAAATTCTCACGCGTTCAATGATTTCGGATAAAAGCACGATATACCGGGTGTGCCGGAGTTCAACGTAACGTGGAATTCCTCGACTGTATTCGTTTAAGCTGAGAAATGGGACAAGAAACGGAGAAACAGGTACGTGCTCTCTAAAACGTGATCCAGCCGAAAGGTGCACACATACACAACTCACCCACAACACATGAGAAAAAGAACAGTGATGACACACGTGTATCACCGACCTGTCAACGTTGTCGTAGGGCTAGACCAATCCTTCTGGAGAACGTCTTCGGAGGTGAGCGCTCCACCTAGGAGCTCGAACACTTCTCGCATGCAGAATCCTGTGTTGTTTTCCTCGAAGATCGTGCGAATTTTTCTTTTCTTATCCTTCCTCCGTCACCAACGTCGACGTCATCATCATCGTCATAGTGGTCACTACGTTCTCGTCGATCTTCTCAAATATCTCCCTCGTATATCCTAGATCGATCTTGATCATAGAGATATATACACTGTCCACAGAGAAAAAGTGTTCCTCCTTTTCGATGAATCCGAAACGATTATACCTCTCGGTATTTTTTGACAGATGAAAAAGAAAAAGAAACTAAACAGCTTGAAGAGGAAGCTGTCAGACGATATCACGAGACACAACCTCGGAGCAGTCTCGTACACGCGGAACCACGCGCGTTTAAACGCGCTAGGTTAACCTCCCGCTCGCTCTCTTGCACGCTCTCTCTCTCTCTCTCTCTCTCTTGCTCCTGTTGGTCACGCGAAACTCAAACACAAACGTCCTTGGCTGGTGCACCACCTTTTTCTTCCTTCGTTCGCGTGTGTGTAATCCCCAGTTTTCTTGCACTTGACACGAAGAGACTTCTCTCTTCCTTTCTCTGGTCTTCACGATTTCACGAATCCTTTCCTCGGCACAATCCGAATCTTCTCTGTACACAGATATACGAAAACCACGCCGGTTATTACGTTATATCCCCTTTCGATTCTCCCGATCGAATTTCCTCGTGTCACGATTAGAATCGCGTTTAACAATAATGGCGAAAGATACAGGAGAAAGAGTAGTAAGATTTATAGATCAGAACGTGACAGAGAGATCCTGTTGTTAGTAGCGAGAGTGGAAAGAAAAAGATATATAGAGAGAGAGAGGAAAAAAATGAGAAACAGCGCGGACACGTTTTTGCAAGAAAGCGATACGCTCTCGCACGGGTGGCCGGCCGCCGCGTAACTGAGTCCGGATCGCGCGCGTTCCTCCGCTATATTAAAACCGTAGCGTGTGTAGCGACGGCGGCGGCGGCGGCGAACGGCGCTAACGATGACGTCACCTTCGGACGTCATAACACACACACGACAGCAGCCGCGGATCGATGGACCTGGCTCAAGTGAGCGTCCCTATTGGCCCACGCGGCTGATGATGCCGCTATAGTGACGTCAGCACGCCACCTACCGATCACCCATCTCCCTCCACCTGGATATCCAACCCCACGCAAGTCGACCTAATCCAACCCGACCCGACCCAACAACACCGATGTATGTATATCCTTTCTTATACTTTTTCCCCTTGTTTCTCCATTAGTGATTCCACTGTCGCATTTCCGCTACTTTTTATAATTGTCAAGTACGTTTCAACGTGTCCTCTCTTCTGTCTCTCTGGATCATCGGTTTATTTTTATTCGATTTTACCGCGTTTCGCGCACACTTGGCCCGCTTCCGTTTGCCTCTTCAGCTGGTAGTTGCGGTGCCGCTCTTTTGGCACCGACAACGATCACTTTTGAATAATCGATGAGCCGTGGATTAAAACGGATAGCGGATACTGACGGATGGAAGTATATATATGTATATACATATAGATCTTTAGGAATGTCGTTTGTTAACCCTTGTGCTCGATGTTTCTCCTTTGGTATTATCTGGATAGAAAGGTAGGTGTTCGAAGCGTGAAGTTGGGCGTGTTATTTGTAATGTAGGTGAATAAGGTTTGATTCATTATACGCGGACCTATTAAAAGTTTAATCGTTCGTTAAGAGAGTCGTAAAATTTGTTCACCGATTCGATGAAACAGGTGGTGAACGCACCTGCGAAAGTGTACCTGTTGTGCAACGAGAGAACTTCACACCGATGGTATTCTCCTGTTTACCGAAACATTGGAAAATTGAGAATGAAGTAACCCCAGGTAAACACACTGTGATCTATACGAAAGCAATATCAACTTTTTCTTTCTTTCTGTTTTTTTTTTTTTTTCTCGTACACCGCTTTATTCGCCTACGAAACGTTGCGTGACAAACGTTTACTGCACTTTCGCAACGCTGTTTTTCAAACCAACGGAATTTCTATTTATTATCCATACACACATATATACACTATTTTCTCATCGTTCGATCAATTCGTCCTGTTAATCCTCACAATCGAAAGCAAAAGTACGATAGGAAATCGATCGGTGATTCAACCTCATTCACCAGACAATTGCATCTCGTATAATCGCGCTATAAATTATCGCGAGTTACCGCGATCGTTCTACGAACAAATTATTCACCTCCGCCTGTCAATCTAACGTGCCACGCTTGCCCGTCAATGATCCATCCCGCGGATTGACGCACAGACGCGTGATTAAACGTACACGGAAATCCTCGAGCCAGCTCCTTGACGAACACGCGTCCGGAAATAATGCCAATTAACTGCATCTTCCACCGGTGGTAAAACTACGTCATAATTCACCCTCGTGCACCGGCTGCGCCATCGTAATCGTTGCATCGGTGTACGTGAGAGCGTGGGTCATCGGTAGATAGAGGCGTTGGCGTGAGAATCGTGTTGGTTAGACGAGGATATGGATAAAAGAGGGGTAGAAATTATGTGAGAGAAAGGGAGAGTGAGATAGAATTATGATTCAACGTGTCGAAGGGTAGAATCGACTCTCTCTCTTTCTCTTCCGTTCTCAGCTCCACCACTTCTGCAACCTTCATTCATGCATCACACCGACCCACCCCGCCAACGTCTCTACCCTCTCCGTGCAAAAGCGGCCCTGGTGACTGGTGCACGCGTGGCAGAGCGGAGGCGTAAGCACGAGCCGACGTCGCCCCAGTTAATCACCCGTAAGACGAGCTCACTTCGACACGTGACGAAACAACGGTATCGTGTCGGCCACCTGTGAAACGAGCACTGATCTGGAAGAAGCGAGAGAGAAGGATAAGGTCGTTCGATCGGTTCGAACCGTCCGGACTCTTTGGCGAGAATTCAGCCGCGACGAGAACGCCCTGTGTAAGGAAAGGTGGTAGAGGAATTTTGAGGAATTCTGAGTGTTTACGCGAGGGATGGAGAATGTTGTTTGCTAGGATGTAGAGATTGGTTTCCAAAAGTGTCTTCGGATTATTTTAGAAACTATGGTTGCTTCGTTAAAATTAAGGTGGAGTTGTTCGATGATTTGGCGATTTTAGGAAAATTATACAGAGACGAGAAGATAAGTTTAGAATTGATTGGTTTAAAGGATATATTTCTAATTAAAATATCATTTAACAGTTTTAGTCGAAGATAAATTTGGAATATCGCTATTAATTTTTGCATGGGAATTTTTAGAAATAACGAAAATATTTTGAACGCAGGTATGATGTAGGTAAACCCATAATCTTATTCTGGTTAACAGTGGTGTCAGAAATATTTTGAATTTATTACACCTTCTATACTTCGAGTGTACACAATTTTGCTGAGAATCAATATTCTTAAAATTGTCGGCAAGGAAAAGTTCATTATTTGCCTGTTTGAAGAATCAAATATGTTGGATTGGATTTTCATTTTTCAACAGTTCTTAATAGAACTGGCAAACCTCTCCAACATGTACATTTAGGAATAACAAAAAGTACTTGTTGGAGAACTACTTTATCCAAAGTTTCGTTAATATCTCTTACTGCCACCGAACGTAATAATTAAAAACCACGAAGAATTTATTGCTTAATCAGTTTGTGCAAGGTTAATCGTGAATAGCGTCCTCGCTAAAACCTCAATCGTGATTATTTCGAAACACCGTAACGCTTATTACTTTAATACAACCTGTTCGTTACGACACGTAGATTAATTGAAAGATACCTGCGCTTCTCTATGCATTGGAGGATGACAGTTGTTCGTGAAATTTGTCACAGGGGGCATCAATCACCGATCCAGCATACTCTGAATAGGGTAAAGTTGTACGATCGATCCACCAAACCGGAATCTTCCGGTGAGACGTCGCGCGCGAAGGTCGTCGTGACTATCAAAATGATCGCTCGCACGAGACACTGTGTCGAATAGCGACGAGTTTCGTTCGTGGTGTTAAAAAAACCAAAAAAAAGAAGAAATGTAAAAAAAAGAAGAAAGAATTTCCAAAAAAAAAAAAAGGATGAAGAGTAAAAAAGTTGTTTGCCTCGGCACGCTCTAGTGACACAGTGACGAACTGGATGATAGATTCAGAATTTTTGGGACTTCAAGGAAATCGATGGAACTGGTATTATTCAATCGTTCATGAATATGCATCGTGTCGCCAAAGCTACGAGGAACAGCTTTATTGCAATCGCGGTTGGGCAAAAAAAAAAAAAAACGAAGAAAAAAAGAGAAAACAAAGGAAGGAAGAGAGATGAGGAAGAAACTATCGATAGACTGATCTAACTGTAGAATAATTAGATCTTCTTCCTTATTTTCTTGATTCATCAAACGATATGCTAATCCAATTTCTTATCCGACAGCTTGTTTTCACGATCACTCGGTCAACTCAAATTATTTACTCATTTTCTTTAATTAGCTCGCCATCGGCTTTGTACCGCCCTGATGAAGATCATTGTACCGTGTTAAAACGTTGCTCGGGAGCAGTACGGCGCATAATTTTTTATTAGGTTGTGGGATGACCTTTCTCCCGTATAATGCGCTGTCAGTGGAAAAGCTAGGATGCCAGTGAACCTCTCTTCTCTCGTCCCGTCCCTCCCTTAGATCGCTTTTCACTCTCAACGTAGACTTCCCGTTACGATGCAGCCAGCCTAACCAGCCGACGATCGATTGAACATTTTTCTTTTTTTTTTTCAACGATTCAAGCGATGGTTCGCGTTGCGTAAAACGTATCTCGAAGAACGGACACGTATATACGGTGAATCCCTTCGACAAATTCGACGCGGAGACAGAAAATCTCGAACGCGGGCGATATTTTCGTACGGTATCGTCTTTTCCATTTCTTTCCTCTTTTTTTTTTTTTATTTTTTGCCAGCCGAACGGATGAATTTTTTCAAGGAGATCTCGAAGGACTGGAGATTTTTTTTTTTTTTTTAGAAAGTTGCCTATAATAAACCTCCTTCCGACTAAACGAGAAGGAACTCGTTTCTACAAGCGTCCACGTTGAATTCGATTATTCGCTACGAATAAATATAAACCCGTTTACCACCCCGCCGAACCCTGACTTCTTGATAAATCACGATAATCAGACTTCTCGATTTAACGCGAGGTTGAATTAAAAAGGTGCGCGACGTGAAATTAGAGTGCGTCGCGATGAATTTCGAGGTTCACGATATGTTACGTGTTTCACCCTCTTAAGGGTGAAACGTCGGTTACGTAACACACGGAGACACGGTTTGACCTCAATTAACAAAGTAGACGGAGTATATCTTTCTCCGAGGACACTATCTCGCTTAAGATGCCTCGTAACAAGACGTATAAATCCTCCAGGTATATCGATATTTTATTCCGTTACATTCCCCGGACGCTTCACGCTAGATTTCCCCTTCGAACGTACCCCTGAACTTTTCTGCACTTCACCCGTAGATCAACAAACCGTAGCCAAAGATAAATTGCTCTAAGCACCAGGAAGACACCTATTACAATCAATCATCCACGTTCTGGACGAAACAACGTGACTCACTTTAACCTGCCGGATTACCAGGTGAGAGATAAATTTCGCCATTAACGCCTCCACTGTCAGCGTTTCTCGGATCGTGCTGGCAAGCGTGGAACAAGCCGAGAGAGCCGAATTCGAGAGCTCGTTTCGGTCCATCGCGGAAAGAACGATACGGATGGCGAATAAGACGATGGAGAAAAAGAGAAAAAAGAAGAAAGGGAGAGAGAGAGAAGAAAGAGGAACCGGTTGTCGTTATGGGTTCTCCCGTAGTCAGGAAGAACCTGGCGAGGGTGAGAGGTTTTACAGGCGGGTTATTACGCAACTGTCCGCGTTGTAACGTCGGGTTACAAACCGACGAAAAGAGAGTGTCGCGCGGGTATTCCAATGCAACGAGAGTTTACGCACGTTCGTATTACTATTTATAGATGTGAACGTTCACCTTTCGTATGAACGAAAAGAAAAAGGGAAGATCGCGACGATCGGTCCTGCAAATATTTCCCATCGTAAGGATGCACCGGAAAGTTTAATTATTATTTATGCGACACGCTCGATCATACAGCTCCGAGAATATCGTTCCCCGAACTTGGACGTATGTACAGGATGTTTCAAACTTGAAACCATGGGTTAACAATTTTTTAAAGAAATGCTGTGAAAAATAAAAACAACGGAGGAATGAAATGAATTTTGAAAAGCTACAGAAAAACTCAAATAAAGAGGGCAATAGAAGCGAAGGATTATTAAAAAGAGAATGAATTTACATACTACGTATTAAAATCGATTTAAACAATATGAGTGAGGCAGAAGATTAAGGAATGGAGGCGTGAGGAATGAGATAATGTCGGAAAAAGTAGGTGTGAATGAAAGGAAGAAAAAATAGTCATATTTCTGTATTATTTTTCTACAACCTGAAGTCCGTTCCAAGCCTCGAGGCAAGAACTGAGTGTAATAAATAAAAAAAAGTAGTAATTTTCTACGATCTTACGAATGTAGAACGATCGCGATCAAGATGTTCCAAAATTGATGATCGCGAAAATAATTTTCTTAAAGTCTTCTGATAGAAGTTTCAAATTTTCGAAATGCCATCGTGCAAACATATAACTATTTCCACGTCCACGTGTTGTGATACAGCCAGTAGAAACAGCAAATCCGACGCGACACCGTGTTCCGATAATTGCGCAATGAGGATAATTGAATTTTGCTAGAGGAAGTAGTACGAGGAATGCAAAGAGGAAAAAGAGCAGCGACAGGTAGCATTTCATAGAACCAGCTGCAGAAATTGCTACTCTCGAGCGAACAAACGATCACTGCGAAAAGATCCATCGGTACTCTAACCCGAGAGTCCCTCCCCCCTGATTACGCTAATAGTAACACGTAGTACCTGATGTATGTAAATATAATTACCACTCGGGTTGCGTAAAATCGAACCAGCCTAATCGCCGTTTAGGATGCTAATATTTCGTTTACGATTGCCGTAATCCACCACCGAGGTATATTGTGTACGTACCACGGCTAATGCTAATTGCAGAGCACTTTTAATCGTATAGAACGACGTACCTCAACACCGGCTGAATTCTATGGCGAAACATCGAATCGTTTCACCTACTACACAATTCAAATCGACACGTGAGCGTTTTTCGAGCCGGTAGCGATACACGCGTCTGTTAATCGTACATACACATGTATACGTGTTGTACATACATGTGTATATATACATATATATACTTGTCCGCCTTGTAATTTTTCCAGGTGATCTGTGAACCACCTACTTCCCCGCGGACCATAAATCGACTCTTAATTCCATCGTTTTCTTTGCCCATGAATGAAAATGCTAATAAAGCCGGCCGCGTTAGCTTTGGTACAGGGTCTATCGGTGGTCAATAATGCCCCGACACCAAGGAACGCTGCACTTTCATTTTCACCGCAACTCCGATATTTTTCCCCTCTCCTAGCGGACGTCGTTGTGCGACACACACGCCACGCGTAGGCGGCGACTCTTTAACGGAACCGCACGTGGAACATTGTATAATATACGCAACGCGGGGCTCTAGAGTTGTCGAGGAAACGGGAGCTGCACGTCGAATCGATTCGCGAGACGCATTTATTTTAGAGCAGAAAATTCAGAGGGAGATTTTTTAACGACATTACTGTGCGAAAGAAAGTACAATCCTCTTTTTATTTCTTTATTTCTTTATGTTTTTCTTTATTGTACTATTTGCTGGAAATGAATTCGATTTTACTGGGATATGGATCGTATTTAAGATTGTAGAATTCTTACTCGGTGCATATATGTTGATTTATAAAGATTAGAATAAAATGTTAGGTTTGAAAAGACCGGTTGTTTCCACGCAAGTGCACTATCGTTGTTAAGGTGTAACGGTGATTCGAAGGTTCAGTGTAATTTGATACTGAATGCTAGTATCATAAATGTGGGATCGTTGAATTTGATCAGTGCTATTAGGATCCATTGACTCGTTGTGATTGCTCCATTCATGCTGACAGTTCGAATTAATTCAACGCGTCACTTTTGACGCTTATCTGCCTCTTTAATCCCCTATCGATTGATACTACTCCCGCCACGGTATGTTCTTCCTACGTGTTGCATTTACAATTTGAAACGGTGTCAATACCAAACTAAGCCTCGGTTTACATTGTTAATCGATACCCATCTACCCTCTTCCCGATCTCGATTGCAAAATTCTACAGGAGTATTGGACACCTGAACGGAATAAATACGTCGACGCACAAAACCACAAACAGATGCTTCAAGTAATTGAAACAGAGGCTCGTAAAAACGTTCGTTAAAATTTCCCCAATAAAGATACTTCAAATGTGGAAGTGGTACGTTAAACATTCAACTGTCCACGAGTAATCTTCAAAGTTTCAGCCAGCCCTCTTCGTTGCTCACGTTTATTTCTCTTTGTACGTCGCCTACGTAATTCACCGAACAACGTGCACGAAGAAAGTCGTACGCATCCGCCGACAAATGTACACACACGGTAGATGGTAATTTTTTTTTTTGTTTTCTCCAACTCCAAAGAGGTTCTTCGCCTCTCTGGACCAGGACGTTCCTCACGATCGTTCCTCCTTCTCCCTATCTACCTGTTTTCTTCCCTTCCTCTATGTCTCTTGCTCTTCCTGCCTGATCTCCCTCCATCTTTCTCTATCAGACTTCTGTTTCTCTTTCTCTCTGTCTCACCTCCCTTGTTCCCTCTTCCTCCCACCCGATAGATCAGAGAACGATGGGCGATTAGCGCCGCGTGTGAAAGGGAAAGCGAGCGGTCGGCTTCACGGAGGAGGACGATCGACCCGGCACACGATTCGAAACGACTCTCTCCTCCGTACGTAATGTATTCGTCGTCTCTCCTGCGCCCACTCCTTTCTCTCCCTCTCTTTCTTTCTCTTTCACCGCGCGACCATCTGTCCGTGTCGCTCTCTTCCCCTCCAGCTCCTGCGGACCGACTTTTTAGAGGATGATTTAATTGCCGAGTAACCGCGAAGCCCCCTTTCTTTCCTCCTCCTTCTTCTTCTTCTTCTTCTTCTTCTTCTTCTTCTTAGTTTCGAAAAGTTCGCGGGATGTGGGTCACAGAGAGATACGATTGGCCCGGAGGTCCGTGAACTTAACGCGTGTCCATCCGTTAACGAGGTTCAATTTATATTTTAATCGAAATTCGATTTTTATACTGACTTCGACGGGAATACGAGACGACGAGAGTGAAATTAATCGAGAGTTTTCCTTTCTGGAAGCTTGTCGAGTTGTACACGCGTACCGCGTGACGGACCTTAACGATATTTTTATGATAATCGTAGAAAAAGAGAGAGAACGCAATGATTTTGAAAATCGATCTTAACAAGATTCGTTTCCTATTTGAATCAGAATTCGAGGTAGATGAGGATATAGAGTTTCGATGTGTTCCGATGGAAAATGAGACGTTTCGTTGGAATTTTCTTCCTGGAAGACTGTTTTGAATAGCACGGAGGCCTGAACACCGTCCGGATGATGGTACTTTCTTCGCGCGGAATTTGAGATGCGCTTGACATCACCGAGACACGCGGAGACAGCTGTTATTCGCATTGTGGCGGCACGTTTCAACAATTTGCTCGCGCTATCGACACCGATGATCGATTTGAAGACGCAGACACGCGTACAAAGAGACGCACACGTTGAGAAACACGAGCCATCGGTTTCGTGCGTACATTTAACGTGTGACGCTGCGTTTCCGCGTTGCTATGCTAATGAGAGAGCGTCAAAGACCAAGACCATCCTTGGAGAAGCTTCGATTGGAAACGACATCGAATTGGGGATCGGATAGCACAGAAGCTGGAATACCATTCGAGATTTAATTAAATAAACACGTGTCGGGAAAAGTAACGACACTATTGTCAGAACAATCGTAATATTAAAGTAAAATATTTATGAAAAAAAAAAAACCAATTGATAAGTTTTATTTGTAGTCTCGGTTCATTGACGTTGATCGACACATCGTCGATCAAAGAGATTAATATCATTACCCAGCTCGAGGAATACGAAAATTTCAGAGAAAGGCTGAGAAGAGATTTCATTTCACCTAGAATAATGTAGCAATGCTGCTTAAAAACTCAAATTATTAATAGGTAGGAATATTTATACGAAGTTTATACGAGAATTAGACATCTTTGTTTTTTTTATTTATCCATGTTCCTTCAAAATTATCACCGTCGCATAATGAAGACGTTGGAAATAATTACCAGGTGTATCATCATGCAAATTTACACACCTAAAACCATTAGCTCTATAATCTTCTACACATCATCCTAACACCTCTGCTCCACGATTTCCTCTGTTTTACATACATCCTGATATCGCCAATAAAATTCCCCTAAACACGACAGGAATGCTCTCCTTAATGGTGCACGTATTCGCGATAAATCGAGCCACGGTGAAACTGAAAAGAGAAACCCATCCTTAAAACGAAACGCCTACGCTATATCGTTCGCCAATCGAAGGAAGACAAATATCCGATTGAAATCGCGACATCGATTGTTCATTACCGAGCTCCTCTACTCTCGATCGACATCTCCTGTTCGACCCCGAGCTTTTAACCCATAACGCATCCACGATCTCTTTCTCTCCACGCGAAACGATTCACGTCTGGACGTATCGACGATTTTCTATCGAGACAGTAGCTTCCCGGTCGCGGCTGTAGCGCGGTCACGATTATAACGCCATATAAAGAGAGAATCGGAGTCGTCGGGTCACACGCGGGTTCGTTCATGGGTTATACACTCCTATGGATCACCATCCCCTTCTCTTTCGCGTTAATCCATCGCGAGAGAAAAGATGGAAAAGGAATATATATATATATATATATAGACCCTGTAGGAGAGTCGATATACGAGCAACTCGTCTCCCATACGATTTGCACAAAGTCGTTAACGAGCGGACTCGTTATCTTTCACTCATGGAGATACACAGAGTAAGATTGGAAATAGTTCGATATTTTTCGTCGAATTTCACGGACTCTAGAGCTCTTTCGACGTGCGTTAATATTCATCTCGATGAAGTGATGGAATTTCAGTGATGCAGCTCGTAAAATAAGGAGCTCGTAGAAGATCGTAATGAAAAAACGGCGAGATTTGGAGATCGAAACGACTGAAATTCTCCCAAACGAAATTTTCAGAGGAGAAAAAAATGTTGCTCACACGCAAATCCACGTAATTGTCACGAAAGAGCGCAAACGGTTAGTTTAATTGATTCGAGGAATTAAAATAAGCATCGTATACGTGATTTGCGACCACGTATACGTATGCACATCGGTTGCTTAGGCGCGCAAGGCAATACAGGCGAGGGGAGGAATGAAAAAGGGAGGCAAGGAGGGAGAGAAAGGAAGGAATCGTGAAGGTGGAACGGAGGGGGAGAAGGAAAGAGAAAGACGCAGTTGGACACGATGCTGGAGAACCGCGGGAAGGTCGTCCCCCTTCAGCCTTCGAAGACACACAGGTACTTTCTCCCATAGTTTTTCGGTGTCGTCTTTTGCATGCTCCCTGCACCGACTATGGCTACAAACACCTCTTTCCTCCGCATCTCTACACCGTAAACTGTCATGGACTGTCCTCTCTGTGCTTGTACCTTGTTGGCGATTGTTTATGCCCGCTTGGACATAGCTACGACGCGAGGGGGACGATACCATTCGAGACTGTACTTCGTGTTTAGGTGGGTCAATGGTCCGAGAGCTACCTGGAGAAACTACCGGTCGTCAGGAAAAATATCTTACCAGCAAAGGGGGATGGGGGAATTTATCGTCGACTCGTGGATACCGTTATTACCGATCCGATTTCGCGATCGTGGAAGTTGAATGGGGAAGGAAGCAACTCTGGTGAACTAGGCGAACGATCATTTCTAAAGAATCTTCCATGGATTCGTTCGAATATCGTTTACTTATTGTTTTACGTAACGAGAAATTCGTGTTGCATAATCAGGGACAACGATACCTGCGCGTTGGAGGATTCAAACGATTACCAGATTTCCTGAACGCTTCCTTCTTCCTATACTAATTTGCGACACCAGTGAAAATTTTGAATGTACAAATGCTTTTTTGTTTCCTTTATTGGAATCCTTGTGTTTCTATATATTTCAAACTTGCCGCAAATAGTGTAACTGAAATTTCACCGTTGCCTTCGCGAGCAATAGATGAAAAATGATCGTTCGAGAGTTCACGAAGGATTTCTGTACGAAACGAACCAAGAAATCTTAAATCACGATCCCCCCGAAGACGCTTACAGCTTCGTGTATGTTAAATCGTTGAAGGTTTGAACCGGTCGGTCTCTGTGTGAGTTTTGACCAAAGCAGGGTTTTAAGTTTCCGTTACGCCACTGTGTAATTTCGCTGATTTACGATCCTCTCTCGCGACTATCGCCCCTGCGTTCGATCATCTGGCCGAGAACAAAAGGATCTGCGACCGGTCGCTACCACTACACACAGGGGAAACTAGCTGAATGCCCGTTAAGAGGTTGCGTGAAATCGTAGAATATATAGGTTTATCGTACGTAGAGGAGAGTGGACGAAAGAGAGGTCGGAAGGGGAGGGAGGAGGAGAGGAGAGATGAAAAGAAGAAGACGAAGGAAAGACAAGATGCGATCTCGAGTGGTGGTGACTCGCGGATGCACGTAATACGGGTTTCATCGTGTTTGACGGATGACTAATGCTGAACCGCTGCTGCAAGCAACGCTCAGCCGAGCCTACAATGTCGTTAACAACTTTGCTTGGCCTTGGTCAGGAATAGTTAACGGGCTGAACATTTTTTTAGATTCCATATCTGCTTCCTGCTATCCACATTGTGACTCCTGTACCTAGGCGGTTTGTCATTGTCTCTGAATGTTTATCCAGCCGCCAGCGTAGATCCATAATTGTCCAGGATTTTTCACTTCTATCGTGTAATTTCAGTTCTTTCATGTCGATCTTCCTTCACTTGTCGGTTCTCCTCTCCACGAAGTGAATCTTGAAGAAATCCTTTCGTCTAACATTCAGATACTTCAACGATTTCAAACTATTACAAATTTAACAGATAGTTCGATCGGATTAATTTCACAGTGAAGTGTCGTCTCAAATTTTCATCTCTTTTATGATTAATTTTTCATCTTCCCTTCTTTTCTTTTTTTATCTTCTGAATTTTCGATCTCGATATAGATACGTTTTATAAAAATTCAGGATTACAATAAATACATCCGTCTTTCTGTAATGGCTCGATTAAGGGAGCAAATACCGCAAAGCTTCTCTAAACAGTCGCCGTTCGCAATATCGAATGCGCTGCTGGATACTCGAGGCCCAGCACCGAGCACACGTCGCGCAATTTCGCAACAAGCGTGTCAACGTTTATCGATTTAACGTATATAACAGCGTTTCAAATGTTCCATGTCGCAAATAGTTCAAAGCAGCTCCGCCACAGGCTGGATTTACTTACGTTAAGTAATATTGCTCGCACAACTCCCTGCCAATTACTTGCATTAAGTAATCGTAAGAGATTCTCGTACCTCCTCCTATCTCCCCTCCCTCCCACCCTTTTGCCTCGTGCAAACGGACTTCTGATCGTGCCGACGCAGAGACAAGCGGTAATTATGCGTTTACGAGGACGCACGTACCTACCACTTTCGCCTCTCTAATTACGACGGAAGATAATCTTTAGCCAGTTGGATCGGTATCTAATGGGACGAGCAGGAAATTCATAGACGTTCGACTCATCGATTGTTAATCTCGTCTTGCACACAACTACTATGCCTGGTTATAACTGTCCGGTTGGATATCGTAAAATCACTGTTTACGTCTGGCCAGCAGATCGTTGGACTAAAAAGCACGTCCTTCGTTCATGATCACTGAGCAATAGTAAAAGAAAAAAAAAAGAAAAAAGAAATAAAGGAACGAGAGAAACACGTTAACTTTCGACCAACTGTGTACTGTATATCGATGGTAGCGAAACTACATCAGATCGGTGATTGATAATTGATTTATATTAATATCAATATCGTGAAAAAAGATTTAGTGAAATATAGCTTCTGAGTGACAGTAATCTACGATATCTGGCTAGATGATCTTGTACGTACACACGGTGGACAATGAATGGGAATGGGGAAAAAATAGATATCGACATAATGTCGAAGCAGTGAAGAAAGAGGCGAACGAAATCGCATTTCACCGTGGTCCATTCCGCGACATTCTCTCATGGTGTACGGAGATATCAGATAGCAGTCGATAGCGAGCGTTACAGAGTACTATATCACGATTTTAACACTTTTCCATAGAGAAGTACAACTGGAGGGACATAAAATCTGCGTGTCGCTCGATAAATCATATTTTTCCAAAGGTAAACGGTGTCGTTAACGTGCTATTCTTTTCTCCGTTTTCTTTTCGTTTGGTCGTCGATGTTTTACCACCGTTCACCGTTAAAATCATGGCCTCTGTCGAACCGTAGGCACAAGAGGTTTCTCCTACGCTTCTAAAAACATTCTTCGTCGCGAGTCCTCGATCGTTCCTCTCTTTCTTTCTCTCCTTTTCTCCTTTTCTCCGGAATTAGGTATCCTCGGCGAATGGTGCACGACCTCGCTGTCCTGCACGTATAGGTCGTTTCACCTGTCACCTGCACAGAAACGAAAGAGAGAGGACACGATTGCTCGAGGCGATGAAGGAAAGGACGCGCAGACACTAAGAACGATCGGAATCGGGGATGCCTGGTGAAGTGATCCTCTTCTTACCATCGACACGTAACCAAGTCAAACGAAAGAAGAAAGAAAAACAAATATTCCAAAGATAATCGTGATTTTACAAAAGAAAACTCTTAGAGATTCTACGATTGTTAGAGATGACCTGATTGCTGATACACAACGATTTTCATACGAAGAAGAATTTCCATGGTGTGTCGACGAGATGCCTAAACGGAACACACAGACTCGCGTTTCGCGGTAAGTTCGGTGTCTCGGGGTAAGACCTATTCTCCGGTATTTCGATATCGTGTTCGCGAGGCTGGTTGCGTGGGACTGGGTGGAAGATCGCGGTGATTAATGGCGATTAAACGAAGAAAGAGAAAAAGAGAATGAGAGAGGAGGCTAGATATACGGCACGAGACCGAGAGCGTGTGCAAGAAAACAGCTCTAGGAGCAACAACATCGAGCGTCGCACCCTTGCGTGGCCCGCGAAATCACTCTACGCGGTATGCGTATTGTATGGTAATACCGCCCGTGTACCTACTCCAATATTTATTCCCTACAGTTATAACGCGCTTTTACTCCAACCGACGCCATCTATCTTATCCAACCGCCGCGGTCTCTTCTCCTTGATCTATAGATCCTGGCGTCCGTCTGCAAGAACGTCGCTGGACCCAGAAGAATATTTTAAGGTTTATTACGCCGCGGAACACTGTCTAGTTGAAATGAACGTGGGATACGCTTGTGGATTACGGTTAGCCTAACAATGGTGGAAAATTATCGTACGGTATAAATCTTTCGAAAATTCTGACGTACTTTTCTTTTTTTTTTTTTTTTTACCCTGGTTGAAATCGAATGGAGAAGAATATTGGAACAGCTTGAAAGTGTGTTACTTCAAAGTGCACGGGATTATTAAATTTCAACGACTAAGAGTGTAAAAAAAATTACGGACGACGTGGTTGAAGATTATTTCGATGACTAAATGCGCGAATAAATCAGAACGATGGAGCAAGGGACGTAGAAAATAACGGTCGTTGTATTTCAAACGAATGCGAGGATAAATCTGTTTTAATACGAGCTCGATAAGATACGCGTGAAACTGAGATAAATTACAATTTTAATTACAAGTGGAAGATAAACCCCTCCAGCCATCTTTTTCGAACACCCTGTACCTTACGCAACGGCAATCACCGTCGCGGTGTGTACATGTTAACGCTCGAGGAGAAAATACGCCAGAAGTCTGTCGACTTTTCCGACGACTGGCGCGTTCCTGAGAGGCTCTCGCAATGTCTCCGGTGGCGAAAGGACGCGTTATCATCCATACACGGTATTCCACGCGGAACACGTGTATACGAGGGTGCATCCTCGAGAGGCTCGCGACGATATGCATACACCGGCGGTGGAGGAATGCTGAGGACACGTTTGCATGTCCGCGAATACGTTCTCCACCGTACAATCGGTCAACCGATCTTTTCCAAAACGAGAGAAAAAATCCCCAGTCTCTTGTTGCAGTTTTGCATTTTTATAACGAAGATCTACGTAACCTAGAGATCGTTCGTATGAAAAATAAATAGTCTACAATAAGGATCGTCCAGAACAGAATTTTGAAAATCCTCTAGCAAAGAAATGCTTCTCATAAGAACTGTTCAATCTCGAACGATTACTGCAATCAGGCCGACAAAAGCCACGTACTTAAACCGTACAAGATCCCCGCGATAATGTTCCATAATGGTCCGCGAAAGTTCTCCAACACGTGCGTGTATCTCAGCGAACTCAACGACCGATGCGTCTCGGATAATCGTCGAAATGGATCCAGCCGCGTTCTCAGCGTCTCGATCGCGCATCTGTCCGCGAGGCTAGATCCTGTTGGCCCGTTCTTTTACAGGAACGAACGAACGGCTGAATCTCGACTCTTGCTGAGAGTAGAAAAGAGACGGTCGCGTTGGTATCGGAGGAGGAGAAAATAGAAAAAAAAAGGAAAGAAAGGAAAAGAAAAAAGTTACAGAGACAGAGGTAACGGATGGAGTTTGTCGAGGAGTGAGACAGTGAGGCTGAGGAGTGAAAAGAACGAGAGATCAGGTTGAGGAGAGAGTAAGAGGTACGAGAGAGGTAAGAAAGGATGGAGGACAGGAGGTGAAGGGCCAGGAGGGGAGTGGGTGAGCCGACCTCTGACCCAACTGAGGGGCGGCGGGGACCTTGCGGCAAACCGTGCCGTGCCAGCATAGCTCAGGCATAGCTCAGGCATAGGCATAGACATAGGCTTAGCGCGGCATAAACTAGCGTGCTCGCCGCGACTCGCCCGCCTTTCACTTCGAAGACGAAGGCGAACGTATATAGACAGGACCCGCCGTGGGGAGTGCCTCGTGCTATTATCATATTATAGCCAATTCACCGGTGCCGTGTGACGACGACAACGACAAACAACGACGCCGGCATCGTTGTCAATCCCTGACCGCTCAAAATCGCAGCGAAACTACTTATACTCTCATCTTAACACTTTGTTCATCACGCGATCAATTATGTACACCATGTACACATCAATTTACCAATGACATGATGAAACAACACGAACGATTTTACGCCACTTTCTCACACTTTTCACTATTGTAAATCAATGAGCTGGTATAATGAATCGTGGGAAATAAAGGATTTGTTTCTTTCCGTTTCATTTTGAAAATGAAGGGAATGAATGTTAGAGAGAGAGAGAGAGAGAGAGAGAGAGAGAGTTAGATTCGAACGGGAAGAGAGAAGATCGACACGGTTTAGCTAGGTCGATTATGCGCGCTAATCGCGGCGTTACTCGCGCGAGGGCTCGGCGATAGTGCGATACGGAGGTCGTAGCGGTGCACAGAGAGCGCGTTCGACCCCGGTACTTACCGGTACTACTCGTGGCGAGGACACGAACGCTCGGCGATGATAGTACAGAGAGTACCGCACAGTGTCGAACGGCTTCAACCGACCAGCCGTTGCTCCCAGGGGCTAGAATAGGATAAATAACGTAGAAAGGAAAGAGAGAGGCGAGGACAGAGAGTACCGGTGAGAGTGCACGGCTGTAACGTACGGTACGATACGGTCGTGCCGGCATGCCCGTAGGTCGACCCGCACCGCGACGTGTAATTATCATCTCCCAAGGGCCTATCCCACGCTATCCAACTTAAGTGGGACACAAACGATTACTGCGTGAACGATTAGGAAAGAAGGGTATTCGAGGGTAGAAAAAAAAAAAGAGTGCAGGATCGGTCTATGGAAAAGGCATCATCCGCCTTGTGTGTCGTTGTACCTTTGGATGAATGGAAACTTGACCTGAAGATTTAAACCCTTTCAATATCGTCAAGCGATTTGAACTGATTCAAACAACGCGCTCGAAGGATCTACTGGATGACATCGTTGGATATGGAAAACTTCGTTTAAATCGTCAAGCAACAGATATTAATTTTCTAAACGATCAAATAGATGTTACTAAATAATTGAATAATTTGTACTTTATCTGATTCGTCCTGAAACTGAAATTTCCTCGAAAGTGAAAAGAGAGGAAAATTCAGATGATCACATTAAATAAAAACAGAAATAATTTCGTCACTGGTAAAAACAATTTCTTACGCTGATTATGAAAGATCAGAATAGCGGGGGAGAAGGATAATTTGATCAAGATTCGGGAGAACAATTCCACCGCTTTCGCGAGTTAACGACGTCCTTGCTTTCAGTCCCGCGCGATGCCCATCCCGTTAAAAGCTTAATTAACCGATTAGATTCGAGATAAACGGGCGAAGTCAAACCGCGAGCAAAGTCACGATGCGAATTCGCGATTTCGAACGCGATGCACGAGAACACCCGGAAACGAGCGGCTTGAACAGAGCCACACAACAGCGGAGAAAGAATTCGAAATTAAAGAGGGTCGAAATCAACTAGTTACGAAACCTTGTACATAACCCCGTAACCCACAGTTGCGTTCCCTAAAAACTTCAGGCAGATATGCCCGAAGTGATGCAACAACATCGCCATACCTGCCTATTTATTTTCACCCGGTGAGGGGGGAAAAGTAACACGCGAGCGAAACCGAACAATAAGATCGTTTAAAGAATCAGCCGCAACAACGGAGGGCGGATCGAAGCACCGGCGAACAATGTGTAAGCGTTCGCCACTTAACGGTTCTTGGAACAACGTCATCGATGGGACTTTCCAAGTCTCTAACCCTTTTAAATTTACGTAAGTGTGTACCGATGATAGGCGTACTCTACCGGTCATATCGTTCGTAATCGACGAGAAGAGAAAGAAACGAGGAAAGTACATCTGTATATGCTCAAGGATAACGACATTGACCACTTTCTGCCGTACGCTCGCAAATTATTCGCTAATGATTATTAGAAACACAATTAACCCCTTGCCGTATAATAACGAGTCACACTCATGCTGCAGATTATAGTCAAAGCGTGACAAAAGACGTATTTATACGTCTGTCAAATTTGTATTTTTGTTCTAACTTTAGTTTGAATTCAAAATAGAAGACTTTCAAATAAAAATTGATATATATCTCGACTTTCTTTATTTAAAATTGTATTGGAACATTCGAGACTAACATACGTAGTAATTAAAAATTCGTATAGAAAGGAAAATATTGTCGGAATTGCACGGAAAAATGTCTAAAACTTTTCTCACGTCTTTTTATATGTATATAAAAGGTATAACTGGACAAATACGTGTGAACAATGGAAAAATAGATTGGCACGAAGGAAAGAAACGTTTCCCTGGAAAATCTAATCTGAATTCATCGACCATGTTGCCCAGAGGCTATCAGCAATCGTGTTGGAAAAATCTCCAACCCGATTAACGAACTCAGGTCTATATGAATTGCATAAAAGTGGCAAAGGATAGGTGCTCGAGTGTATGAAGAATGGAACGAACACTTGTTGCACCAGGCAGAAGGAAAAGAAAAAAAAAAGGAAAGATCTTAGGAACTTTGATCAGAGTGGATGATCGCCACGAGTTGCAAAACACCACCGTTGCACGGTCGACGTTCTGCCTTTCGTGAAAGTCTTTCGAGCTCGCGTTTGACACGAATATCGTGTCTAATTACAAGCACGTTGGTTCGGGACGATTGTTAAAGAACTGTGATACGTTTAGAGCCGACGATCGCGCGGCTACGGTAGGTGGGAACCGTCGAGCGGAATCGTGCACAACGTTGGTGGCCGCCACCCGGCACACCAGACCAAGAGTCACCAGATTTCCTAGCGCTCTATTCATTTACTATCTATTGTTATACGCGTTTGAAAAATAACCAACTATACTTGGGTAATTTGCTATCACCGGTGTCGTTACTTCTGTTTTTTTTTTTCTGAGCAATTTATCAAAGATCGACGTAAAGAAAAGGTAGCAAAATCACCCTTAAAACGCGTTCTACTTTAACCCTTTGCCCTATAACAACGTGCTATACTCGTGACAGATTCTGACTAAGTTTTGACAAAAGCAGTTATATTAATAACAAATGTTAAATTTAATTCTAGTTTTTCTATTAATTTATCAGACTGAGGATTGGTACTTGTAATTAATCTATAGTACATTAGCATGTTTTATGTAAAATGGTATTAAAACGATGAATAGCTGATGCTTAGATGTATAGTCAGCAAAAGAAATCGTGGGTCAAGGAGTTAACGTGATAAACAACTCTACGTAAAATTTAAAGAAAATTCATTTTGTAATTTATGTATACATTATATGTCTAATAAAAGTGAAAATTCATTTTATTCGTTGAATCGTATTGAAAATGCAAGTATCGAAACTCTCCGTTACATTTCCCATTCAAGGAAAAGAATCTGGTAACGTAGAACTTTCAATAATGCAACAGCTTCCGCGAACAATATGCAAATCTGGAACACCTTAGCTGACATTCCCTAACCAGATTACTACAAATAGAAAAGGATTTCTGACGGAAAAACAAAGTGAGATCGAACGAACTCACGAATTTCCTATTGATCGACGAGAGATCTGATTGTTTTCTATTCACCGAGCAACATAACCATTACGTGGCCGACGGTGATTCCCCGTGCTGTTTTCCGTGAAATCCAACGAGCAGGGTTAAACACACGTCGGTTCCATTACGCCTCGCGAGGTAACCTGTACACGGAGAAACACAGGCAGATTTGATTTAAATAATTTCATCCGGTGGCTTGGGCGCACGGAATCGAAAGCGGCCGCATCGAGTGAAACCTGTTTCGTTATTTATAATCTGACTTTTGTTCGCGCCACTAGCTCGAAGACGTAGCACGCGATGTATAAGAACGATTAGTGTCGAACGATGGCGATAATTAAAATTAAGATGCAAAAGAAAAAGAGAAAAATAGAGAGAGAAAGAAATTGCTCGAAAAGAGGAGGGAAAAAGAAACGTTACTTAAAGCGGGTCCGGTAATTATTCAATCATCGTTACCCGCTGATGAATTCGGCACACGTGAAGAAGATAATAGCTGTATTGACGGTGACGTCATCGGATAACCAGATTAAAACCGGTTCAATAATAACCGTCCCATGGCAACGCGTCACAATTAAAAATTTCTGTCCCTAACAAGCCAGCCGGCGCATCGCAACCGCGTAAAAACGAAGAGGAGCAGCTGATTTATTGATAAGCGAACGATTATAATAGCATGAGATCGACAACCCGAAATATCGTTGCAGACATCGGCGACGAGTGATGTAATTGCGTTATCTTAATCCATCGATTCATACGGATAGATTCGGTACTTTCGTACACCTGTCGACTTTTCGTTTAACGTCGCTAACCTGGTTTTATTAACCAGGATTCGATTTATTCGCCAATTCGAAGGATAACGATACATCCGTCGAAACCGTGAATCCGATTTACATTAACATCCACGGAATATTATAATCAACGAGGATTATTCAACGGTAAAACTACGATGTTAAACTGGGGATTCCTCAGGGTCGTTACATAATCATCCATCCTCCTATCAAGATACGAAATTCATACCATACCAAAAATCTGTCGTCACTGTACAAAGATCCAATTTATCCTTCTATCGGAAACACGATCGAAAACTCGACGAAAACTACGAATTCTCCTTTTCCACGTGAATCACGGTACAATTCAATTCTGTGTCCAAATTCAAATACAGATCGAACATGCATAATGTCTCAATCGAAGAGATTCACCTCACGGGATCATGTATCACGTTTTCACTGTAATTCTTCCGATGTATTCCCTTGATACGCCAGCTACGATACATTTGTAATAATAACAATAATCATCACGATAGACGCATCTTTCTCTGTCTCTCAAGGAAATGGAATATCGGAGCATCCCATAGTAAGAAGGGGTCGACGATGCACGTGGCCGCGGCTCGATGTATATACACCGTAGGCAACTCGCGTCCTTTTTCCCGCAGCGCACGAAAGTTAGAGACAATAGGTACGTGGGCGCAGCATCGCGAACCCTAACCTTAGGTGATCCCATATTCCGTTCTCTGCCTTCTCTCCCGTTCAACGTTCTCCTTTATCTCTCTTCTCCCTTGATTCCTCTCCTTCTCCTATTTTCTTCTCTCTCTCTCTCTCTCTCTCTCTTTTTTTCTCTCTCTGTGCAAGAACTGTTGTGTTAGGTCGCCTAGCCAAGAAGCTATCCTCCTCCTCCTCCTCCTCCTCCTCCCCCTCTGCCGTCTCATTGCTCCTTACCTCACCTGCACCTTCTCAGGTATTTCTCTTTATCTACGGAGTGGCGAGAGTGCCTCTTGCGAAATCCCAGAAGTCTGCGCCCGCCATGCGCGCACGCTGCGCTATGCGGTTGCCTCGTGTCGTGCCACCGATGCAACCGAAGAAGGGAGCTATCAGGGCTGAGAATCGTAACCCCTTGGAAAAGCTTCGTCGAAAGCATCCAGTTTCCATAACAATCTCGAGGAGATAAAATCAAACGTAACATCTGAGCGTTTCGTACGTATATTCGACACTTTCGTTACTGTGTCAACACTCAGGATAACGTAGTTACGTTCTTGGACACATTACAATGTTACTCAAATTTGAATTATCGTCAAATATGGCAGTATGGAATTATACCATCTCGCGGTGGTCCATAGTTGAAATACAGTTATTTCGATCCAGTTTGGAGAACATTTCGGAAGTCTTGAGAAATTCATCCTTGAAATCCCACAAGTTCTTTCGACAATCGATACGATATTTCAATATCGCGAATAGTTCGATCGTGAAATATTAATGAGATTATTGACGGGACAAGTTGTACTATGTACGAACTTCTTCCACGTACAAGTTACCAGCGAGAGACAAAATGATGAAGACAGTATCGTTTCACGATCTTCCGTAAAAGACTGCGAAAGAACCTTTCATGTTTGTGGGGATGTTGTAGAAGATAGGTTACCCAGGGGATTGCGGGATTTTTCTCTTTTTTTTTTTTTTTTTTCGTCTAACCAGTCACGATCAGACATTGTTGCAAATAAGAGAGGTGGGGGGTTATCGTGTCAATCGTTGGTGCCTGTAAGAGAGAACTTTAGCCGCGTATTTGTCACGGAGCAGCGTCACGGCCAATTTCTCCTCGGTAGTCATGAATTCCTAATGCAGGCTAAATTCAGTCGTGTTGCGAGTTCGCTTCTCTCTTTTCCTCCTTCATCCCCGTTACGTAACACCGCGGCCGAACTCTGTTATCCGTCTCTCAGAAACCGCGTGAGACGCCTTATTTAGAATATTTCGTAGGCACCGGGTAATTCGATTATCGTTGATCGACCGTAATCTAACGGGCCACAATATAAGGGGTGGCCGGGGCCAACGAATGCGGGCCACGGGAAAGCATTGTTGCGTATTAGATTTCAGGTTGGGAATACTTCGATCGGACATTCCCAGACATAAAGGATCTAGAACTGAAAGTCTTGCTCTACGATATAGAACAACGTTAAGCCACTACGGTTCTTAGAGGAAACTATCATTCGTCTATGTTATTGTTCTTCTAAAATCCATTAAGATACAGCGAATGTCTGACTGACGCACCCCAAAATTCATTTCTCACGAATCCTGGTTATTAGTAGAGAAATCACCTTTCGTACGTGTACATCGATAAAGTTGAAACGGAGAATAGGAATAGGTTCGTTTTCAAAGGAGAAAAATCTTCGAAACGAGAATTAAAAATGATCCATTTCATAGGTGAAAGAGATAACCGATTAACTAAATTCTCTGCAATTTAAGAATCGATATCTCTTGCGTGGATTTTATGATACGAAGCTCCAAAACAATCCGAATTCTTCTCTCAATCAAAATGAATTTCTCAGGAAAATTGTCTGGCAAAAGTACGACTATACGTGTACCAAAACGAAGCTGAGATTCGTTGAAAAACAAGGATAATTTTTAAACGAGAAGTGTTTTCGTATTCACGGACGAAGTAGACACAAATCCAATAATGAATTAAAAATAATCCATGTTTCTCAGGTGAAAGAAGTAACCCATTTACCGAATATCCTCTTCACCTCAATAATCAATATCCCTTTAATATCTCTGTAAAAACAAAGCTCGAAAAAACACAGAAATCTTATTGTTCTCGTAAGATCGATTTAATATTCATTCCCATCTGACGCTCCCCAAAAATTCGTTTCTCACGAAATCCTCCGTGCCTCCATCAAATCTCTCGTACATCTCTCTTTCTCTCTCTCTGTTCGAAATGCCACGACAGACTTGGCGAACATAGCTCGTCGATTCTGCGGGGGTGTTTCGATCGAGACGAATCGATGATCCCCCGTTCGACCGATCGACCGTTACGTTCCGCAAGATGCAATTGTGCAAAAGGTAACGATCGGTTTTCTTTCCGCGTGGAATGCCGCGGAGAAGGTGCATTCTAAGCGCACCCACCGTAGCGCGAACCAACGCGTCGCGCGACGCAACAAGGACAATGATACAGACACACCGAACGATATAGAAATCCTCCAGTAACACGAATGATCGCGCGGATCGGTGGTGAGATTGGCATTGCCTCTCGTAAGAAGAAGGAGCGAGGATGATCGCGATAAAGAAACAATCGAACTGCGTCCCGCCCACGGCTCCGCCAACATTCAATTGTGCCTATTCCCTCTCTCTCTCCTCTTACCTGTTCTCTCATTCTACATCGACCAACAGACACGTCGTGGTACTCTTAACGGTACAACCCCCGCAGAGAGTGGCCCCAAGTCCTCTACTCATTGTTCCAAACGATTTCTGAACGGTTTTCACGTTCGATAACAGGTAGGTTTGTACTTTTCCTTTTTATTTTCTCTCCTTCTTTTTTTTTTCAACGATGATGTAAGGTAGCAACACGTGTATACCAGGAATGGCAAATTGTACAGAGGAAGAGGAAGAAAGTCGAAGTGCAGATAGGGAAGACAAGGTAAAATTGGATCGAGCAACGTGAAAAGGATTCTTCTCTAGATCGGATGATTCAGATGCAATCATCTTTGACTAGGTGGATTGCTTGTATTACGCAACACCTAGCATAGCTAGACTGGATGATCGAGTGCGGTGAAACATTGTCATTGTCCTCGCCGTTTCACCTCGTCGTAGAAACGTATAATAACCGGGAAGAATGTGAGAGCATAATTAATAACGAAAAAAAAAGAAACTAAGAAGAAATATGTGAGAACTGTGTTGAATTAAATAACCTGTTCACTGTGCACCCTAGAACTCGTTAAGATTCGATCCCACATAGTATATACCCACAAACACGCGTGAACTATTCACGAACGTCTAACTTTCCACGTGTCACGTTGCCTCCCCCTTGGTAATTCATCGCGAAACTTTTCTATAGCAGTTGAAAACACTGTAATTGCCGATTTCGTTACAACCTTAACCCTTTCGCATCTACAGATATCTCGCGATCGATCTCTTCCACTGAGAGATCAACTTTTGTTTCACATTTTTGACTTCTGTTCGATTATACCGAGATGTGTACTTTAAATCCTTCATAGGGTAGCGTTGATATCGAGGATTCTGCATAACTTCGCGATCTAAGATTCAAAGATGTCCAAGTTCCAAACGAGTCTCAGAAACTACTGCACTAATTCATACAAACAGACGCGAAATATCTCATATGAAATTTCATGGAAAAAACGTGAAATGAGCATCTGACAGGATCGAGCGAGTAGAAACGATCTGATTCGATCAGATAGGGTGAAGAGGGAGGAATGGAGAACAGGTGTCGAAACATCCCTTGGTTCGAAGATATCCTCGTGTCGCGGTGGTCTTAACGAGGAACGTCGATAGTTAAACGAAGGGGAACGTTCCACTCGGCCTTCTAGTTGTTCTTCATCATTATCATCATCCTCCTCGTCCCTGTCGTCTCACCCCGACGGCTCTTCCGCCGTCCGTGGAGACTTTCGAAATCGACTAGTCGCGTTCGATTCGTGCCACTCGCTCGCTGCTCACGGAGCATCGGCGTTTTCCGCGACGTGCAAAGGTCACCGCAACAGGCCGCGGCGCAGCTACACTCTCGGGAAAGAAGACGCGAGTCACCGGCGCGTACTCTTACGAGGGGAGGTCAGGTAAGGTAACTGGTAACCTGGCTCTTCCCTCTTGCCTCTCACCTTCGCGTTTTATGTTGCAAACTAGTACTCGTCTTTAGTAATACTCGATGGTAACCGAGAGCGCGAGAGCTTCTAGAAAACCGCGCTTGGATCCGGCTAATTTTCCCCTTCTAATCGTTCTTTAATCGATGGAGAAACAACCCTTCGAATGAGACCAATTTTCACTTATATTAGTTTTCAGAAAATTGCCGCTTGTAGCATATTGTATTTTATTTTATTTTTTTATAATAAAATAGGTTGAAATATTATTTTCATCTTCAGAAATGTGTGTCGGGGTTAATGGTTTAATAAAAGTACAAATGAAATTTAAATAGAATTTTATGTGTCATTGTGTTAAGCAGAAGAGTTAATTCACCCCTGAACAAATCTCCCATTTATACCCTGAGTATCTTTCGAACTTCCAAGAAAAGAAGTAAACAGCTTAGACAGTACGTTGATTCAACGATTGCTGAATAAAAGAAAGAACAAACTCGCGAAACTACTTAATTATTGCTCATCTTAATCGGAATGTTTCCTTCGAATTGTTTATCTCGGTTTCTCCCGGCTCGAAGGAACTAGCGCCACTTACTAGCGGGATTCCTCTAATTCCAACGCGATATTCGAGCGTTTCCACGAACAGGCCAGAAATGCTGGGGAACGTAAAGCATTCGTGACGATACACCCGAGGCTTGTTATACCCTCTCTACGATAATCGTGCTCGTTGTTTATCGAGGCAAACGATGCTTTCGTAGGAAGAGGGAGGAAGAGAAAAAAAAAAAATTCACTGGTAAAGAAAACGGCGCGATATCGCGATGCAATCATCGCTCGTTCGAACGACGATGAATCTGCATTATTCGAAGGCACAACGTGTCCATCGTATCTCCTGTACGTACCGTCATCCTATCGTCCTAAGCTACATCCTAACCACTTTGCAACCCCCCGCTGACCGAACGCTTTTTCGATACCGATTATTGCGCCGATCGCGCGTTCGTGATATAAACCAGCGGCTAGAATAGACACTCTGATGTGGTATGAACGCGTGGGAACGCCTTCCAGATACGTCGAAGGCTTTTCTTTTCGTTTTATTCCCACGTTTCCGCTAATCGAATATTCGCCCTTCGATCAGGTATCAGAAATTTTCTTTAAAACTGAGTTTTAATCACCCCTATGCTCTTGTTTTAACCAGTTAACTACGTTCGACGTATATACACGTCAATCCAAAAAATTTTCGATAACTTTAAAATTTTCAATAACAATAACCTTTTCAACGAGGAATTGTTAATTTTTTATCAAATAAAAATGTAATTGTACCTCGTCATTGGTCGATTTTAATTACGCACACCGTGAAGGATTTTTAAAACTAAATTCCGCAATTAATTAGTTAAATAATTCGCGTTACATTTTATTCTAACTACAGAATCCCTACTATTTTCTTCTAACCCTTTCATAGAATCTATATATGCCAATTGAACACTCGAAAATTTCATTTCAATTTAGTGTCGTATAATAAAAAGAAAAGAAGAAGATAGTTCAGTCACTAAAGGGTTAATAGGAAACTTGTGACTCCTACGTCGCTCTTTTCCACAATACTAAAAAGCTTTTTCCCCTTTGTCCTTTCCTATCCATTTCACCCGTTGCTACTTTTGTTCGTTCCATATCGCAACGTTGTTTATCGCACGATACGAACAGTGTTAAAGTAGAGGTATCGCGCTTTCCCGGTAACGCGTCGATTTCTACGGAAATTTACGCGCGCCGGCAACGGGTATACACGTAAAATATGAAACTCGCGTATCGTGTAGGATTGGTGATACCGGTGCAACAACTTTCTAGAGTATAGCGGAGCCAAAAAAGAGCAACCGACACCAATGACGGTGGGTACACACCGGCTACCTGCTGACTGCTGGAAACGATTTCTTTGAGAATATCTAGGCGTTACGCAATCGTGCCGCCACGATTGTGCATATTCAACGTTTACAATGCGGGACGGTCAGAATCGATTTCATAGAGAATTACTTGAAGGCATGTCGAAGAGGCCAAGGAGCCCATCGAGGCCCGAGATCAAGAGGAGAGCATACCTATCTGTCCGCGATTTTTCTGACCCGCGAGGATTCGATTTGCGTGACGCAATGCCCGCGGCAGAATCTCCTCACGCGGATTTTTCAAGCTGCGACCTCGCCGAGCTCACGGTACACCCGCTTTTGCTTTCACGCGCGATCGAAGCTACCTCGTTTCGAGATCATCACCCTTTCCCCTAGCTACCCATGACTTTATCGATCTCAGATCTCTCAGTATGCACGGTTTCGTAATACCTTCTCGAATTTGAGAAATCGGAAGACTCGATGAGTCTTCTTTTTTCAATTAACCTAGTTAGGAAGGAAAATTCAAAGAGAAAATAAAATAATCAGAGGAGAGAGAGACATATATATATATATATAGACAAGGAATCGATGAGCCTTGCTTAGGGAAGGAATGAATCTACAAGGACGAATTGTAATTAATGGATAAATTATTGAATGATAGAAGAATTGGAGCGCTGTATCAGGACGGTAGTGATCACATCACGTCCGTGATTATTATTTTTGTACAACAGAACAATTCCCGTTCCAGCTGTTTTAATGCTAAAATGAACACTGATCGATCAAGACGTATGTATATATGTATATTAAGTTAGAAAACCGTAAATTCGGTCTGTGGATGTTTTCTTTTCTTTTTTTTTTTTTATTCTTTATGTTTGTTTCTGTCTTCTTCTCCTCTACCTCTCTTTCTCTCTTTCTTTCTTTCTCCCACTTTTTTTTTTATCCTTCGTTGTAGAAGTGGCGGCTCTTCTAGAAAATGTCAGTTTTCTCCGCACACAGCAGCAGGTTATTGATTAATCGAGTTGTTGACTCCACGCTTGCAGCGAGCTTCATCGAATGGATCTTCCGATTGAATGGGCAGGACGCGTAGGTAGACCGAGGTATATACTTAGGGAAGGGACACAGGTGCCTCCTTTGAAGCACACTTCCTCCTTTTATATAATACGATTACGAGGTAAAACTAAGTTTAAAGTACTGTCGATTGGGTCTTCGTGGTGCGTGCGCTTCCTCTCGTCATTGACGACCCCGCTGGAGGCTCCTCCTTCAGTTCTCCAAGAAAGACACGAATTGCGTGAGTTTGTACAGCTGATCCTCGGTAAGGCAAACTTCGCTCGCGAGGCTAGTATCTTCTTTCTCCACTTTACACGGCTGCACCATTGTCCCTTCTACGGTCCACCCTCGTTCGATGGCAACTCGACACGCCTCTTCCAAAGACAAACCCGTCATCGATGCGAACACGGTTAATCTCAGCGAAGAGTAAGCCTTTGTTATTAAGGTGATGGCCCTTTCTCGAACGTTTTCTGAAAAAAAGAAAAAAAACGAACAAGAATTGACACCATTTGTCAAATAAATATTACTCGAAAAATAAATTAACCCTCTGTACTCCAAGTATTTTTTTTTTTTTTCATATGATCATCAATTTCAACACACTTTTGCAATGAAACTTTTGAAAATTAAAAGTTCCGTGTTGAAAAGAAAGAATTACACATGTTTATGGATTTCTTTATTTTCATTTATTCCGTGAATTTGTTTTACTTCGATATGAATAACATTTGAATTGAGTTACTTGTTATTTTTGAGAATTAAAAAACTTGAATTAGTTTTTTTTTTTTTATTAATTGAATTTCTCTCAGAAAGAATTGAGATCTTTTGAGAAGAATGTGCGATCGTTTGTTCGAAGTGTATACCTTTCAAGGCAGCCATAATATCAGAAACATCCTTGCTCCAATCTGCGTTAAGGGCGACGTGAACCGCAGGCCAGTCCCTTTGCCACATGCGTTGACCAACCACCCATATCTGGCCGAGTTCCGCACTTCCGCTTTTTAGGTCTGCCGGTATCCGCTTCCACAGGTACTTAGCGTTGCATCTGCGACGGCGATTTTCCGATCAAATAAAGGCGGATCGAAATCTCACTCGTGCAGGTCTTACAGGGAACGAATTTGTGTCGTTGAAGTATTGTTAATACGAATAAAAATGTAAATGATTGCTAGAAGCTCTGTTAAAGTAAAGAAGGGAAGATATTTTGTGTTACGGGAATAAACGATACGAGACATTTAGACATTACATGGTGCTAGAATATGATAGGTTATTCGTCTGAAAAGATAACTTCATTCGTCGGATTATCGATGAAATGTAATAAAAATTGTGAATGAAAAATGATTAGATACAAAGTGGAATAATTATAATTACAGCAGAGTATAATAATAGATTCGGAAATAAGTGTAACGTGATAGATTAGTTAAATATTTATATAAATATAAATCATTAATCTGCAACAATAAACACACAGTCATGCGTTGAAAATCGTTACGCCATGTAACCAGCGAGCGCATAATCCATAAAATCGATCAATTAGTCGTGAATCGTTTTTTTTTTTTTTTTTTCTAATAAAATATATATACGCAACATAAGGAAAGTGAAATATGGTTATGGATTGGCTGCTATTTTTAAAAAGCAAACTCGCCATTAACTTCCAAGTAAAAAAGTTATGCATACATAAGAAGTTTGTAGGAAAAAAGTATGACGTACTTACACGTAAAAGAGTAATTAAAAAAATCTTCGTTTCTTACTATCGCTAAAAACGTTGCACCATAAAAAAGAAAAGAAAGATAAAAAACAAAAAAACATTTCGCAAGCAAGATGGCGTCAGCAGAATATATACAAACAAATTTTATAATAAAAATGACACAAGTATAACGTGTTAGAAGGTTGCACAATGAGACGTATAAGTCTTTTAGTAGAAAAGAAAAAAAGTAATTCGTCCTTTTATCGACGTTAGAGGAAACGAAGGAACGAAACGATTGTAATTTATGTTTTCGTACTCACAGATCATTTTGATAAAGATATACGGCTAATAATTGAGCATACGTCTGTGCTGATGCGACTCCACCAGGCGCCTGTAAAGAAACAATCGAAAAATTCGTAATCAAAGTAATTATCGTTATTTCAACGAAACGGATCACGATAGTCGGCATAACCTATAATGCCAGTCGTTCAAACGAATTGCTCTCACCTCCAATTCGGCTTTCTCTAGTTCGTGGAGAAATTTATCTACCTCGTTCAGCACCATGACGAAAGTTCGTTATTTCCAGAGTGAAAAAAACGATACAGAAACGATTGTGTTAAAAGTACGCGGCAACATTGAAATAATTAACGTCAAACAAGAAATCTAAACAGCTGAGGACTGAACACACACACTACACTGGCAAATGCCGTGTGTTAGTTCTATTATAGATGGCAGCATCGTACAAGTCGACTTTTAAAATTGCATTATATAACCAACAATTTAAAGTTAACTTTAATTTATTCAAATATACCGTTTATGCAATCGATTTATACGTTACGCAGGATTCCATCAGGTTTGTTTCAACTTGAATGCGTCGAAAAGTGAATTCAACGTTATCGAAAGTTCCGTTTGAACATAACGAATTGATTTTTATATCTAGTTAAAAAATTCCAGGCGAAATCCGTTGTTTGAGATTCTCCTGCAAAGTACATTGACTTCGTGTAGAAATATCTACGTACTCGATCATCGTAAAAGTGAAATCTCGTATGATTGTTTGAGTTAATTACCGGTCACGTGTTTCAACGTTGAATACACGTAAACTTACACGAAATTAAAATAACAGAACCCTATCGTTGTAACGTTAGAAAGCGCGTACGTATAGTAGATTTCTTTAGATTGTATCGAAATTCGTCAAATTCAATTATAGCCGCATTAAAAGTGCATTAACAATTACGCGATTCTATTCGGGGGCTATTTGCAAGTTCATTAGAAATTCTGTTGCATCTTATCGATGTGAATAGGTGTTCTATGGTAGTGGTGTTTTATGGTCCGTTACCGATGTAATATTTCTATTGTCACGACTGTCATCGCGCTTGTGTTAGAGACTGTGTTTACGGGCGAATGACCAACGGATAAAATGTTTGCATCATCGTAGAAAATGCAAACAAGCGTAATAATTTGTTATTAGTGATGCTGTTTGCTTATGCATTTCGGTACGCCCGGCGAAGTGACATAAGCCGAACATGGCCACTGTTAAAGTAACAGAACAGAAAGTCATTCTGTGCGGGGAATACGGTGTTGGGAAGACTTCTATATTTAGGCGTTTCGCGAACAACAGTTTCACAGCGAGCAACGATCGAAAATCGACACTGGGTCTCGATAATATCGACAAAGAATACCTCGTTGAAGACAGACGAATACGAGTAATATTTCTCTCTCTCTCTCTCTCTCTCTCTATATATATATATATATATATATATGTATATATGTTCACGAACCTTGAAACCGAATTAAACGAGACTACTCTCCTTTTCCCTATATATACACATTTTTATAAATAAATGATATGCGAATAGATTGTGTCATACAACGATGAATTATTTATTTTCGATATATCATGTATTATTTAATATTTTATATGAAACATTTTATTTTATTATATGTTCCAGTTGCAATTATGGGATACAGGTGGTATGGAAAGAGTAGCATCAGTAACATCAAGCTATTACAAATTTGCAGAAGCTGCTATTTTAGTTTTTGCATTGGACAATTCAACATCTTTCCACCTTTTGTCCCAGCATCTACTTGATATTGTTACATATGCTGAGAATGCAAAAATATTTCTTTGTGGGAATAAAAGTGACTTGGAAAGCACAGCTCCACAAGTTACAGATGCAGAAATGGAGCAATTCTGGTAAGTTTAACCATAGTGTGAAAATTACTCTACATGTAATATATTTGTGTATATATGTTAACAAATTATGTATTATTTTTTATAGTGAACAATGCCACAATTTAATTTCTGGTATATATAAGACATCATGTAAAACTGGGGAAGGTGTACATGAAATGTTTGAAGACATAGCACAACACTTGGTTGAAGCTAACAGATCACGTATGGAATTGCATGAAATGGATAAAGACAGGTTCAAAATTTCGTATATTGATGAAGCTGCTGATCCATCATGTTTATGTTAAGTGATAAAAACATTAGCAAGTACTATGCTCTTGATGCAACAATTTTGTAACATGGAACAACTCAACACACAGTTATAAAGTGTGAAGAGTTGAGATATCTTTTTGTATCATCAATTAATTGTAGTGGTACTTTCCTATGAGGGAAAGTAAGATAAAAAAAAAAAGAGAGAATGGGAAGAAAGGGGGAATATTGATACAATTTATATACAATTATAGTCAGACCTAAAATATTGCCAAAGCAGCTGATTTTAAATAAACATTTATTACATTTATTGAAAACTATTTTATTTAATTAAGCTTGATTTATTTCTGTGACTTACGCTCGGTATCATTGTACATTTAATTCACACTATCTATATAATTAGATAGTTAAAGCTATGTGAGAAGAAGCCACTAGTGCTGAGTCCATTTGATAGTTTTCAAATCGATTCCCTCTTGGACCATTTCCCATAATGGACTGCAAAATACGTAATTTTAAAATAAGCATCATATACCGCAAGCAATATTTAAAGCTACATGTTCTCAATTATTAAAAAAAAAAGAAACGTCCAACGATGAATCTATTCCCTCCGTTTGTTACGATTATCGCGCTTTTAATACTTTCAGCCGCAACTTAAATAAATTAAGCGAAGCATCCATGCTTTCATACTAAATAAATATACTGTAACTGAATAAGATGTACCTCATTTCTCGAAGTTTTTTAACATGACGAATCGTATGTTCAGCAGTATAATCAATCTCCTCGAGAGTTGTAAAACGACCAATACCAAATCTATACGAATAAATAATCATTGGGATATTACGTAAACATGATTTAATGCTGCATCGTAAATGTAATTTACCTAATACTGGAATGTGCGAGATCTTCCGATGTTCCGATCGCCCTTAATACGTAACTAGGCTCTAAACTTGCACTGGTACAAGCAGAACCGCTGCTCAAAGCGACATTTTTCAAAGCCATTAATAGAGATTCACCTTCTACATATGCGAAAGATAAATTCACACATCCAGGATACCAAGCTACTTCATCCCCGTTTCGTATAACGTGCGGCAAATTCGTCATTATTTTATCGATCAGATGAGTCGAAAGCATTGTGATATATTTATGATCATACTAGAAAAAAAAAATGAACTCGTTTATATACTACCGCTGTAACGAAATATATACCATTTGTAATTTAAACTACCTCCATTTCTGTTAATGCCAAATCACAAGCTGCTCCCAAGCCTACTGCTAGAGGTGCTGGAACAGTACCACTCCTCATACCCCTTTCTTGACCACCACCACTTTGAATTGCTTCCACACGTACCCTTGGTCTTCTCCTCACAAATAAAGCTCCAATTCCTTATAAATCATTAATAATTATTACTTATAATCGATTAATAATTATTACTTAAACGTGAAACTTTCAACAGGCAAAAATTCCAATTCCGTATAATTCGATTAATAATTATTATTTAAACGTGAAACTTTCAAGAGACAAATGTGTTAAAAATACCTTTTGGACCATATAGTTTATGACCACTAATAGACATTAAGTCTATATTCATAGCATTAACATCAACTGGAATTTTGCCAATTGCTTGAGCTGCATCTGTGTGGAAAAAAACTTTCTTTCTCCTATAAAATTAACAGTATTGTTAAACATTTTATTACCATTATTAATACACATGATACACCATTTCTTACCTGCAAATAGCACCAATTTCTGCAATAGGCTGTTGCACACCAATCTCATTATTTACCATCATAACAGAAACTAGAGAAGTGGTTGGTTTAATTGCATCCTCTAATTCATTAATATCAATAAGACCATTTGTTTTTACTGGAATATAAGTTACTTCAAAACCTTCTCCTTGCAAGGCTCTACAGGAATCTAATACACATTTGTGTTCCTATGTGAATAAAATTAAATATAAAAATATAAATCTTTGATAGTATATAATATACTTTCATATAAGTAACATACTATCTGGGTTGTCACAACATGATTCTTCTTTCCCTTATAGAACCTTGCCACACCTTTCACTGCTATATTATTGCATTCTGTTGCACCAGATGTGAATATAATTTCCTTATTATCTGCACCAATTAAATTTGCTATTTGCTATTAAAAATAAAACATTTCAAATATCATCCTGCTAACATAATTTTTCTTTAACATTACATTAATGTATGATATTCACTTTACGAGCAAGTTCTACAGCTGCTTCTGTTTCCCATCCATACATGTGAGTTCTGGAATGTGGATTTCCATAATATGTTGTTAAGTAAGGCATCATTTTATCTAGTACTCGTGGGTCCTGTTTAAAAATTATGAAAAAAAAAAAAACTTCAGTTCAGGTTCTAACAAATTCTACATTCATTCTTTAGATCAGATTTACCAGTGGAGTAGTGGCTTGAGCATCCAAATAAAGAGACCTGCCTTCTGCAGGTCCTTTTTTGTATTCGTCCGAAATGACAGCTGTAATTTAACGATATACGCTTGCATAAAATAATTCGTAATTTACTGTAACTATAGAAAATCGTACACTTACATTCATATTCTGTGATTTCTGATAAATTCTGACTAGTAATATGTACTGCACGGCATTCTTTAATACGATTTAACGTAGATAATAAAGTTTTCGCCGGCCGGAACATGTTAATTCTCGTGAGGACACAAACTTTTTATTTGGGATATCCACAAATTCTAGCACACAGCATGTTCTAACTGTAGAGATAACCTAACCGATACGACGTATAATTTTGTTTTCAACTTCAACGGAGATACTTTTGAAATAACCTATACGAATACAAATGAAAATTTTCTTTTTCGATAACACGCGCACTAGACTCGTTATACTTTCGCGGACTTGATAATTTACCACTTACTTATTCGTATACCCAGCAACTACTACATAAAATGGTGCAATAGTGTTCAGAATTTTATCTGTGTGTATAATACACTGTGTTATATATCTCTATTTCTATGTCATGTATACATAGATACGATATATTTACATTTGTGAATAAAAAGAGGGTTACAACTCGGCAAATGAATGAAGACGTTAGTTAAAAAAATGTTATTTTATTGAGTGCAACGAATGTGTGAAAATCATTCGTATCGGATTTTTCTAAAGTTACAAAAAATAATTTAATACATGTGTAAATGTGTAGGAGTCATAAATAAAGAGATAAATCACATTTAAATACGTTTACACAAAGACAGACAGGCAATTTTAGACGAACAATAAAACAGAAACATATAAAAATAATCGAAATCATAGAATACTGATCGACGTGAGAAATCTACTGGCGATCTTTAGATAAATTCAACGAATCGCCAATATCACCGCCCTGTGATTGTTGTTTCTTATGCATCGTAGTCATATCTAACATCCCCCCGAATTCAGATTTAGAGATCGATAGATCTTCAGTGCCTTGATACTCGTTCGATCGATTAAGTTTCGAACTATCATTCTGTACCTCCATTTTCTTTCGATCGGTCGAGTAATCTTCCGGAGTTACAGAAAAACTTCTGCAAGATTCCGAAGCTCCGGTGTTTGTTTTAAACGGCGACGGAATTGGGTCAACCATTGCGAAATCGCTCGACTTGCGTTCGTTGCCTTCCATATCTCTCGCAGGAGATATTTTACCAATAGGGCCGAATAAATTCGCTATATTACGCATATATGTGGACGGTGATGGTGATGATGTTCTTGTAAAATCTGCAATAGGGAATCCGGAGAGTTTCGCTAAATCTGCTGTAGAGAAATTAGCCAATTTTGATAAATCTGAAAACTTGGAAATTTGTTGCGTTATGTCGGCTAAAGGGAAATCAGATGTTGCGGATGACCGTGTTTTATTTACACCGGTGTCTGTTCCAAGAGAATTGGATACTTTCGAAAAATCAGCCGGTGCAAAATCATAATCGCATTTAGTATTTTTCACGGAGACCGTTAGCTCTCCAGATTGAAAGCTAGGCATCACTTCTGACGGTGATATATGTTTAGACGTAGGGTTTCCGTCTTTTAATTGCGTGATAGATGCGGTATCTGTTAGAATATCCTTTTTAATGTTATCCCTAGAAGTCGATGGTTGCATGACAAATGGTTTCGACGTGGGAGTAATTATGGCACCATCAGGCTTGAAGTTGACTGGTGTTAGGAAGACTGCTGCATTATTTGGTGCAAGACCAACTCCTGGTGGAACCGAAGGAACCAATGGTTCCGATACCGGGACCAATGGAAATTTCATAGCAAGAAATTCGGGCGATCCCCCATCTTCAGCACCAGGACAAATCATTTCCCTAATCACGTCCCAATAAGAACCGCTCGATCTATTACGACCGGGTAACTTGGATGCTAAAGAACACTATTGAAATACCAAGATATTTTCAATATTATCGATATTATTCTTATTTCACGTTTTATATACCTACCCTTAAACGCTCGAGATAAGTTGTATTATTGTTAAAATTGGCAGTGAAATCAATACCTCCTTCACTTCTATAATATTCTATACACCTTCTCTGAAATAAAAAGATACTTAATAATCCTTTAAATTAGCTTTGTTGAATAAATAGTCGAATATCATTGTAAAATTACAATTTCCTCCAGAGTGTCTTGAGAAAGGAAATGTTCTTGAGATAGTGTGTAACTTAAAAGCATTGGTCTTGGATATTCATGGGGCCGATTTTCGGGAGGCGGTAGAGACCAAAAAACATTGAAGTTGGATTCATAACAACTTCCATCTGTATTGTAAGGAGCTAAAAATCAATGTTCCCTTTGAACTTTCTGAATAACTTGAAATTTTCTGTGATAAATCAAGCTACAAAGAAGATATCTTACAACATATTAATCCTACACATGGTGTATACCCATTGTCACTGGGTCCCTTCATTTTAATTTGATAATCTAATTGAGAATCAACATCTCTCAGGGAGGGGGAAGCATGGGACCTAGGATGAGAGTGATACCATCCAACCAATGTCACACGCTTCCATTCCATGGCTCTTGCAATTTCAGCTTCCACTGCAGCTGCAGCTGATTTGTCTTTGCCAGAATACCGGCATGGAAAGGCAGTTGTTATAGATAGATCTGACATTAGAAGAAATGATTTTTAGTGTTTAGAAATGCATATTAATTTCACAAAGCATTGTATGAATATTTACTATGTGAATTAATATCCCAGTGACCACCTAGATAGCCACAGATTTCCTTATCTGTTAAATGACAATGTAAATCTACCAATAATGCTGCAGTAGTTGTTATTGTAACTAGAAAAGGTTGTATTTTCCCAAGTGTACTGAAAGAAGTAAGTTCTACCATTGTGCTCATATCCCTGAAAAATAATTTATTATCAGTTGCATTGGAAGCAATTTTTTTTTTGTATTTTTCTTACATGGCATGGCTCCTTATGCCAAGATTAGCATGTTTCACCGGTACTCGCACAACTTGTATTGGAGGACTTGTTTGGAGTTTCTCAGGACTTTCCTCCATAGGTTCTGCAAGTATTGTTTCCATTCTTCCTATTTCTTTTTTCTTAGAAAATAAATTTTAATGACATCAAGCCATGATTATCGATTACAAACACGCTACATTGCACGTTTACGGCAGATAGAAATTAATTAAACGATAGAGAGATATTTTAAACGATACATTGTTATTGTCATATTGTATACTATTGTTAAACAGTTAATCAACTTTTGTATTTACTGTTAATATTCATAAAAGAATAACACTAGTTATAATTTGCGATCCATTTAGCCACTACAAGCCGTCCTAGTTTTTTCATAGAAACATGTTCAGCGTCGAAGTTGGTATTGCTAAGATTTAAAAGCTGACGCGTAGATTTTCTTCTCGATATGTTCTAAAAAAATACCGTTGTATAAAACACATTTCTACATTGTTTAATCATCAAAATTGTTTTCATATTTACTGGGTAAGGAAAGTGATTAAATCGCAACAATTTATGGATCGTAATAACTTTAATAAAATGATTTATTTACAATGTATGATTACATGATATTTTTGGCACGTATAGTTGATATATATGGTAGAATAGAAAAACTTATAAAAGGTGAAATGACGCGTTTTCCTATTAATAAATAAGTGAGCAATAATAATAAGGCACCTCTTAATTCCTAATGAGTATTTTACCTACAATTTTCGGGGGTCTTACAAAATTGTCTATACTATCGTGTGTGTGTGCGTGTGTGTATATAAATGTAGTCAAAAATAGAGTCGTTCATTGTATTATAAAATGAAGTTATAAATATTAAGTAAGAAAATACTAATACTGTGTAAAAATTGCAATTGGTTTGTGCAGTTTGATTTTTTCCTTTTTTTTTTGGCACTACAGTGTACTATCAGTATACTACTCTAAAAATATTACGTTTTTGTGCATCATCTAAAAATTCGATATATGCACAAAATTGTATTGCATTTACTTCACAGAGATTTTTCACATTCTCTGATCTGGTTCTTGGCAGTAATCATAAATGGGAATTTCTGGTGGTTCTTCTATTATAAGTTTAGGAGCACAGCTTCTTGTTGCTGACACTACAGAAAGTGTAACAGCTGAAGCAGCAGCTACATGCCAAGTAAATACTAGAGCAATACCCTCTGGTAACATTGGTACTGTATTATACACACGTACCATATGTGCTATCCAACCACCATGAATCAATGTTGTACAAGCTCTTAGAAGTTTCAACTCAGGCCATACAAGTTCCAAGATAATAGACATAGCTGTTGTCCATACTATCAGGGCCAAAATTTTGTCAACCATTGCATTGCTCCCAACACTTCCCCATAGAAACAAAAATCCTTCTATGAAAAAGCTCTGGGCAAGTGCCAATTTGACTAAACCTTCACTCACATTGTGAGGAAAGTAAAAGTTCAATACATCAACAAGACCAGAGAATGCAAAAAACAGATAAATTGTGGCAAGTACAACTTTAGGGGAGACAGTTCCAACTTGTTGTAAACCACCGGTTATTGTTCCAGTTAACCCTATAGCTGTTGCTATTAACTTTAAGCTTCCCTCAATAGGATGTCTGTTTATAAGTCTCTCACATTTTTCCATAAATCTTAAACCCTTGGTCGAATTAGAATCATCTCTAGCTCTTAAAGATACCCAATACTTAGCATACTCATAACACCACTTCAAGCCGAAGGCATAGAATATAAATCCAGTGAGAATACAAGGCAGAGAGCTATCCATGGAGTACATATAATATTGACTTTTTGGTTTTTAACAGTAATCTGTAAAATATAAATTTGTAAATACATAAAATGTATAGGAATATCGAAAAAATAGAGTACTGATTAAGATAAATCAACAGAACTATTTCTCTCAGCTTTCTTTCGACATTATAAAATGTCCGAAAGAGAGAATAATTCTAGAAAAAATGGTATCGGAAATATCTTTAAAATAAACACTTATTTTCAATTACTTACTATTTATTTCGCGAGTGTATAGCACGTAAGGCCTACCCCCCGGATGTTTCCTTGAATGGACATAAATTTAGGTATACCATAGATCTGAACAGTAGTGCCCTAAGCGGTACCGAACGGAATTAACGTAGCTTAGACGTTGTCATTTCCAAAATAATTTATCGGAGTTTAATAATATCGTAAATTAGAAATGTAATAAAAATCCTTGAACACCTTTTTTCTCGTATAAATCACAACAGGGAAAAAGTGTAGATATGTATTGGATAAAACATGGAAAAATACTGGAAGAAAACGAGCAATGGAATAAGTAATAGAACATTTTTATTAATTACAAAGATACATCGTATATGTTATAATTCATATAATTCATAGACGAGACACAGAATAGATCTACTACGATAGATATGTAAGACTATTGTTTAATTTTATTTATAAAAAAATTTCAATTTAAATAAAAGAATGTGGTTAGGAATCATCTCCATTCACAACCTTCATGCACTCAAATTCGAGCTGTTCATATTATTTGACATAAAATCAATAATTGCATCAATAATGGAATGCAATTTTTCATTTTCTATCAAATAATTCTAGCAAATGGAACGTAGTTTCTAGTTTTATTATGTTTTAGTATTAGAAGTAAAGTAGATGTAGTTAATAGTTAGATTTTCAATCGTAAATGTTTAAGCATCCAATTTCAATAATGAAAATCTACGATGTTCCAAAGAATAATAGCATTGTACCGATGAAGCTATGTATTCTTCTTTACCGACGAATCTGATCGATGTAGTAGGTGGTAGTCATCGAATGACAACGTTGGAAAGTTTGTTAGGTAAAATATATGTGCGTAGTTCTTAGCTTGGTATCGCTTTCCAAAGGACAATTTTCTTTTTGGAAAACGATACCAATTACCAGATCCCACCACGTGGAGGTGACTACGATAGGGACCCGACAAAAACACATGCCCTACTGGCAGCTCTCTTATTTTTTCAGAGATACGCGTTTCTCATTCGTAGCAAGGGAAATATGGAAACGTGAAAAATTCGAAGATTCGACAAAATTCGATACGCTCTCTTTGAGGAGAGATAGAAAGATTAAATAACCGCGGTCGAAATAAAAGGAAGGAAATATTTTATTTAATTGCGCTACGAATGAGACGCGTATCTCTATAAGAAAGCGCGCACATAGTATTTCGCATAATTTTCTATCTTATGAATTACTAATTCTATCTTATAAATTATAGACGCACGCATCCCACGATGTCCATCGGCGGATGAATAAATTATTTTCTAATGACTTATGCTAACTTATTTTATCTTACAAAGTAAATTATTTTCTAATTTATTTTATCTTAGGAAATAAATTATTGTCCAAACTTATTCTAATTAACGAAGTAAATTATATTCTAACTTATTTTATCTTACAAAGTAAACCATTTTCTAACTTATTTTATCTTAGGAAGTAAATTATTATCTAACTTATTCTATCTTAGAGATTAATCGGAGAAGGATAATATGCAAAAAATTAACTATAATAAAATAATAATCTAACCAATAAGCTGTAATAGAAAATGTTTACACTTGCACAACATAAAATTGAACAAAATATTAAACTTAATAATAAGCTGTAACAGACAAAGTTAATTAGAACAATAACAATTCTCATAAAATATAAAACTTACCGAAAAGCTGAAACCGACAAAGATCAATTAGAAAAATAACAATTTTAATAAAATATAAAACTTACCAAAATGCTGAAATGAAGTTCAACTAGCAATATAACAATTTTAATAAAATAATACACTTACCAAAATGCTGAAATGGACAACGTTCATTTAGCACAATATAAATTTTAATAAAATATGAAACTTACCAAAAAGCTGAAACAGACAAAGTTTAATTAGAAAAATATAAATTTTAATAAAATATAAAACTTACTAAAATGCTGAAACGAACAAAGATCGATTAGCACAAAATAAATTTTAGTAAAATAAAAAACTTACCAAATACCTGAAACCAACAAAGTTTAATTAACACAATATAAATTTTAATCAAAATAGTACACTTACCAATATGCTGAAATGGACAAAGTTCAATTAGCAAAATAACAATTATAATAAAATATACAACTTACCAAAATGCTGAAATGGACAACGTTCAATTAGCACAATATAAATTTTAATAAAATAATACACTTACCAAAATGCTGAAACGGACCAAGATCGATTAGCACAAAATAAATTTTAGTAAAATATAAAACTTACCAAAATGCTGAAATGAAGTTCGATTAGCAAAATAACAATTTTAATAAAATAATACACTTACCAAAATGCTGAAATGGGCAAAGATCCATTAGCACAATATAAATTTTAATAAAATATAAAACTTACCAAAATGCTGCAATGAAATTCGATTAGCAAAATAACAATCTTAATAAAATAATACACTTACCAAAATGCTGAAATGGACAACGTTCAATTAGCACAATATAAATTTTAATAAAATATAAAACTTACCACAATGCTGAAATGAAGTTCGATTAGCAAAATAATTTTAATAAAATAATACACTTACCAAAATGCTGAAATGGGCAAAGATCCATTAGCACAAAATAAATTTTAATAAAATATAAAACTTACCAAAATGCTGAAATGGAATGCAATTAGACAAATCTCAATTTTTATTGAATACAATTTTACAATGAATTTCAGATGATACAATTTCAAAGATAAGGAATAGGTAGGAAATGATGGAGCAGGGGTATAATTAATAATTTATTTATATGGCAGTACAATACATTTCAAAAATTACAAATTTATACAATAAAGCATCAAACTTACTATTAGGCTGTAACGAAACTGATTTAATTATGATCCAATGTCTCCAGGCATTGGAAAAGCTGTGAAAAGAAAAATCGCGCGCGCGAAGTTCACGGTTCCGCGGTAGTATTTTAATTTCTTTTTAAGTCTCAGAAGGAGACGTGCAAACCCGCGGATTTATTTAATTTTTCATTTTAGAATGAATCTAAGTTTAAGTGGCATCCTCTTCGAAAGGTTTTAGGGGAAGATTTTATCAAAATAGAAACGCGATATATAAAAAAAAAGCAAAAATGGGGGAGGAATTCGCGAATCTCTATTCTTTCTTTCGATACACTAATGAAGCTAACTTTCGATAGAAAAGTGAAAAAAAAACAAACAGAAACGCGAATGTAATCTAGTCAGCAAACGGAATGGGGATGAAGCTAGTATCAATTTGATTATTTAGTGCGAATACTACTTTGGGTATTTTAATGGGCGGGTACTCTTTGCGAGTACAGTGGAGCTCCTTGGAACAGAGCTCGTCTTCGAACTCCGGTGGATCCAGCTCATATTTGAGATCAAAAACTACTCATGCATAACACATAGAACCAAATCACCAAAGAACCCAAAAAATTTTCACTCACCAACCGCAGATTTCACGGTTGGTTGCTGGATGTTCTCTCATGGTGCACTCATGGTCCACTGGTCCCTCCTTGAATGGAATTCCCTTGGTCTTGGGTCATCGAGACTCACGCAATGTGAGTCGCTGTGGAGTGGGCCGCGCGAAAATTCGTACGTTTCTCGCGAGTTTTAATTTTTCAGGGACACCGCGATTTTGTTTAAAAAAAAAAAAGATAGTGAAGTTAAATATAAAAGCAAACGCGATATATAAAAAGAGCAAAAGGAGGAAGTGTTCTCGATTCGATAACGAAGCTAAACCCGAATAATATACGCAACACTAATTTATATAAATATAAAAAGCAAGTGAAACTGAACGCGAGAAAGGGAAGAAGCTAGTACTTGAAAAACTCTAACAAATATATATAGGTAGCGAATTTAAGCGGTAAACTACTAGATAATTTTAATCGACGATGGGGATTCTCCACGAGTACCATTTGTACTCGTGGCAGTGGAGTTCATTCGTGAACTCCGTTTCAAATTTTCATGCACAAAATATTCCCAAATACCAAGCACCAAAAAATAAAAAAGAAAATTCATGTGACTCACCAACCGTAGATTCTTACGGCTGGTCATTAGGCTCCATCAAGTCCATGGTCTTTGGATGGTCCTTGGCAAAGCTCACGGAATGTGAGCAGCTGTGGAATGGGTCGCGCGAAAATTCGTACGATGTTTTTCGCGAGTTTTAATTTTTGGGGGAAACGCGATTTTATATTTTCGCGCAAAAAAGGAAGAAAAGAAAAAGTGAAGTGAAACTCTAAACTTGAATATGATAACTCGCGAGCAATTAACGTGAAGCTAATGAAACAAATGCTGTAAAACGCGAAAGATGCTATATACGAGTGAAGCTACTGTAATTACGGACGCGATCGTTGCAAAAATCGATTTTTAATTCGAACGTGAAGCTAATTCGAACGTTTTAATCATGGGTGGGCATTCTGCACGAGTGCAATGGCACTCGTGGCAGTAGAGTTCTTTTGAACTCGTCGAAATCACAATGGACATATACAAAATATTCAACTAACTACTAAATATCAAAGCATGCAGCTGGAATTTTAATATCAGATTAGCAAATGAACGAATAGCAGTAAAAAGTTTCGAAAAGTTTCGAAACATTTCAAATAGGTAGAAGAAAAAGAAACTATTTATGGATTAATAAAATATTAAATGTGAAAAGAAGCTGTAACGATAAAATATTAAATGTGAAAAGAAGCTGTAACGATAAAATATTAGACTTACCAAAAAGCTGTAATCAAAAAGGTTTATATAACAATATAAATTTTGACGAAATATTACACTTACCAAAATGCTGAATGGGAATGCAATTAGACAAATTCCAATTTTTTCGAATACAATTTTTACAATCAAGTTCACACTATATAACTTCAAAGATAAGGAATAGGAAATGGAGGAACAGGGTTATATTTAGTTATTTATTGTATGACAGTACATTACATTTCAGAAATTACAAATTTGTACAATAAAACATCAAACTTACTATTAGGCTGTAACGAAACTGATTTAATTAGCTGAAATGTCAATTTCAATAAATTATCAAATTTAGTAGGAGTAAAAAAAAAAAAAATAAAGGAGGTATATAATTCCCGAATGTTAATAAACTATGGGCGAAAAATAATAAAAAATAAACGCGGTAATACTATTGGAACGAATCGAAGAAAAAAAAAAGAAAAAAAGTATATAATTCCCGTATTTGAATAAACTATGGGCGAAAAATAATAAAAAATAAACGCGGTAATACTATTGGAACGAATCGAAGAAAAAAAAAAAGAAAAAAAAGTATATAATTCCCGAATCGGAATAAACTATGGGCGAAAAATAATAAAAAAAAAACGCGGTGAATAGATAAAGCAGAAAGGAACGTGGGAGGAAGCTATAGTTAAACGCGATCTAATAAATTCTCGTATCTATCGAAACTAGCAAAGTATAAATATATGAATATACCTTACAGACCACACGAAGCTCACAAAGAATGATTCCACCAGTTTCACTGATTCCACTTACTGGACATCGAAACACTGATTGGTTTTGACAATGCATTCCATCGATTCCAAGATCCATCAGGCATTGGAAAAGCTGTGAAAACAAAATCGCGCGCGCGAAGTTTACGGTTCCGCGGTTGTATTTTAATTTTATTTTAAGTCTCAGAAGGAGACGTGCAAATTCGCGAATTTATTTAATTTTTCATTTTAGAATGAATCTAAGTTTAAGTGGAATCCTCTTCGAAAGGTTTTAGGGGAAGATTTTATCAAAAAAGAAACGCGGTATATAAAAAAAAAAGCAAAAATAGGGGAGGAATTCGCGAATCTCTATTCTTTTTTTCGATACACTAATGAAGCTAACTTTCGATAGAAAAGTAAAAAAAAAAATAGAAACGCGAATGTAATCTAGTCAGCAAACGGAATGGGGATGAAGCTAGTATCAATTTGATTATTTAGTGCGAATACTACTTTGGGTATTTTAATGGGCGGGTACTCTTTGCGAGTACAGTGGAGCTCCTTGGAACAGAGCTCGTCTTCGAACTCCGGTGGATCCAGCTCATATTTGAGCTCAAAAACTACTCATGCATAACACATAGAACCAAATCACCAAAGAACCCAAAAAATTTTCACTCACCAACCGCAGATTTCACGGTTGGTTGCTGGATGTCCTCTCATGGTCCACTCATGGTCCACTGGTCCCTCCTTGAATGGAATTCCCTTGGTCTTGGGTCATCGAGACTCACGCAATGTGAGTCGCTGTGGAGTGGGCCGCGCGAAAATTCGTACGTTTCTCGCGAGTTTTAATTTTTCAGGGACACCGCGATTTTGTTTCAAAAAAAAAAAGAAAGTGAAGTTAAATATAACAGCAAACACGATATATAAAAAGAGGAAAAGGAGGAAGTGTTCTCGATTCGATAACGAAGTTAAACCCGAATAATATACGCAACACTAATTTATATAAAAACAAAAAGCAAGTGAAACCGAACGCGAGAAAGGGAAGAAGCTAGTACTTATAAAGATTCTAATAAATATTTATATAGTGAATTTAAGCGGTAAACTACTAGATAATTTTAATCGACGATGGGTATTCTCCACGAGTACTATTTGTACTCGTGGCAATGGAGTTCATTCGTGAACTCCGGGCGATTGCGCCCACATTTCAGTTTCAAATACTACAAAATATATTCCCGTATACCAAAGAAAAAAAGTTCATGCAACTCACCAACCGTAGATTCTTACGGCTGGTCATCAACTCACAATGGTCCACTGGTTCCTCCGTGGATAGAATTCCCTTGGCCTTTAATCATCGAGACTCACGGAATGTGAGTAGCTGTGGAATGGGCCGCGCGAAAATTTGTAACGATGTTTTTCGCGAATTTTAATTTTTGGGGGAAACGCGAAATTTTATTTAATCTCCCGATTTTATAATTTCGCGTAAAAAAGAAAGAAAAAGAAAAAGTGAAGTGAAACTCTAAACTTGAATATGAAAACTCGCGAGCAATTAACGTGAAGCTAATGAAACAAATGCTGTAAAACGCGAAAGAAGCTATATACGAGTGAAGCTACTATAATTACGGACGCGATCGTTGCAAAAATCGATTTTTAATTCGAACGTGAAGCTAATTCGAACGTTTTAATCATGGGTGGGCATTCTGCACGAGTGCAATGGCACTCGTGGCAGTTGAGTTCTTTTTGAACTCGTCGAAATCACAATGGACATACACAAAATATTCAACTAACTACTAAATATCAATGCATGCAGCTGGAATTTTAATATCAGATTAGCAAATGATCGAATAGCAGTAAAAAGTTTCGAAAAATTTCAAAATTAAAATTAATAAAAATGAAATAAGATATTGAAATAAACTGTAATGGAAGAAGTATCATTAGAAAAATATCGATTTCGATTTCATATTAAACTTAAAATTAAACTGAAATAGAACAGTGAATATTAAACTTAAAATTAAACTGAAATGGAAAAGTGAATATTAAACTTAAAATTAAACTGAAATAGAAAAGTGAATATTAAACTTAAAATTAAAGTGAAACAGAAGAGGGATTAACAGGTACAATTTTTCTTATAATTAAATAGAAAAATTTTGAATTGAATTCAAATTAAAATAAAAATTTCATTTAATTGAAGTTAAGAAACAATATTTATAATATACACGAACAATTTAGAATTGTTATATTATTGTAGAAAAATTAAAAAAAAGAATTTGAATTCAATTCAAATTACAATAAAATTTTAATTGACTTGAAGTCAAAATAAAATATTTATAATATATAGGAAGGGTTAGGAATTGTGATTTTATTGTAGAAAAATAAAATAAAAATTTTTAAAGTGAGTATTTATTTATGGAAGTGGCTCTAGTATATTATAGTTTAGTTTAAGTCAATATAGAATATTTATAATGTATAGGAATAGTTAGGAGTTGTATTATTATTGTCGAAAAATAAAATGAAAATTTTTTAAATAAATATTTATTTATGGAAGTGACTCGAGTATATTATAGTTTAGTTTAAGTCAATATAGAATATTTATAATGTAGATTAATGTTTAAGAATTGTAATATTATTGTAGAAAAATAAAATAAAAATTTTTTAAATAAATATTTAGTTATGCAAGTGACTCTAGTATATTATAGTTTAGTTTAAGTTTAACTGGAAGGCAGAGTGTGCATAGGGTGGACATAGGCTAGCTAAGTAGCCCTCGACCACCCTATTCACAACCCAGAACCTCCAGATAAAAATTAGGAGATCCGCTCGGCTCGGAGGCCAGCGGGCAACTGAGTTCCCGGAAGGTTGCAGGGTCCCTGCATACTCTGATGTTTATCCGCCAGAAGTCATTACAAAGGGCGCGCGAACTCGGGCTGTTGATCGCTAATTAGCCTCTTCACGTTTCTATTAGAATATCGAAGAATTTCTTAGTTTTCATGATTTTACTATTAATTTATACTTGTATCAATTTGTTACAACATTATACATTATTATTTATGCATTTTTACAATTTTCTTCATAAAAAAATTATGCTTTAATGTTCTTATTATTTGTTCCTGTTGAAATAAAGTTTGTAATAATTAAAAATCAGGTTGTTTTTTGGTTACAGATTGAAAATAGCCAAAGTGAAGATAAAATTAATAATTTTAATATTAAATTAATCATTTTGCATACGAATTAAAATTTTATTCAACGTTCATCCGTTGTAATATCTTGAAATAATTTATATCATACATTTTCTAACGACCAAGACAAAGATCAAATTGTTATGGTAAATAATATTCATATTAAATAATTATTAAAATACATTTTTGTGCGAATTATGATATCCATGTCAAAGATAAAGTTATCATGGTTTATTGCAATACCATAAAATAATTTTTCATCGTTCAGTTTCTCTGTTTACGTTAAATTTGGAGTTCGTAACATTTAAGAATTAGATTAAACTGTAGATATCGATTAAAAATAAGTAACAAATAATCAACTAAACATTGATGGATCACGCTAAATCTTAGAGGGCAAAACGAAATCTCTGATTTTTTTACTCAGTCGGTATTACAGAAAGTTAGCCACAAAATACCATCAGGTGATTGATCAATCCTGTATCTTACTATTTTACCATTTAGTGATAAACACGAATCAGTAGAATACGATCTTAATTCTTACTTAGATGGCGGTTACATTCAATTTTCAGTTACGAACATTTATTTTCCCAAAATAAATTCAACCAATTTACCCAATAAACAAACAACTATAATCACCTAAAATTCCTCATCAGATTCTCCATAAAATTTCCATGAAACAATTCTCAAATTATTTCACAGTGTACGCGTTACATGTACATATATCCAACGTAGAGAAATATCCAGTGGTTACATTTTCCAATAAAATTCATTTCACCGTGTACAGAGTAACGCTTAGTTTCACACTGGGCCGATACACGGAGGCTTGCACAGGAATATTGATACGCTTTTCGAAATTCAAAGCCCGTTTACAGATGGTATTGCCGTGACTCGGGAACAGGCCTTTCATGTACATCTCAATTATCGTTATGTAAATTGACTCAGTTTTGTGATGTGTGTTCTGCACAGGATGAGCATGAACACGTCGAAGCCTTCAGGGTTTATTGATGCGTGTGTGCAGGGATTCGAATTGGGTAAAGTCAAGAACCCTCGATTTTCGAATTTTCATCGAGCAGCAAAAATACACGCATACGTGTTAACCCCTTAATCTACGATTGCTTTTGCTGACCATACATCTAAGCATCAGCTATTCGCTGTTTTAATGCAATTTTACGTAAAACACACTAACGTACTATAGATTAATTACAATAACCAGTCCACAATCTTGTAAATTTAAAACAGAGGTAGAATTAAATTTGTTACTAATATAATTATTTTTGTCAAACTTTAGCCAGAATCTGTGTCACGAGTCTAGCACGTTAGACTAAAGGGTTAACGTATCCAGATAAATCTAAATCGAACGAAGATTCGCACAACTTCATCACAAACGAAAAGAAACAAAGAAAGAACAGATATTTATCGGATAGATTAGAGTCTGCAGATATTAATGAGCAATTTCGATGGTCCACAGTCGATTTTAGGCATCACCGCGAAAATGGATAAGCCGAAGGCGGATTATCGCAAGTGGTCCTGTCGCATCTGTCATATACAACGCGTTATTATTCCATTTCTATACATGTCTTGCTATTCCCTCCCTTGCCCATTGCCAGGGATCATGCTCTATCGATCCGAATCGTCGTGTAATCTCGCAATCGGATTATCTCGACGTTGCCCGTGAACGAAATCGAATCACCGGCGTGTCGACGGATACATCGTCTGTCCCAATAAATACACCATCTTTCTCGATACACGGTGATGGCTAGTTGTACAGGGTAGAAAACAGAAGGAGAACAATTCGACTGGATGGAACAACGAGTAAAACGTTCTCGTGATTTCCTCCTTCTTTTACCGGCAATAATATCCTTAATGCGACCAGTGTCTGATTTCAAAGGGGTAGGTACAATCTTGATCCTCGAAAAGCCGCAGACTTGTCGCGCCGTAAGAAGTATAGCACAACACGTTTTTTCCATTTTCATTTGTCGGAACGGTAAAAACAGGGGGCGAGAGGGGGAAAGAGAGAGAGAGAGAGAGGGAGAGAGAGAGAGAGAGAGAGAGAGAGGGTGGGAGCATTGGGGGTGCAATTCATATTTGTCCGTAGGCAGCAGCGGAATTGCACCTTTAATCAAGATTTCTACCAATTTGCGAGCGCCGACGGCGCGAAGACAAAGCCTATTGTTGCCGTAACTGGTTGGGGCTTCAAGTGTTCCAACGCAACGGTGAGAGCCCGATGCGCGTATATACCGGGTGTGTACGGTCAGACGGGACTGGTAAATCGTACAATTGATCAATCGGAGGAGGCGATATTCCGAGACGTCTTTGGAACGTCGTGTATCTATTATCATCGAGGTGTATATAGATAGATGTACACCGAATTCTCGAGAAATTCCTGGTGAATACAGTTCGATATTACCTGTACAATCCTTGAAAGAAACTACCTCAGAAAGGAGATAAAAAATAGGACAGAAAAAGAAAATATACATATGTATATTAATATAGAAGAGTTAATCGAACGTTTCTACGATTGAATTTACACTAAACAAGCTGTGTATATTGGTGAAATGAAGATAAAGCAAAAGGTACACCCGTTATCTCCAGAACATACATGCGCCTTCGCCGGTCTCTGTCGGTCCGGGAGTTGAGAAGAGTATTCTGGAGCGGAGGCTGACGCTCAGGGACTGCCAAGCTAGTCGCTTCGCATCCCAGAAGTCCCTACCCCACCGTTTGCTTCCGGCTAAGCCCGTTGCCACCGCGTCCCAAGCAACTTGAAGCCACTCGTACTTCTGTTTGTGTTTGCTAATTGTGAATTGTCTACTTCTTGCCGGTGGCCCGTCGTATACGCCGCGTGCAGATAGACAGAGAGGATGGAGGAAGGAAAGAAAGAAAGAAAAGCGAATGGGAAGAAAAGGGTGAAAGAGAGAGGAGAGATCGGATGAGAAAGAGTTAGATCGTCGGTGGAATTAGAGCAAAAGAGAACGTGTATATACGTGTGCGTGTGTGTATAGCAAAAGGCGGTACAAGCCGCATTGCGAACCAAGACGAAGTGAGCCAAGCTCAGTTGCAAGCATATCGTCTACGGAATGCTCAGACTGAGGAAAAACCATCCCCTCCTTCACCAACCCCGTAAGCAACATAGCCTCGGTTCACTGCTATATCTATCTCCTTTCCTTACACCCACTGGCGACGACCACTTCATTCCCCCTTTACCCCTCAGACACTCGAGTTTACCTCACTAGTCACTGCTTACATGAGTACTACCCACCAAGAGGCACCCGCGAGCAAGAGGGTACCAATTTTTAGTCATCCTCTCTGTCGTTCTGTCCCTCGAGGTAACGCGACGAGGCTATGGCCCCTTTGGTCTCTTCAAACGAGGAATACGATTTTTTCACCGGCGAAATCTAGTGTACCATTCGTTTATAATACTTACCCTTTGTATTAGTTGCGGTACGAGACATTTTGTTGGAGTCTATCTTCCATGGAAGAAATTTGTACGTTTGAAATGTACCGTTAAATACTTTACTATGTGATTTGATAGATTTCGAAGAGTTCAGAGATCGTTTTATTTGTATATGGAGACGAGAGATATTGTTTTACGAATTTGAACGAATTCATCCCTGATGAAAGAAACGTACCGTTATAATTGAGCCAACTTGACCATTCCCAGACCCCTTCGACAGGGTGATAATGAGTCGATTCTCAGCCCTAATCCGTGGCTATATATCGCCCTGAAATAAAACGAGGATCTCGTGGTGGCATTGTAAGGAAAATGTGTTGGCACACACCCTCCGTCGGATGCTGCCTGGCTGCTCGGGTCGAAATATAAGCGAGCTACTCTCTCCAGAGACGAGGGACATATTGTTTGGTTCAGTAATTCCTCGCGTTATTTCCCGTGTTTGCTTTTTATCATTGTAAACTGATATATTGTCCGGGGTAACTCCCCCACTGAAGTTACGAGGTTCCACGGAAAGAGAACGGCGAAGGGAAACGATGTGGACACGGGGACACACAACCTAGCATTGGATCCAAACGCACGGAGTTTAACTTCGTGGACCGAGCGGAAACGAGATTACTCGCCGACACTCCTCGCTGCTTCATTCGACCGAGACGCAAATATACGCGGTACGTGCATGCACGTCAACTGGCAAACAATAAAAGTATACAATGTCGACGGATAAAATTGAAATTGATTGCTCGAAAAAATTAACGAGAAATCTCTATTTTTTTTTTTTTTTTTTCTCTCCACGTTTTCTATTTATGAAACATTCGCGAACGCTCTTCGTCCACTGGACACTTGTCACTTTTGTGTTTCAGGAGAGATTGTATTAACTCATAATAATTTCTTTAGGATATAAATAATTGCCAAGTGTTAGGGTATCAATTTATTCTTAATTTAAATGTACAAGTCGTTGGGATTTGATGAACTTTGGAAATAGAATTTTGTACCTTTTGCTTTGTTTGTTCGTATTCTTTGTTATTCGTGTGAAGTGTTGCCTTTTATGCGTTTAATAAATGTCGATGAATTGCTCAAGTAAGGTATGGGATAATGCTTTTAAATCGTGACACTTTGAACATCGTTTAGGCAGTGTGTGCATTGCCTGGTGACGTATCAAAGAGAATTGGGACACGAATTTTCTGAAGAATTTCAGATTTGTACATCACAAGCGGAACACTCTATACATACCTGTCACAGAGAGAAATATTTTTATAGAATTACGTGTAAAAAGTAGGCGTAACAGAATAGGGAAGGCTGTAATATCGATATTGATATAATATAAAATTTCCTTTGTCTCTGGAGTGCTTGCGTATGACACTACGTCGCGTTTGTTCGTCGCACGACACGGCACGTGTACCAGCGCCAAACTCGTCGCGAGGCAAACAATGAATTAAGCTTTATGTCCCTCGCAATTCAGACGCGAATAAAACCTCGTCCGATATAAGATTTGTAAATAACACGTGCCCGTATCCCTTCGAAGAGTTAATACCATCCTTTATAATTCGCATAATAAAATCCTCTTAATATCCAAAGAATATTTCTCTACGTACAGAACGAATGCCACAGAATTCGACCAAATTAACAAATAATCGAGCTTCCACATATTCCAACTATCGTTTAATTTTCAAACAGCGTAAAATAATAAAAAAAAAAAAGAAACATGAAAGAAAAACCAGAAGAAAAAGAAAATCCTGGGAAAATATACTCTTCCATATCTACTTTCTACCCCCTCTGCTAACCCACACTGGCGAGTTCTATAATCCGTTAATCACGGTAGACGTTGGAAGAGGGTAGGAAACAGCCGCGTAATCTAAGAAAAGGCGTCGGAGCATTGGCGTCAGTAGAAAGTGGTTGTAAGTGAATGAAAGTGGATGCAAAGGTGGAGGTGTGGTTGCTACGAGGTCGTCTGCCTAGCAAAGCTGGCATGATCCGCCACGGAAGACAGAGGTTTGTCTGTCTTTATCAGCCAGCCAGGTAAAGCCTTCGAAGCACAGCTACGCGTCTCTCTACCATCGCCAACACCCCCAGGAAAAGCCCCAGAGGGTGACGGACGCCCACGATTGGCGTGGTTCCCTCGAACGAGGGAGGACATCGTGCACCCCTATTGGCTCCTCACGAATCCATACTCGGTATTCATTCGTTGGCTCATTCGTCGACCCCTCGATCCAGGTACTTTCTATCTCCCTCTCTCTCTTCCTCTTTCTGTCTCTCTCTCACTCATTTCTTCTCTCTCTCTTTCGCTCCTTTCTCATCTAACCCCCGCCAGTGTGAAAGCTCGATGCAACTCACCCTTCCCTATACCGTCACGGGAATCTTTTCAATGCATTTCACCGCCAGCTTTCACCTTTCGCCGGGATATTTCTAAGCAAATATTTTTTTTTAATAAGCACGCGTGCTGCTTGCTCCTTAACGCATCCCGATCTTCGTGTTTCCCGAGCGTTGTTTCTGTGGAACAAACTTGCTCGTGGAAAAATTATATATTTCCTTTTTTCTTTCTTTCTTTGGAAAATTGAATGAAAATTTTGATGAAAAATCAGTTTCCCTTCTGAAGATATTTATTCGAATGTTCGATTGGACGGATCAACGCTTAGGGATCCCGTTTTCCAAGTAGATTTCGAACGAATCAGGGTAAGAGAATCGTGATCGTAATTCCAAACTGTGCTGACCAAGGAGGAGTGGGATCGATGAAGAGTGTCGAAGGCTCGTCGTCGTTCGCCTGCACTTTTAACGTCGCCGCGCTCCGGTGTCGCCTTCGTCCCAATTGAACGAGAGTAAAATAAAAAAAAGATAAAGAGAGGGGAAAAAAACAAGAGAAAGGAAAAGAGAGAGAAAAAAAGGAGGAGAAGCAGGGGAGAAAAAGGTGGCCCGGTCGTAGCTGAAGAGGAAAAGACGAGCGATAGCTAGGGGGATAGAGTGCGACAGGGATGGAGCATTCCTTGGGGTGTTGCAGCCTATGATCGTGCAACGAGATGGGCGTGTTTTTAGGTTGCTCTTCGCTCCGCCCCTAGTACCGCCCCATTGGTGGTTGCTGCTACCTTCGACTCGTGACCTCCCTTCACCCTTCTGTCTGCAGCTGAAACCTTCGTTGGTTTTCGCCAGCAGCCACCGCACACACGTCAGCAGCGGCAAACGGCGCCTCCAACGGCTAACGGATCGTTCGTGATCTCCGTCGATCATCTGCCAAGGGATCAACGATCAACGTTCAACGTTATTTCACGGAATCGTGAGAATAGAAACGTTCTCGGTTCCATGGGAACGCCGAAGTGATTCACTCGTGCGCGTTTCGTTCAGAATGAAGTTACCAGACTGAATCAATTTACTGTTTTCATCTGTGCATCATTCGCATAGTGTTGTTTCATGAAGGCGAAGCTTTAGAATGACGCAGATAACGTAGAAGATACAGTGAATAAATTTCGAAGAAGAATAAACGGTAAACGTTTGGATCTGGTGGATTCGAAAGGCAACTGGAATGGCCGACAACTCGTGGACCTAGTTACATTGAAGATTGATATTCCTAAAGCTCTCCCATGGAAGATTCGTCTTTAGGATGAGAAATTAGAGGAAGATTGTCGTCTAGAGAAGTTCAGTTTATTGATCTTGACAAGCGTGAATTCGTCGAAGAGTTAGGAGATAGTAATTCGTTGAAAGGTTCGGTGTCATGCGTTTCTTGTAACAATGGCGCATGGTAAATCGAGGCAGAAGGATTAATCCTGTGCATTCGATGATGTCGACGTCCGATTTAAGAGACTTTCAGCAAGTGGATGCCGACCTGTCGATGACCGTCGCGTATCGTCATGAACGTCGAAGCCTCTTCGAACTGGTGATCCGAAGAAAATCGTCTCTGAGATGTCGCATTAGTCGAACGAATTGCAAGATCAAGTAGAGGATCGAAGCTGATGACACAGCTGTCTTGGGAAATTTGAACTTTGAACGTTTTAAGACCTGTTTAGAAAGTGTTCAGGATTACTGGAGGAGCGAGACGTCTTCGAAGAAGACACCGATACAATTCTCACGTTTTCCGTAAGTAATATCCATTTATTTTTACCGATTTTCCACCCATATAAAAATTCCCCATCGAACGATCGTACTCCTTCGAAGTAGGAAATTAACGGCACGTAGAATTAGCCAGATTGTAGGCAGAAAATTTGATAATTGGGGGAGGATTACGAGGCGAACGACTTAGCGCAATTAGCCAGATTTTATGAGTGGATGAAGGAGAGCCGCTTTTCCCCAGCCTGGTAACTTAAATGGGATTAAAACGCCCGTCGCATTCAAATACCCTCGCGAGCTGCCGCGATATAAGCATCGCGTTCACTGAGAATTTACTCCTTTGATACACTTTCAGCTTCGCGAATATGCAACACCTTCAAACAACGAATAAAAAGCTCTTCAAAAAAAGAAAAATACAAGCAATATCTTAAAAAACTTAATGCCAGTGCCCAAAAGAATCACTGATACCTTATAAAATTCCGCGAGAGACTTACAAACACGAGATCCTCAAATAATTTATCACAAAAATTGTATAACCATCTTAATAAACAAGACAGATAAATAATATTCTAAACACATTGTTTTAATATCTATAAAAATCTATCATAATCGATAGATACAAATAATTCCATTCCAAATCGGAATAACCATCGTAGCGACGGCCGCGGCAGGATCGTTACAGATCAAAGACCATTTACCCTACTCTCACGGTAACATGTATCGTTCATTAAGAATGACCATATGTATAAGAAATCCCTTTCAGTCCATGGTTAAAAAGAAAGAGAGAGAGAGAGGAAGAAAAGAAATCTTGGAGAACGAAAATACACTCTGTACCGATTACCATGATGCATTGATCTTCGAAGAACGGCCGTACAAGTGGTACTGGAAATTAGCGAACAATTAGCTTGCCCCGTTTATGTTTTCTAAACAAGCGGCCGCGCGGGCAATCGACGGCCCATTATTTCGAAGCATTCGTGCAACGCGCCTATCAAGCCTGCCAAGCAAACTTCTACCTCTACACTACCTCTCTCTCTCTTTCTCTCTTTCTCTCTGTAACGTGTAATACGCGAGGTAACCTAAGTGGCTCCGTGTTTTCGAGTATGTCCGAAGTATTCCTGTGCGTGGTAGTAGTGTAGTACTTAGGCTTTTCGAGTATCACAGGCTCGAAAAGAGGAACACGTTGGCAAGGGGCGAGGAGAAGGGGTCTTGTAGTGTTTCGTTGCGCTTAAAAGGAGGGGGTTTCACGGAGAGGGTTTTCACTGCAAGGCAGCTTTGGTGTTGCAGCCTCTTCAAACCTCGTGCAAACACTCGGGGACAGGGCGTTCGCCTGGTACGACGATTAATATCCCAATAAGGCCTCGTTCACAGGGTTCACTCGACCAAGCTGCTTCGTTCTTTATTCATTGTATCGTAGCTCCTCCCGCGGGATAAACTGCCCGATACCAGGGCGGTTCCGTCACTTTTTTTTCCCTTTTTTTCCTCTTTTTTCTTTCCTTCAGAAGCTTCCTCGTGTTCTTCGCGAGACAGACACACGCGTGAATGAATTATGTCATTTTCGTCGCTGAATTAACGTGCTGTTGTATGAGAATGAAAGTTTGAACGTGTATGTTTAAGATGTTCAGTGACTTATGGTCGCTGTAATCGTTTTGTTTTCCACTTGAGATCGGTTTGATTGAAAGTATCGCGCACGTAACGATCAAAATTTCACGCGAATTAATCGCGATTCCGCGACGAAACCATAGACAGAGAGAGAGAGAGAGAGAAAGGGAGAAAAGAGGAGAAACAGAGAGGAAGCTTCATTGGTTGCGTCAAATTTGTTGCTGTTCGTAACGAGCGCAGCTGACGAGCAAATTTTACAGCGGGCCAGCGCGATTAGCATACCTATCACGCGCGCGCGGTGTGTCATTTATTCGCGAAAGAGCCGACGGTGAAACGCGGGGCCATACAGCGACGTTAATTGCCGATCAGACCGCTGAGATGTGGCCACATATCCGCCGAATACCGAGATATCGCTTTATTAGTCGATACCTGTGCGTTTATGCGCGCTTCCCCTTCTTTTTTCTTCCTTTTCCTTTTTTTTTTTTAACTGTCCCCCGCTAAACGTCGCCTTTTTATTGGCACAGATAAACGAGACTTCTCCACGAAAATTCTACCACCGACATATGTTGTTAATTAACGAGCAATGAGAGATTAGCGGAAAGAGGAAGTCGTTTCTGGCTTTCATGGGGATTATAAACAATGAAATATCGCGCGTAAATCAACAGGGGTATATTGCCCTACTAATTGACCGTGTTTCTTTTTTCTTTCCTCCGTCAGATTCTTTCCTTCTTTTTCTTCCTCCGGGTTACCATTTTAAAGAATGAAAATTCACATCCGTGGAAAGAAACGGGAACGCGGTTACGACCGATATTTTTTCACCCGGTAAATATTTGAATTAAGAAGCGGAGAGAAAGAGAGAGAGAGTGAAAGATGAGGATAAAGATACTCGAATCCGAGGGTGCATTTTCCTCCTCTTTTTCTCCCGTTTTATTTTCTCCCGCTCCCTGGATGCTGGAGTCTACGGGGCATTATTACGCTACTTGATTTCGCATCGTGCCAGCTGTCTCCGATTATTCACCATAGAAATTTTTTGGGGATTCGAGTTCAAAGGGGACCCCGCGGGTCCTTCGCTAATATTTGAGGAGGCCCCGTGTAGTCTTGGGCCTTACCGGACGTTAAGCTCCAGCCTCCCTCTTGTCATTCTCCGCGCTCTTTGCTTTTTACGCTGTGTTACAAATTTCTCGAACATCATTATCCTTGTTTGCTAACGTTGTTTCGGCGTGCTTTAGTATGCTCTTGTTCTTCAACATCGTTGGATCAGTTTTTGTTTAGCTTTAGTTGTTACTTCCTTTATTTTAAACTGTCTAACAGTTGCCTAACCTCAGAGAGGTGGCTCGTTTTAAGATTTTGGCCAATGAAATTAGTGCCTGAAAATATTTCTTTCAAACTTTCTATTTTCAGGGAATTCATGTGCATAATTTATCGCGTGCTGAGACCACAACAGAATTAAAATTTCACTATTATTATCGTTAATCATTAGTTATTATCTTTATGCGAGTGTGTGATTAAAGTAACATTGACAAATTTTACTCCATATAAATTTTCTGTATTTTCGATAATATCTACAAGGTTATGTCGTAAATCTAAATTGTTCCTTTCGATTTCTCGTCATGCGAAATCAGACGAGAATGGTTTAAACTTTTCTCGAGTCCACGCTAGAGACATTTAATTGGACATTTAATCCAGCGACAAATGGGCGTCGCAGGACAGCCGAAAAAAGGAACCCACCCCTAAACGTTAAAGTCCGTTGCACCCCTGTTAAAATGCCTTCCATCGCGAGATCCCGCGAGACACGAGCAAAACAATGGAACTCGGGGGAGATCACGCGAGCCGGAAGAGCAAACCTAAGTATTCGAAGTATCCGAACCGGGGGATGAGGGGGAGTTTGAACCGTTCCCGAAGAGACTTCAAGCGGTTCCAAGTTTCCTGCCAGTTGTCACCGCCCTTTCCACCTTTTGTGAAACTTTCTGCTCGCTGACACCTCGTTTCGTACCCCTAACAAATTGCTGGTCCCCTGTTTATACAAATTCTACACCTACCACCAATTTATCAATCCCAGTATGAAAACAAATTAACGACAAGATAGTTCATTAATGTGTAAAACGTATAATTACAAAATTTACAAAAACAAATCACTATTACTCATCGTTAATATCATGAGCTGTATACTTGAAGCTCTACGAATCTCAAAAAATTCAAAAACTTGCGAAACTCCATCTCAATTCCCTTTATTTCCCTCGGAACAATTGAATCATCTCTCTCACCTTGCCCAATCAAACCGTATCAACCTTCTCGCACGAAATATTTCACGGATGAGCCAAAAAGGTTCCCGTAGCTGTTTCGAGCGATCCACGAGACCACCCTTCCGCTTGTCTCCCTCTCTCCGCTTCCCCGTGGGCCCGTCTCGCGCCAAGGATCAGCGATAGTTAGCTAGATAGCACTCACAGCGTGGCGGGTGGATGTGGCGGTTATACCAGCTCACCTCTTTTACCTGTCTTAGTGTCTTTCCTCTCTCTGTTTTGGTGAAACGTACGTGAACACGTACTATCGTATTCTACTTTTAGAAACACAGTTGCTCGCGCGCGTATGTGTGTAGATGTGCTACACGTTAGTCACTCGCGTGCTATACTCACACGTACGTGTATAGAAGACGTTATCTACCCTTTTACGATTGTCTGTGTGGATGTACGTGTGGCTACGAGGTCGAGGATGGGGCTAAAGGTGGTTGGTATCTTGTTGGAGGGCGAGAAATACGAGCTGGCCACGAAGCTCTTCCTAGCTGGCTTGCGTGCATCGCGCGATCGAGCTGCAACGAAGAAAGATAGACGACGGGGTGGATAGGAGGAAGGGTGGTTGAAAAAGGGGCGAGAGAGTATAGACGGGGGTTGCTCCGCCTGTTCGCACCCCCTTTTTCGCTGTGCTCTTTAAAAAATTAGCTTCTCGATGCGAGCACCGGCCGACACCGAGCACCGCTCGCGGCTTTTTCTTTCTTTCTTCCTTTTTTATCTTGTCGCGTTGCTTTCTTGTTTTGTTTGTTGGCTGACCGGCTGGCTGGCGTGACTGCATTTTTCCAGCGGTAATTCACGCGCGATGAAACAATCGCGGAATCTATAATTACACCAGCCGTTCTTCGCTGATCTTGTAATCTCTCCGCGTGGAATGTCAGAGTTTCTGAGTAAAATTGAAGGCTCGGTAAAAACAGGCGTATATTAATCGAAGTAAGAAATTGTTGAAGTTTTGAACAGCCTGCTACGAAATATCTTGACGATTCCAAGTGTGTATCTTTCTTTCTTCAACGATGAAGACTTTTCACCCTCGTTTGTCGAATATATAGACACACCGCAAATTTTGCAGCTACGTTAAATTATTTTAAAACGATTTCCCAATAGTTTCTCGTAATCCGATACAGTAGGATTGTATTAATTACATATTTACAAATCTTCAGTGTCTATAAACTCAGAAACAGTTATATTTCTGAGGTGGCGCAATTTCTGCGACCACTACTGTGCTTAAATGTATTGTTATTAGTCCACGTAGATATTTTAGAGCCTCTCGACGAACTTCCTGTTTTCCATACGAACGTAACGGGCACCCCAACACTTACGAGGAAAAATAAAAGAGAAAGAATCGCGAAGATAAGCGTATTTTTCGGCCCTCTGCACGCAGGCCTCTCGAAGGTGGTACCAAAAGTTCGGTTTAGGCTCATCGAATAAATAAAGGGCACGCTGGTACACTGCAATTCGAGGTTACGTCGGGAGGAAGTGGTGCATTAATTTCGAGTTGCCCCTCGAATTTCCTTCAACCCCCCTGGAACGTGTGCGAGCAGCGCATAGAGAACAGGGACTAGCTGAGTAGCAGTTACCCCGAGGTGTTCGGGACGGCTGGTAATTTGTAGGTAGATATACGATAGACAATAACACCGGTGAGGGGCGGCAGTGCCGACTAATTTGTTTATCATAACTTTATCTTGATTTATTGCGGCCACGGTGCTCGCCCGTTTCGTAACGCCAATCGCGCACGTAGCGTGCCCACCCTTTGACGTATTTACACGTGCATGAATTATAACAAAAAAGAATCGCCGGAAAAATGCTCGAGCAATCCTGCTCCTCGAAGATCCCTCCATTCCCTGACTGAAAAATGTAAATTCACCGGATTCAATTACACTTACTCTGAAAATTAATCACGAATATCTTTCCTTGCTCTATGTTCAATGGTTGTTCTCTCTTAATTCCGATTTCTGACAAATGTAAAACATTTTGAAATATGAAAATTAAACAACGGCGGAATTTAACGTTGAAGAATAGAAAATTCGTCAATTTTCACCGTTTCTCTGTATCAGTTTCAATTCGTTACGGACAATTGCATATGAAAAAGAGAGAATTACGTGTCGAATACTTTTTTTGAGAATTACTATGTTATATCAATGTTTTTTTAATATAGACGATCATTATTCAAGAATGTTCTCTTTCGTTTAAGTCTCACGAAGCGTGCCAGCAACTTGAGATAATAATTATCTAATATTTCACATCACTTTCGCACATCGAAGTGTTTGAGAACATGTGAAATAAAGTAAACATATATTAAACAGCATGAATGTTCAAGTCAGACGCATTTATTTAATAGTATACTATAAAATTCACTTTTTTTTTTCATTCACTATCTATTAAGCGTCTTCGATGTTTCGAAGTATTCCCGATAGAATTGATCGAACGAGGAAAAAGTGATCGTTTCGATTTCCCCGATCATTCTTCCCATTTCATCGAGCATTTTGCCTTCTAGTTTTTCCTGTCCATGGAAACCACAGGAAAAAGCAACGCGATTCGTCGGATAATCGCGTGCAGTTCTTCCGTGAGTTTCGAGTGGCGTCGAAATTTTTTTCTACCCCCCGCGAGAACATTCCGTCGAGATCAATTAAATCGTTTTTCTGCGTGGCGGGATCGTGTGTATCCAGCGCTGCGTACGAAAAACCGTGCACGAATACACGCACAGTGTACATCGTTACGCTAATCTATGTAAAATTAATCAACCGCTCCATTTGCCCGTTTAACCCGCGTCTAAAGCGTTGAAATTCCACGCGAAACTACATACACTTGCCGAGCAATCTATCAAATTTCTATCAGCCACTCTAACGCTACTCTCGAAACAATTTTAATTGGCCGTGAAATATATTCCCTGTCCGGTGTCATTATCAACGCGGCGTCGAATACACTCGTTGGTAACGAAAGGTGCGACGTATCCAGTCTTTTACACCAGATCGGAGATATCGATTTTCGTTCCTTCCCCCGCCATTTTGTCCCAAAGGAAACGACGACGTTAATTTGATCGGAGCTCGCGAAGCTTCCTCCGGACTTTATAGTTGAAAATATACGAGTGGTGGGCAGGTGATCCGACTCAGGCTGATCATCACGTGTCGTTTACCTTTGTGCACCCGTAAAACATCGTTTCGTCTTTCTTGTCCTTTATTCTCGTTATCCATACACCGTTCCATATAAAAACAAGGAAAAAACGAAGAAGAAAAAGAAAAAGAAACAGAAGAGAAAAGGAAATAAAAAGAAGTTTCGCGCGTTAGATCATAAGGAAGAGAGGAAAGGAAAAATCGTGGGCGTTCACAGATGGAAACTCGTTAGGCGGAACGGCGCAATGTGGCTGAGAGAGGATTATTTCCATAAACGCGTTCCGGCGTGCAAAGGAAAGAGCTGCCCGAGTCGAAATGTGTATCAGTACTATTTATCGGCCAGGCACAAAAAGAGAAGAAAAACAACGAGCGTAAGAAAGGTTCTTCCTATTAGAGTTGTGCACGGCGGAGGGAAGAAGTGGCGTAAAAAGTACCGCGAGGTCTTCGTTTTAATTGGAGAACAAATGCGGCCCGTAAAAAAGACGCCACTCGCCGGGGGAAGAAGCCTTCGTATCGCATGATTATCGCGTTAGGGAAGATGTTTCTAACACGTTACACCGGAGGGGGAGTAGCACGATGAGTTTCTCCTTCTACTGAAGTTAACGTGGAAGCTTACTTCGCAATTACATTTCTCTCTTCCCTTCTGTTCCTTTCACAAACGTTTCTTCGTTCTTTCTAGTTTTCATCGGTCACACTTTTCTAACCCTTTATCTGGGAAAGATGTAACTTAGACTGAAATATTTCGATCGTTTAAAACGTTAAGCACCAATCCGGTCCCCGTGGATTCGACTTTATACTTTTTAAATGGTGTTAATTCTCGAAAAACGAACAGCTTCAAATTTAGAAAATAATTCCTTATTATTCATTAATGGATTCCGTTGAAATAGGTTGAATACAGATACGACTTTAAAAATTACCACTTTCTTCGTTAAATTTATTGTAATATTCTTAAGTGAAACTTTCAAAATTGTGAGAATGAAAAGTTAGCAACTGCGTTTCTGATTACGAAAAAGAAAACAGATCACTGTGAATATTTTTCTGTTAGAACGTATCGCGGTCGAAGAGTAAAGAAAGATCAATCCCTCTGCGGTAATTACTTTGAGTGTAGATAAAAGTGTGAAAAGAGATGAAAGTGATTTGAAGAATAAAGTAGAAGCAATTTCCTCCCTTTTCTTTCCTGTTTTTTTTTTTGCTTTCTTTCTAAACTTCGTACTTTATCTAACGCTCCTTTAGAGGATATTAAAAGATAGGAGAGTTACGGTGTAAAAAATGTTCCTCCTCTGTTATTCAATTATCGCGTAGATAAGACGAGGAAATAAGAAGGCGGGTTGGTTTCCACGAGACACGGGAAAATAATAAATTCCCATTTATAGGTGTTAACGTGATGTTGCATGGAGGGCACCGGAGGAGTGTCCAGTCACGCTATGGAAATTATGACGTATTACACGATTGCCTTTTCAACGTCGCCACTCGGCTTGTTGCCCGTGCCGTGACTAATAAGCAGATGTAATGCAATTTAACACGCATCGTATTAGCGGCTGTTTAACCTGCAACACACTTATAATCGATCCTTCTAATCACACCCTCGTTGTATATTTCCACATTCATCTCTAACTAGGAAATCATCGAACGTGTACCATCGAGATTCGTACTATGATGTCTGGTTGGCTCCAATTCCTCGGATATCAAAGTAGATAATAGGGTAATACTAAATTTGAATCAATTAAAAATCATCGTTTCGTAAAAACAGAACTTTATTAAGTGTATGCATATGATAGAACAGAGATTGCCTCGAGGATGTAAAAATAGGGGCTATTTAAGAGTTTTAGAAAGATGAAGTTTGAAATATGATTGTATGGGAGAGTTGAGAGGAGATTTGGAAGATGATGAGTTCAGTGTGACTAATAAGTGAAAGTTGGTGACTATTTGTGGATACAGATAGTAGAAAAGACGAAAATATTCGAAGGTATAACAGTACGATCGGAAATTGTCGAAATCAGAAAGCAATTTTCACCGTGGTGACCACTTTTACAGTTGAAAACCAGTTCGAGGTCGATGCAACGATCATGCATTATCGCGGTACGAACGCAGCTACTAATTACTCAGCTGTTCGGATTATCTCGATTACTTTAATTAACCGGGGCCGTTTTGAATGAACTCTCACACGAACGACGCTGTTCACGGCTGCCCTATGCATATGCAAGAGGCGGTCGTGTCACCAATTTGCTATTTTAATTTTTATGCGCGCCTCCATTAGCCGATGACCTCGTTCACGCGACGTATCTCGCACGCTCGTCTCGATTAAAGTGAATTATCACGTTCATATTTTCAGGATTCACTACGTTATTCCATTATGCCATATTAGCGGCGTAATTCATTTACTATTTCCCTTTTTTTTTTTTATCACTCTTCGTCTCTATTAGAAACTGGTATATTTAAATGAGCGAAAAATAAAAATAATTATCGAATATCGCGAATATAATTCTAGCGGAATTTTCTTTCTGCCGATCACTTTCGATTATTTCTTTCTTTTTTTTTTCTCATACGTTAAAAAGGGAAAAGAAAAGGAACAAACTTGTTCACGAGCATTACTAGCCAGAGCACGGCTAGAATGTAACAGAAGTTTACGGTCACCGGAAGTTCATGCTTATTCACTGAGCACCGAAAGGGCGACCGGGTATAATTTACGTATAAATTAAGCGGAATGAATCAACGGCAGACGATTAATCGCAATGGCTTGCCCGTGATAATAACAATGCCCGGCTTGTTTACGAGCGGTAAACGAATATATTAGCTTTTTCATTATTCCGCCACGTGGACGTACTTACTTGGGTCTATCGTGTCTACATTTTACCCGCGATACCTGGCTTCTCCTGGCACAAAACAATCGCCTCTCGCCATTTCCCTTTTCTTCGTCTATTCCGTTCAACCATTTCTATCGAACCATCGGAAAAGAAAGAGAGAGAAATAAAAAGAAGATATTTTATCGTATTTACAACACGTTTCGAGCATCGAATATCGTAATCGAAACGCCAGAAACAGTACGAAAACACGGTTTCTCACGGTTCGATTTGACGATGCGGTATGCAAGTAAGGAGGAGGGTGGAAAAACCAAGCAGAAGGGGGTGGATGGATCGTACGAAGTAAACAGGCCGTGAAATTACCTTTTAAATATTAGATTATGATTAAATGTGTACCTACCTCGAAGGCACTAAATGTTCACCAACTCCCTCTATCCTGAAGAGTTGCTTCATAAAGCGAACGATGGGGGTGGTTTATGGTGGATAGAGACTCGAACCATCCTCTCGAGGTTATATCATGATATCAATCAGCTCTCGGGATCAGATAAGATTCGTTGCTCAGGAACTCTGAGTGCTTTTCAAAACTTGGATGAGGTTTTTTTCGTATCCTCTTTGGATCATCAACCTAGGAGGGCTATTCCTATGTGCGTGTACTCTCACAAAATGGCAACGGATCGTTCTTTTCACTAAACGATCGTCATCTTCGTACGTGAAATCATGCTCCTCAAATATGAATCATCGTTGCACAGAGAAGAAAAAAATGAAGAAAAAGGAAAGGAAGAAGAAAAAGAAGAATTTACATAAATATCGATAAGAATAAAAAGAAAGGGGCCTTACTTGAAGTTCAGGTTCTTATAATCGTCATCAGGTGCAAGATAACGCGACAATGTCGACTTTTGTCCGTGGCTAATTGGCATCGTTAATTCATCGTGCATCATAAACGCTCGCGGTAGCACCTTTGGCAATAAATATCCCGACTCCCCCGTTAGAATTTAAAGGGCCCTTCACACGTGGATTGTAGAAGACCAAACCGTAAAGGCGAGCATGATGGGCAGGTGTTTATATCCGGCCGGTGCTTGAATACGTGTGCATACATATGCATACATATGCATAAAAAGAACGATGCCCAGTGGGCATTCTACACCCACGCTCTACATCTTTTCTCTCTCTTTTATACATATACACATGTATATATCTATATATATATACATATATATATATATATATATATATACATATCCTATCTTTTCTCTCTTTCTTCGTTACGAACGCTTGTCGAAAACCTTCCGTCGCCATAAGCATATGCATTGCTCACTTAGCAAGATTGATATAACCCGATATATATCTGCTATGTCGACGATAAACGCGTACAGTTGGGCAACGTATACACTCGAGGTGTATACACACGTACATATAATTTCTTCAGCGTGTGTTCGCGCGTGGGTGAATTCGTGTGTTCGAGCGTGCGTGTGCATCCGCAATTACGCGCAAGACGGAATACAACGCGAAGGATAATTAATGCAAACGAGGTCGAGCCGGGGAAATTTCGGTTCGACTAGGTACTACCTTGCTGCGAAGGTGAGAAGTGGAATGCTCGAAAAAAAAAAGGAAACAAAGAAAGGAGAAGAGAGAGAGAGAGAGTGAGAGAGGAGGAAAAAAATAAAAGAAAGAAAAAGGCGTAGACACAAGCGTGTGTACACGCACGCACGTATACAGAGAGGAAATATTTACGGGGCCAGGCACGGGCTCTCATAATGCGCGCCCTCGAGATAAGGAAATTATTCGCGGACAAGTTGCTACGGGCATGTTAAGGAGACGATATCGATCTGACGGCGGGGCGGTTGTAGCAGAAAAATATCCTTTCGCGTTCGCTACCTGCCAGTTTCGGCTTCGTGATTCTCTATCTGCGAGAGTAAGGGCGCGCTGTGCATCTGTTAAACGCGTTTTATTTCGAGGCCCTTGTTTTCCACGAGCCACTCCCCCCTTTTCGGCTCTTTAACGCTTATTCCGTGAGCGGAGCGCGTGAATCAACGTGTATTTCGCGGTGTTTAAGCAACGGAATTTATTTAACGGAATTTTACGGAAAGTGGTCTATCACGGGAAACAATTCATCTCTTCGTGGAATAAGATGTGTGAAATTGATTTTTTTCTTTTTTTTTATTAACGACCAGATATTTTAGGATTTTAAGTAGCTAATTTCATCCGGCGAATCGTAACAGAGTTCTCTTAATCGTTTTCATGAATTATTCATCGCCAATTATAGAATTTTTAATTCACCAGGCGAACAATTAAGAAGGTGGAAATAACATTTTTCTTCCCGAGTAGGATTCTCAAATTGAAGATGAGATTTCCGTTGCTCGTGAATTTTTAGGAAAAAGAATCAAAGAGATCTGTGTATTTATTCTGTTGCTAAATTACTCTCAGTAGGAATTTCAAATTTCTTTTCGTTTAATTCTCTGCTGTTAAAATGTACAGTTTGGTTTTCACTTGGTTTACAGTCTATCCTCTTCATAGTCTCCCTGACAAAACTATCTTTCTGACAATTGTTCAAATAGTTAATTAATAAAATTGTTGAAACTGATCAACGATGGAGTGGAAGAAATTTCCTTCACCTATGTGTTTCCTTTGGTATTGGCCAACAAGTAGCTTTCACTGCTCGAGCCCCCATGTCAGCGTCCCGTTTAACGGCAACGAGAACTTGGAAGTCTCCGGGGAGAGTTTGCCGACTAAAACCAACCCCTACTGACGATTCGAGGGGTTGTGCCACAATACAAGCAATAACACGTACCACCCTCCCCCGTCCCTCCTCTTCTTTACGACGTCGTCCCTGGTTGCACGCACCCTCTCTTACCTTAATCGACGAAGGATGATTTGGTCTTAAATAAACTTCTCACCTCCATCGACGTACACCGCATCCCACTCCTTCTCGGTCTCTCGACCCTACCAATAGTTTATCACATAAATCCTCGAGTGGTCACTTTGATTATGGGCTCACCTCCCCACGTTTTCTCTTTTTTTCTTCTTTCTTCTTTACTCACTTCCTTCCTTCTCACCAGCCCTCGTCTCCAATTTCGAATTGAATTCGATTACAGAGCGGAGACCGGCAAATTCTACGGGCATCGTGCTTTATTGCTGGCAGCTGACGTCGTTATTCCTTCTCCGGCACAGAGACTTATTAAGAACGATCAGTGGGTAGACTTAAGTAGGGTTGAATTTGGAGAATTTTAATCGGAGTGATTATCGCCGATTTTGACGACACTTTGGTATATAATGGTGCTCAGAAAAATATTCGATACATATCTTTTTTTTTTTTTTATCGGAAATCGTTCACGTTGAAGGGTTGCAGGTTTGAGATAATATCTCGAAAAATATTGCAGATAGAAAAATGGTGTAAATTAACGAATGTAGTATTCTTGAATGAGAAATTTGTCGTTGTTAAAATTTTCTAAATTTCTATTCCCCAAAGATGAACGTTTCCGAAATTTCTTAATTATTTAATCTGAAGCGGTTGAAGTTTAAAACTGATTTCAACGAGCGTAGAGCAGAAAATTAATCCGTCAGAGGTTCTTGCACGAAGGAATTAGACCGATCTCGAGATCCCGTGTGCACACCTTTGCGGCGAGGCGTAGCCAAGACGGTAGAGTATATAGTAGGTGAACAAAGGATCGATCGAAAGACGAGCGTTGTGGTACGAGGCGAGACGGTATTATTCATCAGCGAGCGGAAACGCTTGGAAGGTAGTAGACCGACATCCGGCCACGTGTCCCTCGTCAGATGGACCAATGAGATCCGAGACACGGAGGAAAGGGACCAATCTCGCGAACGATCGAGTTGAAGGTCCAGACGAAGCGTCGGCACGCGCCAGGACGATGGAATTATTCAAATGGAATTCACGAAACAAGCCAGCTGCTTCGAGTTGGATCAAAAATTGGGGGAGTGGATCGTATGAACGACACTTTTTGTGTGTCGTACGACTATCCCTCTCTCCTTCTTCCTTCCATTCCCTTCCGCTCTTTGTTTTCTCTATTATACGATGCAGATTTTTAAAACTGAAAAGAAAAGTCAAAACTCTTCATCCTTTCGCTGATAAATTATTTGACACGAAAGTTAATTGTAAAGATCGAAGAGAGTGGAAAATATTTCAAAGTATGCAATTTTATGGAACAATTTTTACAAAAATTATTCGAAAGAAATTTCGAACGAATCGTCTCAGACGAAAGTTTCCTTATCTCGATTGCTTCTCAACTTTCACGAAGTCACGCATGGAAAGCACTTTTCATTTCAACTTACAGAGACGAGAATCCTCCTTCACCCTTGATCCTGAAAAAGCGAAGAAAAGCCAAGGATCGTTCTCGCGAGTAAATATAACAGACCGTTCGATGCTGTGTGTCTTTTCCAATTTTTCTGAGTAAACCATTTCCGCGGTAAGGGAGTTCACCCCCTCTGGCGTTCTCCCGCCGTGTTTGAACGATTCGAAAGGAGAAGGCCAAGGAGAGAGAGAGAGATACAGAAAGGTCGTGAGAGACAGGAGAAGGCAGAAAGCGAATTGCGACATTTAATGCGTAATATCCTATATAATCTTGTATGAAAAGCCTCGCGCTATGGTCCACGGTAGAATAAAGAGCGGAGAGGAAGAGAAAGAGAGGGTGGTTTCTCGAGGGTAGCCAAGAGACGGTTAAAGGCATTGAGCCGTCCAAGCCACTCGCGAGAATTCTGAGCTCTCTGCTTCTGCGTCCGCTGCTAGAAACCCCCGGGGGTTGGGGGTGGCAGATGGCAGCCGTCGGACTAGTTCTTTCCAACACTTTAACCCGTCAGAATCGGTAGACACTTAACCCCTAAAAGGGGATACGTGCGATCAACGATCGTAACGGAACGTCTTTCGCACGTTTCCACAGCTTCAAATGATTCTTCTTCAATTAACTTCGTTCAAGTTGATTAACTATTAATACTATCGAATTAACAATTAACTTGAACAATTAACCAAGTATTTAACCCCTTGACAATATATTCACAAGTGTTTTGCTTGAGATTTACAATATTTTCATCTGAACGTGTACTCGAATTTAGTAATCGCATAAAAAAAAATTATATCTCCATAATTATTGAGCAGATTCATACAAGAAAATTGATATATCTTTAATGGACAAATGCTCAGACGTTGGAATAGATAGCTCGAACACTTTTTAAATCTTCCTACTCTTTAACCCTTTCCTAATCAGTTGAGTAATCGAAGAAAAATTGCGGTCAATTTAGTATTCATTACAGAAATTCTTTGAAGAAGTAATTGGATTGAACAATGTTTACTTCACTTCCATCTTTTACGAAGGGATCATCTTTCTCAATGAAAATATTCTGTATCGTGATAACAATAAGGAAGAATTCATCTGACGCGTTGCAATTCACGAGAACACTCGATCAAGTTCCGAAATGATGGCAGAAGTTCATAATTTGTTCGCAGCCGTGTAAAAGGGACGAAGGATAGGAACGGTGGGACGAGTGATTGAGACACGCCGTAAGACAGGTTGAATCGAAGCTACTCCAATCGCGGGAAGGTCTCAGTAATCGATTCTAGTAGCGAGGAAGTGCGGTTTTCGAGTGGGGCTTCGAATGGCGGCTCGCCCAGCCAGGAGTGTGTGTTGTTGGCGGATTTGACGTGCTTATCAATGGATCACAGATGTAATAGGCTGCACGCACCCCAAATCGAGCACATAACTGATATCTGATAAGGAACCAATAGCCGTGACGGGATTTGCGTGTGACTATTCATGCTCTATCCACTCCTCATCCCTTTTCCTCGTTGGGTTGCTTGTTCGTGCCGTAGGAAATTTATTTCGCGATTTCGAGAAACACGGCATAGGACGGTGAACTTCTGCCAGGTCGAACAATATCCTCAGGAAAATGTGAGAAACGCTCCATCATGTTTCGTCTAGCCTCCACAGTTCTATTACACTTCGCGATTTTCTCAATCAAACACTTTCATTCCTCGTTGATTAACCCTTTGCACTCCGAGTATTTTTTTTTTTTCTTTTTATATGAACGATCATCAACTCCAACACACTTTTGCAACGAAACTATTGAAAAATCAAAAGTTCCATTTCGAGGAGGAATAATTACAGATGTTTACGAATTTCTTAATTCTCGTTTACTTTGTTAATCTGTTTCATTTCAATATGAATAAAATTTGAATGAAATAACAGGATATGGAGTGCAAACGGTGAATTTTGCAACGAATTTTCTTGTCAAATTACTTGATTTCCTTTTGAGTTTCTATGCGTGTGTTAATCAATCGTTTCGTAAGTATTACGATAGGCAATTTAGGCTTTATATCTGAGAACAGGATTGTACAGAATGAATCGTAAGATGTTGATTAGTTTACGTATCGAAATTTTATTCCATAGATATCCATACAGTGAAATATCGAACAATTCGAGGAATCTAGTTTTCTAAAAGTAAGACAATGGTATTGAGAGGAAAGATCGTGGGTTTAAAATAAAAGGTGTTTGGTCGAATAGTTTGGCGTCTCGAAAGAAGGCGTTCCCCGTCATCTGGCGTTCCGTTTCCGTGAAAAGAAAATACGACACCGTGTAGGTTGATCATTTTAAAGGTGAACTATAGGCTCGTCATCCGGAGGCAACCGGGCACGCGCCACTCAAGGAGATCCCTTCATTCACTATCCGATGATTCTTCAAGACTTGGTTAAGTATGTCGTACGAGGCAAATGGCACGCAAGACTTCCGGTGCCACCCCTATCCAACGTTTGCAGTATCCCCTGTTGGTGTCGTGTTTGGTCCATTCTTCCATTCGAGAATCGTGATCGCGATTGAATAGCGCGAGCGGAAGCGGTGGTAGGGCGCTCGCAGACGTACACGCCAACGTACTTACTTACACGCGGCGTGCCTGACGAGAAATCTCTTTTGTTAATGTACATTGTTTAGAGCAGTGGGAGGAGACGTCTGGGAATAGGAACGGGCCAGAAACGAGCCTCTACGAAACTTACAAAATTCATCTGCGATAGCAAATCGTTCTCACACGATTTTTCGAGAATTTCTCGAAAATGAGTGGCCACGGATCTCAACAGTTTTAGAATTATTTACCATGGTGATTGAATGCTCATAAATCTGAGATTTTTATGGAAACGAGAATGGCCAGAAACGAGCCTCTACGATACTCGCAAAATTCATCTGCGATAGTAAATCATTCTCACACAATTTTTCGAGAATTTCTCGAAAATGAGTGGTCATTATTAGGTTTCTATGACGTTGGGATTAAATTTATGTAAATTTCGATCTTTAAACGAATCTGTATGTACCCAACTTCATTTTTTCCTTTTTAATTGAGTCAGATATCTTACCGCTCATCTTTTACTCTGTTAGAGCCGCAAGAAGTTATTTACACTGCTCGAAAAATTAGAAAAATTTAATTTTTCAGAATATTTCAAGTTGTATACGAAATTCTACAGTTTTCAGGATACTTTTCATAAAGAAATACTTATTTTATATCAATCTAGAGTTCAGTGTTAGTCAAATACAGGCACCGAAGAGAATCATGACTCAAGATCAAATTCGTGCGACCATATTTCAGTTAGAAGAAGGTTTAATAACGAGATCGAAGTGCAAACTATTTACGAGCACTTCCTCGCATCCACAAGTGCAGGGAATCTTTTACTAAAGGCATAAACATTCTCGTTTTACGATGATCAATGTGTAGGGAAACAAGTCAATAATAAATCGTACTTCAATTTAATAAAATCTCACTTCACTTGCAACAATCTAATTTCTTCAAGTACAATGTTGTCTTATGTGTGATCATTTTCTTATTACTGTTGTAAAATTACAACACTTGCATCAGTCTAAGATATAAAAATTGTTCTCGAATTCGAAACTGAACTATTTTCAAGAGTTCCATAGTTCTACGTTGAAAGCAGCAGTAATTTCTTCTTCCACTTCCAAGTCGTACAAAACGATTTAATTCCCTGTATAATTGTTGAAGAAACCCTTGAAGAGTGAAGGTACGTTTGGAAACGAGAGGAAGTGGAACGATCATAGCCTCAAGCGAGTCGATAATAATTTGATTTCCAGCATTGTGAGAGTGAACGATTCCCATCGCGTTCGTCGAGTTTCTCGACAAAACGAGCGCAACGCAAACAGGCCTGTGGGGTGGCTGAATGGGCCGCGAAGTGACAATGGCGGTACCAATTGTTTTCCTGACTTTTATCCGACTTATTATTCCGTGAGACTATTATGATCGTCGTTGGCGATCGTCATTATGTTTGACGAAGGCCGGTGATCTCAAGTTACGCGGCCATTGTCAGCGGGGCGCAGCAACGACGCCGAAATATGCGAAATGAACGCGCACAGACGGCGACTCGACGGCGCCCGCTGAGGCGTTCGTGGACTCATGTCGTCCTATGGCACGTGTACGCTCTCACGTTTAATTTACCGCCTCTTTCTCCTTTGTTTCTCGATAAACCAACAATTACGGAACGATTACGATTAACAATTAACGATGCCAATTCATTTGTCAAGTTGAACATTCTGAAATACTCAGATTTCGTCTCACTGTGTATTGCAACTTTAAGAATTCTTCATTAGACTGATTAAACTGTTATTGATCTTTACAATGTCAATTTCACGTCTTCGATATTGATGTAAATTAGCAGGCAGTCCAAAATTTCTGGATGATAATGTATATCAGGTGCAATGGAAAGCTTGTAGTATAATTTAGGAAAGATTCAAACGGATGTATCTCTGTCTTAGCAAGTAAGACAGCGAGAAAAATCAACATTTTACTCGTTATCTGAAGGCGAAACTCTCAAATTATCTTCAAGGTATATACACGTGAAGCACGAGCGTTGAATCTTTCATGGCAACGCTCCACCACAGAAAATTTAATTCAACTTTTATCCGCGTCTGTTCATCTTAGAGACAATTTAAGGGATCCGCTGAATTCGTTTTTAAATGTGTCGTTGTCTCTAATTTAGATAGCGACAAAAATCGAATTTCCCTACGAAATTATCAGACTCGATGAACGATAAAATTTCATCTAAGAATTTGTATAGTTAAAGTACGAAAAAAAATGTAGTTGAAAAGGAAAGGAAATTGAAGACCAAGCTTAAGGGTAGGAACGAAAAGGACGAATCGGTGATAACGAGGTGTTCCAACCGGGAGTTGAAACGGCACGGGGCGAGGGGTAACAAACCCCCGTAGACTGCGCAGCTGTGAACCCCCCGCCAACTTTGCTCGACACGACGATACGTCGAACTACGTGAATTCGAGATGCATCGAGCCCAGCGGGACTCGTTGCCATTTTGGAAAGCCCGTATTCATACGGCCACGCACGTGGGCACCGATTATTTTCTCTTTTTTTTTTCTATTTTCCTCTCTGTTTTTTTTTCTCCTTCGACCCTTGCACGCTTGCTCATACGCAGGGCTCTTTGGAATCACTTCGTTTTCGTTTTAAACAATGCCCCTTTTGTGCCGTTCCTCGTTTTCCCAGCGAAATTCCACGTCTGTCAAACAAATCTTCCGAAGTAACATACATATTAACAAAACGTTCACCGTACCGTTCTGGGAATGTTATTAAACAGAAATAATTCGATTGATCTAATTCAAATTTGACAAGTATCAAATGTAAAAAAATAAACTTTATCCGATATAAAATTTCTTGGTAATATAAAAACGTTTGCACTTATATTTTATCGAAACATTTCCAAATAGGGATGAGCTTTCCAAAGTATCCGATAAACGTGTACAGTGAAGTAAAATCAGTGTTAAACGCGAATGCAATTTAATGTTGATACTCAGCGTGGAAATATCTGTAGAGATATATTTCCAAGTTCAACACACGTTAGGGAAAGTTTCACGGTGAATCAAGATAGGGGAGGAGCGATGCACGGAAAGCAATTTTCAAGTATTATCGAGACGTGTCGTTCGGTGAAACACATTTTACGCGGTAACGTTGTTCGACAACGATAGAATTAAACTTGGCGCGATACGGCCGCGAAAGTTCCTTAAAATTAAGCCGTTCCCCATCCTCTATCCGCTCACTCTCCCTCACTTCCCCTCTGCACGATTCGAGAGCAGTCGAGGAGCAAAGTAAACGGCGCACAACTGAGCGACTTAATTCAGAATACACCGGTGCGGTGGGATATAGCACCGTTTTTCCCTCCCTCCTTTCCTTTTCGGCGGATTCGTGCGAGGAGGCGACTCGTAATTTATTCCTCCCCCCTCTTCACCTCTGCCACCACCACTCTCCAATTAACTTTAAATCACCCTCTCCGCGAGTCCTCCTCATAACGCGAAACTTCGAAATCAGGAGTCATGGTGAAGCGTTTAAATTCCCGGAAAAAAAGTACGAGATCGTTTTCATTCCGGGCCCTCCACGCCAGCACACAATTACTATCTCGAATTCCAAACGGTTTGCCGACCCTCGCGGATGAATAAAAAATTTCACAATTTCTACTTCAACCGTGCATCTCTAATCCGGAATTTGTTAACGTTTTCCTTCCGTTGGAATTTTCCAGAGAGGATGGGATACAGTCGAGAGGCCGGATGTATTTGTAGGTTTGTACCTTTGATATATGAAAAATCGACGGGATACGTACGCTCTCGTGATGATTTTATCGCGTTTCGTCTTCAAATAAATTAACTGTATTATGTAAGGGAACGTAACGCCGGTGCGAGAAGTTTCCGCGGTTGTTAATTAATCTTTTTGATACTGGTTTCTACGTACAATACAAATATCGACTTTCCCTTAAAATGTAACGTTTGAAGTTTTACATTTCGTGCACTCGTTACGAAGCTGCGACCATTTGAAGCGAACAGTTTCCAATTTCTCTTTATCCCCATTTATTCTCGTAATTTTATCGGACCTGTACGATGTTTCATTAAAATTTTAAGCGCTGAAAGAATCTTAAAATTCCCCATTTTCAACTGTCCTCATTTCCTATCGATTATTTCGCACAAATCTCACGCGTCTACGTAATAAATACACTTCGATGTCTACTCCCCTGCTTGTGGCAGTTCTAAATCATATAGGGACATGCAGATTGGGAAAAAAATTTCGCTGAGAAAGCGTACGGAACCCCTTAGACCGATTATAAGCTGGCTAATTTTCGAATCGGCTTACGGGGACGCGACGGTCGTTTGAACGGGACAGAAAGGGCGGGTTTGTGGCCGAGTTATGGGACAGAGGATAACCAAGTGGGTGTGTATTGTGCCTGCTGTCATCCTCAGTCTAGCTTTCGTTACCCCAAATGCTAATTATATGTCAACCGTTCACGCGCCATATCACGGAAGCCGGAGTGTCAGGGATGGAACAATGAGGGTAGCTCTGGCTAATGGGCCTCCTTCAACACCAAAGACGTCGAGCGAACCTTGAGACGCTCTAATAAAAATTACACGGTGTCTGGCAGCTCTCGTTGCGAGAAACTCCGTCGTTTCTCTTCTCTTTTACAACGCGGGAAACTAGCTTTCTAAAAATTTCCAATTGAAAAAGAAGCTTCGTTCTATTTCAGTATAACAGGTTTAACGTGATTCTTCAATGACATATTACAGTTGCGACACATTTTCACACCTATCTCCAATGGCTAAGGAACGATCGTAATAAAGTTAAGGCAATAAGATTCGACTCGAGCTTAGGTTATTTCCTTATCGCCACTTAAGGGAAAAGAGCGATAGCCGTGTGACCTCATGAACAGGTATTATTCGTAGAAGGAGCTGTTGATTGATGCACTCTGTACACGCAAAACTCCTATCCGCCCACCACTCGACCCTTCCTCGTTTGGAATGTTCATATTGGGGAGTCCCGTTGATTCGAATCATCCTTGCCGAATATTTCGGGGTTGGACCTGGTTTTATCTTGATGGATGCGTGTCAAACCTGTATATTTAACGGCGTATTAGAAGGTATAGTCGGTGGAAACGATTGTGCTTGACTGTAGAACATGGCGTACTTGAACATTCGAACGAAAACTGATCTGAATTCAATATCGATAGATGAATTAGATATTCCTAAAGGAAATAATTCGATCACGAAATGATTCATTCAACTTGTGTATATTTAGAATCATTTCTTAGAATACTTCTTAACCCATTTGAAGATCTACGTGTACTGTCAGAGACGAATACACAAATATATGTAAAATTTCGATGCAATTCTTTCTCGAAGTACATTACAGGCAAAGAGTTAGACTTTAGATCAAAGAAGAACGATTCAGATAAGGAGAGAAGTAATTGGAATAAGAAAATGAAAGGTCGATCGTTGATGGGGTAGGAGATAATTAATGGGTCGACAAAGGGATGGGTAAATTTGCAAAGCCATTTCAAGTTCCTCCGAGCTCCTTCAACTTTCTTCGTCTACCACCGATCCTATCATCGTCGTCTAATAGTTTACCAGGGGATGATTGAATTCTTCGGATCATTTGTAACCGCATCGGTAAACTTTGTACATTTAACGCCAATCTCACCTGGCAGAGGGTTGATAATCGTCGAATAGCCTCGTAGAATATATCTAAAACACTAGCAAGCATAAAACTATCCCAAAAAAGTTCCAATCGATCTTACGAAAATTCAGAGATGAATCTGCGAGAATATTGATATGCGGTATCACGTAAAAAAATGAGAGATTTCGAGGAGATCGATTCGAGTCGAGAATAAAAGGAAACAAAATGGTCCCTGAGTGTGGGTCGGCCATGCTCTAACCGCGATTGAGGCAAATTGGCAGAATTGTCGGCAGCCGCAAGGAGCAATACTGATTACCTCGACCGCTCGTTAAATACTGTAACAATACTAGCCCCCACCATATCCCCCATGACTCTCCCCTCTCGTGTCACTTTTCCGGGAGTGATAAACCCGTTGGCCAATCGTGTCGCCTCGATCCCCACCATTTCAACCCCACTAGTTTTACCTCTTCTTCTCGTGGCCCGGTTCAACTGCGACGGCTTACAAAACGGCGAGTGATGATAAGCGCGGAAGAGAGAGAGAAAGAGTGAGAGACGGATACAACGATGTTGAAACCACCTCTATATCGTACGATAGACAAAGACAGGAAGCTCGAGTGACACGTTCAGTGTGAAAGAAAGACAGAGAGACGCATATTTGAATCGTAAAAGAAGAAAACGCGGTGCAAAAGGAAACGAAGAAGAGGAAGAAGTAAAGAGAGAGAGAGAGAGAGAGAGAGGGAAACGTGACGCAAAGGGTGAGAAGGGGAGTGAAAAAGACAAGCGAGATAAAGGCGATGAGGGAAAAGTGCAAAGGAGGTGGAAGTAGAGGGATATACAGTTGGTGGAAGAAACATGTTCATTAAGAAAAAGAAAGCTAGAGGATAGAAAGAGATGTCTGTTGAGAAAGGAACTTAGAGGAAGAAAGATCGTCACGTGGTAGAAGTTGAAGTTGAAGAGGGGTTCCGTTTGAAGCTTACGTTTTGGGACCACTCGAAGAGCACATAATCATATCCTTTGTCACTTTTTCGACGACAGTTGCGCCAGCTTCCATGACGATGAACGTCGACGTCTACGGTTATTCTATAGGTCATAGGGGCGTTACGGGGGTGCGCGACGAGATCGTTTCCCTTCTCTCGAGTCCTCGCTTCTCACACCCAGGGCCTTGCTTTTCCGCTCCTTGTTCCCTGGTTATTAGGGCTGCCTTTCGACGTGGGACAATCGAAAGGTACCGGCTAATGGGCGGAGCTTTTGGGCAGGACCACTGCGTCATATTCCACCCTGTCGACCAGAGGGGTGGTTCGGTATTTCCATCGTTTCTGGAAGCATGCATTTTTCATCGTGGTTAAACAGACACCGTCGCTCGTCGACATCGGATATCACTCGCTGTTGGCTATATGGAATTTTGTATCATTTAAATTTTCTAACTTATAGATGGTATTTTTTTTCCTTCTTTTTTCTCCCTCCATTTTTTCCATTTTTCTCTTTCGGGGAGAAAGGGAGGGATGAATGTAAGTTATTCGCTGTGGTGGTTCGTTTTTTTTTTTTTTTTTTTTAGTGGTAGAGGATCGTGGAACGTAGGGAACGAGTGTTTTACGAAGCCACCAGCCAGCAGTCCTATCCAATTCCAACCGTCATTCCAAGTCCAAACATAACGCCATTCTACGGAGCAAACATTTCTACTTTTCGACGTGCAAACCTTCCGTGATACCTCGGGGAAGCTTGCTCTTCAACTGTGCTGACCATTTCGCGACTCATTCAGCCCCGCCATTCATCCCCCTTTTCCATGTTGCACATGCTTAATGGCTACCTGTATATTCATGCTATTTTGCCCGCGAATCAACATTCAAATTGCGTACGCATACGTAATTAGATCGAACTATATTGTTCACGAATGATTTATCATCTAGTGAATATTTTTATCGATCGTTTCTTCATTTTTCTTTTCTTTTGTTTTCTTTTTCTCCTTTTTTGTTATCGTCACCGAGAAGATTTCGTTGAAAGACACAGGAAGAGAAAGGAAAGTCGACGGTGTTTAGAGTTTAGGTTAGAGACGAAGTGCGAAATAGAGCATTCCCCCGTCGCCGTTCGACGTTTGCCAGCCCCCATCGTTCATTGCGGGGCAGTACTTTTTTTATGTCAACACGAGGGCCAATTGAGTGGATATAATAGCGGTACCACATGTTTCACTCGGATTCGCCGACATGTGGGTTCCGTTTCGTTCTCCCTGTGTACGTACGCGCACTAAAACACTAACAGACTTCTGCGAAGGGAGGATCGCGGAGGCCACTAACGACGGTCCTCGAAGTCATCAAATTGATCGCCATGATTTGGCTACTCCCCCATTATGCGACCTCTAACGGCCCTCGTACACGCTACCGTGTCGCGTTAGCTGTTTAACCTATCGATTCGATTATGATTATAATTCAGAAACAATTTTTTTTTTCTACATACACTTCGTCACTATTCTCCTTCTGATATTTCTCCTCTCTCAAACTTTGAATGCATCCTTCAATTCTTATTTTAACTATTACCTCGTTTCTGTATAAATTTTGTCAGGCTAATCAATTTCAGAATTTTTGCTTTTCATAAATTTGATCATTCTTTTTTTTTTCCGTACAGAATATATTTTTAGCCTTCTTTTTCACATTGACAGTTGCTTAACACTTTCAGAAATATTATCAGATTAAAATAATCCCCGCGACATTCATAAGCGCCATGAAATTAGTTTGACGATCGTAAATGGGCGGCGTTTAATACAAGGGTGGATTCGTTGTCGCCCACACCCCGCCTCGCGTTCTCCCCGCGGCATCGAGCGTGAAAACAAACCGACTATCTGTCCACGGATAAAACAAACTGATCCCCGGTGTGTTTCCATTTCCAGGTCTCTACCATGCAACCGTTCTCAACCGGTAGCACAATGGCGACCGAAACACCAACCAGCCTTCCGCCAGAAAGGGTTACCTCGCCGGCGCCCTGCAAGAACTTAACATTCTCTATCGCGAAAATCATGGAACCGGACAAGCGTCTCACCGAGCAGAGCAATAATCAACAGACACCGTCGCATCCACCACCACCAAATATCCCATCTTTGACCTATTCAGTGCACTTAGAATCAGCCTTCAAGAAATACGTGCCAACGTTGAGGCATTCGAACATTCTACAACCTTATTCCCTTCTCTATTATCATCCGAACACATTGTTGAACGCATTTCCGGCTCCACCACCGACCACACCGACTGTACCACAAAATTCTCTACTTCCGATAACCACCATACAGAAGGCATTCTCGAAAATAAGCCTAACTGCAATCACAACCGAGGGTCAACGAGAGAAGAAAAGCCCCGGGCCACGAAATAACGAACTCAGCGCTACGAATAAACAGAAAACCTTCACATGTCCGGAATGTGGAAAAGTGTTCAACGCTCATTATAACTTGACCAGACACATGCCAGTTCATACAGGCGCGAGACCGTTCATTTGCAAGATCTGTGGAAAGGGTTTTCGCCAAGCAAGCACATTATGCAGGCACAAAATCATCCATACAGCAGAGAAGCCTCACAAATGTCCAACATGCGGCAAAGCGTTCAATCGAAGCTCGACATTGAATACACACAGGCGTATCCACGCCAACTACAAACCGTTTGTCTGCGAGTTTTGCAAGAAAGGATTCCACCAGAAGGGGAATTACAAGAATCATAAACTGACGCACAGCGGCGAAAAAGCGTACAAGTGTAACATTTGCAACAAAGCGTTCCATCAGATCTACAATCTGACGTTCCATATGCACACGCACAACGACAAGAAGCCATTCTCCTGCAAGATCTGCGGCAAAGGGTTCTGCAGGAACTTCGATCTGAAGAAACATATGAGAAAGCTTCACGACACTGGGTCACCGGTGTTAAACGGCCTAGCTACTTCAGCTCAGAGTCATAATCAACAGTCTGGTTATGCATCTGTTCATCACGGACCCGGAGGACACTCTTTCGTCAGCCCATTTCTGCTTCCGCCACCTGGTTCAACTGGTTATCTGAGTAAAATGTTGTGACAGGCTGACGGTATGCATTATCCAAGGAAAACTCAGTGTCCATTGATTCTTGGCCCGCCGTGTTACACCGGGGATATTGGACAATTGACGCAGCCCTCGAAGTGAAGCTGATTTCTCGGGATGGAAGTTGCTTAAAGAAATTCTTCGTGTTGCGATGATGGAAGGGGAGATGTTTCTTTCGAAATTATCGGTATATATATATATATATAGATTATGTTGTCGGTGATGTTTCAACGCTGATGAAAGTAATTGTTTTCGACGACCAATGACGGAAGATACCAAAGAGACCTCGATTGGCGAGAGATTTCGATCGAACGGTGGACGTGTACGTGTTTTAAACTGCATGGTTTCGAGACAACCAACTACCTCATCTACACACAGCAAACCAAATTGTAGGAGATTATTCCTGTTTTACCGTAAGATTAGTCTCAAGTCTTTTCCTCAGTCAGCAGACGAAATGATTTCCTGCAGTTTGACATGATGATTTTTCTTCGTCGATGTACCTCGTTTCGAAACTATCATCCACCTATACGCGTTTCAGATTTTACAAACACGATCGATGCATCGGTATCACGATGTCTACCATGAATACACGAGTCACAGAGAGAAAAAAAAAAAAATGAAATCGTCGGACAGGTGTGCAAAAAAGCATTGGTAAATATCGATATACCGGTGCATCATCGATCGAAGAGATATGCGTGTTTCCACGACACACGAATAGGGGATATTCTTAATTTCGAGGATGAACGCGACGGCGAGGTGCAAAAACGTCGGGCAAACAGCACGAATAATCGAATTAGACGACTCGCCGCGGACAATTCCGACCAGGACAATGATATTTTAACCGAACGAGCAGTTGCCACCTGCGAAACACAGAGCGTGAATATAGATATATATATATACACACACATATACAGACATGTATATGTGTATATATACATATATCAGGTGAATGCAAATAATCGGTCCGTATCGAGCGAAATAAACCGCGTTGGGAGATAAATCAACAGACATAGAGAGAGAGAAAGAGAGAGAAAGAATGAGAGATAGAGTGAAAGAGAGAGATAGAAGAGGCAAGGATGTATAGAAGCGTATATTGGCACGTTGATCGTTATATTGGAAACGGGTACCCCCATGATTAATCGTCGCATGAAAGCTCAATTGATGGTATCCTGCGAGAGATGATTATTTATTTATATAAATACTTGTAAATATTTGTACCTGTGACAGAAAGTGATCTCGTTAGACCGCGTTGACAGACAACTGCGGGAGAATCATCGACGGAAGGATAATTGAAACAAAAGAAGAAGAAGAAAAAAAAAAAGAAGGAAAAGATCGAAATAGTGAAGAGAATCCGGTAACCGGTTGTTTCGTTTGAAAGATAAGAGGAAAGAGAGAATAGAAGACGGAGCGAGATATATTGTTTTCTCTTTCGCGCATTCGAAAGCTCGCGTCAGGAGCTTTCGCTCGTCTGAAGCAACAACAGCAACGTCGAGACACGTCGACCATCATCGCATTATCTAATCTATCTCCTTAGGCGAAAAAAAAAATGTATAAATCGGTGTGATAGTAGCTTTTAAGTGACGCGTAGACACAAGCGAAAAATAAGAAAGAAAAAATGAAAAACAGAAGTGTGTGTGTATGTTTATGAGCGAATTAATTTACACAATTTGTTGTCGAATTTGTTTCTTTTTTATATATATATATATTTTTTTTTTTTTTGAGCGCCTAGGTATGTCCTACGAGCGTTCGTCGTCGGCCATTGTTTCAAATAACGAGCTTCGCAATAGAACGAATAAAGATAAGGCGAGAACAGTCGCTCGCTGTTCTTCGTTTTCGCGCGCGTGTATCTGATCGTCTCTTTTTCTGTTTTCTTTTCTCCTTCTTCGTTTTTCTTTTTCTATGCATTTTTATTTACGTCTCGCGATTGAACGAACAGATTATTTCCTTTCGTTTCTTCTTCTTTTAGATCGTTGAACTTTCGATCCTTTTTTTCTTTTTTTTTTCGGTTCCCTTCCTATCCGGTTATAGTGTATTCGAACGTGATTCCTCCAGGGAGACTTAATCAACTCGTATTCCACGTTTCTACCGCACGGACTAGGTAAGCCGCCATTAAACGACGAATTAATTAAGCATGATTAAACGGCGAAACTAAAGAAACCTTATATATGTAGATAATCGGTAGAGTAGATGAAAATGCATATGTATGTGTCCCCTATTGTAAATATGAATCAATCCAATGCAATAAAATCATCGATACCAATGAACCATTTAATCAGTTCACCAAATCCCGTCTCTGACACATCAATCCCATTCTTCATGAGTTCAATCTTTCTCAAACATCTCGTATTTGTTTTTTTTTTAAATATCAACTATCGTCGAATATCGATCGACGACGGTGTATGAATAATTACGAGTCCGTCGTGGACGTTAGCAGCATCGATTCGATGAAAAGAGGAGAATGGCAGTCTTAACCCCGGTTTAATGTACGTAACAAGGGTAGGAGCGTCCTAATCTTGCTTCAATCACCTAATCTGCCAGCTAGAGTAGAACGAATCGACCCTTAAGCACATCGTCTACTTCGATCCGATCTCTTGTCACCTCGCAGAGTAATAGAGCGAGAGAAAGAAAGGAGAAGGAAGAAGGAGTTGTAGAGAGGAAAAGGGAAAAGTGTCGCATCATCTGCCATTAAACACGATGCAATCTGTCGCGTTTAGAAAGAGGCGAGACCTCGCAGACGAGGCGCCGAGTATCGATGCATGGTAGAGTGAAAAGGGGCAAAAGTTAGTCAAAGGTGGAAAAAGAGACACGGATCGATGTGTAGAGGGTAGTCGAAACATTCGAGTGGTGTAGAGTACACCAGTGGTATCAGAGAAAGAGAGACAACTAGATAGAGGACGACGTGATTCTGTTCTGATTTGCACGAGAGATATCACTCCGGCCTTCTGATGTATCTGCAGAATCTGTCCTCTATCCATTAAATCGGGGCTCATCCGACCACCATCCCAGTCAGAGTCCCTTATCAAACGCCCACCCGGTCGTTACGGTGTCGCCTTTATGGTGGAACTCTTGTACGTGTCAACAAGGAATTTCGTGTTTCCGGGGTTGAAACTGTACTTCAATCAAGGATGTACAATGACTACCGATGAGTATTCTTAATGAAATTAACAATAATTCGATGTTCATACGTTAATGACTGGTTTGGTAGGTCTATTTAGATGTTGTACTACTGAAAATTCATTTTAGAATACGGATCAATTTGCTAATTTTTTTCTCGTTTCCTTTCTATCTATTAGGAATTGGATATATGAAAAGACACAATTACAATTAAATTTTAATCACGCGAGAATGGTTTGGAATTTTAACTTTTAAGTTTCTTAGAAACGGTAGGAAATCCTTCGTTACTATTCGAGAAAGGTGTAAAAGAGTCTCGTCGATCAGCAGGTGTTGTATACAAACAAGTATTTAGCGATGTTTAATAGGAATTATCCGTGTCGGAGGTGGGACAATTAGGAGAGGATTATTAACACCTGGAGTCGGTATCACGCTGTTCTCTAAGTCGTTACTGTCGAGAGTTACAGGGAAACTTTTTCCTCGATCGCCGGAGACCACAAAGTAACCGTCCTTCCTTGTTATGACTGACTCGTTCTACCGCGATTCCTGTTTGTTCGAGAAAAGAAAACGTTTCGCCAAATCCACGAAGCCGTGAAATCGCTTGGGAACTCTGTACCTGCGCCTCTTGTGCCGGATTAATCGGCATTCATGGGAAATTTCGCGTTTCCTGCTTCCGTCAACATTCATCTTCGTCATTTTGCAGTTTTCTGTGAATCTAAAAAAATGTTACAAAATAGATCCACTCGTATAAACTGATATTAACGAGAACTGACGCGTTTACTCCTATTTTTGACCATTTAATTTGCAAATTAATCTACTTATAAAGATTCTAAGTAACTGAACTCAATGGAAATTCTATTTTCTCGAGATATTCCCTCCAAAATGAAAGTCAAGAAACTCAAAAAAATTAAGTAAAGATTATTGGAGTTTCAAAAGGTTTTAGAGTTCAAAAATTACGACTCGCTATCAAATTTTACTAGCTATCGTTATCAATTGATTATCAATGATCCACGCAGTTCACAATAAATAAAAAAAAAAAATAGAGTATACTTCCAATTTTTAATTCATCGGTAAATTCAAGTATGCATCGACGCATTAGGAAAATCTTCACGGGTATCAGTATGCGAATCCACGTGAGGCGAGCAAGTATTTTCAAGCACGGTGAAACCGTGACACAGCGGGACGTACATACATATGAAAATCCCTTGACGAACGAATACAACGACGAAGGTACACGCGAAACGTGTCTCATCCCTTGGCGAGTGTCCTGTGTTTTGGGACACACGATCTACCCCCGCCGAATTCTCTCCCCCATTAATATCCCCGTAATTGGTTAAAACCCGTAACTGATGAGCGAACTGTAAGTTATTATGCAAAGAGACCCTTGGTTCTCGCGACGATAGGGGTTTATGGGATACGGTTCAACACCTCTTCATTACCCTCTTCATCCCTTCGATAGATCGTCGGACGTGTATCGGTGTACATAGTAGCATTACACCGTCCCCGTGTATCCATTGTCATTGTGTGTCACGGATCGCCGATACACGCCTGGCTCGTTACTCGGGGTTCATGAAAGAATTCAGTCGACTGAATTTACACGCTTCGAAAATACCGCATCGAGCAGCAGAATTTTTGCGTTCGTCGTACCGCCGTTACTAAAAAAGAGAAAGGAAGAGAAAGAGAAATGGCGAGAAGTATCACTCCATGGGAAACGTTTTACATATTCACGCGAAATATCTACCCGATTTGAAACAACGTTTCACCTGAAAATTCCTACCTGTGACGAATTTATAATACAAAAAGGTGACGGGAGGAAGAGAAAGTGGGTGGGAAGTAAAAAGAAAAAAAAAAGAATATGGTTCAACGAAAGAGTCGATTCTCCCTCACCTCTCTGGTCACATTCTGATCGTTGAACTTTCGAGCCCCCGTAGCTACACGCCCCATCTAATTACGCGGTATCAGGTGTCACCGACGTAGAATCGAGGCTTCTCCCTTTCCTCCGATCATTGTGTTCCGCTCGATCGTTATACACGGTTCGACGCCTACGTAAAACGCGAGCGCGGAGGGCGGAGAGAAAACGATTCATCCTGAATCGTTCGACTCGAGTCGCTCGACTAAACGGAATACTTAGCGATCTTTGGATGCTAGAGGGTGGAGAAGGGTGTGTAAAAGGTGGTGAAAGAGACCGGCGGACCGTTCCTACCCGTGTATACATCTATATTTCGGGTCGACACCGTTTCCTTTTGTTATCACGTGACACGCAGCTTCGTGCTTCCCCCGTTTTCCTATGTGATAACAAAGCGTGCTCTTTCCAATGGTTTGCGTGTCCATTTCACAAACTTGTTTTAATGAAACTCGAAAAAAGGAAACAAATAAACGAGGAAAGTAGAGAAGAGGGAAAAGGATCGACGATGAAATTTTTACTCTTTTTGTTTTTCAACAGAGACTACTACTCGGTTATTTTAATTAATTTACCCTTCCATCTGTAATTTCAATTGAAGAGGGCTACGTATGCAAAAGAGAGAAAGAGAGAGAGAGAGAGAGAGAGACATGGAGATGAGGGAAAAAGAAACATGAAATACGTTTCAATCTCTCATTTTGCACTCTGTTCTCCAGGTGCAGCTCGTGTTATAGCTAATGGAAAAATTCCATCCGGAGTAATCGTGGCAGATCGTCGTCGTTGTCGTCGGCGTCGTCGTCGTTGAGTCGTCGCGAGCTAACGAGGAACCGAGCACATTATAATGACGTGCTCCTGGAGCCTCCAGAAACGAGATATCATGATAATCAAAGTTTATTGTGTCATAACATGGATGGGGTAGCAAATTGGATTGCATCCAGGTAGAAGTGTCGCGACACGAAGAAAACTCAAAGATGTGTATATACATATCTATCTGTCTATATACATTATACAGTATATATGTATGTACACGTAGATAAATAGGAAATGGCGAAAGAAAAGTGGTCGAGTGCGAATTCTTGCGTGCGCACATAGCGATCTAACGAGCAGAGAATCGTGAAGGAGAGAACGAGAGAGAAACGACGGGTACGTTCGATATTATAATGACGGCCCTCTTCGAGCCACGGCAGCAAATGTGAAGGGTTCCATTTCTCGCTATCACGACACCTTCCTTCTCGATTCTTCCGCGGAGTACCATCGATTCGTTCAACCTCCGCCTCCTACTGCTACTTCTACCCTCCACCTCCATCTTCTGCCGTTGCCTCGTTCGTCTCCTCGACCAGCTATCTTCCTCATTACACGTCTATCTTCGGTGTGCCCCTCTTGTCGCAAAATCAAAGAGAAAACGGCGAGAGGGATCGGGGAACGTGGTCTCGATGAAGGAACGTCGATACGTATGCGGCAAACTTCGCAGCGACTTGTGCTTTCAACGCGTTTTCGTCGGGAAAATATGGAATTTTATTTAGATTACTTTTGTTTAAATAAAAATTGTGCATAGAAAAATCTACGCCTAAAAACTGTTCAATATTGAACATCTTTCTTTTTCTTCATCGACGTGGTTTACTTTCTTCTTCTTTGTTTTTTTATTCTACTAGGAGAAGTTAATCGAGCAGTTAAAGTGTTAATTTATTTCACAGTTAATCATCGGGCTAACAACATTTCCTGTCACTTCCGCGAATATTTGTATTAAGTACGCTCTGCTATCAATTCAAGCAATCATCCAGCACCGCTTAACGATCAGCCGTAAAAAGAAAGAGAGTCGTTGTGAAAAGAAGGATGAAAGTAAAGGTAACAATTTTCCTGTGAAGAGAAACGAGCTTCACACCTAGCCAACGGTGGTATTAATCGTTCCGGTATCGCGAGCAGTTGATCAGTTACAATTTAATTAAACGTTATGTAGGTCAAGTTAGACGACGACGAGGGTGGGGTGTAAAAGAGAAAAGTATAATCGCGGTCTACGATCCACGCAAGACCGAGTCACGCATATACCAACGATGAAAGGGTTGACGGAAGGCGGTCGTGGGAGCAAAGGAGGGTTCTCTTCGCTCTGGTTTTACAGGGGGTGCCGTAGACATTTTCGAATCTGTTTAATCTTGGTCCGCGGTGCGTAAGTGAAAGCTATCTCCGTGAATGTAAAATCAAACAAAGCGACAAACAATCTGGTTATCTTTGTTTCGCCAGCTGTTATCCCCTCTCTCTTTCTCTCTCTCTTCGTTTCACCTTTTCCTTTTTTCGTTCACAACATCGAGAGCAGCCAAAGTTACTACGAGCTGGCGTGAGATTGCGCCCCTTGCACTATCGCTTTGATGTGTGCACTCGACACCATCGTGTCACACTCCAAGTGTTTATGAGGCGAATCTTTCTCTCCCACCCTTTCTCTCTCTCTCTCTCTCTCTCTCTCTTTCTCTTTCTCTCCTTTTTCTATCGCTAGCATCGTCACTCTCTTTCCCACCCTCAACCATCATGCTACGCCTCTCCATTTTTCCCTGCTCTCGCTTTCGCTGCGCTCTTCTGATCGCTGCTGAATGCGACCCGTCGTCCCTCCTCCCTTCTTTTCGTCCACTTTCGTTGGATAATTAACCAGCTACCCCTTTGCGAGCCGTGCCACGGACCGACCGCCGACGACGCGGTAAGGTCATCGAACCGGAAATAGCCTCGCGCGCACCAGCCGACATCGGCTGGAGAAGAGGAGAACGCCGTCAAGGCGAGAGGATGGAGCACAGCCGTGGTAATTAATCGGCGCCGCGTTGCGATCGTGCGTTCATTCCACCGGTCCTTCTATCCCTTTGCTTCTTTCTTCCCTCCCTTTTTTTTTCCTGCTTTTTTAGCTGCCAATCATCGAGCGATTGGATTTCCAATTTGATCAAAAATTCGACGGTACGATCAGAGGAATTTTAATTTTAATTACAACGAAGTTTACCGTGTATCGATTATGTAGCGAGGTTCTTCGATGTCTAGCAATATGTGATCCTTTAATTTAGTAAAAGTTACATGGGGAAATGTTTAATATATCCTTTACGTTGATTCTGATTCAAATAAGAAGCGATTGAGAGTTTGGGTGATATTTTAGTTACAGTAATACGGTAAAGTTTATCTTATAAATGTATTAAATATTACGAATGACGCGTCTGGTGGTAAGATGAGCTTGTAACAGACCTTTGTGCCCCGAAAATTGGCAGCTCGGCGTGCCAGACTGTTACTGTATTATTTCCCCGTGTGTACTGGTCAGTCTGGGATTCAATTATTGCGCCGACATGGAGATTACGTATTTACGAGGCACGCTCGTTTCATCCTTTCCGTTCTTTTCGCTTTCTACCGGCGGAGGCGGCGATTTCTACAGTCGAACACACGAATGAATGACGAACGAATGTGTTCCTGAAACTTGTTTCGACAGTGGCGATAATAAGGGCTCCATTGAGACGTTACAGAAGCGGCGGCAACAGTCGCCATTGTGTCTAGCTTGCCGGGGCTTCATACCTGCCTCCAACTTGAACGAACATCCTGAAAAATCTTCAATGGACCGGACACACCGATTCAGGAAGCGAAACTCTGAGGCTTAAGTCGTACAAACCTATGCTCTGTTTGACTCTACTTTTCTGTACTGTTTTTTTTTCTTCTTCTTCTCGCCCTGTTTCTTTATTCAATTTAAATACTGGTAGTAATTTTCAATTCAACGTTTTCAACGTTAGAAAATACCTCTGTGTCCGGTGATTAGTGTAGAAAAGATTTTAAGTGAACAATGTAGGATCAAATTTTGTGTAAGAGTGATTCAAAATTCATTAATCGTAAGAGTAAACGCTTCTCGTAAAAAACAATCGAGAATTTTTCATTCTCTTCTCGTGAAATCTTCGAATTTCGATAGCTATCACGTATAGTCGCCAAGATATTCCTCATTAAATTCTTCTTAACTTTATTCATTTCTTCCCGACACTTTTACGTAACCGTCGTCACTGCACAATCTCACTCAACACAACCCAGTTGTGCAATATTTCCAAGATTCTACAATTATGCAATTTTACACGAGATCGTTATGTAAAAGGCATCGAAGTGTGTAAATTGTTGTAGGATCTAGAAGAGCTGAAGTATTTCGTCGAACCCGTTCGAAATCGAAAGAGGTTTACCGCGAGAAGAAGGAGAGTAAAGCTTCGCATTGTCGTTTCGAAATCCTCGAGGTTTCAACGTCAATTAAAGCAACCAGGTATTCTAAACGCTAGCGTGGGTATCAATGGCCGTGTACACGGAGGAAAAGAGCGGCAAAGATCGCCACGGGAAAACCGTCTAGAAACCTTCTGGTTGACGCTAAAGGAAACCGACATCCTTCGAAGATAGACTTCGTCCAGTAGCCAAGCGAGATTAAAGGACCCCGACTGTCGACGGCAATCGCAACAAGCAACGTTCACCGACGACAATAGGAGGCGTAGCCTCAGATTATGACCAATAAATTGGATCACGGTTCATTTCACTAATTCCCATAATAATCTAATAGATTAACGATTATCTGTTTAGTGCGGCTCGTTTACGTTTCTACCAGCTACTACCTTTCGCCAGGAGGTAGTTGAAGGTTCATTCAGGATTTTTCAATGAAACCAGGTTTTGTAGAGTTGCTGCGCGAAAGAACCGGATTACGGCGAACAGGCGGAAGAGCGTTGCGTGTGAAAAAAGAAAAAAATCTTCCTCCGCGTTGTTGCTGTTGTTAATCCTCGCACTTCCACCGAGATTAGAGATGGAAATTTTATTAAATAATTAAATTCCTTCAATCGTTATGCTGGAATTTTCAGCGGAATGTATAAACAATCTATTTGAGTAAATTCTAAGATAACTTCGAGGCTAGAAAATTCGTATTTCTTCGATAGAAGTGAAAGAAGTTTCATATTTTCGATTATATCGCGAAGAGCTACGGTATGCCAGGATTAAGTGTGAATTTTTTATAATATCTCTGGTCTGATTTTCACACGATTCGGTGAATTTGAACATCTTACTTTTTGCTCTTTCCGATGACACAGGCGTTCGGCAAATTTGATAGACGAGCGGAAAGAGAATAAAAGAAGAGTGAAAAAGGAAAGCGACCGGTTGAAAAAGACAAAAAAGAAAGGGTGGAAAAAACACAGCGACGACGCGAACAGGCGACGGGTACTATTTCAATTAATCGAACGAATCGTCGAACGATGGCGGAAGAGAAGTAGAGGGTAGCGCAGGCTTATCGATGGCTGTTGTCCAATCAAAATAACAGGTGCTTATTTGCTGGGATAAATCAATGATACGAAAAATGAGTGAAGAGGCGGCCACCGGTCTCTTTATCACGGGGGAAGAGCCAGCAAATTTTAGGGTCGAATTTAATTTAATAACAGCGAAAACTGCGTGGATGGGATAGGGTGAGAATTATAGGGGATGGAGAGATACGCCGACACAAGCTGTGGGGTTTTGAAACGAGCAAAGACCGTCGATCGGTATTTAATGCCTTCTGCGATTGACACGTAAGAGTTAAACCAGCGTTACCCCATCGCGTTTTGGATAATCCAATGAGCTCGTCGATCGTGTTTTATCTCCTCACCCCGACGTGACTCGACAACACTTTTAGCGAAATTGCGTTTCCGGATGGAAATTTTCGATCGCGTCACCTGTTTCGACGATGTAAAATAAAAAAAGCAAAAAAAAAAAAACAAAGGAAAAAAAATCATAAAAGAGCTGGTTCCATATAAAATAATAAAAAAAGAGAGAGAGAGAGAGAGAGAAAGAGAAAACGAAACAGAAGATGGTACTACCCCCTTTTCTTTTCTATTCTTTTTTTTTTTTTTTTTTAAGAGAACGAAAGAGAGAAAGAGAATGACGATGGTTGGACAGAGATGGAGCATCAGTTACACGATCACCGACGAAACCAGCGAGACAATCGAGCAGAAAGAAAGAAATAAGGGAAATGTAAGCGTCGTCGTGCCGATTGCGGGTACACGCAAAAGAACAAAAAGCCCTTTCCAACCGGAGGGTGGACCAGATTCTTGAAATCGAGCGGCCTGGTAACGCGTGTCGCGCCTCTACGTTACATATATACACGTCCATGTGTCGTTGTGGCGGGATGTGCGTGACGTGGGTGGACAGGTTAACGCGCACCAGGGATTTCTGTGTCCCTGTGAAACGCTTAGCGAGATTGCACCCGACAATACAACAATACAACGTGCATGACACGCCCGACGGGGATTTCGTGGGGTGGTGAAGAGTGAGTAAGAGAGAGAGAGAGAGAGAACAAGAGGAGGCAGGAGGAAGAGGACCAGCCAGGAGGAACACGATGGAACAGAAGGGGTGGATTTCGAGCAGACACTGAAATCTCGCCAATTCTAGAGGGATGCCTCGCCACACCCCTAGCTTTAGCCTATGTACGCGTGTGTCTCTGCGTTTGTGAATACGTCAGGGTCCAACAACGTTTTCATCCTGAAACTTACTCCATCTTTGCGTTACCACGCGATTCTCGTTCTTCTTATACTCTTTTGTCTACAGAAACCATTTATTGAATTAAATCCTCGGTGATTTGTATAAGAGAAACGGTTTGATTTCGTTTGAACGATTCGTACTTTCCATATGGGGTTAGGATAAATTGTTATGGTGGATATTGGAGATATATGTACGTGGCTAACTGAATGGACAATGAGCTAGCCCCTGATTTAGAAGCAAAGTGGCAAGCTGCTAGGATAGGAAATAAAAAAAAAAAAGAAAAGAATGTACTCTTCGTGTGTACCAAATGCTGTTTCATGCCATCCTCACCCTTCGATGGGACGGGCGTTTAAGCGTGTTCCGTAGTGTACCCATCCATATGTATCTAGCCTGTAAAATAACATACAATAGTGGTATTATGATTCTCGTGGAGTTGTGCAAGTGCACGGGCTCTTGAGTTTGCACTGAAGATTTTGTATCTATATATTATCGTGACGGTTCAAATGGGCAATCTAATGTGAACCATGAAAAGACCCTCTAGATCTTTTGTTAGTATCTCACGAGATTATTTCTTTATCATCTTTTTATCGTGCTTTCTGTATGATGTACATACGGTTGCTTTCGACGAATGATATTAGACGATCGGAAAGAATCATTTCTTTTTCCACCGATATTACTGATATCACTTCAGCCTCCTCATTTTTTTTCTTTTTTTTTTTTATATTTCGCGACAGACAATTTCGACGAAGAAGGATGACCCACTTCTTCGCCATTAAAAATCAATATTACGTCGCCGCGGAGAACGAATCGCTATACGTCAAAGCGAGATCAAACTTTTTCAATCTCGATTAATTCCACCGCGGTGGTATTGCCGTGACAGGACGATTGTTCGCTGTTAAAGAGTGCGGAAAACTGCGGTTGAGTGACGCGAGCGCTTGAAATTAAAAAAAAAAAAGAAAAATGGGAAAAATAGGAAAAAAGGAAAAATGAGAAAAAAGGAAAACGCGATGGTGGGAGGGTTGACGAGGGAGAAGAGGCGAGAGAGGGGCAGGGCTCTATGAAAATAAATAGAACGCGATCTCCTGGCGTGACAGGTACCCACCATCGTTTCATGCGTGCCGCCATCGCCGCGGCAATTGGTCTTTGTCACAGACTCTTCTCGCGATCAGAGAAATTTGGAAAATAAATTCTGAACCGGGGGATGAAAACACTCGATAACCGGCGGGCACCGATGCGAGTCAAAGGGAACACACCGAAAATTATCCCCATGGAACAATACAATTTTTCCATTGAATTTGTCAAGGGAGAAAAGTGAAGTTGTCTGACTGGAAATCGTAGGAATCGTTTTTCTCTTTTCATCGCAACACCACGTTTTATTCAAACAAAAAATCTTTTCCAAATTGTTATACGTTATTCTATAAGATCAATAATCACGAACCTATAACAACGTTACTTCATTTTACACTAACAAGAGGAAGTACCAAAGAAAAACATCTGATTTTTATGAAACTTATATTTTTTTTTTACATACTGAAATTTGCATTGGTGAGATAGAAACAGTTTTCGAAGTTTGTGATACGTTGTTTTACACGATTGTTTTACACAACGTTTTAAACAATCTCGCAGCGAAACAAGGAGGAAAGTTCGTGAATCAAGGGCGAACCCTCGAAGGTAACATTCCCATTCGAGCCGGAAAAATTCGTGGCTGCACGCCAATGGGGCGTAAGAACGGTCTATAAATGGTTAAGCCGGCCTTACCGAGGCCTCCACCGAGGATAAAGGTTATAGGCCGATGATTCCGTGGCGTGGTTCCCCAATATATACGCGTGTACACATGCGTACGATACACGTGTATTCTGGCTATGAGCTCGTGAAATCTTGGTGTAAGAGGCCGAGCTTGCGCTCCCGTGATGCCCGTAGCTACCGAGGGAGAATCCCTACGGATCCTCAATGACGATGACAAGGGCCGACAGCCTTTCCAAACACGCAGTTGTAAACGTCTGCTCCAGTTTCATGCTTCCTCGTCGCGAGCAGGAGGTGACGATCCACGGATTCTATGGGGCACAGATAGGAATCGATGCAATTAATCGGATAAAATGATACCGCGAGTCCAGGTGAACATTCCCAGACAATAATACAGAGAGACATCAGATCAGAATAGCGTAAATGTTCCGTAGAAATATTGGCATAATATGTGTACTAATATTTCACAAATAGAGATTTGAAAGATTGTAGGAAATTAATTTCAAACGCTTTATAATACTATTTAAAGTTCAGTGATCGATTACCACGAAGCGAACTTGAGGATAAACTTCGCGTTTCGCCTGGATTAGTTTTGTAGACTGTGTGCAACTCACTTGTTTAGTTGGGTATTCATATTTCAGGAGTAAAAGTTAGACAAATTAGAAGGAAATTGTGGAAAATTAATTTTAGAGTAGATTTAAAAGTGATGTACTTCAGCTGAACTAAATTAGTAGATTGCAAGATTCGTTCGTGCTTCAGCAGGTGCACGATTGACCCAGCCCTCTGTTTCAACGCGTTCTTATGACGAATTGAAAACGTATAATTCAAGAAATTACATAGGGAATTTAGCTGTGAAGGTATTAAAAACAAAAAACCATTGAAATCATTTTTTCCTGTATCGATTATTAATTTTCGACGTGGAATGTACTGTAATCAAGTGTGTTTCTTCGAGGGATTTAATATGGGGTACGAAGAACATTAATCGAGGATTAATGTTTGAGAGAGAGAGTTCATATCGGAAGAATTTGTAGATTGCATTCTTTTCTTCTTCTTTTTTCTTCTCTTTTTTGGTTAATTAATAAAGGATTACATATTGGTTCTTTCGAGAATGTTTCGTTCAGATGCTAATCCTTCTCACCGGCTACTAACAGTTTGTCCGACAAAGGATTCCCTTTCACGATTCTCGAAAGGGTAGTCTAATCTTGGTCCGTGCGCTTCATCGATTTCGACGAACGATTTTACCTCGTTTCGGTATCGCAACCCTTTACAGTCTCCATTTCCACCGTGCAACGACACCAAAGCTTGTCGACGACAACAACAACAAGCAGATTTCACGCTGGTGAAAGGACACGCGGCTTATCTACCCTAATACCACTAATACTTTGGCTTTGGCCAAGGTATTAAAAGCAAATACACTTACGTCGAACAACCCCATTTCCATGAGGCTTCGTCCTAGCAAGGCATTGTGGTATTAGAGCATAAAGGCGATCCTCATGACCCCGTTTACGTTTTTCGGTACTTCTGTTGCCCAGGATAGCAGTGACAGAAACATCGTTTCCCTGAACTTTTGGTTTCTGCGTGTTTTTCTGTTCGATCTATCACGATTTCGAACGAAAGTAGAATAGCACTGACTCTGAATTACTTTTTAAAGAAACGTTCATTTAGAATGACAAATTGTAGAAAAATCAGTGATTGTTCACGTGTAATAAACATCGCTGAGATGTTTTATAAGCAAAATGGGGCCCCGAACACAAACCAAGATCCAAGATCCAAATTCTACGTTTTCCACCTCCGATAAAACGATATTTTCAATCTTGAGATTTTTGGTCACAGGCGAGAAATTATAAATCTGTCCTGTAAATTCACTTCCAGAAATTTCATTTAATTCTTTTCGCGTATTACTACGTAAAGTTGACTCAAAATGATGGACCACAATCGGTTTCGCGACGGTCATATCGCGATCCTCAACAACAGCTACGAAAAGAAACAAAAGAATAAAGAAATGAAAATCTTTTATTTATGAATATTAAGAAAAAAGATCGATTTGAAAGGGGGGAGAGATTTCAGTTGGAAAAATGAGTGGCAGACGTCGGGTAAGGTTTCCAAGTGGTGGAAAAGAGCTAAGGTGATTTAAAAGGGGGGAGATGAATCGTGTTTGCGTGGGATGGTTTCGATCCGAGTTTCGCGGTTAGGTTTAACGCGGACATATGTCAATGTTTGCCCTCCAGCACACACGGTTTTACGCTCATCTGGTTACTTCGCCCTGTTGGACCCTTCTTTTCGTTCAGATGACCATAGATCGACGGCCGCGTTTTTCACCCTTCCCGTATCTCCACTTTGCCAGGCGCGAGGGAAATGGGGTATAGAGAGAACAGCGATTTACATACCACTTCAAATTCAATTGGAAATTAGATGATCATAGTGTATACCAGGAACGACGATCAACTCACTTGGTTAAAATGGCGTATGAAGCAACGGAGTTTCACTCTTCCAGGTGTTTAAACTTCGACTTAACTCTCGGTTAATGAGACAGAACTCGAACGGTACATATCGCTAAGATTGTAAACTATTTGCACGTGACGTTCGTCTTAAGTTTCAGATGGTTTTCTCCAGTCCGTCGATTGTACCATATTCGAGTCGTATATGTAGCATTCTGGGGAATAGGTCTGTTCGTCAGATAGAGCATAGAAGGAGCTAGTGAAAGCGAGAGAGCGAGAGAGAGAGAGAGAGTGGTATTGTGTGAAATGGTACATTCAACCGAGTTACACGAAGGGACTGAACTTTCCTGGCAGCAATGGCTGCGATTCGAGGTTGAAAATCGAGCTGCTTGCGGTCCAAAATCGAAACAACATTAATAGTTTCAGAATGTATAGAACATTCGATTCGTTCGACGTAAATATGACGGAAATTAAATTGTAGTTACTTAGGTGCTTTGAAAATTCAATAATTACAAGCAATTTACAGAAAAAAGGGAATTATAATCAGTGATAATTCTATTTTCTCTTGTGAATTATAAAAAAATAGAGGGTTAACAGAGGAAGAAGAAAAGTTGGTGTAGAACAAGATCGAGTGCGGTTTATAGACATCACTAGAAGTTGAGAAGAGGTGTGAATAGAGCGTTCTCGTTAATGAGGAACCTACTGGCTAAGCAGCCAACCATCCAGCAGCCCATCTATCTAGCCAACCCCGTGTTTCATCCCCCCATATCCATTCTCCATCCGTTCCTATCCCTTGGCGTTCCTTCTTCACACCCAACCCCTGAACCGGCCTCTGGCACTGCTGTTGCCTCTGCTACCGCGGACCCTCTTCCACGCCTAAGGTTTGTTCGCATCACAGCCTCCATTTTAACCTCTGTTGGCTGAGCGATGGTTTTCGCCTGCGAAAGAAACCGCCGGGGTGACAAAAAACACTCTATGTTCAGAGGAGGAAATTTTCCGCTCGCGATAATCGAGTATTTGACGTTCAGGGATTAATGGTTAGCCTGGATAATTGTCACAATTGCAAGAATAACACCTTCATATCCAAATTATCTCACCCCATCAATTTTAAGTTACACTTATCCTCGGATCTATCAACGAGGCTTTGATTTGAGATTTTTAAACGATGCATAATTAATTCACGATTGAAATTCGTGTCTAATTTTCAACCCACGCAGAATTGAAGATGAAAATTCTACCTTTGAAGATTCCCTTTAATTCTTTACGCTTCGTTTTCTGCAGAAGTGTTTGAATTTTCAAATTTTACCGGTTCATTTTGAAGATCAAAAGTACCATCTGATATCGAACATGTTAATATCACACCGGTGCAAAGTGACCAATCGTGATTTTCGTTGATTCGAAGCTGGTTTATCACCTCGTCTATCTCCATCACTATCGTAGATTCTTTGACGCTTGAAACCTGGCAAATCCTTGCGATTCCCCCGTTCACCTTTCTTCCAGTAATTTCCATGACACTCGTTAATGCAACCCGGCCAAGTTGCTCGCCGCGAACGGAACAGAATAATCGCGCAAGCGACGAAGCTACCGGGAAAGATAAAGAACCGTAGTGGGAGTGACGGAAGGAGTGGAAGGAGGGTGGAGCAAGGAAATAGAGAGACACCAGACGGATTCTCACGGGAGAAACGAGAGCAAAGGCAAGTGAAAGAGGAAGAAAGAGAGAAAGAGAGAGAGAGAGAGAGGAGGGGGAAGGAGAGAGAAAAGGAGAAAGACAGCGAGGTACAGAGGAATCCTTTAGTTAGGTTGGAAAAGCGTAGACACGGCTGAAAGTTGAAAGGATTCCCTGGATTAAGACGCGATAACGAGCTTCCGTTCGCTCTCGAAAAGCCGCCCTTAAGAGGATCACGAGGAACGACACCGTGATTCCGTGATTGGCTGATTATCCGGGCAAAAGTAATAGCGGTGGTTTATTGTTTTACCGATCCTGACACTTCAACCCTGTACCAAGAGAGTTCTCCACTTGGTAACACCCTTCGCGAACATAAGAGAGATGAAAGATCAAGTTGGTGAACGATCGACGGCAAGACAAAAGTAACTCTCTCTTCGTGGCGCATAGAAAACGATAGCAATTAGATAAATTGTCAACGAAGAGGGCACGATCAACTTCCTTTGATAGTTTGTATCAAAGGTTTCTGTTTTATACACTCGGCTATCGGGGATTTTGTTTGTTTTATCTTCTTCCTTTTCCTTTTTCCTCCTGTTTTCTCTTCTTCTTCCTCTTAGTCTTCTTCTTTTCGTGCTTTTCATATTTTGCGAAGTGAAATCGCCTCGTTGGTCGATTAACCAGGTCTACACGTAGAAATGTACTCAAGGGTTTTTTCGATTTTCCATGGAGAATCGGTGGAGTGTACCGGTGTCTCTGCACACGGGGAGAATTGGCAGGCCGAAGTGACGACGGAAAAGGACGCCCAATCGAAAGACAATAGACTTCAACACCCTCTGAAGGGAGGGTCTTTCCGCATACACGTCACGTCACCTATTATCACGATAACAGCTAATCAGGCGTCCCTCGGTTCGACGTGATATGAGACAGGACTGCTGTCTAGGAAAAGTCGTTCGAGAAGAAAAACGAGGATCGTTCCTAACCTTTCACGAAGAATGGACGCCGTTCTATTCTATCTCCTATTCTAATCCGTTGAAAATTCTGAATAAAAATTATTATTATTCTTACTGAATTTTCAAGTATATAAAGAATATAGAAGAAATTAAATGGATATTAAAAACAGAATAAAATTCATAATATTTAAAACTTCATACCGATTAAAAAAATATTAGCTGAAAATTGGTTTAAAACTGAAGTGTCTAGTTATTAATTACAGTATACATTTAAGACTAATTTTATCGATAAAATAATGAAGTTAATTTTACATTTAATTTATAATTTATGTATACAGCGACATAAGTGTATCAAGTATCGATACTTATCGAGTACGTAAAAACAACTGTCCTATTAAATTAACAAAATTTTGAGTTGATATATTCTTATCTGTGCATGCAAATTGTATCCACCGTTCAATTAAAAGTCTAAGACACATTTTCCAACCCTTCAATTCATAATGACAAAAGATTCCTCTCCTCCCTCCAAATAAAATTCGTCAACTCTTCGAACGGAAACAAAACAAAAAAAAAAAGAAAAAAGAAAAATCAAAAACGTAAGAGATATAATTAACCCTCATCGAGGGGATAAACCCATTCGAAACGGAAGTTCAAAGTCGTTTGGTCAGTCGGTCGACAGCCGAGGCTTTCCGAGTGCATGTAAATTGAAGAAGAGATTCGCGACTTGTAAGAGAAAGAAGAAGAAGAAGAAGATGACGATGAAGAAGAAGAAGACGAAGAAGAAGAGGGTTTCCCTGATGGGGTGAGACAGATTGTTATACCTAAACAAATCGGAGGGGGATTGTTTGCAGTGGCATCGTTTTACGCATGAGGCTGCGACCGTTCTTTATTCCTTTCTCGATTCTCGAGTGCCGATGCCACTTGAACGAGCTGGAGGAGTGCAAGCGAATGCACGGGACGAAGAAGGACGAGTAGATTCCAACTACGAAATAAAGCTCAGAGAATCTGAAACGAGAGAGAGAGAGAGAGAGAGAGAGAAAAAGGGAGAGATAGGGAGAGAAAAACAGGAAAGAGAGTCGCGAGTATTCTCTCGGTAGGTCGTCGGTCACCCCCGCAGCTTAGCTTTGATCTATGCCGGCCTACGGAACCACCACCCCCGCTCACGCACGCCCCACTGTTATTTTATCCACTTGGAGAACGCTTCAGAGAGTCGAAGGTGCTCTTAACCGTGCATGCTCTGGTGCTCGTAGTCATCGTTGGTAAAGGAATGACGCCTGTACGATTGTTTTTTCGTATTCATTCTAGCCACTTCATCTTGAACGAAGAGAGAGGGATAGATGATAACGAGAGAGTCCATCGCGTTCTTTTTTTCGGTTCCTGTTTATCAAACGGATTCATTGTCTCGTTAGGGAGTGATCTTTCTCTGTATATTCGAGTCACTGGACCAAAACGGACGTCCTTTGCTCTGCTTTTGGATACAACGTATATATATACACATCGGTATAACGAAAAGGATTTATCTAATTATATATAGAACGTGCTGCTGTGTGTATCGCTCGGTACTTTCATTCTTTTTGTCTCAAAAAAAGAAATTTTTTATTTTTTATTTCGTACAAACGAAGGGAATTGCTTTTTCCGTGAAATGGAGAACGAAGAGGAAAGACAGAAAGAGAGAGAAACAACAGTTGATACAATGTGAAGGATCAATTAATTGTTCAGGATTAGTTTTTGATTCTGTTTGATGATGTTTCGCCGGGAAGAATTTCGACGGCGTCGCACCTGAAGCTTAAAAGACGACAATTAGATGACGTAGTCGACAGTCGGTGTTGTAACCTCTGGATTCTCCATATTCATGGGAGATCAGCGCGCGTTTAGTCGGGGGGAAACGCCGGTAAGTTGATCAAAGGCACGGCTGGCGATGTCGAGGTCCTCACAGCCCCTGCGAACCTTTCGCTCTTTATTACTCAAACAACTCCACGGCCCGGCCCGAAGCTCAACTGTACTTTTCAAATAATGACCCCGTCATATTGTATACCTTTGCATTTTTGCATTAACAACCGCGCGCTTTCTTTAATGTTTCGAGTTCTCCTCGCGGGGGTCCGCATCGGTTTTTGCTACGGAGGTGAGGACAGGAGGCAGGGGTACGCTGAGAAATGAAAAGCGAGTTCTTCTTCTTCTTCTTCTTCTTCTACTTTTATTTTATTTTATTTTGTCTTTTCTCCCCATTCATTCGAAAAGAAAACCGAAAATTGACTGTGAATTGACCTAACACCAACGGAGGTGAATTTTTGTATGTTTAGAAGGGATCATATTTTTATTTATTATTTTTATATTACTGTAGATTAAGGAGTTTTTTCCGGTGATTGATCGATTGTGAATTCAGATTAGAATTTCAGATTTTTAGGGATGAGTAGTGAAGTTGTAATTGAGTGGCAAGTGTCGTGGAACCTTGAAACCCTCTCAAACAAGGGTTGATTTAAGTCGATCGAGTATTGCAATGGCTCAAAGGGCCATCTAATTGAATTTAACTAATGATCTTTATGGTTCTAGGTGTAATACACGAAACACTGTCACCTCTTAATTATAAAATAATTCCCCTCGAATGTTTTACGAGAAGGAACAAACTTCTTCAAACTTTTCGCATTTTCTCAATAGTTTCTCATACTTATTATTTATTTAACGAGCTTTCTAAGAGTAACGGACAATCTTAGAAAGTCTCATTCTTCAATAATTCTCCTCATTAACAAACCTGCTGCATTCCTCAAAACAAACCTACATCGATACCTTCAAACCAAACGCATACACCGACGAACAAACCATCGCGAAAGTAATAGAAACGTGTGAAACAATGAAGAAACTCCTGGCAAACAGGTGTGACTAGGCATCGTTGGTTTAATCTCGAGCGACGGCCCGTTTCAACGAGTTTGACACCGCGTCGTCCTTGTTTGAGACCAAGTGAAAGAGTTTCAGAACGAGATCTTACATGTCTTCGTCTCCACGTCGATTCTCCAGTGAATCAGGAAAGCACACTAGCCGACACCACTCCCTCTCGTGTGATTCAAATGGAATTAAACGCACTTTTCCCAGCCCCGAGCACGTAGTTGGCTCGCCGTTTCCATTGCACGTTTACACGCAGACAGGCGAGAGCATACTCGCGAAAAGGTCGCGCAGAGCGGCACACCGCCGCCATTTAATTACGCCTTGAAAAGGTTGGTAGGCAGACAGGTCGGCAGGTCTGTAGGTTGGATACAGAAAGAAAGAAAGAAAGGGAGAGAAAGAGAGAGAGAGAGAAAGAGAAAGGGAACCGGGCAAAGGCCGAAATGTATACTTACTTCCGTCCTTGCGGACGTACCCGGCCAACCTACGTACCTCCTGGCTGCTTCCGCCCAGTGCAAACATAGATATGAAAGGTTTCAAGCTTTTGCTCCCTTTGGCAAAAGCCTTCCAGGACCTTCTGGTCCCTGACTGTCTTTCCGTCTGACTGCAAATCCACGATGGCTGCGATAAAATTTGCTCTACTCTTCGTGATGTCCACACAGAGAAAAGAGAGAGAGAGAGAGAGTGAGAGAGAAAGAGAGATTACAGTTATCCTGGCGAAACCACACGGCCATCATGCAAATTGAAACCCGTTCTCCCTCTCTCTGTTGCTTGCCTGCTCGCTCTTTCCACGCTACGCTTTTTCGTTCAAGAGTATTCCTCCCCTATTCCTTTCCTCCTTTCTATATCTTTCGTTCTCTGTCTCGGTTGGCAAATATGTAAATATCCTTTGCGATTTTTCTCTCCTGACGATTCGCGTCGTTGTATCGCCGTCTGTTTATTGTGACGCGCGCACAAGTCGCAATTAATTTGAACCTCGAGTGTCACCTGTCTAGCGTGTCCCTTTTGTGGCTGTATGATATAATTTGTCTTTTCCTTTTTTTTTATGCTCACTAGATGGTTTTTTCGGTGCTTTTTGAAAAGGACGTCATTTGTGGAGGATGATTGGATATTCAAAGATTTTTTTTCTTTTTTTTTGCTACGGTTTTTCTCGGCGATGCTTTATGAAATTTGAAGGACACGTGAAAATTTTTATTTGCTTCGATGTGCACGTTTTCTTGCGACACAGAGGGGAAGTGTAGGTAAAGGTCGACGAGCAGCTCAATAAGAAATATGATTTCAACGCACGCCAAGCGGAAGATATTCGACATTTGTGCCGCCCCATTTCGAGGAGATCCTTGCATTATGGGATTATCATTACGTGTGCCAAATATCTATTATAAGGCTTGGATATTCTGCCGCGGCATTCAGGAAATATCGGTTAAGACGATTACGTTCGAAACTACCTGTGCTTCTTGCCTCTCTATTGTTACCCAGCTTCGACGAAATCATGGCTGAGAAAATATTCGATGTTTGGACCGTAATTTACAACCCTTAAAGATGATGCTCCAATGATGTAATTTCTATGGTATCTGTGAACGTGAAAATATCTTAAACAGTGTGAAAAATTGTTGGAAATAAAATTAAAATACAAAAGATTTCATTCTTCTTCTCTTAAAAAAAGCGGCCAATTTTGTTCGAATAATTTGTGTTCCACCTGTTCGTTAATTTTTACCGTATCTGTGAATATATAAATATTTCCAAAGGTGCAAAACACTATGGGGAGGGAATTTAAAAAAATTTCACGTTTCCACCCTTGAAAGGGCCAATTTTTTTCAAACCTTTCCTACTCTGTCTTTTCACCGAGCTAATGCTGACACCTGGAAGCAAAACCCAGCAGGTTTCCACGCTGCAACCAGTAAAATAGGGGTGGATTTTCGTCGATAAGGTAGATTACTCACCCTCGAAGTATCCAACAACCCCTAAGGTTAGTAACACATGGTAAAACCTTCCACGAAGGAAATTCCCCTGTTAACCATCGCAAGATGCAACAATCTTTCATCGACAATAGGTTAATATCTCGACGGAACACGTTCTACGAGAAATTTTCTCTCTTATCGCATCCAGAAAAAATAATCTCTGCTAGGAGACGCACTGACATGACTTTCCTCCAAAGAATAAAGTATTCTCTCGGTCGTTAGATATTCAGAGGGTAGAAACAGGTCAAGAAAGCTCGTCCGGTAAATCGATGTGAAAAACGGCAGGCAATTCGACGAAATAATTTACGCGTTCTCCGTCTTGAACCATTATCTTGTTCCATTTTTCCAAATAATTCTCGTGAACTTAGCACGGTCATTGGTACGATAACCGATCGTATATCATCGTGGAAATTGTTATGAAGGATTCTCAGGCATCTAGGAACTGCCTCATTTCTAGGACAGAATGGACGTGGTATAAACGTAAAGGCGAAAGGGCCGAGGAAACTGTTTGGGATAACTGTCCTCACCGGCAGGCTTAATGGAAAGCTAAGAATAAATTTATGTTGGCTGGCCACTCAAAATGCTAATGCGCTCGCGAAATATTAGACTGAAAAGGAGAGCGTGAGAAAGGGTGTGTGAGGAAAACAGCGAGGAGAAGCTGAACTAAAACTAGAAAGTCTACGTGATAACCCTGCTGTCTTACTACAATTTCGAAAGAAAGTTCATCGACGCGTTCGTATATCACGTATGCGTGTGGTCGATCTTTCATTTTCTCGATTTTCTCTGTACGGTGGTCGTTATCAATGCGGCGATAAAAATAAATTGCTCTTCGTAGATGTTAATTATGAGCCTCCGTTTCTAATTAAGAGTTCGTTAAGCCAGAGGTAATTAAAATTGATAAACCTCTATCACGACGACTACTGCTAATTAATTCCACTTCCAATCCTTTTCCTTTCCGCTCTTTCTTTTATTTCTCTATCTTTCATGTTCCTCTCTCCTTCTTCACCTCTCTTCCCTTTCTTCGTTCATCTCGCCGCGCTACGCGTTAGAAGAAAACGACACGGAAAGCAGAGGGATGATTAAAAGAAGAGAAATAAGAAGAAGACAAGGGGGAAAAAGAAGGATGGGAAGGAAAATAAAAGGAGAGACACGTCTGAGTTCTAGGTGTACCCCGGGGTGAACAAAGAGAGCGAGGGAAAAAGGACAAGCGTCGATAACGCTTTATCGGCGTCAGCTCTATTAACGATAAAGCCGCGCTACGTATTTAATCACGCGGAAGAATCAAAAGCATTATCTCTACGTGAGAAGAGACAAGTACGATTACGTGTTTCGATCCGTTGATATCACAACAAATCGATCGATAGGTGTGCTACAAAGCTGTCGTAACAAATCCACTTCGAGAGGAACGGAAAAAAAAAGAGGAATTGAAGAAACAACACGGAATCGATTAATTATTACACAATCATGTCTCTAATTAGGTTACGACGATACGAAACGGTCTGGTTTAAGGTGATAGTAACATTAAAAATAGCGCGAAGTGCTTCTTCGATGAAGCAAGCTTATCTGTAGGAAATTGGTGTATTCAAAGGGAGGGAATTTTTAGGACAGTACACGTTTTTCATCATTCGTCGAATTGTACTTCTCTGTACGGAAAATATATCTATGGGATCGCGAGAGATCGGCGTTGAAATATCGTTACGGAAGAATTTGATCGAGAGGAAAGAACAATGATAATTTTACAATGGAAATTTTACATTTCATTTGAACGTGTCGTCGATTGTATTTAACGAACGCGAATAACACAGAGCTCACATTACTTTGCTACTTTATTCATTGTACAGGGTGCTCGGTAAACAGTCGGTAGACAATTTAACGGGGCGAATCTGTGAATTAAAACGTGACGGGAGCGAGGAATAACAGATACGAGGCTCAGATTTTTAGTTATTAACATTTTTATTACACTGCACAGAGTGTAGTTAGTTTATAATGAACGTATCAACTTATTTCCGCTATTGTTGAAAGTAAGAAAATGTTACCACGACGATTTTATATTTGTGTAGTTTATAGAATTGAAACAAGTTCGCTGAAATTATCTTGAAAGTTATCTCACTGTCATCGATATCTTTTCTTCGACGAAACGAATGTAAAACGAGTTAATATGTAAAAAGGAAAAATTTCGATGATCTTCGAGATGTTCCTTTCTTCATTCAAATCTCCTACAATCGTTCAACAACAACATCGATAATAAGAGCAAAATATTTAGAGTACACCGATAAATTTCACGATTAAACAATCTCATTATGATAACAATGCCGTTCCTCGATACTCAAAATTGTTATGTATCGCAGAGAAAGCGTAATCCAGTGTAGACAGCTGGCGCGAATATTTTATTTTCTTTCTCTCTCGAGAGAGAAAACAAGAGAAAGGAAGAAAAGACAGAGAAAAATAGAAATCTACGAAGGGATTCAATTTCTCCCCGTTTTTCACGGTATCGTGTACTCAGGAATTCGCGAAATCGCGGCTTAAATATTACCACACGGAAAAATGTCTCCGCGGATCACCGGCGGATCGAAGCTTCGTACATTTTCAAACAATGGATAGATATTTTTGAGATAACGCCCGGTGCCCGTGTATCCCGTGAATAGAGAGAAAATATCACGCGAACACGCGATCCGCGTGATATTAATTCGCTCGCTACTACTCTCGTTCTACCATCTCGTTTCCTCGCTGTTTTCATTTTTACCGATACCGATACAGCAACACCGCGATAGGTATAATTCCTCGGTGCCGTTGCGGGGGCAGTAATCAGTGTAATTATTACTAAATAAATTATACCCGCCGAAGGCGTACAAATAATCGAAACACAACTGTACACCAAGTACGTGTGAACGGAATTGAAAACCCGAGGATCGTTACGAATGACCGATATTTCCGATCGGTGGATACACGCGAAAGAACGTGCACACGCATTAATCTCAATTAAAGGCAGCGATCCAGCACGGAAACTTTTCATATAATTCTATTTCACTTCTCTCCTCTCTATTTGTCTTTTTCTCTCTCTCTCTCTCTCTCTCTCTCTACTCGCTCTCTCATTTTCTCTGTCTGGTTTCAATCGAATCTAAATTCGATAATCTGATTCGACGAAATTGCGGCCCGATTTGCATTGGAAAATTTCAAAGCGAGACTCCTCCGGTTGCACCTGACGCGGAGTAAACTTTTCGAGGGGGTTGGAAGGAGGCAGGGGACAATACTACTACTGCTGCTGCCACTGCTGGCAGTCGCGGAAGAACCGATAGTATATCGATGGAAAGAGGAAGAAGAGTAGAGAGGGTAAATGTCAGATCGAGCGTGATCACTCGTGTAAAAATGACATCTGATTATCAGCGTCGCGTTGCTGCATGTGTGTATGTGTGTATCGCCTTTAATTAATGAGAGCCGCGGTCATGTGACAGCAGCGCTAACTGAACGTTCCAATTATCTGGTTCGATTCTGCTTGTCGCGCGGCTTTACGCAACGGAGAGCTGTATAGACAAGTGTGTAGAAGTGAAAAAAAAAAAAAAAAAGAAATCACCACTGGGAACGAAAGAAAGAAAGAAATGTTAAATATCGCGATAGATGTGTAACGCGTGTTCCACTCGATCGAGGGATTTCCTCAATTAGTACGAAAGCGTTCGCACTTGGTTTGTCATCGATGTTTAAGCTCCGCGGAATAGAAACTACTCGCCTCTGAGTGTTTCGACAGTGTGTACACAGGAAGTGGGACAAAGAGTTACCTATATAACTGCAGTGTACAGGAGTGTGTTTCATTACGCGCAGTACGGCTATAATTTAAGAAGAATTCGTGTAATTTCGAAGGAGAAGGACGTGGCAGTTGTTTGGTGAGTTAACGAGTCGTTTAAAATTCTACGAAATCTCTTGACTTCTTTTTTTCTCGTTTTTTTTTTCTTTTTTTCCTGTTTTTTTTTTTTTTTTGTTCACACTGGCCAGGAAACGAGGACGCGGAAATTTTTCTCTCGAAACATCCCACTCAGCTTTTCCCTCCTCTATGTACGCCCACGAGTTAGTAATTGTCACTTTCGACCACACGTATAGAGGAGAGAAAATTTCCGCGCTATTCGATTAAACGATAGCAGTATTGGGAAAATCCCTCTGCCCGTGAACACCTGAGTATAACCGTGATGCTCTGTGCAATAAACCTGCGGGGGGTGAAACAATTTCCAAAGGCTGAGTTTACGCGTACGAAGGGAGGGAGAGAGAGAGTGGAAGAGACAGGGAGACAGAGAGAGGGAGCGGTAGAGACAGAGAGACAGAGAGAGAGAGAGCGGAAGAGACAGAGAGACAGAGAGCGGCAGAGACAGAGAGACAGAGAAAGAGAGAGAGCGGAAGAGATAGGGAAAAAGAGAGAGAGAGAGAGAGCTGAAGAGATAGGGAAAAAGAGAGAGAGAGAGAGAGCTGAAGAGATAGGGAGAAAGAGAGAGAAAGTGAGAGAGGGAAGGAGAGAGAGGCAGAGAAAAAAACAAGCTACGAGTTAGAGTAATTTCTCCGGGAAAGAGTTGGTGTGCGAGGATGTTTCGTTCTCAAACGGCGGCGATGAAGATGAAAAGTCGAGATGAAGGAAACGCCGTTAACGAACTATATTGTGGACGAAATAAATCGGGATAAAAAGGGTGCAAACGTGAGTGTCGAGGGTGGAGGAGGATATTCAGTAGTCGCGCTACGTTCTCGTCTCTCACCCCGGAAGGAAACTTGTTTATTTTCTTCGCTCGCTTCGATTTTGCCGGAACACAGATTATCGCCAGCTACGTAAAAACGAGAAATTACATTCTGCCCATTCGAAAACTCTCCTTTCAATTGCTATATCTGTTACGCTAGAGGGTTAGGCAAGTTTTCTTCCTATCTAGAGGCGTATCATGAATGAACACAGAGCGCGGCGGAAGTCGCGATATCGTCGAAATGGAAGTGTCACTTTGCTGAGATTTTTCTTTTTCATATGGAACTTAATTCACGGGAAAAAGTTTCGTTTGTACAGATCGGTAGTGATGTCGGAAATAAACCTTTTGTATTTTAACGACGAGTTATATACGTGATGTATACTATAATCGAGATGCAACAAAAGAAGTATACGAATTTCAACTTCAACTTTACATTCACGCTTGAAGCGCAAACACAAATTGCATACAGTAGTTTAAATTCTTTTTATTCGTCGCGATATTAAAACTTATAAGCAGCCATAGAAATATCGCAAGGCAAGGGATTTCCTTAGCTCGATGCATTCAATTCCAGCAGCCTTTGTAAGAGAAACGAATATCGCGAAAAACCTGTTTCGTTGTTCGATTCCTTCACAAACACTAATACACGTAAAAATAATTAAATAAAACGTATTAAAAGGTATTTAAAAATATACGAGTTTCTAAAAATCACGCTAATTTGCCTTGAAAATCCGTGAATTGTTTAATCGTACCCTTTTTAAAACACTCTGTACGTGTAACTATTCCCACAGATTCGATCGCAATAAAGTCGTTCCTGAGTTAAACGATCTATCGAATTTCAAATCGTTAAATCAATTATATGCTGAGTGCTCGATTCTCCGCGTCGTATGGCCTTTTACATTTTTCGTTTTCCTCGCGAGCGAAAGGTGGGATCAACGAACTCATTTCCGTTTCTTTCGATCAGTGGCCCGATTTTAAAAGGGGTCAGCACCGGCGTGCACTCCCAGATGTAATCACTTCAACACAAATACCCTGTCCCCTTTGTAATTCCCCCTTATCGTGCCTAGTAATTACTATTGCTGCGGTGGCTCTTTGACCATTGGTAAACATTTTCGAGGGCCTTGTCGTAAAGAACTTCACACCGATACGGCGGTAAGAATGGGAGGAGTTTCGTCTGGAATATTTCCACGATCGTATGCACAAGGCAAATTGGCAAAGGGGATTTTTCTTCACCTCGACGCGATATCGTTTCTCTTTGTACTTTGTATTACACGAAGTACGCAAGGAAGAAGTGATATTAAATTTTAACGTTAATCTCGATCGTGATATACGCGTATACGCAGGCTATCCTAGTTTATCCATTCTTTTTTTTTTTTTCTCGAAAAACCTTTGTCAGTACGTTCTCCAACCGTAATTAAGAGAAGAATTTTATATAAATATATAGAGACTCTGGTTAATATTCGGACACCATTTAAAATGGAACAGCTTTTTTAAAATTTGACCAAACGATGGGAGATTCTTTTTCCTTTTTGAAACGTGCAAAAGAATTTTTGACAAAAATTTGTAACTAGCCAGTATTTCGGTCGTTTTGTACAATTTTTAACGAGAAATTGAAACGTACACTTTGTAGATTAACGTCGATTGTATGTATGCTCGAAATTTTATCGAAATCGGTTAAAGTTTCTCTGTGAGCAGCAAATAGTTAAATGTGACGCAAAATCCGAGTTCTATTACGTTTTTCAATGCCTGCCGCTTGTTTCTACACCGACCGATTTTAATGAAACTGTTCTAAAAAGCAAGGTTTACTACTTTCTCTGCGGTTCCAACCAATTGCAATTTTTTCGACATTTTTTGCACGCGTCATTTAGTAAATGAATCCTTCTACCTGCAGCAAAAAAAAGAAAAAGAATTCGCGTCGTTTGGTCCAATTTTAAAAAAGTTATTCTATTCTGAAGGACGTTCGAATATTAACGAGACTGACTGAAGCTTGTTCAAAAAATTACAATAAAAATACCAGATTCTATGGTAACTTTGATACAAGATAAGAATAGTACCAGCAGAAGTTACATTCGACAATTAAACAACACTGATCTATTCTCATTTTGGATCGTGTAACCGCAAGTCAGTGTTGTAGAATAACAAATTTTATTTTCTTTTATCTTCATTTCGCTGGTTCATTTGTTCATTCGTTCATAAAGTTCAACACACCGATAATCTTTTCAGTCGAGAGACTTCTCTCTCGCTCTATCACCAATTACCTTGTTTTCCGCAAGATTTCTGATATTTCAGAAGATAAGTACTTAAGCCAATTTAAATAGCATTCGTCATAAGGAGAAATTTATTCGCCTGCTATGTGAAAACTTCGAGTAACAGATAAATTTGATTTATTCCTAAAAATTTGATTTATTCATAAATCAAATTTATCCGTTATTCGAAATAACTTTCGTCCAACACTCGTATGGATTTCACATTTCTCTTTTCTTTTTTATTCCAACTTTTTAATAGAAATTCGAACGACCCGCCTATATTTATACAACAATTGCATCTAATTTATACTCGTAAAGTGTACACAAACAGAATTGATCTGTAGAAATAACTAAAACACAAATTGCACATCGGAATATTAAATCGTAGCTGATGTAAGCCGAGAGTAATAATTTAATCAAATAACCAGCAAACGGTTAGCTCGAGTTTTAGAATGTTGTAGAATAGTTTCGCTTAATTAACCAATCAGAAGAGCAAGCAACGTAATAAAATTCTTCTCCTGATATAATATATAGGAGGTTCACGTAATTGTTGCACAACTTGCAGATACATCGAACGAAAGGAACGACGATGGTGAGGAGAGGGGAAATCGCGTCGACGTCACTTCCGTTGAGGGACACAAAAGTCGACATCGCATCGTCCTCGAGTTCTTCGAATAGTTCCGCAAATTCGGAAGGTTCTGACACGAAACGAAGCGTATACAGCATATGTGTTACAGGGCTCGACCTCGTTAACCATATACTCATCGCTTGTCTGACAGCGTTCACTTTGTACCATTGCCTTCCATCTACCAGCGTGTTCAATTTACACGCGACTCTCTGCACCCTGGGAGTAAGTATATTAAATACTAATTCTAATACTCAATTAAATATATATATATATATAAGTGTTGAAGAGTATTCCAATAAAACACTGTCAAATTAAAGCAGCCTTCGCGCTATTCATTCGCCGCTAGCGCAATTCGAAAGTTCATGTACCGATTGACCAAGCATCGCGTCACAATTCGATCGAACAGAAAAATAAAAATAAAATTATTCGTATCGAGGAACATTAACGGGGTAAATAAATGGGTGTGTAATAATTGTTCGCAGCGATCCGTATTAATCTGTCGTATAACACTGTCGGAACACATTTCATCCGTTTATCATCGACGATTGTCAATTCTGATTCATCATCATGTTTCGAAATATCGAAGTTCATCCTGGTTTACGTCTGTCTACTATTATATTATAAATGTGACTTTCGAAGAGATCCTTTTATTTGTTTTTTTTTTTGGATTAAAGTAGATTTTCTTTCATGTACAATTTTTTTTTTTAGAATTTTATCAGGATTCATTAGAGATAGCTCTACTTTAAATAGAAGTTAGAGGAATATTTTAATTATATCTCGTCTGTCATAGATCACGAAGTAGACTATAAATGTGACGTTTGAAGAGACTATTTTTTTCTTTAAATTGGATTTTCCATTATAGTAGTCCTTCCTGTTACTTTTTTGTCGTTTGAATTTTGTTAAGATTTGTCGATATTAATTAGACTTAATTGCGAATAAACATGAAAAGAAGATTTCCATGGTGTCTCTCACATATAACAGCAGATCAGGAATCGTTCGTATATTTCGCTCGCGTTATTAATAACTAATTAATTGACACACACTCTCTGGGAATGATCGCGTGCATATTTGCCCAATAAATTTCGACACGGTGTAACGCGCGCCTTGTTAAACCGTGAAACATTCCACACCTGCGATTCATTCATCCTAATAGATGCATCATTTACACAGACCGTAAAATACACATTTTCCGCATCATATCTAAGGGTCAATGCAAACATTTTCCAACTAACGCTCCACCGTTTACAAACACCTCGCGCATTGCACCAGAGGAAAACAAGCTGGGTGACAGAAACAAAGAACGAGAAAGAAAAGAAAAAAAGAATGATAAAAATGCAACACGGTTAGGTGGTGCGTAAACTATAAAATTGAATCAGTGGTAAGCCGAGGTGGACAACTCTGGTGGTTTAATCGTTTACAAAAAAAAAAAAAACAAAAGAAAGAAAGAAAGAAAGCTAGAAAGAGACAGAGAAAAAGACGATCTTCGTTTACCGCGAAGACAAAAGAAACGAAGACAAAGAGGAAAGAAATTCTCTTCTTCTCGCGGTAACCTCGCCCAAGAGTCTCTTCTGTGGCTATCGTGCTCGATTCAAATTACACCATTTATTCTCCACTTACACTCGTACACTTAGGTTACATGTACATTTACACACGTTGCCTTATACACGTAGAGTAGGCGAAATCGAAATTCAACTATGAGACCACGTTCAACCAGCCAGGTTAGCTCACTTCCCCCAAGGGGAAAATTGGGGTTTGGGGACAGCGAGAGAGCGTGGCTAACCGAGGTGGCCAAAGAAGTTCTAACGACTTCGTCGAACGACCACAACTTCCACCACCCGCTGACGACTCGATCTTGCCCTTTTCAGTACGTCCTGTTGATGTCCGAGGCTATTCTCATCCTGGCTGGCGAAAGTATCCTGACGAACTTTCTTACGCATCGCGCCAAGAAACACCTTCACTGGATTCTCCAAGTACTCGGTGTTGCATGCACTGTTTCTGGTGTTGTGCTTATGTTTCGTGTGAAACAAGTCCACTTCCGGTCCACGCATGCCATACTAGGTATCACTTCTGTCACCGTGATGCTGTTCCTAACGATATTCGGCTATCCGGTTTTCACGCTGAGATTTCGAAATGTAATTAAACCAGCGGTGATGAAGTTTGGACACAATTTGTTGGGGATGTTATGCTTCACAATTGGTATCGCCTCGCAGTGTTACGGATACAAAAAGTTCCGTTCGTTGTCGGAAGATACTCAGACTACCTGCATCGTCGTCGCGGTGATAATCGCTGCGCTGTCGCTCAGGCAGGCGTTTTTCAAAGGAGTTGCTACGATTTTTCGCGGCACTTTGTGTAGAAATTGATGTCACAGGAATGTAGTTTTGTTCCGAGTGGACTGTGCGCGAAGCTTTTATTCGCGATGTTATAGAATTTACGGTGAAGTGAAACACCGCCGCGAGATCTTACTTTCGTCAAGTTAGATGGAATATGTGAAAAGATTCTTTTCCACCTTTTTTCGTTCCTTTTTTTTTTTTCTTCTTATCTGCTGGGAGTCGCGATGAATTTCTTCGCCGGAATTGTGTTTCCTTAAGCAAGAACTACGGAACAAGTTAAACATTTGACTTCTTCCTTGGAAATTGGTTAAATGAATTGAAAGAAAGAACAACATCGTGAATAAACGGCCGGGTAAATATAAAATGTGTCGATGACACTCGAAGAGTTAAGTGAAAAACGTTCTTTTCTATTGGAAGATGCGACAAATATTTCAAGAGAATTACGTTTTTCTTCAAGCAAGAAGTTAGATCGTTGAACGAATTGAAATAAAAAACACTAAGTATAAATGTGTCGATGGTACTTGAAAATTTAAGGACACATTATAGATCGTAATGAATAACTCGCATCTCGCGTTAGTAAATTTTCTAATTTTCACTTGAAAACGAAACCTGTTAACCTACCGCTCATTTCCCAGGAGAAATTATATTTTCTCGTGTTTGTAAATTGTAATAAATATGACAAGTTAATTAGCATACCACGGTCAACAGGTTCACGCTGGAAATATTTCTGAAAGTTTACTCTACGAAATAACACGAGTTTCTTCGGTAAGCTAGCAACGTTTCGAGATTTGAATGACAAAAAAAGAAAAGGGAAAGCGGCGGGGAAAAAATCTGAAAATCCTAGTCTAAACAATTTGGACGCTCGATCCTCTTGTTTTTTCTATACCGCGTTTCTGCGCCGGAAACAAGGATAGACGAGAAGCAAACATTGTTACAGCATAATTCAATTCTTAAGCGATACGCGAAACACCGTACACGCGTCAGTATATAACCGGGGAAATCCGATCAGCGTCCAACTGGAAAATGCGCATTGCATTAACGAATGACGCCATACAAGCGCCGTAATCAAAGTGCAATTATATAAAGTCATTACCGCGCGATATTACGAATATATCTCCGTTTAATCATCATTCGCGCATATGTCGGTTCAGAAGTGAACAGACTTTGAGTGTTCTGTTGCTTCACCCTTTTCTATTTTCACGAACGAGTCGATTAGCGTGTATTATCGTTCTTCCGTTCGAATTACGCCGAGACGAGATATATTCCCCCGTTGCGATCGAACAGATTATTCATCGAACGAAAGTAATAGGTACTTTCAATTCTTATCCGTTCATGTAAAACGATAGAAATTCTATCGTGCAGCGTGTATTATGTATAAAGTGGTATGTAGTATCACCTAATCCATCGTGGTGCAATTAACACGTTCGTTCAGAAGCGTTAAACCGGATGAAACCGACAAAGAACGTTTGCTCGTTTTCATGAAATAAATAATGCACTGCTGGTCGAAACTTTCGAATCGTTTGTTTAACACTTTCGCTGCTATAACCACCATTAAACCATCTCTGTGTACTATGGACGATTATGGTCGTTCATTGCAAAATACTCACTGTATACTACTTTTTATTATCACTAGATTACACGTCCTTGAATAGTATAGTAAAGAAATTTAGAAGGCGTATATATACGTCTTTCGTATACATTGATAAATCAGTGAGGGCGTATATACACGTCTTTCGTAGTCAAAGGGTTAATAGTTTCGCGTAGTTGTGCTATGTGATTCTTTTTTGACACAGACTAGAGTAATAAACTATACTACACGCTTCGTACTCACGCTTGGAAGATGATACGAGAAGAATTTCACGAAAAAATTGAAATTTTTCTTTCGGTGTAGGAAAAAATATTTTTAAAAAAGTTTTCGAGCGAACGCGAATGTTAGATCATTGTGTGGGATATCTAAACGTAGCTATACATACGAAAACGTGATAACGAATACTGGAAAAATATGATACCGTGTATTACAAGCGTTGCAAAGTGTACAGGAAAATTCTCGGAGGAATCGTAATCACGGTAAATTCCAAGAATCTTACAATATTAATTTCCTCTTTCGTTGCTGTTACGACGAATTGCATAATTTCGCTGGAAATTCGATTCAAATCATAATGTATGAAATTTATTTCATAAACTAAAATAGTCGATTAATTCGCAATTAATTCCATAGATGTTCGTAGTGATTTATTTCATTTAAAACAGATTCTACGAGTTCAGTTAAAATAGCTAATCCGTCTGGTAGGTTGTCCTAGTGATAATATCCGTGTAATCCGAAACTTTTGCCAGGCTGTGTGTATTTATTTCATCGTGAACCAGTGACGATTAACGAGAGACGTGTAACACGAAACTTCCGTCTGTTACGAATATTTATTTATTCGCACGTGGAAGCTGATTGGCATATTGGAAGTCGTAGACGGCGAATTTCCTCTACGAGGAGGAGACATCTTTGCTGTATGTACACGCGCGTACAAACAGATGCATATTCGTGTTTGAGCAAACACACGAACGACGTTTGCACGAGTCAAACGTGAACGCATTAATTAGAGGATCCCGCCACTCGTCCTCGATGTCTCTGAAGAGTTGTCGATATTTTTTTTTTCTTTTTTTCATTAATGTAAAGAGAGAAAGGAGGAGAGACGTGTGGAAAATTCGCGATAAGGGTTGACTTAACGAGAAACATTTGACCAATCATGTGTTATACAATCTTCGTCAAAAATTTATCAACCGCTTTTTTTTTTCTTTTTTTCCCTCTTCTACGTTTCGTTTTGCTGATTTTCTTTTTCCTTTTTCATCAAACTTTCGGAGAGTGGCTTGTTCAAATACTCGGAGAGCTCCTTTGAAAATTATTCAAATCGAGCGTTGTTACGTTCCGCGATTTCGTTCGTTAAAAAACATTTGTATCCTTGCACGCGGTCAACGCTACATGAAATATTTCGACGCTTTATACGCTTTATAATTCCTGTTCCGTGTTTCGTACTCTGCGTGGGGGCTGGGGAAAAAAAAGGAGAGAAGAGGAAACGTGCCAAAAAAAAGAGTCTATATTTTTTCGTCGGTTCTTCTCTTCTCTCTTTTTTCGAAACGCGCCATCGCTTGTCTCGTTTCGCATCCCGGTGTTAATTGGTCACGGTGTTGGATTTAAATCATCGCTCTGATTATCGTATTTGCGAATTTGTTCGAGGGGTGAGGCGGGCAGAGTGAAATACAAAAAAAAAAAAAGAAGAGGAAAGAGGGAAAAAGAATGAAAAACAGAGAAAGAAGAGGTATAACGGAGAAATTGAACAAACACGCGAAAGAATTTGTATTCGACGAAATTACCGATCGCTACAGTTCGTTATCGTTATTGTTTTGTGCCCGACGATTGATTCGAATTATCTCGTTAAACCGTGAAATTATTCGTTCGTCGTAGCTCTGGTTAATTCGTTACAGGCGCGAAAAACGATGCTGCTTTTCAAGTGAATTCTCCTCTCCCTCTCTCTCTCTATCTCTCTCCTCTCTTTTTACTTTTCCTTTTCCCCTCTTTTTTTCTGCGTTGCTTCGAACGGAAAAAACTGGTGGGAAAAAAAAAAATCCTGAACTCTTCATGGGAGATATAACGAGCAGGTAAAATGCACCTGTGGCTGAGCTCGTCTGTAAGAACGTATGCTAAATTATGTAAAAATTTAATTAGAATTACACATAAGTCGTTTTGTAACGATGAAAATGGAATAAGGCTCTTATTTTTTCCATTTGGCCGGACCTTCCCGCCACAACCACCCACTGAATCATTATAAATATTAACGTAATTCAAGCAACTGGAAGGCAGGTATGTATACGCATGTAGTTTAAACTCCGTTAACGCGGAGTTCACCTATTGTATGAATAATTCACCTCCGCGCCGTCAACTTATAACGCATTATATATTCACGGGGCGTGCGTTAAATTCGCGCAGACGTTTGAATTTTTCATATTAAGACCGGCAGCTGGTAGCCACGTCTTTCCACCATCGCGTGGATCTTCTTTCTCGCGTCCACTTGAGATTATCTCGACGTAATTACAACGAAAAGACTGAACCAAACAGAAAAGAAATTAAAAACGAACGAGTAGAAAAGAAGAAAAGAAGAGGAAAAGAAAATAGAAGAGAAATGCATAAAACAGAAGAGAAAGGGAGGGGATGGGGATGGAAAAAAGAAAGACGGCAACTGGGAAAATCGTGGAGCGGGAAAGCTGCACGGGGGTAAAAAGTTCCGTTGAAAAGCTATTTTCAACAGCGTGACCGGTTTGAAACTCTCAGCTCGGGCAAATTAATCACGAATTAGCAATGAGGAAGGAGGTGAAGTTACTCGATATCTCGGTGGCTTCGAATCATTTTCCATGGTGAAAATGAGGTTGAAACAAAACGGCCTCGGGGAGATAAAAAAAGAAAAAGAAGGAAAAACCAAGGCAATTCGACGCGCTTTTACGTGGAAAATTTGAACGGTCGTTCCGTTGCTAGCCGCAGTTACCATTACCACCTACGTTTCAGCCATTATCGTCGCACGCACGAATTCCAACCATACCTTAATCTACACAGTTTTGCACCTCGTGTGTTATAAAGGAAAAAAAGGGAAAAAAAGTTGTTCACCTGTCCCTTTGTTCGTTGCTTTCTTCTCTCTTTTTTTTTCCCTCCTTTTTTTCCCTTCGTTCTTTTCTCTTCCTTTTTCCTCTTTTTTTTTTCTTTTTTACCACCACTCACTCGATGGTTCCATCGAATGGTGGACGATTTATGCTGATGCATTTACGACCATCCAGTGGCCAACGTGCACGAAAGAGCATTGTTTAGTTGCACGCAGACTGCGCATCGTCGATTCGACAACGTTCGTTCCCCCATTGTATGGAAAATTGTAACGTAGGTGCTGATAACGTTTCGCATAGAGGCGATATCATCCCCGAGTCTGATTCTACCGTTGAATATCGAGACCGGGTGATCTTTAATTGCTCATCGATACTTCAAACTGCGACTTCCCTAATCCCTCTTAGCGTAACAGTAACGAGCAAGAGCGCGAGATTACATTTCAGGGATAGCACGAAACACGTCGTTCCGCGAAGGTTCGCCGAGATTAATGGGAACGCTGGCTTTGCAACCTGCGCGATTGCTCTACGAGCAACTGAACCGACTCCCCCAACCCTCCCTTTCGCAACTTCTTCAACCCTCCGTGACTGTAACTGCGTCAATCTTTCTTTTTTCTTTTTTTTTTTTCTTTTTTAATCTGGTGAAATCGTTTCACGAGCATACTTTCAACATCTGAAAAAGCGCAAAGGTACGACCAGACGACGGAAGGGATTTTTATGTTTCTTTTACCGTCTAAATTAGAAGACGTTCCTACCCATGGAGGGGAAAGGAAGATGCAAAATGGTAGTTTTAAATTAAAGCTACATATAGTTTTACGTGTAATTCCGTTGGAAATATTTCATTCGGCATGGTATCCATCCTGAGATGATACAACCTTCAGATACTTTTAACTAATTAACGTCGTTCAATGAAATATCCCACCCGACGAAACTGAAGATTCATAAGTAAACTTTTCTCGGTTGAGTAACAAAGATACTTCTGAATTTTAAAAAGAGAAAGAGAATCTTTCTCCACTTCTCTGTGATCAGACGATCCTGCTTATGAAATTTAATTATAAATCAAAGAGTGCAACGAAAGTTTTATTCAGAAAGAATTTCATTCGTTCGTTGATGATCTTCCGGCATTTCTGTCGCAGCTTGAAAATACCATCGCGAATATTTCGATTCGGATGGCTGTGAGTTCAGTAGCATTCCTTCGAAATGTTCGATTTGATTCTGTATGAAGAGACAGAATTGAAACACGATATACACATGATAAATAAATAAATCAAATTCATCTCTAACAATCAGAATAGCCTGTTAAATTTTCGTACGATAAACGAACTCAGTTAACGAATTAACCTTTTCAAAATACGTTCGAAACGTTGGAAATAAAATTGAAATCGAGTACTACGGTCGTTCTTTAGAAACAAAGGAAAATTCCTGAATTCCGTGGAAGTAGAAGTAACGTACCGAACGATATTTCGTTCGTTTCGAAGCCATAGAACGTGCAATCGCAAAGTTTGATCAGCCGGCGTAGACCGGTATGCACGTGAAGGTTCGCGGTCACTGACAATCGACCATGGTAACTTTTATAATCCGTGGCCGACAACGAAGTGGCGGGCTGGCCGAAACAAAGTTACCTCGCACGTACGACACACCGTGCACAGGTTCACCACCGCGAAATTCCGCGTTTCGTTCCGCTCGATCGAACGTAACTGCGTGCTCCGATTCTCCTTTCCTTTCGTTACATCTTCCTCTTGCACGTTCGAGTATCGTAGAAATCCACCGTTACGTACATATGTACAAGGAGAAGTAGTTGGTGCCGTTGTAATAATAACGATTCAGAAATTTCTGCGGCATAGAAACTGAAGAGGGGAGGGACGCGTGCGAGCGCAAAATCGAGGGAGGAATGTACATTGTTAATCCTAGAACGGGCAAAACGGGGAATTAACGATAGCAAATTTCTCATCGGTTTTGGCTAGACGTTCCCTCCAATAAGTGTGGTTTCGGATATAGATAGCCCCGGGGGACTGTATTTTAGGATATTCGTTTCACCGGTGCACGGTGAATCGTGTAATCCTCGATGAAATATTTAAATTCCCGAAGAGCGGTCGAACGAGAGGGATTTAATTAAAAGAAGAAAAAAGAGAGGGTGAATAGAGTGCACGGGAGAAATAAGACGGCGAAAAGAAGTGCGAGGTAATAAAAGAAAGATGTACAGAGAGAATCAAAAATGTACATTTCCTCTAATTGAATACATCTATACCTCAATTTTGAAAAAAAAACAAACAAACAGTTAATTCTTTTGCGAGATATTAAGAATTAAAAACAGTTACACCTTTTATTCTAATATTTTTTATTTTACACAATGCAGGATTACAATTGTCACAGGAAAAATACATAAACACATAGAAAAACGCATAGAGGTCCTTAAAAATAGTTACACTTTATATTCTAAAGTATACGCTGTTGTGATTTCCAGTTCATTTTATTTTTTTTTTCATTTCGCATAATGTAGGAGCGGCGATCTCGAGGAAAAATACATAGAAAGGCTTAGTAGGACAGAACGCAAAGTCCCGGCTTGTTAGTTCAGAGGTTCTTGGGTTAGATTCTCGCTTTTTATATGTCTCAAATTTTTTCTCAGTTCCTACAATAATATATCAGTGTTTTCTATACATTTTACGCTCAATTTCCAATTGATACGAAACATACGCGTAAAACTAATCGACCGAATTCCCCGATATCGATGGTGTGTGCTCACTTTTAGTTCATACCGTATGGATTGGAACATTCCAACGTCACCGTTTTCCTCGAAACGAGCAGAAAGGTGAACATTGTTAATTAAACGATTGGGAATACGATGGGGACAACGAGAGGATAATATCGGATCGGTGGTCTTTTAAGTTTCACGCTGCTCGACAACGTATTCATTATCCTCTTAATTAACATACGTCATGAGCCGCGGCTAATAAACGCTCTTTTGTCTCGTTACGAAAGCGTCGCAATATTGGCCCCGCATGGTCAGAGGTGATCCATTTATTATTTTCCTTTTTTTCCCTCCCACCTCTCTCGTAAATCGTCCAACCCTTTCACATCGATCCCGTTCTATCCTGTATCATACACCACTCGATCGGCATCCAGCGTCCCGCGGATCGACCTAGAATTATACATATGCATGGGCAGATCGAATCTCGTCTCTGGTTATCATTCATCCACGAGGCCACCGTATCGGCCGGAATCAATTAATGTAAATCAAAAGCCGCGAACGAAAACGCCCCGTTGGGTTGGAATGTACATGCACGGGAATCGAAAAAGGAGAAGGTGATATAGGGAAGATCGGATGTATCGGTTAGTCAAGGACATTTTTACTTTGGCACTTTTTAATAACTGGGTGATATATGTACAGTATAAAGGGGGCAGATTTGTAAGTCGTCTTTTTCTCTCTGTCCCTTTTTTTTTTCTTTTTTTTTTTCTTTATTATCCATCCTCACTGTCTCTCGTTTTTACGAGGTTCTATCTGTTTGAAGAAGAACCGAATATATATCGAGGAATTTCATTTTGAAAAACCTATAAGCGGAAGTTGGAAGATATTCGTGTCAATGGGAGACACGTTAATCGACTAGACTTTTCGATATTTTACAGGAAGTATCGAAGTTTTATCAGGAGGTAACGATCATTAGTGGAGACACTTTGCAAATGTTTATGGAACCATGGAAATTACGGTTAAACAATTTTCTCATTTCCATTTTTTTTCTTCTAAATTAAAGGAATGAATAAAACTTCGTAACATGTAATTGTCACCCTCAGAAATATTTTCTTAATGTTTCAAATAAACCGATCATAGTTCTTTCAACGTTTCCATATATATTTCTCAAAATTCCAAGCTGATTCTCGACTTTATAAAGCAAAAAGAAAGAAAGGTCTGTTTCTTCGTCGTTCCATTAAACGCAGCCTTAAGCTGCACGCTCCTTTTCGCCCTTTTTCCTTTTATAAACCGTCGAACAGTATGGCGAGGGTTAAAAGCATAGTGGAGGTGGAAACGTCCTTGACCGAGCAATAGATTCCGCTTTTACTATAGGAGCGGCGACGTACTGCGACCGATATCACGCGGACACGTACGCAAGATTACACGGTATGTCGCCGGTGCGATTGTGTACGTGGTTGAATTATGTCCGCGAGAGCGCAAGTTGCCGGACGTCGAGCGGTCCACGATAGCGGTGCACCAAGTGAAATGGTTATGTTTCATTTCGGGCTGCTGGGAGACCGATGCTAATGGAGCAACGTCAATCGCGGCGGGGAAAAGGCCGCACAGCGGAAGCGTCGCGCTAGACTAGAAAGGGGATATCGACTCGCTTTGAACGCCTTCGTGAAAGTTTTAACCGGCGGGAATTGATAGATGGACGATGCCGAAGCTTTCTGTGTTCTCCTATGGCAATCACGTTCGCCGGAACAGTGGTTCATAGTACGTATAAATTTATCACGCAGAAATTGTATACAAGGTGTTCCAATTTTTAACAGACCAACTTCTGGGTGAACTGAAATTTGTTTCTTTTTATTTATTTTCTCTTTCACGAACCGTCACCTCGTTTGTTTCTTTCCTTCTTCTCTCTTCATTTTTCAACTCTTTCTCCTTTTTAAACAGATGGTAAACTGAGGGATAGTGACGGTGCGCTTTTAAGCGATTGCAAATGGGGTGAGAGTGGAGGAGAGAGGTGGCGGTGGGGGATTCATTTGTTAATAGAATGGAAAATACGTATGAAAATTTGCAGGGGAGAGCAGAATTTGCGCGTGCAACGAAATTCGATAGAATTACGAAGCTAAGCTCGATATGAAACTCAGATAGAAATACAGCAGAGACGATGAAGAATTTCATTCTGATTATTATAATAATAATAACGATAACGTTCTTCGTTACACATTTTACACCGGTGTAAATGTGTATCTCGCCGAGAGCTGTTATCACTCCTAATCTACTTACAATTATACCGTAACGAGACGTGAAATGTATAATTAACGTTACGGATGGGAATTAGAAATTAGACGTTTCAGATTAATTTTCAGAGAATAGAAATCTTTTCTTTTACTCTTTGTTTAATCCATCTTTACAGATTTCATATTCGTCTAGTCGGATTGAAAATACACGTCGTTGATAAAACATGCTTTCAGTAAACGGAATAAGTTGAACCCTTAATTGGCGAGTGTATATAAGTCACGTCTCGTATCAACTGTTTTCATCTTCCTGACAGATAGTCGGACGAGCGTTATCTAGCTTAAACGTGTGTGCGATTAATACGGTCGAAACGAGCGGACATGGGGATGATTTTGGGTGTACGCCAGATTTTAAACTCATTAAACACGCGCCACTCGGACGGGAACTTGGGAACGCATTTGTCTGCCGGTTTGCGTTTACCCCTGCACTCTGTGCACAGCCACTCGCGACACACCGCCATTTTCATTCGCCGATTCGTTCGGTTCTCTGTTCGCGCTAGACGAAATATCTCGCTACCTCCCTTTTCCGCTGTAACGGCAGAGGAATTGATTTAACTACGGGAAATAGGATATATAAATCATTCGCCGGGTCGAGCGTAATTCTTTTGTGGAATAGCACGTGTACAGGGTGTCCCGTGTGACTTCGTTCTGTCTATCGATATTCGGTATCGCTCCTTCCTTTCCGTAGCTTTATCTTTGTTTTCATCCATATTTCGCGTTTTCACGGCGGAATGTTCTGTGGATAAAATCGTTGAATATAAAATCGCTCATCGATGAGGGATATTTCGAGTGTGCAAATATTCAAACTGACGAATAATCCCCGTTGTCGTATATTTCTTTTGAAATTGGTACGTTCGTTCCTTTCTCTCTTTCTCTCTGTCTCCCTCTTCTCTCTCTCTCTTCTCTTCTCTCTCTCTCTCTCTCTCTTTCTCTTTCTCTGTTCTTTTTTTTTCCAGGCCATTGAAAATTTATCCTAACTGTTATTTTGTAATATTTCCGACGCTACCTTTCCCACGCGAAAAAGTTCGGCATTTTGACGCAGTAAATTCGTCGAGCAATTTGTTTGTACCTCGTTTGCTCTTTTTAAAAACGGATATCGCGCGAAGCGTTTTGCAACGGCATGGAACAGGTGATAGCGCGACGAGGATGTATCCGATGATCTACTATATCCATACCGATCAAATTAGTTTATAAATAATGTTACGTGCCGTGACAATATAAAGTGACAATTCAACGTTGCGATATCACCCGTATAAAAATTGTATCACCGTTTTACACGAAGCAAAAAAAGAAAAAAAAGGAGATGGGCAAAAGTGGGAATAGTAGACTTTTTATCGATACTAATAAATTATTCGTAGTAGAATTCGTCTAATTCCTCTCCGAGCACAATCAGAAGCCATCAAACATGCTTCCATAAAAATAGAGAAAAAAGGAGAACGCTAGGTTTATGAAGCTCCCAGTACATCAAACGAAACCAGTGATTCCCCTTCGGAGCAATCGTTCTATCCACAATATCAACAAGTAATATCTCTCTGAAAGTAGTAGGTTGGGATTCTCCGGAACGCTTCGATAACGACGACAACGAAAATGCAACGATAGCGATAGATATATATATATATATATATACACACACACATATACATTCATATATACATGACACTGTGAAAGAAAAAGATTTCGATCGGTGAAGACGAGTGTAAGAAGGAAGGAGAGAACGGTGCATTCATACAAATGACCATGACTCCTCTCTTCTCGTTGATCTCCTTCGAAGCCATCGTGCGTTTGGCCCCAATTCCTTCGAATCGAGTAAATAAGGAAAATACAGCAACGGAAGAAGGAAAAGCAATGCAAAAAAAAAGAAAAAAAGAAAAAAGGTAGAGAGAAGTAAAAAGAAATAGATTCGATAAACTTTCTGCCAGTGATATTCATTTACGTAAGAGGAAATGGAACAACTGTAACTCCATCGATGTTGTACCGTTTAAAAATCGAACAGCTAGCAGGACGATCGACGTGCTCTTCTCTGAACTTTAAACTCGGTCCTTTTCTGAACAAAGTTCACACGTACATATCGAAGAGCAACGAAAAATTCTTCTCCCTGTAGTCTTAAACCATCCCTGTTCCTTTCTTCTTACCCTTCTTCTCGTCGTCGTTCCCCTGCTACTCGCCTCTTTACACTTGAAACTTCGTTCGACCCGCCTTAAATCCAGCCTTATGCAATCAAGCAGGAATCGGAAACTCTTACGGAGGTCGAACCGCGGAAAACGTCCGGGGGAATCTTGCTTCTTAAGTAACTTACCTTTTCACAGTAGTTTTCACATGACGGCACGATATTCCGCCAGATATCCCACTTTTACCACCATCGATCCAACTTATCCCATTTCGAACCCGCCATCTTTGCCCGACGAAACGGACTTCCACTTTGAAAACTCCTCGTTACGAACACGAAGATCCCTTTGACGACGTAATTTCGCGATAAAGGATAGAAACGATGACAGATAGACACACGTCTGATCGAAGAAAAGACATGCGACAGTGTGTGTACCTAGCGAGGGACGGGTTGATAGCGAAACGCGACGATGGTGGAACATCGATAGCGATAGGGATGACCGTGTTCGTTGCAGAACTAAGCAGAAATTACGGAATAATACTCTCCACTCTTGAGAAAGTTCGTTCGATCGTTGCATCGAGCTTGCAGTAGAAACTTCGTTAGAGCAACTGCACTCGATTCATAGTGGATCGAGGGAGGAAAACGAATTACTCCTACTGGTGCAACCTCCGTGTTTGTTTTATCTCGGACAAAAGAATCAACCTGCCTGGTGGTTGTACAGGATGTAATCGAAAGTGATGTACCAAACTTTTGTACAACGTTCGATTGACATATTGCAACGATTGTGTTATCGCTGGACTGCGGATTTTTATGCAAATTCGTATCTTTTCGGGACGTGTGAACGATGTCACGCATACATCTCCAAATCTCGATTGCCATTCGGTCGATAATTTATCGATTATCCATTAATTAGTATTATTGTTCCCTACTGAGTTAAGGTTGTAAGTAGACAAGAAGTTGAGAAAACGAGCGACGTTTGATATTATATCTCGAAAAAATTTCTAAAAGCTTTCCTCGTCCTTAGAACGAGGAGAATATGGTACAAAAGCTTGGCCACCTGTGTTACTAGAACGAAGCAGTGTTTTCTACGGGTATCGACCACTAACAACGATTCTAAAGTTCGAGATCCAACCAACGTGGAGATTTCGGTGAAAGTGCCGCTTCCATTGTTGGTTCGACGTTTAACCAGTTAAATCTTTATTAAAAAAGTTCCATTTCGTTTATGTATATTCACACGAGGCGCACATGATACCATCGTGGCCACGTATAATTTCCCGGATACATTTACAGGAAGACATTTATTTAAAACGTATCTGCTCCAAGTGAGATTAGTTTCGCGGCTTCCGGTGGTGTACGTAGGTGGAGCAAAGGCGAAAATAAAGTCGATGCGCGCGATAAAGTCCACGATAAAAGCAAACTTTCCTCTTAAATTCGCTCTTTCTCCCCTCCACCTTCTATGTTAGCTCTTTTTCCTCTTTTTTTTTTGTCTCTTCTTTTCTTTTCTTCCCTCACGATCTATCGCCATCATAGCAGGCGAGTAAAGTGGCGATAATGATTGCCGATACCGCGACGTCGATGCAACGTCGCTGGTGAACGGCTAGGCGCGCGAGAAATCGAATTTGCCCACCCTTATACATTTTTGCAACGTTGAAAATCCAATTTATACTCTTCCCACGCTCTCTCGCTCTCGCTGCCGATGGCTCCGGTGGTTATACCTTTGTTCCAGGTGGAATTATTTTTACATAAGACCAGATATAAGCATTAACATGCACAATATTGATCCTTGGTTGTTCCATTTTCGTTCTACTCTCCCGTACGTCCGTATTCCATAAAGAATGTACGATTTTCGCGGCGAGCAGATGCACACGTACACAGGAGAAAGGCTACTACGGTTATTTGCAGGTATACGCCGGTGTATCGTCTGCTTATCGTTTCGAACTGTTTCACGAAGAGGATAACAGTTTCCCTTTTGTCTCGAGGCCAGATTGTTATCATGTTAACGTTACAGTCTATCGTCTATGCTTTTTCTTTTCTCAATTTTACAGAAAGAATACTGTTAAGGAAGAAACTTTCGCCTGTGTATCTAGTTAAAATTCTACTCACGGATAGTTAAGAAGTTTATTTAAAGAAGATCGTTGTAACGATAGATATAAAAGGAAAAAAAGTATCCTTCTATCGTTAGTTACCTTATTTTCACTGTTACAAACGGGATATATTTGACGAACTCTTAACAAAAGAATCGCGGTATGTATAAAATAATGAACGAATTAATGACGTGTATTAGACAAAGGATCCTTCAATTAAATCCCTACATCTCCGTGTTGAAAAAATCCTCCAGTGTTGCGTACACTCTCTAACCAGGGAATGTTCCATCGAGTATCAGAATGGTAAGAAATACATTTTCCCATTTTCAAAAGTCACGAACGTATCAAGAACTCAGCCTCGGGCACGTACACGCAGTAACCGCATAAATATTTCTTTAAAATGCATTTTGCGTATACTCATGGTTGTCACGTATGTGTGTGTATCCAGGATACACAGATACTCTCGTATATGCGTATACATATCTCTCTCTCTCAGTGGATGATCCCGTTGTTTCGTCGAAGTCGTTACATCCAAGCACAGGCGACGTATAATCCTTCGACAACCAGGACGAGCCTGTCCCTTTCCCGCTCTCTTCACGTTGTATGCATAACACCATGAACTTGTCAGAAGATAGACGTGCCCGGAGCTATTTCATACACTGTTCGACGACGAAATCTAATCTAGCTGGAAAAACGTATTCCGCGTAGAGAAATATCCTGACCATTTTGGTTCGATGCTGGAGGAATCTAGGGGTCGTGCACCGTTGTGCTAAAGCATCTTCGATTCGTTGAAAACACAGGTGCACACACACATACACACACATATATATATATATATATATACAATGGCTCGCGTGCTTTAATTCCTTCAGTGGAAAATCGAATCTCTATGCCCTACCTATCGAGCGATCAAATTCACAAACGATCAACTATGCACGTATGTACGTGTACGTATATATGTATACATGGATCCCACTATTACCTTGAAATATTCATCAGGAGCACGTTCAATATTTAAAGGCTTTTAAATGCATGTTTTACCGCAATTACGTTAGCCACAGTTCGTGCACGGTCGCGTGCAATTAGATACGTTTGCGTTGAAAATTTCCTCCGCGCCGGTTGGACGACGAATCGACTGTTACGGTTTCCACTGTGTGCCAATGTAAATTTAAATTTTTCATAGAACGCACACCGGTAACCCGGTAGGTCCACCGGTGCTCGTATTTTCCCGATTATTCCTTTCTTCTGTCGTTCCTTTCTTTCCTTTCTGTCTCTCTTTCTTTTTTTTATATGTTTTTGGAGGGGATTTTTCTATCTTTTATTTTTTCTTTTTTTTTTTTTTTTTTTTTTTGTTACATATATACAATTCATCCGTTCGTTTTCTCTTCCACGTTCCGCGTGTATACTCGTCGCGACGAAAGGTTGCTGATTTTGAAAAATGCACGCTTCGGTTAAGGAGTGCATCCCGGTTATTTGCATGTCTCTCACGCTTCCTCTCTATACGTACTATAATCTCTCTGTGTGTACGTGTACGCGTGTGTGTATATACTAACATCGTGCATCCTCATTCTCGTTTTTTAACCTCCCTTCTCTTCGTCTCACCGCCCGTAACTCCTCCTCGGTGGAACAGAGGAGCGCAAACAAATTTTTCTAAAATGCACGATCGATGCACCGACGACCACCCTTAAGTGGATGACGCGGCCCAAGGAGCATCCAAAACGAATTTACCCTGGTTCGTGGTGGCATGAGCCGGCTGGTGTTCGTCGTATATAACAATCAGGGCTTATCACGGTTCGTCAGTAAAAGGCTGACGAGGCGTGGGTCAATCCCAGCCCTGGTCGATAAGGTCATCGAGCTGGCGAGCACAGTCATTTGCCGACACCGGGCCAGCTACCTTCTGGAATTATCCTCGTTGACGAGCGGCCTCGGCTTAGTGGCCGCATTAAGGACACGAATTTCTTCCGGAAATTTCTCTGAATACGAACGGGCAAACGTGGACCAGTTCGAAAATACAACCAACTGAAAATTTTTGTAGGATTTTCTAACGAGACTGATTAAAAATCGTCGTCTTTCTTAGAACTGGAACTTTCTGATCGCGTGATTTTTATTTTATACATAGCTTTTCGTAAATATTAGGACGCTTGTATGATTTGTAATTTTTCGTTAAGGCAGATTTTAGTAGAGAGGTACAATTATCAGTGGTAAAATTTGTCAAATTGCTTTCGGAAGTTTAAAATGTAATAATTTGGAAAATTGGCGAAAATGTAAAATTTCGTTTGTTGAATTAAAATAGAAGTGTGCAATAAATAAAATTCTGGGAAAATGGCGATAATAGAAGAGGCGTTTTTAGGCGCCAATAATAATTAAAGGGTTAATTGCATTTTTATATTTGTCGAAGTTAGTATCACAGAGCGGTAAAAATAGAAAGTTTAATTTTAGATAATACATAGATTTCATGTTTGATTTAATATCTTTTAAGTGAAAGGAAAAATTAACGACACAGTATAATAAAATTGGGATTATTTTAACGGAGAACATTTTAATTTAGAATAATCTTTTATTAACGTAGCTTTACATCGAGTGATGGTGCTTTCTCTAATTGAAGGATTTAAAGGGATATGTTTTGGATATTTAAAATGGAACGGCAATGATTATGATGTACATTATGAAATGGTTTTGATATTTACACTTTTTATATACAGATCGGTTGAAGTATTCGTTCGCAGATATTTGGCATTGATAAAAACATCTGGATTTAATTAAGTCCTTAATGTTTCGCATGAAATATAAATAAGGTTTTCGCTAATAACTCAAATGCTATTTATTAATGAATTTTTTATCGTATAAACGTACACGGTGAATACGATTATAAATAAATGTTAAAATGTAATGGGAAAAAGAAGGTTAATGATCCATTAAATGCATAAAATATGCAGGATTTTTGTAACAATATAAATTTCGCCATTATGCTGCGCGATTGAAAGTGGAGCGAAATTTTCACATAAATAAAACTCTGGAAATGGTAGATACATTAAAAAGTAATCACAGAAATATGAAATACGAGCGCGTAACAATAATAATCTCTTTATTATTTTCCGCTAACACATGTTATCCCATTATCATTTCATCCTCCGAACAAACGTGAGAAAAAAGAAAACGAAAACTTTGACAAGATCACTGCGAAATTTAATCCCCGATGAATTCATATTTGACAACGTTCGTTACGAAGGTTTTTGTTAAAAAAAAAAACAAAACAAAAAGAAAGAAAAGGTAACATTTGTTGACTTACATATTACATTTTCCTCCCATTTTCACAATACCGTGAAGCACACTGTATAATGTTATTCCGATCGCGTTTCCACTCTTTAATTCCACGAGTGTTCTCACCGTTCTTTTCTAATAACCTCGCGAAACCGAAGCCTCGTTTGCAATAAGCATTCTTCATCGATCCTTAAAACGAGTGGCTCTATAGCCAGTCTTTCCCCCACGGATATATCGCTAAACAATTGAGATATTGTCTACCGGCGTGAAACTACTCTAATCGAACGAGCAGAGTTATCTCTGTACGCGAATTCGATCCTCGATAAGCTCAGAATTCATTCAACGATACCGAAAAGTTCGTTCGAACGTGAACGTGTCGGCTTTATTCGAGTTTACGTTCCTTTGGCTGTCGATGATTTTACACGGAAAATGGTAGACGACAGATTTTCTCCACCTTTTAACCGCCTGATTTTATCCCACACGGCATTTCACCGTCAGACGAAAAGAACACAGAGGCACAGGTATACTTTCAGAGACGAATAAACGGACGCGGGGTGAATGACGATCCAACTGAAGATAAAGTTTGAATAGCCTTTACCAGAATTGCCGTCTAAGTGCATTAAAACTTCGCCCAGTTACCAACTAGGATTACTGCGGGATGTCTCTTGCACTCCGCCACGGTTTTGATGTTGTGAACTTCTAATTCGTCAGGTTCGCTCATCGATCTTTGTTCTCTCGTTCTCACGCACATTCTACTCTCTCTCTCTCTTTTACTCGATAGAGTAAAGTTCCAGAATCCATCTATCGACAACGAGGGTAAATCGATCCGAATATTCCAAACAGAATTCAGACACGTGTACGAAATCGATGCCTTTAGAAAGGTGAAGGATTATCAGAGGAGTTAGGCTGAATTTCCATTTAATTTTATCGGAAGTCCACGACCAGACGCCCTCCCATTGGAAATCACGGGAATATATCGAACTGTGGTTTCGACCAGTGTGGCCACCCTTCTGATTTATCGTCGTTAGGGAATGATTTCACCGGGACGTGCTCCAGCTCCAAAGGATTCCTGCATATCGATGAGGATGTAAAATGATCGGTGGCGCAGCGTGTCAAGTTACTCGTGAATATTGTACGTAACGCCGAGAGAAAGCTGCAACCGTGATAGGATCTGGTTCAAAAGTGTCCTCCGCGTGCAAACCTATAGAAACTTCTCTAGCCGGGAATTACAAGTGTATATCCTTTGTAACGGTGTAATCCTTGATATCTGCTCGAATGTGGTAACACGATTACCGCGTTTCTCTATCAAACCTGAGACTTCTTGAACCGTTGTGTATGCTTCACGTGTGATCTGATGTAAATAAAATAACGAGTATTAGATTATCTTTCGTATTTTTTGTTTTATTTCAATTCAAACTTCTATCGTTCTTATTGGAAGGCTCTGTACAACTGAACCAGCTGTCTATGTAAATTTGAAAGAATAATAACAGAAAGGAAATAAAAATGGCATCTTAACTATAGGTATATGTCAGTCCAGAGGTCGAGAGTTTGATTTTTGCTTAAATCCCTCAGATTTTTTCCTCGTTACCTATGTAATAGTTGCTTCAACGATTCGTTTCGAACCAAAGAACGTTTTAACGGACGTCGATGGAATCGAGATCCTGTACGAACGTAATCTGTATCGAAGACACGGATCAGGGATGGCAGAGAGTCGGTCCTGCATCGTTGACAAGCCGGCTGGAACAGATTAGAGTCATCTTTCTGGAATAATGACGTCGAGGCTGGTTGGTACACGATATTAACGATTCGAATTTAGCACGGCCGAATGCTGGCTGCTGATTGCGGGCCAACGTTGATTTCGAAGCAACCTTAAATCGGGTCAACCGGAAATTGTTTCTCGCAGGAAGTTGAAGAAGTTAAAAAAATATATGAAACAAAAACCTCGCTTTTAAAATCTGTTATTTTTAAATTATTTCATCCTTCGATACTCCGCGCGTTTTTGTAATAATTTCCTCGCAAATCAGGCGAATCTTCTCGAGGTGCAAATTGGATAATGCGAATGTTATAATTCGTCGATTCAATCTTCGAATACACGGGGAGTTCTAGTATTCCCCCGGCGGTGCAATATTCCGAGCAAGTCGGGTAGGAAGGTGAAATCACCACTGGGAAGGTAATTCGCGTTGCATTCCAGTTTGGTATCGAACCTCTCGATCAAGTGCGTTTGCTGGTGTGCATGGTAAACATAATCGAGGGGCGATTAAAACCGTCTCCAATGGAGAGACACTCGAGAGCCCGATTTCGTGAAATTTAGTTCCGATGGTGGTTCTAACTATGCTAAACTAATAGTCTAGTGTATCATCAGGTTTGCATTTTCCACATGTACGTGTTTAAGCGTTCAACCCTTTACCTCCTCGAGGAAAATGCACTCGCCGTGACACGCGTGTGTATTAAAATTGTTAAATTATGGAACGAATTTTACATTTCCTAAAAGGAGTGCTTTTTGTTTTTTAAAAGAAAAGTGTAACGAATCGTATGTATACAGCTTGAATAACGAAACCTCGAGAAATGAAAAATTCATGCGATTCTTATACATGATTTATTTGTGAAAATATACTCGAAGACGTGTACAGAACATCTTTCGTGAACGGCAAGGTAAAGATATGGTAAAATAATCTTTCGCTCTTGCTCCGTATACGAAACAGGCAAATCACTGTTATTCTCAAATGTGACAGTGACGATTTTTCAACCGGTATAATTCTCATTCCTTCGAAAACTCTGTCTCTCGATTTTTACGAATATTTAATTTACGTAATCGATCGTAATCGACCGGTATAAATAACATCGATTCGATTCCAAACTTTTCTCCGACGAATCTATATCGCACATTGTTCGCTAACCGAATGGTTAAAGCGATTAATATCCAAAGTGCAAGAAGCGATACACCCCTAACTCGCAACCGCAAATTTTTCCCCGGTGGTTACGGATCGTTTGAACATCCACTTGATGTCGATTAATGTGATCATAATTCTTGAATAGTTTCGATGCGGCGTAATAATCAATTAGTGCCGATTGAGCGAAGCGGTAATTTTAATGTGGCAAACAATGCCATTAGCATGCAGCTATTATCGGAGACCGAGGCTTCGAACTGTGTCACGGCGAAATTATTCTCTATCTCTAGAGAGGTGGAGACGACACAGAGCTTTCGAAGAGAGGGATGAGGGAATAGGGAAGAGATATGAATGAAAGTGCTTATGCATCATGAACCCATCGCATTCCGTTGATATTTTATCTTCAATAAAGAGGTTGCTCCACCCCTTCCGCACACAGAAACGAAAACACCGTTCTCCATTGTGTCAAATGGACGAGTGCGTCGTGGTATAATTCATTACTTACATTTGCGTCCTCCTTCTGGCCGCTCGGCTCTGTCCCATGTGTATCGATTTGCATAAATCGCAACGAAACACGATGACACGTAAATCAAGAAGTACCCGCTCTCTATCTTTCGACATTCTCTACGAGGTGAATACAGATGGCCGGTCCATTAGCATTACCAACGTTGTGAATAATTGAAGTGTCCCCGTGCGTATTACACGGCGGTCCTCGAAAGTCGTGTGTGGAATTTATATGAAAACTTTATTCAACCGTAAATGAGATTAACATTGTGCAACGTTCGCGGCAGTGACAATATCATCGAACATCGCATTAAAAGATATCCATCGTTTCGGTAAACTTATCCTGTTAAACAAAAATTTCGTCGTCGAATGACGCGTGTACGCTCGAAGAGATATTTCGATCCATTTCGTTTACTTTTTTGTTTCTTTCTTTTTTTTTTTTGCTTTTGTTTTAAACCATCGATTTTATTTATACAACAGCGATCGTTGGAGTACAGTCACGATACACTAGGTTCACGTGAACATCTCGCATTCGACACGTACACCGTGGCTGTACTTCGTAATACCATCGGTTTATTATTTGCAGAACTGGATTATCCTTCGTCGACAATGTGTACGGATACGTGAAACAACGGTTCTCTACCTAGGAAATAGTGGATTAGCTCTGAAAGCATGCGGCAATGCTACAACGTGGCGGAACATCATCGTGTTGCCCGAAAATGGGGGAGTTTCGCCAGGCGGAAATGGAGAAAAAAAAAAGAAAAAAGAAAATAAAACGCCACTTCATAAAGGATTCTCACGGATATAGTTTATATAGACTCGACGATCAACTTTGACTTAGAAAATATACGTCTGTACAATAAAACTCGACGAACAATCCGGGAAAACGGAAAATCGATACGCGATTGGCACAACCTCCGCTCTATATTCCATTCTCACCTTCAACACCGCGAACAATCTCGTTCTCTAATTATTATGGTACAATTAACACGGTATCACGTTCATTTCGTCCAATTCCATTGGAATCGCGGCGTTTCCTTTAAAACGTTTATCTGTAAAACATGCTCTTAACCCGGGAAACGTATCCTCTCTCACTCTCTCAAACGCTTCTCGGTAACAATTTTAACCACGGTCCGTTTAAACGTAACTCTTTTCTCACTAGCGTCGTGTATAACACCTGAGCACGGTCATTTCGCTGAACGTCAGATAGAACTAATTTTGGACATTATGAGCAAGGTCGTCTGGTGCAGAGCAAGGCAATAGAAGATAATGTCGTTAGGCTGTGCTGCATTACGCCGGGATTATCACGATTAATTACGCGCACCTGTACGTGTGTAGGCCGAATATGCAATATTCCATTATATCACGGCAAAGTTTTGCCCTCCAACGTTCGAGCTTTTAATCCGATAGTATCGTATGCTTATGGTAACGTTCGAAGCGTTCTGTTCACGTCTATATATTAACACTTTGACAAATGATGATACTTCGTTTCCTATTTCTCTCTCCATCTCTCTCTCTCTCTCTGTCTGTTTTTTTTTCCTGATTTTTTTCCACGAAAAATTATGGATCGTTGGTCACGATCTCTCATCGTCGCCATTAACGTAACAAATTTCCCAGCCGAGGGGTAGAGGAGAGAGTGGATAGTTAACACAGCCGACCGAATGAAGTTGCCGGTACGAGTCACTCGAACATCGTTGGAAAGTTTGGCCCAGGCAAAACGCGCCGGATCGCGGCAGGATTATCGCCATTAATCGTGCCACTTCGTCGCAGGACAGATTACACAATTACACCTCTACGATCGTGGATAGTACACACAGCTTACACCATTTACACATATCACAAAACGGTTAATAGAGAGCTAGCAGCGAGTGTGTAATATATGTGTGTATGTGTCTGTATATGTCGCTCGCGCGAAATGATGTGCAGTTTGAGCAAACGTGTTGAATGATACAGACGGACCATACATGGTCCAATGTACATTTGCACCTGTGAAACGGGCCCGTGTACAAAGATGAAATCTTCATTTACCTAACATTCTCCAATTGTTCATCTAACGCGACAAACACGCAAGTGTGCCTGTCCTTCGAACTAATTTCACTCGAATTATTCATAGGTTTAAACGATACACAAATTTACTATTTACAAACGATCGCGTAAATTAGCTTCGATCAGTTTACATACTTCGCTCCGTTTCTCCAATCATTCTTTACAATCGCGTCTCTTAAAGAGCCTATCTAAACGCGCGTCTGTATAACGTAGCTCACCTTTCGAAGAATCAAAGCCACGGAATTCCATTTCCAGCTGAGGATAATTGCAGATAGTTTAAAACTGTACCTGAAACGTAACGTTAAAGCACACTCCGTTGCTTCTCTCTCTCTCTCTTTCTCTCTCTGTCTCTCTGAGACATCGAACGTAGAACAAAAAGAAAAAAAAGAAGAATGTTTCTATCTGATTTCTCTACGCGATTCTTTAATGCAACACCACGTGATCGTGATAAGGCGACGTCGACGGTCAGTTCGTGACGGTAGAATGTAACACGAGCTTCAACGTGATGAACATCATCAATAGAGCGGTGCACGTCATGACGGATGGCGAGGACGCGATGCTGTGCTGCATCGCTGCTGGATTATCTCCTTTGAACACGTGTACCAGAACACTGGCAGGTTGCGCATTATTCGTTACGCAGGTGTAATTTCCGGAATGACGATCAGACGCCCGTGGTACCTCTAACCAGCTTTCACGTCCTGCCAGATCAGTACTGACATTGACCCCCTGATCAACGTCGTAATTGATCATCCGGATGTTATGGTACCAGAATAGATAGGATGGTGTCTCGACTGATTTTTTCACAAAGCAGTGGAGCTGTAGGGTGCTACCTGGCCTCACGAACTTCTCCGAGGGACCGGCTATCTCAGCTTTGGCCTCTGCAAATGGCAGAACGTGACGCGTCAGACGTGACCAGCTTACCTATGTGTTCTATCCCATATTGTTTACCAGGCTCCAAGGCGGTTATGAGCAGTGGCAGGGATGAGGTATATGCATCGTGGCTGGTTATGGGTTGTACGGGGATAGTGCACGGAAGTTCACTCCCTTTCTCTCACACATTCTCACATTCTATATCTATTCTAGTTCTTTTTACTGTCCTAACCCCGGTGGAACCTTTTGTACGATCACCTACCCACCATAGCCTGACACAACCAGGAGAATTTTAAGTTTACCCATACCAACGCCTAGGTGTTCGTTATACGTAGACATCGTTTTCTACTACATATAACAAACCACCTTTCGTTTACCCCGACAATCCTGTCCCAACTACCACGACCACCGACGCCGTCAACGACTGACACGACGTCCATGAGTCTGTTATAGGATCAGGTGTGACGGGACACTGTAAACACGGGACAAAACCTTCGCCATCCCTCCGAATACACTTTTGCTCATCTGTCGTCCCCTCTGGAGAGACAGGACGCTTCCGTTACGGACGAACGCGCGTGAACGAGAGTGTGGAGATCGAGTTTTAAGCGCTTCTCTGCGTGATACAAGCACGCTCTTTTGAAGCGTGTGCACGCTTCAAGTGCTCCTCATCTCTCTTTCTCTCTCTCTTTCTTTCTCTCGTTCGCTCGTTCGCTCTCTTTTTCTCTATCATTCTCTCTCTCTTTCTTTCTCTCTCTTTGTTCCCCTGTTCTATCTAGTTGGCCATTGAATCGAGGAAGATAGAGAATAGGAGACGCATTGGTCGGCGCGGGCGCAGCCTGGGAATAAAAAAAGAAAACAACAAATTCGACAGGGGTGAGGAGAGGGAGGGGTAGAGGAGGACGCGTCCGAAATTTATTAAAACGTCACGATTCGAGGGCGCTCAGGATTCTGTTGATTGTTCGTTTCTCGTTTTCTATCCCCGACGCGATTTCCCCGCGGCTCGAATACGTGAATTTTAACCGACCGACCCCGTTAAAACGATTGCGCTTTGTTGTTTATACGCTTCGTCAGGTTGACCAATTTTTGCTCTCTTCGTTCATTCTATCTTTGTTCCTTTCATGTTTCTATACCCAATCTCTTTCCTTTTTTTTCTTCTGTCTTTTTTTTTTTTTGCTTTTTTGTTTACCCATCCTACCTTCCGTTGTTCGATAGTCTTTTCTCGCTGTTCGAGCATTCAATTACGCGAACACGAATTATCCCCCGATGCAATTTCGTAATTTAGTTTCTTAATTAGCTGCGCATGGGAGAAAGAAATTGCAACAGCGCCTAGGATACTGCTCTCTCTCCCTCTTTCACTAGATAGAAATTGAGAAGCTTATTAAATGTGGTGTGATATAATCCCGACCCCTCTCTCTCTCTCTCTCTCTATACGCTCTCTGCTGAAAGTTTTAAGGATGATGTAGCAATATCGGATGATTAAAATTAGATCGGCCATCGAGCGCACGCTGGGAACGGTCGTTGAACCGATAGGAACGAAATCGACTTATTTATTCCAGGATGTTAAGATTTTTCTTCGCGTATATACAGGGTGCTCTGGAAATCGCGATGGAATCGAGGAGAAGGTAATTCCTCGCTTGAAAGTGAGACGAATATGTCTGACTAAAATTCATTGCTATTTCTGTCTGCTTGAATTTAGTGTAACTGATTAATTGAAAAATTATTGATATCGTTTTCGATGTTGTAGACTGTGTGATACGTCTTGTAATTTGAATATTTGAATATTATATTTGGGTAATTTCATTTCGTGCGTATTTTCGGGAACTTTTGAAATAATGCAGATAAAACACGTTTTACTGTTTCAATAAATGGTTATCAACAATTTGTTGCCATCTTACCGGTTGGTTCAAAGTGTATTCATGGACTGATCTCGTATTATTAACTTACATTTACTCGAAGAATCATCTTCTTTGCGATTATACCAGGATTTCCTGAACACTCCGTGTATTGTCCCTATCTAATTACAGTCTAATGAGATATCATTAGGGTCGACTTTTGAAACTGTCTTCATTCCCTGCGACAATGCTTGAGGATCGTTACCGATTCTGAAGTCCATTCCTTCCAAGTCGTTGGTCTCGTTAAATACGTCTTTACGAACTTCTTATTCCCCCTTCGTAATCCAATTTGATTTTTAGCCGCGAGAACGCGCATACTGTCGATTGCCAACAGAGAGGCCTCGATTTATTCTTCTCGATCGCGTTTTAATTAGTGAGCAAGCTGCGGAATTTAATTTCTTCTCTTTTTCTTCACCTCCCACACTTTTCACCGAGAAATCCATAATAACCCCAGGGAGAACGACAGAGAAGCCTTATAAATGCCAATTCGATTAACTCGAATTAATCGATTAACCACGTTAGAGTTCCCCTTCTTTCTGTCTCTCCCTTTTCTCCCTTTTCCTTCCAACGGTTGTTGTAACCTTACAACATACACGTATTAACGGGAACAACCGAGGTATATAGCGAAACGCTTCAGGGCAATTGATTTTTCACAGTTTTCTTAAAGCTACAAGGGGTTGTGGAAAGAGAGGGCTGAAGGAAACGTGAAAGGTAACGTCGAGTGCAGAACGTCGAAATCTGAGGTAGATCGGAACACAAGGAGCACAGGCGTTTTATGCTCGGAAATATCTTTTATTGAAACTGCGATACGATATCGCGAGGAGTGTTTGAGAAATTTACTGCGAAACTATCTAAAGTGAGCTACGATCAAATTCCCCTTATAACTTTCGTACGTCGCCCTCTCTATCCGCGACATCTTTTTAAATTCTTCCGTTCGAGCGTGTCCAGTTAGAGAAATTGAACAAATGCGGTACCAATAAAAGAAAGAAAGGAAAGGAAAGAAAAGAAAAAAAGGTTAGAGAAAATGAACGGCCGGTGTTATATCCACGTATGAGAGAACCGTCGAACCAACGAGAACGTGGATATAATGAACGTATCGATTTAATCGATCATCGGGAAAAGCTCGTACACCCTCGTCTAATATCACAGCGGAATATTCGTTCCTGTCACGCGTTATAAACCATCGTAACCATTTAGCAGCATATAAAATGCCATAATCGAAACGTCCCCGCGGCGATCCTGTTATATATCATCCTCAGATCAGAAAGATCTCGGCCCATGAATTTCAAGCGTGGAAGAAGGAACGTAAATATTACACGTCCCAGATTCACGTGTGATGGTAGGTGGAGGGAAAAGTACGGCTGGGCATAAATATTAAAAGTACCTGAGAAATGCTCTCGTACATATCCGTCAGATGTCACGACAAAAACACGCTGGTCCCGGAAACCAGGGCAAAATTAGATAGCTACACTAACACACACATACGTGTGACACGCACGTATATAAAATATACACGTACCTACATGTATGCTCTACATACGTGTATATTAATACATATGTGTGTGTGTATATATATATATGTATGTTTACGGATCTATAGATACAGAGGAGAGGTACTTCCAAAAACTGGAATCTAAATGCAAATACGCAAACAGAACCGACGAAGTTAGAGAAATAGAGAGAAAAAGGAAGGGTGGGATGTCGGTTAAAATGGCGACGCCAGGACCGAACGTCGTAATTCACGAAACTTCTGCCTCCTGCGTCTGATAAAAAGCATTTTCTCGCTATTGATCGGCCCTGTCGGCTTAATAAAATCCAGATAAAAGTGCCTTCGCCCTTTTTTTTTTCGAGTGCCACTGGACCTCTCCTCGACACGTGGAGGCTGCGTAAATAGGGAGGAAAAATGTAAACACTTAAATCTTGACTGAAGTAGCGAGAGAGAGAGAGAGAGAGAGAGAGATGAAGAGCTGCGAAATGGAGGTGAAAGTAAAATGAAGAAAAAGAAAGAAATAAAATATGAGAAATAAAATGAAGAAGTAGAGAAAGGAAAATGATGGAAGAAGCTGGTGATTCAAGATGGAGAAAGTGCGGCAATTCTTAAACAGCCAGTCTCTTCTTCTTCTTCTTCTCCATGTTTCTATTCTTCTGCTGAAGCTGGTACATAAAGAAGAAAAAAGAAGTGTACTCGTTGTAGATATTCCGATGGCGGCGAGCCTCTTATCAGGAAAAACCGGACGAAAGTGTGCTGTCTCTGAGTAGCAACGATGCTCTTTACTTGCCCCCTTTCGCAGAAAGCTTTGCTACTTTCCGTGCTGGCGCACACGGCCACACAACAAAAGGGACTCGTGTTTTCCTACTGTTGTATCGGTGACGTTTAAACGTGTCCTCGCGCTATGTAATATTCGTTATTGCTGCTGACGTAATTGCGAACACTGTGGAGAGGGACGCGGTGAAATAAACGTGAAACGTGGTAGATTCAAAGGAAACAGTGGTAATAAAATGGAAAAGGAAGATTATATTTTACGCGCGTGTATGTGAACAGGTGGGAGTACGTGTGTCGATTGAGTGTACATATCGATGGAAAATGAAAAAAGGAAAAAAAGAAAGAGAGAATTGTGTAGGATCGAAGCACGTAATCGAAGTGATATTTCCATCGTGCCTGTCCCGACCGTTGTCGAATATAATCGTGGAACGCGCAAACGAACAACGTCGAGAGAATCTCCCTTTCGAAACGTTTATTTCAATTTCATTAACCACTCGACAGAATAAACTAGAATTTAATTTATTCCATCCGGCCTGGCCGAGAGGCGAGAGGCCGGTTTTTCAATCGGATCCGGAAATTCGCGCGAGACGCTGAAAAGTGTATTAAATGCGGCGGGAAAATTGGGCAACGGTATCCTGGCCACCATCATGGGCCGATATATCTGCTGAAAATCAAATGTGGGCCGCTTCCAATTGGGAAATGCAGGCTCTTTTTATAGAAAATCAGAAATTTCCCTGACCGTCATACACGCATGGCTTACGAGAATTAAAGAACGCTCCCCTTCGAATGGCTGCAATCGAGTTTCCGTATAATTAAAACAATTATTCCTTTTATGAAAACGTTTTCGTGCAATCTCAATTTACACACAAGCACACATACAGAGAGATGTGGAAATGAAATGTAAAAGAAAATAGAATAATTGGGAGGAATGTTTAGGCAATGTTCCAAGCAACATGAGAATCTTCCACGAAACTAACGATACTAAGAATATTCATTCACATTCACTCGTTCTCCATTCAGAAACCATTACGCAATATTAATCTCCTAGACAACAGCCACGTTGAACCTACACACAGGCATACAGAGACGTTAAGAGTGTAGCAATAGAAGAAAATCGTGTGCAACGAAGTTGTATTATAAGATAGGCTCTGCGAATAGCTTATGTATCGGTGTTTAATTTCACGCTTACCGACAACCTCGAGGAACAGAAATATACTGGTGGGTGGATGGGTGGATACTTGGCACTGGTACAATCCAGCATCCCTCGGTTGAACGTATTTTATTCGAAGAGTCCAATCCTCGCTGTGGTGGAAATGAGTCGTCTCGAACCGCGCGTCGTTCGCGTACTTTATCTGCCCCACGGTCAGTAACTCCTGGCTGTTCTTCCGCTTGATCCACGACACCTAGAAGCAGGACAGAGAGAGAAAAAAAAAAAAACGTCTCGTTAACAAGAATGATCCGACATCGTGGGTAGGTCCCGTGGAATTGGTCATGAAGCCTGTGAAACGAGTAAAAAGAGGGATCTGTCTCTAATGACGATGGATCCACCTTTCCCTCTACAATCCGCTGTCTCTATGCGGAGACCAGCTAAAATTTCACGTTACAGTGAAGCTGGAATGCCACTGCCTTTTATTACAGATCGAATTTTCCATCATTTGTTCCACGAGACGAAATTGGAAACGTTTCTTCTTCCACCGTTGAATATCGTTCGATAAAAAAGAGGAAGTAATTTAGTTCCATCTGTCTATATATGTATAGACGTACATACAGATATATGTAGCTCTCATTCTATCGACAAATGTGCCCCTTTATCGGACCAGATTTTAATTAATCGCTATGTGGCACGTCTCTGTGTGTGCACAATAATTCGCGACCATTGGATCTTCCCCTCTTTTTCTCTTTCTCTCTCTCTCTCTCTCTCTCTCTCTCTCTCTCTCTATTTCTCTCTCTCTCTCTCTCTCTCTCTCTTAACAACGTGGCAACGATTTCTTCGAAATAAGCTACCCTTGATATTGGTAGAAGAAACGAACAAATAAGCGTTGTGCCTGTTCACGACGCTCACTATTCACTTCCATGTAATATCGAGCTCTCGGCCCGGCCTCTGCCATTGTCTGTCTATTACGGTCAGTAACTACTGTCCCGACGTTACGAGTAGAGAACGCTGCCATTAGTCACAGTATTTTCTATATCTACGGCAATAGCCGGTGTCCATTTCGACATGGTCATTAACTCTTCTCTCTCTCTCTCTATCTCTTTCTTTCTCTACGATCAATCGTCTAAGATCCTCTTAACTGCTCAAGGAAATAGCCGTCACGAAAAGGATTCTCTGTCAAGTATGTGAACCTGATCGTTTACACGGTGAAACGAAATTAACGGAAAGTATCTTTTCTATATTTTTCTTTCTCTTTTTTTCATCGATTAAAATTCAACGCAGAACTAAGGTTATTTACATCGTACATGGTAATTTTCGGTCGCATAGTTGTACACCGAAGTTAAACCCTTTCACGTTGACTATTTATTAGTTCACCCTGCGAAAGTTCACGGAAAGCGTGTAACTATCGTGGAACGATCGCAGTTCGTAACTGCTGGAAAACTAGTGATGAGCCCTTTGTGTAAACATCGTACATGTATGACAGTTGAGTGAACGAAAGGCTACGTCAATATAACGATCAGTAATTGCCGTATGCGTTGTACACTCCTCACTTGATTCGGTGTACCTGAGAGTAAGCAAGAAATGCCCTCGGTCAGAATAATTCCGGGGAGCTATGTGACACAGGATGATTGCACAGCTCGTGACCGGAATTGATCATGAAACTGTATACCTTCAGTTCTGTGGGAAATTCTACCCTTTAGAGAATCGATGGTCGTATGAAAAATTATCTCTAATTATTCCATTACCATGTTCCACCGCCATAATTTCACTTTAGCTGTGTTATTTAAACAACTTCGAGAGAGAGCAAGCTTCCATAACACGGATATTGACTTTTCTTTCCTTTTCTCGTGGAACAAACACGTTAGTATCATTATCCCAGAGACGTATCGTTCATAATTACTGAACACCGCGTCACGGTACAATTGTTCGACATTTGAAGCTTCCAAATTTGTTAAACGATCGTTTAAAACAAGCACGAATTCCATGGAAATTCACCTAATACACCTGCGCGAGTTTAAATTCTGTATCACCGTTGTACTCGTAAATCCGCACGGTACATCTGTTCGCGGAGAAATTGTCGAAAAAGGAACAAACAGAAATCAAAGGGGAAAAAACAAAACGTCGATACAAACGAAGTACGTTTTGATTAAATAAAAAAAAAACTACAAACGGAGAAAATTTCTATTAGTGATTAGAGAAAGTGAAAAGAGAGAAAAGAAAGGAACACACACGAAATACATTATCTCTTTTTCACTCTCGCGTTTGTCGCTTCATTCGTATTCTCTACGCGCCCGTGTAATTACACTCTCCTGTGTCGTAATGGTCTCTGCTCGTTTACATAATAACAACACGACAATAATCATTATTATTACAATTATTATTATTGCGGATATCGAATTAGATTAGACCGCGTGACGCAGTGCGGACCGGATCGCGAACAAAAGGGTAGTTCGCGCGCGCGTGCGACATTCTCTTATATTATTTTTTATTTCTCTCTTCTTTCTCTCTCTCTCTTTTTTCGTTCGTTCGCCGCGCTCGCTCTACATTCGCTTCTTGAAATATCGACGCGGCGCACGATTTATAAAACTTATACGCAGCCATCGGGCGTAAATAGTCGGGCAGCTAAATGTACCGTGACTTTTATGCGTCCGTCAGCCGATTCACTACGTATTTCTCCATACCGTTTTCTCACCGAGCCTTTTCCCCGTATTTAAAAGCACGAAAGCCTATTGCAAGAAGTGCTATCAACCGAATAGGTGGGGTAGGGAAACGTTGAGAAGGGAGGATTATCCTTAGAGCTGAGCGCGAGATGATGGCACCGACGCTCGTAGTTGAAATTGGCCGTGAAAACGTGGTTGTAACAGGAAGATAGAGAGGGAACAGTAGATTCATCCGAGACGATAGGATCTCGCCACTCTATACGTCTTTACGTCTATCATAAAGTTTAGGCACCTGGTAACGAATGAGTGATACGAGAGAATTCTCGTCGTGAGATTGAATCCTTCATGTTTGTTCACCGTGAAACGTATAATCTTTCGTAAAAATCTATGCTTCCTTCTTTCTTTTCCCTTCACTCTCAAGAATTAGTCAATTACATCATCCCCGGTGCTTTTAATCTTTTAATTTACCGATGCTCGAGAGAGAGAGAGAGAGAAAGAGAGAAGAAAAAGGATATCGTGCCAATCCCAACGAAGTTGCACTTGTATCGAAACGTGGTGGAACCTCCTACTTCATCCACCACTCCGCAGAACGATATCAAACACTCAACGAGAGATTAAATGGAATGATTCGAGTACCTACGCCGTGCTGAGAAAGATTACGCTCTCTGGTTGGACAACGGTAGAAAAATTGACCATGGAATTAAAGAGCGAAGAGAGATCTGTCTTCGAAGGATAAGATCTCCAGGAGTAGAATACCAGCCACCTTAAGCTTCCCCTCCACACCTCGTGTCGCTAAGACTTTCTCCTTCTTCATCGTTGGTACCGCTCTACTTACCACGCGTTAAAACCCTTTAACGTGTGCCCCTCATTAACATGTAACGCGTATATTTTATACAACGCGATGCTTTATGCACGTCACACCTTTCTGAAAGTTTTTTACGTAAGATTCTCGACATTTAAAAAAGATGGCTGACGGAAAGAGAATAAAGGATACAGACAGTAACTACGTTGGACGAGCGTGTTGGAGAGCATTCGTTTCATCGCGAAGAATAAACGAGAAACGACAAGAACGACAACGGATAAACAGCTGTTAGGAAGAGTGGATAGAAGTAGAAAGAATAGGAAACAGCTATCTTCCGGGACGGTTTCTCACGTACGCTCGAAATTTGCTCGCGCAACTTCCATCAGTTCTTACCGGGTGAAATATTTCGGCGAATGGAGGGAGGAAACAAAAGGTACAAGGACAGGGAGTGGGTTGGGAAAATCGCGTGCAAGAACGTGTTCTCATAATAAGGTAGGCGATGTAACGAATTTCAATTGGCCAACGTAATCAAGTAGATAAAAAGGGGGCGCGAATGATAAGAGATTCGGCTCACGTTCCCCCTTGAAACCTTGCAGAAGCTAATGCCACCACGCCCAACCCCACGAATCGATTATACTTCGCGCTTGATTAATGGCTTACACAAATCTATAAACGATTCAGGTAGTCTGGAATGTGTTATATAAGAAGCTTTTGAGAATTCCTCGCAATCCATACAACGATACACTCTCCCCAGTTTCGCGTGGCTTTCACGATACCGGGAAACGAACGTCGTCGTTGCTTGGCCTCGCCTCACTTTGGGATCGGGTTAAATAACTGTTTCGGTTGCGGAAACATTCCTGCAAGTAGCGGTAGCTGTCGTGCTCGAGGATTCGAATTTTGCCGTCGAGAAGAGCTCGCCGGAGAGAAACGTGAAACGAGAGCAACGAATTAGAAAAGACATGACCAGCGTGGAGTAAACAGATAACGACTCGTATCCAGTGGCGTAAAACTTGTCTCTTCGAATCGATACCTTCTTTTTTATTAATTTATTTATTTTTTTATTAAAACAGTAGGATGGAACACAAAAACAGAGAACAAACGAACGAATTTTATTTGTATAAAAGACAAGAAGAATAATACCTATATTGTTCGAGAGTGCACAGCTATTTCCTTGTATTCGATTCACGTCTGAAAGATGTGGTATCGGTAAATATTACGTTTACAAATATTGACGTAGTAAGGGGGAGAAAGAGAGCAAGAGAGAAAGTTCTTTTCCAGCTATGCTCGTAATGCGGTCGGTATTTCTTCGTCTCCTTGCGTTTAGTTTATTATATATTTAATATGCGCGGAATGATAATAAAAGAGAAAGGAAAGAAACGGGTAAAAAAGGAGGATAAAGAGGGTGGAGGATGAGGAAACGCGAGTTTCATCGTGCAGACGATTAATTTAGTTTGCCGTCGTTGCATCGCGATAAATATTTGTTTCATAAAAGCACCGTTTTAATTAAGCCACATACATTTCTCCGGCAACGAACGCCGCCTCGCCTCGTTCCCCACAGTCTTCTATTCGATTTACATCTCGCTTAAATTATTATTAAAGTCCACACGCGCATAATGTAGGAATCTCCGCTCGTGAACTTATACAAACACATACTTACACCCACAAAACACTTACACACAGATCTTTCTATCTTCCTATCATCTACGACACGTCACGAAATAACTCTTTAGAATTTAATGAATCGGAAATGAGACACGTGGACCAGCCATTCATACGTCGTGCAGTATGAAAGGAGGGACATCTCGTGCGATACGCGACAGACGCGTTTCTCTCACAGTAAATACGAATCACCGCTCTTCCAGCTGAATCTCTCAAGTGTTCCACCATTTCGAATTCCCTCCATTCGCGTGTTTTCAACTTACTAGCCGTCTCTGATTTCTCCTACGTTCACAGACAGTTGAACAGAACGAGTTGTACCGTGTGTAACGAAATTTCTAAGCCGCTTCCTCCCGTTCACCACGTTGCTGGTCCACGTGTCATATTTACAATCTCCGTGGACCAGTCAGTCGAATATGTTCCGTGGGAACGTGTGTTACGTGCTTTCAACGAAACTTCACCGGTATCTAGATGAGAACTAGACGGTAAGAGAAGAGGAATACGTATATAACACCATGGAATAGCCAACGAAGGAACTTCGTATCGTGCACACCTTAAGGAGGAACGATCTCAAGTCCGGAAACGCTTCTCTTCCCGTGGTATAAACAGTGAAGCGCGAATAGTACAGCGAGATATGCAGTTTGCACCATTAGAGAAAGCCTTGGTGTTAGCTGTCCTTTGGGAAACACGTTCCTCTAGCTATTAATAGCCTTGCCAGAAGTCTAACAACACCGCTGATACACACGAGACCCCTCGAACAATATGAATTGTTCATTGTCAATTTACCCTGTGAACCTTACGTCGATATTAGTCACGATGAAACGCCGATGAAACGCTCGTTCTCGAATATAATACCGACACCTTTCGGTGTCTGACATTCACCGTTCCAAGTGGAATTCCGTAGGAATAGACGGACGAGTATTAGTGATTTTTACAATGCAATCACTTGCGAGTGTTTAACATTTATAGCGTGTTTAATAGGTGTATATACATTACGTAGATACGAGGAATTACTGTTTGTCTGATCCTGACAGTACTTGATCTACTTACTACGTACCGTATTGCCTTGTTATACATAGAGTTACTTGTCTGACCATAGCACTGGTTAATCTCCTACCTCATTTCGACAATTACGTAGATACAGTAATAATCGTTGAAAGGAATAATGTAAATTGTTCGATATCTTTGTATGCATCATTGTATCACTACGAATTTTCTTATTTTTCATCGCTATGAAAATCCTCCTCCATTTTGTTGGAACATCCAGGGATTGAAACTTTCAAGAAACAGCTTATGCACTGTCGCCAAGTTTTGTATCCTTTCATTTTTACCACGAACCAAGCTAGCTCGTGAAAATAATAAAATGGCCGGAACAAATCGACTCGAAAGAGTTTCCACGGACAAATGTCCGCAATAGTAGCTCATCCCCGAGGTCGAGTGGTATAGCACAGAGTCGCGAAGTTTGGTCGTCTATCCGTGGGATCAGCCAGTACGTTTGCCTGGTCTCAAGACACCCCTTCTAACGGTTCACGCTTATTGAGCAATTCCCTGGCATGAATGCAGTACAGAGGCTCCCAGCGCGATGCCTTACATCGCTTTCACGTTCTCTCCGCTCCCATCGAGGTCGTGCACCGCGAGCCCACCCAATTACTAGGATACAGATCGTTAGTGATTTCCAAAGAGATTCCCCTGTACAATGCAAACCCAGCCGCGGAACTTCCCTTTCGACCCGCTTTGCAAACGGGGAAAATGCTTTCACCCTGGCTCAGGTTGTAACAAATCGCGCGTGCAAGCCGCACAGCGATTCCAGAGCCGTACACTAACAAGAAAAATAGAGTCAAAGAGAAAAAGAATGTTTGCCTGTCTTAGTGTGTACGTGTAAGAGAGGGAGAGAGAGAGAGAGAGAAACGGCACGCGGTAAAAATATGAAATATAAAAGGGCAAAGTGGAGAACCAGTTACATAAAGAGTCGATATAAATGCCAGGAACTCTGTGCTTCAAAGGTGATCGTACTCACTTTGACTTGCCCGCCATCGTTGTAACGATGTTGCCCATGTTTACCGAGCGTGTCAACTTTATGAAACTCTTGTCCCAATGGGAACAACTTGACCAATAACCGAACATACGCGTATAGTTAATATAGAAATATAATTCCATCTATCCACTTGAAAATTTCTTTATACGATCCACCCGTATTAATGATCCACCACCCTGTTCCGTGTCGTTGCATATGTAATGGCAAGCAAACAAACAAACAAGAAAGCAAGCAAGCAAGTTCTTGCATCAGGGAAACGAGCTCTACTGTACAGCGAGAATAACGCTTTAATGTACACGTAATTTCCAGCAAGCGCGTAGATTCGAATCGCACGGAGGAGGAACTCGGTACACTCACGGTCCGTGAGTAATTACTATTTTCTTGCGCTTAAATCGCACCTCCTCCTACTCCCTCTCTTTCTCCTTCCCTCTTCCACCTCCTCCTCTCTCTGCGCGTTGCATATTATTATTCATGAACCGAACAAACTATCGTATTGTCTGTAACAACGTTCGCCTGGCCGTTCCGTTCCGTTACTCGCGTGTAAATCCGTGGGCAAGGTAAATTCACCTCCATGCTCGTTTTCTCGTCTAAACGAACGTTTATAGGCACCGGTGTAGTAGTTCCCGATCGGTCCGTACAGTTTGCACGCGGAGAATCGTTAACATCGTGTACAGATAGCAATCTGGGGCTCTGGTTCGATACGTGTATACATATAATTAGATACCCACGTCTGAAGTACTGCTCTACAGTCTCGTTTTTGAACGGAATCCAAAATAATACTGTGAATTACGAGAGGTGAAAGAAGAAGAGAGAAAAAAAAAAGAAAGGAGATAAAAAAGCGGCCACGACCCGGTTCAGACCCTCGATTTTATTCCCGTCAGCGAGGCGAGCGCCGGTTTAACCCCTTTTTTCAGAACGTTAGTCTGTCGCTACTGCATCGTAGGCGGATAAAAAAACGGGATAGATAGAGGAGGAAGAGAAAGAGAGAGAGAGATGGGGGCGAACCGCAACTATACGCATTCATAAACGCGAAACTTTCGGCCGCTCTGCAATCGGGATAAAAGCTACAAAGATCGGCAAGTGATGTCACGTGGCACGGTGGAACGTGGATTATCAGGGTACCGTTTAACCAAAATACCCATTACCGTAATACCGGCGGCATGAAATGGTAACTGGAAAGAATAGAGTAGAAGCGATCGTTGAGACGTGGAGAAAGGAGGAGAACTGGTGCGTATTACTTAGCGTTGATGAGTGCTTTGATAATAGAAGTGAGGAGAAACCGAGGAAACGAGGAAATTACGGTGTTTCTGATATTGGCTAATTAATTGAAATTCCCCTGGCGGAGCTGAGAAATGGGGTATCGAGATGAAAAGAAGTTTGCACGATACGAATCATTCACTTTTCGCTCGTTCACCCTTTCTCAATTACGGAGGACGAGAGTAAACGAGGGAAATAGCTGCGTTATTATGAAGTTTCTAGACAATCTCGTTTATCCTCTGCGGATGAGCGTGTGTATACAGTGTCAGCGAAAAAAAAAAAAGAATGAAGATGGTTTCTTTAAGAGAAAATTGAATGAAAAAGAAAAAAGAAAAAGAAAGGAGAACGTTCTATAAAGACACCATCGGGGACGTGCATTTAATTATACAGACGTTATGAAATATTTTTAGCACGGGATTTTATTATTCCCGAATTTCGAGGGAAGTTTGCACAAGTTAATTGTTTCACGGTACACGGTGCACGATGACAGCGATGATAACAATAATAATTCAAACACATTTAATCCTTCCTTAAACAGAATTTTACTTGATTAAATATTACCCTTTAACAATATATTCGTGGAACACTTTTTACCCCTCTGCGGCGGCACTCGCGAACTACCTTAATTAGCTACGCTAAAAATTAATTAACACGACCGCCTGTGACAAATCCATCCATCCACCTCGTTGGTCCGGATTATTTCCGATTTTCCTAAAGAAAATTACAGAAAATCGGTGATGTTTTTAATTCCACCGTAAAATAATTTCCACGAACAATGGTATCAACGGATAAATCCATCTTTCTACGTTGCAACATTCGCGTGTGTGCGTGAAGAGAGAGGAAATATTTGTTCTGTGATATATAGAATTACAAAGGAAAATCGTACGTAATACGTCATACCAGGACCAGCTACGTTAAGAACACCATATTTTCAGGGAATGATGGATAACCAGAGTTGGGTACGTTCAAGAACTTGCCGCAACAATGAATCATGGGACAAAGAAGCTCGTGGAAAATCGAACCGCATGTAGGTAAATTCCCGTCTGCTTAAATACTTGTCCCTATTTCACCACCGCATTCCCCGTGTCCCGTTCCCAGCAACATACTCGATTCCCTTTACGCCATCGAGCCCAGTACCACCAGCCGCGTGCTGTTACCGTGGTAGCATCTAACGTGTAATACCCCGGGTTCAACCTCTTACAAGTAGCACACAGTTGCATTTCACAGCCATCGATACGACGTGTCCCTGTGCTTCTCCATCCTCTCTCTATTCGCCGGCGACATAAAAGAGATTTCATATAAAGGACAGCAATCTTCGAGGGATAAGTCGAAACGTACATAGACTTCTTTCAGCTACGAAGACGTCGCATTCAATTAGAAAAAGGCGAGGGCTCTCGCAAAATTGCAAAAGACTTTCCGCGCGCACGATGCACTACCAGCGATACGGCCCGTTTCATTATCTCATTCCTTTCTCCACTTTCTTCTATCCCTTTCTTCTTCTTCTTCTTCTTCTTCTTCTTCTTCTTCTTCTTCTACATCTCTCCAAGGCACGCAATGAAATTTTATACGAGCAGGCCACCGAGCACGTAGCGACAATAGAAGTAGCGTGCGAATTGTTCGACGGCGACCTTCCTATTGATTTCCACCTGCGTCGATTTAACTCCACCCCCTCACCTCCTCCCACTCCGAACGTCTCTTCCCATCCGTTCAACCCCCTTTTCTCACCCCGTGGCACATGGTGGGCCCTGCTCGGCCAGCCAATTATTGCGTAACGCGGCCGTTGTACGCGCGAAGAAAGACAAATAACGCGGCGATAACTCCTCTCGGGAGGAGTAGAGAGAGGGTAGAGAGCGGATATCCGGTTCCTAGCAGAGGAGAAACAGTTTTTCCACGTTGTGGTGATATTTTTCCACGCGTACGCGAGGACAAACGAAACGATAGGACATCTTATGAGATTGGATACTGAAGAGAAGCTTCTGCTAGCCGAACTTTTCGCTCTGATTTCTCGTTTCGCGGGAATAACGGCACCTTAATGGACCGCATTGTCAGCTCTCCTCCCTATTCCACAATTTCTTGATAGCTGGAAGTTGCGCGCAAGAGAGAGAGTTTCCTTTACCCTTCCTTCTCTTCATTCCCTTTTTCCTCACGTCTAAATTCGTGAGATCAAGCGAATCGTTTCCGTTCAGGTGAATCACGTAACGTTATGTTCCTGGCGGTATTAATTCCACCGTCTCTGGTGCCTCGAACTAATTGCTCGCGACCCACGAAATGTTTGCCGGGGAGAATGAAGCGTGTACAGAGCGAGTGAAAAGTTTATAGAGTCTACCTAGTTGGACAGTTGCGACGATGAATATTGTCGTCGATCGACAGCGACGAATTAATTCGTCTCGATCGTACTCTCACAAGGAGAGTAATTATTTATTTATCGAGACGTTAAGTCGATGTGTAATTGAAAGTCCCCGGTAAAATTAACTAATACCTTTTCTAAAGTCTCGCAGTTGGTTTTCTAACAACGTCCGGGGGATTCGAAAGTTTCGAGTGACAGTGGAGAAACTTGGCGATGAAGTTTAATTCCCTGCCGTGCGATTTGTTTTTCGCGGTAATATACAGGATGTGACAAGTTTTAATTAGAAAGACGTTCAAGTGGTTTCTTCTGTTCTATTTTTCTCTTTTCTTCCTCTTCCTCTCCCATTTTCGTTAACAATTTAAACCGCTGACTTACTTTCTACTGATTCTCGAAATAAACTTGCTCGTTATGCATGGTATATCGGGAACAATTATCCTCCCTTCGTATGTGTAATATAAAAGAAGGTTAAAATATCGTACGTAAATTGATTCGGTGAATCAGAAGTGACGTTGAAACGAAAGGTGTACATTCACCACGAATGAAACTGATTTTTATCGTATTTAGACTGTAAACTGCACAATAAGTGAGAATGGTTATTGCAAGGCAAAAGGGTTAATGGAACGTTGCACCGTACTACTCGCCTTGATATTTAACTTTCTGATCGCTTCCGCTGTATTTATGGTACACGAATCCCGGATGCTTATGCATTATGGAATTTCGTTATGAACTATTAATTCGGCCGGAAGCTTGCCCGTTTTCCTCCCCATTTTCTCTCTCTTCCTCCCCTTTTTCTATTTTTCTTTTCCTTCTCTTTCTTACTACCCTGTTTTCACCTTTCCCTTTTTTTATTGTCTATTTAAACGACGATCAAACCTATCCACGATCTTTTCCCTTCGCGCAGTTAAATTTCGTTAACATTTACGTTTTGCTTTCCAACGGTGAAAATTTCTCACGTCTCGATAGAAAAATGCTGGATAGAAGGGTTGAAGTTCGTCGGATTAGTTCGGAACTGCGTTGATTTCGAGCTCGTGTCTCGAAGAAGTCTCGGTTTACGGGTAAACTGAGACTAACAAAGGGTAGAGAGGAGCGACTTCCTCTAACGAAGGAAAACACAAACATTTTATTTCGTAACTTTCAAACTTATCCGGCTTAAACGCTAAAAGGGTTGAATTTTTCCTCGAGTTTCTACCGACTTCCTTTTCATTCTTCTTTTTTCCCCTATCTCTCTTCCTCTCTCGCTTTCTCTACCTCTTTCCTGTCTTCCTTTTTTCCTCTGTCATTCAAACTTTCTTTTTTTTTTTTTCGTTCGCTCGTCGAAAATTTCATTACAACGATCACACGATATCCCACGGTGTTCTCTATTTCATAACGTTCGTACAAATTCCCCGAAGAAGGGTAATAAAATATCCAAGACCATCTGCTATCCATTCCGTAGGATATAATGAAAGCTATTAGCATGTTATCTGACGGGGTACCCCGCGAAGGCTTTTCGTCCCTCGTTTAACAATGCAACGGGGAAGGTACGTAGCTGGTTGAAACACGGTTGGAAAAGTTAAAAAATCCCGTGTCTCTCAGCTCTTCAGATTTTAATTCCATTTCATCCGGCTCGTGGTCCGCGAGTGAACCCTCCTGTTAGAGGTCTCCGCGACTCGTCCTTATTTCAATTACAAAAAAAAAAGAGAGAGAGAAAGAGAAAAAAGAGAAGAGTGAAGAAAAGAAAAAAGAAAAATCTTCCTTTCGGCTCGTGTAACCCGTGTTATAAAGCTTAATTTGGCCTCGTTCGTGATAGCAATAGCCCAAGTGAATTAAAAAGACTTATAATAGATATACGTTGCTACAAAGGAAGAAAAAAAAAAAAGAAAGACACTCTCTTCAAGCCAGCCGAATGACATTTTCGAGTTGTACTAAATCAAACCTTAACGAGGAAAACGTTTAATTCCAACAGAATCGTTCAGACAAACGATTCTATACGTTCTTTCCACGTTTCTTTCTCTCCTCAAAACTATGTCATCCTTCTTCCTTTTAAAACCATCCGCTACTCAACGTCCCCCTTTTTCCACGATTCCTCTAAAGACTAACCTCCGTTCAGCTCTTACGTTGATATGATAATAACTTTCCTACGCTCGTGGGAAAAAGGAAATCGCCTCGTACCAAGCCGAGCTTTCGGGGGTAATGCTTTTTCGAAAACTTTTTGAAGAATGTTCCCGGACGTGAATCTCACCGTTCCATCCCCAAGATTATGGACGGTGCAGGGCAGCAAAGCCGTGGATCCAGATTGGGCGGAGATCACCGTGGAATTTTCAGTAGCGAAGCTCATCGGTGGAGTAGGAGGCGGCGGCAGGTCGATGTCCAACGGCTTGATGCTCGCCTCCAACGAATTCCCGTTCGCAGCCACGATTTCCGCCGTGACCGCCGTCGGGTACTCTGAAAAATAGCCATTAAATCAAAGCGATCGTTTCATGGCTGTCTAGGAAAAGATGGAGGGAGTTTTAAGCGTGCCTCAACCGGCGAGAATGCTCGTACCTAGAAGGATCCTCGTTAAGAGGCTTTTCTCTGGACTTTACTTAACCCCTTTCCACCTAACCTCCCCTACTTTTCCTATCGACCCCTTCAAGTATTTATGCGCATCTCGAATAGCAACCTCCGCTTCGAAGATTTGTTCAGGCTCGAACGATTGTTCTTTTCCTCGTGTTTATTTGACAACAGATGGATCGAGAGGCGTCGAACGGGAAAAGTCAGGGGAGATGTACAAACGACGTCGACGCCTGTCGAGTTTTCTTTGTCAATTATTCGGAAATCGGTTTGCTGAAATAACCGTTGTACTTTAAGACCACGGCAATACGGTTTTATTCTTGATAGAAGGTAAAATTGTCGTGTTGCTCGGTTTTCGATAGTAATTGTAATGGAAGGAAGTTTATTAAATTTCTAAAAATTATCAGTGTAATAAAGTTAGAAAAAAGGTACAAAATGAGAAATTCACTAATGTGACTTATTTTCTTTTTGTGTTATAAATTAGCTCGAATTAGCTGTATCGTTGGAATAATTCGTATTATTGCTTCCGTATGACAAGAGGATGTTAAATCGATCTTGGACGACGTAGATCATACCTTCAGGCCAGTGTGTATACGTAATTATCCATAGAACATGGAATCTGTACGTGGGAATGTCGAAGCTGGTACCATCGATCTATCTCCATGCACCGGGCTTGTACTTTTAACGCGTTCCCTATTATCTCCGTGTCTGACGAGTGATCGAATTATGAAGCAAAACAAACATTGATAAACGAGCTCGTTAAACGGAGGTATATTTTTCGACGGACCAACGATAGAACTTGAAGTGTAATTCCTCGTTAATCGTTCTTTCTCAAAGAAAAAAAAAAAGGCAAAGAAAGACTATCGATTGTTCGAGATATACGTTTGTAAAAATAGAATTTCGTCATACGTAGAAAACACGAGTCCCTGAATTATCTTAATGATAATTGAAAATTCTACCCTACTAGGAGCAAAAACTATGGTCGAGAAGTGAAGAACCTCGACTACTTGCTGTTGCTCGAGCAAAATTTAGGAAGCTTCATCTCCTCGAGAGGAAAAACATCCCCTTGTCAGGGACGACGGTTGTTCAGTTATGCTTGTGGAACGTTCACGGGTTTTCATAACGTACAGACTCCGGTATATTATCCAAAAAGATTAAACAGAGAGATTGTGGGAAAGTTTCGCGTGTATATTAATTAGATTCACCCTGTCTTTATGCGTGGAAAAACCAACAGCCTTCTCTATTCACGCTCCCGCGAACCTTCAACATTCATGTTTCGCCGGGCAAATTTTTATAACCAAGCTTGCGTAAGAGTGAATTAAGAATTGCAACTTTAATAAGACTTTTATGTATGTATGTATGTATGTATAAATATGTATATATGCGTATACATACAATATATATGTGTAATCGCAGAGAAGGTGGAATATATCCGAGAACATCATTTAAATTCCGTCTGCTTGATCGTACCGTGGATTTAGTGTCGGTCCAGCTCGGTTGGCGTGCAAGTACGCGAGATATGCGAGCGAAATCATAAGCTTGAGGTTAAAAGGGCTGGCCCTAGACGAATAGTTAACCATCTTGCCGCGAGAAAAGTCGGATTTCTCTGGTCAGAAGTTCACCGGTTGAAATAAAATGTTAACCATGAAGTATGACCACATAGCAGAGACAGAAGGAAATTTCTGAAAGTAGGTATAACGAATACAACGAACAAGCATTTCGAATCTTTACCCGTTTTATTTTTTCTCTATTTTCCTTCTCTCCTACACTTCGCGACTGTTATTCGTTGAAACGTCGAATTTCAACATCGAGAGTTCCATTCTCGATCCAACTTTCGATCCCCATGAGTAACGTACATATGTATGTATAGATATACATACGCAAAACAGAAACACGACGGGAGACCAGTGCAAAACAAATAGCGAAACTTGGTAAAGGGTAACCGAGAAAGTTTCATTATTTTCGAACGAGATCGTGGGAAGAATTTCTATTAAAATAATAAGAACTTAAACGAGCCCAACGCTGTTATGAAACGTACGCTGCTATGAGAGTAATTCGAGGAGAGCTAAAGGATTCCACCGCGATGCTTGCCTGTTGGAAATTTTCTGTTCGTTCCTCTTGATCTTTTGTTTTTTCCTCCCTCTGCCCCTCTGTTCTCTCTGTTCATCGAGGAACGAACGAACGAAAGGGTAGAAGAAGAGAAGAGCGGTTTCCTTTGTACACGAGAGAAAGGAGAAAACGTTAGCCTGTTCTTCCTTCTCGTTCTTTGCAACGTAATCTAATTAATGAATCGTGCACTGTTCTCCCTTCCACGAACGAGGCAATCAACATTTTAAAAGCCCAGCTAAGTCTGTACGACAAGAGACGCTGTTGCTGCGTCTTTTTACACGCGACGTGAATCGATTCTTTCCGGGCTATCAACAGCTACCCGAGTAACCTGTACGCGATCATTTTGTTGTTAAAACACGAAGGAACCATTTCTGTTTTTTATGAAGGGAAACTGAGAAGCGGCAAGAAAAAGAAAAGAAACACAAGGTAATAATTTTCGTAACGCGGAATAATCGACTGTGTCGTTATTACTGAAAACTTTCGAAATGAGATACTACCCGGTAGCTTAAGGAACAGCAATATTCGTAAATTCGCCGCGCGCTAAGCGTCTTTCACAGCAATTTAGCTATACAAACTTTAAGCCGAGGGACGGCCGCGAAACTAGAAATAAAACAGTCGACCGATGTCGAGCTCGTTTGTTTTACTATAACTTCACGGTGCTGCACTTTCTCTCCCTCTGCACATGGAACTTCAAGCTCCTCATTTTTGCGTGTGTACGTACGTACACACGCCTCGGTGTAAATTTATTTCCAATGCCAGACGGAACGACCTCGTGAAGTTTAACAGAGAGTACTTTTACCCGCCTTTGGTATTTCTTATCGAAAAGATATTGACATTTTTTAACATCGTCTCTTCGAAAAATCTTCAACCAAACTATGAATATACTAAAAATGTTCGAACATCCACCTACTAGGAAACATCGTACGTGTGTATTTACGTAACACACGTAAAGTATCGTGTACCATCGATGGAAATTTCACAGTTCGAATACGATCGACTAGTGTTCCTGACACATCTCAGTCTCGCGTGTAACACCAGCTATATAATAAGTATCGTAACTTCTAAACACGTAGCGCTGATAGAGACACGCGTCTACCTTCCAGGCATAAGCTTGATCGTGCAACAGTCACGGAATATATTGAACAGAACAGCATGGAACGTAACACCGTGGTTATTTCGCCTCCCCGAATCTAAGCGAAGCCCGCGTAAACTATTTTTCGGACAGAAATTCTACCAGTACACGAGTAAAACGAACCGGTAACCGAGCATCAAGCGAAACTCACAGATGCTCGGTAGATATAGAATATGAGGCTGAACACGCGGTATCTCATCCCTCCTCTCGTTCGACTAAAGTATATTTAGCGGGGTAAACTGATGAACTGCTGGGACAAGCAGCGCGCGATCCTCTCTCCTCTCCTCTCGACATCGTGCATATGATTTTTCTCTTTTTTGCACTTTCCTTCTTTTTTTTCTTTTCCTTTTTACTGTTTTCTCTGTCGTGCGACACAGACGTGTAACGTTGAAAGCAGCCTTTTTAGCAACGTCCCACGTGGATGTCTACAGCGAAAGAGAGTTTTTGCTAGTCTGCTACGCAATAAACCGCGTAACGAGGCTAACTAACGTTTCGCGGTAGACGTACGAAAGGGATGGATTAAAAGAGTGGAACAGGTTTGTCGTTCGTTGAATTTGTGAAAACTTGTGCTTCGTTGTTCCGTCAAGCCTGTTTTTTTTTCCATCGTAAATCGTTCGACTTCTACGGAAGTTCGGTTAGACACGGCGGCGTTTTAAGCGGGCGTCTAAAATTTACATGAGTGATACATCTCTCCGGTGCGCGTGGCTAAATTGAACAAGTAACCCTGTTGGTACGGGTATGGTATCGTGCAGAAATAGATTAAATTAAGTTACGCCCGGCATACGGTCAGAATGAACCGCGGAATTTCGTTCAAGTGGACTGAGCAGCTGATTCCTCCGTGAAACGCAGGAAAGGTAAACAATGCACGGGGAATTCCACCAGGGAATGAAGATTAGAGTCAGATCTGCGGTATTAAATCTGAGTTGAAGTTTATTCGATCGGAATGCGCGGGTACGGGAAAGAATGTTCGCTTTTAACTCGATTCTGGATATTTTACTTGTTGCGCGAATATTACCGAATATATTGCGCGAATTATATTACCGAATGCGCGATTCAACGAATTACTTATAAATGAAAGAACAATAAATAATATACTGGGTACCTCGCAAAGTTATTTCTATTTTAAGTAAGAGAAAATTAGTGAACGTGTATCTGACGACGATGAAAACGATCCTCTCAAAAGTTATCTTCGAGAAATATCATTCGAAGATTATCGACAATTTTTTCTTTAACGTTTAAAGTCGCTGTAAAATCGCTCAATTTTCCTTAACATCGACAGTGTCGTACTATAAGAAACAGATTTTAATATGCAAGGAAATGACAGTCGAATTTAGTCGTTAAAAGAATAAATATTAAAAATTAGAAAATTTTCAAGTATAATTTACGAGCCGAACAGAAACGAACGATCAGCTTTAATCTTTCACCAAGCACCGGTTATTTATTCTGCATGTTGCACAGTGTAAGAAATCCGTTTGAAAAAATCGGAGACGATGAAGAATGATGCTGCAACAGCCAGCTTTCCCAGGCTAGTGGATTAAATCGATGGATAAGATAAACAGAGGCGTAACACCTTGCCAGAGCCGAGGGAAAGTTACGAGATTTCATGGTGTTTCAGTAGAAGCACGGTGAGCAGTTCGCCGTGCTTTATTACCGTGCTTAAATGTTATATTGTACTCATACGGCAGAGTTTTGCTACGGAGCATCCATGCCCGTAATCTACGATGAAAATATTTGCCACCCTGTGCATCTGTTCGCCCGTGAATGGCCTGAACGCGATTTATTCATACAAGCATGCACACGGCTGAACTTTATTTATGAACTTTTCGTTCATTCATTCGCCTAATGAAAACGCGTCACATGCCCATTAATCCTCCCGCGCGTCATTCCTGTGTAACGAAATTGAAAGCTGATCCCAATGAAACGCGTATGAAAAACAAGTATAAAAATAGGAAGGAATTACATACGCCTATATGAAAATCGAATGAATCCAACGAGGAGGAGGAGGAGAGAAAACAAAAATAAATGAAAATTCAACGTGAAACTAAGGTGTCGACGATCTTGAGCTTGCAAAAGCCACTTGCAGGGTTCTTGCAGTGATTCATAATACTCTCGTTAAAGTAAACCTCTCGAAATGATCGAATTTCAAGTTGAATTTTGGCCCACGGGTAGAACAGGCAAGTAATTCGATAGCAATAATGGTCTCGCGTCAAGAGTCTATTGCTAATCGACATCGAACCAGCTATTTTGTCGTTCCTCGTGAATATTATAATTGCCTGGAGTTACCCTGTGTGCAAGATATATTTGACTATAATTTATGAAGCCCTTCGTTTAATTACGCATTACTGACGGACGATGTGTGTGTGTGTGTTTGTGCATACATGTACGGATGCAATTTAACGTATAATTTATGCGTTCAAATGCTTCTTTCCGATTCAGCTAACTGGCCAGTCAACGAGATGAGTAATAGACATTTACTCATCTTGAAAATGGCGAGTACCAATGGAAATTACAGGGACAGTTGTCTCGTTCGTGAATTCATAAATTACTATTTGTTCGATTAACGAGGTGAAAGGGACGCTCTGAAAACCCGTTTAAACGGCTAACGGTGTAAAAAGGATAAACGATAACGGTAATGAAATAACGAGAAAAGAAGGTGCTAGACACCTAAGAGGAGAAGAGCTTAAAGATCAACGGAAAGGTTCCATGGGAGCTACTTAAAGAGAGTAACAGAGACACGAAACTTAACGCTGAGACCGCATTAGCACGTTAAATGGCTACATTAAGAACTTTATAGTTAATTCAGAATGTTTCGACGATGCTATTGCTTCCGGTAAATTTCATAGTAACCTCCGTTAGAATATCCTTCTGTAACAGTTTCATAAATTATCGATAAAGGTAGGTACACACTTGTATTCGTGTAACGCTGTTGTACACAAGAGAAAGAGAGAGTGAGAGAGGTATGGTGAACTTTTATTAAAGAGGTCATTCTATCTCTATTATACATTAACACGGAATGACTGAGGATCATCGATATACCCGGTATTCGTGCTAAAAGCAATTAATTATACACGTCTTCGAAGTTTCCATAAGTATTCGCCAGGTTATTAGCCTGATAATACGCTACCAATCGGGAAATTAATATTCATCCAGGGGATGAATAGTAAATGCAGTCCGGTTGAAAGTTACTTTCGGTACGTCCATTAACGGCAATGAATACCAACGGAATTATCTGACAGCTAGGTGTAAAGAACTCTGAGTGATCGTTCGAGAGATCGTTTCTAACGAGAAGAAAAGGACTACGTCTAACCTAATTAATACTACCGCATAAATAGAAGGACCTATAGATAGAAACCATTTCTTTCTTGAGAAAGAATAGCAAAACAGTATTTCTTCTTTCTCCTGGGTAGGAGAAATCATTTTATCGATGTAAGAAATAAAACTTTACCGATCCTATAATTAATCTTTTCGTCACATGAATAAACGATGCGAATCAAGAACTCAGCTGTGAGTTACAATAAATCCGTAACGCGTGTTCGTTCCATCGAGTCCATTCTGAATTTGTTAAAACCGAAGTACCATCCGCGTATCGTGTGTATCCATCGAAACGGCGCGGCGTCGTCGCGTTAAACCCTTTATGGCTGATTGAAGTCACAACGACGATATCATTACCGGAGCTAACCCAGTAAAATGGATTCTACAGAGAGGTATCTATAAAACTGATCGTAGGCATCTACGGAACGCTTCGATCCTTAACGACGCCTCGTGCCCGGTATTACGCGACTGGCCTCGACAAAGCGTCGATTACGACCGTCTGTTCCATCGTGTCGAATGGAAGATTCTACTGTAGGCGAAACGACGAAACGGTCTTCTAACTATCAAACGAAACACAAACATACGGAGAGTGTGTGCGGTGTAAAGCGGTTCGATGCGGCAAGGGTGAAACAAACGCCACAGAGTAGGCCGTGAGAAAAGAAAGAAAAAAAAAAGAGAGAGAGAGAGAGAAAAAAGGAGGGTGTGCAAAGTATACTCACCGGTAGTTCGCACCAGCACGTTAAGCAGGATGGATAGCAGAAGGGTGGTAGCCCTGTACTCGTGTATCACGATCATCAGCCACCTCGATACGTTGAATCCTGCGTGCCACCGTATACCCGTGGCCTCGTGTACCATATTTTTCCGCCTCGCCCTATCTCGCCCAGCTTCCCGCCAATCACCACCACCTCCACGTCGCCTGGCCTCATTCACCGTATTCCTTCTCTCGAGACTTACGTGAACCTGTACCAGCTGACCGTAAAACCCTTTCTAGAAGAGGGGTTTTATTCAGCTGGATAACGAATCACGAAAATTGTCGTCGGGGTAACTCGATTCTCCACGCTGTTGTATCTAAGTACTTTCGGTGTTTCAAAACAGAGAAACAGTCAGCGTAGAGAACTTTTTATCGCATTCACCTCGTTGCAATTGTTACCCCGTGGCACCGTCCCCTTTCCTACCCCTCTTGGATTGATTAGCGGACCGCGGACTAAGAGAAAAGTTTCTTGTTGCCCTGGAAACACCGGCCACGTTACTGACCTCCGTGCCACGATAACTGAAAGATCTTTTCCGAGCAAGAGTTAGAAGGAAACTTAACGGCTAGGATCAATTTTGTGGGTATTGTAGGTGGGTTCGTTGATTAACCATCCAGGTGTACCAGATTTCGTTGGGTAACTGTAGTACAACGATGAATATGAAGTTACAAGCGAGGCTTGTTTCTTCAATACGTTTCTATATATCAGACAGACAGAGAAGTTATATAGTTTCTCGTTGGTTGTCTTATCGCCAAAGATCGCAGAATGGCGGAGGTCACCAAATGCCAACGAGAGACACTCTGGCAAGTTGCTTCGAGTCCCTATTGTTTCACGACTATAGATTACGGCCTCTCGAAACGTTCCGAGACACACGGAGAGCCCTTTTCCTACGGATGTGTCCTATAGTAGACATGGACCTACTTGGTAGAATACACGGTGTCGAGACGGCGTGTCGGCTGTTTCGCAAAAGGGGTTTGGAGATATTGTTGGAGTTTGCAAGATGTTGTGGCGAGCCGTTGGACGATATCCTATGGCGGTAAAGTTAATAGCGCGCCTCTGGCGAAAGGACTTTCTTGCTTACCGTCTTCTCATTCACCTTCATTCACCGAACGTTCTTGCAACCAGTTGGAATGTTGCAGAGTTCTACACGTTATCAGAAATACAGGATGTGCTTTAGGCCATAGAAACCGAGCAAGTTACTCTTCTCTTCCTTTCTCTCTTCCCTCCTCCTTCCTCCTTCTCCACATCCACCTCCTTCACCTCTTCTCTCTCTCTCTCTGTCTTTCTCTTCCTCTCGAGTAGCTTTCAACGTTCCGTCACTACTGTTCCACAGCCAACGGCTACTTCTCTCTGAAGAAATCTCTGCTTTCCTTTTTACCCGACAGCGCAGAGACACACTGGTGCAGACAGTACAGAGAGAAACATCCGGGCAGCTTCTGCTCCGCTACTTCTTTTCGTTTCACGAGCTTTTTCCTTCCCGTAGCTACTTACACTTCACAGTTGGATATCAGGGCGATCGCGCGGAAATTTTGCGGTGCTTTTAGAGCGCAGCCACCTTAACGACCACTGGCTTAATTTCTAACATTAATATTACCACAGCTACCGGAAGCTTTCACCTTGACGATTCCACCTCGGTGTTTCCTCTGGATCCTCTTACAGCTTCCACGACCACTGCTCCACTCACCCCGCGTCAATATCGATAACGAATCCCTTTCACACCCTCCTTTACAAGAATGCCTTTTCTACACTTGGATAACTATGCTTTTTCTCCGGAACGGATTCACCGCACTCTCCTAGATTTAATTGGAAGTACAGGAAACGTCAACGGATGAGAGAGAAGGGTCTAATAACTTCAGCTGAGAATTTCAGTGTCCACGGATTTGCACGGCGTGCAATTTCGTCGCCGAGGATATTACTACGGCGCGAAACACGATGATCATTAGGTGACACGACTAATATTCCGCCTTAAGCGGACCCTTGTCACGCCTACTTTCTCTGGTTCCTCATTTACAGATGTCTCAACTGTTTCCAACGCGACGTCAACGGCGTACTCGTCGCGACGCGTTATCAAAGAGCAAAGCACCTAGTTTCCTAGCTTCTTCTTCTTCTTCTTCTCCTTCTTCTTCTTCTTCTTTTTCCACTTCTTCCTTAGCCCCTACTCTTTCTCTCAATGCTGCATTCTCGTTTCTCGAGCGTTAGCATACACACGCGTCAGAGTACGCGTTACGCTTCGTCCCTGATGACAAACACCAGAAGATTTACCAAAGAATTTCGCGGGCATCCAACTCTGTGGATATTGTGCAAGTTTGTGGAATGCCGCGGCCAACGGAGCTCGACTGCTGTGTCTTTAGACGGTCGAGTTAACGTTCTCTGCTTCTCTTTCTCCCTCTCTATGACTGCCTTTAGGCACAGCTTAACCCTTTCCACGATTTCTACTACTATCACCTCCATCCATAGACACATCCACCCTTGCGTACACACACGCACGTATATACACGACGTGGCTACTAGGAGGTTTAGAAGCAACGTAGATAGGAGCGTGTCTTCGGAAGATCGTCGTGGTTAACCTACTCCTTTGAGGAATTTCAGCTGTGTCCCGTGGTTTAGTAACCGTGCCTGGTCAGAGCTGGAGCCGCTTCAGGGATTACGGATGACTCGGTTCCTTAAGGGTCGGCTCGTCCCTGCTGCTGATGATACTCGTCCTCCTGAAATTCGAGTACAGAGGATGTAATCAGTTAGCCTAGCGGAAGCGACAGAACCTTGTGAAATCGTTAATGATAAGCACCTTTTTTCGTTTCCTTTCTCTCCCCCTCCCCCTTTGTTTAAGTCGAAATCTCAGGAAATCTCTAAACGAAGAAAATGAAATGAACGAAGCGGAAAAGGAGAGTAGCGCTTTAATTTACCAGCCTCCTTTTCTCCCTCACGCTTCCTTGATAGAGTTACCCCTCGACTTGGCGTGGAATTGCTCCCTCTGATTCTCGCGTTCGCGTTAGGCGCGTTTTAATTCGTTACATTAATTGGAAACCCGATACGACGATCCTCGTGTCGCCTGGTAACTACACAGAGGATAATAAACCTGTGGAATTAATCTAACCTATAAGCTACGATTAACCTATTCTCGTTTATGACCGAGATATCTCACGATTCGATGTCATTTATTTGACGCTTTCGACAAGACAATTCTCGCACCTTCTACAAGTTATATCTTGTCCGAATAGTCCTTTAAAAAAAAAAAAAAATAATGAATTCGTGAAATATTTCTTCTATAAATAAGAAACAATTAATCGTAAGTTTTTCTGGAAGTAACGACAACGTGGTGACGGACACGTGTAGATAAATTCATCGACAATTTAGCATAAGTGAACACGCATATGGTAGAGGTTAATCTGTGGTTGGAATTACCAGAGAGAAAACACGAGAGAGAATCGCTTTTGAAACGATTCATCAGAAGAAGACACTTGGCGATGAGTGGCCGGTACGGTGAAAATTTTCACGTCACCGCTGAGGATGGAATACGACACAGAGAGGTGGAAGAGGATGAACGAGGAGGAGGTGGAGGCATTTATTAAAAGATCATCACTTATTAGAGGATCCTCGAGGAACGAACGAATCGTTGCAATGGCGCACACGCGCGATACCTGTGTTTCTAAAAAAGGCGACTTTTCTCTCAGCCACGAGAAGAGCACTTCTCACAGGCTCCTATCTTTACTACGCGGAGCGTTAAGCTCCCGGAAGACGGCGCGAAATTTAACGAGCGACTAAGGTCGCGGCCGAGCCGTAGCAATAAAAAAGATGAGGAAAAACGAGGCTGAGGTAAACGGGATATAAACGATGATGCGACCAACGCCAGTGGAAAAGAACGGTAACAACAGCGCCGGAAGCATCAACGATAAGCTTGGAATATGTGTGAGACGGTGTGTGCACGAGACAGAAGTGAAATTGTTGGGAAATGTTCCAGAGTATCAGAGAAAATTAATATTCGAATTATTTCTTTTGTAATTTTCTATAACAATAAGGCGAAAATGGTACTTTTCGGTGTACACCGAAGTTCATTTGCTCGTTTGTTCGTTTAAAATCTATTTTAAGAGACAGAGTATAGTGAACCGATGTTTTGTACAGTTTATTGAACAATCTACTAAATTTAATATATAAAAACCACGCGAGATTAAGTTTTTAAAACGATACTGAAAAATTGAGCGTGACCTGAAAAAACAGAATTTAACAATTCCCTTCCTCTCGTCGTCTATTTTTAATGCATTGAAACATTGTGTGACGTAAGTAGAACGTGAATCATTTAGAGGGAAAATACACGGGAGGTGTATTCAACCGTCTTTTGACTTCGGAATGTCTATGATCTTGGTTTACTTAAAGGTCTGCGGGCCTAACGATAATGGTTACTGCCAACGGGCTATTATCTCACTCTCGCGAGAACTCTAAAGACACGGATGTTTCATGCAACCGGTGAAATACGATTCTAACAGTTTAAATATTTCCGGAGCTATTCATTGTAAATCACCGTAAAACACGATGCGAAACATTTTCTCCTCTTTCTTATCTTTCTTTCTCTTTCGCCTTTTCGACTTTTCCAATCCGTGAGGTGAAAAGTTTCGTCGAAAATCTTCGGTTCTTTTTCTTCGTTGATATTACAAAACGTGGTTTTCACCTTAATAGAAGAGAGAGACTTCTCGAAAGGAATGGAAAACTGTTTCCTTTTCCTTGAATCTTTCACCGAACCATTTAAAAGTTCGAGTCTGACTCGAGGAGGTTCGGTGTTTTAAAATTGCCATTTTCGCGACCGAATTCCCCGGCATAAATCGCAACGATGGATCGTTCTGAATAATAAGCACGGTTGGAAAATATGAACCGGCCTTAATAAGTCCGGTCCCGTGCTACACTTTTGCCTGGCAGTGAATAACTAGAATATAACTCAACGTCTCTCTTTTCCTCGATACACACGTCTCAACTTCCCGAAACGATTCAACTTCCTTTCACCCCCGTGTTCTTTACGATCCTCTTGGCGTGAAAAATTATGGATGCTCTGATCGGAAGCACATATAATACGTTCGAAGTACTCTATTCCTTAATCTATAATTCTTACTTTGGCACAAAGTTTCACCCGGTGATCCTTAACGTCAACCATAAATGGAACATACGTGGAGCAGAGGAAAAAGGAAAAGAAAAAAAGAAAGGAGAAAGTTGAAATGTTCCTGGACGTGATAAAAATTCAACGCTACACCAAGAAAATTCTCTACAATTAAACAGTCAACTGTGACATTTTTTAAATGGAAATAAAAGAACTCTTCGATTTCACGCTAGAACGCGACACCTTGAGATCAGATGAAAATACGTTTTACTTAACGACGAACAAGCTGGAAAGGTATAAGTTTGCAGGAAATCTATCGTCAGAGCGAAGCAAAGTCACGATATCCACGGACGTTTGGTATCTTCTCGGGGAAATATGGTGGATTAAGGATTTAGGATCAGGAGGAGAGGATAAAGAGCGGTCGACTTTATGAATACTAATTGGTATCCAGGAGGACATTTGTCGGCAGAATTTATCAGGTTTATCGGATGTGAACCCCCTTGATATCTCGACGGAGCTCATTGAAAAGGAACATCCTCCGACGGATCGGTCGCCATAAGAGAGGGATGACGAAAAACTTAATACGAAGAGAGGAGGAGCGCATTATGTAAAGAAACTTCGAAGGAGTCGGCCGTTGAATAATGTAGATCCTCTCTTCACCATCTCTATCTCTCTTTCTCTTTCGTTCTCTCATTCTCTCTCTCTTTTTCTTTCGTATAAACACGTATCGTACGTATGTGAACAGGATAGAACGGTTTTGGCCTGGATTTGGCATCCGTACTTGGTAATTAAGTTCACTCCGCTGTGTACAGGCTCCTCTCTCGCTCTGTCTCTCGGTGGAACACGAAATTGCACCATTGCCGTGCCGATTAAAGTGCCGATAATCCTGAGCATCGATTTAACCTATGGCTCGGTATCAATTATCGGGTCAATCGTCGTCGGATGCCACGTCCTATTTGGCCACTTGACTGACCCGAAGACATTTAAATGAAAATCGTTGCCCTTTATTCCATCGGGACAAACCGGGATATCGTGGCATGGCGAACGCAATACGTTCCAATCTTTGCATACGGTATCACTGTTACGTGGACAAAGTATTCGCGTCTCTTTGTATGCTCGTGTAAAGCAGATACGAAGAAGGAGAAAGGACCGGAATAGATTGTGTGCGATACATACATGTATAGGGAAAGAGTGGTTAATTGAAAATCTGTATCATCCTGTTTTGGTATTCATTCATATCGTGACCACGCATTTATACGTGCCCGATATCGATTCCCTGGTTACGTATGTGCATAATTTCACACGCGTTTCACGGCCTCTGTACGATCAAACATTTTTATCTTTTTCTTTCTTGTTTTTTTTTTTCTCTTTTTAGGTTTCCACTAGGTCTCGTTCGCTGCTGTACCCTACAGCCGATTGAAATTTCTCCTCGATTCGTCGAGGGTGACGCGGAAGGGTGGATCTCGCTCGCTTGATTTCGTGGAAACGAACGAATGGAGAGGAAAAATAAAAAGGAAGGAGAGGAAAAAAACAAGAAACTGGCAAGGGAAAGAGTGATGCACGGCGCGCGACGAAGCTTTTCTAGCGAAACCCGCTTTGTTTTTCGCGGTGACCAGAATGAAGCTTTGAAAAACAGTTCTAAAGAGCTCACGCTACGGAGAATATTATACGATGATGTTAAGTGTCGGGCCGGGCATTGTGCGGTTATTAAATGGCGAGGAAAGTTTAGAATGGAAGCACGAACAACGTTTTGTCTCTCCAGGAAAGAAATACTTTTCCCTGAGAGCAGGGTAGTGGTGGAGGTGGCGAGGAGCAAGGGACGAAACAGAGGAAGAAAAGAACAGAAAGTACAAACGCGGCGACGTTGTTGGGATACCACCGATCGAGATTTTTCCGTGGAACTACTAACCTTCCCCCTGGCGGAATATTTTACGCTCGACTTTTCTTAACAAAAAAACAAGAGAAACAAAAAAGGAAGAAGAAGAAGAAGAAGAAAAGAAGGTGAGAACCACGGGAGACTGTTGGTGACGCTTTATTAAAACAGTGTTACAAACACGAATAATCTTTCTTATACATCGACCGTTCTTCTTCACGTTTTCCCGCCACTATTATCATCCCGACGATAAAAATGAAAATTTTTCAAACCGCGCTAGTATATATACATCACATCGTAACAACGTTAATAAAACGAAGGGAAGGCGAGAGACAACGCGGAAGTATATCAAAATTCGTTACGCTCGTTTCACGAACGACGAACGTGAATTATTGTAAATTGTTGATGTATTTTCAATTCTCGACGGAGCGCGACGAGGGCGGAGAGGAGAGAGGAGAGTGTCGGAGAAGGAGTGTGGGTGTTGGCGAATTTATTCGATGTACAATAAAACACGCTAATGGACCAATATTTATTCGTCCAGTGTGGACGTTGGTATTAACGCGACGACGGTACATCGATTACAATTATTTTCCGCTTAATTACACTGTTTTGAAATGATCGGGAAAATGTAACGCAACATCGTGTTTGTCATCCGTGCGGCGTGATATCGCGTTGCATCCGATGCCAGGATTCTACCCGCGTGCCGATGTTTGCCTCACGTTAGTGTGCGTTTCTGCGAGAACGAGCCACGACAGCCATCAGCCACGGTGAAATTAGTCCAAACATCGAATCAATTCGTATACGAACTAACGTAGGAAATTGCAAAGTGATCGCTGCCGTGGAAAATTCGCAGCAAAGGCTTGCAGGGATTACTGTAAACACACGATTCGTTCAGGTGAAAATACGTTTCTCGTAGGTGATGGTAATAGTGGTAGTAGTAGTAGGTACTAGTTGTCGTCGTCGTCCATCACCTTGTTTGACAGTGTTATTGATCATAGCAGAGAAGCGTAGGATCGAAGAAAGCAATCAACGGGGACATTCGATCTGTCTCACTGACAAAGCATCGTACACCGTCGACACACAGTCGAACGTCAACGACAAACCATTGTGCACGATGTTAACAGCAATGAAATCCTTCCGCGAATGGACCTTTTTGAAGTTAAACGACAGAAACGTAAATCAACCGACGACGAACATTCGCGCGTGCTCTCAGAGAATATTCGCCCTGAACCTCATGGGTTAAGGGGAAGAAAGGAACCAAAAAACAAAAAGAAAAGAGAGAGAGAAAGAGAGACAGGAAAGAAAGAAGAACAAAATGTAGGATAAATGAAAGGACGGGAAGGAACGCGACTAGGACGAGTTTGCAGATGGTTGAAGAAGAATTTCCATCCTACGGGTTGTTTCATCGGAAACTAATTTTCGTTGCCGGTGCTGTAAAATCTCGTTTCCTAATCCTTCCATGAAGTTCTCGAACTCGCTCATTAGCGAAAATTACGTTCTCACGCATTCCATTGGCCAGCCATTTAATTATACGTTTACACAAACTTGTTTTTACAACGCAATTTGAATCACGAAGTTCCTTTAACGGGAACCAAGGGAACGGGGGTGAGGTTAGATGGGGTTGTTTTAACGACCACAAAGACTCGTTCCACGGTGAAACTGTTCGCTTTGAGATCGAATAAATTTTCACCGGTTTCTACATCCCTTTTTCATACATCGATGCAGGCTACCCGGGCTGCCGTACATACGTGGCCATACGTAGCGCGAAATCCGCGCTACGTTTAATTCAAACCCGTTGCATCTCTACCATCGCGGACGCGACACGGTCTTGTATTATTTTATTATTGAACAATTATCGGAAAACACGATGAAACACGGGTGAGCCAATTAAAGTAATCGTTTGCATGGTGGTACGGCGGTTCGATAAAATTAATATGCCAAATGAAACTTCCGATAACACGGACGATTTATCCGGCTTGTAATCACCGCAATTATCACCGTTTAATTGCCTCGCTGAATGACAAGTTTCCATCTCTCGGCCCAACCGGTGGCTTTCGTCAGGCGAAATAAGGCTGCCTTTTCACGGCGCCAGTAGTGGCTAACGAAGGAATAAGAAAGTTCAAGCGAGTTTCCATTATCGTGCACGAAAAAACAGAATTAATGAGTCCTGCCTTTCTTCCTTCATTTTTTTTTCTCTCTCTCTCTCCACCCTTCTCCCACCCACACTTCTGTGGGTATATTTTACCTTCGTTGTCCCTTTCTCATAGCCGAGAATTCGTTTTCTTCTCTTCTCCCTTCTTTCTTTTTTTTTTTTCACCGTTTTTTCTTCACCACCCTTTTTTCATCGCCGAGGAAAACTTTGCATCGGAAAAGAAACATGTCAACGATTTTTCAGTCGTATCCCGTCGACGTTAGAAGTACAGCTTAACTGTTCCCTTACATGAACGACACGGTTCCTTCACCACGTTTTCGCTACGTTGGCCGACGCAACGAGCCAGCAATCTTGCCAGCTTTGCCAAACCTTCCCAACGGTTCTCTGTATATTCGATAATCCCGAGATTCTACATACTATGACGGTGAATAGATATTATCGTGTGCCCGTTAACGATCTTTCGGATTCTTCGTTGAAACACCGCTTCGTTCGGACGTATAACAACGATCAACAGCGGTGATGGTTCGGGAGACGAGAGGGGAAATTTAGTCGAGCAAGTTGTAAATCTAGTTAACCCCCGTGAGTTCGAGAAGAATTAAAGCGAATCCTGGTGTGCACGCGTTACACCCCAGAATCGAGCGTATGACAACGTTAACAGGATTACTACGAAACATTAAACGAAATTCTGCGGAATTACGCTTGTTTCCGACGCGTCCGTTGTCGACACACGGACACATTTACATATACGTGTACATATATGCAAAGGCAGGCATGAACATCTGTGTAACACGGTTGTGCAAGAACGATCTGTCCGTTCTTTTGACCCCCTTTTCTCTCTAACGCAAAAACGTCTGACACTCGAAAAGAATTCAAGTAGATACGGACGTTGTTACACAGACAGACACTTGTACCGTAGCCATGCCGCGTTGAGGAGGGTACAGGCCGCAAACAAAATAAGGAAAAAAAAAGGACATAAAGGAACCGTGTGTATTGAACGAATACTCAATGAGTTCACCAGCCGTGAAAAATAAAAAAAAGAAAGAAATAATTGGACCACCGTCGAAAGGGAGGAGAAAAGCAACGAAGGGTGAGAGATTGGAAGAAAGAGGAAATATTATATATTCAAGAAGTCACGAGGTTATCCTCGAATTATAAATTCTTTCTACTTTTTTTCCCTCCCCTAGCGAAGCTATCGGACTCCTTCGAAACCAATTCCCTTCGATTTTATTCCCTGAACTTCCCAACAATTACACTTTCCGCAACTTTAATTGTCCCTGTAAACCGGTCCACCGAACGGAGAAAAGAAACAGGAAGAGAAAACGACCGTGAGGCGAAGTGAAAGAAAACGGAAACGACGCTTGAAGTGAATAAAATAGGACCGAGAGAATTTGAACGTGAACGCGGAGGAATCACTTGACTTACGTGCGGTCGAGGCATTCTGTGGCACCGATAGATTAGTAGAAGATCGTCGTCAGGTTGGACAGGCGACAGGCACGATGTTGACATCCCGGCCGATAAGTTGTCGCGTCGCTTAACGACCAACCGAAGTTACGTCGTCTTCCTGAACGTATCATTTTCCAGCTGCTTGACGCGCGGCATCCCCGTCGAAGTTCACGCCTCGAGTGAACCACAATCACCGTCGTCGGGGCGCGAGTTTAATGACGGCGTTCGAAAGATCATTAAACTGGGCCGCACGCTAATTAACCTAAAGGGAGGAGAGAATAAACGTCGCTCGACGCGACGGGTACGTACGCGCGACGTAACGAGGGCTTCACGAGGAAAGCGTAAAAAGGAGAAAGGAATTGAAGCGCGCGCGAACAAAACGTCTCTAATGGAACGAGCTCCAGGCGAATCAACTGGAGATACAGGTGTGTATATGTACGTATCCGTACATGTGTGTATATATAGAGTATATGTATATGTTTGCGTGTGCGTGCGTGTGTGCTTGTTATGTGTGCGTATGAACGAAATGATATAGAACTGATTCTCAGCCGAGTGTTATAACGAGACGTAGCGAAACAATCTCCATTTACTCGCGCGGTAAAACGCGTTACGAGTATGAAGTAACGTGTGAAAAAATCGCGCACGAAAAGACAAGGCGAGTAGCGTAGATTCGACGTCGAACTCGTCGTGGATTGCACTGGCCGGTTCAGCCCTTTACCGACTCGTAGGGGTGGCGGCGAAAGCGAACCAGGGGAAGGGATAACGCGGGATAGAGGGAAACAGTGGAGGAAGGGGAAGAGCGAGGGACGAGAGGGGGTTGGCGATAGTAAGAGGGAAGAGAGGGATGGTGGGAGAGATGGAAAAGGGGAAGAGGAGAACGTAGAAAGAGGAGGAGGCTGAGGATATATACCTAGGCAGCATCCACAGTGCTGAAAACCACCGTGGTACATTTCGCGGGGCTCCCATGAGAGAGGATGTGGAAAGAGAAAGAAAAAAAAAGAGAGAAAGGAGAGAGTGAGAGAGAAAGGAAGAGAGAACTGGTGGTCTGTACGAAATTAAAACAAAAAGCTTGAGGAAACATATCGTGTCGCTCGAAACGGACTGGTACACACGCCGTCAGTACAAGCTTTCCTTCTTCTTCTTCTTCTTCTTCTACGTCTTTTCTCTGTTCCTCTTTACCCTGACTTTCCTCTCTCTAGCCATATGAGCTTGTTCTTTTTTCCGCTGAGCAGAGTAGTTTCTTCTTTTACTTTTTTCTTTTTTTTATTTATTTTTGTCGTTTATAACGCGTTGCGGTGCTCACGTTCGACGGTAGAAATTACGAGAGGAATATATATATATATATATGTATACATATATATTCCTGGATACTGATTTAGAGATCTAGAGAGATAGGTGGATATACGTTCGCTGTTCCGGTTGCAGGATGCGCGCATAGAAGCGCGCGATTCTTTAAAAATGAAAAGGACGGCATCCACGTGTATTAAGAATCGGTCTATCTCCGTGGACAAGCACCGATTTATCCAGCCTTACCGGAAGATTTATCCGCCCCTTTCTCTCTAGTTTCCACGAGACCCGTTCGTTCATTCTTTCTTAACGGTGACACGAAGCCACGAGGATAATACGTCCGGTACGATAAGTAGCCGCGGATCTCGATGGTAATAAGTTCTGGTAACAACGTCGAGAAGAGTCGAGTACAGTGCCCGGAAGTGGATCGTCTCGTATTTGTACCCGTGGACGCCTCTCATCTTTTCCATTCGTCATCAACGGCCCTCTGAAACTAGAGGAAATTTTCACGCCGTGGTTCGTTCACGTTTGATACATTCCTCACTCTCTGTGGCGGGAACGACGCGAGCGTGTCATTTAATTAAAAAACCCTTTCAATCTTCTCGCCTCCCGATGAAAAACAAAACCGACGGTGAAAAAGTAGGAGAACAGGAACGAAAGAAAATAAAGGGGAAGGAGAAGAAGTAGGTGGGAGAAGAGGCGGCGTACACGGGCGGCATAGAGACGCCTATGCAATTACCTCGACAGAGCTCTTTAAATTTTCTCCAAATTACTGGGCCGTGTTTCACGTCGTACACGAGCATCCAAAACCTTCCCTGGTTTCCCTCTTCTTCACCTTTATTTTTCCCTTAGCTTGCCTCTCTCTCTCTTTCTCTCTCTTTCTATCCATTTATCTACCTATATTACTCGCCTCTTCTCTTTGGCCTATCCCTTTCCGGCCGCCTTTGAAATAAAAGTCGATCGAGTGAGCGCGCGAGGGTAAGGCAACCGAGCACTTCGTTCATCGCTCGTAGATTTATCGCTTCGTTCTCTTTCACTGCTCCACCATGAATCGCAGCTTCCTCTGTAAAGAGAGAAAGCGAACGAATGAGAGAGAGAAAGAGGAAGAAGGTCCGACACGAGCATGTACTACTACTGAAAAGTCGAAATAGAGGGTTCGTGAGCAAAAGAAGGAAAGGTGAGAGGGAAACAGCGATGTGGTAGGGGTTAAAGTCAAGCATGACGAGTACGCAGCTGTGCTCTAAAAACGTGTAACACTGTAACCCAGAGTGGGTGGTGTGCATATAAAGTCGATGGAAGAGGACACGACCGATTCTGTGTCCCAACGACTCAGGTCACAAACCCGAAGGGTGACCATGATTAATGATAAGCCAGCGCGATTCGAATTTCGTGGTAATAGGATAGCTTGGATATTTTAAGGATAACCCAGGAGACACGCTCCTGGATATCTCATCTGACGCAGGCGCCCCCGCACCGCCCCACCCAGTTGCAGGAATCAACACCAACACAACTGTAATCATACGATAGAGGCGAGATAACACGAAAACTGTGGCATTGTATACGTGCAAGAGGGTGCACGTGGTCCATCCTGGTGCCGGTTGAATTTTATTAAGCCTGGTGGGGGTGGAAAACTGCATACACAGGCCGCATTAATTCGACTATAATTTACGAAACTGTACGCAGCATGCTTTATTACATGCCATTTTGTGGGACACGCGAAAAACTACCCTGTGAAATATATCAATCGATCCTGCGAAAAACAAACGTTTGCGAAATTGTTATACCGCTAATATTGATACAATTTCCTGATTTCTGAGCATTTGTCATATTTTATGTTTCTTTAAAAAAAATACTACCTTTAGTCAAGTTAATTTTCACACAAATTTATGCGCTTTTCTCAAACGAATAATTGCCGTAATTTCATTGTTTACGCCAACTTAATACCTTCTTCTTTCTCTCTCTATTCAAAATAAGTTCCTTAAGAGAATTTTCGCTAAATGAAGATTACAAAACGAATTAAATCCTAGAATACTTGTCACTGTTAAAAGATTCCAGAGTAAATTACATTTTCCTATTCTGTTTAAGCTTCCTTCACGAAATGTTTTATAATATTTAGGAACGAGAGTATACGTATTTATACGTTTCGGTAGAAATTTCCATAGATTTAAAGAAGAAGAAAACTGGAAGAAAATAGCAACGGGATCCACCCTGATGTACTATTTATTAATACTGTAATTTCCTTTCTGTCGCGGGCGAAGTAATAAAAAGCACTCCATATTCAAAGCAACCCCTATATTTGTCGAGTAATCCTGAAGCAACAGCGAAGCTGCTGCAAGATGCTAAGGCAGCGTACAAAAAGTCAAGCGATAGTCAGGCAAAAAAGGAGAAAAGCCCGAGGATAGGTATCTACAGGGATGCTTTTTAAAACGGCCCCCGCTTATGCGAATTTTCCCCTTGAACTGGCACACGCCTTGGCCCTGTTGTAACGTCTTGTTCCCCTTCTCGATTTTTATAGCCATTGGCCCCTCGCTTCTTCACGTTACCGGGTTATTTAATCGAATCTCCTAACTCCCATTCACGTCCATCAAACGTTTACCTAACCCTCTGTCAGCCGAAGAGCAAACGTAGCTCGATTAATATGAAAAATATCAAGGATGAATCTCAAGTTGATATTAAGTTTTGAACTCTTCACTTCGAGAAGGGTACGTCTCTCTTGAAATTTAATCTCTGTTTCAACCCTTTTGCTACGACGGTATTCGCTGAGAATGAGACTATGAAACACACTTCTAACGACAGAACCGTGAGATCATTCTATTTTCAGCTATTCAAAATACAATAGATAAGAAAATTTTAGTTATTTAAAATTTTCGTTTCAACGAAATACGATGGTTAATGATATTTTTGTAACAGTAACGCTTTCAGTTACTCGTCGATGAATATCATAGCGTGAGATGTAAGTGTAAATCGTTTGGGATAAAACGAAAAGTAGTATAGGCCAGTCCGATTCAGTCAAAGAAAAATTCAACGAAAAATAATAAATCTCAAAGTTACATTCCCTCGGAGAAAACAATTTAGAACCCTTGGAAACTTTTAAGATGACCCAATTATCTGAAGCATTGTTTTATATACGAAACAAAAGAGCAGAAACGTAATCTTACGTCTGAACGTTTTAATTATCGGCCTGTATCCAATGTGGAACGCAAATGAAGTTTCTGGAAGATTATCTACATTCTCGGTTACGTGTCTTCCCACGTTTAGGATACGTAATCGTAAAATTTCACTCTTACATTTTGCCTATTTGTACATTTTACACACTGCGTCGAGCGTGTAAGTACAAAGACGAAGAAATGGAAAGATACAGTGCAAATCAATAAGGCACGAAGTTTCGTGGAAACTGAAATTTCCCACTAACGATAGCCTCGACGCGTTTGCAACGACCGAACGAACGAAAATAATGTTTAGGTCTGGTAATTATGATAACTTGATCGTAATCTCCGGTGCCTCGGAGCAAGTATGCACGAAGAAACTTCACCGAAACTTATTACCAAGTGACCTAAAGCCCGGGAGTAGCTTAAGACAGATTTATCATTTCGGCGTGTGGTTTAATTAGAAATTCTAACAAGCTTCGGGCAACAAATATGGCGTATTTCGGAAAGTTCCTTCCCGATGTACCGTTTGCGTGAAAGTAAACCGTCGGTTGCTTTTGCTTAAGAGATTCATCCGTTATTCCACGGTCTCTTATTTATGAATGTCGGGGAAAACAATGGCAGTGTATAGAGAAAATTTGCATATAAATTTAGACGCGCAACGGCACACGATATACCCTCCCTTTCGCCCTTAATCGACACGGATGCTCGAAACGTAAACGCAACTTCGAGAACCCTATCCCTTCTACTACGGCAAGTTCTAATCGTAGGTCCATTCCTCTCCTCAAAACTGTGACATATACTTTTCATATTTTATCATACAAAAATGTCCGAGATAACGTATAACGTCCAAAGTGGTTATGGTCTGAGGATATTATTTTCTGTTTACCGGTGTATACGTAGAGACATTTATATTTGTTATGTTAGCACGCCTTGTCGCGTGGATTTCGCTAAAAAGAAATACCTGTACTTTAGAGAAATCCGTGACGTTCCTCGTTTGGTCGAGCGTAGTAGCTCAGGAATTAAATTAAGTACTACGACACTTCGTGGACTGTTCCATTTGTTATCGGTTATTACTTCGGGAAATCTAACAAATCTTTCGCCCAACTGCATAGAAGAGAAAGCGGGGAGAGAAACTTTTCCTTTTTTTGCATTTGTTTTTCCTTTCTCTTTTTTTTCCTTCATCCAGAGACGAACAATCAGCGAGATAATCTGCGTTGCGTCGAGAAGCAAAAACTTACGTAATTAAAAGTCCAATTAACGGGCATCAATCAATAGCTGATAATACCCAGTCATGTTTTTAACCTCATGCTCAAGCATTGTAATAAGAGCAAATCTAGGCTGGCGCTTTCTCGCGCAATGCTGAGAGAAAAACTATGCAGACCGTAGAAGTCTCATTACCGGTTTTCTTTTTAACGAAACACGCGTATAAAAAAAAGAAAGATAAAAAGGGGGAAAATTCTCTCTCGAATTTGATACTCGTCGTCAAATTTCCATCGCGACGTCCACTATTCGAAGAATCTAAGCTATATTTGATATTCTTGTTGAAATAAGATTTATGTTCATTTTCTGTTGCAGTATAAACTCGATGTGAAACAAATAAACTCTCGCTGTTTCGTCAAATTTCCTTTAATTTCGTTCGAAGTACAAATTCATAGTAACAGCGATAACTCTGGTTCTTATTGAACTGGTGTTCTTTGATTCTCGATGTTTTTTTTTTTTTTTAGTAGAAACGTACACGACGTTCGTAGGATTTATTGAAGCTGGATTACCTGCCAGGTGTTTGGTAACCATGGTGTAACTGCGACAATCCTGTTTTTTTTTTCTAACCTAACCATCTAACCACGTTCGACATAGATAAGGATTGGAAATATTTCATCGTTTCCACTGATACGTGAGAGTCGTAATCATTCCGTTTGGGTCAAAGTTAGAACGATAAATCACGATGTGATTGAATACGTGTAATTAACCCAATTCCTTGAGTTATAAAATTACAGAAGCAATCGGAACCGTTAGAGCGTGAAAATGTGAGATAACGTTCGCATGGATAACATTTAACTGCACAATATTATTCCACTTTGTATTGAACAGAACGTATAATAATTTAACGAAATTTTAACGTGTAAATTAGTTTTATTTTATACGTAAAATATTTTCTTTATAATACAATTTTATTAATTTTATTTAGTAACACAGCCAAATTCATGTATTCGCGCCATCGTAATGTACACTTGTTGCATTCTGTCGACTCTAGAGATCGCTGTCACATTGAACGAAATAATAATTGTAATTTAATAATACGTAAAAAATATTTAAACAATTAAAATAGGAATAGAGGAGAACAATTGTACATATAAGATGGTTCAAAATATTACGAAAATACTTGATGTTTCGTGGAGATTCGGTGGTAAGAGTCTAACCTCATCGATCGAAGTAAATTCTTTTTAAATATTTAACTGTTTCAGATAAAAGGCTTCCAGTATAGACCAAACTTTTTATCATAAAATAGCTAATACTTTTTAAAATAAAGAATTCTTATTCAATACTATTTTCTATGCTATAAAAATATGAGTAGTATTTTTTATTTTTCTGTAAATAAGGTTAACTTCGATAGGAACAGTCTTTTACCTCGTTAATATAAAATAGAATCGTCTTTTAAATGTACAATATTTGTTTTTTTTTACAAACTAATGTAACGTTAAATAAAATAGATTGCTCGAAAACCGAGCATTCCTAATGAAATATATTCTTTTTATAGTAACTGCAGCAAATAGTGAATCTGACAATGTGGGAAGGTCGTTTGTACAGCTTAAATTAAATCTGGAAGAATGCGGGAAAGCTAGAGATGTTTTTGTAGAGATGACAATAAGCGAATTTTATCAATTTTTTCACGATTTAGAAAAAGCAAAATGTGATCTTGATTTATTACTATGAACACTATTTTAAACATTTCACTAAATGTTAGTTAACCCTTTGAAAAATATTGTTTGTTATACATGCTTATTATATTATCTCCATATATGTATTTACATATTTTTACAAAATGAAACTTTAATTACCTAATTATAATATTATATTAAATAAAATAATACAATTAGTCTGTGATATTTGTCAACTATGTAATATATTATTAACAACATTTGTAAATGTATTTTTATGACTATCTGATGAAAACTTAAGAACCTTGGTAAATAAAACTAAATACAATAAGAATATGAAATAATACTTCAGTGACTTATCATTTAAGAGTATCTATAAACTAGATTGTATAAATAGTAATATTTACTCATAAGATATGTATACTATGCCTTCAGAGATTATACCTCCTTTTTTTTTTTTTTTTTAATATACAAATTTTCATCTCCTTGATAACAGTCGAAAATTTAGAAATTATGTTGCTATCCAATTGTATAATAAAAAACATAATTTCTCGTCAAATGATAAAAATGTTTCGACATTATCACGTTTCTAAATTCCATTTGTAGATTCGCGTGGGTTTCGTATTGAAGAATTTTTCATCTGAAAATAATAAATTTTCGTCAATAATAAATAGGATCATTCGGCGTTTATATAAATATTAGAAGCTCTGAGACCTTAAGAATTGGATACTTGAAAAAAAGTTATGATAGCATTAAGATGTTAAATAGAAAAATGGGAAACTTTATTTATTCTTCAACAATGAATATACAATCTTATTTTTTTCTTTTTTCCTATAAACAACCCTTTTTTAATCACGAGGTATCAGTTTACATATGTAACAAGTGTAATGTCCATAATTATCTTTTGTCTTTCTAATAGCTCTGTACCATTAATGTGTACCACACTAATTACATATGTAATTAAGTAAATACCACAATTGCTTACGTTTTTAATATAAAAAGAAATTTACATAGTGATCATAATTACTTAATTATACATTATATTTACATAATTTAACTAGTTTGTTAGTTTTTTAGAGACACATAAAATAAAAAAAGTCTTTTCTTTTAAAAAAATAACACTAATAAGAAGCTCGTCAAATTAATACTGCATTTTAAATACTATTGAGAAAAAAATGTCTAATACGTGCAGTAAAAAAACGATAATTTGTTTTTATAAACATATTTAAAATTTTCACTGAATGTTGTCATATAATTTTTTAATTTTGAATTCAAAGGAACATGTGTATAAATTACTTTTAAAATTCTCGCATTTGAATATATAAGTTAGAACATAGACTTGTTTGAAATAAATTGGTCATATGAAAGATAGGATGTTTCACAGTTCTTATTGCCCTACGTTTTGCAGGGAATGGACTAACTACAGCACCTCTTTGATTATGAGGCTCTGCTAATGCTAATGCAGGATTTTTTGAATTTAATGACGAACTTTCTTGTAGCTTCTGCGTGGAGAGCTGTTGTAAGGACTTGCCTCTTTCTGCTTTTTGTTGAACAGATTCTAACACTGGTAAAATAGCTCCAAGTAAGGGTCGTTTAGATGGTTCTCCAGACCAGCATTGTTCCATTAATCTCCAACATTCATCATCAAAGCAGGGTAATCTTTCTGGACGTATGCCTAGTAATAATTAAAACAGTATTTGAAAAAAAAAGAAAACGTGTAAAAAGATGTTAATATATATGTTAAACTTTTTAATAATTACCTTTCTTTACACTGGTCCATAACTGTTCTTTATTATGAAATTGTTCAAAAGCATATGGTAATCTAACATGGCCTGCACATACATACCAAAATAAAATTCCAAATGCATATACATCGACGCTACTATCATAATGACCAGAAAGAAGCTCTGGTGCCATATGAACAGGTGTTCCGACAATACTTCCCGACATCATAGCTTCTGTGATACAAAACCCGAGATCACTTAATTTAGCCCTATTTTCGGTATCGAGAAGAACATTTTTCAACTTAATATCGCGATGTACAAGTCCTTGGGAATGAAGATAACGTATCCCTTCTAAAACATCTATCGCTATTTGTATACGTTCTGGCCAAGATAAACCAGCGCGTATTCCACAATATAAATCACGACTTAAACGGTCTGATATTAAAAGGACTGCAGATCCAAGACCAAATCCTTCACCATAAGACTGATCAATAACTGATCCTCTGAGTTTCACTATCCTTTTATGATCAGGAATAGATCTAGTGTAGTAGAACTCCATAGCCAAATCATTCCAATGCCTTTCATCCGGTGGAACAACTGATTTAATTGCACAAGGACCTGGTGAACCACCCCAGCCATCACAAGCAAATACAACTCCATACTGACCGCGACCTATTTCTTTACCATAATGGGGAATTCCATAACGTATAGCGTCTGTCATTGATGTTGATTCTAATGCTAATTTGGCTAATCTAGGTGCATGATACTTTCTAATAGCTATCCTTTGTTCTTCTGTTCTTTCCAACTTTCCAGAATAATAATTTTCTAAAGATCTTAGGGCTGCTTGAAACGAATCATGTGATGATTTCAGTTTATCTCTGAACTGCATTGATATTGTTCTGGCCAGTCTTGCAGCTGATAAAGAATTCAGTATTTCAATGGTAACTTTGTTTCTCCAGCTTGCATCTAAAATTGGAGTTGGTGTCCATGATAGAGGCAAGGACTTAAAAAGCTGTCTCAGTCTTTCTAAGAAAGAATGTATTAAAGATGGTGAAGAATGATGCAATTCAATATTATATGCAGCTGATAGGATTTGTTTTAATGCATCACTGGCAAGTAAACAACCATCGCGTTCGTATGCTTCTTCGAGACTTAATAGACAACGTTGCAAAGTACCAAGAAACGTTTCACGCAGACAATTGACAGAATTTACAAGTTCCTTTGCAACTTTTACGCTTAATCGACCAAGTACTACTTCCTGAATTTCAGATCTTGTTGCTCTAACAGTTGCAGACCATTCTGCCCTCTCAGTACCATTTAAATAGATACTTTGATACGAATGTGTATCATTATTAGAGGATAACACGTTATTTTTCATATCTTGAATGATAGTTTGTATTAATTCAGTCAGTTCTTCTTGATTTTCATTGACAATCTTCATTAAACTGGCATACAATTCATTCTCCTTTTGTTGAGCATACTGTATTCTTTTTGGAGTTATTTGAATCTTGCGTGCCATATCAAATGCACTTAAAATAAATGTCCTCAGACTCTTTGTATGTACTTCATTTAGATAGGTGCTAGCATTAATTAGGTAAGTTTGTAAACATCCATGAACGAAATATAAAATTCTATCTGTCTTTTTGTATGAATCTAGTAGATCACTAGAGCTAATACATTGTCCACCATTCAACCAAGATAGTTGATCAACCTCAACAGATTCTTCCATTCCAAGGAAACCTAGATTTGTCAGTTGATCCAACCATGTTAAACCAAGTGAATTCATTCTGTCAAAGTCAAGACAATCATCATCAGTTTTACTTGATGTACAATCATTGGAGTTTAATCGATTTTGAAGTCTATGTTGTTCTGATTCAGTCAGTTCAGCATCAATGCTAGTCAGTGAGATATTTACCAAAGATGATATAAAAAGCACAGGATTAAGGGGGTATGTTTCCTTCAAGTCACGTAGTTCTTCCAAGTTTTGCTCTGTCAAGGGTCTTTCACCAAGGGCATATAAAAATATTGGTAAAATACCTAATAAGCCTTTAGCAAGAGTGTTTACTGCACCATTATTTGGAGCAATAAATATTTGAACACCATCCTTTAATATAAGCTGATCAAGTTTGACTTCCAGCACTGTTGGACAAGTTATGTCTTCATTAGCAGATTTTGTTAAATCTTCGATTGGAAGAGTAATCCATGGTTTTTCATTTACTTGTAAATTTTGTACCATCTCATATTCTAAACCTAATGTAAGAGTGATATTTTTTGTTTGGCCATAACTAAGTCTGATCCACCTCCATAATCCATCACATAGTGGTAAAACATCAGCAGATAATAAACTATTAACCAATGCTGCTTTTGCTTTACTATCTTGTCCCAGAATTACAATAGCTG